>OZ035877.1:54452423-59252423 GCA_964034865.1 Eristalis intricaria | reverse complement strand
TAAATACGCAATCCAGGGATCAGATGATACCAACATTTGATGAATAACTTCTTCATTTGTTGCCGGACGAGAACATTTTCTACTATTATTAATGCGATAGTACCTATAGTCTTTATTCCGACTTGCCTGCGCCTCCTCTGACAATGATCCGACGGGCAAGGCTGCTGATGATATTATTTCTGCTCCGTGGAACAATGATGCACTATTGCTGGCATATAATACCAGGGATATAAATTTGTAGCCATTGTAGCGGTTTCCTGGGCATAAGGTCCAAACTTGTCGGGGTCAATCCAAAAATTGCTGCATATTGTCTCCAGGATAACACTGAATCTTTTAATGAGTTGCACATCTTTTTTCCGTTTTTTCTGCTGTTGATAATGGGTCTTCAAAAAATCTTCTAGATGTGTTCCCATCGTTGGTTGTGCCAAATTCTTGCTTTATTATATCTACTTTAATACCCATTTTTGTATGAACTTCTGCTGAATTTGACTCTTCCTTGCCCGGTGTATGGGCTGTGTCGTTTTTGTTGTTCTCCAAGCTTTAAGCTCCAAATTGTAGCAGGTAAACGGATGCGAGCCTGCAAGGGTGAAATTCCTAATCTTAGAGCTTCCTGGTTTCTTGGTTTTGCTCTAAGTAACTTCAAATCATTCATCTCTGATGGTTCCGCGCCACATATAACACATGAACTTGCAGAAGAAGTGTTTGTCACAGCCTGTGATACTTTGCCATCTATCACCTATATATATCCGTATAAAGCAAAACGTCATCTTCCTAATTGAAATATTCAATATTTTCAGAATCATAAACTAATTCCCGATGCCTCAAAGTCAGAAATAGATATTCGCCAATAACGCTCTAATTACCCCCCTTTTTTTGCCCCAATTGCGACATGCATTTATGATACCGCAAACAAAACAAGATAAAAGCAATTAGTTTCATAATTATAACAATTTTATGACCCAAAGAATTCTAATTCACAAAAATAAAAACATCCTTGGCATCTCGCATAGTGTTTGCACAATACATGCATTGCAAGGGAAACGACATTGCTCCACTTAAATGCCTCATACTCCCAAAGGGATCAAAAGTGATCTCTAGTTTTTTCAGCATCGATAGACAATACTTTTAGCTTTCAGAAAAAGTTGGTCTCCCGTTGGAGACTCTGGGAGCATTTTTGTTATAGTCCATCAAACATTGAAATGATCCTCTCAAAATGTGCCTTTACTTAAAAGCCTGGTTTAAAAAATTGGTAAGCAATAAGAAAAAAACTGAAAACACAGTTTGAAAGCAAGATGTATGACCTTTTTAAACTTTAGGTTCCAATGTACATAATTTAAGGAAATATGGCACATCAAATTTGCTTAAAAAATACGTCAATTTTTGTAATTTTCAAAGTCCCAACTTGAGCTAACGGTACAGCCAAACGGATGATCCAAAGTCAACAAAATTTTGGCTTTCTAGGTTCTCATATTTGAAGAATCAAAAAACATAAACCATTTGGCCAGGAAAAATATGTCACTTCGGGTACTTATTTCCACTGCGGGACCACTGTGCGTCGGTGGTCTACAAATTAATGTTGTAGCATCTATGCCCTTCTAGTAAGCAACATTCCAATATAACACCGTTAACAAACGTTAGAAAAACAAACAAGTGGAGACAAGTATAGAAAAGGACGCTACCAATACTGAACTCAAATACTATCAGACACAGACACATGGTTAAGTTTGCGGTCCGATCTATGATACAAAGGACGGACGAAGAAAAATAAGGGGAATGAGAGACTAGAAAAGACGACAAGTGCATAGATGCATGTTGCAATGTGGCAGAAGCTGGTACATGTTGCAACACGTAACTCACGTCGCCTTGTCTAAACCCTTTTTTGACATTTATGGTCTCGATGAGTTCGTTATCGATCTTGTTGGAGCAGAGAGAGATCTCCACCGTGATCCTGCCCAGTCTGACAAGTTTGGCAGGAATGTCAAAACTAGTCATGGCATTGAATAGAAGACAAAATTCTCTGATATCATCTTCCATTGTGTGGACTGGAACGTTAATAATAATAGTTTGAGTGGCGCGACAGTCCGAGGCGGACCTGGGCCTAGCTTCTCAGCAACCACTCGTGTTGTGCGTGCTATTGTTCTTTCACGAGGGGGAGGGACCTACAGTTTAATGCCGACTCCGAACGGGGAAGTTGAGAAGCTTTTTCCAAACAGAAATACTCTTTGAGCATTGTCAGTGACTCGAAAGAGGTAGGACCGTGAATTATGAAAGGTGGTAAATTCGGGTATCGAACTTGACACCCTCTGCGTAGGCACTTACCCACTACGCCATGGCGACCCAGCAAGACTGGAACGTTGCCCCTCCATAATTCGTGATCTGTGTGTACCATCTAACAGTATTGTACTTATATCGGAGTGTTGGTTGTTAACCTGGTAAGTGGCCGTCGCCCTGTTCACCAGGTCAGGTGAAACTTAAAATGTTCAGCTACTTCCTCTTGTGATACTTTCAGAATTTACCAAAGTCGATTCCTGGACCTTGATAGCGGCTTGGCTGTCCGTGGAATCCTTCTCGAAATAAAATGATCGGTCGCTCGAATAGTCTAGAGAAAGGTACGTCTCCTACTCCTTCAATGTAAATATGCTCCAAGGAATTAAAAGGTATACGAACACCCATACAGAACTCTGTGTTTGGTGATAACAACTTACGTAGTTATATAATTATGGGAACAGTTGGTGGGGCTTACCCGTATTCTGAGTATTGGCAGTGTTAATTGTCAGGCCGCTTGAAACTTGAACTATTAGTATCATGTCGGTATTACTGGAGCCTTTCGAAGAGTATAGCGAACACAAAACCAGCAGTGAGTGTTTTCTCTAGCGGAGCTTACAGTCTAACTCAGACACAATCAGAGACGCACTTTGTGTGAGCTATGGAGTAGTTGATTGTGAGTCCGATGGATACTGCGAAGTTGCTTCATGATAAGCGGGATAAGCTTGTTGGCTAGCACCTCCAAGCTGCTGATGGGTAAGAAGTTTGTGACCACAAATCCTTTAGGTTCAAAAGAATCTACTTTCAATCTTAGTTTTTTTTTTATTTGGTTTTGCTTTAGTTTTTATTTAAAAGGTTAATTTAGGTTTCCACTCGCAGAGGAGACAGATTGGGTCATCCCTGCGCACAGATTCGCAGACGCAGGTAAGGCTGACGGATACAGATACAGTGGACTCCCCCTAAGTCGAATTGTCACGGGATACCATAATTTGTTCGAGTTAGAGAGAGTTTGACTTAGAGAGAGGTTTTTGTATGGAAAATTGAGGAAAGTGTATGTAAAATATTGCGAAAGAATTCGAGATAAAGAGAGTTTCGACTTAGGGAGAGTTCACTGCATCTACCGCCTTCGATTTCTTCATGCATTTCCTTCTTTTCTCACTCCTTTCAAGTGCCATGAAAAGGTTGCTAGAATACAGACGCCACGCTGAACTATAGTGAGCTAACGAATCGACTCGGAGAATATACACCGTTGAATAAGTTTGTTAGCAAGTTAAACTGGGTACCGTTGTACAACACAACTTGTTTAATTAAAAAATATTTCAGCTTATTTTTAGTGTTTTAATGATACTATTCCTTAATATAAATCAGCAAATATTGTAAAATTGCTGCCACAATAAATAAACTTAACTTAATTTTCCATGACTTAAAAATAAATAATTAAATTTCATCAAACAAACAAAAACAAACGTTGTATGACTTAACTTGACCCTCCAGGAAGGTATTTTATTGAAGTCCTTAGAAACATCAGAAACATAGTTTCTGCGGGGTAAGTATTAAAATTTAAATATTCACGACAGTAATACCACCACGATAAGCTAATTCAAATTTGGAAAATAACGCTCATTGGCCTTGGTCACGGGTTGTGACCGAAGTAATGAGATCGCCAATACAAGCTTCTGTGATGAGATGTCTTCTTGCCGTAGTAGGAATTACTCGCCGGTATAGGGTGGTCATCACGAATCATCATCATCTCGATGTTTCGAGGCTGGCCTTGTATGCGATTCCATCACGTAGTCTAGTGCTTGGCAGAACCAAGACGAGATGGTCCGACCAAGTCTAAGAACTCGCCTGGTTACGCTTGGCTATACCTCCTGATATGTTTTGTTAGAGTTGATGGCGGAGGATTGAATTCCCCAGAGATACCTCATGCGTGCTGTATAGTGGCTCAAGCGCATCAGAAGATGATAATGATGATCATAACGCCCAAGAGAATAAACCATTGTTTTTACTAGGTCTAATAAATGTTCAATACTATTTGTGTTCGTTGCTAATTTAGATCTTGAAAATGGATAAGTTTATCTTTGACTTGTGCTTGTGCCAAGGACTAGTCTTAAATTATTAAAACTTAATTTTTCTCAATTGCTTACCCAATGTCTGTAGAATTTACCTTAACATCTATATTCTTCTATTTCTATATTTGTAAAGTTCGAACATTGCGCGGTTTTCTCGATCTCCGGAATAACACAAGGATCCATTTTATGGCCTATCTTATTTAATAAATACTTACATTACCAACCGGAGAGGAACAAGAGAGTTAAGAAGTTGGCTTGATTAGAGAGATGGTATCAGGTCAGTGAGTTAAGGTGGAATCTAAATCTGAGCCCGGACATTAAAAATTCAACGGTGTAAGCTAGGTTATTAAAACAAAACAACTCTCCTTCATTTTAAATTATTATTTATTTCCTTCCAAATTAGGTGCACTCCGTTTGACTCCCTACTTTACAATAAATCATTTCTATCTACTCTTTTACTGGCAGCATTTTGTCTCTCTTTTGGTTTCTGTACATTGTTCCTAGAATTGCCAAAACGGCAAGGAAAATGTGAAACTGTAACTGGCATAGTACGCAACTCCTTACGCCCCTTACACACAGGAAACTTTTGTCGGCGATTTTTCCATCTTGTTGGCAAGGGAGGTGAGACGTGCTAGGGGTAGCTTGCGTTTGGTGTGCTCGGTGCTTGCTTTTGCTATTAGGTATTGGAAGCATGCTGTACATGTGTGAAAAGAGAATAAGCATGTGTGAGAGAGTAGGAAACAGAAAAAGCTAAGAATTGAGATCTCAATTGTCGAGACTGGAACATTTCCTGTGTGAAAGTGGCTTGAGATTACAAAAGAGAATTGGAAAAAATCGCCGACGAATTTTAGCGAGTGTGAAAGCGGCCTAACCTGCTTGTAACCTAACCTACATCAGATTGTAACAGATTTGCTCACTATATCATCTCTGTTCGAAATGTAAAAAAAATAGGAAAAAGGTGCGAATAATGCGGAGTGTGAAACTCCAACTTCAGTGAAAAGCATCCGGTCCAAGAGGACCCCACAGACCGAATGGAGGTCGTCGTATTACCGTTTCTTTAAGGTATGTCCACATTGAACTTAGGATTAAACTCCTGTACCTACATGTATTTAAAAGAATACAATTACAGTAATGTCTCGCTAATCCGAATCAATAATTGCAAGGAGGATTATCAAGTTCTTCCGACTAACCGGTACAGGACAATAAAAAGAAAAGACTTTTTTATTTAACAAGAAAAATGCAAATGGAAATATTAGTAAGAATGAAAAAAAAAAACAAAATACAGGCAACACCCGGGAAGCAACAATGAATACTGAGAATGTTTTACGTATAAATTCATAATTCTGAAGCCCGACGACGCGAAAATTACGGTAAAAACTGAAATTACTGTGTAAACAAAATGTTAGTATGATTATTTAGATGGAAATCGGATTACAGTTTCCAAAAATCGTGTTAGTTTTGGATTGCAGAGTACATAATGAAAGAAAAAAGATGTTCGGATTAACTCGATATTCAGATTAAAAGTGATTCGGATTAGCGAATGTCTCGCTTCTTCTTCTTCTTCTGGTGGCGCTACAGTCCGGGGTGGACCTGGGCCTCAACCAGTAAGCCTCTCCAGCCGGCACGATCTTTAGCCAGCTGTCTCTAACTGCGCACACCAAGTTGGTTGAGGTCCTTCTCCACCTGGGTGCGCCATCGGTTACATGGGCGTCCTCTATTGCGTTGTCCCACTGGTTCGGAGTCGAAGACTCTTCGGGCTGGACCAGTGTTGTCCATGCGCTCTACATGGCCTAGCCATCTTAAGCGTTGAATCCGTAGACGGCTGACTAGGCTCATGCCGCTGTACAGCCCGTACAGTTCGTGGTTGAATCTTCTTCTCCAATAACCATCAACGCAGACAGAACTAAAGATTGAACGCAGAACTTTTCTCTCGAAAAGACAAAGTGCTTCTTCATCCGCTTATGTGATTGTCCATGCTTCCGCACCATAGAGCAGGACAGGGATGATCAAGGTGTTATATAATGTTAGCTTTGTCCTTCGAGAGAGGACTCTACTACTCAATTGCCTCTTGAGCCCAAAGAAACAGCGATTGGTAAGAGTACTTCTGCGTTTAATCTCGGTACTGGTGTTGTTCGTACTGTTCACTTGCGAGCCGAGGTAGACGAAGTCCTTGACTACCTCGAAGTTATAGCTGCCCATTGTGACGCTCTGTCCAAGACGTCGATGTTGTGTGTCCTTTCTTGATGACAGCATGCACTTCGTTGCCCTCGTTTACCGTCAGACCCACTTTAGCCGCTACCGCTCGCTGTGTTATGCCATTCACGTCAATGTCATCCGCGTATGCTACCAGTTGTACGGACTTCTGGAAGATCGTGCCTCTAGTGTTGGTGTGTGAGTCTTGCATGATCTTCTCCAAGATGATGTTCAAGAAGTCACATGACAGCGCGTCGCCTTGTCTAAAACCTTTTTTGACATTGAAGGTCTTGGTGAGTTCGTTACCGACCTTGATGGAGCAACGAAAATTCGTCATCGTCATCCTACACAACCTGAGGAGCTTGGCAGGAATGTCAAGACTAGACATGGCTCGTCCCTACGAACGCTGTCATATGCGTCATATGCACGCTGTATTTCATTTTATGTATTTCAACTGCTTGTGTACGAAAAATTGGCGATGACAGAAGTAACAAAAATGAAACCGGTGTTCGTCGATTCGATAACGGGTAACTGTGTAGGGTTAAATATGAATGCAACGAAAACAACATTATGACAATTTATTTCCTTTTTAAGTATGCACTGCCACACTGCACAGAGACACACAACAGCCAGCTTACATTTCTCAACAAGATCAGGCAGTTCTGTCTGTCTGGCTGCTAATTAAGTTTAACAAACTTGCTACCGCAATTAGCCGCCAGACATTTATTAGCTAATAAAAGAAGAATGAATTCTGCTTCTGTTTTATTTACAAGACATCTCAGAATAGAGCTGACGTACTGTTTCAGGTGCATTTTTAAGTAGAGTTCCTCGTGAACTTAAGTCCGAGCACCCCGAACTCACCTGCACTGAGCTGCATCCGCATTTTCATCATCAATCAAAGGTAATTGTGTCTCCCACATCAATTTACGCCACTGAACGACAATCAACAAAGAGACCGTTGTCAACCGACGGATGGGAATTTAATTAAATTTTGCCCATTTACATACGTTGTACATCGTGTGTCCGATAAGCCATTCACTCCATCCAATCCGCTCCAATGTCAAGTTCAACCCGATATTTTTTTTTGTTTTTAATTTCTCTCTCATGTGGTGTGGCACTTTGTTTTCGCGTGTGTCCCAGCAATCCGTGAGAGAGCGATTACAATTCGTTTAAAATGAAGATGAAATGAGTATGTGGTCAATGGTCAACATTTTCCTCATCGTCTCACATGACGTTTTAGCAAGATTACAAGTTACAGAAAACAAGTAGCAGACTTGGAGTGGGTTCAACGAACTCGGAGATTAAAACTCAAAAGCATTTGAATGTAATTGCTATGAGCCACTACATGGTTGACATCTGTGAGTCAGGTTTTGTTTTGCTTCCTATCTCCGTCGAGCTCAAGAGAGTTGCTGTTCGAAGCTCGTTATATTCGGCTTCGAAACGAAAAAGCGGAAGAGCGGCTAATGTACGTGACTCGATTGCATGACAAAGTGGCTTTTCATTTTAGGCAGCTTTACGATCTCGAACGAAATGATCGAGACATGCTTCCTACTCACACGATATGGACTGTGACCAGAAACTAGATACATTCGTACCGTGAAGGCCTAAATAAGTGGGAAACCGTAAAGAATAATCGCACTGGATGCCGGTGTGATCTGATCACTGTCAGTGATCCAGTTTCGCTTTACGATCGAACAATGGGGCCAGATATCGAAAGGGGACATAAAATACATACGTTATGGCCCCAAAATACGAATTGGTAAATTAAATTTAAAGTAAGCCATTCGGGCACACTCCAATGTGTGCCAAATTTGAATTAAGAACAGGCAGAACTGTCAGATGCAGCCTGTCCACCCGCCACACAATCCTTCACAGCGACCACTCGATTAAGTGCGCTAAGCAAGGTCTGGCACCGCTCAACTTTATGTCTGTTGCACAGACGAGAAGAAAAAAAAAACCATAAAAATAACTATTTTTCAATCAAAATTTTTCTAACCAAGTCAATGTTATTCGGGCGATAAAATATCAAAAAAGAATTCATCAAATGGCAGACGAATTCCTACACATTGCCAAAGTCTCCATGCAATTACGAAATTTACGACGTAAAAACATTCATAAACGTCTACAAACCATCACGATTGAACTTAAAAAAGAAAGCGAATGCCTGTGGTTTAGTTTCACCAAAATGTGCGTCAGTTCAAGCGAGCATATTCCTTTGATGAGTTCCATTAAAATGTTTTATTACCGTGTCAAGATTATGATGTTCTATTTTAGTTCTGACGAACGTCGCAGAGGCTGTTGCAATTCCATTCAGCAGTGACCTTGTGGCTAGCCAGAAACTAGAACATCCTTCTTATGAAACACGACACTAAACTTAAACAGAAGATTTTATTCACAGTTATTGAATACATATGTATGTGTATATATATATATAAATAAAATAGAATTCCTTAATTAACTCTTTCTTTTTTTTTTGTTCAACTTTAAAACGTTTTTATACAACAAAAACCCCACATACTAAATAAAACAGAAAAACAAACACACATTATACTGCCAGGACGTGTTGTCGGTTAGACTAGGACACAGCACAGTTTTCCAGCCACGCAATCGGTTCCTGGCCGTGTTAGATCCTTGTGACACCTGTCCATACACGCGCCCAAATGCTGATGGCATGGTGCTGGTCTCGATGGAACTTAAATATTTCAATTATGTATGTTAACTAATAAAAACGGAATGGTTATAGTCGCAAAATTATTCAGTATTTATGCTTACTTTCATAGCAGCACTCTACGCCGTGGTGTCGGTTCGACGGGCAGAGTCCTTGTTTGGATGACAGTTCGAGGCAATCGTCTCTGTGCACGCATAGGCCACCCAGCATGGCGCATTCTCGATCTTGACGGTACACCTTCACGCCATGGAGCACTGCAATTGAGAGAAAAGAATGTGGATTTTTGGTTTCTTGTCTGTTAAAAGTTTTTGTTTTCAAAATGTTCGCACTTAAATCCTGGAACGTTCGAATTATTGACTGATGGATGACACACCTTCTCTTGTAGTCCAGAGGAGAACGTTTGAAATGTGTCTTAAACCCTGTTGCACGTGAATATTTAGGGCTCATCAAGGAACTTCTCTGATAAATCAAAACTTCCCCTCCTTGCCATCGCTTGTGAACGCATTTCTTTTGCAATTGCTTATGGTTCTTGCACAAATTTGTTACCGTGATTTGAAACAAAACATTCTACCCCTTCATCATATTTCTCTATTTCTTGTCTCCTCTTAAATTCAATTCAAGCATAAATTCCACCGAGAAACCTGAACCGATGTGCCATTCATCCCAGCAACGTATCATGTTTCACACATCAAAGCATAATTTTCTTGTGATTTTCCAAGAAAAGTGCTTATCTCCTCAGTTGAACCACTTCATACGTATGCCGAGGGTACAATCACCGAAAAAGTATTCAGCTCAACTACCGATACCTGCTGAAGTGCCACTTTAGCAGAAAAGGGAATACAAGCAAATTTGAAGTGGCCTCCTTGACAGTCAACAATTTCTCAACTTGATGCCTCTTGGATAAGTCAAAATATCTGTAGATTTGTTTGTAAGGTAAGTGTAACAAGTACTATAGATGTTGCCCACGTTCATGAAGAGGAAAGTCAACAATGGGAAGGTGTGTACAACAGCCAACTGTGACGGCTTCGGTTTGACGGACGCAATTTTTCGGCATCGATGCGGGGATGGATGTCAAATATGAATAGCAATTGTTGCCAGTTTTGCAATAAACATATCGGCAATAGTCAACTATCAATCGACACTCGCAATAAGGGCTATATCATATAATAGACAAGAGACTAGAATATAATAGACTAACTACAGAGCTTTATTTTTTTTCCAGAAGATGGAAATCTGCCGGCTGCAAGAGTTGATGCCAAGGAATTACGTTCCTTTTTCAAGAAGGAGGGATCAAACCGTGAGAAAAGTTACCGTTTGTTCAAAAATTCACTAAATGACTTGTGCTTTGCCCCATTGTTCAAAACCACGTACCTACATGTCAGCAAGGTCAGAATGTTTTTATTAGCGCCGTTCATATCAGAAACGAAGTTATTTATATCGTTTTATCGAACCAAAGTGACCAAGCAGAGAATGGCATCCACACTATTACACTTACACACTATTATTTATAATAATAATAATAATATAGGTGGCGCTACAGTCCGAGGCGGACCTGGGCCTAGCTTCTCAGCAACCACTCGTGTTGTGCGTGCTATTGTTCTTTCACGAGGGGAAGGGACCTAATGTTTTGTGCCGACTCCGAACGGCCAAGTTTGAGAAGCTTTTTCTAGACAGGTAATACTCTTTGAGCATTGTCAGTGACTCGAAAGAGGTGGATCCGTGAAATATGAAATGTATGAAAGGTGGTAAATTCCGGTATCAAACCTGGCACCCTCTGCGTAGGAGTCGACGCACGTTATCGTTAATAACCGTCGAAAGTTCATGAATATCTGTCGAAAAGTCACTCAAATTCGCCCACGGGCAAGGATACAATCACCTGTGAAACTCGGCCATATCTATAGTACTTCACTTCTGGTTCATATGAAGAAGCGATATCAACAACTTCTCTGTTCTCATACAACGCATTTTGTGAATTCCCCATGCCCACTGTTTTTTTTTTTCTTAAAATCTAGGGTTTTTTTCTATACCATGTCACCTCACGTTCGTAACAGAAAATCTGCCCAACATTTTGTAGAGCAATAAGTCACATGCATCTCCTGAACTTAATTTAATACGCTTTCCGAGTCGTGTGTGACTTTCAAAAATTGTTAATTCGAATGAATCTTCTTTTGGACAGAAAACAAACTGAAATTTTGAAATCAAAACGTGCGGGGTCCTTAACCACATTCATCTTAATTACTCAACCTGTCTTGTCAAGAAGGTCACCAAAATTGGCGAAATACCTGATTCTTGTGGGTGTGCGATATATTTTTAATTTTAAGTATCACCGTTTGTCGATTATCATGTCCTTTAAATTTAATTAAATCTACGGAAATAAATCCTTAGAATTAATTTTTCTAATTCTAATTTCTAAGACTAATTCGATTTGTGTTTAATTTAAGTAATACTGTACATCAAGTATACACCTATAACTAGTACAGGATATTATGTTTACAATAAGATTTTAGGAAAAAGGAGATTAAGAAAAGAAGATAACATTAAAATTTAAAATTATGAAAGAAAAACTAGAAAGGAGTTCGAGTTAGAAAGAGTTTGACTTAGAGAGAGGTTTTCATATGGAAAAATTGAGGGAAATATATCGAAAATGTGTCGAAAGAGTTCGAGTTAGAGAGAGTTGCTACTTGGGGAGAGTCCACTGTGAAAGGTCGCTAATTCGAAATGGTTGGGGGGAAGGTCAGTCCGACTAAACGTATTTTCCGAATTAATGAGTGGTTTGATAAAAACGAACTGGAAAAATCTTTTTACTAACACAAAGGATTGCAAATAATACATAAAATTTATTATACTAAATAATTTGTTTTATGGTTTCCCCTAATAGTAATTTTGAATTGCCGGGATTCACCAATTTATTATACTAAATCAGAGATTTATTTATTGAATAATTTTTAATTTGTATTATTATTAATTTTTACATAAAAGAAAAAGTACACTCAATTAATCGGAAAAAAAACTCTCTTTTATTCAGAAAAATAGTAAAAGAGTTTTCCGTATAAATCTAGATCAATAATATGTCCAGTAATAATATATATCGTCAACATTTCAACAGTTTTGCTTTCCCATTGAATACAAATTTGGGAAAGGTACATACTCCAAGTCAAAATTAATTCTGAACACTATTGTTAATCCTGTCCTGAACCTTGTATTGAAGGACAGATTGTGGTTTCAAATTCGGGTCGTTAGAACAGAGCGATTTTGTGAATAGCATTTATTAATCGGAAGAGAAATTAAATTACCCAACTCTAGGAATTCTTTTTTCACTCAAAAATGAGTAACCCATTACTCCCCAGTGTCATGTTTTTAGGATGCTATATTGCATTTTTTTTTTACAAATTAAGTAAAAACAAAGAAAAAGTAAAATTAAAAAATAGGAAACTGGGGAGTAATGGATTAAGACTCATCTCGTCTTTCACTTCTTAAATTATTGTAATTTCAGTGTATTTTTCCAAAATGAGAGTTTCTAAAATAAGAAATCTTTCAAATTCTAGTCTAGACACACATTTTTTGAGAATTAAAAAAAATTAAAAGAATAATTGCAAGTAACTCTTATATTTAATTATCCTTGAAACAACAAATTCATTCATCATTTAATTTTAGAAACAGCCTCAATCCGAATTAATTATTGCACTTATATTATATCCATTCAATTTAACTACCATACAAAAAACAATGTTGACACAAATTACTCATAATACTCATATATAAATAAATTACGCCTTGTAATAGGATTTAGATAGTCTCGGCAAGTAATAGTAATCCTTGAACTTCCCTATGTCGAATTTCAAGTAACCAAAAAGTAAGCTCGAGTTATAGAAACTTCGAGTTATAAAATGTCTAGTTAGGGATTAAAATATGTGATAAATGCAACAAAATATCAGTGCTCGTGATAAAAGAAGTCACAGAAATTCTATTTAGAGAAGTTCGACTGTACTTTATTTATTAATTAATCGCATTTGCCATAAATGTATGCTAATTCCTTAAAAAAAATCTACAAAAGACATTAAAAATCCAAAATCTATAATTTGCCCCACACACAATTCTACGAATTGACTCTACAAACGGAAAATCCAAATCTTGATTGCTTATTTCAAAATCTTCACTCAGGTTTCATTTCGGTGTCTGTTTGTCGTGGAAGTCAGTCGTTAAGAGTATGATTTTTATTTCAACCATGCTTGTACGGGCCCCTTAAAAATGCTTAGCCTTTCTTAAACCTGCAGAAAAATCATAGCCACCTTGCCAACATGAGGACGGATTTCAAAATCAAAGCAACGTCTACATATATTCAGCAAATGTGCTGGCATTTCATCGTCTTTCATTTATTGGAACGGCGCTAGAGCCCGGTCTTCGACTAGCCCCCAACAGCCATTCACCATAAAATTCAAGAAAAGCCGGTTATGCTACGTTTTTCTGTGTCACTGGAACTAGTTATAAATAAATGTCATAGGAAAACTGATATTTGTGCAGGTCCCAGAAAAATGCCATGATTTCGACCCGACACAAAAAAACACATTTTCACAAAAAACCACAATTTGCGCAAAAATAAAATGAAAAAAAAACCAAAATAAAATATTGCGCAATTTAATCACAATTATCATTTGTTATTCTCCCAGGAATTAAAGGTGAACAGTTCAAATTGATTACTACGTACATAAACGAAATACAAAAGCAAACTCAATCCGAAATCGAATTCGAATTCTCGATCTCAGCAGATTAATCACAAAGTTGAACCTATGTACTTGGAATTCACCGCAACCCACTTGCGTTAACGTATTCATAATCAATCGAACTTACTGGTGTCATACTGCACTTCGTTGTCATCGATGCCAGCCAAGATGCCATTGATAGTTATCAGCACAATTAATGCAACGGTCAGTAATGATTTGCCCATGATCTTTAGATTTATTTATTTAATTTGTTCTGTTCTGTTCTGTTTTGATTGTTGAGCACTTTCGATTGGCACTGTGAAATTCACTATTAAGCAATTGTTGACACTTCACTAGTTCGTTTCCAACTGAATGTTCTGAATTCCGGAGCGATTCCTTTTAAGCATTTTTTAATTATTATTCACAGAGCAACAGAATACAAAAAAAAAAAAGAAAAAATATCTTCCGTTGTGCGCGCTTTCCGATTATTATTTGGATTCTGATTCCGCGACGACGACGACGTCCACACCGCCGCACTTCACTTTCGCTTCAACTGCTGCTGGCGGCTTGTATCTTTTGAGCGAATACGCTGAAATGCTCTCGTCGGCGAATTGAGTTTAATGTCGAACAACAAAAAAATACAAAATTTATCCAAACGATTGCGATAGACGAAAGAAGCAGAGACGAACAGTTAAAAATGAGCACGACCTGCGGTGCACACTGTCGAACGAGGGGGAATTTTGAAAGAAGTTGCAGCGCTAGAGAAAGGAGGTGATCGACAGATACAGTACGGTACGCTGTGAGGTAATGAAAGCCGAACAAGCCAGTGTTTACGATTCGTCTGGGTTTGGTCAACGATGATAATCGCCATGCGAATGGTGCTGGTCTCTTGAGAAATGGGCGACATCCGAACACTGGACACAGGCTCTGCTCCCAGGGGGCTCCGATGTGGCATATGGTTTTTCATCGCTGAAGAGATATGGATTTATTTGCGCATTGACATTGGACACGGCTCGAGTCGCGACCGCTTATGCAATTTGTTTTGATTGCGCAAAAGTGTATGCATACGTAATTGTGGCTGAGTGGTTTGCCGGCATTTTCATGATTTTAATTAAGTTCGTTGGGATTTCTAGTGCATTTCATTTCGAGAGTGAAATGGTATTTCCCCCTTGAACTTGGGCCTGATGCTGATTTATTGCTTTGAAACAATCTCGTATTTACATTTGCATAAATATCTGATGACTGGTGGCTGGCTTTGATGTGCTGAATGGACGGATGGATGGATGGAGTAGACATAGGAATGAGTTGTAATTCTAAGCCGCTGTAAATGCACTTGAATTCCAGAGCTTATCTAGATGCGTTCGTTTTTTAAGCTTTCTGTTTGATGTCTGCATTCACTTTGTAACTGCTTGATAGGATCACTAACATTCTCTCGGACGATCGCATTTTTTCGAATTTTCTTTGTGGCACCTACGATCTTTGGACGACGAATTAAGAGCTGCTTGTGGGATTGGCGGGGGATTTTCCCAGCGGAGGTGATTTTATGGGATCGAATTTCTCCAAGAGAGGGAGAGAGTCATTCTTAAGCACCGATCATCGGCAGATCGGATGCAGAAACGTGTATTTATCTGAAATGTGTGCCCTTCGTCTTTTTGGCTGACTCTACTGTTAGGAGCATAAAGCTTATCTTAGCGTAGACACTCCAGCTTTCACGATATCTGTGTTGTGTTGTTCTTAGCGATTAAAATGGTGGAGTGAAACTCAACGCGAACATAGCTATTGACTTAGTTAGAGACTCAAAAAGTGGACAAATTGTGGCAGCTTTGTGTTGTTGTCAATTTGAGATTTTACTTTCTTGCACGATCTTTCAAAATAATGGATGGATCCAAACTCTAGCAGAGCTAGAGTATAGTCCCTACAATTAATAATATTCATTGGCAGATTTCTGTTATGCTATGTTCCCATCAAACGAAACCTCGAGGTTTCAAGAAATTTTAGATAACGTTCCGAAAAGTACTCACCACCTTAGGAAAGTCAAACCAAAAACGGTTTTTTGGCGCCAGCACTAGAAAGTGCAAAACAAATATTCAAATATCTTCCAAGCTGTAAAACGTATGTAGATAAACTATATCTCAAATAAAAGCTACAATTAAAGAATTACATTTGAGATACAAACCGTTACAATTCATCAGTAAAGTTCTTAAATTATAAATAATTTAGCTCCAGCCTCCTGCCTAACAGTTGTTGACATACCCTTAGCGGAGCGACGAAGTCACCTGAGCTTTAATTTGAGATATTAATTTACCTACATACGCTTTGCAGCTGTTTGTTTTAAAGGATTTTCAATCTTCAAATGTCCTTTTCAGTGGTTTGCGCCCTAAACCGTCCGTCAAGTCAATCGGGGGTGAGTACTTTTCGGAACTCCAGTCGAAATTTCCCCAAAACTCCGAGATTTCGCCATACATTTTCGGGGATTCGAAATCTCGTAATTTCGGCAAAATTTAGTTGAAATCGCCTTCAGTTCATACGCCCGTAAGAGGTTCGCCTTGGTTTGGAGAGAACAAGTGTACAGCATTAACTTAAGTTTATTTTGGTGCTCATTTTTTCCCTTTTTTTGTGTTCTCAAAAATACTACTTCCTGTCAACCACTAGCTGTTTTGCTGACTACTTCAAAATTGACAGCTAATGACATTTGAAAACACTTCAACTCGGTAAGCACGACCAATTGAGGTTTCAGTAAGAGTTCATCCAAACCTAGCGATTTCGGTTCAGTGGGAACATAGCTTTACTTAAACTATGGAACAGGTAACACCCTTTGCTTCAAAGAATGGATAACTTACTAAAATTGACGAGGGAGAGATATGAACTGTCTGATAAGTGCTGTTATATAGGACAACTTGAAAATATTCGGAGATATACGTGTTTAAATTATGAGGCCGCTCAGTGCAAGGAATCAGTCGATGACTAGTCGGCATCAAAAACGTTTTTGTAGAAGCTGTATAAGGAAAGAATATAAATAAAAAGTACAACAACTTCCCTCCTTCACTTCTGCCCTGGTGTCATGCTACAAGGCTGGTCCGATAAGTAATAATTCTCACCACCAGATGGCGCCACTATCACAAGAGAAATTTGCTATCTTGTGCTACATTCTCTTGTAGTACTTCTCAAAAAAAAATGCCAAAATCCGAATCGGACTAGTAATTTTTATTTGACCGCCTGAGGAAGCTGACGCGTCCTCGGATTTTAGAAAAATGGAAAAGGAGTAGTATCTGTCTGTGATTCGAACTTCTTGCGGAAGAGAAATCGCGCAGCTTAGAGCGCTTGGATGCCATGTACGATAACTCTTCTCCTTCGATGGCGATCGTCAAAAATTGGTGTAACAAGTTTCAACGTGATCATATGTTGGATTTTGATGAGCCACGCCTAGCTGCCCCGAAAACCGCAATCACGGAGGATAACGTGACAAAATTCCACGATCTCGTATTGGCCGAGCGCCTATACCGTGTGGTTGATATCCTGCATGGAATATTGGATATGAGAAACCTGTCTGAACAATGGGGGCCGCTTTTGCTAAGTCCGGACAACAAGCACAAACGTTAGACCGTTAAGCTAGGAAATGCTTCCCCTTTCACCATTTTCTCCAGATTTGGCCAATTGCAACCTCTTTTTGATTCGAAACTTGAAAAAGTCACTTGCCGGGCAGGAATTTGAGTCGAATGAAGAGGTTATCGCTGCCACGGCGGCCTACTTTGAAGACCTCCAGAAAACGTAAAAAAGTTGCAGCATCGCTGGGTGCGTATCGAGCTAAAAGGAGATTTTGAGAAATCAATGCAACCACTTTTCCAAAACATTAATTTTTCATTTGTGGGCTAAGTGCTTATCGGACCAACCTAGTATACTTATATTCCACTTCTTCAACGACTCAAGTGATTTAAGTGCAATAGCCATCGAAAACTTACTCCGCTCCATCCTCAGCTCCGCATGGTTCCCCACCAGTTGCTGATCCATTAGACCCAAGTGATCTGAGTGACAGTACTATATAACAGCAAGATCGAGGTACATACGATCAGCCACCTCAACTAACCCACATACTTAGTTCTTAAGCCACCTACGGAGCATTAAAGCCTGAATTCAAGCTCCCTTCCATCTTTGCACATCTCGGCCTAGCTGTTTCAGTCATTCAGACAGATCAATTCAGCTTGCGTCAGCGATCACTTCGTCTTCATATCGGAGGTTCAGTCGTTATTTTTTCTTTTCTTTATTTTTTTTTCTCGAACCAGGAAGCTCGAATACGAAAACCTCTTTATTTTCATTCGATCGACAAGTATAGCAACCGGCTCTTCGCTTTCCGGATCTCTTTGCATAGCCTTCCTTCATTCCTCACAGACAGAGTAAGCTATCCAACGCAACGTTTCTCTTTCCAATTCCTTCCGCTCATCGTCCTGTTCTCTGAAACGTTTTGTAACCCATTATTTTTGGTCATTCGAGCCAGAGGTTTAGATTTATGTTATTTCGACAAACCGAAGAAGCTACTAGGATTGTTGTTAGTGATGCCACGTCAGTTTGTGGATGATAGCTACCAATTGTGGTCAACAAAGCTCGCACAGTTTCAATCCTCTTCGCAAATGCACCAATAACCATGCAATTTTCAATTTGTAGAACCCCCTCTTTTAACTCCACCAAGAGTAAAATTCAAATGCCCCCTTCCACTTCACAACCTACCGCCATAGTCACGCTTTTAAAGCAAACGGACATTGAATACAATTTTTTGCATTTAACTTTGGAACAAAGAGTGTCAACAACTCACAAAACCGATTCGGATGTTGTCATCAAAATCGTCGATGGCGAATTGTCACAAGTTGACATCGACCTTTGATTGTGTAATCGTGTTGGATTCTTTAATTGGCTTGTTGTTTGGCATTGTCTAACAGTACAAGAGACTTGCTTCAATGCGAACCAATTAAGATGCCATACGCGACGTTGCGTCGCGTTGTCGTGGAGTGTGTACTGTTGGTATGACCACTGAGTGAATGAAAAATGTGTGCGTGTATGTCATCCCAGTCACATTGTTTTCATTCATTCTCTCGCTTCAAATCATGTGACGAGTTTAGCAAGAAAATGCTTTGACTTAATTATCGAAAGAAACAGAACAAATCAACGGTGAAGGTTGCAAGCTGTGGTTATCCCCATAAATTGATGAATTACTCATCGGTTCTGTACTTTGTACTCAATTTTTGGCTATTAAGTGATTGAAGTCTTTCGAAAAGTAGAATGAGTTTTTTTTTGGTAATGTTGATAGCGAGCAAAGAGGGCAGGCAGGTGTTTTGTCTGGGAATCTGGGTCTAGACCTTGCCTCAAATCATTCGAGAAAATATTGAAATTTGAGTTGATTGCTTAGATAGCTGCACGCGTAGAATTTAATTTTGAGTTGAGGTTTCTTTGAGTAGGTGTCTTGATGCAGACCCGAGCCCTATTGCACTAATCACATATCACTAATCACTAAGCAAATAATCGAAATAATATTTGTTTGCTAAGTGTAAGTGATAAGAGGTGCAAGAAAGTATGTTTCTCTTCACTCAGTTATCATTTTTCAAATTATCATTTAACTGTTTAGTGATAATTACAGCTTTTTCTCCAAAACAAAAACCGACTTTGCAGTACTGTCGTCGCTAAGCACAACATTGACAATTTGAAAACCATTTTTGAGTACTCCTGAAATATAAACATGAGCTTTTTTAGCGAACAAACCTATAGGATAAACTTCAGCTTGTTCATTTTTAGATGTTAAAGCATATAAACTCGCGCCATCTCTTTTCTTATCCACACTATTATTTCCTGTCGACAAGCAGCTGTTCTGCCGGCCATTTCAAAATTGGCAGGCAATGACATTTGAAAACAATTCAACAATTCAAAATTTTGGTAAATGAACATAAAGCCAAACAGCTTGTAACTTTGCATACATTTATTTGAAGACATAAAAAAGAAGAAAAAATGTTAGATAATTTTTTGTTGTTGTTTGTGAACAAACAAAAGCCCTTCTTTTCGGCGGCGCAAGTGATTTCCGCTCACTGGATCATCTGAAACGAAAAATTCCAGCGGGATTAGAAAGAGTACATGTTTGTCTCTGGTATGAACTAGAATTATTAATTTCGCACAAAAATTAATAAAATGAAATATTTTTTTTTTTTAAATCGCCTTTTTTTTCTGCCACAAATCAAGTTAAAAAGTAAAGAAGATCTTCACCCATTTGTTTTCCTAGTTCATACCATAGTTATATATGTATAAAATAACGCATTTAAATTTGGAACCGATTGGATTAATAGTTTATGGGTAACCTCATGCGCCAGTTGTAAAAACACTGTTTCGATAAAAACGATGGGCGATGCGACCTAGTTCGTTGGTCAACTTCGCAAGCCAGTTCTAAGTACTTGATTACTCTGTGCTGGGTACTAGATCATGGGAAGCCGGCATTGACGCAGCTGAAACCGACCCATCCCAGGCAATCCTATGCATTAATCCACCTAGAAGAATGTTGATGACAAACTCATTGAGTTAGCAAAGGACAATTGGAGCTCTCTAAACACATGTGAGACCAACAAGTTCCTACAATGTGACAGAAAGTTGCAGTTGATGAAAGTCGAAGCGCTCACCGGCCATAATCATCTGAAGTACCACGAAACTAAATGGGACTTAACCGTGACTCCATGTGCAGAGGCTGTGGTGATGAAGAAGTGCAGTAGAATAATCCTCACTACCTTTGCCACGGCCCCAGTCTCTGCAGATTGAGATTCAGAACACTGGGAGAACGTTTCTTCTAGAACTTGGAGGAACTAACAAAAATCATACAAAGCACTATTTTCATTTTCATAAGGGTACGCTCATGACGGGTGCGATGAACGTGCAAAGAGGGAAAATGTCTCTTAAGTGAGTCCATTAGAGGTTGCGCGTCTACAAGTGCTCTTGATCTTACCCGGGTAATACCCGGCTAGCTAAAGGGTACCCGCTACCCGAAGATGACGGGCAACAAATACTCTAATTCAATACAAATTTAAAAAAGTACCTTTATTTGTGAATATTACACCACAGCGAAGAAAGGGGAAGTACATAAAGCATAAGTCATTGGTGGAGTACCCAAAATATTGCGGTTACCCGAGTGCGTTCCCGGCTATGCGGGTATCAAGAGCTCTAGCGTCTACCCCCAACCTAAACTAACCTAAGCATGATATCCACTATGCCATGATAGACGCATGGAGCTTCATGAAGATGATGCCCCACACCGTAGGAACAAGAGACTGCTCCACACATATTGTAAAATTTCGCACGATGGCCCAGACCTCCTGTGGAGAACTTCTCATATTCTCCCTGACTAAAATGCGTTCTGGGAAAGAAGTCAAACATTCAATGAAGCCTTCCATCCAGGTGTCTGTTGAAAAATTTGAGAAAGTCGCAAAACAAGTGTCACGGAGGAAAAACAAAGTCGCAATAAAAAGAATTAACAAAGAAATGATGTAATTTTTAATGCCTTGGTCTTGTCACGGTTACCGAAACCAAAAAAAAAAAACATCCGACTAGATCTTCGCAAACTTAAATTGTAAATTAAGTGTTATTGAAATCTAACCCCATCAACTAATTAAACTTCAGCGATATGTTTGAAGAATGAATCGACCATACGAACAGGTTAAGCAAATTCGAGTCCGAATATATGGTTGCGTTTGGCTTTGCCAGTTTCGACATCCATTTTAATGCATGGTTAGATTAGGTAGGGGGCTGGCTGCAAGTGAGCTCACCAGCACACTTAGACCATAAGAGGACTACCCCTGATTGACCACTCCAGTTGATAGAGTCCCGTTCATTTGATCCCAACGGCAAAAGGTACAGGACCAAATTTGGAAACCAGATAAAAGCGTATGTATATACTTTGCTTTCAAGGTAGGCACTTAAGCAACGCCATCCAGCCATGTCAGAGCATACAAAGTCAGTTTGACTTGACTGCAATCTCTACGTTTCATCAGTGCGGTCTTTTTGCTGTATCTTCATATTTTCTTGGACAAGTTACAAATTTTTTTTTCCAAATGTTTTTGTGCTTTCAATTGTGACTTAGGCTCGGAATTAATTGTTAACATAACAATTATTGACTTATCAATGGAAATCAAATTTCCCATCCTTTGAAATAATTCCTTTACAAACTACTTTAAAATATTGTACCTCTTCATCAGAATCCACAAACGATATTGATCTGATTCTAACCCGACTCCGAATCTGTTACTTGGAGAAAATGTCTCTTATAAAATAGTTCGCAAAAGTCGCAAGAAAATTTAATAAGCGGCAAAATTAAGATATTTTTAAGAAAAGTCGTGTCAAGGTCTCTTTGCGTCGAATTGCGACTAAAGTCACATAGCGGCAACCCTGCTTCCATTTCATGCAACTGTGTCTTACTTGCTCACCATGCTACTTACTGAACTGCTTCTGATGACTTTCGAATATTTAACAACTTTTTGTGGCTCTGAAAAGGTTTTGGAAGAAAAAAAAAGGAACAGCCAAACGCTTGCAAGACCCCCGAGCGAAACTTCAGAAATTCGACGTAGGCGCAGTTCTCCGTAATCGGGGTTGTTGTAAAGGAAAGGACATCGTCCTCATGATTCACTCGTGTCTTTTGTTTCTTTTTAATTGGGAAATTCCTCATCTGCACACTTCTAAAGCTAACGACTGTCCTTCCAAGAAATCTTGAGCAAAACACAAAAATGCCTGTTTCCCGGTAATCTTCACAATAACAGAGCCAATTCCATTCAGTTAACCAGCACATAACATCGCAACAAATGTCAAAAAAAGAATCGCTCCTTGGAATCCAAGAGAAAATCAACTTATTACTTGACGAGAAATATAAAACGAGAAGAAAAGGAAAATGTACCGTAAATGTGCGGTTTTTGTGAAATCATTTTTTCCCAGGCACTAAACACCTTACCTCAAATGTCAAACACACACACCCACACAGCCATTCAACCATCCAAACTCTTCATAAAATGCTCATACACGCGAATTAACGGTAAAAGAAATGTCTTTCTTGGGCCCTTAGATGTAGCATCCGATAAAATAAAGCATTCCGTGGGGCTGTCGGTTGCTGTCGGTTGAGTGTCAACCGCCCCACAGGCATCCATCAAAACTCCCTTGATCTCGCAATTAATTGTTCAACTCTGAGTACACACTCACATTCGAGCCTAAGTAAAGTCATGGAAACAAATTTAATAAAAGTCACGCGACACACTCCTGATGAAACCCCTTACTGGCAGCCGGCAGCGGGCAGCGAGGAAGTGAACATGTATCTGGTGTACTGTGACGCGAGTGAAGTACCACTTAATTAATAAGACATTATTGTCTCTCGCAACCATAACAGAATTTTTATTGCGGAAGGTTCAGGTGGTTCACCTGCTTCACCAGCGCGATAGCGGCAGCACCACATAAAGTCAGTGCTCGGTGCTTTTTTTTTACATTAATGGAAAAGGGGTGATTAAGAAAACCCAGTCGCAGGTGATGTATGCAATATGCAATTGTGCCTCATTGCTGGCACAAGTCTTAATTAAAGGTTGCTTCCGTGCACTTATCAGTTTTGCAAAAGCACCGAAGTGGGTCCCAAAGATTTCAGCGAAACACACATTCGATTGCTTTTCGTGCCTTAATGCGAAATTCATGCGCTCTTGCGAATACTGTGAGTTGCTTTTTTTTTTCTTGGGTTTCTTATCGCAACTCTGTTAACTGGCAAAACTTAACAGAGACCATTTCCACATGCACACTTGACAAAGTTCAAAATGTGCTTTCCCCTGAGCTTCGAGTTAGTGAATACACACACCGCGTGTGGTTGTGGAAATTGAATGCTTTCACCTAGTGGTAAATGAGCGAACTGAAATAGTGGGCAACTGAAAGTTCTTAGTTTGTTCTTTCTAGATGAAAAGATGTGCGGGAGAATAATTGAATATGAATTGTAATTTATAATAAGAACGGTTATATCAGTACAGTAATACCTCGGTAATTCGAAATATTAACGACCTACACTAATTCGAAGGGTGCCGGGAAGTAATGCCGAGTGAAAAAACGCCGAATATTGAAATTGCACAAATCTTGTTCGAATCTGCACGAATCTTGTTCTGGCTTTGAAAAGTGAAATAAGACCGAATTCGGCGTTATTTCGAGTTCATAAAGTGAAATGACGCCAAATTTTGAAATTTGGCTTTATTACGCTCGGCGTTATTTCACGGCACAAATTCGAACTACGGAATTTTTCGAATTTCTCCATACAATAGCGGCGATCAGCCACAACAACATGTCGTGTCGATTTGCTCGACTTCAATGAAACTGAAAAATCAAAATGTTTTGTGTACCGCAAAACAAGTCTTCAGTTTCGTTGTAACGAGCCTTCACATTGACGATTTGGCCCATCAATCACGGTTGTCAAGCAAATCTTCACGACAAATTCCTGTGTCTGAACGCACTAATGAAAAAAGCCTTGTAAAGCAGCTTTAAGTCATGAAATTCATTTATTTATCGAAATAAAAATTAAGGAATAAATTTTGTCTGGCAAAAAAAACAAATTAAGTTTAACGTATTTTTGAAAAATCTCAAGCCCCTGAAATGGAATCGACACTTAATCGTAAAAATGTTTCCCCTAATATTTCTAATGAAATGAAACGATGAAAAAATTCAAATTATCTTCTGAGTACAAATATTGAAAGGAATACGAACTACAAGAGACATAATGTTAAAAAATAGGAGTTCGAATTAGTGGAGCTATCGAATTATCGAGTGTTCGAATTAGCGAGGTAGTGCTGTAGTATTATTATCGTTGAGAGTATATTGCACAGCGACCTTCAGAGCTATTATTCTTCTTTTTATGCATTTGCTCTCTTAAAAGTTGGCCTCGCATACAGTTCTTTTCAGAGTTGTATTTGTAGGTTATGGACTCTGTTCCTGAAAGGTGGAAGAGATTTAATCTAGAGTATTCAGGCTTAGTTTCCTTTACAAATCTGTAAATGAGAGATGTGTCTAGACTGTAATTCTCCTCTGTTTTCAGAAGCTTGGGTTAGATATCTTTGCCTTTGTCGGGCTAGTGCCTCACAAAATCCCAGTACGTGTTCTGGAATCGCGTTGTATTCTCCACAGAATATGCAGAGACCTTCTTCTAAGTCCCCTAGTTTGCCCCTGAGACTACAGTGCACTGTTGGGATGCCTGTTATGATACGGAGGTTGTTCTTGCTCATCTTGATACATGCCTCAGATATTTTTCGGTTTGTGATCTCTTTCGGTTTGACCCAAGAGTTTCTTGGCATGTTTCATGCAATGAGTTGTTCCACGTTTCTCGCCGCTTCCTGTTTGTCTAGTTCCCAGAATTCTTCTCTGAGCACATGGTCTCCTACAGCGCAGAATGGGTCAGGACCTGCCTGGTTATAGGGAGTTGAGCATTTCATTGACTTCTATTCCTATATGGCCAGGTCTCTGCATTATGAGTTTTACTCCATTTCTCCTCCTCAACTGCTTCTGAAGGAATTCCACACAAGCTGGGATTTGATGATATATAATTCACCTCACCTATCTTTTTTCCTATCCCTTATTTTCTTCTTTTTTTCTTACTTTTTTCATCCTCGAAATAGTTTTGTTTGCACATTCTGCAACCACTAAATGCATCCAATAGCACCTCCATGGCAGCAGTTGAAGTTCTCATGGCCCCTGTAATACAGTGGTAAGGCAAAATTTGAACTTTATTGAGTGTCGCTTCTATAAACCATCTACTAAAGCTAGTAACACTGACTCAAGTAATTCGTAGAAGGTAAACTGGCACAGGATGCTTCATTACCAAACAACTCTGGTCTGTACTCGAGCTATCCTGATCAGATTGAGCAGGCCAACCCTTAAAACTCTTATTGGCGTCATAACAGGGCATTGCGCCATTGGAACTCACGCCTCTAGATTACTCTAGACCTTTCCTACAACGACAACGTGGAAGAATTCATTGTAAGCTTCCTGTGCAACTACGGTGCTCATATCCCGCAGAGCTAGACTTCTGGATGGCTATTACTTTGAAAAACCTGGCTTAACTAAGAAGCATAAGAGCCAGCCATCTTCTTCGCTTTAATAAAAGCTCTAACTGGTTTGCGGAACAGGTATTCATGGATCCGCTTGGTAGCACAATGGGCCTAAGCTGACCGAAGTGTAGCTGCTGTCTTTCCGTACAGCAGTCAGCCACTTCAACCTAACCTAACCTAACCTTATAAAGGTTTTTCCAATAAGGACTTGACAATTTTTTTTTTTTAAATAAAACGCAAACCATTTGAGTTATTTCAAAAACTTTATTATCGGCTTGAATTACAATCAATACGTTTATGAATGGAACTCGACTTTGTTCATATGGCTCCCGTTTGCAGCGGTCGATTCGTTGGACCCAATTTTAAAAAGACTCTGCGGCTATTTCGCCTTCAATGTTGGCTATGAGTTCTTCCAATATCGTCGGCTTGTTAGCATAAACCAATGACTTACCGTAGCCCCGCAGAACATGGTCAAGTGGAGTTAAATCGCACGAACGAGGCGGCCAATAAAATTGCCCAATTCTTAAGCTAACACACTCACTCACGATTACTCTTCAATAAATCGATTGTAATGTGTGCTGTGTGGCTTGTATCATCATCCTGTTGAACCCACATTTGGTCCAAGTCCATATCTTCCAATTCGGGCCAAAAATAATCGGTAATCATGGCGCGATAACGCTGACCATTCACATATCACAGTAACGACGAATAAATAAGGCCCAATAACACCGCCGGCATACAAACCGCACCATCCAGTTATTTTTTGTGGATGAAGTGGTGATTTATGAAGCACATGTGGATTTTCACTCGATCAATAACGCATATTTTGCTAATTGACGAATTCAATGAACCAAACATGAGCTTCGTCGAAAAATGGAGTTAACGCTCTTAAAGTTGCAGTCACAGACTCCGAATTTTGGTAGAAAATGTGTATAATTTGCAGACGTTGCTCGTTCTTGTACTTTACCATGATGAAAATGTTGAGTTTACTGAATAATTTGACAGTGACAGTTTTATGATTAGCGAAAGAGTGTGTTCACAAATTAAATTCAAAGTTGTCAAGTCCCTATCGGAAAACCCATTATTTGTCTGTACCAGCCCACTATTAGTACCTGTTGCTAAATAAAAAATAAATTAGATGAATTAAATTAGATTTATAGTAATTGTATATTTTTTTCTTGTAGAATGTACATATTTGAGAAAATTTTACTTGTTAAACATGTACTTTCTATTTTAAAGTTTGAAACTGAAGGTGCAGCGTTTTGACCTCATAGCCCGTTCCCACAGAGTTGAAGTGTTTTCAAATGTCAATAGCTCTCGATTTTGGAATGGCCGACTAATAGCTGTTTATATATTTTGACATCTAAAAACTAACACCAAAATAAACTGAAGTTCACGCCGTGGGCTTGTTTAGTTTGACAGCCTCTCACGGACGGATAAACTCAAGGGGGTTCTAGATTTTCAAATAGAATTTCGAAAGCGCGAAGTTTCGAAATTCCGAAAATTTATGTCGAAATCTCGGAGGTTTGGCGGAATTTAATGAAACCTCGTGATTTCGTTTGGTGGGAACATAGCA
This sequence comes from Eristalis intricaria, assembly GCA_964034865.1. Taxonomy (NCBI): domain Eukaryota; kingdom Metazoa; phylum Arthropoda; class Insecta; order Diptera; family Syrphidae; genus Eristalis; species Eristalis intricaria. The sequence continues at coordinate 59,224,878 of OZ035877.1, read as the reverse complement.
TGATAAAATACTCTATCAAACTCGTACCAACGCCTATCAAAGACCGACCAAGCGAACGAGCTACTTTGATTTAGACCTTAAAGTCTATCGGGAAAAACACTCAAAGAATACGTCAAAAAGTTTTCCTTCTCAATAAATGTCGTTCAATGTGTCAAAGGCCATCGAAGACCAGCCCGCAAAACAGTTACACACAAACTTGTTTCATATTTACTTGAACTTGACTTGGATCTTATTCAAAAATAAATTCGCAGACAATGACACGAAAAAACACGTTGAGTTTCCTGGGTCCTATCCCAACTTCCGAGGGAAACAGTATGTCATGATTGCATGCATACCGGCTATACATACCCTATGTATTGTCTTTTTTTTTTTTGTAAAGTCATGGTCCACAGTCTACTTCCGCGTGTGAACATTCATCTGTAGATGTAGAAACAAACATAAACATACAAAATCACGAAATGTTAATGGCCCCAAAGCAAAACTAGTTTTCTTCCGTAATATATTCGGCATTAGGCGGAAGGTTGGTAATACTTCGCCGATTCGATATTTGCAAGTTGAATGAACAACAAATTATGAATCCAATAAAGGTAGAGGTAACTCCGAATTTGTTTCTATTTGTCGCTTTACGGGCGATTGGTTCTTAAGTTATGCAATCGAATAAGCACAAGGCAAGTTTCTTCTTACACCCATTCACCGCTCGCACAAAGAATGCGACGACGCGCCGCACGGTCAAATGAAACCAGTATCTCCTGAAATTGAATTTGATTCAGCCATGAAATTACGAACTCCAATTTGATACGGCTCCACGCGAATCTTGTGCAAATAAGTCAAAAGAATGGCCGTTTAAACAAACGCACTTGGCGTTCCATTTCTTGTTTATCTGGAATACTTTGCCATTTACTGTCAGCGACATGAAAAAAAAAAACTGTGTAGTTACACCTTCTACGGCTACGCTTACGGCAGAAGGTCTGACAATGTTTAATTATAAATATTTGCACAAATGCCTCACATGTGAGAATTTATGTGTATTTGCATTTGTTTAGCTGTTCTTCAGATTTACATTGTACACTGAAGTCGTGGACGGGCCAGGGGAATCCTTTGTCGCATAGGGGAATCTCCGCTGGTGCACGACTAACAATGGAAGTGCTATCAGGTCAGTGATAACAAAATGTGACGTTTCAATGAGGCTGACGTTAGATACGTGACGTTAGACTTTCTGACGAGAATGATTAAGTGGTTGTTGTGCTTTTTTCGATTGCGATAACGCATTAAATATTGGAAAAAGGTAACATAAGCGAGGATAAAATCTTGTATTTTTACTCGAATAACATGGCCTGTCACTTGTGACGCGCCTGTTTATTTTTATAATAGACATTTGCTCATGCGTTCGACTCAAAGAACGTCGGTGATTCGTTGCTTTGTTTGTTTCTGTGAAGTGCTTAAGTGATTTAATTTCGAAGAGGTTCAGCGAAAACCGGAATTCGACTTACTTCTCGTGTTGGCGAAACATGGGGGATTTGAAGTGGTTGAGGTTACCTTGGATCTGGTTCACTCTCCCTCTCCTCATCTACACCACGAGGTTTGGGTTCAAAAACTCTCACGGTGGAACTGTTAGTATTCATGGGCTATGTGGACGTTTTAGTAAATGAAGTCTTGCCTTTCTTACCATGGCCACATACCTGCCACATTCTCGTATAGTATGGATCTTCTCGTATATTGGATGAAATATTCGACGAATTTTACTTCTGCCAAGGATTAGATTGGACATCATGGCCAGCTCCCAACGTCTGTAGTGGAGGCATTTACGGCAATTGTAGAAGAGGTGAAGCGATCTGGTCTTAAGGTCAATGAGGATAAAACAAAGATAAAACGATCCATCACACACCACCTATGATAAAACATTACAATCGACAGCTACAATTTTGAGGTAGTGAAGGAAGTTTGTCTACCTGCCTCGGGGCAAACGTAAACTCAATAAACGCCATTACTGTGGAGATCCGACGTAGAACCCTCTTTGGCAACCGGTGTTACTTCGGTTTTACAAAGCTCCTGACTCGAAGGACTAAGATCATGCTCTACAAAATCCTTATTTTGCCAGTACTGCTATATGGAGCCGAAAGCTGGACGATTAGTAAAACTGCGGAGCTGATACTTGGTATATGGTTTATGGCTGATATATGGTCCCGCCTATGAGCAAGGCGAATAGAAGACACAACCGCGTACTCTACGTGCTGTATTAGGATGTGAATGTAGTCCGGCAGCCACCTCGGCCACATAAAGCGCGTGGACAAGAATGCCTCAGCTAAGAGTGTCTTCGAATCCGAGTCTCCTGGTCGAGAAGGAGAGGAAGACCGCATCTCCTCTATTAAGACCAAGTAATCACGGATGCAAGACAGCTTGGTTTTGATGACTGGAAGCAGCGTGCCCAGAGCCGTCAAAAATATAAAGCAGCTATCGCTCAGACTCCGACCCTGCATTGGTCGCCGGCCAGAGGAGTAAGTAAGCAAGGATTAGATTCGTCGTCATCCACATCATTCCGTCGTTAACTCCATAGAATAAGGCTACAAGGATGAGGAGTTTTGGCCCTTTGAGCCGGATACTTTGGTCCAAGGTTTTTGGACAATCACTTTTATTGATCTTACGTTAGATCCCCACTTACTACTTACTTATCAGAGAGGACTGCCTACAAGTGGTGATAGTCCCGGGCGCCATACTTCCAGTTCTCAAGGGCAAGTTTTCTGTTATCGTGGTTACTAGGCACAGATCCGGCAGTTTCCTTACCACAAACCAGGAGGTTCCGATTCAAAGACCCTCTGAGCAAGAGCTTTGGGGATATTCTTCTAATTGCGAGAGCGACTCAGTCGACGTCTAGTGCAGACACTCCTAGTCTTGTGTAGCTCATAAGATTCGCGGTTGAGTCTTAAATTCCCTCCCGGGCAGGATCATATATTCGACACAGAGAGCTTCTTTCGACGATAAAAACATTCCGCCCTGTAGGATAATTAGGAAAACTTTATTAAATGAACAAACAAAATAGCAGATCTACCCTACAGAATAACATCGGAGTGACTGCATATCCCAAGCTCGCTAATACTCTGATCAACGCGACGTATTCTTCACTGTAATTTGGATCCATGTTGCCGATGTGGCCCGTGCCACAGTGACACTTTAAGATTAAATAGGCACTCTGACGAAAATTTAAAAAATTAGCATATTTCCATCAATGTTTATTTAACAATTACTGCTTCGCTTACACCTAAGTTTGAATAAATATATCTTCTTCCATAACTTCTTCGAATGCAAGCAATTATCTTCTGTACAGTCGAGTTCCCCCGAACTTGATCTGGTGGTTAAGATATCTTCCTATGACACGGCCTAATTTTGTATTACTAAAAGCTCGTAGAAGGAGGTATGTTCACTGACTAAAGACCAGCCTTCTTATGGATTATGGCTCAAGGAGTAAAAGACGAATTTTTTCTTAAGAAAGACATCCTGCATACCGCTTGTCAGATGCTACATTCTAGGACCACGGTAGGTCAAAAGCCCCTGAGACTAACAGCCAGTTTCAGCATGACAAAGTGATGTTCCCTTCGTGGGAGCGTCGTGAAGGGTGTGCGTTAAGACCAAATCAAAAGGGTGGTTTGAGATTAAAGCTAACGCGACATCTAGTTTAAAACGACTATAAATTAAAGACAAAGACCGTTTGTTATTTTATTTTCCCTCAATGAGGGACTTTATTAAAATTCGAATCCGATCTTGCTTCGATCACTGCTTTCTTAAAACTAAACTTTTCTTAACCTATCCTAATTGCTCGATGTCGATGAGCAATGGCCTTGACACAATTGGGTCCCACGATGGATGATCGGCCTGGTTCCACGTTTTGCTTGGCTTGAAACGCTGACCCAGCGTCTGGCTGTTTGCACACCTTTTGTTGTCTGGCTGCTCTCACACCTTCCGGCGTCTGGCTGTTCGCTCACATTTGTAATGTAAGAGCGTGTTAGCTTATACTGACATGGTCGTGTCGGTCGTGAATCGACTTCGTACTTTACCGAGTGAGAGATTTGGTCCAATAATTCAGGAACTGAATAGGAACCTGAAATTAAACTTAAGACATTGGTTCGCTGTCTCTGTCGTCTCTGGTCCCATAAGTACCCATGACTAAGTGGATTTTGTGTTATTAGCCTTAGCTCGGCCCTTCCGAAGCCCATTGTCCTCTTCTGATGATATCAATGTCCTCGACATATGCGAGCACTTACTGAGTTAAACACGAAAGTCTCGAAATGAATGATTTTAGAAATTCGTCGACACAACAATTTTTTTTAGTATAATTCTGTATTTTTGTGCCACTCTGTACCTTAAAATGATACTTTTTGATAGCAGTGGTGGCACTTTGAAAAATATTTTTTCCGGCAACGCTGGACATACATTCCACATATGCTTCTCTGGCCAAAATAAGTTTGAGGTCAATAGCCCACTCGCTTTGATTGATTCTACGGTGGAACTCCACTTACTACTTACTTATCAGCGATGACTGCCGGCCAGTGATGAAAAGGAAGCTGTTTGCGCTCTTACTTGGTCTGAGTACTAGAAATCCGGCAGTTATCTTACCACAAACGAAGAGCTTCAGATTCGAAGAGCATCTTAGAATTTGGGTCCACTCGATGAGGTCGAGCCAATGTAGTCGACCAAAATTAGCGTCCTGGTCTACAACCACATCCTTGTGCAGCTCGTAAAGTTCCCGGTTGTGTCTTCAATGTCCTCTTTGGACTTTGGAACTTTTGGCTCTTTTGTTTTGATTTTCGTTCACCTTTCAGCCACATATAGTAGGATGGCCAAATTAGAGTTTTGCTAGGCATAATTTTGGTCCTTCGATCCGGATGCAATGACCCAATTGTTTGAACAAACAACGAGTCTAGGGAGTCTTTACATTCGACCTGAACTAAATTCTTGTACCAGAGCTCTACGGACAAATTTTCAAAAACTTACGGCAAGGATTGCTGATGTAGAGACTCCTCCAACATTCTGAGAAACTGTCTTTGCCTTCTGATCATTGAATTTTCGAGAATAACTTGATAAATTGTCCCACCTGAAAGAAAGAGAGAGATAGCGTCCCCAATCGTTTTCGCACCGAACAACAAATAACCAAAAAGCCAAACTCAACTCAGTCGGATTATAATAATTTCTTTTGTATTTCAACTTCAGACAATGCTTTAAGACAATTTAAAGAGATCTTAAGTAGCTACTATGTGTATGTACAAATACTTGACACAAAGCAATTCGCTTGAGAATTATTTGAAACCACTAATACAACACAACGTCAGTCTTTTTCAAATAAAATGAAAAAATCAGCATTCATGTATTCGCTTCGATTCGGAGGACAAATAAATACGCACGTACTCTCTAGGATTTACTTTGGTAAACTTAAACTACGATCACAGTTTTCACAGTCTCTTCAGACTCAATTTGGCCGCTCTTGCAAGACGCTAGCTGCTTGTTTTCTGCAATTCGTCCACTGTGTGAAACTTAATGTTTGGCAAAGTATCCCGGTCCTTCTCCGACTCCATAAACGGCACTTGCACCACAAACACCGCTGAGTTATTGTCCTTCTTCATCACGGTGTCATAGCTGGGCGGCGCAAATTCGCTGTACGACGGCGCCGGTGTTGGTGGCGGCTGTGACTGCTGTGCATCCTCTGCAGTGGGGCTGGCATCCTGTCGGCCGCACTTTCGATCCGAACATGCCATCAAGAAGAAAAAGGCCATCAATGCCAGGAACGTGGAGACGTACCACACCGCTGTGATTGCGTCCATTGTCGTCTGTGAGAATTCTGAGGGGACTCTGGATGAGGCTGTTGTGAGAGAGAAATTAGCAAAATGCGCTGAAAGAACGTGTTTCGTTAACAAACTTACTGGTTACTGTGTACACCTCTGTGATGTTGGTTCCGTTTAACTCGACTGTCTTCTGTGCTATCTTCGTGCCGACCTGCTCGTCGCTGTAGGTCAGAAGAAAGGCTTGTGCGTTTGTTTGTTCGGCGGCCGTTAATACTGAAATGAGGTAAAGGTAGACACGCATGAGTTGGTATCAATCACACGGAAGCATGTCTAGGTGTTAGGCGCAGTTTGTGTGATAAGGGCTGTTCACATTTGTCGTCGGATATCTAATCTTGAACAATCTATCTTATCGCCTTGCCTGTAGGTGTGTTGCGATGATGGGGAAGCTTCGTGTGCATTTCGTGCTTAAGACCAGTCACTGGGTCGACGAGCGAACACTCATCGGCTGCTGACCACTCATTTGGAGTGAATTGCCGGCATTTGAATGGGATTTAAGCGTTAAGAACCTTGACATTTGTGGGTTTGATAGAATAAGACGCGCAAAGTATAGACACGTGAAATGAAATTAAATACGAATAAAATTAGCGGTGAACTAAAAACGAAGACTTAGTCATTGAATGCACTCGTAGTTGATGGCAACAGAGCCACTCTTGGAAAGTTTTTTTTTTGTTTTCTTTTATCACACAAGTGGCGGAGTATTTGCTAACACTCGACGTCAAGGTAAATTAGTGCAAGAAATAGACAATCTGTCAAGCATGTCTTGTTCTTCCCTATTTATAGAGCTGTATCAGACGGACAAGATTAAGTCAATTTTCAAGTGAGCACATCCTCCGCACTTAACATTCATTTGTTGCTTCCTACAAAGTCAATGCCACCGGGAAGCCGCAGGGGTAGCCTAGAGGCTATACATTATTTTGTTGTACATTCCATTCATTCCATAAGCTGAGGGCACTTTTGTGGCTAGATTTGCCGACAGAAAGACTTAGCAACGGAACGATCTCTTAGCAAAAATTGCAAATTGGGAAAGTTTTACAGCGTTACTCTTAATGAGACGCAAAATATAATCACGTCTCACTTCAGGTAGCTGTCACGACTTCGCTTTCGGTATATATGCTTGTTTGTGAATGAAGCCACGTCACTACCCGCAGTGCCTTGGTTTTACTGATAGGGTGCGAGGAATAAATAAGGTGCATCGTGATATTCTACACAGTCATTCTGCATAATGAAGCGTTTAAAGTGGCGCACCCAGGTGAAGAAGGACCTCAACCAACATTGCGTGCGACACTGGAGACAGCTAGCAAGAGACCGTGCTAGTTGGAGAGGCTTGTTGGTTGAGGCCCAGGTCCACCCCGGACTCTAGCGCCAAATAGAGAAGAAGAAGAGCAAACAGAGCTGTCAAAGCTTTAAATTCCTTAGGAAGTTTACGTCAATCTCTCCATTGTCAAAGATTTGTTTTCCTAAATGTGTTGCCTCTTTTGAGGCAATGCAACTTGATTTTGGAATCATTGATGATCGACTGTGAATGTAACTACCACTCTTCACGCCCGACGGCTGGAATATCAACTCATATGTCCCATACCATTTGTCCTAACGTTATAGAAGTAAAAACGAAACGAGCTGGTCTTATGGCTGAAACACAATAGTGCGTTGCGCAAGCCGACTACATGTAATCCAGGAAGTGCGATGACGCGCTGCTTTGGAATGGATACTCAATTTATCAGCTGTTCTCTCTCTCATCTGCCAGATGAAAAACATTGCCTCCTTTCTGCATATAATCAATTCAAACTACTTTTGTCGTGAAGTTATTTTTAGTCAGCTGTTTTCAGTTCTGAAATGACACTTGACATAAAATACTCTCAATCTGGAAGAAAACTCTCTCACACCGCACCTCTCTGTCAAAAAATAAACATGTTCGATAATGACGTGCGAAGAACTTATGCCTGAAACACAATATTGCGTTTGTGCTAGCGTTGGCTTTCAACGCACACAATTCAATGGTCAAGCACAAAATACAGCGTCGACTTGCTTCAGTGAATAATGAGAGAGAAGAGAGGATCGTAATAAAACGTAAAACGTAGTTCATCGTACGTCATTATTCAACATGTTGGATACTTTTTGACAAAGGGCTGCGCTGTGAGAGGGATTTTCTCCCAGATTGAGAGTTTTCTTCCAAATTGAGAAAATTTTGTGTCAACTGTCACTTGAAAGGAAAACAGCTGATTAAAAATAATTTAACGACAAAAGTCATTTCAAATAAGCGTATGCAAAAAGGTGGCAATATCTTTCATCTGGTAGATGAGAGGGAGAACAGCTGATAAATTGAATAATTGCAGTCTCTTCGTAACATGACGTCGGCTGGCGTAACACACTATTGTGTTTCAGGCATTAAGTCTCCGGCACATAGAATACTTCACATGCGTGAGCGTCAGCAATACTTTGACAGATACATAAAATACATGTGTTCTTATGGGAGGTGACCAGACCAACGCTGACGCTCACGCGTTGGGTATAGTTACTCAACTTTTAACTTTTCTCTCTCCTTCAGCGTTGACAATCCTCATTGTGACATTTCAAGAGAATTCGAATTTCATGTTGTAGACAGCAAAAAGAAAAAGAAGTCAAAAAAGATGAATAAAATTCTAAGAACCAATTTATAACGTAAGAGCGGCCGGTGATCTCTTTAAAAGTACCTCTTTAAAATTGCATGCAGCAAATAATAAATTTTAACTATAACTCGTATTCATTCGATGTCAGGACGAAGGAAGGAAACCGTCGCAAAATAAAACTAAGTTCCTTATTATTTAAAAAATCATAAAACTGAGTTTAATTTCTAGTGCTTACAATGTTAAGGTTTGGGATTTTAGTTTATAATTGAGTATTTATATTAAAATACATATTTTAATTGTGCATAAATAAGAAAAACAACTTGAATCTACAATTCAAACTGTCAAATGAAATCAGCTGTGCGTTGAAGTATTCATGGTGTCATCCCATTGCGTCAGATACTTCAGCGTGTACGTATGCTCTGACGATACGCAAGTAAAGTATTCTATGTGCCGGAGCCTTTACTTTTTACGTTTTATACCGATCTTCTTATCTCTTTCAGTTTTTACTATGGCAGGTCGCCGCAGTATTTTGTGCATAGCCATTGAATTGTGTGAGTTGAAAGCCAATGCAAGCGCTAACGCACGATTTTGTTTCAGCCATTAAGGTCGATAAGGACAAGAAGAAATACAGGGTGGGCCATCTAGTGATTTTTCTTAAATCAAAGGTTATTCTGACACTGACAGCTGTTTCCCAATCGAGCTCTTGACAGAAAGTCAGTATCATACCTTAGCGGAACGAAATGAGGCGCTTGCCGCTGGAACAACGTTAAGATATTTTGAAAACTTATTTCCAAAGTGTGTGCTATGTACCCCAAGCAGTGCTTTTTTTTAAAAGAAGTTTTGGCCAAAATGTAGAACCCAGACCGTCTACTGGACGCAAGTTTGTACAAAAAGTTCGTGAGATTCGTTTGCTAGTGGACAACACTCATGGTCCCCTTCGTCGTACGGTGAGCGCACAGATGAGAATGTGGTTGCTGTGGCCGAGAGCATTATTGGACCATTTTCTTTCCGTACGAAGAGTTCCCGACGGGCATGTGGGACAAGGCAAAAGAGAACGCTCTCATTTAAACAAACTTCTTGTGCGCAACCGGAGGCAGATAGTCAGAGAACGTGCTGCGATCGTAGTTTAAGTTTACTAAAGAGAGTCAGTAATTATTTTGGTGGAAGATCTTAACAAAGATCTAAATGTCTTCTTGTAGACAGAAATGAGCAGGTCCTAGGAAAAAAGCTCTACTGGTCCGGAGCCCCTTCTTAATTTTTTTTAACATAAGTCCTTGCAGATAACCCAAGATGTACACTTTCAATACGTGTCGCAAATGTATTAAGCAGAAATGAAGTAGTCCATAGACGAATTTGAGTACTGTTTTGACAGCTATTCATGAATTATTGACGGTTTTTCACGAACTAACATAAATGTCGTCCTCTGATTTGTCGATTTGTTTTAAGAAAACGTTATAAGAAACAATTGTCAACAATTTGAAGGGGCAAGAGAGGAAGAAGTCGCGCATTTCTGCAAATTTCATTTCTGGTGTCAAGTGAGCAATTGTCAATCTTCTCAAAATAATATACTCAGCTCTCTGTTCATATGGAATCGTTTGAGCGAAACGAGAATTTATTTTTTGCACTCTTCACTCAACTTAATTTTTTTTATTGCGGCTCTTTTCGAACTAGTTACTTGTGTGTGAGTGGCTCTTTGTGTGAACAGATGAAATGATGAAAACGTTCAAAAATGCATAGATAGCTAGCTAGCGTACTGAAATTTGAAGAAAGGGGGTAAATCGATGACTGTTTTTTATTTAGGTTCCAGAATGCGCCCCTAAGAGATTGGCGCCCAATGCATTTGCACAACCTCCACATACGGTGGTTCCGGCCCTGCTTGTAGATAACATCTCTCGTTATATGGCAACCATTGTACACCCTCATCCTCAAAATGTGTGGTCTAGATGGAATATTGTATTGCTTTCATAAGAAGCTTGCTCTCCTTTGTTGATTCATGATGACGATAGAGGACGACAATTATCGTTTACTTCGTCAGTAAATTCGATTGATCAACACTTTCACGTAGTACAAAATTAACATGAAACAACAGAGGAGTCAGAGTTTTATGGCACTAATCCTGTTTGGTTAAATTCACCAAATCTAAAGCCTCGCCGCGAGGTTCCCAGTTCGCGATCATCTATGTCGTAAACATGTAAACAAACTCGGCGTCTACTTTAAGATTTATTTATTCACACACGCTAATTGAATAAGTCGTGGCATCAGAATCAGTCTGCTTGATCGCATAAAGAATGGTGACAGAAGAATTAGCACCTCGGCTAAATTTATAAGACAATTCCATACTTGTGAAATATTTTGGAATGCAGCTCGAAAGCGGCGAGGAACTGCATTCAATCAAATAATTAAATTAGATTTATGATTGTCTGAAGAAACACACCTAATTTTAGTCGTTCAGTTGTAAACAAAACAAAATGAGTGAGTAACTGGCTTGAAGTAAATTTTCCATGATGATGGTGTTGTGAGCGCGCAATTGAATTCGTCGCGAAGAGCATTCCTGCACGAGTTCTTGTCTATGAAGCCCTCAATTTCTAAGAAAAAGCGGTGCAAATTTGAATAAAGGGTAAATCCATGCAAAATGACGTGGACTATGAAAACTCTGAAATAACTAAGCAATTGGCTATTCTAAGAAATGAGGTTAAGTTGAAGAAGGCTGCCTGCTAGTTGACAGCAGTCACATTCAGGCCCATTGTGTCACCACGCTGATCTGTATGATCCATTTCAGCAAAACAGCAATACTGACCTTAAGGCAATTTAGTTCGGCCAATTTGTTAAAGTGATGTGACTTTTTCTTCGTGAGGAGAGGACGCTGCAGTTACAAGGAAGATGAAATAGCTTCCGCCTGCTTCCTCCTCTCTGCACTTTCTGCAGAAGTCATTGTAGGAGAGGCCTAATCTATAGACAAGAGATTCAAGGGCACAATGCCCGCTTATAAAGACGACCAGAGTTCTGAGATTCGGTTTACTCAATCTGATCAGCCTGAGTGAGCTACGGATCGAAAGTAGGACATAGCGGCTGAGTGATGAAGCATCCTGTGCCAGTAGACCAAATTCGATTTACATGAACAAGCGTTTCAAGATTCAGTAGATGTTTTGCGGCAGCGATTATAATACATGATAGATCTCCATCCGGATCAGAGCCTGTGACACCTCTAGCGAGTTCGGTCGCTTAACAGTTCTCTGAAATGTCACAGAGTCCCGGCATCCACATAAGTCGGATGCCAAAAACTTGGCCATCCCGTTGAGAGCTAGGGGGAAATGCAGGCAGGTCTTTGGGTTAAAAGTGACTGCAGTCAGAGATTTGATCGCTGCCGGGCTGTCGGAACAGATGACAATATCTGAGCTTGATACTTCATTGTTTTTCGAGAATCAGAATGAGAGTACACTATTTAGATCCTTAGAATAGACAGCAGTGCCCAAGCTCACTCATTTTCGATTCATCTGTGAAAATACGCAGCCCATCTAGCGTTTGGTGATCAGTAGGAAGGGATGCTAGTGAAGTCACCAGCACACTTAGACCAAATTGGTCTAGTGGTAGTGCTGTTAACTTGATCCCAACGACAAATGGTGACTGGACCAGATTTGAAAACGAGATAAAAGCGTATTAACTTTGTTCCCACTGGGATTCCAACCGGGACTCTACTAACCGAGTGCAGGTACTTATTCAACTGCGCCATCCGGTCGTGGTGTAAGACTTCCAGTATGATCTGGGGGGGATGGTGGTTGAGGAATTATTTTCGAAGAGGAGCCTAGTTATCATGAGGTTGGTGTCTTCGGGTTTGGACCTATGGATCTGTCAAGAATAATAGTGTTCAGAGGAAGGTCTATCTATCGCCGTGCATGGCGGCATCATGTCTGCCGAAGAAGTCTATCGGCGGAAGATTAAGACGTATCCTCAGGGCTGAGGTGGGGGTTGAGCTTAGCGCTCCGCTGATACAAGCACACGTCATTCACTACACTTTTGGAGCGGTTTGCAATTAATCTAGCGTGTGATATAAATCATGACTCCACATAGTAGTGTGCGTCTAACAACAGATATAAATCCAGTGGACCATGCGGAGCTGAAGCCGCCATTTGCGTCCTATCGGTTTTATATAATAGTGGACAAAGCGAGATTTACTTTTTGAACACGGTGACACTATGTAGAGTACCAGGCCACACTGGCATAAAAGGAAACGAAAAAGAGAAAACGAAGAACGGATCTGAACCTTGAGAACTCCGGGCAATCAAAGAAAACTAGAAGACAAAGCCCTGAATAGAGTAAAAACTAGATGGCTCAATCTGGATATTGAAGCAAAAGCAAGGACCCTTGGGCCGACGCTGGACAATACGAAGTCAATGTCACTGGCAAGTTTTAGTCGCAAGAAAGTGCGGAATCTAATTGGAGTCCTTACCATACACTGTGCTATAGGCACATATGCATTGAGACCGAATATACTACACAATGAACTTTGCGGGACCTGCAGAGATGGGGAAGAATTAGAATCTATCCAACATCTGCCATGCCAACGCCCAGCTCAGCCAGAAAACAGTCCTTGGGTAAACACTTTTTTGGAACGCTGGCAGACCTATGCGGTGTAGAATTGAAAAGCCTCCTGAAGTTTTCAAATAAAGCAGGATAATAGTTTTAATAAAAAAAAAAGAAAATAAGGTCTCGTGGTAGTAGTACAACATTACTTATTACGGGCTCGATGGACCCATCTTGTTGGTCTAAGTGAGCCACGGCCACAAGGCCGGAAGGGCACCCGTACACCTAACTACCTACCATGATTAACGTGCTCCTGGATGTTGGATTTCCAGCTCACTTTTGTATCCAAAATGAGACCTAGAAATTTAGCTTTAGAGGGAAATAGATCCTCCCAAATATTGTAGGAGAATCAAGCACAGGGATAGAAAAGAGAACTAACTCTGTTTTCTATTGAGATATTGTAGATTCCACACAAAAAATTCTATTCCAAGTGAAAGAGGCCGTAATGACTCAAAATATTTTAGAGCTTATAAATCTGGCAAGACGTAGAAAGGTTGAAGCCAAACCTGCCGCGAAGGTTCGCCTAGAAGCATTTTGCGGCGAATTGGGGAATAATCTCAATAAATAAATAATAATAATAATATACAAGCAATAATCTCAATAAATTACACGATTACAAAAAATGTACCCAAATGCTTGCAGCTGTTAGAACAAGGTGTTAGTTGTGTAATTCGACATTAATTCATGCGATATTTCACGCAGTGGAAAGTGACAGAGTAGCCACCGGAACGGTCAATGGCTCTTGCTAAACTAACTTAAACGTCTGTGTCATGTCACTGATTTCATCACGAATGACTCATTTCATACATTAGATAGTAACCATTTTTGCCAGATCATCGCGATGACCATTCTGCAGCAAGCAATTGAAAAATCATGACGTAGGTACACCACTCATCAAATATTCCCTGAAATGCATAGAAAAATACAGACAGTGTCAATTTAGCTAAATGATATCCTCGGCCAATCATAGACATTTCTCAATCAAGTTAATCATAGAGGATACAAAGCGGCAAAGTTCGTGATCGTTACGCATCATAAAAGCAATTTGTAAATGTTAATAGAAAAGGTCGTCATATTACGGTGTTTATCATGTGACAAGAGAAACAAACTTTGCCGCTACTCAGGCACTGACATATTTTATTGATACTCTAATGATTTGCGATCATATGATGCACCTTTCGAGCATCAGTGAATTATAGAATTCCCCCTTTTTTTATTTAAAATCCAATCTGAAAAATGAGAAGTCCAAACAACACACAATTGATTTCGATCTCCTTTGTTCCCATTTGTAATCTACCCAATCAATTAGTAAAATTCATTTGATTCCAATCGTACAACGCCGATTGTGTTGGGCGCCAAATCTGTAAAGGAAATGATAAGCAAATCGGTATTAACCGACATAATTGAAGTGCTTATCAAATAATCACACTGAACGACTTTAAATTGTTCGTCTCGAGTAGCTTTCGCAAAGGACCATTATCGAAAACAAATTGCGATGTAGCGCACATTAGGTTAATTGTTTTTTGATTGTTTTATGCGTTTACAAGTGTGGCTAGAATTTTGAACTTTTCTGCGCATACTTGGGGTAGCTTAATTTAAAATTTAATCATCGCTAAGTCTGTGCTATAATTTGTTGTGATAAGATAATTAGAAAAAAGTAACTATTTCATGACCAGACTATACATTTCAGCATGTACCTTTACACAAATGGGGTTGAAGAGGATCTTTATCGGAAAGTTGATTGATCCGGATATGCTCACTTGGAGTTGTCGTCGACAACGATTAAAGATATCAGTGTGAAATAAAGCGATTGCTCCCTTAACACAGGGTGAGCCAAATAAAACAAATCAATGTTAATCACGGAATCAAAGAATTATTTTCTTTTTGCAGGTTATAAGTGAATTGTTGAACAGATTCGCACAAGGCATTAAAATTATTGATTTTTTTCTTTTCTTTTTTGACGAAGGTTTGATTTTAAGACAAATCGAGCATTGGTTATGGAGGGGGTGTACAATTTCGACGGGCGGGCGGTAGGACAAAAAGCAAGTAGTTTACTTCGCTACAGTTCATTACAAAAAAGAGACATTTTTATATCATCGCCAATGCAGTCTGGAGATTATGTTAACGGAAGGATTTGTCGATCATGAGACAAGTTCTTTGAGACAATTATCTTTATCTTAAAAATGTAACATGAATAACACTGGTCAACAAAAGTTAAATGTGAAGTTTTTTTGTTTCTAGCTCAGTCTGGCGTATATTTTTTAAAATATGTAAACAATATCGTAGTAAAAGCTTTTGTTTTTTAGTTGCAGTATACTAACCCCATTCACCAATATTGTTTAGATTTCTGTGTTTTGTTGTTTTCTATATGGCGTCTATGTTTGCATAATCCAGATTAGGGGTGTTTTATTGAGAATATATACTCAGCTCAGTTTTGATTCTCAATAAAACTCTCTTTTCTCAATTTATTTTTTATGTGTCAAAAGTTGGTTCGCGGCCTTACTGTCATGACACTAGACGTCGAAATACAAATTGTTTTGGCAGTTGGTTGCCAATAATACCAATGTGTTTTTTTACAATCACGTTTTTTAATGTCACTAGAAGCGTTTGTTTATTAAACAAAGGATGAATTACAAATTGAGATACGTCGATATTAAGAACACAAATGACGATAATTCTGTTTTATATTCAAGAATTTTTATCAGCTTCATCTTTGATTCAGTGATGGTATCTGAAGCGCCACATGTTATTATTATACTTCAACGCGTATTGATTACTGACTTCTTTTTACTCGTAAAAACGGCGTATCTTCAATACCTTAAAATAAAATTGTGCAATCAAGGTATGGGTCCTTCGAATTGTATGCCAGAAATGTGGATCCTAATTTTGTCAAATCTATGACAGAAATCGAGTCGAAAGCCTAGAATTATTTTTTTTTTTGTTATAAGTATTTTTCTAGGCAGCAATAAGACTGAGCATAAAAATGTACTTCCTACACTCGCACTTAGACGGATTCACACAAAATATGGGAAATTTAAGTAAGGAACACGGTGAACGATTTCATCAGGATATACGGACAATGGAATGTAATTATCAAGGAAGGCAGGCATCACATATAATGACCGACCACTGGTAAAGTTGCAACAAGCTGAAATCGTGAAAAATTTTTCTTACATATTTGTTAATATGAATTAATTTTCATGTATTTCTTAGGCAAAATAGAGTAAACGTATGGCCAATCTGCCAGCATGTTTTTCTTTATAACAGACATATTAAATCCCATAACAGATAAAATAATGCGTTAACAAAATGATGTTGACCAGTGATAATCATTTATAACGTACACAGTGTGTTGCACAAGTATAATGTTACCGCTTAAATACTGTCCTACAGTTATGAGCTCTTCTATCTATTTAAGTCTTCAATGTACACGTTCAGTGTTCATATATACGCGATCTAAGCATACGCGATTTCAGTTATACGCCTTTTAATTTTTTCGAACTTCCCTCCACTGTGTTGTGTAAAATGAAAACATGAAAAAAAAAACTGTCTGCCAGTCCTCTGTCTCAAGTTCTTATGCGCATCAGATTTTAATGCATTTTCATATTTTTTACTGTTCTGGTTCTGTGTTAATATTTTTTATATTACAAGTTGTTACTATGTTTCTTAGTTTTTAAATTAGAAGTCGCAATTGCAGCACGTTAAGATGTCCACTTCAAAGTGATCATCACAACCGTCTGAACAAGCATTCAAACAAACTGAATAAAATATTTGCTTTAAAATTGCTTGTCTTGGAACGCATCTGTATATTTTCATACAGTTTCTAGACTGAACATACACGAATTCGACATACGCGGCTTTTTGAACGCATTTCTCGCGTATGTGGTCTATGGTTACTCGGAGTTAATTTTTAACTCACTAGTCAGGATTTATTTATTTATTTATTTATTCTTCCGTCTTTCAAGTACAAAGCTTTTTAAGACTACTGATAATAGTAATAACATTTAATTTCTTATTAAAAATAATGGCTAGTATAAGCAGAATTTAACATACAATTATAATGTAATTTAGAGTAAATTGCTACTCAAAAAATTTAAGATTTCATATTTACATTTATCTCTACTCATATTAAAGTCTATAAAATTTGCAACTAAGTTGAATTTTACGCAAGCATTAGTTATAGGATCATTTTGCCCATAGTTTGTACTATGCCTCGAAACATAACAGAAATCTCTAGGCCTCAGATAACGAGACGGGGTGTAAACACTGAACATGGAAAGCAGCGCCGGACAATCAATGTGAGCAGTAATGACGTCATGGGCGAAAAGAACTGAATAATGAGTCCTCCTTACATGCTTTTCATACGATATCTAGTGAGTCGCGTAGTGTAGTACTAGAAGTATGCAATATATATGTATATAAAAACAAAAAAAACCCATTAGGTCGAGAAAGATCATTAGCAAATCGATGAGTCGTTTACCCATTTCCGTTTCCTTCTTATTATTTTTCTACTTCACTTCATTATTTCTTCTTCTTCTTTCTTCTCTCACATAGCATAAATCAAGTAAAAATGTTGGCGTTATTGGACGAAAAAACAAGCTGCGGGGCAAATAAGATTATATGAAATGCTTTTTCCAGTCGAAAATACAATCGAAACTGAAAAATGACCGAACATTGTATAGCCGAAGGAAACTGTAAAGACAACTGTCCAAAAAGATATATGACTCGTTGCGCAGGCCAAACCGATTGAAAAATGAAAGCAAAACGTGTGCCGTTCTAACTCTTTGCACCAGTAATGGAGTCAGCGAACTTACAGCAATAATTAAGTTGTGTTTTTGTTCAAATGACTTACCTTAAGCACATTTTCTACCAAACAAATTTGTCATAATGCGAACATTGAGTGGGACAGAATATGTGGCCCAACAGATGCGAAAGGTTTAAGTAACAACAAATAAAACACTGTTTGGTGGATCTTAAATTGGCAAGTTTTAGTTACCTGTCTTGGGCCTTCTAATACTGTTTCGATCGATTAATCATTTAAAGGGTGACCAGATAGCAATGTCACCCTTTTTTCCAATTCTGATGTTTCAGCAGCTGTGAAACTGACACTTGTCGAGCGGTTAACAGTAATCCGGCTCTGTTATAAATAGGCAATCTGCATTTTGTCATAAGATCGGTCACCAATATGGATTCAGTGTGCAGGTAATTGATCTCACCGTGAAAACTTTTAACAACGTTAACACTTTTTTGGACCGTTAAGTTACCAACTAGACGCTATCAAGCCGGCCATAAAAGAATATACCGACAACTTGAACCACTGACTGCAAAGCGCCAATTGAAATGATGTACCATTCCATACATAATGTCAAAAATGTAGCCTCAAAATAAGGCAAGAAATATGGCCGAAGTGATAACTAACGATGGTCACACCACAAATTGATTGAATTCATTCATTCAGATGTACTATGTATAAATTAATTAGAATTCTGAGCAAAAAAGTCGACAACTCATATTCACACGGACCATTTACCAGATAAAATCGAGAGTAACTAAATTGATCTTAAGCGCTGTCAATAACTAAAATATAAGAATAAAGATGTGCTAAATTCAGCACATGAGTTAATTTATCTAAAAAACAGAAAATACAATAATGATTCGTGTTTTCACAGAAATATT
This sequence comes from Eristalis intricaria, assembly GCA_964034865.1. Taxonomy (NCBI): domain Eukaryota; kingdom Metazoa; phylum Arthropoda; class Insecta; order Diptera; family Syrphidae; genus Eristalis; species Eristalis intricaria. The sequence continues at coordinate 59,206,184 of OZ035877.1, read as the reverse complement.
CGCAGGTATTCAGTTGCATTTTGCTTACGTCTGCGAATCATTAGAAATTTCCCATTTAAATTGCGAAACATTCGAGTTAATTGCTTACTAAGCATCTGATAGTGAGTAACGATACAACTAACTAAATGGATTTCTTTTTACAGTGTTTACCTAGAAGTTAGCACCCACTTAAAGATAGGGCTGGTTCAAGTAAACAGCTAAGCAATATTTATTCCCAATCCCATGCACATATGTATGTGAACAAAAGTTGTGACTTGAATACATGCACACACCGTTATTTACAAAATTGCTAAATTTTGAAAAAATACTCAGAGCAGCTTATTGTGCGACTATAAATCTTTATGCATGTCACAATCTGGTTAACGGTTCTTGCAGGAAGATAAAATGTCATGTGCATACATTATATTGGGAGCTGCATGTCAAATATTGTGGTAGTAAAAAAGTTATTATGAAAGATAATGTCAGTCAGACTTATAATGTCATGAATTTATCACGCCAACAAATTTGTTATTCATTCTAATATTTTTCCTGGCTATGATCTACTTTTGCCAGCCTAGTGCGAATGTAGATTCGCATTCAGCAATGTTACACAAATTGTTGTGCCGGTTATCTTGGCTACCCAGCAGATGCCAGACTGTTCTTGAAATAATTGCGCAAATAAGTGCCTGACCCGCGTTCGGTGTTGCCTTCAATTATGGAAGACGTTATCTAATTGAAGAAATTAGCACAGGTTTGTGTGTGATTTTTGGCACAGATAAAAAAAAAAAAAAAAGAGTTTAACAAATGAAAAACTGTCTAAACAAGATCACAAGGAGATACGATATTCTGCGAATGAACAGAACAACAAGTATTTTTGTGCATTAGACATATGCACATATTTATTGTGGTGGAATTAAGTTCAAGCAAACATCGTGTCAATGCGGTTGAATTTATTTTGCACAGCTGTTCAGCATTGTTTAAATATTGGCTGGTAAGTCGCAAGCCAAGCCCACATGCTGCGCACTACCTGTTTACCTCAAGGGTGTACATAAATTAAGTTGTCTCAACATAGCAATGAAATCTGTTACTTTGACATTAGATATTACTTACGTACTGAAATAATGTCATGAAGAGTGGAGAGAGAAGCCGACTGTCCATTAGCCGATGCGTTGATTGATGATTTCAGGTTTTTCTGAAGGAATCTTGTAAATGTCTTGGTACGAATTACAAGCCATAGAGTACGTTTAGTTTTTAAGTTTAATCTGGAGACATACTAAGCCGTATGTTTATTAATCTTGCCAAGACCAGGAATGCAGAATGCTGATCGGTGTTACAACAACACATACTATCATGGTTTGCTTGGCTTAGTTTCCCAGTGACACTTAGGATGACTGCTCTCTTCTGCTTGTGACCGGTTTTGGACAGAGATGAGAGACTAGAATGCGCATGATTAAGTCATGTGGATGTAGTTAAATCACATCTACTAATTAAATAGTTCGCACATGGCACTAAAACTCTCCCCTCATTTGGCATCACCAGCGAATGATAGACTTCCCCAATCAGCAGATATTACACCAGCAATGATAACTAAACAACAAAAGAGACAGAAAAGAAAAGTACATATCGTCGGTGAAACTTGAAAAATGTGTAACTTCAAGTTTTACAGGCGACTATTTAAACTTCCCACCTTCTGAGATAGTGGTATTGTTTTCCGGTACGGTGAAACATCTCTATAGCGGACACCCGCGGGACCATCATGTTTGTCCGTTCTGAACTGGTTGAAATACACGAATACCTTCATATAGAGACCATGAATAATTGTCCGTAATGGGAGGTGTCCCTTATAGAAGGGTGTCCGTAAGGAGAGGTTTCACTGTATTTTATACCATAATTTTAAATAAAAAGGGGGCTTCGCGTCTAAGGACTTGTAGACAGCTTTCAAACTAAAAGGGTGCCATCCAAAACTTATTTTCAGAAAATTTGGAGTTACACACTTTTTAGCATTTGAATAAAATTCCCTTGAGTTTAGAGATTCATTTTACCTAATAACGCACACTGAACTTCGATTTTAATGATAAGGGATGTGTTCTTCTTACCCGTGAATTTATTGCTTTAACTGAACATACCCACTTTTACCACAGTTCAAGATGTGTCGATATAATACATCTGCCAGAAACACAACCACCGCATGGCTTCTAGCGTCGTCGCCTTTCTGCCTTAAACCGAATAATCCGATTCCGCTCCCAACGTCTTTCAACGCACACAATTCAATGCCGATGTACAAAAAACTGCGTCGGCATTCGTTTGTTAATGAGAGAAATGTCAAACGTAATATGAACGCATGTCATTATCGAACACTTCAGATATTTTTGAGAGAGAGAGCTGCATTCTTCTGAGGTTTTTCTTACAAATTGAGAACTTTTTGTGTCAATTGACATTTGAGGAATATAAATACTTACAGAGATAGCCAACTTCTACCGCTCTTGCCCCTTAAAATGTTTGACAACCGTCTTTTTTATCGTAAGCCAAATTGGCCGATCAGAGAACGGTTTTCACATTATTTGGTGAATAGCCGTCAACAATTCATGAATATATGTCAAAAAGTCAATGGGCAAGGGGTCAATCAGCTGTGAATTTGGCCATTTATATACTTCATTCCCATGAAAACAATTAGGTTGCCATTTCAAAGAATGCCTGAAGGATTCCCAATCGTCACGCAAAGCCGGCTGTGACAACGACGAAGTGTGTTTCCCACCTTATCCAAAACAGTGACAGCAAAACTGGATCTATTTCACTATTCCCTCTGACAAGCGACTTCAAGGCACCAAACAGCGATATCTGTCAAAACTCAATAAAATGAGTCTGGCGAAAACCGAAAGCTTCTAGTGAAGACAAGCAACATCGACGTCTTACTCAAAATTTAGCAAGCTGCCTTTGAAGTCATTCGTCTTCAAACCTGAGTCATGACCAGTATCGGGATCAAACGCAGGATATCCTTTTCAAACATGCTTCTTTGAACTCAAGAGATCCTGTTCAAGGGATCGTCCCGATTTTATGCAAAATATTGAAGACCCCATATACATGGCGCTGAGTTAGGGTGCTTCCATAAACGTCGGAAATCTGCGCTAGTACAATTGCATTTCTTTTCTCATGCGTTTTTGAACACACACACGCTGCAAGAATGTCTGCGAAATGTCCCCAAGTAAAAATTTCTTCTTCCAATTGCGGTTTTTTGGCAGTCAAAAAATAATGACTTCACAATCTGTCCGACATCGACTTCTATAAACAGTAAGTACTGCAATTCACCTAATTTAGTACGATCTTCAACCTGCGTCCCTTCGTTAGTCTGATATTTATAAAAACACCCTTATTGCGAGTTCCAAACACCGATGACTTCTTTCAGGGAAAAGTTCTGTTTGGGATCTTTGCGTTGAGATCATCTGGAGGAGAAAATTCGTCACGACTGTACACAGACATGAGTATAGACTGTTCAGGCATAATAGACTGTAGCAACATTCGTCAATGTTAACCCACATAATCCTATACATCCCTGGCGAAACACTGTCACTATCCTTGGGTTGAGAAAACTCCAATAGATCTTGTATTCCTACACTGGTGTCTAAAAATCCCGGAAGCTGCTTTACATACGACGGCATTGCGTGTAGATTTGAAAATGTCGCATGAGATTGACCTTGACTGATTTATGAGAACACCTTGAATGGTTTAAAAAGTCTTCACGAATGTTTATTTAGTACATCGCGCTGGACAGAGTTTGGCTTAAGGGTAATCAAGAGACAATCATAAGCAAACACTGGCTTATATTTAGAACGTCGTTTTGTTGTTGACAGCTGGTCATTTAGCGCTAGAAATCCCATCAGCGGAATGCGCTAAGCTCATGAATCTTCTCCCGATGTGGCAACTCTGCGGCAGAACACAAAACGGATGTGACAATGATTTGCGATAATGCAAGTAGGCACAGTTATCCACAACGACAAGGAAATTTGAGTCAGTGTATAGAGTAACCACGTAACACAGATCGAATGCAGAAGAAAAACAGATCGTGCCTGCTGAAGAAGAGAGTTGTTGGTTAAGGCTCAGGCCTTCTAATTAGAGAGAGAGATTAGAGGCAGCTAGACAAACTTGTTGGCCGAGGTCCAGGTCCAACTGGGACTATAGCGCGATCACAAGAAGACGGGGTCTCAATTAAGAAGTCCCCCCACCAGGGACGATTTTTTCTTCTTCTGCTCCATGAGAAGAGGTTGGACCTGGACCACAATCAACAAGTCTGTCCAGCTGACACGGTCTTTAGCCAGCTGCCTCTAATTGCGTACACGATGTTTGGAGAACTCCTTTTCCACGGCGTGCGTCGTCTAATGCGTTGCCTCACTGGTGTGGAGTCGAAGACTTTCGGGCGGACAAGTGTCGTACGGTCTGGATGAGCTGGCTATCTTAGGCATTGATTTCGTTGACCCCTGGCTAGACTCATGTCGCTCTACAGTTCGTGGTTGAATCTTTTTCTCCAAACGCCATCAACTTAAGCAGAACCAAAAGTCGTAGGCTCTAGTCCTTGTACGAATCTGACGGACATGCTTAACAAGTTCTTTAAAACAACGTAAGATCTACTTCGAAAAAGACTCAATGAACCACTTGCTGCGGTAGAACCAAAATCATTTTCAAAGAAGAGCCCTATAGTTCACATCGATCAAATGAAACGCACCAAATTCAACAAGTCGTAAAACCCGAGCACACAGTTTAATGACTAAGGATTGCCTTACATGGTGAGATGTCGATCATCAAAATTCGGGGTATCATGCGGAAACAAATCTTTTACTTGACTGTAAAAACCAAGCCATGTCACTTTCCTTATTTTCGCTTCTCAAAGAGAAACTACGAGACAATGCACCCACCACCAAACAAAAAAAAAGCTCTATGTGCTGGCAAACAAAAAAATTCTACTTCAATTTCAACAGCAACTTTCACTCTTGACGTTTATCGTCCAACCCTCAAGTTTGGCTCACATTTTCTCAAGAAATTTCGTCATGATTCACAAGATCATCATGAGAAATGTATTTCAACGAAAATCTGCGCTGCAACAAAGAGCACAAAGAATCTAGATCTCTGCCGCCAATGATTGCGCAGCAGACCAATATTTGTTCTTAAAATCAGACGACACAGTCACTTATTTATCGTTTTCATTGTCTAGCACAATTGCGAACAATCCAGCAAACGTAACCACTTAACTAGACACCTTAACCCGTCAAAAAAGTCACAAGCCACAGACCGCATCATCTCCTCTTCGTTATAACAAAACCTATCGTTTTTCCAAATTCAAAAACGAATAACAGCGACTAGAGGAAGATATGCACATGCTTCTGACAGCACGCCGGTTAAAAAATCCCACAAAGTGTGTCGCTTCAAACAGTTCGATGCGGGGAAGTACTTATTATGCATTTCAGACACTGGGCGAGGGAAAAAACTTCACACCTGAGAACTACGTGAATGGAGAGACACAACCATGTGGCACTGAATCATGCCCTAATGCGAGGTTGCCCGAATCCGTGCCTAAACTTCGCAACAAACTGTTCCAATTTATATTTTATTCACTTACGTATCGCCACAAGCACTGCAACATTTTTGTATCCACCGCTCGTAGGAGTCGTCATTGTCACAAATTTTTACGCAATTTTCTTCTTCACAATTATTTCACAAAATTCTCAATAGCACACTATTCCGTATTTTCTTTGAGAAAATCTGCTAAAACAAGGTACACCACGGACAAGATTTTGTTTAAATCACGATCACCACACTGGCACTTCCAAACTCAACTCTCTCTCGTTTAGACTGTCTGACTGTAGCACTCTTTAACACTGGTTTGACTAATTCACTGGCGGCGACGCGATCGTATGCCAAAGCCATACATCTGGTTGCCTTCTGTCTCCCCTCCACAAAATGTGTGTTGTTTACTTCAAACTCAACCGCGCCGATTTATCAAGATATTATACTTCTGCTATTATCACCAGAATAAAACCGGGGGCAATAGATATCCCCCAGCCAGGCAGGTATACGTGCATACGTCTAGTTTGTGCCTTTGGCTGATAGTGTGATTATATTTTGTTTAAAAGCCACAATAACCGGATTTTGTGCACAGTGATAATGACTTTGACACAAACATACACAGAAGCCAGCAACGGCGACGCACGACAGTGTGTCAGAATGGGGGGGCAATTGTGTGTCTGCAAAATCTGGTCATCCATCAATTAAGTCTATCCAAAGGTCAACAAGTCGCCAGTCGTATCTAGCTTTGGCAAAAATTCACATCCACATCACGGACTCACGGGCGTTTTCAACTGAAATCTATTCCAGTGGTTGACGTCTAGATTCGCCAGCATTCACAAGTGTGGGGAATCTCCTGCGGAGCCGGTGGGTTGGTGATTTCGTCACGCCGAGCTTGGGTTTCGGTGTAATTTGCGCGTCATTTAAATTAGAGATTTCTCTTGATTCTCTCTTCGTTCGAAATGAGTCATTCGCATTGGCGAAGCGCAAAAAAGCACACGCGTCATATTTCCGCCGTCTGCAGCAGAAATGGCATGAACATCAAACGTGCGCCCAAAAAGCGTGCACAATAGAGAAGGTGTAGGTTGTTGGGAGTATCACGTCGCCGCGATAAGTTCACAAAGGTCCAGCATAGAGCGAGCTGTGTCCGAACGGAACAGTACTGCTAGTTGGTCGGAATAAAACTCGTTATGGAAATAATAATCACCTTGGTGAGAGGTGATTTCCAGTAGATTAACAGAGCTTTTTTTCTAGGTGTGAGAACATTGACATGGGCACGTTCACCGCTAGACACAGCCATTCACTTCTATTTCAAAAGAAATACTGGTATTTCTAAGACAGCTAAGATGATACTGATTCAAAGGAAAAATCTATTTGCAGAGTTAGCAACAATTTATCTGCGCCCATGACTCACACGGCAGTCGGTCAATGTAATGAAAAAAAACTGGACCCATCGTGAACACCCAAAATACGCCCGAAAATAGTTGATCGATAATTGGAAAGAGAAAGATTCGCACGCGTGATTTATTTTTCACACGATCTGCACGATGCCAATTTTATAGACGTTGTTGTGGTAGAAGCATCACGCCTCCCTGTTTAGATTGAGAAACTGAACCTATTCTTTGTGAGACGGTGTGTGTGTGTACCTGCTAACTAGATCGCATTAGTTGAATACAATTTTGTTGTTGGATTTTCACAAGATCGTGGAAAGGATTGTTAAATTAAGAGCTACCAGATAATGAACTAAGAACTGATGATGTGCGATAATTTTGGGGGCTGGGGTATATGCTTAGGTGGAAGAAAACTATTCACGTCTCACTGAATTATTTGAATACTTTAACGAAAGTACATACCTCTACCACTCCGTACTAGCTCCGGCCAAAACCTAAGCCAGGGAAGGAATCTTGTAGAATTTTAACAGACGGCTCCAAGACCAAACAAGGGCCTGGCACTGGTACCTTCATGGAGGTCGACGACATTAGACTGCTCATACCACGCAAATTTACGTCGATCTTCCAAGCAGAAATCTATACGGTTCTAATGGCCTTTATTGTGAAGATCAGGTGGAAGGAGTGAAGAATTCGTGTCTGTATCGCCACTCAAGTTGTACTTACGGCCTTGATCAAGTCTTTAACCACTTCCAGTTCCAGAATAGTTCAGGAATGCAAGTCCTCTCTGAATTTGATTGGCTGTCAAAATTCCAAAGTTCTATGTCTTGACTGGGTCTCAGGTCACCACTGTATCGCTGGAAATGACATCACCGATGAACTTGTTAGACAAGGATCAGAGGAGACATTCACTGGACATGAACCTACCTGCGCCCTTGGTTAGGGCCTCTTAAGAACACAATCGGAGGTGGCACGACTCTCCAGGATGCATAGGTTAGGTTAGATAGAGGAGCTGCTAGTGAATTCACCAGCACCATTAGACCAGGTTGGTCCATTGTGATACCCACAGTCAGTCTACTATCACAGATTGACCACTCCAGTGACAGTGCCTTTAATTTGATCCCACCCTCATATGGTGACTGGACCAGATTCGAAAACCAAATAAGACCTATTAAGACCTGCTTAACTTTGCGGTTCTCTTTTCATCCCTTGAGAGAAAAGACTTACCGGCGTACTACACCTTCTACACCTTCGCGAAACAACTTCATGAGTGTGTTTGGCTTAAGCGACCAATCCCTTCCTCCGTGACTCATTTGGAGAAGACGACGACATTGCAGAGTACTTCCTCTGTCACTGTCCCACCTTTAATCACACCATGTAGCAGGTTTTCGATGCTGATGTGGTGAAAGCTGATGATGTAGGGTCCCCATCAAATAAGTGCCTGCTGGCCTTCCTTATGTAGACCAAGAAATTACAGCCTGCCTGGCATTACAATCGATTAGTTTTAAGACTTTGAGTGTTCCAGTATACCTTGTGCTTAAAAACCTAAAAAAAATTGATGTATGTTTTTCAAAGTTGAATTTTTATTTTTTTATTAATAAATGTTTTTAAGAAAAACAGTTGTCCTTAATACTAATCCCTATGAGGTACTCAAAACTAATCTAATCAGGATTTGACTGCGCATTTCGAGTTAGGCTGCGTTTTTTTAATGTTTTAATTGACAGTATTTTATTATTTTATTTGACCAAGAAAACCGGCAAAGACTTGGCTATTTCAAAAGAATCCACACCCACCAGTGAAAGCATCACGGCCGACTTTCGAAACACACTGTAGGTCCATATGTTCAGCACGGAATTCGACTTTTAGACGAATCTCTGTCGATGCTAATCAGCCAAGCGTAGATGTTGTTTCCCAAGAAACTTGAAGTCGGATATTCTGCGAATCGAATGCAAGTGGGACATGTGCTCAATAAGAACGGGAGTTTGAATGCGAATGAAATTGCCTTATGCGATGTTAAAATTATTATATTTTGACATAACGTTGAAAGCGAACTTTGTGTAACGATAAATGTATACTGACATATGTTAAGTCTCTGATTGTCTAAATTCAATTCCCGACACGAACAACTTTCATAATTCACGGCTCTCTCCTCTCTCTAGTAACAATGTCACGAAGGTATGTAATGTATAATATGGATGGTGCTAGAGTTCGAGGTTGACATAGGCTTAGAATCTAGATTATACAGCATCCAGTCGTGCTGTTCTTGTCATTGTTCTCTCACGAATGAAGGGGCCTTCAGTTGCATAGCATAACGCCTAGAAAAAGCTACAAAAGCTTTTTTGAATACTCTCAGATGTGGAGTTGGTAAATTGCTTCTGTCGTAAGTAAGACGACGTGCTATGGACAGATCTATTGGGACGATTAGTGATGCCATCGTGGGTATTTACATGGTGAAAAATTAAACCTTCTCATTAAGGTTTTTGCATCATTTCAATATAGGTACTGTGATACATCTGCCGAGACTTGGCAGCACTGGGGAGAGAACCCCTTTCAATATGTTGCTGATGAAAAAATGGGGACGGAATTCGTTGTTAAACGCTTGACTTGAAGGGTAGTGTTTGAAATACAGACAATAAACTTAAACCTAAATAAACGAGTTTTTCTTGTAGTAATTTTATTGTATAGGTCAAGTACATAGTGGCATTTTCCTAACAAATTCTTTCGATTTATGTTTATAAATTATGCAATTCAGTTCTCTTTTTTCATTTTATGCTGTGTTTCCACTAAACGAAATCGCGTGGTTTCTTCAAATTTCTCGAAATAGGTAGTGCGCCATACATTTTCGTGGTTTAAGCCTCCGGCACATAGAATACTTTACATACGTGAGCGTTAGCAATACTTTAACATATACATAAAATACATGTGTTCTTATGGGAGGTGACACATATATATACCCATGCTGACGCTCGAAAACAGTTCTGTTATTAAGTTTTTTGATACATTTTCTTAATTTAAAATTGTCATTTAATATCTAATTCTTAGCGTAAATAGATAGTTTGTTAGTTTAGGTCGAAAGACATAGAATAAGTATAAGTTTAGCTTAGAGTGCCCGCCGAGGGCCAGTAAGTTACATTTAGCATTATTGTTCGTCTAACTAGTTTTAAGCATTTTTGTCTAGTATTTAAGTATATCATGAATTCGCAAATAAAAAAAAAACGCTGACGCTCACGTGACGGATATAGTTACTCAACTTTTAACTTTTCTCTCTCCTTCAGCGTTGACAATCCTCACATTGTAACTTTTCAAGAGAATTCTAATTTTATGTTAAAGTTTGGGAGTTGGTTCTCGTTGAAGCAACGTTCAAAATAGATAAAAATATAAATTAACGTTTATAATTGTGACTATATATATTAAAATACATATTTTAATTGCGCATAAATAAGCAAACAATTCAAACTTGAAACTGTCAAATGAAATCAGCTGTGCGTTGAAGTATTCATTGTGTCGTCCCCTTGCGTCAGATACTTCAGCGTGTACGTATGCTCTGACGCTACGCAAGTAAAGTATTATATGTGCCAGAGCCTTTAAAGCGTCGCGCTTTTGGCGAAAGTTAGTTGAGTTCATCCGTCTTTGAAAGGTTGTCAAACCGAACAACCCCACAGCGTTAAGTTCAGTTTATTTTGGTAACTTTGGTGATCATTTTCTCTCTCTTTGGTGTTCTTAAAACTATTATTTCTTGTCAATGAACAGCTGGTTTGCCGGTCACTTCAAAATTGAAAGCTATTGACATTTAAAAACAAAAATAAAGTTCATCAAGATTTCGGTTCGGTGAGAAAATAGCATTACACAACACGAAATCAAACTGTGATGTAAGCTTAAGAAACACATCTGTCAAGTGTCAAAAACGGGCCTTATATGAGGTCATAAAATAAAAAGATGGCAATGTTGACAAGTTACCCAGGAAGTTTTCGTAAGCTGTTTTCTTACATCTTGACTTAATAAACCTATTATACTTAGACGGCAAGAGATTCTCGCTACTTCACCTGTGGAAAACAAAAACTCATGTACTTATCACCAGCAATCAAGACACAGGCAAAATGCCGATTTCAGAACTTTTCTCTAGACGTGGGAAAGAACTTAAGTCATAATTCCTTATTCACTCACTAGAACATGACTAAGTGTTCACCGTCTTGTACGCCTTGTATACTATACCTGGGATTCATGTATCGATAAGTCAGGATGATGAATTTGGAAAGCGTTGTCAAATCTATACATGGCGGTTTTCCTTGCAAGTTAAAATGCGACATTTGTAATTGCGGAATATGTAGTCTGCATTTCTTGTGCGAATCTGCAGCATTTTACTGCAGTGCTCCACACAGAAGTTCTCTCTGCACAACCCTCAAGAGATGATCATGCAATCTTAAGAAAACATAGAGGAAGAAACTCAGAGGAAGAATGTGGTCTTTTTTATGGGGTATCAGTTTCGACGAAGAAACAAATTATTGGTTTCATTTCATTTTCAAAAACGAGAGAACTATACTCCTCGAAGGTCGAATACGTGTACAAACTAGGGCAGCGAAATTCATCTATTGCGTCAGCCACGCACTGTCACTTTTAATTAGTTTTATAGTTCAGCCATGCGGAAAAACGAATCATACGAAATGAGTAACTCAAATGGGCAATTAACATGCACTTACATATGTATGTAAGATAACCCGTGGCAGTGTGAAAAGTGCTTAAACTTTTGGTGACAACATTTATTAGACACGCAGTCATCTAATAATCAGCTATAATTTGTCTTAGCTGTGTTGTGAAGAAAGAAAGATAAAACTAATGGTTTCTCGAAAAAAATGGCGAATTCATTCATATCACAATAATAAACATAAAATCACAACCGTGTGAACAGTTTACAGCCCGGTGTCAATCAAAAGGAATATCATAGATTAACTTCTCCGCCAAGGAATATCCCGCCAGCAGTGATGTACACGAGTAGATAAAATTTAATTTTTGTTATGATTTACGCTTTTGTTTTAATTTACTACGACACAAACAATTTGTGGTAACTGGTGCAAATGTCTCTTGTACCTAATAATTTTAGTCATGCTTTGGTATGTATTTGTTTGATTCGAAAACGTACACGTATTTGTTGAAGAATTAGGGGTAAGTATGTCATTGTCCTTTCATGTGAGCAGTTTAGTTCTTACTACAGCAACCACTATTGTAAAAAGGGGGACCTACAGTATTTTACAGCTCAAAGTCAACAATGAACGTCAAAGTTTTGAAAAGTTTGGAATTTACACTACGGCCGTCATTGTTTTGTTTAAAATGAGGAGCAGAATACTGCGGTTCCGCTGTCGTTGAACGAACTTGGCGAATCTAAGCGAACAGAATGGTTCCGGTGCAAGCGAATTTATGAAGCCCCGTCCCGTTTGTTCCAGGTATATGATATGGAAGCGCCATTTGTATTGATTGGTGACGGAGCGCATCATTTAAGATCATACGTACATATTTCCTACGACCATATCCCAACAGTAATTTAACCCTATTCCTGCCACGCAGTGACTGTAGGTCACTATTTAAATTCAAACTTAGATAAATAACTTAAAACAAGTTTTAAAGCAACATCAGTTCAATGTATTCTATTATTAGTCATTACATTACTTATACACAATTAGTTTGGTTTGTATGTTTTGATAATATTTATTATTATTATTTTATTATACGTGCAACACTTTGGAGGTTATTTTCTAAGTAAAAATGATCGAGAATTCAAGCAATGAGCGCTAAATTATTTGTATGCAAACTCCAGTATTTTCCAATAAAATCAGCGTCTTTTTAATTCAAACCCTGGCAGTTTACGTTTGTCAAATCCCGTGGCGGTTATAGGGATAACGAAGGACTACATAATATTTAACTACAAACTTTCAAACGCAACGATAATAGAGTGTGCTTTTGGGCATATGTATAACAAGTAATTGGCGAGTTTTGGGAAGGCAATCAACCAAAATGTTAAAACTAGTAAAACCATCCGAAGATATGTCGCCTTCTTCAGAATATTAAAATCCATTTTACATGAAATTCATTACACAATTAAGCAGTAATTCCAAATCCTACAAAAAATATGTCTTGAATCCATCTACACGCGAATGTTGAAGTCGAACATTTTACTCGCTATGATTCGCTATGTTCGTGCGGTTTAATTTTGTGCACCCTTAGATCTAGCATAAGAAACGCGTACTTTTGAATGATTTTATGAATGACTGACTGATTTTATGAAACTTTATGATTAATCTTTACTTTATATTTATTACTTTATGATTATCGCTCGAGTGATGTTCGCTGACAACCGAACCGCAATCGAAATCGGTGTCGAAATGAAAATTTCTTAAACCGAAACCTGAGTTGGAATTGAAGCAAGCCTAGTGGCATCACGAGTTAGTTATTTGCTACAAACCCAACTCGGCTTAGAAAACAGACCAACAAAAATATGCACAGAACGGTAGAGCAAGTAGTAGTTTGGGTAAAACCCAACACTGTTCATGAGAAACAGAACAAATATGTACTATGTTCCCAATTAACAATGGAAAAATTAAATTTCCCTTGCCTTTCCACAGGTTGCCAAAAACAGAATTAAGACGGAGTGGGAAGACTATACGATAAGAACCAGTTTAGAAAATTTCTAGTCACAATATAGTGATGCATGCCATAGGCTTTGCCAGGTTCTATAACAAAATAAAGGAATTTTTAAATTTTTTAAAGCATAATTGACGCATCATCTCTGTTTATTTCGTGGAAAAATATATGTTTCATATTGTCTTCAAAAAAGTGGAGATTTTTTTCATTCAGTCGTGTCATGGCTTGTGGTCAAAAAAGGTTCGAATTGCGACTTAAGTCGCATAGCGGTACTAGTGCCCTAGATATTGAACTGAGAAGTAGAACTGGCGAGTTCGAACCGCAGTTGGTAGGATAGTAATGTTTATGTGTGTGTGTGCAACGTGCTCACTTTGGCTTAACCAACCGAAACGGAATTGTGTGTTCACTTCAACACCACTTTAACACTAGATATACCAACAAATTTACATACCTATTTATACCAAAACCAGTCAATTTGACTGTATATGACAAGTTCTATTCATTTATATTATAATGCTTTATCGTTTGAGAGAATTGATGAGATATATAAAAATTGGTTCTAAGGCGAAGCAAGGGTTGTTTTTCCAATAAGCGGGGGGTGTGAGGGGCAAGGCCCCCCGCATTGATAACATTGAAATTAAAAATTTAGGGATTTAATATCTCGGTTATTTATGAAATATGCCCAAAAAAATATGAAATTATATCCCAAAAATCAATTTATGTCACAGGGCAAATAAGTAATGTCAAAAAAAAATTGGGGCATAACTTCCGTTTCAGTTTGAGGCATAAGTTCGTACCCCCATAAAAAAATAAAAATATAAAAACTCATCAATTATATTCCAGTTTTATTCAGAATGATCATGTTTACATGCTTTACAAATACTAACTTTTTTTTCCACGCATTTTCCGCACACATATTTCTTACAGATGTCACAATTTGTAGTTGTCTTGTTGTTATTACAAAGTCCTATTTGGCACCATTTACGTACTGGCCGGGGATTCTGGGTTGCTGGACGGAGAATTTCACTTGCCCTCCCTTGGCTTGATGACTTATATTCAGATGTGAGCTCTTCAGCTAATCGAAACAAAAAGTCTTTCCTAGAAATATTCTTTCCTGTTATACTTCTATACAAAATCCAGGAATTGATGCCGGCCAAATCTAAAATATTGAAAAATACTTGAAGTGGCCACCTTCTGGATCCTGATTTCACACTATACTTTCTTGCCATTTGATCAGTTACATCAACACCGAATTTGGTTTTATTGTAAAAAGATATAGTTTCAGGTAGTTTCTTGGAACTGGTATCAATTTTGACGCCTTTGTGTTTAGTACTCAATAAAACAACCTTTTTGTTAGGCTTACTCTTATAAACAGTAAGTGTGCATTCATTTGTTTCATATAGATGCGTTGAAAAACGTTCCATACCATCTTTTTTTTCTTTGCAAATTTTTGGAAGCTCCCGTTTGTTGCAACGTACTGTACCAACCAATGCAGTATTTTTAGCTAATAATTTTGAAGCCAGGGGGAGGCTGGTAAAAAAATTGTCGGTTGTCACACACCTTCCTTTCATGATATAAGGTTCTAGTAGTCTTGTTACAACAAATTCACTGAGAGGAGTTGACGAATTTCGTTTTTCGTCTTTTCCTAAATAGGGAAAGCCATTTATAACATACTTCGTTTCAACATCAGAAGCCAGCCAGAATTTTATCCCAAATTTGTCTGGTTTGTTTGGCATATACTGGGTAAATCGACATCTAGCCTTCGTTGGAAACAGTTGCTCATCTACTGTGATAAATGCTCCTGGTTTGAAAGCGTTTTGACTATTCTCGATAAATTTATCCCAAACAGTTGATACCAGCGCAAATTTATCCGTTTGCAAGCGCTGACTCCTCTCATTTCTTTTATCAAAGCGAATAAAACGTAAAATTTCCGTAAAGTCATTCCTGCTCATATTTTCGGAAAAAAAATCAGGACCCCACTTTTTGTTCCATAAATATGATAATTTCAAACCTTTTGCTTCGTATGCACCACGGCCATACAATATTCCAATAAAAGCCTTCAGTTTTTCCTGCGAAAGGGTCCACTTCTTACCTAAAACTCGAGAGGCTTCTATTTCAGTGCAATTTCTAATATGTTCTAATATATGATGATCAATCAATGATCAAGGGAATTTCCTAAAAGTGAAGAATATAAAGCATTTGCACATAGAACTACAAAAACGTGTACCAGGTCAAAATGACTGGTTTCGGTATAAGTACCAAAAACAAAAAAAAAAATGTTTGTTATGAACACAAAATCAAATTAACTTATCAAATTATTTGTATTTAATTGTTGTTATAAAAGTCATATAATAGTTTCGAAAAAAAATAAATATACATAGTAAATATTTATGAAATAAAAGGTAAAACCAGTCATTTTGACTGGTATGGTAAATCTAGTGTTAACTGTTCAATAATTCGTTTCGTTTTAGTTCCGGTAACTCGGTTTGGCCAGGTTTATCAACTCGAATCGACCCATCGCCAGTAGATAATAAATAAATGACTATTTCTGAAATCATTCCATTCCTTAAATTTAAAACAATGGAAATATACAAAAGCGAACGGACAAACACGACGCAAACGATTTCCATTTATTGTGGCAAATATTTCTTCAAACTGAATGACTTTACGTAAATTATATATGTACATTAATCTTCAACTTGAGAATTCCTTCTTTACAAAAAAAAAAATGAAATAAGAAATAATAAGAACTCAAACCAAAATAATATCGACGCAGCTTCAAAACCAAGATAATTTTTAAACGACGCAACTTCGAAACGATGCGGAATGAGGCTTTGCCTAAATGTTCTGCCTGCACAGCCACTCTATCAAAAAATAAATAAAAAAATGTCTACCAATATTCAATGTGGCAACTTCGATAACAATCTTGGTCAATATCTTATTCTTTAAAAAAAAAATCCACTAGATCGGTTTTATGCCTGCAATTATGACTAACCGAATTCGATGTTGCAAGCGACATTGTTGGCAACGAAATCGAAAGCAATTGAGTTTTTACAGCTAAGCGCTTTCGTCGAGTTTCTTTCTTGTTTTAGTCGTGATAAAAATTAAGGTGTTAATTACTTCTGGGAAATAGTATTTTTTCAGAATAATAATTGCAAATCTTCAAATAGTCATGAAGTATCTAGTTAATTCTGTCGTTGAAAATCACTAATAAGAAGAAGAAGAAAACTGCGTCTCATAAGAAGAATCGTGCTTTAGAATATACATACATACTTGGAGCAATTCCTAGACAGATACTCTCAATTTGCAATAGGTAGATTCCATGTAACGAGGTTCGTCACTTACTACTAAGAATGACCCCTTGACTGACCCCTCCACCTTATCAATCGACGAATCTGATGGGCTTCTTCTTAAATTAAATTCTATGATTGGACCTGATTGGTGAAGGGATACAATAAATACTTCTTAAGAAAACATGTTAAAGGTAGGTAGACGTCGGTTTTCCTCTATAGACTAAAGAGTTTGTTATATTCTTCAAGTATACAATAATCCTGCTTATTCTCATAGTCGCGTCACCCAAGCCATGTGTCACTAGTATTGTCTTAGTATTTTTATGTGACTTTCGTCACCTCTACAACATTTCACTATATGTGACTTTGGTTTACACAGTATCGCCGTGACAAAGGTCACATGTAATGAATAAGAGCATATACATTTGTTAAAGTGACTTATACTTTTAGACTTTACTTTAGTAGACTTTTATAATTTTTGGGTGACGCGACTAGGAGAATAAAGGGGAATAAGTGAAAGTTGTTACTTTGTGCTTAGTACCCTTGTACCCGTTTTTTAAACGGAATTGAGAAAAGTTGGATGCCTGAATGATTTTAAATTGTATGTGCTCCCCTATCGTGGAATAAGTTCCAGGATCACCCATCGTATTTCACATCCTTGGTTTCCTGCTTACTGTGCTATATAGCATTGTGAACCTTGGGGAGACTGAGAGTTATAAACTCCATTCTGTGCCTGGCTATGTTCCCACAATGTAAAGAGTTTAAATTTGTGTGTCCCTCAGTTAGCCGTCTTTGTCCCCGGTCTTGTGTATACTACAAAAGCTTGAATCCCCAAAGCAATACCAAGAAATCAATTTTTTTATTAAACATTCCTCGCCCTGCTGCGATGCAACATACAGTCCATATATGCAATGAAAATGAGAGGTAGCAAGACGCACCCTTGGCGAAGCCCAACGCCCACAGTGAAAGGTGCTGATTTAGCACCGTTTACCCGAACACAGCCTCTTCAGTTTGTATATAGGGACTGATTTGTCCCAATATCGTCAAGTTTAAATGAGCTAAATTCGTATTTAACACGACATTGATTGTATTTTTTTAAAGCATCTCAAACTTCTCCGTTCGTAGTCCCTTCACTTCTGAAACAAAAATACGCGCAACACTGAACCTTAGCCCAAGTGCTATTCGTTAACACTGGAATTGCATATAAGCCAAACGTCTGCAGTATTTAACCTGTTGCCTTAATAAAGTTTTCTGCTTCACCCCCGTTCACCATTGCATGATGTCTCGGCGTACTTTATTGCATCACATAAAGTTAATATTAAAATTATATTCAAAATCGATGTCAACCTTACATGTGCAGTTCATCGACACTGGTTACGTTCCAATTCGTACAGCAGAACCAAAATAATTTTTTGTCTGGGTTCATCAACATTTATTTCATCCATATCAGAGTTATTGCGCTGATCTCCATTTTAAGCTGCTTCCACATATAGCCCCAAATCTGGGGTAACGAAAGAACTAAAATAACGTTTAAAAAGCGAGTGCCTGCTTGAAGAACCGCTTCATATTGTAAGGGGATGTAATGGGGATAGTGGACTTTGCACAAGAGGCTGTGTTAACCATTAGCTTTCAAAATGGTAACTGAATATAATGACTAAAATTCGCTCCTTTGATTCCAGTCAACCCCTGGATTCAAACACGCTGAAACGGAAGGCTGTGCTCCATGGGCTTCAGGCCTGATAAGTATGCATTATTAGAGATTGTTTGAATTAGCATAAATAAGGTTATTTAGGAGTTGCTGGCTGCAGAGAGCAGATTGACTCCTAAACTCTGAATCAGTTGGTTCATATGATAAAGAGGTTTCGCTGGGTTATACTGATGCTATTTAGTTCGCTAAGATTATTGCAATAGTAGGCTCCACGGCTAGACAGACTGGGCGTTACACTTGCTGAGCAGGTGATTTGTGATTTCTACCGCGTCCTCGTCCTCGCGAATTGGAAATTGCAGAATGTTCGGTTGTTGCACCGATAAGCCTCCTGACTTTAAGTCAGCTTAAACCAAGCAGACAGATCAATCTTTAAGATTTAGTGCAGTATATCACCTTTATTTTGAGACATGTAGTGCCTTCTAGTTACTTTCGAATGCTTAAGATGGTACACTGTAACAATCGGAATATAAGGTGGGTCTCATGGTGGAGTAAGAGAAGAGGTTGTATCGCATCTAACGAGTTCATCGGATTTGCAATTGTGAAGGACTTTCTCATGGCAAATTTCACTAAATTTGCCTCAATTTTCTCCCCTATCTTTGTTTTATGGAAATTCAACTCAAGATTCCTTTATTATGAGGTGGCAATGTTACCTCCGAAGTACTTAATATGAAGTCAAACTAAGTTTATGCGTATATTCAATCAATCCAAAACAGTTAATTGTTATCGATTTATAGTCATTTTTTATCGACTACCTAATTGAATACAAGTCAAATTAAAACGAATTATTAGGTACCACGCTGGCACGCCTAGCTAAAGCACAAACCAACCTTGCAACTGATGGAATATCCCTCTTGAAAGGTTAGCATATACACCCATCAGATTTTCGAGTACAATTTCGAATTAATAAAAACATTCCGATAAAGTTTGTGAACAGCGGGGACTTTTACAGCGGATGGAAAAAGATAATGGAATAAGAAATATCCCCGGGATTCATAATAAGCATGGACATGATTATGTGGACACTCATGAGGTGTATAGTAAAATGCTCAGCAAAATCGGCATGCAATCAAGGGATGCTTTTGAGCAGAACACGAGGAATGACTTAATTGCGGCCGAACAGATCCCTTTTGGATATATTACATTGTTCTTGAGCCAGGACGGGGCCTCATCTATTTCAACGGTTTCTGACTGGAAATCGCTACAGCAGTGATCAGAGGACATTGCCCTCTTCTTGAGGTCTTTGGAATAAATATCTGCACCCAACCCTCACCTCAGACCGTCGATCCGTCTGTGTATATTTGCAGGGAATCGGCCAGAGTCTATGTGTCAGACTTTCAATCCGATCTGGAAGGAGTGCTGTTGGAGAATTTCTTTTTGAACATAGCTTGGGAAAGGAAATTGAATTCATTAACCGTCCGTCGGACACCCGGGTCTGCCCATTTTTCATCGTTAGGTAGGTAGGCGGGTCTGATAGTGCATTTACGAGCACACTTAGACCATATTGGTCCGTTGTGATACCCATAGTCAGACTACTACCACTAATTGACTTCTCTAGTGATTTTGATCCATTAATTTTGTGCCATTAATTTGATCCCAACGGCAAATGGTGGACCAGTGGGATTCGAACCGGGGACCCCTCTAAGCAAAGGCAGGCACTTAACCAACTGTGCAACTGTGCAGTCGTGTGAAATACCGTTAATTCCCATTCTAACGAATTACTAAAAGAGAGCAAAAAAAAAATTAAAAAAAAAAATAAACCTTCGGATGGACACATGATGCCTGGTTGGTATCCATTATATTTTGTACATAAATAATTGTGATATGCTACTTATTTTTAACGCAGTCTAATATTATTTTCGTTATGAAAAGTGAATCAAATCGTTGTGCAAGAGATGCAGCACAGAAATGGAAATAACAAAATACCGAATCCAGACCAAGAATGTGGAATTATTTGACAAGCACAGCTAGAAGACGAAAAAGCTAGTCACAGCCAGTCCTCTACGGCCAACAAGAAGAGATCAAGATCATTGACCGACTTCAGTCGCAAGGATGTGCGTACACTAATAACAGTCCTCCCCGGACACCGCAATGCGACTGAGCATACTGAATAACGAATTCTTCAGAAGCTGCAGAGACGAGGAATAAATAGAGCCTATCCGACATCTGCTCTCCGAATGTCCAGCCCTAGAAATGAAAAGAAAATACTTTCTAGGAAAGCACTACTTTTCAGAGCTAGAGGAAGTGCCGGTTTGAAAAATCTCTTAGGATTCCTACACGAAGTGGATCCAACACGTTGGTCTAAGTGAGCCGGTGCCCGTCAGGGCACTCAATATACCTGCCTACCGGGAATACGTTTGGGATATCACACGATTAAATGCAAAAATAGTAAGTCATAAGACATACCTACATCTTATAAAAATTGATTTCTAAGTGGCACATTTGCATGTAAACTGATATGGGTCCGGTCAGGCACAGTGTGTCCGTTGGAAGGTTGTCAAATGACTGTCCAACGAAGGGTTAAGAATGGTTCAGTGTCCGACCTCGGTCGGAATGCTTGAGACTCGGGGCTGAGCTGGCTGCTATTTGTTAACCGAACAGTTACAGTGGAAGATGGTGTAGGAGTATATTATGTGCATCAGGCGGAGTGTTTCTCCACGTTTTGCTGATACAGACAGAAATCAGTCTTTGGTTGAGTTGCCTTACGGTTGACAGCTCTGTTTAGTGCTGCCCACCAAGCGACGATCCGTACATTAGTCTATCGGTCTGACAATCGAGGTGAAAATCCAGTGAGATATGTATGGCTGTGGTCCCTTTCCTCGATTTTGAACGATGATGAGACCCAGAAGGCAACTGGGTTATTTTTTGTTAATTTCGGAGAAAAGATTTCACTTGCTGATTCATATGCTCCCATTAGACCAACGACAAAAACAATGCTGGTTGCTCTTGTTCTACAGGAAGTTAGCCAGTTGAAAGCAAATACCACAACCTTATTTTATTCTCACGACAGTATGACACACCGTCTATGAGGTGGTTTCTGCCTTTCTTTTCAAAACAGAGCTCTCGGAAATCGTGTGTCGGTAATGAATTTCATTGAGACCACAAGGGTAAATTTTGATTTTATATTACGTTGGCATTTATTGAATAATTTAATTTACATTAATTTAAAGTTATTATAATCAAATCTAAAATGTTTTTAATGCATCCATGATGAAGTTACGTTTTTGAGTGGTGTTCTTTTTTTTTATTTTCTTTTAAATACAAATACTGAAAGAAATATACATTGAAACGTGTAAATTAGTTATGGGAAATCATTGTAAATAATTTCTTTGTTTAGTTGCTTTACTGTTTCGAATTTGAAAAGAATTAAATATCATTGTGTATTCTTTTGATTCTGTACCTGTAAATGTTTTTATTTATTTTTATTTTTTGTTTTCAAAACATCCCCTTTCTTCTTCACACATATTGTATATATATTCATTTTATTTTTTCGATTCCATTTGTCTGTTGTATATATAACTTTTATTTATATATTTATATGTATATAACCATCGGCATAACATCGAAACTGTAACACTATTCAACTGTAATTAAACGTCTCCATAATTTATTCATCGGTAATACACATAACTCTCTGGTGTATGGCAGCGTTTTAATTTTGTTTTATATCTCTTTTCTCTTTGCTTGGGCTTTGCGCGCAACACATCATGTATACACAAAAATTTAATGTACACATACCTTTCATAACTATATTGTTTGTCGGTATATTTGTTATTATATTCATATATTTGTTGTCTTTTAACAGGTTCATAATCATGTAGTCGAGGTTTTGCAATTTGTTTTGTTTTTTTTTTTTTATATAGTTTTATAATCGTTTATTTATATATATATATATATTAAATACAGTTCTTAAACTTTATTTTAAATAATAATACTAAGAAATAGTTTGAGTGACACATGAAACGCATTACGTATATATATATAAATGTATACACATATAAAAATAAACTTTAAAAAATATATACGACCTATATAAGTGGAGGAAAAAAGTTGTGCAACTATATTAATACTGGACCTGAAGGGGAGTCCTTAATACAAGAAACCAATGTTAAGAATAATTTAATACGATTAATCATACATAATTTATATGCTCTCAGACACATTACAAAAGAAGAAGCGTTACAAAACGAGAACGTGTACATACTTAAGGATACGCAGTATTTTACAGAATTTCGAATAAAGTTAATTCCTAAAACCACACTATGCACATAGGAAAAGGAATTTAATTTACCATGTATATATATATATTTGTTTGCTTTTGTTCTCATTTAAAAAAGTATGCGTCACCCAGGATGATGTGTCTTATTAATCGGGTAGCATGTGAACGAAACTGACCGGAAACATACCGCGTCGACTGGGATTGCCCTCAATTACACCTTCCATCCAGTTCTCATCGTCTGTTCGCTCGTTAAGGACAATCAAAATTTCACCTTCTTTGAACTCCAATTCATCGTCGTTGTCGGCGACGCAATCGTATAAAGCACGACATCTTCGATGGCCATTCTGTGAATAAAAAACAAGATCAAGTTGATAGGACTGAATTTAAGGAGTGATTGAGGGGCACATGACATCAACCATTTATGATAAAGCCATTTATGTACAAAAATAAACCAATTTTGTTCAATCAAACTTTGCCATTACACACCGTCTCCACTGGACATGCCGATGCCCAAACTTCACAACCACCTTCGGCTTTTCTGTGGACAAACTATGCCATGTCATTTCACCATAACCTTGGCTGTCAAAGAGGCGGCCAACCAACCACCAATCGACACTAAAAACATAGTGGCAAAAGTTAATTTCACTCAGATTCTACATTTCAATGTCAAAAAGGTTTTAGACAAGGCAATGCGTTGTCATTTGACTTTTGTAACATCATTCTTGAGAAGGTCGTGCAGAACTCACTCCCTGCCAATACAAGAGGCACGATCTTCCAAAATTCCGTAGAATGGCTAGAATACGCGGACGACATTGACGTTACGTGACTCAGTGAGTCGTAAATGAAGCGTTTGATAGTATTGAAGCGGCCAAAATTGAATTAGCGGTGAACGAGGACAAAACAAAGTATATGCTGTCATCGAGAAATGACGTACAACCACAACGACTTGGCTGGAACGTCACCGTAGGCAGCTGGTGAAGAACTTCGTGTACCTCGGCTCCCAAGTAAGCAGTACGAATTGCACCTGTACCAAGATTAAACGAAGAATAACTCATGCCAATCGCTGCTTCTTTGGGCTCAAGATTCAATTGAGTATCAGAGCCCTCTCTCGAAGGAGCAAGCTAACATTATATAAGACCCTGATCATCCCTGTCCCGGAAGCCTGGACAATGAGCAGATGAAGCAGCCGTTGGTATTCTCGAGAGAAAACTTGTGCGTTCAATTTTTGGTTCTGTTTATGTTAATGGTACAGAGACAGAAGCCTACGGATTCAACACCAAAGAAGGTTAGGCCTTGTAGAGCGCATGGACAAAGATTATTCGACTCCGAACCAGTGGGACAACGAAATAGAGGACGCCTATGGAACCAATGGGGCACACAAGTGGAGAAGGACCTCAACCTACGTGACGTACGAAACTGAAGACAGCTGGCTAAAGACAGAGTCAGCTGGAGAGGCTTCTTGACTGAGGCCCAGGTCCACCTCGGACCCTTGGAAGGAGAAGAACATTATTCTTTTACTCTCATCCCACTACGTTCAACTTTTGAAAAGTGCTCATGTCATGTCGTAAAATCGTAACTCTCCGACATGTTTGTTTTGACACGAATTTTTGTGCCTGCACTAGATTTGTTCATAGCATGTTCACGAACTGGGCATGGTTCATGTCCAGTGGAGACGGCGGCGTGTTTGGGCTCTGGCGAAACCGTTCAATAACTCCAGGACGGGGCTTGATAACAATTTCTTAAAGCAAATGATAGCCAACACATTTATATTGGCTCACATTCTCTCAATAATTTAAGGAGCTTTTCCCACTCACTCTCCGTGACGGAAAATTGTGAAATGCGAGAAGACTTATGGACTTACATAATTATTGTATTGTTTTACCCTTTGGTGATTATCTGGTGATGCATTTAATCTATCGTTATCTATTGATGATACATTTGAATCTATCGAATGGTCGAGACCTCCAGAAGAGTCCATTTCCGTTATCCATGGCTCATATTCCGGATACGATGATTGGTTAAGTAACTGTGGAAATAAACAAAACAAAGATAAATCATTAAAATACAACGGACAGACAGAACACATACAAAAACAAACAACGACAAAGAAATGTTTAATAGTTCACACATTTAATGCCCAAAAAAACGATGTGATGAAGCAACTAATATTTAAAGTTATTGATTGTCTCAATTCTTTCCCAATGACTTGATCAATTAGTTTTGCATATGAAGCAACAACAACAGAAAAAAAACACTCAGTTTGCTATTTCGTTAAATATATTGACTGTCACACAATTTTTGTTTTGGTTTTTTTTTCAAAATAAATACCGTTTCTTCGCTAGGGCTGGATATTTTCTTTATCTTATCAAATTTACGCTGCAAAAAACAAATATGTAATACATTTACTAAGCTTTGCAAATGCTCTTAAAATTTTATTCAAAAGTGAAAGTATGAATTGATATTGCTATCTATGGACATTCCCATTCACAATCCATGGACCTTCGGCTACGGTTTCTACGGTTCTAGAGTACAAAGCTTAAAGAGATTTTGGATTGGATGTGATTCAATGACGATGGAGAATGGAGAGCAGAATGCGGTCCTGGGTTGACGGTGATGTGACGTGACGTGATGACGAATGAAGCTTAAGTAAAATTTAACAAACAAGGCTCTTATCTTATTGATTATGAAACTGTATGCGAGCTGAAACAAGGGTTGACGTCAAGCATCGAATCTAGGTCAGTACTTGGCATCTTTTAATTTTTTCGATTGTTTATGACGACACTCTCAAACCAAAAAGAAAGCTGTAGTCAGTAACAATTTATGTTTTCCCTAAGTCTGGTGACTTTTTTAATCTTTATATTATATATCTTCTCTCGCGCTCTAGTGTTGCTGCTACATTACAGGGCTGAAATATTACACGGTGCCCACTATTACTCGGCCTCGTCATCACCCATTATTATTTTGAGTGCTAAGTTTTATGTATTTTACAATTGCACGGTAAAGTGGCATCCAAACACGTGCTCAAACATAGTCCTCTTTCTTTCAATATACCGGCAACATAAGTGTGTGTGTCTTTTTTTAATGCCATCGTAATCTTCATCTTCATTGACCCGCTTGTTCCACTAAAAGGGGCGCGATACCAAAGCACGCATGGAAGGTATCCCGGCCACTCGATCCTCCGCCATCAACTCCTCAGGGGCTATAACTAAGCGCAACCAGGCTACTTTTTCGACTTGGTCTACTAAGCCTTCGAGACACGCCTCGGAAATCGTCATGATGGGGACATTCGCGCTATGTGACCAAACCATCGAAGCATAGACCTTTCTGTTGAAAAAAGCATGTGTTCAACATTGAGTTCCTTGCTATCACGGCGAGGAAATCCCACAACAGCGCAAAAAATGTTCATGTCAAGAGTTGGAATAAATTCTGAGTTAAAAACCACTACCTTGGCCTTCCTGACAGCCAACTCGGCCTAACCCCTTATAACTGATCTTCCAACCTGATTCAAAATTAACCCAGATTGGCAAATCATGCAGGAAACGTCTGCAATAATCCTTCACCCCTTTCTCCAACCCACTCTTCCACCTGTTCAATAGGACTCCTCCACTATACATGGAGAGTGAATTGAACAGGCGCTCTGGAAATTGCCATAACCACGAATTTATCCGTGTTAACCTTCATCCCAGCTGATGCTACAGACGGCGACAAACCTATCGAGCGCGGGTTGGAAATGCCAAGTTTTGTCAAATGTAAGTTTTTCGAATTTTAACACGCACAACACGAGTGGTGAGAAGCTAGAGCCTGGCCCTTTACGGGCTGTAGGGCCAGCCATATTATTACTATTAAGTTTCTATAATAATGATTTGCAGTAAGGCTAGGCACGCCCATGCGTTTTCAATCGCACAACCATTCAGTCGTAAAAAGTAGAACACATAGTTTTCAATGTGAACGAGGTCACACGACACCTTACAATCGCCACGATTAAAGGTCTGCATTTCGTCCCATTTTACTAGCGACGTGACTGTCGCAATTTAAGAAGAATCATACCTACGTATTGGCAAGAGTATCCGCAAACTTACTATTTAAATCGTTGCGATTAAAAAATCGCACTTGCGATTCTCTATCAGATCATAATTGAGTCGTAAAACATGAGTCATTGTTGTATACATGTAACAACGACAGTTATCGCTTACGCTCCAGAACATGAAAAACGAAATCACAAATTCACTTAAGCCCCTTCCTCTTCGTGATGACAAGGAATTTGGTTTAGAAAGTTGTTTTATGCAATATTTTAAAAAATGGGATTTTTGTTACTTTTGTGTTTCTCATTATGAAACTAATACAACAAGACCCATTTTATAGACGATTTTTCTGCCGCAAATTAAAATGGGACACATGGATTAACATGAATCCGCACTTGCGTCTTTAATATTTATAAGTCTTGTTATGGTCTATGGATGGATTTCAAGGGAAAATGGTGTGTTGTAGATTTTTTGTTGCTCTTAAAATCTAAAAAAGGCGTACTAAATATTGGGTCCATCCGAATATTTTTATAAAGATTACTTAATCGACTGTTTGATAGGATTCACCATAATGCACACAATCATTTACGAAAGTCGTTTAACGCCTTGTCTGGAAACACATATATGATGATGTCGGTATTACTATTGTCGATAGAGTAGAATTTCTACTCCAGTCAGCATTTGAATATCAGCTTTGGAATGTGTGTGGAACTAAGCCCCAGTCGATATAGGTTCCCAATACCGATACTTAAACGCCTATAAAGAGGAAAGATTCTCAAAACGCCTTGTGTCGTTTAAAAAAAAGCTACTTTCGTAATCTGTGTGAATAACTTCTCTTTTAAATTTCGTTTGTTGTATTCCTTCGACATTTTATCATACAAAGATTGCCTTTTTCTACCTCTATTATCAATTTGGATACATCAATAATAAGGTTTGTTAGTATTCCACCACTACAACTGACTCGTTATTAGACATTTTGCAAAATGCATAATTTGTCAACAAACAAGTCGGAAGTGAGTGAGAGTTTATAATTATCCAGTTTATTTTGCGGCAAGGCAATTGTCGAAAAAGTACAGTATGTTTACCGTTGCGATTATTTGGTCGCACAGGTGTATATTGACATTAAAAGCTATGTGGCTCAATAATCGTGCGACAGAAAACCACAAGCACGTCCATGGTCATATTTTTTGCGACCACGATTTTTACGCATGTGCGCCCCTAGCCTTAAGCATAATTGAAACTTTAAACAAATACTTAAGACGTCTATTTTTGCAAACTGTTTCAGTTCACAAACGTGAGGGCTGTATTTTGAATAATTTGAAGTTGGCTGTATATTTTTTTGGTTCACTGTATATTTACCAAAGAAGGAAAATAATCGGTGATAGTCCTCTCGGGTTCAGTTCCTTTTATGAACACACCCGCGTCGTGCACCCAGATTATCATCAGTTTTATTATGCATTCACATCGTAATAACGTATCCCCTTAAAATGTAATAATTAAAGTCATGGATTGATAGCCCGTCCACAACTCGAATTCGATGACGTTGAGCAATGTTTTCCCAAGCAAGGCCAATTTACTATTCGGTCTACTAATGCATGTATAGCTAATGCTTTGATGAATTGACAAACAAATTTGAAGACTCGTACGATGACTGAAGAATTGTGTTTACCTTTGGTCAATTGACAACGAATTTCTCCTCGCACCTGATCTCTATTTAATTACCTATTTTTTTCAATAACTTAATTCGAAATCTGTAAAAGCCTTTAAATATGTCGTTGGAAGCTGACGGTCTAACAATTGAAGATCAATGAAAATGCTGATGGACCTTCATTCAGGTCCAAAAATTAGGGGAAAAAATTGTTTTCTTTTTCAAAAAATTTTAGTCAAACAAAGTTTATACCTTTCTGGGAGGTGCAACTGGTCCCTCGTCCATAGAGCTAATGCTTTCATTTGATTGTCCATTTGAGATCTCCCTCTCTGCGAAATGTAAGAAACCTACACTCAATGAACACATCCTTAACATCAAAAATTGTACGTGAACTTACCTGGCGGTGGTCCGGGTGGAGGAATTTTTGGCCTTGAAAGCGACTTATCCACGTGCTTCAGTTGGGGAATCTCTCCAGTTGGTGGGAGAACTAATTTTGCACCGGCAAGGTGAAAATTTCTATTCAACGACTCCCCACTGGGCGAACGTTTGTGACCGAAAGTCGGCATTTGTATGAGACTTCCACTGCTTCCCCCAATGTTATCGTGCAACCCGGTTGCTTTGTCATATTTCCCACCAGTTTGTGACGCCTGTACTATGTGTGGATCAAATCTCTCATAAGACTTGTTATCACAATGAAAACCTGTGCTCCGGGCACTATCAACGCTCCGCAAATGCGGCAGAGTGCTGTACACAACGTCCGACTGATTTTTATGATTTACAGTGCGTACGTCATTGTTTTCAAAGTTTTGGGAATGTCTAGGTGCATGAGGTAAGGTACCGTAGAATGAGTTAGAAGCTGGTGGCGGGGCGGGTGCTGTTCGCTTCTTCAGCGAGTTCATGTTAGCTAAAAACATAGAAATGTTTATTTGCTTTTGTTGATAGGAATTTCAAAACAAACAAACTTACCTGTTGAAGTTGATTTTCTTGTCCCTTGAACAAGCCCACGAGTGCTACTTGACGTTGAACCTGGACTAGACGCACCTCCACCACCACCACCACCGCCGCCGCCTAGATACTGACCAATGGGAATGTGTTGTTTCGGGCTTGTACCCGCCTGATTAAAGGCCGCCGCTGTAGGTAGTTGAAACTGTCGATTTGGACAATTTGATATTGGACTAGAACCGCTTTGAATTGAATCACATGTTGAGGAACGTGAACGTAATATGGGTGATTCGCCGCCTGCGAAACTTGGTGGACGTGAACGTGACTTCTGAAGCGGTTTTTATATATGTTTATCATCTGTACGCATCACAACAACTAGATCTATGTATACTCACCCGTTCGTCAATAACAGTGTCATCGTCTGAGAAGTCTGTGGAACCGTCATCATTTGGTAGATTCCAATCTGTGTTTATATGGTCAAAAGCACTCTTTTCTCTTCTTATGGCACATTCAATCTGCAATACGGAATACGGAATACAGATGGTATATTAATATGTTTCATATATTGAAACTCACCAATTCTTGGCACGCATTGTGTCCCATTTCTTTGGCAATATCTAGAGGAGTTTTGTTTTGAGAATTTTTCAACTCGTAGTCGGCCCCCGAACGCAGAAGCAGCTTCATGCATTCCCGACGATCGTGCAGAGCACACAGGTGCAGTGCTGAGTTCTTTCCTGTCATATCATTCATGTCCGGAGGATTAGTTTGCTTATTTAAGCCCTTTGGTGGCATATTTTGTATTAGAAAATCTACAATGTGTAAGGTTGAGCCCATTTCTCGCAGAATAGCTAAGTGCAACGCCGTCTCCCCATCGTCCGACGAGGGTAGGCAGCATGTCAGGTCAGCTCCTTCGGCCCATACTTGAAGCAGTTGACTCATATCGGCATTTACTATTGCCTGCTCGAGATCACAACGCAGATCATTGTCATCGGCACACGTTCGCATGACGTATCGTTTTGCGACATACTTGGCACGGATGAAATCGTATCTCTGTTCCCTGTTTAAAAATAAAATGTGTGTTTATCATTGAATTGAGCACATCTGTGAACTGTCATTACATGCTACTGTCCGGAGGCAGTTTGCCCTTGCCAAGCGTTGCTTCCATGATCTCATTGAGTGTGTTGTTGCCCATTGCGCGGGCAATTAGCAAATTCGCTGTCGTAAGATTATCTAAGGTTAAGCTCTGTATTCGTGAATGATGCACACCCAAGTCTCGATGAACACCCGAACATTGAATGCACACTAAGACGCCAAAGTTCAAGCTTATCCACGTGACATCGTTGCGGGAACCACAATCACAGCATTGGTCGTTTCCTGGTAGGTTTTGGACGTATCTTAAAGAAGAAATTGAGTGTCATGTGAATTAATTCTACTTTAGGAAGGCAGTGAAGTTACCTTATTACAGTCTTTTGTAACTCAACTAAACTAGGACTCATTTGTGGGTTTGCATGCTGGAATGCTTTTGTTAATGCCTTCTCCTTACAGTTAACTAACACAGCCATCCACGCCTTTTGATCAGCTTCATCCTCAGCTTGAAAATGATATGGACGATTATCTAAAAGACCCCAAAGCGTTGATTAGACCATGTAACACTAGCAGGTAGGGGAACTGCTTCACTTACAGCTAATTAGATCGAACCCGCGCTTATCATCGGGTACAGGCTTAATTTGACAAGTCAACAAATTAACCCGTGTCGGCGCTTTAGTTTCGTCGGCATGACAAATATCCAAGAAACCGTCGGCAGTTACCCGGCATCGACGCTTCTGCCACACTCTTCGCACTTTGCCTTCGCTCTTCTTGAGCAAATGCCCAGAACGTGTGATACCATGATGTTTATCGCCTTGTAACTGATGAAGAGAATAACCAGTTCCTTTGTCCGTTGTTACATTCTCGACCCGTTCAAAGTCTGGTGTGCTGCGAAGCAGTGTTCGCAGATCCAACAGACTGCGTTTGTCTTCGTCTTGCTTCTGCTTTATGCTTTGGAGTTTCTCACTCAAATCGGCGATGTAGGTGCCAAAGTGATCAATGGTTTGCAAGCCGTCCTTGAAGTAGCTGGCAAAAGAAAACCAAAAACATAATCAAAACATATATCACCTTACAACACATACGCTGCGCCGCGTTGTATGCACTGGTCTATGTATGTGTTCGTTGAATCGTTAACGAATTCTCAAAGAATTCAACTTACTTATTTAGCGCATGGTAGTACTCGATAAAATGCTGCAACAACTCGATGCCAGTCTTTGTTTTGATTTCCTTATACTTCAGCAGATACTATGAACGAAAAAGAGAAGACGGAAAATATTTGTTGTCTGTTTTGTGTACCTTCCCTTTGTTTGTCAACAAATGGAACTGTAGTGTGTCATTTACCTCGCACGTTTGGAGCTGATATATTCGTCGTTCCTTTTCCATTTCTTCGGCAACGGCGGCAGCATCAATTTCAGTCCGCAATAAGCCAGCCTCCTTGGCTTGGGCCTTTTTCTCTTTTTCAATCTTTATGAACTTTGCTTCGTAATCTTTTGCTGCTTTATCAAAAGGTCTCTTCATTTCACCCTTCACGCCGCGTAACTCTGTCTTCAGCATCGTATCAACGGGAAACATAACGATGTTGCTTATGTTTTTCATCTAGAATTTGAAATGGAAATATGTAAGGCTTTTGCTTTTGTGCGCAATGCACAATTTTACTTACCAAGGTTTTCATGAGGGCGCTGAGTTCCTTCGTCACGACGGAGAATTTTAAAAATGCTGCGCCAATGTCGGGCTCCTCCTCGTCGATCACCTTACTGCCGAGCCTTTCAAGGGCGCGCACCAGGAACATTTCATTATCAACATGAGCTGGGGATGGATATGGTAATGGTTACGCTTTAGTTAAAGGTTTGTTCTCTACTCACTATTGCCAGAATTGTGAATGGCCTTGACAGCCTTTTTCAGTTTGGTAAGTCCCTCCCTGTCGATTTCAAGACGCTATAAGAAAAAAAAGATTAATGTTTAGATGTTATCACGCTTGCTTTGGTTTGTATTGCAATCGTTTGGACAAATTATAAATTCGTGTGTTGAATATGTGTTTTGGCCACTATGCCACATGAAAAGGGAAAACTGTCCGCACAAAAAGACTGTTAAACGGGACCCAGTACAGAAAATAAAAGAAAACCGCTGGTATCAGCGGTCTAAAAATAAGTAAGTTTTATTGTTCATGTTTTTGACATTTTTCTTCCAGGGAAATTCTCAAAAATATCCCTATGGGATGTTCCTGTGGGAAGTTTCTGACTGGATGCAATTTCACCTTCCCATCGTGCCATAACGTTGCATAGCGCAATAGTTTTATTAAAACATAGCCAATGGTGCCGTTTCCTACTTCTGGTTGTCCAGAAGCTTGTTACAAACCTCACTGATTGGAAGGACGATTCTGCTAGCACACCTACTTGCAGCTTTCTCAGTTACAGCGGCCAGTGCGGTGATGTTGTCACGTTCTTGTCATATCACACTTCGCTGAACTTCTCTTATCTTCTTGTGATATAGGAATTCTAATTCAATCCTCTCCGATACAGCAAGGGCTATAATTTGAATTTTTAGATGCTTCCTGTCTGTAATCGGGCCGCCAGGTATCAATGGCAATTTTTTTCAGCACCCGATGTAAAAACATTTTTACACTCATCCAATGCTGTTCCATGGTTGTGGGTATTAAACTGTTGATAGTTTCCACGCCTTGCGGGATGATCCTTTACTTGTCGGCGCCAACCGAACCTAGCCTGACTTAGACTTATAAACTGTCATGTCATGTTCTGAACTTCGAAGTATCTTAAAATTTGTACAAGTAGGCTCAGATAGTATAAATCTTATACACTACATTCTGTTCTGAATGTCAACTCAAATCTCCGGGAGTAACAAAAAAATCATAAGTCTTAGGGCAACTAATCGCATATGCCGATGATATTGACATTAATGGAAGAACACAGCGTTATGTCAATGGTACCTTTGTGAGTATTGCAACGGAGGCCGCAAAGATGAGTTTAACGGTAAATGAGGGCAAAACCGACGTCTCGGATAGAGTATCACGATAGACAGATATAACTTTGAGGTAGTCAAAGACTTTGTATATGAACTGCTGTTAATTCAGACAACGACACCAGCGCTGATATCAAACGAAGAATAACTCTTGCCAATCGCTGGTTCTTTGTGCAAGTGATAAACAAAGCCCTCTCTCGAGCAACCAAAATAATCCTCTATCTTCCCAGTCCTGCTTTATTGTGCAGAGGCAGACTTTGTCAAAAGCGGACGAAGGTACTCTTAGTTGCTTTGAGAGGAAAATTCTTTGGCTGATTTTCGGTCCCGTCTGCATAGATGGAAAGTGGAGGAGGAGATATAACGAAGATCTGTAAGAGCTGTTCACCGACACCGGCTTAGTCAGAAGGGTGAGGATCCAACGATTGAGATGGCTAGGTCATGTTGAGCGGATGGAAACCAATGCTTCAGCTTTCAAATCTACCCCAGAGGGACGACGCAGTAGTGGAAGAACACGAATTAGGTGGCGTAAGCAAGTGCAAAGGGACCTCAATCAACTTTGCGTGCCAAACTGGAAGCTTTGGACGCTTGTTGGTTGAGGCCCAGGTGCACCTCCTACAGTAGCGACAGCTTAAGTAAGTATGTATGTCTCAGGCACATACCATCTCAACGCCTTTTTAAATCCAACAAACGAAACGATTAGTTCCGTATTCAAAGTAAAATGCAGAGTACGCAAACGTCGACATTCTGGCAGGAAAACAGCTGGCCCCTGATGCGATAAGATTTTAGCCGGAAGAAACACCCTTCACTTAATTCTCATGCATTTCGATAAGCCTGATATCGCCTCTCTCAAAATGCTGAACAATTAGCATTCGTTTCAATAAGACCTGCACGCAACCATTTAAAAAAAAACATAGCAAATGACAGCTTGATTGTCACGGTTGATGTCATATTTTTGACGAACCAACCTTTTCTGGCCGTTTTTTTTTTTGTACTCATTCTTTTAACCAATTTGACCAAATGATTGGATTACGTTGTTCTGTTGGACTGGGAAATTTTAGTTGTCTACAACCAACAAAGCATTGAAATTGCGCCAAGAAATTATTTTGTGCCAAGTGGTAGGTGGAACTCTTCTGACACAAATCCCATTAAACTGTCATCCACACCTTCCTCTGCTGATGGAACTGGATTCTTCAAAAGTTCTCAGCAAATTCCATGAAACAACAAAGCTGATAACATATCAAAATGCAATTTAATTATTTATTAATAACTTCCCATCCGCGCCCCGCAGTCCGCATTCCGCAGCAGCGATACAATGAAATTACTTTTGTTAACTACATGTGTGCACAAGCATGCACTTCATTGAACGAGAGGAAGCCTCAATCATGACATCAACTGGGTAACTGCCTGATTCAGCCGTGCGCGCTTATTGTTGTGGCAAACTGATATCAGAGGCAATTACAAACAAAGAGAATGCAGTTCAACCTCTATCAAGACATTGAGCCCCAGCCAGCCAGGCAAAGTAAATGCCCTCAAAACTTGTAATTCCACACAGAGCCACACACGACATCGTCGATGACGATGACAACGCTACAGCACACAACCACGAGTGCGATGATAGCACGGAGTGTCAGGGTAAGAACCTTTTTTTGTGTTTACCAATTCGGTGTTGATAACACACATACACACAGGGGGTGGAGGCACAGAGACAGAAAGAGAACAGAACAAACAAAATACTCCACCTCTGATTCATCCCGAGAGGCGGTGGCCGTCGGCCACTTTGTTTAACCTCGTTGATATTATACACTTTTTTTTTTTATACAATCGCTGGTCACCTCCTCCTCCCCCCTGCTTAGACCACTGGTGAGTTATACAAATATTTGTACGATTCGCAATTCGTGAAATTCGTTTCATTCCATTCGCTGCTGCAACTCTCGCCTAAGCACCATATATAGATGCACTCCTGGACTCGCAATAAAGAAGATCGTAAAGCCAAATACAAACGCAAGTAATGGTCGGCCGAGCCTCGTTGAATAGGCTAAGAGGAGAGAAGTGCCCACTTCAGCTTTGACTGCGAAATTCTTCTATATATGACATAACCACAGCGTATCTCATAGGGTTCCACCCGGCAAGTGCTGCCATATTTGTGTGTTTACCTAAACAGCAGCAGACGAACGAGGCCCATGAATAATTATTCTAATCAATTGAGTATCGCTCGCTGTGTATCCACACTACAGTAGTCACTAACTGAGACCGCCTGTTTCGTGAATGACATAATTTCCAAATGCAATTTGCAGCTTGTCCGACAGTCAGACACAAGGTCGACTTTGCTCGTATTTCAACTGCACAGTGATGTCGCGCGATAAAGAACTGAATCGAGGTGCATTCCGGTGAATGGTGAACTTGTTGATAGTCGAGGCAAAACGACCACAACGAATGTGCTATCGGGAGAGTTTTTATTTTCATTTTATTTTTCTCTCTTTTTTTCAGTAAAGCACTTGACTTAGCGGATGTGTGGATATGGGGTTGGCTCACTGGACTCCCACAGTAAAGATTAGATATTTTTAGAAAAGATTTTATTTTATATCAAATCGCATATCAGAGCATAACGGGTGAAGGAAGTGAACTGAATTTCCGTGAGGTGTGTTACTGTTAAAAAAAATGTATTTACCTCCAGCGTGAGTTACCAAGTGAGTTAAGTTAAGTTCGATAAAATTCAAGCGAATATTAGTTCAGGGTGTGGTTTAATTTCAAGCAATCGATTGAGTAAACAGCAGTGACTGACTAATGTCACGGACACTGCGAGCAGATTGTCGAAAACTCATCCACGAACAATGTGATGTTTCATTGACATGCCTTGCATGAGCAACTTCTGTTGGAAAGTACAGAGCTGACACATCTTTTTAGTCATTTGTTGGGACTTGGGCAAGAGTTCAGATTGTGGATTCCGTAACAAGTCGCACTTGAAGGCTATCTGCCAGCAGCTAACCACTTTTAAAAGTTGAATCAGAGAGCAATTCAACAAGAGGTGTTATTTATCCATCATATTTTACTAATATCAACAGACAATCCCAAACATTTTGTGAAAAGTGGGCAAGATTATGTTAGACTGACACTTAGTAGGACAACGAGGTAGGCCCTTGCACAGGGATCTGGTGTATCCTTTTCGTGGAGTGGGTGCCTTTCAAACCAGTTGGTGGATTTGATACAGCGGTGAAGATGGGTGACACTAATGCCCCTTAGTTCCGCCAGTTTGTTGAAGATGTAAGGCCCTAGGTGACTTCTCATTTGGGAGAGGGTCCAAACCATTACAGAGAAGGTCCAAGTAACGGATCATCACAAACAACAAGCCAATTCAGTTAGTTAATTGGATGAATAACTGTGCTAAAAGCAAGTAATACCACGTTTCCATCGAACCGAAACCGCGAGGTTCGGATGAACTTTTACTGAAACCTCAAAAAGCCGTTTCCATCGATGTTGAATTGCTTTCGCTCTCAATTTCCAAGTCATTCACTCTCAATGTATAAGAGCCTGCCAAATGTCACTCGGTCTCAAATTTTAAATGGCCGCCAGAACAGTTGTCTGTTGACAGGACAGGATAATTGCAAGAGAACACCAGCTAATAGAAAGAGATAGAATGAGAAGATTATCAACAAAATAAACTGAAGTTCACTCTATAGGCTTTTTCGGTTTGGCAACCTCTCAGGGACTGATGAGTTGACTTGGCTGCAACAAGGTTTATCAGAAACCGCGAGGTTTGCAAACCCTGAAAATGTATGGCGGAACCTAGTAGGTTCGGAGAAAATTGATGAAATCTAGCGGTTTCGTTCGGGGGAAACATGGTTTAAGCAAACAACAAGAAACATTTACACTTCGTCCATATGGTAAGTTTCTCCCTGGCTTTACTATCTTTTGTATCAGTGGCTCCTTGTTATGGTTCCTCTATCGTTGACTGTACTCTTCAGAGGCACGATGTTCACCAAAACGACTTACGTCTGAGAAAGTTGCACGGGGAGGCAGTGCAGATTTGGAGTTATTTTCGATCAATCGAATGCTGACCAAAAACTTCCCCATGAAGGGACATTTTTGTTAAATTAAATAACAGTCGACTCTCGATAGTTCGAAACTCAAGGGACCCTGTCAAAAATTCGAATTAACGAGAGTTCGAAATTACGAAAAATTGTCGAGTTGGAGCGAAGTACGAAAATTGAAATAGGTTCATATGTATGTAATGTGCGCAACACGAATTTGAAAACAATTCGAATTACTTTGCGGAAACTAGCTACTGATTTCCAATTACAGCGTGTTTCCTGGCAGCCCGATTAACGAGCGAACCAAAGCAACACAGCTTTTGTTCGATTTATCGCGATTTTTTCAAGGGATCTAACAATCAGTTCGAGTTATCGCGAATTTCCTATTGACGAGTTTCGATTTATCGAGAGTCTAGTGAAATTGAAAATTATCTCTATAAATAAAAATCCATATTTGTTTGTTTGTCCATATTTGTTTGTTTGTTGTTTGTCAGCGATCACTGATGTCTTTGGAAACTTTGTTCAGAATTCTGTAAAAAAGGTTTTGGTACCAATTTTTATTTTGTTCATGCAAAACTTTATAAATAATTGAAACTAGAGTGGGCTCTCCCTAAGTCGAAAT
Source organism: Eristalis intricaria (assembly GCA_964034865.1). Lineage (NCBI taxonomy): Eukaryota > Metazoa > Arthropoda > Insecta > Diptera > Syrphidae > Eristalis > Eristalis intricaria. The sequence goes on along the minus strand of OZ035877.1, from coordinate 59,168,093 downwards.
CTCCTTAAGTCAAAACACTCCCTTACTCGAACTTTTTCGCCATATTTTACATACATTTCCCTCAAATTTCCATACAAAAACCTCTCTCTAAGTCAAACTCTCTCTAAATCGAACAAATTTTTGTATCCCGTGACAATTCGACTTAGGGGGAGTCCACTGTATATTGATCGGACACATGATTGATGAATTACAATTTAAAATGCCTAGCAACGCGTGCCGGGTACAGCTAGTATAGACTGGCTCCTTTGCTTTTAATTCGACATCAATTTTTGTCAGCAAATTCTGATATTAAGATATACGTAGCGATGATCTCTGAATATATCTCCGAAAATCTAACAAAACGCAGAAGCCCGAGAATATGAAGTTTCCGATGATAAGGAGGAAATGGAAGTTATTTATATACACCCAAAGTGGAATTAGAAGTGGTAATACAATGCTTTACCATATACACCTAAGTCTGTTTTTACACGGTAGATTGGTTCCAGAAGAAGCCGTGTAAAAAAAAAAAACCGTGTAAAAAAAGACATTGATTGTATACAAAAATGGGTGATTGGTTCCTAATCTCTAAAACCTATCAAAATAAGTGTAAAACGAGGATTTTATCTTAATGCGTTAAATTTAATGTAACGATGGAAAAACAAATTTTCCAATAAAAAATTTCTTAACAAAACACGTCTTATTGCATTGACAGTTCACAAAATATTAAAACGTTTCAATTGCTCTGACCAGTAAATTTTATTGTATGCACATAAAGGGAATTCCACTAAATTAGTGCTATTCACATTTGCTTTGACCAGTAAAAATTGCTTGTACGCGCTAAAAGGGAATTCACTTAAATCTTTGAGCTAGTGTTCGCAAACTATCGATAGCACTATCGATACTATCGATGGTTTCAGACTTTTTTCTTTCATAAATACTTTTTTGTGATATGAACATACTTCGCAAAAATTAAATTTGACAAAAAAATTTAAGTACATAAAATTTCAAATCGTGCTAAATGGAATAAAATCGTGTAAAAAAATTAAAAATATTCAATTTTCAAACCGTGTTATATCAAAACCGTGTAAAAAAAGACCGTGTAAAAACAGACTTAGGTGTACTTGTAGTTTGCAGAACAAAATATGCAAAATATGCGCTGCCAAACGAACTGCAGAGTTTTACATATTATATAAATGAATTTTTTTCTTATAAATATTATATATTTTATTTATACATTCAATAGTATATAGCGCAAGCTTTTTTAAAATGTATAAAATATCTGTTCGATTATTGCAACAGGTCATGTTTTCATTAGTTGCAATAATCGAAATTACACTGTATATATAATTTGCACAACGGTTTCCTCCTCCTCACAGTCTCTGCAGCTTCCACGAGTTTCAAAGATCAATTAACAATTTTCCATCAGGCGTAATCAACTCAAGGATTACGAGTTTGCTATTGAATCGAGAGCATGAACGGAGTACTTAGATATTGACTTGACTGTATACAAATCTCTACATGCGTTTGTAGTCCTTTTCGCGACAGTAGTTGGAGATGACTTTTCAGCCACAAATAGCGTGAGTCCACAGTGAATTGAACACAGATAGCTAAATGAGGACACCATGTGACTAGGCCATTTAAAGAGGAAAATTGTAGCGCCATTTATAGTACATAGCACAGCTGTGCTCGGAACATATTTAGCCATAGCCGACGACACCAGTTGATGGGATACACAACCTCTTCATGTGCAATCTGAGCTAACGAATGATTCGACTGAATTTAAGTTAGATCGTCTTTCCCCTACTTTCATCTAGCATATGTGCGTTATATTTTGTAACTTGATTAGACTATTTTTCATGTCATTCCCTTTTGTAAATTAATGCAGTGGATGCCAATGGATGCCTTTAAGAACCATGAAACTGAAATGTGGCAACAGCCCGTCTGAAACAGCCTAGCTGTCCAGCTTCGACAACCACTCTTTTTGTGCGTTCTATTCTTCCATCACGAGTGGATGTGACATACAATTTTTGTGCCGACTCCGAACGACGAAGTTTTGAAAGCCCTTCTAGAGTGTTTCTACACTCTTTGAACACAGTCAGCGATTCGAAAGAGGTAAAGCGGTGAATTATGAAATTTGATAAACTCGGGAAAGAACCTGGAACCCCCGGCGCAGGCTTCAACGCAGCAAACTACCACTCCACGGAGGAAATTAGTCTGCAAGTGGATATTTGATCATTGGACTGCTAATAAGACTTGCTTTAGAAAAAAGAAATTAAATTGTAATGAATCTTATTTGTTGGACTACAGTGAAGTCTCTTGGACACGTACAGAACCAGGATCGTTCAAGTTAATGTTTCGTTCAAGTTAATGGACCAAAGGAAAAAAATAATATATTCAGTCCGAAATCTTTAATTTTATTGATTTAAAATAATAAGGCACACAATTTTGGTTTTAAGACAAATTTGAAATTAAAATTATTTTTTTGCGTTGCCTGGTCTTGTACAATACGTTTTGTAAAGCCAATTTTCGAAGACTCGGGACTGTCAATTCCGAGAATGTTATTTCGTATTTCCTGGCGCATTTGATGGCTTAATCGAACAGTTCAACTGCCCCTTATCTGTCACCGTTCAAATGAAGATTCAAATTGAACACGATTTGGTTGTGACATGACAAATTTGTAATGAAATGAAATAATGAAAAAGTTCAAGTTTCCGAATATTAAGAAGTGTCTGTTCCCCTACTTTAAATGGTATGTATGTTCAAGTTATCATCTGTTCAAGTTACAGAGAGTCTACTGTATTTATGTATGCAGAGAAGGCAAAAAATCATCAGACTTGCAGCTCTTAACGTCATTAAGTTCAATCTCGGTATCCAAGGAATAACAGGCAATACAACGAAGAAACAGAACTATACACGAAAACTTGACAAGTTTGCTGAACTCATTCAACCCTGAAGCATGAATCGAAACTCTTTCCTGCCTTGGGCGGCTCTTACACTTACGAAGTACTCTAAAACATCTAATCAGTTGCCAGCCTTCTTCACCCTTAATGCATTCTATTTTTGTCCGCCGCAAAATGCCCACGGTCTGTGTGTTCCTTTAATTGAATAAAAATATTCTGACCTTGCTGACACGAATTCGAGAAGGCTCATAAAGTCACCAGAGAGAGAGTGGCCCTTGAAGACAATCAACTAACATGCCACTTAATCTAAACGTTATTCTTCTCGCTGCCACTTAATGGCTATTTGATAAGATGTGCTCAGACGAGAAGAATCTCCTTTCTTCTTACGTGCCCACAAAAGCCTATATTGTCACATCCCTTAGACACGCACACACACACACGCGCACAGGCCCGCTATTTATTCGCCCAACACGACAAGCAAGCAAAATCTGAACACAAAATCTCTCACAGAAGTTGGTGAGCGAATGGGAGCGACCGGGATACATTGTCGGCCGAAGCACCGACACAACAACTCATTCGCATCGATAAATTGAATTAGAATATTTTTTGCCTCAGCGAAGACCCCGGCAAAGGTCATCCCTCATCGTCTCTTAACAGAATGTTAATTTGAACTATATCCAGGCATTCTAACCGGTCATCAGTGGGGTGTGTGTCGGCAATTACGTGAGTATGCTTCAAATGAGCCCCATTTAAGTCGGAAGAAACAAGCCATTTAGACGAACAGACACACATGCGCTATGGCATTATTAGGTGGGTGGGTGTTTTCGCAATTTGTTGCTTGAAAACAATTCAAAAATACAGAGAAAAAAAAACACATTCCCGGACTTAGGGGCCGGGGGTTGAAGCAGGCATTTGATGCGCACTCACTGCACCTTGCCGTGTTTATCTACCCGTTGTACATGTACGTACACAGAAGTTGCTTGATTGCATATCTGTTCTTGACGCGAAGACTTGCGTCACACATTTGTTGTAATGACCTTACGTAAAACAGGCACGGTGCCGTTGCTGTTGCCGCTGTCGCTGTCGTGCACCTTCGACGAAATTTCATGTCATCGATGCCGCGCAGTTGTCGTCAAAATCTGACGTGCATGAAATTGTGATTGAAGAACAAAAATAGTTCTCGGTATCGTGCCTGAGAATTTCCAAGGTGAAATCAATTTTTTTTCTTCGTTTCTCTTTTTCGTCTTGCAGTTGATAGAATAAACGCGAGACGCGAGTGTGCCACAGCTGGCGATTGTTTTAATGAACAGACATCGCCTGCAGCAGGGGTGTCCGAAACAAACACATTTTTTCTGCCACTCAACAACGAAAGTGTATTTACATCTTTCCCTCGTTGAGGCTCTCTGAGGGATTATTAGTACTTTACGAGTTTTATCTTGGAGCAGAGTATTTAATGTTTCCCTTTTTTTTTGTGCGGCTTTGCTTGATAAGATTACACTTGAGGGTTAATCTTTGTTGATTATCAACTTTCAATTGACTGCACGTTAGGTTAAGTGTTCATAAACAAGCGTATACTACTTGAACGTGAGCCAAGAAAATGAATTCGATTTGCTTGGAATGTTCGACTTTATTAGATAAGTTATGGGAACGTTTCGGACGCCATACAGAGTTGGTAGAAAAACCGCGGCATTCCAAAAAATACTTATGTTCTTTCCTGACGACTTATGATCTGAAGAATCAGAGTAATAAAAATTGAACATTTTTGTGTGTTCTGAATGAAATTTGTCCACAGGGTGCTGTGTCTGAAATGATGAAATTCGAATTAAAACAAATTAAATGAATGACATTGTAAATGATCTTTAACGAAGAAAAAAAAGTAAATTTATTCGAAAAATGAGAAAATAAACTGGTCAAAATCAAATTGTACTCGAATTCCGATGGTTCTGTACCGTAACTTCAAAATTGACTCTAAATAGTAAACATCGACTTCAAACAATTTCAATTTGATAAAGCTCACAAGTAGGCTTGTGCATTTTAGTTCAGTACATAATGCGCTCATTTTAGTTAAAACCTTTATTATTGTACTACAGTCGAACATCGATAACACGAGCCACCACTTGTCACAAAAAAATTCGATTTGTCGGAGACTTGTTTGCGTTCTGGTTGTCGGAACAGATCTTGATAGCCCTTTGATATTGTGCTGAGAGAGTGCTTATTTTATCGTGAATGGACGGGGCATTTAATAAGAAAAATTCCTGAATTTGCGACGAGGCCAATATCAATATCAAACGCTGAAACTAAGGACGAGAAGACGCGATCTGGCAACTGAGATTGTACGATTTGAACTGGTTAGCTTGTTTTTTGTGGAGGGCATGGGCCTGTGCATCCACGACAAAGTTGTTGACTGCTCTCAACTTGGCGATATGCCAGCAATGATCTCTGTTAAATGCACAGATCAAGTTGACATACAACCTCCTCGCAGCGCCCTCTGGATAGCCTTTAAAGAAACCGCTTATAGGTGAACTAATGTATGCCGGAATGACCCGGTCCTTCAGGTTCGGAGGTTGCGCGTGTGGTTAACTTCCCCACCGTGTAAAAAAAAAGAATAGTTCAGAAACGACGAGAAGCCTCGGATACGGATGACCCTACTGCTGACGACCATGGACAACTAAATAAGAACAACGATTTGCGGTTCTGCACGTGGAATGTGAGGTCCCTGAACAGACCACGTGCAGCCGATGAACTTGCGGAAGCCCTCGAAGCTTATAAGGCAGATATCACCGCCATTCATTAGGTGCGATGGGATGGGCCGGGCAAAAAGAGGATGAAAAACTGCGATATATACTTCGGCGATTGCTACAAAGAGGGGTTTGTTGATCGAGGCAGACTTAGGCAAGAAGTCTTAAGCTTTAAATACATAATCGAGCGCCTCGTAACAATCCGCATCCGCACATTCGGCAACATTAGCCTGATCTGCGCCCACGCCCCAACGGAGGATAAAGATGACGACAGCAAAGATAACTTTTATGATCTCCTCGAAGGAATATACGATCAATGCCCCAGCTACGACACCAAGATCCTTCTAGGAGATTTCAACGTAAAGCTGGGCAATGAAGACATCTTTGCTAGAGTCATCGGGAAGCACAGCCTGCACGACAACACGTCCGAGAACGGATTCAGGCTGTTGGACTTCGTAACGGGGTGAAACCTCCTTGTAGCCAGTACGCGGTTCCCTCACCACAACATCCACAAAGAGATCTGGCGGTCTCCTGATCAATCAACCATCAACCAGATTGATCACATTTTAGTTCAGTACATAACGTCATTTTAGTTAAAACCTTTATTATTGAGCCACGGTCAAACATCGACAACACGAACCACCACTTGTCACAAAATAAATTCGATGTATCAAATAAAATACAAAATTGTATAAGTATTTATTGATCTGCGATATAACGCTTAAAACATAGAAGAGCTTACTTATAATTTAAAATCGTCTGTTACACATGACATCACGACTTTCGAGGCGGGCCTTGAATGCGATTCCATCAGGTAGGCGACCACTTGGCAGACCCAGAATGAGATGGTTGGACCAAGTCCATAACCTCCCTTGGGCATAACCCCTAATGAGTTAGGCTCCATGGCGGAAGATCGAGTTGCCTGGAGATCTCTCGTGTGTGGTTTACCTCCGCGACCCCTTTAGTGGATCATATGGGTCAGAAGAGCGGATTGTTCTTGAAACAATCTTCAGTGGAATTTAAACCATTATAGGTACACAGACTCATTTGTTGTTACATGAGTAATTTAATATAAACGCAAAATGAGTAATGAATTGGTTGCAAATTCTGGTTGGTTGAAAATAACCCCAAATGAAGGAATACTTTTTTCATAAGGAATTTCCCTTTTTTTGTATGAAAAATCGTTTTACCAAATGTGTGGAATGAAAGTTGAAATTTCCCTCGAAAAGGTAAATTTACCACAAACTGCACAGCACTGCTACTGTGTATGGCCAGCTTAGTATCTTTAAAAATCGGTATCTATAAAAGCTGAAAATAAAACCTTCTCTCCATTTGAAAGTACCTATCACTGCGATTGAGTTCAATCCCGACTTCACCGCTTTATAGGATCACTTTTTCGCTGAGACCTCTCCTCTAAATCATAGTAGTCCCTGATGTCCTGAAGATGTAGAGCATGATCGGATGAAAACCCAACCTACGTGAATGACATTGCACTAACCACATCACTGGACATTTTTCCATTAGAGTCCTGATGAAATCGTCCCTTATAATATTACCAAACAGGACAGACAGCGTCGGACTTGAGGTAAACCACAAGGAAATATAAAATTCAAAATATTACTCCAACTTTACTAAAAGGCAAAGCACGGACTTTCACTGATCACGGTAAATACCTATTAACCCAAGGCAACCCACAACTAGGACTAACTACATTTACTATGTAGCTATTAAAAACCTTTGGATATGGCAAACGTAAATACCAACCACGTCCTAAGACCTCCAAAGCACCCCACCTACGTATCTAACATGCCCCTGTCCGGGGCGTGGCCGATTTCAGAGGACCGACTGGTCTACGTGCATTCTTAAGCCACCGCTAACTTACCTACCTACAAGTTCGGGCCATCATCCCCGAACGAATGCGTTAAAGTATATAACTTTATTATAGATTCCAAAACGTAATGTAGACAGCTTCATAAATGAAGAAGCTATTAACGTGTGAAGGGCTCCTTTTTTTTGATGATGGAACCTATAAAAAGGAAAAACTTTTGTGCTACACGACTGTAATGGAGTGGAGCAATCCTCTTAAGGATTTATTGGTATCAAATCGATAATGTATTTCTATTTGAAGTGCTGTTAGGAGGAAGGATTCTATTTTGAAGGAAATTTAATAAGTTTTCTTCTCCCTACCTCAGTATGTGCGCCTGAGTGCTCGCTCGGTTCCATTCTAACTCGATGCGACCGTATTTTAAGAGGTAGAGTTTTGCGGATAATTGTTTTCAAGGTTATGTTGGGCTCCTCTATAATGGACTTTTTCTTGGGTGAGATTGGGTTCGATTGTGAAGGATGTATTTCCAATAATGGAGTCACGTGCAGTTGATTGAATGCATAAGGCACAAGTAAAATATTAATATGGGGGGGGGGAGGAGAAGCAAGGGAAGTCTAGTCCACAAATATTTGCCGCCTAAACTGGCTAAGTGGCATTCATCACACGAACAACAAATCCACCCCCTCCTAAGACTCCTCAAATCAAATCTTACCTTCATGCCTTGATATAGTTGAGCAAAACAAAGCTGCGGTGTAAAGATCAAGCGATCATGAATGCAAGAGAAATAGGTCTTGATAGGAGTGAAAGAAATTATGGCAGCACTATTCCAGACACAACCAGTTGCTTCCGTGAGGATTAAGGAAGTAACCTAAGGGCGGTCATTCCCTTTTATCTATTGTCATACATATCACGACAAATTACAGCAATCGGTAACACGTGTAAATGATAAAACTTTAGTATCTTATCTCTTTTGAGCGTGCTTTTTGCGATGAGGCCTATTTTTGGATGGACGTGTAGGTTAGGATAGGTAGGAGTGTATGACTGCCGAAGGAAGATATACGTGATACCGAAACCTAAATTTGAAACCATTTTGTGCTTGTGACATAGTAGGCTTGTGTAGTTCACGAATGAACTAGTTCATAAAACAGCTCTTACAAGTGAACTATGTGATCTAGTTCACACTATCATTGTATTTTAGGTCATTTAGTTCAAGGAACCTTAATATACCTTATCTTATATACATGTATGCTCAGTGTTGTATTCAAAAGAACAACTGATCTCGATCGAACTAAACTGAATTAAATTGAGTGATTTGTTTAACTACCGCAACGCAGGCACATCGATCATCGTTGCGTCACCGGCGGTGAATGTGAAGGGAATTTTACGCATATGTGTGCCCGAATGTATTTACTTGAGTTGGATAGTTCCGGACCTGTATTCGAGTCCACAGATGCTTGTATGCATGTAGTTCATCAATGAGCGATCGTTACTTATCGTTTTCATATGTGTCGCTACTTTCGTAGTTCGTTCTTAAACAAATATTGATGGGAGGATAATCCAGACCAAACTTTCCTAAATATAAAACATGCCAGATGGAACTACACAGGCCAGCGTGTATATTCAACGCGGAGATGACTCATGAAATGGACATGTCTCCTGGAACTACTTAAACTAACTTATGGTACTACAGTGCATTCTCGATTATCGCAACTAATAGAAACTAGTTAGGTAGTTGCAGCTATCGAGTTTCTGTCTACTTGAAAAGTTCCGATTACTGCGTCAATAAAGATAAAAAAATTTAATTTCGTTGTTGCGAAGAACGGGAACGTTCTATGTTTGAAATTAATAAATGTTGAATTAATTCAATTTTTGTAGGTATTATGTGAGTAATTTTACTTCATTTCGTTTTTTCCTTCAACAAAGCGCTTTTATTTATAATGATTATACGACGATCAACCGGCCAAAAATCGCATGAAACTCAATTTCCTGAGCGCTGCCCTACAATGAACTAAATAAACTAGAAGAACGAACTAGTTCAACAAAAAGATTTGAACTAAATTGAGCGCTCTCTGGACTGAACTAAAATGCACAAGCCTATGGCTAATACTGATGTCATTTAGTTCGCTGAGATTATTGAACTAGTAGGCCCCTAGATGTGATTGCCCACGGCTAGCCAGAGCGCTACACAAGCAGAGGAAACTCCTCTTCTGGGACACCCATCCTGCAAGCGTGTATGCCAATTCCACAGTGTCCGTTTATGACGCCGATGAGCCTCCTAAGTCTGCTTAATCTGAGCAGAAAGATCAATCGTCTAAGATTTAGTTCTGGTCATTTTTCCTTCGTTTTAAAGCAGGTGGCCTCGTCTAGATACTCGTGTTTTGTTGTCTTAAGAAGATGGTATTCTGTAGCGATCGATACAAGGTGGATCTCATCATGATATTAGAGAAGAGGTAGTACCACACCTTGGGAGTTCATCGGCTTTGCTATTGCGCGAAATTTTACAGCATTCCGGTACACACACACATGAGGTGTACCTACACAATGCTCAACCATGTCGTTAGAAGGGAGCCTGCAATTAAGGGATGTTTTAGATTTGACCATGACATTGTCGGAGACTTGTTTGCGTTCTGGTTGTCGGAACAGATGTTGATAGCCCTTTGACAGTGCTTCCTTTATCGTGGATGGACGGGGCATTTAATAAGAAAAATTCCTGAATTTGGATCGAGGCTGTTACCGCCGTATTATTTAACTTTTATTTGTAAAACATTTCTATTTTAAATAATCACCCTGTAGATCTATTGTATGTAACGTAAAATCAGTTCTTGAAACCAAAGAGAACTCCGTTGAACGATTTCCTGGTAAAGAAGTAGACGCCAGGCAATACGTACAGATCTCTTGTGTGTAACGTATAATCAGTTCTTGAAACCAAAGAGAACTCCGTTGAAAGATTTCCTGGTAATGGAGTACACGCCAGGCAATAAAAGCATCTCCTGAAATCGAATAGAGGGCAGTCGAAAGAAAACCAGCGCGGTAGCAACACAATAGTTTTTAAAGCGTGCCTCAACAGACATATATTTATTTGCAATATAATAATAATAAACTTTAATGGTCGCTATTAAAATTTGTGTTAGTTTTTCATTAATCGGAAATTTCGACTCTAACAATTCTTTAAAAACTATTACCATTTATATCGGTCTGTAATCATTACACGCTCGGGAGAAATGCCTCCAAAGAAAAGTCAAAAAAGTGCTTCGGTTTGCAATCTGTGCAGTGAAGAAGATAACGAGCATATGGTGCAATGTGATAATTGTGACCAATGGTATCACTACGAATGCGTCGGAGTTAATGGTGATGTTGCTGATGTCAGTTGGAGCTGCAATTCCTGCATCAATCCACGATCAGTTACAACCGCAACGAGTGCTGCTGCTCCTCCGACCGAAACGCATGATATCGGCCAAATTTTCGGATTCGCAACGCAACCACAAGCGTCGTCATCTCCAGCATCTACCTCACCACAAGCACCACCAAATATGCAGGATACGATATGGCAGCAGCCCCCCGCCATGATCACTGTTATGCAGAGAAGCCAACAACAACCAAGAGATGCAGCTAGATCATCATTATCATCAGTAGGGATCGCTAGTTTGCCGTTCTTGGCACCCCGCTCAGATCCCATGGTTACACCGGCAACTTCTTCGCTTCCAGCACATCACGTAACGATACCATATCTGGCAAAAGGCATCACTACCCCATTGCCAAATTCTGTGAATCATGTACCATGCACAACTACATACAGCCATGCACATACAATGACATCTTGGGCATCCAGACCGCAACCTATTTATATGCCATCAATAATGACAGCTAACCCACCAACATCTTCGCAAAATGTAAGTTTTACACAAGTGACAGATCCCCCAGCAACAGCCTCGCAACACGTTCGCGGTTCACGCTGGCAACAAGAGTTGCAAATGGAAATGTTAGAGGAAGAGAGAAAACTTCAGCAACTTTACCTAGAAAAGAAATACCAAATTTTAAACAATTCTGATGGGTACACATTTGCACCACAAAACAATTTACATATAAGCCCGCTTATGATCGACACAAGGCTTGCTCCTGGACCATCAACTGTGCAATTGGCAGCAAGACAAGTGCTCCCAAAGGAATTACCAAAATTCCATGGTGATCCTGAAGAGTGGCCGCTTTTCTTAAGCAGCTTCGAAAACAGCACTGCATTGGCTGGATACTCAGATGCTGAAAATCTAATGCGGCTACAGGCGTGCCTAAAAGGTAAAGCCAGAGAAACGGTTCGTAACAAACTGCTTCTACCTAGCTTGGTTCCAGAGATAATCCAGACACTTAAAATGTGCTTCGGTCGTCCAGAACATATTCTAGAATGCATGATTGATAAAGCAAGAAAAATGCCACCGCCAAAGGATAAATTGGAAAGCGTAATTGAATTTGCATTGTGCGTGGGTAATATTTGCTCTACCATGGAAGCATGTCATATGTCAGCACACCTTAATAATCCGATGCTAGTTAAGGAATTCGTTGACAAACTGGCAGGACCATACAAGCTGAGCTGGGCCATGCACCCAAAGCAAGAAGAAGTGCCAGTGGTCAAAGCATTCAGCAGCTGGTTACACCAAATTGCCGAGGCCGCCAGTCAAGTTGTGTCACCAATTTCATCCAAGAAGACCGTAATAGTGAACACTCATACCTAGGTAAATTCAGAGAGAAGACCATCATGTGTAGCCTGCAAATCAACGGATCACAAGACTTCGCAGTGTGCAACATTCGGGAAACTGTCGTATGACCGAAAATGGGAGATGCTGAAAGCCAACAAATTATGTCGACAGTGTCTCAATATTCACCGGCGTAGATGTTATGTCACCAAAGAATGTGGAGTTGATAATTGCAAAGCAAAACACCACCCTCTGCTTCACAAACCCATATCCGTAAGTCACGAAAATAATCAAGTAAGTGGAAGTGAAATTGATGCAAATTTGAACACACATAGTGACACCGACGAACTAGAGAAACCCTACTTTCGTATCGTTCCTATTCGTATTCATGCTAAAGCACGTTTCATAGACACATTTGCATTTTTAGATGAAGGTTCATCAGTGACTCTAGTCGAACAAGTAATTTACGATAGTCTGGGTTTGTCGGGGGTAAACGAGCCTCTATGCTTACGTTGGACCGGCGACACAACACGCTCAGAACGATCATCGCAGAAGACATCATTTGAGATCTCAAACCAGCAGAGCAAGGTCAGATACATCCTGCATGAGGTTCACACAGTGGAAAATCTCTCACTCCCGAGGCAATCACTAGACATGAGCAAAATCACTCTGCAGTATCCGTATTTGGCAGGCATACCAATCCAGTCTTATAAGAACGCACGGCCGACAATTCTCATAGGAGCGAACAACTGGAAGCTAGCAGTGCCACTTAAAATCCGTGAAGGCTCTTGGCAGCAGCCAATCGCCACTAAAACGAGACTGGGATGGGCTTTACAAGGGTATGTCTCCAAAAGCACAGAAGTTTCTCGTCTCAATATCCATGTTTGTGAGTGCCTACGAAACTATGACGATATTCATGAATCCGTTAAGAACTACTTCGCTTTGGAATCGTCTTCAACGATTATGTGCTCAAAGGAGGATGAGAGAGCGCTTCAGATACTGAGGTCTACATGTAAGCCGTTGACTAGACGCTATGAAATCGGACTACTCTGGCGAAGTGATCATCAGACGATGCCTGACAGCTACAAGACAGCATTTAGACGATTGGGGTGTCTTCAGAAGAAGTTCGGAAAAGAAGCAATGCTGAAGGAAAGGATGCAAGCAGAAATCGACAATCTTTTGGTGAAAAAGTACGCTAAAAAGCTGACAGCGGAAGAAGTCGCAGTAAGCAGGGAACGAGTGTGGTATTTGCCTATTTTTGTTACCATAAACCCGAATAAGCCAAATAGAATTCGACTTGTGTGGGACGCCGCTGCAAAATCCGACGGTCTTTCATTGAATGACTTCATGCTATGCGGCCCAGATCTTCTGACGTCACTTGTTAATGTTCTACTAGCATTTCGGATAGGTCAGGTGGCAATTTGCGGCGACATCGCAGAGATGTTCCACCAAATTAAGGTACGAGAAGAAGACATGCACGTGCAACGTTTCTTGTGGTGCGATAAGGACGATTCGCCTCACCAGCCAAGTACATATGTGATGAGTGCTTTAACCTTTGGGATCAATTGCGCTCCATGTATTGCGCACTACATACGTAACACCAACGCAGACCAGTTTGAAGAACGCTATCCTCGGGCCGTGGAGGCAGTCAAAAAATACCACTACGTAGACGACTTCATCGACAGTGTTGACAGTGAGACAGATGCTTTACGCTTAGCAAACGAGGTTAGAGAAATACATTCGAACGCTGGGTTTAATGTGCGCAACTGGGCATCTAACTCTCCTTGGGTCGTTGAGCATCTAAATAATGAAGGATCTGCCGCACAAGCAAATAAGACATTGGGTTCCCCCGAAAAAATACTCGGTATGTATTGGGACCCTAATAACGACGTGTTTAAATATATTTTCAGATTCGCAAGGTTAAAGCGCGATGTGTTAAGCGATCAAATAAAACCAACCAAGCGGGAAATCCTACAGGTACTCATGTCAATATTTGACCCCCTTGGATTCCTTTCCTGCTTCACGATTGGTCTGAAAATTCTACTACAAGAAGTCTGGCGCTCCGGAATCGATTGGGATGATCCTCTTCCTGAAAATCTTTTCATCAAATGGTGTCATTGGAAAGCTATGATCCCGCTAATATCATCCATCGAAATCCCTCGCTATTACAGTCGGCTAATGAAAACAGCTGAACAGATTCAATTACATACATTTGTGGATGCTGGTGAACACGCCTATGCTGCTGTCTGCTACCTTCGTGTACAATGTGGGGATGATGTCACTGTAACCCTGGTTGCCTCCAAATCCAAAGTAGCGCCACTGAAGCCAATCTCAATCCCGAGACTCGAACTCCAGGCTGCCGTATTGGGAATGAGACTGTCAATCAAAGTACAGGAATTACGTCGTATACCCATAAACTCTCGGTTTTGGTGGTCGGATTCTAAAACAGTTTTGAAGTGGCTACGAATGGACCCGAAGAATTTTCAACAATTTGTTATGTACCGGGTAGGTGAACTGTTAGAAAATTCAAACATTACGGAGTGGAGGTGGGTACCCTCAAAGCTGAATACAGCAGATCTCGCGACAAAGGTTACATCCCAACTGGATAGTAATTCATGGTTCTCCGGACCGTCTTTCCTAATTGACAAGCCGAACAAATGGCCGACGTGCGATGACCTTGGACCTACAGATGAAACAGAAGTTAGACGCTATTTGCTGCATACCCAAAAAATGGTGTGCATAGCCCCTGAAATGGACGTTATGTACTTCTCCAAATGGCGACGACTCTACCGTGCGGTAGCTACGTTCATATTGTATATCGAAAAACTGAAAGCTGTGGTCAGAAAAAACTCAAGCCCAGAGAAATTATCCTTTGAGATGCTACAAGATGCAAAGATGCTGCTGTATAAACATGCACAAATAAGTGAATACAAACAAGAAATTAAAAGCCTGGAACGGGGTAAGAGCATTGAAAAGAATTCAAAACTAATATCTTTGAATATTTACTTAGACGATTGCGGCATTTTGAGGGCAAGAAGCAGAGCAGAACATCTCAACAATAATAAAGATGCCATAGTATTACCAAGAAATCATCACGTCACATTTCTGATCATTCGCTACTATCACGAGAACCACCACCACCTTTCACACGAAACGACGATTAACAAAATTAAAGGAATGTTTTATATTCCACAGCTTCGAGTTCTATATAAAACAGTTCGGAAAAAGTGTCAACGGTGCAGGAACTACTATGTGACCCCTCAAGTACCACAAATGGCTTCCTTACCTGCTGCAAGATTGGCAGTATTTGAACGCCCTTTCACGTTCGTTGGCATCGATTTCTTCGGACCCCTGTCAACAATAGTAGGGAGAAGGCGTGAAAAGAGATGGGGCGTAATATTTACGTGTCTCACTGTACGGGCCGTACACATTGAGGTGGCCCATAGCTTGGATACAAGTTCGTGTGTTATGGTTATACGCAACTTCATATCACGCCGTGGAATGCCCAAAGAAATCTACACGGATAATGGTACGAATTTTAAAGCCACGGAGAAGGTCTTGCGAGAAGAGTGTAAAAATATCGACTATACAGTTGTTGCCTCAACATATGACGAACTAAAATGGAAATTCAATCCACCGGCAGCACCACACATGGGAGGGGCCTGGGAGAGACTGGTACGATCCGTCAAGAACATCCTATATAGCATGACTCCGATGAACTTTAATGACGAAAGCCTGAGGTGCGCGTTATGGGAAGTTGAGTTCATCATAAATTCTCGTCCCCTTACATTTGTGTCACTAGAATCGGGCGACGACGAAGCTATCACACCAAATCACTTATTGTTGGGATCTTCGAGTGGATACAAGCCCATATGTAGCGACAACTCTGACCTTCGACAACGTTGGCGACAAACACAGCTATTCGCCGATCGTTTTTGGTATAGATGGATCAAAGAATACGCACCCACTCTAGCACGCCGAGGTAAATGGTTTGTTAAAAAACCTCCTATAGTAGCGGGTGACGTGGTTGTCATCATGGACGAAAATTTACCGCGAAACTGCTGGCCTAAAGGCGTTATAGAAAGCACAGTAATTGCAAAAGATGGTCAAGTACGACGAGCAACGGTGAGAACTCAAACTGGAATGTTGGAGCGACCCGCGAGTAAGATTGCTGTCTTAGACGTCGGTAAAGCGTTCTAGTAAGCTCGCTGTACCAGAACTCGCTTACGAGGGGGAGAATGTTACCGCCGTATTATTTAACTTTTATTTGTAAAACATTTCTATTTTAAATAATCACCCTGTAGATCTATTGTATGTAACGTAAAATCAGTTCTTGAAACCAAAGAGAACTCCGTTGAACGATTTCCTGGTAAAGAAGTAGACGCCAGGCAATACGTACAGATCTCTTGTGTGTAACGTATAATCAGTTCTTGAAACCAAAGAGAACTCCGTTGAAAGATTTCCTGGTAATGGAGTACACGCCAGGCAATAAAAGCATCTCCTGAAATCGAATAGAGGGCAGTCGAAAGAAAACCAGCGCGGTAGCAACACAATAGTTTTTAAAGCGTGCCTCAACAGACATATATTTATTTGCAATATAATAATAATAAACTTTAATGGTCGCTATTAAAATTTGTGTTAGTTTTTCATTAATCGGAAATTTCGACTCTAACAGAGGCCAATGTCAATATAAAACGCTGAAACTGAGGACGAGACGACGTGATCTGGCAACTGAGATTGTGCGATTTGAACTAGTTAGCTTGTTTTTTGTGGGTTTTCTTTATGTCGTCCTTCGTCTTCGTTCCAGCGCGATCAATGTTCGCTGAATTTGGAACTCGTCTACTTATATGGACAGGGCCTAGCTTCTACAACAACTAACCGTGCTTTTGCGTGCTATTGTTATATCACGAGTGAAAGGGACTTACAGTTTTATGTCGACTCCGAACGGCCAAGTTTGAGAACCTTTTTCTAGCAGTTATTAATCGTTGACCATTGTCAGTGACTCGAAAGTTCATATCTTTTTTCTTTTGTCGTGCCGAAGGAAAGTTCAAGTCGGTATGAGTCAACGCACAGCCCTACTGCGTCCCGGTCGGCCACCGAACTCGCCTATGGCAATAATATTTGCGACAAGTGACAATAAAAAGGTAAGCAATCTTGCTGGTCGTCATTGTGGGTGGCCGCGTCAGATTATAAACAGAGTTGTATAAGATTAACTCCCGAACGCCAGGAACCACTTTCACAATTTGACCCTCCACCTCTGTCGAACTACTGTCAAAAGCTCGGAAAGCCTGTAAACCACCTCTGACAAGATTGCAGAGGAAGGTAATAAAAGATGGAACTTTCTAACTACCTGTGAGACTACTCGGTTACTCTTGTCCAATATGAACAGTATAAGAACAAGACAAACCCCTTTTAATGCGACAAAAATTTGCTAACGATGGTAGTTGCAGGTGGAGAACTAACTGGACATAATCATCGTAGTAGGTACGATGAAATGCAATAAGAGCTAGGTACGATGAAAGGCAAATAAGACTAGCCAAGAACGTTGCATGCAGGTAGTGGAAAAAGAGGACACTCCTCACAACCTCTGTCATTGCCTTAGTCTCTGTCAGTTGAAACATAGAACACTGGGATAGTATTTAATTACATTTCCCTCACCAATAATAAAAATAAAACGATTACGAATCAAGCCTTTGCACATCTTGTTCAGCCCTTGTTGATCGCTGGAGTGGACCTGCAACTAGATTGCAAATTTCAGCGAAACAGTCGAACCCTTGAATAATTCTCACGAATTAGTTGGTTCGCTATAAAAAGCGGTTCTTATTAGAACCCATTCCGGAATTGACCCTGACGAGAAGTCGACATTGTGCGTAGCAAGCAGGCGACGCACTTGGGTACTGCGCCCTGGAGACCCGCGCTTATGGCATTTAATTCCCTTTGCTCAAGCACTCAAGTTGTTTTTCTAATCAAGTAGGAGAATGTATAGGGGAGCCATTGTCAATCGCCTGCTTAAAATATGGTGACATTCTCCTCCGAGGAAAACTTTGGATTAGAGTGAGTAATAAAAATTCTTCCGCTATGAGCCTGTGAGACAACGCAACAGAGGCCGCTGTGGTGTGACACAAGTAAGAGGAAGCTGCTCTGTGTGCGTATGTCGAGATAACTAGCAAAAGATTGTGCTGCTTTGGGAGGTTTGTTGGTTTATTCCGAAATACCGCCAAGCAAACAAGAGTAAAAAGAAGAATAAAACATACAAGTAGTCTTTAAAAAAAAAAACAGCCGTGGATTAATGCACTTATCGTATATGCATGGAATGTTCGGACATTTTTACGAAACCATCGACAAAATGATTCAAAAATAGACTCCCTTTTCCGGCTAGACCGAGTTCGTAATTAGTCATCTCAAATCAAGAGAGCCAAAGTATGAATAAGATAGCGACGATTAAGATAGGAGCGTGTATTATGCCAAAGAATGCCCAAGATAAGATTTCAGTGGAAGTTAATTTATAGGAGTTCGTTGCAAATAAAAATATTTCGAGCAACCTTCGTCGTTGCTAAATTCGCTAAATGACATGCTAAGTGCTTGCTGGAGAACAAGAAAGGGACATGGTCTCCTTCAGCGAAGAATGGTTTGGACCTGTGAAGTTCTGATGATCCTTTCCTAGCTGGGGAGTGGGCCATTTCATATAAAGGCAATGAAATGGCCAACTTCGTGTCCAGACCGTGTCCGGCCAGGTGTCCAGATGTATTTTACTCTGTTTCTCCGACAGAGTACGTGAGTATCAACCAACAAGCGTCTCCAACTAGAGCGATCTCTGGCTAGCCGTCTTCACTTCTTCGTTGCGCACTCCAAGTTGGTAGATGTCCTTCCCCACCTGGGTGCGCCACCGTCCTCTATTGAGTTGGCTATTTGTCTATTGAGCAGGTTCGGAGTCGTATACCCTTCGAGCCGGAACTGAGTTGTACATACGCTCAACATGTCCCAGTTGAGTATCCGTAGATGACTGGCTAGGCTCATGTCGCTGCCTGTACAGTTCGTGGTTGAATCTTCTCCTTCAAATCTCGTCAACGCAAGCGGGACATAAGACCGCACGCAGAATTTTTCTCACGAAGAGACAAAGAACATCTTCGTTCGCTTTGGAGCGCGGCGTATAGTAACACTGTGATCTCAAGATCGATGCCTTATAAAGACAGCTTATTCCTTCAACAGACGGCTCTATTACTCAATCGCCTCTTGGGCAAGGTACTCTTAAATACGTCATAATACTCATAACATGCATATTAGCTCTTATCTTTGGCGTTATGTTTCTGTCTAATCTTGTCTCAGGCAGTTGTGATCTGACCACCAGCAAGTCCGGACGTACTGGTGAGTCGACACTACAAGTTTGTACTCTGAACGAAGGAGCTGAAGTCGGAGAAGTCCTAAAAAGATTCTCATCAGCGTTGCTTATTTTTCGCAGATTTATCCTTTCTCTTATCTGACTGCACATTCAATTTCAATTGTGCCCATATGTTTAGTGGAGCATACTATCCAAATATTCAGGTGCAGACTAAGACGCATCGCCGATGTAGCAACGCAGCTGAGTGCATTCTTGACAGCACCATAAAAGTACACGTGAATGACAACTAATTCAAATATCTGCACGCTTTCATGATTATTTAACTTTTAATGTGCAAATCTGTTTCGTGTGCGATTAAGAATAATTTAAAAGCTCTTGATTTTTAAAATGAATTGAATTTTAAAATGACATTAAATAGTCGGTGGAAACCGTTCTTTCGTGTACAGCATTTTAATGATTCCACGAATTGGATTCATTTATTACCATAAATTCATCAGCTCCCATTTGCAGACATAAATACTGTCGAGAATGAGGCAAGACATTCGCTTAACAAATTGGATAAATGTTTACTCGCAGAATAGGTAGCACACGAGCAAATCAACAAAGACAAAGCAAATGTCACACATAAGACAACACAAAAAAAAAATACCAAACTCATTAGACGCAGTCAGTCATTATCGGGAACACTTCCGGTTTGGCTGCATTGCAATGCGACCATATACAATTTGTAAATCTGTTTTATTTCAGATACCTATTTCAACACACATGTACCCATACATGCACAAATACTGTGTACGTCTCCAATTAACAATCCAACGTCTAAACAAAGCAACAACACCCAATGAATAATAAAGTCTCGATTCGCAGTAAAGAACGATTCAAATGGTCATCGCGTTGCGTTGATTTATAAATTCATTTCCAATGATGAGTCGACTCGAACGTACATAGAACGTCCAGCTGGCACAGACACATTTGGAGGTAGGTGTTGCTTGTTTTTTTTTTTCTTCTTTCATTACTTCCTATTTCGAATTCAATTTAGGTGTGCACACCAAAAGAAAAGAAAAGGTTAAACTTTGTTGACAAACATTTACCCACTCACCCGTAGCGAGGGCATTGTCGCAGTACATAATTGTCTTTCCGCACTGGCGCCAAGATAATGTCAGATTTCCTTTGAGTAACCATTTGAATCAAATCAATTACACAGATTACTCCTCATTCTACTCGGAGCCGATCAATTTTAAGCTTTCTATACGCTAGCGTATTGTATGTATTTTTAGAATCAACATAGCTACTTGAGGTTGGTTTAATTATTCCACAACCCAACGAAACGGCGAAAAGAAGATATTTCTTGTCAGAGATCATACGAGCACATGTACGCTTTATGGGAGTTTTTTTATGTTTCCTCAAGTATATGCATGTGTATGGATACCAGCAAAACAAAATGCGGTCAGTGTTAATATTAGATGGAATCCAAGGAACTTTTAATTGATTCCAAGGCACATCGTTCAGGTTAAGCTTGTAGATGTTGACGCATCTTCAATCGCCGAAATGTTCGTTCGCTAGGTGTAATGACAGATATAAGCTCACCAAGCTGAATACTTTGCCAAAACTAGTTGTTTTTTCGCAATGCAAGGTAAAAATGTTATAGGATTGTCAAATGTGGTACCTGTAAACCCCTGACATGACTTGTCTGGCTCCACCTCATAATGATGACTCTTCATTTATGATCAATAAAACGAATAGGTTTTTATTTCAATGAACCAAAGATACCTTCAAAGACTTCATACAGGCACCATATGTACGGCAAAATAATGGAATTGTTCCGATCCCCGGATAAGCTGGAAGGGATTAACTTCTCCATTTCCCCAAATCAGGAAGTAACCCAGATTTGGGGCAAACTTCGAAATTCATTCAGCAAAATGTTCCCATAATGAGATTTCACGTTTTCTTCTAAGCATTCCAAAATTAGTTGTTCATCCCATTCAGTTGTCGAATTTCATTACATATTTCTCCCACACAAAAACAAAAAAAAAGCAAATGAAAAGCGAAACAGTCATTGATTTAACCAATGACACACATTCCAGCATCGTAGTATCTTATGGATACATAACTCCTTGAAATCCGAAAGGTGAAGGTATACACACATTATTGTTTTCACTTTCTTCTGGTACTGATAAAATGGGGAAAATGAAATGAACCAACATTTGTTGACATGAATTCTGGGTCATATTTCAATTGTTGCTCTATATGGCGCAATGAACTAATTTATTATTTTCTCCATATCCTTCACGTTCTCTACCTCAAGTAGGAAAACATGCTTACAGCAGATTCAAATGACATGGAAATGAAGGTCCATTCGTTACATTGTAGAGAAAAATCTCAAGTGGGTATACTTGTGCACGACTATTCTATTTGGACGTACCTCTTCCAGAATTGAGATGGTCTGACGACAATCGGGCATCCGTGACGCGAACGTTGACGTCGTTGGTGAGTTGTAGTCATCTCTGGTTTCCTCGACAAAATCCGCAATTCCTATTAGCCCAGGCATCTTTGCAAGGACGATAGAATCCACCGTTTGGTTTGCACTTCAACACTTACTTTCTTTTTCACACAGCCACTATGAACTTACACTGTGTGTGCAGAAGTCACACAAAAACAGATTTTAAAACGAAAATAAAAATAGTTATAATGATCGAAACTTTTTCGTTTGACGTGCACAGTTAGACATCCTTGTTTCCACACACTTTAATAATATGTAAATATTTCCACTGCTCTCAGAACGAATATAAAAGAGAATTCAATTGCTGGGCGATAAACACTAGCACCACCATCATCTTCACTGGAACCAACAACAAATCCATCACCACAATTCACAATCAACGAACTTCGGAGTAGAGAAAATTGTTGACACCCATTTTTTCTGCGATCACTGTTGGGCTGGAAAAATCCTTTCGCAACAAGGAATTAATACAATATTGCTCTTTCTTCGTTCACAAAATCACTTACAAACTCGAGAGACACAAATGCACAATAAATGAAGAATAAACAACGCGAATTTTTGTGGTTTATTTATTTTTTTTCTTATTCTCACTGGGCCCAGGGACCAGGGAAATAACTTTGCATTTAGGTAGCGATGGTGGTGGATGGGATCAGACTGTCACACTTTCCCGTGTAAACAGCGCGATTGATGAAATTTCACAACGCATTTGGAGGAATTCATCTTACCGTCGATTAATTGTACACATTTGCATAAGCAATTGCCAATATTAATACACACCGAGATATGCAATATGAGCTTATTTTATTGTTTTTACTTGTTTCTTTGCTTTTTTTGTATTTTTTCTGCAATATTTGAGAATGGAAAGCAGAAGAATATTGCTCGTCACTTTCTCACACACACTCGTCCTTCCGAACACACCAATCGACTCGTCAAAAATTTTGCTGAATGCAAACAACGATGAAAGTAAAGTGCAAAAAGCAACAAAAGTGACAGCTTGACATTTTATAGAGATGTGATTCGATATTCGCTGTAACATTGGACATGGAGTGATGTGACTTCATAAATCATTGTTTTTAAAGCAAATAACGATTCCATCACATATTAACCGGTGGATGAAATTGTTCAGGAAAATACTCCATTTTGACACAAATTATAAGCGGCAGCTGAAAAGTCAAAATGCTATGTCTACAGCAAGACAAGTCTGCGGTTTTGTTGTAACGAGCGTTGTACATTAACAATTTGGCCTATCAACCACGGTTTTTATTGAGAAACCGTGGTTGACCTCAAATTGTTGAGTGTGAACACCGCTTTTGGACTTTTCAGCTTCAACAAATCGTCACGACAAATTGTTGTGTCTGAACCCCGCTTAAGTCAATATCGTGCAAGAAATATGTCAAATTCTAAATTGTTGTTAAGAACTTTAAGTTGTATCAGAATACATAAATAAAAACTGAAAGAAGTTTATAAAAACATGTTTTCTATAACAATGAGCAAGTGTAGGCGAAGCCCAAACAAAGGTATGACGTCTATTGAAAATTTATGAGCTGAATAAGAGCTGTCAGTCCACGTTTGTCAAAAGAGAAATCAACTGCCAACTTCATAGTAGAAAAAACCACACTGCGATTGGGATATCTCTTTCGTATTTTAATTTTATTTGTGTTAAATCATATCGTGAAATTCATCAATTACTGATAATTTGGTTCATAAACCAACAATTTACAGTAAACATTAAATCCACCCCAACAAACAGTACCAATTACTAACCAATCAGTTCATAGTACGATACCCTAATCAAAGAGAAGTAACATCCACGATGAGTCACACCAACATTGAGAAGAAATCGTCGGTGGTTTCTGATAATAATGAGAACATTTGCATAGTTTGTTGTAAGAATGTTGAAATCTATTCAATTGGAGAATGCGATCATCCGGTCTGTTATGAATGCTCAACAAGAATGAGGGTTCTATCCAAACAACTTGAATGCCCCATATGTAGGCAGAGTTTGGGTAAGGTATGTTGAAAACCAAATGCATGGAGATATACGACTTTGTGTCAAAAAGATATGTATAACATACGTAAAAGTGCAGTTGTCGTTTCCATCGATTAAACGTCAAGTTTAGAAACTGGTATTTTTTTTGTTTTGTGTCGATAATACAATACAGATATATCCACTTAGTGCTAAAAGTTGATCAACGACTTTTAAACGCTTCTCTTGACATTGAATTTGTCAATTATACATATTGAGTGAGTTATACAATGCAGCAATTATGAGCGATTAGCGACTATAGCGACATAAGTCTAAGGAGTTGAACAATTTCAAAGAACTTATGACTTTGGAGGTTGCCAGCGTCAGCACAGATTACGTTGCATGTACTTCATCTGTTTAAATAACATACAGAAAACGCAGTTTATTTCCACCAAATTTAAAGGTTATGTACAGATACAGACTTTCTCTTCAGCTCTTGTCAAGTTATGCACTCCTGGAGACCATAACAAAAACGGGAAGACGACGTGCATACGTCATGCTGGACATTCGCCAAATCTCTTATTTAAGTGGGCGAACGAACAAAAAGTATGACATCTTTGATAACAACGTCATGTACTTTAGAGTGTCCAATGACAACATAGGCTAGTTATACCTTTCATATCACAACGCAAATCAAAGTGTTTATTACCCAAAACAGTTGTTGTGACAGCTTCATTTAATACTTTTAAATTTTCTTTAAGGTTATATTCACTTATGACAAGTTGTTATATCGTGAACTTGAAGCCAAGAACCGGGTACGGCACTACAATCAAAAGTACATGATATGCTTCCACACAAGATCAATTCAAAATGCATTCTACAAACTTTTGGATCACCCATGCCCAAAGTAAACAGCAAATAGGAACAAAAAAATTATCGAACCTAACTCATCCAACTTCGTTTTTCTGAACAGGTGCAATCGTCCACCATTTCGTAAGTTTACAGAACTTCGTGATCACGTACTCCGGGATCATGATCTTCACTACTGCGACTTATGTACGGATAATTTGAAAATATTTTCATTCGAACGACGATGCTATACGAAGGCTGAGTTGTCGTTGCATCGGCGAAAAGGTGATCCAGATAATCGATCTCATCGCGGCCATCCGTTATGTGAGTACTGCGATACACGTTATCTTGATCGCGATGAACTGTTTCGTCACTTGAGGCGGGAGCATTATTTCTGTCATTTCTGTGAAGCGGATGGATGCAATGAGTTTTACAAGTAAGCACAGTGAATATGAACTACCCCTTTTGTTTTTATTGCATTATCGTTTTGCAGTGACTACAATTCATTGAGGGATCACTTTCGAAAGGATCACTATCTCTGTGAGGAAGGTAAATGTGCCACTGAGGAGTTTACAGGGGCCTTTCGAACGGAAATTGATTACAAAGCGCACGTGGCCAATGTGCATGGAAAGTCATTGAACAAGCAACAAGTGAAGCAGGCACGAACGCTGCAGTTGGAGATAACACTGGGCCCCAGGGGCCGCTCAGGCCAAACGGAACCTCATATTGCTAGTCTCCGCTCGAGAGGGTACGTTTATTTATTTTAGGTTTTTTACGTATTCGAATGTCAATGTTGTGGCTTGGGAGTAAATTAAAAAAGAAATCACTGTTAAACGGTTTCGCTGCGAACAAACCCAACGGGAGCATCATTTTTTAAATCTTTCTTTCCACAGAAACGAAGAAAATCATGAAGTTCAGGCTGAAGCGATACAGGTGATTCCATCGCAGAGAGCTCCACCCATAGATGCAAGAAACGAACAAGAATTTCCCTCTTTGGGCGGTGGCGCTCCCTCTACATTAACACTTTTACCGCCGGCAATGACAATGCATACAAGATTGGGCGCATCAGGTCTGGCGAGAACAAAAGAAAACTTTCCTGCTTTGGGTGGCTCCGATAGTGGCGGTGGCGGTAAATATATCATTCTTACACAATTCGAAAAGTATTATGTTGCTCATGTATAACTCTAAATAGGGCCATCAAAGTCAACAAACCGCCCAAGTCCATCAACAATCAGTTCAGTGATCAAAAAGACGCCTGGACCAAAACCTACCAGCATCCACATCTCAAATCGTCCAACCACAAGTGCGAATTCAACTAAGAAATCAAATGCTCCTAACAGAAGTGATTTTCCTGCTCTCCCTGGCAAATCAAAAAACGCTGCCAACGCTGCTTACCGAGAGGATATGATTTCATCGAACTCAAACATCAATATGAATAACGTTTCAGCCAAACATCGAGTACTGGTGGATGACTATGTTTCAGTTGCGAATCCAAGCAATTACAATAAGCTTCAACTTATGCAGCGGGAAGCTGAGGAAATAAAAACCAAGAAAGCCATAAAAGAGGCGAGTGCACCAAAATTAGATTCTCAAGATTTTCCAGCACTTGCTATGGGACCAAAACTATCCATGCCCGTGACATCAAATTGGGCGAAAACTCAAAGACAACGAGATGCCGAGAATCGAAAGTCAAAGGTTGCCCCTGCACCGTTACTCAATACAAACACCAAGCAAAAAAGTGCAAACAACAGTCAAAATGGAAGCAGTGGCAATAACAACAATACGGCAACAGAAAATCATAACAAGAAGGAAAAGAAGAACAAGAAAGCAGGAGACGAGGGCAAAAAATCTCCAGAGGCGATTAGCAGTAGTAAGCAGAAGAAGGAGAACAACAACGAGAACAAACCAATGAATGCAAACGTGACAGCGCTTGTAAATAACGACAATACAGGAAACATGTCTGAAGACAACAATGCACCCAATTTTATACACCACCCAACAATTGGACCACCACCTGGTTTCATGGCTCCAGTTGGACCACCACCTGGTTTTCAAAATGTCACTCTAAAGTCAGTGGTAAAATCTCCAAACAATCTCACCTTTACGAGCTCCTTAGGTGAAAGCTACAACATCGTTCCGACACACAGTTACATCCACCCACCGGAGTCAATTACGAGAAACCAGGTAATTTAATTTTGAATCCACTCAGTTGTCTCAGGTAAGCGATCAATGAACAGTCTCAGATATCTGGACAGATTAAATTGCTGGATCTCATCAGTCCATACTGACCACAATCCCTCCATCATCCTCTGTGTTATTTTAAGTAACACCATTTCTTCTATTTTTCAGAAACTTGTTACAAACTTCAAGAAATTCATATACACAGACGAAGCTCTATCAGTCTTTCGTGTACTTTCCCTCAATTACCGCAAAGGTGACATGGATGCTGAAAGTTACTATAGACTCTGCAAAACTATGATGCAGGACGAATTTCATAAAATATTCCCCGAGCTGCTCTCACTCTTGCCAGACATAACCAAACAGCAGGTCAATTAGCATCTTCATTCTTCACTTCACCCAAGAGTTAAAAACAAACAAAAAAATGTATCTTCATTTTCAGGCTCTGTACCTGGTTCACACGCAGCACTTGAAGTCACTGCCAAGCGAACAGGTGACACAGTTCGCAAAGCTAGAAGTATGCTCAACATGTAAACAGGTTTTGATGTCATTCGATGTCAGAGCTCACATAAAACTTCATGCCAACGACAGTTCCCCAGGTCTAGGTAATGCTGATGTAAAAACCAATTCTTCTCTAGCCAACACATGCCGGAAGTAAACCGCAGATCGTATCCTTGAGTGTTGTTTTCTAAAAAAAAAAAAAGAAATAAAAAGAATAAATTAATTTGTTTGGTGCTATTTGAAATTTCAAAACAAAAAATTAACATGCTCATATATATGTATTTGTAAAAGGCTATCAAAAACTTATATTTTTGTTACCGAATTTGGATCTTGATAAGCATGTAGATTTCCTTCAATCGTATGTGTATTTTTTTTTTCTTTTTTTTAATAAATTGTTTCCCCTTTCAACTTTTATCAACCTAAGTGTTAATGCTGCGACAAAGTTTGAATTAACAAAAACGAAAGTGGTATCACGCAAGGTAGTGACTCTACTTTGTATACCTAGAAGAAATGAAATTATAAAATATGTGTTGTGTATAGAGTCAATCTATAAGGAAGACTTGAATGTATGTATATATTATAAAGATAAATCATATATTTAAATGTGTATTTGCTGAATAAAAAAAAAAACAATTACCATTCTTTGTACGAACTGTGTTGTTTTGACTTTGATTCAGTTCACACTAGGGATGCCACGATCCACAAAAAGGGAGACCCCTTCCAATGCGCCAACTACCGAGGGATAAGTATCTATCGACCAAATTGACACCACCTGTTCGCCGATTTCAAGGCCGCATATGACAGCGTGCACAGCAGAAATGAAGTATCACAGAGATGCCCGACTTCTACCTCTTTTGCCCCTTAAGATTTTTGACAACTGTTTTTTATAACGTGTTCATAAACCAAATTGACCAATCAGAGGGCAGAATTTACGTTATTTCGTGAATAACCGTCAAAAATTCATGAATATCTGTCAAAAAGGCACTCAAATTCGTCGATGGACTAGAGGGCAATCAGCTGTGAAGTCGGCTATCTCTGTAATACTTCATATCTGGTGCACAGAAACGAGCTATACAACGCCATGTCTAGTTTTGACATTCCTGTCAAACTCGTCAGGTTGTGCAGGATCACGATGAAGAATTCTCGCTGCTCCATCAAGAAAGGTTTAGACAAGGTGACGCGCTGTCATGTGACCTCCTTGACATCATCCTGGAGAAGATCGTGCAAGATCACACGCCAACACTAGAGACATGATCTTCCAAGAGTCCGTACAACTGTTAGCATACGCGGATGACATTGAAGTGATTAGCAGAACACAGTCAGCCGTTTGAGGCGTTTGCTTGAGGCTAAAGTGGGTGTAGCGATGTACGAGGGCCAAACGACGTATATGCTAAATAAAGGACATACAACATCGGTGACTGGGCCACTTCGTCTACCTCGGCTCCCAAGTAAACAGTACGAATGGCACCTGTACCGTCATTAAACGCAGAATAACTCTTGCCAATCGCTGTTTCTTTCGGCTCAAGGGGCAATTGAGTTACTACTCAAGCCCTCTATCGAAGGAGTAAGCTGACATAAAACACATTGATCATTCATGCCCTGATCTATGGCGCGGAAACTGAAAAACCTGAACAATCTTAAAAGCAGATAGAGAAGCTCTTGGTCTTTTCGAAAGAAAAGCTCTGCGTTCAATTTTTGGTCCTGTTTATGTTGATGGTTTTTGGAGAAGAAAATTCAACCATGAACTGTGAGACAGGAGCCAACGGATTCAACGCCTAAGAAGGCTAGCCTATGTTGAGCACATGGACAACACTGCTCCAGCCTGAAGAGTCTTCCACTCTAAACCAATGGCATAACGCAGTTGAGGACGCACACCCAGGTGGATAAGGACCTCAGACAACTTGGCGTGCGCAATTGGAGACAGCTGGCTAAAGATCGTGCCAGCTCAAGAGGCTTGTTGGTTGAGCGCCACCAGAAGAAGAAGAAGAAGAGTGTATTGACCATGTAATTACTACTGCTGCCGTTCGAAGATATAACGACACAAGTATAAACAGGTTCAACCTAGACGACTGAGAGTTCGCACAGTGCGGTAAGAACTGCAGGATCATCTCTCAGTGTGGTAGCAATCAGCAGCTCACAGCCCGCCAATATCCAAGACCATTAATGTGCTGTGCAAACTGTTTTCACATCAGGCGCTGAAAGGACTGATGGTCGATCGCAGGGAAGCCATAGGGCGTGACTTCCCGAGGATACCTGGTTAAGGATGAACGAACAAAAGCAGCTAAGAGCTCGAATTGCAGCAGCTCCAGCAGCAGGGAGTATCGTGATAGATTCCCTATATCGCATGAAAATGAGAGAAGTGCAGCGTAGGGTGAAGTGCGACATGCGGTTTGATGTATTGTCCCAACCGATGGTGGAACCGAACTTGATACAGCCAACCGCATAGGCAAAGCAAAATCTGCTTTCGGGATGCTGTTCACAGTTTGGCGTAGTAATGCAATGAACCTAAGCAACAAGCTACGACTGTTTCGTTCCAAGACTGAATCCGAGCTACTACTTGGAGGGTGACCACCACTATCACGAGGTAGTTGCAAACGTTTGTCAAGAGGTGCCTCCGCTACATCTTAAAGATATTCTGACCAGCCGTATCTCTAACGAACACCTTTATCAGAGAACGAGCCATGAGCCTATAGCTATAATATATATATATAACCATATGAAGACGATGGGGGAACTGGATTATTCACACTCTCCAAGCGGGTGATACAATGGCACCCGCTTACACAAAAATGGCAGGATGCGTGGCGGCCCTAGGAATACGTGGAGCAGAACAGTTGAACGGCAAAAGGAAGACTTGAGGCACATATCCAGGAAAGGCACTCGATAGCGCGTAGACATTGCAGAGGCCCTAGAACCCACAAGGGGAGACAGGACACAAGTAGGTATATGATTACCATCCTTATAAAATGGATGGATAACTCTCTCTCTCTATCTCTCTCTCTCTCTCTCTTTTGTCAATCACATTTAACTTGAACCGCGCTTCAAGTTCGGAGTGGAGATCTCATTCTCAATAAATTTGGTGTTCTCTGTGCTGTCTCGTCCTTTCCCAGGTATTTTAACAGGTGACAACTTGTGGAATCACCTCAAAAATAGAGCAAATACCCAAGCTGTTTTGTAATCTCTTTTAACGGTTTGAGGAGTTTGATGCAGTGTTCCAATAATTCCTATTCAACAGCTGTTAAATTGTTTAAAGAATAAGGTCTAATTAATCAGTAAGGTACTAAGAGACAGATCGCTTTTGTTCTAGAAATCGCTCCATTAATAAGTATGCTCATTTCATGTATGCTCGTATCATGTACATATTTCGCTTTTACTTGTGCTATACCGGAATGGAATGGGTGACGATTCATCTTGCAGAACCTATCATCTGTGTTATTGCTGACTGAGACTCAGTTGTGTCACGACCTAGGTTGTTACCGTACACACTTCAATGATGCAGGTCGGCACATGACACCCGCAAAATCGACTAAGTATGCCGAATATCCTGCGCTTCGAAAAGCCTAGCCGCATTCGTAGCATCTCTAGTAAAACGTTTATGAAGCTTCCAAGTATCTGCTTTTTTTCTTTATTCACTCTGCTTGCTTGGAAATTTCCCACAATAAACACCACATAACTATTCTCTCGTGAATATGCACTGCACATCATACAAGATCAAAGAATACAAATTTCTTCGTTCTACAAAAATAAAACTACGCGCACGAACAAGATCATTTAAAATCGTTGAATAGGATAATGTGGCGCCAGAGTTCGAGGTTAGCCTGGCTCTCAACCAACAAGCCTTCAGTGCGATGTAGGGCTTGCTGATTGTAGGGCTTGCTGATTCCTTCTCCATTGTGGGCGCTACAACAGATAAACGCATACCCATCTACCTAGTGCTGTGTTATTCAGGATGTTCGATGTAAACCTCTGCCCTCTGTCTAAGACGGATTCAATATTTCGCTCGCTCCAATTACATCAATATCATCCATGTATGCTAACGGCTGAACGGAGTTCAAGACCACAGGTATTATTGTTGCACAATCATCTTAAGAACGATGTGGACAAATGTACTTGGCAACACAATGCCTTGCCTAAAGTCTTTTGTAAAAGAGAAGGAAGCTGGGGATTCGTTATAGACATTTATGGAGCAGCACGAATTCTCCACCGCACATCATGATTTATTTTTTAGAATTGTCAAAACTAGACATGGCTAGACATCTCTATTCACGATGTAAGTGTTGATCTCAACTTCTTGGGTATTTTCCAGGAACTGCTGGAACATGAAGACCTTGGTCCATTGCCTGAAGCAGTACTGATTAGATCAGATCAGATTGCTGATGAACATCTTCGGGCGGGCACACAAAACGGCTGAAGAATGAGCAGGACTCATGACTCTTATCGACGTCATCACTGGGCACTCCGTCCCTTGAACTTTGTCCTACAAGGACTTCTGCAGAAGCTACACGACAAGATGGAGCGTGAAAGTGTTGTGCACCTTCCCTTAAGACGAAGGCGAACTCACCACTGAGTTTAATTCTTCAATAAGTAGGCCGAACTAAGCAGTATTTGCATGAGCCATATTCATCGCTTTATCAAAAGCACCAACTGCCTTGGGCAATAAGATTGAATAGTTCCGCATGATAACTCAATTGTCATACACTGTCCTAAGTGTGCCTAATGGCTGTATGGCTGCTAGATTAATCCAACCTAATGAGGCCGTATCTCTTGATAGTTGTAGCAACCAAATGGATTTGCGTTGAATGAAAATCTCAACTTTTCGTAAAATTCAAAACAATAATTAAAGGCATTTCCGGTCGCTTATCATCGACACAAACCTGAGAAAGGTAAATTATTACTGTCTATGTGCTGAATTCTACCGATTGGAGTTTGCATTCGGCGGCTGAATGCCTTCATTTAATCTTATAAGACTGATATGTCAATTTATCAAGAATTGTTTGTTTACAAATGAAGTTTATGCTTGTTTTTCTCGCGAAACAAATTGCATAGATTTAACTTTTCAAATAAAATGTATATCAATGAATTAGTGGAATAAAGAAATGTTACACAAATGGCAGGAAATCTCTTGTGTCGTTTATGCCTGGAGCAATCCGGGGAGTTACTCGATATATTCTCCGAGATAAGCGAAGAAATAAGAATCAGTGATCTCCTTAAACACTACTCCATAATCGAGGTAACATTTTAAGTACACAAACATACACACTTGCTTACATTGTTTTTATTTTTTCAAATTTCAAGTTAAAACCGAATGAAGAAATTTCTACAAAGATATGCGTTACCTGCTGGGGCAAAGTGGACGACTTTCATAATTTTCGCTTACAAGTTCAAAAATTGCAAGAGAGCATAAATTCAGTTATTTTTATTGATAACCGAACGGACGTAAATGAGATAGTTTTGTCCAATGCATCTTGTGACGAGGAACAGCACAAGGATCAAGCGGATACACTTCCCCTCAAGGAACAATTCACTGAGGAACTGTGCGCAGAGACTGGTGAGAATTCATTCAAGA
The DNA here is from genome assembly GCA_964034865.1 of Eristalis intricaria. NCBI lineage: Eukaryota > Metazoa > Arthropoda > Insecta > Diptera > Syrphidae > Eristalis > Eristalis intricaria. The sequence continues at coordinate 59,135,067 of OZ035877.1, read as the reverse complement.
AACGTGTATACGATTAATAAGCAAATTTATAATTCAGTCACAGTCGATGTTGATGTATGTGAATTTATGGAACCAGAACCCAATCGCGGCAGACCCCGGAAAACATCAACTTGTGAAGAGGATGATCTGAAACAGGATGATGATCGCAAAAGCAGGGTATTGCAGGGAACAAACGAAGATGAAGAAGACGCCAACGAGAGGCTCATCAGTTCTTTCTTCCACTTTAATTGTGAGATCTGCTACAAGAACCATCAGTATTGCGAAAATCTTTTCAATCACTACGAAACCGCACACAAGATTAGAGGCTTTATAACATGCTGTGGAAGGAAGTACTTTAAAATAACAAAAATTGCTGAACATGTCATGTGGCACAGAAATCCAGAGCTGTTCAGGTAGGTCACTGCCTATTTTTCTGTGTTTGGTGCAACGTTTATGGTTTTATAGATGCACAAAATGCGACCTCGACAAGGTATTCCCTGACAAAAGGCGTTTAGAAATGCACATGGTTACGCATGTCGAAGCAAACGCAAATCTATTCCGTTGCGAGTGTTGTGAAAAAACATTTATCAAAAAGTATCGCTATGAACAACACAAATTGACACACTTAAGCCCGGAAGAGAAAAAGTACATATGCCAAGACTGTGGAAAGCCGTGAGTAGAGAGCTGTACATTCGAGAAATGCACTGCATTTTCATTCTGTTTCAGCTACGCAACGGAGTCACTCCTGCGTGTTCACATTCGGGTTGTTCATACAAAAACGTATGCGCACATGTGTGAAATTTGTGCCAAAGTTTTCAAAAGTCGGGTATTCTTCGAGAAGCATCAACTGGAACACATGGGCAAAGCACTGCCTCGAGTGCAGTGCCAAATATGTAATGCTTGGATGAAGAATGAACACACAATGCGGGCACATCTTCGATTGCACAACGATGAAGGGGCAGTGCATAAGTGCGAGTTATGCGGTAAGACTGGCCCATCACGTAGTGCATTACTCAAACACAAGCGATATGTGCATTTTAGTGAAAGAAAATTCAAGTGCACTATGTGCGAGAAGGCTTTCAAGAAAGCAGTATCTCTTAAGGTAAACTAATAAGTCATTTTGTCGTACATCAGCTAGTAATGTTTAATCTTTTAGGAACACATGACTTTGCACACTGGGGAGGTTCTGTATAAGTGCACATTCTGTTCGAAAACATTCAACTCTGGCGCCAACATGTTTGCTCACAAGAAAAAGATTCATTATGATGAGTGGAAAATGGAAAAAGAACATAACTCTAAGTAGTACTTGTAACAAATAACAAGTATGTAAGCAACTGGACGTCATTTAGATTGTAATAATAATTATAGTTTCATGTATTTTTTTTGTGCGAAATTAAATTTAAGTCCCAAATTCATGCGTTGCTTTCGATTGACATCAGCAGCTCTGAGCTCACAATTGATTTACAATGGAGTTAAATCTGGGGAGAAATGATTTGTTCTTGATTTTTTGAGTCAAGCCATGACGAGGGCATCAACATTTAATGTTGTAGAGGTTAATCTCAGTGGCTGGTGATGATGGATGGCTCAAACCAACGACCATGGTTTTTCATAGTCAGTCAAGTCAGACATTTCGATTATTATGGTATTTCTGTTACACGCAAGTAGCATGATTTCAAACAAGTGAGTGCGATGTGTGCAAGTCCAACTTCCGCTTGCAAGGGGACATTGTTCACTAACTTACATATAATGCACCCAACGTCCATCTATAATCTTCCAATTCATAGATAGTAAACGGAAATAATTTGAAACTAGTGTTTGGTGTGCAAAATTCCTCACATGCGTGCCTATATCAATGTAAACAGGGACCTAAAGCGGATAATTCTTCTTGGTGGTTCACTTATTGGTAGGGTTTGTATATGAAAACGCAGTACGGCAACTAACACAGCTCTTTCTTGCATCTTTCTTGTCTCTTCTCTCTTACGTCAATAGCAACGTTAAGACTCGACAGTTGTTTATACGATTGCTTGACCACATATTGCAACTTGGCGGTCGCGCACCAAAAACGCTTGACAGACTTTAGGCTGTCAAATATAATCCCTTCTCGCGCACTGCTTTCTGTTTGATGAAAGATGAAACTAAAAAACGAGGAAAAATCGAATTTGGATGAAAACTCATAAAACAGCGAAATACATTGTACATTTTCTGTAATTTAAATTAAATGGAAATTCCGTTAAATCCGCTTCTTTGACACTTCATTTTAGTATTGTTTACTTTTCACATTTATTTTCATTCACAATTGTCTATATAATTCAAAGAAAACAAGACAACCTTCCTTATCCGCATTTCAAATCAGATTTTAATTCGTCATGTACACTCACTTAGAAATGAGAAATGTAGGTACTGATGTTGTACTATTCGTTAAACTTAACTATAAGTCGATCAAGCAAGCCGAAAAGTCTGCCGATTTGTTTACCGACCGTTCACGTTGAGGATTTGGCCCATCAAGTACGATTGTCAAGCAAATCGTCACGAAAATAATTGAGTCCCATAAATTGACCATATGTCCATATGTCAAGTACTACACCTGCTAGCTCAATGCGTAACAGTCGTAGCAATTGTAAATATTCCTAAAAAGTGAGATTTCTGTCATCTCTAGTGTATCGTCAAACAATTTAAATCGTCAAGCTACCTTTTCATTATCGAACTCATAGAAAATCAAAATTAAGTATCTGTCACGATAACGCTCAGTAATATAATCTCTTCGTGTAATCGTTTGCAACACGGAATGACAACTGAAGAGCAAAATGACTGAGACATGCGCCGTGTAATAGTGAAGTTTGGCAACCCTGAATTGAATGTGTACCTTTTTACTGAGCACACCCATTGGACACTACGTTTTCATGTTCACCTTTGTGAAACGCATGTTTGTGTTTCATCAATCAACAATAGGGGAAAAACCGAAATCTACAAAATCGGCAAGTTCGTTCGTAAATCAGGAATTGCAATATATTAAGACCAGCGCTTGCAAATTTCTTATTGAATATAAAGTCAGCAAGTAACACGAATATGGCTAGACAAAGAGGAAACTATGATGCCTACGAGGAGGATTGGGATAACGACGATAACACGAGCTCCAAGCAAACTGTAAGTCAACCATCAAAATACAACAGTTATGTTCCATCGCAAAAGCGCGAGTACCAGAGTCGTGGATACAGAGATGAACACGATCATCGGGACTCTAGAAATTCTGATTACCGTCAACGTGACACCGACCGCAATAGCTTCTATGGAAACGGCGGCAGAGGCGACCAAAGGAGAAGCACCAACGACCGCGAATACAGCAGCCGGTCTTCGGCACAATTCTCTGAGAATATATCGATATCATCAAATGACGTTGGTGCAATAATCGGCAGAGGCGGAGCGAACATTAAACGCATACAATCCGAGTTCAGTGTTCGCGTTAATATTGACCGTAATTCGAACAATGTTACCGTGTCAGGTGATTCTCAGGCAGCAGTGGATGATGCTGTCAATTCCATCAACAAGCAGTTAGACAGACAATCAGAACGTTCTGGTGGTTACAATAATCGGTCCGGTGATTCAGGTGAGATCAAGTTTGTTTCAATATTCGATCAGAAACCAGAGCCGGAGGAGGAGTTTCCGGTCATCGACTGGGATAATTTGAACAAGAAATCGGTAAGTTGTGAATCCGAAAAGTGCATGTTTATTTATTGAATTGTTTTTGGGGACTTAGGCTGAAGAACGCGCAAAACGTTGGGCAAAATGTCCACCTTTGGTGAAAAAGTTCTACGAGGAATCGCTGGAGGTTAAGAACCTTTCTGAAGAAGATGTTGCACGCATTCGTGCCGAAAACAACAATACCGCGGTCGACAGACTGTTCAAAGAAAATAGCGAAACTTCGGATCCTATTCCGAATCCAGTGTGGAAGTTTGAGCAGTGTTTCGAAAAGTACCCCGACTTGTTGGAGGAAATACGTAAACAAGTAAGTAATCATTGAAAACTCGAATCCCCGAACGATATTGAAGTCCTGTTTAGGGCTTTGAAAAACCGTCGCCCATACAATCGCAAGCGTGGCCGGTCCTCCTCAAGGGTGAAGACATGATCGGGATTGCGCAGACGGGCACCGGAAAAACTCTAGCATTTTTGCTGCCGGCTATGATTCACACCGAATATCAACCCGTTCCCAGGGGCCAGCGTGGAGGTCCAAACGTTCTGGTTCTAGCACCAACAAGAGAGTTGGCACTGCAGATTGAGAAAGAGGTGGCAAAATACTCTTTCCGCGGAATGAAAGCGTACGAAATTTAAAATCCCTAATTCAAAACTTTTTGCAATACTCTTGTTTCGTTTTTCATCTAGGATTTGTGTGTATGGTGGTGGCGATCGCCGTACTCAGATCGAAAACATTGAGAACGGCGTTGAAATCATCATCGCAACACCCGGTCGTTTAAATGATCTCATTCAGGCGAAGGTGATTAACGTTAGCAGTATAACTTTTCTGATTTTGGACGAAGCCGATCGCATGCTGGATATGGGCTTTGAACCACAAATCCGTAAAGTCCTCCTAGACATACGACCAGACAGACAAACCGTGATGACAAGCGCAACTTGGCCGCCAGGCGTTCGTCGTCTTGCACAAAGCTACATGCAGAATCCCGTGCAAGTCTGCGTTGGGTCACTGGACCTGGCCGCGGTGCATTCAGTGCGTCAGGTGATTGAAATAATAGAAGAAGATGAAAAGAATTACAGAGTAAGTGACAAGAATACGTTTCACAGGCTGTGAGTCTTCATTGTGTTGTTTGATTTCAGATAAGAGAATTCATTAGGTCCATGGAACCACATGACAAAGCCATAATCTTTTGTGGCAAAAAAGTTCGAGCTGATGACTTATCGAGCGACCTTTCGTTGGAAGGAGTCTTCTGCCAATGCATTCATGGATCCCGCGACCAGGTGACATTGCGAAAATATACACAAAATGGAGTTCATTGATAATGACTGCTTTTGATATTCCTCAGACTGACCGAGAGCAAGCGATCTCAGATATCACAACGGGTGAAGTTAAGATTCTTATTGCAACTGACGTAGCATCTCGAGGCCTTGACATAGAGGACATAACGTAAGTCTTCGTCTTTCGATTTGATCGGCCACTAGAAGTGTGATTTTGCATATTTAACAGGTATGTGGTGAATTATGATTTCCCGCGCAACATAGAGGAGTACGTTCATCGAGTGGGTCGTACCGGTCGAGCGGGTCGTCTTGGTACGTCATTAAGTTTCCTTACACGAAGCGATTGGGGATCGGCTAAGGAATTGATCGACATTCTCGAGGAAGCCGATCAGGAAGTGCCAAACGAGCTAAGAGACATGGCGAAACGATACAGCGTTATGAAAGAAAAGCGGGCCAACGAAATGGCATCATTTGGCGGTAGAGGAGGTGGCGGACGATATGGCGGCGGCGGCGGCGGCGGTGGTGGTGGTGGTGGTGGTGGTCGATTTGGTGGAGGTGGGGGTGGAAGGAATAGGTATTAACATACACCTAGCGATTAATATGATTGTAAATATCTATTCCACGCACAAAGTATTTCGTTAAATCTCATTTGAAATTGAATTCATTTATTTTAGTTTTTCCTTGCATAAGTAACATGCAAAACTCAATATGATAATATATTACTATTGTTGAAAACAAATTGGATAATATTATTTCTGCTAAACTCATCGGTCGATCCACAAGAAATGTCGTGGCTAAAGTCGTGCTGGCTGGTTGAGTTCTGGATCCACCTCGGACTGTAGTGAGTGCTACCTGTGTCTGATTGATACGATAACAAATCAATAGGCAGGATTCAAGAACAACCTTTCATTCATGCTTTAGAAGTAAAAAGGCAAATCGAAAAGTCAAGCCTGGTACGTATTTAGTGATTTCGACGGTTGAAACCACGCTACCACCAAGCCACACATACCCTTACACGAACATCTCTGACTCTTTAAAAATATGGCATGCCCTCTGCCCTGTAAAGCATTAAGATGAATTGGGGCTGGTCACAAACTGGTAAATAATTAGTTCATTAAACCCAACGTGGGAGTATAGGTTTGGAGTAAGTGAACAACATTAATTACTGCTGATAACTTCAGGCAGGTTAAGCTCTTGAATAAATATGTATGTAAATCATCAATTTCGTGTTTTTTTGTTTTTTTCCGATAAAACTCATTCCGCATGAAACAAAATAACACCAAATGCGTATCTTGTGGGCTCCTTTGAAGAAATCACAGAATTAACCCGAACTCGTCGTCCTCATTCTCATACCATATCAATTGCTAGACATTATTCTGATTCCGCCTTGCGACATTACGACGTACCTTTGTTGGATATCAAGCGACAAAACAAATCGTTGTGTGTGAACGCCAGTAAAATCCAAAATCCCAATTATCAATACCAAAAAGTGGTAGCACTCTTTTCTGACATTTGTAATCATTATTTATGAAACATTTGACATTCACGGAAAACGTCAACAAGATGTCTTCGTAGGATTAATTTCACCCGTATATTGACAAAAATCTGGTGCAACCGGCTTGCGTTCACTTGTGAAATTTGTAATCGCTTAAAAAACTTCATCGCTTGACCACCATCCTTTCAGTTTGAAAGCGACATTCATTCATTACACATCACTACTCATTGTTTTCAAACATCTTTTGTTTTTCACTTGTGTCGTTTGTGCATATACTACTTCATATTGGATCATACCAAAACAAACACTTGCATACATAACCCAATGTATAATTGCAACAATTACGAGTATAATTGTACGAAGAAATGTAAATGTCGATCTCACGGTCAGGAAATAACAGCTGCGCTAACTAAGCGATCGATTCCCGATGACAAGTTGGCAGCATTCATAGCGAAGACATGCTGCAACTTCTCAGAAATTACCGACGAGTTGGTAGGTGTTTATAAACAAAAATCCGACTAAGATCTTACAAATTGTTTTCCAAAGGGACGCTCAGCTGTGCACATCTCAGCTTCAGTTGATCGTTATGCAATTCTGGAGTGGCTGTTGAATCAGGTAAGTAAAAAATCGGGAGAAGTGCTTTAGGGTGTGATATGCTGATATGTGATTGACTTTTATTTCGAAGGGAGCCGTTATCAATAGCAGAGATAAGGAGTCAGGAAGTAGCGCGCTTCATAGGGCCATCTACTATGGTTGCATTGATTGTGCGGTTCTATTGCTGCGGTATGGAGCTAGCATAGATCTCCTCGACGAAGATACCAGAACTCCTCTTCAAAGTTGCTGTCGGTTACGTGATTTCTTGCTTTATGCTGATGTGTACGTATATTCAGTTAGCTTTGCTTAAGGTCTTGTCATAGAACTCCTTTTAGACCGCCAAACAATGAACTCTTGGTGTGGGGATCCAACAAGAATTATAACCTTGGAATTGGAAATGAAGAAGATACTCTGGCACCACAATTCATCGACTTTTTCCGGAAGGAACACATATCAATTGAACAAGTGTCTCTTAGTACTTATCACAGCCTTTTTGTTGACGCCAAAGGTCAACTGTTCGCTGTTGGCCATGGCAAAGGTGGTCGACTAGGTATGGTTTGATTTAATCTCTATTGAATTCCAAACCGTTAACATGTGTAATTTTTCTCCATCAAAGGGAATGGCACTGAAAACAGTCTGCCAGTGCCAGAGAAAGTAAAAGTGCATTTCAAGAACGCTGGCGAGAAAATTGTAGGCGTGAGTACATCTCGAAAGCATTCACTTTTACTGACCAACAAGGGAGCAGTATTTGCCTGTGGTCTGAATGAGGATAAGCAATTAGGCTTGCGTGACTGCCCAGAGAAGCAGCTCGTGTTCAAAGAAGTGGTGTCGTTGAGGGACTTTGGCGTCAAGAACTTGAGGAGAGTGATAGCGAGAGACTTTCATTCGCTTGCCCACTCGGACACAGTGATGTATGTTTGGGGCACAAATTATGGGCAATTTGGCTGGAGCAGTGGCGGCGAAACAGTGATACCAGTTCCACGTCAGGTAATTTGCTCACATTCCCCTAGTAGGCTGTAGTATATTTAGTGCATTTCGTAGATCAAACTACCCGAAGGAACAAGAATTGCATTTGTTGAGTCAAATAACTTTGCTATTGCATGCTACACGGAAGCAAAGTCGGTTTTGCTATTTTATAACTACAAGCTAAAGGCCATTAAACCACCGCAGTAAGTTTAAACATTAAATCCTTGCTTTAGCTTTGAATTGCTGACATTGGCTGGCTAGTTCTGTTAATCCTACTTGTCGCGATCCATGATCGGTCTTGCAATCTTTTCTAAATATTGGTACAATATTCGATACAATTTGCAGAATAGAAGCCCTGAAGAGCATTTCAATCGTTGGTGGTGACAACACCAAATTATCCAAAGGATCACCTTCAGCCCTAAAGATCTTGATGCTGACCGAAATCAATGTTGTGTTCATTTGGTACGAGGTCAGCCAACAGTACCTTAGGTAAGTTGAGTTGATGCCAGTGTCTTGGACATCCACTCTAAAGCACATTTTGCTCTCCCATAGATGCACCTTCTCTCAAATTCGCGTGAATCAGATTGATAAAATTTTCTACAAAGCCAATCAAGTCCTGATCTTGTCAAGTGGCGATGTTTACACTGGCAAATGCCGGCAAATTCCACTCGAAGTCTACCAGGAAAGCACGGAGGATGCTTGGTTCACACACGGTCAACCGCGAAGGGACATTTGCAGTCGTCAAAAGATTCGAATAGAGTTGACTCACATTTCACACTTGGACCGAGCGGTTGATGTGTTCTGTGACGATGAGTTTAGTTCATTCGCCGTACTGCAGGAGAGCTACATGAAGTATTTCAGTCTGCCAAAACTGATCCCAGAGCAATACAGTTTCAAGAAACTCTTGAACAATGCCAGTGCGTCGGACGGTATTCATGATGTTGTTCTCCACGTAGATGGGGAGCATTTCTATGGCCATAAGTTCATTATTTTCTCAAGATCTCCCGGCTTAAAGGAGATCATCAACGCGTACAATGACAAAGACATCTACCTTCAATATGACGATTTGACAAGTAAAATGTTTGAGCTTATCTTAAATAATATCTACACCAACTACTTCGTGACGGAGGATGGTATGATTTGTTGAGGTTAGAAATTAGTTTCGATAAAGTAATTACTTCCAGACCTTGATGACATCCAGCAGTCGTTGGGTCCCAGTTGTCCCACCGAGAGGTGGGAAGTCATCCAGGTGTTTCTGCGTTATCTTGAAATGTTTCAGCTGACAAGCTTAGCCAACTTTGTGAAGAGGTTTGTTGGATTCACTTTTTATCTTTCGCTTTTGAGTAATTTATGTTTTTCGTCTTTTAGCAATGCTGAGCAGCTTCCTCGTTTTGTGGACAAGTCAAAGTACCGCTTCAATCGGCTGAAACGCAGGGATTACCCAAATCTCTACGACGTGACGATACGATGCGCAGGGGACGTGGAAATCTCTGCACACAAGTGCATCTTGGTATCGCAATTGGAGTATTTTGATCTGATGTTTACTCACACTTGGTCAGAGAGATCAACAATCAACCTGACTACAGTCCCATCTGAATACATGATTCCGATCATTGACTTCCTCTATTCATGCGATGGCGAGCATGTTCGCAAGCAGAACTACTCAGGGGCGTTTCTCTACAACTTGGTTGTGTTTTGTGATCAGTTTTTCATCGAGCATCTGCGGAAGGTGTGCGAAGTTCTGATTCTTGAGAAGATAAACATTCGTAAATGCGGCGAAATGTTGGACTTTGCATGCCTCTACAACTGCAATGTCCTGAAGACCGGCTGCATAGATTTCATCTGTCAGAATTTGTACAGAGTGCTCTCGCAGCGGGTCTTGGAGTATTGTGAACCTGTGAGCCTCAATTGCATCAACGCTCACTATCGGAAAATGTTCAAGGCCGTGTTTGACTACAGGATGATAACGCCCGACTCCGATGCGGTGGACGATGACATTTTGCTCAGTTACGTGGACGACTTCGAGGTCGATCTGGATTTCAGGATGGACGAAGAAGAGATTATAAAGATTCAAGCAAAGCACAAGCAAAAACTGAACAAAGCGAAGCAACTCACAAGGCAGTACGAAATGGACGCAATTAATTCCATGAAAGAACTGAACCTGCGAGAGTCCAGTAGCAACAAATCGGACAAATCACAGGCGCTGAAGGAGGCCGAAGAATCAGCGGTAAAAATTCAAGATGAGTATAAAGCTTGGATGCAGGTCGGCACTAAAAAAGAAGTCAAGAAGAAGCCCGCCTCAGTAGCACCAACGTTTGTGAATGCAAACGAAGTCTTAAAAGTTGAACTCAAGCCCAAGGAGGAGCTGGTACCACTCAAAGAACCCCTCGAAAAGCCTGTTCCAGATGAAAACGCCACCAACAAAGTATCGAACTTCAATTTGGGTGATTTCACACCAATTAAGTCGGAGAAACTCTCTCAGAAACAAAGAAAGCGTTTGGTCTCAGAATCGTGGCGTGGTGAACCAATACCAACATCAACTCCCTCCAAGCCAATACCAGTGGTTCAGCCTCAGACACCGAATGCATGGGGCATAAGTAGTCCCCCGGCCACCGGAAGTGAGTTTGATTCTACGTCGTTTGCGAACATGACGCGCTCCCCTTCAAGTCTACCGCAAGAGTCTCCATTGAAGCGAAACGGATCCGCTGGACCATCACCCTCAACTAGTGGAACTAGTTTTTCGCAGATCCTGGAGGACGAGAAAAAGCAACGGGAGTACGTGGACAAAATGCGCAATAAATCATTAATTCTCACACAAATCGAGGAAACTGCCATCACTGAGTTGCGTGCTTTTTACAATGTCGACGATGCTGCCGATGAAATCATAACCATCGAGCGTAAGAGGCGACCGGTTACTATGAATTTTGCTATTTGGCAAAAGAATTAAGAGCCAATTTAAATATGTTGACAAAACGCGATTTAATTGTATATAACAGCTCTTATCGGCTGTACTGCTTTATTTAAGAATAAATTGACATTTATAAATTAAGGGTATGTACATGTGTTTTTGATCTGAGAATTCTTTGTTTCTGTACACGGTTGGGGGATTTGCTTGAAGTTCTTTAACTATCGGCTGTCAAACTGCGGTGATTGCAACAGAGAGATGCCCTTATGTGTTCATCGAGAGAGACTTAGGCAAGAAGTCGTAAGCCTTGTCTGAAAATGTGAACGCCTCATTCTCGAATCAAGGCTAAAGTCGGGAACATCAGCCCGATAACCGCCCGCGCCCACGCCCCGGAGGAGGACAAAGAGAACAGCAGCCAGGATGAATTCTATGATCTTCTAGAAAGGACATACGATCTATGCCCGTTCTAGGAGACATCGACACAAAGCTGATTAAGGAAGACATCTTTGCTACAGTCACTGGGAAGGCAGCGTGCATGACACCACATCCGATAAGGGACTCAGGATGGGGCCGTAGTCTCTCTGGAGCTGGCACGCGCTTCGCACACCTCAACATCCATAAATGGACCTGGCGGTTCCCTGTTCAATCAACCGTCAACCAGAATCAAGACTCAACCAGCGATCGACGTCACGCCCTCCGGCATACTTAATGTCCGAACGTTCCGAGGGGCGAACATCCACCGGGACCATTTCCTTGCTGTAGGCAAGGTAAGAACTCGGATATCAAGAGAACAGCGGAGTCGAGAAAGGACGCCACGGTTTGATATCGGCAAGCTACAATCGCAACGGACTGCTGGATCTAGGGTCTCCTAGGATATCTGTCTAAGTTCGAAGCCGCGAGCGGAAATAAACGCAGAAGATTGAAGGCGTTGTGAGAAGCATTTGCTGATGTGCTGCGTTTTACGACGCCATCAAAAAAACCCACGGTTTGACAGCAACTGCAACTGTAACCGTACAAAGCTCTACAAATAGAGACGAAGGGAACAGAGTTCAGTTCTAGATTCTCGAATTGAATCACGATTTTTAAGATAACTTTGGGCAATTTGTAAACTTTGCTCTGGCGTGAGTGTATTTACCATTTCCATTTCCTTGTATACTCAAAATAACCGGTATCAAATAAAATTTCCTAAGGTACCATTTTTCCATTCTTGTTCAAAGAAGGTATTTGAGTCTAGGGTGATCAGATTGGCAGCAAACGTCAGAAATTACTTTGCAGATTAAATACTGCTGGCTGTTCTTGCAAGCACCGATTAAATTGAATGGTTAATTTGTTTGTTAAGCTTGCGATCCGTAGGAGATATCGACTCGTGGTTAGGATCGAACAGGAATTGGTCATAACTTCTATAAGCACGCTCTGGATTCTAGATAGCGAAAGACGCAGTATACGCCATTTAAATTATGTTTGAAAGAGAAAACATGTTCTTAAATACAATATTAACTATAATACATAAATAAGTTCTTAGGTTAAGATGCAATTAATATATTATTGAACTTATGCCAAAGGTGGCTCCTAAATGGATGTCATGGCAACTCGTGGGTCACATCTTTGACATGCCCGGCGGCGTTGTAAATACAGCAATTTATTGAAGAACATTTGGATGAGAGTCTTGAGAGGTGTCTTGCATGGCCACGGTGGCGTATACGTAACATTTTTTCATCGGACGAGCAGGCTGTCTTTAGAGGTGTCTTGCTTGGATAAAGAAAAAGCACGAGAAGCGTTCGATCGAGGAAATGAAAAGGTGCTTCGGTAGGACTGATGCCTGCAAGTTTTATCGGCAAACCTGCCACGACAAAAATGGAGACTTTGTAGTAGAGTCGCAGTGATACTGAGAATCTGGAAATATCACTTCTGTAGAATGTTGAATGGCGGTGAAGACAAAGCAGAATGTTCCACTTAATCTGGACGATGATCGACGAGAATTCCGCCCACGAGGGCAAGGTAGCAATATCAAGATTGAAGTCTAACAAAGCAGCCGGTTTCGTCTGTCCGCTGAAATTTTCTAAGGCCGCAGGAGATGATCTGGATAGGCACATGGACCAGCTCATCAAAAAATGAGACCCTTTTGACTGCCCCAACTACAGAAGGATAAGTCTCCATAGCACAACATACAATATCTTTTCTGCCTTTCTTGTGAGCGCCTGAAGCTGTTTAAAAACAATCTGATGAGGCCGGGAATCGGAAAAGACCCAAGAAATGCAAATGGGCACCTACCACCTATCCTTGATTTCAAGGCTGCATATGACAGCGTGTACAGAGACGAGCTTTACAACGCACTGTCTAGTTTTGACATTCCTGCTAAACTCGTCAGGTTCTGCAGGATGATGAGAATTCTTCTCGCTGCTCCATCAAGATTGGTAACGAACTCACCGAGACCATCAATTTCAAAGAAAGGTTTAGACAAAGCGACGCGCTGTCATGTGACTTCTTGAAGATTGTGCAAGACTTACACACCAGCACTACAGGCACGGTCTTCCTGAAGTCCGTACAACTCTTAGCATACGCAAATGACATTGATGTGATTGGCAGAACACAGCAAGCCGTTAAAGAGGCGTTTGCTGGCATTGAGACAGTAGCGGACAAAATGGGTCTAGCGGTAAATGAGGGCAAAATAAAGTATTTATATGCTGTCATCGGGAAACTGCATACAACATCCACGCCTTGCCAACCACTGTTTCCACGGATTTGTGGAGCAATAGAGTAATAGAGCCCTCGGTCGAAGGAAAGAGTTGACTTTATATATGACTTTGACCATCCCAGTACAGCTGTACGGCGCAGAGGCATGACAATCTCTGAAGCGAATTCGGAAATCCTGTTTGCAACTGTACGAGCTGTATAACGTCATGATCCTAGCTAGGCTTTTATGGATCCAACGCCTAAAGTAGATAGGCCATGTACAGCGTATGGGCAACTGTGCTCAAGCCTTCATTGACTCCGAAACAGCGGATGCTCGCGTTTAGGGTGGCGCACCCAGGCGGGGAAGGACCTCGACCAACTTGGAGTGGGACACTGGTCGATGATGGTTGTTGGTTGAGGCCCAGGTCCATCCCGGGCTATAGCGCCATTAGAAGAAGAAGACGAAAATCTCGCAACTATATTAAGCAAAAAAATCAACGGAAGTCGATATTAGATCAACGCTTTTAAACAAGCGAAATCTCTCGATGTTATTCCTTGGGTGAGTTAACATTTGAATCTTTACAAGACGATTCTCCTATTCTGCTCAAAAACTTACTCCACCCTATGAATGTTGAACGATTTCAAGGCCGTCACTCAGCGACCTCGAGCCATTAGGCTCGAGTGTCAAAAATAAGCGATAAGCGATACTTATCAACAAATTTTACTCGTTGGTATTGTGATTGTCAATTATCAATGGACGATTGATAGTTATCAATTTTTCCATTGTGAATAAGGCCAAAGCGTTATTATGAGTGTCAATTGACATCAATTTTTGTTGATAAATGTCAATTATTTAGTCAATCGGATTTTTGAGGACGACGAACGCAGAGGCTTCGAAAAAAATGTAAAATGTAATTTTGTAAAGTTTTCAAACAATACAAAAGCATATATTTATGAGTTATTTATTGACTTAAATTATACTGTAAAATTCTTCTTTCGAAAAAATATGCTTTTGCCCGTAGTTTCTCAGCATTAAAGTGATTAAACTTTATCCATTTCAGGAGTGGGCTTGATGTATTCCTTTTGCTTTAACTTTCCCTTTAGATCTCACAAAAAATAGCAATAGGCTACAAACATTCTTCACAAAACTGAAAAGGACTATCCATAAGAATATATTTTGACTACGGTGCTACCTACACATCATCCAGGGAATTAGAAGGATTAACTGCATTCGTCGTTACACAGAGGATGCCAGGTTCAATACCCGAATTTACCACCTATCATAATTCACGGCTCCACCTCTTTCGAGTCACTAACAATGCTGACAATGCAAATGCAATTCCTGTCTAGAAAAAGCTTCTCAAATTCGCAGTTCGGAGTCGGCATTAAACTGTAGGTCCCTTCCACTCGTGAAAGAACAATAGCACGCACAACACGACTGGTTGCTGAGAAGCTAGGCCCAGGTCCACCTTGGACTGTCGCGCCACCCATATCATTATTAAAACTGCATTCATCTCCTTAAAATTTCATCCATCAAAATCTTCATCATCGTCTATCAAACCTAATTAAAAACTCATGATATTTAAAGAAACTCATGATTATTTAAAGAATTTTCGACACAACAGAAAAGAAGACAAATGAAATTGTGTGCTGCTTTAACTGTCAAATAAATTTCTCAGTCACACAAATAAAATTAATTTATTCACAATAGTCAATCATTTTATCAACTGAGTTACACAATACCTAAATCAGTAATGAAGTATTACAGAGATGGCCTTCACAGCTGATTGTCCCCTTGTCCATCGACGAATTTGAGTGCTTTTTTGACAGATATTTATGAAATTTTGACAGTTATTCACGAGATAACATAAATGCCGTACTCTGATTGGTCAATTTGGTTTAAGAAAACGATATACAAAAAAATTGTCAAACATTTTAAGGGGCAAGAGAGGTCACTCTTTTATACTTCATTTCTGATATAAATCGTTTTTGATTAACAAATTTATCAATCGTCAATTGATTGACATTTGACACTCGCAATGGGGGTGTTAAGAAAGCAGCAATCTGAGTAACATCAAATTTTCAATTCTAACAACCAAAATAAAGGTAAACTCATTCATTCGTATGCACCGTGCAGACCTGCAAGTTTTATTGAACATAAATTAAACAATTTAACTGTAGAACATGAAAGGAATTTAAAAACACAACAGATTGACTGATATACAATTGAAGAGAAACAAGAAGAAGAAAAAAAACATAACAACTGCCGAGTTTTGATACCGCAACCATATCTTAAGCGTGTCTAAACTAAAATTACATTTCTAAATAAATTACAATAGATGACCGTTAGCGATCTAAAAACACTCCTTTCTAAACGCGAAGTCATACTGGTCGCATTTGTAGCGCAGAGTCTTCCCCAATTGCGGAGGGCCGCAATAGAATACGGTCACCTTTCCCTTTTTCTGAGCTTCTAGCTGCTTGAAAACCTTATCCCAGTTCGGCCGGCCGGCATTGGTTCGCGTTTTAAGGCCGGTTATTAAGTCCCGTTTGCCCTGAAAATTGCTGAATCGTGAATCATTTGAGCGAAGTGATCTGAGGATTGGGGTTACCTTCTCGTGCAGGAGGTCCAAGGCTAGCTGCAAGCCGACTGCTTTCATGTCCGTCTTTTGCAGGGCACTGGTTATGTACATGTGCATGTCCAGGAATCTGGAAAACAACAGAGGAATTGGATGATTACTGAAAGAGATGTGAATTGATCTCGTACCTCTCCATTGCGCCGCCCAGTTCAGCCTGCTCGATCTCGAGCTGGGTTAACAAATTCACAAACCACTCAAACGAACGTTGATCGCGGTTGATCCAGAAGAAGTCAACTTTCCGCAGGTTCATCACCGTCCGTGGGATGTCACTTGCCCATTCGTGGTGGCACCGGGGGCAGCTGTGTCGGGCCTTCCAATACCTGTGCATGATCGACTGCAGGATAGAGGCAAAGGGTGTCACCCCGATGCCGGTGGCAATGAGGACGGCATGTTGGGCATCGAATATGTGACTCGATGGTGCACCATATGGACCATCGATGAAAATCTAAATGGGTCGAGAATGTGTAATTAAGGTTGGTTTCAGTGAGTGAGCGAAGTGTTGAGGTTAAGAAAATCGATTGAATCCATCATCAAGGTCTCGCGAATGAGTAGACAATCAAGTATTTTGAGCTGAAGCCCATAGATTCATTGAACTAGCATGTCACGGAAAGACACCTAGATGATGGATCACAATCGAAAACAATCTGAAATATATTTCATACAAAAAATAAAAAGCAATCAAAGCTTGCATTGAAGCAGTGGAAAACTGAATGGAAAATAAAAGAGTAAAATATTAATAAAAGACCCAAACCTCTAGGACGCCAACATCAAGGGTAACCTTGCTACCAGAATTATTAGTTGGAGTTGGACTGTTTTTAGCCACGCTGCCACAACTGCGCTTGGCGCTAACTGATGTCGACAGTGATTTAAGAAATGTCGGTCTGTACAAACAACTTGTTTTAGTAGATCCCTTGGAGAAATTAATTGTGACCAATTCGTTAATGTTCAAATTTGTTTTCCAAAAAAAAATAAAAATAAAATAATTTCGATTAGGAAGGGTACTGAAAAAAAGACTATAAACTAAAGACTTCCGCCATCAAAAGCGTAGAGAGCCCAAGAACAAAAAAAAAGTTTGAATCAAAAGCCAGAGCGTGTGGCCTTTGTCAATGTACCTCTAATGGTTTTCCCACGGGATAGTTGACTCCCTGACTGGTGCCGGGCGGTGAGTTCGATGCTGCAGTGGGGTGAACTTTATTTAGGGTAAGAGGTGTTGCACTTAAAGGAGTTATGCTTACGTGAACCTCGTTTTATGATGTGACCCTCTTCGGCCTCTTTCTGTGTGTACATTCCCGGCGAGACAACTGCAAGTGGGGGACAATAAGAAACTGAGGGACGATCGCATGCGGCGAAAATTACTCACTCATCGAATTCGAAGACGGTCGCGGCTCGCAGTTTTCCAGGCTCGGGGTCTTGAACGCTATGATCGTTGGCTTGTTCCTCATGTAGCGGAAGCTTTGGGCAAGCGACTTATTCTGCGGACTCAGATAAGCTAAGCCCAGAGCTTTGACGTGGGCTCTTCGAATTTTGGCATCATCGAAGGACTTCTCCGACTCAGAGCGGGCGTACTCGCGAAGCCTGGGAAATAATGTCACAAGAAGAAATGAGAAGCTAAAAACATCGTGACGACTTACGCCTTGAGACGTTCCCTTTTCCTGTACTTCCCGTCCATGTCGGGCATTGAGAGACTCTTCTCCAGCGGGGTCTTCCTGAACAGCATCATTTGCAGCCTCTTGTCCGGCGTAATTTTCCTTTTCGATGCATCTGAATCAACAGATCCATCGTCCGACACAAACGCCTTGTTTACTGCCCCGGCTGCCTTTGATGGCACCGCTTCCTTGCGGGAGAAAGTCCTCTGCAAGGTTTTCTTGAAGTTACTCATCGTCGTCTTCTCCGGCTCGTTCGATTTTCCCGCTGCGTCATCTGCGGCAGGGGTGGGTCCGCTTTTGCTGTGCCTTGGTGGCCTGAGCGGTTGGGGGTCAGCTCCGTTCTGTTTGTCCAGTAAATCGGAGTCCGAATTTGCGGTGTGCAGCATTTTGGCGAGAAAGTCTTTCTGTGGCGTCGTGGAGTGTGCCCCCAGATCCGTCGTGCTGACCTGCCCTTGCGGAACGTGCGGAGCAATCTCGCCGTTGTGCAGCTTCTCTTGCTCCTTGTAGAAGTATTCCGAAAGCCTGTTCGTCCACTCGCCGACCGCTCTTATATGCAACCACATGTAGTCCTCTTGTTCCGGTGCGCTGCTTATGGTGAATGGGTGCCATTCGTATTTGGCTATCAAGGGGATGTTCACGAAGACATAGTCACCCGGTCGAAACGCGAAGTTGGCGGGACGTTTTATCACCAGGTGCACAACCCTCGACGGCAGCAGTAGCCCCGAGCTGATGTAGGTTTTCCCGTGTTCCGACTTCATCCACGCAAACCGGATGATCCTCTCGATCAGATAAACCAAGCCGGGCACGATGAACCACTTCCAAAAGTTTGGACCATGGAAGATGGTCAGGATCCAGAAGGGAACGTACAGTAAGTGCGTCCAATAGAAGACCTCGAAGCTGCCTTTGCGCCGCACAAAGGGCTGCGAACAGATGAACATTATCAGCAAGATGATGATCAGGGCCACTCCCGTCGGATTCGCACAGCCTGGGACAAGACCGAAGAGCTTCGGTCGATCGGTGAGCAGCCACTCCGCCAAAGTGAAGTTCGCGGCGTTTAGCTCCGGGTCGTTTACGACGATTGTAGAGAAGTTGCACAAGTGCATAACTGTGTGCACAAGGCTGAGGACTGAGATGACAACGCCTGTTAGCTTATGAAAGTAGATGTGATTGTCGAGTGGCAGATACGAACTAAGTCCCTGCGATCTGAGGTAGGTCAAGGAATTCCTCAACATCAGCACCAGAACCCAGGCGCAGTTAAAGTTAAGACACTGTCCTAGAAGGCATGCGATGTAAGTCAATAAATGCTGCGTCAAATTGTTCAAAATTACCACAAGCTCTTGCTAGAATCACGTAGCCGTTGCTGTGCCTGTATTGGATGGACCTCGAGACAAAGAGACCCACATTGAAGGCTATGTACACGAAGAGGTACGACACGAAAACCTGGTTATTCCTGACGTAGGCCGCCGTGAACTGGTGGGGAATGCCTACACATCTGTGTGATTTCGGCTTCTTCTCCGGCTGCACCGGGACCAGCCAGCGATCGATTCTGAATGAGATGAAGTGAAACTTTATTAGAGTTCTACGATTTGGATTTTTCAATTTTACGTTATACTCAAGTTTTCCAGAAGGCCGCCGTGCTTGTGCAGTTGACTCTTCAGAGCCTCGTACGTAATGGCCCCCCTGTTGTACGGATCGGCGTCTTCGAACATGGCTGTGGTGAGATCTTCTATCTAGAAACCATTTTTCAAGCCCAAATCTAAGCCGAACCCATGCGCAACTTACTTGATCTTCGGAAAATTCCATTCCGTTCTCCTCCATGCAGGCGCGTATCACATCATGGAACTCTCTGTGCTGGATCAGTCCATCGCCTTTGTAGAATACGTACGTTCGAGTATTTAAACGGGTGAATATTACATTTGCATACGTACCATCGATATCGTAAATTTTGAACAAGAAGCGAATCTTGTCGTCCGCTGATTGCCCAGAAAACTGATGGATCGCGTCGATGAATTCCTGCAGGGATATGGAACCCGAGTTGTCCTTGTCGAAAATTTGAAAAACTCTTTCCGTGAAGAATGGCTACGGACAGAGAGGATGGAGAATGATCAGAGAAATGTGCGAGTGAGGCGCTTTGAATACTCACGTTTTTTGAGGTTACGATCTTTTTGAACTCCGCTCGGCTTATTTCTTTCTCGTTGCCAACGGTCCGCCGGAACAGACTTTCCAGGCGCTCCAAGGAGCTTTTGTCGAAGCCGTTACGAGGTCTGCAAAAAATGTGGGAAACGGAAATGAGCGAAGGTAGTTAAAAATGCGTGTAGTTCGGTGCGAAATAGTGTGACTTTTTCAATGTGAATCTTTAGTGGAGAGTGGGTAGGATACACTCTAGTAATTTTCGCATACATTAGGTGGTGTGAATAAAAACTGAGTGTGAGGATTTCCTTTCCATTTTGGAGGAAATGCTCCATCTGGTGTGAATACAAATATATTTCGCTCCGTTTTGGTGTGAATAAACATAGAATATGCTCAGATATCGTTAGTAGAAGTTGAGTGTGCATAGGAGGTGACTTCAAGAGAGAAAAAGTAATAACAATTTAAAATAGTGGAAAATACTGCGTCGGAAGAGGAATACTATCTGTAATGGAAATCAGGTGTTTGCAATTTTATTCGTGCTTGATGGAAAAAAGCCAAACTTGAGACATGAAAAATAAAAAAGTTGAAAGCTGTGGAAGAAGAAATAAAAAATCCATGGGTTTAATTTGAACATCTTGCAAATAAATAAAATAATTGATGGCATGAAGGCCCGCGTCAAATCTAAAGGCGATAAGAAAAAGACGGGCAATCTTCCCATTACATCAAGAGACCAAAAACAATCAAAGGTATGGGACTCTCACCGGTTACTTCAGGAATATCGGAAAGTAAATGAGTACTTAACCATTCCATGTTATCAAACTCGAATCTATAAACGTTCTTGAAATTATCCCCTGTCCCCCGCATGAGTTATAATTTCTTGTTTTCCGTTTTTCTTTAAAAACATTATTGCAGATATTTTGCACCCGCCTTTACCCGACTTTGCACTCACCCTTAAAGGCCAAGAGGCTCTAGTTTTCAAACGTCAACTGAAGAGAGGGTACCTACTTTGAGGACATTTTGTATTCACAGAAAATTGAGTATTTCCTTTAATGAAAATACTCGATTCATGTGTTCCTACTCAGAGTGTTTTCTCAATTTTTATTCACAACACCACGTTATCGGGTTTTCGAACCCACTCGATTTCATTGTTCTAGATCATCCGTCAGTGAGCGGTTGTCAAACTGAACAACCCCATAGCGTGAACTTCAGTTTATTTTGGTAATTTTGGTTTTATTTTATCTCTCTCTATTTTGTAGTGTTCTCCCGCCTATCGATCTTCCAACTATTGAGTGCACGACCCAAACATTGAAGGAAAGTGCGAAAAATCTCAGTGTTATCCTGGACAGAAAACTTAACTTAAAATTAAATGCCAATGAAAGAGTAGAAAAGGCGGCCTGTGCTTTATACCCGAGCAGCAGAATATTCGGCAAAAGATGGGGTCCAAACCCAAAAATAATCCTGTGGTTTGGCGATTGTCAGGCCTATCTTGACGTATGGAAGTATAGTATGGTGGTAGGGCTGCCTTAAAGCCGCCAATCTAAAAATGCTAACTGGCGTTCAAAGGCATGCATGCCTTGGTGTGACAGGAGCAATTTCTACGGCTGGCTAAGACGTTTTACTGGGTCTTCTCTCATTCTACCTCTACCTGCAGATAACTGCGGCTATGAGCGCCATCAGGATTTCCCAATCCAAAGTCTGGCGTCCCAGCCCCCAAGGCCACGCATGCATACTCATTAGACCACAGATCGAACTTTTCCTTCCCTCCTTAGAATTCGAAAGACCCTTTAGGTGGCATTTCTCAACTAGGGAGGAATGGAACTCCAATGAACCCATCAGCAACTCGACCTCGAAGATGGAAATGGGCACAAGCGCGGGCATTTTATCCGAGGTTTGAATCTTGCACTGTTCTATCAGATCTGATTACTGCAGTGTTTTCCAAGTGGAGGTCCTGGCGGTCAAAGAAGCGGCCAATATGATGTCGATAGCCAAGCGGCCACAAAAGCAATTTTAGCTTAGAGGTCAGGTCCAAGCTAGTCGCAAGCTGCGGCAAAGAGCTCAAGATTCTTGGTACGCAGCATTCGATTTCTCTAGGTCGCAAGTCATGCAGACATATCCGGCAACGAGGAAGCAGATGAATTTGCCAGGAAAGGGGTCTTAACCAACCTTTATCAGGCAATCCAAAGCATATATCCACCCCTAGTAAACGTCAAGAAGAAAGTGGATGATATAGTTAGCTAATGAAAGGTGGAACTCCGTATCCACTTGAGAGACTACCCGAATGCTGGCCGAGGTCCAATAGTCTCCTTTTATACAGCAAAGGAATGCTGAGAAAGGTAATAGGCGCGCTAACCAGCCATAATGATTTAAGATATCATAGGAACAAAATGGGACTTACCCAGGAAATTATATTGAGGGGCTGTGGGGTGGAAGAGGAGTTAGGGAACACACCTCTGTGTATTGAGACAAACAACTCTGCGAGAATTCTTCTTCCAAGACCTTCAAGAACTTGCAGATATCCCACTAACATCTATTTGCAGGTTCGTCAGGATTTTAAGATGGCTGGATTGAAAATCTCACCTACATCTGAGGAAAAGTGGCATGATCAGCAGTAGACAACACCAACTGGAGTACGAGTAGGCTACAGCTACGGCTGTTTTGATGGCCATTTAAAAATGAACAGCTTATGACATTTGAAATCACTTCAACGCGGTGGGAATGACCTATTGTTTAATAAGAGAGGTTTCAGTAATAATTCATCCAAATTTCGGTTCGATGGGAAAGTAGTGTAAGTCGTTTCTGGACTACTCAAGAGGTAGACTTTGAATGCGTGCCACAAATGTGTCAAACGAGTAAATGTGCATTATCCTAAAACAATAGACTCAGTTCTTCGTTTATATGGAATCATTTGAGCGAAAAATACAGACCGTGTTTATTTTATTTACTCATTAGAAACACAAATACGTAAAATACTATCAAGGTTGAGTACATTAATTTTCCGCGAAAGCACTAAAAAATGTCCACAAGAAACAATAATGTCTTGGCTTTTTTTGAACTATTTTCTTGTGCGTAAAAGATTTGTTGTGTGAACAGATGAAGTGATGAGAGCGTTTAAAAATGGCTACATAGGTAGCCGGTTGGACATGCTGATGATGTTTTTTATAATCGTGGCGTAGAAGATAAGTGTCAACTCCACATCGAGGGTTCTTCCCTTTATCCCCAACACGATCCACATCTTCCAAGTCACTGTAGCTTTTGCAAAAATAATTGTCCCATACTGTCCGATTATGAACGTCCTGAGTGCAAGGCTGCTTGTACTAAGCAGAAAGAGTGATTGTTTAATATTTAGTACTGGCCATATTTCCTTTGTTTGAAAAAGACGCCTGCTAGCCATTTGTGGTGGGTTGTTTTAATTGTGCGGGTTAGACAATAGGCGATCTGCATGTATGCTGTGTATATGCTTCTGGGGCCGAGGAGGTTGTACCAAACCTAGCGAATTCATCGGCAAGGCAAATGCCTGTCACCTTGTTCCGGCATCCAAATGAAGTGAATGTTACAATGCTCCGTCATCTTGTTAGCTCTGAGACACCCTGCAATTAAGGCATTTTTTTTAAGTTGAACATAACATAGATTTCATTGGCTGTCAGATCAGATGGTGATATTCCTTTTGGATATTACATTGTCCTTAAGCCAGGGCAGTAACTGTTTTATCGCAATGGTTTGTGCGTGAACATGCAGTAGACACCTACAGTCACCACTTCGTCTATCTTAGATTCGTTTGGATATATTGTAAGGAGATTGACCAGCTTCTGTGTATGAGACTACCAATCCGATCTGGAAGGTATACAGATGGATAATTTCTTTTCGAAGATGGCTTGGGGTATCGATGCCGTTGGGAAGGAAGTTTTATTCATAAAGAATGGTTGAGTGACCGATGTTGAGTTCAGAAAATACGTGACAATTCCAGCTGCATTGTCCGACAAGCCAATCTAATGAAGCGTGTTCTTTGTTCTTGAGACAAGGGACTTTAAGTTTTCAGCTTTGTTTTCTGTGACAGTTGGTTTGAGAGTTCCTGATTGTTTTGGGGTTAGTCCAGTTTGGCAATTCATCATGCAAAGACTTATGTCAAAGAAACGTTTAATCATTTATTTGGAATACCATCAGTCATGGTACAATCAGTGATTTAACAATTGGACACAAAAGCCAACATAATCTTGGCTGTGGCGATGTGGGGATGCATTATTGGCCAACAGCACCTGTTACTTCGGTTTTTCCAAAGTCGAAGTTCCGAAGTCGAAGGAATAAATTATGCTTACCAAATCTTGCTCTATCTTATACATCAACGAAAATTTTGACGGCAGAAAAAAATCTTGGTACCTATGATCGAAAGAAACAATTTGCATCAGATATTTCGTGATGACAGATGGATGAGAAGTTTCCAGCTGTACAAGCAGAAATGAATTATCATAGAGCCGACTTCACGATATTCATGAATTTTTGACGGTTATTCCCGAAATAACGTAAATGCCGTCCTCTGATTGGTCAATTTGGTTTATGAACACGTTATGAAAAACAGTTGTCAAAAATCTTAAGAGGAAAGAGGGGTAGAAGTCGGGAATCGGGGATCTCTGTAATACTTCATTTCAAGTATATGACTAAAGTCCGGCGAGCACCGATTTTTCGAATTTGAATCGAGTTTTTCGAATGCGAGTTTTCATGACTGTCACAGAAACAAGGCACAAGTACCATATCAGTCTCAAGGCTTTGCTGGTCCAAGAAATATGTAAAAGACGGATGTATACAAAAAGCATGAAAAAAGAGAAAAGGTATTTTTATGCTTTTCAGTAATTGAAAAGATTTTGCGGAGTATAAATTAAAAAGGCGACCGTGGCCTTGTGGGTATGTACGTCGACCCCTACGCAAATGAACCTCTCTGCCTGGGTTCAGCCGCCCCCCTGTATCGCCGCCCATATGTTGTCTTTTGAAGTAGACTTTGGATTGGGTATTGTTAGTTCATCAGAAATGAGTTAGGGCATGGGCAGAAATGAAGTAAACGATACCAAAAAAGTGCTGTTGCTTATCTCTGTAATACTTCATCTCTGGGTATGAGCAACTGTGCGGTAAGCCCTTTCCTGTGGATATTATTGTAAACTGTCAAGATAGTGTCAATGAGTTTAGCTGACGGCACAGCCGTATCATAACATTTTTGAGATGTAATGTTTATACGAAGACAAGGAGTAATCATAATTTGTTGTATCCCTTGTATGAGACCAGAAACGAAATCAAATATAAGTCCGTGTTGCCCCTCCGCCGCTCCATGAACCTCCTAAACCAGTGTAAAGCCACGTTGTTCTCATTTAGTACTCAGCCAACAATAACAAATGTTTATCGGTGAATACAAAAAAAAAAAGAAAACAGGCCGATCAGGATGACTAAGGAATACGATATGCATCGTGAACCTCAAGTCGAATTGCACGAAATCTGTACGTCCATGACCAGATGTTCAACTCCGAAGAGTGAATGCGGGAGACCAGACCTTCGCGCCCGTTGCCGATTTGCGGCTGCACAAGCAAAGCGTACTGCCCTTGCTAGGGTCTTACCGTCTGTCGTTGACTCATAATTTATTCATGCTCCAATTGTAAACGATCGCATGAGTGCGAATATATGGATAACCTTATGAGTTTAAATCGTATCGTAGTCATAGCCCTTAATGAACAACCACATGTGGATAGACAAACAAATCCTTTCACCTTGGATCGGAATTTATGTGTTTCACCGGGGAAGCTGATCGGGAATGTTTATGGCTCTCGCATTTCGAAATCATCCCACGCAGAGAATGGGCACAGGAGAATAAGAAACGTGTGTTCATGAGGATACATAGAGAATGAGTGTGTAATGGCGGACGAACTTACCTCAAATTCGTTACTTTCGACACGAATTCCATTATCTGATTCGTGGACACCAGATTGGTTCCGTCCACATCGACGAGTCGAAAAAACTTGTCAAATATCTAGAAAAGATTGCATTTATGAGACAATTGATAAATTGATAATTTTCGAACATACCCCACGGGCTTCCCAGATGTCAGCGAAGTTCCTGAATGTCACCTTGCTCTCGCCACATATCACAAATGTCACCGATTCCAACTGCTCAGCGAAGTCCTTCTGCCTGTCCTCCCTGAAAAGACGTGAAAAACCATCAAAGAACGACAATTAAAATGACACACAAATACAAGCCAGTTCTCAGACACACAGCAGTGGCCGCTGATTTACTCATTGACAGTTGTCGGAGAGATTCATATTATGTCCAAATAATGATGCTTTCCAGGTGCAAGGCAGCAAGCGATCAGCGTTTCTCGCCCATCGCCCATGTGGCAGCGAGCAACCTAATGCAGACATTCGATTGCGCGACGTACGTATTCAGGTAGGCGGACGTACTACGAGCCGGACAAGTGCAATTTACCATATCAGACACATGACCGTGGTCGTGATCGCAGTCGAAAGGAGTCCTCTCCGCAGCAGAGGAACCACTGTGCTGTGTGTCCGTGGTGATTGGAACATGGCGATTGCGAACGTGTGTGGCGCTTGATGGCCAATAGAGTGGTCGGTGGTGTAACAGTCGGTTTTACAAACATTCTGGCCGTCGACCGACGAACGATGACCGCGACGACGACGGTGGCTGATGATGATTTGCATGCAGAGATACACCACTTTAGCGCTGGTGACCAGTTTGTTTCGTGTAAATAGGCCCGTGGAGCCCGCTAGATAAAGACCAGGAATGCAATGAAGTGAAATTAAGCTAATTTACTAGGAGGTCGGACGGCTCCGGCTCGTGAATGGAGGATAATGACTGCTGGACGAGATGTAATTTTAATATTTACGCCCGATGGCGGCTGTCTGGAATTTGTGGATGCCATTCCCGACAAATGATAGGAGAAACATGTTTTCTCCACGGACATTCTGGCTTAATTAAGCCGCGAAAACCGCTTTTCGCCGAGGTGATTGCTCCAACGCGATAAACTATCCGTGGACAGCGAATATGGAGGAATTGATTGGTCCCATCCGTAGGATTATCTTCCGATAATCCCGTCACAGGCACCTGCGGCCCGTAATTTGATTGACTTTTGATCCGCGAAATGATCGATTGATTGATAGCGTGTTTTTTGCTGCTTGTTAAGGCACCTTGCACGCATGTGTCCATTAAGTGACTTAGCACGTGATGCCGGCTTATAATTGGACATCCAGTGCGACTGGATTGTCCGCTGGTCAGGTGACCAGCCAGTTGCGGAGGGACAATTGGGTGGATATGGGACGACATTTGTGACGGCTGGACTCGTCTTTGCCACAGTTAACGTGACGTCTTCGGTGTGATTGTACTTACGTTAGGCGACCTTTGAGGTGTTCGATCCATTGCTCTTGTTCGAGATATCCTTGGCCATCGATGTCGAAGAGGTGAAAGAGTTTTTGCAGGAATTCCTTAAAAGACACAAGAATAAAGAATTTATGGATATTTAAAAATAAGTTGATTTGGTTGAAATGGTTCATGCAGCTCTACTTAAGGAAACAAACCCCCCAAGCTAAGGCTGGTTTCTACATTTTAGACGTTTTCAATTGAAAGGTGTCTTAATTTGCACAACATTTGCATAACACCCATTTTTTTCAAACGTAACTCTTTTTTAACTGTTGTCAGTGAATCGAAAGAGATAGTTTTATGACAGCGCTCGAACCATTGGTCTGCCCTGTAGGAGAGAAGGAACATGGTACTCGCTCCAACCACCTCGTCCTGGGTCTGACAAGCTGTCGCTTAGCTGGTGATATCGCATTCAAGCCCAGCCTCGGTAGTCATGATGATAGGGACATCCGTGCCACGTGATCAGCAAATCATGTCAATATCAATCACGCATGCTAATAGCTTACCGGATTGCTGGAAGTTCGAGTCTTGAGTAGTGGCGTGTGAGGTTCGCCGTGGCGTAGTGGCTTGGTGCGTCAACTCCTAGCAGAGGCTGCCAGGATCGATCCCCGAGCCTCGGTTCCACCTCTTTCGAGTCACTGACAACAGTTATCTTTTCTAGAAAAGCTTCTCAAGTTTCGACGATTGGAGTCCCCATAAAAGCTGTAGGTCCAATCCAGACGTAAAGCTAGGCCCAGGTCCCCGTCGAACTGTCGCGCCACCCATATTTATTATAAGTTTAGTGTAAGTCTTGCACAATTTTGTGAATAACGATGTGGAAGAAATGAAATGAGCGCCCGTCGCGTCGTCTTGTCAAAAGCCTTATTTTACATTCAAGCTCTCGGAGAGTTTGGTGTCGACCTGATTGGAGGAACCGTAATATCCATGGTCGTCCTGCACAGCTGGGCGAGTTTGGCAGGAATGTCAAAGCTAGATCCAGCGGTGTATTGCTCGTCTCGTAGCCTTGAAATAAATGAATATAAGGTGAGTGACGGGTTGGACTTCTTGGTGTTTTTCGAAGATCTGGCGCGGTGTGAGGAATTGGCCTATTGTGGATTTCAAGCGACCGAATTGACACTGATAAGCAGATAGTTGTATTGTATATTCAGGAAACATATCCCTCGATAGTTGGAGCTGTCATAAGGGACTTTTTTCTTGTGGACGGGCAAACGATAAAGAGATTCCATTTGCTGCATTTTTTCTTCTACCCAGATCTTCTAAATGAGTTGATGCATGAGCAAAAATTGTTCGCGACAGCCAGTCTGAAACAGCCAGGCTGCTCTGAACTTGTCAAGATCGGTTGGACGCAGGGTGTCTGCCTGTGTCACTATTCCGCGAAGTTTCGTGTGTGCGCGGAATGGTAAGACGTGTGTGGACATCAAAAGCGACACCAATATACAAACCAAGTGCGCGCACAAGTGTGCTGTGTTTGGACAACTTAACAGATAGCTAAGCAGAAAAGATTCCTTTAAATTCTTAGGAAATTGCCTACTTCTCTTTACAAAAACCTTCAAAGGTGCTGACTTTGAAGAAGTGGAACACGTTTCATTTATTGAAGGACTGAAGGAAGATTCATATGAGCTCACTACGAATCGCGAACTTCGCAAACTCAGACTCTTCACTCATATGGAATTTTCTCATTCGCAAATTGTTTAATCGTGAATGTGTGGATTGCGTTCGTCTCCTTGTGTATTGCGAACTCACGTTGACAGTTCGCAAGGAGAATGATTGATTCGTGGATAAAAAATTTAAAATCGTTAATAAGGATTCTTAAACTGATTATTGTTGAGGTTTTAGTCGATAGAAGAGTTCGATATTTCAATCCCCCTCTTCTTGCATACTAAGAAGCGTAACTTTTTGTGTATATTTGATGGAAATTTGCGGCTCATATGAATAGTACTTCACAAGACCACTAATCCCTGGCCAACTTTCACGAAATATTGCATAAACATTAACATCCATTGGTCACATCATCTGACTCAACATTTTACTCTTAACCTCATTCCAACTGCAAATGCAGCCGATTTGTTATCCAGATCCAAATGCATTTCCATTTGATTACCTGTGGGATACACAATAACAAATTACACTCCCTATAAATCATTTCAAAGACAAGCAAAAATTCTACAAGCAATACTTGGCGAAGGCACTCAGAGCTAAATTCGTGGGTGGCCGCTGGTAACCCAATTAAAGTTTTCAAATTCAATAACCAAGAGTGAAATTGTTTTCTGAGACAACAGCAGTGCTAGGCGGCACACAGATGGTGGCACAGGCATGAGCCATAAAACTAGTTCACCATAAACGATGCAAATAGTATTTGCTTGGAAGAGCCAGCCGCATGGACACTGTGGTACGTGCGCGCTAAGAAAGGAGCGCTCACCAAACGCCAAACTGGCTAATTAGTAGTGGATTCTTGTAATTTTTCAATTAATTGCCAATTAGTGGTTTTGGTTGTCTTATTTGCCAGTACCCAAAAAAAAAAAACAAACCACCACGACGTTCTTGAAGTTGTCTTACGGAAACTAACCAAAAACAGCATGACGCCAATTTGTGCTTGATGAAGACCTGGTGGCCATAAATTTGTTGCAATTTTTACCTTCATCTTTTGTTTGTATTAAACACGGTGAAGGCAGTTTGAAAATTGTGTGTCTTAAGTGCTGTACACTGTAGGAATTAGCGGCGTCTTGCGAACTGCGAATCGCTAACTTCTCAAACTCTGAATATTGATTCACATGGCATTATTTCTATTCGTAGATTTTTAAGGGCCATTCATATGAGCCGCGAACTGCGAACTCGAACTTTCAGAATCAAGCGATTTCCATCAAACATACACAAAAAGTTACGCTTCTTGGTATGCAAGAAGATGGGGATTGTAATATCGAATTATTCTATCGACTAAAACTTTAACAATAATTAGTTTGAGAATCCTTATTAACGATTTTAAATTTTTTATCCACGAATCAATCATTCTCTTTGCGAGCTGTCAACCTGAGTTCGCAATACACATTAGAGGGAAAAGCGATCCACACATTCACGACAAAAAACAAAAAAATGTGCATTTGCTCAAATTGTACCAATTGCCGTCTGCGAATGAGAAAACTCCATATGGATGAAGTGTCAGAGTTTGCGAAGTTCGCGATTTGTAGTGAGCCCTTTACGGGCAGAATATGCGAATTTGTAAGAATATGCGAGTTGTAAACGTGATTTTGTGGATCACGCCTGTCCTGTCGTTGTGGATTGCGTTCTTAGTTTGACAAGTTTCTGACATTATCAGTATGTTAGAATATTTAAGCTAACTTTCGTGCAGTATTTAACAACCTATTATTAAATGCACAACTTCTGGCAAGCCAGGAAGTACAGTAGAATTTTAGAAAGAGGAACAGATATAAAACATGAACGTGTGTATATCCATCAACAAATATTTAATGTTACTTAAAACAGACAGAAGGGAAAAGATGTTTATAAAAGGTACAAAATAGACTTATTTGCTCTATGAAAGACTGTAGCTCGAAGAAAGTTGTTAATTTCATGTTTCTGAAATTCTACTCAGATTGTACTGTATTTTATATCGGCCCAATGCTGTTTATTTTGTTTTTGAATGAAGAAAAAAATATGCATGTTCTTACTTAATTTTTACGAGGTTTTAACATTCGCGAACGAATTGAAACGATCTGCGGAAAATATAAATCGCTGTCGCAGTTCCCGGCTCACGTGTACATGTTATCTTTAAGGCCCAAGTCCATGTATTCCAGGCCTGCGTTGCATTCTGGCAAAAAACTGACAACATATAAACCGTCTTGAGAAGGAGAGGCAAGTAATTCGGCCCACAAGTGGAATACATCACGACGGATGAAGTTGATCAATTTTCAACTTTTTGTGTGTTTGACAGATGTTTCCATGGAAAATCATTTGGGTGCACTTTGTATGTTTGGCAGCGTTTACACTCAACAACTTTTCGTGACAATTTGCGTAAAAACCATGGTTGATGGGCTAAATCGTTAATGTGAACGCTCGGTACAAGAAAACGGCAGACTTGTCTGGCGGTAGACAAAGCATTTCGACTTTTCAGCTTCAATAAATCGCCACTCCAAATTGTTGTGTCTGAACGCCGCTTTTATGTTAACGGTAAGTTGTGAATGAATGAATACGTTTTTTGTTTAAAATTATATTTGAGTAATTCCTAATTATACAGGAACTGAAAATTTCGACTTTCGTGAATTATATAAGAGTGGATTGTACTAGCAACGTACGTCATTGAGCACCTCTTTGTAATCCGGCAACAACGATTATTGTGGATTCCAAACTGGCTTGGGTCTTTAGACTCTTGACACAAAACCTGAACAATTCTTGTGTTCTTTTTCTCCATCTTCCTCCCTACTTACTTGACATTAAGAAATCAATAAAAATTTCATTTCTCCATAAAATACCGCATTCAGTCAACTGTCATCTCTGCCTCGTTGACCGAAAGTGGATGATGTCAAAAGTTAATGAGCATTAAAACTCAATTTAAATAAGCCTCAAGCAAACCTTAAGGCGATTATTTCATAATAATGAACCTCTCCCTAGTATTTTCACTTCGGTCGGTTGTTGCCTCAATCAGTTAAGTAACACACCACTCAGCACCTCATATCTCTCGCAGCGGTACATACTCTTCGGTGTCCTCCTTTCTCAAACAAAACCGAACACACCGCCCGCAGCCCAAGTAGCACAGCTGTCCAATAACAGAGATGAGAAACACACAAAGCCTCGATAGAGTCAAACATTCGTGCATGTAACAAATTTAAATCGCGATTTGTTGTCGCGTAAGCGATCTGCAATTACCAATTAGTTCGCGTTCCCTCATTAAATGCCACTTCTTAGCGAAACTACGCCTAGACGCGAGACTGCGGCGAAAAAGAACACTTCTTTACGGTAAGATAGGGGTCGGCAGCTAGTAGTCCCCTCCAGTTCAGTTTCGCGTTGCGAGGGCATTATTTGAGAATTTAAACACGAAATCCCATTCACTTTGCGCACAAAGTCGCGCCACCTCTTTGCGAATAGAGATCTTAATTGTAGATTGTCCGCCGAAATGATACATGGATACGGCGTGTAATTGTCGGTGTTGCTGCCGGAACGGAAGGTGATGTGAGTGGAACTTTAGCAGTCGCTTAGTGCTTAATTTTAATCGCGACATGATTGTGTCCTCATCCCATGGCATTTGTCTCAATTGATCAATTATTGGAAAAGCAGCAAATGTGTGGAATTCATTTCAAGGAATGACAGAAAAATGTCATCTGTCATTATGTCTTGGAAGAATTTACGTTTTTTTTTCTCTGGAGTCGATTTTCAAAATCATTTCTTCACCTATGTAGGACTTATTTCTCTGGCCACTCTTTCCTCTGAGCTACTGTTTCGATATGATTGAAATGATTTTTGTCTCCTACTTAATGACTACCTCCAGAAGTAATTACAAGTGAACGAAGTGCATGGTCCTTCAGAGAGAACTAATCTTCGTGCAATCATTCATCCTCTCTGCCTTAGTGGCGATTGGCCACTAACCACGAAATGTTCTACAGACATGAGCTCTACAAGTATGAACCTAGGGTTCAAATTCGGTACTTAGTTACGACAAATATGAGCAGCTCAAGCTATGTTCCCACCGAAACGAAATCGCGTGGTTTGGGTGAACTTTACTGAAATCTCAGAAGGGCTTGGAAGAGCTTGAAGTGATTTCAAATGTCATTAGCTGTCAATTTTGTAATGGCCGACAAAACAGATGTTTGTCGACAGGAAATAATAGACTTCAGAACACCCGAAAAGAGAGAGATAGAGAGAGAGAGAGAGAGAGAGAGAGAGAGAGAGAGAGAGAGAGAGAGAGAGGATAAGCAAATGAGAAAATTAACACTGAAATGACGAAAATAAACTGAAGTTCACGCTGTGATCTTTTTCGGTTTGACAATCTCTCAAGGACGAATGAACTCAAGGGGGCTTCCAGCTTTCGCGAAATTACGAGGTTTCTAAGCTCTGAAAATGGACTGCGAAACCTTAGAGGTTTGAAGAAATCGGATAAAACCCCATGATATGGTTTTGTCGGAGCATAGCATTAGCTACCGACCGAAGAATCTTCGACTACCTTGGAAACAACGCAGCAGAGGACGTCCACGATTGAGCTGATGTGTACATGAGGAAGAAGTACGTAACTGGATATAGCTGATCAAAAATTTCGGCAGCTAAAGCGGTTAAGTTAGGTTAGTGACGTGGGTAAACGGGGTCGAGCCAAGTCTCTCTTAGGCCCTGTTCCACCCATTGTAACTCCCATGAGGAGCTAAAAATGTTTATTGGTTGTTTATTCAAACAAAAATTTAAACATAAAGAACAGAAATTTTGGGTCACTTGAACCTTTTCTGTTCGTAAACTATTTGTATTTTTGCTAGATTAGTAATAAAGGTGTTTCATTTGAACAGAAAAAAAAGAATTATATTAGAATTATATTCATTGGCTGCATTGCGTTTGGAAAGGGTTAATCTCTTGTGATTTATTTCAAAGTTCAATAGAAATAAAAACTGAAAAAAAATGCTAACAAATTTGGCATACAACGCAAAGCGGGAGACTCAATGGGCATTTGAGAGACAAACAAAGATTGTCAGGCTCTCATGAAAATAAATTGATTTGATTCAAATAATCAAATTCTTCGAAATGAGGCGGGGTCGGCAAATTTGATCGAATCAATCGTGATCAAATAAATGCGTGCAACAACTGACGGTTGGATGTACAGTTGTGTTGGCGTAGTATAAAGGCGTGATTTATCTAGGTCATTTCAATAACACACTAAAGCCCAGTCCGTTGTTGGTTCTCTGAATATACTGACATTGAATGCGACTAAATTGCTTATAAGTGCTCCTTCTGACTCATTTTACAGCGGTGAATAGTGAGTTTTACACCTCACATAAATCCAACATTTCGGGAAAAAAAATTCGAAATCCAAATTTGCGGTCTTACTGGAACTTCAATATTTGCAATGACGTCTTGTGTCAGAAATAATTACTGATATTTTATTTTTTGATTGGAACTTAGAAATGGCCATTTTAGATTTTATGATGAATTTAATTGCTAATTCAGACGTATTAAAATTTTGTTGACTCAATATCAGAAATGAAGTATTATAGAGATAGCCAACTTTACAACTGATTGCCCCCTAGTCCATCGACGAACTTGAGTGCCTTTTTGACAAATTTTTATGAATTTTTGACAGTTCACGCGATAACGTAAATGCCGTACTCTGATTGTTCAATTTGGTTTATGAACACGTTATAAAAAACAGTTTTTAAAAATGTTAAGGTGCAAGAAAGGTAGAAGTCGGGTATCTCTGTAATACTTCATTTCTGCTCAATATATTGTAATTATCACTTGAAATTATTGATTGATTGTTTTGTTGAGAGCTGTTTTTTGTTATTCTCAGCGGGCTAAAATGTCAGTAAGTGACGTAATGAATTTGTAAAGAGGCTTGTTCGATTTGACAAACTTATGTTGCAGCATGTGCACGTTGGAAAATATTTGCTGAACATTTGGGCTGATATGTTGAAACGAGCCAAAATTTTAGATTTAGTTGCGGAGTAGATGTTCTATTAGTTTGTAGATATTGACAAAAAGTTGATGACACTGCCGGTGAATGAACTCAATGAAAACAAATAGATAAACAGCTTAAACAATAAACATAAATACAACAAATTCAGCAGACGAAAGGAAAAAAAAGTTAATGGATTATGTAATTATTATTCAAACACAAAAACGAAAAAACCAAATTATTTCTTAGTAAAAAATGTCTGATTTACGGTTGAAGAACACAATACGTAGACTTTCGAACTGCCACTACTAAACTATGTTTAAAACTGTTGTTTTTGTGTCATGTCCATTTCGTTTTAACGAGCTCAATCCAACAAAACAATTGAGCATTGATGCAATTCAATAAGACATTGGTACTTTTTTCCTGGAGTATGTAATTCTTCAACAGAAGAGAGAAGAAGAAGAAGTCTCCATATATTCAGCCTTCACTTCGTTTATCCCACCATAAACGTCGAAGACCCAAAATTGTATATCCTCTTTTGAAATATCCACACAACCAGCAAAACGTCTTAAGATATATCCAACATCATGGGCTGGAATTGACTTTCAAAAAATGTAGATTCATGTTGCTCTTCTGCTTTGGGAAGGCGCCATATTCACTACTTGCTGTTGCCCCGTGCCATTTAAAACCGTTAGTCTTTGCAAGCAAACGTGAAAAAAACAAAGACGAGATAAAAACTGTTCACATTAGCGAATAGCTAAAATGGTCACGAGGTAACATTTAAGAGTAGGTAGTGCACCATTTTTTCAGTTCACATTATTATATCGACATGTGAACTTTATTGGTATTCTAGTGTAATGGGGAGCGATTGTCCGAAGCGGACCACGGCCTAGCTTCTGCCACAGATACTCGTGTTTTGCGTGCTGCGGGCAATTTTTGAGACATACTGTGAGCAATGTCAGTGACTCGAAAGAGATAGAGCCGTGAAGATTGATGAAAAAGAAAAACGAAGAGGCTTTCGAATTGTGTTGTGTCCCAAAAGTGCAGTGGAATTTATAATCGAACACCTGACAAAACAGCTGGAGTTGAATAAATTCTAGAATCTGGTGTAGTTTTTTTTCGAATTTGTTCGAAATGAAAGTGAAGTTAATGCGAATACAATTCGAAGGGGATATTTGTTGATAACAATAGTACACGATAGGACATTAGCTAAATCATATCGGAAGATGTTACAAATGGTGTCGTACATCGATCATATTTGACATTTCTGAACTACACAGCTGCAGCGGAGATTGCAGAAATGTCGCTTTTTTAGAATAACTCCATTTCTTACGTCTGCTACTCATCGTGATTGTTAAAGTAATATACGTGAGAAAATGTAGTGACGTAGAAATAATGTCAAAATGTAGTTAAGATGTCGATTTAATGTCAGTTTAATTGTGCTTGTATGTGAAGAAATTGACACCATTCTAAAACACTGCAATATCCATGTAGATAATCAATGAAACAAATCGAGTAGTTTGCCTCATGTAGTTTACTCTGTTTCTGAGCTGCAGTCTATAAGCCAGAAATGGATAACCGTAAGAATTCAAAGAGGCACTCAAATTCGTCGATGAACAATAGGGCAATTAGCTGAGAAGTCGGTAAAACTTAATTTCTGCTATAAACAGACAAGCATTAGAGTAGACAACCGATATTTAACAGGAATGCGAACAGCTACCACTGGAAATCTTGAGGAAAGTCATGCAAAGTGCAAATAAAGTATAAACACTGGCGGCAACTACTTTACGGATATCATATTTTTCACTTAACAGAAAAAAATTTAAAGGTCCAAATAAAGATTTCTGTCACTCAAAATCATTTTTTTTTATTTAGCAAAAAATGTAATTAAAAAAAATGTATGATTAATTTCGAGCCACCTTGTGTTTTATATTGGCATTACATTGTTACCGCACGGACACAATTGAGGCAAAAGGGACTCTTTTTTTTGTCTTACTCGGGGACTCATATTTTTTAGATTTGACTCATCTTTTCCAGAATACAAATAGCTTCATTTTATTTTACATTTGCAGAAAATAAATCATTTATTGAATCATAACTTTGCAATGTTCGAACCTCGCTTTATTTTAATTCCTGGATGCTTTCATTAAAAACCTGTTTTAATTTTTTAATTACTTTTGTTGGGTTTTTAATAAAAGTTTTACGAAAAACGTTTGGTCCCACAAGGGTCCCATGTTTTCGAAGCTTCTGGGACTCAAAAATTATTTAACCTGTGGTAACACTGGTTGACAATCAATAAAGAATTTAAATTATAATGTGGGTCGACTCAAGAATTAAGCACTGTAGAGATAGCTGCCTCCACAACTGATTACACGCTTGTCCATCGACAAATATGACGCATTATCGTAATTTTTTTAATGATGAACTGATAGGCTAACTGACCGAACATTATTTCATATGTTCACTCCAACCTGTTAACTCGTACCTTTCGGGAGAAGTCGGAACTTAGTCAAGGCGTCGATGACGTATCTACATATCCCCAACACATTGCCCACAATTTCAATGCTTTAAAAGTTAAAAAAAGCCCGAAATCTAGAATCTCTCGCAATCGCATTCTGTTACTAGTTTAAATTGTAGGGACTAAAATATAAAGATGTGGTGGCCATGGCGTTTTGAGATTGTGCTTCGGAATTGAACCTTGCTGCCTGGGTTCGATTGCGCGTATGACCAAAAATAATTTTCAAGGTCGCACCTCTTTCGAGTCACTGACAATTTCTCAAGAGTCTAGAAAGCATATAGCATAAAACAGTAGGTCTCTTCCCCTTTTATGCGAGAACAATAGCAGGCAAAACACGTTTGCTGTAGAAGCTATGCCTTAGCCCTGAATTTGCTGTAGCGCCACCCTCATGCGGCATCACTGCTTTTTTGGTAAACTGATACGATGCATACTTGATACTGGTGCAGTGCTGATTGAACACATTATTCGTCTTATTTGTAACAAAAATCTTCGTTTTACTAGTCTGTTGCTTTTCAGAAGCCTTAAAATTCTTCCCTTAAAAGGTCTTAAAGTTATTCTTTCCTAGATCAGGCTATGAATTGAGAGAAGCTCCGATTACTACAACCTAAGAGCCAACAATTTGAATCTAGTTACTGTACCAAATTATAATCTGCAAATTTTCTTCAACTGTTTTTACGGTTTTTGCTCCCAGACTCTAACTTATCATATGACATTCGAATCGTTAGAATTTAATCCGTATTTCTGCTTTGTGTTTTCATCTGATTAACTCTCTTCTTATCAAATATTATATTAATATTAGTTCCTTGCTTGTTTAATTTCTACTTCGCACATACTTATCTTCTTCTATATTTTTTTTTGTTGTCAACGTACTAGTAAATTCAAAATATATTTTGCGACCCCACTATCTATCTTTCTTTTTATCTTTTTATTTATTTTTGTTATTAATTTTTAAGTGACTCCCTGCTTTCGCCTCTAGTTCCTTTTGAACTAAAGATTGCAGGTCTCTTTTTTTAATTCATATATTATATTCCATAATGTAAATCTTCTATTGTATTGTCATAATTTGAATTTTTTAAAGAATAAATTATTACTACTTATTACAATGTGGAACTTCCCCATCCACATTTTAGAAAAATTGTTTATTGAGAATAATAATCCGAAATACTTTGGTAAACATGTCTGAAACAAGAAAAAGCCTTCAAGGCCGATACGCACAATGATAATGAAAATTCAAAGAAGTAAAATTCAGGATTAAATAATCACAATTGAAAAATATACACATGAAGTCTTCCAAAATAATTTTAGAGTGATCTTTTTTCTCATCCAAGAGTCTTTGCAAAATTGTTTTAAATTGCCAAATTTTCTATCAACAAGCAAATTAAACGATGCCCAAATGTTTATGGTTTTTTGATCCGGTGCGCGATGCCCAAATTTGCGTTTACGAACATGATGCAAAGGTGATGCAGCATCGATGCCGCATTAATGAGTTTCTGAATTCACCCGACAATAAAGAGATGGAAAAAGAAATGTTTTATGCCCAGTTTTACAGTTCAAACAAAATTGTTTGTACAACCGGTGGTATACGTGGCATCCTGCTAAAAAGACTTGTACCACCAGTGGGTCAGCTAACGTATTAAGACCGGTTAATATTTTTGGTTTAATTCATCCAGAGTCACAGTAAAACCTGAACATCAGCTCAGCTGAATTTCGTGTGTGATTAAAAAATGACAGCGCTTTAATTTGTAGTTTTAAAATGCCTTTGGTGCAGTCCTTTGTAACTCTTGTAGCACGTCTTTTCTGTTATATGCTAATCACATAAATCACTTTAGGCAATTCCAACCCTAACTTTGACCAGTGAAAGAAAATAATAAAAATAAATCTTAAAAATCTAGTTGCAGTTAAAAAAAAGAAAAAATAACTTTTCATCAAATGAAGGGCTTATTGCAATAACAAGTTAAGCCACATTGTCCCATTGAGACTTTAGTTCAATTCCACTCAGGACTACCCTAGAGAACAATACTCTCACTTAGGCTGATGTTCTGGTGTCATCGAATTTGACTCGCACGAACTTAGCGAATATAAATTAGCAAATTGGAGCAGAGTGGTTCCATTGTAAGCGGGTTTGCTCAAGCGAAGTTAGCGAATTAATTTATGTAAATAGTCGTATATAGTGGAAACTAAACATTTGTTTGCAGGAAGTACTGCTAAGAAGTGTGTTGTGGAGTGTTGGCAAAGTTTAATAATGTCATTGTTTTTTGAAGTATAATCAATACATTCAGAAGCGTTGTAAAACTAATCCTATTTATAAGAAAAGGCTGGATGTGGAGAAACTCACAACATACACAACTCGTTGATCAAAGGAATTAGAAAATATATCAGCGACTTCATTCCGCAGTTTCGCATTTTGTAGAAGCCTTTCAGGTTTGTGTCCCGTAATGATGCTCGTTCCTTAACTTCATTAATTAATTTTTCTGAATCAATTCTGTACGAAATTCAGTACACAACCAAGCAGCAATCAGCTGGATCCTTAATCTAAAATTACCGTTTGATAATTTTAGTCAAGGTCTGAATAAACTTAGGAATAATTTTCTTAAGAGTTGTGTATATTCAAACAATTTAGGATGTAACCTTTCGATTTCAACATTATGGCACAGTACATATTTTTTCTAAAAACTCATTCACTATAATGCGCATTTTTCTTTTTAAATCGATTCATTTTCTTGCAGTATCCCAACAAACACAAGCGACACACGAAACACCTTGCAAAAAGTATATCTAAACACACAAAACATGGATCTAATACCCAGCCAATCAATAGCGCATGAAAATATGTTTTCAATGAAAAGTGCGTTCATATTTGAAATCTTGAGGCGTGCACTTGTTCCCGTGCTCAGACACACAGACGCACACTTCACTTTGGCTGTGTGTGAATTATTCGTTTGAAAGTGAACACTTAAAAGGGGGCAGGCTTGAGTTGCTGCGGGCTATTAAATTTATTGGCGATCGTTCGATGAAGTATGTGATGCCGAAAAGTAAGGAATGTGAAGGCGGGACGTCTCCAAGAGCACAATCATCCTTTTGTCGAAAATTAAATAAGCTCGACTGACTAAATAACTCACTTCTTGCAGTGTAGTTTCTGAGCACAAGCGAACAGAAAACAATACGCGATCGATTCATCAACACTTTTAAAGGCTTAAACTTCTCTCAAAACAAACAAAAGGTCTGGTCTGGGTTATCGAGGTCCCTTGTATTGTAATAATTTTAAGTGAAGATAATTACAGCAGATGACAGCTTTTCACGATTTCAAATTCAAATCCACAACTAATTAGTTTCCATGCAAACATGAAGATCTCACTCACTTTTCACAAAATCAAAAAAAAATTACTAATATTAAATAACGGACATCACAATTGTAATCTCACCTCATCTAAAAACAGCTTTCGAAATACTTCTCTGGTGTGTTTCCCATCGCCAAGCAAAAGACTGCACTCTGAGATCAGCAGCCACCGAATCTTCTCCCGTCGCACCTCCAACTCCATGTAACTGCAGTTGGGATCCATGTTCAATTTGTATTTGTCCAAATAGTTGACACTATCGGCTTCGCCATCGGATGCTTCCCGATCCTGTAGCGATCTAGCATCCGGTGATGATTTTAATTCGACGACGGAACAAACTGGGCTATTTTCCACAGTCACGGGAATCGTTGGCGGTGTTGGCGTGCGAATCTCCGCAGTAGACGAAGAACTCTCGGTCTCATTTGAACTGATTGCAGCGAATACAGAATCCGAGATATCGTCCTCGTTTCTACCACTGTCTCCGTGGAGCTTCTCTAGGTAGGAAGCGGCCTGCTGGAGGACGTGGCTCACTGGATGGGGAATTTCCTCTTGTAGATCCGCCTTCTCCTCGTCAGAGGGTAGCGCATCCGAGAAGGACACTTTTTTGGAAGATCGCGCCGGTGGGGTTGGAGGCACATCCAACGAATTCGTTGACGATATCGAATCCCGATGGTCGCCACTGAGGTACTTAGCTAATTCCATATTTACATGCACACACTGTCACAGGACTTTCTTAATACACAAAAAAAAACTGACGATCGTTTGACGATCCACGAACACATTCACGAGACCACCTATTTGAAATTCATTTTCACAATCCACAAGATCCGGAGCACAATTCCACTCAATTGAACGAAACTGAATGAGATTGAACGAAAATCGATTGGAATCCACTCACATCGGGGATCAGCGCGATCACGTTCCACAAAAGAGCACAAGAAACGATATGTCTTCGTCGGTGTCGATACCGTCGTCGTTGCCGTCGTGTAAGCGATCCGAGACGGTGAGGAGCCTTTGAACTCAAGTCGACACACTACTACTAGCGGCGTCAAGCGGCGCTCAATCGAATGAGCCAAGTTAAAAGAGAGTTGAAACGCGCTGTACCGCACGACGAGACGAACTAAACTGAAAGTGATAAACGCAAGCGATGATCGGTCTACCGTCTACCTATTCTGTTGTCGGGGCTGGTGGCTGTGTGCGGATTCTCGTTGTTGTTGAGATGCGACCTTGTGAGTGCAATACAGACGTGCATACATACAGAGGGATTCCTCAGGCATGGTACTTAGCACTGAACAGACGAGTGGGATAGCATTGGGCGCTTGGTCGATGCAGGAGCCTCGACACATTTATCGTAGAACGGGACGATTTGGTGATTATGTGAATCTTTACGCGATTTTTGTGAGATTTCCTTTTGGCAAAGAACACAGATTCTTTGCGAAGTTCTTGAACAGTTCTTTAAAGAGGGACTGTGTTCTAACTCCTCGCCTACACCTCGGTCTCGTGATCGTGCTATTTTCTAAAAATTAACTGACCTCATGTGCTTCCAATTTGATTTGTTTTGTGTTTTTTTTTCGACGCCTAACCCAGGGCACGCGGCCTGTTTTTTTTTACAAGTCCTGCTATACACACACATCTCGCTTGACGGCATTGACAGCGCGTATTGTTGTATTGTTTGATATCGATTGGATTAATAACTCAAACGAAAAAAGAAAAAAAAAATAATCGTAATCGTACAATCGTTCGCGGTTAGCAGAGAGCGATGACTTCAGTTTGGCTTGATCGTGTGGAGGCTGACTGGAGAACAGTTACGACCTTCAAGTCATTTTTGTCTTGTATCTTTTTCGTAGTTCTTTCAAGAGCACAGTGTACCTGTGGCGTTGGAGTGCTTCAATTAAGCGCTTTACAATGGTGAAGTGGAAATAATTGTTCGGGTATAAGGAAATACTTGTGAAATGAAAGTGAAACCGGCAGCCGATGATGTGTTTTGTGATCCAAATAAGCATGTATGTGGAATTTGAATTTTAAATATTTCTTGAGTGCAATGTGGTTGAAATATTTTCTTGATCTTGTTTTCCGAAGCAATTGTCTCGCTATCCAACCTAATCTCGAGGATTTCAAGGAATTTATAAAAAGGTATGTTTCACCGTCTTGTGATCATTTTTGTTGTCAGGAACTATTGAAAAATGTCTTCAAAACATTTTCAAATCACGATTTCGTTGAAATCTCGTTGAAATGCCCTCGGGTTCTTCCGTCCGTGATAGGTTGTCAGACTGAACAAGCTAACAACGTGAATTTCAAATCATTTAGATCCTTTTGGCTTTCATTTTCCCATATTCTCCCTCGCTTATCTGGTTTCTCAACATTTTTGATTGCAGCCGACAGACAGTTGTCTTGGAGGCCATTTAAAAATTGGAAGCTAATGACAATTGAAATCACTTCAAATCAGTGGGAACAGCCTATCGAGGTGGGAACATAGCGTTATATCACATTTCCACCGAAATGAAACCGCGAGATTTGGATGAACTTTGAACAGAAACCTCTATAGGCCGTTCGCACCGAGGTTGAAGTGGCTTCGCTGTTAATTTTCAAGTCATTCGCTCTCAATGCATATGTCCCCTCCAAATGTCACTCGCTCTCAATTTTTAAATGGCCGCCAGAACAGCTGTCGGTTGACAGGATATAATAGTGTGAGAACATCAGCAGATGGAAAGAGAGAGAAAGAGAGCGAATCAGAAAATGATGACCAAAATAAACTGAAGTTCACTCTGTAGGCTTGTTCGGTTTGACAACCCCTCATGAACGGGTGAATTGAAGGGGGCTGCAATGATGTATTGTATTAATGTAATGTATTAATGAAGAATCAATTCATATAGTTAAATAAAAAAATTGCTTTAGAACTCATTTTATTGCTGTTGAGGGTATATCTCATCGCGACCGTTTGATCTATTGTATAAGGATGGACTGACAAAAATGTCAAGCCTATTTTGCGTTTTTGCCATATTTCGATTCCTCAAAGTGGGAAAATCCGCTAAAATCTATGCAAACATGCTTGTTGGACACGTATTATAAATTCAAATTTAAAACAGAGTTGATTGATGAGTACAAGCCCAGCTGGCGTAAATGAAAGTCAATTTTGGGTTTATATATATATATATATTATAATATGGATGGCTTGCTTCTACAGCAACCAGTCGTGTTTAACCCGGTGGTGTGTCAACCCGGGTTAAAAAACCGAACTAACCCGGGTTACGAATACATAAAAAACTGTAGACGGTACAACCCGGTGTGAGGATATGATGCCGAACCGAAACCAACCCCAAATCGAATTAGACAATACAAATCGATGTGCCTCATTGCACATTGGCTCGAGTCGTAGCCACCACATCAACCTGTAGCATTTCGGTAACTTTTTGCGTATTGTGTGCTTTGTATGTATACATAATATTCTCTTTTTTCGGTGTGACGTGTACTTTATTTCGTGAATAACCGTCAAAAATTCTTGAATATTTGTCAAAAAGCAAGTCGATGGACTAGGGGGCAATCAGTTGTAAAGTCGGCTATTTCTGTAATTCTTCATTTCTGCAAGTAAGTTGCGTTGCGACGTGCGAGTAGAAGAAAATACGAAGAGAGACTAAAGAGAAGAGAGAAAAATTTAAACAATTTGTACCCACACAGCCGGCATTGGCTTGGCTACCCCGTGCGCCTATCGCTTCCCTTGCCAAAACAATCGTCTTAGGATACACATAGAACACCGAAACCAACCCGAAACAAAATAGAATTGGGTAATACAACTCGACTTGCTCCATTCCATAATCCATGTTGTTGGCTTTCGGTTCATTATCACACCGAGTTCGTCAGCCCGGGTTACAACTTGATCTGTTTCTATTTCACACCGGGTTAACTCGGTTTGTAAATCTTCCGGGTTGCCATACCACTAACTCAGGCATTGATTTTTACAGACTCACAACTCTACAGCCGTCAGTATCGGATAGTATCCTCTAAAACTGGGTTGAAGC
Source organism: Eristalis intricaria (assembly GCA_964034865.1). Taxonomy (NCBI): domain Eukaryota; kingdom Metazoa; phylum Arthropoda; class Insecta; order Diptera; family Syrphidae; genus Eristalis; species Eristalis intricaria. The sequence continues at coordinate 59,090,220 of OZ035877.1, read as the reverse complement.
GAAAATGTTAATCACTTACAGACCTTCCACAATCGAATTAAAGATATCCTGAACCAATTTTCCATTTGTTTATTTGCTTCCATCTTGGGAATGCTTAAACAAAATGTGAGTGCGTTACCTTCAAAGCCAACCAGAGTCCACTTGTGGACGCATCACTTCGACTGAAAGACTAAAGAGCGTTGTGTTTGTTTTTCCGGCGGTCCACATAAACTCAGCTCTGTTTGACCAACGCACTTCTCAGCAATGGTTTTGTTTGCCGAAATTTTAATTATTTGTTTTTTTCGCTGCCACTTAATTATCCAAAGTAATGGCTTCTGTGGGATATAAAAACATTCCAACACCACTTGATATACAGTAGCTAAAATAATTCACTTCGTAGTGTGAAATTATTCGCAAATTTATGCACAGCCTCTTTCGAAATTTAGAGGTTAGTTAAATTTTAAAGATTTATGCAGATGAGGCGGTGGACTTGTTATTAAGATGGACTGAAAAGGTATTGCAACTAACAACCATATTTATGTAGGCATCAAGTAAACCTTGGTCTAAAACTCTATAGTTTTGTTTCCAAATTTCAATTTTATGTGGAATGGCTTATCAGAGGGAAAACTTTTCTGACAGAGGCAATTATAAATTTCTTATTTCAACCTGCGGCATTCGAAAGTTGTATCTCCTACCCCCACTAAGATTGCTAATCATGCAAACATTTTTACTGCGTTGTTTCTTCTTCATTTGGCGCTATAGTCCGGGCTGGGCCTGGGCCTCAAACAACAAGCCTCTCCAACTGCGTTGGTTCCGCGTTGGACGCCTGTACAGTTCGTGGTTGAATCTTCTGCAAGATTGGAGTGAAAAAAAGAGAATGCGTCATTCAGGTGTGGATGTGACCTACAGCTTTATGCGTGATTTTAGTTAAGTAGTTCTCACTTATTATAACTTCTTGCCATTTTCGTTAGTCCAGGTGACACCTGGATATTAACGATTATTAGTGTGCAATTTTTCGAATCGAATGGAACTTAATTCCAAATTCAAAGTCGTCCGAATGACAAATGTAAAAATTAGAAAAAAAATCATGTCTTACATTCTGCATCTGTGTGTGACCTCCAAAGAGCAAATACTTTTTAGCAAGAGAAATGTAAAACATTAGTTGCATTATGAATACGTGATTCAAGGCTAGCCTTCTATTTTTGTTTTGATTTCTTGTTTGTTATTTAAGGAATCTAACAGTAAGGTTGAACCTCGAACGACTTCAGCAAGTGGTAGTAATTATCGTTTAGCTTGAATGCTTATCCGTTTTTTTGCATACTGTGACTGTGACAAATGGGGCTTAAAATGTTCTCCTGGATGTTGCCTTTCAGAATCCGTTTTCACTTTTTGTCCTCACCAAATCAAGTTTTTTTATGGGGTGGGGCAAAAAGTGCAATAAAGTTTTCTATCTCATTTCCACTTCCAGCGTATTTTTTTTTTGCTTGGATTATTAGGCTGAAATATTTTTGAAACATTATGGAAGTGTGTTCATAAATAGAAGCCATCGGGCCAGTCGGGCGTCTTCGCATTAAATTTGACCTCATCAAACAATTCCAAATTTCAATCGAAGTAATATTGAGTGAATATGAAATTGATGCAGACATGTTTGAACGTTATGCCACAGAAACGAAACAAATCTATCTTCGGGACTTTGCTTGGTAATATGCCTGCAAGGATGCACAAAGTTTTGACTCACTCAAAAAATTCCAGTCCGTTCCAGGCGGAACTATTCGCAATTCGGAAAACGTGTTGTCTCACCAAAATACACCCAAATTTATATTGACAAGGCAGAAGGTTGACATATGTGTTAATAGCCCAGCAGCCATCAAAGCTGTTCCTCCCTTTATTTCGTATTCTAAACAATCCCAAGAATGCCAGGATGAACTCGACTAGACGCCTAGCTCAAAATTCGTCTTTACTGGGTTCTAGGTCACAGTGACATCCCAGGAAATGAGAAGGCCAATGAACTTGTTAACGAGGGATTTTTCCTTCAGTTTTCGCTTGCAGAGGAGCTGCAGTAGCCAAGGCTAATATCTCTACGCACTTCCTTGAAATAGCAAACCTTAGACGGCCCGATTGACAAGCTGCGCAGGAAAAAATGGCCCGATCTAGCATATAATACAAAAGATCTACTTTGAGAAACTCGTCATCATATCGTTAGATTGGTCAGTCAAACCATGCCGTCAAACTGGGTATCCTTCACAGCACGAAGTGTCGCAGTTGCAACAAATTAACTGAAAGGGAGACCTTAACACATTAGATTTGGGCCTGCTTGACACTTGCTACAGCCAGACAGCGAGCACGTCATAGACCCTTCTTCAACTCACTTGACGAGATCTCTGCGAGGGCTACTAATGAACTAATGTCCTTCCTTAATACGCCACGTTGGACTAAGAAATATCTCAAAAGTACACTTATAAATAGGGTAATAGAGCTGTGTCATATCTACATAATCATCCGCTTCGAAACCAATTTAATTCCAAACGTAGGCATAAAAGACATTAGTAAGTTTACCAGCTTACTTACCGTTATACGAAATCGAGCAGTAACAATGGAAGCTTCCTATAACAACTTTACTTTTGGACTTGTAGACGATCAAGTAGGAAAAGCACACGATCATCTACTACTTTGACACCTGCAAAGCTCTTGAAGCACTTTAGGAAAGAACGTTCAGGGGCCTGAGAATCACTAAGTACAACTAAGATCTTAGGATGGAATGATGAAAAATACAAATCGACTGGCTAGGTGCCAGCGAAAGTCCGCAAATCAAACTCTAGGTTAGGTTGAGGAAGGGAAGTGTGATGAGTCAACATCACTTCCACTCCGAGGCCTTGAATCCCTTTATTCGTATGTACTCCACACTCTATTAATCTACACTGTTACGTGATGGCTTAGATCACAATCTTAGAAAATCCGATATATATGCATTTGCTAAGTCCACATTCTCTGTGAAGAATCCTTAGCCCATTCAAGCTAGGCGCCGATTCTGGAGAGCAGTAGCTGGACAGTAGCAAGTAGAAGAAGTTGGATCGTCCTGGTTTCACTCTCGACAGAGATCGTTGGATTCCACATTCCACATGGGTTGTTGCAGTAATGTGTCCGCTTCGCTGTTGTCTATTTCACACCCTTGTCTGGTCAATTCATCCGCTCTTTCGTTGCCAGCTTTTAAGCTGTGGCCCGGGACCCAGCAGCGATTAACTTTGTGGACACTGATGGACCTTACAGATCTCATCGTACAGGATCCTATCGACTTCAGTGCAGCCTGGCTATCAACAAAGATGGTGAAAGCCACGTGTCCTAGTCTTGGACCAGAATTGGTATTTTGAGGGAGATGTCATTTTGGGGAGATATAAAGTCGGTTATAGCCGCGAGGCTACTGGAACCATGTCTCTTTCCAGGTTATCTAATATTTTCATTATGGCCGCCAACTATGGGCGCAGTTGGCTTGATTCCACACAGAGAGAACTTTTTGCGGCGCAGCCTTTTAAATCTAAGTGGTCCACCCACTCACTATAACCTAACCTTACCAAGGACACTCCCAATGTCAAATGTTCAACTCTGAACTAAATCCAATCCATACGTTCCTTCGGTAACACAAAAAAAAAAACCTCTTTAACCGCATTCACCTCCTTCCACTCTGCTCTCAATCAATTAAATGGCCGTGTCAAATTCACCGGTCACGCCAGACAAATCAATCAATCCCAATGATAATGATCAATCAAACGTTCTCCACATGGGTAGGGTTTCCTTTGAGAAACGAGCAAAAAACCAAACTGCGTGTCCATCAAACCCCAGCTCAAGGCCAGATCCGCGACCGATTTCTTGTGTATTCCTCCGCCGCGGGTCGTTACATATCCACTTCGTTAAAATCCAACTAATAAGCGGCTAAAATATAACATTTAATCCGCTTTCCAACGAGACAATTAATTCACCACATTTCAAGGCACGCACGCACAATGCGCGTCCATGCATCCAAACGTCCGTGCGTCCAGTGGTGACAAAAAATGAACCGCACTTACACAAAAACCCGGCGCTGAATTTGTATCAATCTCAATTAGGCCTAACGAAGTGAAAAACCCCGCAATGGAAAAGAGCCAAAGAGACGCACAAACGCACGCACGCACACATCCACATACATGAAGTCAAAGCGAGGCGAATTCCCAAGACAAGACCAGCAGCTGCTGCTGTGGCCGCTACTGCCACTGCTACTGCAACTGTCTACATGTCCTTAAACGCATGTAAATCCATGCTGTTCCGGACGGACAGCAGAGGTGTCACCAATTTGGTCACTCACTCAGCCTGTGAATGGAGATTATTAGCGCGCAATGCGATACTTCAAACAATTATGGACGCAATCCGTGCCATCTACGAATGGAGACTCCAAATTGGCCACGGACGGAATGACATTTTATTCAAAACCGACACAAGATGGAAGTTATGAAGTCTCAATATGAAAAATTGATAGCACTCCCGATACGGCAAGAACGGTCGCACATTGTTCCCAAGGGTAAGAGAGACCGGTAAGTCCCCACGGACACAGTCCACAGTTCACTGGAAGCCCTGCACCAGTCGACGACATATCCTCCAAGGACTGTAGGTGGTCGGTCACATGATCGGCAAAATTGATGGTCGCCGACGCTAGAATTAATTGTTATTATGTGCCATAGAGAGAGCGCGCCGCTTCTATGCGGGAACGACATTGTGCGCATGTTGCTCGGTCACTCGGGGAATGCATAAATCTTGCTAGAGTGGATTAATTATTTTCGGTGTACGCATGTGGATACTATGGACTGCCTTACAACAGCGGGAACAACCTCATGTGGGAAAGTTATTCGAACGCAGGCAGGACTTTCGGATCTGCTGCGAGAACGAGAAATGGTAGCACTAATTTCGGGCACGTTCGGGGAGATTTATTGAATTTCAGTTTTCGAGTAGTTATTCATAATTAGTCCCGAAACGATGGGGGAGCGTAATGCCTGCCACTGGGCCTTAGTTTTACTTGGTCCCGGTGACCACCTGAAGCTGGTTCAACTTAATTAATCCTAGCAGCGTGACTACAGAGTAACATCTGGCAGACAAAGTTTACATCATGCCCCGTGGGGAAGTTAAATCGGAGACTGTTCGGGCCGACAAAGTGTCCACATTCTGCCGGCTTGGACCATTAATATCAGGATACTGTTTTTTTTTTTGCTGTGGGTAGGATGTGGATTTCATGAGGTCTGCACGAAGTCAACAAAGGTGTTTCAATTTTTTGGCGGACAACCGGGACTAGGAGCCCTGGCCTTTAGCACTGCTTATGCCCGATTTCATAATTGAACCTTATCTGCTGGTTTAGCAAAGTGTAGGATCGAACTTAAACTTCACTCAAGAATATTTCGTTGTCACACTCAATATTTAGGGCTGGTTTAGGTAAGTGTTAAAGTAAACACTTCGATATTTCATCCAATATGAATTAGCCACTGTAGTTATTGTTTTCTAATGTTTGTTCTATTTATGTACTTGCGAATATAAATCGAATGTTAGTATGCTATAATTTCTAAATTTCAATTGACAACTTAGCAACGTTATTTTCATTGCAATTTATTATTATTCCTTCTTCAATTGCTGAGCTGTTAAGACCTTTCAAGAAGAATTAAAGTATCGCTTCAATTTATCAATCTTTTAATAGTAAAAGATGATAGAGAAGATGTTAAATTTGCTCTCGTCACTCCATAACTCAACTTTAGCACATTGCTCACTCGTTTCTTTGCTGGGCGTCTTGCAAACAGTTCTGACTCCCTTAGTCGTCGCCTAACAGTGTGTACGCCTACACTTAGGTAAAGATGTTCAATGACGTAGTTTGTAACTTCAACGGCATCCTTAAGAGGATCGACTTTGACTATCTTGTCGGGGAGTTGATTTGCGAGGACGCCCACTACTGGCTTTTCGATTAACATGGCCATCTTCACGGAATCGGGATACAATTCGTGAAATGGTTGAAGTTGCAACACCAAACTTGAGAGCAATATCCTTCAGCCTGCCATTGTTGAAAGCTGCAATGATTGCTTCAGTAGACAATTGTTTCTAATTATTGTGATTATTATAAGAATAAACTATTTTATAGATCTACCTTAGTAGACATATTCTCTATTTGTATTTTTTTTTGCTCGTCAAAATGTTCGTCTTATACCACTTACTTAAATGATTTTAACATCTGCACGAGACCAATCAGAAACTGATACTCAAAATCATTTCACAAAGGAAAGAAATATTTAAAAAGAAGAACCAGATTGGACACCGTTACTGGAAGCTACGCAGAGGCTTGGGAATGCATTACGCATTTTTTTGCTCGGTACTGTACGTATGATGATTTTCTGCAAGTGGATGGCGATAATGTTACTTTTTTCCCTTAGATCAAGATATTGTCGAGATATTTAGATGTGAATCCGAAGCTTCTCAGCTCGACAATAATGATGATAGCAGCAGTGATGTAATAGGGAAAGACTTGGCAATAATTAAGGATGCTTTGATTCAACCACCTTCAAGCGAGTTGGTTGCAAATTCATTACTGATTTCATGAAACAACTGTATGGTTTAATGGTTTAAAATCCATCGAAATTTTTGTTAAAAAATAAAATAAAAAATCCGCTCGTCAGTCATATGTAACAGACCTACGTTTTATGTGTTATATCGCGGATAAATAAATATTTATATCAATTTTGTATTTTACTTGATAACTCGAACATTGTTTGTGGCAAAGGGTGGTGCGATTTATCGAAGTTTGACGGTTTTTATATGTTCTTCAAAATAAGAGTCAACTTTTGAACACACTCCGAACAACATACATGGATCGTGGGTAAATTCAGCAATCTGCCAGCATTTATTTCTACTTGTTGGTTTGTGTAAAACTATTCTGAATACAACCACTACTCTTGCATTTTCCCCGGCGTAGACAGGGGGGAAAATTGTCGAAGTTGGATATCTCTATTATACCTTATTTGTGTTTAAAATCTATTCAAATGTCACATGTCAGATTAAAGAAAACACATATTACTATCATCCAAAGCGTATGCTCTTTGAACACTTTTTAGCTGAGTATCCCACAAGTTTCCTGAAAAGTCTGATACAAGTTCCTTTACGTGAGAGAAATTCACATTTTTGTTATGACTCTGTTCAACGTTTTCTTTTGACACTTCAGTCCTATTTTTCTATAGATCGTTCTCTCTTTGTAATATTTCGTTTTCCTTTCGTTGTAGTTTCAATTCTCCCTGTGTCAACTCTAACTTCCTTTTTATCAGATGACATTCATCTGTAGTTCTTTCCTTTTTGTTGCTCTTCTGTATATCACCTTCATTATTTTTATTGGCACTCTTTCATCCCCGCACGCTCTTTGGAAGATCATCATAACCACTCATACTTGCAACCCTTTGTCGGCTACCACTACTATCATTTTAGTCGCTCTTCGGTCCAGAGATAACCTATAATAGAGATATCCAACTTCTACCTCTCTTGCCCCTTGATTTCATCTGACAGCGTTTTTTATACGCTTTTTGTCCCCTGTCTGTGAATACGTGTGAGCTCTTGAGAACAGCTGTGGAGACAGCTGATACCCTTCCCCACCTTAGTAATGGGGTGAATTAGAGTTCTTATTTGAAAATTCGCTCGTTATTTGAACGTTTTTTCAAATTTCGGTGTTCAATTTTCAACACAGTATGGAGGGGTAAACGAACGAACAAAGCTTATGTTCATGAAGTCGATTCATTAAAATTTTCAGCAATTTACAATCTCAAAATACTTGGACATAATTAATGAATGCAGAAAATAGTGTGAATTTTTTCATATGAATAAAAATTAATAATACATTCACACGTTCAGTTAACCAATAATAAAAATATTATTGAAGCGTGAATCACAAATAAGATGTTTTGACAACCATTTTTTAGCATTAGTAAAAGTTGCAATATATTGCCATTGTTCTTATCAAATTGTTTAAATTGAATTCATGAGTTTTTCAGAATTCATGATTTAAGTGTATAAAGCGGGCTTCATTTTTTGAGTTAATTTGTCAGGTATGGTTTATGAATAGGCTATATATACACTTAAGATTTAATTTTAGATCAAATAGTTCCAGTTAAATGGGCATTGCAATGCATTTTTATTCACAAAACTCCATATAACAATGTAAAAAAATTCCCTTAAAAATACTAGTCAACTTTTGAACACCCTCCGAACAACATACCCATGTACGTTACATGGAAAGTACATGGATTCCCACTAAATTCATGAATCTGCCGCTTTTTCCCACAAAATTCACGAATCGGCCGCCATATTGTGGTGAATTGACGAGCGTTGTAAATGTATAAGTGAAATACAAGGGATTACCACTACATCTTTGTTGTGGGCTAGGGGAAAAAATGGCCGAAGTTGGATATCTCTATCATCCATTATCTCTGCTTCGGTCCCTGCGTCATTGTTGCTTCCCCTTCGCTCTCGTTTTCTATTTCAACGGATGGACAATTTTCCCCTGAATCGTCGTCGCTGTCGTTGTCGTCGTTTTCGGAGTTACCATCTTTTTCATTCTCGGAAGTTCTCTAATGTTCGCGTTTGCTGCTTCTTGGAAGTGGGTACGTTTTTTCGCGTTCTGCCTCGGATAATTCTAAAAGACGTAAAATTAAATCACCCTTGTTACCACTGGTTTCCTTGTCCAATGCAGAAAGCCATGCTCGTAACTGAGCTGCTATATATTTCTTCAACGATCCAATTGTGTCCATTATTATACGTATCACTTTTAATTTATATATTTTATTTTCAAAGTAATTTTAATTTCTTTTTTTTCAAACTTCAATCAATTTTTTTATTTTTGGTTTTAGTTCAAATCCCACTTCTGATTTGTAAGCTACGTTATTAAAACAAAAAAAAAAACTCTCCTTCATTTTAAGTTATTATTTATTTCCTTCCAAATTAGGTGCACCCCGTTTGACTTCCTACTTTAAAATGAATCATTTTTATCTACTCTTTTACTGGCAGCATTTTTTCTCTCTTTTGATTTCTGTACATTGTTCTTAGAATTACTACAAGCGATATTTGGTACATTGTTCCTAGAATTGCCAGACTTCCAATAAACAACGGTATATTGACCAATGAGGGTCGTGGTAGGCACATATGTAAATACAGTGGACTCTCCCTAAGTCTAAAATTTTTCTTCGAGTTAGAGAGAGTTGGACTTAGAGAGAGGTTTTTGTATGGAAAATTGAGGGAATTCCAGGTAAAATTTGTTGAAAAAGTTTGAGTTGGAGATAGTTTCGACTTAGGGAGACTCCACTGTAAATAGTGATCAGATGAAACTATAATTCATCTTAAACAACCTGTCCAGCACACGTTGCTTTCCTTCCACCATGGGTTACGTTGACTACGCTGACTCAGTTTCCAGTCACGCCCAAAAACACTCTTTTTTTACGAGGTCTCCATACCATCTCCTTCCACTAAGGACCAACAAATCAGTCCAGTTGTCACACTTAATGAAATGTGAAACACTTGTCTGACTTGATTATCATCTTTTCTTCCAACTGCTGTATGCACTGATGCTAAGTGACTTTGTGAAGAGTCCAGACATGCTTTCACACTGAACACTTGAACGTCAATGTCATGGATTTTGACAAATAAAAGGACTAGTCCTCGGCTTGGAATAGAAACCCCGCTGTTGCACATCACCTGTCAGAAAATCCACTCCATACTTGAGACGACATTTGAGAACACGTTTTGAGACCTCGCTCTTAAGCGCTAAGACAGCGCGTCAAATTCGAATTAACCACCTCGTTTTAATTTTATATCAGTCAATTCAATTTCTTGTTATTTCCTCATTCCCAAGCCTCTGTAATACGATTGAGAAAATAGAAAAAGAAATGACTTACACCCAACCATCCACGTCCGTGGTCATTGGTCACACCTTATTCCTTATAAATTATTCACTCAGAGTTCTCTTAATTAATCCGACCAGCGTGAGTCGGAGAAACGTCTGCGCAAATAAAACTTCCATCATGTCTCATGGGGATACTAAAGTGTACACCATTTGAGCCGACAAAGTGTTTCCACATTCTGTTGTATTATCCCATAAATATCGGGACACTTTGATATGGTCTTACAGCGTTATAATCTCAACTGTGTGCAAGGTCGGTTTGGCGAAGACGGTAGCCACTCAGTTCATTATCGAAAATGGTGGGATATATTTCTAAGAAATCCAATTATGTTCCTTGATTGGGGATCGTTCTGTTTGCATGCGCATTTGGAATCAGTGATTATTTGAAGAGTATCACTATGACAAGTAATGCATGTGAAATAAAACGGGAAAGTGTTTTTCATAAACAAAAAATACAATCGATTGGATAGTGACCGTGAATTAGGTTAGTTTAGGTTAGGTGGAAGTGGCTGACTGCTGTACGGTAGAACAACTTCAATGAGTACCTATTCCGCAAACCAATTAGGGCTCTTAATAAAACAAATAAGATGGCTGACATGGAAGTTGCTTAGTTCAGTCAAAATAGTAGGCTCCCAGAAATCTAAATCTAGGTGATGAGAGAGAACTGCGGTTGCATAGCAAGTTTCTTCCTGAACCTAGTCTCTTCAGAAGTCGTTATACGGGAGGCCAAGTCTGGAGGAGTGAGTTCCTATGGCGGAATGCCTGTCGGTTATAACGCCTGAATTTCGACCCCATCAAGCCAATCAGATAAAGCGATCGCTTACGGCCGATCGTAGGCCGGAGTTTTTTAGTAATGCGGCATCCTGTGCCAGTTGACCATCTACGATTCATTTGTTCTAGCGAGTTCGTCCGCTTCCCAATTCTCGGAAATGCCACATTGTCTCGGGTCCCACATAAGATGGATGCTAAAATACTTGGCCATCTCGTAAATAGAGAGGGGGCAATCGAGGGAAGTCTTGGGGTTAAAAGTGACTGAACGCAGAGATCTGATAGCTGCCTGGCTATCGGAACATATGATGATAGCTGTGCGTAGTATTACATTGTTTTTTAACCAGGACAAAGCTTCCTTAATAGCTATATGTTCAGCCTGAAATACGCTACAGTGAATAGGTAATCGGAGATGTTTGCTGGATGTTTAGATCCTTGGAAAGACGCCAGTACTCACACATGCATCCATCTTCGATCCGTCTTTACAGCAGTAGACAGCCGTAGAGGCCTTCTTGATACGTTCCCCTTTAAGTTTTAAAGCGTTCCCACATAGACAAGAGAGATCGAAATAATGGTTTTTTGACTTTCTAGTGAAGAGGACTACGACTTAGGGCACCTTCCTACCGATTAATCCTTTAAGAATGTGAATTATCTTAGCCTGCTTATCGAACGTTTTGTTTATTGACGGAGCCTCGTTGCCGCGAATTGAACCTGTATTTTCGGAATGAGTTCCCGCTCTTCATGATAAAATGCATGACAAAGCTAACAAAACAAATGAATACAAAATTGTGGAATGTATAAATAAAATTTGTGAATAAAATTACTGCTGCCAAGTTAAAAATCTTCGACTTCTTGTTTGTGTGGCTCTATGCTACAAACCTCTGAAGCTGATAAGATCTTTAGTCAGCTGTCTTCAAATGCGCACTTTAATTTACTTGAGGTCCTTCTCCAATTGTAAGCGCATCAGCCGCGGACGTTTTCTCTCGCTACCCCACAGGCTCCGAGTAGAGGACTCCTTGCGCCGGAGCTAAGTTCTCTGTGCGCTTTACGTGGCCCTGCATAGACCTTACAATTCGTGATAGAATCTCCTTCAAAAGCTGTCAATGCAAACAGGACCAAACACACACACATTTTACTGTCGAAGATATCAGGAAGCTCTACATACGATTTTGATTTTGAGATTGCCCATGCCGTATATGAGGGCTGACATGATCACTGTCTATTCAATTTAAGATGTAATTTCATTCGAGCTCAGGTATTTCAATAAGATCAGATAATTTTTTGTAACAATTAGTTTTAAAGCTTGTCGCAGTTTGTAGTGTGAATCCAACGGGTCAACACCCAAAAAATAAAAACCGGAAAAAATACTTGTGTTTTATTCACTTGCGCACTTGCAAAATTAGACACTGTCTTATAAGGTCGCCGAGGTTGTTGCAAACCAAGGCCTGAACGCCTATGGGCGTTTGTTTCAGTGATAACTTTTTGAAAACAAATCTGTTATACTTGAATTTACAAGCTTTGTTTAGCTTTGGGCACTGGCGGATTTTGCAGATTTGCGTCGTCGACCTTACGTTTCCTTTCATTCGACTTTTAAATTGTTGCAAACTGGCTCTTGGGCACTGCAGTGTAGTCTGTAGACCGTCTTAGATTTGTGGGAGTAAGCGTTTCAAACTTCGGTATGTATTATAGAAATTAAAGATGTAATCCCAGTAACAACCCTGTCAGCGAGGACAATGCCATCTGACTGTAACCGAACAACTTAAGATACAAGACGAATAACTGGACGGTCCTCTGATCTCAAGTCAATTTTTTGCGGCAACCTTCCGACAAGTAGCGACCAGTGAAATTATTCAATAAAGTGCAATAACCATATAATAAAATGTAAACCAAATCGGCCTATAGGTAGATGGTTTGCAGTAGCGACAGCCATGGATGGGAGGAACCAATGCCCTTTCTAGCGAGCTCGTACGCTTCTCAGTTCAGTGGTCTATGGAGGACGAGCGGAAAGGGGCCTAAACCAAATGAAGGCAGCAGGCTAAAGATGGTGCCCGCAGAAGAGGCTTGTTGGTTGAGTTTCAGGACCACCACGCCGGACTGTAGCCTGTTCTATGCGTGAAATCAATCTCATTTGACTCGAGAATTAGGTCAGTCATTGGCATAAGATCAAGTGTCGTTGCGTATGAATGCCGATCGTCACGATCGTTTGTTTAATAAACTCGTAAACCTCCTTTCCATTCATTGAAATCCCCAGCAATCCGCACCATTCCACTTGTGGGCAATCAAAAATCGATTTCAACGCAATCTTCATAATTGCAGTGCAGCTTCATCACGGCAACGCTTGCGCATAGATGCTTTGGCAGGTGATGTGACGATTGACTCCATCAATCTGCCACAGTAAAGTGGCGATAACTTGACGCCAAAGGCTTCGAATTCCCATCTTCATCAACATCTGTCTCCTCTCAAATTACTGTCATTACTTGACGGATATTGCGTGCATGGTATGCTGCTGCTGCCGTCATCTTTCACATGCGTGGTCACAACATAATGCCTGTATTGAGAACCTGTCAGCGCTTTTGCAAAAGGTGCAATTAAATGTAAAAGCGAAGCCCTTGAGGTGCGCCCAGTTCATGCCGAGAGGCTCTGGCGTTGAGTGACATTGCGAAACGTGTGAAAATGTTCGGATAGCCGATAGGTCGCCACGACATGAGGCCCACCTGAAAAGGTTTATCTCTCAAACTCGATAGCAGATAAAAGGAGTTATCGCATTCAAAGTATACTGACCTCAATGTAATTGAAGTTAACGCATTCCCTCCACTGGCCACTGGCAACTGGCCAGTGCCAAAGTCGTCCACACACTTGAGCGTTTGACAAATTGCTTGTTTCGCAATGAAACAAGAGACTTCCTCTGTAACTGCCACACTCCTTTGGAACACGACATTTCTCGAGCGCTGCGCTGCTCTCTGCTATACAAAACAGCACACACGCGCGAACATGCAACTCATATTTCCTGGTGCATTGCATACAGCAAAGCGTTACGACCGTGTACACTGCCTTTCCGTGATAAGGATCTTGGTCAATCTCAGCGCGCGCGCGTGTGTGTGGATTCATAGGAACAACTGTGTCCCAACTCCCAAGTCCGTGGACCACATCAACAGATCCCTGCGCGATAGTCACGCCGCGCTGGACCCAGATTCGCAGTCATAGCCCGGGGTACACGAAGCAAAATGATATACGTATCTAGTGATGTTGCAGCCTTATCTCCGCTTTGCAGTCCGAGATATCCGCACGATAAGTAGGGCGCAGACCGACTGGACACTCGTGGAGCGGTGTGTTACCTAATCGCCAGGAAAAAATGTTCTAGATCACGTTTCAGATAAGGTGAAGAGTTTACATGTCCACTCGGACGTAACACTTCTGTTCTTGCCCGATGAGGTGAGGTGCTGTGTCGAGTGGTCGAGTAGTCGAGTGACCATCCGGAAGCTGGTCCACATGCGCTCGCACAGCAGAAAGTGTTTTGTTGGACATGGTGTTAGAGTTGGGGTAAAAGTTAGCTTCTGGTTGGGTAGCACTCCAAGTGGTTTTTGTGAATGCGAAGCGACTGCCCAAAGGTAGGCAGCCAGACACACCGGATTTGGAAAGTTCGGATGGACACCTGGGCATGGAAATAAGATTTAGTGACCACGATGGCACAGCGCTGATATTGTGTTGCCTGTCGAATATGATTTGCGATTGCGGTTCAACATTTGTTGGACACAATGTAACCGAGTGCGGTTGCGTGACAAAACCGCATGAGAGTCGTGTTGCTGTGAGAAGTGAGTCTATGGTCAGCCCGAGGGGATGTCGATTTGATCTGAGCAAGCGCTCGAGTTAAGTTAAAGGCACACGCTCAACAAATTATGTGCGAATCGGTAAATCTTCGGCTATCTTGATTAACATCGCTTGAGTTTCGACTATTATCCCGTGCGCCAACATTGAGTGCTGCTTGCTTTAAAGGTGCATAAATCCATCTTGGCTTGGGTTGAAAACAGCGCTCGATCGATGTTTGAGGTTCGAAATTCCTCACTCGTTGCACAGACTTTTCACGCACTGTACTTTGTGCACACTACCTTGCCGACAGTTAACCGCCAACAAGCGAGCAAGCCAACGTTTGCTCACAATCCTTGTATCGGTTAATTAACGTCTCAATAACTTACAACTGAACTGAGCCTTTCCGCAGCCAGAGGTCTTCAAAACGAAAATTAATCTAAATTCCTTCATTCAAGCACAAGGCCCATAAATAACGGCCGTCTTCGGCCATGGCAGCCTTGATTTCTTCTCACCCATCGTCCCGCGGACACGTAATCCAATTCGATCCACCGCTGCTGCCCCCAAAGTGGAAATACGATACGATATCTGGGAGGGAGGATTTATGAGATCACCATACCATTTGAGGTGAGATTATAGCCAATCCGAGATTTAATGACCAAAAGATAATTTGTTCGGCGTGTGCCTCTGCTGGAAATTGTAAATATGGCCAAGAGAGATGTGAGGAGCGAGGACATGAATTGTGTGATTGTGATACGAATCGAAGATCGCAACGTCTTGATCGCGAATGCGAACGCACGCAAACACCACAGTCATTGTGTAGTACACTGTCACTGCGGCAGTATATCATACTGACCATGAGGACCGGTGCCATATCGATGTTCGGCTTAACGTTGGTGCATGCACGACAAGGATCCGGTGCGATGTTATCAGGTTCATGATTCGCGGGAATCTTGTTTTGTGGAAAGTTCCTCTGACACATTTGACGGTTAACAATTTGAACATTTCTTTCGGAAACTTGTTTTGGAGGCTGTTTGGGTGCGACCTAAATCGGAGCATGTGTTCCTGGGAAGCGTTAATCTTCTGAGGCGAACGATAATTAGCGTTGATTTGAATTACGTTCCTTAAAGGCGAAGCTGCTAGGGTTGTTTATTGGATTTGACAGAGAATGAGGGCAAGACAAAGTAACATCATCTCTTTGAGCACAACAGACTACTCACTTTCTGGGGATTGTACGAGAATGTTTTCGTCATCCTTCGCCAGAGTGGTCTCTCGATCGGTTTTTTTTGGTGCTCTGCGATACCCGACTTTATAACACCAGCAGGGTTGCTGCTGAAAAATTTGAAAAATTAAAAAAAAATACAATTATCAGAGAGAGAATGTAATTTGCAATGCCTTGGTCTTGTCACGGTTACCTAAAGCAGAGAAAAAACGACCGACTAGATCTTCTCACTTAAACTTAAGTAAATGAAAAACTTAAATTGTAAATGAAGAGTTTTAGAATTCTAAGCCCATCCACTAATTAAACTTCACCGATATGTTTGGAGAATAAATCGACCATGCGAAGAGGTTGAGCAATTTTCGAGTCCGGATGGATATATGGCTGCGCGTGGCTTTGCCAGTTTCGACAACAAAAAAAGATTGGGTTTTTCAGAGCATACTGACTGCCGTAGTCCCTAAGTTTCATCATGCTTAGGAGTCTTAGAAGTCTTCTAGTTATAACAATATATTATGGGTGGCGCTACAGTCGGAGGCGGACCTGGGCCTAGCTTCTCAGCAACCACTCGTGTTGTGCGTGCTATTGTTCTTTCACGAGTGGAAGGGACCTACAGTTTAATGCCGACTCCGAACGGCAAAGTTGAGAATCTTTTTCTAGACAGGAATACTCTTTGAGCATTGTCAGTGACTCGAAAGAGGTGGAGCCGTGAATTATCAAACTTGGTAAATTCGGGTATCGAACCTGGGACCCTCTGCGTAGGAGTCGACGCACTTACCCTCTACGCCACGGCGATACACAGTCTTTTAGTTACATCTTCTTATTTTCTTGGACAAATTTTATTCTGTCCAAATGTTTTTTCTGCTTTAAAATGGTTAAATGGTTCCTTATGCTCGGAAATAATTGTTGATTGACATTAAGCAATAGTCGCTTTGTGTCCAGGTCTGGACTTCCCATGGGAATCATATTTCCCATCCCTTGAAGTAATTCCTTTTCAAGTTTTTTTTTCAAATATTGTGGATCTTCATCAGAATCTACAAAGGATACTGATCTGATTCTGACAAGTTTTGTGTTACTTAAACAAGATGTACTGCAAATGTCAACCTACAGAAATGTCACAACATTTCAAAAAAAATATTTGTCCCACTTCCATTTTTATCATACTCTGGATACTTTGTCCCTCTAAATCGAGGCAGTATCAGCAAAAAGTGCATGCTGATTCGTTTTCATTGATTACAACTGTCATCTTTTTTTCGTTTCATTAGTCATTTACGGGATGCTTGCAAGATAATAAAATTGTGTAGATAACCGATTCAAGGAAATTTATTCCACAATTAACTGGCTATTTATCGTGTAAATAATATAATCCCAAATTATTTAAATGTTCCAATCATTCATTCACATTTGTGACAAGACTTGCAAAGTCATGCTATTTGCTTCGAAATTTTGCTTATGTGACAAATTTTAAACCTCAGATGTTGTGCCACATCAATCTCTAAAACGAGTATATTTACATGGAAAAAGTGTCTCTTATAAAATAGTCTTCAAAAGTCGCAAGGAAATATAAAAAGTGTGAAAATGCAGGCACGCGGTCTCTTGGTGTCAAAAAATGGTAAAATTGCGACTAAAGCTGGATAGCGGCAACCCTGAACATCAGAGTTCCTTGAAGTGTTTTTATTTGTGTCGCCGTTAATTTTGTCCTGACGAGTAAGGGGGCCTTTTGGCATTGGCGCTTTACTTGAGGGGTCATTTGGCACCGTATTGCATATGTTGGCACTTATAACCGTTTTAACACTCTCCAGTGACAGATTCGCCTCTCCTGGTGATGTGGTGGCGCGGGAGGTATCCTGTTGTCCTAGATCCAGCAACCCTTTGCTTTGCTACCAAAACCGGATGTTCCTACTCGTCGTCACCAGAGCACGCACTAGACCATGGCCCAGCTACGTCCTCGGTGGAAAGTTTGAATATCATTTGCCTTTAAGACGGGCATGGCTGTTTTGCATCCACGCGGCCAGAGTCCTAAATATTATAGCAAATCGTATCCGACATGGAGCGGTAATGCACCGATCACAGACAAGGGTAGAGGGCATTATCTTAAAGCGACCTTAACGAAGCTACATTCTTGTAGTAGGCAAAAGAGTGTCCAGTGGCTGTGAAGGCATCACAACCATTCCGGGGCTTCGTTCCAAGTCGACGAAAAATAAACGTCGGCCATTGTCTAAGAGATGTTAATAATTCACTTGAAGTGGACGTACTCAACGCAAGTAACTGCATGTTGACGCCAATTCACGTTAATCATTCCATTCGCATTTTCGCCATTCTTCCAATTCTTCGGTCTATCTACATTCAACCATCACTCTTCCGGGCGATGTCGCTCTATTTCCACAAAACGAATATTTTGTTCACGCTTCTTCCAACAAAATGCATGATTGTGCGCAAGCGATTACCCTCCCAATGCTACAAAGAGCTCCTAGCTCCTGTTCTCCAATGGCGCCCGAGTGACACACCTGTACCCAAGGACCAGCAGTTGCTTGCATAAACTCTTAATGATTCCGGGAATAGCTTCATGAACAGCACTGCTCTTCCAATTAAGATAGGTTCTTCCCACCAACCGACGCAACCAACTCCGTGAGAGTATTCCAACCAAACACAGTCCTTCTCAATCTAGCTTCCATCTTCTCACCATTCTGTGATAAATTTCCTCTTAATCAAGTGAAGAATTCCCCATGGGCCCATAAGCCACTGCACCATTGAAAGCATTGCCCACAGGCTGTCAATCATTCAGCAAATAAGTGCACAGCAGTGCAGTTCACTGGCCACTGACCACTGGCATCCCATGGCTCGTAAAGTACCACGAGCCGGCGAGAATGGACGTGCACATGTCCGTAAATTATTCCGAGACACTTTGTTCCCTTATTAATCTCGGATTTGTTATACAAAGCATTAAACACTCTGCAGCTAGTGACTAGGTCTGTCCAGGCACAGTTGTCGCCGTGGATTGCGTTCAATCCAAATAGATAAGCGCTCCCATGTCCGAGAGCCGCCTCGTTAGGGCAAATCGTATATTAATGCCTGCCATAATGGAGCTGCTCATTAGGCCGACGGCGAACGAATGGAAAAGCATAAAGCTGCCCCCGTCCTGCACCAGGTGGCACAATTACGATGAAACCATTCGCTCATGGATTATTAAATATTTGGTAATATGCCGCAGCAAGTGAGCGTGTAAGCCTAATTAGAGCGGGGCTTTGAGATCACTCAAACCATACGATACAAGCACGCTCGTGTCCACCACGGCGACGCAACGGTGGCGGCGCAATCCAGTTATGCAATTAAAGAAACACGCATTCCTGCATTCGACAAGTGGCCGGCCGAAGGACCACCCAAAAGGAGCATCTCGCCCGCAGAAATGCAAATCCTAGCTTCACGGTATTTTAATTAGACCCACAGATGAGGAGCTGCACTCGCCGAGAGCACTTAAAATAAATTAAAAATTAATGTAACCAGTCGAGGAGCTGACAGGATAGATTTTTGGCGTGACTGTGCCTTTGTGAAAAGTCTCCTTGTGAACAGCCTCCCTGCGTTTCAGTCCTCAGTGTTGCAGAGTCGCAATCGGAGGCAAACAAGTTCACCAACTTGAAAATGTCATCGATTTACTGCCGCTCGATTTGAGCTGGATGCGGACGCGGCAAAGGCGGCGGTGGCGGCTGGGTATGTGTGTGGGGACTGCAAGTAGTCCAGAAATGGCTTTGACTGTGGAAATTAATAACTACACGGTGACACGTACAAATAGCCAGCGTCATGAGAGTGTCCCCGGGTTGTTGCGTGCATCCACGAATCCATACCCCAGACTGGCCATACATGGAACTCTGAGCTGAGCTACTGGCGGGTACAAATCCTGTGTGCGTGCAGAACTTGACGATTTCAATTAAATTTTTATTTTGTGACTGGAAAACTGTAACAAGCCTATGGCGTGCCTCTGCAAAAGGGACGAACGGCAAACGGCGAAGAGGAATGTGTAATTCAGCAGGTGGAAGTCGAGTGGAACTATAATTAGTGCAATGCTCACGGAAGTCACGGCAAGGGGGAGGACTTAACAAATGAATCGTTAGTTGGCATTCGCAGACGTGTGTTCCTTCTGATCCGAGGTTGCATTTGTCTCAATCCACTTTTCAGGCGACTGCTGCGCAAGGAGTCTCGACTGCCACAAGTGGGAAGCGATGTCAGATCAATGCTTAATGCTTTTAAGTAACGTTTTTAATTACTTGTCAGCGAGAACTTGATGACGGGGTTGGAGAAATGGGCGCGCTGAAAGATGCTGAACGGTGGAAATCGTTGCATCCACTTCAGTTGATCCCATTATCAAGACAAAGTAATAAATACGAAGACAGGCGATCATGATGGTTGACATTTAAATTATTCAAAATTCACAAGCTGCCCTGTGCTTGAATGAAATATGCCTGTGCTTAAGTGCCTTTCTTTGACGTGGGTCCACTGGGCGACAACAATTGAAGGAAACTGGTTATGAGGTCACGAATCTTGAAGAGTTTGTAGGTTGATCAAATTATTTCTCAATGCAAAATGTGCTTTTTCGGTAAAACGTTGTATTTATGAAAACAGATATTTATTAACGGTGTGGATGAAATCCGGCCAGAAATGCTCAAGGCAATGGGTAAAGAGGGAGTTTTATGGCTCTCTCGTGTTTTTAAGGTGACCTGGGAACGCGGTATGACACCTGGCGATTGGCAAACTGGGGTGATTGTCCCTCTTTTTTGAAGAAGGGGGACAAAAGAAACTGCTCCAACTACAGGGGCATATCCCTATTAAGTCTCCTCGGGTAAGTTACGCTAAGGTTTTGGATGCGCGTTCTAGAGCTATGGTCGAGTCAAGGATGGGGGATGAACAGTGCGGCTTTCGTCCCGGCAGAAGTACATCCGACCAGCTATTCACGCTAAAAATGGTACTTGAGAAGGCTTGGGAGTATGCCAAACCCATCTACAGCTCTTTTATAGATTTGGAAAAGGCATATCACCGAGTTCCTCGAGGTAAACTCTGGAGTTTCTTCTTTTGAGGGCATTCAATCTCTATACAAAAACTGTAGCAGCTGTGTTCGGGTTTATTTATTTATTTATTTAGCTTAGTACAAGCGTGAACTTAAAAAACTAACATATGCTTGGAAACTAAAATATTTGACTTAAATTAACTTAAAGAGATATATATATAACATGTGAAGGAAGCAGGGCTAGTTATGGAGAGGTGAATAATGAATTTCTAACGGATTGAATTGAAGTGTGAAAATCAAGGGCATTATGGGATAAGTTGGCTAGGAGCAACATTCTACAGATGGGCTCATTCCGACCGTAGTTGGTACGATGGAGGGGAGTTCGGAAAAGGGGAACAGACCTGAGGCGACGGGGGTTGGCGTTTAGAGGAATCATTTCCAGAAGGGCGGGCGAGTCAATAGTTCCTATTAGAACTTGGTAAAGATATAGTATGTCAGCCACTTCACGACGTTTTTTTAGGGTACGCCATCCGAGGGTGGTAAAGCAAGGTTATCAGACCACGGGAGACCACGTAATGCAAAACGTAGGAATCTACGTTTGACAGCTTCAATACGCTGTGAGTGATTGTCGTAGTGAGGAGACCAGATTTGACTGGCATATTCTAGGAGGGGTCTGACGTAGGTGATGTAGAGGGATTTAGTAACGTAGGGGTTTGGGTTTGAGAATTCTTTGGACCAGCGTTTAATGAAGCCAAGAGAAGAATTCGCTCGAAGGATAATATAGTCAATGTGTAAATGGAAATTTAGCTCCCTATCACATATAATTTCCAAGGTCGCGAATAAAGCAGACTCTGGGTACTAGCTCGTTGTGGAGGAAGTAGGTTCCGTGAAAACTCTTAATTGACTCAACCAGAAAAAGAAAGTGACCTCTCGAATGATAGATAGACTAGCCAACGATCAAGTGAATCAGAGAGGACATGTGTTGGCTATCCTCTTTGCTCGTGGTGAAAGAAATTCGGCTAAAATACAAGCTGCGCAAGGCTCGAAGTTGTGAAGGAACAACGGGCAACTCGGTCATCTCATCAATAATTTGCGACTTTGATCACTCGTCTCCACACCACTCCATTAATTTCTCTTCGGCTACGACAAGTCCTTAGTCTACGCTAACCAGCCAACCACTTTGAACGAGCTAATTTTCTTTCAGCGCAAGTTTGTGTTCATCTTTCAGTTCTACTTCTTCACTCCAAACTCTTGGTTTGACAAATACCATTCATATGAGCCATTAACTGCGAACGCGAACTTTCAGAAACAATAAGTTTTCAGAAAATAGGTATAAACAAAACTAAGAGGCAGACACGATCCAAAAATTCACGACTAAACAATTAGCAAGTTTTAGCCCAAGATTTATGCGAAGTCAGAGTTTGCGAAATTCGCAATTCGTAGTGTTCTTATTAGTGGTGTGCCAACACGAAAGTCTTACAAACCGAGTTAACCCGGGTTAAAATAGAAACAGACCAAGTTGTAACCCGGGTTGACGAACTCGGTTTGATGATGAACCGAAAGCAAACAATGTGGATTATGGAAGGGGGCAAGTCGAGTTGTATTGCCCAATTCTTTTGTTTCGGGTTGGTTTCGGTGTTCTATGTGTATCCTAAGAGGCTCACGGGGTTGCCAAGCCAATTTGTCTCTCTTCTCTTTTATCTCTTTTTTCTTAACAAAATTAAATACACGAAAAGTTACCGAAATGCTGCAGCCTGCTGTGGTGACTACGACCCGAACCAATATGGAATGGGACAAATCGATTTGTATTGTCTAATTCGATTTGGGGTTGGTTTCGGTTCGGCATCATATGCTCACAACGGGTTGCACCGTCTAAAGTTTATGTATTCGGTTCGTTTCATCAGTTTTTCCAATTCGGTTTCAAATAAATGTTACTCGGTTTGAGCCGGCTTAGGTGTAACCCGGGTTGACACATCACTAGTTCTTATATGAACATATAAATCGCAGTTCAACTGTCAAACTGCCACACTATCCGCATTACTTCTTCTTACACTTGTCAGTTCGCTGAGAGTGTTTATCAACCCGGAATGTGCTTGAATATGAATTTTAGTACATATCGCACAATAAATTCCCAATCGTCTAATGCTCTGTCGCAGATCGCCATCTTCTCATGCGATCGTGAAAAGATTGCACTTTCATTCCATGCCAGACGACGTGCGATAATAAATATCCCTCTCAACATACACACACGACAGTATAGCAGTGTGTCGCGCCATCAGATGATGACACCTGAATGAATGGACAAACGTTTATGCGCTGCATTCTACTGCCAGTGATTAAATCGGAATGTCTTCGTAACGAGAACCTAGAAAGTTGTCGGCACTGCTACAGGTTCCTAGAATTGATTATGCCCAACTCTTTTAATTAAACATGCAAATGACTGTCAATCTTGATGTATGACTGTTTATGGGCTTCAGCAGATGTTGCCAACATGACAGACGCTTAATGTCAAACGAACAGCTGTCACAGTTAGGATATGTCATACCTTTATTTCTCTGTACATTCTCTGAACTCGCCCGTCAAACCTGGCAATGTCAAATCTTTTACTTCCGCTGTGGCCATTGTGTCAAAAATCATTCTCATAGCGATTCACAATTAAGTGGAAATTGCTTCAAGCCATGGCTGATTCACCATGGCACTGGCAAGAGTGTGCTAACGCCATTTCTATCGAAGCCGTCACACGTGCCCCTGTGCGAGTTTGATTAGCGCGCTAGGCCTCTAAATCTCCATTCACTTTGTAACAACCACTAATGCAGTTTGTAATCCTAATTTTAGATAGTCAAGAATATATGTTGGTACGCGTGTACATTCGTGAAATGTGCGGCAAGTGGGGCTCACAAATGCCTGAGGAGGCGTGATTTCGGCTCGAAAGAAAAACGATCGAGATCTTAGGCTTTTGATAATTGCGTGCAATTGTGACTTGTCATGATGGCTGCGCGTGTCTGTGTTTGTGGCAATCTAGGTCGACCGAGTCAAATTGCATCGAAAGACATAAATATTTATTTGCTGAATTTATGACAGACATTCGGGTTGTTTCATAGCTATGCACGCACGCTAACCCACTGATAAGTCGAACATCAAGGAACCTAAGCGTGTATCTGACAGATCTAATGCACGATATTGAGTTTTGTGTCGAAGTTAGGAGTGTTTCCTTGATGAATGGCTGAGCATGCAAATGATTTTCTGTACTTTCAAGTAATTGCTGGTAGATATTGACAGCTGTTGAGACGGTGGAGAATTCCTTCATCACTTGTGCAGTTGATGTACAGCAAGTGACATTTATAAGTTCAAGTGGTTGCAGAGCTTCACGATGACATTAAAACTGGAAACAATAGCACTTGCCTAGCGACAACCATTCACAGCAGAGAATCAGTCTCAAGATCGTGTTTTCTTTGCCGCGAGAAGTCCTTCACTTTTTCACGTGTGCTGTTTGCCGGATACAGTGACTATACAGTGGATTCTCCCTAAGTTGAACCCTCACTAAGCTTAAATCCCTCTGACTCGAACGAATCATGGTATCCCATGAAAATTCAACTGCATGTCATTCTCAAGAGTGCGCAACATTTTGAAGTACACTGGACTCCCCCGAAGTCGAATTATCACGGGACACCATAATTTTTTCGAGTTATATAGAGTTTTACTTAGAGAGAGGTTTTTGTATGAAAAATTGAGGGAAATATATGTAAAATATGGCGAAAAACTTCGAGTAGGAGAGTGTTTCGACTTAGGGAGGGTTCGACTTAGGGAGAGTCCACTGTATCTTCTATTGATTCAGACAAACGCGCAGTTTTTCTTCACCTTCGCTTCCCTAACATTTTGTGGCGATGTTCACTTTTTTCCTGTCTATTTCAAATCCCGGGGATCGTCATTCCAAAGCGGCATCTTTTGAACGAACCTTCTGTCAAATAAACAAAATCCCCGGTCCGTTGAAACGCACTGACATATAGCTTAGACTACTGGGTGTGCGCACCGCTTTCAACGCGCACGCGCAGTGACCACTCCCGCCGGACAAACCCTTTAATTGTCATTCCTTGCATCTAGTCCCCTCATTTCTTTCTCAGCATTCCTGCACCAACTGGTTGAGAATTTATTGGGTCATTAATCAACCTCTGCACCTACAAATTCTGACCAAGTGTGCGTGTGTCGCAGAGAAACGAAAAACCCAGAGTTGACTCATTCGGATTTTGGTGCAGGTTGTGTCCTTCATCTCTGCGGCTAAATAAAACACCTCTCCTCTGAGTCATCCGCGTGTTTGATCTCTCGTCCTTGAGCCTAAGCCCCCGAACAATGAGCGCGTTCGTTCGGTGACCACAAAGTGTAATCCCCTCCATCGATAGCCATCAAAAATTGAGAGAAAAAAACGAAAACAACGAGCAAATTCTCGTTTAAGCCAACCCACTCTCAGTCTCAGCCGCAGTTCTTCTCTAGAGCACACACACACACACTCTGCGAATGCGCACTTTAATTGACTCATTTTCCATTTGTGCGCGTTTGTGGAAAACCTTGTTCCACCTGTTCACTCTGCTAGCCGTTGGGCAATGCGTTCACAATATGATTGGCCAGCAATTCGGCAACCAACTCCATTTTCTCCATATCGAACTGCAATTAATCCGAAAAATACTGACCCAGAATATGCGCTGCGTTGTGCGCACGCAGCTGCTGGACACATTGGCAGGTGCCGTTCACTCGACTTGCGACCCCCCCGAAAATCAGGCCTAGCCAGCCCCGCCGCGCCGATATGGTGGGTTCATTTAAATACTCGTGCGTATTGCGATTGCTCCATATGAGGCTGTCAGTGAGTGTGGCTAGGCGAGCGTTTGGCTTGGTGAAATAATGTTTATTTGAATTTAAGTGGTGGTAAGATTTGCTGGGCGGGCGAGACGCATCACTCGTATGCAATGGCGGATGTTTTTCGCCTAGAGCTGGTTTTTTTCCTCTCGACGATTTTTAGACGATATTTTGTTGTTTGATTTGTGAGTTGTCTTGGATCTGTTAGAAGTGTACACCACTCGTGTAACGTGAATGGTGAGTAATTATAACTCGTGAATATGTTAATCAGTGATTGAAAATAAATATAAAGACGCAGCCTTGACGAAGAAAGAAAATCTTGACATTGAAGGTGTTTGCTTTCTGGTTTCAAAGTGGTATTTCGTCTGTCTTATTGTGGATTCCAAAGGAGGTGTGGTCGTATTCGAAAAATTGTGTCTAAACATACCGAGCAAAAATTGTATCGCGAAGTGTGTTATAATTATAGTATAAATAATTTCTGAAATCAGCTACAGGTTTTTTAAAAACAAACTTCTCTTCTACTGCTTCTCAAGACTGGTTACTTGCTATAAATCAGAAATCGAGTAAAGGGTGTTTTCAGAGATACACAAATTCTATATAAAATAAAACTATTTTTATACATTTAATAGATAATTTTATGTGATCAGTGTTTCGAGCCGCGGCTAGCTCGAATGAAACGCAATCGTGAATTTCCGACAACTTTATCGAGCAACTGGGACCGCATTGTAGCAATAACTCGGCCAACGTTGACTTTCAAATCGTCCAACGATTCTGTTTTATCAGATAAAGTGTAAGATCACACGATCGTTGAGGTTCAGATGGACCTCGACGTCAAAATGGACGTAGTGCACTATAAGTTTGGCGAACTGAACCATGGCTTTCAAAATAAGTTCGCACAATCTGCACATATTGTTCCGGCGTCAATGTTTACAAACGTACTAACGACAAATCAACTTTCAACTATCAAATTGACAATATGTGGAAACAGTGTTGCCAGGTTAGGAACTTAACCTCATTACACAAAATTTACCCTAAAAACCATTTGGCTATGCATAGTCGACTTCTACACCCTTGCCCCTTAACATTTTTTGACATACCAATCGGACCGAGAAGACCGTTTAGATGGTCCTTGGTTCGTGATTAACTGTCAACAAATTCATGAAGAACCGTCAACATCTTTTTGATTATCCATCAAGTCATCGGTCGACAAGGAAGTTATGTAGGGTACTTCTGTAGCAGCACTCAAGCCTGGTCCGACCCGTGTGAGCGACCTTTACAAGACCTACGTTGTGCACCGCATTCTTCAGGCGCCCACGAGGTATTCTTTAAAAAAGGTTCGTTTTCAGAACAGGCAGTTCCACACCAGCACCTATCACTTAAATTTTATTAAATCTAAAATCGCGGCATTGAAAACAACAGAGTTTGAAAACATGCACAGCCTTGGTGGAATATTTATTTTGTCATTATTCGAAATAGTTTCTTGTGCGTGAATAAGATTAAAAAGTAGTTATATTCATAAAGCGTTTATAAATGCATAGGTAGCTGATTGGACGGACTCAAATTTAAACAATGGTAGTATATCAGGTATTTACAGTGCACCCTGTGAATTTGCACATCCTTCACATGCATATTGTGAGTCCGGCCCTTCTAGTAATTGTACACTCAGCAACCACTCGTGTTGTGCGTGGTATTGTTTGTCTACGAGTGGAGGGGCCACAGTTTTATGCTGAATCCGAACGGCCAAGTTTGAAAACCTTTTTTAGACAGTTGAGACTCTTTAAACATTGTCAGAGACTCGAAAGAGATGGGACCATCCAAATTATTTCTGGTCGTATCGGTCGGGAATCGAACCCAGGTAGCGAGGTAAAGTCGCGTAGTGGTCGACTCACATACTCACAACGCCAAGGCCAGCCACATATTAGAGGATGCCTGGTCTTAAAAAACCAATGTCATCTGCCAATAATCATATGTAGTAACATATCACTAACATATGAAAAAGATGATTCTCCTCACTACCTGTCGCACTGTCCCTAATTTCTGCCTGTTGAAATATAGAACACTGGGAGAACACTTCTGCCAAGGCCTTCAGGATCTAACAAAAATCCCTCTAACATTTATTTGCTTTTTTATCAAGATTTCAGAATGATTCCGGACACGTTGACATGACGTTTTGTTGAATGGGGAAATCGACACAACGGGCATCCCGATGGGCCCATTAGGACCTAGGTGAGACGTGGTTTCCACTTGGTATAGCTTGAGAATGTGCCACCTCAAAGAACTTCAAGGGTCATGTTGATAATGAATCCCTTCTAGACATAATTAGTCTTACGTGTAATGAGATACATGATAGAAATAAACTTTGAATGGACTGAATGGAGTGTCCCGAAAATGACGAAATGGTCAGTTTAAATGAGATGATTGCTTTTTCTGTATGCGTTGCCACTTTAATGAGCATCAGACTGCGCAAAAAACGTCTGATTATTATATGCAATCAGTCGGAAATGGAAAAAAGCAAGCTGGCTGATCACTACATCACCGGCGCTTTGATATTATAAATGGGGTTCTCAACATGCCCAAAGGGTCGCTTCTTGTCAAGCCAGAAACCCGTACTAGACGCAAAACAATTGATCCATTTGGCAGATGAATGATTTAAACCAGAAATGAAGTATTACAGAGATAGCCGACTTCACAGCTGATTGCCTCCAAGTCCATCGCCGAATTTGAGTGCCTTTTTGACAGATATTCATGAATTTTTGACGGTTATTCACGAAATGCCGTCAATGCCGTCCTCTGATTAGTCAATTTGATTTATGAAAACGTTAAAAAAAACAGCTGTCAAAAAATTTAAGAGGCAAGAGAAGGTAGAAGTCTGGCATCTCTGTAATACTTTATTTCTGATTGAAACGTAACATTTGTTGGAAGACAAAAATGGCACAAAATTAAAATGAGAAGGATGCATGGGTGGAATGAGTGAGAATGAGGCAAGGAATATAAAAATGAGTGACATCTTCTGAAGACGGAACAGGGACCAGATAAGAATCGAGGTCAGAAACCATCTACGGAGAGAGATATCCAGAGAGTATAACTGAGTAAAATGAACTCTGTGAGAGGTGCGCACAGTGGTCTCGCAGTGGAAATAAATACCCGAAGTGACATATTTTCCCGGCCAAATGGTTTATATTTTTCGATTCTACAAATATGAGAACCTAGAAAGCCAAAATATTGTTGACTTTGTATCATCCGTTTGGCTGTACCGTTAGTTCAAAGTTGGGATTTTGAAAATTACAAAAATTGACGTATTTTTTACGCAAATTTGATGTGCCATATTTCCTAAAATTATGTACATTGGAACCTAAAGTAAATTTTTTTTAAAAAGGTCGTACATCTTGCTTTCAAAATGCAAAACTTTTCAGTTTTTCATATTGCTTACCAATTTTTAAAACCAGTCTATCGATGCTGAAAAAATTAGAGACCACTTTTGCCCACTTTGCGAGTACGAGGCATTTAAGTGGAGCAATGTCGTGGATTTTTTCGGCATTTTCACACGATTTTCCTTGCAATGCAAAAAAGTCCGAAAATATTGAAGATTTCAATTAGGAAGATGGCTTGTGCGATTACTTTTTTGATGGAAATATTTCCAACTTCGGCACTTCGGTCGCCCGGGCGACTTCTTAGTATAAGTCAAATATTATAGAGATAGTCGACTTGGATTTAAAATAGTTTGACATCGTTTTAGTAACCTGTTCTCCGACCAATAGGAACAGTCGGAAAACGCCTTCAATATAACTTCGTGGTTGTTTTTAAAAGTTCTTTATTAACTGGCAAAATATCAAAAAATTATCCAGCTGTAAAGTCTGATATACTGGATAATCCCTGATAGTTGCTCCTGCTCCTTAAGGATACAAAATAGATTAGGAACTCTTTCATTTCTTCGAATTATTGAATATCGAAACACAGAGAATCGAACAAATGAAGAAAAGTAGCCTGCCGCATCACGAAAAAAAAAAAAACGCTTCTTTAGACTCAAAGCCATGTATTTCATTTAAGAACAACCCCCACACACGTCATAAACACAGTCATACGTCCATATGCGTAGTAATTTGCATTACCTTTCAAAACCGTCCGGTAAAATACATGTCTCCACATGATGTCCTTGATAATCTATTCAGTGTCATTCTGACTGCTCAACATGCCCCAAGTCTAACGACTTTTATGCAAATGAATCCTTTCACTCCAACCCTCCCCATCGTCAACGAAATCAATTAACCTCGCACTAACCATGTAAATGAAATTCCAAAGCAATTCATTCTAATTACAAACACGTCACCACCAACTTTAAATATTGTTCCTCAAATTTTGAAAAGTGTAACGACGAGCACGAGACTGTGTGCTCGAATTGTGGAACCCAAGTTCTTTCAATTCGAGTCAAACTCGTATCGTAGTTGAATGCGATTGAGTGGAGTTTTCTTTCGTTTGTGGGACGCAATATGGTCATGGACCAGTTTTGTGCGTGAGTTTGTGGATTGTAATGCTGTTGAGTCATTTCTGATGCGGTTTGGCTGCTGATACTCTTGGTGGGTGCTCATAAGTGATAATCTTTATTTAACGTGAAATCTGTTGTAATTTTTATGTCAAATTCGTAAGGATTTTGCAAATGAAGTGTAAGGAAAAGACAAGAGTAAAAGCCACCACAACTGGCCATTCCGAAGGATGGTGTGACTTGGAAATTCAATTACCAAAAGAAGCTTACAATGAAACCAGAGTGCGCACTGTGTAGACGTACCTAGGTTTGTATTGTGGCTTGGCTGGCTTGGCTGGCTTGGCTGGCTTGGCTGGCTTGGCTGGCTTGGCTGGCTTGGCTGGCTTGGCTGGCTTGGCTGGCTTGGCTGGCTTGGCTGGCTTGGCTGGCTTGGCTGGCTTGGCTGGCTTGGCTGGCTTGGCTGGCTTGGCTGGCTTGGCTGGCTTGGCTGGCTTGGCTGGCTTGGCTGGCTTGGCTGGCTTGGCTGGCTTGGCTGGCTTGGCTGGCTTGGCTGGCTTGGCTGGCTTGGCTGGCTTGGCTGGCTTGGCTGGCTTGGCTGGCTTGGCTGGCTTGGTTGGCTTGGCTGGCTTGGCTGGCTTGGCTGGCTTGGCTGGCTTGGCTGGCTTGGCTGGCTTGGCTGGCTTGGCTGGCTTGGCTGGCTTGGCTGGCTTGGCTGGCTTGGCTGGCTTGGCTGGCTTGGCTGGCTTGGCTGGCTTGGCTGGCTTGGCTGGCTTGGCTGGCTTGGCTGGCTTGGCTGGCTTGGCTGGCTTGGTTGGCCTGGCGCGGTTTGGACCACGCCTGCTGATGGTTGTCTTCTTCGAATAGGCCAACAACAACACCATTTTCCGTACACAGCATAGAATGAAAACATCCAACATTAGAGCAGTGTACAAAAATCTCCACTGCGATAAGCGAATATGTAGACATAATGAACACAGCCAAGAGATTTCCCTTCAGATAGTTCCCCCGAACAAACTAACCACCAAAGAGCAAATGACGCCACGGCTACTATAATTCCTTGCAATCGCACTACACACATGCAGCCACCCGGCTATCTAGTGAAAATCACTTATCCGCAGCGACAGCGTTACCGATAACTATCTGTCGTTGCTACTTCCGTACATAGCTCCACAGTCCACAGACCGCAAGTGTTTAGATTTACGTGACACAAGACTTGATGTATAACGTGTCGAGCACACAGAGCTCTCTTCATCTGCTGCACCTCCAGGTGCAGCTCCTCCATCGTTCCCCTCTGCGCAGTCCACAAGTTCCTCATGTCAAAATGTCTGTAACAAGCATTATTACTCCCCACTGAGTCGAATCGCGCTGCCTATAGTCCATCTCGAGCGCTCACAATGGGGAGCAATTCATCGGAAAAATGTCCCTTTTACTTGGCGGCGGCAGCGACGTCGCCGACAGACTTTGTTGCCACCGTGCATCGTAGGCGTATAAAGCAACGCCAATAATTGGCAATTACGAAGCAATCAACCGCCGCCGCCGTGCCTCCAGGTGGGAGCTGGGAGCGTGACAATACGGAAACGGCCACACCACCCAGCACCAAGCATCGAGTTGCCCTAATGAATGCGCCTTCTATCGGGTGGCACTCCTTCCCATATTTGTCGCATCCAGGCCGGAGATAAATTCCTGTAATAGAGTTATTACTAGGATCTCGATGGCAACACAGTGGAGCGGCGCGCAGCCGGACATGGG
The DNA here is from genome assembly GCA_964034865.1 of Eristalis intricaria. NCBI lineage: Eukaryota > Metazoa > Arthropoda > Insecta > Diptera > Syrphidae > Eristalis > Eristalis intricaria. The sequence continues at coordinate 59,058,440 of OZ035877.1, read as the reverse complement.
CAACTAGTCCACCGTCTGGAGGTGGTCGTTAGTTATTAAAATCCTGGCAGGAGGTCTGACTGCAAAGACAAAAAAACGTCGCCTCGGCACTGCATTCGTTTTATTGCGTCGCGTAGCACGATGTGCGTCGTCTGGAAGGATTAATGCTACACTCGGAGTCCAGCCATGCAGCACGATCACTGCAGTGTAAGCAGGGCAACAACAAAAAAGAAACATACCTAAGTTATGGCCGGCTTACATCACCGGAGGACAATTGTTGGTGGCGCACAATGAACACTGCTTCGACCGCAGGCTGTTGGTCTTAACGAATGGAGCCGTCTGAAAAGTAAATGATTCCCGACGCGGCCCTGATCGGTGATCGGTGATCTGATCGTTATAGAATATTACCTCAAATTGTCCAATTATTAAGTGCTTATGGAATTTGAGCAGATATGCAATGCCAAACAGATGCGATTACGTCCGATTAACACCTCCCGCAAAAGGTAATGGTGGGATTACACAAAAATCTCCTCTTGTCAAAATTGGAATTCATCTGTTCGTTTGGAGCCAATAAACATTCCTTCGGACGTCTGGTCTGTTCTCTCTGACAACCAAAAATGTCGACATTGTAATGGGACAGCGCGGTGCAGCGGCTGAATGAATGTGAAGGGGGCTTAACGCGGCACCGCTGCAACCGCCTGCACGCATTTAACGTAAGGTTGTCGCATTAAATGCTATTTGACATTCGCTTTATGTGCCACTGTGCATAATGACACAATGACTGCCCAAGTATCAGAACTGTCAGAAAGGTTGATTTTATGCACACACGTGCAGATGGCAGAACGCAGTACAATCATGCTCAACGCATGCGGGCGGGTACTTGAGATTTGTTAGGTGTCAGACAATTTGTCACTCGGATATGGGCAATTAGTCCGATTAGATTGCCGCAGATCAGACGTTGATTCGACATGATTGAGAATGTGAATGTTCGAACAGGCAATTGATTGAAGACACCATCGGTCGGTGAGTTGAAATTTTGACAAATCGTTTTTGCGTATGCGCTTGTGAAATGCGTCATGTCTTAATGTCGAAGAATTTGTCGTGAGTGAGTTTGTTATGGACAAGGTGCAACAAAAGGCTAAAAGAGAATGTAATACATTTGAACACACAATCAGTACGGATTCTTTTCACTTGAGCGAACAAATTGCGGTAGATTTCATTTGTGTTTATGACAGGGGGTAGGTTGTCAAATTTGGTTATAAAAAGTCCATTTAAAGCGACGCTGCTTAGGCTCTGAGAACTGTGTCTGCCATGCCGTAGTGGATTGGTGCGCCGACTCTCACGCCGTGGGTGATGGGTTCGATACTCGAATTCATCAACATTCCCATTTCACGGCTCCATTTCTTTCGAGTGACTGCCCAAAGAGTATTCCCGTCTAGAAAGAGCTTCTCAAACTTAGTCGTGCAGTGTCGGGATGAAACTGTAGGTGACTTCAACTCGTAACGGAATAGTAGTACGCACACGGTTACTTACAATTGCGGACATCAGTGCGAAATCGTAGACTAGAGACTACGCCTCTAGGATTAGTTAGGTTGGACCATGTTTGTTCCATTATGCTACCCACTGTCAGACTACTACCACTGATTGACCTCTCCAGTGATAGTGCCGTCAATTTGACCCCGACGGCAAATGTTGACTGGACCAGATTTGAAAACCACCACAAACCACTAACTGTGTCATCCAGACGTTCGTAACATGTAAAGCGTAATCCACAAAAATGGAAATTATGCTGGTCGTCACTTGAGAGCTCTGATGGCCTCAAAATTGTTATTTTGTGTAACTTTCTGGTTTTGTGGGTTACGCAACTATTGTGCTGATAGCCAAATTAACCTTGCTAAATGTGCTAGGTTTGCATTACGATAGCCTTTCGTGATGGCGTTGCAAATGCGCTCTCGGGAAAATAACACTCCGTTCATTATGCAAACTACTCAATAAGATCACCCTCTTCATTAGGAAAAAAGGGGTTTTCCAATACGGACTTGACAACTTTGAACTTAATTTGTGAACGCACTCTTTCACTAATCATCAAACCGTCACTGTCAATTTGTTCAGTAAACTCAACATTTCCATTATGGCAAACTACACGAACGAGAAACGTCGTCAAATTATACAAGTTTTCTACCGAAATTCGGAGTCAGTGACCGCAAGTTTAAGAGCGTTAACTCCAATTTTCGACGAAGTTCATTTTTTGCTCAACGGTTTCGTCAATAAACAGAATTTGCGTTATTTGTCGGTCGAAAGCGTAATCTCTGCCAAAGGGAATTATTTGGGAGTCCTCTAGAAGAGACCTAATTGCAAGTCAAATACAGTAGAAATCCGATTATCGAGATCAAATTGAAAAAGGGATATTCCGTATAACCGAAAATCCGGATAATGGCTTTATTTGAAAATCGGATACATTTTAATAAACTCTTACGATGCAATGGGTCTTACATACGTCCGCATCTTGGCGTCATTAATATAATACGATCCGAACAGAAAGAAAATTAAACAATCACAAAAATTATCGCGTAAGCAAATGAGCGCAGGAGTAATTTAAATCGGTAATAACCCGCGACGTATGAGGCCGGATAATCGAATATTCGCATCATCGGGGCTTGGATAATCGGGAGAGGCCCTACTTGCACATGTAAGTTTGATTTGTACCCAGAAAGCCCAAGTATCCAGTTTCTAGGCAATTGGCTCTTCCATCTCCTATGTACAACTTAAGGCCCAACCCCATAGAATCCATCGTGTACGTTGCGTTTGCAATCCACAAGAATCGTAATTGCCGGATTGCAATGAGGTGCCCAATGACGTACAGTGGACTCCCCCTAAGTCGAATTGACACGGGATATCAAAAGTTGTTCGAGTTAGAGAGAGTTTGACTTAGAGAGAGGTTTTTGTATGGAAAGTTGAGGGAAATGTATGTAAAATATGGCGAACAAGTTCGAGTAAGGGAGAGTTTCGATTTTTGAGAGTTCGACTTAGGGAGAGCCCACTGTACGTTGCGTGCGCAATCTACTCATTTATAAACCTAAGAAATTCGAGATTTATTTAAAGACAATTTCATAATAATAAGTATCACATAATGAGCACCCGAATGAATTTCCATGGAAACATCTGTCAAACGCACAGAAAGTTAAAAGTTCCCCAATTCCATCCGTTGTTGTGAATTTCACTTGTGCTCTGAATTTGCTGTCTCCCTCCTTTTCATAAAGGCTTATGAGTTGTCAATTTTTTAACATGACGCAACGCACGCGACGTATTGTATGGGTCTGGGCCTTTACTGGATCGATACCACCTTAGTGAGACTGCAGTAATGTGGTGGGACCTCAGAGATAATGCCGCGCACTACATTATCCGATGAAATGATCAACGTCGGGCGTGTTTCTATGTCAGCGTAGGCCAAGCCCTCAAAACCATTCCTTCAGATGCCCTAGGCGTATTCTTTAATATAACCCCTTTGGATATAAGCCTTCTAACCTCCAGCATCTTCTCACTGTAAAACTCTGATTACGCACCAGAAAACGCTGTCAGTACTATTAGGCAGGAACACGAATTCAAAAGAAAACACTGTCAGTACTTTTAGGCAGGAACTCGAATTCGTCCCTACCTAATAAGACTGAACTCGAATTCGTTCCTACAACACCGCTCCCAGTTACTTCCTGATTCAGAGCTTAAATTCCCTAGCCCCAGATTGCGAGATCTGTTCTAATGACCGATCGTTGATCGTGACGCCTCGAAAACAAGATAAGGTATGGAATGTGAAGTTGTCTCTTAGAATTTTCGCATCACACCGTCCGAGGGATTCCCCGATCATTGCAACGTGTTTCTGGCATTATATAGTGAAACTTCTCTTTACGGTTACGGACACCCATCTATAAGGGACACTTCTCTTTACGGACAAATCGTCATGGTACCGATATGAAGGTATACCTCTATACCCTTACAGATGAGACAATTATAATGGTCCCTCTCTTGTAAGCCATAGAAAAGATTTTTTGATAGGTACTCTCTGCAAATGCTAATGCAGTGTATTAGCATTTGCAGAGAGTACCTATCAAAGGCCAGAAATCGATCGCCATAGTAAGCTTATTCTGGCTATCGAGAAAATTTAAATTTTTTCTTATTATTTATTAGTCATGTTAAAATTTTCTTTTTACAAAATAATGTTAGATTAAGTCGACATAGAATAAGTTTAAGGTTAGCTTAGAGTACCCGCTAAGGGTAAGTAAGTTAGAATAAGTAACTAACACTGTTCGACCAACTAGTTTTAAGGATTTTTGTCTAGTATTTAAATTGTCATAAAGTACACAATAAAAATGAATTAAAATGAATAAAAAAATATATAAAATGAATGGCTATCGAGAATTTCTAGGTAAGTGTGAATGACGAACTAGTCAGGATAGCAACAGACGTGCCACTTGAATTTGAACACTCTGATAAAGGTAAACCCCTTGCTACATGTAGATCACAAATGAATGGGATTGCAATCCCAGTCGCGAATTACTTCAAGAATGATCTCGTCCAAGCTAGGTCCTAAATGTTCCTCGAAATTCTTTGTTCTTCGCAGATATAGGCTCAAACTAAATGGGATGCACAGTGACCAGTCACACTGACTAATCGGCGGAGATGCAATAAAACTTAAAGTACCCTCCAATGATTCTAGCAGAAGCTGTCTTGACAAGGAAGAAACAAAAACAAAAAAATGTGCGCCACCTCCTGTGCAGCTAAGGCAAAGTAAACCGATTTTATGATGACTTAAGTGCCCTGAATTACACCGCTTTCGATTATATCCTTCTAACCATCGGTTGCTCAAAATAGTTTCTGAAATGAAAATGACCGATTTCCAGGATAAAGGATCTTACTTTGTCTTTGTGCATGCTAAAGCCAATACAACCTCCTTTCCTACTCACCTGCTCTTATATATTCATCCATCGCAATCAAACATCATGTATTTACTTACTATGTCAAGGACACGCGGAGGGTGAGCAATAGCTTCCTTTCATCGATGATGGTCCTGGTCACTCTTCTTCCAGTCATCAAACATAGTACCTCGCCAACATCAACAAAAGCCCAAATCAAAGAAAAAATGTAAGTCAATGTCATGAGCATTAAATAAATTCGAAATACTGGGCAAGGCTTGCATATAGCTTGAATGTACATATTTTTGAATTTGATTGAAACTGAATTTATCCTTTGCTTGCAGGCAATAAAACGACATCAGAAAGTCAATAAAAAGGAAACTCTAAGCCGGAATGCTTTGTGGAGGAACCTAAGCATACGATGGGTGGTGTGAATAAAAAGTGAGTGTGAGCATTTCCTCAGCATTTTGGAGTAAAGGCTCCATCTAGTGTGAATACAAATTTATTTCGTTAGGTTTAACGAATCCTCTCCGCTCACATATTTTGACAGCTGAGTCCTTCCTCCGTTTTAGTGTGAATAAAGATGGAATGAATAGAGAGCTTACTTGTGGAAGTTAATTGTGCATAGGAGGTGAGAGAAAAAAGTGAAACAACTTAAAATAATGGAAAATACTACGTCCGTAGAGGAATACCTTGACGGATAAAACATTAATCCAAAAAAAAAGAAAATCTGGACTGGACGATGACAATTTCATCAAGTGTTTGCAATTTTATCCGTGCTTGCTGGAAAATGCCAAACGCCAGACATGAAAAATAAAAAGCGTTGAAAGCCGCGGAAGAAGAAATAAAAAAAATCCATAGCCTTAAATCTCGCAAATAAAGAAAAAAATTTGATAACATGAAAGCCCGCGTCAAATCAAAAGGCGATAAGAAAAAGACGAGCAATCGTCCCATTACATTAAAAGAACAAAAAACAATAAAATGTATCGCACCACCACCGGTTTCTTCAGGAATATCGGAAACGAAATGATTACTTAACCTTTCCATGTTACCAAACTCGAATCTATACACGTTCTCGAAAGTATCCCCTGTGTCCCCGAAAGGACATGAGTTCTAATTCTCTGTTTTTCGCGTTTGTAAGTTTAAAAACATTATTGCATATACTTTGCACCCACCTTTAGCCGACTTTGCACTCACCCTTAAACGCCAAGAACACTAGTTTTCAACCGTCAACTGAGGGGAGGGTACCTACTTTAAGGCAATTTTTTATTCACACCAAATTGAGTATTTCCTTTAAAGAAAATACTCGACTCATGTGTTCTTACTCGGAGTGTTTTCTCAGTTTTTATTCACACCATCCAATATATCCCAAATGTATTCCTTACCGTGCTCATAGCCTAAGAATCACACATGTGCAATTATTAAAAATATATTTACAGTGAAATCTTTCTTAAGTGGACAGTCATGGGATCGAAGTTTTTCGCACGCACAAGAGAGTGAGAGCTTAAGAGGAATAATAAAAAGCACAATTTAAAAAAGATCACAAAATTATCTTAGCTCAATTAATTCAATTTTTTCGCGCATTTAATGATTTTTTGAAGCACTTTTGTATTGCTTTTTTAGAAACATTGCTCCAAGCTGCATCTGCCCAATAAACAGAGGAAAACTCTCCTACATTAGTAACGTTTTTCATTAGCACTAAATTGGTTTGGAGCTTGTTCGCTATAGTTTCTGATGATGCTCTGGTTCAACCATTACCCTTAGGGGATCGTCCATTTAAGAGGGTGTCCATTAAGAAGGAGTTCGCTGTACACGCTTACGTCAGATTCTTAAAACCTTTCACTAAAACTCCTCGGACCGTCCAGTCAACGTCGATCAACATCAACAGTCACGACCGAGAACTTCGTCTTCCAACGTCTCCACTTGTCTCCGCTTTTTCTTTCAACATTCTCCACAGATTCCCCCCCTTCGTGCCGCAGTATCTCATATATCTCTAATTAAGTTGTATTACTCGTATTTAACATTTAACATTTTCCAAATGATTGTGGCTTATGAGGATTTGCCGACTGCTGCCACAAGCACTTACTGTCACTTGGTCCAAACTTCTCGTCTATCGATTCAAGCACTGCCTCGAGCATCTCACGAACACCTCTGACGTTCTGATAATTTGACAAGATATTCCGCACCATTGCCGGCACATGATGAAAATGTACTGAAAGTAAATACTTTGCATGTAACAAGCCAGTCAATCTGATCCCTCACGACTCTTTGTTGAAGGGAAACATCGCCTTGCCTTTGCTGTCTTCGTGACTGCGCAGCAAAATTAGCAGATCACAACTCAGGCCAGTCAGACCTGACCAGGTCCCATTCTCCTTCGATCACTCTCTCGGGACAGTCGAAGCGATGGATATTCTGCGAAGTGAATCCATTTTTGTCACAAAGACGAACACACTGGCTAATTACCAATTAATTGCAACGACTGTGGAAATCCACCGATAATTAGCCAATGAACGTGATCAAGTTACAGCTGTCACTTGACGTGGACTCGGTTAATCTCTGTCATTGGAAGTGGTGAACTAGAAATGACACTTTTATGGCGAACACGTATTTATGGCGCGAGAGATGATATGAGAATTGACAGCTTGTGGAGTTCTGTCTGAACAACATCCAAGTCCGTACATGGTTCATGTAGTTGTCTAAAATCGGTATCTTCAAAGCCTAGATGGTATCCCTTAGTCATAACCGGCACTAAATCACAGACAAAAGTATCTCCGCGCTGCTGCAGCCAAACCGGGTGGACAGGTGTCAACTGCACTAAATTACTGTCAACAATGAAAGCGGCAAACATATTTAGCAGCACCACATTGCGGTAACATTTAATCGGTTATTCGCTGAATAATTGCAAAGCAAATTGCTTCTGAAAGATTTTTACACCACACCACGCGAAACCAGTTGATTGTTAAGTGTGATACTACCAGAAGCATTACAGCTTGACAGCTGTCTGACAGACAACTGTCATCAAATTAAGTGTGTCAACGGCGCACCGCTTCGCCTTTACTTTCGACGATGGTCAATTATGAGGCGAAGAAATGTGAGAAGCTTTTCAAGAAGCGTCAACGTGAGGTGCTGCGGAATGTCAAGTGAATTCGAGTTCGAATAAATCACAGAAACTAATGCAAATGGTCTTAAACGTCATACAGGCACAGAAATTCGAAACTGATCGTGGCTTTCTCCGTCTCAGCTGCGTGTGGTGACTCATTTCAAGATTATCTTTGAAATCTTCGAAACGACGTCATCTTCACAGGCGCCTTATCGTCGGGGAACCTAGTCTCTGTGGAGGGATCACTTTCAGCTCCACTCACAAGCCAATGAAATGCTGTCATGTCTTTCAGTCGATAACTGGTTATTGAACCCAATAATCGTCATTTATTGATTATTTCTTGACAAAGACCGGTTCACGGACGACAAAATCATCTCAACACTTCACCTTACCGAGTTGCCAGACGTATTCAAATTGCATACAGATTCCACACGAGATAGAGACGGAGTGCCAGATGTCGGCTCCATCTTCCAGATTGCAACAAAGTACGGTTGGAGATATGAAATATTCAACCTCTGGGAGAGATTTAATTAAGCCGACACTCTGGTTTACCGTGAGTGCATTTTTTCGTGATCATTATCTCCATCGGATAACACATTGCCCATGGTTCAGGTGAACACGAAGCAATTAGGACGTCTTCCACCCATTACTGGAGTGCCTCGTTAGTGGCCGCCCACACCATCGACGGTGAAAGCCAATCAGCACTCAACTTGACCTCTGGGCCTTCAACTCATGACAGCTCACGATGTGAACTCCACCAGTGACAGCGGCGGCCTATGACAGCTTTTTTCTTCGTTGCTTCATCCGCACACGATTAGCTGTCAATCAAGCAAACTTAAGTCAAATTAAGGCATTTCTTGGATACCCACACACACATGCGCATATCGCCACGCCGAACGAAGGTAGGTCCAGAAGTGCAATTAGCGCAATAGTCGTCAATTAGCAAATAAATCGGAGCGTCAAAATTAACAATTTCAGGAACGCATTGCATTATTGATCTGAAGCCATCCATTATGACAAGCGGGACGTGTCGAAATGTTTTTCCCTGCCCCAATCAAAAGGAGCCCAGCCAAATGACGCACGAGGATAAGGACGCATACTCATGCGGTAATGATAATTTATATCGCGTCGACAGAAAGACAGACAGACAGACTCGACTCGATGGCGATTTGAGAGATTTTGTTGATTTGTTATGTGCGCACGCAGACTTCGTTTGTCCAGATGACAGGCGTCTGGTGGGCCAGCAGAAGGTGGAGTGACAACAACAAGCCGTGTCCAGTTTATCGGACGCCGAGCGCAACAAATCATTTCAATTATGATACGCATTCTTGAAAGTCTGTTAGTGTGGTACGCGTGTGCATTCTGCAATGGAGTTGGTTGCCCTCGGGGCGGATTATGAACAGCGACGCGACGTTTGCCGCGGCATTCGGTATCTGCTCCTGCTTCACGTTCATTTCTTTCTGTTCTTGTTTTTCTTATGCGTCTCCGTGGAAAACTTGTAAATCTATTCATTAAAAATGATTGCCGATGGCTTTTTGTTGAGTCTTGATGTTGTTGATTTTTTTGTTGCTTTATGACGTGGCTCGTGATGGCTTGTGGCTGTGACCAGGATTGCGGGATGTTTACGACTAATTGAATGCAATGAGGTGAGTGTAGTTAATTTTTAAGATTCGAAATGATGTTGCGTCGTTTTTGCTGACACAAGAACCTGGTATGGCTTTACGTTTAGTTTTCACATTGATTTGTAGAGGAACAGAGGGCCAGTGCCTAGCTTCTACAACAACCACTCGTGTTGTGTGTGCTATTCTTCTCTCACGAATGGAAGGGAACTACAGTTTTATGCCGACTCCGAAGCTTTAGCAGCTTTTTTTTAGACCGTTAGTACTCTTTGAGCATTATCAGTATCAACATTATTTATCGTACCGGGAATTGAACCCCAGACAGTGAGACCAACAACGCTACGGCCGCCACTTTTCTGAACACCCGGATATGGCCAGGCACATTTCATTTTTAAGCGTTGTTAACTAATATTTCTAATAAAGCTATCGACTTTAAATTCCAGACACCTACGTAAAATTTTATTTTCTACCGATTTATGGAAAAACCGTATTATAATGGATTGCTAGATGTGGGTAAAAAATTAAAAGAAAAAATAACACCTTCGAGCGAACCCATGGTGCCTGGCTGGACCCTATTATATTTTGTATGTAAATACAGTCGAATTTTCACGGGATACCATAATTTGTTCAAGTTGTATGGAATATCATGCATTTTTACAATTCTACTTATTTTTAACGCAATTAGTCTAATATTACTTAGCATCCTCGCTCCGGAGGAAAAAGGGTGATAACAGTAAGGACCAGCTTCGTAAGACACATTTTCATATATACCAGGTAAGTCTGGTCGCCTCACTTCGTGGTCTTCATTCATCATATTGAAGCTATACAGAGTAGGCTTATGCGTTTCACTGTTCGTGAGCTTGCTTGTATTGATAAAAACAATTTGCCCCCATACTCTGAATGCCTTGAACTTTGTCGTAGTGACTCCCTCGAAAATGCCCACAAAACTAAGGACCTGCTCTTCCTTTACCACCTAATTACTGCTAATACAGAATGACCTTCTCTCTTAGCGCTAATCTCCACAATCTAAGGCCGACAACCCTCCCCTCTGCCAGATATATAAAATTAGAACAAACGCAGTAATCTTCCGCTTTATTTGGCCCGGGGTGAAACTGGGCCTCAACCAACAAGCTTAACTGGCACGATCTGTGGCTAGCTGCCTCCACTGTCGCACGCCAAGTTGGTTGAGTTCCCTCTACACCTTGATCCGCCACCGTAAACGCGGGTGACACGATGCGTTGTTCCATAGGCTTGAAGTCGAAAACCACAGGCAGTACCTGAGTTGTTCGCACGCTCTACAAGGCCCAGCCAACTTAGGCGTAGACGCCTGTTTCTCTTGCACAAACTTTCCCGAAATGATGTTCAAGAATTCAAATGACAGCGCCTAGCCTTATCTAAGTAATTTGTTGACATGAACTTCTCTGGGCTGTCAGATACGTAACCAGCTAAAACTTGAAAATTTCTTAAGACCCAACCATAATTCACTTAAGTATACTTCAGCTTACGGAGGAATTGAACGAAAAGAAACTCGAACCATTGTCGAATTCAAGACGTAATCGCTTATGTGACCATAGCAAACATTTCAACACCAGCTGTCATTAACCTTCCTCTACATGCGTCAAAAAATAACTCTCTCGGACCGAAACTAAAAAGCCGTTAGTTTTTCCTCAACTTCGAAAAACCTTATGATTTTTTTGAATTTATAGAAAACATATTAATAACGAAAAAAAATGTATATTAGTTTTAAATTTAGTAAATAAACAACAGTTTTTTTAAGCCTGTAAAAAAAAGGTAATTTTTAATGAGGGGTACAAAAACTTGAACAAACATTTTTTTCAAATAAAAAAACAACCTTATCCTTTCGGATTCCATTTAAAGTACTCGATATAATATACATCTATATAATAAAATAATTATAAAAAATACAAACGTACAAATTTGTTACCCGCGTCGGACTGAATGATGCCCTAAGCCGCTACACGTGCTCACCACAAAAAACAAAATATTTGCGAAAAATAGGAAGGTTAATTAGGTAAACGACGATTGGTTTTATTCTCCCTTAAGTTTTATTATTTTTCTTGCCGATTGTTTTTAGATGCTACAGTGGGCCACACAGGCTTAAAAAATGGTTGTAATGCCAGGCAACAACCTACATTTGCTGTAATGTCTTCGTCTTCCAAACGATGGGGGTGATGGGGAGCCTATAGCAACAACTCTCACCACATCAGCACCGAAAACCTGCCACCTGATTCCAGCAAATTATCAGAGGAAGTGCTCTGCAGTGTTGTCGTCTTCTCCACAGACGTCGCAGAGGGTTACGTCTCTGAGGCCAAGCACACTTAGATGTTTGGCGAAGGTTTAGTCTCGTGTTAGTACGCCTGTAACTCGTAGCAATACCGCGTATTTCTTAGCTTTGTCTGTCTGAATCCCTGGACAGTCATGCCACCACCGATGGAAGTCCTAACCAAGGACGAAGGTAGTCCTACTACATGGACTAGGCGATCCCAAGTTCATCGCCGATCTCATTTTCAGCAATCCCGTGGTATACATTTTTACTGCCGACCAAATTCAGAGAGGACTTGCATTCCTAAACTATCCTGAAAGTGGTGAGAGGGTTAATAAAGGCCTTAAGTACAACTTGGCTGTCGCTACAGACACATATACTTCCCCTCTTCCACCAGTTCTTCACAATATAGTGTGTGGTCATTAGAACCGCATAGGTTTCCGCCTTGCTGATTTTCGACTCCATGTGCTTTTCCTTTAGAGTAACGCCCAGGTATTTGGCTTCATCGGAGAAATGTATGGTGACGCCTTGTACATTCAGTTGGGTTAGACCAGCCAACCTCCTCGTGAAGAGAACAACCACTGTTTTGAGAGGGTTGACTGAAAGCTCATTCCTGATACATCAGTTGAATCACGTCTAAAAATGCTTGGCCTTTTGAACACACATCCGCAAGGCACGATCCGACGGTCATCATTAGACGTTAGGCGACTGGTTGGCGCAGTTGATTAAGTGCCTGCCCTTGGTTAGTGAATTCGAATCACATCGAAAGCAAAGTAAATACGCATTCATCTGGTTTTCAAATCTGGTCCAGTCACCATTTGAATGCAGTGAAACTTCTCTTTGCGCACACGCCTCTATAAGAGACAACTGTCTTTAAGGACAATCCGTTATGGCCCCAGAATGAGGGTATTCATGTATTTTAACCCCTTCAGTACGGTCACCTCTACCTAACGTATAATCATGATGGTCCCACTGCCGTCCGCTATAGAGAAGTTTCACTGTAAGTAAATACCTAGGCCTACAGAAGATTTGAACGAAAAAGAACTCGAACCATTGACGAATTCGAGAAGTCGTAATCGCCTCCAACACTAGCTGTCAGCAAGAACATAGACATTCTCCAAAATGAACGAAATTTAATGAAACTGAGCGCTGTGCTTTTTTGCTCACAGTGTATCATTTCTGACCTTTCGCTCAAATACTTAAGTTGACGCAAGATGGCGTTCACCATGGTTGAGCCTTTACTCAGTCGAGGGTACCCTCTTTTGCGAGAAATTATGAAAATACCATATAAAGCCAAGATGGTGCACGACATACAAGATTTCCTTTCGGAGTTCTTTAATACCACCACAAGCTTTTACTTCTCTCAAAAGCTCTGCTGGTTTTGTTGTTGTTGAGTTTATTATAAAAATCTGCACGATTGGTAAAAACAGCAACAACAGTGAAACTCATTTTGCTATCTTTTCTTTTTTGTTTCCTTCTTGTATTATATGGTATTTTGTATAACCTAACGGTGATTATGTCATAAGCAGTAAACAAAAATGCCATACATTCAGTTCTGAGTGAACAGCCATTACGTTAAAGAAAAAACGAGTAAAAATTCTTATCGAAGACCCGTTCAACGCCAGTGATTCATTTTCGTGCGGGGTTTAATCTGCTGCACAAAGCAACAAGACAACATCTTAACCTGTCACACAAAGTGCATACCCACGACACTGACTGTAAATAGCGATTGTCGCATCGTGTCACTTGTGCGTTCCTCACCATCGTGATGGCAGCTCCAAACCTAGCGCGCGTCTACAACATCCGATCCACGACTCACTGGGTCTCGCCAAATCCAATCCGAATCCACGACACCATTGCCCCACATTTGATGGCTAAATACAGACGAATTATTATATCAAACCCCATAAACGGACTGCCAGTGTGGATGCAATGATCAATCAATTTGGTCGCCCGCTTAGTGGCAACAGAGTCTGCTCGTTCCGTCAGCTGAGGTATGAAATGAAGAAATATTGAAATATCTTACGCACCATCATGATGCACGTTATTAAGTCCAACTTAAGACAGCCAGGCCAGACCAAATGAAGTGCAGTGTCTCATTAAAAGCATAAAACCCGGCATCCGGTCCGCGACTGCAACGCCAGCGAACAGGTATCTCGTGGGGGACCAATGACACCATAAAATCTAAATACATTTGGGATTAGATGAGGATTGTAAAGACCAAAACGATGACCGGGCCGATTGACGATGATGCCACTTGTTCGCTCGGTCATGCACGCCAACTGCGAGGCGGTTGGGGGTAAATTGGAAATTTTCTTCTTAACAGGTTTGCTCCGCCGTCTGGTGAGGTATTGATGTGCCGACATGGAACATAATTTCCTCTCAAGGGAGCCGAGTCACCGCGCATACGGCATGCGTGTGAGCAAGTTCGAATGCGCGGGCATTCCACAGAGGATCAGCCGTGTCGGAAGAGAACACTCGCGAACACGGTATGTGGCTGAGATACAAATTATTTGGAATTTCAAAATGGATCAGCATCCGACGAATGCACTTCACGCAGAATTTAATTGAAATTTTCCCACAGCCAGCTGGGACCACCGCGACTCACTAGCAATCCATCATAATTTGTTAACGCCTACTAAGTTGACATCAAGCTCGATAACCTGCAAGAGGTTTCCATGTCACGCACAGAGCACGCAATCGCTCGCAGTAGGAGAGAGCCTCAAGAGTCCTCAATTCGAGGCCCCTGCAGGAAGTGCGGTGTGTACTCCATGCGAAAAGACACCGATTGGCCTAGTATACGCGCGGCGATCGATCTTATCGGGAGTTCCACAAAATGGTATCACAGCCAGCCACGGCCGAGGCATATCTTCTCATGCAAATCAACCCACTCGGCGTGTATCCCACCGTGCACACTCGGTGCCGGTATCTAACGTCGCGATCTTCTCGGGCCGACACAGTCTGGAACAGTGCACTTGTCGCACTGTGCGTTGAGCGTCCAACATGTCCACCTCCGTTCTGCATACAAACAATGTGTAATGAAAAAGGCGCGCGCGCACACGCTGCGTAGTCTCTGTGATGCTGCAACCGGTTACCTGTTGGCTAAGCATGTTTTGCACCTGAAGTACTCTAATTTAGTTTAGCCGCCCCCAGCTCCCCACAGCCGACGACGCGGCGGCGGTGAACACTTGTGTGTCTGCGCTGTGTGGCTCTGCTCCTATGACATATGATGCGTAGATAGTGATCTTATGTTATTCGCTGCCATGAATTCGCAGATGCTGGACGCACATGTGCTCTCTCCAGGGATATCGCTGCTGGTGCGGCTGCTGCAGTTGCCGCGCTGCCGATGCTGTTGGCAGCGGAGATCAAGATTTTTTAGTCAGTAAGCGACCGAGAGACGCGATAAAGCAAGTGACTTTCAATCGAAATATTTATCAGATTGTATTTCAGAGATTTGCCATAGAGACGAGGCGACGCACGGTGCGACAGGGGACCGGACGCTGGGAATTCTTTATCGGATAGCGGGCCGTTTGTACTCCCCGAGCCGGGCTCGCAGTGTCAAGTAATGTATTATGCAAGCTCCGTAGGGGTATAACACGTTACATCTGATTGAACAGATGCGGTTTATGAATTACCAGCGTGTTTACAAAGCCACCTGAGCGCGCTGTGCAGCAGAAAATGAATTAGTGCGGCTGAGGCGGTCCAGAGAGCGGCTGCGCGGCAGCACTTGGTGCAGCTCTTTGTCTGCTCGGGGGTTGACTAGGCGATGCATCAAGATTGGGATAAGATTGGATTGGGTTATCGAAATTGCAGATAAGTGGCATTATCGATGGTCGCATCGGGTTACCTTGCATGCGGATCATAAATCAGTGCAAGTCTGGAATAGAGATACGCCTAAAGATGGTACGCAGTTTGCAATTCAAAGCCTTTGGAATATTCTAATGATTTATTCCCTCTTGAGACAGGCTTTGGCATCAGTTGTGGAGAAAGAAAGAGCAAGAGATACATCGGGCCCTCTAATTGACGTATTGGGGACAACACAACACTTTTAGGATCAGGATTAATTAGCATATATGGTCATTCATCAAGAGGTGGCTGTAATTGTATCGAAAAGAGCAACTGCAATTCAGGAAGTGCTCCAGATGGAAAATAGAGGGAGAAAAATATTGCATACACTACAGGCTGTCACAAAAATGTATGTGGATTCGTTGTGGTAAAGCGGTTGTGGTCGAAATTCATCGACTACGATGCGATAATTGATCGGCTCATATCTGCATACCACCCTTTCAATGAAGAAGCTGAAAGAACTCGCCAAAGATGATTTGTATGACCTTCCTGAAATAGGAACACGCCCTAATGCAGCAGCTTAAGGCTGTATCGCAAAGGCGGGCTCTGCGCCGTCGGTCTTTGACAGGCGTTGCTACGCGTTTTACCTTATAGTTTTAGCTTAGAAGAATGTTGTGTCAGAAAGCAGCAGCCTCACTTTTCCATATCGAAATGAACGCGCGCGTTTACTCTACTCAAATGGTTTGAAATACAATTTTCAAGAAAAATATGAAATTGCTGTAAATATAACTAATTACTTAATAAAAAAAATAAATTCAAAAATATTGTTTCACAAATGTCAAAAAGCCCGAGTGACTGGATAGTAGGTCTACCCAGTAATTCATGCTTGCGCTTACGATATTACGGTCTCAACTCAACGCACGTCCCCGTTTCGACTTTAACATTGAAGAATATTTTTTTATTTGAAATTGCTTATGAATAATTCCTAGTAATTCAGGAACTTTAAAGTTTCGAATTTCTTAGCAACGTAGTCATTTGGAACCTCGGCAACTATGCAACAGATTTGTGGATTTAGTGGGCAAAAAATTGCGGCAGATTGCTGACATTGTTTGAACTGCTTCGTACCGTTTGAAACCTGCACCGGATTTTGGCAAGGAGATGCGTTATCGTGTGATTTCATCAATCTGGTACTGGAGAAGCGGCGGGTAGCTATAAACTCGGAAGGCACTATCTTGCACAAGTCGTTCCAACTGTTTGGGTACGCAGATGACATTGACATAGTCGCGCGTTCCCAACGTGTCATAGTTCAAGTCAATGAGTCAAGGTTGATTAGCACAAAACGAAATAGGTATATCCGTTCGACTAAGAAACGTTCCGTTGCACACCACCTTGGACAAGACATTACGACCGACAGGTACTATTTCGTGGTAAAGGGGGCAAACGTTAATTCCACGACGTAGAATCGTCCTTGGCAACCGCTGTTACTTTGGCTTATCAAAACAATTTTGCTCAGAACTCTTGACTCGAAGGACCAAAATTATGCTCTCCAATAGTGGTGTGTCAACCCGGGTTAAAAAAATGAATTAACCCGGGTTTCACCTAAGCCGATTCAAACCGAGTAAAATTTATTTCAAACCGAATTAGAAAAACTGATGAAACGAACCGAATAGATAAACTTTAAACGGTGCAACCCGGTGTGAGCATATGATGCCGAACCGAAACCAACTCCAAATCGAATTCGACAATACAAATCGATTTGTCCCATTCTATATTGGTTTGAGTAGTAGCCATCAGAGCAAGAAGAGAGAATAAAGTGAAGAGAGAAAAATTTAAACAATTTGCGCATACACCCTGCCGCTATTGGCTTGTCTACCCCGTGCCCTATCGCTTCCCTTGCCAACACAATCATCTAAGGATACACATAGAACACCGAAACCAACCCGAAACAAAATAGAATTAGACAATACTTGCTTTGGGTACAGCAACCGGGTTCGTCAACCCGGGTTACAACTCGGTCTGTTTCTATTTTCACCCGGGTTAACTCGGTTTGTAAAACTTTCGATTTGGCATACCACTACTCTCCAAGCTCTTATTTTGCAAGTCCTGCTATATGGAGGCGTAAGGTCGATAAGTAAAACTGCAGAGCTAATTCTTGGTGCCTTCGAAAGAAAAGTTCTACTTCGGATATATGGTCTCGTCTGCGAGGAATGTGAATGAACGCGAACTCTACGTGCTGCACCAGGATGTCGGTGTAGTCCGGAAGGTAAAAATTCGTCGACTGGACTGGCTCGGCCAGCTAAGATGGTTTCCAATCCTCCAGGTTTGAGCAGGAGAGGAAAACCGAATCTCCAGTATAAAGACCAAACAATAGCGGACGCAAGGCAGCTTGATCTTGATGACTGGAAGCAGCATGCCCAGACCATCAACGATGGAAGGCAGCTTTATCCCAGGCTCTGATCTGCCAAGGGTCATTGTCCTGTTTTTTTTGGTTAGTTTATTTTTGCAAGTTATCATGACCTTAAGCAAATTGTTCAAATGTATTTCTAAGAACAATTCGAAAAACTTGTGACGTGAGTCTGTGCGTCGACTCCTATCCAACTGAACCTCACGATCAAAAATGGCGGCAGATTTGTGGAGGCATTGTGGACAAGAGGAAATTTTAACTTCCACGGCACCACCTCTTTAGAGTCACTGACAATGCTCAAAGATCAATAACTGTCCAAAAAAAACTTCTCAAGCTTGGCTGTTCGGAGTCAGCATAGAAATTAGGTCCCTTCCGAGGGTGAGACTAAAATGGAACGCGCAACACGAGGAGTTGCTGTAGAAGATAGGCCCTGGCCCTCTACGGGCTGCAGCGCCAACCATTATTATTATTAATTAAAAAATGTGTACATTACATGCACAAACAATTTTTGCTGCTGTTTCTGGAATTATTGGCCCAAATGTCTTCGAAAATTATGATGGTCAATATGTACAGTCAGCGGTGAGACGTACGGCGACAGACTCGGACTCGGAAGCCAACATTCGACACGTTATTGGCGAAATGTAGCCTGTTGTACTGAGAAAAGCATGTGAAAATTCGTCCTACAGATTAAGCAAATCATGCGCCATTCATCATTAACATTAATGCCATAAAATTAACTATTAAACAACATTTCTTTTTACTTCAATTCTACTTAAGGTTCCTCGCCTCTAAGAAAACATCCTTAGTCTGCTTTAGAAACACCTCCCAGCATTGTATGCTGTCATTTCAAAATAAGATAAATGATGAATGTGCCGAACTGCGATGCAATCGATTGTTAAGATCTTCAGTTCGCTTCCGAACAAATGTCCTGTTGAAATACCTCTTAGCCTTGTAAGTAATTAGTAGATGTATCAATCCATTTATCGCAGTCGTGCCTCCGATCCCATGACACTCCCTGAGGTCAGTCTCGATTAATCACCGCGCATTCTATCCTTGACATCAACGGATAGGACGATCCGTCCAACCTACAAATCATAACGACAAGTGGATAATATTTAAAATTATCAATTAATCATGCCCACGCTACCAGAGGCCACGGTGTCATTCCGATTTAGTTCACTCGCCCGAGGAGCACAAGCCTTGCTGGCTAATTAACTTCGCCTGACATCCTTGCCATGTTAACGATCATTTCGAATTGTATTCACCGCGGACAACACAATCTGTCGAAAAATTGCTTTCAAGTTCGTAAATTAAATTAACTCGGATTGTAAATCAGAGCAGTAGCGGCACTTGAACAGCAGCCCGGTCGAGAGAAGGCGTACGTACGACCGCGACGCCTGACACGCTTGGACGAGGCAAACGAGAGCCTGAAAGTGGGGAAAAAAGGTTTCTTTTGCATAATTTATAATACAATTGTTGAGTGTCGCAATAGGCTGACACTCGAGTGTGGGGCATGTACAGAGGTGCCTCGTTCGGCGCTCCGACGCTGACCAGGAGGACATCTGAGATGAAAGCATGAAACTGCACGTCATCCTGGGGCCGTGCTGCAGGTGAAGTTGCGTGTAATGGCAGTCCTACGCAATTTTGACTAGCTGACTGATGTTTATTTAAATGAGCGCTGTTGCCAGAGGGACTGGCATGGGACGTCCCCGACGGACGTGGGTTTTTTGAAGTTTTGAAATGGAAATACTAACGTTCCAGCGGTCATTTCTAAATGTCCCCCTTTCGGTGGGAAATCCGAAGGAAATTTGTGTGTAACACAGTTTCATTCAATTTGTTTTCCTGAGACCAGGCGAGGAGATCAGCTCTACCACAAGCCCAGGAGCAATGAGAATCTGGTATTTCCCTCCTCAGGTAACATCTGCTCCAAACAAGTTCCCCCATTGATCGGATATCAGGGCGATTGAACGCCTAGAAGTCCTTCTTCCCAAACCTCACATTCTTCTAGTCAACTTTCAAACGACTATCATGACTTTTTGCCGGACTTATCTTTTATTTATCAACTTCCACTGTCATTTCCTTTCAAGTTCACCGGCGGCGTCCAGATAGCCTGTACGCCTTCTCGTAGTTGTCCTAACCATTATCGTGCCGCGGCTCCGCGAAACGCCCATTCCACGCCAATGAATCCCCCAAGTAATGTTCGCGCTTGGAATACCCACGCACAAGGTACAATTAGGTCTGAGAACCGATTTGTAATCTGCCAATTATATGTTCATGTGAATGCATTGATGCGTAAAATGTTAGAGTTTACGACAATGACTGTGATTACTTTGACTTGTACCGCGGGGGAACATCTGTTGCAGAATGCAGAATGCAGAAGTTAAAAGCAATTCACTGTACGACAGCCCACGGTGGAATCGCAAATCAAGAATGGTAGGCAATGCGGAAAGTTGGGGGTTTGAATTTAGCACCCCGGAGGTGATAGTTTATTCGGTTTCCAGTTTCTATCGATGTCATAAAAAGAGTAGCATGTTTATTTCTTGATTACCTACTTGTGTGAGGATGAACGTGTATTCTGTGAGGATTAAGACTGTTGGCTGTTGAGATACTTTAACTTGTTAAAGTTGGTGAAAGTCCAGGAATATTGTTCTCAGGCAACTTTCGTCATTAGGCCTCGATGGCCTTATCATGCTGTTGCTGACAGATTTCAAATTTCTAGGCGTTGTATAAAAAAAAAGTCCGAAAGCGAATGTTTAGAGTTCATATCGATTTCATTGCTCCCAATCAAACTATTTTACAGCTTAGTGCATACATATCCAAAATGATCCCTATCCCCAAGTCTAGGAAATCCATAATTGATATCAAGAGCTTTCACCGATTGTCTGTTGAGCGACTTAAGTAACATTTTAGAAAAAGAAAATTATTAAAATTCTGTCAATTTGGCTGCCTCCGACAACGTGTGAAATAAAACAAGTGCATGTCAACAATCAATCCACATACCTGATCTATCATCTTCTTCTTCTGGTGGCGCTACACTCCGGAGTGGGCCAGGTCCTCTCCACCTGACACGATCTTTAGCCAGCTGTGTTCAATTGCGCACGCCAAGGTGGTTGACGTCCTTCTCCACCAGTATGCGCCATCGGTTCCGTGGGCGTCCGCTATTGCGTTGTCCAACTGGCTTGGAGTCGAAGACTCTTCGGTCTAGAGCAGTGTTTTCCATGCATTCTACAAGGCCTAGCCATATTAGGCGTTGAATCCTTGGACTCCTGGCTAGACTCATGTCACTGTACACAGTTCATGGTTGAATCTTCTTCTCCAAAAATCATCAACATAAAGAGGACCTTGTCTTGTTCAATCGCTAAATGCACAAATAAGATGATTCATTGTGGCGAGTTCTCGGAGTGTTTTAATCTGAACAAAACTGTTCGTCTACCAATTCTGCAGTGTCTTCCAAGCGGAAGTAATGGCTATTAGTGAAGTCGTATCCTAGCTAAGGTGGAACGTAATATCCACCCGCGATATCTGTATCTTCCAAGCACCAATTAAATCCCTATCATTGTTCTCTAGAAACTCTAATATAGGAATCAACTGCCGCACTCTCGTAACGAGACAGTTCAACATTCGCCAGGCCATACTGACATCCCGGGAAAATGTAAAGCTGATGAGCTCGGTGAATACGCCACTAGACTGCCAATTGAAAGATTCTCTCGTAACACAGGTACCCCTACAGCCACCATCAAGTTGTAGCGCAATAATCTGTACGTAAAGTAATCGGGTGGCCACCGTGGCGTTGTGGGTATATGCGTCGTCCCAACTGGAAATTTCTTATCAACTTCCAGAAGTGTGAAACTAGTCTTTTCCGGACCTCGTTGTACAGGTCACCGCAGGATACGCGCCAAAACTGGCGTAAGTTCGCCATAGTTGACCCGCATGGTCGGCCGTTAGCTGTAAAAAGTGTAGTTAGATATCTTGGCATTTGCCTTTTGACAAACATATAGTTGCTCTGACAAAAGCCAGAAAAGCCCTTGCAGCCAACTTGATACCAGAGTGAAGGTAATCTGCTACATGGCCCTAGTACGGCCAATTATGGTGTACGGTTGCCCATTGTGGTTCAGCGTGAGTCCTTCCCAGATGGAACAGATGAAGGTGTTCGAGAGGCAGTGTCTTAGGAGCTGTTTCCGTCTGTATCGTACACCCGAGTCTGAGTACAAGAAGTACTATTCTAACGAGGTCCTGTACTATAAAGCAAACGTGAATAGGGTAGATAATTTTATTATTAAGCTGATCAGAAGGCACACTTCACGAAATATGGCCTCTTCCAACAGTCTGATCTTGTACCATGAAAGGGTGCGCTTTAACGGCTTTATTCCTCCTGAAGCATTCCTTTATCTAGACACAATTGGCCTTATACAGGATCCCCAAGGACGCACACACGAGGATCTCTTCCTGTTCAGTAGAGCGGTCCCCGCTCGAGATAGGAAAGAGTCTGCCAAAGAACGGTAATTTTACTGGAGGTTACACCAAAACCAGCCTCCGCCACCGCTAGCTTTTCCACAGGACCCGGTAGTTTTTAAGAAAAAAAAAACAAAAAATCCAATAAAAATATAAAACACAAAAATCGAAAAAACAAAAATAATAAAACAAAAAATCCAAAAAAAAACTATATATATGAAACAAAAACAAAAAAAAGTGCACCACGGCGTATAAATTATATATGTTAGGCATATACATAACATATACGCCCTGGTGCACGTGTCCGTACTGTAGTTAAGATAGTCTTAAGTTTTATGTTAGGTTAAGTTAGTGTAAGGTTCTTTAAGTAGTTAAGTTTAGCCAAGTTTTTAATAAGTTTTCTTGGCAAATGAATAAAGAAATAAAAAGTTGCCATAATGACTAAAAAAACGTAGATTAAACCGAAAAGCACATGGTAGGTTAGTATTAAGAATATTTGTGAATTCTTAAGTTTGTTAAGCTAGTTCTAAGTACTTTTGTCTATCATGTAAGTAAAATTATTCAATAAAAAATAAAATTACATTAAAAAAAGCGTCGTTCCCTACGCAAGTTAACCTCGCTGCCTGGGTTCGATTCCCGGCCGGTACGACCAAAAACGCTCCCACCTCTTTTGAGTCACTGACAATGGCTAAAGAGAAAGAGCTTCTCAAAATTGGCTGTTCGGAGTCAGCATAAAAATGTAGGTCCCCTTCCACTGGTGGGAGAACATTAGCACGCACAACACGAGTGGTTGCTGTAGAAGCTAGGCCCTGACCATATTAAAGAAAACGAAGGGCAGACGGCCGACAGGAATCACTTGTCGAATCTCGATACGAATCTGGCCACATTTCGATCCAAAATAATCAAATAACATGATCTCCCTAAAGACATCTAGAAGTAGTACTACAATAGGAATATTTACAGGACACTGACTACTAGGCCTTCACACAAAAAGACTACGCATATTCTAGTGGGTCGCCGTGGCGTAGTGGGTAAGTGCGTTGACTCCTACGCAGAGGGTGCCAGGTTCGATACCCGAATTTACCACCTTTGATAATTCACGGCTCCACCTCTTTCGAGTCACTGACAATGCTCAAAGAGTATTCCTGTCTAGAAAAAGCTTCTCAACTTCGCCGTTCGGAGTCGGCACAAAACTGTAGGTCCCTTCCACTCGTGAAAGAACAATAACACGCACAACACGAGTGGTTGCTGAGAAGCTAGGCCCAGGTCCGCCTCGGACTGTAGCGCCACACATATTATTATTATATTCTCCAGAGACTTTTGCAGATGTTGCTAAGTGGAAAAGTAGGAGGAAAACAGCAAAAACACAAACACAACTCTGCAACTGTCCTACTCTT
Organism: Eristalis intricaria; assembly: GCA_964034865.1. Classification (NCBI taxonomy): domain Eukaryota; kingdom Metazoa; phylum Arthropoda; class Insecta; order Diptera; family Syrphidae; genus Eristalis; species Eristalis intricaria. The sequence continues at coordinate 59,034,512 of OZ035877.1, read as the reverse complement.
GCCTCAACTAGTAAAGCCAATACTTCCATGACAGTTTAAACGATTGATAATTTGTTGAGAAGACCGACTAGTATAGGACAACTCCGGCTACTATTTTTAATTTGAAACACCCACTTGACGGTACAATGGTAACAATAGGCCATTTGGCCTAAGTGCATTAAAGTCACTTCCTATGTGCCTAGAGATTTTGAGATCAAGCGGTTTACCAAAACTACTACTCTGGGTCCATCTGCCGCTTATTCGCAATCTCCCATTTTGTATAACAATCAATAGATTTCCATATTAAAACTGATTTTTATATCCAATTCAATCTACTTACTTTCGTTGTTCTTTTCACCCAACTTCCCCGAATTTTAAAATTCTACCGTAATTTCATGATAGAATTGTCAATTTTACGAAGTAGAAAACTATCTATAGCAATAGAGACTCGCAATACGCCGGTAATAAATTTTGTTTTTATTCGAAATTAATTGTCGTAAGAATCGAATTTCTAAATACCGTCAATAGAATTTGTAGCGACCAGTAACTTGCAGGAACAGCGAATTCAACAATCCACACGTCAAGGAACGTATATTTCTATATAAGATAAGATTCGTTTAAAACAATAGGAATTATTACAATAATATTCTTACCGTAGTCTTACTACTTTCCCTCGTGGCCAGCTTACAAATGCCAAATGACAAGAGCGCGAAATTTAAGAAATTTGAGCACAAACGAATAACCACAAAGAGAACAGATGAATATCAGCGAAATAGAATGTCGAAAAGGAGTAAGGCTGCGTTTACAATCGTTAGTCATTCGGCAACAGAATTTATTTCTATTCGACTATAATTCATCTGAAAATAGATTCTCGCATAAGCCCCATAGATCAGAGGCTGACCAATGGTGAACATTTCAGAAAAACTCTTCAGCCTTACAAATGTTGCATAATTTTATAAAGCTTTCGCTGCCAAGTAAAAGCAACAAACTTAGTCATATCATACTCTACGCATGCCCTGTGTGGAGCGTCAGTTGATGGATGTGGCCCTAAATACGTATACGATTGTGCTTGACGACCATAGACAGCGCGCTGAGTTCGCTGTGGGCCTTACAGTTGAGCGGTGGTACGGATTTTGGCCAAGAAATCATTTTCTCGGTCGGGACACATTTTTGAACAGCGACAATATCAACTAACTTGCCGTTATTGGCGTGAACACAGCTTACAAGTATTAACGCGAATTTCAAACGAGCTGGTTCAGTCGATTGAGAAAAGGAATCAATTTTATTCCTCGTGCAGTATCGTTTAACGGTTTATGGTATGACGGCACACTCGGACTTTATTTCTTTCGAAAAGAGGAAGCAGACAACTTTACAGTCTAGGGTATAGAGCGATGTTAATCGACTTTCTCTGACCAGAGTCCAGCAACATCGATATATCCGAGCTGTGGTTCCAAAAAGATGGCGCTACATGCCATGCAACGCAACCATCAAAATTTGGCGACAGTGTCATCTCGCGGCGAGCCTTTATTAATTGGCCGTCACTATCATGCGACTTCACACAACCACTAACTTTTATTCCCTTTGGCGTCACGTCAAGTCCTTAGACTGTGGTGACAAACCACACATTGGGCAGGCGAGCTCGAAGTCAACAATCGAGACACTTTTGCCGGAATAACGCCGCACGTGTTTGACTTGGGCTGAGTCATCATCGATTGGTCAGAGAGCTTGAAGCACTGCCAGTGAAGTCGAGATGGTCATTTGCAGAATGTGCTATTTCAAACATAATCGCATAAAGGGAGCTTCACGATAGAGTCAGAATATCTCACAAAGTTGTTGTTTTATTTAAATGTCTCTTCCTTTCGTTCTCATCTCGTCAACTCGACCTTAAAGTAGAGTTAGCTAAACTCCGCACTTATGTCACTTAAACCGGCACCTGGGTGTTGTTTATTGTGTTGCAACTTGTTGTGTACTGCTAGAGTAGCAAATAAAGGTTACTTGCGGCCACATCGCATCTCCGTTTCAATTGCTCACAAGCACTGAGTAAACGATTTACACCGCAATGTCTCCCTCTATCGACATCCATATTTGCATAAACACTGCCGCATTATTTATCAGCAAACTTGTTGAACTCTTGATCTCCGCAGAGAAGAAAGAAATTACCATATACGTGGTCGGATTCCAGCTGCAACTCATGCACCGAATACATTTTCTCCCGGATCAGCCAGCGACGCTACCCAGAAATGCTCTCTAATGACATTTAAGCCGCATCTGCTGACAGCCGCCGAGAGTCGAGTTCAGATTCCCAAGGTAAGCCCCTCATTGCGACGCGTCGCCAACTTCATTTATCGGAAAGACGCTAAGACGTCGGTTATAATTACACAAACTATGTCATCCGTGGGCAATAAATTAATTGTTAGTCTCCGGCGGAGCGCGACCGAGTAGGGAAGACCCAGCCGCAGTTGGGGTCCACATCCTCGCGCCGTTGTCGCTGTCAATTTGGATGGGTGTTCCACTTGCAGCATCTGCCCTAATGGATCCATAAGCGTGGATTTCGATAAACGCTAGTATAAATTTCCTCCTGCCATCCAGTCCAGTCGTCCTCCTTGCGGTCCGGTCCGCATCCATTTTTCCAACTTTCGAGTGTCCCATTACCTAGGTTGACATAAATTATCTCTGGCAGGCGGGACAGTGGTATCGGAGCGCTGCAAAAATTGAACCGTCACATCTTGCAGAGAAGCGACTGGTGCTTAAGTTGTTAAGTGTGTTATGATGGCGCAGAGGATCGTCGCGACGGGGAGATCAGGTCCTTATCGTTTCCGAGTGAATGCGTGCAACATTATCTTGCAGATACAGCTATGTTCTGCGAAAGCGATTACCGCTGATCGATTCAAGCAGAGCGATGTGGTGACGGGATTATCAATTCGGGGCGAATGTGTCAGGTAACGCCGACACTTGCTCAATTCAAATGAAACTGAGTTTCACCAGACACCGCATCCGAGGTAATTTATACTTTCACGAACATCTGCAAGATTTATTGCCTAATGACTTACCACCCGCGGTTCGAGAGCAAGCGATGAGCCCCCGACACTTGATTAATAGCAATTGATTGGCGCAGGACCGGCCAGTTCGAATGGTGATCCAATTAAAATAGTCGATAGCATAAAAGCCGGTCTTACATCGCAGTACTGGCGCGTATGAATGAATTTTCCGGCTCTCATTTTCAGATCCAATCCCAGGTTCAGGTCCACGTTCAGGTCCGTGGTCCGTGGTCCAGTGGGTTCGATGGCTGAGGAATCGCTCCATCTATGATTTATGCATCAAGTCATAACATTACAGTTCTCCGTCTGTCTGCCTTTCCCGCTCGCACTTATTTATGCGCACTTTGTCATTGGTATGGACTCCATGTGGGCTGATCCTATTAAGCCTGTTCATGCTAAACATCATCGATGCTTGAATTTGCATGAGGGGTTAGGCTGGGATGCTTCATCACGCATTCCTCCAGGCGCATGTGGCTTCCTCCTCTTTCGTCTCACCGCTAGTCGGGGGGGGGAAAAAGTGTGTGTCGGACGCGTCACTATATAAGGAGATAGCGCATTGCCTCGTCGCGTCGTTCGGCTATCTGATGCCATTCGAAGTGCTCTATTTACACGCCATAATTGCGGGACCAGGTGAACTTTGAATATTTAATCGGGTCCATTGGGTGCACATGGATGAGTGCGCACGTCCTTTTGGTATATCTAAATTGGAGATCAGGGCATCTTGGCACCGTGGTGTCGGCGTTCACTTAACAGCCTTTCACAGCGTGAATACATAATCGTTTGCCAGAGACGTTGCTTGCTTTAAAACGCTAGCGACCGTAAGAAGATAAGGCTGGTCCATTTGGACGGGACGCGTTTCTACGTTTCTGGGAAGAAGCTGGATGTTCCGATATATAAAAGCGGACTTGAGATGCCGCAATGAGTGTTAATACGTACGTACAACAGTTTGGCCTTGTAGGTGCAATTAACAAATTGCGATTCAATTATCGGTCTAATTGAATTCTTTTATGCAAATGATGAGTGGAACGGGTGTGTTCATCACGATCGATAACTGCAGTTGGTTGGTTCGCTAAGAGAGAAAATCAATAGATTCACGACCAAGGATAGGGAATTACTTAAACTTCACTGTTTGGAGATGCTTGCATTTAAAAATAATCCGGGGTGCACCTTCTTGGGCTTAGAAGATGAGTTATTTTTATTCTTTCTCGTTTTTCGAGATTTGCTTTCGACATTTCCATCTTTCTTAAAGGGTGAATGGGTCGTACTATTGCGATGAAGCCGCTTTTTCGAGATTTGCTTTCGACATTTCCATCTTTCTTAAAGGGTGAATGGGTCGTACTATTGCGATGAAGCCGCTCAAAGCCGGTTGAGCGGAGAGAGTTTTATTAATTGTGGCCTAACTTAAACTAGGTAATAGTCTCCTACAGTCAACTTTATAATAAACCTGTGCCTGCTTCGCTGGGCAGATCACAAAAATATAAGAATGAAAAACACTAGATTTACTGTCCTCTATTTATCTTATATCTTCTCATTTTTATCTAATGCTATGTTTTTACTTAAATTAACGCAGAGCCCTTTCGTAAAATACATTTTTTGTTTTGCCCGGAGTTGTGGTATGCATAAAGAGAACTAATAACTAAACATGATACATATAATTGTCCGTGCGAGAAGCGCGAATATTTAAAGTGAATTCCAAAGTTGCCCTCGCGCCTCGTTCATTGTCATAGGAAGCACAAGACTTATTGGAAATTGCAATCTTTTGAAGTCAAACTAACCCACACCCCCTTCGCTGTGCATGCTTCCAATGGGCTGTTCCTTCTAAAAAAAATGCAATATGTCTGGCACTACGACTATCCCTTCAAATGTGCTTACCGTTATCTTCAATATCACTGCACTTGTTCTGCTTAAACGACAAATGACCGCTATTGCTGCTCTGATCAAACGTCCCCACGTTTCGCTAAGAAGAGAGACACTTTTAGATACTAGACAGGGCTCACAAATGTCCCTTTTGAAGCGAAAATTATACACGTTTTAATTTGTATTTTGATTTATTTTTATTTCTAATATATTTTTTTTTCTTTTCTTGGACGCTCCACACAAGATCGTCCCCCATCATAATCAGAAATGAAGTATTACAGACATCCCTTCGACGAATTTGAGCGCCTTTTTGACAGATATACATGAATTTTTGACGGTTATTTACGAAATAACGTAAATGCCGTCCTCTGATTGGTCAATTTGGTTTATGAACACGTTATAAAACACAGTTGTCAAAAATTTTGAAGGGAAATAGTGGTAGAAGCCGGGCATCTCTGTAATACTTCATTTCTCATTATAATCATCCTACTTAACATTGCAGCTAGAATGTATAAAAGAAATATCAAAAAATCATGATCTCAAAGAGAGCGAGAGAGGAACAAAACCTAAGATCACATATTGAGATTTGAGAGAACAGAAAGAGAAAATGCACTTAGACAGCACAGGATGTTTGGCTATTGCAATTCAGTGAGCCGCAAGTGTGAGCGCAATTAAAAGCTCGGCATGTCAAAGCAAGAAATAATATATCACAGAGATGCCCGACTTCTACCTCTCTTTCCCCTTAAGATTTTTGACAACTGTTTTTTATAAAATGTTCATAATGCCTGAAACTCAATAGTGCGTTTGCACTGGCGTTGGCTTTCAACACACATAATTCAATGTCCAAGCACAAAATACAGCGTCGACCTGCGTCAGTGAATAATGAGAGAGATTGAGAGGATCGTAATAAAAGGTAAAACGTAGTCCATCGCACGTCATTATTCAACATGTTGGATATTTTTTGACAGAGGGGTGCGCTGTGAGAGAATTTTTCTCCCAGATTGAGAGTATTTTGTCTCAACTGTCATTTGAGAAATGAAAATAGCTGATTAAAAATAATTTAACGACAAAAGTCATTTCAAATGAGTGTATGCAAAAAGGCGGCGAACAGCTGATAAATTGAGTATATATTTCAACGCAGTGCTTCATCGTAACATGAAGTCGGCTGTCGCAGCGCACTATTGTGTTTCAGCCATAAACCAAATTGACCAACCAGAGAGCGACATTTACGTTATTTCGTGAATAACCGTCAAAAATGCATGAATATCTGTCAAAAAGGCACTCAAATTCGTCGATGGACTAGGGAGCAATCAGCTGGGAAGTTAGCAATCTCTGTAATATTTCATTTCTGGCAAAACGGAGGAAAGACTCAGCTGTCAAAATATGTGAGCGGAGAGGATTCGTTAAATTTAACGAAATAAATTTGTATTCACACCAGATGGATCATTTACTCCAAAATGCTAAGGAAATGTTCACACTCAGTTTTCATACCACCCTATGTTTATTCCTTTCAGACGGGACCTTATATCAGGCGAAGAATTTATTTATTTATTTAAGAAATAACAGTTTTGTAGATCATGATTTTAGTCCTTCCAGTGAGGAGTATTGTATAGGCTCATGGCACTTACGGAAAATTCTAACATAACCTGTCATTACGTACGCAGAGAGCGATTAGTCTCAATTTCACTCCCATTTAAATAAGCGAAAGTGGACGAAACTCAATGGAACTGAACGAAGTGCTTACTGTGGTCAAAGTGTGCATTCAATTCAATGTTCTGCTCCTTAATTCCATCCTGGTTGGGCCTTGTGATCCTTCAGTGTATCCTTCCACTGTTAATGCATCCCCTTCGTGTCTCTGCTAAAGCAGAGATGGCAGAGTTATCTACTCAATTAATTGCGTTGTTATTCGAATAAACTATAAGAATGATTTTTTCATTTACTATATACATTTGTAGAAAGAAAACGTTAAGATTTTAATGGAATTTCCAACCACTTGTGTGTCACCGCTACACAGACACAGAAATACGAAATAAGAATCAAAACACATTAGTTTTATAAAAAATCTTGAATTCCTGGCTCCTGGTTACTTCTAAACCGGTCACCATTCATGGCCACTGTTAAAAAACTCTTTCAATTCAAGCTGATGATGTGGTATGCGCACTGGATTTTGTAGAGTTTTTTAAAATCACATTCATCACATAGAGCTCCAATTCTCCCGTTCTCTAACAAAATAAAAGGCACCCCCACTCCAATAGTTATGGAGTTTCCTCCCTCCCTGAACAGATCTCTTAGTTGCCTGTTGCCTCTGAGGCAGTCAATCAAGCACCACAAGCACAACTGAACTGAAGCTAAATTGACATCTCAACAACATTTTGACGAAGCCCTAAGTTCGTCTGCTACATTTTGTAGACGTAACAGAGAATGAATATTCCAAAAAAGTGACATTTCTGCCATCCTCTCTCACTGCCTCTCAGTCTCACAACTGGTTCTATATGCGACTCTGACTATTGAAATTGGCATCTATTGAAAGGGCAACATGGCCCTTGGCAGTTTTGAGAGAAAAGCGTCTGCATGCGTCCAGTTTACGCTGATGGCCATTGAAGGAGAAACTTCAACCTCAAACTAAACGACTGAATGGCGCTGGTAGAGTGTTAGTGAGGATCGCATCGCAGTGAAAGCAAAGTTAATACGCTTTTATCTGGTTTTAAAATCTGCTCCAGTCACGAATGGTCAAATTAACGACACTATCACTGGAGTGGTCAATCAGTGGTAGTAGTCTGACTGTGGGTATCCCAATGGACCAATATGGCTTAAGTGTGCTGGTGAATGTATTAGCGGCCTCCCTACCTAAACTCACCTCAAACAGACATGAGCCTAGCGTCTAGGGCAAATAAGCCATGAAGGGAAAATACAGTCTTCGATTCCAACCTCAATCCCCTGGAGCGACTCAAATAATGTGTCACTCACAGGGAAGAGTGTACTCAGCAAAAATGAGCTACTGTTGGCTGGAGTCCTCCACGTATCACTCACTTCCACAACACAGAGTCACACAGTCCACATTCATTCCACAAGGAAAGCTGCAAACAAATCGGCTCTTATAGCTGTAGCCGAAAACACTAGCTACGGCGACGGTGAATCAGCAGGAATCGAATTTAAGTCGACGATGCATTGACAATTCCTGTCTCGAGTTTGTCGCAATAAGAGCACAAAACCACTTCGCTGTGTAAGGTGTTCGAGGAAAATCTTGATCCATTCGCCAATCCAACGTAATCCATTGAATAGACAAATCTCGTCTTAATCCATGGATTTTCCAAGTGGGTGCACTCAACAAGATCGCATAATCGCGGTAAGTCTCTCTCAACGACCACGATCAATCAAGTTCATTACTTGCGATAACTTTATTCACTTGGTCGGTTTCAGTTGTGAAACTGTCCGCTAGATATACAATGTTGATGAGAAACAGGCAATCGGATGGCCCCCTGCGTGCAGACTTTAAAACATGAAACAAGGCAATCAATTCCATTTCCCACCTGCCTTTGATTGCCTTTAGCCGAAACTTAATTAAATCCAACATATTCTTGCAGGATCACTCGCTGGCTAACATGCTGGAACAGTGCTTCAATTAAGATACCCGATAACTCGCCGCGGAGACGTGTTGATGCTGCCTCCAGTGGACCATAAATATGAATGCGTGTTCTAACCTCGTTTCTTGCATCGCATATGATTTACACACGCGGACTCATGACACTTGGGTCTGCGAGTGGAGTCCACTTGAAGTGTGGTGCGTAGTTTTTCATTGATGAGGACCCCGAGCACTTTCTGACCATGATGATGGGGAACATCTATGCCGCTTGCGTTTACTATCAAGTTTGAGGATGTTCGCTGCTGCGGATGCTATGCATCATAACACAAATTCCGTGAGATAGTTCAAGTGAGTTAGTTCACGGAACGAATGTGTGTTCTACATGCCGTGAGAGGCATACCATAATTGGGTTTCTGCATGAACTGAATATGCACTTCTGGAGGCAATCCCGTGAAACTGATTGTAAACCTATCATTTACTGAGTCGGAAGCAACTCTGGTGCGTGCTGGTTAGTGCTGGACAGAGTGGCTTTGGACGTTCACAAAGTATGTTGGATTGGGTCTTATGTGCGACACTTGCTCCTTTCTCTTGCATAACTCGGAAGAACTATGCACAGCCATCACCTGCGGGTGCCTGATTTCCAACATTTCGTTGGTGCCCGAGAAAGTAGTTGAAATTGCACTGGCTATTTTGGAACTTAGTTGGAACCAGATAGCAGTCATAATTTCATCAGTGAAATCCAGCTGTCAAAATATTCAGTATGGATTGTCATTTCATCATTCATCGTGTGCGTCTTGAAAGGCCCAAACCCATAAAATCGGTCACGTGCATTGAATTTGGAACCCACAAAAATCAAAATTGAAACATCTGTCAAAAGTTGCCCAATTCCATCCGTCGTGGTGAATTTCACTTGTGGGCTGTATTCGCAATTTTTTGACTTGACACAACGCACGCGATGGGTTCTATGGATTGGACCTTAAGTGATACTCATTTCGGGTCGCGATCTGTCAATCACAAGGGTCTGATATTTCATTGAGTCTTAATTTGATTGATTGCAACCACATATAACTACTAGTGGGGCAACTAATACTGACATTTAACTTTTTACTGTTTTTCAGAATCGCGACCTGCGCGGATTATAACAGGCCGCCTCCACTGGGCATAATTCATTGCATGTCGACTCGGCTGAACATGAGATGCCAGAAAGAGGCGCGCCATCTCATGTTATGTTTTGACGTCATACATTTCTGTCTTCGTTTTTGTTTGAACATATAATTGGCATTTTCCTATGAAATGTCATGTCAATGAATTAAATTCTTTCACCTTACATCAATTATTGTTTTTCATACATTATTTTTTTTATATACACGAAATTCTATTGTGATGTATGCCTAAGCAACACACCTGTCCAAAGTCAAAAACGGACCTGACTGACGTGACATAACAAAAAGGGGGTTTGACAGGTCTTATTATCCTTACACCATGGTTTTTTCTCTTAATTTTGTGGCAATCAGAGCGTTTGCGTCGGTTTTACTTTTTCGTGTTTTCGCACTTACATATTCGTGAAATTATTTCAAAATTTGTCTAGTAACTAAGTATAGCGTCGTTCACACTCAACAATTTCTCGCGAAATTTTGCTTGAAAACCGTGGTTGATGGGCCAAATCGTCAATGTGAACGCTAGTTACAACAAAATGGCAGACTTGTTTTGCGATAGACAAAGTATTTTGACTTTTCAGCTGCAGCAAATCATCACGACAAATTGTTGAGTGTGAACGCTGCTTTGTAGTACCTAAACAAAGTCTATTATAGGCATGTGCCGCCAAAGTGAGTTCCTTTGGGATTACAAGAGCAGTCATCACAGGTTTCAAATTCCGGTGGGGGATGTACATAACGAGTGTAAATGAAGTGCGATGAAGAACTTGGACATCTTTAAACCGTTTTGAACCGTTTGTCATTACATGTTAATGTAAATGAAATACATGTATATAAAGGAGACTTAATTTTTATGACATTTGTAACGACCTGTTTTTGTATTTAGCGAGATTTTCATTTCAAGTAGATACCTTTCGGTAGGTATGGGTAAATAGGCACACAAACATTAAAACTGATTAAGAATTAACAAATATATTAAGAATATAGCATTAAGGAGAATTAAACATTGAAAATACACACACTTTTCTTTATTTTAGTACTTTCTTCCACTGATACCGTACGTCACCATCAGTGATGCAATAATTAACAGTGCTGTTACGAATTCTTGAGGCATATTTGTATCCTGGTGCCTTTTCGACTGCCAGTCCTGTCATCGTCAACGGTAGGGCTTGTTCCTGTACAGTGTGTCAGTGTCTGCTGTCTGACTCATGCACGGTGAAAGATAAGTGAAGGGCACAACACGCTTTCAGCAAAGCCTGCGTTGTTTCAGGCAGCTCGATTATTAGAGGTGAATTGCTACCACGGGTAAACCAACGACCGCACCCTTTCGCGATCCATAGACAATTGGCAATACGTGCCCTCTCTGATTCACCCGATCGTTGGCCACCTCCTCTTTCACTCAAGAGGGTAGTTTATGTTGATGGTTGAGTCGATTGAGGCAAGGTATCATTTTGTATTCCTCGTGCAATATCGCTCAACACGATGAAACACTCAAAACCTAGATGCTGCGCCTGACTAGGCCTTTAATTAAATACAGATTGTTGGGTTCTAAGCTCAGACCACCTACTAAATACATTCATAAGATGTCTATCTAGCCCAAATATATGATATGAACCTCCATAAGCATGAGAAAAGAAGTCTTCTAGAAGCTAAAAGGCTTGAAGAGCTAACTCAACTGCTTGGTCTTCCAAACATATGCATATTGCAAATTTCCCGCACTTTACATTGCCGTCCCTGTTAATCTATCCACAACTCATACAGTTGCACAAATGAGACGTCTTGACATAATTTGCCGTTTTTGCGAAATTCGCAGTTCGCAGGTCGCCAGTCCAGTCACGAATTCGCATCATCTCGTGTTGACTTGATGATGATATTGATTTGATTGGATATTATTAGCGAAATGAAATTGAAAGTAGTTCAAAGCACATGCATCTGAACTACCAAAAGAAGCCAGATGAGGGCTCGCTGAGCAAAGTCGGCTGAACTTAATCTAAATCTAAACTAACCTACCTATCCTACACCTAAACCCAAGCTAAACCCAAGCTAACTTTAGCCTAACCCAGCCTTACACCGAGTCAACGCCCTTCCAGCGTCGTTTGACGATCACTTGAAGGTTCATACAGCGTGCCAAGAAAGCCTGATGTTGTTGGCACATGTTCGTCAACCCCTCATGTCAATTGGCATGACCTTTTAGTATTTCCCTAAGTGAATATTTATGAAAGATATCCCCTTAGTAGAGACGTTAGCCACAGCCTTAAGTTCCACTCTGTCAAAGGAAGGAAGAGGACGCTTTGTCAATTCACGATGGATATACAGTACAAACTGGATTTACGCAACTCCTCGATTTTCACAACACTAAAATATTGAATTTCTTTAGAAAAAAACTGCTTTTGTATGTGATCTGATTTTATAAGAACTGTGTTCAACAATAATGACTTGCTTTCGCTCCAAAAATGTGATTTTTTTATTACACTGTTATTTTTTTGTACAAACATAGCCGTTTTGACTATTAGTTCTTATTGGAAAAGTGTGAGCCAGTAAGTGCAACTACCTCGGTTAGTACAACTGCCTTAATTTCGATTAGTTGCATAAATCAAGTTTGTACTGTACGTTCAAATGTATTCTGGATTTGTTCGACTCGAGAAGCTCAAACTAGAGACATTGTTGAAACATCTTACGTTCAGAAAATTTCACCGTTTAGTGGACTTTATCAAATCATTGGTCCACATCCACATGAAAACTAGCTTCGGACTCGGACTCGGACAAAGCAGTGTTAAATGAAGTGTAGAATTGCTAACCATCTTTTCAAATGGATTCCATAAACTTCAGATCTGACATACTGTGAAATAGTTTAAAGGCACTAATGTTTAGGTAAATAGGCAAGCACAGTTCCTAGGAACAGCCAGCTTTACGATTTCAGCTGGGACCTAAATAATACTCTAGAGTAGGAAGGACTGTTGCTCCGTTGCAATCCACAAACGTACGTGTAGACAATTAAATTCAGCATTCTGCACAACTAATGCTTGAATTACAATTCAAGTACAACCCCTCTAAAAGGCAATCTTACGCTTGTAAACATGTTGTTGTGGATCAAACCGTTGATTTAAGTAATTATCTATGCAAATTAACAACCCAGCGTCTCCTTGATAGCGTCTGTTTACGTAAACATGCGAGATATACTATATTTTGTTCACTCCCACGATGAATAGGACCGCTGAAGAGCGCAAATAAATGCGAATAAATATCACACGGACGTAATTGTATCCGTGTGGGACATTTTTAAATATTCCGCCTATGTTTCGTTTTGCGGGCAGGATAAAAGAATTCGCAACCAGAATCGTGTTCAGTTATTCGGTACGATTGTTGAGTTATTGTTGTCGAAGCAGCGTCATGGAAAGACAAACTTCGAAAGAATTGATCTTGAAGGAGATCCTTGCGATTCCAATGGTTTCGATGAGCATACGTGTTCTCAAGTACTGGGGTCTGATTTACGAACACAATTGGAGGCGCTACTTTTCACTGGCGTTGACAACATTCTTCAACGTGACGCAATTCATTTATATGTCCGTCACTAAGGAGCCAGTGGATGTGATCATAAGGAACGCTTACATGTTGGTCCTGTGGTTCAACACGATTCTCAGAGGCTATCTCATGGTGATACAAAAGTCGAAGTACGAGAAATTTCTGAGCGATTTTGTGGGACTCTACAAGGCTCTGTTGGTAAGGCTTTCACTCTTCTGCCCCTGCAACCTCTTCTTGCTCTTGAATAATTCCAGAACAGTGATGACAAATTGATTACGGACATGTTGAGGGAAACAAATGCGCTGGGAAAGAACACCGCGGTTGTTAATATGATACTTGGCCTGATGACAGTGCTTGGCTTTTGTGTTTATCCCATATTTGCCGATGAGAGAAGTATGCAAAGTTTCTCGTGGGAACGTTAGGTACAGTCTTCTATTTCTTCGCAGTGCTTCCTTATGGAAGTCATATTCCAGGGATAAACGAGGTGGAAAATCCTTATTTCTACATCTTCTACGTCTACCAGGTGATCATCACACCAATAGGATGCTTCATGTACATTCCGTTTGGGAGTCTTGTGGTCTCCTTGATTATGTTCGCGATTTTGATGTCGAAGGTTCTGCAGCATCGTCTAAGAGGGATGAATGAAGCAACGGGCTCTGAGATGAATCTGACGGCAAAAATAAGATGGTGCATTAAATACCAGAACATCATCTCAGAGTAAGGCAATAGAAACTGTGTTTTGTAATGAGAATTATTGTTCACCCAAACCCGGTTCCTCATAATAAACACCCCATATATCCGGGTATGCAAGCAAATCCGCAGATTTCACTACACTTCACTTTCATTACACTTCAAACTTTGACTAAACAAGTATTGTGTTCGGTTTATGGAATGTTCGGGTTATGGAGCACCCGAATGAAACAGATTACAAACACTGCAGTGTTTAGAATGTACTTCAATAAATGCCAAATTTCTTACAAAAACTTCAGACTCTCTCGATTTCGCCGTTAATCAGGTTTTTTTTATTAAAATTTAATTTTTAAATGGACTGTCCAAAATAAGAGATAGCAAATGAATGAATTCAAATGTGCATATGCGACTCCTTCATACATTTACAAACATGTGCAGGAATTTAACTAAAAACACAAAGTTACGTCTATACCTATTTTTTTAACCAATTTACGCTTATTCGTTTCTTTTGCTTCTATTATCTTTTTTTTTGCAAGATTTGAATAGGTGGCGAAGTTTGAGCTAGGGCGGAAGTTTCAAAGTTTCGATTTAAGGACTTTCGGTTTTCGACTTATATAGTGTAAAATATGGGGAAAATATGTGTGTCCAGGGCCGAAGTTCTGAAACATTTGTTCGTCTTATAGAAAATGCGACTGAGTAATTTTCGAATTACAGATATTTGACTGTATTTTAAATTTAAAAACAGTAACCGGGGTTTAGTATAAATCTTTGCGTTTGCTAAATTCATGTTTTTAGAAGCATTTAACCGAGGGATGAAACGCAATGAAAAACTAAAAACTGTTTTGCATTCTTCAAACATGGCATTTTCAACATAGCTCCAGGCAACCTTATTTTGTTAATCCAAACTGTTATATCTGCATCCACTTGGGGCACTCCTGAATACTTTGATTGTCAGACTACAAGTCTTCGACCTTTCAAGAATGGTATCGTGATTCAGTATAATCCGATTCAGCGTCAACCTGCAGCATCCAAATCTTCCAATCCACTTTTGTTATTTTCCGTAGCTTCAGCAATTATTCGAAACCTTTGCTTTAAAGAAAGTGAGGCATTTTTGTTTGTTCATGGTTACCTGTAAAATATCGAAATGGATATCACGAAATGGAATCAAGCTTAATTATTAATCTAATAAATGCAATTTAGGACATACATATGTACATTCCTTATTATTCATCCAAACATGTTATTATTCAGGTCAATCCGCAGCAATCGCAAAATCTTTTTGATTCAAATTTGACGATTGACTTAGCAACTCTTCAGGATTTTTTTAAGCCGTAAGCACATGTCAATTTGACAATTTTCAACTCTTCTTGATTTTACTTAAGCTAAACACACAAATATTTATTTTTTATTCCGTATTTATTCAGGAGATTTTGTATGCAGTTTTATGAAAAACTTAGCCTAATTCAATGCAATTAACCGGGTAGCGCAGTTAAGAAGGTACGCATTTAAACGGGAGAAGTTATGTACATTTCTTATGGAATTTTTTATTTCTTTGGTTTTTCGATTAAACGGGGAACGCAATTAAGCGAACGCCTATTATCCGGGGATTACTATAATTTGTAGCTTTCTCAGAAGATCGTTTCGATTTTAGTTGAAATAAATAAAAATATTTCGCTATAAAGTATTAAATAATCAATATCAATTCATGCACTTAAATTTAGTTAACGGTGATGTCACAGGAGTTAAAAGAAAGACATAAGGAAAAATTATTTCTACTTGACGCTACACTCTCATATCCAGCTCCCTGATTTCTGCTGGTAATCTAGTAGTAGTAGTATTTTGATTGATTTTTTTTTTCTACGAAACAATTATTTACAGTGAATATTATAATTCAATAAGTTAGTTTATTACGACCGACTTAGAATTGGTCTGGCTATTCTGATATCGTATATTTATTTCGATTATATGTGTATAACGATAAGGAACAAAAGCTTGATAATCTAGTCATGGATGGTTTACGGAGGGAAAGTTTTCGGATCTGTTTGTTTTCCTACTGCTTGGAAACACAACCCATAAATTGTGGGGATGTCGGTAGAGTAGTGTTAAAAAATGCTATTATGGCAAACGCAACTCATTTTTGGTGACGTTTTCAATGCGAAATGTTGCAAATTCGTTGCTGATTTCTAGGATGACAGATGAGTTGGTGCAACATAAAGTGTATTTTTTTTATTATAAATGAATAGAAAATAATATACTTTTATTTTTATAAAACCGAACAGTCCGAAAAATAATCCGGACATGGACAAAAACTTCACCAAGAAAGAACCTGAATTTCAGAGTATTTTGAAACATTTTCTTTTCGGTTTTGACTCGTTTATTTTATTTTTATAAATGCATTTTTCTGTTATGTAGTGCAGCGCCAACGTTATTAATCCGTATTTATAGCCTTCCATGGAAAATAATGGAGCTGTCTAGATCCGGGGCAACACCGGCACTAATTCTTCCAAACGCTGATGGTTCGACCTTGATGTAATCATAACTATATTAGGCCGACTTCTTGGAGTAGGTACCAATGCCAGCTTTTCTAAATGGTGTGATAGGACATGGCGACAAGGAATATCCAGCATCTCTTATCTTAAAGAAATGTTGTAATGACATTATTTTGTATAGTGAAAGTGATAGTGATGAACGATTAATTATCCTTAGACATGATTATTATTTTCCAACTGATTTCTCTGGAATCATATTCTTCCCTTCCTAAATTCAGAAAATAGCTACTTTTATCCATAATATACTTAATTTCACACTTAAGGTGACTATTCTTCAAAAAATTGAGACGTGAAAATTCAAAACTGACAGAAATCAGATGGTAAAAGAAGGATCGATAAGGAGGTTTTGCTGACCGATAATGTGGTTCATCCGACGGATTCCATAATAGGGTTGAACTGCGAATGCAGATCGGATAAAGTCCTTCCGCAGTCGATCCGGCGATTTCTATAATCGGCATTAGTAGCAGAATAGGCTAAGAATTCCCTTCAAAGTCTCCACACCAATCTTTTACAACCACTTATCAGATGAGAGTTGCTTAAGCAGTCCCTAGTGTTATTTGGGTTCCTCTCCCACCTAGATCCTCATTACTCACACAAGTAAGATATCTAGTTCCCCTTTAAAGTTTGACTTATCTTAGTTGCCTTCCGTGTTGTCAAACTATCTGAGGACGTTTGCTACTTTAAGCATTTTCTTCACCATGATTAGACGTTAGATTCAACAGAAATGAAGTATGAAGAAGAGATATCCGACTTTACAGCTAATTGCCCCCTAGTCCATCGACGAATTTGAGTGATATTCGTGAATTTTTGACGGTTATTCACGAAATAACGTAAATGTCGTCCTCTGAATGGTCTATTTGGTTTATGAACACGTTATAAAAAACAGTTGTCAAAAATTTTAAGGGGCAAGAGAGGTAGAAGTCATGTATCTCAGTAAAACATTATTTCTGGATTCAACCAATTTACCTTCAAAAGTTAATTTCACATTTATTTCCCTTGAAGATATGTGAACATAATCAATAACTTGACGACCTATGTGTTCCTGGTTGAATTCATTTGCTTCGGTACCCTTCTCTGTGGGCTGCTGTTCCTTCTCAACATTGTAAGTCTTCCAACATCTCAAATTCACAGTATTAAACTTCATTAATTCCTTAGGCGGAGACAACAGCTCAAGTCACAATAGCTGTGACTCAAATTTCGATGATATTCTCACAGATCTTGACGCTTTACTGGTATGCAAGCCAACTCTCTGAAGAGGTATTCTAATTAAAATTGTTGTCGCTTTTGAATTACATATCTTACATGTTAGAGTGGAAACGTTGCCGATGCTGCATACGACACTGCTTGGTTTTTATTCGAGAAGCCAGTGCAGAAGAATATTCTTATGCTGATCATGCGAGCTCAGAGTCCTTGTGTGGTATGTTATAAAAATAGCCGAATAATGGTTTGTAAAGCATGGACTATATGATAACAAGACACACTTCACTTACTTTCAGATGACTGTTGGAAATATTTATCCGATGTCCTTGGAGATGTTCCAATCCCTGTTGAACGCATCGTATTCTTATTTTACACTTCTACGTCGTTTTTACGGTTGAATTTATTTTACGTTCCCTGCTTTCTCAGTAACAAATAAACTTTAAAACTGCATTAAGAGAGAATGAATTAAACAATCAGTGGATGTATGTTTGTTTCATTGATTAGGCACGGTGGAATGGCATTTTAAGAAAAATGCGCTCGGGGCACTTATCCTTATCATTTCGAATCTAGTCTTAAATGAAACGGTCAATGATACTGCCGGATACTGCTTAGTTTACCTACTCAGGTCTCCATGGGTGGGGGAGGGGTCCGAGACTGAGGCACAACTTCCTCCCAATCTTGACAGTCTCCTTTCAGTCATTACGGCGAATTTGTTTTGGATTCGCGATTAGTTGGTTTTTATAGCTTTATCACAAGCATCCTGAGGACTATGGTGACAACAGAAGGCATGCCTGATCACAAAAATGAAAGGACACACCATAAATGCCCCAGCCTAGATGATCGTTCTCGAAGATTCCATCTCAAAGCTGGGTAAGTGGACATCTTTACAAAATACATCGGGAAACATAAACTAAGTCTGGTGGAGTTTATGGTGAATGAAAATAACCTGGCGATCGTCTGATCACTAAGTCGTCAACTAGATTGATCACGTTACTATTGACGTCAGTAATTCCTCCAGTATTCTGAATAACCCACATGAACCACGGTGGTTGAGGCCCAGGTCCGTCCCGGCTGTAGCACTACACAAAGAAGAAAGAAATGCGATTGACACTTAGCTTATTGCCTTCTTAACGTGATCCGTTGTCATACAAAATCCAAACAAAATGCGTTTGATACTTTAGAACAACAAAAACGACGCAGATTCGAAACCACGATCATTTTTAAGCAACGTAACTTCGAAACGAAGTTGTGTTGTTTTTTTTCATTTAATTTTATTTAATTCACTGTATGTTACTTACTTGCTAGACAAAAGTACGTAAAACTAGCTTAACTATCTTAAGAATTTACAAACGTACTTAATACTAACCTACTGACCCTATGCGGGTACTCTAAGCTAATCTAATCCATGTTATAAATGTGCCTTTCGGCTTAATCTACGTTCTTTTTTTAGTTTTTAATGACAATCTTTTATTTCTTTATTCATTTGCCAAGAAAACTTATAAATGGCTGGGCGAAACTTAACTACTTAAACTACCTTATACTAACTTAACCAAAACCGAGGTGTAGGTGTATACCTCTGGCCACAGACCATAACCGCTAAAGTCGACTTTAGAAGAAATTGAGTTATTCACATTACAAGATTCAGGATTCAAGATGCAAATATTGGTTTAACTCGAAATTTTTTGATACATTTTTAGACAGATTGAAAACTTATGAAAGACGTCCCTTGAAAAGTAAGAAAGAACGACTTTGGCGGTTTTATAACTATAACTTAAATTTGTTCTTTAAATCATCGCATATAATGTTTCTGTGGCAAATGTTTTGCACAAATCATCGGAAGATGTGAAATCGGTGCATGTCCTTCATGAGGTGTCATGAGGATAAACTACTCCTCCACAGATCATACATTTCATACAACATACAAAACTGTCATACATAATACAATTTTTGTGTTTGTTGTATGATGTGTATTATTTTGACGTTTAATTTTGAATGACAAATTTCATTGTGGACTAGAGAGTTTTGTGAATTACCCGAGCTAGTAAAAGTGAATAACTTAAATTAAAAGTAAAAATCGAATAACGGAGTTCCGCAATAATTATGAGGACGTTTTAGAAATTATTGAGTTTCTTTTTAGAAATTATCGCGATTCAACCGCGTATAAATTTCAATCTTGAAGATCCATATTTTATTGAAAAATGTAGATGACCAAGGATGTGCGTTGAGTATTTAGTGCAAAAATTGAGAATATTCATTGTACATTCAACAAAATGACAATCCATCATTGACTGGCTTGGAAATGGAAGCTAGTACCATGGAATCGGTACAGTGCATGGAGTTTCGAAATCACCTATACGTCGTTGTGTGAACAATATCTGTCCACTTATTACGCAAAAGTTACTATGTAACTTACATGTTTCTCCACAATCTATTTATATATTATATTTTATTTTATAGGCGAGGAAATGAAGTGGCCTTAAAACGGGAACATAGTAACCGAGCAATTTTTCCGAAGAGCTGAAATGCCATGTATTGCAGGGGCTGTTGATGGCATCTTAATTCCAATTGATACGCCATCAATAAATGAAGAAGCATTTGTGAAAACCCGGACACCATATAAGTAGATCACAAACAAACAAAAAACTAAATAATGGAGTTCCTCAATGCAGCAAGCTAAGAAATAGTTCTTTAAATAAAAATAACACACCATTTTATTATTTTTAACTTTATTTATATTTTACGTCCGCACTCACTGATGTCTACTTTTCGAATGATTGGCTTACAATATTTTTCTCACTATGAGTGTATCGTACAGGCAGTTATTTCTTAGAATTAAGGTTTTGACTTGAATTTTGCAATGTATGGCTACATCAATAATGAAGAATAATATCATTTCGAAATTATTGAGATTAATTCAACTATTATAAGACAAATTTTCCAAATAGTATATGATTTTTAATAAAACTTTCTTGACGAACTAGCATTCCTTGTTCCTTCATGTTTAATTTAAAAAAATGATGAACAATTATTAATTATTCAAAAATCATAACCCCAAAAATGCTTATTTTTGTGTATTTTCTCATTTGAAAACTAATTTTTGTAGTGGATACAATTTGTAATAAAGAATCTGAATCATACAACTTTCCCATATTTCCAGTGTAAACTTTAGGTGATACATGTTGTATTACAGCAGCTCATACAACAAATCTGAGAAACAGAAATCATACAGAAGATGTGTCAGAATCATACAAGGTATGAGATGTATGTTCTGTGAAATAGGGCCCAGGACGACAATACTGATTTTATTTACCTTATTGCTTACTAGTTAATGAGCTTGGTGTCAAAGCCAACGGTTTTCAACTCTCACCTATGGTCATGCAATTTGGGCAATGACCGAAAGAATACAAAATATCGCGAATTCAAGATGCCGAGATGAGAAAATATCGTAAAGACAAACATATAAAGAGCACCCAAATGAATTTCCATTGAAACTTCTGCTAAACGCACAAAAAGTTCAAGGCTGAATCACAAAAGCGCGTTCGCGCTGTTGGTCTTTGATAGGCGTTGCTACATGTTTTATCGAAAATGATTACTCAAATGGTTTGAAATATAAATTTCATGTAAATAAAATTCCTAGACAAAATTAATTACTTGCGGAAATAATCATCTCAGTTTGCCAAAAATTCAAATTGAGAAATAAATTTAATAAAATTGTTTCACACATGTCAAAAAGCCCGAGTGACTGGGTAGTAGCTCTACCTATAAATTCATGCTCGCGCTTACGATATTACGGTCTGTTACGACCACCCGATTTCGACTTTAATATATGATTTACATGTATCCTACTGAAAATGTCAAACCCGTACGCCTGAACGCGCCATTGCGGTATGGGTACGAAACAGAGATAACCTATAATAGAGATATCCAACTTCTACCTCCCTTGGCCCTTGATTTCATCTGACAGCGTTTTTTATACGCTTTTTGTCCCCTGTCTGTGAATACGTGTGAGCTCTTGAGAACAGCTGTGGAGACAGCTGATACCCTTCCCCACCTTAGTAATGGGGTGAATTAGAGCTCTTATTTGAAAATTCACTCGTTATTTGATCGTTTTTTTCAAATTTCGGTGTTCAATTTTCAACAAAGTATGGAGGGGTAAACGAACGAACAAAGCTTATGTTCATGAAGTCGATTCATTAAAACTTTGAGCAATTTACAATCTGAAATACTTGGACATAATTAACGAATGCACAACATAGTGTGAATTTTTTCATATGAATAAAAATTAATAATACATTCACACGTTCAGTTAACTAATAATAAAAATATTATTGAAGCGTGAATCACAAATAAGATGTTTTGACAACCATTTTTTTAGCATTAGTAAAAGTTGCAATATCTTGCCATTGTTCTTATCAAATTGTTTAAAATGAATTCATGAGTTTTCCAGAATCAATGATTTAAGCGTATAAAGCGGGCTTCATTTTTTGAGTTAATTTGTCAGGTATGGTTTATGAATAGGCTATATATACACTTAAGAATTAATTTTAGGTCAAATAGTTCCAGTTAAATGGACATTGCAATACATTTTTATTCACGAAAGTCCATATAACAATGTAAGAAAATTCCCTTAAAAATACTAGTCAACTTTTGAACACCCTCCGAACAACATACCCATGTACGTTACATGGAAAGTACATGAATCTGCCGCTTTTTTCCCACAAAATTCACGAATCGGCCGCCATATTGTGGTGAATTGACGAGCGTTGTAAAAGTATAAGTGAAATACAAGGGATTACCACTACATCTTCGTTGTGGGCTAGGGGTAAAAATGGCCGAACTTGGATATCTCTATCATCCATTATCTCTGGTATGAAAGTTGGCCAACTTCATCCGTCGTGGTGTATTCTACTTGTGGGCCGCATTTCCTTTCTCTCACCTTCGCATTAGGGCTTCTGAGTTGTCAATTTGTTGACAGAACTCAATGTACGCAACGGATTCTATTGGCCTGGGGCCTTTACTCACCAGGATGTGGTGAGAAACAGAGTACGCGAGGAACTCAACGCGAAGCAGCTAAAAATTCGAATTCAAAGGGAGCATATCCCTCCTTCTTTTTTCATTTCATTCCAATCCCTATTGAATACGATACCATCAGGTATGCGATCATCACTTGGCAGATATAGGACGGGGTGATTAGACCAAGTTCAAAAACTCCTCAGGTTGCACTTGAGTTGGAGACGATAGCGGAGGATCGAGGGATGTAATGAGTTAGTGGATCATGTGAGCCAGTAAAGATGAAGTTGAAGATGAGTTGAGAAGTTTCAGCTACTGAATACTTGGCCTGAGTCCTTGTTTCTGTTCCCTGACTGCGTTTGTACTTCTTAGACTCAGGCCTCGGGCTGGGGCCGTTGTACCCAACCTCTGTAGGGCTCACCTCACTTTACAGATGGCCGCGGAGGAGCTGATAAACTTGGCGATCATTTGATCAGCTCATGGTAGCGTCCAGAGGTTTAAATTGAACTAAAACGAAGCAGTAAGAAACTATTTTCCATTTCCCAACATGGATTCTAGGGTTACTTGTAAAAATTCGCCGTCCTTGATCAATGATTCATAAAGCGAAACCCGACAGTTGGTGTGTCAGTTAAAGTTTCCTGCCATCAATTAGTTAAACTTTCGCGCAACATGATGACTTTATAACACACGTCCGCTTAGGGGGCGTGTCATTGCATAAGGGAACTATTTCTCTGCCACCCTGTCAACTAGTAGGTAATTCCTCACTTCACACTGCATATATAACGGCCGTGGTCAACAAACTATCATTCGTTAGTCACCCTTAGTTGCGTTTGCTTGAATTCTTCGAAATTAAAAAATAAAATGTTTGAGGATCTTCCCCTCTTCAGCAGGAGTCTGAAAATCATGAAGTTTTGGTCCTTCATTCTCGTTCACAATTGGCGCCGATACGTCTGCCTCACGCCGACGATTCTCCTGAATCTTTCCCAATTCGCTGACATGTACTTCACCGAGGAACCCATTGACGCCGTCATTAGAAACGCCTACATTTTGGTCTTGTGGTTCAACACAATCCTGCGAGCGGTCCTGCTGATCATCAACCGGTCTCGTTATGAGAAATTCATGGAGGAGCTCAAGACTGTCTACGTGGACATCGAGGAGAACGAGAGCAAGGAAATGAAGCAGCTGCTGGCGGAGACTACAAAATCAGCCAAGAACCTGGCGGACATGAACCTTGTCCTGGGACTCCTGGCTTGTGTCGGCTTCAATTTGTACCCGATATTCACCAGCTCGAGAGGTAAGGTTGACCTGGTGGCTTGAACTTCATAAGTTATGTGCTTTGATTACAGTCCTGCCCTTCGGCATGTACATTCCGGCGATGAACAAGTACAAGTCGCCCTCGTACGAGGTCTTGTACGTTTTCCAAACGGTCATAACCCCACTCGGCTGCTGCATGTATATCCCGTTCACGAATCTCGTTGTGTCCTTCATTATGTTCGGCATCCTGATGTGCAAGGTCCTTCAGCACCACCTGAGGAACCTGATCCACCTCAAGAAGGAGCAAGTGTGGCCCGAAGTGGTTTGGTGCATCCGATTTCAACTGCAAATCCTCAGGTTATCCGAAGCGCGCATTCGAGGCTGGTCTAAATTAAAATTGCGATTTCTTTCTCAGGTATGTGGAAATCGTGAACTCGCTGACAACGTACATCTATCTCGTGGAATACCTGGCGCTGGGCGCATTGCTGTGTGCTTTGCTTTTCCTCCTCAACATGGTATGGAATTCAGTGAAGTATGTTGACTTGAAACAATCATCAGAGATGTGTGTTTGAAGGTTCGCAGCCTTGGCCAGGTCATCATTGTATCGGCCTACATCATAATGATTTTTTCACAGATCGCCGCCATGTATTGGTATGCGAATGAGCTGTATCACCAGGTGAGGATGCAAGTGTCGTTACCATGTTTGGCTCTTCACGGTTTCGTTTCAGAGTGTTGGAGTGGCACAGGCGGCTTACGAGAGTAATTGGTTTGACTTTGATTTGCCAACTCAGAGGGCACTTCTCATGTTTATTGCAAAAGCTCAGCAACCTTGTGCGGTGAGTTCGATGTTTTTTTTTATTTTTTTTTGCTTCTCTTCTCTGTTTTTAGCATTCACTTTTGTGGATTTGAAGATGTTGTAGAATGATGTTTTTGATTGTTTTATCAATCGGTTGACAGTTTATGAATGGCTGTTTTCTTTGCCCCCAGTGAACCCAAGTGAAGTGTAGACTTCTATAGAAAAACTGTTTATGTATTTGTACAAAGCCAAGAATTGTCGTTGTCTAATTTTTAGAATAGATTTTTGTAAATATTTTTCGTGATAACTAGAAGAAGAGAACATCCATAATGAACGTTGGGTGTTTTCAGATCAAAACCTTGAGGGTAGCGTTCTGAAACGGAGAAATACGAGGTAACGTCCATAGTCGGAGGAGATTTCGATGCATAATGAATACAAAGCCTGGAGAAACCACTTGAACGTTAAGAGTAGCTATTATAAGACAAAATTGAACGATGCCCTTTGGAAACAGGCGCGTGATATCGGACTAACCAAAATGAACAGACGACCCAACTATGAAAGCATAGATCCAGAGGATTTGAATATTCCTTTCACCTCTGTCCATCTGTAGTCCCAACCAACGTGGCTTTACCAATGAGAAGCAATATGAGAGAAGATGGGTTTGAAGTATGAGAAAGAGGGCAACTCAGTCGGTTGTGCATAAAGTCTGTTGGACTGGACGATATTCACCCCGAGTTCATAAAGGTATTAGGTCCAATCATTCTTCCCAACAGGTTGAGACTCTAAAACTCTCTGTCGTCTTTCTCACCCTATCCCGGCGAGTGATTGCCACAACAGCACGAAGAAATCTCATCTCAGCAGCTTGTATTCGCGATCTTATTCTTTCTGTCGTTACCCAAATTTCATGACCATAGCTGAGAGTTGGAACAAATACTGCGTTGAAAACTGCTAACTTGGCTTTCACTCTAAGCTCGGCTTTCCTGATTACAGATCTCTCAAGCTGTGTTGAAACTGGCCCAGCTTGACCAATCCAGTATTACTCCTCCCATCATTCGTGTAGAAGAACCCGAGATACTCGAACTTCTCCACCTGCTTCAATGAGACTCCACTAATATGTAGAGTGCATTGAACAGGCGTTCTGGCAATTACTATAACCTCTGATTTGTCCACGTTAACCTTCATCCCAGAATCAACACATACGGCCACAAACCTATCGAGTGCCCGCTGGAGTTCCGTCTAGGAAGATGTGAGAATAACTAAGTCATCCACAAAAAGAAGATGACTTACCCTTAACTCTCCCAATGTGAAATATTCCTCGCCTCGGCTGCGCTGCAACATCCAGTCCATATAAACAATGAAAAGGAGAGGTGACAAGACGCATCCTGGGCGAAGTCCATCGCCCACCGTGAAAGGTCTTGATTTAGCACCTTTAACCCGAACACAGCTGCTACAGCTTGTGTATAAGGATTGAATGGCCCTCAAAAGAGGACCCTCAATCCCATAATCCTGCAGAACACTCCAGAGTTTACCTCGAGGAACTCGGTCTAATGCCTTTTGCAAATCTACAAAACAGCTCTAGATGGGTTTAGCATACTCCCAAACCTTCTGAAGTACCATTCATAGAGTGAAAAGCTGGTCGGTTGTATTATAACAAAAATTATTCGCAAAATTACAACATCTTCCGATGGGATGATTAATTTTGTGCCACCTTGTAGAAATGAGTACCTCTTGTTTCTTGGCGAGGTCATAATATTTTTTGATTGCTGTAATCAAAAGAAATTATCTTGACTTAGACAAATCTGAAATAT
Source organism: Eristalis intricaria (assembly GCA_964034865.1). NCBI lineage: Eukaryota > Metazoa > Arthropoda > Insecta > Diptera > Syrphidae > Eristalis > Eristalis intricaria. The sequence continues at coordinate 59,008,072 of OZ035877.1, read as the reverse complement.
TGTAATTTTTTCGAGTCAAAACGAAACACTCTTAACGTTTCCAAGAAATGTAGAACGCTCGAGAAATAATTCTCTGGAGCGCCTAAACTTATGTGTTAATTATGTTAAATAAAGTAATATAATTCAATTTCAGATTATGGTGGGCAATATTTATCCGATGACTCTGGAAATGTTTCAGTCTTTATTGAACACAACTTACTCCTACTTCACTTTATTGCGCCGTCTTTACGAATAAATGGATAACTTACTTCAGAGATTTTTAATGCTTTATAATATTCTTAGTTAATATGACATTCAAATGAATCTATGACCGGAATTTTTGTGTGGTAAAATGGTTAGCAAATAGTAATAAACAAAAAAAAATTAATTTGAAATAGAAATAAACCCAAAATGAATATTGTTATTTATTTAATGCCGGTTTCACTATGCAAGTACCTTGTATGATTTGTTTTAACTTTTAAACTTGCACTTTCGTTCATTTTTTTTATTACGTATTTATGTTAAAAAAGATATTTTTCCAATGTCTGTGGAAAATAAAAAACATACTTATATAAATACATTTTATATCGTTCATGTTAATTTTGCTTACATGTTCGAACCGTTCAAGAAAATGCGCATTTTAGCAATAACTTATACGTAAGAGTAAAAGAATCTTATACCGAACAAAATTTCGCACAAAGCAATCTAGTCAAACATTTTGGAAAACAATTCGCGATATTGGCATTTCTACTCAAAACAAACCTGCTTCAAGCCATATTTATATCCATGAACTAAACCGAAAATTTGTAAGTTCGGCCCCAGAAACAAATCAAATTGACTTTTGTGTTTGACTTTGTTGTTTTTGACTTAATGGTCTTAAATTCTTCACGGACCTTCTCTCTTCAATGTGTTGATGAAAATTCTGTCGCTACCTCAATCCTCTCTATACGAACAAAAGCAGTTGGACTAGATGCTCCGACTGTCATTAAAATGCTCCTACCCTTCATTGTGTATCATCAGTGTATTTCCTGACGAATGGAAAAACGGAAACATCGTGCCAGTCTCCAAATCAAAGCCCAACACCACGGATTTCAGGCCAATTACAACTCTCCCCTACTCAAGCAGTGTTATATGAAGTAAAAGTTTCAACGTGTCATATTGTCGTGTCTGATGTGTATCAGGGCTCTGTTCTTGTTCCACTCCTGTTCATACTCTTCATCAACGATACAGCTCAGTGCATAAAAACGTGTGCGTACCATATCTATGCAGATGATGTGCAACTCTTGAAAAATGTTCCCAAATCGCACATGTTATCGGCCGTTAATAAATTGAATTATGATATAAACTCAATTTGGATCTGGTCCCAACAAAATTATCATAATCTAAACCCGTCTAAAAATAAATCGATGGTTTTTAATAGAACACCCTCAGATAATTCTACATCACATCTTCAGATCTACAACACCCCCATCGTCTCCGTTAAAAAATTCAAAAATCTGGGTATTCACTTTAAGGAGTTTCTTAATTGGAACACACATGATAATCATATCGTCTCTAAGATATACGATATTCTGCGAGGTCTAAGTCCCACGAAATCTACCTCGATCTACCCATTATCCTGTATGGATGTGAACTTTTTTCCAACTTGGACTCTGAATACGTAACTTGGACTCTGTGTACGTTATGTAATTAAGAAGCAAATCATTGGATACTACCAGTACCAGTGGATGCTTACCGAACAGTCCTTGCTTTGTTTGTTAATAAATAGCAAAACACCATATTATCTGTGATCGGAATTGAATTGTTTCCGATCTCAAAGAACGTTTAATCTTATAAAACCAAGGCATAAATATTTGGTAAGAAGTCGTCAGTATTTTGTCCACGCAATTCACCTCTGGAATCAACTCGCGCCAAGCACAAAAAGTCTGAACGCAGAGAATCGTTTCAAAAAAGAACTGACTGATTGTTATTGCTCTTGCTTCGGCAGAACATATACTAAAATTGGAACGATACAGAGAAGATTAGCATGGCCCTGCGCACGGATGACACGCAAAATCGTGAAGCGTTCCACATTTTTTTGTTTGTATTCGGTTTTCCGGAATATCTTATCAAAATTATTCAAAGTTTCCTTTCTGGGCATACTTTTGTCGTTTCTGTAAACAATTCGTTGTCCTCGGAACACAACATTCCAGCAGGTGTTCCCCAAGGTTCCGTCTTAAGTCCTGCCTTATTTAACACTTACATATCTGATTTTCCTCAACTGCCCAATTGTGAAATAGCTATGTTTGCTGATGACACAGGGATATATTCCACCGATGTTCTTGGTATCGATGTCGAAACCAAAATTCAATCGGGACTGATTATCATATACCCTTATTTGTGCAAATGGAAAATAAAATTAAACGCTTCTAAGACTCAAGCTATCTTTTTTACACGGAAAAGAAAAGCTTGTGTTCTACCAAGCAACAACTTATCAATAAAAGGTGTTGAAATAAATTGGACTGATAGCGTTAAATATCTCGGTATAACGTTGGACAGAAAACTTTTATTTAATAAGCATATCTCTAATACCGTGAACAAAGTTAATCAAACAATTCGTGTTATGTACCCATCGATAAATAGGAAATCCTTACTTAGTAATGAAAACAAACTAATTATATTTAGAGTAATCTTCCAATCCTTTATGTTATATGGCAGTCCTGTTTGGGGTAGCTGCGCCAAAACTCACATCCAAAAGCTCCAAATAGTACAAAATAAACTATTGAAACTTATCTTTAAACTCCCATGGCATTTTTCGACGAGGGAGTTGCATGATAAGGCTAACATCGACCGTATTCAAGATAGAATACTTCAACTCAGAGAAAAGTATCTGTTGAGATATGAAATATCTGATAATATTCTCATCAATAATCTTGTCCGTTCATAGCATATTATGGTCAGATGATTTATGGGTTCTAGTTCCTACATATTATATCTCCATTTATTTATATATTTAATATTTATATTTAATTTATTAACCTACATGTTATATTTATATATATTCTATATTTACTTACTATGTGTACACATAATAAATATTGATACTTATTTGTAAACGAAACTACATATTAATATTTCTTCGAACTGTGATATTTGTATATATATACATATTTTTTTTTGTTTTGTTAAATGAAAGGTTTTTATCTTGTAGCACTTTCCTTTCGAATAAATTGTATCCATAAGATCTCTTCAGAAATATTTGCACTAATGTTGTTCAGTAGTAAGACAGATCACTTATCGTATCTCTGTATTATATATATAACTCAGTACTCAAAATTTACTGGCTACAATAAAAGAATAGACTGATTGTTATAACCGTAGTACTTAAATGAAAACGGCTTCGATAAAGAAATTAACATGACTTTCTATTAAATATTTATTGATTGTATTTCCTCCTTTTTTCTTTCTTATAATTATTTTTTCTTTTTTTTCTTTATATTCTATCTGTATCTCTCTATCTATGTTTTAATATATATTATTGTAAGTTAATTGTAATATTATTGTGAATTAATAACCTGTGCAAAATCAAAAGTTTGTCAAAGCTAATTGCACAGCGATCTATGGATATATAATAAATAATAAATAAATTGTGTTTTAAAATACAGGAAGCAGTATTTTGGATGTCGGCATATATTTTAGGGCCTTTCCAGATTCGATGCAATTCAGCTGCAGCAACGCAGAAAAGAACATCTTACATTTGCTTACAATATACCCTGTTCAACTATATTTTAAAAGGCCAGACTAAGCTAGGGTGGACTTGGGCTTATGTTATCCCGCATGAACTCTTATTTTGCGTACTATGTTATCTCAGTGGGTCGCCGTGGCGTAGTGTGTTAGTGCCTCGACTCCTACGCAGAGGGTGCCAGGTTCGATACCCGAATTTACCACTTATCATAATTCACGGCTCCACCTCTTTCGAGTCACCGACAATGCTCAAAGAGTATTCCTGTCTAGAAAGAGCTTCTCAACTTCGCCGTTCGGAGTCGGCATTAAACTGTAGGTCCCTTCCACTCGTGAAAGAACAATAGCACGCACAACACGAGTGGTTGCTGAGAAGCTAGGCCCAGGTCAGCCTCGGACTGTCGCGCCACCCATATTATTATTATTATTATGTTATCTCAGTGTTTTTCTTTTTTTTTTAGAATCGGAGGGCTTTAAAATGAAAAGCCACATAAAATGAACAGTCCATGAAAAAGAATTGATTTAACACGTAATTGTATGGCAATAATGTGAGAATAGGATTTTGAGCATGTGCACGTCACACCGTGGCACTATCATGGCAAAAGTCCACTTTTCAAATGATGGCGAGTGCAAGCGCAAAAGAAACGAGCAACCGACGAGGCATGCCAACGTAAAACAGGAGCAGCTCAAGACACAATTCCTGCAAGAAGACCGGAAGAGAAAAATCTTTTTGCCTGAAGAAAAGGTCCCTCGCAAACTCCCAGCTGAAGAATATCGAACAGTCTAGGGACAAACAGAAAATACGTGCCTTTTATTAAAAAGCCAAAAGCCTTGCCTCTTGCTTTAGAAAAGGTACCCAGACTCTTCGAAACTGTGAGGGTAACCTTGTTACTGACCCGCAGGGAATACTTGATTTGTTTAAGCAGCACTTGCCACAGCAGCTTAGTGGGCCTGGCCAAGAAGCGGTGATAGGGAATCAAGAAATCTCAACTCCAGTCCCATACCTAGCTTTGGAGAAGTCGAGGACGAAAGCGACGATCGAGGATCCGGCGACTAGAATATCAGCTCCATATGTCTCATCCACAAGAAAAGGCTATCTCACCTCTTACAACAACTACGTAGGTATATCCTTGCTCAACATCGCCTACATGATTTTGTCCAGTGTGAACGTCTAAAACCGTTTTGCACCTCACTAATTGGGACGTAGCAGCGCGTCTTCCAGCCCGGCAAATCGGCTATACACCAAATCTAAGGCAAATCCTGGAGAAGACGAGTTTCGATTTTAAAGCTACGTACGACAGTATTCACCGAAAGGCACTTATGGAAGCGATGGCCGAACTCGGGGTCCTGGAACAATTGATCCGGTTATGTTGCACATTTACGTATTTCCAACATTGATATCAAATCATTCTTGCTCCTTTTTGGACCTCCGAAAATGCAAGCGCCTGTACTCTTTTCCATCTTCGATCAACCAGTGTACACATGAATGGTTGTATTGCTGTGGTTCATTCCTGCGTTGTTGGGAAATACCGAAGGAAGGCGTTTCAAAAAAATCGAGATCAAGGAAATGAAGAGTATTGTCTCTTTCGACTGGGCCAAATTGTAGTCGATCTAGAATAGTTGCATGTCCAGTGGAACTTGAACGATTCTAACAAGAGGAGTTCCCTGATTGAAGGTCGCAAGTAGCAGTTTTCTTTTCTCCCACCGTTTCTCCACACACATAAATGTCAATGGAATTCATTTCTGATTGCAAGCTCACTCGACATCGAAGCACGTAATTATTTTGCAAATAATAGTCGCCATGGTCATTCCCATTCGATTTGCAAATTGCTACCTTCGAGCTTAATTGTCATGGTCTCCCATAAAAACTGAACCTCCTCAATAAACCTCTGCTCTATAAATGACCAATTTCGAAGTCATGACCACTCAAAGAACTCCTGACAACCAGTGCCGACCGCAGTTATGTACGAAGACGCTCAAGTAATCTACATGAGTGTTCGCATTCTGAAGTTTTGGTCGCTCATCTACGACCACAATTGGCGCCGGTACTTGTGCCTATTTCTGGCAACATTCCTAAACGTCACCCAGCTGGCTTACATGTTTCTCGCGCACGAGGGAATCGATGCGAAGATACGAAACGCCTACATGGTCGTTCTGTGGAGCAACACCATTCTGCGGGCTTACGTCCTTGTCTTCCAGAGGAAGAAATACGAGCGATTCTTGTCGCATTTTTACACTCTCTATTGTTACATCAAGGTAAGATGGTTTTATTTGAGTTCTTCGCTACCACCATGAAGTCATCTTTGCAGAACACTGGCGACGAGTACATTCTGAGCTTGCTGGACCAGACCAATCTGCGTGGCAAGTACATGGCGCGATTGAATCTCTTCCTCGGACTCTTGACGTGCATCGGATTTGGATCGTATCCCTTGTTCGCCAATGAGAGGGGTACGCGCTCGAAAATTCCTTGATTTTTCAAATTTTTGAAATTGTTATCACATTTCAGTGCTCCCATTCGGAAGCATAGTGCCTGGAATCGACGAGTACCAGACGCCGTTCTATGAACTGATGTACGTTTACCAAATGATCGTGACTCCCATGGGCTGCTGCATGTACATTCCCTTTACCAGCCTCATTGTGGCGTTCATAATGTTTGCCATTGTGATGTGCAAGGCATTGCAACACCGGCTGAGGAACCTGAAGCAGCCTGGCGATTCATCCGAGATTATTGCCGCTAAGCTGATTTGGTGCATCAAGTTTCAGAAAAGGATTATAAGGTAGGAGTGTCTCCATATGTCCACATCGTGGTATATGTCTCCTTCTCGTGTCCAGCTACATAAACATCGTAAACGAATTGACCACGTACATATTTCTTTTGGAGTTCATCGTCTTTGGAGCCCTGCTGTGTGCTTTGCTGTTTCTCCTAATCATAGTGAGTTCACTGCATGCTATTGTGTTCCTTCTTGTAATCAGTTCTCCGTTCCAGGTTGATTCACTAGCGCAAGCCATCATAGTCTGCGCGTATATAACCATGATATTCGCTCAGATACTCGCCTTGTACTGGTATGCGAATGAATTGTACCAGCAGGTGGGAACTACACTTTTGTGCAGAAACCAGATGCATTCGCTTTTCTTTTGTTCTTTCAGACGTACAACATTGCTGCTGCTGCCTATGACACTACCTGGTTTGAATTTGAGATCCCGGTTCAGAAGCATGTCCTGCTTCTGATACTACGCGCTCAGAAGCCTTGCTCAGTGAGTCGCATTTTAAGTTATGACGCATTAGATAAGTCTATTTATATTCTAGCTCAAGGTCGGAAATATACATCCAATGAGCTTGGAGACGTTTCAGTCGCTTTTGAACGTGTCGTATTCTTACTTTACGCTCCTTAAAAGGATTTACGGATAAGGCGTGAAAGGGGCTTTGAAAGTTCGTTATTTCCTTTCTAAAACATGAAAAGGAAAGCATGGACATGTCATACGACATGTGCAATATCTTGTGAAGATTTATGAATAAATACCCTAAATGGAATTTCTGGAAAAAATTGTTGTTGTGGTAACATGAGCTATTTTTGTTTTAATGATGCCTTCATATCCACACCAACCATGCTTTGGTTAAGGGGACGATAAGAGTAGCAATTAAGATTCCATTGAAACAGTGCCAGTGACACTCAGGTTCATTCCAATTAATCAATCGAATACACCGCTACTTTATTTCTGGTTCCGGCTAAAGAAGTGTGGAAATGTGTCCAAATCAATTTAGATTGTGTAACACTCTACCTTCAAGCAGTTGTCACCAACAACAATCTGCAACCTCGATAGATCAACCCTTTCTTGATCTGGGACATTAGAGCTACCTTGAAAAGTTTGATAATCTCTTTCGACAGAATGTCCTCATTGCCTCCTAAGGTTATGCTGTTCGGTATTTTAAATCAGCTTGATGACATATTTGGACACTGGACGAATAAGTGTCCTGTGGTTTCCTTTGATTGCCCGTAGTGTCTGCAGTTTTCTGAGCTGCTGTGTCCCACTTTGTGAAAGTACGCCACACAGTATCATCAAATCAAGTTTGTTCAAATTTTTGAGCTCCTTGGCTCTACTGAGATAGACCCTCATGACTTTTACGGAGTCTGGAAGTCCCTCCTAACTGTGCCAGAATTGGATGCGGAATTTATTTGACCAGTTGTTTAAATGTTGCTGTATGTCCACGCTGTTAAATACATGAAGTGGACCAATAAAAGGAATTCTTGCTAGCTTTTAATTATCTTTGTGGTTTTCATGTCCTGGTACCCATATCAGTTTTAACTTGTTGTTCTTTGGCAGCCAAAGTGTTTCGTGGCATTCACAGACAACCATGTAGTTGAACTTGACGGTATTTAGGGCTATAAGTCCTTCCTGGCTACCTGCTAACACTGAGATTATTGATTTGAGTACATTTCCATTGTTAATGAAGAAGTTTGTGAATTCTCTGCGGAAAGGCAAGTCTATGACATCGATGTGTCTCACAATGCCTGCTTCTAGTGAATTTTTTGTTCTTAGTTCGGGTTAACGGAGTGTCACTTCTTCCTTTTCATTCAAGTCTTTGTGAGTTCCAGGAGAATCCTTAGTTCCTGACGAAAAGGTAGACACAGCGAAGAGAAAATACGCCATATTTTACAGTTTTTCTTCAATAACAGCGAAAAGACAAGCCAAGCGGCTGAAAATGTAAATAATGTTTATGGCCCTGACACTGTAACAGTAAGTAATTGCCGTGGATTCCATTCCGGTAATTTTGATGTCATAGTTGCACCACGCTCTTGAAGGCGAATTGTCGAAAGTGTCGATAAAAATGTGTTCGACACTGGCACTGTTTCGACCGTTTGCAACCATTGAATAAGGCTGGATACAAAAAGAAGCCGTTTTATGGGTACCGCACGAGTTGACGCCAAAGAATTTAATGGACCGAATTTCCATCAGGGAATGACTGCTGAATCGCAACAACTTCGACCCATTTTTGAAGCGGATGGTGACTGGTGGCTAGGGTTAGCAGATTTTTTTCAAAGCTCAGCGCAACACATCACGAAAATGTGGAGCAAGTAACAGCTCTTAACTTAAGTGTCTTGCTCAAGCCCTTAACCACTTCCAGGATAGTTCAAGAATACAAGTCTCTCAGTCTGGGTCACTACGGGATTGCTGAAAATGAGATCGCCGATGAACTTGCTAGATAAGGATCAAAGGAGAGGCATTCTCAGGACATGCGCTGAGATTACCTGCCTCCATGATTATGCCTTCCATCGATGGCTAGACCTCGCGAAAACACTATTGGAGATATCATGTCTCTCCCGGATACAGGGAGACCAAACCCATGCTCCCAAAATCTGAAAGAGATACTCACCATTCTTGTTATCCCGTTGACTGCAGAGGACTTACCGGCGTAATAACGTGACCTGTTAAACCTTCGCCAAACATCTAAGTGTGTTTCACCTATGCGACGAAATCCTCTGCGGAAGAGGCAGTCGGAAGATCAGCAGTCAAAATTGAAACAACCCAAAAGTATTTTTTGAATATTAAGCATGTGTCTGTACTGAGTTTACCCGGGAATTAAGGAGTCGCTGCGGGGCAGTTGAGGCAGTAAGGCATCGCTTCTACTGACGAAAAGTGGATCACTTCCGGCAATTTCAAGCGAAAATTGCCATAGGCGAATCGTGTTGAATCGGCGCAAACGGTGGCCAAGTAGGATTGACGGTCAGAAACCTTTGGTGTATGTTTGGTGGGATTGACAGGGAATCATCTATTATGAGCTATGAGCTGATCTCATATGGCAAAGCACTTAATTCGGCACTGCATTATCAACATTTGGACCATCTGCATCAAACAATGCATCAGAAGCGGGACGCTTTGGCCCACAGGAGCGGATTCCATTAGAATAACGCCAGGCCACACACAGTGACTCACCAGACGCTCCGGTTGGTTGGGAGGCTATTTGTTGGTGAAAAGTTCCCCTCAAGATAAGTTTGTGAAACAAGACATTCTCTTTTTCACCGGTGGGAACGAGAATTTTTACAAGAGAGCGATGACGACGCCATCAAATTGACAAAAAATAATCGAATAAGAGGCGAGTAATCAACAAATATCGCAAACATAGGGGATTTATTTTACCCGAACGACGGCGAACTTGTTATAAAGCCTGACAAACGTACGAGCAATGTTTTTGAGGAATCCATCAATCGTATAAAGCGTATGCCTATGAAATCAGTAAATACATAATATTCATTATTTTTAAATCTTCTTTTATTCATGCATCTTTTCATCAACCTTATTACATTTGTTTTAAATATAAACTATTATATATATATATATATATTAGAGTTATCTTTCACTCATACCACACAAGAAGATTAATTAATGTATACGACTATAAATTGATATTTTTAAAAAAACAACAAAATCTAATGCGAAAGAGGATATACATTTACTGTTCATTTTTTGGATCTCTGCAATATTTTTGCACTGAAACTTGGTTTCAACTAGACTATCATTTCTCATATCTGCATAGGATGAGGGAGAGGATGCGTGCACACGCCCAAACTCAATTTACAGAATAAAAAAGAATTATAAATAATCAAACGGTTGTACTATGTCTCATTAAAATTGAATGATAAAAGTTTATAGTATATATGCTATATCAAATCTCAATAAATATGAATTAAAATTGCCCGAACTAAGCAACAACTTAGGAGAAGTAAATGTAGAAGAAATAAATGAATTGAATTTTATAAAATTGCTTCATTACATTGTACACATATTCACACATCGTACTGTATATATATACTGTATATGAAATAAAATCCCGCTATGAAATTTCACAGTTTAGACTCTACGCTTAGACACGTTTTCGTTAGAAATTTACTCATCTTCTTCGGTTGTTTTTTAAATTTATTTTCTTATTTCATTTGTTTGTATACTTTAACAACTGATTTGTAATAAATACAATTTCTCTAATAATTATTTCATCAAATACATAATAATCATTATATAGATATTTGTTTTATTTTGTTGTTTTCTTTAATAATAATAATTGCAACTTGGATAATTTATTCTTCAATTGATACTCCGTTGAACTCTAACGATTTTATTGTTTATTGTTACTACTTAAACATTATATATTTTCGTATGTATTGTTTTTTGGGAGTATGTGTGTGGGAGGGGGGGACAAGGGATTAACACTATATGGACTTAAACAAATAATTTCTGTTTCAATATATTAGATTTGTCTCTTAACTCTCTGGTAATAATTTAATAAATCTTTTTATATCTCTGTGTTCTTAATTCGTATGTTTGTATATATGTATTGTATAATTAAAATTTAATTTACAAACTATTTGAATCAACTTTCGGTACTTCGGTTATTTACATTTGTTGTAAGCAATGTATACGTGACACCCTACGTTTACTTACGTGTGTATGCATGTATGTATAAATATGCATTATTTGCATAAACATTACATTATACTTGAAAAAAAGGAGAAGAATATAGTACATCATTTTCACAATGTTACATAAACTATGAAAAGTATGTATGTGTGTGGGTGTTCAGAAAAGAAGGACCAACTGAATGTACGTTTAATTTTTGGGTGAAACTGTAATCAGTTTATGAGGCGTCACTGGAGATATCTGAAATTGAAAAAGAAAAATGTGTTTAGATTTATTATATTTATATCTAAGGCTAGAAATTTAAATGGGAAAGCAGAAGGATTGACAAGATTTTTTGTCTCGAATATTAAAACATACATATATGGGTGGCGCGACATGTCGCAGAGGACCAGGGCCTAGCTTCTACAACAACTACTTATGTTTTTGATGCTATTATTTTGTCACGAGTAGAAGGGCAGATGCTGACTTCGAATGGCCAAGTTTGAGAAGCTTCTTTCTAGACAGAAATACCAGTTGACCATTGGCAATGCCTCGAAAGACCGAACCTGGCACGGCCAGCGTAGGAGTCAACGCATCTACCCAATACGCCACGGCTTCGCCCACAACCAATTGCTGACAACCATCAATTGTTTCGAATATTAAGGATGTCAATGCTTCAGCTAACATAGAGTTCGCTCCACAATTAGAGTCATCTAGATTGAGTTGCATCGAGGGTCCCCATCTTGTTGGGGAATTGAAATATCATAGATCTTTGCCTTATAACTTCGAGGTAGTCAAGGACTTCGTCTACCTCGGCTCCGCAGTAAACAGTACAAACAACATCAGTACCGAGATCAAACGCAGAGTAACTCTTGCCAACCGCTGTTTCTATGGGCTCAAGAGGCAATTGAGTAGTAGAGCCATCTCTCGAAGGACCAAGCTGACCCTATACAAGACCTTGATCATCCCAGTCCTGCTGTACGGCGCGGAGGCATGGACAATCTCAAAAGCGGATGAGGAAGTCCTTGGTATTTTCGAGAGAAAAGCTCTGCGTGCGATCTTGGGTCCTGTTTGCGTTGACGGTTTTTGGAGGAGAAGATTCAACCACGAACTGTACGGGCTGTACAGCGACATGAGTCTAGTCAGGCGTCTTCGGATCCAACGCCTAAGATGGCTAGGCCATGTAGAGCGTATGGACAACTCAGCTCCGGCTCGGAGAGTCTTCGACTCCGAACCCGTGGGACAACGCAACAGAGGACGCCCGCGTTTAAGGTGGCGCACCCAGGTGGAGAAGGACCTCAACCAACTTGGCGTGCGACACTGGAGACAGCTAGCCAGAGACCGTGCTAGCTGGAGAGGCTTGTTGGTTGAGGCCCAGGTCCACCCCGGACTGTAGCGCCAAATGAAGAAGAAGAAGAAGATCTTTGCCTCTGTATATAGGTTTATAATATAACAACAACGTCGACAGTAGATTAAGTTACGTTAGGGGGTGTCAGCTGAGCCTTACATAGGCCTCCATAGTGCTAATATTAAACAGAGACAGCAAAACTTGGTGGTAATGGTGGTTTGGGAGGACCCAATTAGCACTATAAGCCGTTTTAATCCTAGATCTCTTATCTTATTTATAAATTGTATTTGAGATAATTCTAAATCCAACCTTCACAGAAATCTTGCCAAGTAAGTTGAAGAATGATCTACCAAGCGCTCGCTGGTAGCTGGTTATTACGACAGCCAGTCAGATCCGTCAATGAAGTCTTATAGCGATTTGATTGATGTCTCTCAGATCGCTTTTTTTCTTTAGGGATATCAAACTAAAATATCTTTTGATGTCAAGACTGGGCCAGATTTTTGGTAATTTGGCACGTATTGCCTGTATTGCATCTGGCATTGACTTTTAGTTTGCCTTGGTTAGTGAGTTGTAACTTAAAAGAAGCTAGAGGAGTACCTAACCTTGGCAAGTTATTTGTGTGTGATTTGAGTAGACGACACGCTTCGCGAATCACAAATAGTCCATAGGCTTCGGAAAAAGTTCAGGCGTTCAGAGAACATACTCGTCGTCCATCTTCGATCCGTCAATATAGATTGCCTAGTTAAAATGCTTTCACATGTGCCCTTTGTGCCATTCTGTTCACTCGGGGATTAGAGTGTCAAAGCCGTTTGAAAGGATAAGTCTGGGGACCGTGGGGGACGGCAGCCCCTTCGTCAGTTGTAAAAAAAATATGTTATCACTGAGAAATATATGTTTCCAATCGTTCATGGACTTGTAACAAATTTGAAAGACCCTGGGTGAGGTGGTTGAACCAAGTCCTAGTTCCACTTGGACATAATCCCTGATCAGTTGGAGTCAATGGCGGACGATTGAGTGGCACGAATATCTCTTAATCTTTGCCCCGCGAACCCCTTTAACTGATCATTGGGATTTGAAGATGACGATGATAATTTAAGAATCACCACGGCACAGAATACTCGCTCACATTAAAACCCCGACACCCATCCAATGAATCAAGCAACAATCTAACAGAAAGTACACTCACCCACATTGAAGGACTGCTTAAATATGAATCCTCATCCTCAATCAAACTGTGACTCTGCTGATCGATAAAAATCAGTGTGTCCTTACTGCAAGTATTCGCCGTGTTGCGCAACATCGATGACAAAGTGTCACTGCATTCTTTCAGCTTGTAATTCGAGCTGTTTGAAAACGAATGTCGCAAATTCACGCAATGACTGCTGCCGCCATTCAGGCAAATACTACTTCCACTGCCATTGAGGCCGCGATTGAATTCATGGCCGAGTGAGACCATTATGCTGCTACTGTTGCTTTTCAAGCTACTCGATAGAGCCTCCTTGAAATTTGTGTTGCTAATTCCGTTGAACTTATGCGATTGAGACGAAGACGACGACGATGACATGGATGTTGGCGAGGATGTGTATGCCGCTGATTTCATGTTTATGGGTACAGATGGAGTTACTTGCCGCAATGGAGTTGCAACAGGGGTTGAGGATGCAGCTTTTTTTGGCTCTGCTGGTACTGGTGAAATTTCTAAAGATGTTGATGCTTTTGGCACTACCGTTGTGGAGGATTTATTGAGCAAAATTGGAGAAACATCCTTTACAGAGCATTTGTCATCCGGCTCCGAATGGCCATTGATATGTTTGTAATCCAGATCCCCATTCGGCACATCGTCCACTTTCCTCTCAAGCGGTGTTTCTGGAACATTTTCATCGACAAATTCAATGCCCTCTATGTCCACCAATTCATTCTCATCGGTCTTTTCGATGATCACTGTATTCGTTGTTGGCTTTGGTGCTTCGACCAGGGGCACTGCACAGACTTTCGGATCTTCGTCGGTGATCACGGGTTTTTCCATACATTTCTCCGGGGACGACATCTCCTCCACATTTTCTTCTATTTTTAACGCGGCTGTTGTGGAAGCTTGCACGGCCGATGGCGGAATGGCTATTTTGGACACCCAATGGTCCCCAGACGTGGAGCTCGATCCTGAGCATTCAACGTTGTCATTCGTTCGACGTTGGTAAAATAACATGTAGGCTTCGTTGTTTATGATTTCCTCCTGGATTGAGTCTGACGGCACGCGAGAGACTCGTTGATCGTCGAATTTATACCACTGGTGGTCGTAAGGGTTCTTGCACGCTGCTGTATAGTGACCCGTTTCAAGGGTATCACCCTGATGATAGCACACTGCGTACAGATCGTACCTCGTGTCCTTATTCTCCTTCTCTGCCCGCATTCGACTTTCACGGGTTCTCTTCCAAGGGCTTCGATGAGAATAGTTGTGAGTGGTGCTGGCCTCACTGTTTAGGGAATCAACAGAACTACTACCCGTCCCCCGGGCCAAGTGGGGAGACATATCAAACGCATTCAAAGGGAAGTTTACCATCGTTGTTAGCTTCGCCGCGTCGGGGCCTTTGTCGTGGTGCTGGCGGAATCGTTTAAAGTGAACCACCAAGATGTCCGGCAATGACCAGAGGCCAAGTGTCTTCACCACTGGTAAATACTGCTGACAATGCGGACACCGCCAGGCGTCCTCCGCGCTGAGCGTCTCTGCTTTGGTATAATGTTCCAGACATTGTTCCAACGACAAAGCAGTGTCTGTTATCTTATTTTCTCTCAGGCGCGAAACACTTTCATGCTCCACAACCGGATCCGTCAGGTCGGCGAAAAACTCCTCAGGATTTGACCACTCCAGCAAGAGTTTGATATGAGCTGGACCAGCATCGCTTGACAGCACAGACAGCGCCAGATCAATCATCTCAGTGAAGAGCGGATGTTCCACTTGCTCCAGGTATGTATCAGGATCAGCGGAGGGATCCTGCAATCTTACTTGGAACATATTGCTCAACGGAGTGCTGTAGGCAAACACTTCAGGCTTCAGTACTGCAGACATCGCTTTCAGTAGTTTCTTTTGCAGTTCCACGTAGGAGCTGTCACGCGCTGCTTGCACACAAAATGGTACTCCTGAAAAATAAAACATGATTGAGTCTTGTCAAGGGAGCGGCAGTCTGTCAACTCTTACCAAATCGTTCCACACTTCCGTCGTTGTTCTTTCGCACATTTGCAATGAGTAGCATCAGGTCGCTCGATGACTCGCTGTTTACTTCAGGAACTTCAATGCAGTATACCGTATCCACTCCTTCGAGCGTCGACACTGGCTGAGTATCGTAGAACACCCGCGAGAAGCCGTGACTGTTGATGTCCGCTAGAACCATTCGATTGCTGGGGATTCCCGTGTCCACGTGAAGCTGCTCTCGCAATGCCACAATTGGTGATCCAGCCGGAACGGTTAAACCCAATTTAACTTGTCTCGGATGTTGTTTAACATATAAAACGGTTACGAATACTGCTTGTTGCGTCAATTGCGGTAACTGCACAGAGATGCAGTGAAAAGGGTCGAAGGTGTTGCTTTGCTTTCTACACCGGGGACAGGTTAACGATGATCGAAATTGTGCTTGAAAGACGGCTTGGACGAACGAGTTGTTACAACGAATATGGTTTGCCAGGGTTTCCGCGGCTATAATTTCATCCGGTCGTCCATAATTGTTCTAAAAGGGAGGGAGAATTGTAACATTAGTCAAAATAAAGATATTATCAAAGAATTAAAATTCAGATAATGGAACGATTGATCTCTACAATCATCCACTACAACCTAACCTAGCGCAATAATTTGATGGCCAGATAGATCCCATACATTAGCTCTTATACATTATTGCCTTCACGACAATTAAAGTTATCCCCATCCCCTCTGCAACAAGTCTGCCTACCTACTCCTATAGATGAGAGCGTCGTTGAATTACTATCGTCACACCATCTTCTCCTGAAGAGCCAGCCACCTCCGCAAAAGCCGACAAGCCTTGAACTTTAAACAAACCAACACGCAATGCCAATAAATCGTTTTCTTGGCACTCAACGTTCAATCAAAAAGCCGTATTGCATTAGGCGTAGTGCACAATCTCGGTCGCCCATCATGTGACGCAATTTTGTTCCAATATGACTCATTCAGTACCGTTACAGATTTCACTTCATTCTCTTTAGCAAATTGCAGTTATATCGACACCAAGTGAACACCACTAATTTACAACAAAAAAATAACCAGACATGCATTCAATGGTTTCTCTTTTAGGCAATCTCTGTCACTACCATTGTTCCTCCCTTCCACATTCCAGCACAACAAGAAGGCGTTAGTGTCTGCCATTCGCCTGACAAGATACAACAACACCCGTGTATATTCCTCAGCGAACAGTAGGCGTTAAGTGTCATTGAGAAGAACTTCTCTGAAACCTCTCCTCATCTTAGACCGGTCTATGACTTGAATTGTTGCGTTCAACTTATTTGGTATGAACGAATTGGCGTTAAATCAATTTTAATTTAGACACCCACAACGGGTGTCTGTTTTTTTTTTCCTCCAGCATAAGCGTCGTAAATCGATGACTCTTTGTCGATAGTGCACTAATATTTTAAGTGGTCCAGTTTGCTGCTCTTGTGCATGGTTTGAGGTCACCATTTTTTCCACCGAAATCGATTCATGTACAAGTATTGTATAGTCATAATTAGGCTCTCGTGGCAATGCTTTAGGACCAGCCATGTAGTTATATCGAGGGCAATCGATCTCGGAATTGCGTTCAGAAGTTGACTTGTAGCCTCAAGACTTGCTGCTTTTATTTTATGACACGGGGTATGTGTAACAGGATGTGTCAGAATGAAATGGCATACAAGAACTAATATGATTTAACATCCTTGTCGACATTTGTTGTACATTTCTTTGATGTTTAAATAAGTGCTTGGAGGCTCTTAGAACGAAATGCCAAGACTATAGGGTAAGTGTGGGAAGTGGGAAGACGAAAGCCTGTCCGACGACTGGAACATCGGGTCCATACAGCCCATTCACAAAACGGTCACAAAACGGTCTGTTCCAAAACGGAACAGAGGAGCAGGAATATGGTCAACGTCACCTACAAGATCATGTCCAGCGAACTGTGTGGACGTTTAAAGCTGTGTTGGGCACTTACTACGACTTCCTTCTCACTCTACTTCAAACCGATATTCATAGATTTCAAATCAACTTATGATCCCTTTCACGGCATGGAACTATTGGATACGATGGCCGAAATCAGGTATAAAATCAGACCTAATTTTACGATAATCAAAGACTTTGTCTACCTAAGAACCGCTATCAACTTAGCCAACGACACCAGCGCTGAAGAATATCTCTTGCCAATCGCTGCTTTTTTGGGCTAAGAAAGCAAATGATAAAAAAGAACCCTCTGCAGAACAACCATAGTAACCCTTTATAAGATACCCCAATCCTGATATATGGCGCAGAGGTATGTATATTGTCAAATGCGGACGAAGTTGCTATTGGCTGCTTTGAGAGGAAAATTCTTCGGGTGATGCCCCGTCAGCATAAATGGTAAACGGAGGGGGAGATATAACGGCGAATTGTACGAGCTGTTCAGCGACGTCGACTTAGCCGGAAGAGTGGAGATCCAACGCTTGAGATGGCTAGATTATGTAGAGCGGATGGAAACCAATGCGTCTTCGAATTCAACCCCGAGGGACGGCGCAGTAGAGGAAAACCGCAAGTCAAGTGGCGCACGCATGTGTAAATGGACCTCAATGAACTATGCGTGCGAAACTGGTGGCACGCGTGTTGGTTGAAGCCCAGGTCCACCCTTCGGTAAGGCCCAATCGGGATTCCGGGAACCTACACTTACGCGATGTACCGTGCAGTTCCGTTCAATGACTGCCGTTTGAAATCTGGACCGGATCTCGGCAAAGAGATGGACTTCTTTAATTTGGTTCTGGAAAAGATAGTGCGGCGCCCAGCTATAAGCGCGGACGGCACTCTCTTTTACAATGCAGCCCAAGTGTTCGGTTACGCAGATGACACGACACCGGAAGGTTCAACGGCGATTGAAGAATAAGCGAAACGAGCTGATCAATACTCTATTCCGTCGAGCAAGAGTTGAATCACGCCACCGGGACAACATTTTTTAATAATAAAGGAGTTTGTCTACCCTGGGCGTGAATCGGAACTCCACAACCGACATCTTAGCTGGGATCCTACGCAGAATCGAGCTTGGTAACCGCTGCTACTTCGGTGTGTCTAAACAACTGGACTCGAAACTCCTGACTCAAAGGACCTAAATCACCAAAATCATGCTCTACATAACGCTCATTTTTTAAGTCGTTTGCTGAGCTATACCGAGGTGTGGATGTATTCCGTTAGGCAAATATGTGTCGACTGCACTTGCTCGACCACATCGAGTGCATGGACACTAGACTTGTGACGTTCCGGACAGCTTCCGCACCTACGACCTCTGTCGGAAACATTTCCTATCATTCTGTAAACTTAACTTAAAGATGTCCATGTCCACAATTTGTATACAAAAATTCCTTCACACGTATATGTGCGTACCTGATTCGGAACTACGTGTAGACATAAATATGATAATCTGTACAAAATGTATGTACACATTTACATGTCCATACCAACGTAACCGAACTACACAGTTCCGCGGAAATATCTCCGATGACCAGCTCCGAATGCGAAAATAATCGTTCCATGTCCGCTCTGTCGGCGGAAATGTTTAGCACAACTCTCATGGACACCAATGCTCTAACTAAGAGGTTCTTCGAATACTAGCATCCTGCTTGGAGAAAGAGAGGAAGACCGAACCTTCGGTATTAAGACAAGTTCTCAACTAGAAGCAGCATTCCCAGGATCGTCAGCGATGGAGGGCAGCTAGAGCTCAGACTCTCCATGGGTAGCAGCCCTGATAACAAGAAGATAGGGTAAGTGTATAGACTTAAAAAACTTTCTTCGTTTTAAGTGTAAAACATGTGAGGTAGATTAACTTCGCATTCAGTTAAAGATGACCAGACATCACTTGCAAAATGCAACTCTCTTCGCATTTACATTCCCATTCACATTAGCTTATATTTGAAAGTCACTTCCACTATCTTGCCAGTCATTACCTAATAAATAAAATAAATCAAAACTGAATAAAGTAATTACTGTATAAAGCCTGCCTCGTTATCTTGAAATATAAGCTAGGCACATTTTGCAACCATGATAGTTTCTATGATGCAGCGAAAGATACGCCAACGAACGGTCTCCCTTGACCTTAAGTGGTACAAACGTTTTGTTTTTTATCAATTTTTAAGTTGCTTTGGCGTCAGTCAATGTTTACTGTTCCCCTTCCCTTCTACATGGAAATCAAATAGACTGATTAAATTGTCTTTGGAATTGCAATAACAGAAGCAGATAGTGTTATATACCACAAAACGTGTTTCGTTTTTCGTATCGCATCAAATGACGCAACTCACGAGCTGTCGTTATAATGTTTTATAAAATCTTATCATTTAAACAAAATACGATTTGTATATAACATACCTTTACACTTTTGTATCGTCTCTTTGTGGCCGTATTCAAGTCCTCGTGAACTTTATCTAAAAGCCAAAATAGAAACTCTTGCGCGTCATGTTGCGTTGAACTGCGAAACTGTGATCCGTATCGATCTACAACAGCCTGTCGAAGGGGGGAGAGGAAAAGAATCTCATTTAGTTCACACTGCGCCACTCATAGACCATTTAGACCAGACCTTAAAACTTGTACTATGATCACTTTCATTTTTACACGTCCACAATGCTTTCAGAACATTCGCCAGCTGTTCCGTGAGTTCACCTTTGGTTCCAAATTTACGGGAATTGATTTTGTTTCGTTTCTTTAAATCCACCTGCAAAAAGAAGACAAAGACAATATTACCGAATGTTTTAACAAGTCGTTTTCACATGTGCGACTAAAACAGGAACACTTGAAATGCGAGCCATGCATCTAGACACATACTAGACTTCTAGATGGGCAACAAATTAACACACTTTGATCGCTTAATTAAGCTGACAAAATGTACACAACATTCCATTCTCCAAATGCATATCCATGTGCAATGATGGAATAATAAATACGGAAAGAGTCAAATAAATTTTTCATATCAGTGCTTTATTATTCTCGTATACTTTTATGGCAAACTGTGACTGGTGGGGCCAATCAGAAAAACGTGACTTGAAGTAATAGGACTGCCAACAATGAAACCGCAATTGTCTAGTGTGAAAAGTGAGGTGTGAACCTGGACACGAAATGAACTTAAGTGGGTTGGCTGGCCAGCCACCAGTTTGAAAACGTTTCTTTTTGTCAACCCACCTTATATTGATCCAATACAAAATATTCAGCTAGTATGTCCGTATGACTTAGGCACTGAAGAACAGCATTCATAAAGCACGTATTCCCATGGTTCTTGAGTCCCGTTACGCCCGGTGTTTGATCCGCTGGCCACTGATAGCCCCCGATCGGAGGCACCCGGTCTGTCATTGAGTTGGACGACGATCCATGTTTGTTAACCTAAAAAAGAACGAAACAATGTTAAACATTATCCAAAGGAGATAAGCATATATATTTTGTTTTGCAAATCATATCGGCTGCTCACACCAAGTAGACGCGTTACACTTGCGAAGCAACTATCAATTCAATTAGAACTTATGTGTAATATCTGCGATCAATTAGCACATGACTAGCTGATTCTATATTTCTGCGATGATGTGTTAAAAACAAGAAAAATAAAAAGAAGAATTCTACGTCAAGTGAAAGCAACAGGTGAAATCAACGAGAAACATAAAAATAGGGATGATAAACGCCAGCACGCGCTTGAGAAATGCAGCAATAAAAACCGGTGAATGATGAACTTGAATGTTTAGCGGTACATTTGTACCTTTTAATTGAATTAAATTGCCCATAGAATGTGGAAGATGGTTGTCAATTGAAAATCGATATGAATATGGATTTGCTCTCCCTGGGCGAGTGCTTGTGTGGGTGGGTGTAAAAATACATATGTACATACATGAAGTTGAAGCTTTTGAAAGAGAACGATGGAAATGATTACGAAAGCAATCTATGAAAAAAAGTAAAAAACAAAAAAAAAACATAGAAAAACAGAAATTATATTGTACCTCGTTTTTCTTCCAACATCCAGTGTATAGAGGCATAAAACCGAAGGGTTTTGAATTATCGATTGGCTATAATTAATTTTAAAAAATAATATTTTTAGAATGAGCTCTGGAATCTGTTAAATATGATAAGTTAATGTTTATAAACAAATTAGCATATATTTGCTCAAAGTTGAATCTTCTGAGCCATCGAAAAAAGCATGAACACTTCTGTGTTAATTCATTGGTCGGAAAGGCACTAATGAATCTGGAATCAGTCGTTCTTCTAGGAGAGGTGACTCAGCAGTTGTTCCGCGGTGTTGATTGGCAGGCCACAGAGACATCCCATTGTGCAGTGGACACACATCTCTGCCATCCACTCCAATGAACAAAACTCAATAGGATTACGTCTCGACGCCTGTAAACTCGTAAGTTACCGTAAACGAAATAACCAACACGAGACAGATGGCACGAGACTCTAGGCCAAACCAGGTAACAATGTGTCTAAACACCTGCTCTCCTGGAACAGACTACAGATAAGTTAGCGTCTGGAGACTTGAGGCTCTTAAAAGACTCAGGCAATAAACTGGTTTCATCACTATTACTTCTGCAAGTGTTACATGAATGATGAGAAGGCAGAAGGCGCTGAAACCTCTCTCTGATTCAACCACACGAACGATTTAACTGCGTTACTCTTGGTAAACCTACTCCTTTTCATTGTTCGATCAGAATGATCCCCGCCAGTGGTTAAGGGAGTGATGATACTGATGAACGGAGTGATAGTACCATTCCACTATCTAAGTTTAACAGTTGTTTACTGAAAGCTGAACAGGCTTGAAATGTCGAAGTTGATATTTGGGTTCCTCATGATAATTCCAGATTACACACAGCTTTAATGACAAAACAAATCCTGAATTGAGCACAGTACCCTCCAGACCTTGTACCTTCTGACACCCATCTGTCCTGCTCTCCCCGAAATAATTTGGACATGAGGCAGTTAAACCGTAGATGACATCAAATCGTATCTGGAAAACTTTTTGACCCAATAGTCTCCTGACTTCTAGTAAAGAGGCAGTTTCTTCCAGAGCAGAAAGATCGAAAAAGTAAAAGACCATGATAGGTAATGGAAAAATGTAAATATTAACCCAAAACAAACCGCAGAACATGTTGAACAATCTTAAATGCCACTCAACACGTTCGCGGAGAATATTATGAATCTCAGAAATCCTGTTAAGACCTATCACATGAGATGAATACAGTTTTTGAAGAACAATATCAGGAAGAATCCGAGACCAGCTTTGACCGGCCTTGTCCCAACAAATCGAATATACAGTAGAATTTTACAATATTACAATAGAACGACACTTGCCGCCCCTCTTTTATTTAAAACAATTGAAATGGCCATCTGTCTACCAATTTAACCCTAATGCACTTGCCATGTACATTCCGCTCATTTAATTCAAATACAACGCAAATATTTGCCACCAGTTCTGAATGATCGCATATTCATCCGATCGTGACTCGAGACATTTTATCTTGTATTTTGCAACTCATGCTTTGAAACTTTACATTATCTACACCTGTTTTCAAAATAATAGAAGTGAAGTCAGCAAAATTGTTTCATCTTTGTTATTAATGCTGTTGCAAAATATAAGCTTCTTGTTGTTCAAAAATACATGAGAAGCAGAATACAAAAAACTATCTCTGGAGTCAAGATCGAATGCGATCATTCAGAACTCGGCTGTTTAAAGTTATTAATCAAAAAACCTCCTCAAAATTTGTTACTTATAGAGACGACTCCCTTAAGTGGAATTCTCACGCAATATCAAAATTATTTTGAGTTGGAAGAAGTTCGGCTTAGAGAGATGCGACTGTGTGTGGAAAGTATTTTTCCGAAGAATAACGCCGAGTGAATTAGAATTTAGGTCAAAACATATAAAAAATCAGACGATTTACAATGCCCTTAGATATAAAGAACGAAACACGAAAGCCGTGGCCTCAAGCGCAAACAATGCGACATGCTGAGCGGTCCATAGTTCGCCGCAGCCAAAAGAATCCCTTACTGTCTTCCAGTGAGATTCTTTTACGCTAGCAGTCCGAGAAAAGTAGCACTCCACACAAAAAGACACAGCGGCGCTTCGGGAATTGACTAAACACAAACTGACCTACATATAAATGACGAAACAAATAGTCGACTACGAATACAAGACCCGATACACAATTAAAACTGTGAAAGTTGTGGTATGGGGCAGTTTTTCTTATTCTGGACTCGGCGCTCATATTTTTTTTAACACAACTGTACAGACGAACAAATTCTGTCAAATTGGAGACACATGGAAAACTCGTAGACGGAAGAATTCTGATACAAATTCTGCCCACGACCAGAAAACACAAGCGATTTCTCGAATTTCGCCATTGTCTTTATTTGAGTAAATAAAAATCATAGCAAACACAATTCACAAACACATGTACTCGAGCATTCTACATCCGCTGAAGGCCTTTCATTGCCCGCATATAAGTTTATATAATCATTTATATTGGCTCATAAAGAGATTGCAAAAATCTATTCAAGTTCATCACGTGGCAATGATTGAGCACCAAGCAACGCTTCATAATTTCATATGCAAACCGAACTCATTATCACGTGAATGCTAATTTGTTTCGCTACTTAAAATTCATAATAAGCTCAACAAAAGTAGGTGATTTTCCAACTTCCTGCCAACCGAACGAAAATGTGTATTCCCCCCCTCCCCAAAAAAATTTGCTAATTAATGTCCCTAGGCAGCACATTCTCCGGCGACCACACCTCCCACTGGAGAAAGTACAATGACCAGAAATTACCACATGTACAAGTACGCGCCCTCGGCATACTCCTCTCAAGTCGACTCAGCCACGAGACCTTAAATGAACTTGACCTACAGCGTGTGTAGCTTCATTTATCAAAAAATAAAAAGCCGCACATATGAGTCAAAATGTATATATACGGAGAGGAAACGAAAAACGAATAAAAAGAACTAAATTAAGTACAAATTGCAATCCTTCAGAGAGTACGAATAGCAGTAAATTCATGTTAACACATAATTAATTCGCCCTAAACTGTCTGTCATCCATCAGTCCGGAGCCAAATGCTAAGTGGACTTTATAAATTATGAATGACATCGTAGTTGGAGTACGTACGAACCGCCAGCGTATAGTGACTGGAAACCCATCCACAGTGAATGGCGGTTCAGTTATTCCGCCAGCACTTGCGTTAAATAGCCTCCTACTCTCTCCTACTGTGCCAGTCGGAGGTACATAAACACAGCCAAGTGGAGGCATTATAGTAATTTACACTACAGAGACTATAAAAGCAGAAAGAGAAACACAACACGACAAGAGCTTCTCGGAAAATAGTACTGGGATCAACTTCGTATCACGACGTTGACAGTCAGGAAGTGCTGGACGTATCTGCGATGGAACGCCCTAAAGGTGGTGTAATGCTGTAATTGGATGGAATGTGCGTACAGCAAACGACTGACTACAACTACGACGGCGGTGTCACACTGGAACGGATCAGATTACTTGTAAATCAACTTCTGTACGTTGTATTGGGTCATCTACGGCAAATTATGGAATCTCTATTGTCAATCATTGGGCGGTAATGTATTCAATAAAATTATTTTGTTGACGATCAAATTTGCTGTTTCCCCTTACGGAACTAACAATTTTGGTTATACTTGATACAATGTACATACGTAATTCCTACTGTTCGCGTTTAGGTTATGGACAATATGTAAATTGAAATGTGCGTGGCTGAACATTATTGAGATGTGCTTGAATGAATATAAATGATAACTGAGTAGGTACGGAGGTAAGGGTTGTGAGAGCCACGCTCTGAGAACTCATTGGATGAAGTAAGAGTCCTTCATGTTTCATTTCAACGGAGTAATCTAACTCTCTGTAGGCAGCTAACCATGTTCACAGTGTTTTGACGTTTGACTGGACAGGGTGATTACTGAATCAGATAGACCCTACATAATTTTACAACCAAAAGTGTCCTACTGACGATCTTGAAAGCTGTGATGTGGCATCAGAAATTGAGAGCCTGTATCACTTTCCTTGTATGTACCTGTGCAACACCCTCAGAGACTGACGTCGATCTCTGGGAGTACATTTCATCGAATCTCCTCCCGAAGAAATATCCAAAATTACCATCAAGGGATTTGTGGTGTTCCTAAACTCAAGATTATTATCTATATAACAACTAGTCTCAAGACTCCCATTTCATCACCTTTCAGACCCAAACTTGGGTTTTCTTTCGAACCACCCCCACGCCACTGTATCAAACACATACAGTGGCGTGCAAAACTGGATATTGACATAATTTCAGTTTTTAAGGTTTTGAAATGAAATAAAACAAGTGGATCCAATCTATCCAGCTTTGTGTTTTAATTTTTTATATTCTTGTTAATTTACCGTTAGGTGTAATCTTGGCGTATCGTATTTTGCATTATAGTTCGCTATTTTGATTTTCTGAGCGGTATCAGCGACAATCTAGGTGAAAAATCAAGTAAAACTACAATTGAGACGGTGCATACAAAAAAAACAGTTGGTCACCTTATTGAGATTGTTATAACAAAAGGTAACTCCAAAATATCGAAAACAGACGCAAAATTTACATGAGACAGGTTTTAAACGGACAATGCGTAGAATTGGGCTTGTGTCCGCAGCGCTTTCCGATAGAGACCCTACTAAAGTTCTGCAATGAATATTGAAAATGGACTGTAGAAGAATGGAATCGAGTCAAACTCAAAAGGTTTCAATCCAATCCGTCGTAAGGAAAAAATGTAAACCACAAAAACTGGAATGATGTATCCAGTTCTATTACCCCTTTGTAACTGTAATAGAACTGCTTGCATAACGGACAAGAACTGCGGCACAATTTCTTTCAAGTCATTGACAATGCTTAGGAAGTACAACTGTTTGGAAAAAAGCTTCTCAAACTTCGCTTTTCGGAGTCGACATAGAATTGTGTGTCGGATAGCATGCACAACACGAACGGTCTCTATAGAAGCTACTTTTGCGCTGCCTTTGTATTAGAATCTCCATAAGTCGAATAGTCACGAGGACAAATATTGCGTTCAAGTTATGTAGCATCCGAAAAATACAGGCAAGACATGCCTAGTTGACAGGAAGTGTCAAAAAATTACAGACGTCAAATGAATGGTTCTACGACACGAAAGAATTCAATTGATATATGCAGATGCGACCATTCCTATGTTTAACCAATTTACTTGCTTCAGTCAGAAGCTAGGTCCTGGCCCTCTATATTATTACATTATAACCAGCTTGGGCGTATTCGTTGATTGTTTTCTTATTTTTTTGCATGGGAGTTTGAAATATGGGGAAACATTTCTACGAAAAGTAACACGAATAAACATTTAGCAAAATTTCATTTAAGGATGTTTTCGTCTTACACAGTGTCGACTTATGGAGCTTAATCTATGGGAAATCTTAAGTCATGGGCGTTCAGAAACAAATGTTAGACTTTTAGAAAATTCGACTTAAGGATGTTCAACTTTCAGAGGTTTGACTGTATGTAGGTATCACACTGATTTGCACTGATTATATGTAATCATATAATCATGTAAATCAACTTCAGTCGAGTGGATCAACTGTTAAAAAAGAGCACCTACAGCTTTAATGTACACCAAAGCCCCAGTTTGCGTCGTTCCGATTTACATCTTTTCGAAGAAGATACATACAACCATAAATGTGGCTAGGCAGCTATTCAATAGCCTTGAGGAAATGTCTGGGATCAACATTCTGGACATAGCTAAACTTATAAAGGATTAGAAAGCGCCAGGATATGCCACTAACATGCCAGTAGGTATCTGCTGGTGTTTTCTTTAGTTTGTACCCAAAGAGGAACCGGCACGTTAGCTGCCGATTAGTGATATCACAATGGATCCAATCAGGATCTAAGTGGGCCAGAACTGCTTCAATTGTGGCAATCACATTAACCTAACCTAACCTAACCATAAATGAGAATCGTTAATTCGATTTCCGTCGTGTTTTTCCGGTCCCAATTAATGACGCAAAGCGAGGCTTTGGTGTACGTGGGTTGCCCGATAAGTACTCAGCCTACAAAGGAAAAACGAAAATCTGGGAAAAGTGGCGATTTATTTCTGAAGATAGTCTCCTTTCAGCTCGAACTCGCTTAACACAGCGATGCTCCAAATTCTATAATCCGTCTGAAAAATACGTTTTCTTGAGGTCTACAAGTAGGCCTCCGGCGCGGCGATAACCTCCTGGTTGGTCTCAAATTTCTACACGGCGAGTTACTTTATCAAGTTTTGGAAACAAAAAAAAGTCGCACGTGGACAAATCTGGAGAATACGGTGGATGAAGCAGCAGTTCGTAGCTTAATTCGACCAATTTGTCTGTGGGCACAGCGGAGGTGTGAGCCGATGCGTTGCCATGTCGGGAAGAGAAAATTCGCGGTCATGCCGGCTTTCACACGATGTCAAAACAAACAACTCCGATTTGGCTGAAATTTTAACAGAAGCCGTCTAGCATAATGTATTACACGATAGTAATTTGTTCTCTTGGGATAGTGCCGCCATCGTGCGGTTATTCTAAGTTCTTTATAGACCACCATGGATATAACCTTTTGTTAAGCAAAAATAAATCTGAAATATCTAGTTCGCTCTGGACCAATTCCATGGACAAAGAACTATGGCTAAACTTTAAACCTGAATAAATGTTACCCATTCTACACACTATCTACTATCTACTATGATACACAGCTCTCACATTTCTGATTTTTCACTTGATTGTGGCGTGCCTGAAATCATAGCAAACTACAAGTGAACATATGGAAAGTTTGTAATGCAGAACTACGGAAATCAAAGCGTCTAAGCTCTAATTTCTTTGTTCAACGGAAACTTGTCCTGGCAAAGCCTAGCCAATTGGAAGCAATTAACCGGAGATCGTGAACGAAGCAAGTGGGATGACGTGCACGTGAGAGCATATGGGTTAAGAGCTATAAAAATAAATTCTAATTTAATTTCCTCTGTTCCCACATATGCCAACAACGACACTTCATTTCCTAAAAAGTACGTACACATCAACTTAGATCTCGCATAGATTGCGAAAATGGATCTATTATGCTTGAAAAACACTGAAACTTGATCTAGCTTTGCTGCAAACGCTGTTACAATTCCATAACACTTACACAGCTGTGTGCGCCATTTCATAAAAACGAATTAATCACAAACGTGCTAACAGACGCTGCCGCTTTAAAAAGCAATGAACTTTACTTCACGTCTTTTTTTTCATTTCTCAGCCAACTTCAACTCACATTACCAAGAAGTGGCTTTTTAAGAAAGACAACAGCAACAACAAGAAATGAGCATAATAGAAGACTAGGCCCCCAATTTTGAACCAGTTTTACATTATTCCATTACTTCACATTCACTGCATTGTCTTAGTCAAAAGTTACTCTTTAACTATGCGCGCCGCCCCACTGGCGAACAATGCAAGGCCAATTCGAAAAGAATAAAATGGCAACCGTACTTTTCGAATGAAGAAATCACCAGATAATTACCGCGGCCTAGGTAACACGATGTGGTCGAGTAACAAACGTTAAATTTTATTTTCACCACCAGATAAGTGAAAGTTCATTAGGAAGACAGAACAAACGACCGCCAGTAGTCGCAGCCGGAGCCGCATTAATATGAACTTAAGTGCACTTAAGCGGCATTTCTCGTGTGATCGTTAAAACAAAGGCCGACAACGAAGTAGAGAAATGCGACCAACACAAACAGAACAACAACAAAGGCAGCAAAAAAAAAAAAAAGAACAAACCTCAAAGAGAAATACTAAAATGTATAATTTATCATCATTCGCAAAGTAAACCGAAACTAAGGGAACATCGTTATTGTTGCGATTGGGCGGACAAGGCCGCCAACCGATTGCGCTTGATTAGAAATTCTTTGGTCTGCAAGTTCTGCTGTATTTGACAGCGAACCGATGTTTATGGTTTGGTTTCGTTTTGATGGTTGGAAAACGAAGCATGGAACTTATCGGTTGGGCAAATCAATTGTTCTTGATTTTCGCTTTCGTTTTCCGGCCGTCATAATGGGCTTTCAAATAGATTAGGGGAAAGACGAAATGCGAAAGCTATAGCGTTAAATAAAGATTACACAAGTAGATAGTGTTTCAAGGTTAAGTGGCTGACTGTCACACCTGTCACGGAGGGAATAAGGGAATCCCCTTTTCACTACAAAATGACAAATATAGAAGATGTGGATGAGCAACAAATCCAAGAGGAAGGAGTCAGAGACTGTGCAGACTATCGAGGGATGAGGTTCCTTAATCTGGTGGGTCGCCGTGGCGTAGTGGGTAAGTGCGTCGACTCCTACGCAGAGGTTGCCAGGTTAAAATCCCCAATTTACTTTCATCACTTACGATTCCACCTCGTACGAGTCACTGACAATGCTGAAAGAGTGTTCCTGTCTAGAAAAAAGCTTCTCAGCGTGAAAGAATAATAGCACGAACAACACAAGTGGTTGATAAGAACCTAGGCACCTCGGACTGTCGCCATATTATTATTATAAGGTTCCTAGACATCGCCAATAAGATCTTCTCCGCCGGTTTGTGTGCTCGTTGACTCTTATATATATATAGGTCCACATCAGTGCGGCTTCAAGCCAAGGTTGCGCAGAATGACGATGGAGAATTCTAACTGCTCCATCAAGGGCGATAGGGAACTCACCGAGACCTTCAATGTCAGAAAAAAGATTTAGACAAGGCGACGCGCTGTCATGTGACATCTTCAGCAACATTTTGGAGACCATCGTGCAGGACACTCTCGAATAAGCTCGACGTGCGATCTTCCAGATGTCTGTGCAACTGCATACGCGAATTGACATTTACGTGATTGGTAGAACCCAGCGAGCCGTCGGTGAGGTGTCTGATGCCATTGGGACGGAAGCGGCTAAAATCTGTCAAGCATGCCAGCAAAACGAAGTATATGACGTCCTCAAGAAAGAACATAAAACATGGACCAGAGTGAAACAATGAGCAGCTTTAACTTCGAGGTAGTTAAGAACGTTTTATCATAATTTCTGCGCTCAAAAGGATAAATGCAGTCAAACTTCTCTATAGCGTATAGCAGAGGGACCAACATGTGTGGCCGTTATGTAGGGTTGTCCAGTCTGAATGAGTTGAAATACACGAATGCCTTCACCCTGGGACCATGATGAAATTGTCCGTAAAGAGAGGTGTCCCTTATAGAGGGGTGTCCGTAAAGAGAAGTTTCACTGTAATATCCTAATGTGGCCAGTGTCAAGTCACAAGATCCGAAGGTGTAAAGGGAGAAAGGGAGAAGACGAAGCTGTGCACATAGGTCTTAAGTATCTCGTCATCTGGACAGTACCAGCAGTATCAATACCAAGAATAAATTTTGTCAAGTCATGTCTCTTTGGACCCAATGGGCAATTGAGTATCCGATCAAAGGACCAATTTGATTTTATATAGGACATCTATCATCACTTCCGTATAGATCAATACATTAAAAATCATTGGTGATCAATGCTCTGAGTACCAGTGGGCGATATATTTGTCTTTTGTGGATTGTGAAATGGCAACTGACTCGATCAACAGGGAGTCAATCTGGAAAGCAACATATGTGTTCGGACTGCCTACAAAAATCATCAACCTCATCAAAGAATTCTACAGAAATTACAGATGCCAGATAGCCCACGAAGAACCTTTTGAAATCGGAACTGGGGGTTAAACAAGGCTGTTTACTGTCACCAATGATACTTATCACGGTCTTGGACAAGGTAACGAGGAAAATAACAAGCAGACAAGCTCGAAGACATCGATTTTGCTGATGATTTGTGCTTGATATCTCACACTTTAAATGACATGAGGGAAAAACTTGAAGGTCTGGATACCCAAGGAAGGAACGTTGGCCTCAGAAAAACAAAAGAGATGAGAGTCTACACAAAAAACAAGCAGCAGCGCGAGAGTAATAGTAATAGAAGAGGAGGTCCCACAGCCGAAGATGCAACCAGTAGGATACGAAAGGCCAAAGGAGCATTAACACAACTGACACCAGTGTGGCGGTCAAATCAAATAAGGAGAATTACCAAACTTCATATTTGAAACAAATGTAAAATCCGTACTTCTTCATTGCTGACAGACATGGAGAGTTAACAAGACGGTAGCTACAGGTGTTTACAAATAAATGTCTCCGTAGAATTCTTAACGCATACTGGCCACAAAGAATAAAAAACGAAGATCTACGGAGAAGAGCGAATGAAAACCCTATTGGAGATGCCATCAAGAAAAGGAAGTTTTCATGGATAGAAGACCAAACAACAACATCTACCGTCAAAACCAAGCGTGGAATCCCCTGGAAACATAACCATAGAGAGACCTAAGATGACTTGGAAAAGGACCGAGATAAAAGAAGCAGGTGGCCCATAACCGTGTACGGTAGAGATATTTTGTCCCGCGGGAATACAGGAATTAGGAAAGTAAGTACCTATCATCCCAGTCCTGCTTAATGGTGGAGACGTATGGACAATCTTAAAAGCGGATGAAGAAGTCATTGGTCTCTTCAAGAGGAAAGTTCTGCGTGGAATTTTCGGTGATGTCAGCGCTGAAGGAGAAGATTCAACCAGGAACTGTACAGAACAACACGTCCCTAGTCATGCGTTTACGGATTACAAACGTTTAAGATGGCTGGTCCAACTAAGTTCTGGCCAGAAAAGTACGATGCCGAACCAGAGGACGCCTGCATCTAAGGTGGCGCACGCAAGTTGCGAAGAACCTCAACCAACTTCGTGCGTGCAACCGTAGATGGTTAACTGGAGAGACTTGTTGCTTAAGGCCCATGTCCTCGCCAGACTGTAACGCCACACGAAGAAGGAGGGTGCCCATGGAGAAAAATAGCACATATTATAAAAGTTTAAGCAGAATGAACGTGGAAAATTATTACGAAGACCGTTTCCTGAATGCCATTAAACAAATCAATTTAAGTCTAATAGAATTCCTTAGAAAATCTAACTATGACGGGCATCCCCCTCGCTTTTCTCAGATTATGATTAGATTACCCAAGCTAATTAGTAATTATTTGAAGGTACTCGTGAGTGAAATATTGAGTTCTTTCTATTCCGTATAATCTCCACTTTCATAGCGTCCTCCACCCCAGCCCTCTATCACATTCAATGTTTACCCACTTTAATCCATCCCATTGAGGATAATACCTACCCACCCACTTACTCATTTCATTGAAGTCCACGCCTAAATTTTTTTCAATTAAAACTCGTCTAATTGATAAGATGACCTTATTATTCGAACAATTTTAAGTATTGTCACGTGTACTGCAAGCTCGGCGGCTCCCTGTTCCCCCGTCAACAAGGTGTATTTAAGCCAAAACTCGAATTACAAAGTCATTGCGATACTCGAAACTGAATACATGCCAAGTCAGGAATGTCTGCCTGTTAAGCGAAATGGGAAAACAATGTCAAAGTGAAACTTGACGGCAATAAACTTTTGATGTATACCAGTGACAACGTGGTACACGCTTCCAAATTCTCGTTGTTCTGGTGCCCCCCATTCACCCGTCCCCTCGGGTCGACAGCCGGTTAATTGGCAAAACAAAAAAAAAAACCACACAAAATTAATTATTTAATTTAACTATGCATGCAGAAATGCGAGAGAGGGTGTGTCCAACTCTCCTCTCAATGAACACTTTTGCCCGTTCAATAGGTTTCAATTTATTGCCCTCGAAAGCATTCCACTCCAGGAGGCACATTGCCACTGGAATTTTCTGATTTCTGTCGTCCCACACACGGCAGCGGCCAGACCTGATTAAAGGAAACACTTTCGCCGCTGAGTTAACAGAATACACAAAGAAGAACGATGTTATATTTATTAATATCCAATATATGGGGCGAATATATTTCATGTCATCCATTCTGATTCGAATCAGGCAAGAGGCAGTCATTTGTCGCCTCTCGGAAAGGGTTGAGGATATTGCGCGCACTGTATTTTGACGGCAGACTTGTGTGGGAACATTTTATGGGACTACGCGGCGGCACCGAGCACTGCGAAAGCGAGAATGACGATGGAGTTAATTAATAGATCAAGTGAAACGACCTTTAATGGCTGCTGTATCAATCGTTTACCGGTTAATTGCGATGAAAGCTGTTTATTTACGTAATTCTAAGCTAATCGCATACTTTTATTGTTGCACATGGTGTTTGACGTTTCAATTGAACGTAACCCAGGCACTGTCCAAGCGTTATTCATTGCACGTGAGGAAGTGGAACGTCAAGCTCGTATTGTTTTTCATTTTGCTGACCAACAATACGAAATTATGCACGGAGAAACGGAATAAGTATTGATTTTGCTTTTTATATATCTTGGAGGCCAGCCCAGGATAATGTGTGCCAAATCAACGCGCTCGTCATTCGTGACTACGACCGAGAGGGGCGTAAAGGGCAAACGCCAATTGAGATTCGTATTCTGTCGGGAGGTGGAAAATCGACTAAACCGGAAACATCCTATTGGCTACAGATAATGATACCAGACGTCAATATTTGTCCACAAAAAGGGAACGGGAACGGCGACGGTCGCAGCACTCTTGTACCCGATTAAGGGAGTTGTCCACAAATGGGAATGTTTGGAACTTCAGTCCAAGATCTACGGTCATGAGAAATTGTCCGCTCAAGGGGACGTAATAGGATGTCATAATATGGGTGGCGCTATGATGCGTTATGGACAGGTGCATATAATCTACAGCAACCACTTGTTCTTTGGCTACTATTGTTCACTCATGAGCAATGTTAGTGACTCGAAAAAGCCTTGAATTTTGACACCTGTTAATGGCGGGAATTCAACTTAGACACCTAAAGTAGGAGTTGGTGAACTACCTTACCTACGATTCCACGGTTGCCCGCACGCACTATTGCCCTCAAAAAAAGAAAAAAGGAAATACATACGTCTTTCGGCACAAAAGTCTTCGCTGGAAACAAGTTCTGGGACGATATCAGAATTACATCGGACATAGACGTCCTGAGAGAGAAAACGTGACCTGAGCCTGATCAGAGAAGAAAAAATACAACCCACACCGGAATTATCCGATTTCTTGCGTTACGCTTAAGTTGTTCATTTCACAAGCACACCCAACATGTGCAGAGACTTCTCCGCGATTAGGTAACTTTCGAGGGTTATCCTGACGCAATACTCACAAGAATTTGGGAAGTGTATATAAACCCACATTTGAGTCGGTCGGTCGGTAAAATATATCACCGAAGTCCATATAATTTTCCGAGAACATAGTTGCCAACATTTTGATTTAAACACATTTTTGCCGCACAAAAAATAAGGTGATAGCAAACATTGCAAATAATTTCACTCAAGGTAAACAGTGGGTTTCTTTATCGCACCTACAGCTCTGCGGAATGATCAAAAATTGTTGTGTAACCCACCCATCAAGGACTCGAACACTCAAGTTGTCGTGCCGTAAATTAATAAGTTTATCTCAATTATTCAGTCGGACAGATAAGATAATTGCTGAAGTACAAATAAATTAGCACATTCTGCTTCTTCCGCTAAGTATCTTTTTAGCACTTGCGTTGCGACTGAAGCTCAAATGATCGCTACGACATTGGTTCTGCAGTTCTGACTTTATCAAATGAACGATATCATCCTGTACTTGAAGTCGTGCTTGTGGTACCGGAGCAACGGAGGGCGAGGCAAAAGGCACGTGAAGAAGTGAATGTGGAGCAAAACAAAGTTGTTGGATATGCGTGTAGACTCACTAACAACAATCAAGTCCACACACATGCCAGTATGATGTAAACAAGGTTATTTTTGTAACAGAATGAATCACTGTTCACAGAACGCATATCAGTGCAATTGAAGTGGCGGACGCGTGTTTCGTAACATTTGATGGACAAATTATCGAATCATTCATGGTCACTAGTGGGAGTTGGACGAAGGAAATATGAGTTTAATGTGGAGCTTCCTATTCTCATAACTGCACAACAATGGGATGTGTTGTGAATTTCAATTCATGTATAGTAGTCGCCTCTGGGTTCAAGGAAATGATACCCGTGTACAATGATAACGGTGCGAGAACAGCGTTTGTCATTGCCGCAGTGAGCTTATGTTTACAATTTGATTCTAAACAACACGTATAGCTGGCTCATGTGGTTGACCTGATAATGGCGTTGATAGCCCTGGAATGTACAAAACTGGCGGTTACTCATTCGATAGAGCAAGCAAGTTTGCACAAAGCAATTAAGATTCCTCTAGAATTGTGCTGTGAACTCGTTATTTGCTTGTTGATGCTTCCCATTCAAGCTTTGTAGGGCATTCCCAAGTTACTTTATTTTGTACAGCGAGATAATTAATATTCTGCGTAAGCAATCTGGAACATGTACATACATACAATTGTGTGTACATACGTCATCGAGGCTATGTTTGTCCGATTCAGACAGTCAACAATGTCAGATAACGTCATTTCAATATTCAATCAATGCAGTCAGTGCACTGTGATTCATTGCAGCGCCAAAATAAAGCTCGGAAGAAAAAGAAGCGATATTCTGCTCGTTGTCAATGGAAACACTGATGAATCATTTGAGCAGTGATTCAATTGGACATCCAAATTGACTTCTGCATTCACCACTCAAAACTGCGATCAGAGGTTAGGTAGCTGTAGCAAGCTGTGGAGCTGATCTTAACCAGTGAATACAGACAGACACATTGGACATGTACCTTAGATATTCGAAGATAACTAAACTCCAATTCATTGAAAGAGTGCTCAAAAATAGCTTTAATCAAATTATTAATCTCAGATTACTCTTTTTTACTTAAAAAAAAGTCGAAATCAAGAATGCACAATGATACAAATCAACATAAACAAACGAGTACTCATGTGTCGGACACAGAACGTTATCCACGTTCATTAGCAGTGGCATCAGCGCGGTTGGCTATACATGCACACACGCGTGTATATCAGACCACACTGAACACAAGCAAACGCACACAAATCAGTATACCAACAAATTAATTCAACTAATTCACTCACACTATGTGGAGGAAACACCTTCAAATATAATGAAATTCTAAAATTCTATTATCGTCATCGGAAGTTATTGAACTAATCCCACGCCCCGACAACAAATAGGTTTCCACTTACAGTCGATTCGCTGGCTCTCAATTTATCTCAGAAGGAAATGGAAAATTGCTATTTCACCAGATTAGCATAGGAAGATGTTTGTTTAGCTAGCAAGAAAGCCAATAAAGCATATTCCAAGATCAGGCCATACAGATAACCGCAGCCGCCAACGTTTGCATACCCAGCAAGTGGCACAGACAATTCCAATACAGAGGCAGGCAGCACTCGCTCAACAGACAGACGAATACGTTTGTAGTACCTACGTTGTCTTCACTGAAATTAGGAAGTGAAGGAAAGTTTTTTTTTCTTCTTTTTTGTTTCGCTTTATTCTGTATCACGAAAACGAACGTCCATGCTAATGTCGAGAATGACGACATTAGCCAGCGCTTATGGCCAGTGGTCACTGGCTTGCAAGCGTGATCCGCAACAGCCGATAGATATACACCAGTCGCTTGTGTGTGCGACGGTGTTATGTGGAAATTAAGAAAATTCATCTCAAGGTAAAATCAATTGAATCCAATTGAATACTAAGATTGCTGTAATACGCTGACGATTGTCGACGGGTACGAGAGAGGATGTCAATTGTTTGGACGTTTGTACGTTCGTACGTCACAAGGATTTGAATAGACAATTACATGTATTTACTTCCAAGCTATCTGAGCTGATAAATTGTCACGCCACACGTGTCGTTAAAATCCACCTCTCCCCGTTGATGCAATTATATAACAAGTTCATATAACTCCTGAACCTTATCACTGAATCCTCACCGGCCCAATGTCCCACAATCCTCCTAATGACCGTAAAACTATTTGCATCCCACTGGTGCTACACTTCACTTCACAACTGAACACACAAAGCCACAGATTTCACTTACCCCAATGCTGCTTACAGAGGACACATGATGTGCAATACGATTCAGTAACTTTCGAAAAGATGATCGCCTGAAAACTCGATGCTGTTGAGAGTTATTTTCGCTTTTGTTTTGATTCGTGTCTCCAGTGTGGGTTGTTCCTCCACCTCCTCCGGGCTCCCCACTTGCAATGCAATCCAGTGTCTTACTTTTCTCCTTAATGACGGAAATATTCCGGGATACCGAATCACGTCCTATTCTCACCCCTTTGTTACCGGTCTCATTGGTACTGTTGCCACCATCACTACATGAACCAATACTATTCCGGCCACTCGCGGTGTTCGTGCTGTTGGTCTTGAATTTTCGCGACCATCGAAACGGATTACGAGGCATTGAGAATGCACGACGAATTTTTTTACCCGCAGTGGTTAAAGTTAATGGCTGTTTGCCATTCTGTTGTGGCGACTGTAACTGCGGCAGAGACGAGGATTCATTTTGGTGTTTATCATGCTGGGGGTGGTTGCTTTGGCACACTTCAACTTCTTGGACATTCTCCGTGATAGCTTCAACATTGATTTTACGATTTTCCGATTTACTACACAAGTCAGTACTGCCGGTTGAATTGTCGGTATTGACTGGGGTGGTGGTACTCGTAGTATTTGAGGTGGTGACGGTGGTGGTCGGCGATGCGCGGCTGTTGTTGGCCAAAACTTTTATTGGCTCTTCAGTGCCCATTTTCACAGCGCAATCCAAACGAAAACAATACACAACGCTTCACCGAATTAAACTATATATTTATAATTTTTCAAACAACACAAATACCGTGCAAATCGGTTGAAATTAATCGTTTTCAGGACTTTCTCGCACAAGCAGCCAGCGAATTTATCAAACGTACGCCATGTTCAGCCTTCAATTCGTACTTGCTTTTGCTTTTTGACTTCTGTGAGGATGAAGTTGGGTCTAATTGGACAAAGCTATGCAAAATTGTCATTTTTTGACATTGGAATAAAGCGGTAAGGTAGTGAATGGAATGTGTGTGATTGTCGATAAGGTAGTGATTTAAACAAAACTTTTAATTGGTATAAAATTACTAAAAATAAAAGTTGTAATCATTACATATAAAATAATTGTTTTTGGTTTAAATCAAATGCTGCCATCGGATATTGAACCGCTTTATGATGAGGCAAACATATATAATATCTTACATCTGCGTAATATGTAAAAATCTATTGTACCAAATTTTACAGGAGAATTTTATGACTTCCTACTTTTTGAGATAGTGATATTAATTTTCCTAATTTTATATTACCGTTTGTCACGTCATTTTGAATAAAATGGGGATTTTCCGTATGCGGACTTAGACACAAGGTTATTTTCAGAATATTTGAAGTTGCACGCTTTTCTGGCTTCACCGACGAAATATTTCCATAGACAATTTCTTGTTCTATATAAACAATGTTAATTAATCTCAGACTCAGAGTTGACCGAGAGTTGAAAAATCTTCTCGAGCTATTAGCAACGAGTAACGAAACTTATGAATGAAAAACAATACAAAAATGTTCTCACTTTCTATCTTTCTCTCTTTAAAATAAACACCACATAAGAAGTAATCGTTACTTCATTAAACTTCTATGTTTATTATCCCCTACAGCAATACTACACAAACAAGCAAACGACGAAAGTTGCAACAATGTCTCAATGACAATAAGTGAGCTAAGACGCCTAAGCAAATTCCTTGTCGCTGCGTCTTCGACCTCGGCCTTCGATCAACATTCATTATACCGTGATTTGTAACATATTCCCAAATAGTTTCGCCATGACAACAGTCTTTTCAGAAGCTAAGATACACACAGTTAAAAGTCGCAGCAACTTTTGCTCGTTTATGATGACATGATGAAACGTCTACAAAAAGCACAATATATAATAGAATTTTGTAAAATGTCTTATCTTGTATTTTGCGAGCTAAATCCCTCATCAGACAAATAAATGTGAATACCCGCACGCGCAGCATCATAATCTGCCTCAACAAAACAAAAATCACCCTGAAAGAGACTGATAAGAAAGCTCTATAATTTATGAAGCGTTTTTGAGGTTATAGAACTTTTAGTAAACTTAGTCTATCTTCCGTCTTTTTATGTCAACAGAGGACACAAGAGTAATTGTGGAAGATACAAATGGGGCTATTTCAGGGTGGTAATCTGCAGTCAATCGGCTTCTGACGATAACTAGAAATTCATAACCTCGCAGAGTTGGATTCCTGTTCTATTTCCAAATCCAGGCTCATTCCTGCGAAACATGATCGTCTTGTGAAGAACTTGGAGTCAATTTAATAATACTTCTAGTATATGCAGTATTATTTATTCTGTTTATGCAGTTCATTGCAAGAGAGACAAATCAGATACTGCATATGTAAGCACACAGCTCAATGGACATACATTGCGCATCGTGTATACATCCACAGCAAATGAAAATGTGATTACAATTAATTGCAAGACAACACACACACTTCATTGATGACGAAAATGAAACAAATGATAAATCCTCATTTGCTCTGAAATGAGAGCGTCACCCAATCGTCCTTTGCCTACCACACCAAGTACTTGATTCTCACTTAAGCATACACAACAAAATCACAATAAAATGATCTTTATGACTACAGATCGTAGACTGTGCGCAGACTCTCAATCGCAGAGCTGCTTGCAACAAGAGCGAGAGCATCTTGCTATTTTAATAAAATCCGACGAATTCATCCACAGCACAGCACAGTGCTTGTAAGACACCGCGACTGATGGATGTGTCTATCTATCTATTCGAGTGACAAAATGAAGTGAATTGATTGTGCCCGCAACGTACAACGGAACGATTTATTAAAAAAAAAAAGTGAATCACATAAGAATAATTTGTTTACATTTTGGTTTATAGTACTCTCGAAGTTCTTGAGTAAAAATAAACTAAAGTGCAAGTTTAACGACATCGAAAGACGGGTGAACGTGCTATTTATTTACCGCAAACAATTCTGCGTCCTACGCGTACGCATCAGCATTTCAGTGATTTGGTAAGTTTTTCTTTTTGTTTTTCTTTCACCAAACGAAGATGATGTGCAATGAAAGTCGCCGATTACTTTGTTTACAGATACAATAAAATTATTCAAACAATAATTCTGTGATAGACTAAAAGGTGTGTAGAGGCATCAAACTGCGGTATTTGTGTGGTTTTATGAGAATGGTAAAGATATCAGCTTCGTGTCATAATCCACATTTATTCTTCGTGTAAATGCTCCCATACGTCAGACGTCTATTATGTTCTGGAAATTTAATTTGCAGGACATTTAATTTTAAGTTGAGGCAACGGCAAGCTTTGGTAATCAGATTATTTGATTGCATGACACGACGAATGAGTGTTTACGTTCGTCGGAATTGCGATTTTGTAAATTGATTTCAATTGCATTAAACACTAAAACTGACACGCTGGCATTGAATTGTCTGAGGGATCTCCTCTTTCTGTGCGAGGACTACCAAGGAATACGGCGAAGAAATAGAAGGCTAAGAACAGGTCATAATAAACAATAGAACATGTCCGTCGTTTAATCGCATCCATGATGATTAGATAGCGAGTGTTTTGGTGGTATTCCTGAAGAGCGCTGACTGAGTTAGGAGTGACATAGCCTCACAATCTGAACATCTACTATCGACGCGCTAGAGGAAAGACACTTTTAGGCATAGAGGCTTTTGCTCTTGCCGATGTTAACGAGTTCGAATAGCATCGGAATTGAAATTCGGTTCATGTAATCAGTTTCCGACAAACTGGACAACAACTGTTAAGGAAAGCCTACTCAAAATTGGGCCTTCGGAACTTCGATCTGGACACTTAACGGTCCCTTAACAGTTATAGTTCTTTGCCCATAGACACACAATGACGATACCCAAGATCTTCTTGTAGAAACATTTCTTAACCCGCGTCCCTCCATATCTTACTGGGAGTCTGAACACCAGACGGTGGATGGTCCACTGCTAATTTTCACAGATGGATCGAACATGTACACAAGCGTGGGTGCAGCCGTCTATTCCAATGATCTATACATCCAACTAGCTTTCAGATTACCAAACTACTGCCGTGTCTATCAGGCTGAAACCATAGCTATTAAAGAAGCTCTGTCCTGAAAAAAAAAAAAAAGAATGTGATATCAAGCACAGATATCGTCATCTGTCCCGATACCCAGGCAGCGATCAAATCTCTGAATTCAGTTACTTTCAACTCGAAGACTTCCCCTAATTCTCTCCGACATGCTCTCTTGACAAAATGTAGGTGCCGGCAAAATGTTACATTCCAGAGAACTGCAAAGCGAACGAACTCGCTAGAAAGGGTACCAGCTCTGTACTCTTTCCGGGTGATGATCCCCACTCCATGCCTATCGCTACCACAAAACATCTACTAAAGCTACAAACACTTGCTCAATTAAACCGCAGATGGTCAACTGGCACACCATGCCGCAACACCAAACAACTCTGGCCTACGTACGACCCTGAGCGGTTGCTTAGTCTGATTAGGCTAAGTAGGCCGATACTTAGAACTCTCATTGGTGTTATAACAGGGCTTGTCGATGAACAAATATGGCCAAATAATGCCGCCGACATGCAAACCGCACCAAACAGTTATTTTTTGTGGATGAAGTGGTGATTCAAGCGCATGT
Source organism: Eristalis intricaria (assembly GCA_964034865.1). NCBI lineage: Eukaryota > Metazoa > Arthropoda > Insecta > Diptera > Syrphidae > Eristalis > Eristalis intricaria. Next base: position 58,965,756 of record OZ035877.1, on the reverse strand, counting down.
GGATTTTCACCGACAATAACGCATGATTTTTGTAAGCTTCATTAAAGTTGCGGTCACCGACTCCGAATTTCGTTAGAAATTCTTAAAATTTACAGACGTTGCTGAATAAATGGACAGTGACAGTTTGACGATCAGTGAAAAGGTTGCGTTCACAAATTATATTAAAAGTTACCAAGTCGGTATTAAAAACTTTTTATTATATCTATTATCTATTACTTGGTCGGTCCATCAGAAGTTAACACCATCTACTGCCACGGTGACAGCAACATTGAAATTCAAAGTCACCGATGACAGCCATACGAAACATATGCCAAACTTTAATATGAGAAATTCTGCTTTGTTTGGAAATCATCTTATTTTGTTGACCTCAGACGCCCCTTAGCCAGTTCAGTCTTAACCTAATTCCAGACAAACAAGTCTTGGAAAACCGCTTTTAACCGACACCCTTACGTATAATTATAGATTGTTCATAGCATCACCACCGAAGCACAGATTATTGCTGAACACGCCTCTATCTCCATCCCGTGTGTTGTGCTGTATAAAATACTGGCGACGGCTGTATTCCATTACCTTATCAGCAAATAAGGTCAATTTTACAGTCTTTGTGAAATACAGAGTTTAAATTAATTATTGAGAGTCCAACTAGAATCCGGTAAGAGCCGGCTATGTGACCGGTTTCCAGTTCTTATCACTGACTGACTCGGTGTTTTTTTCATGAAAACAAGAAAAAAATGAAAACAAATAAAAATGAAGTATTATTTGTATTTTTCCTTTTTGCCGCACCACAGTGAATGACAAATTATTTTTGGGAGAAACCTTGATAATCTGTCTTAGAAACCGGAATGGGCTAAGCACAGGAAGCTGCTCGCCTGTTGTTTACTTGGACTTCTGACTTTTGTTTTTCTTAATGCGGCTTGATTGACGATTATAAAGGCTCTTAAAAGATGCTGATTACACACGTGTGGGGAAATAGGAGTGTCGGTGCAAGAGCATATTATTTTGTAAAAATTTAAGGGAGAACCTCTTTAAGTGGGGTAAACTTCACCTGGGCATTCACATAAACTTGCCCAATCCAGTGTGTGATTTCCGACTAGTTTAAGGGAGAAAATAAACACGACAAATATCCGTTGACATTCTTAATTGAATTGGATTTCATTCCATTGTCCTGTTTATTACAAAGATGCTAATTCGGTCTACAAATTCTCGACCAAAAACTTGGCACTGAAGTGGCAGGTTGCTCAAAATATGCGATATGAATGAAGTACTTCAGAAGTTCGAAATTCGTGGTGGGTATTCTCATTTGAATGCACTTCAGGGGAAATAGTCTTTTAGACAATTTAAATACGATTTGAAGTCATCGATTATTATTAAATGATACGAATACAGAAGGGAACATTGCTGAGTAGGAATCAGGTGCTAATGGTCCGATTCCGGTGTTTGGCATGGCAAAAACTGCTAAGTACCCATGAACCATGAACGCCGAGTGGTGTGCCTTTATCCGTGTAATCAGCGCCATGGAATAATAAAACTTCGCTTTAGTCATACGGTGTGACCCAACAAGGATATCATTTATTTATATATATATATATATATATATATATATATATATGTATAAAATTCGAGTTCAAAAAAAGGCTTAAAAATACAAGTTTATAAGAGTGAAGCAATTATTTAGGGTGTTTATCATCGGAATTAAACTGAACTGAACACTCATTCACATACGTGGTAACAATCACCCTGTATTCTATTCTCTTATTCAGATAGCTACGGGTAGAATTTACGATTTTTACTGTTGTGAATTTGCAGATCGCGGCTGCCTCTTTATGTATGCGCTTTCAGTTTGACAGTTCGCAGATAGCATGGTCGATTCGAAGTAAAATCATTTGAAATTAAGTTAAATAGGTCACTTAAGCTAACTTTTGGTGATCATTTTATCAATAATTAAATGCGCACTACAAGATATATCACTTTTTGTTTGATTTGAAGAAAATTGGTGCATGCTGGAAATTCGCTTTCGCAGTTCGCAACTCATGTGTGCAGACCCTTAGAAACCTTTGGGTGACAGCAAATTATATCTGTAAGGCATTTGGTATAAATCCTATATCTTAAATCTGGTACTACTGACTAGGTGTGTTCCATTAAAGACAACCACCTTCGATTGATTTTCAGATCCGTCAATTGATGTCGCCGCAGTCCACCGCTTTCAATGAAATTGTTTGACAGGTCATTTATTTACATCAACACTTGGTACCCACCACCAATTAATTGCATCTTTCCTATTTGATTTCTGCCATACATTTGATGCCGAATAAGTGCGTAGCGTTGTTTTTAAATTGAAACTCTCCTGTCTGGTACCTGAGAACGTAATTTAGGTACTATAACCAAAATATATCCCAAAGAATGTAGAAAAGTAACCATTTCACTTATACAAGGGATCAAGTAAGTGGCTGAATTGAAGTAAAATTAATAAAAACTTGTACGTTTCCTAGACAAAATATGGGAATGAAAATAATTGAAATAGATAGAAACAACAAACGTTTAAAATAACAACTTTATTTAGTGAAAGCAAGAATTTCCATTGCGTACTTATCAACCTCCCGACAAATGATTAAATCAAACAAAAAAAAACTTGCCACGATTAGCAGTCGATCATATCTCACTTGCGACATGCTGGGAAGCGTTGCAAAATTTAAGGTGGCTCAATCAAAACCAACGAAGGTTTTATTGCTTACAGGGTTTCAGCTGATTTATTAACATAGGAAATGAACAAAACATTTGAAGTCTCTGTAGTTCTGATAAACTATGTAAATTCGAGAATTTAAAACACATGTTTGTGAACTAATTGCATAGTATATGCAGAGATTTCCACAATCTAAATAAGTAAAGTGAAATCTATAACTGATAAGGTCTTTGTTTAACTCGCATAACAAGATATCAGATTAGATGACATACACACTGTAATCAGCTAACTAACAACAACTATTTTCTTTTTTTGCAGAACTTGCTTTAAAAATAAACAATGGATAATCAAATAAAGGCAAATGTTCCTAATGGTGGCTGGGGATGGATGGTTGTCGCAGCTGTTGCTTTCATTAACGTAAGTCCCTTCCACGTTCTCTTGTACACCACTCTTTTACCAATCTGTATCACATTATAGATGACAAACCAGTCCATTGCCTCAGTATTTGGCCTTCTTTTCGGCGGACAATTACTCGCAATGAATAAAGACACATCGACTGCTGCTCTAATCACTAATCTAAACTGTCTAGCGCTCAATCTTTCCGGATTGTTCATTGGCCCAGTTATTAAGTCCTTTTCACCGCGAAAAGTTGCTGCTGCTGGGTGTATATTTACTACAACCGGCCTTGTCCTTTGTGCGTATTCCTCCGAAGTTTGGCACTTCATAATTGGATATAGTTTAATTGTAAGCACTTACATCCACCCTTTCTGAGATGTTTTATGTTACGAAGATGTCTTTTTTTTTAGTGCGGAATTGGACAAGGTTTAATTGCACCATCAACATTTATGGCAATAAATTCGTATTTCACAACGAAACGAGGCCGTGCTGTGGGTATTTCTTTGGCAGGATCTGGTCTCGGACAAATGCTTGTACCACATATTGTGCGAGTATTCCTCGATAACTACGGTTTCCGTGGAGCTGTTCTATCAATGGCTGGGTTTGCTCTGAATGGGGTAAGTTTTCAATTAAATTCACCGAAACAACAATGTAACGAATTAACTTTTCTTGCAGCTAATCGGTGTTTACATGTTTAGGCCTCTTAAACAAACTACAGAGCCCAGGCGGAATAACCAAAGAGACCGCAATCTTCTCATGCAGGCGGATAAGGACGGAAAACAAATTTCTGAAATAAAAATCGTCCCGGCTGACGCTATTGAAGATACAACCCATCAATCAAAAACAAAGAAACTATGCAATAAAATCTTCCATCGGCTAGTACAGGCTATGGATTTGGAGCTGCTGAGAGACCCTGTGTTTTGGAGCATTTTTATCGGCCTAGCATTGGTGTACACGTCAACTACAAACTTCACAATGCTGTTTCCATACTTCCTTCAAAGTCATGTTGGACTTTCTCGTCCCGATACAGCGCTTTGCATGTCAGTTGTTGCCGGAGCCGATATTTGCTCTCGACTCCTTTTACCTTTCATCACCGACAAACTTAAAGTTCCCTATAGAGTTGTGTTTCTCTTTGGCACTGTTGGTCTGCTAATAAGTCGTTCTGGTATGTTCATTTAACTCTCTTCATTTGCACAAAATAATGATTATTTATTTTACAGCCCTAGCTGAGTCGTCAACATTAATAAACATCATCGTGATGTCGGCCTTTACTGGAATGGCAAAATCAGCGACAGTTGTTAACAACAATTTGTCTGTGTCAAGTTACTGCCGACCAGAGAAACTTCCCGGTGCGCTTGGGTTGAATATGATATCCAAAGCCATTCTCGTAGTATCATTAGGACAGGTATTGGGATTGATCCGAGATATAACTGGAAGCTATGTGATTGGCTTACATTCGCAGAACATATTACTTGTGGTTGTAATATTGTTTTGGACACCAGAAATTCTGTACAGGTATTGGAAAAAACGTGATAAGTGCAAGAGCGGTCTCAGCACCGAGGGAAACGAAGAGGAGCATGCAAAAATGAACGATCAAAATGCCTGCTAAGACTGCACTGAGACTCAGTATTTGTGATGGAGCCAAAATGTGTTTATTTTATCAAATGTGATATTACTTAAGGTGTATATATATAAGGCTTTAACTTGCAGACTGTAGGGATACGGGTTTATGTAAGATCTATTATGTGTAATGTTTACATAAAATAATGAATTTAAATGTTTACAAATAACTTTCTAAATAAATTAGAAAATACATGTATCGATCATGCAGTGGTTTTTTTAATTGAGATAAATTCGATGTTGTTCTTGAAGCTATACCCGTTGGTTAAACGTTCCGTTTAAATAGTTGTAGTACAGAAGCCAACGGCGCTAATCACCAGAACGCGGAACTGTCGCTACAGTGTGGGGTGGACAAGCCTGACACGATCTTAAGCCAGGGTCTTCAATAACGTACGCCAAATTGATTGAGATCCCTCTCCACTTATGGTTTCTTTACAGCTTTGTGTATCTAGTATAGACTTTATTGGTCTCTTTGCCCTACATGACATAGCCAAATTAGACGTTGAATTTGTAAACGCATACATGTAATACATCATTTCTGCGCATCGTTGTACAGTTCGAATACAGATCGCAGAGTGTGAAGATTGCCTCGATTGTGGATTTCACCAGCCTTAAGCCCCACTGCTACAGTGTACTCTCCCTACGTCAAACTCTCTCTAACTCCAACAAATTATGGTATCCCGTGACAATTCGACTTAGGGAGAGTCCACTGTATTTTTTTCATTCATCTTCCGACCATATCTTACAGATGAGTTGTCCTTCTCATTATTTTGACTGGAACACGGCAAATTCGCGTGCTACTAGAGTGCATACATGATTCAAGGGCTATAGACTTGGTTATTTATTCTCCATCGTCATTTAGTGTAACTTATAAGTTCATTCTTTTCAATGAATCCCTGTCGTTCAATAAAATATAAAAGAAATCCAAAGACATACATCTTTTGTACATTAAAATACGCCGATACTGTTAAATCTGACAAGCTCAGTGTGACCGAGCCGTAAGCTGTCAACATTCATTGACATCTGCTTAACCTTAAAAATATCATCAAACATAAATAGTGTTGGTTTAAATAGATGTTTTGAATCGAATCATGGCCAACGTTGCAATAAGTGATGCTGAGAAAACCTTTATATTGCACGGAGTTGAAGTAAGACAGTCTCAATATCAATCACTAAATACCATCCATCTGACCACCTTTAATTTTCTAGGAAGACTTCCGATGTGATGGCCGTTCCAGTCGAGATTACCGCCCAATGGAATTGGAAACTGGAGTGGTTAGCAATGCCGGAGGTTCAGCTAGATTGAGGCTAGCAAATACAGACATATTAGTAGGGGTAAAAACTGAAATCGATGTACCATCAATTCGAACGCCTGACAAGGGAAAAATTGAATTTTTTGTTGACTTGTATGCCATATGAAGTGAACTTTAGTTTAGAAACATGCTTGAAGGAGTAATTTATATTTCAGCTCTGCAAATGCAACACCGGAGTTCGAAGGACGAGGAGGAGATGATCTGGCGATGGAATTAGCGCATACATTAGCAAACGCATATGAATCCCCACTGGCATTTGACCTGAAATCCCTCTGCATATTAAAAGGGCAACAGTGCTGGAAGCTTTATGTTGATATTTTGGTAGGGACTTAAAAACTGATTGTCTGTGTTATATTAAATGCGATTTTCTAGATTTTAGAATGCGGTGGCAATCTGTTCGATACAGTATCACTCGCGGCAAAAGCGGCCCTTTACAATGCAAAGATCCCACGTGTTACAGCCGCCCTTATGGATGCTGGTGCTGCCGATCTTATTCTGTCTGATGATCCATATGACTGCACCCGTATAAATACAGATTCCATTCCAATCTTAGTAACTGTTTGCCGAATTGGCGAATGTTGTATTGTTGACCCATCACCTGAGGAGGAAGAATGCAGTCTTGCAAGCATTGTAGTGGGTGTCTCGAGGCGGGATGATAAAAGTAAGTGCACCGTTGCATGTAAACATAAAGGATTTCTAAAACTATATCTTCCAGGCTACATGTCAAATATTCATAATGTTGGAAGAGGCTCCTTACATGGGGACACCTTGTCTACTTGTATTCAAATGGGAATATCAGCCGCTGAGTGTTTGAACACCAAGCTTATGAAAGCACTTAAATTAGAGGAGGAACGGTGTGGTACTGGAAGAAAACAGGTTGTTGGGTTTTTGAATTAAATAAACAGGTTTTGGATTCCATCGTATTAATGATTTATTTCATGCATGTTATATTTTTGGATTTGAATTTTAAATCATTGCAAGAGGCACATGTGTGCTTTGAGAAGAACAAATGTTTTGATTAGGTTAGGTTAGGTTGGTGGGAAGAGATGTATATGCCCCGTCTCATTTAGATCCTGCTGTACGCAATGTGATGCCCATTGAGGGAAAGTTCAATATTCATTACTTTCCGTATTACGAATTTGTGTCAACCATCCTGATGATGTTATGAATCTTCAGATATATTAGAAGGATTTTTGTTACATCCTGAAAGTCTTGGAAGAAATATTCTTCCAGTTTTCTGTGTCCCAACTGGCGGAGACTGCGGCAATGAACAATGTAGTGAGGAGTGTCCTCTTTTTCTCTTCGTCGCCGCAGCCTCTGCATATATATCCGTTAGGTTTGATTGGAATGAACATACCTAATAAGAAGGTAGCCACAAAGCAGGCCCGTTGTGTTATCAGAAAGTAGATCCTAATCGGCGAACCTCTGGAGCTTTTAATAAAGCGATGAAGATGACTAATGCTAACAGTATTTAGTTCTGTCAAGTCGTAGAAATATGCTAAATCTGCGATATGAGAGAGCACTGCAATTACAAAGGTGTAAGAAAGAAGATGGTTTTTTCTACTTATTCACCTCTGCAACTTCTGCAAAAATGGTTGTAAGAGATTTCTAATCTGGAGACGTTATTTCTAATGGCATAGTGCCCGGTTATGATGCCGATGAGAGTTCTAAAATTCGGCCTACTCACTGATCGTTTCGAATCCATAGTAGGCCATAATTGCATTCTAAGATTGGTGCGGGTACGGGTTTCAAGGTTTAGAAGATGTTTTGCAGTAGCGACAGGCACGTACGAAAGTGCCCCGTCCAGAAAGAGGGTTGTCCTCAACCGTATATAGCCGTTAGTTTGTCGCTAGCAACTTTTTGCGCATTGAAGGAGTCCGTGGTTTTTGGAAAGCTTAGTGAGTGAAAAAACGTATTTCAAGATTTTTTGTTTATTTCTTTCCAGTAATAATCATTTATAAAAAAAAAGGAACGAAAGTCGATTATCATTCGTGATGTGCCTATTTTATATACATACACATGTACACTTACAAACGTACAAACATTTAGGAGAATAGATAGTATAGTTTCATATTTCTGCTTCATCTTAACCTCTAACAAAAAAAAAAGATTATTTGTATAATTTTACATGTTGCACATGTATTTTTTTCTTTCAGCCATACAAAAAAAACTTTGTCCGAAAGTCATTTGTAATTCTTAAGAACAATTTAAAGCTTCGGACATTTGATTAAAATAAAAAATACTGTATCAACATTTACGTTTAAGCCACATTGTTGGTTCGTTTGGATTTCACTGCTTGTGCAGCTGGCACCTCTGTAGACTGTGTTCCTTTCTGCATGGATTGTAATGAAATAATTTATGAGTAATTTGATAAGTAGCTTGGTATATGTCCATTACTTATTGGTAGCCAGTTGCGTAGCTTGGATTGTATGGCGATTGTTTTTCATATGCAGGATTGCTGGAGTTTGCATTTGCTCCTGTGCCAACTGCTGAGTCGTATGAAGGAGGATTCATTGCTGGACCAGCTGTTGGGTATGGGGGCATCATCTGTTGAGGCATTCTGCAAAATTAAACAGTAAGCGGATTAGTTCATGTGCAGCGTTTTATGTGCACTCAGTTTTACCCTGCTGGGGGTGGATTCATTTGTGAATGCATCGGCATTGGCATGGGCATTCCCCTGAAAAAAGCAAAAGAGAATTAAATCATTTAAATACATCTAATCACTATCATCACTATTAGTTGTTTTAGCACTAGATTTAAACCACCTTCTACCGCAACTTGTAGGCATTTAGTGCATAATCTATGATTCGAAAGTACAAAGGTACCCACAACTACTTTTTCTATAGCTCAATCATTTTACATGAAAATGCACTAAAAGCTTAATCATGCACGAGTTCAATAAAGTCAATTGGTTAAACAGGAATATACATTTTCCCACGAAATATTGAATTGAATTGCAATGTGGACCACCGAAAACAAACCAAGCAAATTTACTCATGTTACTTCAAAAATGTACATTTCTACAAACACTATTATTTAAACAAAGGCTTACCCGTGATAATAACCGTACGCTCTTTTAGCAAACATAGGCGAAAGAAGAATACGTTTTGTATGATTATGTTTAATTCTTAGAATAGATTAAAAATACACGCAGATATGCATGTGAATTATGTACATACCCACTGACTGGATACGGAGCTTGTTGAGGATAAACTCCCGGTTGGTAGTTTGCGGCTGATGTAGGGTAAACCGATACAGCTTGCACTCCAGTTGGATAAACCCCAGGCGCTGTGTGTGTAGCCGACGTCACCACGACTGGCGCTATAAAGAACAAAGAAAAAGATTTGAATAATTTTAGCTTAAAGATTCATCAAATATATTCCCGGCATGTACCAGGGATTGAATTAACTCGTTTAGTCTTGCAGTAAACAATGTAAAGCCAGCAATTCACTAAACCAAACGCCATGATTGCTATAAAAGCGCCAATGAATATCAACCAAGAAATAAGAATGCTCATTTAAACGGCTGATAAGATCTCAAAGTTTCAGAGATTATACTTAAAAACTGTGTCGAATTTGGACATCCAGACGTGAATGCAATTGAAGAGACAATATAATTTATTTACAGTCGTTCATCGTGTACTTGTGAAACGTATTTTTATTGATTTTATACTTGAAATGCAATTCAAAATCGTCACACACAATGATAAGATTTCGCGAAGTTGAAAGCCCTTTTACAAAATCAGACGTTAGCTAAGAGGGGGGGGGGGGACACAAAATGATTACGGCCGAACTTACAAACGGTTGTATTCTTTTTCTTGCAGCAGCTTTTCATGCAAATTCCAGTAAAACTGATCAGCAGGACGATTACGAATTTAAAGGCAATTTCAATGTACCAATAATAATAGAAGTGTTCGTCTTTCATTTTTCCTTCAGACATTTTATAACCGGCGACAGAAAATGTAATGCCAGAAAATGTGCATTTAGGAATGCTTCAAGCATAAGTTGATTGCATGAAAGCAATTAGAAGAGAGGCTCAATAAAGCAAATAGATCCTTTTAGCGGATTGAACTTTAATAAATTGGACACCCACCTCCTTTCATTTTGATTGAATTTGCGACTAAATCATCCTTTTTTGGACGATAAATTGTCTGGCCTTATCCTTATATCTGTATCATTAATGAGTAACCACAAAAAATTGGCCATGCAGTGATACAAGATATTCGAATTTCAACAATATAAATAAATCCCTTATCATTTTTGAGTATCAAAAACAGAAAACAATTTATGGAAATAAAAAAAAGAACACTATACTTCGATAAGTCTTATCACATCCTCCTCGTACACGGGAATCGTAATTCAACGGGGTTTTACCACAAAGTATTTTCTTTGGATGGATGATTCACATCGCACATACAGTCACATGTCTCTGGCTTATCAAACGAATATATTAGGATAGCTTTGGCAACAAAAGTTTCAATCACAGGAATTAAAAGTGGATGGTTGCCAATCTGCTTGTTGGGGAGGCTTGATGGCCACACCGGACTGTAGCGCCAAATAAAGAAGAAGAAGCTGCCAGTCTGTTGCATCAAATAACATTATGTATGGAAGGGAGCGATCAATGTTATAATTATTATTGAACTTTATTAACATGTAATTCATACTAACATTATAAAGCTGAAGAGTTTGTTTGGGTGAACGTGTTAACCACAGAGACTATTGGTTTGAATTGGAAAAGTATTTTTGTGTTGTATAGCAGGCTTTATAGCATCACGCTGCGACCAATACGAGCGAAGCATGAATGAAGAATGTTGCAAAAACGGGAAAAAAATATTCCTTTTAGAGAGCTTCCGTGCGCTGCGTAAGCGGTTTAAGTTAAGCAAAAAAAAAAAGTTAAGGTTAAAGCTTCTAAAAACAGTCCGTGACAGCATATGTCTATCTTTGACGATTGACTCAATATACACTTGTGCGAAGGTAATATTATTTATCCAACCGCGATATCTGATATACACGCGGACGAAATCGAGGGGAACAGCTAGTAAATTATATTGCTAATACAGAAGGACTTAGCAATAGCTACCAGGGCCTTCGCCTATAGATTAACTTTAACATTTGTGTGAAAGCTAGCAGGTCGGGAGTTTGGGGTTCAGGACTACATTATGGAACATTTTTACAACAAACAAATTATTGTGAGCTGTGGGTCGCCATGGCGTAGTGGGTAAGTGCGTCGACTCCTACGCAGAGGGTGCTAGGTTCGATACCAGAATTTACCACACCACCTTTGATAATTCACGGTTCCACCTCTTTCGAGTCACTGACAATGCTCAAAGAGTATTCTTGTCTAGAAAAAGCTTCTCAACTTCGCCGTTCGGAGTCGGCATTAAAGAACAATAGCACGCACAACACGAGTGGCTGCTGAGAACCTAGGCCCAGGTCCGCCTCGAACTGTAGCGCCACCCATATTATTATTAAATTATTGTGAAACCTGCCCAGTTGGCCACCTGCCGTAGTTGGTTCGTATATAGTTGGACCAAAAACAATTCCATACAAACATTCCTTCGAATACCTCTGGCCACCTGTCTCTTAGAACTTGGCAGCAGTTTTTGATACATTATTTTATCCTTCGTAAGATGGCCAGCAACATAGTCGCCATCGTGGCGTTTATATTTTGTTGAAGCTAGGCTCGTTAAACTCTTTAATTAGCTTGTAATTTTAATTACTATTTAATAAATAATAATAATAATATTTGGATGTGCGGTACCTTACAACATCACTAAAAAAATCGTATGTGCTGTTCAAACGTATACCACGTGCAAAGGTGCCCCCTCTCCCCTACAGACAAACATAGCGGTAAAATAATTTTCGTGTTATCTTGAACTAGATGACTTCAGTGTTTCGTGGAGAAACAAAACAGACACCCTTACAGCTGGCCAAAAATGCTTGCACCCCCAGTTGGCCAGCAACTTACGCAGGTTTCACTATATAAAGGTCTCTCTTGCAAATAATGTTAATTAATCATTTATAGATTCTAGTATCTCGATGATTAATTGCGGACATAAATCAGATTAGAGTGGTGGCCGTGGCGTTGTCTCCTACACACGGTGTCTAGATTCGATTGCTGGTATACGACAAAAATTATTTTCACAGCTCCGAGTCACTGATAATGATCAAAGAGTAATAACTGTCTGTCTAGAAAAAGCCTCTCAAACATGGCCGTTCGAAAAACTGTTGGTCCCCCTTCCACTCATGAGAGAACAATAGCACGCACTACACTAGTCGTTGATATAGAAGCTAAGCGACAACCATATCGTATATTATAGTGGACTCCCCCTAATTTGAATTGTCCCGGAATATCATAATTTGTTCGAGTTAGGGTGATGTTTTTGTATGGAAAATTTTTGCAAATCTATGTAAAATATAACGAAAACGTAAGTTAGAGAGACTTAGGGAGAGTCCACTGTATTTGTATATGTATAATAAATCGGAGTAGATCACATAAAACAACTTTCGTAAACTAAATTTCACTTTTAGCAGATCTCTTTATGTAGAAAAGTCACAGACAATACGAACTGCCTCAAACAAAATCAACAAAACTAAATCTGAACGGTTGACACGTGATTGATAATGATTAAACATTTAAAATGCAATAAAGATAAGTTCGAAAAGTTAATAATCTTATACTAACAATTTGGAAGAGTAACCACACGTCTGCGAGACGCTCGAACCATCAAATAAATTACAATTGATGTCACAATAAGGAAAAAAACTAAACTCAAAATAACGGTCCAAATAATAGCAACATTACTACCACTCATTTTTGTTCAATAACAGAGAGCACTTCAGTTGAGAAACGATTTCCAAATGTTGTGCTTAATACTATGTACGATCATCTTTATTTGAATTGATTGCTCAAAAGATGTACGCACATATGGATACCAATCTACACACTGAGTATTTGGTTTTATCGATTTGAGTTTGCCGTTATGAAATTATTTTCCAAAATTACGCACAGTGACTAAGAGATGCCAAAAGGTAGCTGCCATGATTAGATTATTATATTTTTTATAAAGCACAGCCTATGACCGCGGGGCTGGAACAATTTTGTGACAACAAGGAACGTACGTCACTCCCCCAGCAGTAGTTGCCATTCAAGTGAATACATCAATGATATGACCGATATCTTTCGTGCAGATAAGATAAGAAAACTGAATGTTAGCAATGGACACTCATATTTTCATGTATCACCAAACAATAACTCAAATAAACAAATTTGTCAAATTAGTTGTCACAACCATCGGGCACTGCAAATTTAAACGGAAATATGGAATTCTTTTGAAACAAACCTTTCGAATTTCGAGCTCGATTTCGTCTAGCCTTTCTAACACAGCAAATTATTAGCAATATGCTTAAAATTAAACATGCAGAAACCACTAACACACAGATCATAACTGTTTGGTCACAGTCTTCCTCAGAATCGCCATGGTCATAATCGTGGTCGTGACCCATTGCAACCAAAATCTAAGTAACAACTAAGAACAGCTAAACAGTTTTGCCAAAATTAAGTGAATTCGTTCGAATATAAATGCGCAAAAAATATATGGACAAACATGATAGCAAAGCAAATAAATCTCTTCTATCGAGAAGATAAGACCGAAGAGATTAGACAAACATCTCAAATGATAACATAACATGAAATTTGCATGAAGAACTAGACATGAATTAACTAACCGTTCGGAAAAATTACATTACGCTTTCGTTAATTTTTTACTGCGCAAGCAACGACAAAAATAAAACAGATAACAAACAAAGACGTGAACACTACCGGGATGACGACTTCTGCAGACATTTTGGACCGGCACTTTATCGCGTTGAAATTTCCGAAATAGCTGACAAAAGTCTGATTTGAAGATAAGGACCAACAGGAAGTCTCTTGTAGACGGATGTTAAGCATTCACTAAAACTTTAAGCAAAACTAATAAATTTTCGCTTGCCCGACTCTTCTTCAATTGCAACGATAAGATTAATATTTATGATTTGCAATCATAATACGCTCAGGAGAAATTTTATTTTGTTATCTTCTACTCTCCCATTAGTCACAGTAAACGACATGACTCATAATTCTGATTTATCAGCGTGAGAATGTAATCTTTGAGTGCATTGATTTCAACAAGTTTTAAGGGAAAAACGAGGAATAGTCACAAACTTTTGTCTCTATGCCATCAAATAATAAGATGGTTTTACATGTACCTTGAAAGACTCGGCCTTGTCTACGTTTTGCCTTCACGTGCCGCACTACGAACACTGTTATTGTAACAACAACAAATATGCTAAACGCAATAGATATTGCAATCACCATTTCATCCGCCATTATCAGACAATTTTTTTTAATGAAATCGAGTGCACAACGGTTTAGAACACACTGAGTTATCAGACAGAAGAGTTCATACCACGTAACTCTATCGAACTCTGCAATTTTGATAACACTACGGCAATTATTATCTTGAATAGATTGACTGATATTTATGTTAGAGTGAACAAGCTATGGGTTTGGTTCAATCAGTTGGAATTGTATAAAGAACTCAACCACATCAAATTGCAAATTTGGAATTGGAACAAGAAATAAATAAAGTCTTGATGAGATTATATTTAAAAACAACAGTTGTGGTTAGTGCTTATATGATCTTCACACCTTGATTAATTTTGATTAAGACATTATTTTGGTTCGATTTTCCAATTCTTGAAGTAGCTAGCTGAAGTAGTTCGAATGATTAGATTCTAAGCTAAGCTAATATCAAAGTAAGAGCAAATAAACAAATATTGTGTGTAAGAGCTTTAAACTTGATAGACTAGACCGATGTGTTGCATTAGAGATGTGAGACGAGCTGGTCTTAAGGCCGATGAGGATAAGACGAAATATATGCTGTCCAAGTAGAAACGATCCGTCGCACACCACCTTGGGCAAAACATCACAATCGACAGCTACACTTTTGAGGTAGTGAAAGAGTTTATCGACCTCGGGGCAAATGTGAACTCCACGAATGACATCTAAGTAGAGATCCGACGTAGAATCGGCTTGGCAACCGGTGCGACTTCGGTTTGTCAAAACAAACTCCTGACTCGAAGGACCAAGATCATGTACTACAAAACTCTTATTTTGCAGGTATAGGGCCGATAGTTGGACGCTAGGCACAACTGCAGAGCTGATTTTTGGTACCTTCGAAAGAAAAATTCTACGTCGGATATATGGTCTTGTCTGCGAAGAAGGTGAATGGAGCAGAAGACACAATAGGGTACTCTAGTCCGCAACGCAAAAATCTAGTGCATGAACAACAACGCTCCAGCAAAGAGTCTTCGAATCCGAGCCTTCTGGTTCGAGAAGAAGAGGAAGACCGAACCACCGACAAGAAGACCAAATCATTACGGACCCAAGACAACTTGGTCTTGGTGACTATAAACAGCGTGCCCAGGATCGTCAGCGATGGAAGGGGGCGATATCTCAGGCTCAGATCCTCCAAGGGTCGTAAGCGTGTAATTAAGTAAGTAAGTAAGTTGCATTGGGAAACACGTATTTTCATATTCAAGCCGCTAAACAAATCGGCTTATTAACTCCAAATTATAGAATAATTTTCATTGAATGTCAGAAACGTATTCATTTTTTCACCCTCACGGACTGCGGTAACAACAGACTGCTCAAGTAACACAGCAGACTCGCCTTAGTTTTTACACAAATAAAGTCAAAAACTGAAAAAAGCAATAAACCATCCTTGCCAATAAGAAATGACAAATGTTTGACGACCATCAGGGGTAACGCAAATAGAAAATTTAACGGGGGTTACGTAAAATAACCTAATTTTGCACATGTATTTACCAAGGTTCTACTCAACCGTTGGCGTGCTCTATGCGGTTGAGTAGATCGGTGTATAAGCGCACGACAAAAATGGGCGGCACTTATTTATAAATAGATTTGTAACCTAAATTTAATTGACGATTTAACACACAACTGAGGATAACATAAACAATCTCTAAAAAACTGTTTGAGCTTTTAACCTCAATATTTAGATCATCCAGCCAACAGTCCAGGCAGCGCGCGCTATCTTCGATTTTTAATTGTTACTTACTTGCGAATTAATAATGATATAATAATAATAATAATAGTAATAACAATATAATCGAATCTGTGTATCAAATAAATTGCAATGGCAAGGACAAAGACAATTAGGCTATAAGCGCAAAAGTTGCATAACCCACACAATTTGAAATTTTGCTGATACTAGAGAGCTCTAAGGGCTTCAAAGATTGTTATTTTGGTAATTTTCGGATTTACGCCACCTTTCCGCAAATAGCCTCAATTTAAAGCAAAAAATCAATTATTTTATGATGCGACCAAGAAATATTTGTGAAACAGATTGGCGACAGATCGGACATTCCCAATAAATGTTCTGCAAAAAGCGTAATATCCCAAGAAAATCAAGCAGAATATGTCGTCGTCGTTCAATGAAAACTCCCTAAGTATGTTCGTCTCAAAAATAAAATTTATATCATATTGAATCAAATGGATATGGAAAGATGCGTCATTGGTTCCTCTATCGATGTCCAGAAGGAAAGTCCGACAGCGGACGCACCGTTTTCGATATATGGGCGACTCTTCATGGTACAGAGCTAACTTTTGCCGACACTTGTCATACCTTCTGGCGCAGCGGCATGGTTTAGGCTCAAAAGAAGCGTATTTTTGTTCTCTATAAAGCATTTGAAAGAAGGAATGCGACATCGCCGAAAAACGCACCGTTTTCGAGATATGGTCCATTTTTCAAAATGAAGTCCTACAGGTAGACTTTTCCGCTTCTAACTTTCTTTTCTGCTCCTACGGAGAATAACAAAATCTATGTTCTCCTAAATCACGTCCTACGTTCCTATATACCCAAACTATAAAAAAAATTCAAAAACTCCAGAAATTCCAATTTTTATTATTGACTTCAAATGCAAATATTTCAGAACCGGAAAATTGAGGAAAATGATAATTTTCATCGAACAAAGACGGTGTATTCTCTTTAAATTTTGTTTAGTTATGCTTGTGATACAATTCAATAAATAAAATATATATCCCCTAATTCGTCAGGAATTAAAATTGAATAGCATAATCTCATTTACAACCAAATGGTCACATAGGTGTCTGACTGCGTATTCACGATGCATGAAGAACAGTTTTCCTAATTCACACTCCGTCTCTGTCCGACTCAATGACAAAGCCATTCAGAGACGACATTAAACGGTTGGCTTCTTCGAGTCGTGAGTAAACAATATCACGCGCAACCCGAGTGATTGCTTTAGAATTTAGGACCCGTTGCACTTAGTGCTGTCCACATTATTATTGTTTGTCACTAATACGCATTTCTTTTAGGACAGGACAATATAATGTATTTGGACTAATCTTAGTAACAAACTTTTATGAACAAAAATGTTTCCCTTACTCATTCCTTCCAAAGCTTTCTCTTCGCGTACTTCGCGAATGTAACTTCTCAATACACACACCATAAGAATGAAAAACGATAGACCCGTTATCAGTAGGAATATGCCATCGAAATCCATTTAAAAATGAAATCGGATGTTATTGATACACTTTCGAAAACGATATCCAACTGAACTTTTAGCAATTAGAGACTTCATCACATCTCAAAGGCTGTACAATTATTTTAAATAACTATACTAACCAATTATGGTCTCCTCATATCTTTCCCTGCGCCTTCTTCGACGTCGTAATCGACAAATTAGAAACATCACAAATTAGTAAAAGTTATGACAAAAAAAGTAATGGAAAAGGTGTTGCTAGCTCGAGTGATGTATACAAATTGGAAAAGAAATACCTGAATTCGCTTTATGTGCGATAGTTCCTTCCCAGCTTAGAACTTATCATATGTGTACTGTATTTTGATAAGATATGTCTTTTATTAATGTATTTAAGCTTGGATTGACAAGATGATGCATCACTTGGAGAAAAGCCAATTATGAGTGTACTCTTCTTAGATTATCTGAAATGATTTCGGTGTCTATCTCCAACTCTAACTAAACAGAGTGGTGAATTATTCATTACACTGATACTGACTGAGAAGTGGTAATGCACACACTTTCAATTTGAGGTCGTTTGTAAACCCTCTACTGTTGGCCCGATAGTTCCAGTAGTTGAAATATTTGCATGAATGCTTGTGTGTATATTAATATTTCTTATGACGCCATAGCAAGTCAATAACAATGCTTTTTCATAACAAAGACAAAAAAAGCAGAAAGCAACCGAGTATAGCTCCAAAGTAACCTTGAGCATGAAGCCTTTAATTTGTGTATATTTTGATTAGGGTCCAGCATACACATGTGTATGAACTCACATGTGAAGATGCCTTGGGATTTTACATGAATGCCAATGAGTAACAATTTAGCAAATCTTCTGCGTCATTTCTTTTTTTTATACAATACTTTTAGAGCCCGCGCACGACGCACTGTAGTTTTCAAATTTATTATTTATGCTAATAAACCATAAACAAACGTTAATCAATCAGCAAGATTGTACTCACTCGGATAAAGTGTACGCTTTTCTTCATTATTGCAACACTTAAAAGTAACAAAAGTAATACTCAGAAAAATAGCTATGACGAATATCAGCCAGAAATATGGCATATCTAAAACTGAAAAATGTTTCGATTTTTAATTGAAATTGAAAAGTATGGCACACGATGCAAACCTTACTGTACTCTACTGTCATACTAGGTAATTTGAAGCCACAGATTCCAGTTCCAATTATAATTTTGTCTCTGAATAACTGTCTGATCAGAGAAACAACTTAATCAAATGCGTTTTAGGCAACTGTATTTTAAGAACAAATGAATGAATAAACGTAACGTAACGGATGAATAAAGAATATCTCGTATACTGCATTCCATAGCTTACGTATCAAAATAAAAAAAAAACAACTCAAGTTTCATCTGAATGTGGGTGAATATTGCTTATTTTTCTGGAAGAGGGTTGTAAATTTGATGGGATATACATAATGTTGAAGGAAAGATTTCGTATTTCGTGCATAATTAATACTTTTCAAATGAATTCTGTATTTTTATGAAAATTGGTTTGTTTTGTTTTTTCGAACAAGGTTAGGTTAGAAATTTAGGACTGGCGTAATGCCTCTAGGCAGATTGTGACGTGATAAGTTGCTGTTTTAAAGGGAAACATTTAGGAAGAAGGAAGTATGTAAACGCGATTAGATACGCCATAGATTGAAGTCGCTGACGAAGGTCAATGAACATCCATTGTGTTAGCAAGCGGATGTAATCGATCCTCTCCGCAAACTAGTTTGAGGTTGTGACAAGGCGATAACGATAACATAGCTTAGTTCGGCAAGGTTATTGAAGAATTAACCACGGCAGGAGTGGGTCGCCGTGGCGTAGTGGGTAAGTGCGTCGGCTCCTACGCAGAGGGTGCCGGGTTCGATACCCGAATTTACCACCTTCGATGATTCACGGCTCCGCCTCTTTCCTTGACAATGCTCAAAGAGTATTCCTGTCTAGAAAAAGCTTCTCAACTTCGCCGTTCGGAGTCAGCATTATACTGTAGGTCCCTTCCACTCGTGAAAGAACAATAGCACGCACAACACAAGTGATTGCTGAGAAGCTAGGCCCAGGTCCACCTCGGACTGTCGCGCCACCTATATATATATATATAACCCCTGCAGGAAGGAGCTTCTATTGAAGGTGCGCAATAGTTTCCTCCTCCTCGCGATTATACTGTGTGATTATACCACCGGTCGATGTCGGCATAAAACTGTAGGTCCATTCCGCTGTGGAGAAACAATAGCACACGCAACACTAGAGGTTAATGTAGAAGCTAGGCCCTGGCTCTCTTTCTTTCTCACACAAATGTGCATCCTTAGAATTTTTCGAATACACTGAAAGTTCTTTTTTATTCACCCTTATTCTCTTAGTCATACCACTGTGACAAATTTGTACCGTCTTAGCCACTTTTTGTGATATTTAAGTGACTAATTGAATGCAAATTTGTCAGTGACATGTGACACGACTAAGAGATTAGGGGTGAATATAATAACGGTCATAGAATGTATAAATCTTTGAAGCTAATATTTCTAATACACCACTGATCTGGTTGATTGGAAAGTCCTTCTATATTATATATGTACGTACATGTAACTGCATTTCTTTTTCTTCGATTCAATCGTCTCCTTCGGATACTAAGTAGAATGAATATAATAATGCAAATGCTCACTACAACTATTGCTGAAGAGGTTACAAGATCAACAACCACATAGTACATTATTTCAACTTAACGGTTAAGCCAGAAATTTACTTTAAGAACAACAATCACAAACAAGAAGCAGGTTTATTGGGCCACGGCAAGACAGACACTAATTAAGGAAGCATCAAAACGTTTTTGACAAGTTAAGAAAGCAAACCCCGATAAGATATATGCGAGGTGGTTTTTTTTTTATCTAGGATACTTATGAATACGGGAAATCAAGTCGTTGTTAATAAGCTTATAACATTCCTTTCTGAAGTACTTACACTTCACACGATCAATCGCATATTTCTTTACCTCTTAGCGCACTCCAACAATCTATGAATATGCTATAAGAAAGATATTTATAATTTATCCGATAGTCATAACTGTATGCACATGCGTAGAGTGATATCCATATTCATGAACAGACATATATTCATACACATTTTGAATATAAATGAATATGAATGAGTACAGTAGTATTTAATGTACTCCATATCTCGGTCCATATTAAAAGCTTATAACTCAATGAAAAATCCATTAATGTGATGAAACGGGCAATTACCCAGTTGTGGAGCCTTATCGCATAATTCCGCGTGATAATTACGATTGGATATTCGAAATATTTTCGCTGAGACTAATACAAATGTATACATATGTCCACGCAAGCATACATACAGCAATTATTATAATAGCAGCGCAATACCGGCCATTGTGGTTCCGTTAATATGTAATGTAGTGGTTGCCAACCGAACCTAGCTAGTTAGTTTCTAACTTTACTAGTTTATACTCCATCAATACAATGTCCATTGGAAGCAACTTTTTGGAATTCACTTTCATAGTTATTTCTTGAATGTCATGTCTTTTTTCTAGTTATATAAAGCAAAGCGTTTTTCATCCTGATTTAGTTACTTTTTCATGTTTCTCATTTAGGTAGGTGGGAAAGATGACTAGAATGGGTACGAAACTATGCTCAACTGGGTGTCACTATTGTGGTGTCACTTTTTCTCTTTTTTTCTGGCTCCTCAGACCTTTGGAACTTCCTTATCCTCGATGTCGTAAACATAAAAATGATTTACCTAGTAATGTTCAATGTCGAGGCAACGTCTTTGCAAGATAGATCGAGAACGAAAAAGAAACGCAAAGCAAATCGTTGTTCTATTGATTTCCATAGGCGCAAACTCGAAGCCATTGTGGTGCAATTTAGCCCCAAGTCGAATTTTCACGGGATACCATAATTTGATCGAGTAAGAGGTAGTTGGACTTAGGGAAGATGTATGGAAAATTGAGGAAAGTTTATGTAAAATATGCCGAAGTCGGAATTAGACAGAGTCCACTGCATTTCCTTGAGCGACGCAACTACAAGCACATAGATACTGTCGGTCGTAAAAGTGAGGATACAGCATAAGCTGTCTGCGTTCTTAAGAAAAACGGTTTGAGGACAGAACGCTACGATCATGACGGACTGCCGAACGAATCTCAGAAAAGGTTAGGTTAGGTTAGGTAGGTGGGCTGCGAGTGTATTCACCAGTACACTTCGAGTACGTTGGTCCATTGTGATAACCCATAGTCAGACTACCACTGATTGAATGCCGAGTGCGACTACTGCAGTGAATGCCGAGTGCCGTTAATTTGATCCCAACGGCAAATGGTGACTGGATCAGAATTGAAAACCAGTTAAAAGCGTATTACTTTGCTTTCACTGGGATTCGAACCAGGACCCCAGTAAACAGGAGCATGGTATTCTACTGATTGAGTATAGACTGGGAATGGGAAAAAACCCACAAGTAAATGACTAAACTGCTACTTTTTTGAACTGGTATACATACATACGTTGTTCAAGTTGTTTGTTTCTCTAACAAGACAAGTTGAAAAAAAGATTTAACTTCTAAAATGGTCTGTATTTGTCGAATGTATTAGGTTTCTCCATATATTCTCAACACAAGGGGGAGTACTAAGTAAAATAAACATTTTGCCGGATGATAAACCGCACGAATGAATAATATTAAGCAGTTCACTTCCGAAGAACTTTAATGATTCATGGTTGCTGCATCTTGTTCTTTGTTTTTTTAGTCTTATTTTCAAGCGAATTTCAACAAAAGTAACCATTGACAATTTCACAATTGGATGCATTGTCAAAATATTTCAATTAATTTTCCTGTATTAGATACACAATTTATGCACACATATATTTTACGTATTTTTAAAATTCAGAGTTAACATGTGATTAAACTTACTTGAGTAGATAGTGCCTCCGCGTTTCGATCTACAGCAAAATCCGCATAAGCTAAACAGCAGGAAGAGTATGACAAATAACACAATCGCTGATATAAAATCCATACCTAAAAGGATTCAGTGGATAATAAATGACAAAAATGATCGCATCAAAACAAAACGATAAAATCTTAACATACTATTTGTGTTGTTTGTTTATTTCAGGTTTGATGTGTAGCGTTTTTATGCACTTTTTAGAGTTTTAGAGACGATATAAACACAAAAGCTGATTAAATAACTTCGATCAAGACGTAAATGTTACAGTAGAAATCTTATATTGCAGTCTTATCAATTTTAATAACTTCTAAGCAAAAAAAAAACACTCCCGTGCTAACTTATCATATTTGCAATTGCGAGTAATAAACTCTCGGAAAGCTCGGGTAACAAGCGTCTTGCAAATTTGACATTTGATTTTGATAATGTAACGTAACGTTAACTCATCGAAACCGGAATGTGTTCGAAAGCCAAAGATGTTTTCGATGCCGACAGAATTTTTAATGTATTTGGATGAATTCGAAGTCACTTAATTTGTACAATTTTTTTTTCCAACTTATTAATTTTGAACAATAGTTATATTACGCATTAAAAATATTTAATATTAAAAGAATTATGACAAATCTGAAATCTGAATCGTTTTTGTTTTGAATCTCGTTTTTTCACAACCGCTACTTCGAACAATTTATAACCCTTGTTGGCAATTTCAATATTTTATTCATGATCAAATGCTTAAGAGCTTGGTTCCAACTTCCAAGCCCTCTCAGAGGTTCTGAATCAGTTTACCTTTACTAGCTAGACGTCAAGTTAGTGAAAAGACACCTTCCGTTAGTATGGAATATTAGCAGAATAGCTTATTCATGACTAGTATTGCTTAATAGTTCTAATTGCTGGAATTCAAAGTACGTCGAAAAGTAGATGACTAGTCCTATGTTGTGCAGTGACAATGCGCGACCTGGTCAAAGCAAATGCTTTTATTCAAGGGCAGTGTACATAATTAGGCATGATGACGTGTGAAAGGGCAACATTATTAAAAGATGCTAGAGTGTCTTCAGCATATCCACGTCTGTGGGTTAGCTGATAACAAATAAAACGATTATATCCCCTCTTTCATTACATTTATATTGTGAAAATATTACAACTCAAATAAAAAAAACCAACTACAAGATAATTCAGTTTGCAACTGGCATAGCGGTTCCATCCTCAGTATTGAAGAAGACTTTACGTTCAATGCCATTCTCGGTGATTATTCCAATGCGGCATACGCCACCAGAGCTTCCGTCGTGGTAGATTGCGTGCATAACGGCTAGAATATTCATGATTCAGTTGAAAGAAACAAAGGCGATTGTAAGAGATTCTAACCTTTTTTAACAAACTCAACGCAGTCATTCTTTGCCATTCCTGGTCTGTAGAATTCTCTGACAAATCCATAAATGTAACTGCTGCCAGAACCACCAATTGTAACACCCTGACGTACCAGCATACCGCCCAAAGGAATTGAGTACACCTGACCACCTAATTTCTTGTCCCAACCAGCAACGATGATTCCAGCAACCAATGAATCTCTGTAGTTGTAGCAGTAGTTTCGGAACTCTGAGGCTGCTTCAGACACAAGTGCATCTTGGCCAGTTTGATTCCTGAATGTAGGTTGTCTTTTAAGAAAACGCAAAACGCAAAGCATGATTTTACTTACTCATGATAGTTCAGTGAAAATGAAACAATGTCAGCAATAGCTTGGGTATCAGCTGCGGATCCACTGCGGCAGCAGTAGATATTGTCGGTTATCTTGGTTAATTTATCGGTAACCCTGTTGGCAACATAGACGCCGGAACTTGTGCGGGAATCAGCACCAATCACTACGCCACCGTCAAACTCTACGGCCATGATTGTTGTCTAAAAAGATGTTTTATAGAAAATTGTATGTAACTAGTCTAACTTGTAAACTTACTCCCGTGCTAATGGGGGCATCCATCGAATTATCGCCGAAAACCATATTTGCAAACCTTTTTTATTTTACTTGCTTTAACAAAGAATCCAAAACCGGGCAGAATATGTATGCGCAAATTAGCTTAGCTGAAATGACTCGATGCTTTTCAAACGTCAAAATATATGTCATTTTACAGGCAGGCCAACATGATGTGAAAGGGGGCGAAATTGGGGTGCGTTTGCAGATTGTTCACAAATTGTTACGCTACGTATTTGCACCCTAAGGGTCAGTGTGTACTGCTTTCGAATAAAAATAATTTAGTTTAATAGTACTTAATACTTAATATTGTATTGAGTGACTAGACCATGAATTCGACCAGTTCCATCGGATTCAAGATTAGGACAAATTTCGACATAAAAGCAGTTACTTTCCAGATATCATTGTCAATGTTACGTTATCTAACTGCTGTTTATTAAATACATGTGCCTGTTCTTTCAACTCTTAAACCGAGTTTAACTTCCACTGTCAAACTGGCCACGAACAGAAGTTCATATTTCAATGAAACTAATTCGCCTTTTAAAACAAATTCTTTTATTTAAATTGATTGTTTAGAGACTTACAAACAATACTTGCGTACATAATTGTCTAAATAATTTTGAATAGTCCAATCAAATAACTCCACACTTACATTTTCGAAATATATAAACAAAAAAAAGCTAACTAAAGTGCGGTGATTAATTCCGCTTTTTGGCTTGCTTTGATGTGCTGGCCTTCTTATCCTTCTCAGATTGCTTCGAACCTCCATTTAGGAATGATGTTATCACCTCACTTATTTCAGGCATATCACTTGATATCTAAAATAAAAGATTTATCAAGACTTGGTTTTTACTAAACATTTTTATGATGGTAGAATATACCTTGGGGAAGTTAATGTTCTCCATTTCCTTCTTTGCCTCAGGATCACTCATCATTTTTGGTAAAATAAGCATAAGCAATAGAGGAAGCAGCATCATTATAACCATTGGACTGAATAGGAAATCAGTAATCTATTGAGGAAAATAATTCGTCATTGGATGATGAAAGGATACAATTAGTTAGCGCCAGCATACCTTCCATTGCTCCCTGGTTTGGAAGTATTTAAAACGTGTAAGTGCCTTCAGCTTTAGTGGATAAGGCACTTGAATAACCTGTGAAGGCTGAACATAGTTAACTTTTCTCGCCCGGAATTTACCTTTGGGGTTAATTTCAACACGGACCTAATATATTAAATGAATTATTCACCTCCCACATTTTCTCTTAAAATTTTTTATACTCACAGGTTCATAGAAATAGTCAGGATTGTGAATTTCCAACACATAACTGCCGGACGGAACATTACTTATAACAAATGCACCATCTTCACGAAGAAAACCTTTGTATTCTCCACTATTAATTGAAAGTGTAGTTTCACGTTGCCAATTTGACTCTGGAGCGTATAATTCTGGTGGATAGACCCTTCCTTCAATAGTGTATAAACCGCTCACTTCGTCTTCTTCGCTACCAATCAGTACCTCACTTGTACAAATTGTTACGAAGAAAAGAGTAATCAACGCAAATATTTGCGTTGCCTTTGTCTTATGCATTTTTATTGATAATGAACTCGAAAATCTGAATAAAATTTCATTAAATTTTCTTTCCTTCTAAATCGTGATTTGGTTGAAAATGGGTGATTATTTTTTCTTCCGTCAGTCTTAAATGTCAGATTAGTTTTCTGAAATGCAAGGTTGGCAAGTGGTTAGTGATTTTTTGGTAACACTTTGCATTTGTATATGATTACACATATGTTTGGTTGGAGACATAATTTGAAAAGATTGAAATTATTGGTGACAAAAAAAATTGTAACCTATCTGAAAAATGTCTAAGAATTAACAT
Source organism: Eristalis intricaria (assembly GCA_964034865.1). Taxonomy (NCBI): domain Eukaryota; kingdom Metazoa; phylum Arthropoda; class Insecta; order Diptera; family Syrphidae; genus Eristalis; species Eristalis intricaria. The sequence goes on along the minus strand of OZ035877.1, from coordinate 58,939,368 downwards.
TTCATTCTATTCAAGGGTTTTATTAATTCAATTTCTACACGAAATTGGCATCACTGTTATTTGAAGTTACATGGGTTGAGCACATGTCATTCTTGAGTGAAGTTAGTTGTTTTGTTGACATTCCCCTGTAAATTGTATTTTCTTTTACATTTCTTCGAATCTCTTTTAAATTACACACAAAAGGCATATACAAAATCTGATTTAAGGAATAAGTGAATAACACTTAAAATAAATATTTCATTGAGCAGATAAAATGAGTGATGACGACAGGGATATTGATATAGAGAGTGACGTAAGGATGTTTTTATAAGTTTCCTGGAATAAAATAAAAAGTTTTACATATCTTAGGACGATAATGACTCGGATAGTGGGCGAATGCAACAAAGGCATCCTGGAGGGCAAAATTTTACACAAGTATTTATAACAGAAAACATAATCTGGTAGTGCGCAAAGCGAATTAATTATCTTGCTTGCAGGCAGAAAAGCGGGCACATCATAATGCTCTGGAAAGAAAGAGGCGAGATCACATTAAAGATAGTTTTACTTCCCTGCGTGAGGCGGTGCCATCATTACAAGGCGAAAAAGTAGTCAGACATCAACAAAATATGCTCCCAACATGCAGCAGAAACTAAAATATTTTCATTTCTTTGTATTATCCTGGTAGGCAAGTCGAGCACAAATTCTCAAGAAAACTGCTGAGTGTATCCAGATGATGCGCAGGAAGATACAATCGCATCAAAAGGACGTCGATGATATCAAAAAACAGAATGCAACATTAGAAGCTCAAAGTAGGTTGAATCAAACTGAACATGAGCTTTTAGTACATATTCCATTATTTTTTCATTTAGTTCGCATATTGGAGAACGCAAGGGAGGAACGATCTTCTTCAAATGGATCGAAGACACAAATCAAAGAAGAGCAGTGCTCAGATAGCTCCGATGGTGAGGAACATGATTTTAGGCGGCGAAATAAAAAGCTTAAAACTTCCTATCAGGCATAGACTATGTACCACAACGACTTATTTTTATCTGCTGACAATGGACGTATCGATTATCCAATAGTGTAAAACATTTATTTTGTATAAATAGTCTTAAAGGGATATAAGGGTAAAGAAAAACCTCAACAAAGTTCAACTTTTGTTTTACGATGTTTTTCATTTGACGAACACCATTTCCCGAAATTTTTTGGACAAAATGGTAGATTTTGGGTTTGGGGAAGCTAATTCTTTTACCCCGATCATCAGATAGTGGAACGAAGACGTCCATGCTCCGAGCATATGGGACAACGCATCAGAGGATGGCGCGTTTAGGGTGGCGAAGGGCCTCTGGAGACAGGTAGCCAGACATCACGTTAGTTGGAGAGGCTTTTTGGTGGCCCATGTTCTACCCCGGAATGTAGTGCCGAATAATGAAAAGAAGAGGAGGGAACGAAGACAGAGCGTAGTTTTTAAAATGAGTCAGACAGATAGTAACCGCGAGAAAAAATATTTTTTGTCCACCCATGTCATTGAATCGCATGTCAAGATTTTCAGACTGATTTACTAAAACAAGAAAATTATATGAATTTGCACTGATAAAAAATTTCCAAGACACAATTTAACGCAAGAAGTATTTATACAGATTGTGTTTCCACCTTAAGGACTCAGTGTTGATAATCGTGATTTGACACCAACGGATTGCAAAACATCTGTCACAAACGCGTGTTGAGTTGAGGTGTGTTATTTTATTCAGTATTTACGCCGAATGTTGGGTAAAATTGGGTGTAATGATAATAGACTTGAGAAATATACAAATATTATCTTTATTTCCCATGGGACAGGCGAATAAATTTTCAACAACTTCAAGGGTATATTAGTTTTATATTTTGTACTGTTGTATTTCATACAAAATCGGATGTACACACATGTGATTGAATGAACAATACTCCAAAACAGAAATGACTAAACTAAAAAAAAAGGCGAAGAAGTTAAGAAAAATATTGGCACAACGGAATCAATCGGAGAAAGTAAACAAAACATCTCGTATAACAAAGAAAACCAAAGTCGCAAGGAAAAAACTCAAAAAGAAGTTAAGAAAAATGAGTAAGACAAAAGGCTCAACAACTGAGGTACTTTTATCATATATACACTAAATATCTTATATTGTATTTGGAAATGTTATGTTTATATTGTTGTCAGTCGGCCTGACAAATTTCGGTCATGTGCAATAGGAACGTGTTTAATCACTGTTAAACTCGGTTGAAAATGGGGGTTGTTCGAGGGTTTGGTTTTGACACATCATCTTCAGTAGAAAAGTACAAATCAATTGAACCATCAAACGTTTTGTGGTTCTTTTAACATCGCTGGGAGTAAGATTACTCTCGTTTTTCGTTCTAGAATATATGGTTCGTCCTTTTTTCCTTAGTAAAAGTTCATATCTCAGTTAAGTTAAAATGGAAGATATTTGGATGGATGCGTGTAGAAGTCTGGAAATATCCGATGATATAGCACGCCCCTGGTATGAGAGAATTCGAAAAAAAATGGTTCAAGGTTCAGGTAGATTCTATCATAATTGGGATGAACTTTTATTACGAAAAGAGGACCATCTTCGCGAAGTAAGTTCAAATGTTTTATTTGCCGTGTTTTTTCAATACTACGAGTTTGACGGGAAGCGTAATTGTGTTGAAAAAAATTGCGAAGCATTCGATGAGTTTTGTTCCGATACTGAACTTAAAGATGTGAGTATAAAATCGGATACCCATGCTTTTGAACACTTGCTTTACACACATTACTTTGTAGACTGCAATGGCAAAAATTGTAAGAAAACTTCTTGGCGATGAGAGCATTGAACCCATTCCAGGAACAGAGGGAGAAGCAGACCTTCTCCAAGATTTGGATCTCTTGGTTTTAGGGTAAACGATAAAATATAATTCCCCCCTATCGTTACGAATAATCCAAAATTCCACGCATTACAGGTCATCATTGGAGGAGTACAAGAGGTATAGAGAACTCCTGCGAAAGGAATATTCGCACTTAGACGATGATAGTTATAAACAGATGCGTTTAAAGGTTGCCCATCATCTAAAAATTTGATTACTTTATTTGTAAAACCAATTCATTTTTGTTCAAAGGTGCTGCAAACATTTCTTATGATTCCAACTATATTCGCCACAGAGGAGTTCAAATCTAAGTTTGAAGCGATTGCTCGTGCGAACATTGAAAGAGAAATTGAAGACCTAAAAAATTAGTCATCTCATATATGTATCGTTTTATGATTTTATTTCCCCCCCCAGTAAAACTATATTCTTGCTAGTGGTAACTTGCAGGGACGTCTTGCTGGATTGCTTAACCGCACATACATACCTATGGATGTTTTGTATTTAATTCAATCGATATGATTTTGCTTTAATTTAAGTGGTATCAAAATTCTTGCTTGTATTATTGTGAAACGATGATGAATAAAGTGTATACAAACATTTAAACGCAATCGTTTTTTATTCGAAACAGTAAACCTATTTATGAAACCGACAACAATGAAAAATCAAGATATGTTTAATTGTTGTATACTAAAAACAGAGCTCTTCGATAGTAATATTGCAGCACGACTAATCACTTATTGCCTCTTATTTGCACCTTCAAAATAAATGAGGCGGGACATATCATTGGCTGAGTCACAGTCAACAATGTCGTAATCATTATTTACCTTCCTTAATCCTCCTTAAAATGTTCAATTTCATTTACTAATGATCATACTCACCATCACTTTCTATGTAAACACTAGAATATCGCCTGTCTTGTAAAATTACACAAAAATTAAAAAAAGCTCTGTTAATATACCGTTAAACAATAAAAAACTATCTTGATTGAATGAGGTAAGTACAACCACCAACCCTCAAACATTCACTAACCCTCTCTGTTTCTTAATATCCTGTTATCTAATTATCGGCTGACATATAATTTGTTTAAAATGAAGGTCGTATCGGATTCCTGTCCATCTACTAGTCATGAAGCCAGAAAAGAATCTTCAAAGACACCACCGGAGCAGACAACTCATCCGGCAAAATCGTTCGTCAAATTTAAGGATGATAAGTCTCGAACACGCACAAAGGTTTGCTTTTTTAAATAATTCAATTGAATAATGATTTACTTGGTTTCAGAAATATATCACTCAGTCAAATGGAAAACAATCGCATTTTGGATGCAGTCCAAGTCAACAAATTTCAAGGAAAATTCTACGCACAATTAAGAGAAAAATAAACTTGAATACTTCAAGAAATCAAATCGCAACAAACTACAGACCTAGAAACAGATACAGTGTTTGTGATTTAACCGTAAATCTAGTTTCACAAAGAACAAGAGCCAATGACGAGGACGACGATGACGATGACGATGATTGTGTATTAATTGATACCTCACCGCCGGAAATTATACTCATTGATGACGAAAGTGTAGCTAATTGCGACACTTTAGATGTTGAAAACATGTCGAGTGAATTAAACATTTCAAATATCTCACATTTAGGCAACAATCGTAACCTAGTCTTGAGAACTTATCATCCAATAGGGAGTGCGTCTAGCTATCAGGAAAACCAAAGTATTTTCGGCGAGGCGCTTCATTCGACTCCCAAACAAAATCCAAATGACAGCACAATATATCCCGTAGCGCCGCGTTACAAGAAGACCGTGTCCATGATACTTGAGGAAGAAACACCAATTATTCCCTCAGACAGCCGCTCTGTGCTTGGTGACACAATTGGTAAAAGAATTTCTCGTCGAAACAGAAGAACTCAGCCTGAAGATGACTCGGTCATATTTGTGAGTGAAGGTCAGCAAAAACCGCCCATGATAACATCAGACTTTATTCCGTTAACGACTGATACAGAAAAGGTAATTCAATTTTAGCTTCTATCTTATCTAACTTCCATGAGGTCTAAATTAACGACAACTACACAATATGCATGCTTAATGTATATACTCATATAAATTTTGTTTCGTTGTTCTATCGTACATTAGTATCCCGTAAGCCCAACGAGAAGAGAACCGAGAAAAAAACGTGCATGCAATGCACTATTTAACTCAAAGGAACAAAAGCAACTCCAGCAATATAATGAGAATGCCTACAATCCGGACAAGGACACTCCGACAACTGCGCCACCAAAGCGCATGGTGATTGTTGACGGTAGCAATGTGGCCTATCAGTAAGAGGAATTAAGTTTTAGTTGTTCTCATTAAATCATGCAAGTATCATTTTGTTTAACAGTCATGCGCTGAACAAGGAGTTTTCAGTGAAAGGCTTGAAAATATGCCTCGAATACTTTGAAAAATTGGGCCACGAAGTAAAAGCTGTTGTACCCCAATTTCGTTTGCAAAAACTTAAATCGACAGATCCAGCAACATTGGAGAAGCTCCATGAAGAGGGTAAAATTGTTTTCACACCATGCAAAAATCTACCGGGCAAGTCATCCACTTCTTACGACGACAGGTAAATTCAAATACAGTGAAACTTCTCTCTACGGACATCCCTCTATAATGGCCACCCCTCTTTACGGATAATTCGGTGTGGTCCCGGCTTGAAGGTATTCGTGTACTTCAACCCCTTCAGAAGGGAACGCCCTCAAATAATCGTGTTCCCGCTGCTGTCCGCTACAGAGAAGTTTCACTGTACACACATTGTGTAGTTCAGGAAAAAAATGCAGTAATGATTTTAATTCTTACCAGATTCATACTTCAGCTGGCAGCAGAACTTGACGCAGCGATTGTATCGAATGACAATTACCGCGATCTAATGAATGAGAATCCTGCCTTCAAGAAAATTATCGAAAACCGTGTAGTCGGATTCTCATGGTGTAATGATTTGTTCATTCTTCCCAAAGACCCCTACGGCAAGTGGGGACCATCACTTACCACAATATTGAATCGATCGTAAACGCGATAGATTTTCATTAATTTCTTTTGAATTGTGAAAAACAACTTACAACAGGTTAATAATTTAATGCTGTATTTAATTTTAATTTTTCCAACGATGTATAAAAATGAAATTATTTTACTTTTAATTTCTTAATTTTTAATTTGTTACTATTCTTATAAATAAAATATATTTTCATAATACCTAAAATAATCCTTTGATTACATAATTTACTTAAGTAAATTAAATTCAAAAGAAGAGATACAATTTGAACAGGATACAGACTGCCTATCTCCCCCTCAGTTCATTTGTTTATCAGCTGCATGCTCCATCCGTTGAATCTAAACGCTATCATATCGTGGAGGCGGCGAATCATTTATATCGATGGGACTTGTATCCTCTGCGGAGATGTCGACGGTTACATTCTCATCATTTCGGGATGCAGTTGCAGTGGCTTCCTTTGCTTCCAGATAATGTTTCATCACTTCATCATAGGTAGGTGGTAGATCAATTTTGACATGCGCACCAGGTTGACTTGTGCTGGGTGGGTCGGGGATGGTGACACTGCTGGCATCTACTGTTGCGCTAACGCTTGATACTTGAGCTTGACGAGCTGAAAGAAATTAATTGTTCAAATACACATTAGTTGATTGGAACAAATGTATCTTAAGTGACTTCAAAAAATTCCCTAGAATGTGAACGAGGTGACTTACGGACACACCTCTATAGTGAAGACTTCTCTTTAAATAAGGAGTTGTGGTCCCACCATGAAGGTACTCGTGTGTTTCAACCCCTTAAGAACGGACAATCTGATGGTCCCGCTACTGTCCGCTGTAGAGAAGTTCCACTTTATTTGGAATTCTTTGTCAAATATATTGAAAAGTATGTAATGATACACTTTTCAAATAAGACGTGCGACCCATAGTCTCGTGGATAAAAGTTTTACTTAACAAGAAATTAATTGATTTTTCCTGAATGCCTGCCCAGTGCACTCTACATATAAGTTGTCTCTGGATGGCACAGTTGGTTTAGTGCCTGCCGCTCGTTAGCGAGGTCCCCGGTTCTAATCCCAGTGAAAGCAAATTTAATACGGTTTTATCTGGTTTTCAAATCTGGTCCATTCACCAGTTGCCGTTGGGCAAAAATTAACTGTGGTAGTAGCCTGACTGTGGGTATCACAATGGACCAACATGGTATATGTGTGCTGGTGAATTCACTAGTAGCCCCTCTACCTAACCTAGCCTAAGTGGTGTCTCATACAAACAGTTGGAGAAGTTTAAGTATCACGGGATCTTTTTGAGGATCAATGGGAGGAGCGATAGTTTTACCAAATGGTAAGGCTTCGGACGGCAGCTTGTTGGGACGAAAATGGACAGCTTGTAGTAGAGACGCAGTAGATACTCAGAGTCTGGAAAAATCACTTCTGCAGACTATTAAAAGGCGATGAGAACACAAAAACCGCTGTCAGGCAGAATGTTATTTTCAATATGGACAATGATAAACGAGAATTCCGATCCCCAAATCTAGACGAGGTCACGAGTAGTATCAATACTGAAGTCTAACGAGGCTACAAGTGGGGATGGTCTGTTATTTTCTTTAAAATCTATAAGGCAGCTGGAAATGATCTGGATGGGCGCATGCACCAACTCATGATAGCGTGCCCGACGAGTGGAATCTCATTATCGTTTACCCGATCCAGAAGAATGGAGTCCCCTTTGACTGCACCAACTAGAGAGGCATAAGTCGACTAATCATCACGTACAAGATCTTTTCTACCTTTTTGTGTGCCCCATGAAGTCGTGTTTGAACAATCTGATAGAGCGATATCATTTTAACTTTAGTTCAGGAAAGTTAACTTTCTTCATACAGCGGCAGATCCTGGAAAATACATAAGAAGTTAAAATCGACGCACACCACCTATAGGTCGATTTCAAGACCTGCATAGAGACGAACTTAACAACGCCATGTCTAGTGTTGACATTCCTGCCAAACACGTCCAGTTGTGTGATCACTGATCATGCGAGTATTCTATGTAGACTACGAATAGTACAAGTGGCAAGTGATCTCCCCCTCCCTCACTTCCCTTGATTTTGAAATACCCTTCCGTTGTTATGTCCCAACACGGGAGGAGTGGAGCTCCAATGAACATCAACAATTCAACATCCATCCACATTTACACGGATGGGTCGAACATAGAAAAAGGCACCGATTAGGGCACTTTCTCGGAATTTTTTACCCTGCACTACTCTAGGGACAAGGAATCCGAACCGATGAAGACTGTGTTTTTCAAGCGGAGGTCCTGGCGGTCAAGGAAGCGGCCAAAATGGTATCATTGTTGGAAATATCACCGATTAGATAGCAGATAAACTTGCTAGGAAAGGGACCGAACCGACCCATCCCAGACAATCCCATGGTTTGATATAATAACAAGAAGAAAGTGTATAGCAAAATCATGGAGTTAGCTAATGAAAGGTGGAGCTCTTTTCCCACATGTGAAACCTCTCGAACGTTATGGCCTAAGTTCAATAGTACAAAGACCGACATTATTCTTCAATGCAGCAGGAGGCTGCAGCGAATGTTAGTGGGAGCGCTAACTGGCCATAATCATCTGAGATACCATGAACACAAAATGGGACCTACCCATGACATCATATGCTGAGGCTGCGGGGGTGAAGAGGAAATTGAGGATACTCCTCACTGCCATTGTCGTTGCCCCAGTCTCTGCCAGAATACTGGGAGAATTTTTCTTTCATGATCTCCATGAATTAACAAACATGACACTAAAGTCTATTTTCAGGTTTATCAAGACCTCTGGATGGCTGGACGGACAAGCATAACAACACCCCGCAACCACCAAGGTTACATCCCCCATGGGCATCACAATGGGTTCAACTGGACCTAAGAGCGACGGGACCCTACCACGTCTACCCATCGACCGAACATAACCTAAAAATATATAAATTCGCTTTAGTGAGCTCGCTTGCACCGAAACCACTTTGTGCACTCACATTCGTTTAGTTCGTGCTAGTCAAATTCGCAAGCACCGGAACCGCAGCCAAAGTAATAAGCATAAACAATCGGGATTGTAAATCGGTAGGTAGTGAACATTTTACATTTTGGAATATTCAGCAATATGTTTCCACCATTCCACTAATCTTATGCAGTCAGATATGTACTGCTTAAAAGTCGACTGCGAATGTTAAGACTGTGACGACTACATCTGCCGAGACTTGGCAGCACTGCAGAGGATACCCTTTTCAATATGTCCCGGATGAAGGAAAGGAGACGGCATTCGTTAATGAACGTTTGGCGGGGATAGTAGTATATGATATACAAACAATAAAGATAAAATCTGAGTAGACGTTGAAATTTCTTGAAGTAATTAATTGTTTCGTTAAAAGACCTTACTGTAATTTAATATTTCACGAACAAAAAGTATTGTTGTAGCTTGAATTCAACTCATATCTTGCAAGGCAATCTAAGTCTGTACTATTTAATTGTTCGAACTAATTTTTATGTGTCACAAGCACCAATCATATTTTATTTTTAGAAATATGATTGATGTTTGTGATACATGACGATGGTTTACAACTTTGAAACACAAACAATAGACATTTTTCGTAAAAATGAATGATATCTGCTCAGTTCCAGAAATGAAGTATTACAGAGATTGACGACTTCACAGCTGATTGCCCCTAGTCCATCGACGAATTTGAGTGCTTTTTTGACAGATATTCATGAATTTTGACGGTTATTCACGAAATAACGTCAATGCCGTATTCTGATTGGTCAATTTCGTCTAAGAAAACGTTATAAAAAACAGTTGTCAAAAATTTTAAGGGGCAAGAGGATGTAGATGTCCTGCATCTCTGTAACACATCATTGCTGCTCAGTTCCTTTGACTCAGTACACGTTCTGAATGGGATAAAATAAGGTATGAGTCTCCATTATGAGCAATAGGAGAAGCAGTAACAAAAACAATTTCGAATAAAGGAAATATTTACGCACAGATAAATGAGTTCCCTAATGACACTGTGGTTGATGTTTTTTTTATCTGAACTTCGGAGAGATAAAATTAATCACTACTGAATAATTTGATTGATTGACTTCGATATCATCCAATTGTGGACTTTTTGCAATTTTAATCCTTTTTAGCACGCAAAACAGCCACGAATAAATGGTTTCAAATCAATGTAAGGTATTCAAATTGAAGTCACAAGACTAGCATTTTCTTACTCTGTACAGTTCTTGCCTGCCTGCGGGATACTCGTCTGGCCTCCTTTTGTCGTCGTCTCACTATAGCCTAGTAAGCAATGCCCAGTTAAATAATTATCTACGACAATGTTTTTATATTTCTTACTGTACCTTTGTTATGCTTAAGAATGATACGAGCACAAAGACTACAATGACGTAGGCATAAATATCATAACTGTAATCAGCGACTGGTGGATCTGTCGGATAGATCACTATCGGAGTTTCCGGAATCAAAACGGGAAACGGGATATAAGTATAATTTGCCATAACCAGCGATGGCGAAACAGACACTGCGATTTAATTGACTTTCACTGTAACACTGAATTGGGGTAACTGACCAAAAATGATAAGGTTAAGGTTTTTCTTATAAGTTAAATCAGTGAATGGTAATCACTTCGTATCAGTGTTTGATAAAAGCAAAAAGCTTTGAATGATTGGTGTGTAAACCAGAAAAACACAATACCGGCCAAAATGACAAGATAGCGTTATATCTATTAACCTATTGTCTTATTGATATTTGGGGCATTCCTGGGCAGGTTCGATATCATAGACGACATATTTTGAACTTTGATTACTGTGCAAGGTATGAAATACATATCTATCACATTTTATTGCAGAATAGAGTTAATCGTATTCAGCTGATATTCACGCGCTCATTTTAAAAAGAACAGGTTTGCAAATGGGCATTGATGTCAAATCTTTGCCAAAAACAATCATGGGCAGGTAGAGATCATAGTTTTGATTAGTCGAGTCACTTTGACAAATTTGTATTCTCTTACTCACTTTAGTGACTCTTCTCACCCTCACGGCGATGCTTTGTATTCTATTATTCAAATTTCACATAAAGTGACTAAGGGAATACAAGTGACACATGTTTTTAGGTGACACGACTAAGAGAATAATGATGAGTCCGATTCTACTCAAATATTTGGAGCCAATAGTACGGTTGAACATTTAAAACTTTAAACATAATATAATAACTATTTTTTTAATTAAATGAATTACGTTTTTAGTTAAAAATAAAACAAGGCAAAAGCAACAAAAGCACATACAACATTTATATTTCCAAATTCGGAAATAAACTTTTAGCGATAAAGCTCTTCGGAATTCATGAAATTCGTATGAATAGGTATAAAACACAAAACTTAACGCTAGCATAAAACTTGGAACTTCCAATTTAACCAGGAAATGTTGGACATACATACCTGTATTATTTGTTGTGTTTTTCAATTTCCTTGAGAGTACACAACTCTTCCATGTCATCAGAAGTACCTATGTGTGGTAATTTAAGATTTAAACACATACTTCTACAACTTGTGCTTTACTCACTCTTAAAAAGAATAAAAAGAAAGGTAAGGAAACTATCACAAGCAACCAAATACTGATTGCATCCATTCTTTAGATCTGATGTGACTTGAATATATTTTTGAAATTTCCGACACTTTACTGACTTCGCTCACGAACTTACATATTTCAATAAAAAAAACACAACCGAAAGAAAAACGAAAACTTTAATTTAAATAAAGCGTGGTTGCTTTGAATACAGTCGAACATTGATAATGATTTTTGATTCTTTTTAAATACCGCAAGTAATTCTCTGTTGATAAGATTACAATATTTGCTCGTATTCACCACGCAGCCCCGGGTTATTCATTCAACAGCTTAACACCGTTTGATGGATCACTACACTCTGTTGATTAAGGCTTCTCTAAGGAATATGCCGGCATGATAGTAGGTAATATGTTGAGCAGTGTATGGAATTATTATTATAAAATTGAAAATCATTTGCTTCTTAGACTTGCTGCGATTAAACTCATATAATTTGTAAGTAAATAAATTTCATTCATTGCTTTCACGCGATCCATTATATGTATAAATAAATCGAATGTTCTCTGCTGTCTCGATCTCCAAAATCAAATCAGTTTATTTGAAATTACACGATCGATCGTGCACAAATAAGTTTCCACAAAACTATTGTTAGTTGCAAAAAAATGTGTACGCTTATAATTTATGTGTTTAATATTAACAGACGTGTAATAAATAGAAAAGCAGATATATTAAATATAAATCATCTTACAGCAATAATGTGCTACCAATATTTACTCAAATGCTATCTCCCAGATGAGACCGCCTCTGTACAGCGGATGTTTCCTACCAAATGTGATACATCATTTCAGATAAGAAATGTCAAACATTTTTCATCAAATCCTCATACATTTGCGGAGTTCGAAGGTGATCGTTAAAAAAATGAGCGGAATCAAGGTAGAAATTCGGAATTCTATCAGTGAATTTGGAATAATTAAAATCTCTATTTTCTACCCCATATAGATTGAGTTTGCAGTGCAAATGTCAGGCGAAAAATGTGCCGATAAAGTGAGGAAATCACTCGAAGGAGTCGGCGATGTTTCAATCGACGTCAAAGAGGGACGAGTTGTTGTAACCACAAAGTATCCATGGTCAGAAATACACGATCGCATCGAAAGAAGCGGAAGGAAAGCAGTACTGAATGGATTCGGTGGTAGGCTAGACAGAAATTAACCTCATTGGCTCGTCAAATATTCGAAACTTTTCACCCCTATAATCATAGGTCAATCGGCGGTCGCGATGATAAACAATTCTAAACCAAGTGCGAAAGTCCAAGGCGTAGTACGATTTTCAGCTATTACCAAGAATGAAGCCGGTTGTGTTGTTGATGGTGTAATAGATGGACTGACACCCGGTCTACATGGAATTCATATTCATGAGTGTGGTGATTTGTCAGAGGGCTGTGGTGCTGTTGGCGGTCATTACAATCCAAGAGGATCACCACATGGTTCTCCACAAAATCCCCCAGATGCGAGACATGCTGGTGACTTGGGAAACATTCGAGCCGATGACGAAGGAAGAGCCACGTTTCGTTTCATCGATCCAGTAATTGAGGTGTGGGATGTTATCGGGCGGTCAATTGTTGTTACGCAAAACCCCGACGATCTAGGTTTGGGAGGCAACTCGAAAAGTCTGACAGACGGTAACAGTGGAGAGAGGTAACTAGCTGAGTCACGGCATATCGATACTGATTAACCATGTCATATTTTCAGAATCGCCTGCGGTATTATCGCTCGGTCAGCGGGAATCTTTCAAAATTTCAAACAAATCTGTGCCTGCGACGGTGTTACTCTCTGGGACGAACGAAATAAACCACTTGCGGGGGGAAACCGCAGCACGAACGGGAAATTATAAGATTAGTTTAAGTTTATCGATTTGTTTGAGGTGTAAAAGTCTGAACAGGCATTTTGGGTAGTCGGTGTCTTTGGTTTAAATATATTTATTTTAACATTCAAACTGAGATTTTGTAGTTCAAGGTGTGTACTGAATTTAGACGCCATCGGGGAAGAGGTCTTCATCAAGTTCTATAATTTCACTGTTCTCCATGATGTCTGCGATGCGTGTTCGGCACAACAATTTGTAATCTCGACAGACTTGACCACACATTACTGGCGGGGATATAGCTGTCTTCACGTGAATCTAAAATGTACATTGATTATTATTACGAGGGTCTTTAGTGGGAAATGTCTACAACCTCTAAGTACTGCTGGTCGGTTTCATAGGGCACAACGCTAGTTAGAACAGTCATCATTGTTTTGAATTCGCTTGTGTTGAATACAAATTTCATATCTCCAATATTTTGTTTGTACCACTTTGCATAGTTCTCAGTTTGATCATTTTGAAATAAGCAAACTGCACGTATGGACAGTAACACGTGGGCCATCATTTCTACGGATCCATTTTCAACAATTGTCTTCAATCGATCCTTAAGCCATTCTGCGTAAAAAGGTTGGACGGTTGAAGATGCACATTCAGAGGGGATCATATTTACTTTTAATGAACGCACAGTGCTGTGGTGGCGAGTGTTTCGTTACTGACGCCAGAAGGTGCAAATAATTCTTCCATCCTTTGAATTGAGCATCGGCTGACAAGTTGAGGATTGTCTTCACGATATTTGTGTCACCCGTCGATACTGCCTTAAATAAATGCAAACAAGTTAAACACAATTCATGTGTCTGAATATAACCCGTGGGACAATCTGACAGAGGACGCCCGCGTTTAAGGTGGCGCACCCAGGTGGAGAAGGACCCCAACCAACTTGGCGTGCGACACTTGTGACAGCTAGCCAGATACCGTGCTAGCTGGAGAGGCTTGTTGGTTCAGGCCCAGGTCCACCCCGGACTGTAGCGCCAAATAAAGAAGAAGAATATAACCTTACCTTGTTGTAGAAATTGGAACACAACTCATTCTTTTCGAAGTTGTGTACGAGCCAGTTTGAGAAGTTTCCAAATGCATTTTGTAAGGAGTTTGAGTGCATCGATAAAATTACTTTTGTATGGTTGTGTACGAACTTTGTGTGCAGTTCCCCTAAAATATGGATTTAGAGGTTCGTTGATTTACTCACATATTCAGTCGCCTCCCTCTTAATCGAGCTACTTTTGATGTCGCATAAAAATTCGACTTAGAGGAGGCGACTGTAAAATAAACCCACTTGGTAAACTATGTTGTAGGGCGGCCAAGTACTCGAAGTTGTTTAATTTGGGATCATTCGCAAGGTCAGCGAACAAACGTCGAATACTCTCATCAATGTATTCCGTAATTTTGGAACCCGTCATAAGGTCTGTAAAGAAGTCATGTGTATGTAGCATCCTTGATTCAAACATAGACCTTACCATAGTGCCCGCATATGATCAGATTTGCTAGCAAGTCAAATTCCGTTTCAAGAAAATCATTCAAAACTAACTGAATGTGTTCGTCATCAGTCTGACTGTAAATCAGTGCATTTAATAAATGTAGATTCTGATAAAATCCCCTACCTAAGTATATATTCCGTAGCTGTTAGAATCCGCAAACGGTTGAGACATCCGAGGACTCTTACACTGGATATATTCCACAATAGTTTACAGAAATAGTCTGCAACGATGGACTATGGTTTTTGTTTCGCATGTGATACGGATAAATGTAAGTATGGGGAGAAGATGTGAGTACCTTTTCATTGCAATCCAAAGTTTGCATTAGCTGGACGAACTGGTTGTTCAATGCATGTTGCATAGTATGATTGCACATTTTGTCAATTGCCTGTTTAAATTTAAAATGAAAAAAGGGAAACCACTTACAACTTCTGAAATGTTTTCATGTTTTGGTGCATACCTCAAGTACCATTCTTAGGCTGTGTGGAACCAAAAGTGAACTTGAGTCATGAGCTTTATCTACAGACTCCGTCGTATCTATCATTGTCGTATTAAAAACTAGAACTTATTGTATGAAAACGTGAAATAGACAAAATATTGCCCGCAACACTCACAATATTCAACACACTTGTTGCAGCCCGCCAAATGATGCCAAGCATTGTCAAATGACAGGAGGAGAAATGTTATTCGATGACGTTCAGGCGTTTAGTTATTTTTTTTATATTTTTTATATTTTAACATATATTTTAACAAATCTATTTTCTTTTATTATTATTATTATTATTACATATTATAATTAATATATTATGGATTAATAGCTTGGATTAATTCAAAGGTTGGGCTACAGTCAGTTATTTTAATTACGTTATAAATAATATTATCGCACAGAGTATATACAACAATTGTGCGATTAGGAAATTCCATGATTAAGGTACTGCAATGGTCGGCAAGTCTGCGGAATGTTCTCAGCATGAGCAAATTCTGTAATAAAAAAAAGTACTAACAGAATGTGCATATGAATCAAAACCCTGCGCCGTATGAATAACAATCGAACGACTGTAAGTTCCACTGTTGAATTCTCAAGATTTGCCTTAGCTTATCTATTATCATTATTTTTTATGATTAATAGAGCTTATCATTTAACATTCATTCCATCTAGGTATACTCTTCAAAGAAGTTCCATCTAATGTGACTTTAGAAAACCCAATAATGAGGTTTGCAGTAATTATCTTACGATAACGGTATGTCAAAGCTGTTATCAATTTATTGCTGATTCACTTTAAAGAGCACCACACAATACAAAAATCTTTTATTTTTTCCGCACTGGACATGGTTCCAATTCATTTCAATTCAAGTCTTTTTGCAGTGATAACCTTTGATTGTTATTTTTAGGCATTAATTATGATATTTTATATAGTATACATAAGTATTTTAATTGTTCTGTTTGTTGGAGTAAGTTCATCAAAGCTACATACTCATGTCCATGAACTGAATAATTTTATTTGGGTTTCTTCTGTGTTTAGTGGTGTATACGCAAACGTTTCAAGTATCGGAAACAAGTTGCAACTGCGGCGGCAAATCGAAGGCTACCTGCCGGGAATTCTAACAATGGTTAGTTTACATTTTGTTAATTTTCATAAATTCAACAATAGGTGCTTAGTTTTGTTTTGCAGTCGATATATGTATATGTATACATAAAAGGTGAGATTTAATATTTTTTCGATCATGGGGACTCGTTCCTATAACCGTATTATCTTGTGATTACTCGGCAGTAATTTTAATATCTCGAAATACGCCACGAATATTGCGATGTCTAATCAACCGTTAAATCAAATAAGTGCTCGTGCATTGTCCAATAATTATCTGTAAAGATCAAAATTAGGTTATCTGACTTAGAAGATTAAACTATGGTATTTATTTAGTTAGGTACATAGGCGAGTTGGCCACAGTTTGGTATTGTAAACAATTGGTAGGTCCTTTTTGATGTCACTAAAATCGGAGTATTGTAAGTGTCAGTCATCTTCTGTCCATTTTGAGGCTTCTGTAAATTCAAGAAGACTTATGATAATTATGAGGTGATGCCACATACGCGTAGATTTTCGTAATTAAGAAAAAAATCCTACATGCGCTGTGTCTTAAAAAAAAATCTCCTTAACTGGCCCATACACGGAATGAATGAATAATATACAATATTGCCCATATATGATCAATATTTTCAATATTGCACAATAAATGTTAAAACTATTTGAATTGCAATACAAGTGCGTAAGTTGGCCAGTTGCGGTGCAAGCATTTTTGGCCAAATTAGAGAGGTAGCCAACTTATAAGAGTGCCTGTTTTTTTTTTCTCTACGAAGGTCAGAAAAATACTGAAGTCATTTACAAACTGTAGATGAAGTCTATGTACATCCCAACAAGATGTAATACGAACATTTTTTTGCGCTGTCTGTCCGAACGCATTTTTATACACACCCAACAAATGCCACAATTTCTTAACGAAATTTACTTTTATTCACATCACACATCAGACGCCTTTCGCAGGCAGGTTACTTAGAACGAAAGGCGAAATAATATATCAAAAAGTGCGGCCAAGTTCCATGATTGACAGGTGACCAACATATAGAGGTATCTGGAGGCATATATGTTTGTCATTTTCTTGGTGCTATAATATACTGTCCAATTCCGGTGGCTAACTTACAAGGGTGACCAACTTGACAGGTTTCACTGTAATGAAGTGGGCGATCCTATTATCTTCCTCGTCGTTCCAACAGTTTCTGCGGAAGTCGCCATTCGAGTGGTTGTCACTTATGTTTATTGTAAGGAAGTTTGCGACCATAGGACCCATGTCAAAATGAAACCTTGTCGTTTTGCAGGTTTCCATTTGATTCCATTATACCTTGATATTCGTGATGGGAGCCATAAACTACGAATCAGTTTAACAACGGAATAGAGCATGGCCACGATACCAATGGCACATACAATTGGTGAATGACCTCAACTAACTTGGCGTGGGCATTTGAGGGAGCTGATCAAAGTTCGGCTTGTTGGCCATTTCCACCACGGACTGTAGCGCCAATAGAAGAATGTTTCTTTAGTGGGTGCAAGTTTTACGCACTCCCATTTGTCTAGCTAGTACGCCGATTCTGACTGGAATATCGCTATACCCAGGAACCTAACATAGGGTACCATTGTATCTGATCGATATCTCCTTCAGTGATATAGAGTGCCAGCGTCCTGGAGTTCCTGGCATAGACGGTTTACCAGAGCCTTTATGACCGCTTGACAGCTAATTTAAAGGTTTATAGCTTTTTCATGGATCGGACCCGTTGATTGCGAGTAGCTGTGTGTGGACTTCAAGATTTCTGGTGGGGCAGTTTCGTAACTAAGACCTTTTGGGTGGTTTGTGACATTTGTAATTCAAGGTCCTAAGGGGTATTTAATGGGACTGTCCGAATTTGCGCTTGATCTTCTGGTAGACGTGCCAGTAGATGTATCTTTCAGCTTAAATGTTGCATCATTTTATACAGAGGATATTTTAACTCCAACTCTAGACTCTTTCCAATCGTGAAAGAATAACACGAACGATGATTCTAAGAGATAGGCCATGTCCCCTGCTTATGTTAGGTAGGGGGCTGCTAGTGCATTCACCGGCACACTTAGATCATGTTGGTCCATTGTGACTACCACTGATTGAACATTCCAGTGATAGTGTCGTTAATTTGATCCCAACGACCAACGGTGACTGGACCAGATCTGAAAACTAGATAAAAGCATATTAATTTTGTTTTCACTGGTATTCAAACTGGAATCCCTGCTAACAAAGGGCAACCACTTAACCAACTGCACTATCCAGTCGTCTTTTTTTTCGTCCGGTCACCTGCTTAGGGATGACAGATTTTAAAAATATTTTTGCTGGACAAAAAGACTGTGAGAAAAAAAACCATCTCTTTTGTATTTTTTGTATGAACGTCCATTTAACGAGGCAGGAGTAAGAAAATAGATGACCAACTACCAAATATAAAACTTAAGCGAATAGCAAATTATTGCCGAAAGTTTGTTCTTCGCCACATTACTGTGGTTGCAAAATATAGACAGAGAATGCATTCTTGCGACGAAAGTTCAAACTTTAGTTTATTTTTTGAATAGAAATCAGCTGTTGTACCTCGCCAGTGTCCACAAGCGTTTTAGGGACTTTTAACGACACGAATTATTTTTTATTATTACAGAAATGTCAGAGTGAAATGTGAAAAAATATTTTTATAGTTTAATAGCAAATTTCGAACAACATTTCGACACATTCGAGGAACTACTTTTCATGCGGGATACTTGCGGGACAAAAGTCTACCTCTGCTTGGTGTAGCGCCACCAATTTTATTATTATTACAAGAGAGAACTTAAGCCATAATCCAAGCTTGGTTAATATAAAGAGAGGGTTTGATTGACCTAAGTGTCTGACCTAACCTATGAATTTATTGTGCAGTATACAGAACACGCCTAACTATCTGATTTGCGCATGCTTATTAAACACTTCAAAACAACCATGAGATCATTAAAAAAACGCTTCGTTCGAGTTGGCAAATTCGCTTATCCCAGTCGTTAAAATAACTTTTTCGAAGATAGTGTTAATCACTTTGATTTTATGATTATCAGACAGCACGTGAGCGTTATACACATACAACAAATTTTATGGGAAATCTGTTAAAATAATACCAATTTTACGAACAAAGGGGATACTACCACTTCGTCAAAGTCCCCGATGGGGGTGAATCAAGTAACGTGTTAAATGACTCACGAGTGGCAATATTCATTCGTGTATATTCTTTTGTTGAAACAATGAGACTATACAAGGGTTGAATTCAACGCAGTCAAGCAACTATGACGAACTTGATCACATGTGTTGCTTGTTTATTTCCGTCGACGATATCTCATTGTTATGACGGAAGAGCAAGGAATTTTCCGTCAATCTGCTACCATTTCAGAAAATATTGGTGTGAAATCAGTTAATTTATTCCAAGGCATTTGACCATGATGCAGAGGAGGGAACTGCTTCCCTTTCAACTCGTATACCGAAAAGAACGTCGTCGTCCAACTTAAGTGAGTGGTTTTTCCTACACCCATCCACTGTGTGTTGTTCCGCTTAGCATTGGGATCAACTTATTTCACAGAAATAATAGCATAAAGCTGTGCCGCCCATTTGACGAGATTACCACTAGGTTGGGCAAGCTAATTCATATACACACATACCTTAGCCGCCAGCAGTTAGATACACACGAGCATTTGATGCACAACCAAGGCCATGCATTCGGCTTTCGTAACACACATGAATTTGCGTCTTCTTGGGTGTTTGCAAACCGTAGGCTTCAATGGGATTCATGGTCAATAAATTCCGACAGTCAGGCAAGCAAAACCTAAATAATGGCTTATGTTTTCCGTTCTGAATCAGTACTATTCCAATTCGGCTTATCTGCTATCTTAATAATTCGAGGCACAGTCGTAAAACGCGTGATAACAAATCGAACAACTGAAAGTTCAGTCATTCGGTTTTTGGGAGCGGTGCCAGATTTATTGTCGGCCGGTGGGAAATCGAATACGGAAGTCATTGTGATACACTCTTGCTCGCGTTATGTTTATGCAGAGACAATGCAGAGATTTGATTTTGTTCTTGGAACGCGTCTGAAGCAATTAATTTGATTGAACCTAAGGCGGAATTGGCTCTAGACCGCCTTGAAGTGGGCAAACATACAGACAAAAGTATTCTTTGTTGGATGCGGCACGATTTTCAGAGATAATTTCTAAAGCATAGCTGCCACGTCGCATAGCACGTTCGTTTTTTAAACATATTTAACCCTGGATGGTTATCCTTCGTCGAATTGAAGAACACCAGTTTCATTTTTAGTGGTATATTTCATTCTTTGTGGCTGAATTTTCAATACTTACAACGCCGGGAATAAATTTAGTTTATTCTCTTAAATATATGTCTCAGACATTAAATTAAAAAATCCTAGACTCATGGCTATGGTATGGTATGTGGGCAGGCGTAGTAAACCACGCTCACTTAAGTTCGTTTGGTCCCTTTGTGATACCCAGTTTTGGGGGCAGAAATAATCCTCTCTTCTTCCTACTTGTCGTCCTTCAGGTATTGTTAGTCATTCCATCCATCCGGAAGTCCTGATCAACCTGCAAATAGATGTTGAAGAAATTCCTGCAAGCTCATGTAAATTTTGGAAGAAGTATTCTCCCTGTGTTCTACGTCTCATTGCAGAGAAACTGGGGCTGTGACAAAGAAAGGGATGAGTATCCTCTATTTCTTCTTTGTCTACGCAGCCTCTGCATATGGTATGCTGGGTGATTTAGATCCTGTTACCATGCTATCACAAATGGTTGTGTCCGGTCAGCGCACCCACTACCATTCGCAACAATTTTTTTACTACATTAAAGGACTAGGCTCATGGTTAATAACGTGTAATGAGAAGACGAGTTCAAAGATGGACACTCAATACTTTCTAAGCATAGTTGTGAGGGACAGACGCTGACTGAGTAGCAGAGAGCGCCACCTGCACGCTTATAAATAGACTACGTTAACGCTGTGGTACCGGACAATTGCAAAGCCGATGAACTAGCTAAAAGAAGTTCCACCTTCCATGCTGATCGCTACAACTTGCCGTCTCCTTAAGATATATCCAATCAAAACTACCAATCAGGAATGGCACAACACCGGCCTTAAAACAAAGCCGCTCCCACCTAACCTAACCTAACATTGATAAATCTGTCAGAATGGTTAGGTACTTAAGGTTGATCTACAGTCCGGGGTGAACCTGGGCTTGGTCTGGAAGGGTTATTTTAAGACTCCCTCGGATATCTGCTGCTTGTTGCTATTGATTTTCAGTCTCCATTTGAGTGTTTAGTTCCATCGTTGGGTGATGATTCTTTTCCACTCTCTTTGTGGATATCTATATCATCGGCATACAAGAGTGTTTTGCTTTCACTTGCGTTGGTTGGCTGATCTACGGTAAATACGGCTAGTCCCATTATCGACTCTTGTGGTACTCCAGCGTTGATACTATTCACTGCAGATCTTGCAGTGTTTCCCTGGAACTGAGTCCTGAGAACTGAGGACGGTTGCTCAATAGCTTGTGTCAATCTCTGTTTGTCTAGTATTCGTTAGTTGGGGAGCTTTCTAATCCCAGATTTGCTTGATACACGCAGTGTGGGAGTGTTCAGATTAAGATCATATGGTTTTTGCTCAGCTAGGAAATTCGCACGTTTCACTGTTTGAAATGGCATGGCTCTGTTGTTCAGTACAGACGAAGTTTAAACAGTTAGGCAGTTGCATCTGACTATCGCTCATCTCTATGGGAGACAGTCTCATCATAATCATTTTCTGAACCCCAATCAGTTACTCCTGCGAACCCTTTAGTGTATCGTGCGTATCGGGGTCTATGAAATTCCGTATCACAGACGGAAGTCACGCTTTTTTTAATCCTGATAAGTGCAATAATTTCTGTCTGAAACACTCTGTAGTGACCAAGGAGTCACTTGGGCAGACTAATGTTAACGTTTGAGAAAACTCCACGGCCATCCACGCCAGCCAATCCTTCCCCTGTTTCCGAAACGTCAGCTTAGACATGCAATCATTTAAAGCAGGAGGTCATCTGTCCATGTTTCGCATTAGTAAGTATGTAGATGAGCACGGAGTTTTCAATATTATTCAGTAGAATGTCTAGTTTCTTAATGATCAGAGTTTGTCCAGTCAGAGCCCATTGTGAAGGGGCTACGAGCTAAGTTTGGCAATATGCGCAGCCCAGCTTATCATTTATCAAAAAAAAAAATAACTAAAATGTGATTATAGTGGCGTAGTGGGTAGGTTAGTCGACGACTTAATCTTACGAGGTGCCTAAGTTCCTAAGTACCACCTCTCTCTCGAGAAACTGAAAATGTTCAAATTGTATACAGCAATGGGGGTTTTGGAGTGGGAATTATGCAGTAAATCCCCTCCATTCGCACAGAACGAGGTGTTCCTGAAGAAACCGTGCAAAGGTCCACCTAGGACTCCCCAACGCTTGAACCATATTGCAACCTGAAGTCCGACGTGGATTCTAAAAGCCATATCAGTGTTATCAATCACATCGTTTGCTTAATGCCTCCTAAAAAATAGACAACTTAAGCAAGTAAACAAGCCCAAGCAAGCCTCAGGTTTAACATTATCATCGCATAACTTTCAATCGGTTAATACTCCGATGACACTTAATTAGCCGTTTGATTTACTCCCTGATATACGCATGCAGTCACTGAGTAGAATGCTATAGCGATATGACCATCATCTGTAACATTCATTGACAACTTGACTCATTCACAGCACCGCTCTTGACATTGACTCCCAACATTCGTCTTCAAGTCTTCCTCGTGCATTAATGATTGAATTTAGATAAAGAAAACCCCCATATAGCGCGGATACTTAAAGTTTTACTGCCAACAATGAGATTGCGCCATCTAATCAACAGATCTGCGATTAGCCTTAATCTTATCTATGAAAACAAAGAAGCTACGAACTTAAAAAAAAAATCAGCAAATACTTTGAAAAGTTTCTCATAATTTGTGTGTGATAATCGTTCAATACGACTCAGAAAGAACCAACCAACGTTTTCTGCCGATAGATGCCGCATAGTAGTTATTCGAACCGCGGCCCCGAAAGACTGGGCTACACTGGGGCACCGCAACAAAAGGAAATGTACTTCGGCGACGCTTGGAATTGAAACAAAAAAAAAGATTATGGACGTCTTTAGCATTTACATTACAGTTTTCTTTTTCTTGTTCTTAATTTTCCCCGCCATATTCTTCTGCATTAAAGTAAGATGAGTGAAATTCAAAATCGACAGACTGAAGTAACGGAATTAATCTTTTAGCTACTTGTATGGTGTCATTCGGAATACTGCAAGAGGCCGGCAGACAATAACGCTTCTCAAAGGCGAAACGACGGTATGTTGTTATCAGAAATTAAGTATTATAGTACAAAGATAGCCCACTTCACAGCTGATTGCCCCCTAGTCCATCAACGAATTTGAGTGCCTTTTTGACAGATATCCATGAATTGTGGACGTTTATTCAACGTAAATGCCATCATCTGATTGGTCAATTTGGATTGAGAAAACGTTACAAAAAACAGTTGTCAACAATTTTAAGGGGCAAGAGAGGTTGAAGTCGAGCATCTCTCTAATACTTCATTTTTGGTTGTTATTTTCTAGGCAAACAAGATAACTTCTCTCAAAGCGCTCAGTCGCGAGAGACCTTTTTCGACTGACGTTTCCTTTCAGATGTATGCTAAATGTCAGTTGTGTGCCGTGTATACGCTATCAAGCTGCTATACATACCGACTTATCTAATCAGAATAATAAAAGAGAACTATAGAAATCAGATAGCGAAAAATAAATTAGAAATTATTGCTGAAAATGAACGCAGCGTACGTCGCGTCGATTGGAATTGATTAGGGCGTTAAGTGGCTAGGAAAACAACTCGAAAAACGGAAAAAAAAACACAAACAGAATATCTAGAGTTGAGAGTGACTATAAATACTCAGGTGACATGGGTAGAAGTAATGTTTTTATCACATATATACTAATCGCGATTGTATTGTTTTTAATTTACAATTTTATAAAAGTAAAAAAAATTTAAAATAGTTATGATCTATAAGGATTTACTAATTTAAGTAAAATTCATTTCAGCTGACATGCCGGATGTACAAAAGCTGGAAATTGAATAGAAATAGAGAACTCGGTATATCCATTCATTTATGTTTACTGCACATGTGTTATTAAATAATTGTGTGTCCATCTAACGTGGTCGCTTCAAAAGTGTCAAATTTAAAGTCAAGCAATGTCATTTAGCTGTCGTAGACGTTCGCCTGACAGAATGTGTGTCCAACAGACAATGGCAATGGAATTATTGCCGCAAAAAGAAATCGGACAGTGATTGATATTTGAGATATTGTAATTTTGAACGCTAAAATTGTAGTGTGTCCGTTGTGAAGCGACGTAAATTGTTGCCAATTAAACATCAATCTCTCGTTGTGCATTTCTTGACATAATGCCAGTATCAATGACATAAACAAGGTCTCGTTTATGGAATTATCGATATCGGATTACAAACCGTCTTTGAATACAGAGTGTTCGGGTGGAGATATTTTTTGGGAAATTAAAGTGATGTTTTGTTTCTTTATGGAATGTGGCGCGGAATATTAATATTTTGACAGTTTTGTGCAATTCGTGCACGCAGTCCTGTCAGATATAGAAGATGGCTTGAAGCTCTGTTTGTTTACATGCATGTGCTGTTCATTTTTATAGACTGAATCCGTGACTTTCGCACGGAATGATAAGTTACCCGCATTAAGCAATGCCCAATTTGTCAGTGAAATGCCAACATTTGAACTTTTGCAATTTAAACTTGATCACAGAACTTTATCCTTGTTATATAATATTAAGGATTCTTTCAGAAAAACAAAATTGTTCGTTCGCAGTTTTGACACCGTTTACAATCCCACTATCGACATCAGAGCTGTAGATTATCAATCTCATATCAAGCAAATTATTTTTAGCAATATTTGAATGAATGAGTTCGTTCTTTCCCTATCCTAATCAAGAACAATAAAAACAAAGCACTCAAGATAAAGCTCAGTGCAAATGAAAGTAAATCAAACAATTACACGGCTCCCCGCAAACAACCTCAAGTTAACGATATGCTTACATCTACATACGCACTCATAAAATATTTCTCCACCCTACTCAATGAATTATTTATTTTCCAGTGCAACGTTCAACTGTGTATTCAATCCCGGCTGATCCTCTAGCAGATGATCCCAGAGGATTTCCGGATTTCTTTTGGAATGTTTCGCCGCAAACATCAACATCGCGAGACGCCATTCACAAGAATGACAAGGACCTACCAAGCTATGAGGAGGTAATGCAAATGGAGATGAGACAACAGGTTGTTGGCACACCAGCAACGGTAATAGCCTTACCAGCAACCCCAGCAACCCCAGCGATTACAACGAACGGGTCTACTTCTACAGCGGCAGGCGAACGTGTAGCGCCAGCAAGCACTGTGCCAGTGGTGGCAACCGCAAGTGTTTAGAATTTCAATGAACTTGTCTCTATGGAATTTAGGATTAATTTTATGCTTAAGATAGGATTATAACATATTTATAGTATTTTTATAAGTAAGAAAATATAAACATTTTTGCAACACGCATATTTAAACAAGGAGATCTGTTTCTCTCGTTCATTCAATAAACACTGTCTCATCGCTTCCTTAAGGGATATGTTCAAAATGTTGCAACACATCCTTGGAATCTTGGTAGTTTGTTTTTGCTCAGAAAATGCAAATGACGGCTAAGAATATGACAGACATGCATCCGTCTAATGAATTTGGTAAATGTAGGACTGTCTTTATGTCAATAACACATGTCTCACAACAACAATACTGAATCCTGATTGAAGCAAGTGTCTGAATTCGAACTCATCCGTAGATTCAACTCGTAGATTCAGACTTCTGGGAGCCCATTTCTTTGTCAGTCTGACATGCTGAACTGAGCAGCATCAGAATCAGCCCTCTTCTTCGTTTTATCAAAAGCACAAATTGGTTTGTGGAATAGAGCCTAAGATCCGCGTGGTAACACAATGGGCCTATGCCCGGCAGTCAGCCAGCTCAACGTAACCTAACCTAAGTGTCTGAATTAGTGGATAAGACGGAATTTCAGGTAACAAACCGACGCGCCGGCTTAAAGACGAGACCAGGTCAGGTACACGGGTGTTACTGTAGCCTTTTTTTGGAAATTTCCTGGTACTAATTGAATTCTTCTGTTGGTTCAGGCCACCCCGGACTGTTGCGCCACCAGAAGAAGAAGAAGAAAAAGAAGAATTGACAAAGGGGCTCCCGACAAAAAATGGAGAAATATTTTCACTCAAAGTCAGCCAGTCAGTAGAGCCACTGAATCAGGTTTTCTGACAACAAAACTCGTTGTTGTAGGCTGTAGTTGTGTAGGCTTGTATGCCAATTCAAATCTGTGTTGCAAGATCCATGACCCTAAGCGCATACAGGGATCAGGAGTATTTGAGAAAAAAATATTATAAGTCTAAATAGACTTTTGGTTTACGTTGTAAAGGTTGGTTGTAGTGGTATTTTCAAAAAGCAAATAAATGATGGTTGAATGAAGAGCGTAAAGGACTAAAATTAACAAGGATGTCAGAGCAGGTAATGAAAAGGTAAAAAACATACAATCCAAGGCGGGGCCTAGATACTCTCCACCTTCAATAAAGGGACTCAAACCTTCACCCACACAAATTTATTATTAAACAAATGAGCCAGTTTTTGAACAACCAGGAGGGTATTAAATTCTTTAGAAAATTCATGGAACTAAACTAGAATCGCAAAGAAGCTCTACAACTCAAGAAATCTGACCTAAGGATGATATGTGGAGCACTAACAGGACACGAATTAAATAATTAACACGCCTTATTTGTACAGAAATCTGTAGGCACTGTGACCAGACGAGAGAAACTATGAAACACATAATTAATCTACTGCCTAAGACTAGCCGAAGAAACAGATAATCCGTAACAGAGACTTCCAAGAAATCCCATCTAGAGAAGTTGGCAAATTTCTGAAGGCAGCACTTAACTCCTAGATCCCCTTCATTTCATTGGAACCGCATCCACAGTTCAACATTATTATGAAAACTGACGGACATTTTATCACCTGTTTTGTTTCAATTTTGAAATTTCACGTTTCAATTATTCTGAAGAACAGTTATTATTTATTTTATTAGCGTGAAAAAAGTACATTATGGATATAAAATGCTTTTTTTATGGATTAGAGAAGGGGAAGAACATGCTTTCGGTAAAAATTCGTTGGAAAATAAGATGTAGGGAGAAGGATATTTTATCGATACGGCATGATCATTCATTCATCAATTTACGTACAACAAAAGAATATCGCAAGAATTTTCCTTTGAAATAGGCGATGCACAGCGCAATAAGAATCTGTATAGCGTTCTTTGTAGAATAATAAGTCTGTCTAGACCCGAGACAAAACTGGCACCAATTTTTCCAAACGTCGATATGTTCTTTCCACGTTGTTACGACCTTAGCTATGCTACTACTATTATTAACCTACTTTCGAGTACCAGCACCAGCTTTCTTCCTAGATATTTGCAACCAATTTGATTCGGATTGAAAATCTCACAAAGTGTATGAGTTGCGTTTTTAGCAATAGAATTTCTTTTACACTACCCTACCGACATTCATTCACTTTCTCGATTTCGTTTTGAAACAAAATAAAATAAAATGAGCACAAATATATTTTTGGCATGCATTCAAAGGGTTTCTCTTACAGCAGCCAACTAGATAGCAGAATGAAGATAACCTTCTTCATGGGCGTTATCTGGCGTACTGAGTCCACTTGAATCCGTCTCAGATAGAAAAGATGAGGTTGTCCTGTACAACGAGGTAAACTTGAACAGAATTGTTTCTTAAGCTGATCATACATATTGGACATATTGGACGAACTATTATTTCTTCCAACAGTCTGATCTTTAGATCTTTCTACTCTGATAATATGTTTCGTAAAAGACTGCCCCGACTTTCGACTTTTTCTCCTGAAGCATTCATCTATATAGAGGCGTTTGTGACAATACAGGATCCGGAACGATGTCTTCTTATCTTTCATGACGTACGACAAACAATGGACAGCCGGACAGTGGACAGTACGAACGGGATTTTGTCCGACATTAGTTCTTGCAATAAATGGCAAAACGCTGCCTTCATTAAACAAGAATTCTTCACAAAACTGAAAAGGATAACCCATAAGAATATATTTTGTTTACGGAGCTATGTAATACACACCTACATACTTTCTTCTAGTCCCAGAGGATTTACCTAAATCTTCGCCATCGTCTATCAAAACTAATTCAATTGAACTCATGATTATTTGAACAATTTTCGACACAACAGAAAAGAAAACAAATGAAATTGCCTGCTGTTTTTAACTGTCAAATAAATGTCTCAGTCACACCAGTCAATTTATTCACATTAGTCAACAATTTTATCAACCGATTTACACAATAGCCGACATTTTTTTTATTGACAAATTTATCAATCGTCAATTGATTGATTTTTGACACACGTCTCTTTACCAGTTTCCACATCTTTTTTTTTTCATTTCATCAAACAACAAAGTATTTCCTTTCCTTTTTTTGTATCTTACTTATATGTCAGGCCTGTGGCACATGGAGGGTCTTAGCCTAAGCAATAGCTGCCTTCCATCGTTTACCATCCTAGGCGTGCTGCTTCCAGTCATCAACACCAAACAATCTTGCATACGTGATGACTTGGTCTCCCTCTCCTTCTCGAATCAGTACGCTCGGATTTGAAGACATTGGTGTCCATGCTCTCGATTTGGCCGAGCCAGAGCAGTCGACGGACTACATCCACATCTTGGTACAGCACGTAGAGTTCGCGGTTATCGTCGCTTTTCCTTCATTCATCTCTTTCACACTACCAAAAATCAGCTCTGTTGTCCAGCTTTCCAGCTGTATATTTTCTCCTATAATAGACTTCAAGGTGACCTCTAACGACATGACAAGATCACTT
Source organism: Eristalis intricaria (assembly GCA_964034865.1). Lineage (NCBI taxonomy): Eukaryota > Metazoa > Arthropoda > Insecta > Diptera > Syrphidae > Eristalis > Eristalis intricaria. The sequence goes on along the minus strand of OZ035877.1, from coordinate 58,909,880 downwards.
AAAACGACTTGGAAGTTTCGACGGTGGCACGCTTAATCAGTGATCATTTATTTCAATATGCATCGTCAACGCTTTGATGTTGAGAGATTAGTAGGTCATTTTCAGAAGCTATAAAATGCCTTAAATCATTAGACGAATGTACGCGTAAATGATTAACCTATTTTTAAACAGCCAACCACTGGTCAGACTTGGTCCGACTTAAACAAGTTATGACATAATAACACAAATGTGAAATGTCTGCTAAGACAACCGCAATTGCACCGGTTAAGTACATTTGCAACTGTGCGTATAATTACTTCACGCAGCTAATGCAGTAAACATAGCTGCAAGACCAATTTAAACGCAGCCCGTGCCCGTGGGTGATAGAGTCCAATGACAAAGCTTCAACCCGTTATCAAATAATGCACACGCTTGCATTCCACGCAGCAAACTGCATCCATGCGGATTGAATCGTAAGCCCAACCTATCGGACTATTTCGTAGGCCTATATGGCGTGATTATGCATTCACAGCAGCGCCGCCGCCGCGCCGCCATCACCATTAGCACTGCAGTCAGTCGGCGCAAACCAGGTTCACTTGGACACGGATCAAAGTCTTACATCCCAACGGCCTAAGTCAATGGACTTGCGCGAATCTGTGAAGTGAAAATATGCCAACGAATTGTAATCCACCACCACGCCGCCGCGCTGTAGCCGCGGGCATGTGCCAGTGTTCCACAAGAATCGCTACCACTCTTACACGCCGTGTGCAGTGTTGATGAATGCGTTTTTGCTCTTTTCATGCGTTTTCCGATTGTTTTATTTCGTGTATTCTGCGCTGAATTAATTTTCTACTTCATAGATACTGAAAATGAAACTACCACAGGGGGAAAGAGAGTGAGAGATCTCCACCTGTCCGACACGACACGACACAGCAGAAAGCATCTCCAGCACTCTGCGTGCGTCAATCTGTTACAAAACTCCTTTCTCAAAGAAAACCAAATGCAGACAAATGAATTGCATGCCTTCGTGAATAATAAACGAAGCGTACCTAAGCATAATTCAAGTCCAGCTGAGGTGAAAATGTATTGTGGATACAATCGCACACCGCCACGTCAAGCCGCGCCGCTTTGCCGTTGAGATAACATGAGGCTTAACCTTGCTACATAAATCCAGATATTGGAGACAATAGGCATGGACGCGTGGTTAAAACAGACAATTGCTCTTAAGTTACACAATATCTGGGACTGTGAACTATCTGTATGTAGTGTGTAGGTGCATAACGTACGGTCGCATGACTGTGTGGGTACTGTGGTCTCAGACACTTTGACTTTGCTCGCGACGGCTAGGCTGTCCCTCCCCTGCCGCATAATGAATGGTACCGACATGCTTGCTGAGTCACCGCGCCGCGCCGAGCTGCAGAATGCATTCGGTTGTTGTGCAGCTGAATTGAAGTTATTGTGGTCGCAATTGGCTCTTATGAATCACAGACGATTGCTGAGATACAACCCAATTTAGAACCAAGGTTCTTGTGGGGTTTTTGTCGTAGGTTCCATCCGATGTACTGGCATCTGATTCTCAGCGTGGACTGCGTAAAGAAAATAAATTGTTCACACGCGGAGTATCTTATTCTTAAATCGAATGCAAAGTGACAAATTTATGTTGCGAGTCGGACCACGCCAGGACTAGATTTACCGGGAAGGAATTGACACACCTCTAGCAAAATTGGGGGACTCGGGCTTAAGCCAATTTATAGAAGTTGCATTTACAACAATGGAAAACATGGGCAATCTCAACAGCCGATGAGGGAGTCCTTGATCTCGTCGAGAAAAAAGTTCTGCGTGCGGTTTTGGTCTGGTTTGCTTTGACCGTTACTGGAGGAGAAGATTGAACCAAGAACTAAACAGCTATATGAGCCTAGTCTGGCGTCTAAAGATGCAAGGCCTAAGATGGCTAGACCATGTAAAACGTATGGAGAACTCAGCTTCGAACATGTGGGACAATGGAACAGAGGACGTTTAAGGCGGCGCTCCCAGGTGGAGAAGGACCTTTACCAACTTGGGGTGCGCCTGGAGAGAGATAGCCAGAGATCAGAGACAAGGGATAATAGAGATATCCAACTTCGGCCATTATTTCCTCTAGTCCACGAGAAAAATACAAGAGTAGTGGTATTCCCTTGTATTTCGTAAATACTTTTACACAAACCATGGATTCAGCATGCAATGGCGGCCGATTCGTGGATTTTAATGGTAAATAGCTGCAGATTCGTGAATTTAGTGGGAAACATTTTGGCAGATTGCTGAATATGCCTACGAAAGGTGTTCAAAAGTTGAATCTATTTTTAAGAGAATTTTCTTGTATTGTAATATGGACTTTCGTGAGTATAAATGTATTGCAATGCCCATTTAACTGGAACAATTTGACTTCAATTTAATTTTTAAGTATATATACAGCCCATTCATAAGCCATACCTGAAAAATTAACTCAAAAATGAAGTCCTCTGTATATACTTAATTCATTAATTCTGAAAACTCATGATTTCAAATTACATAATTTTAAAAGAGTAATGGCAATATACTACAACTGTTACTAATGCATAAAAATGTTTGCCAAATTTGCAATTCATTTCTGTCGCTTTTTTAGTTAAATGTAAAACGAGCAAAGAAACTTCTTATTTTAAGTGATTCACGCTTTAATAACCTTTTTATTATTAGTTACCATACCTCATTAATTTGGTCCTAGCATCTCAGATTGTAACTTTCTCAAAGTTTTAATGAATCGACTTCCTATAAGCTTTGTTCGTTCGTTTACCCCTCCATACTGTGTTGAAAATTTAACATTTAACATTTTTAACACCGAAATTAAAAAAAAAACGTTCAAGTAACGAACGAATTTTCAAATAAGAACTCTTATTTACCCCACTACTAACGTTATGGAAGGGTATCAGCTGTTCGCCAGCTGTTCTCAAAAGCTCACACGTATTCACAGACACGGGACAAAAATCGTATTAAAAACGCTAACAGATGAAATCAAGGGGCAAGGAAGGTAGAAATTGGATATCTCTATTATCCCTTATATCTGCCAGAGGTCGTGCTAATGGAAGAGGCTTGTTTGTTGAGGTCCAGGTTCACCCCCTACTGTAGCGCCTAGTACAAGCCACGTTCTCAGACATAGACGGAGCTTTTAATAATGTACTTACCGAGTCTATTCAGGCGTTCCTGACGGAACTGGGCATTTTTAATGTGCGTTAAACTAAAAACATACAGGCCACGAGAATGGTGTTATCTCACTCCTTCTATGGTTTACAGAGATGAGTCCATCATGTGCTCGCGTCATAAGGGCGTTTCCAAAGACAACGAAGGAAAAGAGAAAGGCTAGTAAAAATGGCGTCGGTACTAATGGCATTCGAGAAAAGAAGATAGGCGGAAAATGAACGGCGAGCAGTTCGCAATTCCTGTTCCTTGAATTTTTTTGTATTTTGTCGCGTTGTTTCATTTCATTACAGTAAAACCTCGGTAATTGGAACTCAAAGAAACCAACATTATCATGTCATTTACTTAATCCTTTTTGAATCCATTTCTTGTTGGCATTGAAATTTTGAAACTTCTTATAAATTTTGTTAAGCTGGTTAGGGCTTAGCGACATGATGACAGTCTTCTCAATTTTCGGCATTTCTGGCATTTTTAACGTCTTCTGCTTTCCAGTTCCAGACTTAATTAGAGTTGAATATGTCAAAAATGTTATTGGAATTTCGTTTTCATTTTGTATTGATGTTACGGTCGATTTTCCAACTATTGTTTTGCCTAAATAAGTATGATATGAATATCATCATGTCCTGTATCAAGAAGGAACTAAAATAGCTCAAACCAAAAAAAGCTCCTGGTTACGATTTAATTACAGGAGAAATTCTTAAAGAGTTACCTAGGAAAGCCGATCTTGAGTTATAATAATAATATAGGTGGCGCGACAGTCCGAGGCGGACCAGGGCCTAGCTTCTCAGCAACCACTCATGTTGTGCGTGCTATTGTTCTGTCACGTGTGGAAGGGACCTACAGTATAATGCCGACTCCGAACGGCGAAGTTGAGAAGCTTTTTCTAGACAGGAATACTCTTTGAGCATTGTCAGTGACTCGAAAGAGGCGGGGCCGTGAATTATCAAAGGTGGTAAATTCGGGTATGGAACCTGGCACCCTCTGCGTAGGAGTCGACGCACTTACTCACTACGCCACGGAGACCCACCGTTCTTGAGTTACTCTACTTAATTAATGCCGCGCTTAGAATTGACCATGTCGCTAGTCAATGGAAGAAGTGGCAGAAGTTATACGGTACCAAAACCCGGGAAACAACCGGCGGAAAAAAAGTCCCATAGACCTATCTCACTACTGCCGATAATGTCAAAGGTATTTGAAAAAATTCTGCTTAGACGTTTAAGTCAAATTGTGGAAGAAAAACAGCTCATACCAAATCACCAATTTGGTTTTAGAAGTAAACACTCAACTATTGACCAAGTACATCGTATAACTGATGTAATAGAAAAGTCATTTGAACAAAAGCTCTTTTGTTCAGCCACATTTCTCGATGTTTCTCAAGCCTTTGACAAAGTTTGGCATGAAGGCCTGAAATATAAGCTATGCCAATCTCTACCTGGGAAACTGTATAGTAGTTTAGCGAACTATCTCTCTGATAGGATCTTCCGTGTGAAGCATGGAAATGAATACTCTGCTTTTATAAATATAAATGCTGGTGTATCGCAAGGAAGTGTTCTTAGCACTCTGCTATACGTACTGTATACTACCACAAGAAGAACACGCTGTTCTAGGCACATTTGCTGACGACACCGCCATTTTGGTAACAGCCAAAACGGTTGAAGAGTCTACAGCAAAATTACAACGTTCACTAGATCAGATACACGAATAGATGAACTTCTGGCGAATTGTCCTTAATGAAATCAAATCTGTCCATATTAATTTCTTGCGTTGCGGTGTTAGCAGGAACTTTCATTGGAGAGTAACCTGCCGATCAGTACCTAAATTATGAAATGCAAACCACTGGTTAAGTGCTTCACTTAGTTGTAGTCTTAAAAAAATACAAGGAGGTGGTTTTAGTGAGTAAAAATCTCACACTTCTATGTGCAAACCATAGAGTCTTGTCGCAGATTTCTACCTACCCACGAAAAAAAATCCTGTAACGCGTTATGAGTCTCAAGGCATCTCCAACGCCCTCTAGTGCGGTTTCTGTTTTCAGTTGGCATCTCTACAGTTCTTCGCCATGTGTTTCTAGGGCCGCCGCATATTCTTCCATCCTGTGTAAGCGAGTTCCATTGCACCGCACTGTTTCCTACGGATCTGTCACCTTTTCGGAGTTTATGGTCAATGAAGTTGGTTCATGGCCCATTCTCTGATAAAGTTCGTCGTTCGAAATACGATTCGACCAGAGAATCCTTAAGATATTTCGTGGACACCTATTGACGAACTTTTGATGCTTTCTCGTGAAAGTGCTGGTCACTCGAAGTACGACATCCATACAGCAGTACGAACTCAACATTGTAACGGAACAGTTTGTTTGTGCCTATTCGTATATACATCCAGTTCGGCTCGTCGCCAGTTGAGACAATATACACAAGGTATTGGAAACTATACTCTCTCAACCGTTTGTCCCACAATCCATTTTTGAGTGATGTGGATGACCTGGTGGAAAAATGTATGTAAAATGTAACACAAGCTGTGGCCTAACTATGAACTCTGGCAAGACGGAAATGATGCTGTTCATTGGCAAATACAAAATACCCACAGAGACTTGAGGCGGATAGCTTACACAGGCTTTCAAGTCTCAACTGAAGCCAAGCACATGAAAGTCAGTACACATCCTAAACTCTGCTGTAGCATTTATATATAATAGTGGAAAAAGAAGACGTGCATTTGTATGACTGCAATTGAAAAACTTTGGAAAACGGTTGGGCCTACGACCTAACTCTAACGCCACCTATCGAGTATACAATTACTCTTATTGCCCGTTATATATAAAATATAAAAAAATCCAAATTATGCCATAATTTTCCAAGTTGAATTCCTCCTCACTAGGGAGATGTGTCATAAACTTAAATTTCTTCCGAATACAATGCCAATGCAAAGAATAACTATGTATCTTCGTTGATAGTCTATTTGTCCTCCAGGATCTGAGAAAAACTGGTACCACTGGTTGAGGGTGACGGTCCAGCGGATCCGTTTCGCTTCAATGGAGACTCTTGTGGTAGACTTGAAGGAGAGCGCGTCATGTTCGCAAACGAGCATGGGACTGCTTATGCCCCATGCATTCGGTGTCTGAGCCTGAGCCACTGGTATTGGCTTGGAGGGAGTTGATGTTTGTAATCGTTCACCACGCCACGATTCTGAGACCAAACGCCTTTCTGAGAGAGTTTCTCCGACTTAATTGGTATGAAATCACCCAAATTGAAGTTCTTTCCTTTGTTGGTGGCGTTTTCATCTGAAACAGGCTTTTCGAGGGTTCTTTGAGTGGTACCAGCTCCTCCTTGGGCTAGAGTTCAACTTTTAAGACTTCGTTTGCATTCACAAACGTTGGTGCTACTGGGGCGGGCTTCTTCTTGACTACTGCTTGCTTCCATTTCGTACTGCCTTGTGAGTTGCTTCGCTTTGTTCAGTTTTTGCTCGTGCTTCGCTTGAATCTTTATACTCTCTTCTTTGTCCATCCCGAAATCCACATCAACCTCGAAGTCGTCCACGTAGGTGAGCAAAATGCATCATCCACCGCATCGGAGAGCTTGCTGCAGTCGCCGAAAATAATTATACCTAGAACGGGTTCTAGAGCATAGAAGCGTTTTTGTCCACGAACTGACCAGACTTGGAGCCGTCCTTCATAGCTCGTCTGCTTTGGAGGTAAACACTCCACTTGGACTAGTAAAAGCATGAATTACATCGCATTTCCTGAAAATGGCAAACAGTTGATGGTCTCGCTTAACTAATTGTGTAATATCTAGGCAAGCAAGGCCACATGACAACATATACAAAGCACTATCTTCTAAGGTCTTGCACCGAAGTTAAATTCAGATCGATAAGTAAGAGGCATTATCCGACAGAGGATCATACAGTTAGACTAGATCCAGAATCCTCGACTAATTTCCTGTGCAATTGTCCAGCGCTTGACAGAGCAATGCAACAGAATCTAGGCTGAGGCAGAGGCAGCGAGAATAGATATCCAAAAGTAACGTCAAAGAATAGATAATGTTCCTAGCCGTTAAATCCACATAAACATTCAACTTTTAGAGCTGCGATTTCAAAATGCTACTCTGTGCACACACAACAGGACCAAATTCACCAAGGAGAGCCTCTTCATCATCAAAAAAGAATTCATTGGTCTCACCAACAAACGATAAGTTGTATCAAAAACGGTGAAAAATGAGTAATGTTTCGACGATTCATAGTTTCGAATTAAAAATAACTGCGTAACCTTGAACTTTCTAAACGCCTTTGACTAATCATCAGCTTCCTGCTCGCATATCGAATTCAAAAATACCTTAGAGTTTTCTACTAACAGAAAATAAATGAAATTCCTCACGCAACAACAATTACGTAACAGCGCGAGCGGCGGCGCGGTGCACACACACTCAACTGTTAAGTAGAGCATTGCGTCTAATAGTCCAGCATTTTCACTTGTGCCCACATAACACATGAATCATGATGTATAGAACCAGTCGAGGCATCGATTTAAATCTCCCCTGCTGTTGGTTACATCAAGAGCAACGAAAAAATAGATCCGAATGGAATTCGGTTCGACTTTCGCTTCTCAGATTAATGGAGACTTTTCAAGTGAAAACTCCTCCTTGAATTTGAGTCAATACTCGCGATCGGCATGCAGCGCAAAGCTCAGCTTGGCTGCGCTCTCTTTTTGGTTCATAAGTGCAGATATGAGCCGTGTCCGAACACGGTTACTGTAATAGGGTTTTGCGTCACAGCAGCGGGAGGTTAATGCTTATGCGATATTGGCTTTAATGATACTGTGAACTTAGTGAGCTATTTGATAACAGGTGCTAAAGGATGGAGAGAGAAAGGAACCAAATTTGAAGTTGTAAATGGGTGGAGGTTAGGTCATAGGGAAAATCCCGTAATTATTAATCTTCGTAAGACATCTTTCAATAGATCCAAACAAGATTCGTAGATGATTGATGAGATGAGGAGAATGAAGACATCCTAGCAGTTTAGAGTAGCCTTGTGCATTTTAGTTCAGTCCAGTCCTGAACTAGTTCGTTCTTCTAGTTCATTTAGTTTAATGTAAGTCACTGCTTAGGAAATTGAGTTTTGCGCGGTTTTCGCCGTTTGGTCGTCATATTACCGTTATAAATTAAAGTGGTGTCACTTATTTGTTGAAAAATCAAAATGAAGTGAAACTACTCACTTAATACAAACAAATTAAATACTTATTACTATCAATTAGTTATGTTAGGTTAAGTAGTTACAGGTCACATGTCCATTTCATGAATCATTTCTGCGTTGACCATACCCCCGGAACTATGTATTTCCATTTGATAAGTTTTATACGTAGGAAAGTTTGGTTTCTATTTAAGGCGTGTGTGTGGAGGTAGGCAGGTAGGTAAGGTAGTAAGGGGCTTAGATGCACTTAGGCCGTTGTACTGCCACGTGGGTTTGCCTAAGCAGAGAGGGGTAGGGCCAGCGTGGTTATTACGACAACCAGCCAGATCTGTCAATGAAGCTAATAGCGATTTGATTGATGTTTCTCTCAGATCTCTTAGATTATCGAAGAAGTAGGAGCATAGAGTCGCTTTCCTAGCTGAGGCAAGTGCAGGTGAAGGTGTTGTACACTTTCTTTTTCTTCCTCGTCTCAGCAATTTCTGCAGAAATGGTTAGAAAATAGTCTTAGTCTTTTCGCGTGTAGCCCCAAATGGCAGTGTCCGGTGATTATTCCTACTGCCGTGCTGACTTTAGGTCTTTTTAAGGAGATCAAACTATCAATTCTTTTGGGGTCAATACTGGGCCAGATTTGTCTGGTAATTTGGCACGTATTGCCTGTGTTCTTTGGTTAGTAAGTTGTAACTTAATGGAAGCTAGAGGAGTACCCAAGTTACAGAAGGTTTCGTCATCTGGTGTTGTTCAAAAGTCTTGTGGCGATTTTTGCGAGTCTGTGAGCTTCAGTATGTGTGGATAATCCTCTCATCAATATTTGTTGGTGAAAGAACTCTCTCTACTCAACTCTACTGTACATTGTACAGGCATTCGTGCATGCACATTTTTAAAATCTTCTTAACATACACCAGCGGCAACGCAACGATACTCGATGTAACTGACAACCCTGATCCTGATGTACTTCGTTTAGTTCTATCGAGTTCGGTTATTCTTTTGCAAACAAGTGTACACACTGAGCATACATGTATGCAGGCTAAGGTATTCTTGAGTTTGTCGAACTGCTGAGCTAAATAACTTAAAATAAAAGGACGTTGTGAACTACATAGTTCATATAGTTCACTTGTAAGAGCTATTTTTTCGTTCGTGAATGAAAACGATAAGATTGCATTCACTATACCCAATGATTCAAATAGCCGTGGGAAAATAATTGCGGATGCGGTGGACCAAATACAAGCTTCTTTTTTAAAAATACACTAAAATGGACAAAACAAAAATGTGTCATGTATTAGGCTTTATTAATAAGAAAAACATTCCCATTAATTATTAAATACAACGTCGTTCAAGTGGCTGCTTCGCAGTAGCACATTTTGTCACCTCAAGACCATGTTGATGGTTTCGGGCTGTAACTCACGGATTGCTCAGATGTTATTGGCCTTAAGTGATTGAATGCTTTCCGGAGTGTTGGCATAACATTGGTCAATCGCGGTTCCGCACAAAAACATTTAAAGGGTCAAATCGTAGCTCCGACGCGGCCTATTGACATCACCAGGACAGCTGATAACACGGTTTGGTAGCTTGGTGCGCAAAAGATCAATTTGGGCATAGGTGGCATGGGGCGCCATTCTGCCTGAACCAGAGATCGTCCAAATCTACGTCTTCAATTTCAGTAAAAAAAAAAGTCGGTCAAACATGGCTCTGTAACTCCCATAGTTGAACAGTCTCACACTCTCGGTAAAATCAGCCATATTCTCATCTGTGCGACGACAGGGACCAGTCTCACAAACTGTTTACCCAATCTTTATAAGTTTTCAATATTTTCCAGTGTTGTTCAAGTGTAAGGCGATTCATTTCGGTCCGCGGAGGTATGATACTGACTTTCTGTCAAGACAAGCAGGAAACAGCTGTCAGTGTCAAAATAAACGATGTAGAGCTCGCTTCTATGCACGCCGACATTTGTGGCGTCTGAAAGCGACGAATAGACGACGACTGTCTATTTGCACTTCTTGGGTCCTTTCTAGGACCTGCTGCAGGCGTAAAATATAGTAGCGATAATTGTGACGCTTTAACGAAGAAGTTGACACAGACGAATCCGCTTTCATTCTGCATTGGGTACACGAAATTGAGATTCCACCCTTCGGCATGGTTTCCTCCAGCCATATCTTACAGATGAGCCGGTGAATGCGCCCAAAAAGATTATGTCCTTCTTCTTATTTATTTGGCTTCAGTTCGAGGTGGACATGAAACTCAACCAAAAAGACTCTTTTTTCAAATTTCAAAACTAGCACGATCTCTGGCTACCTGCCAATAGTGTCGGCAAGTTGCTTGAGGTCAATCTCCACCCGGGTGCGCGACCTTGAACACGGAGTCGAAGACACCTCGGGTCGAAGCTGTGTTTTCTACACGATCTACATGGCCTATCCATCTTAGGCTTTGCATCCATGGACGCCTGGTTAGGCTTAGGTCACTGTACAGTTGGTGGTTGAATCTTCTTCTACAAAAACCGTTAAAGCAAATAAGACTTCCTCACCCGCTTTTGCGACTGTCTCTGCTTCATCTCAGTACCGCATAACGGGGATTATAAAGGTCTCATATAACTTCAACTTGGTCCTTCGAAAGATGGCTCTATAACTCAATCGCCTTTGGAGCCCGTAGAAATAGCGGTCGGTACTTATGTTGTTCGTGCTATATACTGCGGAGCCGAGGTAGACGAAGACGAAGTCCTTGACTACCTTGAAGTTATAGCTGCCCAATGTACCGCTCTGTCCAAGACGTCGATGTTGTAAGTGATTTCTTGGGAACAGTATGTATATACTTCATTTTGCTCCCGTTAACTGCTAGACCCGTTTTAGCTGCTTCCGTCTCAATGCCAGCTAACGCCTCATTGGCGGCTCGCTGTGTTCTACCAATCTTGTCAATGTCATCGACGTATACTAGCAGTTGTGAGGACTTCTGGGAGCTCGCGCTTCTAGTGCGGGCGTGTGAGTCTTGCACGACCTTCTTCAGGATGATGTTAAAGAAGTCACATGTCAGTGCGTATCTGCTTTAAATATTTCAGAGAATTAAGAGACGACAAGATTCGTTGACTTCAGTCGTCAAATTCAAAGTATTCTCGTCTATGACTAGATCCGAGCTTCGAGTAGGTCGGAGAAGCTCTAAAAGGACTGGGGATCAAGTAGTTCATAATCAGTTGAAGTCATGCCGCCTTTGGCTATCCAGTTGATCAGCTTATACGTCTCCAACCGTCAAGAGAGATATATGCTGCCACAAACTCATTTTCCTCCCCCTCTTTTTTGTAGCCGCCAACGGGGGCGCACGGGCATTGGGTATTCTACATTGGTTCGAGGTGCCCAACACCCAGACTTGTCCACACGAATTATAAAGTCAAAGTTCGTTGCCAAGCGTAACCGCTTTTCGCGAGCTGTTGATGACAATTAAATTGTACCGGATCCGAATATGTTCACAGTGACAATAAACATAAAAAGCATTGCCGACAAACGGCACTCAGCTTTGTCAGTAAACAGCAAAAGTTACTAACTAACTAATTTCAACAAAATTAGACAATTAAGAGAAGGATGACCATTTCTAGTCGTGGTCATCTGGGTCCCAGCCGGTTTTAAACCCCAAATTTGTTTTGTAATTTTCCCAAGAGTTTCTCTTCCTCTATCGTTACTTTTTTTTATGAAATCTCAAGCTTTTGTTGGGGTGGGAATAAAATAAGAACTTCCTCTATTCACCAACGACTAACAGAAAAAACAGGTAACATTTTTTCTGAGCAATAGTGAGATACTGTCGAACCTCCATAAGTTGAATAGTCTCGGGAACACATATTTTGTTGGATTTATGGAGTGTAAAATATAGGAAGACTTAAGTTTAACACTATGTTCACATTAGACACGAAATTGCACAATTTCGATATCGCCATTAACGATTGAAGCAATTTAGTTTGACAGCGAAGTGTCAAAAGCAACAGCGCTGTCAAACATAGTGAAAACTCGGTCAGAAACATGGTGTAAGGATAATAAGGTGTGCTGGACAGGTTGTCAAAACCGCCATCTTTTTGTTATGTGACGTAACACAGGTTCCGTTTTTGACATTGTACAGATGTGATCATAATTCGATTTCGTAAATTCCAAATGATGTATGAAAAACACGATTTGAATTGCAAATTGATGTCAAATGAATAAATTTAATTCATTTATAAATGTATAAATGTATAGGACAATTTCATTATGTACAGTGAATTGTTGCAGAAGCTGCAATGAGAAGAAAATATTGAAAGCAATTCTGTTTTGTTTTTAAGCATGTGAACATTGTTCCCGTTTAAGTTTCTATTGACATACAAATTCCCGCGATGACATTATGCAGAGCTTCAATAGAACTGTCCAGCCCACACTAGTATCCCTACAACATGGATCAGAAACATACATTTTGTTCGACTTACGTACATATAGAAAATTCAATTGAAGGATGTTCGACTTGCAGAGGTTTCACTGTAATCACAATCAATCGCATGTGTTTGTCAAGCTTGCTTCATTCGTAATCCTTCTAAGTCTCACTCATTAACTGCATCAAATGTTGGCCAGCAACAATTTGACACACTCAAAGGCAGCACATTTAAATCGAGTTCCGTTTAATTACGAGAATTTGCGTCACATTCACTTAAGTGTCAAGGCAACCTCGTCTTTCGCAACCATTCTCTTTAGCCGTGCACCAATTTTTCACGATTACGAGGCACCAGGGTGGTGCACTGCCGAGTCAAATTGGTGGCGTGTTGCCACAAAATGCATCGCGTTCAGAAAACCAGTCTCTCTCGGGATCTGTAACTTCGCCATCTCGTCCACTATCCATGATTAGTATTTTTTTTCGGGGATGCAGTCTGAACATAAACTCAAATCACTTTTTGAACCGTTCAAACTTTCTTTTGCTATTAACTTTCGTTCCGCTTTTTAATCAGATGTTAAATAGACTCTCGGTGAGTCCACAAGTGAATCAACCCATTTGTCTGACTAGACTCTGCCCGCGGAGAGGGTAAACCGAGTGCATCATGAAATGCATTTCAGAGGGGTGGATGAGGAGGAGGGAGCAAATCAGCTCGTTTTATAACAAACATTTGCTACAATTTCATAGCGATTCTAGTTGACTGGCTGGCTGACTGCCTTGCCGTTGCGTCAAGGTAACCTCAACGGGATGACCGCAGCAAGAAAAGAAAATCCACTCACGCCAACTCGTCGGTAAGGTTCGTTGATTAGTAATTAGTGTGGTGTTGATCTGATGCTGGCGCTGGCACCGTCGCGGTCGCGTCGTTAACGCCGCCGTCGCCGCAGTTGCTGTGGGCAGAGAGGGTCGAAAACTATGGAAACTACCTACAATGCCACTGTGCCTATGGCTGGAGAATGATCTCCCTTTCTCACTCTCTCATCTGTCTCTCTCTCTGACGGTGTGTCTCGGGAAAAACCTCTTCTTTCAGTGTCTCGCTCTCTCTCTCTGTCTCTCGTTCTTCTGTTCACCCACCTGGTCCGGTGAGGCGCATATGTACGTACGAACACTGCTTGCGAATTCCCAGGTTGTTGGTACTTGTTACCACTCACCAGAGGAACTCAAACATCATGCTGGTGGGGCTAGCCGCCATTCAGCCAGGCAAACAACAAACAAGCACTGAGCGAATTTCTTCGCTTCCATGCACCTCCAACTTTTGCAGAGCAACACTCGGCTAAGACCTCTGGTAACGTGGTGCCCCGGACTGTATAAAGCATAAAAGACCCATGAAAATCCATTCATTTTAGTACTTGATTTCGCGGCAGACCGAACTGCATCCGATGTTGTGTTGTTGTCATCGTTGAAGTGGATATTTTTTTACGTGATTCTCCATCGACAGACTGTATTCGAAAATTAAAAGTGAATCGTTTATTTTTTTCTTTTTTGTCTTGAATATTTTTTTTTTTTCAATTTTTTCTGAACGTCCTTTAAGTGAAAGTTCACACAAAGTTTTGGATTTGGATTAAAGTCGTCACGTCACACCACAGTATCCCAAGAGCAAAGGTTTTGGATTTCATCTCTCGAGTGGATATCAATTTTCACGATGTTGTAAGTATTTTCCCTTCGCTTGTGCGACGACGACGACGCCGAGATGGGATCTCATAAAAAGAGTCATTGCCTTCGGTGCGCTGTTACCTTGGGTCTGTTGTTGTCTTGTTTTAATTAAATTTGTTTTGCAATTATATAACCCAACTGGTAGGTGCACTTTGCATGAGAAATTTTCACGATAACTTCTCCAATTTACTCACAAGCAAAATCTGTCTGGATGTATTTCTTTTATGCTGTGAAGCAGCAGCTGCTGCATTTTGTAGTCCCCTGTGAGTGAAACTGTGCGCGGGTTTGCATCATGCAACTCCTCCACTTCGACATGGCCGACTAGAGGATTTGCCTCCCCGCGACTCGCTTCAATTGAAATATTGTTATTAGTGATGTACAATATGTTCGTATCTGAGTGCATAATACTCTTCATTGAGCATGCGCAGCAGTCAGTGTGCGAGCATTGGAACGTGTATCTATTGGCGGGCAGCAGGCAAAGGTCTAAGCCGATATTAAAATCAAGTCGAGATGATACAAGGCGAACGTGGGAGTTTATTAGAGAGATATTCGAGACAACTTGACATGAGATGTTACGTCGTTTGGTGATTATTTTTTCTTTCTGTTTTTATGTCATGTGGGGATGGAGGCACACATGCAGGCGCTGGATCAATGGGAACGGAGATGGTGACTTGTTCTCTATGTGGATACCGTTACAAGTTGTATATTTAAGATATGGTACCCACTGGGGTCGACTTTGAAGTGGCTTTCAAACGAATTGGAATGGTCCTTGATTCATGCGATTTCTTGTGCTGAATTGTCTTGGAGGTGGAGTCTTCGAAGTCCACCAGGAATAGGTGGCTTTACTCCATATTCTAACGTCTTTGATAGTGTTGCGTCTTTGCGTGTTTTACAAACGCTCAGTGGACTTCTTAAGATTGGGCTCTTGTTCTCTACTATACAAGGCAATTGCTGGATAGAAAGTGTGTAGAGCTTTCTCCATTTCACCCTCATTTCGGTTTTAATGCATTTTCAATATAATTGACGTGGGATGTAAACCCATAGTGCAGTTCCTAATTGTCCCCAACCAATGGCTAATGAATCACACCCAACGGTTGAGCCACCCCTTCAGCTACACCAACCTGCCTTACCGACCAACGCTTAAAATAAATCAAAATTAATGTGAGGTCATCCTTAATGTGAACTGAAGTTTCGATGGGATTGCAAAACTTCTTTGAATTCAAATTCGGTTGCTCAAATTACGAGCGAGGTAGTGAATATCAGTCACTTTAGAAGTGGATCGGTGGAAAGGATGTTTTGTTTGGTGGCTTTTACAGATCTGTGATTTCTTTTTACTCACGACTTTTGTTCCACCTGCATTGCCTACCAATTTAAACATCGCGGGACCAATTTAATGCTTTTAAATGCCGCCTTTATCTGCCAAAAATACACAGTGAACGTCGCCTAAGTAGAATTTTCACGGGATATAATGATGTGTTCGAGTTAGAGGGAGTTTGACTTAGGAAGAGTCCGACTTAGGCAGAGTCCACTGTATTCCAAAATGCATGATATTAACTGATTAATGGAAAAACAGATAACAATGTGACTTCTTCTGCCAGATCGAATAGAATGGCATTTGTCAACTCGGTGAACAGTCAAGTCCTCCGAGATGGGGAATTTACACTTGACGTTCACTTTAAGCTGACCGCACATTCACGCTGAGTTTACATTCCACACAGATGTTGGTTTACATTCATCAATGGTTTTCATACCACACAAATGTTCGAAACTGAAATTTATTCATGAACAACATCAATTTTGGTCTAAAAGAAATATTCCTCTCAATCAAATTCCAAGATCACGGAAAAGAAAGGATTTAGTAGAAAAAATAGCAAAAACTAGACGAACAAGAAAATAGCAAGAACTAGAACGAATCAACAAACTGGTCCTGATTTTTTTTTCATAACTTGGCACTACGCCATAGGAACTCATGTCTCTAGACTATGCCTTCCTTGCAGTGACTTCGGCAGAAGCTGAAGAGACGACGAGAAGGAAGAAACTATTAAACACTCCAATTGCAGTGCTCTCTGCTCCCACAGAAAAGCTAATTTTGAATCCTGCTAATTCAACAACCTGGCTGAAATAAGTAGCATCAGAGTCAGTAGGAGATGTCCTACGCTTTTCCCCAACAGTCAGCCACTTAGGATCCACACAGAATCCACATCTGCTGTTCGTGGAGTTGCTTTCTGATGAACAGTGGATTTTCAAACAAATATTTCGTAATTCAATTTTTAGTTTTATCCTAATGTGTATGCAGTTCTATTGGATGATTTAGGGCGCATGAAACTGATAATACGCGTGAACTCTTCTGAACCAACAATCTCCTCTTGCCAGTATGATCGCTCGCTCGATGTGCCCACACCAATGGTGGAGCGTATTGATTTAAAATAGCCTTGCATTTAATTAAAATACAAAATAAAAATCCTGGGAAAAACAGATTAATCACCACATGTCCCCATGTGACCTTTCAATTTAAGATTTTACTTTTACTCGAATGCACACGATCTCGTCTGCACGAAGTAAAAGTCAAGTCGCTGGACTACTTGTCCTATAAGTAAAGCGAAGGGGAAAGGTATAAACAAAAATGTTGAATTATGCTCCCAATGTGTGTATAATTACTAGGTCAACCCGTGAAGGTTCCCCCGTAAATAACAATTTACTTTCATTTTGTTGCAAAACCCGTTTACGATCATGTGAATCAGTTCATGTTCCCTTTTGGTGGAAACCAAGTGATTCACCGTCTCCTGATCTTTTTCGCCTCATTTTCAAGGAATTCAAGTCCGTTTCTCACTTGCCCCAGTGGTCAGAGTGTTACGACGATTACGGAAGTTATCGAATAGATTGCGAATCATTATCCTCCTTCGACGCGCAAAAGTAAGTCAAATTTAAGCACGTATTCGCTATTTTATGGTGGGAAATAAAGTGAAAATTAAATCGGATTATGTGCGCAAAACCGGCGCATTTACTGAGCAAATGCTGTGGAATATGATATTTTTTGTCCTGTGGTGGAAATAATACTGCTGCCCAATTGGAAGTGCCGGCACGATTCAATCCACAAATGAGATTTCTTTTGGATTTCATAATACAATCGTAAAATACCAGCCATGCCGAGTTGATAATTGATTACGCTTCAAATAGGAAAACTTTTTGCAATGTACGCACGTACATTAGCTCACGTAGACGAGTGTGTGTTACGACTCACGAGTGCATCCGCTGACAGAAGCTCAAAAAGAAATGCTTAACCACTTAAAGGAGAATTGTTTGCTAGGCCGACTGCATCGATGTCTAATTGGTTGGAATACCCAATTGAAAGCTCATAAATTATCTTAATTACTGAAAGTAAAAGTCACAAATGGTCAAACTGACAGTAGATCCGCGTGTGAGTATACACGGAATGACAGACATTAACCACGGTGAGTTATGATACGCTTTTATCCGGGCTTGTTATGTTCGTGTTATCTTGATTCTTTTGGATAAATTGACATTTGTTTTTGACATTTGGCTGAGTTTCTCACACTCTTTGTCGCGCATAAATTAAATGATTTGTTTAATTGCAAGAGATTAGGAATGACTCTCGTCTGTGATTCATTTAAACGAACTGCTGCGACGTGAAGTGAGTCACTGCTGTTCAGCGAGATACGATCCTGACCTGATTAAATGGTCTACAAAGTTATTGATCTCGGATTGCTGCGAAACCTGTTTCAAGCTATGATTGGCTCAAGTCTAGTTCTAGTGCAGTCATTCATAGAATGTTAGGAGTACGATTCAGTTGTCCGATTCTTCTACTTGTCAGTGAAACTTTTAACTCCATTCAACTCCGAAGATACACATGATATCAATTTTTCTTCTGTGATCATTGCCTCGCCTTGTTCGCATCTCCAGCTCCCAAGTTCATTAAGCATGGGCACAGTCTAAGCCATCACCAGTGTCAGTTTAAATGTTTATTTATTTATTTTTTTGCTTAGAAAATTAAGCGTGTAATTTGAAATTACTGCTGGACTTTATATCTTGGGAGCCGATGACTATCTATGGTATTGCCTTGAATGCGTTTATAATTACCTCACGAGGTATTAAGGCGGTATCTCGACCTTTCTTGCGGTATCTAGCTCTTGAATTGGAAATGCGATGACTGAAATGTGAGATGACTGTGTTCGTTGAGATGCTTCCACTTGAAAGGTGATCATTTATGAAGAATCAATCCGGAAGACAACAAACTATTGATTGATCTGAGATAATTCATTTCCTTATTGACGTTTTGTTTGTATCATTCCATAATGACTTTCTATAGAGAACCCATGCAATGAACGAACGGGTTTACGTGTCTTGTTTTATTGCAAGTATAATTTTCATCGCATCATAAATGCTTTGTCGTAGGTTTCCCACATTAAATCGAACTAACCTACCACGTGTCCACTATTATTCCAAGACTTTGTGAACACATCCGGGACTTATGTTATGTAACAGAGATCACTCAAATTTAAGAAAATTTATCCAGGTTTTACTAAATGTACCTCCTACGTTAAATCGAACTAACCTATCGCGTATCCACTAATCTTTGCGATCACGTCCGAAATTTAAGTTAAGATGACGGATATCGGGCAAATTTATGAAATATTTAGTAGCACACATTTGTTAGTGTGTCTCTTGTTTTGTTTCATTGTTTGTCATGAAATGTTTCTTAAGATGTACTTGCTGTACAGCTCGAACATTTAACAGCTCAAACAAATAAGTGCACTTGATTTGTGTGGCATATCGCATCTTGGATTAAGCTATGTTCTCATCGAACCAAAATCGAAAGGTTTGGATAAACTTTTAATGAAACCTCAAAAGGCCATTCCGACCGAGTTGAGGTGTTTTCAAATGTCATTGGCTGTCAAATTTTAAGTGGCCACAGCTCTTTGTTGATAAGAAATAATAGTGTCAGAACACCAGAAAATAGAGAAAACTCATGCTGTAAGCTGTCCGGTTTGTCAACCTCCCACGGGGGGATGAACTCAATGGACTTTCTACTAGGTTTCGCCCAAGGAATGAGGTTTCGAAACCCCGAAAATGTATGGTGGGACTTGGTAGGTTCGGAGAAAATTGATGAAACCTAGCGATTTCCGTTTGAAGTGAACATGTCATAACTTTCACGTAATTCCTCAGAATTAAGTCAAGAATTTAGTGGATTCTGCCAAATCAAGTTCAAGTTCAAGCAGTTCGTCTAGAAAACAACAAAATCATCTTCTTATGCTGGCACTACAGTCCAGGGAGGACCTGCGGCACAGACAGCAAGCCTCTTCATATGACACGATCTTTAGCAAGTCTTCTCCAATTCCTTACGCCAAGTTAATTTATGTCCTTCTTCACTTGTGTGCGCAATCTGTTTGGTAGGCGCCATCCAATAGGCGACAATATCGAAATTGTTGATGCACTTGCATTGATTCCAGAAATACACCACAGCAGACGGTGAATGACCAACGTTTCTGAACTTCGAAAGCACTGCATACTGACTGACAAAAATCTGTTTCATTTGGCTTTCTCATTACGGCGTTGATAATTATGCATTCTTTGCTTTCATTAACTTCGTGCTGAAACTCTAGATCATAAACTATGCGAAAACTGCATAACTGCACCCCAAGCACGAACTAATCCGTGAAAAGTCGAGGCGTTGGCTGTGCATGGCCTGCATTGCCTGCAAGTGCCAAATATTACTTTTCCCGGCTGAAACACTGAAAACTTCTACGAGTACAATAATCAAATGGAATACCTTGGGAGTGGCTGATGCAATTTAGCATAATGCCTTTATATTCAAGGCGTACACGAATACTGCGAATAGTTTCTCCAATCTTGAGCCGGGTAGGCACGTATTTTAAGCAGCGTTTTGTAACCTCTGTAACCAGCCACTCTCACTTGGAACCCAGTCTAAAATGAGTCAAGTCAATGCGGCGCGGGTCATTAGAAAGGATGACAGTCTTGAAGTCGCAATTAAGACTTCAAGGCGTAGCCATACCCTTGATTTCGTCCAATCGATCTGGAGTCACGTCGCGTTTCAACTCAAAGTCATTTTCTTGGAATTCGCTAAATTTTCTTTAATTTGCACTTAGGCCGACAATATCTGGGGCACCTTTGCCTAAACAAACACAACAGACCACACCCCACCTTGAACTGCTGCAGGCGATATCCAGCAGAATTGTTTAATCTCTCTTAGTTTTTTGCCGTTGTTTTTGGCCCCTCCGTGTAAGCCGACCCAATTGTTAAGTCGACGTGACCCTGGCCCACGCAACTCGTAATCCGAAATCCGAGATTTATTACAACTAATTCGAGAAGGAAAGATTTCGCAAATTTGTTTGCAGCAACCGCCACTCTGCTGGCAGCGTCTGCGGTGCTCTCGATGAGAATGTACTTATTTACAATTGAAACTGAAAATTATACACTTCATCATTGCGGGGCAGACGAGGCGTGGTTGAATGCTCTCGACGTTGCGGATTAGCAGGAACTCATTGTGCCACTCAAGTGTCTAATCATTTATTCTGTCGGAGTGCCGCAAAGGTGGAAACCACTGAAGGGGCCATTCAAGAAATCGAGAGTGCCGAGTCATCGTCTCGGCACGGAATGATGTCGCACATGCGTCGTCGATTGCTCGCACTTATATCACAGCTCGCACATTGACGCCCAATTTCGCTAGTTTAATTGAAAACATTTATGCGCCGTTACACAACACAACCCGTTTAGTGGAACGTGAAAGTGAGTTAAATATTTTTTATTTTTCATCGGCAGGAGTTTCTTTCTCTTGATTGAATGGCTGGAAAAACACTAGCCACCGCTTGGGCATATGCACTGCACCTAGGACAGTATCTGGTGCAGTGATTCCATAACAACAAGTTGAACGAGTTTGCGTTGCGTTCAAATCCTTTGGAGCTGGATGTAGTCAAGCAAGTGTGGTCTAGCGAGTCGAGTCCGAATCAGGAACAGTCTACTCTCGTTTTGATTTGAAGCCAGTTTGCAAATGCACTGACTGCCTAAGCACAGCGTAATCGATTGAGATTCAAAGAGAGTCAAGCTGTTTGTTACACTTTTACTTTCGATTGGACGCATTTCGTAACCCTGCGGCGGCCCAGAATGCTTAGGTAATGCACATGCGCACTTGCGGTGGTCGATTAGACAATGGATGCCATCATCTTCTCCTTCGTGGTCATGTTTAAGATCGGCTCCATGGGAATGCTGGCGTACGAGTAAATGGCACAAGCACCGGACACGCAACAGCACTGTCAGATGGAGGCCGATCTTACGACTTTGCGGGACACACACATAAACATAAACATGTGAATTTGAAATGGTGTTTTTGTTTCTTCTCGAGACTCTCCAAGAGAACCGCTCAGCTGCACTACTCGTCGTCGTTCAATACGATCGAATTGAAATGAAGTAATAAATATGTATCTCTTTTGATAATTTCATTCGTATGACCTTTTCCTGCTGGCTGAGCTAAGGCTGGAGGGTGCTGTGCAAGTGCGCGAGTGCGCATCTTCAGTGGGTCTTCAGACATTTGGTGGACGACGAAGAAGGCAATTGTAATTAGTTTTCCCCGCGGGTTGTCAAGCCAGAGAGAGCGACAGAGCGAGAGAGCGAGAGACACAGAGGCGATGACTTGGAGTAGAGTTTGTTGGGATTCTTCTTCTTCACCATCGAATGTGCACACAGTGTTGAAGTTGAAAGATCAGGGGTTACGTGTAGTTAATGTGTTTTATTACGGATGTCATGAATAGCATTAATGTCTCATGTTGGATTATTCGGACTTTTCTGTGCTTAAGAATATAAGCGTGCGGTAATTTATTGCAATTGCACGGTTGTGCTACTGAATGCTCGGATTATGGGGGAAATTGATTTCATTAAATCGTAGATTAATTTCTCTATTTGTTTTTGACTCTAATAAGTCGCAGCGGGCACATGGTATTGTAGCCATTAGTAACATACACGTAAGCACCTCTTTCACATTCCTGGACTGTGGGGACTAAGCAATTTCTCCATCGATGCTATTGGTCCGTTGTTATACCCACAGAAAGACTGCTACCAATTGATCCCAACGGCAAATGGTGACTGGACTAGATTTGAAAACCAGATAAAAACGTATTAACTTTGCTCTCACTGGGATTCGAATCGGGGACCCCACTAACCAAGGGCAAGCGCTTAACCAACTACGCCATCCACTCATATTTCTTCATCGATAGTGTAGACTTCCATGACCTTCGACAAATGACGTTGTCTGTACCGTAAAGACAACGGTTTTATTCATTTCCAAGCAAACACCTCTTGATGGAGCGAGTACTTTTTAGAGCTGCTGAATCTCGAACAGGGCTCCAAGAATGGCAGACCATCGGTGGAGGAAGTCATTTTGCCGATTGCATTGAGAAAAGATGACATATCCGCCGGTATGGATTGAATCCGACTAGAAACGCTTAAGACACTGAGTAAAGAGTTTTGTGGCTCCATCGTGTCATTATGTTGATCTAGCAACGCTGTCAGACTCGTGGCGATTGGCAAACTGGGGGGATTGTCCCTTTCTTCAAAAATAGGACGAATCGATTGCTCCAACTACTGGGGCATTTCTCTTTCAAGTCCCTCTGGGAGAGTCTACGGTAAGGCGTTGAAAGCGCGTTCGTCCCGGTAAAAGTACAACCTACCAGCTTTTCACTCTTAGAATGGTGCTCGAGAAGGATTGGAAGTATCCATCTCCAGTCATTTTTTAGATGTGGAAAAGACATACGACGGCGGAGGAAGCCGCCGACTCCTAATCAATTGAACGCAAATCCCGGTACGACCAAAATCAGTTTTCAAGAGCCTACCTACCTACCTACCTTCTAGTCACTGCCAATACTCAAAGAGTAATAACTGTGTAGAAAAAGCTTCTCACACTTGGCCGTTCGGAGTCTGCAAAGAGCCTTAACTCCCTTCTACTCGTGAGCAGATATGGCAGAAATGTTACTATTTTGGAATAACTTCATTTCTTTCGTCTGCTACTCATTGTGGCAGTTAACGTAATATACGTAAAAAAATGTAGTAGACATGATCTAAGAGAGCAATAGCAAGCACAACACGAGGGTTGCTGTATATACTAGGCCATGGCTGTAGTGCCACCCTTATTATTATTATTATTATTATTATAAGGCATACGACCGAGTGGGCGTAAAGTCTGGAGTATTCTGCAGGAGCGCCAGTCAGTCTCTATACCCAAACTGTAGCAGCTATGTTCGGGTTAACGGTGCAAAATTGCAACCTTTCATCATGGGTGTATATTGTCAACTCTACTTTTCATTATATAAAAGGTGGGATTTTGATGCACAGAAGAAGTTTGTTATGTTATGTTTCATAATGTGACAGTTGAGGGTAAGTCATCTTCTTTTTGCGGATGACTTAGTTATTCTCACATCCTCCCAGATAGAACTCCACCGAGCACTCAATAGGTAAGTGCTGATGCTGGGATGAAGGTTAACGTGGACAAGTCAGAGGTTGTGGTCATTTCAAGAACGCCTGTACAATGCACTCTAAATATTAGTGAATGGCCATTGAATCAGGTGGAGAAGTGCAAGTAGGTCTGGGTCTTTTTCACGACAAATGGGAGGAGTAAAGCTAAGCTTTCCTGTAGGATTAGCCAAGCTGGATCAGTTTTCAAAGAACTTCGAAAGTCTGTAATTAGGAAGACCGAGCTTTGAGTCAAACCCAATTTAGAGGCTTTTAATTCAGTCTCTATTCCAACTCTCAACCATGATCATGAAATATGGTAATGATCAAAAGAACAAGATTACAAATACTAGCTGGCGATTATGAAATTTTCTCCTGCTTTTGTGGGAATTATCCGCCGAAATAGAAGGAGAAATACGGTATTATACGCCAGGAACTCGATGTTGAGCAGCTGCTTCTTCGAATGGAAAGGGCTATGCTTCGATGGTTTGGACATGTGGCACGAATGTCATCCACAACTTTAGAGGCGTGCCTTGAATGCACCAACTTCACAGAGCAAGGACGAGGAGATGAACCAACTCCAAAAACTCGCTTTGTTGCTTATTGTTCATAACTCCTGATGAGTGGGAGTCGATGGCGGAGAATCGAGTGGGTTGGAGAACTTTTTTCCCTTTCGTGGATCAGGATCAAAAGATGATGGCGCTGCTGATAACCTCTTAATTTATCTTCATTGCTTCTGTCTCATAACTCAAATTTTGGTAATTTACTAAGTAGCTCAACGCTTTAAAATGGGTGTTTTAAGAGGACGGATAATTGTGTATGAATCATAAGTTTTCTCATTTAGCCACCACATCGTGCAACATTACATCTTGAGATTCAACTCTTCAGCTTAATTGAAATCTTGACAATCGTTATTTAGCTAATTGTCTAGCTAATCGCCGACTTGATGTATTTCCAATTTACCTCAATCTCATTTGCGCCAACTCAACGGGGTGCCTCCCTCCTATGCATTTACATAAATTAAGTTTCTTTATTCTCAACTTAAAGCAACCAACAACCACAAGCATTCCGGATGCGGTTAGATAAGTGACTCCACATCTGGCCGAAGTAGTAATAAATTCAAAAACAGACCAAAAAAAGAGCAGGGAAATGTTAATAAAGTCTTGCCGCTCCAATAGGTCTTTCAAATATTAAAGAGTCCCACAAATCAAAATGTTGGCCAATTCCCACAGCTAAGCGGCTGTTTCCGCGTCTTTGAACCAAATTTCCCGGAGCATGCAACATTTGGCCAAGCATAACACAGACCACAAGAATCGGTATAAAAGTGTTACAAAAGATGCGGCAAGCAGCCAAATCCAGTCATTGACCCTTAAGCAGTCGCCAGCCATTTATCAATTGTCTCGCAATCAATCAAAACTTTTCAGCAACAATGTGCGCCACACACAAGTTTCTTCTAAAATTTATTCAAATTACCCGACTCGTTATACACAAAACGATCATACAACTCCAACTCACAGTGCACTGCTCGCTCGCGCACACAAGAAGTGAAAAGAAAATTTATTCAAATTTCACTTTTTCTCTGCCTCTTTCTGCTTCAAAAGCCAAAAAGAAATTCATTTTTTCTGCCGCAAAGAAAGAGGCATGGGCAAAAGTTGTCTGCAATAATAGATAGTCTGAGTCTGAAAGTAATTGAATCGTTGTTGGTCCACCGATCAAGTGAGCGAGCACAAAGCCGTGTGCAAATTGATTGATGTCATGAAACCCTCAGTGAAGCGGCAACCAGTAATTGCGATCCGAACAAAATTGATTCATAGACGCGAAGACACATTGTGCAATAATTATGTTTTCACACCGATTTTTTCGTATTTCTTAGGTTAAGATTCGCGCTGATGGTCGCAACAGCGACGTGCTTCGTTGGCTGTGTACTCTCTGCAACCACTGCGAAGCCGCAAGGATTCTCGCCCAGGTCGTTTGATGAGGACGAAAACCTGGATCAACAGGAGCAAAGTCACTTGGCCTACAGATCCCGGGTGTATGACTACGCCAGCGAAGAGGAACAAGAGGAGCCACCAAGGCAGCTGTACCAAAACCGTAACACAAACATCAAGCAGCAGAACAACTTCCTGAAGCCCAACAAGAATGTGAAAATCGCGAGCGAAGAAGAGGAGGAAGAGGAAGAGCCTGATCGTCTATCGACACTATTGGAAAAGTCTCAGTTCAACTGCAACAGCAAGACAACGGGGTGAGTTACCACAACGATCTGACATAACTCTGGCTATAGCATGCATCGACTTACAGATACTACGCCGACGAGTCGTTGGCCTGTGAAGTCTTCCACTACTGCCAGGACAATCAACGCCACTCGTGGATCTGTCCCGAGGGTTTCACCTTCCATCAGATTCATCTGATCTGCATGCCCCCGTCCAATGACAACATCTGCGACCAGTCCTCCAAGTACCACATAGTCAACGACTACCTCTACAAGCCCATCAACTTGCAGGAGCACCAATCAAAGCCAAATGTAACCCTCCGCTATTCGGACCGTTACTACCCCGAGAACTACTACGAGAACGACAGGTACCAAGAGGAGGAACGTGAGACAAGGCAGCGAGTTCACCATCAACAAAGGCAACCCGTAAGTTCTAAAAATCCCCACATCCAGTCACCGGTTATATAAATATTTTCAAATATTTACAGGTTCAAATTGGCTTCAACTCTCAACAACGTCAACAGCCGCAACAGCAAGCAGCCCCTCAACCACAACCCCAACCGCAGCCACAGCCCCAGCAACAGTACAGAAAAACACCACCACCCGCGCAGCCTGTTCAATTAGCCCAGCAACAAACCCTTGCGCCTTCACCAACTCCACAAACCCAGTACAGATACGTTACACAGGCGCCCGTGCAACAGTACCAACAGCAAGCCTATCGCACACCAGAGGAAATCAACATCTCGCTGCAACAGCGCCGTCCCCAGCTTTTCGCCGCCACGTCAACGCCTAGGTACTTCGAAGAAGATTACTTGTACGAGCGAAGGAAGTAAGGCCGGGTGTAACCAGCCAGCTTGCGGTCTATATTTTAGTGAATAGCGTCGTGTATATTTTTTGTTTACTTAAAATGTGTTTTATTATATTTTATTTTTTTGTTCTAGACTTATACGTTTAATTTAAGTTTTTAGTCCCAAAATAATGTGTAATGTATGTAAATTATAAAGTATTCATAAAACGAGCAAAAACACAACAAATCATGTATTATTTAAAATTCCACTACGAAATACTTTGTAACGATTATTTTTCAGTCGCCATTTTCCTTATTCATTATTTAATAGAACGCTGATGTAAAGAATCACGATTCCAATAAATACTCAAACAAATAACTTTCGATTTATATTTTTCTCGCATCGAAGACGGGATGATCCACGGAAGCTTGAGAAGACCAGAGAACTTCCTTCGCCTTGTCACAACCGTGACTGAGTCCTTTTTTAAAACGCATGGGCGTTATTTTGGAATTATTTAATATTTAAGGCTCGAATCCATAAGATCCGTTGAATGCGTTGCGCAATGTCAAGCAAATGACAACTCAGAAGTCAAATGCGTGAGACAGCTAAATAGTGTCATCACAACGTCACAACATCAACACACATTGCGTAGCGTCAAAGTATCCGTCGACGCTGATCTGAAGCTAGGGATGACGCAATGACGCACAGCTGATTTGATTTGACAGTTTCAAGTTCTAATTCAAAATTCAAGTTATTTTGATTTTATTAATGCACAAATAAAGTGCAGTGCATTAACAAAAGTGCAAAGTAGTTTTTTATTATAAAAACTCAATTACCAACATTTATTTATATTTTTTTGTATAATTTTGCTTAAAATTCAAATATTAGCACAATTTGATGACTGTCAACTCTGAAGGATAGAGAAAAGTGAAAAGTTGAGCAACTACATCCGTCGCGTGAGCGCCAGCGCTGGTTATGTGTCACCTCAGCTCCCATAAGAAGATGTGAATTTTATGCATCTGTCAAAGTATCAAAGTAGTTGTTGCCATACTTCGTGCTGAATAAAGGCCTTGCGCCATTACCACTTATCACAAAATTTGTATTCAATTAGTCACTTAAGTGTCACATGAGAGACTAAGACAGTACAAATTAGTTACTGTGACATGCGACACGACTAAGTGAATGCGGTCGTTTATGTGATGTTCTTTAAGGTTCGTCCAACTTTGTTAGACCACAGCTAAATAATAGACTTCTTCTAAGAAAGGTGAACATATTTGAGTAGACGGCGTAGAGTTGGGTACAATTGAAAACGTTGTATATTGATTTGTGTTGGCAATAACTGACTTAATATACCTACCTGAAGTCACAATAATTTAACAGACTTTCACAAAGAATAAAATGTGTATTCCCTTGTCACCCTTTTTGCTTGAATAAATTTTTGTACTCCCTGTTCGTTCGAGACTCGACGGTGATGTTGCCAAAAGACTTGAGGCAAACCGCAAAGCATGGTGAAGTGAATTTACAAGAAGGAGTATCGTACGTATATTATTATTTATGCAGACTTGGAGTATTAACTTAAAAACGTTATGAAATTCTTTTAAAATAGTTTTTAAGAACCTACTTTGAAGACGATCATCTGCTGTTAGTATAGAAACCATGTAGATTTGGTATTACTGCTTGAGACTTAGACCACACACATTTTTGACAGCCAAAACAATCAACGTTGACATTTCACTCCTTTCTAATAACTCATTTCACAATTTAAAAGTCGAATTTGTATATCTACCTCCGAACAAATAGGATTCTCTGCATAAATATGGTTTGTCAGGAGTTCCAAGCTATTGTTCTTGCCGCTGGCCGTGGAACACGTCTACCAGAATTAACTGGAGACTATCCAAAATGCTTATTACCCGTGGGGCCGTATCCACTTTTGTGGTATCCCTTGAATATGCTTCAGCAGCATAATTTTCAAGGTTAATAAACTGAGATATTTCTTCTATTTTCATACAAATAATGCAAACATCTTCACAGATGCTATTATCGTGGTGCTGGAACATCAAAAATCTGAAATTCAACAAGCGCTTGAAAAGACTCCGTTGAAAATGAAGCTGGACTTTGCAACAATATCTGGTGACAATGACTTTGGTACTGCCGATAGTTTAAGACACATTCACGACAAGTAAGTAAGCAGTTTTCCATATAAGTGATTAAATGACCAAATGTGTTTCTTTTTTAGGATAAAATCTGATCTTATCGTTGTGTCCTGTGATGTCGTAACAAACGTCTGTTTGTATCCTCTCATAAACAAGTTCAGAGAACATGATGCATCGGTGGCAGCACTCCTCTTTAAGAGTGGCTTCGAAAATGACGTTACTGTGCCCGGTCCAAAGACTAAGCATAAACCTGAACGCGATTTGATTGGTATCAACCCGGACTGCAATCGATTGCTGTTCTTGGCATCAACTAGTGATTTTGAAGATGTCATGAATATAAAGGGACATCTTATGAGGAAGTACGGAAAAATGACGATCTTTAGTAGACTGATTGATTCTCACATCTATGTTATGAAACGATGGGTGTTGGACTTTCTCAAAAAGGTATTCCTTTCCATGTTCTTGTCGGCCAAGTTGACTGTGTAACGATTTGATTTCAGAAAGAGAATTTTTCCACGCTTAAAGGAGAGTTTCTGCCGTATATCATCAAGAAACAGATGAACCGAACTCAACAGGCAACTCCCAACGAACCACAATCGGAGTTTGGAGTGTACACCAAACCGGAGGATGATATCTTTCATGTAAGCCATGATGCAATTTTTCCTGTTGTCATTATAATCCGAAGAATCTTTTTCAGTATGTTCCCTGTACGAAGTTAGATCAGCAAATCATTAAGACGTCACTTTTCAATGACTCAAGAACCAAGGAACCGTACAACGGGGATATGATCCGTTGCTTTGCTATTGAGGCGCCTAAGGAGAGCATTGGAGTTCGTGTAAACACCACACTCAGTTACTTCGCTATAAATCGAAAGGTGACAGTTTGATTGACATTGTTCAGCTTGATAAATAAGAAGACACTTGTACTTCCACAGCTTCCATCCATTTGGCCAGAGCTGTTTAAGGACAACTCCGTGTCACTTGTGTCTCCAACGGCTGTCGTTAACTCCACTCAGACAAAGGATATAGCTGTCGCCGATAATGCGAAGTTATCGGAGAAGACCTCACTAAGTGCGAGTGTATTCGGCCCTAACTGCACTGTACAGCCGAAGAACGTCGTAACAAATTCAGTTATCATGGCGAATGTTGTCGTCGAAGAAGGGTATGTTTGCTGCGAACATCATATTTACGGAATTGTGATCTAAATGTTTCTTCTGCAGATGCAAGATTGACGGTTCCATTATCTGCAACAAAGCAGTCGTGAAGAAAGGGTCTGTCATCGTTAACTGCTTGATTGGGCCAAATTTCATCGTCGAAGAGGGTTCCAATAAACAGATGCTCTATTTGACAAATGCCGATGGATTTATGGAAATTGAATAAAGGCTTTAACGATTTAAATGCATGAAGTAGTGTTCGAAAGATTTGTGTATACTATTAACAGCGAGTGGAAGCAGGGCTTACATCTTGATAGGTCAGTCTGTAGCAAGGACATGCCACGTGCCGGTTTCTGTTTGTCTTATGGAACATATTGTAACGAAGCATATTCTTCAAATTCAAGCTGGCATTCTGATTCAGCTTTACTTCTTCAGACTGAAGTTGATGAATAGTCTAGGAGGAGCTTCAGCCACGAAATGTAGTTTATGTAGTTTAGTAAATGTAAGTTAGTAAATGTAGTTTAGTTGTTTAGTAGTTAGACAAAGTCGTTTATAACCAACAGAGCTTCTGTTTGAAGGGTCTTCGAATTCAGTAATGCAGCTGCTGACGACCAAGATCAGAGCGTTACACTCAAGTTAAGGGTATCCAAACATCGAATAAAATGAGGCCCACTAAGGTAGAGGCTCCGCAGAACAAGCCAATCTTCGAATTTGAAAATTAAAAACACGAGTGGAATTACATAAACATTTTATTTATTCTCGACTCCCTAGTTTATTACATGCATTTTATGTAAGAATATCTAGTCCAGAATCTGAATAATATCGAAATTGGTTTCTTTTATAGTCTCATTAATTTCTATACCTACTCATAAATTAAAAAAAAAAATCAGTAAAATTACTTAATCTTAACTATTCGCCGAGGCTGTGCTCGCCTCGTCGCCTGCGTCTGTCTTGACTTCGCTTTGCAGCTTGTCGAAAACAGTTTTGATCTTATTACAGCATTCCTTTATGTCCTCCTCGGAATCACCAGCACTCAGTGCGCTCAAAAGCTTGAGTATTGTGTTGGGCGCTTGCATTCTTAGCGCGTTCTCCAGCTCGTCGTCTTGAGTATTCATCACAGTGCGTGTCAGGAATTCCAGGATGGTCATGCAAATGTCTTCAGAATTGACTTCCTCGTCAGTGTCGTCGACGTCCTCGCCCCATTTGTCACTGCTTTCTTTGGCCTCGCGATCCGAATCGATGAGATGCCAGATCGATATCATTTGTGCAAAGCAGACATCGTGAAATGGATCACCGAATGCCTGGAACAGTTCGTTTACATTCTCCACAATTCCCTGCTCGTTCGACGTGAGGGGTAGCAGATATATTGGCTGACAAAGAGGCGATAGAATCTGCGATATGCAATGAAACAGATCGTCCAGAAATGGTTCATAGCACTTTTGGGATATTTGCTCATAGGGCGAGAGGATTACGTTGATGTCCAGAAAGAGGCTCATTATCTTCTTTGTGTTCTTCGATGGCGTAGCTGTTCCATCTTCATTTGCGTTTTGCTCCAATTTACTTGCCGGCAGGAGGGTTTTGAACGCTTCAATAATTCCCTGCACAAGACATGGCTGCACAAAAACATCACTGAAGCACAGATCCTTCACGTCGGGCTGTATTTCGATGAGCGCAAAGGTCACGCAAAGCGCTTCCAGTGTTGAGAGGGAATTCACGAGAAGACTCAAATTCGCCGAGTTGTTTAGAATAAATGCGAAATTCTCGACAAAACCCTCGCAGTTTTTGAAATGTTGAAACCACAATAACTCATCTCCGGAATTCATTTCCGAGCTGACAACTGCGTAAAAGAATCTCATCAACTGCACCAAGGTCAGACTATCTGTGCATGATATGAGATTCAGCAGTGTAGACATGACACGGGAGTTGTTGCAGAGCTCTTTTCGTGTCTGTTGCACACTGCACATATTTGCAATGATTCCGACTAGGATTTCAGTCAATCGCTTGTCCTCGGTTTTCTCAATGATATCAGCAAATATCTCTGGCACATTGTATTTCAGCAACAGTTTAACAACATCCGGTTCAATTGTCATATTCCACACGGAACACAAGTCTTTCTCGAATGGCTCATCCTCACTGAGATCTTTGTCGATCTTGGTTAGCTTTAGAAGTGTGGATAAAACAAATCGTACACTGTACAAAGTGTTACCAATAGCGTCACCTTTGATTTTTTCTAAATCTTCTTTTTCTATCTCATCATCTGAGACAGATGGATTAAAACTCGATGCTACGACATCGCTCAAATCCTTCGTCAGCAAACTATCGTATTTTGTATATCTTTCAATCTCACTGTTATCAGCAGTTGTTTCGGTCTTGGTCTCGGTCTCGGTTTTGGCAACACTAGATGATGGTGCTTCCTGTGTTTCTGACATTCTCTAGCAGTTTTATTACGAACAGATATTAAACTTAAATAAAAATTGTATGTGGCACAAAATTTATAAAAATTAAATCAAACTTTCAATCGCGTACGTCAAAACTAAACTGACAAGCTGAAGCATACCGGCAGGCATGAAGCAGAGTTGCTTCTCTTGGTAATTAACAAGAACAGGGATGTTATATGGAAAATCATCGCATTTGTTCTTGCATCGCCAAACGCTTGCAAACGTTTTAAAATGACTAATTTGCCTTAAATTACTATACTAAAAAGCATCAGCAATTGATGAATATATTTTTTGCCAGCTATGAGCGGTAAGATTTCTGAAACTCATCAAAAAGCAAGGATTTGTTTTGAAATGTAACGTTTGTTTTGTACAGAGATTTATTTATACCAAATCCGAAAATTACAGTGACAGTCTTGACAGAATTATGAATCAGCTGCTTCCATGCGTTGTCAACTGATGACAGTATACCGTACCAAAATCGATGGTTTGTTAAGGAAGCAGGCTTCCTTCGTTTTTGTGCACTTAAATACATTAATGAAAATGTTGTTATTACGGAACATAACATCACTAACGAGGTTAGGCAACAAATTTCACAGTATCGCACTGAAACAACCGAATGTTATCCAGCAACTCGTGGAGAAAGTCGACTCGTATTCAAAAATAAAAATCAACTCTCAGATAAGTGTAAAAATTCGCCCCTACAATGTTCTGGAATGCCAAGACTCTAACCTTCTTCGAGCAACCATCCGTGGAACGGTGGATGTGCCAAAGTCGGCAGCTGAACTCGAAGTGAAAATCAAAGATAAAAATGTGCAAATTGTGAATAAAAGCACCGCGGATCCCAGTGAAATCTCAAAATTAGTATGTTTGCTGGAAGTCCCAATAAGAGCTGACCTCGTAATCGATTCACAATCAGATGTCAGTATTGCTGATATGTTTTGTGATGAAATAAAAGTGAAATGTGGAGTGGACATTCAAACGAAGAACGTAAGAAGTACTGTCGTCGATCTGTTCTCCACAAATGGAAACATTGAATGCACCGGGCTGCTTCTTGGCAAAACTATCAACATCAAGACGGATAAGAAGGGAGTGAGTTTACTTAATACTTCAATAAATCTTCACTCTATCATAATGTATCATTCTTATTGTAGACCATTTCATTGGATAAACTTCAAGGCGACAACATAGTTTGTACGACGTCCGATGGCAATATAAAAACGAACTCTTGCTACGTCGAAATGTCAAAGTTCACCACCGATAATGGCACACTTGACTTGAAGAACATTCACAAGAAATCGGAAATATGCGTCAACAAAATGGGAGACTTGTTTATGAGTGCGTTGCTTAAAAGATATTTCGATACAGAGGTGATAACCCCTTTTTTCTATTTCCAGCTGGTGTCCATGGAAATATTGACATTCAATGCAACGGTGGTGGCAATGTTAACGTTCAGCTCTCTGAAATTGTTGGCAGCAACAAAATTGTAACCCAGACCAATGATGCCGTTGTAATCAATATATCGGATATAATTGAAGAAACATCATACATTGAGGTTACATCGAAGAGATTCACACTGGATGAATCCCTGTCACATTTGTCGGATTGTGTGCAGAATGAAAATCATTTCCGCATGAGCAAGGAAGAGGATAACTGCAATAAATTGCTGATTCAATCAAAGGGAAACCTCACCTTGGGAAAACTTTCATGGGCTGATAGCATGAAGATTGCTATGGGTCTTAAAGAACTGTGATTTGTAAAGATGTAACAGCTAAGCATGCGTAAAGGTTTGATGGATAAAATGTATGTATGATATAAATAAAAACAAATGAAAAGTGGCTGGCAGAGTTTTATTTTGCGATTTGTAATCCAGTAAATGGTGTTGTGATAACGAGTCTAAACATAAAACAATTCTGGATTATATTCCAGATTCATGGTGATTC
This sequence comes from Eristalis intricaria, assembly GCA_964034865.1. Taxonomy (NCBI): domain Eukaryota; kingdom Metazoa; phylum Arthropoda; class Insecta; order Diptera; family Syrphidae; genus Eristalis; species Eristalis intricaria. The sequence goes on along the minus strand of OZ035877.1, from coordinate 58,875,280 downwards.
CCTACGTCGAGAACTACGAAAAAACGATAGAACGTAATCGGCATTATGTATGTCGTAATAGTCTTGCACAAACGTCAGTTTGTTTATACTCGTAGTCGCATATCATCCGCATCCAGATATACCCCATCCCATTTTCTATGATCGGTCTTCTAAATCAAACAGCTAATGCTATGACCAGAAGAGCAGCGTGATCATTTCCGAATCACTAAGTTTATCCCGGCTTTTTGGACAGACCTCTCAGAATAGAGTGAGGACATAAAATAAAATAGCTAGGAACACTACTTATTCATCATCTTCTTCTAGGCATCAGCTAAAAAGCTTCAATCTTGCTGTCTTTGTATACATTTTTCCAAATGGACACGACAAGTTGGTCTCAACCAACTCCTTATTTAAGTTTGTTCGTCATGCAGCTTAAGGTGCGGCATGTTCTGCTACTTTGTTACACAGGCTATGAGTTGAAGATTCTTCGGGACGATGCCAAGTCCCAGTCCCCTTAGGCGTAGAATCTGTAAACGCATGTCTTAAGTCATGTCGCTCTAAAGCGCAGTTGGTTAAGTGACTGCCCTTGGTAAATGGGGTCCCCGGCTCAAATCTCAGTGAAAGCAAAGATATTAGACATTTCTCCTCTATTTAGAACAGAATTCCAGCTAGTTCAGGGGCAATGCACTTATTTATCAGGCCGGCGACCCATGGAGGGTCAGAGCCTGAGCCGATGCTTCCAGTCATCAAGACCAGGCCAGGTGTCTTGCACCCGTCTTGGTCTTAATACCGGTCGTCCTCTCCTTCTCAAACCAGTTGGCTCGGATTCGAAGACCCTCTTAGCTGGAGTGTTGTTGTCCATGCGGTTATGTGTTCTCCTCCATTAATTTTCCTCTCAGAGAGGGCCATACATAAATCCGACGTAAACATTTTTTCCGAAGGCACCAAGAATCAGCTTTACTGTGTTCTAACCTTCTTCTTCTTCTGGTGGCGCTACAGTCCGGAGTGGACCTGGGCTTCAACCAGTAAGCCTCTCCAACCGGCACGATCTTTAGCCAGCTGTCTCCAACTGCGCACACCTAGTCGATTGAGGTCTTTCTCCACATGGGTGCGCCATCGGTTTCGTGGGCGTCGTCTATTGCGTTGTCCTACTGGTTCGGAGTCGAAGACTCTTCGGGCTGGAGCAGTGTTGTCCATGTGCTCTATATGGCCCAGCCATCTTAGACGTTGAATCCGTAGACGCCTGACTAGGCTCATGCCGCTGTACAGCCCGTACAGTTCGTGGTTGAACCTTCTTCTCCAAAAACCATGAACGCAGACAGGACCAAAGATTGAACACAGAACTTTTCTCTCAAAAAGACCAAGTGCCTCTTCATTCGCTTTTGACACTTTTACACCTTGATCATCCCTGTCCTGCTCTATCGTGCGGTGGCATGGACAGGGATGTTGTATAATAAGGTCCTTCGAGAGAGGACTCCACTACTCAATTGCCTCTTGAGCCCAAAGAAACAGCGATTGGCAAGAGTAATTCTGCATTTAATCTCGGTACTGGTGTTGTTCGTACTGTTCAGTACTGTAAGTCCACTACCTCGAAGTTATAGCTGCCTATGGTGACATTTTGGCCAAGTCGTCGATGTTGTGCGTACTTTCTTGATGGCAGCATATACTTCGTTTTACTCTCGTTCACCGCTAAACCCTTTTTGCCGCTTCCGCTTCAATACCAGCAAACGCTGTTTTGACGGCTCGCTGTGTTCGACCAATCACGTCATGTCATGTCATCCGCCTATGCTAGCAGTTGTAGGGACTTTTGGAAGCTGTGTTCTTAACAGGATTGGCAAAATTAGAGCTATGTAGAGCATGATTTTGGTCCTTCGAATCATTTCATGTCAGTTGTTTCGGCAGACCGAAGTAACACCATTTGTCAATGGAGGCTCTGCATCGGATCTTCACATTGACGACGTTTGTAGAGTTTATTTTTGTCCCGAGGTAGAAAAACTCCTTTACTACCTCGAAATTGTAGCTGTCGATAGTAATATTTTATCCAAGGTGGTGTGTTACGGAACGTTTCTTGGCCGACAGCATATATTTTGTTTTGTCCTCATTGACACAGCTCGCTTCGCCTCCTCATCAATTTCAGTGAATGCTCATCGACGGTACGTTGGGAATCGATATCATCTGGATAACCCAACAGATGTACCTACTTGTAGAAGATAGTTGCTTTCGTCTTTAAAGCTGCCCTCCGCACTTTTCCAGTACCAAGTTGTAGAAATCACACGTCATCTCCTTGCCGATATCCGTTGCAGGTTTCAGACGGCTCGGAAGTCCTTGAGCCGAACTGCACGATGCATAGCGTATGTTAGCATTGTGTGACACAAGCGGATCAATTTGCCGGCAACCCAAATTTGGCCGGCGCTTCAATGAAATCCTTGCGATGAATGGTATCGACTGCGGCTTTAAAATTACTGGTCACCACCAGGATTTGTAAATTTGGTCTATAGTCGATTTACAGGACTGGAAGCCAGTGCATAATGGCTTTAGGCGTTCACACAGTACTTATTTAGTTTAGTTCCTGTAACGCCTTGTGCACCATTGGGCTTCAACTACGCTTACTCTCCCCAACTTTTCCCCCACTGCCATGTCACACCGCTATGCGCCAAGTTTTCTTTCTTTGGACCGTCCAATCTTCTGTCGTTAAGTGGTTGCATTGCAAAGATTTGTTAGCTGTACAGCTGTTACCCTTCCATAGTGTGTGAGCAATCCACTGCCACTTCCACCATTGTATAGTGATGCCTATTGGTTCCTGGCCCGTTCTCTCGTAAAGATGTTCATTAGAGATCTGTTCAGGACAGGTAATTCACACTATATTAAGTAGGCATCTATTGACGAATGTTTGTGACACTTTCGTGTGATCAATGATCGTAGTCGCTACTCTCCACGTCCTGCATCCTTTAAGGAGTACCTTCTGATAAAACGTTTATATGCAGTTGATCCCGGTTGAAACAGTACTTTCGAGGTACTGGAATTCTTTTACTGTCAACTCGGTTGTCCAGTAATTGCAAATTTGGCCTGAGAGTTCGATCCAAGGCTGATTTTTTTTTCTTGGTTTCATCTTGAAGCGTCAGTGCGTAGTGTGTACCTCTCTCTACAACTTTGATGCCATTTCGTGGAGGACCACTATCCTATGCTAAAGTAACCATACATCGCCCGCGTAATCCAGGTGTCACACAGTACACTGTACATTCTCTGAGCAGGCATATACGACGGAAGTCCCATGAGTACTCGCATTCTCGTAGATCATCCATTATCTCTGGTTTTGTTTTGACCGCATGTGGAAGTGGTCGTGTCCTCGAATTGTCTCCTCCTCCATAACAACGCACCGGCTCACATCTCACGCCGTCACCAAATTGGTCGAATAAGGCTACGAACTGTTGCCCCATCCACCCTATTCTGCAGATATGGTCCCGTGAGACTTCTTTTTGTTTCCAAACTTGAAAAGTCAATTCCTGGGCAGAAATTTGAGTCGAATGAGAAGGTTATCGCCGCCATGAGGCTTCTACAGAAAACTCATTTTTCAGACGGGCTAAAGAACTTGGAGCATCGCTGGGTCAAGTGTATCGAGCTAAAAGAAGACTATGTTTAGGAATAAATCGCCACTTTTCCCAAAGTTTCATTCGTCTTTTGTAGGCTAATTACTTATCAGACCATCCTCGTCCAGACCTTTGTGCAGTGAAAGCTCCAATAGGCGGACAGATACGACGGTCGTACCATCTTTGTCTAGCTAAAGGAGCTGTCCTTCCATGGGAATATACAGTTGACTCCGCTTATATGCATTCCGCTTAAACGAAACTTTCGGTTATATGCAACAAGAAATTTATCACGGTGCAACGAATTTGCAATTTAAGATCCATGGTCGTTAGAAATTGTCCACTCAAGGGGATTGTTCGCCTAAGAAAGTGTTCGTAACAGGAGCTTTGACTGTAGTTGTTTAAGAGGTGGTAACGCCTTTTTTGTGGCTTGGGCATCAGTGGCACTGTAGCCACCAACGAATCATATCAACAGTCATCATCTTCCGACCTACATGATGCACTTAAGAGGTAGCGGGGGTAAAGCACGCACCACACATCTCCAGGCAACTCTATCCCTCGCCGTCGACTCTAAGTCATCAGGAGCTATGCCCAAGCGTAACCAGGCGAGTTTATGGACTTGACTTGGTCCATCCACCTCATCCTGGGTCTGGTAAGCAAGCTTTGCTCTTTCGTTTCGAAGAAGCAGTTGTTCAACGTTGAGTTTCTCTCGTACTTCCGTGTTTCTCAACCTGTCCCGGCGAGTAATTCCCACAACAGTTCGAAGAAATCTCATTTCAGCAGCTTGTATTCGCAACATTATTATACAAGTTGCTGTGATGAGATTTCAAATAAAATAAAGTTACAAATAAAATAGTTTGAACTCCAGATGCAATGCAAGTACAATATCATCAATTGATTCGTAAAAATTATCAATATTTATTTTATAAGTATTTTAAAATATTTATAATATATTTTACACAAATATTTAGTACGCTGACATCTACATACACAATTAGAAATATATAAAACAGATTTTGTTAGTTTTTTTTTTTTTCAATTTCAACTTTATGAATTTAATTTGAAAATCATCAATTGACAATGATAACTATAAAATTAATTAAATCATTTTCCATCAAGTATTTGATACGTCTTCAGTTATACATTCATATTTTGCTTTAATTTATCAATAAACAATTGTAATATTTGATAACATTAATTAATAGTTTTATTTTTGTGTGAACAAGACACTGAATGGTCCCGTGTAGGATCGATTAACAAATCAAAGAATTATCTCTAAGTCTATGTATATATATATATATAGTTTTCTACGCGTATAAACTAAATCTTATAGTTAAGCAAGTTAGTCTCATGAACAATATGTTGGTTCCCATTTAGAAATGTATTTGTTCCTAGATAATTTGATAATAGTTGTTGCTCTCAGATTTTGTTTTCTTTAAAACGAAACAAATACTCAAATGTGAGATGTACATGCATAAGTCATAAGTAAAATCAAAATTCATATTCTTTGTTCCATTGGTTACATGTTGGACTTTCTAAATGTCATTTTGTTTTTTAAACATACGAGCAGTTAAGGCACATCAGAATAGCATTTATTTTTTTGTTTTTGTTTTTGGTTTTTTTTGTAAATTTCGTTGAGCATGAGCAAAGAATCTTAGGGTGGCAACTTGTAGCCGCGCACCCTTTGCGCGGTTCTCATTGAATGAGACCAAAGGGTGAGTGCTGGAAAAGGGTAAGTGTGGAAAAGGTAAGGTGTTTGCGTCGTGCAGGGGGTATTCTCAAGAAGTCTGGATGACATAATTGTAGGTGCTAGGTTTGAGGACATACGAAAAGATTTAGCAAGGACTAGTTAGAAGGAATGTTCAAATTGCTAAACTGATGTTTTTTAAGTTAACATTTCATATCTGTGTGTATGCGTGTAACTTTTCTTAATTCAATTACACCTCTGACAGTTCTGAATGGACGTTTATTTTTGTTCAACATTTCATTGTTTAGAATCTGCTGTTTCTACTGTTTTCAATTGTCTATCATTATTTTTTTTGTAAAGTATTGGCCTGATTCCCATTTGCAATGGAAATCGATTGACTTTTTGTTTTGTTTTTTGTTTAAAGCTGGGCTTACTGCCTTGATTTAAATTATAATTACATACAATTTTTGTTTGTTTTTCTTTTTCAGTCGCATAGTTGTAAATATTTATGTTTTATGTGTTCTATCTTATGTGCTATACATACACTCTTGTGTGGTGGATAGTTAATGACTAATGTCGCTACTACTACTAGAAGTGGTCACACTTACATAATGTATGTTGGTTTGAATATGTGTTTAAATGTATTTACAAAAAATAACTATTGTTTACATATATATCGTTCACGTAGATGGACAGAGGGCGGTTAGTGCCTCTTGTTTTTCATTAAAATTGACATAATCTTAATTAAAATTGTTTTATTTTTTTTTTTTCATCATCTGAGGGACCATCTGCAATGCGAAACCTAATTTAATTCGATTGGAAAATGAAACCCTTATTTGGAAAAGGTACTTTGTCGAGGTCGGGATATGTAGGGGAGTTGATGTTTTTCCTATTTTTGTGATTAAGATTTGTAAATCTTTTCTGATTAATTAAAATTGGAAGTTATTTATAAGTAAATTGGAACATGTTTGATATTTTTTTCGACGACATTTATGGACCAAGTAATCGATTCTTTTCGATTTTTAAATCGATGCAGCTTGATACATCGCGTGCACTACATTAATTATTTTGTTAGTATGTAACAAATCAATTGGTCTGCTACTTTGTAATCTAAATGGTGATCGGGAGCAGTAAAATCAATTAAATTAGTTATAACATGTGACTTTTTGTGTTCAAATATGACAATGTTTCAATCTGTTGCCAATAAATATGTATTTCTAAATAAACAGAAATGATGAGAGAACATAGCTTAGAATAGAGTGGTTGACAGCCAGGAACATTCATTTCTGGCCAGCAAGCAGCAGCAGTCACACTTATGCCAGTGAAAACTGAAGACCTGTTGTGTTGCCAAAAGAGGAAGCTGTTAAAAGGCCCCATACACACGACACTTGTGTGTAAATTTGTTTCTTTGTGCTGAAATATGTTCTGTCTGTGGGCTTGTCAGCTCACTTTCATACAAAAATCAGTCGCAATCTGATCTTTGATGAGTGACGAGCTCTAATATTGTGAAGCAGATCATTATTGATGCGTATAGTTCTATATTATGATCACCCCAACTGCTCAAAGCGCTGTTCCGTCATCATCAAAGTCAAATGAAGAACTAATGAATTTGTGAGGCGAAAAGCGACACTTGTAAACAGATTGTGTGTATGGGGCACTTAAGGGAGAGTTCCTTTTGAATGGACTGCTCTTAGAATTGTTTTTTTTTTTTATTTCAGAAATCATCGTGAAAGTTTTTGGTTAAAGAAGTTGGCCAACATTTTCGAATGACTTGTATTTACTGATTTTCATCTTTGGCGATACTCTAGATTTGTTGCTTGTTGGTTTTATTTTATTCTAGATACTCTGTTGTCGTGGCAGAAGAGAACCCTTACTGACGCCTGAGTTGTGTAGAGTAAGGAAGAAAATTCTTAGTTTTGTGACTGACGCCATTCAGACTACTGATTGAATGAAAAACATTTTATTTAAAGAAGCCAACCCCTTATTGGTGTTCGACTGGCGCCATTCACGTTCATTCGATTTTTTTTTTTTCATTTATTAGATTTTGCGAAATAGAAGGTAGGTCCTGATTGGTCGACAATGTAACTCAGATCGGGATCTGGCTTCCGTATCGCTCTGTATAAATAGGATATGAATTCCGAGAGGAGTCAGTCAGAGTTTTGCCGTCAGCGATATCACCGTAGAAAAACATACAAATTTTAAACATACAACTTTGTATTCTTTTGCCATTCTTCATTCAAAGTTTATTTTAATAAATGATTTACTCGATTCTTTAGCTTTGTTTGTTTTTCCCCTTACGTCAGTTATATGCAAAAAAAGTATAATAAAACACAATCCATTGGTAGTGCTGACAGTACAAATTGGTATTACAGTGTAACCTTAATATAATGATTTGGTCGAAATCCCTGAAAACTACCCTTAAGAAATAATTCAAACTATAGCTTCACATTACGAAAATATTTGTCAGAAACCTCTTTATAACGAATTTACAATCTTTGCAGAATTCAAATAGAAAGTAGTATTTACGAACGAATTTCGTATATTACAATCGATTTCGTTTATTACGAACGAATTTCGTCAACCTTTAGATAGCTCTAGAAAGCAGCCCATACACAGCAAATATGTGCGTTTCGGTGTCCTGTATATGGTCTAATCCGCGCACCAGTTATTAGTGTTTCAAACTGTCAAATGAAAAAGTTTTCCCTGTTCCACGAAGTGTGACGTGTGTGGCGGAAAGTGACACCAAAGTGTGCTGTCTATGGGCAGCGTTATCAATTATTCACACTCAATTCCATAATGATTCATGTCTCGACAAGTTCAGACCCGTTAAATTGTTCTTAGCACAATCATTGTTGTTTGATCTTCAGTAATGTATGCGCTGTTAATTGTTTTATCCTTAAAACGTGTTCTTGTTTATTAGTGGAAATCGTTCGCTATAATAGGGAGAGCGGATGGACTGACTGTTGTTGAGGTCGTGTTGAGATTCCCTTGTTAAAAGGAAAAGTAGCCTAACCTAACCTCAATATAACAAATTTCATTGTTACAAATTAATTGGTAAAACTAATATTTTCCAATTCCCGTCGGTTTTGTAATACCGAGACTGCACTGTATCATCATTAAAATCATCATTAAATAATGTATCGGCTACTGGATTGCAAAAATACCATTGATTCATCACTTGCTGATCTTACTATTTCGACATCAATTTCTGCAAGTTGAAAGTTATTTTTAATCCAGACAAGCAACTAAAAACTATAAATTAAAAGTACAGCGGACGAGTCCGTCACGGGATACGATAATTTGTTCGAGTTAGAGAAAGTTTCGACTAAGGGAGAGTCCACTGCATTCGATATCTAAAACCAAAGATCTACTGTTATTTTCTTTTAAAATATCTACAATTGAAATGTTGAAATTGAATGAAGCAGACAATTGAATGAGAAATTGATTTGTATAACATGCGTTGAAAGAGAGTGGCATCCCTGTGAATCTTATGAAATAGTAAAACAGGAGCGAAACGACTCTTTTGACGACTGGAGATACGAGTAGAGATTTGACGTGCGAAATATGTCACGGTGAACGGGAGTATGACAATTGGGAGGTTCACATGGGTAAATATACCGGACAGACATGGTCAGACAGTGTCAAATCTGATCGTGTGAATACAAGAATCATCGATCTGTTTTCGACATGCACTTGAAAAGTGAAGACTGACCACCTGTTTGATAATGTGTCATAGGTCTATCCAAAATCTACTCGACCAATTGTGTCCGGTATATTTGATCATGTGAGTCCTCCTAACGGTGAGTAGCACTACCTTGTGACTGCTAGCTACAAAGTGACCAGATCTTTGCTTTGCTTAATGTTGGCATTTGTGAGTTCAAAATAGTCGATGAAGTCAAATGTGGTCGGTGCATCATCTGTTACGATTGAGAACTCGATAAAAATTCTCTTGTTTTGACAGAAGGATCCACAGAACACAAGCAGCACTTGAGAATCTCTAGCAAGCATTTCTATTCCTAGTTAATCATTTTGTCGTTTGTTTCGATTTTGCGATCGTTCCAGACTTTATTTGCAATTTCTTGAAATCACGAGCTGACACCCAGAATGACTTTTCAGTGCCAGGAAGAGTAATAGGCCTAAATGAACATCTACTTTCTCGACCAGCAACAAAAATCATGGACAATGTGTGTTGGGACATAGTCAGGCAGAGGACTCAGTTCCTCCAGTTCCTGCGAGAACCCTTTGAGAACCTTTTAAAAACCCGTTATTATCTGTCAGTATCGGTTTTTGCTATTGTGACCGTGAAGAAGATGAAGGTGGCCGTAAAGAGTTGTGTATTTTGTAGGGTCTTAAAAGCGAATTCTACTGTTTAGCTGTATTCCAAGCCGCTTCTCCAAGCTCGTATCTTCGTTTAAATCATCTGTCTGTGAGCTTTCGTTTCTAAAGTCCCTCATACGCCGTCATCGTTCCATAAACAGAAAAGCTCATCAATTCTCTATCTGCCCACCTTACGAGCAAGTCACTTACGTCTGGCACGACGGATAAGCGCCCTCGTAACTCCTAATTGAAACCTTCTCGCGGTTAATGTTGGGAAGAATATTATTAAATGTTATTAGTCTCTCAAGCTGCCGCCTATTCGCTGGCCATAAAATATCCACTCGTCGCTTAAAGTTAGCCTGCCTCATGTTTGTTCACATTATTTAGTCATTATTGCTTCCCCGTTTAATGGGCGCACTCCGTCGTAAACTAAAACCTTTAAATCGTGTCGTAAACCACAAATTCGGTCGCCATTGGAAATACGTGTGTATGCGGGTGCGTTTCAAACTCCAATCAACGCCATAGCCACCCGCGCTCGCCTTGGAATTTTTAGCAACACATTTTTCCAACGAGCCAGAGTCCGACTGGCGGCAGAGGGCCTGGCAGGAGCATAATTGACTTATAATTATTTTAATTAAAATTTACTCGTAGTTCTAATTGTTCGGTCCATCATCTGCTGCGGGCTGCAGCGTTGGTCAAATGTGAAAAATTAAAGTTCACGTCACCACAACTCAGAGACATTCATTGAGGGAAAAAAATCCAAAAAAATACGATCGCAATCCATCCACTTACGCGCAACGCAACCCAGTGTCGATGATTCAAAGCATTGTATTTTAAATGAACGTCTCTGATGGTAAATGTTACAAGTAGTCCTTGTCGTGTGGGGGCGAGGGGCCCGACACCGACACCATCGGCAGGGCCACTATGCGCGGCTTTACATTCCTTAAGCTTAAGTTCTTCGGGCTGTGGTGCGGTGAACCGCCCGGCGATGATTGACTATGATTGGTCGACGTGGTTGAGGAGCGCTGATGGACGAGTTTTCGAGGACGTGTCACTGTCGCTGTCGTCGTCACAGACTGCTTGTACTCCTCGCCCGACTCACCGGTTGCTGAGTCGTCCAGTGATTGCTGCTTCATGACTGTTATGTCGTCCTTGAGGTGCGACGGTGGGGTCTCTATTGAGATGCTGCCCACAATCACATTAGCCGTCGTCACTGTCGCCGAATGCGATGTCATGGTGGTACACTGAGTGGCAATCTCATGATCTGCTCCATTTTCGTTCCTCGCAGCTGGACCGACGTCGTTAAGTTCTATCGTCTCCCCGCGGCCGGATGGATGACTGCCATCATCTGTGCACCACTGCCGGTTCTCGGTGAAGCTCTTCTGTGGATGGTGAGGAATTACAATGTTATTCTTTTTTATGACTCGACACTTAAAAGTTATCACTTGTGTGTTTCTGTGCAAATTTACCTTTCGTTCGTTGTCGGTGATGTTCTCGGCGCTGCGCGCCTTCCGACACAGCACACTCTGGGATCCGTGTCGCCGCAAGAATTCGATTGAGTCGAAGCCCCGTCCCTCCGATGAAACGAAGATGGCTGAATTAATTCTGCTCCGGGTGCAGCGCTCCGCGATGCTGGTAGACGGCTCCTCCTGCAGTAGATGGAAGTGCTGAAATGGTTTTCAAATTAAACTTAAAATTGCAAAACGCCCAATTGGCATGGCAAGCAGAGGGGTTACTGCATTCTCGGGGGAGAACAAATGGGACATTTACAATATATACAGACATAGATAGGTACAGAAGAGTATGAAAACGTTGTAGGCGCTCTAACATATCTACGAGTAGACTAGAACGTGTAGACAACTTGAGGATGAAACTTACGCGATTATTAAAGTGCAGTGGTTGATATGTTAAAGCTCCACAATCGGCGCCATCGAACTGAAATGACATTGAAACGAATTGGATTCGTTTGGTTTTAATTACATATATAATTTGTATGTACAGGGTGTGTATCTGGTAAATGTGATAGTTGTTTGCTTTTTGAAATTGATTTTCTTTTTTCTTTTTTCTTGTGTGAACATTCACGACACGGATGGTGTATATTTTACATTTTGTGTGTACTTCACTTTTTGTGTATCTTGTGTGGGCACAGTTATGATGGGTTTTTTTTTTTTTTTTTACTCTTTTTGTGCACACAAGTAGCATTGTATTTATGTGTGGACAGATGTATGTAAAGCAAGTGAAAGTGACCTGAAAATTAGAAGAACAAAAGAAAACGACAAAAAGTACGGAGAGTATGGGAGCTCCAACAAATTGATTTTGTTTTTCTCCTCAACTCAATCCGCTTAATGTAGGAGTGGCAAAAAAAGGGACCAAAGCTGAGTGTTTTTTTTTTTTGTTTTCCAAGGATTATAAATTAAAAATTTAAGGGGAATAGGTATCCATTGGAACGAATTATATCCCTTGACACGAAGGATGGGCGCTAAAAACCGGAACGAATCAGCAACAATGGATGTCTCTCTCCGTTGTTCAAGTGCTGATTTTGATTAATGGAGGCGCAGTGAAATTTGCATAAAATAATTCGAAACAATTAATGGGTCGGTAATGAAAGAAAATCCGGATCCAGGGAAGGTTAAGGAGAAAGTAATCTATACTTAATCATGGTGAGAATTTGACAGCTAGTTATTACCGCTGCCGCTGTTAATGGGTTTAGACGCGAAGGCAGGTTCGTCAAAGAGTTTCACAAAGTCAAAGGCAGAAATAAATCTCTACCTCCCTTGTCCTTAATATTTTTTGAAAGTTTTTTTTTACAGTCATAGTAAACATTTTGATACAGTCAGCGTTAAAAGTGAGAGTGCAGCATAAAGGCGCCTTCGTTTTTAACAAAAAACGGACTTCAAGAAAAAACACCTTATATCCAATTCCTTTTGATTTTTGAGGTTATTTGCCAAAAACGTTTGCAAGCAAAGTTTAAAAGAGCAATTTATTGGTGATCTAAATTGCGTTACGTTTTTGGTTCATGACCCGCTGTGCGTATAGTTTTTGAGATATTCTCATATTTTTGTTTTAAGTACATAACTAATTGCTTTAAAAACTGCATTTAAGATTTTCTTCTTTGAGGTACCGCTTGAATTAAATTTACCTTTATGATGTACACTCTTTTCTGGCGCTGACTGTAATTCATTTTCTCAAACCAAACTGATCTTTACTTTGTTTGAGGAATACCCGTCGACGATGCATGAACAACTGTCAAAAAGTTTCCTGAATTCGTCGATAGACAATGGTTCAATCACCTGTCAAGATAGCCATCTTTCTGTATCTGGTTTCTGGTCAAAGTCATCAACTCATTAGATGACGCTTGTGTGTAAGATGGGGCACTCAAGTGGAAAAGAATATCAACCAACATGGTTGGTAAAATGGATCGCTCTGGCTAGGGACGCTTGTCGGTTGAGGCCCAGGTCCACTCCGGACAATAGCACCAAACTAAGAAGAATCGAGAATGTCTAAGCAGTGGTCAAAGAATTTTATCCCAGATAATTGGAAGAATTTCATATATGACTCTGTACTAATGACAAGAAACTTTTCCAAGCCACTGTACTCTCTCCAACACAGCACTGTCAGTGCTTGGCCTAAGCGATGAAACCTGTGTCTCCACAGACACCGCACGGACAGGGTGGCTATTAGTGGCGTTCACACTCAACAATTTGTCGCGTCAATTTGATGGGTCAAATTGTCAATGTGAACGCTCGTTACAACAAAACGGCAGACTTGTTTTGCGGTAGACAAAGACTTTATAGCAACAACAAATCATCAGGACAAATTGTTGTGTCTGAACGCCACTATTCAGTGCTGATGATCTAGGCTGGTCATCGCAGAAGAGCCTGTTAGTCTTCCGTAAGACCTAGAACTTGCAGCAATTACAATGGACAATGTCCTTATGGGGACTCAAGAAATACCACCAGCTGATATGAGCATTCTAAATGACAGCCATTAATGAAATTTCGGCGACAGAACTCAAGTACAAGCTGGTCGCAGGCTGCAACGAAGAGATCAAGATTGTCAGCACTGTCTCGGTCCACAGGGACTAACCGGCAATATAGCAGCTGATAAACTTGCCCGAGAAGGGTGTAAGACTGAACCGACCCAGGCTGTCCGCTGTATCAAACCACCTCTTGACGTTTATGACCCGATCATAGAGCAAGCTAATGGGAGACCTTTCGGATGCTCTGCCACAAGTTGAGTAATGGAAAAAAACAACAAACTTTCCTTCAATGCGACAAAGTAGCTATGGAGCATTTACTGGCCATAATCATCCGGAATACCGTGGAATGAAAATGGAACTAGCCAAGAACCTTATGTACAGATGCTGGAGCGGAAAAAAAATGACACTCCTCACTCACCTGTGGCACTTTCCAAGTCTCTGCCAGTTGAGACATAGAATCCGCCTAAAATTTCTTTTCAAAATTATATCACGATGGCTGTGCAACATACTGACATGACGGGAACGAGGAAGGTGTAGAGTGGAGAAATTCCTCTGCAGGCACCACAATGTGGCCACGAACCTAAGAGCGACGGCTTACCTCCCGTAGACTGGCTCTGTTGGAGGAGCTGTCATTAAATTCGCAGTGGAACGTATACTGACGTCAAAACTGGCGATATGATGATCGTCGCTTTATCAACGAGAAGGAAAGAACTAGTCCAAATAAGCCTTGAAAGAAGTAAATAAATGTAAATAAATGGTGCAACAAGGCGACTCCTGTGATGCCAATGGCCAACCTCATTTGGAGGATGTACACATTGTGTGTGCTTGCTGGACACTATGCAGTAGGCACTCATCCAAAAAACTACAGTAAAAGACGCACGGCGGAGGTAGAAATGGAACCTTATCTCCACTTGCTTAACGATTGCTTGACGATTGCCCAGATGGAGTGGATCTGGGCCTACATGCTTGCACGGGCTTGCGCTATATGCTTTTAACTACGCATTTTCAGCTGATTGAGATCCCTTTCCAGCTGTGTGTGCCACCAGCGGTGTGGTGTTCATTTACCGCGTTGTCCCACGGAGTTGGATTCGAAGACTTCACGTAGCCTAGCCATCTGACACAAGAGACAGCCGATATCTTTCAGTCTCCTCCTACAAACACCATCAGTACATACGGGACCAAAAATGATACGAAGGACTTTCCTCTCAAAGCGACCAACAATAAATCCACCCGCTTTGGTTAGTTTCAATGCTTTTGCGCCTTACAACACAATAGGGATATCTTGGATTGCCAGCTATAAAGAGACTGCTTTTGTAAATATTCGGGAAACTCTTCACGAAACTGAAGATCTGCACAGAATTGACCTGAAATTTCCTCAGGCTCCGACAATTTAAACACAGATGATTTTAAATATGAGTTGCACCGTTCAGACTTCAAATGAGGCATTTAGCATAGATATCGGACTCAGTTTCTTATTGATTTTCCATGGACTATGTAGACGTAAATTTTACAAGTGGAAAGTGGCAGACGTAAATGCTCGTGCCTATGTAGCACATTGCGAATTTTCTGTCTTAATCGTATCCCTAATGAATACGCTTCCCAGAGAACGAACAGTTTCGAAACCAAAAGGCACCATTAAACTAGTACACTGACGGAAGTGGAAGTGGATGGGTCACACATTACGAGAGGGTGACAGCTGCATGCAATGAAACCGTGTAACAAAGGATGACAGCAGTTGGCGTTCGAAGGAAAACGAAACAGAACCTTGTAGACTGCAAAACAAATTGAATCGAATAATACCCGTGGCATCCAATGCGTTGGACAAACAAGGAGATTATTATTGGATCAGAACGACGACAACTGTTCTTTGCCTAATAAAAGATGCAATAATAATAATGTTGAGTGTGGCGCGACACTCAGAAGTGGTCCTGGGCCTAGCTTTTATAGGGAACACTCGTGTTGTGCGTGCTATAGTCCTCTCATGAGTGGAAGGGACGAGTTTCATGCCCACTCCGAATGGCGAAGATTGAAAAGATTTCTAGACAGGAATACTCCTTGAGCGCTGTCAGTGACTCGAAAGAGGTGCAGCCGTGAATTATAAATGCTGGGGATCGATCCTGACACCACACCACACCCCATCAACAGGCCAACAACGTAAAGGATGTAATACGACGTTCAATATGGATATGTGAAAAATGTAACCATATTCCATTCCCCTTTTACGGTATCAGACTTTAAAGAACTCGACATCCTCCTTTTCACAACAGCAAGACACCCAATCTGCAGATTATCCCCACTTAACCACATCTCCTCGCCTGACCTAGAAATGGGAAAATCGAATATTCGACGTTATTAACTATTATCCGTCGAGCACCCTTGTGTCAACAGCCATCAACGTCAAAGTGCTTATTGTTTTTGGTGAATAACAACGTTGATATAAAATTCAACTCAATACACGTCGCACAGACTTTAGAATCCTAAACAAACACCATCCATCTCAGGTGGTTCAGATTGAATAGGTCTTTAGGTGCGAAGTCAAAATACAAGTGAGTTGAAAAGCCAGTGCTTGTTGATCTTTGCAGAGCAGCTTTGTAGACCTATCAACTGTGTAAACATAATAAGGGGTGAACATAATTAATGACTTTTTGATTGAAAGGACATTTGAATTAAGTGAGGAATTATGTGGTAATGCAATTTGTAGAAATTTTCAAAGGAAGCTGTCGAAAAGAGAAAACGGCTTGGTGTTGTAAAATAACTATTGATTTATATATATATCTCAGTCTGTTCGGGACTTTTAAGCAATTTTTAAAATTTTAAGAGAGGGGTTAAATTCTGTCAGTGATGTAAACGAAGACGTTGAACATAATAATGACTGAAACACAGTAGTGCGTTGTTACAGCCGATTTAACAGAGTTTTGCGGAGTTGGTGCCTTGACGCACCGGGTTGAAATCATCAAACTCAAGTAATCAGCTGTTTTCTCTCTCTGAAAAATATTGTGTCCTTTCAGCTTACATTGATTTAAAATGACTTTTATCGTTGATTTAACGGTTCAGCCCATAGAATCCGTTGCGTCTGTCAGCGTCATCGATTCTTTGACAGATCCATAAAATACATACGTTCTTACGGGAGGTGACGCATAGACCAACTTTGACGCTTACGCGATGGATTTAGTTGCTCAACTTTTCACTTTTCTCTCTCCTTCAGTGGTGAAACTGACATAGAATTTGAATCTTAAATTAATATCTGAAAGTTAGTTTTCGCCGAAGTAAAGCTCAAAATACATAAATAAATGTTTGTAATTTAGTATTTATTTATAATAAAATGAATATTTTATTTTTGCATTGATAACCACAAAAACTTGAATTTATAATTTTAATTGAAACAGGAAAATGTTTCAATTAACTTTCAAGCTATGCGTTGAAGTACTCATTGTGTTATTACAAGCGTCAGATACTTCATCGCCGACGGCATCAGTCTACAGTGGGAGAAACTTGACACATCATTGACAGACTTAAAAATTTAGTAGAGAAAATTTTCAGATCAGGTAGCTATAATTGTTTTTCAAATTGTTCTGTTTCAACAACTATAGTTAGCCTGTAAAAAGGTCTGATGTATTTAAAGTACGAGGTGGGTGGCTCGCTAACAGCATTTAAACCCTTTTTTTCGCAGTTCTTAACCCGCTCACGGGACTTCGTCGCTCCGCTAAGGGTATGTCAACAACTGTCTGGAAGGCGCCTGGAGCGAAAGTTTAATTATATTTTCTCTGGGGTTTAGCTGAATAATATTTTCAGTAGTCAATAAAAAAAGGAAATATTAAAAAAGATAAAATTAACTTTATAATAAACAAAACAAAATAAAGCCAAACTGGCCTTAATTCGTTTTCTTAGGCGAAATAAAGCCACATCGAACCCCATATTTGTTTTTTCCTAAATTTTAAAGTTTGCCTTATTTCACTTTTAACATGGAAATAACTGCAAATTGGGCAAAATGAAATGTTGGGCATGCTGCAACCTTCCTGCATTAAAAACTTCTTTTAATTCGTGTCTTCCATACTTTACCTAAATTTGCATTCATAGAAAATTGCACCTACCCTAAATCATGACCCATGCAGGGGAGTTGAAGTACTTATTCCGCTGTTTATGTTAGATAGAAAATGGTTTGGTTCAATAAATCCCAAAGTTGATCATAATTCGAATAACTAAATAAGGCCAAATTTAAAGAGGTCGACAATTGTAATTGTTGGAACTTAGCCCTCTCTGTGGACTTTTGATTGCATTCTTAGTTCCCATAAGAAAGTGGAGTACATTCCCACCTTATTTGGGATTGACTCCACTTTTCTAAAGTTCCCATTATATGGGAACTAAGATCCTCAGTTGACATAGTTCCTAGACCACGTAATCGCGGATGGTGGGTCGCCGTGGCGTAGTGGGTAAGTGCGTCGACTCCTACGCAGAGGGTGCCAGGTTCGATAGCCGAATTTACCACATATTTCATGGCTCCACCTTTCATATTCATGGCTTTCATATTTCATGGCTCCTAAACTTAGCCGTTCGGAGTCGGCATTAAACTGTAGGTCCCTTCCACTCGTGAAAGAACAATAGCACGCACAACAGGAGTGGTTACTGAGAAGCTAGGCCCAGGCCCTCTACGGGCTGTAGCGCCACCCATATTATTATTATTATTAATCGCGGATTCAAAACAGCTTGATCTTGATGATTGGAAGCAGCGTGCCCAGAAACGCCAGCAATGGAAGGCAGCAATTGCTCAGGCTCAGACTCTCCATGAGTCGTATGCCTGATAAGTAAGTAACTGTCAAAGTTACCAATGAAATCCAGCTGTCAAAAGCTTCAATAAGGCTTGCCATTTTATAGGGCACTTTCTTACGGTTGCCGCACGTGTGGAAATTATTAAAACGTATTCGGGTTATATAATACTCGAATTTCGTCATGAGGTCGTCTTTAAAGTGGCTTCAGTGTGCAGGCAATTCGTCGCATCGCGGGAAAGTTAGAGCTTGAATACATTCATTTTGACCTTAAGCCACCTATCAGACAGAGATTGGTGTAAAAATAAGAAAGCAAAATGGCCCTAGTAAAGAAGAGCCGAATAGTAAGGCAACTTCAGAGAGTTCACCCGGCTTATTTTTCGGTACATTCGTATAAGACTGTGTTGATGAAGGAGTTTAAAACAGAAAACTATAGAAAACCGTATCGCTAATTTGAAACTGAAAATATTGGCAGAGATTGGCAAACAATCATATCCTCTGACGAGACCTGCTTTTGGCTCTTACAACTCTTCCAAAAGCTGTGTTTTGATTCTGAACAAAATAATTTATTATGATTTTCTGAACAAAATATTATTGTGCTGAGGACAGGTCTGAGCAGGTCTGATAAGAAACAACATTGACGCGCCTGACTCTCTGAAAACCGAGCACAATACTAATGCTACGGATTTATTTATTACTGGAGTATGTCGTTTTCGAAATATAGGTTTAATTTTCATCCCTCCTGTCGATTTAGCTGCGTTCTACCTTTTTTCTTATGTGCAATGATCATTTCAGATGAATTTCCGGGTATACGTGGAATTGTGTGACACGCCACTTTTTACACAACAGCCGACACAGAAAGATGTACGCTTAGATTTTTTAAACCACGCAAGGGATATTAATGCGATTTTCATCAGTAGATAGAGAGATTCAAGAGGTATGGCTTGTGTGACAATAATTTTTCAGGAAGTTGAAAGAAATCATGCTGACTGAAAGCTTTCATTGAAAATGCTGCCATAAAAAAGTGCGGAGCTGAACTCTTGTGCCGAGCGGTTTAGAAATCGGATCAGCTCTTTTTCTCCAATGAAATAAGAGGTTCATCTTAACCTAGACTGGGTTAGGCTTAGATCCTAGAGAACCAGAGAATCGTCCAAACAGAGACACATTGGACAATACGCACAAAGTAGCCATACGTCTGAATGACCACCTAATTCATGAGCAAAGAAAGTAAATTCTGTCAAGAACTACGATTCTTCGATTTCTGCAGTATTAATAGGGACACAGTGGGCACTGTGAACATTGATCGGCAATGAAATTTGGGAACGAAGTATTCACTCCACACTGACACCATGTTAGTGTCAACAATTCGATCGTGCGAAGCCAGAACAGGTTGCTCGTAAGCATATACAGTGGCGAGCAAAACTGGACACACGATTTTAGTTTTCGTGGTTCTTCATCAATAAAATTGTTCCCTTACGAGTGATTTGATTGAAATATTCAGTTTCCGTCGGACTGTAACCTGTTGATTTTTGACTTGTGTATAGTCTTCTGCAGTTCAGTTTTTATTTTCTTTGCAGAAATTTGATCGGGCTTATATTTTTTAATTATATTTTTACTTTTTTTTAGTATAATGCTGTTTTTTCTTTACAGTGCACACCAACCCTTTCTACCCAGTGTAATTTTCTCGCATAATGTTCGCAATTGCTTTTGCTGTTTTGGCATCCGGTTTTGCATTCGGATAACCAATCTCAATATAGTGAGGATAAACAGTTTTGGGCACTCACCTTTATTATTCACGGTCTCAATTTGTTTTCCCTTTCTGTACCATAAATACGGTGCGGTGACATAGACCGAATTTCTGTGCTATATCCCATGATTAAAGACGTTTTGGGATAGCAAACCGATTTTGTTCTGAGTATTTTTTTAATTTATAATTTTTTAAAATTTCAATTTGAAAATTTTTTATGTAAAAACTAAATTTTTCAACTAGAATGCCGCCGTTACCGCTAATTCTGACGCCAAGATCATAATGGTGAAATATATCATAAAGTATGTTGCGTCGGGTTTAGACCTAACGGTGAATGCAAAAAAAAAGAAAAGAAAAATGAAAACGTGCAAAAGTGGATATATGAGATCCTCATTGTTGTTATTTTATTTCATATTTTAATTGTTCGATTTCTTTCATCGATCCCTCAATCTTTTAGTAATTAAACAAGCTCTAAAAAAATTCACTCACATCCGTCGTAAAGAAACAATTTTATTGATGAAAAACCACGAAAACTGAAATGATGTATCCAGTTTTGCACGCCACTGTACATATAGGACCATCGTCTCTGTTTCTAATTAACCACATGTTTATTTAGGCATATTTTATGCGGTGAAGTACACGTGTCGCTGTCTAATGCACATTCACTTGAAAACTCATGCCTGTACTTTCAACCGAAATAAAGGAAAATCTTTTTAAAGGCGTATCATTTCCCAGCCGATATAAACTACCACCTCCAGTTCCTTTGAAAAATGTGTGTCAACACCTAGAGAAAGATGAAATCCATACACGTAGCATCCCCAGCTTCCCGCGCCGGCATGTCGCCTGTGTCAGAGGAATGAGAGAACACGATGCGGGCTTTTAATTATCTACCAGCAGATTTGCTGCACACGTGCTGAGGGTTCCTGCTGGAAATCGTGTCGATTTCATGCAAGAACAGTGACTCCCTCGTTTTTTTTTTCACAGTCATGCACAAATCAGGTTTCATAGCCAACAATTCAAGTCGGGGAAATTTAATTAAATCCCACTTTTAATTGGGAGCACAAAAGACTTTTATTTGAAAAACGTGCACGATTTCTTAGAACAAGACCGCTCTCGTTAAACAACTGCCTGCAAGTCTGCGGGGAAATGAGTTAAATTTTGCAGTCCAAATCATGTCCTGCTCCTCAGTCATAGTCACTCAATTGAAGGTCAACGACGTGAATGCAAGCACATGTCGCTGTTCATTAGTGGTGCATATGCTTTTGACAGGCACGTAACTATCTTGACCAACAAAGTTACAACTCCATCGGCAACATCCAAACTTATGCACATCGTGAACGTGTTTATATTTCAGTACTGATCCACCGACTTTATGGGGTTACTCATGAGAGAGAGTCTCGGTTGGTTTGTTTTTCTCCGCAGAGTCGTAAAACGGACGATGCTCCTTATGGCCAGAGCTCTAAAAGTGCCAAACGACGTGCCACATGACACTCCCTCCTATCGGCATCCTCTGCCTCGACAGATTACCCGCTGCAAGCTAAGCCGACGAATAAGTTCGGCAGAATCACAAAAGAAAGGATGCCTCCAAGGAAAGACAATTCCAGCTAAATTGCGTCCGAACCCCCATCAACTCGGTCGAGCATATGTGTGTTTTTTCTGACATGAATATAAACCTAGCAAATTCCTCCAGACACACCATGAATACCCATTTATGGCGAGTATCGGATTGCCTTCCTCGGGCGTGTTCAGCGGTGAGACTACATCATTTGGCAATTAATTATAATGACGTATGCTGCATAAGCATTGAGAAGCTTAAACATTAATTGCCCATCAAATAAGTCTGAGTTCGGGCCAGCCGCACCAAGGTGATGGGAATCTGAGAGCCTATCAAATGCCCCCCGGTCTGCCTGTGAGCTGAATATCAACGTCGTTCTTTCATAAATTACCGATAAAATGTGTAATGAAAGTTTCTCAATACTTCGTTGCACTGACTGGAGTTTCGTACTGCGCAACCTTTTAGACGAACTGCGTTCCATTAGGGGGATAAATCATTTTTATTGGATGTGGAGCACCTCCCACGGCCCACTTCGGGATGGTTTCATTGCATCCCTGCAGCATAAAATTGGGAATTGACCATTAAATCAGGATTGGTGTACTCTCATGCTGACTTCTGGTCGTTGGTTTTTTTTCGGTTATGCTTTGTTTCGGCAAACGGGGACTATTCACGTGGAGTGCAGATAAAATGCGAATAATCCCCGGGGGCTTACAGCCAATACGGTCAGCTTACAATCAATGAATTAAATGGAAAGGTCACCGATGAGACTGGCTGCGATCAATGGATGGGGGCTTGTAGATGAGTTCTGGAGTTTGAGGCGATTTGGAAATTGTTTCCCGATAGCGGAAAGTGCGCACAATGACTAATGACAAATGGTGAATTCGACGAAGTTGAGGCACAGGCAGAGATAGAGCGTCGTTCTTTTATTGATTGTCGGTGATAATTCTAATTTGTACGGTCGATGTTATGCCTATCAGGGACGCAAGGATTTGGTCGTCGAGCGGATCTGATTGATTGAACTAATTGTTTGGGTGCAGTGGCCGTTTGCTACCGTTATTGCATGATATTATCCCTCATTTGAATCATTAGGTGTGTTTTTTTTTTGCAAGCGTATATACGCTTATTTTATGTGCACAAAAAATCACCATCGGCGCTTAATAATTCATCATAAAAACTTGGCACCACCGACGACATTAATGACATTTGTGGCAGTCAAGGGTGGAATCGTTTAAGGAGATGGTTGATCGTTAAAGATCACAATCTTCGGTTTGCGATCGCATTTTGAAACAATGCAAAGAATCGATTACGAAACATAAATGGAATGTACAGCCCAGACACACTGTATATACCAAAAGTTGCATACTTATGGATGCAAAATCATTTCAAAATTATTTAATACATCAACCACCCCTAAATGTTCAAAAATACAGGAAAAAATGCTTTTAGGCGAATAATATTGTGAATATGTACATCAACCCAATGAAAGAATGAATAAATTCAGGAATGTTATTAAGCGGATATAGCATTTTTTGTTAGTGAATCTTACATGCAAATTGAAATTTAAGCGTTAAAACACATGTATTATTATGGCCTCACGATTTCGTAAATGACATTTGATTTTACACGGTCAAATTTCATCGCATCAAATGCCGCCATTTGTCAAAAGTACGAAGATAGAAGCACGACCAACGTTGCCGTGCAGTTGTAGAACTTTTTAATTGAAATGACACTGTGGCACTTCTGGCGAAGCTTTGAAAAATTAACGTACAGTGGACTCTCCCTAAGTCGATTTGTCACGGGATATCATAATTTGTTCGAGTTTGAGATAGTTTGACTTAGAGAGAGGTTTTTGTATGGAAAATTGCGTGAAGTGTGTGTAAAATATGGCGAAAAAGTTCGAGTTAGAGAGGGTTTAACTTAGTAAGCGCTGCATTGCTTACGTCTATCTTCTGAGAGAGTAGAACGCTCGTTAAATTTTAATAAATGTATATTCCAAGCAAGAATCCAAGCAGTGTTCCCTCGTGCTTTAGCCGTCTCTACCCCACGGCTTACTTCTGATTCACCAAAATCTCGTAGAAAGGATTATATTCGCTGCTTTAATTTCAATCTTCTAATGGATAATGGTAGATTGAGTGGAGTGGAAGTATTCTGGTATGTCAAAAATCCATGAAACTAATAGGCCGTTCAGCCTGACAAAATGGTTTGTCCCCTTGTGGGGGCGTAGCAAATAAATACAATTTTGAAACATAGCACAAGTGCCAAGAAATATTTTCAGGGTTCAAAAAAGTGATATTTTTATATTTGTTTTCATTTGAGTTTGTTCCGTTAGTCGGTAATCCGTTTGAGCTACATCAACCATTATTAAGCCATAAAACGATCTCGTGGCACATGTACTATGTTTCAAATTTCATTAAGATCGGTACATGGGTTAACAAGTTACATATTTTATTTCCGCGCTCCCATACAAAGTGAACCACTGTGCGCCGTGGAGGAGGTTGTGCTGAAGTCATGGGATGGATAGCGATTAATGCTAGCGGAATAGTGTGCGACTCGATGTGTAACTAAATACATAGTTCAGGTAGGTAGTAAAAGTGCAGCTAGACGTTATAGATCGGCTTCGCATTTTACTGAAAGAAGATGCATTATCCTATAATTCATGAACTAAATTGGCACCTGAAGTCGCTGCTGGTTCGCCGCCGCCCGTCCTCATGAGTAAGTGATAGCTTGAAACCTCCGAAGCCCATTGTCTTCTTCCGATGATGCCAATGTCCGCGGCTTATGTGAGCACTTGCACAGACTCGCCGAAGTGGTGATAGCAGAGTTACGCAGTTAAGCGAATGATTTTAAACATTCAAGAGTGTCGCACTGAGTAAATTCTTTTTTGACATCAATTGTTCCGGTATAACCTTAATACCAAATCAAACTCGCTATAAACACGGTCGTAGACAAAGAAATCAGTCAACGGATGGTGAGTATCGATTTGATTTGAGATTCCTGGTTCTTTGTTAATATTTCTAATTAAAGATTGATTAAAATACAGAAAAACAAATACGTTTGGATATCGTTTGTGGCACCTAGGGCCTTTCAATGGCACTTTTGGGTAGCAGTGGTGATACCTTGAAAATTTATTGTTCCGGCAACACTTCCTAGGACCGCGTACGCATACGATTTTTTGTGCTTCTATCTCTTTCCCACACTTACATCCTATACCCCACGTTGAAGAAAAGAATACGTAAAAGAGAGGATAATAGCGAAAACTCACTCGAAAGCTGAGACGATTTCTGCACCCATGCGACATACTTTTCACTTCCCTTGCCGACATCACAGGTGTTGCGAAAGAATCTGATGAAATCTGACGAGGCCCTAATTGATATGTTATGCAGAATCCCACTTGGCAACTTGTATAACTCAGGTTAATGCCCAAGGAACCGAATCATTCACAGTTGCTTCCCCAACCTTGTTACATGGTGCCAAAAGCAGGATGATAAGCAGAATGGCAGAGCTGATTCTGGGTGCTAGGTAAATGAAAAATTCAATCTCCCTTTAAAGGAGGAGATGACACAACCGCGAGCTCAAAGACCCTTGGATTTTGTTCGGAGAGCAAATATTTGGCGACTATTCACGCTTGGCTACATCGAGCGAATGGAGATCAATGCTTTAGGGTGGTGAAATCTGAGCCTCATGATTCGACTAGGAGAGGGCGACTGAATCTCCGGATTAAAGACCAAGTCATCGCGGACACCAGGTAATCTTAGTCTTGATGACTGGAAGCAGGAAGCCAAAGATTGTTCAAGGATGGAAAATAGATGTAGTTAGGCTCGGGCTCGCTGATCTGAGAAGTAACTAACTATGCTGAAAGCACCTAGTCACTAAATGTGAAAATGTGTCGATTCATATACTGAAGGTTGATATTGTTAGGCCTAAAGGCTATAAAAGTTTTCGCCCAGTTTCAGAAAGCTATTGTGTTTAGGGTGTAGTGTGGTGGTAGTGGCTAGTGGTGTTCCTAGGTCTGTGGTTCTAGCGCTAGCTCGGCTCATTGGGACTCAGGTTCGAATCCTGTCAGGTAGTGCTTCTTTTTTTTTGGTTGTTCCAAGTTCCTCCAATTATGGTTCCATAACCATGAAGTGGCCGAAGTGGTAAATTGGGAATCAGCGGCTCTGCAGATGGCATGATGTTGTGGAGACCCGCAACTCTCCAAAGTACAGCCGATGCTGAGGACAGCTGGACCCATCCACTTCAATCGCATTCTGAATTCGTGGATGGAACGTTGTGTATGATTAACAGAATTGAAGAGAAGTAGTGCAGTGTTTATGACAGTGATTACATATTAGGTGAAGAAAGGTAGGAAGGATTTCTCGTCTGCGGGCGAAACAGGGTGTCTGTTTCTTACGTGTTTTATGTTTGGCTTACAGTGATTCGAGGCTTTTAATTCCCACTTATTCTTGTTGACGAGGCAGTTTCACCAAACAGGGCATGTTGTTACAGTCCAGAGTTTGTATGAAATGCACCGACAAATTATCGCATGCTCAGGTTCCTTCCGACTTTTGTATGTTGAAGATTAGACGGAAGTACGTATCAAAACTCAATGAATTGAACTAAAACACTGAAATTTGGACCCGCAATTAGTGAATGTCTGTAAAGAATTGGGCTAAACAGTACAGGTTAATAGAAAGCTGTCTAATTTCGACGAATCGTGAAAGATTATAGAGGCGTTGCTGGATCTGTAATCTCCCAAAAATTTCGAAAAAGCTAAACGATTGAATTGGCGGAAGATATACAAAAAAACAAGTGCGAGAATTTGTACATGTAAATCTTGGTTGGAAAAGTATAAATGATCGATTAGATGAGGCAAATTTGATTTTATTATAAATATATATAATCTGGCTATTTTATCATTAAGACGGTGTTTAAGGATTTAAGTGCTATAAAAGGAAATAACGTGAGATATGATCAATGCGCTTCAATTTATATACATACCTAACCACATTGTTGAAAGCAACAGTCTCTTTGAGTCGAAACTATATCAGCTAAAGATTTGACAACCATATGTTATAATAATATATATAATATTGGTGGCGCGACGAGGCGGACCTGGGCCTAGCTTCTCAGCAACCACTCGTGTTGTGAGTACTATTGTTCTTTCACGAATGGAAGGGACCTACAGTTTAATGCCGACTCCGAACGGCAAAGTTGAGACACTTTTTCTAGACAGGAATACTCTTTGAGCATTGTCGGTGACTCGAAAGAGGTGGAAGCCGTGAATTATGAAAGTTGGTAGATTGGGGATTCGAACCTGGCACCCTCTGCGTAGGAGTCGACGCACTTACCCACTACGCCACGGCGACTCACATGTTATAAAAGGCATAATGATTGTTTTAGCGAGTCTAAATTTAGCAGGTTGTGGAATGACGCTTTTGGTAAGGGATAAGGTCCTTAAGCAGCCGTATACTTCTCCAATTACCAATCTGATATGGTAGTCCCATTCATGACTAGAATTGAACGAAGTTTTTGGGCTTTGTGTAACACACTGTAAAACAGAGTCTCCTAGATAGATAACAGGAAATTAGTTCAATCAAATCATTTGTAGAGTACGAGACACGTCGTATTTATTTCGGGTTTAAATAAAGTTGCATAATATTTCTTAGGTCACTGTTAAGTCGTTTTGCTGCATCTTCGATCATTCCTAACTTGTTGTCTATATACATTTGAACACAGTTTTTAATGACATTGGGAAGATCATTCAGGAACATACTGAAAAACAGTGGCCCAAGAATTGATCCCTTTGGTACTCCTGAAAACAATTCAGCAAACTTCGACTGACTTGTTGACAACGACAGCTTGTTTTCTCCCACTTAAGTATGAAGTCATTAGATCTGCTGCTGACTTAGAAAATTTAAATTGGCTTACTTATTTGGAAATCAAAATATGGTGGTTAACCGTGTCGAAGGCCTTCGAGAAGTCTTAAAGACCAAGAAAGGACCCTTGATCAAGGTCCTTCGATTTTCTGATGTCACTTCACTTTGAGAATCACAGAAGTACAGCTATTGTTTCTCTTAAAGTCCGATTGATAAGGACTCAACATTGTTTTGTGTAAAAAATAAAGATAGTTATGTTAGAGAATAATAAAGTAAAGACGGCAACCCTGTGCTTTTTATGAATTGCTACTAAAATGGAAGATATGCCAAGAAAAGAAAAGAGACAGTCGGAGAGCAGAAGTCTTGGAATGAAGTAGTGTTCTTGTTTTTTTTAAATGAATAAAACGAACTTTTGCATTTTGCCGATATTAGTGTTGTTTTCCTTGAAAGTGCAAATTTCTAACAGTTATTGGATTATGGAGCAGCTTTTCCATTTTGGATAGCAAAGGAAGTATGGAGATTGGATTCTGGAAGAAGATAAGGACATCGTGGATTTGAAACACATGCGTGAGATCACGAGAGTGACTGTGGCTCTCTCGCTTTTTGCCTGTCATGAACAAAAACTAGATACTTGTCATATTTTCGTTAGAACTAATTCCATTAAATATGTACTTCTTCTTAATTAACAAGTCACTGTGTAACTACTTTCGGATATATGGTCCCGTCTGCGAGGAAGATGAATGGAGGAGACCGCGAACTCTGCTAGCTGAAACAAGATCCACATCATCATATAGCTCGGAAGGCATAAATCTGTCGGCTACACTGGCCCGGCCACATAGAGAACATGTACAACAACGGTCTTCGAGCTCGAGCCTCCTGGTTCAGGAGGAGAGGAACATCCAATGTAAAGAACAATTCATCGCTGACGCAGAGAGCTTGGTCTTGACGACTGGAAGCAGAGTGCCCAGGACAATCAGGAAGGCAACTATTTCTCAGACTCTGTGCCTCCATCCGTCACAGGCCTGAGAAGCGAACGCATTTTTGATGGGTCCGACTTACGGTCATACCAAAAAACACTCGTTCTTAAGTTTACTCAAGGGATGCAAGAAACGTTTTGTTTGGTGAATGGACAGAGTACATCTGAGCTGTCAGAAGTATAAGCCCCTGTCCACTTATAAAACCAAATTCGAGTTATCCATAAACCGAAAGAGTTCCATCCGACAGAAAGCCTCACCCAAGTCGCTGGCTGATTGCTGGCCAGACTTCTAATTGCTGGGTTCAAATTCGTGGAAGAAGTTCATGGCACAGATATGGCGAACCAAAAAAAGGAAACAGTTCAATTTTCCAAGGTTTTAACATTGTGTCTCATCGAAATTGTGTGTAGTACATGTAACAGCAAAAGAAAATCGATGAATTAAGCTGACATCAGACTCCTTTTTTGGCAAATCATCTGTGTTCGTGTGCGCCGTTTGCATAAATTTGAATTTTTTCGTAAGACTTTTGGTACTTTGCATTTCTTCCTATTAAAGCCAGCTGCTCAGCATAAGTTCATGGCCTTCTGACAACATTAATGTTCAAACGTTTTTCTAGTCGAACGATGATTGATGTCGTTGCCTAACGACTTGTGTCATTCATTCGACTGCTTCTTAGTTTCAATATTTGCTTTTTCTTGTCTGTAAAACGTCATTTGCGAAGTTATTTCGTTAAATTCCGTTTCCCGCCTTGTCCTCGCTGTTACATAATTCATTCTGTACTTCCAAGTATGTCAACTCGATGGAACTTCTTGTGGAATGTATTGTAATCAGAGATAATCTATTGCATAATATGCTAACGACCTTTATCGAAAGTCTTCTGACCGCAGACATCGAAAGTTCTGTGCAGTGGCAAAGAGATCCAAACCGCTTGAAATGTACATCCCTTAATTGAAATAGGACGAATCTGCATACATGCCTTGGCACATGGCTGTCAGTGTGAATTTAGGATTTCGAATGGGAAATAAAGTTTTGCATATCCCTAACATTTATAATGATGTCACAGCAAGTCATGAAGTGCTCTACAAATTTTATTTCTTATAAAAATATGGTAATGGAATCCTTGTTGGTTGGAAGCAATGCGTCCTGCCTGGGACCGTCAAATGCGGACGGAGGTAAACTTGGTTGGTCGACCAGTGTGGAGGGAAAAGAAAATACAAAATAACCCGGTTGTGAGTGGATTGTTTTATTATTTTTTAGGGTGTAAGCTGATTGGCAATGAAACAAGAACAAACAGCTGTCTATTTGACTACATCTGGGACTTGAATTTATAATGAAACGAGGACAGCTGACCACAGAGTGCGGTCACGTTTGGTGGCATCTGCTCCTCGCATTGTTAACTTCTCCTTGAAAAGAAGACCGCGCCAACTGTGTGCCAATAACACAATTAACCGTAATTACGCCAATGAGAGAGTAAAAAGAGCTGGTAAAGGTTAGGTTAGGTTAGGTTAAGGAGATTACCACAACTCGGTCAGTTGTGACTCTCTAAGATCCTGGTTGGATTCATTGTGATATCACTACTCGGTGATTGGCGGATCCTCTTTAGAGACCACGCTAGCACCTGATAACTACCTACTGGTGTCCTAGTGCCCTATCCTGGAAAATTACCTCCTATGCTGGGTTATAGCCAATTTGTGT
Organism: Eristalis intricaria; assembly: GCA_964034865.1. Classification (NCBI taxonomy): domain Eukaryota; kingdom Metazoa; phylum Arthropoda; class Insecta; order Diptera; family Syrphidae; genus Eristalis; species Eristalis intricaria. The sequence continues at coordinate 58,845,145 of OZ035877.1, read as the reverse complement.
TCTTGATGAACTTAGCCATGTTTTGAAGATAGTTTATGTTATTTCTAGGCTGCAGAAAGATGTATTGCTTTAGGTATTTTTCCTTGTTCTTCCGAGGACAGGACAACTACTGGGGAGTTCAAGCGTACTTTCCTCTTCCTCCTCGTCTCTGCAGCTTCTGTAGAAGTAGTTGTGAGAGGCTCCCATTCTTCTGGCGTGCACACTGAGCAGGCAATGGCTGATCTTTTCTGTCGGGGTTAAGTGTTTTAAACCCAAACTCGAAGTTTAAAGAGGGCACTTTATAATCTGCACGCGTCGGTATCCTCGTGGGTCCCAAGTCTGCTCAAGCGGTTGCATTCCCGCAAGCCTTAACTATGCCTTGGTAGCTGTCAGCTTCCAATAGATATGAAGAAGCCGCAGCATTGTTTCCATGCCGACTGAGTGTGTGGAACGAAGTGCCCTCGTGATGCAGATACACACTAATCTTTGAATACTACTTCCTTTTAATATGGCTTTGTTACGTAGTTCTGGCCACCAACCAAGGATGCCGTATGTATATTCGAATTCGTCTGCCAACATCTGTACACATCCACTGTGTCATTCTCGGATTCAGTCCCCAATTTGGGACCTTCTACATGTGTAAACATCCGCCGCCGCCTTCTTAATGCGTTGCTAAATTTTCGGTTTCCAAATTAACTTGCCTGACTAATGAAACTTATTTCCTTTTTCTTCAAGGACCTCCTTTTGCAGATATTTTGTGTCTTCTCGTGAACAGTACGAGCTCTGTTTTTAACGGGTTAACATCCAGACCAGCTTTACCCGTCCACGTTTCTTATTTTGTGGAGCATCCATAATATCGCTCATGCTGTGAGGAAAACTTGCCCGTTACTACTGGGCTATGTCGTCTGCATAGTCAATTGCTGGAAACCAATTGAATGCACGGCTAAGTTCCATAAGAATTTCCTCCACTACCAATACCCAGAGAGTAGGGGGAAAGTACACCCCCTTGTGGGCTTCCCTTGAATACCCTGCTGGTTATATTGTGGTGACCTAGTTCAGTATGGATGAATCCTCGGGAGAGGACATTACTTATCCATTTGTGAATAATATATGTTACATTAGGTCTTCCTAGAGCGTTATTTATCGTTTTAAATTTGCCATTATTAAAAGCACCCTCTACTTATGTGGCGCGAAGCAACCAGTGGAGCGAAGCAACCATTGTATATTCATTGTTATCGAGCTGATATACTAACCCGATGAGTCGAAATGATCGTTTGAAACAGAAATGAAGTATTACAGAGATGCACGAATTTTACCTCTCTTGGCCCTTAACATTTTTGACAACTGTTTTTTATAACGTTTTCATAAATTAAATTGACCAATCAGAGCGCAGCATTTACGTTATTCTGTGAAACTCTCTCTCTCTCTCTCGCACTCAAATTCCTTGATGGACTAGAAGGCATTCAGCTGTGAAGACGACTATCTCTGAAATATTTCACATTTCTGGTTTGAAACGTACATAGGTCAGATTTGTTTTGTAATTATTAAATTCAACATAGTTTTACGAACAAAGGCGGTAGCCTCAATACGAAATCTTCAAGAGATCCAAAATCTTCAGTTGGTTCTGATAAATGGATTGATGGGTAAACTCATCAGACATCAAGCTGACAGCTCATTTATAGAGAAGGCCGCTTATAGACATTTTTTAAGACAAAGAAGAAAAATGACAAAACTTCCTCAAATAATGGGTGACCAAATAGCAATTACACTTTTGCCAATTGATGTGTACCAGCCACTGTCAAAAATGCAAATGACATCCAGCTGTCAAATATATTCAGTAAAGTGTTTCATTTCATTTCGCATCACTTAACACTTGCCGACCGTGCAAAAATTATTCAAAAATATTAATCAACAAGCTGGCGCTACGTGTCATATAAGGGACGCGATGCTCGAAGCTGTAAAGTAGACATTTGGCCATTGCACGGAGGGTTCATCAATTGGCCGCCGAGATCATGCGACTTGACAGCTCTTGCTTATTTTCTCTGGGGCTACGTTGAGTTCCCCAGAGCAAACAGGGCAATTACTGTGGGCGAGCTCAGAGCCAACATTCGAGAGGATATTGTCGGAATAATGCCCCTTCGTGTTGGAGCGATAAACATGGAAGGCACTATCTTCTACAAGTCAGTCCAACTAGGAAAAACGTGTCGTATTGGAAGCATTCCCGCCAATTGAAGATGAGGCGAATCGAGCTGGTCTTAAGGTAAATGAGGATAAAACAAAGTCGACCAAGAAATGATCCGTCACACAAAGCCTAGGGCAAAATATATATCGCGAGGAAGGTGAATGGAGAAGACACAACCGCGAAATACACGAGCTGTACCAGGATGTGGATGTAGTCCGAAAGGTAAAAATCCGTCGACTGAACTAGCTCGGCCACATCTGTCGCATGGCCACCAACGTTCCAGCTAAGAGGGTCTACGAATCTGAGCCTCCTGGTTCGAGATGGAGAGGAAGACCGAACCTCCGGTATAAGGATCAAGTAATCGCGGATGCAAGACAGCTTGCTGTTAGACTGATAGCAGCATCCTAGCCTAAGGACGCTGCACGGTATGATAAGTAACTAATTAAGGTCAAGCTGAGGTTGTCACGTGAATTATATCTTATGTCGTAATTAAATTTAGTTTTCTATTGTACTCGTCTGACCACTCTGCGTCATGATGAGGTTACTGAAAACTATCCCTGCCGCTGCAATCGATTATAAAAATAATCGACTATGATACTGACAAGAATTACGGAATCCATTTGTAAAACTTCGACCAATAGACCGAAATCTTGTAAGGGTACGCGCAACCTGCGAGAATAAAAGAACTTAAAAATAACCTATTTCCCACACCGAATAGAGCAACTACAACCCATTGTATTACTCTCACTGTAATCGAACCTTCGAACCTGGAAAACTATTTACAAAGAAAACTAAATAAGGGATCAAAGGGATGGCAAAATAAATGAAGCTATCCACAAGGAAAATGCCGTTGCTCTGTGAATAAAATTTACAATTTTTAGAAAGAATTTGGACAACACACAACTTGGATCAGCCTTGTGCTATGATCACGGATAAAACCAAAAACTAAAACAAAAAGAAAATTAAAAGCAAATCGTTTGAATAAGTGGAGATTTATCAACTAGTTTCACAGGACACATGACACGATACGATGACAAAATGGAGGACACAAAACACGGGTGTACGGTGGTGAGTTCAATATATATGTGCGATTGATGGATTTCAATGCTGAAATGGATGTGTGCAGAGATAAGATGCGGCAGCGCTTAAGACTTAGACTTACACTATTCGTTTCGCTGTTCCCCTTCGATGGCGGCGCACCCTCATTAGGGATATAGTACTTTGAATCGTGACTATCGCGACTGCCCTCGCTGCGTTCCACGCACGAATACTGACGGCGATACAAGCGTCGTCGCTTGGTGGCGGCAGCACTCACCAACGGACGGTAGTGATAGCTGTCGTAGCTGAATTGCTTTTTGCGCCACTGTTCGTATTGCCTGTAATGGCTGAACAATCGTCGCCGCCTCAATATGATTTGACGTTTCGCCTCCTGATCAAGTAGATCGAATTCGCTTAATTGTTCGTCTGAAGTTTTCGGTTGTGCTGATGTTCTATTATTGTTATTGTTTATTTTCTGGCTAAGACTACTTGGTATTGATTGTGTCTTTTGACTGTGCTGCGAGCTATTATCCTGTTTTAGTTGTGTCTGTGTTTGATGGTGATCGTGCTGCTCCTCCAATTGCTCACCAACAACAGCCCCATCAGCTCCGCCGCTACTGGTCTGCTGCACCTTTGTGCCGTGGCCGTGTGCAGCAGTGTGCGGAGCACCACCATCACCATGAGCTGGTTGCTAGCTCTCTACATCGGCCTTGTGCAATAGAGCAAACTGACAGCCACAGTCGCGTTCCAATTCTCGCCGTGGATACTGAAAGCACCGATCGAATATGCCACAGCCCTCGCAACGTGGCAAGCACTAAATTAATACAATTGACGTGAACCAAATGTGTTCTTTTTCTGTTCTATTTTTTTTTTTTGTTTTTCATTTAAAGCATAAATAAAGTCTTAAATCTAATTTAAATCAAAATTCGAACAAAAAATGAGAAAAAAATTTCGGTAAAAATAAAAAAATAAAAACAAGAGAAGAAAGGAAAGAAAATCTGATTGAGCTAGGAAACTAAGCGGAAGCAAGCAGAATCAAAAATGTATCATTCATCTTCGGGTTTGTGAAAGCCTACTTCAAAGCCAATCCATTGATGTATCTATGTTTATTGACACGGTATCGGTTCGAGCGAGGGAAGGACATGTATTTTCTTTTTTTTTTTTTTGTATTTTCAATTTTTCAACAAGGGACATCCTCCATTTAATGCAAAAAATCAAAACTAACAAAAATGTATCTCGAATTATTGTTCTTCTTCGGGATTAAAGCTCGTCAAGCCAGGTATACATTATATTTCAATAAACAAAAGAAAAAAAGATAAAAACCAAAAATATGGAGAACAAAAAAAAATAATAATCATCAGGATTGAGGATTGAATGAAAACACTACGTGAATCGAACTGGATAACTTTATGTACCTGAATGAGCATGTCTGTGTGTATATTCTACAAAAAGAAGTACAAAGTTATAAATATTTAATTTAGCCTGGTTTCGAATATGAGACGAGATGATGTTGTGTATGGTGTGTATGAGCAGCTTGGAATATGAGTTTCGGTAAATATTCGCTTAGGACGCGGTTTGAAAGTTTGTTCTCGATAAAATTAAGTTTGAATTGAGTTCAGCTAGAGAGACAAACGAGAGAGCAACTGAGAGAGAGAGAGAGGGGTAGCGAGACTGACACACTCAACTCAAGTGGGGTGAGGATCTAGTTTTCAAACTAAAATTACTGCCTGCATTTGCTGACAAATTGCACTGCTAGGGTACTTCTGTGGCGTATACGTAACTTCGGTTCTATTTGTCTTTCCCCACTTAAATGACATATTTTGCGTTGGGTGCTGGGGCGAAAGTTTCACGTGACCCTATTCACAACCGGGAGGGTGTCGGTGCATTAACTTTGGATGGAGGAGAAAGTTGAAGGCACTACATGTAATTAAGTTTGTGGTTGTTAGTCGGATCTGGCTCTGGTACTTCGTGTTCACTCGCTTATGGACTGCTACGAGGAGACATGTGTTGGATTTGAATATCCCCTTATGAGTCTTAAGTTGGGAATTTAAATTCGAGCGGTAATCTGTTAACACGGATGCTCAAGCTCATCTGATGGGCTGAGGGTACATTGGTACACAGGACTGGGCATGGAGACCGTATGCTCCAGCTAAGACTGACTTCGAGGCCATGCCTCTTGTTAGAGAAGGAGAGAATGACCGAATGTCGCGTATATATACCAAGACATCGCCGGTTTACACACTACTCGCGGAAGACTGCTGGCCCTCGATGACTGGAAGCAGGACCTTCAACGATGATGCATGGCAGGCTTCTTGAGTAAGTAAGTAACTACTCAGAGCTTAGAGAGGCAACAGAGTTGTGAAGTATACATTTTAGACCGAATAAATGGGATTCAATTTGGATGCTTTTCTTTTTTTTTGCATAATTTTGCGCGTGCTCAAGGGATTTATGTGTCCGGGTTCAAGACACAGCACGAAGTTATAGAGGGAGAAAGGGAGAGAAGAAACCCGTGCACATTGGTCTTAAATATATGCGGGTTGTATTCCGTGGGAAATATTAGGCTGGGAAGTGCATTGCATATTCGTGTAGTTCGGCTGAAGAACCAGTCTCTGAATTTAACTGTGCGTCCGAAAGTGGGCTTAAGGGTATACTGGTGGGCATTCCTGGCGAGACCGGTATTGCGGGTGAACTCCGGAAGAGGAGGAATGCAGTTGGCTAGCTCACTTGAGCATCGTTTGTTGAAATAGCGATGAAACACGAACAAAGAAGAGTACCGTCTCTGTCGATGTTCGAGCGAATCTAATGACTCTGCGGTGTTATTGTATTCTTTAAGTTTAATCGTTCACTTTTGGATTCTATCGAGTAGGTGCAGGGTGGTCTTGGGGGCACCAGACCAGATATGAGCGTTGTACTCAAGCTTGGGGCGGATGTACGCCTTATAAATTAAGGCCAAATCAGATTTCTTGCCTCGATTAAGGAAACCTAAACATTTCGTAGCATTATTGGCGACCTCAAATATGTGATCGTTCCAACTAAGAATTGTGCTGATAAACATACAAAGGATGGAAAGTTTTTCCGGTTTCATCGACACAAGCGTCATTCATGGATAATGGAAATGTTACGATATTTGTAGTCTATGATCTAGTCTATGATGTTGGGATGGAACACTCTCTCGAATTACTGTGAAGATTCCTCCCGCTCGAAACAACTGGATAGCGCAGTTGGTTGAGTGCCTACCCTGGTTAGCAGGATCCTCGGTTCGAATTCCAATGAAAGCAACGCTGGTGTGGTGAATCAGTAGTAGTAGTCTGATTGTGGGTATTACAATGGACCAACATTGCCTAAGTGTACTGGTGAATGCACTAGCAGCCCGCCTACCTAACCTATTCCTCCCGCTCCAGCTGTGGTTCTATAAATTCAGTCATTTAACCGTCGTTTCGTCCGTGATCTATTTCTTGATGGGCATTCGCAATTGGTGATGGAGCCAGAAAGCGTTTATGCTGACCAGCAAATGCTAGATGGTGGTCTCCACATAGGTACCCACCTTCTCAAGAATTATGTGCAAAATGTCGCATGATAACGAGTCGCCTTCTATTAAACTTCTCTTGGCACTGAACTCTCTTAAGCTTCTCTTGGCACTGAACTCCTGTGTGATCTTGGAAGAGGAGCGAGAAGTCTCTATTGTCATTCTGGACAGACTGACGAGCTTGGCAGAAATTGCGAAACTAAACGTGACGATGGACAGTTCTTCTTTTCTTAGTGTCCATATGCACTCCTCTTGAACGGGTAACTAATCTACCACAAGTCCACCTTGACCGAGATTCAAGGCATGGAACATCCCCGTCGTCGGTTTTAATCGAGATTATGGTAACTAGGTGACAAATCCGATATCAACCAGCGACGACGATGATGAATTCATCAGCAGAAAGTAACCACACAGATACACACACATCGGCTAAAGGAGAGCACGACACGGGAAATTGAAATTCCTTTGCGAGCAGCCGCGGATACTGAGAACCATTTACAGCCAATTAGGTTAATGTCAAGTAAGTCAATTCACGAGCTTCACAAAGCGACCTGCAACCCAACCGTTCACTTCCAACCAAAGTATGAACGCCTTGGGCACTTCCAAGAAAATCTCTCTCGTTTGCTTCTGATAAATATCTTTTCAGTCACTTCCTAGGTGCACGTGGCGGACCCTCATCGCAAGAATATTCAAATGCGTCATATTCCATGTTTGCCCCAGTTGAGTCCACGGTTCGAGGAAAATCGACTGGAACATCCCTTCGTTTGCCTTTAAAGTAAATTACCTTAAGAGCATCGATCCTTAAATTGAAAAGACCCAGACAGCGGTGAATGAAAACATCGCAAGGCCCGGGTAATTCGCTTATCATCTTCGTTTTCAATTGAATCCCATCGATTGCTTACTTAACCGCGGTAAATCGAATTAACTGAGCCAGCCGAGTGGATTAGCCCCAATCCAGCTCAACCGAATTGCGATTTAATTTTTTTAAAACTAAAAAGCGTTTCCCAGTCCCCTCCTAATGTGTTCGTGTTCTTTGCGTGAAATCACCTAGGAACGAATGATAAGGCGGAAGATGCTGTCACAGGAGAGCCGCAGGGACTTTGCTTTGTGCGGAAGTCTTCGTCGGTATCTTTGGGCACCTGGCGCTGTGGCGGAAATTTAAAAAAAAGTGTCGTCTTGTGGGCGCATCTGCTACCGCGTTTGCTTGCTTTATCGGTTTCTGGTGATTTTAATGGACTGAAATGTGAGACGGTTTGTTGGGTGGATGGAATGGAATTTTGCGTACAGCAGAATGAAACTTATTTTTAATAGATGTGTGGTGTGTTTGATTGCATTCAGCCTAGAAGTATGCTGCTCTTTCCAACTGAATAGGAATTCTTCGAATAAATGATCCTTAAGTCAGAAAAGGGACCGAAGAGAGGATATCTGATCTAGAAAGCAACCGTCGGGAATCAACGAAAACTGATGCGTGACAGGTCCTTAACTGTCAAGAATGGTGTATGACAGCAACTCATGATCAGATCAGATGATGATGGAGAGACAGGTTGCCCCAATTGACGGCTGCTACTCACGGGCCTTTTTTAAGAATTTCTTACATACCAATGATCACTCGTTTGATAATAATAAGTCGGACTCAGGGAAAAATTCTGAGCTCAGTGAAGAATTGAATTGAGTCTTTGTCAAAAAAATATGAATGACAGTTGAGTGACAGACTGTTAAAAGGGTGTACAAAAAAACAGTTTTTTTCTGAGTAAGTAATAGATTTCTATTTGAATTTAGTGAAACTGATAATTCTCCTAAAGGATGTATTGACAGGCATTTCCCTTGTATGCCTCCCGCAATGGGGTCAGAAAGCTCCGTCTTAACGACACTCTTCCGGGAAGAAGGACTTGAAAAGAGATGACAAATACTTTTGTTAAGCGTGGCGTATTTTGTCCAAGGCTTTATCACGGAGCAAGCAAGAAACGAGAGGCTTTGAATAAGGTCAGGTGGCAGGCCGAGGAGCAAGAAGAACAAATTATTTATTTGCTTCATTTTGGGTCACAAGGGAGTACACATGTTAGTCCTCACCGGGCACTGCTTTTGACAGACATCCACTCCGTCTTGACATCTCGAACACGAAGAAGAAATAGGCTCTGTTTGAAATCTGATCCGATAATGCAGGGAAATTGATTTTTTTTCTGGGAAAAAAACTATTCTTTGAAGAGCTGGAGGTCTTAAATGGGTTTTGAATTGAATTGAAAAAATGCGTGAGATTCATGTGTGAGGGAAGTAAGGTCTCATATCGGAGGCGCCACAATCCGAGTTGGTGTTGTGCATGGTATTGCTCGATCATGATTGGAAGGGGATTACAGTTTTACACCTACTCCGAAAGGCGAATGTTGAAGACCATTTTTCAAGACGGGGTGTATTGTTAGTTACTCGAAAGAGGAGTAACCGTAAATTATGAAAAATTACTGAATTCGGGAAATGAAACTAGAACCCCAAGTGTAGAAGTCGACGCACCTACCTATGGCCAGATGACAAGAGGAACGCTTCATCGTCATCACCTATTCCCTACTACCTACTACTAAAGGGCAAGGATTTAAGGATTCCGGGCACCCATGTAATATACAGTTCAAATGCAGAAAGCAATTAGCGCCGTAGCTGCTGCCATACTTGTCCTTTCGGCAAGGATTTCGTCTGGTCGCATGTGTAGTATTGAATTAAATTAACTAACTTCGGGTGTGTCATACAGAGACCAGTACTGCGGGCATAAGGATCTTTTGTACCCCCATCACTTGAGTCCTAGAAGCTCTTCCTTCAGAAATTTAACAACTTTCCTAGGTGGGGTTTCTTTAAAGTTTCTCCTTGTTACGAGTTGTCTGCTTATCATTTTGAATCTTTCTCTGAATCAACTCGTGGAGAATCGATTAGTATATGTTCCATGATTTCTTTGGCAAAGCCACAGTGCCTACAGATTTCTGGGCCTTCAGATAATGCCCATTAAATGGAGCTCCGTGTCCTGTTAGTGCTCCACATGCCATCCTAAGGTTAGATTTATTTCATCTGTTTGAGTATATTGATGGGTCCTTATAAGACTCAGATAACAAGGAAATAAAGGCTCATGGACTTGCCGATCTGCTTAAAAATTTGCAGGGCAATTTAGCTTCGAAGGGCAGAAGTGGACTTTACCTTAGTAAGCATCATTTTTATATGCCTCGACTTAAACGACAAGGGAAGCTTGATATATTGTCGAAACGGAGATCCCCTCGTGGTCGTGTGGCTCTTTATTCTTTACAAAACTGTATTCGATTGATCAGTAACTGAGGTGGTTCCCACGTTTCAGGAAGTGTTGATCAATTGACGAGGTACAATTGGTAATCCGCGTCCTTTTAAATAAAAAATAAAAATAATGAAATAAAATTTAACATACAGTCAGTGCCATTTTCGATGAGACTCCTTTCAATAAACAGCCAATCTGAACCTCATCTCTGATTCATCTCTGAACGTTGAAAACACTTCTTCATCTGTCTTCTATTCCAGTTTTAATGTCACAATCAGAAATAAAGTAGAGAAGAGAAAGTAGCCTTCTACCTCTCTTGGCTCTTGAATTTTTTTTTGGTTTGCTTTCTTAAACCGTTAATTCGTGAACAACCGCCAAAAATGCATGAATAACTGTCAAAAAGTCTCTCCTCAATGGCCAGGAGGGGAAGCAGCTGTAAAGTCGGCTATAACACTGTAATCGATTTCTGGTCAGAACTGTTTGACGGGACAGTTAAAAAACCTCGAGATTCGATAAATCCTAAGTTTCCATCGAAAGAAACCTCGAGATTTCATTAAATTTCTCCAAATAGTTAAGGTTTCGCCATGGATTATCGAAATCTCTCGATTTTGTTAAACTCGAATTGAAACACCCTCGAGTTCACCAAAAGACCCTGAAAGGTTGTCAAAACAAACAAGCCTACAGAGTTAACCCATTTATTTTGGTCATTTGGTGCTTGTTTTCTCATTTTATCGCTCTCTATTTAATGGTGTTCTGATACCATAACTTCCTGTCAACAGACACCTATTTTGACGGCCATTAAAAAACTGAAAGCTGATGACATTTCGACTTGAAAATGGAAAGCTAATGACATTTGAAATCACTTTACCTCGGAGGGAAGGGCCTAATGAGGTTTCAGTAAGAATTCATCCAAATAACGAGAACCGAAATCGCATTATTTTGGCTGAATTCTTACTGAAACCTGTTGAAAGTTGTTGCTGAGTGAAGACGTGCTCAAAGTTCAATAGATGATCTGAGATGTAATTGGCTCTTAATTGTAAGCTGTCTTGTCGGAAATGGGACAGGACGCACCTTTTTAAGACCAGACCTCTTTAAGATAAAGTTAAATGAATAAATTTTTAAATAATGTTTAAATAATAAAATAAAAAAAGGAAATTATATGAATTACAAGAAAAAGTCTTAAAGTTTGCTATTCCCTATTAGCCGACTTTTATCAGACTTAATTACGACAAAACGAACACATCCATCAAAGCTGCATTGACAGCTGAAGTGACTGTCACGTGCAGCGGCTGTTGTGAATAGAATGAACTTAAATGTCAGAAAAATATCCCATTCTATGTCCTCGCCCAAAAGTCCGGTTTGGCAGCACTTGGACAAGTCACAAGAGAATAGGAAATCCCCATTACGTAGGGCCCTCTTCCAACGATGAGCTCAGGCGTCTGGCGCTAATGAGACTGCCCACGACAAGCTATTTTGTCTATTTCAGTCCACTTATGGGGAGTGCTACTACACCTGGGCATGAGTTCATACACTAAGTATGACATAAGTGAAAATGAGTTAAAAATCTGTCCTGGTCAGGCTCGTGACTCGGTGGGCTTCAATCACACAGCCAGTTCCATTATCAAAGGAACATGAAAAATGCATCAGGAGTCAACAAACTAAATCGTTTACATTCCCTCTCACTCTCTCTCTCTCTCTCGTTCGGTCTCTCATTTTCGAAGGAAATAGGAAACATGTGAAAGCATTCAGTTCTCTTTCCTATTTCCGTCTTCCGTTCATAACCTTACCGCATGCAGCAAGCCTTCGTGTTGGTTAATGTGATTTTCTATCTAATTTCAAGGGGAAAGAATAGAAAACCTCGTGCGGTGAGTGTACACATGTCATCCTCACGACCGACAAGATGACTTGCTGCATGGCAAGTGGAAGGCAAACGGATGTCTCGGTTTTTCTTTCTTTTTTTTTTTTGCTATAAAATGTCCATGCGGCTGGATGAAAGTACACATATTTACCTGATGTGAATGCTGGCCCGTGCAAACACCGCCCGAACACACTCCAGTGCCGGGCACCTTGAGCTGCTCGTGCTTGTAGTCCGGCTGGTAGGGGAGAAGCATCCTGATTTTGCCCCAACGGTTGAAGAACAGCGCTATGGCCCCCGCCCACACCATCAGCACAATGAGCACGATGCCAATTTCCACGCCACGTATCTTTAAGTGAAATTCGTAAGTTATTCATCACTCGGCAAATTAGCACGAAATCTATACTCTGTGGACTTACCGGTGGCAGCTCCCTTTGCTGCGTGGAATTGGACAGGTTACTGGCCGATGTTGACATTATGTCGTCCAAGTAGATGCCTGGATTCAGTGCCTTATTGGGTGGCATGGCGCCGTTGAAGTCCTGCTGCTGCGATGGCTTTGGGGAGTCTGTTTCGTACACAAAAGCAATCATTTAGATCTGGTGGGGGATATTCAATTTGCAAATCGATTTACCTAGTGTTCTAAATATAATTTGTCTACTGCGATATTTTTTTCCAAGCCTAATAGCCGTTACTGCTATGGAATACTGCGTGCTAGGCGATAAACGATCTAAAATTATAGCCTCACTATTACCTGCGACATCCTGGACAACCCTGTAACTTGAATTCGTTCAATTACCATTCATTGCTACATAGCTACAGACATGTGACATGTAAATTAATTTTTTTTTCTCTACGGGAAAAAGCATTAAAATAATTATAACGATAAGCCATTCCGAATGCTGGCACTATAAAATATGAAATTGGATGGATGGGAGGGCGAGCAGACACACAGGGTGGGCACATGCACAATTCAATTGGAACGCACTTTCTTTTGTCTTTTCAATTTCATCAAAAACTGTGTGTTTATCTTGAGCACGTCTCTGTGTGCGATGGATGGCTGGCTTAATTGATTGTCAGCCGCAGCTGTGGCGTGGAGAGAACGAAATCAATTAAAACCGACTCAGGGACGAATGCGCGAACACGAGTGCTTAGCCGAAAGGGATGTCAGTGGACTGACTCTTTGACCGGGGCGAACTGCAAATGCACCGGCGATAGTTAGCTGCTTGTGGCGGTCCTCTCGTGTATTGATTGATTAGCCCCGTGGCGGTAATGTATGGCGCATTTGTCGACTTCAGTTGACTTGGCCTACATCGGAGGCACAAATGACAAAAACAGCCCCGTTGGCGCGATACACAACGCAGATAGTAGCGGCTTGTGAGTAATCCCCCAAATACTTTGGTCACGTCACTAATTCGAATATGAAACCACGAGTACTGCTTCGCGTACACGTTCGCGTCCCCCTTTCGGTTTGTCACTTACGACCGACCTTCCCTTGCCGACTGGTGGAGCACGCCTGTAACCGAAAAGGAGGACACGCCAGGCATTAGAGCTTTGTCCCACAGCCAGCCGAGCGCATTAATCATTCATTAGTTCGAAAACAATCGATATACGAAAATAATATCAAATGCTTACACAGCGTGCTGCACAGTGGTGCCGCACGCCGATGCCCGAGGTATGAGACTCGCGACTCGGCGCCCTTGCGTATTTCTCAATTGCAGTTCATTGATCTGAAATCGTGTTCGTCTGACGGGCTAATGATGGAATCGACTTCACAGACGTTCTCGATTTTCTGTAAACTGCTGTAAATCGTCTTCAGTTGGCGGGTCAGTTATGATGTTCGAAAGCGTCATCGATTTTTGTTTTTTTGCGACGCAGTTTTATGACAATCGCTGAAAGTGCACGCGATGTGAAAAGGCCAACTGGATTCGCTTTTATTTCCATGAAGCGTACTTTATTGTCCCTGACACAACAACAGTGCACTGACTTGCTGGATATTTGACTGATGGATTGTGGAAAAAATGAATGAGTTATTTGATGTGACTCTTGAAGCATTTGAGTGGTTTAAAGGGGAGTCCAAGAGACTCATTCGAGCTTGAGAGTCGCATGTCGTTAGGAGTGGTATTGTGTCACAAGATGTCTTGTGTCACATACTGTTTTTCTAATGATGTCCTGAAAATGTGAAGCTTTATAAAGTGAAGGTACCTTGGAACCCACTATTCGTTCAGGAAAAGTGGCATGTTTTGGCGTTGGTCCACAAATTCAATGAACTCGTGGGTCCTTGGTTCGAATTCTAACTCCCTCGCAAGTGTGTGGATTGGGAAGTGTGACACATGACAACCAATCGAGTTTGATGTTCGCAGATTTTAATTTTCAGAATGACTTGTAAAGGTCTCGTAACACCTTTCAAGTGGCTTTCTTTAAAACTTTCCAGATCCACGCTACACCCACCTTCTCGGCCAGTCTATTGAAAAGCAATTACCTGGGCTAGGTTAACGACTGGATGGCGGAGTTCGTAGTGTGCCATGCCCTTGGTTAGCGGGGTCCCAGGTTCGAATCCCAGTGAAAGCAAAGTTAAGTGGTTTTCAAATCTGGTCCAGTCACCATTTGCCGTTAGGATCTAATTAACGGCACTGTCACTGAAGTTGTCAATCAGTGGTAGCAGTCTGACTGTGGGTATCACAATGGACCAATATGGTCTAAGTGTGCTGATGAAGGCACTAGCAGTCCGCCTACCTAACCTAACCTAACCTGTGCTTTGCTTCTACAGTTCCTTCACAAGCTCTACAACTTTATGCCGACTTCGAAAGGCGAAGTTTGAGAACCCTTTTCTAGACAGTAGTACTCGTTCGAGCATTATTTGTTACCCGAAAGGGGTGGAGCCGTGAATTATGAAAGTTAGTAAAATCGGATATCGAACTTTGCACCCTCTGAGTAAGAGTCCACTACGCCATGGCTACCTGACTGGCTCTGAGATTTGCTCTTGGTAATACTTCTTCGGAATCAGCCTAGGAATAGTAGTGACTGACGGTCAACATTCACCAATTTCTAGCAAAATATTCTAGCTCTTCGGTAGGTCCTTAAAAGCGTGAACACTGCGTTATCGGGAGACTTGCCCAAAGATTGTGCTTCTCCCTCAATACCTACTGTGTTAGTTATACGAGGAGCCCTAGCCAAACGTGACTTAGAACAAAGGAGGATGATTCTAGATCTTAAGGCATGAGTTGAAGAGAGCTCAAACGCGTTGCATAACTCCGAACTAAATGGCGCGCAGGCATGGTTGACACCCAATGCTCCCGAGGGGTTACAGAACTCAAGTAAGGTTAACACGAATAAATTGTGTATACTTTTTAAACTGAGTTTTTGTAAATTTATTGTATATACTATTTACAGTGGTGGCGGCGTTGGCGTTGTGTGTTGGTGCGACTCACTTTGAGCCTACGTTCCTAGGTTCGATTCCCGGTACGAGCAAACAAATAAATTTCACGGTCCCACCTCTTTCGAGTCACTGTAAATGGTCAAAGAGTAATAACTCGCTAGAAAAATCTTCTCAAATTCCTTTAAACAAATTGGCAAATTAAGTTGCGTAGGGGTCGACGCACATATCCACAACGCCACGGCCACCATGATAGGAAAACCTTAAGTTTATAAATCGTGCTATTCCCTTCAATGAGCTTGAATGTGGAGAACTTTACTGCCGAAATAGATTGGACCGACTGCGAGTGGACCCAGATAGAGGGCAACATTATTGTTTCCGTTATCGTGCTGTGCTGCACATCATAGCCTTCTTCTTCTTCTTCTGGTGGCGCTACAGTCCGGGGTGGACCTGGGCCTCAACCAGTAAGCCTCTCCAGCCGGCACGATCTTTTGCCAGCTGTCTCCAACTGCGCACACCAAGTTGGTTGAGGTCCTTCTCCACCTGGGTGCGCCATCGGTTCCGTGGGCGTCATCTATTGCGTTGTCCCACTGGTTCGGAGTCGAAGACTCTTCGGGCTGGAGCAGTGTTATCCATGCGCTGTACATGGCCTAGCCATCTTAGGCGTTGAATCCGTAGACGGCTGACTCATGCCGCTGTACAGCCCGTACAGTTCGTGGTTGAATCTTCTTCTCCAGAAACCGTAAACGCAAACAGGACCAAAGATTGAACGCAGAAATTTTCTCTCAAAAGACCAAGTGCTTCTTCATCCCTTCTTCATTGTCCATGCTTCCACACCATAGAGCAGGACAGGGATGATCAAGGTGTTATATAATGTTAACTTGGTCCTTCGAGAGAGGACTCTACTACTCAATTGCCTCTTGAGCCCAAAGAAACAGCGATTGGCAAGAGTTACTCTGCGTTTGATCTCGGTACTGATGTTGTTTGTACTGTTCACTTACGAGCCGAGGTAGACGAAGTCCTTCACTACCCCGAAGTTATAGCTGCCTATGGTGAGGTTTTGGCCAAGTCGTCGATGTTGCGCGTCCTTTCTCGATGACAGCATATACTTCGTTTTGCCCTCGTTCACCGCTAAACCCCTTTTGGCCGCCTCCGCTTCAATACCAGCAAACGCTTCATTGACGGCTCGCTGTATTCTGCCAATCACGTCCATGTCATCCGCGTATGCTAGCAGTTGTACGGACTTCTGGAAGATCGTGCCTCTAGTGTTGGCGTGTGAGTCTTGCATGATATTTTCCTGGATGATGTTAAAGAAATCACATGACAGCACGTCGCCTTGTCTAAAACCTTTTTTGACATTGAAGGTCTTGGTGAGTTCGTTACCGACCTTGATGGAGCAGCGAGAGTTCTCCATCGTCATCCTGCTCCACCTGACGAGTTTGGCAGGAATGTCAAAACTAGACATGGCGTTGTATAGCTCGTCCCTATGCACGCTGTCATATGCGGCCTTGAAATCGACGAATAGGTGGTGGGTGTCGATCTGCATTTCTTGTGTTTTTTGCAGTATCTGCCGTAATGTGAAGATTTGGTCGATGGTGGACTTCTCCGGCCTGAAACCGCACTGATAAGGACCTATCAGGTTGTTGACGAATGGTTTCAGGCGCTCACACAAAACGGCAGAGAGGATCTTATAGACGATGTTAAGGAGAGGAGAGGAGACTTATCCCTCTGTAGTTGGCGCAGTGAAGGGGTCTCCTATTTTGTGGATCGGGCAAACGATACTGAGATTCCACTCGTCGGACATGCTTTCCTCCGACCATATCTTAGAGATGATTTGGTGCATGTACCTTACCAGCTCATCTCCAACTGCCTTAAACACTTCCGCAGACAGTCCATCTGCACCAGCAGCTTTATTCGACTTTAGTCTCGATATCGCTATCTTGACTTCGTCCAGGTCGGGGGGACGGAATTCTCGTCGATCATCGTCAATTGCGTTGAGTGGAACATTCTGCCTGACAGCGGTATTGGAGTCTTCCTCGCCGTTTAACAGTCTACAGAAATGATCTTTCCAGATTCTCAGTATCGACTGAGAATCTACTACGAGTTGTCTCTCTGCGTCACGACAGGCTTCTGTCCGAATTTTGTATCCATCATAGCCAAGGACAGTAATATTCGATTGTTAATGTTATTGTTAAATGTTAAAGAAAAAACAGCTCCATCGAGTCTTACGGCGAGACTAGATTACATTAAAAAACCTGCGAAAGCAACTAGAATAGCATTCCAAAGCAGCTTAATAAGCCAATACATTCGACTCCTTTTTTCCAAAATACGTTTTTAAAAGGAGGACATAATTTAACTGTCTGCCATTTTTAGGTATGTTTGATTGAAATTTCTTATAGATATGTTCAATATCTCCAGTTCCAGCAGATCATTCGAGTATGTTCCAGTCTGAAGTACTAGCAATCTGCGAAACGTGTAAGCTTGTCAGTAGTAGTGCCGTGCTGGTAGAGCTATGAGGCGATAACCAAGAAGCCATAGGAGCCATCTCCTCAGAAATCGCTTCCTCTAAATTGGTACAACAGTGCATGAAATAACTCCAACAGGCTAGTAGCAGCTGCAATATCACAGAAATGAGATTGCCGACGAAATAGGAACTAGCAAGCAAGTAGCTTGCATACATTATCTACCAACACTTCCTGTCCGGAGATAGTATAAGACAGTTTAGGTCCTCCTACACGAAAAGGAGGGCTGATGACCTCCTTAGTTGAAATCGTTCCGAAAAAGCTTGAGTCGTGGCTTTAAGCACGGGGCACTGGCCAAAAGGCATCCACTCAACTAGACTCGGAATTCCGTTCAACCCACACTGTCTGCCTCACTTGCTCACTAACCAATATATCGCGTTCGGCAAACCTCTCGGAGATCGCTAAACAGAGTATATCGAACATAATTAAATTCCTAAGCTCCACATACTCCACAGTGGGTCGCCGTGGCTTAGTGGGTAAGTGCGTCGACTGCTACGCCAGGTTCGATACCCAAATTTACCACCTTTGATAATTCAACGCTCCACCTTTTTCTAGTCACTGACAATGCTCAAAGAATATTCCTGTCTAGAAAAAGCTTCTCAACTTCGCCGTTCGGAGTCGGCATTAAACTGTAGGTCCCTTCCACTCGTAAAAGAACAATAGCACGCACAACACGAGTGGTTGCTGAGAAGCTAGGCCCAGTTCCGCCTCGGACTGTAGCGCGACCCATATTATTATTATTATGAGTTCCAAAGGTTGGATCTAGCCAATCCAAAAAACGAAGTAGTTCGGAGTTATACTCAAAGTGGAACTGACTATGATTTTGCGTCAATGGGCTTGCATACAGGGAGCACGCTTGTGTCTACAAAGGATATGAATATCCAATACTCTTCTGTCTCTTCCATATTCGATGTTGTTCTGTTGTCCGTTATTAGGAACATGGGTGCTTAATAGGTGTTGAAATTCATGTCCGTGGCCGGTATAGAGGGATTTCCATTGCAAAAGGTTTGGGATACACGAATAGCACTACCTTCAAGCCGGGACGATGAAGGATTGTCCGTAAAGAGCGGTGTCCGTAATAAAGGGACGTCCGTAAAGAGAAGTATATCAAAATACAAAGACGCTATCCCAAATTTTTTGGATTTCTTCTATTCTTGTCAACGATAAATTTGTATGGCGCAGCGAAAATACCGTCTGCTTCAATTCGGAAGAGCCAAATTTTGTATGGGAATAGGTAGGTAGTAAGTGGCCTGGACGCACTAAGGCCAAAGTAGGCCCGTTGTACTGCCACGTGGGTTTGCCTAAAAAGAGAGGGGTAAGGCCGCGTGGTTATAACAACAGCCAGCCAGATCTGTCAATAAGGTCTAATAGCGATTTGATTGATGTCTCACTCAGATCGCTTAGATTATCGAAGAAGTAGGAGCCTAGACTGGCTTTCCTAGCTGAGGCAAGTGAAGGGCAGTTGCAGAGAAGGTGTTGTACACTTGCCTTTTCTGCCTATGGGGATATTTAAAAGACAAAGTGTACGTTGGTAAACCAGATATTAGCTGCGTTTTTTTGCAAACGTATATAGACTTCATCATAAAATCTTGGCAGCACCGACGAAATTTATAACATTTGTGTTAGTCAAGGGTGGAACCGTTTAAGGTTATGGTTGATCGGTAATGGTCACAATCATCGGTTTGCGATTTTTTAGCGTGACAAGCACTTTAAAAGCAAAAATACTTAATAATTAGAAAATAAAAAACAATGTTCATCAAAACGATTCTCAATGATTTCTATTTGTGCGTAACTCAAAACTGTCGAATACAGGCCTGGATGCCCCTAAGAAAAACAGTGGTATAAGCACAAGGTGTTTTAGGTTAGGTAAGAGTAGGTTGAGGTGGCTGACTGCCGCGCAGAAGGACAGCAGACACACTTAGGCCAGGCAGAGGCTCTTTGTGTTACCACGCGGATCTTAGGCTACTTATTCCGCTAACCAATTAGTGCTTTTAATAAAGCGAAGAAGAATGCTGATTCTGATGCTGCTCAGTTCAGCCAGATTATCAAAGAAATGAGCCCGTAGAAGACTGAATCTACGGGATGAGAGAGCACTGCAGCTGCATAGCAAGTGTTCAATGGTTTCTTCCTCATTCTCGTTCATGCAGCTTCGACAGTCTAGAGCCGTGAGTTCCGATGACACAATGCCCTGTTAGAACGCCAATCTGAGATTTGGCCTGCTTAATCTGATCAAGATATGCGAGCATTTGGGATTGATCATAGGCCAGAGTTGTCTAGTTACGAGGCAGGCTGTGCTTGATATCCAGCCGCGGTTTGTTTGAGCAAGTGTTTCAAGCTTTAGCAGACGTTTAATAGTAGCGATAGGCGTGGAAGGTGGGTATCCACCCGGAAAGAGTACAGAATTTCGTCCGCTTCGCAATTCTCTGGAATGTCACAGTATGCCGGCACCCACATAAGTTGGATGTTAAAATACTTGGCCATCTCATTAAGCGATAGGCGGCAATTAAGGGAAGTTAGAGTGGAGTTAAGAGTGACTGAATTCAGAGATTTAATCGCTGCCTGGCTATCGAAAGAGATGACGATATCTGTGCGCGATATTACATTGTTTTTTAGCCAGGACTGGGCTTCCCTAATCGCTATCAGCCTGCAAGAGGCTACAGTGATTAGGTAGTCGGAAAGATAGTTGGATATTTAGATCCTTAAAAAAGACGCCAGCATCTACACCTGCATCCATCTTCGATCCATCTGTGAAGGTGTTTTACTTCAAAGAGATTTTTGGGACTGATTGTGTCATTGGGTCAAATATTTTTTGAATATGGCGGGAGTGTGATCGTTTTTGTTTTTGCTGAAGTAAAGCTATGGAAGTGGATTATGTTTCCTAATGTTTTCTATTGCACGACTATATTCCCTGTGGAATGTAAACTTCAGTGGATTGCCTAGATCGTGGATTTAAAAACACGTCTTTATCATTTTCTTGCTTGGTAGTAAGTCCAAGTCAAGGGCATGCGTGTCAAATGCGCATTATCTTGCTGTGACGCTGATGAGTGTCCTGAGTCCTGGTCTACTAAGCTGATAAATATACAGCGTTCGAGGCTTTTTGCTGACAAAACCTCTGTTTTGTAATCAGGCCTTCCAGCCACTTGCCATTGGTTGTAAGGAGTTAAAGGGAAACCTACATGTTCGACCGAAGAGTTACTTGGGTTGGGTTATCGCAACAATTCGAATGCGTATGCCGAGACTAATCTCAAAGCCTGTAGATAAATTTAGAAACCAAAAATATGGCACTTCAGTTGATTTTATGTTGAATGACCCTTTCACATGGTTGACGATATTAGAATAAGTTAAAAAAAATGATTTTTTTGTTAAATCTCTCTCGACAATGAAAAAAGGAAGAATAAAAATTCCTTAAAAATGGCTTGGGATCGTCAAGATTAAAAAAAAATAAAAAAAATATTTTATGGTAGATCATGAACCGTTCTAACAAAAGGACATAAAACTCACATACTAGTCCGCGTCTCAATTCGGCACCTATCGCCCGACTTAATTATAACCGAAGAAAAGGTGCGAACACGTAGCACGTGTAACGATCAAAGAGTAACCCGCATTGCGGGCCTCCTCGTTTCGACTCCACTGAACCGAACAAAAGGATGTTGTGTGTGTGTGGTTGTGTGTGTGTAGAGAATAGATTTTATGGTGGAGCGAAGAGCACTGCAGGATTTTGAGTGCTTCAGTGCTTCCATTGTGTGCGAGAGGCTATTCCCGAGGTTTGTGAATGGCATTTGGAATTAAAATCCTTTTTTTCGTTGGCTTCCCCCACCTGAGTAGTGAGGGACCTGAATATTTTATGATATAAAGTTTGTATACGTTCGGGCACATATGTGGCCTGCCATAATCTGTTTTTTGTGTTTTTTTTTTCGGCGTCGGCGGAAAGCGGATTCATGAACTCTTTGGAAATACCTGATAGTGGAGAGGGGGGTGTGTGTGGCCGGAGGCAATGAATACGATTTGTGATGCAATGTTAATGGCACGGAAGATTTTCGTTACAAACGTGTCCACACACATTTCGGGGATGAACTTTGGATCATAAAGCTTAATTGATATTATTTTTGTTTTTATTTTCCTTCGTCGTCGCTCGATTGTGTTGGAGTTGGCTTTTGTTCGAATATCACGTCGTAAAGGGAATGCGGTTGATGTCTTGATGGATGGGAATTGTTTGATGTTTTGAGAGGATGGTTGGAGAGGTTTATATCTTTTAATTTTGACTGTAAGCACTTGGAAAGAATCGTAACCTTACGCAATTCACAGGGGTGCGTTTTCATCAACGTCGTAGGCAAGTGCAGTTCTCTGGCCAGAGGGTCAGGGGAGGATTTTTCAAAAGAAAAGTGGTGAATCAATGAAATATGACGCGTTTTCTTATTTTCGGGGTGTTTTCAAGTTCACCGTTCGGTAGTTGCACAGATGACTGTTCCCATATTAAGTTTTGAAGACAGCTGCGTGCGGACTTGTTTTTAAGTATTCAAGCAGATGGCGTAACGCTGGGCATTTTATGTCCCATTTTACAGTAGCTGGAGAGCACAAAAAAGCCAAACAGCATACATTTTTTCTATTTCATTGTTTTTTCACTTTCACGTTCGTTCGGAGCCTTTTGCTAAAATATTCAAATATTCATTTGGAAACCAGGCCGCATGACTGTCTTTGAAACAGAAGCGAATAAAATGAAAATGATGGATAAAGTGCACGTCGCCAACAACTTTTCCGGGATTTCACAATTAGCCACTACGGGCAGTAGACAGTCAGACTGCGAATTAAAACACAGTTGAGTTCGCGTTCGCGTTCAAGTAACGGAACACGTCCGCTCTCATTCAACTTTATTTTCGAACTGGTTACATACAAAATTATTTCTAAACACTTAACTTAAGGATGCGGCGTCGATGCAACCCTTGTCATCGATCGTCATTATCTTATCTACTAAGAGTGTTGGTGACCACTTGAAAGGGATCAAAAGATGTATCTTAAAATAGAATGACGTAGGTCGAGGGACATTAAAATTCGTATTCCTATTTCGTCTCTACGTCTCTAAAATTTGAGGGAAGATAAGCGTAGTAAATGCTCACTTTAACTTGCATTGTTCTAGTCAATGGTACAAGGTCATCATCTTCTGACACGCATGATAAGGTAAAGGCGTCGGGGGGGTAAGCCACGCGCGAGAGATCTCCAGGCAACTCGATCCTCCGCCATCGACTTTACCTCATCATGGGTTATGCCCATGCGTAACCAGGCGAGCTTATGGACTTTGTCCAACCATCTCATCCTGTGTCTGATTCAAGGCCCGCCTCGGAAGTCGTGACTTTGGGGACATTCGTGTTAGGTGACCAAACCAACGAAGCATAGCTCTTTCTGTTCGAAGAAGCAGCTGCTCAACGTTGAGTTACTCACGCATTGTTGTATTTCTCACCCTATCCGGGGAGTAATTCCCACAACAGCACGAAGAAATCGCATATCAGTAGCTTGTATTCGCGATCTTGTTCTTTCGGTCATTACCCAAATTTTATGACTCTTGGTGAGTGTTGGAACAAATACTGATGAAAACTGCTAACTTGGCTTTCACACTAAGTTCAGCCTTCCTGATTACAGATCTCCCAAGCTGTGTCAACACTGACCCAGCGTGACCAATGCTACAGGAAAGTTCAGTTTTATTCCTCCCATCACTCGTGAAGAAGACCCCGAGATACTTGAACTTCTCCACCTGCTTCAATGGGACTCCACTAACATTGTGCATTGAACAGACTTTGGAAATGGAAATGACCATAACCCCCTATTTGTCCACGTTAACCTTCATCCCAGAATCAGCACATACGGTCACAAACCTATCGAGTGCGCTCAGCAGTTCCGTCTGGGAAGAGGTGAGGATAACTAAGTCATGTGCAAAAAGAAGATGATTACGCTTAACTCTCCCAATGTGTAATATTCCCCGCTTCGGCTGCTCTGCAACATTCAGTCCATTTAAACAGTGAAAAGGAGAGGTGACAAGACGCACCCTTGGCAAAGTCCACCGCCCACAGGTGAGAGATGTTGATTTAGCACCGTCAACCCGTACAAGGTATCCAAAGTAAAAAGACTAAAGTCAAAACTATAAGCAGTTACAAAAAAATCCCAGAAAGACCAAGCTAAATTTGCACAAGCTCATAATCATCCCGTGGGTCGCCGTGGCGTAGTCGGTAAGTGCGTCGACTCCTACGCACAGGGAGCCAGGTTCGATAACCTAATTTACCACCTTTGATAATTCAAGGCTCCGCCTGTTTCGAGTCACTGACAATGCTCAAAGAGTATTCCTGTCTAGAAAAAGCTTCTCAACTTCGCCGTTCGGAGTCGGCATTAAACTGTAGGTCCCTTCCAGGCGTGAAAGAGCAATAGCATCCGCCTCGGACTATCCCGCCACCCATATTATTTATTATTATTATTATTATTATTATATCACAATCATCCTAGGACAATATGGAAAATGGTCAAGCATCCCTTAAAAACTTCTTCCGACAGACAGATTTTTCGACCGCCTTGAGCTCATGGTGACTGTCAAAACGAAGGCACCGCATCTTCGACGACTTGACAACAACCTCCCCAAAGGCAGATATGCTTTTGAGGTAGTCACGGACTTTCTCTGCCTCCGCCCGCATGTAACCAGTACGAGTGACATCAATACTGAGATAATGCGCATAATAGTTCTTGCCCATCGCTGCCTCTTTGGGCTCAAGAGGCAATTGAGTTATAGAGCCGTCCCTCGAAGGACCAAGTTGACTTTATATTAGGTGGCATAAGAAGAAATCCAGTGTGGTGCATGAAATTTTAGGCTCTATTTATGGCCTTAATTTAGTCCGATTTAGAGCAAATACGTGCCGTTTGGATTTTTCGTTGGCATTTTGATGACATTAACGGAAACCCGTTGTAAAAGCCTACTGGCTAGGAACTGACTTCGTCTTGTCTTCTCCTTGTGACGAAGTTTTTACCAGAACAATCGGTCGTCATGGACAGGAACATGTGTTAACCATTTAGTGCTACGTCCGGACTATAAGGTCAAAGATCCACCACACAAGCTCCCAGACAAGACCTTCCTGGCCGCCAATCCTGGTTTGGCCATCGTTAGCTCCGTCTCATCGCGATTCGAACACGTTCGTTTAAGCTTGACGTTTCGTAAGTGACCCACTTTCCACCACCGTCGTTATTGGGATTCAGCAATAATTCGCAGAACGAAATTCGGGCAATGACATTCTTTGGCGTTAACTCGTGTTGTGCTTATACATCGAGATTATTTTTGTATCCAGCCTTGTTCAAGTCGTTCCAAATGCACGTTTTGCAATGTTGCTCCTAGTTGATCGAAACAGTGCTTGCCTATCGGTTTGACTTGACGATTGCCATAATTTTATCGACATAATCGGTATAGAACTAACCTCGCGAGGTGAATCTTCACATTCTCTTTTATTTTCCTCTGTTGGAAAGAATCTGAATTGTTCATTTGTCGTTTACAATTATATTTCAGCCTCTTCATAGATCAAACAATTTAAGACAGTAGCTAGAACTGGTATCCAAGCACAGAACATGATTCAACAGATTCGTTAGTAACATAGGTGTATTTGTTTTTTTTTTTCTTGCAAATAATATAGTAATACGGGTGGCGCGACAGAGCAGGGTCTCAGAAACCACTCGTGCTATGCGTGCTTTTGTTCTTGTCTTCAAATTGAGAAGATTTTTTCTAGATAGGAATAATCTTTGAGCAGTGTCAGTGGCTCGAAAGAGGTGGAGCTGTGAATAATGAAAGTTACTAAATTCGGGATTCGAACTTGGCACCTCTGCTTAGGAGTCGACGCACTACGGTGACCCACTTATAAGCTTAAATTATAAGTGCACAAAAAAAACAATCACCGGCGATTAATTCATCATAAAAACTTGCCAGCACAGACGACATTAATAACATTTGTGGCAATCAGGGGTGGATTCAAAGCGTTGATATGGCGTCTCATGCAGGCACAAGCGTCTGCACTTAGCCTCTTTCAACGAACTCCTACTCTCACCTCCACGTGGTGAAATCTGGGAGCCGAGCACCTTCGATCGAACATGGGGTAACCAACCCCCGTGGGACGTCGTTGAGAGAGGGGGGAGAGTGTGCCTGTACCAGGGTCATCTCTCTTTATGGATGGCGGCGGAGGAGCTGGAAACTGTTTGGCCAACGGCGGCATCCGAAGCTCCAGTCAGAAGGAGTTACCTGGTGCGCAGTCCTTCTAGAGCTTCTTCGACATCTTCGGAGCACAGGTCTAGAAGGTTCTTTCAAGGCCAGGTCGGGGCCTTGGAATTGAGACAAAACGAAGAATATGCTGTCTTCAAGAAAGGACACACAACATCGACGTCTTGGACAGAGCGTCACAATGGGCAGCTATAACTTGGAGATAGTCAAGGACTTCGTCTACCTCGGCTCCGCAGTAAACAGTACAAACAACATCAGTACCGAGATCAAACGCAGAGTAACTCTTACCAGCTTCTGTTTCTATGGGCTCAAGAGACTGCTGTACAGGGCGGAGGCATGGACAATTTCAAAAGCGGTTGAGGAAGTCCTTGGTATCTTCGAGAGAAAAGCTCTGCGTGCGATCTTTGGTCCTGTTTGCGTTGACGGTTTCTGGAGGAGAAGATTCAACCACGAACTGTACGGGCTGTACAGTTCAGTTGTTGAGAAGGACCTCAACCAACTTGGCGTGCGACACTGGAGACAGCTAGCCAGAGACCATACTAGCTGGAGAGGGTTAGTGGTTGAGGCCCAGGTCCACCCCGGACTGTAGCGCCAAATAAAGAAGAAGAAGGCAGTCAGGCGTGGAATCGTGGAAGGTGATAGTTGATCCTTAATGAGCACAATCTTCGGTTTGCTACTGTGTACCGTGACCATCACTTTAAATGCAGAAAAAGCACATAATTATTTACTCATACATTTCAACTCATTTCACATCATCAAATTACGAAACCAAAATGGAGTGTATAGCTTAGACACGCTGGCTGCGTATACTAAAAGTTGCATACTTATGAATGCAAGATCATTTCAAAAATCATCTAAATTACCTAATACGTCAACCACGCCTACAAATGTATGAAAATACATGAAAAAATGCTTTTAGGCGCTTAATATTGAACCGTCCTAAGGAATGAATGAATAAATTTAGGAATGAATTATCGATAACATACAGAAAAAAATTATTGGAAGTATTGTTTTTATCCGCACTTAAGCTGTGTTTTTTTGCAAACAAATATACCCCTAATTTTGAAGTGCACAAAAAAACGATCATCGGCGTTTAATCATTCATCAGAAAATATCTTGGCAGCACCGACGATATTTATGACAATTTTGGCAGTCAGGGGGTGGAATCGTGTAAGGCGTTAGTTGATCATTAATGGACATAATCTTCGCTTTTCGATTGTGTAGCGTGACCATCACTTTAAAAGCAAAAACTTAATAATAACTCAGTAACGAAACCTAAACGGAATGTATAGCAGAGACACTCTGGGTATACCAAAAATTGCATACTTATGGATGCCAAAAGAATTAAAAATGATCTAATACATCAACCACATCTGCAGATGTAAGCCACATACAGCAACCTAAACAATGAATGAATTAATTCAGGAATGAACACACAGAAAACAATGTTTGGAAGCATTGTTTTTATCCGCGCTTATTTGTTAAGCGGCGATAGATATGATGAGTAACTTAAGCGGATATCGGACTTGTTGTTAGTGTATTTTACATGCAAATTGAAAATTACTCGCTTGCAAAAAACACACCTTTATTTCACAAGCGGCGATAAATATGAGGGGTAACTTAAGTGGATATAGCAAGCGTATTGCAAAAAAAAAAAAGAACGCACCTACACTCACTGTTACTGGCGAATGCTACTGGGCCATGTTGGAAGACTTCTTACTGCCAGAATTGGTTGAGCGCAAGTTAGTGAATATGTGGTTTCAACAAGACGGTGCATGAGTCACAATGCATATTGTGAAGGACTGGTCGTGTAATCTCATTTTGGGGATTTTGCCCGGCTTAACCATTCCAGACCTTGTTTCATTGGGGGTACTTGAAGTCTAGGGTTAATGGCAATAAGACTCAGGCACAGCCCTTAAGAAGACAATAGTGCGAACACTAATCACTGGAAAACTTAGGAAAGTCATGGAAAATGCGATAAAAAGTGCACAAGTGTGAATCAACACTGGCGGCATGGCTTAGCAGCTCGAATCTTAGAACTTTCATCGGCGTTAACACAAGGCACCGCAGTGGACATCTGCACTCACACCTCTAGACTAGGCCTTCTCTTATTTTGTCGGAGGTTTTGAACTAAGCAGCAGACGAGTAACATGTTGCTCGGTTTACTAAAAGCAGTCAGCAGCTTCAAGCTAACCTTCAAGACTGGATGACGCCTGCCCTGAGTGCCTGCCCCTAGTTAGCGGAGTCCCCGGTTCGAATCCTAGTGAAAACAAAGTTAATACGCTTTCATCTGATTTTCTAATCCGCTCCAGTCACCATTTGCCGTTGGGGTCAAATTAACGGCACTATCACTGGAGTAGTCAATCAGAGGTAGTAGTCTGACTGTGGATATCACAATGGACCAATATGGTCTAAGTGTGCTGGTAAATGCACTAGCAGCCCGCCTATCCAACCTAACCTAACCTTTATAGCACCTTAAATATTTTGTATATTTTGTATATTTTAATCATCTCCCTCTTTCAACAATTTTGGGCTCTTTGTCTGTGAAGGTCCATAAAATGGCGAATCCCTCACAGGTGAAAGCCAGACCAAGGGGAGCAAGTAAAGAAACACAAGAACAAAACCGCGCCGCATCGAAAAAAACAAAACTCTTCTCAAGGACACTAGTGGATCTCCAGCTGTTGATTTATGCAGTCTCTCATTGCTGCACAGGAGCTATTCAAATGAACCCAATTATTTCCTCTCCTGCTTTGATGACTTTCATTAGAGTCCAACAGTTGCAGCAGCATCAGTTCTTAATTACGGAACCATAACTGAAGGATTTTATGCCTCCCCTCGAAGCAGGATGCTTACACTTCCATGAGTTCGCTCTCAAATTTTATTCCGTCAGGCAATTCAACCCAGCGCCCATAACAATCTAAAATGATTTTCGACCGCTTTAAAGACACGTTCGACTTGAAATTCTATCGAGCACACATTTGAAATTCAAAGTCAAACCAGACAGCGCCTTCACAGCCGCTCATGTCATTGAATTGACAAAGGTTTCAGCCCCAATCCGCGACAGTCGTCGCTTCAGTGAATCAATACTTCGCTGCTGAGGGGACGTTTTCGTAGCCGCCAAGAGTTATGATAACACTGACATCTGTTTATGTTTACATATCAATGCGAGTAACGTCGAAAATATTCCAAGGCTACGACATTCCATGGGCCAGGCAAACTCGGCTCTACACGGCCATTCTCACTGAATAACTTGAAATTTCTTCATTTCTCGTCGTGTTACTGTTATGGTTCAAACGTAACAAATTTAAATGGCATTCACGCCGTAAAAGCCTGTTTAAGTAGGACAACTGAATTGTGTGTGGGACAGTCGAATGCAGAGGCAGTCGGTCGCTTCGGAATAGACTCCCCTGTACACGGCCTGAGGCACGCAACAATGATAGCGGTAGCAACGCCACAAGAATTTGTTTTTCGGTGCCCTTTTTTTGTGTTGAATATAAAATACATCGATTTACCCTGTGACCTTTCTCGATGGGTCGCCTTCACTTCATTCCCCAGAGTAAATACCCCAAAAAAGGAAAAAAATGTATGTACGCCGCACAGCACAGCACAGCAGAGCACAGAGTGTGTAGCTACTAATTGTGCTAAGTAGTTCGTTGTTGGGGGAACTATACGAACGCACCCCCATTCCAGTGCTGACAGTCGACTGGATACCGTTGTCTTTGGGCGTCAGCAGAACAGCAGCAGCACAAACTACGTACCCACAAGCTTGCGACGTACACGAGTGAATGTGTATACATTTTGGTAAATATTGTTCAACCGAAATGACTGGATGTGAGTAATGAGATGATGTCCTGTCAATATGCAAATTAAGGAGCGTAATGCCTGCGGTCGAAAACAAGCGGTATCCAGCTGCACGGCGGACGGAACGAATACCGCCGCCGCAGGCTGTTTGAGTGAAGAACTCTTTCTATTTCGAGACTTAAGGGCAATTATATGCAAATGAGCGCGAATGAAGGTTGGCCAAGGTTCCTTGGGCAACGATTCGACGTTGCAGGGCTCATTAAGCGGATAATTGCTGCACTTCATGCAGGTGAAGTTAGGTTAGGTTTCCCGTGGCGTGTATTCGAGCGATATGACGTCGTACCACTGCAGACGGTGGCAGTAATTGCTGCAAGAATGCTTTCTTAAAACACGTCTGTTGATGGTTTGGGCGAGGGTTTCGTCTTCGTTAGCGTATTTTTGAATTTTTAACGTTGATTAAACCATGATCTATAGCAAATTGGTTGGAGCTCTATCTACAGGACTCATCTGGGAGGAGAGTGGGCGCACTTAGGGATTTGACTTTCAAAATGCCAACCTCGAGACACGATAATCCCGCAATTAGTTTGAGATTTACATAAAAGGTGTCCCTTTGAACTGAGTTGCAAGCTCAATCCCAATTAATTCCGCTCAAAATGTCAGAAGACCGCTAATCAGGCACGGTTACCGGCAATTACCCAATTTCTTAAATCTTAATTTGAGAGGGTATTACTTAGGCAATGAAAATACTGCCCCCCGTTGGCCCCAATCACCGTCAATGTTTTTCCATATCAATTTAAAGAATGCCGCCCTCTCTTGAGAGGATGGAAAAAAAAGGACCTGCTCTCAATTATTCTTAAGGAATTTCTGAAAAGGTCACTCCTGTCAAATTTATTTCGGTCCCGCTCGTACCAAGCGATAAGTGCTTGAGTAATTTCAGTAATTAGGTGCCTGATGTAACTATTTTGGCGTTAATTAAGTCTGAAAATTACTGGCTTCTGCTTTTGTTTGTGAGAAAACTCAAGCTGTCACTTATTTGAGAGAACAAAACAAAATTCGTCACACGTCGAAACGAATTTTGAGGCCTCCCATCCCCACCACATTTAACCACTTTACCACACAGCCAACAAATCAGATAGACAAAACAAACAAGACGGAAAATGTCAAAGCTGCAGGCAAAACATCTAATGTCACCTCGAGGCAAGTGAAAAGGAGTGTTTGTCTCTAGACTCACCACCTGTGGTGTTCTCCATTTGATTAGGGAATTACACACAAGAACCTCTTTGATGTCATACGCTGTCGAAACCACAGTCAAAATTAACAAATCGCCTTGAACTATACATGCTTGGAATTGATTTGCTATTCTCTTTGACTTCTCCGACTTGCCATGACGATGTCATCAATTTTTAAGAATGCTCCAAGCGTTGCCACATTTGAGGTTGTGTTTCTCTGTAAACTTCACTTAAACGAGAATGTATGTAAGACGTGGGGATTGTGTGACCAAATATTTACTCTTCATTTTGGTGGCCGAAAATTAAAATTTGATGGCAGTCAATTCAAATTCAAAGTTGTCACAGCCACGGTAAAGGGCCAACCACAATGGACGTACGTAGCCTTATGTCAGTTTAAGTAACCGAGCGAACAAACATTCCCATAAGGGATTCACAAATGGAACAGTGCCCATAATGACTGTTTCGTTCAGTTTAGTTGGATTCGTTGACTTTTGCTTACTTGTGTGGAATATAATGAATCACTGTCTACTCAGAAATTTTGAGTTTTTGTGTAGTTTTTACGGTCACTGTAAATATCAACCACAATGGACGTACGTAGCTTCATGTCAGCTTAAGAAACCGAGTGAACATTCGCATAAATGATGGATTCGGACCATAATGGCGGTTTCGTTCAGTTTCGTTGGATTCGTTCACTTTTGCTTACTTGTCCTTAAATGTAATTAATGCCCCTTAAGACTTTTGACAACTGTTTTTTATAACGTGTTCATAAGCCAAATTGACGAATCAGAGAACGGCATTTACGTTATTTTGTGAATAACCGTCAAAAATTCATGAATATCCGTCAAAAAGGCACTCAAATTCGTCGATGGACTAGGGGGCAATCAGCTGTGAAATCGGCTATCTCTGTAATGGTTCATTTCAGAATCGCTCTCTACGTACGTAAATGTTAGTTGGTATAGGAATTTTGATTAAGCTTCCAGAATTATCATCAAAGCGGAAAAGTGAACTCAGACATATCGACGGACTTTTTTGTTACTTTCCATTGAAATTTGACATAATTTGACGGGTTTTTGTGTAGTTTTTACGGCTACTGTAAGGGGCAACCACAATGGACGTACGTAGCGTTATGTCAGTTTAAGAAACCGAGTGAATATTCGCATAAATGACAGATTGGGGCCATAATGACTGTTTCGTTCTTGTGTAGAATCGAAATGAATCAATTGAGGGTACTCTGAGAGCTGACGGTAATTTTTGTTGCCTTTCATTGAATTTTGAGATAAGTTTATTTTACATACGTCAATTGTAAGACAAATTCTGAAACAACACTATTTAATGACTTCAAGTTGAGCAAATTTTTGCTGCGACCGTACTCGTGAAAAGTGCGCAAGAGAGCAATCAACCCAAACGACAATCCACCATAGCACCGAGCTATCCTTGAGTCCTTTATGTACTTAAAAGGAGGAAAAGATTTTGCTAATGAGACGGATTTGTCTCATATCTCCCTATCCCTCCATTGATCGAAGATAAGAACAACAAAGATGAAAGTAAATAATAAATATTGGGTGGTGCGAATAAAAACTGAAAAAACACTCATGAGTCTAGTATTTTCGTTAAATATTCAATTTGGTGTAAATCAAAAATTTCCTCAAAGTAGGTTCCATCCTTTCAGTTGACGTTTGAAAACTAGAGTTCTTGCAGTTTAAGGGTGAGTGCAAAGTCGGGTAAAGGTGGATGCAAAGTATATGCAATAATGTTTTTAAACAAACGTGAAAAACAAAGAATTATAACTCATGTCCTTTCGGGGAC
Source organism: Eristalis intricaria (assembly GCA_964034865.1). Lineage (NCBI taxonomy): Eukaryota > Metazoa > Arthropoda > Insecta > Diptera > Syrphidae > Eristalis > Eristalis intricaria. Next base: position 58,812,333 of record OZ035877.1, on the reverse strand, counting down.
ATCGGGCATAATTTCAAGAACTTGTATAGATTCGAGTTTGATGACATGGAATGGTTAAGTACTCATATCATATATCATACATTCCTGAAGCATCCGGTGGTGGTGCCATAAATTTGATTGATTTTGGTATTTTAATCTAATTGGAAGATTGCCCGTATTTTGAACGCGGGCCTTCATGTTATCAACTTTTTTCTTTATTTGCGAGATGTTCAAATTAAACCCATGGATTTTTTTTATTTGGAGCATTTCCTCCTAAAATCTAAGGGAATGCTCACACTCAGTTTTTATTCACACCACCCATTATCCTTTCTTGGATAGGAACATGTTTAACACCTTTATGACTTGTGATCATTAAAGCGAATTTCCATCAAAAGTCAGTGATGCATAAGTACTGCTTTTTGTTAATCTGATAAACAGTTCATAAGAAAAGTCTCATGAGTAGTTACCACAGTGTGGTGAATTCATTTAAAGTAATGTACGATTATAGGATACGGATAGATTTGTATGAGATATCGAATAGATTTATGCTAATTTCTAGACTGAGAACAAAAGAGGCAGAACTAGAATCAAATAAGAGTTATTAAAAGAAGTTACAGTCCTCGCAACTCTAGATTCAATGGTTTTAACGCTTGCATGATTTTTAATAAAAGCCAAACCGTTCTACGGAGGACATCAGTCCACACTGTTCAAGATTGACGCAAAAAGCATGGTAACCTCAAGCCAGAATTGCTTTTATCTATCAGCTGCTGACCAGTGGAGCAATTCACTCTAAACATGGAGATACTTAGATCTGCAGAGGAGTTAATAGAGGATCCCAACTAGGTGGTGGACTCTAACCCCGTCTATGGAACGTATCACTAAATGAATTGTAATAATTCTGAAAGAGGTAAACGTAGCTGTCATTGCCTATGCCTATGTTGCCATACTCTTAGGGACTTAATGCAAAATACCTTTAGTAAGCTGCATGCGTGGAAAAAAAAAGAATTGAGGACCGAAGAATGACCAAAGAAAAGGTTGTGCTCCAGAAGTTACATGGCTCCACCTGCGATCACGATCACACACTGTTCGGCACTATTCTACACACCCTACCCTCATTCAGTATAATGTTTCTGAGTCCCATAATCGTTAGCACGCAAGCCTGAAATTAAATACAGTGAAACTTGTCTAAAGTGGACAGCAGGAGGACCAACATAACTGTCCGTTATGGTGGGGTGTCCGTTAAAAAGGGGTTGAAGTAACCGAATACCGTCATGCCGGGACCATGACTGACTGTGCGTTAAATTAATTGTCCCTTTTAAAAGAAAAGGCCGGATGACTTCCTCTGCCCTATACAGCTGTAAAGGTCGTGGTTAGTCAATGGATATTCAATTTGATAGACAGAGCGGCACTAATTTACGGAGCCTAAGTTTGATGGACAGTACTAAATTAGGCTGTAACGCAATCGACCGAGTACAAGGATTAGGTTGCTTGTGAATCCAACGACTGTGGACGCACCACGACAGAAGCACTCCATCTGACATATTCATCCACTCCCCTCCGTTGGAGTTATGTTGTAAGAGCTAGTACTGCTTTAAGACTAGGCTTGTGTTGTTCACGAACGAACTAGTTCAAAAAAGAACGCTATCAAGTGAACTACGTGAACTAGTTCACAGTGTCATTTTATCTTAATTCATTTTGCACAGAGGCAGGTATATCATACTCTGCATACATATAAATCAGTGAAAATAATAGAAGTAAAGTGAACCAAACTAAAATAAATTGAATGCTTTGATTTGTGTATGTATGGGCATTGTGCACTTCAGTGTTGTTTTGGTTTAATTAATTTTTTAAATTTAAAAAATGTATGAATTTAAAAAATGTATGTGCAAGAATGCATATACCTTAGAGTTGGGCAGTTCCGAAGCTGCAAGGCGAATATCACATACATAGTGTACGTATGCATGAATTTATATAGTTCATCAATGAGCGATCGTTGTCGTTTTCATAACGGACATGTTCAACGCAGGAAAATCTCATTATATGGACATGTCTCCTGAAACTCCGTATCCTAATCTGAATACTTGAAATTAATATTTTATATTTTTTGTGTGCAGTTTTACTTAATTTGGTTTTTTCTTTCTTGTTACTTATAATGACAATATGACGACCAGCCGGCGAATATCGCAAAAGATTCTATTGCCTGAGCAGAACTACATTCATCTAAATGAGCTAGACAACCGAACTACTTCAATAAACAAATTTGAACTGAATGGAGCGCGCTCCGGACTGAACTAAAATGCAGAAGTCTATTGCCAATGACACCGATAACTTGCTACCCCAAGACATCTTCGAAAAGAATGTCTCTATCAGAATTCCTTCCAGATAGGATTGGAAGTCTGAAAAGCAGATGGATTGAAAACGGATGAAGGAGTGGAAGGTGTCTATTTCAAAGACATTAATCAAAGACATTGCTCTTTTCTTCCATATCTCCAACCTCTGTAGCGTCTCCCAGGAAGACCATAGCCATCAGAGACCATTGGTACTGTCTCGAAAACAATGTGACTCAAAAAGATCCCTTAATTGTTGGCAATCTCCTAACATGCTGGGAAACTGCGCATTGCCGGTCAATTTCAGACGCTATGTATGGTAAAATCAAGACTCACCCTCCCATGTACTAAAGGCGCATACAATTAAAACAGCCATCCACAAATGGCTAAAGGACACCATGAACCTTAGATCAAGGATAATATGGCCAGTAGTCAATCTTAATCTCATCTCTCTCATCGGCAAGGCACTGTGCAATAGGAACACAAGCTCGCAGGTTAGCGATCCATTTAATATTTCAGCAGAAGGGATGAAGAGGTATTTGAGATCACCCCGCTCTGCTCGTGCAGCGCTCTGCCTAATCGTAGAGAGTCACAGTTACCGCTTTTCTGAGTAAGTGTGATTGTGAAAACGCCAATTGGTTAAATATCTCGAATTCGCATGGTATCACCATGAGCCTTTATTGGCCTAAATCTGATTGCTATCAGCTGCCAACCACTTTAATCTACGCTCACCAAATACCGACTTCGGCAGACACTGGTTGGACGAGAAAACTCTCTCTCAGAATGAAAACGCAGAGCAGGGTAACTGGATAACCTAATGGATCATTAGGTTCAAGACTCCACGGTAAAGCACATGCACTCAATTCAATTATGCTTTTCTTTTATCATCGGACTCCTTGCCGGTCAGATGGAGTCATAGAAACCAAACCATTCAAAATGTTCATCTCTGCATCCAATCCCTTTGAATGACGCAAAGTTGGACAAAAAATACCGTTGCATCATACCGTATATCGTATACAGTTCAAACACATCTCCGAAAATAGCATAAACCTGTCAGATGTCCATTCCCCATCGTCCTAGTCCCATTTCCCAGCTGTGTCTGAGGCAATTTGGACGTTGTCCCTTATCCCGTGCCGGTCAGTCACCCGCACACAGTCGCATTGGTGAATTGAAAATTTCGAATTTGCCATTATGTATGGATTCGGATTAAATTGAAGAGGTTTCATTTTTCATTTCAAAGGACACCCAGGAGACGCACTCCGAGCCACAGATGAACAAAGTGTCCTCCCCTCCAGTGGTTGCGGTGGTTAACGAATTCCAAAGGATCAGACGGTTGGCAAACTGCAAAGATTGTGTCCGATAACAAATCGAGTCTTATAGGTTATCCGCCAATCATATTGGTTCTCAACGAACACAGCCAAATGTCAACTTGACAAGAGACTTTTGTTGACAAAGTGAAGAGAATGAATAAGTCTGGCACTTAATCCATCAAGGATTTATAAATTCTTCGAGGGAAATACTTTCAATTCACTTCAGACGACAGACTTGTGTCAGTCACGTCGCGAGTCCAAATTCTCTCCTGTCAAGCGCTCTCCTTGTCAGCTGTCATTACGATCTGTTTATTTTGAACGAGCGCGTGAAATCTTCCAGGAATCCATTGATTCCGGTTTCGAGTGCTGAGGGAACTCTCACTTTCATAAAAATGAACATGTTTTTGGTTCTTTTTTTCGCCGGAATCTCGTTTATCGCAGGAATACACACTTGATAGAACCAATTGCTGCGGCTACAACCACCAGGGGACTCATCTGAAAGAACCACCGTTTCAGCGTTTCAACGATTCAACGAGTATCGCATCAACGTGGAAGTGTTGTTATACGCTTTCGTTGTGCTCCATTAGACTCGTTGTGGTGTGTGTGTTGAATTTGGAGTCTTTACGCTTCGCTATGGCGTCCGTTGTAAAATCACACAACAGTCGGATGAAGGTCCAAAGTGCGTGGGTATTCCGTCCTTTTGTAAACTCGAGTGGGTGATGAAGGGCTATTTGGCCAGAGGAAAGGTACAATAGGAAGATGGTGGTATTTGAAAAAAATACAGACTCTCAAAAGCACTTTTTGAATATTGAAGTGCGGGTGAATTAGCTCTCGGAATGTTTCCACTGAACGACTGCGCGGCTTGAGTGGTCACGATTCAATGGGTTTTGATTGTGGAATCATGAAACCGTTTAGTCCTTCCATCCAGAAGAGATAAACTGTATGCGATGTAGCAGAACATCGGGTTTCCTTTGTGGATGGGCTTCTAATCGTTGTTGGATTATGTGGAATGTGTGTATGCTGCTATGGATTAGTTGTGGCGCAGGGCCTCTACTCGATTGGGTTAGGCAAAAATCAATAATGACTTCTTTATCGACTACAAATTGCTGGCTAGCATCGCTTTTGAAAGAGTTGTTGCAGCTCTAAGCAGGACTATCCCTTCTCTTGAGCGCCGTTGATTTTATAAGGATCGATATGCCAAAGTCCTTTGTGTTGTCCAGACTCAAGTATTCTCTGTACTCTAGAGTTGTTGTTCCTACGTGTTCATAGGTTCCCAGTTTTTTCACATTCAATTGAGGTCTTAAAGGACCTCTTCCCAACCTCATGCTGGTTCACCTGGATAGGAAGGTTGTGTCCAAGAAGTCAATTTTGTATGTGATAATAAATTTATAAAAAATAAAATAGGACAAAATTGTGGTTTGTTATTATTTTTATTGGAAAAAATGTTTGCCGAGTGTGTTTAATTTTTATATGGTTTCCCTTTCTCACTTTTTGAAAAATGATTAACAATAAAGGCGTAGACAACGTGTCCTTTTGTTTTAAAATGTCCCCAATCATAATACAAGAGAAACAATTTCGACAGCATTGTCATTGAATTTCAATCACAATAAACAGGAAGACCGAACAATGCTCCATAGAGTCCTTGAAAAGGTCCTTCCTGCAAACTGAATGACACAGAACCCCTTACAACCGTCATCAGTGAATGCTTTCATTCCGAACGCCATGGGGTATCCGAAGTCAAGCGATGTCAATTCAATTTGCATACAAACGTCAAATGAGACTAGTTTTGCCACAACCCTTCCCAGGAAGGTCTCCTGCAGCAAAAATCGAATCAACCCCAAAAAACACATCACGTCTGCCGTGAAAACAATTCATTCGTTCAACCTTGAACTAGAACCGCACTCCCGACCGCCCAGCCACCGACATATTCAAAATAAAACCGCACGATTCAGCGAAACTAGAAATCAGATGAACAAAAGAACAAATAAATGTGAAACAAATATCCCGACCGACCGCGGAAGTTTGGGGTTAACGAAAACGGAAACTTTCCTAAAACCGAATAAAAAATTTAAATCGCAAATCACCCGTTTTCCCCACTCACATCGTGGCGGGCGGTCCGTTGCCAGCTGGTGTGTTACCAAAATTTGATCCTTATTTACGAGGTGTGTGTGTCCGCATTCCCTCTGAGTACGACGCAGAAAAGGGGAGCGCACACATAATTTGTGTCCTTTCCCAGAACATTAATTGGCATCGCAGGATTACACAGTGGGATCCATTTTTGTTTCAAAAACTGCGTTTCGTTTTAATTTTTTTTAATTAAAGTGCATGATTTATTTAAGCCCCCCTTTAAAGCGAATGAATAACGCACGAAAAACTGAGGGCGTGAATAATTGAGCATCACGAAATATTGGCAGGATTCGATTGAGGACTTATTATGTTACGCAGCGTAGAACAATTTCGAAAAAACATTGGATTCAATGAAAAATGGTTCAGGGAGTTCATGCTGGCTTTGCAGAACCCTGGAATAATTGATCATCTCATCCTTTCGCGAAAGCGGAATAATTTCAGTCGATTGCAAAATAGAATTTTTAATAATAAATTAATAAATTATTTGTTAAAACTGCAATTGTGTGGAATGTGCAGGGTGGGCCCTCTAGTGGTGTCCTTGGAAGCATAGGTTATTTTGACACTGACAGCTGTTTCCCGCTCGAAATCTTGACAGGAAGTTTGTTTCATACCTCCGCGGAACGAAATGAGTGGCTTTAAGGCTGAATCATAAAGACGCGTCCGTGCGGTCGGTCTTTGATAGGCGTTGCTACGCATTTTATCAAGCTTACGAGGATGTACTGTCAGAAAGCGGCAGCCTCAGCTTTCAAAATCGAAATGAATGCAAGCGTTTACCCTACTCAAATGGTTTGAAATATATCTTTCAAGAAAAAATATGAAATGATTGCAAGTAAAGTTCCTATGAGAAATGAATTACTTGCGGAAATAATCCTCTCAGTTTACCAAAAATTCAAATTGAGAAATGAATTTAAAAAAACTTGCTCACAAATGTCAAAAAGCCCTAGTGACTGCCCATTTCGAGTTTAACATATGATTTACATGTATCCTACTGAAAAGACAAAGCCCGAACGCCTGAATGCGCCGCTGCATTATAAGTATTATGCTTGAAAAACGTTGGGAAATATTGGCAAAATAGCGGGTTTTTTTAAAAGAATTTTCGGCCGCAATGAAGCGCCCACCGCGACTGCTGTACTCAAGTTTGTACAAAAAGTTTTGTTTGCTTCCAGTTGTCGTACGATGCGAACAGATGAGGATGTGGCAGCTGTGGCCGAGAGTGCGAGACTCTTGGAAAATAAGGCTAAGAGCAACGTTTCGGTCAACCACAATCGATCTTTTGCTCACTAAACTCCCAAATCGAATTATCAGCCGTTTTGGCAGTATAAGTCGGCCGCCTCGGATATGTGAGGGTCACCCTTTCTACATTGAAGGACCGATGTTATGCCAGCAATCCAGAAATGATTCCTTTCATTCATTCGCAAGACTTAAGACCAATATCATCCAAGTAATTCGTGAGCTACAGCCCTAAATCATCAAAAAGGTCTTGGAAAATTAGGGTCACAGAATGCCTACTGCGTGGCCAGCCCAGGCAGCCATTTGAACGAGGTTCTTCTTCTTTATTTGGCGCTACAGTCCGGGGTGGAGCTGGGCCTTAGCCAACAAGCCTCTCCAACTAGCACGGTCTCTGGCTAGCTGTCTCCAAGTTGGTTGAGGTCCTTCTCCACCTGGGTGCGCCACCTTAAACGCGGGCGTCCTCTGTTACGTTGTCCCACGGGTTCGGAGTCGAAGACTTGAACGACGTTGCGTTTCATAATTAATGGAACATTTTGTTTTTACTAACAAAGCCTTAACAAATGGGAAACAATTTATTTTTTAATCATTTTATTACATTTTTAAAAATAAACTTGTATCTGACCCGCCCTGTACGCACCAACTGTTGTAACTGCGACTATCATTCCTGTAAAATTCTGAGTGGTGGAATAAATTACCGCCATCAGACAAACAGATGGCGAGCAACAGTAGCAAGTTAATGGAGGCCTTTCCAGGAAGCTAGCTTATCAAATCCATCGTCAAACATCATAAAACAGAAGCAATTACAAGTGCGTCGTCAAATAATCGTCATTCGGGTCGCTAAGCAGAATTTTTGGCTCATCCAATGACCAGCACCAGGATCACAAGCTACTAACAAATGTCTCAATTTAGGTAATCCCCTCCTGCACAGAAACCCACCAAGCACTTGTCACAAAGAAGGATATGGAAACATGTGATGCCTCGTCCTTCAACCTCCCGCAGATGGGATGTGTGCAGAGTTGATTATGTGAACGGACTGCAGCTCGCAAAATAATGAGAATCATGTTTCTGATGGCATTGGCAAAGATGCACGTTTATCGAACTGTCTTTTTATGGAGTGAAGGAGTGGAAGCACGTTTGTATCCTTCGAGGAGAAATGCGTGCAAGCTTGTGCAAGAGATAAGAGGGGAACGCTGGGATGTGTTCCAAGGACATTGAGAAAGTTTTAATAAACTTCCTTGAACATTTACTACCAGTGGGTGGATGATGACTTTTTCTCTGCATTATCTGGTTGGAATAAGTCGTTTTGCTCTGCTGTGCTATTTTTGTTATCTCCTTATTGTTTAATATCGGTGGTCAAATTGAAGGTAAAAGAAGAGAAAGTTGAGTTACCTCTGAGGACAGAAGGAGACCCCCGCGGCTCCTTCAACTACCGAGGAGCCCCTAAACATCGTCTAAAAGATCTTCTCTACCATTTTGTGTGAGCGACTAAAACCACACGTGTATAACATGATGGCTCCTTATCAGTGTGGTTTCAAGCAGAGGGCGTCCACTAACGACCAAGCAGATCATGGAAAAAGCCCGCGAAATTACTATCGACTCACCGCTTGTACATCGATTTCAAGGCTGCATATGAGAGCGTGTGCAGAGACGAACTGAAGCAAACGTGAACGGGAGATTTAAGTTGATCAGGAAGACGACTGAATGGCGAGTTGGTTGAATGACAGTGACCAGTTCGAATCCTAGTGAAAGGAAAGTCAAAATGCTTCTATTGGGTTATTTTATTCAAATCTGGTCTAGTCCCCATTTGCCGCTGGGATCAAATTAACGGCACCATCACTGGAGTGGTCGATCTGTAGGCTGACTGGGGGTTGCTGTCTGGCAGTACAACGAATCAGTCGTTGTGTCTGAGTGGACCAGTGTGGTCTTTAATAATCTCTGACAAAAAAAAGTTCATCAGGAGTCACTTTGCACAAGCTACAGTCTAATATTTGGGGCTTACTACCCCAATCGCGCTGGCTTTACAGCTAACTTATAATTTTAACAATTATATGTTAAATTTTTCAAATAAAAAAATAAATAAATACCCAAATATTATGTGCGCCTTAACAGATTAATTCCTACCGAAGCATGCCTTTATCTAGACACGATTGGCCACATATAGGATCAACATGGGTATCTTGCTGTCTTCCATTTCATACGACGAACAGTGAACAGCCGACTTCGATACGAATGAGTTCTCAATTGCAGCCCCAAGTATATCCTCCGGTTCAATAGAGCGATCTTTGCTCGAGACGAGAAGGAGTCTGCCAAAGAACGGCAATGTCAATTGAGGTTAGACCAAAATCAGTCGCCGGCGACGCTAGATTTTCAAAATAACGTGGTAGTTGACCATGGTGACCAACTTACGTTGATTCAAGGAAGTTTTTTAAGAAATAAAAACAAAATCAAAAAAAAAAGAATATATAAAAACAAGAAATCCAAAAAGAGATAAAAATATAAAACACAAATATCAAAAATAATGTGAAACAAATAATAAAAAACAAATTATTATAACAAAAAATAAATAATGCATCATAGGCACAAATATCACGTATTCGCCCTGGTGCACGTGTTCGTACATTTATTTCTTAGTTTTATGTTAACTTAAGCTAGTTAAGGTCAGCCAAGAGTTTTTTTTTTACCGATTTTTCGGTCAAAAAATAATAAAGAAAATATTTTCCACAAGACATGAGTTAAAAAATAGGCATTTTTAATTTCTTATTCTTAATTTATTTAAGAATAGATTAACTTAGAGGACCCGTGTACGGTGAGTGGGTTCGATTTAAGAATGTTTGTTAAGACAGTAAAACTGGTTTTAAGTATTTTTGTCTAGCATTTAAGAAAGATGAATTTTAACAAAACAAAAAGGAAATATTCAAAATAGAGACGAGCTGTAACGCCATGTCAAAAGCAAGTCTGCTCAGCTGTATTTCTCGATGTTTCTCAAGCCTTTGACAAGGTTTGGCACGAAGGCATGAACACACAAGCTTCAACAATTCCTCCCGAGAAAACTTTGCACAATTTTATCGAACTATCTATCAGATAGAATCTTCTGTGTGAAATATGGGAAATAATCCCCTCCCTTACTATTTAAATCTATACAAGCTGGACTACCGCAAGGAACTGTTCTTGGTCCCCTCCTTTACTTATTGTATAGCAGCGATATACCGCAGGACGTAGGCACAGTGCTAGGCACATTTGCTGACGACACCGCCACTTTGGTAACTGCCAAAACTTTCGAAGAATCAACTAGGAAATGGCAATGTGCCTTAGACCGGATACACTAATGGACGAACACTCAGCGAATTGAGCTTAACGAAGCTAAATCCGTTCATATAAATTTTACGTATAAGAACGTGAATAACTTGCCCGTTTTTATAAATAATGTTCAAATACCCTTCGGCAATGAAGCGAAATACCTCGGAATGACTCTCGATATTAAGCTTAAATTGAAGGGCACGTCAAGGAGCAACGTGAGGAGCTCCAATTAAGATACAAGAACATGTACTGGCTTATTGGAAAATATTCCAAGCTAAGTACTGACAATAAATTGCTTATATACAAGCAAGTACTAAAACCCGCCTGGACGTATGGTATGTTGTTGTACCAAAGGAAGTAATAGAAACATACTACAAACTTTTCAAAACAAAGTGCTAAGGGTCAGCGCACCCTGGTATATACGAAATAACGATATCCACAGAGATCTTGAAATTTCATCATACCAAGATGAAGTTACGAATTTTGCTCGTAAGCATAAGCGTCGCCTGGAAGAGCACACAAACTCTGCTGTCCTTCCGATTCTCGACGAAAGAAACTATTTCGCCGTCTTCAAAGGACTAAATTCCTTGACATAGCACGGTGAATTCAACCCGCGCTTAACTGAGGTGTTAGCAAGCACTCTCAATGGAGAATATCCTGCCAAATGCGTCTAAGCCAAGAAAGTAGATCTGCTGGATAAGTACAACTAAGTTTTACATAGTTGTACTTAGAGGTGTTTTACTGGGTAAAAATCCCGTTCGATGTGTGGGAAAGGTCCCCATAGTGTCTCTTGAAGATTTGCACTTCTTCTTCTTCTTCAGGTGGCGCTACAGTCCGGGGTGGACCTGGGCCTCAACCAGTAAGCCTCTCCAGCCAGCACGATCTTTTGCCAGCTGTCTCCAACTGCGCACACCAAGTTGATTGAGGTCCTTCTCCAGCTGGGTGCGCTATCGGTTCCGTGGGCGTCCTCTATTGCGTTGTCCCACTGGTTCGGAGTCGAAGACTCTTCGGGAGTGGAGCTGTGTTGTCAATGCGCTCTACATGGCCCAGCCATCTTAGGCGTTGAGTCCGTAGACGCATGGATAGGCTCATGTTACTGTTCGTGGTTGGATCAGGACCAAAGATGGAACGCCGAACTTTTCTCTCGAAAAGACCAAGTGCCTCTTCATCCGCTTTTGAGATTGTCCATGCCTCCGCACCATAGAGCAGGTCAGGGATGATCAAGGTGTTTTATAATGTTAACTTGATCCTTTGAGAGAGGACTCTACTACTCAATTGCCTCTTGAGCCCAAAGAAACAGCGATTGACAAGAGTTACTCTGCGTTTGATCTCGGTACTGATGTTGTTTATACTGTTTACTGCGGAGCCGAGGTAGACGAAGTCCTTGACTACCTCGAAGTTATAGCTGCCTATGGTGGCGTTGCCAAGTCGTCGATGATGTGCGTCCTTTCTCGATGACAGCACATACTTCATTTTGCCCTCGTTCACCGCTAAACCCATTTTGGCCACTTCCGCTTCAATACCAGCAAACGCTTCATTGATGGCTCGCTGTGTTCTGCCAATCACGTCGATGTCATCCGCATATGCTAGCAGTTGTACGGACTTCTGGAAGATCGTTCGATCTAGTGTTGGCTTGTGAGTCTTGCATGATATTTTCCTGGATGATGTTAAAGAAATCACATGACAGCGCGTCGCCTTGTCTAAAACCTTTTTTGACATTGAAGGTCTCGGTAAGTTCGTTACCGATCTTGATGGAGCAGCGAGAGTTCTCCATCGTCATCCTGCTCAACCTGACGAGTTTGGCAGGAATGTCAAAACTAGACATGGCGTTGTATAGCTTCTCCCTATGCACGCTGTCATATGCGGCCTTGAAATCGACGAATAGGTGGTAGGTGTCGATCTGCATTTCTTGGGTCTTTTCCAGGATCTGCCGTAGTGTGAAGATTTGGTCGATGGTGGACTTCCCCGGCCTGAAACCGCACTGATAAGGACCTATCAGGTTGTTGACGAATGGTTTCAGGCGCTCGCACAAAACGGCAGAGAGGATCTTATGGGCGATGTTAAGGAGACTTATCCCTCTATAGTTGGTGCAGTCAAGGGGGTCTCCTTTCTTGTGGATCGGCCAAACGATACTGAGATTCCACTCGCGATTTCCACTTGGGCATGCTTTCCTCCGACCATATCTTATAGATGATTTGGTGCATGTACCTTACCAGCTCATCTCCTTTTCTTCTCGATATCGCTATCTTGACTTCGTCTAGGTCGGGGGGACATAATTCTCGTCGATCATCGTCAATTGCGTTGAGTGGAAGATTTGCACTTACCCTCGCAAAAAAAATGTCTAGTTTCGGCATTCTTACCAACCTCGTCAGACTGAGCAGGTTGACGATGGACAATTCTGGCCGATCCATGAAGGTCGGTAACGAATTCACCGATATCTTTAAGCTAGATAAAGGCTTTAGACGAGGGGATGTGTTTTCTTAAATATCATTCTTGCGAGCGTTACAATGGGCGGCTTAAACTTCGGGGTAGCGATGGACTTCGTCTACCTCGGCTCCCAATTAAAGAGTTCGAACAAAGCACAACCGAGATTAAACAGAGAATACCTTTGCCAATTGGTGTTTTCTTGGGCTTAAAAGAGAACTGAGTAATAGAGCCCTCTATCGAAAGATCATGCAAACAGTTATAAAATCTTGATTATCCCTGACGGAGGCATGACGAACTCAACAGCAGATGATGAAGCTCTTGGTATTTCCGAGAGAAAATTTCTGCGTTCTATCTTTGGTCCTGTTTGGTTTGATGGTATTTAGACAAGAAAAAACAACAGGCATCTACGGATTCAACGGCGGAGGTGGCTAGGCCAGGTAGAGCGCATGGACAACACTGCTTCTGTCGGAAGAGTCTTCAACTATGCACCAATGGGACAACAAAGGACGCCAACGGAACCGATGGCGCACACAAGTGGAGAAGGATCTCAATCAATTTGGCGTGCGAAATTGGAGGCAGCTGGCTAAAGATCGTGCCACCTGAAGAGACTTGTTCGTTGAGGGCCATGGTCACGGCGAACTGTAGCGCCATTAGAAGAAAATGGATGGCTAGAAATGTATACAAGAACAGGCTTCATATGCGCGAGCAGAAATTTTTCCAGGGAGGACTATGCTCCTTCCATTCTCAAACCCTGTTTTTTAAAAATGTTGCTAAATTAAGAAATTAATACAAAATATTCGCAGGATCCCAGCACCAAGGGGATCAAGTGACCCCTGGGGGCGCCTGTGACAGGCTTTGAGAGTAAAATTAACAAACAAAATAAACGTCTCCCCCACTCGTGAAGATCTCGACAGGTCCCCACGAATTGTGGCAAAACACAGAAGAACAAAGATCAGAAGAAGAAAGATCACGGGGGAAATAATTTGATCTTGAATAGTGGAAGCTAAGTGGCCAAGACTTGTTCTCGTCCAGGGCTAGTCCAGCGTGACACACTTCGCAGGTCGAAGTGTGTTAAGTCGATGATTGCTTCGGCAATTTCGGCGCAAGTACGATGTCTGTCGTAAGAGTTACGAAGCATGCATCAAGGGCACCCAACTGATAAGTAATAACTGATAACATGTCAAAAGAAAGTGCTAATAAATCAGTTCAGACAAAATCACAAATACGACACCCCTCCACAACACTTTGCTTCACAAATTACAACAAACAGCATCCTAATCCCAGCCATTGATTAATATTTAACTGTCAGACGAGATACTTTCAAGATACAATATTTAAGGCAAAGTTATTAGATGTCATCTTTAAGAAAGAATCGAGAGCAAAGAGAACGCACAACTGAAGGGCACGAGGCACGTGACCATTGTATCGTAAACTTATTCGAACAAAAGCACACATCTCCCCTCGTGGGATGGGAAAAAACAAACTTTTCCTCCTCGACCAGGGGAGAGACTGGCCGCCACCATTTCCGCAACAGAGGCCATATCCTTCCCTGAAGATATTTTTCGTCTGATTAAAAGCAACAAAAGAGACCAGCTACACACGTCTGTCTGAGAGAGGAGGGAATCAATCAATTAATTACAATGAATCGCTTCAAGCAGAAACCGGCCATTTCTTGGGTCGTCGAAGTCCCTGCACAGACAACCGGACCGCACTCCGAAGGGACGGAAGGGACTGTGATGGAGTGATGCGAATAAGGGCTGAGGGATATGACGGCGAACTTTCTTCCAAATTCCAGATTAGATCGCAAACAAGCATATTTTGAGTGAGTTTCGAATCCTCATGGTTGCGTGAAAAACACGTGCGGTCTTTGTAAGAGGTCGGTGTCTCTCTTGTTTTTTTTTTTTTGTTTTTCAGCCTAAAACTCGCACGTGACCGCCATGCTGAGAACTTCTTGGTTTTTGCCAAGTGCCGAATTCAATTTGAATTCCAAATCAATCCGATGACGACGATAACTGGTCTCGTTTGCCTTGTGGACACAAAGAAACTCCGTCAGTCCTGTCAGCTTGTACTTTCACGAAGAGCTTAAGAGGTCTTACTCTCTTTCGTTTCGAGAACTAAATCAATAAAGCAACCACTTAACAGGAAAAATCATCAAAACTTTAGCCGACGATTCGAATCTCAACAATCTGCGCTAAGGGTTGAACAAAAAAAAACGAAAAAAACTTTCATCGCCAAGAGGCATTGTCTGCTGCCTCCTCTGCAGCGAGCTACAACGTGGATTACAATGAGACATGGAGGACAAGTAGGAGCGCTCGCTCAAGGCGAATGTAATGTCGTTAGGTACTGTGAATAAAGTAGGGACAAAAAAAAACACAACACATGCAAGCCATTAAAATTCATGTTAAGTACACTCGAAAAAAAAAGAAATTGAAAATCAAATAAAAATAGAAAAAAAATCGAGTCAAACACGTCAAGCGGAAGGCGAAAAGCTGGTCTCGAGCACGCATACACTTTCAAAACGTGACAGCTAATGCATACACATTCGCGGGCGGTAAAATTTCGTTTTATCTATCCCCATCCTTTGACACAAACACACACGCACACACACACCGTGACATGTTGGGAAGGGTGGGGAGGGCGAGGCGAAGAAAAAGAAAAGGATACACATCAAAATGGAGAGCGTTTAACTTACCTATCATCTGTCGGCTTGTACGTAACGATATACTTGTCAACGGACTCTGAATGCAGATTAGTTTGCCAGGATACGCGCACAGTTGTCGGTGTCAGAAATGTCACTGTGATGTTCTCCGGTGTCGCTGGGATCGTGCCTGTCAAAGGGAAAGCAAACAATAGCACAAAATGTATTGACATTCATTTAGTTTTATAAATATCTTAGCAATAATGGGTCGTCTGTCTCTGTACACACTGAAATGTCAGCAGTTTTTGTCCTTCGTTATTTTTGGTATTTATTTTGAGGCGAAACCGCCAACATCAAACCGTTGGGTGGGTGTAAATGGGAAAGGTTGTCACTGGTGACAGCAGTGTGAGGTTCGCTTGCGGTATTTATGAATTTTATGTCACCCGGTAGTCGGTGTACCTGACCCAATTTCTGCCTTCACAGAGAGAGGGTAGTTAACATTGGAAAACAATAAAATGTGGATGGGGACATTCGCCCCTCCATCCCTTTCCCCAAGATTCATTGGGTTTCCCTAGACAGCCTTCCCGCTCAAGAGGTGCCAACAAGATTCATTGGGTCTCCTTGTGGAATTTTAATTAATCATATACTTTGTTGAAAGAGCTGCGGCTGCCATTGAGGAGTGGATCTATTTCGAACTGACCTCTTTTTCTTCACGGTAATTGGGTGATAATAATTACACTTTTCACTTAAGGTCATGCTATGGTTTTCTTTTCGTTTCGCTCTTTCCCTTCCACGCCGCGTCGCGTCGTCTCGCTCGGAACATAAATTCGTCGTAATCCAGGAATGGAAGCCAATGGGATGGTTCAATTGATTGTTGAACAACGTACTCGAGGGCGTTTGACGGAAATGGGAATGTAGGTTCTCATTTATTCATGTGTATACCCCCCCCCAGGGGATGGCCTTCACATATGTCACGCATTTCAGGAACGCACTGAATGACACGCTCCTGTCATAGGGATTCTCAAAAACAAACGCCAGACCAAACGAAAATATTTGTTCATGGTTTGAGCAGGCACGGCGGAGCTGCGTCGCACGTTTTATGAAACAGCGCCGTGTTTCGAAATCTCTGGGAAAACACTCAATTCAGTTCGCAAGCAGACGGTGCGACTTGATTGTCAATTAAGAACCGTCATTCGCATCTGTAAGTAAATAAAATTAGATTGTCACTGTTTCCGAACTTCGCACTTGTCAGGATTGCGACAGTAATTGTTCTGGAGGCCCTCCAACTGTTCGGCAATTACACAAACCCTTGCCGGGGTTGGAGGGGGCTGTCTCGTCCAACGCACATTCAGTCACTCCTCCGACAAATCAAAAAGTACTCAAACAATTTTTGCTACGAAATGTAAGACCCTTGGCAACGCATTATTTACGACGCACAAAACGAGAGCAAGTGCTGCCATTATCCAGTGTTACGCCCCGATAAAGCCCATCAATTACGAAATAAAATGCGGATAGATAGGAACGATGATGGGAACGAGACACATCTGGGAATACAGTCGTTTCATGAAAAAAAGATTTTCGGATTAATTGCTGATTACACTGTGGTGTGGATAGGTGAAGACAATGACTTGCGGATGAATGTTTTCGAGTTAATCAGAAGAACATTTATCCGCTTCGGTTAAGCGGTTTGGGAAGATTGAGTTTTTACGGGCGGATAAAAATGAAAGCCTATTTTTACAGTCTTAAGACTGATTGCTCTCAAAATTGGGAATGGGGTTGTAAGTCGGATTTAATATGTGTAGAGGTGTGAGGCGCCATAAAATGGGAAAATGGTTCCAGTGGATCAGAGAGACCTATCAAATTAATCGGAAATCACCCCGTATTTGGGAAAGACTTCTTATATATGTGCGCTGTTGCCGTGGCATAGTGGGGACGTGCGTAGACTCCTAAGATAGGAAGCCTACGTTCAATTAACGACATGACGAACAACTTTCATAACTTACTGACTGTGGTTAATTTACTGTCATTAGGTTTTTAAAATGTTTTCTTAATATCAATCGTTCTCTATAATTATCATTTAATTTATTCATTGTTAAGTAAAGGTCGAAAGACAGAATTAAGATTAAGTTTAGGTAACAATGCTCGCCAAGGGCAAGTAAGTTAGAAAAAGTAACAATGTTCGTCCAACTAGTTTTAAGCATTTTTGTCTATTATGTAAGGTTGTTATGAAATTAAGAATAAAAATGAATTAAAAAAAAAAGTTGATTTATTTATCTATTGTATTTAGATTCAATATAAGTTAAGCCCATTTTGCAGTAGTAAGATATATGATGTATCAAATCTCTGTAATAGATACAGTGCGATAACTAAAATCAATGTAAATATTTTATGACGAAATAAATATCTATCTATCTATCTAAAAAAAAACAACAAAAAATGCTCAACTTCGGCAGGAGTGGTCGGAATAATAGCACTCTCAAAGCATTGGCATCTGTTGAAGCTGCGCCCAGGGCTGTGCCCAGACTGTGTAGCGCCACCCACTCTGCAAGTTGGAAATATGGTGTAAACATAATGGATTAGAGAGTGGGTTTACAAAGTGTGCGCCGTAGAAAGTAAAGAGGGGCGCCGTGAGTTACTCACAATGCTACAAATTTATTTAGGCTTTTGTGCTGTTTATACATTTAAATTTTAAAGATACCTAACTTTGCACTTGCTTAATTCATTTGGGCCTTTTTAACTTTTTATAAATAAGTCGACTTCACGTTTCTTTTTTTAAGTGACAACCTCTCTTTTAAATGTTCTCTTATTTGAATATCCTCTTTTTACATATTGTTCAGTAAGAAATTGCATTTGTGGATAAAAAATCATGAATGAAGTTGACGGTCGAGATTGATTCTCGCAATTGTATACATTTATAGGAAACATCTTATGAACTGGTTGTGTGACTTCATGGTCATTTTCACGGAACAGTGTGGATCCAAGATCCATTTCCTTCACAAGCTTTACCAGAATTCACATCACAAGAGGAAGAGAATCGCATTGAGCACTCTTGCGACAGCAGTCTTAAAGCTAGATTCACTAGATCTGTTTTGGTGGAGTTTTTGCTATCGATAAAAATTAATATCCAAATTTGACTTCAAAAGCGTTGAGAATTTTCATTTCGCTTGTAAGGCCGCCATACATTGTGGAAGCCGAATTTTCAGCTGTAGATGTAATCAGAAGCAAATACCGCTCAAGGATCAAGCTTTATTCCACTGTGCTATACTGTGTGAAGATCACCAGGCTCAACTGTCACATTAATCTGACAGAGAACCTATTGTATTTTATTTTTGTTTTTCTTAAGTCTCTATTGGTGCTTTCTGTTTCAACTCTGAATTTTTATTATTATATAAAAATACTAAGTTTCATATTGAAGATGTGTAAATTTTATTATTTCTTTCGGTTGTTTTCTTTTCAAAAAGATAGGGTAGGGCGTCGTGGAATAATACTAAAGTCGGTGCGGTGTTGGCTGAAAAAGACTGGGAACCACTGGATTAGAGCTTAATATATGTAAATGTAAGATATTTACAGCGCACCATGTTAGAGCGCCGATCTTATTATTTAATCAACAATCTTCAGCTTCTTCATCTCGATTAAGTTAAGGATCTAGGGATCGTAGACCAAATTGAGTATTTCATTATGATTATGCTACATCTAAGTCTTACTCATTGTTAGAATTTCCTAAGGCGGAATAGTAAAGGCTTCAAAGAAGTTCGCATGGTTCAAACTGTGTATGTATATACAGCAACTTGGTCAGGCTTCTTTTGGAATAATCATAGCTATTCCCCATATAGTGTTCAAGGACAGTGATGATTCCAAGCGATAATTGCCAACGTTTAACGAACTTCCTGCTTGTGAACCTTAAGTATTATTTACAACTTCCGAGGCGTGCCATGAATGCGATTCCATCTCGTAGGCGACCACTTGGCGGACTCAGAATGAGGTGCTTGGACCAAGTCCATAAACTCGCCTGGTTACGCTTGGGCGTTACTCCAGATAAGTTAGAGCCGATGGCAGAGGATCGAGTTGCATGGAAATTTCTCGTGATGAATTCACCAGAATTGGGTATGTTTATAAATATATTTCTGCCCCGAAAGATCTCTTCAGGTTAGAAATATACTTTTCAATAGAAGCCTTAGAACAACTTATGGTTGCAATGAACCAATAACTAAGTTAAAAAAATACAAAAATACCTTGCAACAAAGTTGATCATAAATAGATTATGTCGGTTGGAATTTAAATCTTTCTTTTTTCATTGACTTTACATTAATAATATTTTTTATTCAAGTAATTTGCGAGAGGTTAAATCGGTTTTTAATCTTTGGACGGGCAGCAAACTTTTGCTGTGTAAAGCCCTTCTAAGGACATACACTAAGAGTACGCGGTGTTTTTGTGTGCCCTGTGATGATGGCAAAGGCCCAACATAGTTCGGGCAGAGTGCTTCTAAGTGGTTGGCAGTTTAGATTACGAAATGTCGAAAAGTCCCTCTGAATGTATTCCGTTAGTAGCCAGCAGCCGGAATCAGTCAAAAGGACGTTCGAAAAACCATCGAGAATTTCACAAAGCTTCAATAGAATAATAATAATAATATGGTGGCGCGACAGTCCGAGGTGGACCTGGGCCTAGCTTCTCAGCAACCACTTGTGTTGTGCGTGCTATTGTTCTCTCACGAGTGGAAGGGACCTACAGTTTAATGCCGACTCCGACGGCCAAGTTTGGGAAGCTTTTTCTGGACAGGAATACTCTTTGAGCATTGTCAGTGACTCGAAAGTGGTGGAGCCGTGAATAATGATAGGCGGTAAATTCGGGTATCGAACCTGGCACCCTCTGCGTAGGAGTCGACGCACTTACCCACTACGCTACGGCGACCCACAACTTCAATACAAAACATACAACGCCTGGTACATGTGAAAAATGTATATTCAAGTGTGTAACAAAAAATATGAGAAAAATGTTACGTATACGCCACCATATTCAGAATTTGTTATTTTGAAGTCACATCGTAAGTAAGTCTGTCTCTTGCTGACATGAGCGGGCACATAATTTTGTTCGCTGGACACAGTGACATTCACTTTAATTGACCCACGGACTAATTTGTCAAACGCATCATCATCTCACCTTCATTCAATGATCTCATCCCTCCCGACTTTTCAATAAAGCTCTATGATGCCATCCACACGTGAGCAGAAGGTACCGCGGGCCCGCCAACAAAAACTCACGCACTCGCTCTGCTTGACCAGATTGAAGAGACCAGTAATTTTGACCTTAATTGGTTTATTACAGGATGGTGCAGCATTGGCAGCGCATGGGACTACACCGCTGATTACTTGTGCAGCAGTTGCGCTGGATGAAGAGCACGAACGGAAGTACACCAAAAAACGATGAAGCTTGGTAGAAATCCATGGTCTGGGGTTGATTGTCAAGGTATGTCGGTGGAGCAAGTGAATATCTGGTTTAGAGTACGCAAATGCTGTCAAAATATAATAGTTCCACACACCCCCTGGGACAATGCTTTGCGATGGACAACTATAATTTTGAGGGAGTGTAGGAGCTTGAAAAACTTGGTTAGAGGGTACACCGAAATACAGAAACTCGTTTATAAAATCTCGCGTGTATAATAAACTGTATCTCTGACTTAGGACCTTTATTTAGGAACTGATAGACGATTAAATGGCGCATTTTCCAAATATTTTTATTTATTCTATTTCTACCTCGGGGCAAACGTGAACTCCACAAACTACATCAAAGTGGACCGATGCTACTTCAGTTTGTCTAAGCAACTGCGCTCAAAACTCCTGATTCGAAGGACCAAGATCATGCTCTACAAAAGTCTTATTTTGCCAGTTCTGATGTGTGGAGCCGAAAGCTGGACGATAAGCTGCTGAGCTCATGGTCCCATATGCGAGACCAAATCTGCGAGGAAGTCGATCTATAAGCTGTACTAGGATGTGGATGTAGTCCGGCTGTACTGGCTCACGCCACATTGAGCGCATGGACACCAACGCTTGGGCTAAGAGAGCCTTCGAACCCTAGCCTCCTGGTTCGAGAAGAAGAGGAAATCCAAATCGCCGATTTAAAGACCAAGTCATCGCGGACGCAAGACAGCCTGAACTTGATGATTGGAAGCATTATGCCTTGGACCGTCAACGATGGATGGTAGTGAATTACTAGGCTCAGAAAGTGTAGAAGTCGTTGGCCTGCTGAGCAAGTGAGTAAGATATTTCCATTACCAATGACATTCAAGCGATCTTAAGTAATTTGGCAATAGAAATGAATACCACTAAAATTTCTCTAAAATGACAAACCTTTGTTGGATACTCGGATGTTCGCTTGCTTCTAGCTGACATTCTCGTCGGAAATTTACTTTGGATGTAATACATCACTAAGGGCAATGAAAGGCAGGCGCACAAGCCAAAGAGGGAGGCTGGATCTCCTTTATTTATAGGAGAAGCAATGAGGACGGCAATCTGTGCAAGCCTATGTTACGTACTTACTGGCCAATTTTCATCCAACTATTAAACTGTGGACAATCAAAGGAAGCAATGGAACACATACTCGTCGAGTGCACATATCGGACATAAATCAGATCAGAATATAAAACGACAAGAACTGCCTATAAGGACATCTTCTTAAAAGTTCTAGATCAAACGGGAAACAATCGATGTATTGGAGTGTATTGCAGTGCTATATGATAGTTAAGTAAGTAGGAAGGTAGGCAAATGGGTGATCTTAACGCCTGACCGTGTTTCACTGAGACCAACTGTGGGTGAAAGAGTATTTGGCGCAGTTGGTTATCCCTGTTCGAATTGCGTGGTTCCCTGGTTGGAATCCCAGTGAAAGAAAAGTTAAAAGGCTTTTCACAGGTTTTCAAATCTAATCCAGTCACCGTTTGCCGTTGGCGCTAGCACTGTGGCGCTAGCACTGTGAATTCACTTTCAGCCCCCTCCCCAGGAACTTCTAGGGCTGGCCATTCGTAGAGCAGATGTTTAACTGATTTCATTTCCTTCTCATATCAGCAGCTTTTGCAATGTTCATTGTGCGGTATATTCAGTCGCGAGGAGTGTGTGCCTATGGCGAAGTGCCGGGTAGAGACTCATCTCACTCGTCTGCACTTCCTTCCGACTATAGCTGATCAGTGTTGTTCATCTCTTCTTGCTCAGCGTCGGCCCCTAGAAAACTGAGCCAACGAGTCATCGCTCTATTCAACGATCTGTCTTCTAGTTTTCTTCTTATGGAGCTAAGCCGTGTGAGTGCGTAAAGAATTGCCCGAGATTCTTCGGACCAGATTCCTTGGGTGCCAGTGTATCCTGATACCCTGTATATCAGCATGTTTTCCCAGGATATCCCACTTATGCCTTGTCTGCATAATATGACCAGTTTCGACATTAAGGTGACCGATAATATAATATAATATGGGTGGCGCTACAGCCCGTAGAGGGAACTGCATATAAGGACAGGGCCTAGCTTCTAAGCAACCACGTGTGTTGTGCGTGCTATTGTTCTTTCACGAGTTAAAGGGACCTACAGTTTAATGCCGACTTCGAACGGTGAATTCGAGAAGCTACATACAATACTCTTTGAGCATTGTCAGTGACGCGAAAGAGGTGGAGCCGTGAAATATGAAAGGTGATAAATTCGGGTATCGAACCTGGCACCGGGCGTAATAGTCGATGCACTAACCCACTACGCCACGGTGACCGATGCTATGGCTTTTACTGAGCCTGTCCGCAAAAATATAGATCGAATTGTTAGCCATGCTGAGTTCTCTCAGAGCAGTTGCCGCCTCGTGTATAGCAGCCACTTCAGCTTGAAACGCCGTAGTAGTCTCTTAGTCTACGTGATTGTTAAAGCGAACCAATTTGTGCTTTTGATAAACCGAAGAAGTGGGCTGATTCTGATGCTGCTCAGTTCAGCCAGATAAACAAAGAAATGGGCGCGCAGAAGTCTGAATCTACGGGCTGAGAGAGCACTGCAGCCACATAGCAAGTGTTCGATGGTTTCTTCCTCATCCTCGTTCAAGCAGCTTCTACAGAAATCATTATAGGGAGGGTCTAGTCTAGAGCCGTGAGTTCCGATGGCACAATGCCCTTGTAAAACGCCAATAAGAGATCTGAGGTTTGGCCTGCTTAATCTGATCAAGCTAAGCGATCGTTCAGAATCGATCATAGACCATAGCTGTTTGGTAATCAGGCATCCTGTGCCAGATATCCATCTGCGGGCAAGCGTTTCAAGCTTTAGCAGATGTTTAATAGAAGCGACAGGCATGGAGGGTGGGTCTCCACCCAGAAAGAGCGCGGAGTTTTAGCCCTTTCTAGCGAGTTCGTCCGCTTCGCAATTCTCTGGAATGTTACAGTGTCCCGGCACCCACATAAGTCGGAACCCACATAAGGCGGCAATTAAAGGAAGTCTTGGAATTAAAGGTGACTGAATGCAGAGAATTAATCGCTGCCTGGCTATCGGAACGGATGACGATATCTGTGCGCGATATTACATTGTTTTTCAGCGAGGACAGAGCTTCCTTAATCGCTATAGTTTCAGCCTGAAAGACGCTACAGTGATTAGATAGCTGGAAATTTAGATCCTTGGAATAGACACCTGCATCCATCTGTGAAGATTTGTAGTGGACATTCCAGCGTCTGGTGTTCAAAGTAAGATTTGGGCGGTATGCAGGTTGAGAAATTCTTCACTAAAGAGGAGTTTAGGTAGAGTGAGGCCAGTATCTGTGGGTATAGAGGCATACCTGCCTAGGATCGTTGAATGTCCAGACTGTAGTTCTTTCCAGCTGCTCAGCGATCTTAATCTAATCGCCGTGCTAGCTACTGTCTGACTGTCAATTAGTTCTATCGGTGGCAGGTTTAGGAGTATGTTTAATGCTTCGGCAGAGGTAGTCCTTAGCGCCACGCTAATGCTTACACAAGCCATCCTCTGTACTCTAGCGAGTGGGGTGATGTTGATTCTTTTGTCGAGTGCGGTCCCCCAAATTTCGACACCATAGAGCAGTATGGGTCTGACTACCGATTTAAATAGCCAGTGAACCCTTTGGGGTTGCAGTCCCCATTTGCTACAAATGGCCGTCTTACAGCAGTAGAGAGCAATTGAGGCCTTCTTGACACGTTCCTCGATATTTAACTTCCATCTTAACTTCGTGTCGAGTATAAGGCCTAGGAATTTAGCACTGTCGCATAGTTTGGAGGGTCAAAGTTAGGAATTTTATACTTCCTAGTAAAGAGGACTAGATCCGTTTGTTGCGGATTGACACCTAGACCGCATTCGCTAGTCCATTTCACTAGCTGTGATTGTTATAGTGACTTCCCATTTTCTTCCATTCAATCCAATTCGATTGCATCCACGTTTAATTAGTGCTGCCCCCAATTCCCATCATCCTTGTAACAGCTCATCCATTTATACATGCGATAACTTTGGACTTTCCGACGCAATCCTCTCCTTGAAAGGAAAAGAAATGTACTTTCGCACACTCGAACCGAACATACAATTAATCCTTTCCAGATATTCACAAATTCATTCCCCTGGCCAATGCTCCATTCAGCTCAAAAGAATATCATAAATTGTGTATACCTTCTTCAGGACACTGTTGACGAATATATCAGGTCAAGAATTATGACCTCCGTCGGGAGCTATGCCCAGGCAGTCCTCCCGTTGACAAATGTTCTCAGCAAAATATGCAAACTGAATTTCCATCCATTTCGCATAATAAATGTGTAATCTACTTATCCCTCCTCGGAGGAATCCCTTTAATCTGCATATCGGTTTCATGAGTCGGTTATGCTTGGCCGTCCCTCTACCTCTTGACCACGGGGGCAGGCTGCCCTTCAAGTTCACCAACAAGGACGTACTTTAAGCGTACAAATGTCTCTCGTCTTGTGTCGGAAAAGGAACGGATATTTAATGTATTCAGGAACCCTACGTGACCTTGTTTGTTCTTTAACACAACAAAAATTGATTTCTGATTTGTTAAATCCAAACCAAGCACTTGTCCAGCTAGACGTGCTTCTGCTGTAGCTGTTGAACGAGTTGGTGATTGGAATTTATGAAAACACAATGAACCTCGGGGAAAGTGATTTAAGTTAGTACTGTGGCATGTTGCATGCATTAATATGTAATTTGAAGGAGATTCTCCTTAGGCGAGTGCCTTGAGGGTGGCTCTCTTGTGTGTATTCTTGGGAGTATAAATGATTGATCCGTCCAAAGATTAATTTGATTGGAATCTACATGTCTTGAAAGCAAACACTCAAGGCGTTCGCCTGCATGGTCAATGGAGAACAAGTGACTCTTAAAGAATGACAAGCGAGTGCATTGACTTTGAGGACGACGTTCACTCAATCAATCAGTGAGGTCTATTTTCAGCACGAGTAAGACAATGCGACGAACATCAAATGCAGGATATACAGTGGTGGGCAGATAAATTAGTTCACTTTGACTTTTATCAAGAACAGCCTATAATAACATAGGTTCCCTGATTAAGCGCTACTTCTCTTGAAATTTAAATAAGACGAAGTGTGTGTGATGCAGATCCACACCCACCACATATTCGTCGAGAGACGAGCTATACAGCGCCATGTCTATTTATGACATTCCTGCCAAGCTCATCAGGTTGTGCAGGATGACGATGGAGAGTTCTCGCTGCTCCATCAAGGTCGAAAGCGAACTCACCGAGACCTTCAATGTCAAAAAAGGTCTTAGACAAGGCGACGCGCTGTCATGTGATTTCCTTAACATTATTCTTGAGAAGATCGTGCACAACTCTCACGCTAACACAACAGGCACGGTCTTCTAAAAGTCCGTACAACTGCTAGCATACGCGGATGACATTGACGTGATTGGTCGAACACAGCGAGTCGTCAATAAAGAGTTTGCCGGTATTGAAGCGGAGGCTTCAGCGGTGAACGAGGGCAAAACGAAGTATATGCTGTCGTCGATGTTGTGCGTCCTTTCTCGAATGCACAACATCGACGACTTGGCCAAAACGTCACCATAGGCAGCTATAACTTCGTGAGGTACGAACAACACCAGTATCGAGATTAAACGCAGAGTAACTCTTGCCAATCGCTGTTTCTTTGGGCTCAAGAGGCAATTGAGTAGTAGAGTCCTCTCTCGAAAGACCAAGCTAAAATTATAAAACACCTTGATCATCCCTGTCCTGCTCTATGGTGCGGAAGCATGTACAATCTCAAAAGCGGATGAAGAAGCACTTGGTCTTTTCGAGAGAAAAGTTCTGCGTTCCATCTTTGGTCCTGATCCAACCACGAACAGCAACATGAGCCTATCCAGGCGTCTACAGACTCAACGCCTAAGATGGCTTGGCCATGTAGAGCGCATTGACAACACTGCTCCACTCCCGAAGAGTCTTCGACTCCGAACCAATGGGACAACGCAATAGAGGACGCCCACGGAACCGATGGCGCACCCAGGTGGAGAAGAACCTCAACCAACTTGGTGTGCGCAGTTGGAGACAGCTGGCTAATGATAGCGGCTTGAGAGGCTTGTGGATTGAGGCCCAGGTCCACACCGGACTGTAGCGCCACAAGAAGAAGCAGTTCCAAAATTCAGCTGCATTTCTTGGTTTTACAGCCCCGTTGTTTGTATCTTCTACATCCTTCCGCAGGTTCTCGATCAGATTGAGGACTAATTTAAAGTGGTGGAATTTTGATCGCTAAGGTACCTTTCACACGGCGAGAAGTGTGCTTAGCTAAGTGTGCTTATCAAGCATAAAACGCCATATCCGTAGCATATTTTCTTCGACAAAAAAGATCATATGCTCCTGAATAAAATGTACGGTTGTGGATCCGGTTTGATGTCTATCGTTATAATGAGCCGCCAACAGCAAGCCAAGAAAAGCAGAACACGGCATCACATTCCCGCCACCACCGTCTAACACATGTCAAAAATTCATATTCATGGATATTAAAAAACATATGAGAAAAATGTTACGTATACGCCACCATATTCAGAATTTGTTATTTTGAAGTCACATCGTAAGTAAGTCTGTCTCTTGCTGACATGAGCGGGCGCACAATTTTGTTCGCTGGACACAGTGACATTCACTCTAATTGTGCAGCGGACTAATTTGTCAAAAGCACCATCATCTCTGCTTCATTCCACGTTCTCATCCCTCCCGAAGCAATCAAATTTTCAATAAAGCTCTATGATGCCATACACACGGGAGCAGAAGGTACCACAGGCTCGTCAACAAAAACTCACGCACTCGCTCTGCTTGACCAGATTGAAGAGACCAGTAATTAGGACTTTAATTGGTTTATTAGAGGATGTTGCAGCATTAGTAACGCAAGGGACCACCCCGTTGATTACTTTTGCCGCAGTTGCGCTGGATGAAGACGACGAACGAAAGTGCACCATAAAAGGATGAATCTTGGTGGAAGTAAATCCATGGTCTGGGGTTGATTTCCCAGGAATGTGGTTGGGGCAAGTGAATATTCGGTTCAGTGTGTTCTCATTGATTTATCGCTTTCAATTAAAATGATTTCATTTAAATTCCGGATTGCCTAGGAAGGAGGACAAATATAGAAGGACTTGAAGGATCGATGGGAGAGGAAACTTGGCGGTTTAAGTTGATGTTGAAGGTTGATGGCAGGATGACTGTAGACAACGCCGAGAGTTCGATTGCTGGCCGGAGATCCGGGTTTATTCGACCAAAACATCATCTTCTCGGATGAAACCCATTTGCGGCTCAGCGGCAACATTTAAAATTGGAGCGAAGACAATCCACAACTTGGACCAATTCATCCGCAGAAATTGACAGTTTTGGCGTGGCTTGTGGCATGGCGGCAGCATCGCACCTTATTCCCTTCGAAATGAAGGAGCAGGCATCGTTACCGTCAAGTGTTTCAGGTATACGACGGTGTTAACCAAATCTCAGTGGCCACAGCTCGCACAGGGCATAGATATATGCGAGCTATGGTTCCAACAAGGCGGCGCTATACGCCATACAAGCGATGCAATGCTCAAAGTTATGAAGGAGTAATTAGACAACTGGGACATCGCACAGCGACGCAGTGTTAGGTAGTGGGGTTGCTAGTGAATTCACCACCACACTTAGACCATACTGGTCCATTGTGATACCCATGCATAGTCAGACTACCACCAGTTATTGAATCTTATTGATATATTATTGACTTGCTTTCACTGGGATTCGAACCGGGGACCTCGCTTACTAGGGGTAGGCACTCTACCAACTGCGCCATCCAGTCGTAGTTCCTTAGTTGGACGTTCGGTGACACCACTCGATTATTTTGTCTGGGGCTACGTCAAGTCCTTAGTCTACGCGAACTGGGAGCCAGCCTTCTAGACCCTATTGTTGGAATAAAGCCACAAGTTTTGGACCGAGACAACAAAAAATGGACCGACCGCTTTAAACACTTTAAACACTGCCAACAAAGCCGAGGAGGTCATTTGAATGATGTGCTATTTCATCACTAATAGCATGAGTGTCCGGAATTGATTTCATATTTTGTTCCTCTTTTCCTCTCGTTCCTATCCGGCCACTCTGTGCCATGCGAGTCTTGAGGGTTCACAAGTGAAGGGGAACAACTGCTTTATGTCGAAATTTTTGAGAAAGTAGAAAATGGGCCGCCAGACTGGTGTAACCACAGCGGAATTAACCTCACACTGTACCAATGCGGAGACTGTGTGAGCCACGAGTCTGAGCAGTCCGACAGTTTCCCTAACCAGAATTCGATTCACGAAAAACAAAATTCATCAAGTTGTCCCCGAATTGGAAACCAGAATCATTGAAACGCACGTCTTCCCAAATAGGTGAAAAATTCAATGAAATCAAAGGAAACCCGATCCCTAAGTGGTCATTGCGTGCGTGTGTTCTGCTCGTCTCAGCATCTGTTGCCTTGTGCAAGGACTTATGCGCGTGTGAACACTTAAAAGCACATTCGATGTTTAGGAAAAAAGAACAAACGGGCGATCTGGAGAAGGAGATCCCATTTAATGCTTAAAACGATTCACGTTCCTTTTTACTGAAATTTCAACAAAGAACATTATGTTCTCGACTTCGTGCTGCCGGCGTCGGGCAGACATGCACCTTGTGTAACGTTTATCAAAAAACAACAAAACCTTCCGAACCTGCATCACATTTCGAGCCGACGCCGCTGAATATTCATTGAAGGCACACACTTTTGCACAAAAGCCAGTCATTTCAAAAATAAGATCTCATAAACCCTCGAGCATTTCTCAGCGGGAATCCGCCGTGGAATATACACATACGCCCGTGGTGTTTGTTGAGGACTCGTGATAAAGGATAATAATAATCGAATGAGTTTGCATATCTCTCTCGAGCACAGCACGTGATGGAATCTCGTGATGAAATCCCTTTCATGCGGCACACGGAAAAAATCGTACGAAGTTGATATCCTTTCCGCTCTTTTCAGACGTCTGTCGGACTGAGTGGAAGGATTGAGGAGTGAATCACATTATGCACCACCCTCTTTGTTCGGGATCGTAAATATTGTTGGCTTTGCTGTTTAAGGTGAAAATCTGCTGAAAAGGGGAACAAATTCGAGGAAAATTGCTTTGCTTTGGGAAAATATGTTGTTTTTTGGTCTTGGGACGATTCCTTAAGGTTTGGTCGATAAGCCCCTGTCTCTGTAATGGGACACGAAGTTCGAAAATATGCTCGTACTCGTTTGCGGCATTCATGTGGAATGGCGGCAGAAATGTGGTGGGGTATGAGGTCACGATGCTCAAAGTAGCCCTCTTTGAGCAGAGCATCGTTATCCTACACAAGTCATTCAAGTGTTCGCCATGCTTGTGGGAAGCAAGGTACATGATGTCTACTCGCATCTATTCAAGGAAGGGTAGTCAGTCTATTAGAATCACTTCCTTCAGTGAGTGAAATTAAGGAAATGATTACTACTACATTTCTGATGGCTGAGAAGCAACAACTCTTGACGGTCACTGTCCGTCTACTCGTAATTATTCCCATTAGCCCCGAGTCTGTGAGTCTGAGAGTTAATTGCTTCTTGCAGCAGCTGCCAGCCATTGACGGTAGATATAGGGTTCACTTCCCGCTGATAGACATGAACAATTTGTAAGTACATCTTGCACCTAGTGTGTGGCGGATAAATAAGTTCAAGAATACCACCAAGGATTTGAAGTAACCATTTACTAAGATTTGTAATAGGCACTTCAATTGGCTTGCATAGATACACGAAGGCCTAGGTCTGCTAGTAATTATAATAATATTGATGGCGCCACAGTCCGAAGTGGACCAGAGCCTAGCTTCTCAGCAACCACTCGTGTTGTGCGTGCTATTGTTCTTTCACGCGTGGAAGGGACCTACAGTTTAATGCCGACTCCGAACGGCGAAGTTGAAGCTTTTTATAGACAATACTCTTTGAGCATTGCCAGTGACTCGAAAGAGGTGGAACCTTGAATTATCAAAGGTGGTAAATTCGGGTATCGGAGCAGGGTTACTGTCGAAAAATTTGAGAAAGTCTCAAAATGGCACAAAAAAAGGGCAATAAAACGATAAGCAAAGTATGAACGTTATTTTCCCTGACCTGGTCTTGCCCACCTAAAGCAGAAAAAAAGGTGCGACCAGATCGTCTCAAGCTTAAATTATAAATGAAGAATAAATCGACCATACGAACAGGTTTAGGCAATTTTTGAGCGAACCAAAAGAATAAAGAATTGGGGTTTTCAGAGCAAACCAAAGACCAGTTTGACACTTAGTTTAGGTAGGTTAAGTAGAGGGGCTGCTAGTGCAATCATTAGCGCCACTTAGACCATATTGGTCCGTTGTGATACCCACAGTCAGACTACTACCACTGATTGACTACTCCAGTGACAGAGCCGTTAATTTGATCCCAACGGCAAATGGTGACTGGACCAGATTTGAAAATTGAAATTTGGGATTCGAACCGAGGACTTCGCTTACCAGGAGCAGGCACTCTACCAACTGCGTCATCCAGTCGTCTAGTTTGACAATTGCATTCACTACTAATTTTAACGCTTCATCATTCTTAGGAATATTGCAGTATTTTAGTTGTGTCTTCTTATTTTCTTCAACAAATTAAATTTTTTACAAATGTGTTAATAAAAACGAAGGATTAAGTTTATGGACAAAGGATTATTTTATTCAACTTCCTTATGCTACAAAGGTTGACAGATAAGAGAGATAAATAAAGGAGCAAAAGGATTTTGACATTTAGGTGCAATTATGAAGTTGTTTGTAGTTCAATTGAATAAAGTTTAGTATGGAAGTTATATGTTGTTTATTTGTGCTGGTATGCCACTTTAAATGGTTCGCTTGACTCGGAAATAATTGTTTGCATATGTACTTTACAGAATGGTGGCTTCATGTCCAGCCTTGACTAACTCACGGAAATCACATATCCCATCATTTGAAGGTATTCCTTTTCAAACCTGGTTCAACAATTGTGGCTTTTCATCAGAATCCAAAAATGATACTGAACTGATTCTGAAACTACTGCGAATGTGCTTCAAGGAAAAAAAAAGTGTTTATGATTAAGTAGTCCAATCCACGATCAGGGATGTCATGCAATCTGCTATTTCCAAGCTAGCAAAATGGACAAGCGCATGCGGCCAAGGCGTCAATCCAAAGAAATACTGGGTGTTGGGACAAATGGAACAACAACCCCCGCTACATGTGCCGAAGAACTGTACTCGAAAAGAAAATCAACCTCATACCACTCGAAACAGTGCAGAGGATGGCATGCATAGGTTTCAACACAACCTCGTCCGAAGTTCTAAACGTGCTCCTTAACATACCACCGATCCCACTAACATCGCTGCACAACTGGAAGTAACTTCGGTATGGACACTCATCAGTCCTCAGCAGGTATAGCTCTAAACTGATATACGAGATTGCTGTTTCAATCGCATAATAAAATCCATCAGTTTATGGTCGTATCCTATCTCCGAAGGTTTGAATCAAAAGCGAGAAGGAGAATGTCTCCATTCTTCTACGACCTTGTCCGACTCTTGCATTTAAGGTTGGTGAACTTTTTACTCACTGGTTCTTATATATTGAATATTGCACACATACTAGCACACCTCACCTTGTGAGTCGCCGTGGCGCAGTGGGTTAGTTCGTCGACTCCAAGGAGGTTGTTTTTCAGCAACCAACTTGATACCAGAGTGAAGGTAATCTGCAATATGGCCCGCGTACGGACAATTATGGCGTATGGTTGTCCTTTGTGGCTCAACGTGAGTCCTTCCCAGACGGAAAAGATGAGGTTGTTCGAGAGGCAGTGTCTTAGGAGCTGTCTTCATCTGTATCGTACACCCGAGTCTGAGTACAAGAAGTACTATCCTAACGAGGTCCTGTACAATGAGGCAAACTTGAACAGGATAGATAATTTTATTATTAAGCTGATCAGAAGGCACATTGCACGCGCTATGACTTCTTCGAACAGTCTGATCTTTGGTGCTTACAAACCAACACTATGTTCCATGAAAGAGTGCGCCTCAACGGCCTTATTCCACCTGAAGCATTCCTCTATCTCGATCAAATTGGCCTAATACAGGATACGGAGGGATGCCCGCTGATCTGCCATGCCGTACGCCGAACAGTGGACAGGCGACTACGACCCGGTCGCTCGCAGCCACGAGGATCTCCTCTGATTCAGTAGAGCGATCTCTTTTCGGGACAGGAGAGAGTGTGCCAAGGAACGGCACGTTTATTGGTGGTTGCACCAGAACCGGTCTCCGTCGGCGTTGGCTCTTCCAAGCGGCGAGACAGTTGACCACGATGGCCAACTTACATAGTATTAAGTTATCTTAAGATAAAAATTATAAAAAATTCAAAAAAAAAGGGCACCACGGCGTATAGATGTATATGTTATGCATACACATAACATATACGCTCGGGGGCACACCTCTGTCTCTTACGGACATATTTAAGGTAATTTTAAGGTTATGTTAGGTTAAGTTAGGTTAAGGTATTATTAAGTTAGTTCTAAGTTTTTTTTTCATGGGTTAGCTAGGTTAAACCAAGTTTTTCAAGTTTTCTTGTTAATTAAAATTAATAAAATATTGTCTCTAAAGACTAAAAAAACGCTGTTTATGCCGTAAGGCACAAATATGTGTAAATTAGAACAGCTTAGAGTACTCGCATAGGGTCAGTAAGTTAGGATTAAATACAATAAGTTATTTAAAATATTTAAGCTGATTTTAAGTAAATTTTGTCTTTCATTACAATAAAAACAAAATTTACATTGAAAATAAAAAATAAAAAATAGTGCGTCGACTCCTACACAGAGGGTGCCAGGTTCGACTCCCCAATCTACCAACTTTCATAATTCACGGCTTCCACCTCTTTCGAGTCACTGGCAATGCTTAAAGTGTATTGTCTAGAAAAAGCTGCAACTTTGCCTTTCGGAGTCGGCATTAAATTATAGGTCCCTTCCCCTAGTGAAAGAACAATAGCACGCACACGAGTGGTTACTGAGAAGCTAGGCACAGGTCCGCCTCGGACTGTCGCGCCACCCATATAATATATTATTATAACCCTAGTCCAGAGGTCCATTTACATTGGCTTAGGGCTTAAGGCTTATAAAAAATAAAACAGGCTTATGTTAGGCCGGAGAGCATTCGCACTTAGACCATTGTGATGCGGAATAACACACCTACTCCACTTACTCCTGAAACTATTAAAGTTCGTGCTTACTACGAGGCGACATAGTTGGCCAACGATGATTTTATTCAGTCCGCTTTCGAAGAAATATGCTCTTAATTGTAAATCCCTGCGTGTGGCAAGGGAATTTAATTTGAAAAGTAGTCCCAGATATCCATGCAGCCTCTACAAAAAACAATGTATAGGAAATCCCATTCAAAGCCAAGGTTATCAATTGCGCTGCGACTGGAGAAGCTGCAAAACAACACCGACGCACAGTGTGACGAATCGCTGATTTAGCGGGATTAAATTAATAGCGCTCACAAACAAATGTTGTTTTTATTGAAATTGTTCACAGAATACAATGCAATAAATTATTTGAAAATATGAGCACAAATTTCGACACAAAATAGCACATAAACACACGCAATTTTCAGCTTTTTTGGTTTTTTGGTGTAACCCAAAGTTGCAAGACTCCATGTTCAAGAACACTTTTTTTTCTTTTGGGAAGGCATTCTAAACTTACTAAAAATGGATCAGGTCAAAAGCAATCTGCTTAGCAATCTGCGTAGAACGAAAATAGTTCCCTAAGCTTCCTACTTTCCTTGTTTCTTGCTTCTTGAGCTTCTTCTATAAGAATTATAATATTCTAATACGATGGTAGTAAATTGGGAACGGTGCTGTTAATTTTTTGACGTAATATTTCGTACTGATTAGTGGAAAGCTGTATGTCCGTGATCAATGCTAACGCATCATCTGCAGATATTGGTAAAAACCCAGAAGTATGTGTTTCTAGTGTTTTCCTCACAATTGACCTCAAATAATAATAAAAATTTTAACAAAAAAAAAAATACTTAAACAATGTAAAAAGAAAAAAAACTATAATACCTCGGTTTGGAGAACTTATTGATAATTCTTTCACTGCGATAGCAGTATTTCTTTTTCGGTCTTTTCTGAATTTTATTTCATGAGCGATTGCAATTTCTTCAGCGCTATAAGAATCTAAAATGGTTTGTACTTTTCTTTTCTTGTTTTTTTCACAGCACTCATCAAAGCTTTTTCTCGGTCTTCCTACTCTAGTAGAATTACATGAAGAAGGTATTTAATCTAAAACATGTTGTGGTAGTATCAGGGTTTCATTTAGCCATGCGAGAGTTTCGTCCTAATGGGAGTTCGACTTAGGGAGAGTCCACTGTATTACTAAAAAACCCATCATAAAAGAAAAAAAAGCATCTAAGCGCTTGATTTTGACCTTAGAAATCCATACATTAAAAACTTGTTTTTTCGTAACTTTGGGTTCCATCCTAAAAAATAAAAAATGTAGTATGGGTGTTGCACCTGTTCGCAAAAAGTGAAAACGCAGTTTTGTTGCTAACAATCACAGCTTTACAACAAATATAACCTCCAATTGGAACAACAGTGAACAATTCTACTCTTCGTTCAATGAACACAAAAAACACATATTTTATCTCTAATTTCTCAT
Source organism: Eristalis intricaria (assembly GCA_964034865.1). NCBI lineage: Eukaryota > Metazoa > Arthropoda > Insecta > Diptera > Syrphidae > Eristalis > Eristalis intricaria. The sequence goes on along the minus strand of OZ035877.1, from coordinate 58,776,854 downwards.
TTCATTCCCCCCGAGTATGGACAAAGAACACTTTATATATTGAAACAACATATTTTTATATTCAGTAAGAATCTACTTAATAAATTTACTAATCTATTCAAGAATCGGTACACGAACCGCTGAGAAAACGAAATAAACACGTGCTCCTCAAATTGACTTTCTTATCAAAGAATTACATACAATTTCGACTTTGCGATCATTTTTTTTTGTTGTTGCACTAGCTGTACCAAAAAAAATTGCACAATCATTACCTGGGAGGCTTAAGCTGTGGGGGTTTTTTTACTTTTTTTTTATTTTTTGAATTAAATCCCGCTAAATCAGCGATTCACCACACTGTGCGACGGCTCGATCTCCTAAGCTGACAATGAAAACACGACATCACTTTCGCTTCCTAGGAAGCTTATAAGAGCCAGCTCAGCAGCCTAAAGAGCACGACCTTCCGCTTTCTTCGTTTCTTAGCGACTAGACAACAAAGACAGGGATAACTGGAACGACAGGAACAAAGAGTTCTACGCCTGGACCATCAAGAGAATAGAGGAGTGGAGGAGTCGTGTTAGCAAGGACACATCAACAGGTTCCCTGAAGGAGCCTCTAAGAGAGTTCGATCTGGGGATTAACAGTCGCCAACTTCACAGAAGGACCTCAACCAACTTGGCGGGCGACACTGGAGGCAGCTAGCCAGAGATCGTTCTAGCTGGAGAGGCTTGTTTGTTGAGGCCCATGTCCACCCGGGACTGTAGCGCCAAATAAAGAAGAAGAATCACTTCAAAGAAGATTAGGAAAACCAATAAGGTTCATCCTCCTCTCAATGAAGTGCTAAAGGAATAACTAATCCTAGTGATTATTGATCGAGGAGTGCCACCTTGCTATAAACTTCCTCTTCTGGTGCAAGGCAAGCCCGGGGAAAAGCACCCCAACGGGGATGGTTGCACCAAAACTTTGAAATAAGCCCCCATAAAGACGAAAATGTGGTATCCTGTCGGCAACGCAGTCGGCAACAAAGTTGAATAGTGAATGCCACGGCGACCACCACAAAATGTTCCTTAAGCCAAGAATTACAATACCTTAATGGGATTCGAATAGCTGACTAACCACAGAGTCCACCCTATGCTGGCTAAGCTGAATATCGCAAAGGTTGACATTGACTCCAACGACACTGGAAACCACCTTCATCACGAGTGCCGATGCATACCATGAAAGCCAGCCAACGAAAGACACAATAAGCACAAATCATTTTCAAATAGGCTGCCGAGAAAGCAGTCGGGTTCACAAAGAACCAGAATCCAATTACTTTCTGAACGCCGAAAGTCACGTGGCGAGAGCACACAATGAAAACCCCGTTCGCTTTTGACAGGTGGCGGTGGTGGTCCGCCTGTCATGTAATTGATTGTTGCCGCTAGCAACTATTGCCGCTTAGAGGCGCAAATTAATGAATACAACTGCAATTAAAAATTAATTAATCACATCATCTCGGGCTAATTGTGAAGTCTTGTTTTGAAGTCAAATCCTTAGTGAGCGAAGAAAAGATACGCTCCCTAATTAATTGAATCCAAGGCATAAGGCGACTGGGCTCCCATGAACTATGAGACAAGGCTTATGGTTTCGAGGAGAAGCAATTCTGCCACATCCTGTGTTCATGATTGGGAAGCGTGTCCCCCGAGGGTGGGAAGTGTCTGATGAGCCAGGGATTGGGTACACGTCATAAATTGCAGACATTTGCCAAGATAACTAACAGGGATTGAAGGGACTCGTCTGTAGCAACCTATCCTCGTACACTTTGCATGCATATTCATCAGCAGTCCCGGGGGATGGTCATAATTCATTTTCATTTTTAAACGTTTGCAGTTTGTACCCACCGCACGACGCTTACGGAAGATGAACCCGGAATAAATTGCGGAGCTCCGTAAAGAAGGTGTCCCCTGAAGCGAAACGAGAATGACTTACAAGGGATCGTTTTGGGGGGTGGAACGCCCCCTATTGATGGCATGCCAGCGGCAGCACGTGTCCTTTCATATCAAGCAGATAAATGATTGCACTGTCACATGAACATTCGCAATCCTTTTCTGGGTTCACCACCGTCGAACACAAGGTCTCCGTTTCCGTTTGAACGCACACGGCGCGGCGCGGCGTCTCGAATTTAAATTCCAAAAATCCGACATTCCATTAGGCAAGTTCACTACACTTCATCTTGCATTTTAAAGTTGCCACAGATCCGAAAGCTTTCAGCGTTCCGTCGGTGAATTATTGAGTTGCTCCCGCGTCGCCTCCATCACCGTGACAGGTATGGAAAGTACGGCCATAAGTTAGACTGTAACATTGACAGCACTAGATCTCGGATAATCATGAAAAATTAATACGCTTCCTTCCATGGAACACACGGAGCCCATCCCAAGTGCATTAGAGTGACGGGAAAACCGGCGTTAATCCCGCCTCGTGACGGGTAACTCAACCGAATTGCAACAGCAATGCCATAGAGTAAGCCACTTCGGCATTAAGGGCGCCATCGCACACGACCGCGGTGTGTGCAACCTGCATTCCAACAAATATACATTTTCATGCTCACTTTGAAGTCAAAACGCAGACGGAGAAGGAGAAGGAGGGCGAGTGAAAGGCAAAAGCAAACGGAGGGATGTCTGCGAATTAAATTGAAATAAGCTCTTCGTGTCTTTAATGGGCGCCAGCAGCATTCGTGATTATCTTTCTTTTCTCACTGGGTATGTGTGTGAGTGGAAGATTATAAAATGTGGACTTGTCCCTGGGAGCTCACGTGTGGGTCGTACATGGGAGTAATTAGCTTTGCTTTGGTTAACAAAACAAACAGAGTTTAAGGCAGGAAGTTGAGAAAATGAAATTAAACGACAGTCACCGATGTAACCTTGACCTTAAAGGCACGTTTGCACATTTCCCCTGAGATGGCTTCACCTTATTCAGGTTTGAGTTCGTTTAATTAACAAAATGTTAGTTGACAGCCCGAGGGACGGACCCAGTGAGCAAATCAACAAACGAATTAAACACACGACGCCATTGACATCTGCGTCATCTGCAGTCGATGAAAACAAAATGTTGTTGTTGCTCAAACCGAGAAACAAACAAAATTTGTTTATTTGAACAATTCGACACGCTGCCATGGCACATAAACAGACTGTAAGCACGCTGGAGCATTGAGCTGTCATCGTTATCTGACAGTTTGAGGATTGGCTCACATGCATGTGGTCTTGACATTTAAATATCGATACCACTTTCTACACCCTCTTTCTATTTCGAAATTTCCAACTCATTCATCATAAATGCATACTCCTCGAACCCCACAGACTTCTTCCAGAGAGGATCCCAATCTGACGTGTGTGTGTGTGAATGTCAGAAGTGAGTCAGTCAGATGTGGGATGACTAAATACAGCTGTCTTTGCTCAAGTGTGTGCAATACCTTGTCGTAAGTGATTGGCTTGAGTTTCTTTTTGAAGGGATGTTCTTAATAATTGTAATTGGCTGTTGCAATTGACGGCAGACACTCGGTGCAGTCTTCAAGTGGCTGGGGCAGATACGTCTTCCGTCTGCGGCTGTGTCGCATTCCAACGTATCAGGGGCTAATTGAGTGTGAGGTTGCACTCACCTCAATTAGGTGAACTTTTGGTTTTTGGGCGGCAGCAGAGTTTCATTGCGTTTGTGGCTCGAGGACGCTATAAAAACATTTTTCAGACTCTGGTACTTCGTGATGAACGAAATTGGGGAACGTGCGGCTCAGTGTGTCAGGGTCGCGGTTCGCTTTTTTTTGTTTTGTTTTGAATTCATCTTTGTTTTAATTTTTCTCTGTACATTGATATTACCCTTCCAGAGCGAAATTTAATAGCCGCGTGTGGGCCAAAGTTTGCCTTGAATGTGGAACGTAGAATTTTGGCAAGAGTCGTCGTTCTATTGAAGTGTTCCGTTATGTAGATTTGTTCTTGGTCCGTAACCGCATCGAAATTTGGTTTAAAATGTCTTGTTCCATGTTTAGAATTTCGAATGACTTCGAATTTTACGAATTCCAATTCGAATTTCCTGAATTCGAAGAGCCAAATGTTGTTTATTCATTTGGAGTCGGCTCTTCGCAAACTATATATAAAACTGGACTAGTGAATGTAGCGCAGAATACGGATCTAGTCCTCTATAAAATGAACGACTTTGACACTCCCTCAATATGTGGAGCCCCTCTTAATCTGTATGACAGCGCAAAATTGCTGCGTCCTACTGGATACGAAGTTAAGCCGAAAACTCAATGTCCAGGAACGTGCTATCGTAAATGAATGCAGTGACATCTAGTGGGGAACACCAAAATGTCAAAAGTTGGAACGTGAATTTGAAGTTACTACCAGATATCCAACTTCTCCCATTTGTATCCCTAACCCACAACGAAGATGTAATCCCTTGTATTTCACTTATACTTTTATAACGCTCGTCAATTCACCACAATATGGCGGCCGATTCGTGAATTTTGTGGGAAAAAAGCGGCAGCTTCATGAATTTAGTGGGAATCCATGTACTTTCCATGTAACATACATGGGTTTGTTGTTCGGAGGGTGTTCAAAAGTTGACTAGTATTCTTAAGGGAATTTTCTTAAATTGTTATATGGCCTTTCGTGGATAAACATGTATTGCAATGTCCACTTAATTGGAACTATTTGACCTAAAATGAATTCTTAAGTGTATATACAGCCTATTTATAAACCATACCTGACAAATTAACTCAACAAATTAAGTCCGCTTTATACACTTAATTCATGAATTCTGAATAACTCATGAATTCAATTTAAACAATTTGATAAGAACAATGACAAGATAGCCGTGGCGTAGTGGGTAAGTGCGTCGACTCCTACGCAGAGGGTGCCAGGTTCGAATCACCAATTTACCAACATTCATAATTCACGGCTCCACCTCTTTCGAGTCACTGACAATGTTCAAAGAGTGAAAAGAGGCTAGAAAAAGCTTCTCAACTAAACCGTTCGGAATCGGCATTAAACTTTATGTCCCTTCCACTCGTGAAAGAACAATAGCACGCACAACACGAGTGGTTGCTGAGAAGCTAGGCCCAGGTCCGCCTCGGACTGTAGCGCCAACCATATTATTATTATTATCTCCCATCGTAAATTGCTCAAAGTTTTAATGAATCGACTTCATGAACATAAGCTTTGTTCGTTCGTTTACCCCTCCATACTGTGTTGAAAATTGAACACCGAAATTTGAAAAAAAAACGTTCAAATAACGAGCGAATTTTCAAATAAGAACTCTAATTAACCCCATTACTAAGGTGGGGAGGGGTATCATCAAGAGCTCACACGTATTCACAGACAGGGGACAAAAAGCGTATAAAAAACGCTGTCAGATGAAATCAAGGGCCAAGGGAGGTAGAAGTTGGATATCTCTATTATAGGTTACCTCTGGTTACTACAGACTAATAATTTTGCGAATTTGGTCTCAATTTCTTTTAGTAACTTCAGTTTCTAAATGTACGCATATGTTTTTTGAAGTAAAAGGAAGAATAAAAGTTCACAATAGAACCCCGTGGTCCCGTGGATTTATACTGCTGTAAATAGCTTATAGGGTCTTAACATATTCCGCAATCTCCCGCCGATGCATCATCATTCCATCCCATCGCGGATGAACTTAATCGTCAGACAGACGAATCTTCATATAGGAAGACGTTGTTATTGGTGGCCACTGTAGAGATCTCAACATCCAACTATCACTTCGTTCACCGAGTCACTGTAGCGGCTTTCAGGCAGAAGCTATAGTGCCACATGACGGTCTGTCCTGGCTAAACAAAAAAAATTTAACATCAAGTACAGATATCGTAATCTCTTCTTTTTGAGTGCTCAAAAACTTGCCTGAATTTGACGCCAAGCTCATGTGTGCCCGGACACTGTGACCTTGCAGAGAATTGTGAAGAGGATGAACTTGCTAGAAAGGGCACTGGTTCCAGATGGCGATCTGCCATATGCCTATCGCAAACACATAAAATGGTCTGATCATCACTTGCACAAATCGTATGTAGTATACAGGCACTGAGTATTTTTTTTCATTAAAAAAAAAAGATATTGCCTACACTCGATCCAACACGATCACTCTTCCTGATCAGATTGAGTAGACCGAATCTCATAAGTCTCATCGGAGTTATAACCGGGCACTGTGCCATTGGAATTGCCTCTAGATTGTGCGAGGAGGATGAATAAACTATTGTACATCTTCTGTGCTCTCTGCTACCCAAGAAGAAGTTAACTACAAGCCAGGGTTGGGACTGTACCACGATTGTACTTTTTAACTAGTGCATAACGACAGTATGGCGCAGTAGGTAGAGTGCCTGCCCCTGGTTAGCTGGGTCCCCAGTTCGAACCCCAGATAAAGCAAAGTTAATAGTATGTAGGTATATCTACTTTCATTTTCAAATTTTCAAATCGACCGCATTTTCTAGCCAAAGTACAAAATCGACGACGCATTGCATTTCTCCCTCTTTATGCCATTTCTTGTTGTTTCTTAATCCCTTCTTAATCCCTTCGAAAGGAAATATGTAGCAGCGTTAACGTAGTATTTGAAATTTCTTAGAGATTTAATAGGCCACTCATCACACTTTGAACATTTTTAGTTCAAACACAGCTAGAAGCCTACTTCCTCAACAACCTGATTGAACTAAGCATCGTTAAAGTCAGTCATCTCCACCACCAACAGACCCGGGTGATAACAAATTAGGAAACTGACAAATATGACGGATTTTTTGACGCTTTATCACTCACTTTAGAAAGTAATACACGAAATAATGGCATTCTCTCATTGGCCCAAAAAAACGTCATAAAACACTGTCAAAAATGTTAAGAGGCAACAGAGCCAGCAGTCGACCACATTAACAAAAGGTGACTTCTGGTACATATGGAGGATAACAAATATTTTCAAGTGCATTCGCTTATTCCTTCTCTGCGAAACAGTCGAATGTGTATGCTTTCGACCAAACAAAGATGTTTGTCTATGGATTCTAAGAAATCCTTTGTAAAGTTGCCATTAATTCAATTTCCTAGGTAAGCCTGCAGCGACTCCTTGCTTCTTAGCTGAAAAAAAAATCCTTGTCAAAACAGAACCATTAGAAAATGGAGAAATTTGTATGTGCTCTGGAGTCCAAAAAGAGCGGCTATAGCATGATTTCATGTCCTTTGGCGGAATTTGCATTCCATTCCATGAGATCCACGAACTTTTGTTTTCCGAGAAATCGAATGGTTTTTATTGTAAATAATTCCACAAATGTTTCTCTATCAAATGCCTCAGACATATTCACAATCCAACGGTGAATTGATTGGAATATTAATAATAAAGTGCATTTTAAGTCACAAACACGTGGTAAACACGTCGAAATTCCCAGGAATTCGAATGGAATTCATACCACGGGTTTTCTTTTTCACAATCAGAATGCTTATTCATTTCATATGATACGCGAGTAGCGATGTAAGTGCGTTTTTGAAAGTTTTCACATTAATTGGGAGCTGGTAATGACAGGTGGTTTTTGAAAATTCTTGATCGCGTAGTAGCCATATTGACGGTCCGACTTCAAGTGAAATTCAGTAGCAGACTCAAACAAGACAAATCCCACAGTCTTCATGATAAGAAGATGTAGGTAGGGTATTACAGAGATAGCCGACTTCACAGCTGATTCCCCTCTAGTCCATCGACGAATTTGAGTGCTTTATAGATATTCATTAATTTTTGACGGTTATTCAGGAAATAACGTGAATGCCGTTCTCTGATTGGTCAATGTGGTTAGAGAAAACGTTGTAAAAAACAGTTGTCAAAATATTAAGGGACAAGAGAGGTAGAAGTCGGTCTCTCGGCAATACTTCATTTCTGATAGGGAGTTAGTGGTCCACGTTCATCAGATGTTTGGTTAAGTTAGCTAATACCATGTTTTCGTTCGAATGAACTTTTACTGAAACCTCAATAGGCCGTTTCCACTGAGGTTGAAGTGGCTTCGCTCTAAATTCTCGAATCATTCGCTCTCAGGGTATAAGTGCCCGCCAAAACAAATGTCACTCGCTCTCAATTTTTATATGGCCGCCAGAACAGCTGTCTGTTGACAGAAAATAATTGTGGAAGAACACCAGCCGTTAGAAAGAGGAAATGGTCACCACTGAAGTTCACTCAGTAGGCTCGTTCGGTTTGACAACCTCTCATGGACGGATGAATTCAATGGGGCTGCAACGAGGTTTACCAGAAACCACCAGGTTTTTAGACCCTGAAAATGTATGGCGGAACCTAGTAGTTTCCTCGCAGTTTCGTTCGGTGGAAGCGTGATATGAGAATGGCTGACTGCTGATTGGTAGTAGTTACACTTTGGCCTCCGCAAAGCCGCTCCGTTCCGTCAGGTTGTTGAAGTACTAGGCACCTAATAGACTTCTTTTTAAGGTAGAGGAAGCACTGGAGTTCCATAGAAGATGTAACATAGTTCCTTCTGCTCATCTTCTTTGCGGCTTTTCTAGAGTCATTGAAGGCCTTATCTGGAGGCGTGAGTTGAGATGTAATGTGACACCCAGTGCCGGTGGACCAACGACGATTTGTGCAAGTGAAGATCACGAGATGTTATGCGGTAGCGATATACAAATGGAAAATTCTGTTTCGGAAGAGGTATACTTTGATAGATTAAGTGAAGAACCTTCAAAACGAGGAAATCAGGATTCTCCCAAAGTCGAATTTTTCTCTATTCGATTTTTCACACAAAAACGTCCCTCTAAGTCAAACTCCCTCTAACTTGAACAAATTAGGGTACAACACTTGCCAAACTGTTTCCTTACGATGGATTTGATTTTTTCAGAGCTGTTTTCTTGTTTAGTTACTAAAAGATTGAGGGATTGATGAAAGAACTCGAAGAATTACAACGGCTGAAATAAAATAAAAACGATGAGGATCCCATATATCCAGTCTTGCACGTTTTCATTTGTCTTTTCCTTTTTTTATGCATTCACCTTTAGGTCTAAACTTGGCGTATCATACATTATGATAAATTTCGTCATTGGTAAATGTTATTATCATCATAGTGAGCGGTAACAGCGAAGTTCTAGTTGAAAAATTAAGGTTTTATTTCTAAATATTTCAAATTTAAAGTTTAAAAAATAATATATATAAAAATATGCCAAAAAAATATTCAGAACAACATCGGTTTGTTTTCTGAAAAAGTCTTTAATCATGGGACATAGGACAGAAAACTAGTTTATGCACATATGGTACAAAAAACGAAAACAAATTGAGACCGTGAATAATAAAGGTGAGTGCCCAAACCTGTTTATCCTCACCTTATTGAGATCGGTATTTCAAAAACTGATGCCGAAACACCAAAAGCAAATGGGAAAATTACGCGAGAGGACTTTTAAAATGACACTGGCAAGAAATGGGCTGGTGTCCGCTACAAAAAAAAATAAAAAAAAGCATTCTACGAAAAAAAATATATATATAGAAAAAAATATGGGCCCGATCAAATTTCTACAAAGAAGATAAAAACTGAACTGCAAATGATTATAAACAAGTCAAAATCCACAGGTTAGAGTCCGACGGAAACTGAACATTTCAATCAAATCCGTCGTAAGGGAACAATTTTATGGAGAATGAACCACGAAAACTAAAATTATGTAGCTTTGCTAGCCACCAGAATTGAAGTATTACAGAGACGCCAGACCTCTACCTCTCTTGCCCCTTAAAAAGTTCGACAACTATTTTTTCTTATATCGTTTTCTCAAAGCATATTGACCAATCAGAGAACGGCATTCACGTTATTTCCTGAATAACCGTCAAAAATTAATGAATATCTGCCAAAAAAGCACTCAACTTCGTCGATGGACTAGGGGGCAATCAGCTGTGAAGTCGGCTATCTCTGTAATACATCATTTCTGCTCGCCAATGTATGTATGTCAGAATAGGGCTATAAACGACTATTCTAATTAGCACTTCAGAATTCCAAAAACATTGCATTACTGCAAGGGTCTGTTACATTTCATCACCGGCGAGAATTTCTTGGCGAATAAGTAACATATTGAGACCGGGTTTGGAGGGGGTTCATATTCAGATTACACATTGTAACTTGGGGTATTCTAAAATTTGTTTGCTGACAAAGGGCATGCGTACTCAAAAGATTTTGAAAAACAATGGACTCCCATACCGCAGGTCACTCTAACTAGCGGTCATTGCCACAAATAGCAAAACACGGAACAAGGCTTATCCCTTCATCACCAGTTCGAGTGAAACAAGAAACAAAAACACAAGCCCTCGGTGTTCACCAAGTGCCAGAAATTACAGCACAGAACTCATTATAATTCCCCGCACATCTGTGACTGAGATATTGATTTCCTGCGACTTAAGGACCTTTTTATTGGCAACAAGCGCCGTATCCCAGACCCATCGAAAGTCACCGAATCCCGCCCCAGCGTGAAATCGAAGATTTTCGAAATATGATTGCCGAGGCTTTCCGACAAATTATATTCATAACGACCCCAGTGACGGTGCCCTGAAGAGAGCCATTTGCCAGATGCTTGTCAATGTCCGCTATAATCTATACAATGATTAATTACACTTCCATTATCAGCAACCCACACCTCAGCTATCTATCAAATTACATGTAGGCTACGATAATCGATATCGATATGTTTACGTGTGTGCAGGGCGAGAGAGGTACTTACCTGCGATACAAGCGTGGATAATGAGAATCGCCACAAATATCAACATCTTTGCTGGTTCAAATCCACTGTCTGCCATTTGCGGAAACCGTCTCGTCGAAATTCCCCTTTCGCCGCCAGCCGAAGCGTGTATCCAAAATCGGTCGAACGAAAAAGCGAAAAACAAAAAGAAATCAGTCTTGATGGTCCTTGAAGTGCGTCACGATGTATTATCCACTGAGTTGTGTCCAACGTTCGATTTCAGCCGAATTTTTCGGTAACTAACTGAAGCCTGAGTATCTCACGGGAGTACTGAGACGCAATCCACATCACTTTCATCACCACTGTCGCGGCCGGAACACGGTCGATTGCATTTAACATGATACACTCCGACTCACTGCAATGAGAGTTCCCGTTCATCCTTTAGCCCATCGCTACGGACAAACGCATTCCAATCTAACTGACGCGAGTGATGCGGCTCTGAGTTCTGCCTGCGTTCAACTGAAATTTCGATTTCAAACATAAACAGAAACACATTATTGATTACATATCGCAGGTACCTGTGGAAAAAATAAGAAAAAAAAAAAGAGAAGCAATGAACAGGAGGATTATTGGGCAAACATTTTAATTGGATCCACTTGCAGAGCTGCGAACGAATTTTCCGTTCACAGATCTGACCTACTTGCGAGTGATTTTTAAACGAACTTAATTGGAAAATTCCCTCCCCACGCTGGCCCGCTTGCGAGACACATGGAGTGTGTGGAGAGCGGGCGTTCTTCTTTTTGAGTTTCGAAAAGTGCAAAGGTATGCTCCTGTCAATCGCTGATAAGCCTAATGATTCTTGGCTTACGTAATAAAAATTTCGCATTTCGTTAAGTTAATAGAGGCGGTGGCACGGTGGTGGCGGCAGTAGCGGAAAGGACGGAAGTGCATTCATTAATTAAAGCGTCGGGTTGATTTATTGCACGAGTATGTATTGCAGTTCCGAAGGAAAGCACTCGACGAGGAAAGCATGTCCCTGCGACACGACTGGTGCGGGAAGATGTATGGGATAAGGTTGAACAATGGATTCATTTACAAAGCATTCGGTCCATTAGCCATGATGCCTGGACGTCAGTGAAGTGTGTTCAGAAGGTTATGTGCAAATTGCATTCGGAGCGTGGCATTTGTTGTGCCTTGATGTTTTCAAGTAGTTAACCGCGCAAGGACGCAGTTGACATGCTTCATTAAGGATTGAATAAATTGTGCAAAAACTATGGATGAAGTGGAGTATTTGTTGCGACTAATGAGGAGTTATGTGGTGGAAGATGACAGAGTGGACGGTAACTTTATTGAGTTGGTTCGGAGATGACAAGTCAATACCAACGATTGACGGCGTTTTTTGAAAAGTGATTTGTGTGTTCAGTGAGTTTTAGCTAAGGTTCCAACCATAATAGACGTTACGAGGCTTGAGTACACTTAAGAAATAGCGGGAATATACAGAAATGATGTGCATGTGAAATGATGTGTATACAGAAATGATTATCACTTCGTTAGTTTCGTTCAATTAGTTTACGTAAGGGCCAACCATAATAGACGTACGTTAACTCTATTGTATGTGGATGTAGAACTACTGGTAACCAGATACCTTGGTAATGGAAGGGAAAAGCGAAGACAGGTGCATCGCATCGAGACAATTCGAAGTTCTAGTCAAAAAGCTCTCACTCTTGAACATTCCGATGAATGGCTTAATAAGAGCACCAAAAAGGACTGGAGCAATGAATTTAGAATACACAGACTGACATAAAAGCAAGGAACTAGAGCTGATGGAGGAATAGGGGGAGGTGTATTTTGGCCCAGGACAAAGTACTTCCAACCCACGTGCAAACGCACTAGCATCTTAAAACCAGAAATGCGTTCAAATCAATCTTGGCAGGAACTATAACAACTGCGACTTAGCAATAATTTCGGATAGTCATGCAGCTAGCTTGGCACTAGACTCCTACAACATCCAATCCAAGTTTAGGTGGGAATGCCAATAGAAGCTGAAAGCGTGGAGCAGGACGAACGGAGTAAAACTCTGCTGGATACATGACCGACTCCCTAACTAGGAAAGGAGCATCGAAATCTTTTAAATTCCCAAATAAATTCTGCCCCGTAGGAGACCATGTCATCAGAGAAACATTCAGGGAACTAGAAAGAAGGAACCGGACGAAACTTGACATGAAGCAGACCAAGAAACTCTTGGGTCGATATAATGTATGTATCAGAATGAGCAATAACAACCTCTGTATCCTCTCAGGCCACCTAACAGGGCATAGCAGACTCAAGGAGCACCAAAGCAAACTAGAAGTACCACAAGAAGTTCTCTGCGGCTTCTTTGTAGATTCTAAAGAAATTTTAGAATATTTACTGGGATTTTGTGAGGCGAAGCACTAGCCCACAAAAGACCACGATATCTGAGCGAGGACCCAATATCAGATAAAAATTTAAGTCACTAGAACCAGTTCTCATTCACTCATTAATAAAGGAAACTGGCTTGTTCTATCCAAGCCAGTAATCCAAGTCTATGCTCTAGAATTAATCTGATACCATCGCCCAACGACCCCTATGCTCTAGAATTAATCTTCTACCTTCGCCCAACAGGACTCCATAAGCCTCAACACAATTCTGAAGTGAACTGTATGTGAAGGGAACAAGGTCGTGGTGCAATATACACTCAACAATAATGATAATTATAGCCAGATAAATCGCCATTTTTCAAAGCGCAAAAAATGGCTTCTTGGAACCTAGATTAGGTTAGGTGATTTGATTGACTACTCCAGTGATAGTGCCGTTAATTTGATCCCAACGGCAAATGGTGACTGGACCCAATTTGAAAACCAGATGAGAGCGTATTAACTTTGCTGTCACTGGGATTCAAACCGGGGACCCCGCTAACCAGGTGCAGGCACTTTACCAACTGCGCCATCCAGCCGTCTTTCTTGGAACTTATGTTACATTCCAATATCAATTACAATTAACGTACGTAGAGAGTTCAGAAGAATGGATAATCTCAAAAGCAGATGAAGGAATGTCCTGTTCCTCTTCGAGAGATAAGATCTGCGTGCAGTGTTTCTCAATCTATCGAATGACTTCGTGCTGTTATGGGAATTAATGCCAGTTTGTTTCGAAATTTAGGTGAACTTGGTCTAAGCAGCGGTGCTGTTCTTTGTAGTATGCCTAGTCACTGTAATTATTAATCACTTCATTGAATTGTTCTCAACTCTAGTTCTCAGTTTAGTTCTAAGTTATTTTCATAAATTGTATATTTTAATCAGAAGAAGTTTGTATTCAATAAATAAAAGACATATCTTTCTTTTATCTAGTTATTGCATTATAGAGCAATGCAAACATTGTTAACAGAGGTTCTGCACCAGAACTGTGAAGCCGTCAGAAACAGACACATCTTTGAAGGAGATGAGTTAGTGGTTGCGGCTTTTTTCCCACCAGATTTGTATTCACTTTATATAGCGCAATAAACTTTAAGTATTGTAGTGGCCTATATTTGCTCTGGTAAGCAAATATAGACCACTACAGTACTTAAAGTTTATTCCGCTAAGGGATGATCAGTACCAACCCTTCATTGTCCACGGCACAATTTCGCTCGAATAAATGAATAAACATTAAGAGGGTAACTGCCACTGCACACTTTCTTAAAACTCGTACAGACTGTTCCTCTCTTCATTCACACAGTGCTTCAAAAGCCGTTCTCGATAAGATTGGCACCAAAAATTGATAACGGTCTTCAGTGGAGAGGTTTAAAACAGGCATTTTTTCACTATGAGAGCGGCCCCGTTTCGGGAGTAGGGGCAATTTTCGAAAAAAATTACTTAAAATGAAAAAAAAATTTTAAATGACGATGGCAACTCTTACAATTAAGTTCTATACTGAATTGGAAAGCCATAAATGTAAATAAATAGTTGTTGAAAAAGTTTTTTGCAAAATTTGAATGCAAACACAAATTTTTGATAAAAAATAAAAAAAATAAACGTAGACCATTATTTTTGGAAAATTGTGAAATGATGTGATAAACCAATATTTTGGAAAATTGTGAAATAATGTGCTAAATATGCTTTTTCTGATCAAGGTTTATGTCTTGTTTTTGAAAAAATTTAAATTGTAAATAACTACTATAATTTTGTTTTTTTTTGGTATTTAGGTGGTCTTTTTTTGAGGCAAGCGAATGAGTAATAAATTAAGCAAAAAACTACATCAGCATTTTTCTAATATAACTCTTAAATAACAAAACACCGTTATCAAACCTTGGCGCTTAAGCTATCGTACTTGTACACGTCCTTCAAGTGCAAAAGCTGTAACTTTGTATTTTTTTCAAGAACAAACCCGCAACATCTTTTCCCCAAAAGTGTGAAGGTGAATGTGAACAAAGCGATTGAAATAAAACACCTTCACCTGGCATCAACCAAACATGTTCAGCACCAGGCAACAACAAAGCCACGCTCTTCAGAATTTTTGCACAAAAATTTGACCAACAGTAGCGTGTTATTTTTGGCATTCTCCATGAGGACCCAGGCATGAATGCTGCTGGCACTACTTCAGATTAATGAAATGCATTCCACAAGGTTGCATACACATACACAGTGATTCGTGTTGAAAATAACGGTAAACAACACGACGTAGTTGAGTGCTTTACAAGAGTCCCACAGTCCACTCCGAACCCAGAGAGAAGGAGAAGCAGTGCTATGAACCATAACTAAATTCGTCCTTCCAGAAGTGGCCTTAAATGATGTTGGAAATATTTACGACAGATAATAATTTCACCGAGGATACGTTCAACGCCACAACCAGGTACATTTTTATTTCATCATCTACCATCATTTTGTTGCGATTTCGCACGAGATATCATAAAACAGTGAATTTGACGTGCAATTTTCCGGCAGTCAATCTGTATCAGGAATCCGGGGAAAAAAAAACCAATAACATTGACATCTTAAAAACACCACCCAACGTGAACAGCGCCACTCAACGAAATGACAAATGTCAAAAACTCCATGACACGACATCCCCCATCCCTGCGGCATTGAATATTGCTACCCGTCAAGCTATCGCACGTCAAGGAGGACACAACTTCGGCTGAAGGTGATTGATGCATAAATTATTTCCACATGATACATTCCATTTCCGGGAATCATAAGACGAACCTCATTCCATCATCGCTGTCATTGTCGGTTGAACAAATGTAACTCCATTCATCTGGCGAGTGAAAATAACCCCTCAACTTTATGAATACTAACTTTGTTCATTTTCGGATTTTTTAATGAAAAACCGTTCTCTGCGTCGGGCATGCGGCGCGGCTTAAGTGGTCCCGTTGTCAGAGGGACGGGCTTCAATTTAAATTTTATGTCTTTTGACGTGTTTTGTACGCACTTTCAATAAAGTTTCTTTTTGACAGGGATTTACCATTATTGACTCGGATTGACCCTGCTTCTCAGGTGGCACCTGGGTGTCAAGGCGCCACCTCATGCCGTTATAAGCCCCCGCAACGATGAGCCTTGTTTGTGTGCACAGGGACAGATATCAGTATGTTTAAAAAAAAAAACAAACTTTCCTGATGCCGCGAGGGCTTCTCTCCTCCGAGACGGTGGCATGTTTGCGCAGAGGTGTATTAATTCAAATTTATTGTGGATGCGCTGTTTGTGTGTGTTTGAGGGTGAAAAGGATTTTCCAAATTGCCGCCCACACGCGGGCGAGGATGCGTTCATCTGGTATATTGCTTTTGACAAGGTTCCGTTGATGTGTTGTCAAAGTAAAAGCATTAAGTGTGCGCCCTGGGCATTGTTTGCTCGCTTGAGTGACAGGTGCTTCATGTAATTGCGTCTGCCGGGTGCAAATGACTCTTAATCAACTCACTGACACTCGTATCGTTTCTCAATTTAATGGAATTTCGGGGGAAGGAAAATAGTTCAAATAAAATTGGATTGAAATTTTTCGTTGTTGACAACTTTGGCGGCGAACGAGTGCTTTGATCGTTCTTTTTTTTGACAGACAGACAGGTTAGGTTGGGTGACTAGAAAGAGCAGTCACAATTAGGCCATAATAGGCCCGTTGTGTTCAGTGCCCATTGTGATCCCTGTTTCAGCTCTGTTATGTCGGTGTATTCAGCCACTCTACCTCATGCTCCCTCATGAGCATTATATTAGGCCCTTTAGTGCTTTACATCTCGTCGAACATGTCGAAACTAAGGGACATATTGAAATAGAGTATGCTGACCGATTGGAACTAGTTCCGACAGTGGACATATTTCCTGGGTCTGGAATGACCCAACTGTACCTCAGTGAAATTAATATCGTCATCACCTTAAAAGAGAAGCATTGATGGTAAGTCACCATTTGGTAGACGCGATGAGTCATGGCCATGACTAGCGCGTTCATCAACTTCGCAATTTACTGGAATATCGCATACGTCCTCGCATCCACGTGAAGTGAATACGAAATGAGTTCGACGTCTGTTCATGAGAAAGGCGTCAGTTCAGGAATGCCTTTCAGTGGAAAGGGAGTGAATATAGGAATTTGTATGAATAATGAAATCGCGATGTTTTCAAGTCGTGACAGAGCTAGAGTTCTCGTAGACAATGACGGCGACCGAATGGATGTGTGTATGTCTAGGACCCTGGAATAAATGCCTTTTTTTTGCTCCCTCGTCTTTCTTCAAAGCAGCGACTAGTAATCAAACATCTACGACAATCTGAATGGAATGCTAGTTGAGAAGTTTTTCTCGAAGAGAGGTTGAGGTGACCGATGTCCCGAGAAAGGGACGGGTTTCCATAGACATTTAAAGCGTTTTAGACTACCCACTGCCACATGTCTCGTTGGACTTATCTGGCAGAGGAAGATTAGGAATTATGTTCAGTAGAGTGAAAAGTGTTCTCCTTAGAGCCCTACTGTTATGCTTAATGCTTAAAAGGTGCTGAAGGGTCTTAAGTTCCTCCTGAAGCTGCCAACATTATCGAGCGTCTTGCACCATATCGTAACTATGTCCCTGACTAAGTCTGACCATCGTGCAGTCACCATTTGTCCCTTGGATCCGATTAACGGCATTATCATTTTAGTAGTCAATTAGTGGTAGTAGTCTGACTAGAGGTATCACAATGGACAAATATGGTCTAAGTGTGCTGGTGAATGCACTAGCAGCGTAACCCAACCTAAGTCTGACCGTCGATATGAATAACGAGTGCACAATGCGTGGCTGTTCACCTCATTCACATCCAATGGACCCTTTGACTTGATTAAACTTAATTCCTTTATTCCTGCGGGGGAGGTAGGGCCGCAACAAAGATCTCCACCGTACACGGTTCTGGGCCTTCTGCTTTATCTCTTTTTTATTTCTCTGCTTTATCTCTCTTGCCAGTTCTTGCCTTCCCCTTTTATTTCATTTTTCACGGACCTCATTCAAGTTCTTCCAATCTTAGGCCGCCCTGTTTTTCTGTTTACTTGACGTTCCACTCTCGGGTTTGACGGCGTATGCTGTTGTTTGGTCTTTCCATGATGTGTCCTATCCATGGAAACTTCCTTTTCTTGATGGCATCTCCATTCGTCGACTGCACTGTCTCGGCCATATCGAGCGCATGGACAGCGATGCCTCCTGGTACGAGGAGGGGGAGACCGAACCCCCGGTATAAAGACCAATTAATCACGAATACGTGTCGCCGTGGCGTAGTGGGTAAGTGCGTCGACTCCTACGCAGAGGGTGCCAGGTTCGATACCCGAATTTACCACCTTTGATAATTCACGGCTCCACCTCTTTCGAGTCACTGACAATGCTCAAAGGGTACTCCTGTCTAGAAAAAGCTTCTCAACTTCGCCGTTCGGTCTCGGCATTAAGCTGTAGGTCCCTGGTGGCTGAGAAGCTAGGCCCAGGTCTGCCTCGGACTGTAGCACCACACATATTATTATTATTATTATAATCACGAATACAAGACAACTTGGTTTTGAGGACTGAAAGCAGCGTGCCCAGGACCGTCAGCGATGGAAGGCTGCAATTGCTCAGGCTCAGACCCTCCATGGGTCGTATGCCTGATAAGTAAGTAAGTAATGGCAATTGGCAATTCATGATGACACACCCACTCCTTCCCATCTTCGATCCATATGTGGTCCGCAGAACCACAGCCCACCCATCCTCTAATGTACAGACGTCCAGAAGGATCTGGACGGTATGCTGGTTGAGACGGATTCCTCTCGAAGATGAGATGAAGTCAGTTCCGTCTAGAGATATAAATGGATGGCTTTCTGCGCTATTCAAAGGAAAGGGAAAGACAACACATCCTTGAAGGGTTCGTCTACTACCTACTCTCTATATTTTCGTATCATCAAGTTTTCCCGTCTAAAATGGCAACATAGCTTCAGCCGGAAGAATCTTCCAATCTGAGCTTGTGGAGCAACGAAACACTGGACGTCAACAAATTGGATCACACAACTCAAGGGGGACCTCTGCCGGCTAGTGTTGCGTAACTGGAGACAGCTACCGAGAGATCAGTTCGCCTGGAGAGGCATGTTGGGTGAGGTCCAGATCCACCTCAGAAGAAGAATGATGTTTTCAGTTTATCACACAAGTCCACACTAGTAGCTGATGCATAAAATTCTCAATCGACTATCGTTCTCCGTGTTTGTTATCACAAAAGTGATTGGGATCGATATCGTTGAAGGCTCCTTCCATGTCAAGAAATACTGCAAGGATGAAGGAATTGTCTTCAAGGGGTTCTTGAATTGTTCCCATCAGTGTGAAGCAGGTGTACAAACCTTAGAAAAATACGAAAAATGCATAGATGCATCTCCTCCTGCAATACGTCCATTGACAGTTCAAACTTACTTGGTTATTTACAATCAATCAAATCGAACAACCCCACCACTCCAATGTCACCCTTAAAAATACGTTTCCAGAAGATACCCACTGTTGATTAAACAATTGCCCTTGCAAGCGCATCAAAAACCAACACTCAGATGTAACTGAATTCATATTCAGCAAATTCAATCGAACTCCGTCTGATGTGCACGACATCGCACAGAGATGCTTGGGAGCTTCTCCTTGAAATTTATTGAAGCAAATTTGTTAAGCTCTGAAATGGAAAAAAAGGAATTCGCTTTCACAGTGTATGTGTGTGTGTGTGTGTTGTCCCCACACGATGAGACTGCTTCTGGCACGGTTGAGAAAATTGAATAAAGTCGTTTACAAAAAATTACAGCGCAGATGTACGTGTGTGGTTGCGTTTTCAATATGAAACGCAGAATAACATTTTACGATGTCTGAGTTGCAGACTGTGTCGCTATTTCAGTTTTGATGACGTCTTGTCCTTGAAGTAACAGCTTGCCAGCTTTATTTTTTCCAAGTGCAAATTTGCTATTTTTGCTACCGTTTCTCGTATCAATTCGTTTGGAAACTGCATAAAATTCGCGGTGCGTTAAGTGGTAAAGTACTCATTGCACGGATGTAAAATTCTGTGTTCGAGATTTGACGGTCGCATGAAGGAATTCTGTGAAATGTGAAACGTAATTGATGCAGGGCGACTTTTGCAATCGAGGGGATAAACAGAAATGATGCAGTGATCATAATAACCATCATAATTAAGCCTCGTTAAGTTTCGTTAAGTTTCGTTCACTTTGCTTGTGGACGGCGTGGACAAATCACCCTCTACGTTCGTTAACCCATTACTCCCCTCTATCCTATTCTTGTGACACTATATTCAAAATATTTTTTACAAGTTAGTCTTATAATGCTCTAAAAATAGGACAGTAGAGAGGAATGGGTTAATGAAAGCAGGTGTTTTTTATTTCACTCCTACAAACAATTAGGGACACTTTAAGCTACTTTTCGTTCAGTTTTTTCAAATGAGTAAGTTTAGTTGTGCCATTTGTGCTTGGGCCTTTAGACTAGTGGTGCGTCAACCCGGGTTAAAAGTCGAATTAACCCGGTTTACACCTAAATCAGCTCAAACGTTTATTTCAAACCGAATTGGCAAAACAGATGAAACGAACCGAATATATAAAAAAAACTGTAGACGTAATGGCTTAGCTAGCCCGTGGGCCTATCGCTTCCCTTTCCAACACAATCTTCTAAGCATACACATAGAACACCGAAGTCAACCCGAAACAAAATAGAATTGGACAATACAACTCGACTTGCTCCATTCCATAATCCATATATTTCGCTTTCGGTTCATCATCAGACCGAGTATGTCAAGCCGGGTTTCAACTCGGTCTGTTTCTATTTTAACCCGGGTTAACTCGGTTTGCAAAACTTTCGGGTTGGCACAACACTATTAGACTCTAGATACTCGTGTTAGTATTGATATACCGTGAGACTTCTCTTTACGGACACCTCTCTATAAGGGGCAACCTCCCTTACGGACAATTCGTCATGATCCCGGCATGAAGGTATTGGTGTATTTCAATCCCTGGAGAACGGGAACCCCTACATAACGGAGGGATGATCCCTCTGCTGTCCGCTATAGAGAAGTTTCACTATACAACTCAATCTTGCCCAATGCCTAATGGCCTTGATAGGCTTTCGATATTCCAACAGAGTGGTGCGAAATTTTGAGTTTTGAAATAACTGAGCGATGACACATTTTTGCATCGCCTCTTTATGCACGACAAACCCAGCCTTAGTCTTTAAAGAAGGACTAAAGAAAACCTGCATTATATCGAACTGTCCCCGAACCTTAAGACCAGGATCTTTTTAAGCTTGGTACGGTTTCAGCTTGTTCGTTTAGGGCTTATCCCTTAGTGGTGGTTGTGGCTTAGACCCAAGATCACGGGAAGAAGTGGATACTTTATCAAGTCTTGGAGCTTATCACGGCTATTGTGCGACTCTGAGATGTAAAGAGTATAGGATTCAGATCGTCGTGGAGTTGTAAACTCAATTAACTCAACTGAGCTCTGCAAGGGGGCTACATAATTGGGGCGTCGTTAGTCCAACGTTTTCTGTACTCTGACTCTAGATAGCTAAACTGGATGCCCTGACAGCCTATTGGCCGCGGCTCACTTAGACGAACGTGTTGCGTCCACTGGGCCCTTTTTTAGGAGTATGAAGCTACCGTGAGACCTACTGCATATCTAAAATCTGCCAGATTCATGTGCGAACCCTAGGAGGTTTCTCAAGCCAACACCGCTTAGGTCTTCTAGATCCGAGAGAGAACTGAAAATTCCTTCTTTTCACTGCTAGGGCGTTCGTAGAGCAGAAGTCTTTCTTCCTCGTCTCTTCAGAAAAAATTGTTATGTGGTCTGTTCAGTCGCATTGCATGTGTATCTGTGGCAGAGTGTCCGGTGAGAACTCCTATTAGCGGAGGTATATCCCTGCGATCTCCTGCGATCTCTTCTGGGTCGGATTCATCTATAGGACACTTGTTGTGGATTCAGTACTGGCTCTATACAGGGCTTCGTCCAGATCCTCCCAGATCTGACCGCTTCTTCGCAAGACTGTCGCCCAGCTCCAAGCGCGCGAGTCTGTCCGTCCACATACTTGGATTCCAGAATGTTCCTATAGAGGGTCATCGTATTCCCCAAGGATAGCTATTATTGTCGCGTGGCTATCAGAAAAGATGGTAATCGATCCGCCGGGAACGTCTTGGTCTTTCAGAGCGAGCGCCGCCGCATGTATGACAGCCACTTCGGCTTGAAAGACACCGCAGTCGTGTGTCTGGCTCTACCCAGGGCTTCGTTTATTCTATGGAGCTGAGTGGCGTATACACGTACGGGGTTGCCAGAGACTGTCCGCGAACATTCGTTACCTTGGATTCTAGTATGTCCCTGTACCCAACAGAGAGACACACCGTTGGGTGTAGATATCTAAGGATATATCGTTGACGCTCTGTCTGCAAAGTCCAACCAACTTCAACGTCCGAAAGTCTGATGCTATGTCTTTTATGGCTGCGTGGCTGTCAGAAAAGATGGTGATCGATTCGGCGGTAACGCCTTGGTCTTTCAAAGACGCCACAGTGGTCCCTCAGTATTAGGCATTTTTCGAAGAGGTTACAGAGGATTCCAGTCCCTGTACCAACGCTCGTCTTTGAGCCGTCGGTTTATAGTCGGGGTATAGGGCATTGTTTCCGGTCCGGAAATCGTTTATAGAAGCTCTTTTCCGGAGCCGAGGTTGGTGAGAGGTAATCGGTTCACCGGATGTTCTGCTAGGATTTCAAACTTTTTAGTACGGTCACCTTCCGAAATCCCGCGTCTCTGAGCCTCAGGGCCGAATAAATAGAGAGGAATGAGGATGAGGATGGCTTCAAGCGCCGATGTTATTCTAAGACAACCTGTAATGCCAACGCATGCCGTTGTTTGTATTTGGGCAAGCTGTGTGAGGCTATATTTCTTCCCTTCTTCTTCTCCACGTTAAAACGGGTCTCTGAGTGAAAGGACCACGAGGCACAAAGTCTCAAATAACAACAGACCACCACGGTAATTCAAAAACATACACCTGACCTTGAATCCTGTCCTCCACAATCGCCCAGACTCTATTTACATTCCTGCCCCCATTAAAAACCATCGGTCACAGGCCAACTGAACCCACGAAAGCACAGGCAGTCATCCAACAACAAAGACACCATCTAATCATCATAAAATCAACGAATGAAAAATACAAGTAAATTCCCATTTAAGTGCTCCTCGTTGACACTAATTCAAGTGAAAACAGATCAAGACCCAGTCAACGAGATGAAAAGATATAAACTTTGAATTTGGAAAAGGTGACGATGCGCAATAGATTTCCATCTCTCACCGAGAGTAAATGTTGTTCGGGTGAGTCTTCAAGTGAAATCCTAAAGACGCCCAGCAGAATTGAACAGACACACACATCCGAGATGAAAGCGTCCATCACTTGGTGCGGTGTTAAGCGAAAACCATTTTCGCTTTAAATAAACCGATTAGCCGGATCAGTCCGGCCGGTCTGGCTGTCTGGGCGATCAGTCCATGCACTTGTCTTGGGGAACATCTTTGATGGACTGCTAAAAATAAACGGATATGCAATCCAATTGCTTTCTAGCGGTAATTTGAAGGTGATTGACAGAATGATTCCACGATCGATTTGTGAGCTGTCATTTCCGTCTCGCAGATGATCCATGATTTTGTGTGGGATGTAGCTCAGGAAGCTGTCAATGTAACGTGGATTGGGAAAACATGAAAAAATATATCCACTGACAGCCAACAGACTGAGGTTTTCATCTTGACAAGATTTCAGGTGCCACTGAAGTGATAAAAAACCGTGTATTCAGTTAACACAGCCCTCTCCCTCGCGGAAATCTGCCCAAAGTCGCATAAATCAGAAGCTAATAAGCGGTTAAATATTCCATCCAACACCTCAGCCACTGGGTGTCATCAATCTCGGGACATATTTCCAAAAGCCTGTAACGCTCACACATTTCTTTTCTATTTCCGTATCTCAAAACGACCGCAAGTCTGTGCCAGAACTATTTTAATGGTGTGGAACGAGCTTGTAAGAATGCCTACTCTACCAGACGCAGGAACCCTTTATGTCACGCAACCCACACAAGCACTCAAACGTACGCACCAATTTGCGCTGACAGTTGGGTTGCGGTGTGGTTTTCCTTCGTTTCTTTTGCGTTTCTTCTATTTTTCGGTTTTCCCATTTGGTGGAGCGACATTTCTTGAGTGACGGAAACGGAACTGTTGCGTGACAAAATAAAAGACAGTTATATCGATAATAACATCTACACACATACAACAGCTAATGTGTTTGCCTGACGATTGCGTTGTGACCTGGTCAGCGGAGCCAGCCATCGGCGCATTAGAATTCGATTTCGATAATTTTGATGGGACTTCTATTGCCGCAGGTACAGTCGGCGATGCGTTCGATTGGGCACGGAAGAGAAGGTCGCTCTGAACAGAATGAGACCCAATGCTTCTTCTCTTTCCCTTGGTTGAATAAACATTATATCCTGGTGCCCAATTTATCCTCATTACGCGAGTCATTTATCTTCCGGTATTCGATATTGAAAAACAGACTAATGATGGCTCAATTGGACGAGTCGGTGTTTGGTGGGAATGGCGACTGTGAGGAGTGTGAAATGAGAGGGCTGCAGATATCACGGTAGATTTACTCGGTTGTTGGTTTCGGAGGGTCCTTCCTTTCACGTGACTGAGGGTCGACATAATTTATGGATTAGTTTAAAGAGTAAATAAATCTTTTCCATAATTCTTAAAGCCTCAAGCCCCAAGTGACGGGGGAAATCGAATGAAATTGGATGGACGGAGTGCCAGCTTACATGGCGCATGTTCCATGGGGAATCAAACAAGTGGGGAAAAATATGGTTACTCAAATAGTCCATGTCCATGTTCTGTAAACGAAACTATGATACTCTCGATGATTGAAACAAGCACATGAGCCCAAAACAAGGAGTTGTTGCTGCCGGACGCATTTATAATCTTGATTTAGTGTAGGTTAGTCTATGTTTGACATGCTCAACTAAGGTTGACAGATGGAATGAGAAAAAAAGGAAACAACTTAAGAAACAATGCATTGTGACCAGTCGATATGACTTGGACAGTTTTTTAAGTTTCGTTAAGTTTCGTTAAGTTTCGTTAAGTTTCGTCAAGTTTCGTTCACTTTTCTTATTTAAAAGAGAGAGTCTATGACCATGTAAGCTGGTGTTTCACACTTCGAAATTCTAGTTCCGTCGTGACAGCTTTAGATTACTTAGCTCAATTGCGGTTCGACTTCCAGTCTCTATAGAAGAGCCTATATTAGACGTTTGCAACTTGGCATGATAGATGAAAATAAGATAACTGAAACATGTGGATAAAGTACATAAGCCGTGTAACAAGGGTATAAACTATATAGCGTAGCTCCCCATCAGCAGCAATGTACTGGTTATTCGCAAAATTCTGCGCCCTTCTACGTTTATTTAAAAATTATTAAAATTACAGAAATATCATAAAACGTAAGCTTGAAATCTCTTACAGCTTCTTGTAAAGGCCAAATCAAGATGCTGCGTTCGGTCGGGCTTTAATATTTTGCGTTGTATGCCAAAGATTGGCAGCCTCAGTTTCCCAAAGAATAAATAGAACGCGCGTATTTTACAAGTCAAATGTTCTGAAATACACTTAACAACAACAATAAATGCTATTACTATTAAGAAAATGCCTACAAAAAATGAATTACTTTCAGAAAAAATTAAAAATTAAAAAAAAAACACGTGCCATTTAAATTGTTTCAAAACAGTCAAAGCGTCACAGTCAGTAAACGTTTCTCTTATCGCAGGTTGATTCCGAAAGCTTTCGACGAAGTGGTGGGCTTTTTAAAATAGTGCACCTAGCATTTTTGTTTTTGATTTTATTTGGTGCGATGCGATTCAGAGCGTCTCAGTTCATGCTCGACAAAATATTTGTGTGGCTTGCCAGCTGCAAAATTCGCATATGATTAACGAAATTTTCGCAATTCTTCGTGGGCGACAATATAATTTTGCTCATGGGAGTGGGTGTATTCGCTCATTTACCCATTTGCGTTTGACACTAGATCATGTGCATTATAGTTGGCCCTTGCGAAATTGATCGCCCTCTACGTATGCGTTATAGTCGGTGCTGAAATTAAGTGTCTGACTACGTTTCGTTGAGTTCAGACATAAACTTAGCTTACATCGAATTGGACATAACAGTAGATGTAGTCGCACCTCGGACTGTAGACAGTCTCGGACCGATTATCATTATTAAAGTTGTAGGTATTGTACAATCGAATAATCAAAAAAGGAAAGATATTATGACAGAATGATTTAATGTCCTAACCACTCTAGAATTTTCGAAACATATTTGTTTTTTGTGTTGTTCCCTAAGATCTCACAGCCTGGTAGGATCTGGATGTAGTTCATAGGGCAAAGACCCGTCGCCTGCACTGCCTCAGCCACATCGAGCGCATGGACAACAATGCTGGTTCGAGAAGGAGAGGAAGACCGAAGACCGAAGACCGAATCTCCGGTATAAAGACCAAGTAATCGCGAATGCAAGACAGCTTGGTCTGGAAGCAGAGTGCCCAGGAACGTAAGCAATGGAAAGCTGCTATCGCTCAGGCTCGAACACTGCATAGATCGCCAGCCTGATAAGTAAGTGGTCCCTAAGATCCCAAAAATGATGTCCTACACGATTATGGTTCAAAAAAATTCATTTCATTTTTCATTCATTTTTTTTCAATTCATGACTTTCTAACGTTCTTACTAAAAAAAAAAACCAAACGCTTGTGTCTCAAAGCTGCATTTCCTAAATTAGCTATAAACATAACTCAGACAATTTTCAACAGATATTCTTGAAACATTGAATATATCTGAAAAAAAAAATATTCTCTAGGGAAAGGGAACAGAACTGTTGTAGGGAAGTCGTATGATTTTTTTATATTGCAAGTTAACACGAGCACCTGACACAAGTGCCCCAATTAAGTTCAGCACTGTGGGAAGCAAATATTCCCACACTAGCAGACATCATGCGTCAGCACAAAGCAACGAACACCTGTCTCCGAACCGTCTGCGGAAGTTATGCTGATCCATCTGTTTGGGCAGCAGAGTAGATTAAAGTTGCAATTAAGTTAGATTTGGAAGATAGATAATATGTGAATAGGTAGGAAAGATATGAAATAAGCAGAGTGCGACACAAGTTTGATAGCCTCCAATCGAAGAGGTCGGTCGTTTGAATTATAACTTGCATAGTTCATTTTTTTAACAATTATCTTATGATTTTTTAAGCAAATTTTTCATTTTTACTTTGGTTTGATTTGGCCACAAATTAATATATTGGAAACAACTTAAGTTCTTTAATAGCAGTTATATATATAAAATGAGAATGAATGAATGGCTGGTTATAACTCAAAAATTATAGGAGCTGTTTATCTCGTCGTGTACCCCGAAAAAAAAACGGAGACTTTATCGGAAAAAAACGCTGCAAAATCGCCGTTTTGAAATTGAACACTACAAACAGTTTTTTGTGTCCAGTCATTGGGATGTATAATAAATAATCTCGATGTATCTGGAAAAAAATCCCATCCTATATTTTTTCTAGAGTGGCCTAACCCCTTAACATATTTTCTGCACTGAAAAACGGCGTTCAGACACAACAACGTCGCGTTCGGGCTTTGACATTTTCAGTAGGATACATGTAAATCATATATTAAAGCCGAAATGAGGCTGTCGCGAGTTGAATTTTCACAGACCGTTATATCGTAAGCGCGAGATCAAATTTCTAGGTGAAGCTACTATCCAGTCGCTCGGGCTTTTTGACATTTGTGAAACATTTTTTTTTTTTTTAATTTATTTCTCAATTCGAATTTTTGGCAAACTGAGGCGATTATAGCTGTGTTTTTTGGAAGCGTATATACGCCTTAATTTCCATTTGCATGTAAAATACACTAGCAACAAATCCTATATCCGCTTAAATACTCATCCTATCTATCAGCGCCTATGAAATAAGCGCGGATAAAAACAATGCTTCCAATCATTATTTTCTGTGTGTTCATTCCAGAATTTATTCATTCATTGTTTAGGTTGCTGTATGTGGCTTACATTTGAAGGAGTGGTTGCTGTATTAGATAATTTTTAAATGTTTTTGGTATACCGAGAGTGTCTCTGCTATACCCTCCGTTCAGGTTTCATAATCGATTCTTCTTATTTGATGGAAATTGTTTTTATTTTATAATTATTAAGTGTTTTTGCTTTTAAAGTGATGGTCACGCTACACAATCGCAAGCCGAAGATTTTGCCCATTAACGATCAACTATAACCTTACACGAATGACTGTCACAATTGTCATAAACATCGTCGATGCTGCCAAGATATTATGTTGAATTATTAAGCGCCGAAGATCGTTTTCTTTTGTGCATTAATAATTTAAGCGTATATACGCTTGTAAGAAAACACAGCTTATATTCGCAAGTAACTAGGGAGCTTTATTTACAGGAACTTTTTCTTAAAAATTATATTAGAAACCGTTTGAGTTGGGTAAACGCGCGCATTCATTCCGATATGGAAAACTGAGGTTGCCGCTTTCTGACACAACATTCTCGTAAGCTCCACAAAACGCGTACCAACGCTTATCAAAGACCGACCGCGGGAACGCGCCTTTGCGATTCAGCCTTATGTCGTGACGGTTTGTTGAAGCTGAAAAGTTAAAATGGTTTCTGCCGTTTCATAACGATCACGCCGAATAATAGAAAATAGTCTAGAATTAATCAATTGTTCTCAAATCTATGGGGAAGTGTACAAACTTGACAGATTTGAATGAAGTGGCAGATTTTATCAAGTAACACAACAATTTGTAGACAGCAAATTCGTAGTACCAGGGATTCTATGGCGCACCATTTTCCGAAGGTTAGGTTAGGTTGAGGTGGCTGACTGTCGCGCATACGGACGGCAGACACACTATGGCCAAGCATAGGCTCATTGTGTTACCACGTGGATCTTAGGCTACCTATTCCGCAAACCAATTTGTGCTTTTGATAGAGCGTGGTCTGATTATGGTGCTGCTCTGTTCAGCCAGATTAACAAAGAAATGTGCCCCCAGAAGTCTGAATCTACCGGACTAGAGATCATAGCAAGTGTTTCAGAAAAAAGCACGATTTTGATCTGCACTCCGCAATAGACTTTCTTTTACTTTACATATAGCTGTTAAATAAGACCAGACAGCATAGCTTTGTACTCGTATTTTCCAGGTGATGGGACAACTTAAGCCAGTTTCATGAAAGCAAAGCAGAAGAATGAGCAGAGAACGCTCACAATTTCAACTCCCTCGCAGCTCCATTAAACTAAAAAATTCAGATCTGCGATAGAAAAAATGTAAAATAATGAACTTCCATTCAACAAATAAATGCACTTTTGCCAAGTTTATTCAGTAAGCCACAACCGATCTTCATCTCTCTTATGTACATGTGCTACTCATAAAGTCCGTCCGCCATGGATCCTAATCAATAAACTGCTTGCTAGCACGATCTTTGGCTGCTAGCCTCCAATAACTCACCATTCCTTCGCCACTTGTGTACACCAAGAATGCTCATACCGTGGATTTATTCTTTAACACATTTTGAACAGGTTAATGATGTTGTTGACGAACACATTGCGCTGAGGCGGTGAGAATAATTGCCAAGCATGTGAAAGTAATTCCGTTCCTCTTCTTCGCGTTAAATTACTTCCACATTCCACAAATGCGTAGGACTCTTCTTTTGTGTCTTCTTAGAATATGTGTATTTTGTATAAATATAAAAGAGATAAAATGTGGACATGAGTTGATTTCGTCCGTCCAGCAGGTGAAAACAAAAAACGTCGTAAAAGTCTAAACAACACCTCCTTGCTAATTACACATTATCTTTAAAAAATATATCCATTTCGACAGAGATTCAATAAATATTTGTTGCTTTTCGAAATGTATACTAAATTAGAAAACAGTGCCACTTCCAATCGAGCCGAAATGTTTATTTACAAATTCACGTCCGGCACTGTTTCGGCCATCAAGCATTGGGCACGTACAACACTCGTTAATTGCATTACAACTGTTTAATTGGAAAACAACATCTGCGATACAGGAACTCTCATGACGTCAGGTGAACGTTGCGATTGAACATTCTAGTTCAACGAACCAATCGATTTTTGATTGTAAACATTTAAGAGGCACTTTCGATTTGTTGCAATTCGAAATTAGTGTCGACATCCTGCGGCGATGAATAGAATGCTTTTGAATCCACATTCGGCAGTGGCAGTCTTGTGATCGGAATAAACATTTGACATTTACCCAATGACTGATGATTGTTTGCACTTAGTTGTACTGACGGATAATGAATAAATAAATTCACCCCGAATGGAAATAAACTTGTCAGTTGAGTCAACGAAGGAAGTCATTGTGAATGATGTCAGAAGTTTCGTTCAATTACATGCCGTATACAAATGAATACATTCAATTTGGGCTTATGTCTGAAACGTCAAAAGTCGCTGAAATATTGGATGATGAACCTTCCAACCGCCGTTTTGAGGTGGTGGCTAGGCCCAGGCAACTAATCATTATTGACACTGACAGCGTCATTCATCACTGTCAACGTTGAGTCGAGAAACTAATAATTCAGGATAGTGTTTTCCAAGGCATGGAAAGTAGTCTTTTAAAATTCATGTTGGACATACAGCCTGCTTCAAGAGTGAGGGTACAGCATACAGGTGTTCTGCGTTTAATTAATATTTAATTCAAAAGGTGTCGCAAAGAAAAAAATCGTCAATGCAGTTTTCTAAGTCAAATAGTTATGGATATGAAACAAAAAAAAAATATGAGGATATCTTAAAAACGTAACGAAATTTAGATCACAAATAAATGGCCCTTCTGAGCTTTGCTTGCAAAAGCTTTTGGCGCAGGTTACTGTTTAGATAGTGCAAATATCCAAACACATCTATTTTCTGATTACTGGACATTACTTTGACCACGTTAGAGGCTACCTGAAAACCCCATATTAGGGCCAATTTCCTTTTGTGATTTATATGCTGTACACGTACACACTTTTGAGATTAAGTTAACCAAAAATTTAATTTATATAAATACGACTCAGTGTGCCTTAGAATTGTTCTTTGAACAGTTCCGACGACGGAACGGACATGTAACCATTATTTTCGCAGTCGGAACTGGTTCTCGGAGACATTTCTGAGGAACTATATAGTTCCATGTGTTAAGCATATGTGCGGAACTATAAATATAAACAGTTTCGAACAAATAAACGTGTATGTACCATTTTGTGTGACATGTGCCATATTGTGTGCGCTTGTGTAGAATTTTTGTATATAAATTGTGGACATGTTGGGTGGACATGGACATGTTTAGTTTGAGTTTACAAAACGATAAGAAATGTCTCCGACAGAAGACGTAGTTCCGGGAGCTATAAATGTCCGAAACGACACAACTCTACTGTGCCTATAAGTTTTGAGATATTTTGCTTTATGTACGAAAACAGCATTTAAGATTTCCTCTTGGAGTCCCGTTTGACAATAACATGCCTTGCGACTTAATACCCAAATCGCAACGTTGCGTTTTGGCCTTCGGGTTTTGACATTTTTAGTAGGATACATGCAAATGCCAAGTTAAAGTCGAAATGGGGCGGTCTAAACTGAGGCTACCGCTTTCTGACACTTACATTCTCGTAAGCTCCATAAATCGCGTAGCAACGCCTATCAAAAACCTACCTCGCTAATGCGTCTTTGCGATTCAGATTAAAACTTCTCCATATAAGTAACGCGGGTTATGCTCTATGACCTGTAACTACGTGTTTCACTTGCGAATCCATTTTTAAGATTATTATTGCGCTTTTGATTTTGCCTTTAAATAAAATATGTTCCTTATCGAACTGTCTAGACATCAAATAAATGGTTCAAAATGACCACCTTTCTCACTTTGTTATTTCTGTGGCCACAGACCATAGCCTTATGGCTTCAGGATATGAAAATCTGTACGCACCCAATTTTTATATATAAATTCAATTTGTGCCGTGAAATGGAGAAAAAACGACTTTGGAGGTTTTTCCTTGTGACAGCAGATTTTATAATACTCGTGAAGTGAAACTGACTGTCAGTGAAAGTGCAAATCTGGTCATTAGGCAGTGCATTATATTTTGGAAAAAAGCTAGAAACATCTTGACTTATATCATGTTTGAAGAGAGCCGTAAGAAATTGTAAGAGAGCTCCGTTCATTTTCAAAAACCGTGAAAACAAATTTGAAATTGACTTTGATGATTTGTTTTGTATTTCACATGCAGATGCCTTTGAGAGAATGAATATACAGTGGACGTCCTGTTTAACGAATACCCGATTTAACGAATGAACATTTTTTCCCATTGATTGTTCTATATTACGATGATGCAAAGAAGTTACGCTCGATTTGACGAATGGCTTGTAAACTTTCCAAAATATGTATAACAAACTTATTCGACATAATGGAAGATGCTGTTTTTAACAGGTATCGCACGAAGCGCCTTAACAACATCACAACAAAAATCTAAAGCACACGAATTTCATGAAAAATTTGATGAAGAATCGTTTGCTGCCAGTGACGGACGGCCAACAATATTTAAAAAGAGATTTGGAATTCGGCTTCTTGAATCGAGAAACTATCTTCAAAAGTGGAGCTAAGGGAATCATTTAAAAAAAAAAATTAGCGACCATTATAAGGGAGAATCAGTCGTCTCTCACGGTCTTAACTAGAGAATGTTACCTTGTAAAACAAATGTCCATTAAGGTGAAAGCTGTCCACCAGGTCGAAAAATGTCAAAACAAAGGCTAACATTTTGGCGTGTGCAAGTGATCCGGGAACAATGAAAATAAGGTCGTTGATCATCAGAAAGTTACAAAAACTTCGGGCGGTTCGGAACAAATTGGCACCTTTTAGACTAGTCGATCTCTAAAAGTGATAATTTTTTTAATTTTTCAAGACTGTTTTTTTCATAATTTTGTACCATAGGTTTGTTAAGGTAAAGCGATAAGGCAATTGAACTTTCTAGAAACATAAATTTGGGAATTAATCCACAAAAAAAGCATTGCTTATTCGGGCTAATGCACCAAATCATCCGTCCAATGAAACAATGTTGACTTCGAAGATGATGTCATCGTAAGTGGATGAGAGGACGAAAGTAACTTTCATGAGAGCACAAATGTTAAATACTTGGAGACAATAAATTGCTTCAGCAAATGCGTCGAGTGGTGAGTACAGAGCAATACTGACTATTTAAAGACGCCTTTTTTTTCAATGAATTGCTGTTGGCTGTTCAGAAGAGCTTGGACGGAACCAAAAATCAAACATTAATCAAAGAACGAAATTTCAAGATTTTATAATTTATGTCTTTATGTAGATTTAATTCTAAATCTTTCATTACTTTATATTCTTGTATTATAAGATCGTAAAAAAGATCGTATCGATTTAAGGAATCTTTCGATTTAACGAAAAGCTTTGCATTAAATAATTCATTATATCGGACGTCCACTATAAGTAGAAGACCAAGTATTTTTAGGACAGCGCAGGAGTGTTTAGGTAGTATAGACAAAAAATTGTCGGAAAAATAAGAAGGAGCTAGACAAAGCTGATTGCAAGAAGAGGAAAGGAAACTTATTGGCTGTTACATCATCTTCTTCCACTACAAATAACTTGGAACACTCAAAAGAAAGCAATCTGCACTCTGTTTGCCAGACGTTCCCTGTCGTAAAAATGTTTCAAAAAGAGGTAGAAACAATCTCACAACACCTAAACTTGTCGCAGCTTTAGATCGATGCCTTAAGCCTAAGAGACGGTGCTGTGAATCAAGGCCATATGATTTAAAGCCATTATGACGTTAATTCTTATTTAAGTGAGAATTAAGGCCCGATAAATAATGAAACAATGCCTAAACGATTTTCTACAAGAACCAGTGGAAAAGGTATGGGGGGCAAGCTACCCCTGCAAACCCCCTGCCTGGGTTTTGTGCATGCAAGGTTTCTTTCTTATTCAGGTTTTCCATAGACTACCAAAATTTGAATTGACATTTGGGTTTATTTCAAAACTTGGCCATGTTTAATACTTCTACTCATCAATTACGGATCGTTCAAACAGATGTATATCGCTACAATCCGTTAAAAAGTTTTATAGTTATATTTAGTTTATCTCCAGACGCCTGCCTGACAGTTGTTGACATACCCTTAGTGAAGCGACGAAGTCACGTGAGCCCTTAAAGCCTGTGGGAAATAATGGGTAACAATCCTGTTAGCGAGCGAAGCGAATCACCAACCTCGTATTTTAAATACCCTAGACTTTCTTACAGGCTTAATTTCTAATCTGGTCTTATTTCCAAATTAAATTTTTGCGAACATACTAGAAGGACGAACTTAAAAAAAATTGATTGTCATATAAGGCACACCCTAATGGAATGTGTTCTTATTCGTTTTAGTGGTCCTTTGGCAGAGCTTCTCCATCAACCACTTGTCTTGTGCCGTTTATTGTTCTCTCTTAATAAAAGGGGACTGCAGTTTCATGCCGACTCCGAGCTCAGGAAGAAGCTCTTAGCAGTTGTTCGAGAGAGAATGGAAGTTAATGAGTCCGGTATCGAACCATGAGCGTTCAGCAAAGGATGGAACTTGACTTAAATTAACTACGAAATGACTGGATAGCGCAGTTGGTAGAGTGCCTGCCCTTGTTTAGCGGTTTTCCAGGTTGGAATACCCTTATCTGGTTTTGGTCCAGTCACTATTTGCCGTTGGGATCGAATTAAAGAGTGGAGTGGTCAATCGGTGGTAGTAGTCTGACTGGGGGTATCACAATGGACCAACATGGTCTAAGTGTGCTGGTGAATGCACTGGCAGCCCCCCTACCTAACCTAAGCTAAATGAACTATCGTCCATATCGATAAAAACGTTAGCTGACAATGCAGCAACGCCCCTCGAGGCACAATTTGAGCGACTTGCGGAAGTTATTATGAATGTTCCTACATTCCTTGCAATTGCAGTGATAATTATGTGTTTCTTACACTTAGTCCGCAAATTTAAAGTAAATGCCAAATATTTGAGACGGAATTTCTGCAGCAAACGAATGCAATCCACACGCACTCGGTCACATTTCAGACCCAGCGCCTGCAAAATGCGCTCGTCTACCGTCAAACATTCGCCAAATGTTTGAAACTCGAATCAGTTAAACATGTCACTTCCGCGTCCACGAGCAGATGTACGTGATGTTGCTCACCTTTCGAAGCCACCAGAGGCGCAGCACCAGACATCTAGACAGAAAGTTTATTTATTGTCTCATTCAGTTTGGCAATTGTCGAGTTTATAAAACCATTAATCACAGCCGCGGCGGAGGCATGGGCCTGCTTCCAAACAGTCTCTATTTATACACCTCGTTCCAAATGAAACATCGTCGACACCAAGGCACCTAAGAATAGAATCGTCATTCGGGAAAAAATCATTTCACAGTATGTCTTGTCCCGTCGGAGTGTCCCTTTTTTAGTTTCGAATTAATTCTCTTTTATTTTCGCCCTCGATTCTGTGTTGATAATATTTTCGACCGCCTTTCGCAGTGGGGCGCGTGTTGCTCGAAAGAAAACAGCGACACGACTGCGAACTGGGTTGAGAAAATTCCAAGATTATTTATTAAAGCTGAAGGATTACACACCACTTCAACCTAACGACCATTCAGACAATCCAGACGATTCCGGGTGAATTTTCCCGGCTCATCGTAAACTATGCGAGGTGCCTGCGAGCGCCACGGATTAAAATTTATGAATTGTAATCAAGAGACTTTTACGGCTGAATGAGAATTCCTTGGAATCCTTCTCGGATCCTGCTAAAAGCGTCCCACCCCAGCGGCGCCCACAGGAAGGGACAGAGGAATGCGCCATCGATTGCTATGTGTGGGCATGCATAAGTCATAAGATTTTAAAATTTTAATTAAACGCCAGCCAGCCTCGTTGGCGAAAGGGCGACACCGACAAAGAGACAGATTTTCAATTTGAAGAACAAAAAAAACGGCTTTCAGTCCATTCAGGCGCTTAACTCGACAGCCGACCTAATTGCCTTTCCTCACGCAACCCGGCGACACTTAATGAACATAATTTTAATTGCAGCTGTTTGGAAAGTACGCCAGGAAGAAAGTCAACAATGGCGTATGACGTACGTCTCCGCATGCGAGTGCGTGTGTGAGTTGAAAAGTTGTGCATGCATTCAAAGGAATCTGGCTTCCCTGGGAGACCTGCGAAACAATAGCTGGAATTGTGGAAGAGGATGAATGGGAATTTCTCCACTTCTCTCAAGAAGCTCGTTTGGCAGTATCTGTAATCTCTTTTGTTGGCCTCTGTTGTGGCAATTACCTTTTTTTCTTCTTTCTGAAATTCAAGTGAGTTGATGGGAAAATACGAGGGAAGAGTCACAAAGAAACGAAAGGAGGAGCACTTGAAAGAAGGGCTTTTCATTGCATTCATGCATTTATTCATATTAAATGTGACAAGGGGTAGGTGTTTGACCATTGCGCCAAAGGGCAGCCAGTGGTTTCAAGGATTGATTGATTAACATTGAGAGAGCAATTTTCTGTGACTCTTAAGTGCTGTGCACATGAGAGGCGAACTTACTTATGTCCTTTAAAACCGCGGGGGCAAAGGGCGTCAACGTGCAATGCTCTGTCCAACTTATTCCTAAAATAGGAAATCCCTCTTCCACTGCGTCACGTTTGCAGGTTTGCAGGCGTACCCCTGTTCTGTCAGTCTGGGTAATCGTGTTCGACTGAGTGGCGTCATTCGCAATGGAGTTGTCGTCACGTGTCCAATCCGCTGCCACATTCTCCTTCGTTTTGTGATGTTCATAGGTTTTTGGCCCATTCTGAGATACAACTTCTCGTTTGAGATACGGTTCGACCAAAAAATCCTAAGGATCTTTCTTCAACATCTGTTTACGAATGATTGCAGCTTCCGTGCGGTAATGGTGTCCACTTTTCAGGTACTACATGAGCAGCGGCCCACTGAACTCGAATTTTAAGAGACAACCATGAAAAACTAACAAAAACAAAATGTTGTTCTCAGATGCTCACTGAACTATCGAGTTTTTTATCGATAAAAATCTGAACAAAAGAAGTTTGATGAAGAAGGTGTTTCTCTGCGAATCAATCATTTTATTTGCCAACTGTCAAGCGGAGAACGCAATACACAACGAGGCAGACGCGATCCACAAATTAAGAACCAAGATAGATATAAAGATCTGTACTGGCTTATTGGTAATCATTCCAAGCTAAATATTGACAACAAACTGCTTGTATACAAGCAAATCCTAAAACCTGTTTGGACGTATGGCGTACAACTTTGGGGTTGATTTGAACATAATACAGTCATTTCAAAATAAGGTCCTTAGAGCCATCGTTAATGCACCATGGTATATCAGAAACATTGATATCCACAGAGATCTTGGAATATTACCACTCCAAAATGAAGTTAAGAACTTTGCTTATAAACATAAGCGCCGCCTAAAAGAGCACATAAACTCTGCAGTTTACCCGATCCTTGAGGAAACTAATGTCTTGCGCCGACTACAAAGATCTCGCGCGATAGTCAACACCCGCGCATGGTTTCGGTGTTAGCAGGAACCTTAATTGGAGAGTAACCCTCCGATCAGTACCTAAATCATGAAATACAAACTACTGGTTAAGTGCTCCACTTAGTTGTAGTCTTAATATATTCAGGGAGGTGGTTTAAGTGAGTAAAAATCTCACACTTCTATGTGCGAACTTTCGCCGTAGAGTCTTGTCGAAGATTTCCACCTACCCACAGACAAAAAATTGAGAACCAAAAAATTCGTGATGAAATGGGACTTAGGCATGGTGTAATAATAATAATCTTACAAAGATTCTGACATCATCGCGGGAATTTGAAAGTGTCAACAGAAACAAATTTATATTTTTCACAAAATTACTCATGACAGCTTTTTCAACAGTTCACGCACACGACTAATAAATTAAATTCTTTCATTTTACATACATTGGAATTCAATTATTGTTTTTTTATACATCTTTTTCAAAAATTTGATCATTTTCAAACTTGATCATTTCAAACTTGGTGGTTTTGACAAGCTGTCCAGCACAGCTTATTGTCCTTACACTATTGGATTAGGGGACTTGGCAAACTGAAATCACGAGCGGGTGACACGATCCAAAAAAAGACAAGAAGATCAACGAAGACAAAAAAAATCGCAAATTCTACCTCTAACTACGGGCGTCTTCGTAAAAGTCAGACCAACGAAGATCTGCGTTAGTTGTGTTCGTAAACTCAAAACCAATTCATCAATCAGCAATAAGCAGTAAAAATGTAAGCGTCGGGCAGATAATATAAAAATAATATGGGTGGCGCGATAGTCCGAGGCGGACCTGGGCCTAGCTTCTCACCAAACACTCGTGTTGTGCGTGCTATTGTTCTTTCACGAGTGGAAAGGACCTACAGCTTAATGCCGACTCCGAACTGCGAAGTTGCGAAGCTTTTTCTAGACAGGAATGCTCTTTGAGCATAGTCAGTGACTCGAAAGAGGTGGAGCCATGAATTATTAAATGTGGTAAATTCGAATACCGAACCTGGTAACTTCTACGTAGGAGGCGACGCACTTACCCACTACGCTACGGCGACCCACACAACAATGCGCAGTAAAAAAGTAAGCGTCGCATAATCAAAATTGATTTCTACAGGAGTTGCATTTGATTTGCGGAACAATGTTGATATTTTGTTGAAAATTTAAAAGATAAGCAACTTCATGTTAATATATTCATTGCAGGCACGAGCAAAGCTGGAGTCACGAGGATTTGAAAGTGTTTCTTGCGATCCGATTGACCATGGAGTCCTATTTTGCAAGAAGAAATTAGTTATGTGGAAACGACTATGCCTATTAAACTTATGCATTTCCGATAATAGTTTTTACTTTTCTTTCCTTTGACTCCTTCAATTATCAAACTTTTCACTTCCGAAAAAAAATCCAAAACATTCCTTTTCACTGCTATGAGCAGCCTTCCTGTCGGCGGCGTGAAAAGAAACATTTTGTATTCTCGATTTGCAGTCAAAACCAGGCACACGATCGGACTTTCATAGATGACTGCGTTTATGCATAAGCCTTACCAATCTGCGAACAGAGAGAATTCCATGTGAGTGAAACGTTAGAGTTTCCCCCCTATTCCCAAATCCGCCGGGGGGAATCGTCTACCGATATCGAAAATTTTCGATTCCGAAATCCTATTGAAGTGAATCGTCCGCATGTCGGTAATGTGACTTGAGGTTCACTGCATTCTTAAAACAGATCCGCATCAAAATCGTTGCGGATTCCTTTGAGTTTAAGTAGATTGCTGGTAAAAAAATAGGTCATTTGTATTCTGTTTAGCATTATTATAATAAATGAAATTCTAGGAAGAAAACTACAAACAGGGAACAACTCAAAGGGTAGAAAAGAAAAAAATATCCGGACATAGCGAAAAGCATGACAAAAATACGCCATGATTTTTGAGAAAATTTGCGATGAAGTTTGAACGAAAGAGCCTGATGCCTGAAACACAATAGTGCGTTTGCGCTCGCGTTGGCTTTCAACACACACAATTCAATGGCCAAGCACAAAATGCAGCGTCGACCTGCGTCAGTGAATAATGAGAGAGATTGAGAGGATCATAATAAAACGTAAAACGTAGTCCATCGCACATTATTCAACATGTTGGATATTTTTTGACAGAGGGGTGCGCTGTGAGAGAAATTTTCGCCCAGATTGAGAGTTTTCTTCCAAATTGAGAGTATTTTTTATCAACTGTCATTTAAGAAACGAAATCAGCTGATTAAAAATAATTTAACGACAAAAGTCATTTGAAATGAGTGTATGCAGAAAGGCGGAAATATTTTTCATCTAGTAGATGAGAGAGAGAGAGAACAGTTGATAAATTGAGTATTTATTTCAACGCAGTGCGTCATCGTAACATGAAGTCGGCTGGCGCAGCGCACTATTGTGTTTCAGGCATGAATCAGTATTTTTGTTATTGAAATATGCTTGTTTTGTTTAAAAAAATACAATTTTATTTATTCGCTGCTATTTGCTTCATATGAGTCAACTTGCTCACTTTCAGTTACTGACTGGCCAACAGTTCTCCTTGGACATGATCGCACTGTTAATTTGTTCACTTTTGTTTGTGTCATCCAAAAAGCGAACAATACTATACATTATGTTCATTTAAAAAAAAAAACAATTTGGAAAGAAAAACTCATGTTTAAATTTCAAATTAAATTTAAGTCAGACGTCAGATCTTAGAACAGGTGACTTCAAAAAAGAGCGAAGTGATGTCGAGAATATAGTACATCCGACGGATTCAATGATAGCACGAATCCGTTCACGTGAATCTAACGAGTGAAGCGAATCTCCGATCCGTCGGATTTGGGAATAGGGCTGTTTGCAAAGTTCGCAGTTCGCAAGACGACGCTAATGTGTACATCACTTTTAAGGTCCGAGCCCACAGAATCCATCACGTGCCGTCAAATTTCTTATATATCATAAGCTCGTATGGGAGGCAGCACGTTCCATTGTAAATTTTTAAGATTTTGCGTTTACCGATGCCTTAATTCAGGTTGTTTTTGATATTCGATTGGTTTTGTTATATTTTATATTAGACCCTCCTTATCTTAGTCATGTCACTTGTCACTGTGACAAATTTGTATTGTTTTAGTCACTTTATACTAATTGTGACTGTGACTATTTGATTACAAAATTTGTCACAATGACATTTGACACGACTAAGATAATCGGGGTGAATAATGGGAAATCATCTTGTAAACCTGTTGAACTCAGGCATATGTCTCTCGCAACACACCACTCATATGTCCAAGCAACCACTTGAAGTTTTTCTGTCACTACTAAAGTACAGTCGTGCTGATATTCTTGTTAGTTCATGGGAATTAAATATTTCTGTGCTTGCAATCCCTATAAGTGGCATTATTTCCGTTATGAAACCGCTACGGCAGATAACTGCGCACGATCCTTCATTGAATGTCTCATTCCATGTCTCGACGTGATCACTTTAATATTTTAGGGTACCAGTTCTTCAGAGTCGCTGAGAGATCAACTGCCAATGCAAAAGTTTTCAAGCTTCGCCATTCCAAGACGGTGGCAGAACAGCACAAATCCCTAGCACTCGAGTAAAGTCAGCACTCCCACAGTTCTAGGAAATATTGCTGCGTTGACAATATTTCGACAATATGCATCGCAGAGTCGCCATGTCATCTGATCGCGTCTGGTCAGATCGTGCAACTCTGCTGATGCATGCATTTATGTACCATTCATAATTTAATTGAATAAAATAAAGATTCAGTTTGAAAACTCATCTCATGTCGTCTGGTCTTGTTATTTTGTGTCGTCTGGTCTCGTTATTCTCGTGAGTGAATTCCAAAAGTGGGTCGCCGTGGCGCAGTGTGTTACTGCGTCGACTCCTAGGCAGAGGGTGCCAGGTTCGATACCCGAATTTACCACCTTTGATAATTCACGGCTCCACCTCTTTCGAGTCCCTGACAATGCTCAAAGAGTATTCCTGTCTAGAAAGAGCTTCTCAACTTCGCCGTTCGGAGTCGGCATTAAACTGTAGGTCCCTTTCACTCGTGAGAGAACAATAGCACGCACAACACGAGTGGTTGCTGAGAAGCTAGGCCCAGGTCCACCTCGGACTGTCGCGCCACCCATTTTATATTATTATTATAATTCCAAATCATCTGTATCGAGGATTCTTTTTGAAATGACAAGGGTTTTTGATTTAACCGAATTAAGACATAAATTATACCAAATTCCCCAAGATTAGATCATTTTTATTTAACGAGCGTTTTCCAAAACGCTTCACTGCTCTAATACTGCAAGGGCAACCATTCCAAAAGCAAACAAAAAAAGTAATACCAATGCATACTATTCCAAAACGGATTGTGAACAGATTTACTGCGCAAACAAAAGCAAACACAGCAACGGCAAATATCAAGAGGCAAAGGTCATTTGTTTATTTTGTATCATTGCGTTTGCATCACACTACGTTTTACAAAACGCCCTATCGTTTATGACGTTAACAGCAATTTCTTGATAGGCCGGACAGTTTGGACGTCATTGTGACAAGAACAATGTTCGAGTGTATCAGGGATTTAAACGCTAAATTTATGAAAAGCACATTTACCGCGAGTAGGAAATAGGAAATGTGTGTTCAATTTGAA
The DNA here is from genome assembly GCA_964034865.1 of Eristalis intricaria. Classification (NCBI taxonomy): domain Eukaryota; kingdom Metazoa; phylum Arthropoda; class Insecta; order Diptera; family Syrphidae; genus Eristalis; species Eristalis intricaria. The sequence goes on along the minus strand of OZ035877.1, from coordinate 58,734,516 downwards.
AAAAATAAATATTGTGTATCCATATCTTCGTACTTCATGATTAAAGGACCCAGCAAAGCTGCTACATCCATCTAATTAAGATATAACAATAAGAGGAAGGGCCTTAAAGGTGTCCCCTGTGGGACACCGAAACAATAAAAAATGGTGACACTCGTTCTTTAACAGTATATAATAAAACAGTATAAAATAAACATAAGATTCCTCCTGAAGTCACTTCTCAAGTCGCTCCATTCGGGTAAGCAATCGTACAATTGAATGCCATTCCTAGTCATTGTCGATTCTATGAGTTGGCTTCCCCGGTAAAACATGCATCCACCTTTGTTGCAAGTCAATTCACAAAATTCGAAATCAAATCGAAAATCTCAGTTGTTTACAAATTCAACCAGACGGACCCATTACCAGTTGCCTGAGAAGACAAATCACACTCGTCTACATGTAGCTTTTCTCCTTTTGAGCGCCAAACGAGACAAGAAACTTCATCAAGTTCAAGACCCCTGCCAGGCACTCTTCGGCGAGCAGAGGGAAAGGGAAACAACTTCAAAAGGCAATATATCATTAGGGTAATGCATTGTGTTGTCAGGATGAGTGAAATTAATGAGTCGATAAACGACTTGCTTCCGAACTCACCGTAATGATCTGACTTTGCATTTTTTTCTTCCTTTCATCCCGCAAGTAGCAAAAGTTTGGATGCGACAGGGATGTGAGGGCGGTTTCTGTCATCTTTTTGGTCGGTAATTTGGTTGTACTGCCTTTTTTGGCGCTGGCTGTGTTGGAAAATGCAACAGAAGAAGGTTTAAGATTGAGTGCACAAGGGGAGAGAATTCGGAAGCAGATATGAGATCAATCTGGAGCGGCTTACTGTTTGAGGGCTAGGACCACAATGGACAGTGGCAGAAGCAGGAAAAGGGGCTCCTTGCACAATTCTTTCCTTTTATATTTACATTTCGTGATTGAGTCTTCGACTCCGAACCCGTGGGACAACGTAACAGAGGACGCCCGCGTTTAAGGTGGCGCACCCAGGTGGAGAAGGACCTCAACCAACTTGGCGTGCGACACTGGAGGCAGCTAGCCAGAGATCGTTCAAGTTGGAGAGGGTTGTTGGTTGATGAATGGAATTATATTCAATTTCGTTACGTATACGCCACCATAACCCCTTAGATTAATGTGCTGCATGTTGCAAGCTGACACATCTGATAGGTATTTACATTTAGTTTTTCTATATTTCATTTAAAAAGGGCATGCATTTAAATACCCTGAAATACCGTCGCTGATTATGGTTATGGGGTTTTAGAAAAAGATTAATATATGTCTCATGCTTGACGTCGACAGTGAGAATTGCAAAGTTGTTAAGGAGTTTGTCTCCTCTGTAAGTCGACAATAGCCTAGACTTAAATTTTCCAATATTTTACCCTCCATAAGACGAGTCTCTGTAAGTTGAAAACCGAAACCGAAACGTGATTCTTTTCGTTTCACAAACTCCAGCACCCATTCAAGGCATGCACAAACAAAAGAGAAAGGAAGTAAAAGAAATGCAAGGAACTACAAGTTCTTAAATTGATAAATGGAATGTGTGAAGGATTAAATTCTTATGCGTCCTGGTCGTCATTTCACACGTCTGGAACTTTTGGCCACTTCCGGCAGTAAAATTTTATTATATTCCTGATCCAGTAAAAACTCTCCAAAGTCTTCAAAAACTGCTGGATGACATGTTCTACTTTTGAGGAGTGAAAGTAAACGAAATCTGTTCAACTTGTATTTGTTCCGATAAATATGACTACAGAAATTACAGACAGTTCACGGTGAGAATGAAAACCTTCTGAAATCGGAACTAGGGTTAAACTAGGCTGTTTAATGTCACCAACAATATTCTTTATGTCCATAACAAGCAGACCGATAGTGGGGCCTAGTGGACAGGCTCGAAGACATTGATTTTGCTGATGGCTTGTACTTGACATCTCACACCTTAAATGACATGAGAGAAAAACTTAAAGGTCTCGGTACCCAAAGAAGGAAAGTTGGCCACAAAAATAACTTTGTAAAAACAAAAGAGATAAGAATCAACGCCATGGACAACCAGCAGCTAGAGGTGTGCAATTAAGTAATAGAGCAGTTGGTCTACCTGCTCTATTACTTAATTGCACACCTCTAGCTGCTGGTTGTCCAATATCTCGGTAGCACCGTGTCGGGGAAAGGCGGCGCAGACGAAGATGTAGCCAGTAGGATACGAAAGGCCAAAGGAGCATTTCCATAAACGACACCAATTTGGCGATCAAATCAAATAAGGAGATACAACAAAAAATTGCGGATATTTGAAACAAATTTAAAAACCGTACTCCTTCATGGCTTCGAGACAGTTTAAAGTTACCAAACAATCTACAGGTGTTAATAAATAAATGTCTCCGCAGAATTTTTAACATATGCTGGCCACGAATGAAAACCCTATTGGTGATGCCATCAAGAAAATGAAGTTCTCATGGATAGGACACACCCTGTGAAGACCAAACAACAGCATCTGCCGTCAAACACTAGAGTGGAACGCCAAGGAAACAGACAAATAGGGAAGCCTAAGATAACTTGGAAGAGGTCCGTGGAAAAAGAGAGAACTGGAGCAAGGCAAGAACTGGGAAGAAATAAGCCAGAAGACCAAGAACCGTGTAATGTGGGGATCTTTTGTTGCGGACCTACGTCCCCCGCGGGAATAAAGAAACTAAGACAAGTAAGTCAAATATGACGTCAACACTTTAACAGATGGATCAGGGTGTGATTGAAAAGTTGAAATCACTAAAAACCACGATGTGTGCTATTCTTGTGTCCAGCCGCAATGATCACTTCAAGAAATAAAACAACAGATTTGACGTATGACCTCATAGATAACGGTAGAATTTTGTGTCCTTAATATACTGGAGCATAGAGGGAATCAGTAGCATACATACAAACTTCCATTTCATCGGTTAAAATAAAAGAAGCACACAACTATTCAGTCAAAATATAACAGATATACTTTTTAAGGGTTGTGTTATTTATGCGACCATGGGTACAGCGAAGAAATTCACTCTAACCTGACGCACAATGCCCACATCAGCCCCTTTTTAAACAGCAGCCCGAATTTCGCATAAAAAACAAAACGGAGATATCATTACCACCGAAGCACCAGCAAAGTAAAAGTTCGAATCCGGGTGTCCTGCCTTAAGATGGAGACGAAGACAGAAACTGTTCGAATCCGAGAGTCCTGTTTTTGATATAGGACCGAATCAGGGGACGAATTAGGACCATATTATAGAGAACGAATGACAACTTGGTGTTGACGACTGGAAGTAGCGTGACCGTGGCTGTATCCGTCCAAAAAAATCACCAAAACAACACCGTTCCGTGCTGGGTACTTCAAAAAACGTTGCAAAGATGTAGGGAGTTAATAATTTTTTAAAAACGCATGACCCGATGGTCCCCTGTCTCCACATAAAAGTTACATCCGATTTTTGTTAAGTATACGCCCCGATAGCCCAAAGCAAAGTAATCACGCACTTCGCACGTGCAGCGATAAGATATTAGTGCTGAGTTTAATGTGAAATCTTTTAATCAGCTTCAAGATAGAAACCTTCTTTTCCGATGATACATCAGACCTCCTCCTCGTCCTTCCCTCCAACGCCTTGAACTTGACTCGCTCTCCCTCTCAACCCTTTGAAGCAACGTCATTACGCACCCCATCAAGCCAACCACGATGACGTGTACGGTCACAAATCTTACTTTAATGACTCAAACCAAAAACAGTTCACGTTCGAGTGGATATGTTACCCAAACAAAGTCTGCCACTGTATCTGGCGCACGCCAAGCCAAACGACGCACATGCAATTAAGTCATTTGTAAATTTTAAGAGCATAAGGGTTACCCACCAATCAACCCAGCACGTCACATCAACGACAGCAAACGAAGCATATTGCAAGATACTTCAACGAACCGAGGATTTAGTCCTTTCGTGCGCATCAACTATCCTCGGAGTTTTTGCGACAAAGTGTACAGACCCCCTCGCCCATTCAAATCCTTTGTCGACAAGGCCATCCACCACCGCTCCTGCAGCGACAACGACAATGCATTCTCTCGACGCTGAAAACGAACAACTTTTCCACCCCACCACCATCGGCGTTCCTCGCTGCCGCCCCGTGGGTTCAATGAAATTTTATCTAAAAGTGTACACTAAGGAGCAGTGCATGCAAGTTTCCTGAATTGAGATTCGCAGATAAACTGCAGCAAAGTCACGCAGCGACAGGGAGCGCTTGTTTGCCGTGTATCTAGCGAAAATGCAATTTCAACTTTACAACCACCCGGTCCCGCACCACATTAGCTGACTGCGCGTCTGTCTCCATTCCGAGGGATATAAATGCGGAATGTCCACGTTCGAGCGCACTTTACGAACGAACCATAACACGGAGCGAGCATGCAATATCTGCAACACTTTACATACTCGTTCTTGTAGATCTCAATTCATCTTATTGCCGTTGACTTTAGTTAGAATTTTTTTTTATGGTAGGGGAAGCGGGGTGTAAATAAAAGCTTTTATGGCACATTGATATTTTCCGGAGTATTTAACTTAAGTGGATTATTATTCATGAGAAGGAATTAATATTGATTTTACTCATCGCACTTTACTTCACGGCGACGCGACGGCACGGACGTGTGGCTTTACGACACGGCGAGCGGCAAATGAACATACAGTCGGCAATGAGGTGAACGAGCGGTCGTCGAAGTCGTTGGCTGTGTATGCGAGGTACGTCGAGGTGAAAATTCCTTTACGAACCCCGACGAAAGACCATTCACTCCGGCGCGGCACGCAGAATGTGTACTAATACCAGACGGAGGAACAGCGTGCGACATCGACGATATCTTCTTCAGTTCACAGCCACCGCGCCACTGCGCCACCGATACAGACAATAAGACGTTTCTAAAGATACGACATCCTAAAAATAAAACGCCAACAAACTGTGTGTTCTGCACGTTTCTGCTGCTGCTGCCGCTCAGCTGTGGCGGGTTGAGCGGGCGGAACGGACGGAGCTGGATACACGACCGGGATACAGCGCGGAAACGGCGCGTTGGAGCAGAGAACCAGAAGGAACCGATGAACCGAAAAACTGGGAAACCGACAAATCAAAGAAATCAACCCTCTGTGCTATTATTCTATTCAGCCCGTAAACAAACACCACAAGATACATTTTTATTGCTATCGCGCACTAATACGCACACACGCACACAGGGGCGCCACACGGGCAATCGTAGCTTACCCACGGCGCGGCGCGGCGACCGATAATAGGACAACGAGTTTCTTGTTAATTTCGAAATAAGAGTTCATGCAGATTGGGCAAAATGGAAAAAAAAACCAACGTTCACCTGTTTGCAGGGAAAAAAATAAAACAGAACACCAAAACAGTATCTAACTGAGAAAATGTAAAAACGCACACACACCGAATGAGGAGAGAATCGCTGACTGGGATCCACGAACAAGTGGCGTGGCACACAGCACGACGCGAACGTACCGCCGAATTGGCTGCCGGAAAGATGACTGAGAAAATTTGTGTACTTTCCGGAACTCACTTGCGCTCAGTGCATTATCCTATTTTGTTGTGAACGGGAGATTTCTTCATTACACATCTCCACCGCTCACACACAGCGCTGAGTCAGTGAGTGAGTGAGTGAAAGCTCCTTTCGTCGCTCTGTGGTTGGCAATGAACGCACAGAGCTTCGGCGTGTGTGCGCTGAAAGTATGTCCCATGCACTGTGTTGAGTGCAATCTCTTCGCACTAGACTCTCTCTCTCTCTTTTGTTACACATTGAGGGAGGTCCTGTAAGGATTGGGAATGAGCTTGGGCTTGTGTGTTTCGAGCAAATCCTATGAGACAGGACAAGACTCAGGATGTGGGTTATTTATGGCGCTTGTGTGGAAATAGGGAGTGACTTTGTATTTTTGGAGCCGTAAAGTTTCACGGTGTCACATGATCAGATGTCATTTGTCGACCCACACACAGTTCGGAGTTTATGAACTCACTTCTAGACTTGAGTGTTTTGGTTGTCAGCACTGGAACGTTGCTCAGTTGGCGAGGGGATGCATTTGTGACCAGGCTGCAGCGCCACGGCAGTGCAATCGACTCGAAGTTTCGGTCTGAAATCGGATGCCGGTGGTTCCTAAAATAAATCACGCTTGATTTATATTCGGATTTGATCAAAAATAAATCTTGTAACATGGGAGGTTGTCGACTGAATCTGGGAATATTCCGTCAAATGAGTAAAATAGCTCCGCACGCATAGCTTGCTCTGCGACTCTTGGAGGACGATCGTGAATACTATACGTGATGCGATGCGTGGTTTACCAAGAAATAAATGAAGAAGGAAAACAGTTAAAACATAATTTGGATATAACAGATTTTACTGTCAAAAGCCTACGAAAATAGTTTCAGTCCTGGGACGGGTTCAATGACATCAGTTAAATTTTCTAAATAGCGAGGATGCTCCTGCCGCAAATCGTTTGATTCTTGAATAGCTGTGGTCAGCATTAGCCAAACGTAATTGATGAGAAATATTTGAGGAAAGTTTAGATTTCCGGCTTTAATTTGCTGTCTTCTAAATAAACTCGCCAAAGACACAATCGACTGACACACATTTTGTATCACCACTTCAAAGTTGAATTGGTGATCAAATTAGGTCCCATCTGATTAGGCCTTAATGAGGGAACTGCGCAACACCAAGAAAACGCATATAGTTGCATGGAAAAGAAATGTTATAGTTCTGACATCTCTGTTAAAATTGTCCCTCTGTAGGGTGGCTACCAGGCAACGACCACCAGCCAGCAGCCACCAACCACCAGCCACTAGCCACCAGAGACCAGTCACCAGCCACCAGCCACCAGCCACCAGCAACTAACCACTAGCCACCAGACAACAATCACCAGCCACCATCCACCAGCAACTAGCCACTAGCCACCAGCCAACAATCACCAGCCACCAGCCAAGAGCCACAGCCTCCAGGCACCAGACAACGACCACCGATCACCAGCCAACGACCACCAACCACCAGCCACCAGGCAACAACCACCAACCACCAGCCACCAGGCAACAATCACCAGCCACCAGCCACCAGTAACCGGCCACCAGCCATCAGCCACCAGCCACCAGCCACCAGCCACCAGCCACCAGCCACCAGCCACCAGCCACCAGCCACCAGCCACCGGCCACCGGCCACCAGCTACCAGCTACAAGCCACCAGCCACCAGCTACCAGCTACAAGCCACCAGCCACCAGCCACCAGCAACTAACCACTAGCCACCAGACAACAATCACCAGCCACCATCCACCAGCAACTAGCCACTAGCCACCAGCCAACAATCACCAGCCACCAGCCACCAGCCAAGAGCCACAGCCTCCAGGCACCAGACAACGACCACCGATCACCAGCCAACGACCACCAACCACCAGCCACCAGGCAACAACCACCAACCACCAGCCACCAGGCAACAATCACCAGCCACCAGCCACCAGTAACCGGCCACCAGCCATCAGCCACCAGCCACCAGCCACCAGCCACCAGCCACTAGCCACCGGCCACCAGCCACCAGCCACTAGCCGACAGCTAATAGTCAACTTCTGCAGAAGTCAATTAAAAAGAAGTGTGACTGTGACAGCTGACTGAAACGTTAGCAAGATCATTTTATTTTTGATTCTTAATATCTATTGAGTAGAATTGTGCCATTTTTTACTTTGTAGAAGGTACTGAACACCTGTCAATACCGCCTTTTTTATGATCTAATTCAAAGTCTCTCCAACCATTTAAGATGTTTTCTTCGAGTCCTGTTTGACATTATTTGTTGTTGAGAGCTCAATTACCTTTATGCTGTACACTCACTTTTAACGCCGACTGTGCTGCTCTGTGCATAATTGATGCAACCGTGACAGTGTGTAACCACATTTATCGGTTCAGTCCAAAAATTAACCTCTTATTCGATAGTTCCACACCGTAAGGACTCACCAACAGCGACATTTGTTCTAGCTCTGTTCGCTGACTCTCAAACCGACGCCAAAAAAGCATGGCATAAAGGCTTTCCGAATGACACACCTCTGTTCCGAAGGGAATACTGTCTGTGTGGTGTGTTGTAATCACTGTGTGAACGCAACCAAAAAACTATACTTGTTACAGACCTGTTACACTATTAAACACTAAAGTTCAGTAACCCAGGTGGAATGTACATTCGCACGCCCAAGCGACCCGATTCCGTCACTCATGCAGATTAATGACAAAATAATTCCTCAGACAAGCGTTACCCAGAAACCGTTAAGCTCCTCCTATTTCAAATTACAACGAAATGTAGGGCTTACCGTTGCAAATGATTCCCCGAGGACGGCGGGTCATAAAATTCATTTCAATTCCCCCAGGAGTCCAGATCCATGGTACATCTCCCCCGACGCAAATAACTGCAAACTGCACCACTTATCACACACCTGGCGCGACTAAGGCCCCACACAGGCGGGGAGCGAAGGCAGAAGCTGAAAAACAAATCGACGTTCCCCGAGAACGTCTAAGCAACGCAATGCTTAAGCCAGTTGGATAAATACCTCGAGGCATTTCGAATGTTTACCTGACTTGGACGCTACCAGCAGATTATTTGTGCGCATCTGTCCCTCCCTCGCATCTCCGAGTGTTTATTTACCTCATTCACAGCAATGGAATGGAATGTAAAGCGGAATTGTTGCGTTATGTCTTCGGTGGGTTTTCTTTTGAAATTGATTTCATAAATCTTTCACTTCGCACATCGACCGCATAAGCGAACGTTAAACATCATCGTCCCTGCGCCGTGTGCTCGGCAATTGAGAAATGTTCGCATGGAAACGGCATAAATTATTTCACTTAATCCAGTCTGGGTTTCCTACAAATCAAAAGTCATCAGTGGATATGCGCCTCGACCGAGGGAGGGGGCGAGGATCAAGGTCACACCAAAAGACTGCTTATGCGAGAGCGGGGGATTCATTTTTAATGACGAACCGTGTGCGGAGTGTTGAAGGAGTCGAATCTCCAGGGAAGCCATTGGTTTTGCAGTTGGAGCTTAATGTAGCCCAAGTGGTTACAAAGTTCATGCTCCGACGTGGGTTTTCTACGAACTAGTAGAGTAGATCGTGTGTAGTTTGTGTCGAAAGACTCCCCCGCTCCGGGGGGAGTACTGTTGGCAGCTGAATGCCCTTCGTCTGGGATTTTCGAAAAGTCCTTCGCAGCAGTGCGCCATTGAAGCAAGCTGTGAGTTGGTTAACTTGTGAAAACTATTCCAGGCGGAGGGGGGGGGGAGTTAATGAATTTCGAAGAAAGACCGGAGAATTAGAAAATCAATGAGACATTTTGTTTTATTGAATTGCTGCTCAAAGTTACTTTTGAACTCTTGGATAAGAAAATCTTTTGTCTGCTTTTTGAGACTTCATTCCATTTGATGGACTGGTCGTTAATTGTTTTCTATTAAACGAAGAATTTCTTGAAGATTTTATGCAGACATCGACTGTACGACGAGTGACAGTCTGCAGTGGACTTGAACTTTAACCAGGGTCTGTCACTAGTTTGGGTGTTCGCCGCCAAGCTCGTTACACCTCGTCCTGAAGGGTGCCTGACCAGCCGTGGAGAAAGGCCGTAGTCTTGTTGTATTTTTATATGGGCGCCACGCGATTGACTTCCCGCACGATCCACCACCTCTTGAACAGCGACAATAAGATGGAAGTCCGCTTTTTTTAATTTTCTTCAACATTTTATTCACACTATAAAATTTTTGTTTAAGCTAACTTAAAACTAACATCAAATCCAAAAAAAGGACGCAATACTTCAGAAGTGAAGAGAAAAAAGGGTATACAAGTATCTAAACAAAAAAAAGGAATGGTTGTCTTTTTCGGAATTTGAACCCTGTTCGAAAATTGCATAGCCCGAACACGCACCGCTAACGCCTGGGCTGATCGTGACTCCCGTTTCTTTAAGTTGAATCGAATCAGTATTACCGACCATTTCGATTTTCGCGGCACACAAAGCACACCCGGTTATAACACTGGACTTAGACAAATTTTATGTCAGGTCTATTAAACGAGGTGGTAATCCGCGATCTCATGCCGGGCTCATGCACTACTTGTCGGGTGTTACGTGTTCTTGGTACCCCTCCCTCTGTAATGTTCCACTGGGATGGTGTTCTAATGACCGGGTGGGGCGCGAATACCCATCTAGCCGTCCAACTGCCTCGTCAACAAGAATAGGTGGGAAGGAAAAACCTCGAATCGCTGTAAACCAAATATAAAATACGTAAGCCCAAAATTAACCTGTTTCGCCCGCAGACGAGAAATCCTTCCTACCTTTCTTCACTCGTTCTACACATAAGATGTGATCACTGTCATGAAAACTGTTCTACTTCTCTTCAATTTTGTTATTGGTGCAACAACATCATGCCATCTGCAGAGCCGCTAATTCCCAATTCACCTCTTCAGCCACTTCAAGGTCATGGAACCATAATTGGAGGAACTTGGAACAACCGAAAAGAAAGAAGCACAACCTGACAGGATTCGAACTTGAGTCCCAACGATCCGAGCTAGCACGAGAACCACACTAGCAACGGACGAACTAAAACTAGTGACGTAATATTACGTCGCACACTACACCCTAAAAACAATTAAGTAAATAGTATTCTGAAACTGGGCGAAAACCTATATAGCCTTCAGGCCTAACAAGCTGTGCTCTATATGGCTTAACCACTTTTTTTTCCTTTATCAGCCCTCTTGGGAGCATAGGGCTTCCACTTGGTGTCTCCATCTCACCCGGTTGGTTGCAGTTGTCTTTACAGTATTCCAAATGAGGTTAGATTTTCCTAGTACCGATCGCTTCAAGGTGTTTCTGAGACGGCCTCTGGACCAGTTGCCTTGAGGGTTCCATTCTAACGCCTGGTAATGATGTCGGGTTCTGTCCTGATGTTATGTTCGATCCAATTCCATTCGCGCCTCTTAATCTGTGTCACAATTGGCTCCTCTCTCGTCATTTCTGACAGATCCACGTTTCTGATGAACAGTTTCGCTACCATCTATTAGTATTGATTTAACACATGCGATGAATATTCTGATCTTCGTCTTTCTTTCCAAGTCAGTTGTGGGTAATCATCGTGGCTTCAGTGTGCAGTCCATTCGTCGAACCGTGGAGAAGTTTGAACGTAACTACACTCTTTTGGACCAAGTCATTTGGGGATTTGTGCGAAATGAAGGAAACATAGAAGAAGAGATAACTCGACTTATTTTCCGGTTCGATTTCCATTGATATATATTCATGTCAGATTGTGCTGTCACAAGCATTGGAGCAGAACGACCATAGACATGAATACTTGAGACACATAAAATACTTGAGCTGTGGTTCCAACAATACAGCGCTTTATGTCATACAAACTACACAAAGCTCGAAGGTGTGAAGAAGAAATCGGTCAACTGGGTAATCTCGGGGCGATCATTCAGCTATTGGCAGTTCCGATCATGCAACTTGAAGCAGCCGCTGATTTTCCCTGGGGCTACGTCAATGGTCACCGTAGAGTTGTGGGTATAAGCGTCGACCCCAACGCAACTTAACATCGCTGTCTGGGTTCGTACCCGGCTGTTACGACCAAAAATAATTTTTCACGGTCCCACCTCTTTCGAGACACTGGCAATGCTCAAAGGGTAATACCCGTCTAGAAAAAATTTGGCCGTTCGCAGTTGGCATAAAATTGTAGGTCCCTTCCACTTTTCAGAGAACATTAGCACTCACAACTCGAGTTTTTGCTGAGAAGCTAGTCCTGGCTGTAGGGCCACCCATACTATTATATTAAGTCAAATCCTTAGTCTAGTCTAATAAGACAACTACTTTGGCCGAGATTGAAGCCAATATTCGAGTCGCCATTACTGACATCACACACATTTTATAGAGTTCATCAAAAACTGAACGGACCGCTTGAAACACTGTCAACGAAGCCGAGCTCGCCATTCTTTGGCAAGAATGTGGCTTAAAAAAAACAGAATGAGTATTATATCTCCCACCGTTGTTGTTAAATTTTCTAATTGTACGTACCTGTCCTCCCGTAGAATCAGCGGCGACACTGTCTGTCACCATACGGCTCTATACAATTCTAAAAAAGCTATTCGATTAAAACCACTCATTCCATTCATTCAAAAAACACTCTATAGTTCGGCTTATACTAATGTACGGTGTTGCTATACGGTGGAAACTGCTACTTCCTTAACCGGATGAAGGTTTAGGTTTGCCTTGCATGTATAGGAAAACATATTCCGCCACTTAAATCTTCTTCTTCTTCATTTGGCGCTACAGTCCGGGGTGGACCTGGGCTTCAACCAACAAGCCTCTCCAGCTAGCACGGTCTCTGGCTAGCTGTCTCCAGTGTCGCACGCCAAGTTGGTTGAGGTCCTTTTCCACCTGGGTGCGCCACCTTTAAACGCGGCCATCCTCTGTTGCGTTGTCCCACGGGTTCGGAGTCGAAGACTCTCCGGGCCGGAGCTGAGTTGTCCATACGCTCTACATGGCCTAGCCATCTTAGGCGTTAGATCCGTAGACGCCTGACTAGACTCATGTCGCTGTACAGCCCGTACAGTTCGTGGTTGAATCTTCTCCTCCAGAAACCGTCAACGCAAACAGGACTAAAGATCTCACGCAGAGCTTTTCTCTCGAAAATACCAAGGACTTCCTCACCCGCTTTTGAGATTGTCCATGCCTCCGCGCCGTACAGCAGGACTGGGATGATCAAGGTCTTGTATAAAGTCAGCTTGGTCCTTCGAGAGATGGCTCTACTACTCAATTGCCTCTTGAGCCCATAGAAACAGCGGTTGGCAAGAGTTACTCTGCGTTTGATCTCGGTACTGATGTTGTTTGTACTGTTTACTGCGGAGCCGAGGTAGACGAAGTCCTTGACTACCTCGAAGTCCACTTTAATCACTCTTCTCAATATTCCTCTGTCACATAAAAGGTAATTTTTTAAGCATTGGGTTTTTAATTGTGAAACAAAAACATAAGGAACATGTGCCAAAGTGTACCTATAACCATTTTTTTTGGTTGAGATGATAAATCAATCTTTGTAATTTATTTTCCAAGGCTCCGTTTTTCCGTTTTTGTTATCTATCCGGAGAGTCCAATTTTGAGTCACTTTTTCCAGCACATTCACTGATATCGAGCGAATGACACTTGCTGTTAAGGCCAAAATTAGCAACAACTAGAAAAACCACCGAGATGTCATTCTTGCAGTCTAATTCCAGCTCTCGACTAGTGCGCATAGTCTTATCTCATGTAGTTCTACTCAAGCAAATAAATTAAATATTTTTGTGCATGTAAACCAGAGGGTCTTACTTGATCGCATAATCGTTCTTTCAACGAACGCTTGCAATATTTTTGTGTCTTATGTCTGCAAATGGCGCTTGCTTATTCGCATAGACGAGTCTAAAGGTGTTAAATCCACATTCAACCATAAATGAGCTGCGTTGCTAAAGACAAGCTTCAGCTTTCCCGAGAAAAATTGAAAATTTTATAACTGACTTGACTTTGACACATGTCGCATGAACTGTCAAAATTAAACCCAAAAGCAAGCAAATCAGCTATTATAATTGGCAGTGGTCGACGTGATGCAGTGGGTAGATGCACCGCCATTAAACAAACAAAAACTCTTGGAAGAACAAAAGGTAATTAAATAAAAAGCTATGAGGCTGGAGAAGCTGGGTCCAGGTCCACCTCGGACCCATATTATTGTATTAAGTTACCAAAGATATCATGCGATGTCATGGGACCTAACATCGCTGGAGTACTTCCTCTGGCTTACATAAATTCCTTGGTTTACATGCCTGCAATCGAAAGCACTGCCAGAAAAGCCGAGGCGGCCATTTGGATGGTCTGCATATTTCCATCCACACGTATTTCATTCCATATTATGATTATATATATACAGTGGACTCCCCCTAAGTCGAATTGTCACGGGATACCAAAATTTGTTCGAGTTAGAGATAGTTTGACTTAGAGAGAGGTTTTTGTATGGAAAGTTGAGGGAAATGTTAGTAAAATATGGCGAAAAAGTTCGAGTAAGGGAGAGTTTCAACTTAAGGAGAGTTCGACTTAGGGAGAGTCCACTGTATATTTAACATATATATATTATGCTTATGATTTTTGAATAATGAGAGTCCACTGTATATATAATATATATATATTATGCTTATGATTTTTGAATAATGAATGATTGTTGATCATTTTTTTTTATTAGAAACAAGGAATGCTAGTTCGTTAAGAAATTTTTATTTAAAATCATGTACTATTTGGAAAAATTGTCTTATAATAAAAATTGATCTCAATAATTTCGAAATCATATTTTTCTTCATTATTGAGGAACTCCATTATTTAGTTTTTTGTTTGTTTGTATGGTGTCTGGGTTTAATTCACGACACTATTTAGTTTTCAATGAAATTTGTCATTCAAAATTAAACGTCAAAATAATACACATCATACAACAAAGAAGATATCATACAATGCTTCCATTAGAATCTGTGAAACAGAAAATTGTATGATGTGTATGATGTATCACAGTTTTGTATGTTGTACGAAATGTATGTGATGTATGATCTGTGAAGTAAGCCCCTGAGGCCTATGAATGACAAATTTCATTGAAAACTAAAAAGTGTCGTGAATGAAACCCAGACACCATACAAACAAATAAAAAACTGAATAATGGAGTTCCCCAGTATTGACGGGAGATGTCATTCAACTTTGTTTCCAAACAGTATAAGAATTTTAATAAACATTTCTTGAAGAAATAGCATTCCTTGTTCCTACATGTCTAATTTAAAAAACAAAAAGATGAGCAATCATTCATTCATCATAAGATCAAACATTTTTTTTCTGTATTTTCTCATTTGAAAACTTATTTTTCTAGTGACTACAGCAGTTTTAAGTGCTGTGTGAAATGTATGTTCAAATTTGAAAAAAAAAACTGCTGTATGATTTGTGTAATGACCTACAATTCTCTAGAGAACTACTAAATGATACAACTTAACTATTCGGTTGCTAGAATAAAAGTGAGAGTTTATTTATCTAAAGCTATGACAAATAGAAATTCTATATTGCTTTGCCACCTTGATTAGTGTAGTAAAGTGTTTATACTACTGACAAGGTCGCCACAATGTGTATGATATACAGTGTCGGACAAAACAATAGCACCGAATTACACCTTTTTGCCCAAAAAACTGTCTAAAAGTATGGTTATGTTACTTAGGTAAACAACAGATCTTAAAATATTAAAAAACAAACTATGCAACTTCAACACTTAAAAAAATATAATAAAAAATAAAGAAATCCAACAAAATCAAACGCGACAAAACTAAAGCACGAACATATTGCGCAAGCTACATTCGATTATTCCCCTGATTTTTTTTGATTTATTTATTTCTATATTAGAGTAAATTAACTCTTACATTTCCTGCCATCGTGCTATGCTACAAATTACGTTCATTTGGAAGTCATTAGTGATACTGAAAAAAAAGGAAAAGGAACATTGAGAAAAGGACTTTTGAGAGCAAAAACGTTTTTTAAAATGGCGCGTAATAAGTATTCCACCGAATTCAAAGAAAAAAATATTGCTGATTTTCACGCAGGGGAAGCAGTTAATTGCATAGCTAAAAAATATAGGATACACCATTCCGTCGTTTCTCGTATTATAAGCCGGTTTCATAATTCTGGTAGCCTAGAAACTAAACATCGTGGTGGATGGCCCAGAAAAACCAGCATACGCGATGATCATGGAATAGTCCGCAAAATATTGCGAGGTGTAATTCGGTGCTATTGTTTTGTCCGACACTGTATTTCTGTGAAACAGAATCATACAACTTTCCCAAATTTCCAGTGCAGTGATACATGTTGTATTACAGCGGCTCATACAACAAATCTGAGAAACAGAAATCATACAACAGAAGTGGCAGAATCATACAATGTATGTGATGTATGTTCTGTGAAATAGGCCCCAGAAATAATGATATTAATTATATAATACTAATAATATATCTCACCATAGTATTCTTCTGTTGTTCTGTATAGAATCACAGGTGCTACTGCCTGGTCACTGAGTCACTCCCTAGATTGAGCTGATAGTTTCTTAACCGGTTTGCAGGCATAGGTCAACACATTCCGCTGTTTTAACATTCTTCTCAAAGACGAGCCTAAAGCGGTATACAACGACTGGATGGCGCAGTTTTTTAAGTGCCTACCCCTGAAAGCAAAGTTAATACGCTTTTATCTGGTTTACAAATCTGGTCCAGGCACCATTTGCTGTTGGGATCAAAATAACGGCACTATCACTGGAGTAGACAATCAGTTGTAGTAGTCTGACTCTGGGTACCAAATGGACCAAGATGGTGTAAGTGTGCTGCTGAATTCACTAGCAGCCGCACTACTTACATAATTTAATATATAATAATAATATAAGTGGCGCGACAGTCCGAGGTGGAGCTGGGCCTAGCTTCTCAGAAACCACTCGTGTTGTGCGTGCTATTCTCCTTTCACTTGTGTAAGGGACCTACAGATTAATGTCGACTCCGAACGTGGAATTCGAAAAGCTTTTTCTAGACAGCAATACTCTTTGATCATTGTCAGTGACTCGAAAGAGGTGGAGCCGTGAATTATGAAAGGTGGTAAATTCGGGTAATGAACCTGGCACCCTCTGCGTAGGAGTCGACGCACTTACCCACTAAGCCACGGCGGCCACTACTTAATCTAACCCAAAGCGGTATGCAATCCTAATTGAGCGTGTTTGACTTTGACACATGTCACTAAACAAGCATGGGCTGTCAAAAATATAACTTATCGTCAGCAATTATAATCGGAATTGGTCACCGTGACGTAGTGCCGTCGACCGTGACGTAATACGTCGCGTCGTTTCCTCTCCTGAGATTTCAAAGTTCCCTCCCGCCACGAGCAACTTTCGTAATTCAGGATTTGACCACTTCCGAGTCACTAGACAATGTTTAAAGATTAATCCTGCTTAGAAAAGGCTTATCAAACTTCGATCAGAGTAGCCACACGTGGTAAAACAATAGTCAAGCCTTGAATAATATAATAGGAGGATGGAGAAACTAGGCCCAGGTCCACCTCGGACTGTATCACCACCCATATTCAGAGGACAGATGCCAGCTTGAACAGCAGTTTAGACATTTCAGATTTGAGCAAAACTCCTAATGATTATTGAAAGAAATAAGAAATACAAAAATAAATGGGATTCCTTCCTAAAGATCCTTGCTAGCTACTTGACCGGAATGGCAGCACAACTTGTCTGTGCTGGTGTTACTTTGACTGATCCTTGTAATCAGTCACTTCAACTTAAACTGAAGAATGGACATAATAATAATTATATGGTTGACCTTACAGCCCGTAGATGGCCAGCGCCTAGCTTCAACAGCAACCACTCTTGTTGTGCGTCCTATTGTTCTCTCACAAGTGGAAGGAAACCACAGTTTTTTTGTAGACAGTCATTTCTCAATGAGTACTGTCAGTGACTCAAAAG
This sequence comes from Eristalis intricaria, assembly GCA_964034865.1. Lineage (NCBI taxonomy): Eukaryota > Metazoa > Arthropoda > Insecta > Diptera > Syrphidae > Eristalis > Eristalis intricaria. Next base: position 58,716,962 of record OZ035877.1, on the reverse strand, counting down.
AGGTGGGACCGTGAATAATATGTTTGATGGTAGGGGCTGGGAGTCGAACACATGCAGCGAGGTTATGTTGCGGAGGGGTCGACGCACCTACCCACATCGCCACGGCCACCACAATGGACACACTGATATTAATTTTTGCGGGACATACATTTAAGGCCAACGGAATGACTGAACAACGTATGAGCTACACGTACAAAACTCACTGGGGGATCAGAATGGACCTAAGGAAGTTCTCGCCCGTCTAATCCACCCTAACCTCGCCATAAATCCACGACAATCCCCTTTATTGCTAAGACAAACCACTCAGATCAACATTTTCAACATTGACATCAATCCAAAACAAAAACAAAAACAAAACGATTCCAAACGACGTCGAGTCCAAAAAGAAAGCACAACCGGATCCGTTAGAGCTACAACACCTTCGCACCCTCAACCGATTGAATGTAATTAATTCACTAAAACGTAAACACCCCGCAATAAACAAAAGCCGCACTAACAAATTTCACCACAGCCTGGTACACCCTAATGACTCCGCCGGAAGAGGGGGCCAATAAACATTTCGACATTTCCTCCCCAGCCTCAGTCGCGGTCTCAGCAGCGAGCAATTTATGATTGAGTTACAAAAAAGCGATTCGCTTTCCCCAAAATGAGCAGCCACCACCAAGTACGAGTGAGAGAACAGCCCTTCGCAGAAAGCTCGCCAGGCGACAACTCGCTTGGCCATGCACGCCGTACTTTCGACACCAATCACACACAAGTTGCACTCACGGTTCCACTCTCTCCCTCTGGTTAGGGAGCTCACTGAGAGCGGGAACGTGCTTCACAGCACTGCTGCGCACAACGCAACAAAAGCTCTTCCTGTGCTTCTCTTAAGAAAGTTATTTTGCTGGGGCGGGCAGCACTCCAACGGCCACGATGTCATGACGATAATGTGCCACTAGGGGGATGTTTGATCAATTCACACTGTAGCCAGCTTTTAGATAAACTTCAAATCGTTCAGGAAATTCAAAGAATTAGAAGCCGTCTGTGCATAATTTTATTAACAAATCGGAGATGGAACGAAATACGGCTGTTGTGCCGGTCAGCCTGGTGCCGAAGTGCGTCTACGGACTGCGGAGTGACGTTACGGGGCACATTCAGTTTAGCTTCAACCAGGAGGTGATATATCCCGTCGAGACGGTGCTGGTGTTTCATGATTTCGCGCAAGAAAAACAGCGCTTCTTGAGGTGAGAGTAATTGTTTTGTTGTCTGTTTGTTTGAAGGAAGTGGAGAAGACACTTGTGACAGCCGGTGCGGCGAGCAGAGAGGGAGTGTGTCATCAGAGAGTGGGAGTTATGATTCTGTTGACGGGCTTGTGCCTGTGGGACATCGACTGCTTTAGCAATGTGTAAGACTTTTTTAAGTTGTTTGTGTTCCAAGAACATGCTTGTCTGTTTGCCGTGACAACAGTGTTGTCCACTTCAAAAGGGAACGTTGACAAATTCCCCGATGACTACTCGACAGTTTAGTTTTTTTTACAATCTTTCTCGCCCTGATGAATCATAAATTTCATATAGTTCCAAGGACAATACGCGTGCAATCTCTTAGAAGTTCTTAGACTCTGAACTCAAAATTTCTAGGTTCTTCTTATTTGAGGAACGCTGCACTTCGGGATGGGACTGGTCCTCAGTCCACAAGCCCTTATAGTACGAATCTCTACCAAGTAACAGCTGAGGGAAAGGATTCCCTTCGTCTTCGACCGTATCCTTTCGAGATCCAAACTCCATTGCCAATACATATCCTCTCTGATTCTCCCGATCGTTGGACACTCTCTCTTTCAGTCAAGAGGGTAGTTTCTGTTGCTGGTTGAGTCGATTGATAGAAGGGATAATTTGTATTCCTCGTACAATATCGCTGAACACCTCTGTGTAAGCCAGATTATAGGCAGACGTCTGCTGCCTTATCACAAATGCTCGAAAAGCATTCTTCGATATGTTCAACGCAAGTTGGACGTTGACTGGATGCCAGACCAGTGGCTCATCACTTCATAGATCATATAGTTCTCATTCACAGCCAAGCAACGCAAACAAGGGGGCCAAGTGAAAAAAGGGAACCTCTCGATAGTGTGCTTAAATGTGCTCACAGTCCAAGGCCACTTCAGTGCACTGAAACATCGACGGACAAGAGTTGTGTTTATTGTTTTCAGTGACGAAAGCCTTAACTCCGCTGTTAAGGCTAATAAACACAATTTATGGTCTACCTTAACAGCGGAGTTAAGGCCTTCCTACATCACGTTGGGAATTGCGGATTGTTGCATTTTTCTTGAGCCGATGAGTGTATCTGGCTGCTAGGTGTGAACACGCAATAAAAGTCTTTCTTTTGACATGAGTTTCGCACGCATTTGGAGATTTATCTCATTAATTTTGGGCCAATCAGTTTGCTGACAATTTTTAGAGAAGAGAATTGTGGAGCAGATCTTGGATTCTATTTACAGAGTCAGTCTTTGTCACATTGTCTCTTCCTGATCTCGCAAGCGAATTCTCATTTCGATCAGTCGGAGAGACATACTTACAAAGTTACATCTCAGACCTGCGAAAGATCGCACGTCTCCCATGAGCTGGTGTATTCTTAATCTTCTTCAAATTCTTGGAAATCACTCCCTATTACGTATTCTTACAAAGTTACATCTCAGACCTGCGACCCATGTAGGCTCAGAGCCTGAATAAGGGCTGGCTTCCATCGCTGACAGTCCTGGGCTTCCAGTCATCATGACCAAGCTGTATTGGGTGCCCGTTGACTGGGGGGCTGTTGGAAGTGCTTCACATCCGCTATTCCCTGCGGGTCAGTAACATTGTTACCCTTACAATATCGTAGAGCTTGCTGCAATCCGTTTGGCCCGACTTCTCTGCTTCTCTCAAGACTAATCGGTATCATTGAGCTCGGACGGTTCGAGAGACCTTTTATTCAGAAGTAGAAGCTTCCAGGTTGGTCAAGCGCTAATGGAACTACACAGATGACTCACAGTTGATCTTCTAAAGCTCCGGAAATCTTTGTTATGCTCAGGCTCAGGGTCAGGCCCGATGTCACAACTCCTCTTTGTTGGCTGGTGCAGCTTTCTGACATTGGACAGTTGAAGAAGTGGTGAGAGTCGACGTTTAATAATAATAATATTGGTTGCGCGACAGTCGGAGGCGGACCCGGGCCTAGCTTCTCAGCAACCACTCGTGTTGTGCGTGCTTTTGTTCTTTCACGCGTGGAAGGGACCTACAGTTTAATGCCGACTTCGAACGGCAATGTTGAGAAGCTTTTTCTAGACAGGAATACTCTTTGAGAATTGTCAGTGACTCGAAAGAGGTGGAAGCCGTGAATTATGAATGTTGGTAGATTGCGGATTCGAACCTGCCACCCTCTGCGTAGGAGTCGACGCACTAACCCGACTCGACGTTTGCCCCCTGATTATTCACGCATCCAGGATATTTGACGCATGTCTTACGTCTATCGAACACATGGTCGATTTGGTTTTGCGAGGGAACCTCGTTCCACTTATTCCAAGTCAGTGAGTCGGAAGCCGTTACCTGTTGTCGTGCCATGGAGGCTGTGCTTTACAATCCCTCCGCCAAGGATGTTTACCTTACCGATTTTGGCATTAAAGTCTCCGAGCACGATTTTTATATTGTACTCCGGTCAGGCTCCGTGGGCACCATCCAAGAGGTCACAATAGGCCCCTTTTACAGAGTCTTCAGCCTCGTCGGTAGGGGCGTGTACACGAATGAGGCTGATGTTGTAAAATCTGCCTTGGATGCGGTTCACAGCCAGGAAATTATTTATCGATTTGATGTCGATGATGTTCGGCCATAACTTTTCCACAACGAATGCACATCTCTACATGCGCAACCTTTTGTGACAGCTGTAATAAACGTCGCACTTATTTATGCTTACCATTCCCTCTCCTATCCAGCTTTATACTGCGTGATGATCTATCTCATTTGATGAGCGGTCTTCGGTGTGTAGAGTGCTCTTACTTTCCAGGAGCACACTCGCAAATCCTTGTTTCTTTTTCGCACAGAGTCATTTATGCATTTCTGTCCGTTGCTCCGATTTTTATGTGTGATGGCCAGGGCATCTGGTACTTGCATTAGACCACCCAACGGGTGTTATGGACGCTATCCAGAGGGTACCGCGAGGAGTCTGTATGCCAGCTTGACACCTGCATCTACAAGGATTACAAGGACTGCTGGTGGTATCCCCCAGGTTGCAAGCGATCAACAACTTGCCAAAACCACCATTTCTATCTGGTCAACGTTTATATGGTTTCATTGCCTTTACTCACAAAACTAAAATTCCGCCAAGTCGTCAAAATAGAAAAATGCATCTATTTCCATAGCGAGTATTTGTTCTTCCCCTTCTTATTTATTTGGCGGTACGGTCTGACGTGGACGTGGGCTTCGACCAACAAGACTCTCCAACTAGCATTGTCTCTGGCTAGCTGCCTCCAGTGCAGCACGCCGAGTTGGTTGAGGTCCCTGTCCACCTGCTCCGTTGCGTTATCCCACAGATTCGGAATCGAGGACTCTTAGGGGCGGAGCTGTGTTGTCCATACTCTCTTCATGGCCCAGCCATCTCACGCGTTGAATCTGCTGACTCCATGCTAGGCTAATGTCGCTGTACAGCCCGTACTTCTCCTCCAAAAATCGGCCACGCAAACAGAACCCAAGATCGCACGCAGAACTTTTCTCTCGAAGAGACTAAGGGGTTCCTCGTTCGCTTTTGAGATTGTCCATACCTTCGCGCCGTGCAGCAGGACTGGGATGATCAAGGTATTGTATAAAGTCAGATTGGTCCTTCGAAAGGTGGCTTACCTCTTGAGCCCATAAAAACAGTGGTTGGTAAGAGTTACTCTGCGTTTGATCTCGGAACTGGTGTTGTTCGTTCTATTTACTGCGGAGCCGAGGTAGACGAAGTCCTTGACAACCTTGAAGTCAAAGCTGCCCATTGTGACGCTCTGTCCAAGACGTTTGTTTTGTATGTCCTTTCTTGTGGACAGCGTATTCATACTTCGTTTTGCTCTCGATCACCGCTAGACGCATTTTAGCCGCTTCCTTCTCAATGCCAGAAAACTCCTAATTCACGGCTCCCTGTGTTCGACCAATCACGTCAATGTCATACGAGTAAGCCAGCAATTGTACGGACATTTGGAAGATGGCGCCTCTTGAGTTGGCGAGTGAGTTCCACACGACCTTCTCGAGGATGATGTCAAAAAGGTCACATGACAGCGCGTTGCCTTGTCTACAAACTCCTTCTACATTGAAGGTCTCGGTGAGTTCAATACCGACCTTGATGGAGCAGTGAAAGTTCTCCATCGTCACCCTGCTCAGTCGGACGGGTTTGGCAGAAATATTAAACCAAGACATGGCGTTGTATAGCTCGTCTCTATGCAAGCTGTCGTATGCAGCATTGGAATCGACGAATAGGTGGTGAGTGTCGCTCAGCATCAAATGGGAGTTTTCCAGGACCTGGCGTATCGTGAAATGTGAAAAAATGCATCGTTGGCTCTTCATCCATGCCTCTTGATGACAGGGTGTATTCATTCAGCCCAATTGGAGACAGGGTGTAGTTGGGTACAGATCAGCCTTCCAAAACCGTCTACTCTCACTTCTCCATCCATTCGGTTGTATGCCTCAATCCCAAACTCACCTCTTTTCACCTTGAAACAGATTTCCTGAGAACACCGTGCCGACGATCATAGCAATCAACACAACCAGACGCTTAATCGGAGTCGTTGAAGTGACCGCCGCGGAGACTGAACGGTGAGTCCGACTCCACCAAGTGCACATGTCTTAACCAGCATCCGCCCTTGTTCACAGGATCAGCAAAATCAACATTTACGACACGGGCACACTCAAGTTGCGGCGTAGCTTCCAACTGCCTGAAAATGCGCGCGATAAAGCCATCAAGCAGCTGGCCTTCGTGCCCGACTCCAGAGCCGTGGTGATCCTCACGGCTCCGCCGCTAGAGCGGCTGTTCATGTTCTTCTTCGACAAGACCGGCTCCGTGCTGGAGTGTCAGATTGGGATCCCGGGCTCAAGGACCACTGCCACGTGTCTAGCTGCAAATCCCCAGGATCCCGGTCTGGTGGCGGTTTGTGGAGAGGGCGTCACGAAAATGATGTCCAAGTCGGAGACTGGGTTTACACTTGCCAACACTTTGAGGGCGCAGGTTTCGGTAAGGTGCCTGGCCTGGCTGTCAATGGAGGCCCTCATGCTGGGACTGAAGCGCAACAAACTGGCTCTGATTGAGAATGGAGAAGTCAAGCTGACATTCGTTGCATCGGAGGTGGACCTCATCGACATCTCGAAGGACGCCGACCCAGAAGCCCCCGCCGAGCCGCAGGAGGTGTCAACCACAACCGCGGGGACCACGGAGGCTGTCTCCTGTATGGTGGCGATGTCGAAGGTGCTTGCGTACTCCCTCGGCACGTTCGTGTACGTTTTTGAGAAGTCGTCCAAGTTCAAGTACCAGCGGCTGGCAATCCTGAAGCTCGTGCCGGACATCTACGCGGAGGATTCGTATCTGATCACGCACCTGGCGATGAACCTGCAACAGGACACCGTCATCGTGACACCCAAGCACCCGCAGATCTACTCGGCGAGTCTGAAGGGACTGGTGGTCGCAGAGAACGCCCCAACGGTGAGGTTCGCGCCCCTGGGCATGATGAATCACATTGCCGGAATTGTGGACTTGTCCGTGTGCTCCTGGAGGCCCGTCATTATGACCGCTTGTAAGTATTTCAGGAGCCACCACTGAGCATCGTGATGAGCATTTTCTTGCAGCCAAGGACCAGACCATTCGCCTGTGGAACTACGAGACCCAGACCCTGGAGCTGGTCAAGAAGTATCAAGTGGACATCTCCGTGGTGACTCTGAACACCACGGGCGAGTTCGCCGCCGTGGGCTTCTCGGATCAACTGCGGATCATGCAGATCTTCGTGGACGACTTGAACGTGCGTAGGCGGTGAGCTTGTCCTCGGCGTCCGCCCACTCATCGATATCGATTTCAGATCATCAAGACATACAACTTCCCACGATGCGCCCAGGTCAAGTACTCATACATGGGCCACCTCATGGCGGCTGCCTACTTAAACTGTGTCTCCATCACGTCCGTCTTCAACCTGGACGTGCTGCTGACCTTGAAGGTGAGTTGATTGATTCTGGCTGTGATTCTTTCATGCTCCCCTCTCGCCCTTCCTCAGGGCCACAATGGAAACGTGCTCAGTCTAGCGTGGTCACAGGACGACAAATACCTGATCTCTGGTGGCGCCGAGGGAGCCATCTACCAGTGGGACGTTGAGACGGGCGCCCGCGTTCAGGAGTTCGTGCAAAAGGGAACCGAATACCGCGCCCTCCACTGCACCAGCAACCCCCTGACCGTGTACTGCGCCACCGGCTCGGGATTGTTCCGCGAAATCGCTAACTCAGAGATGACGCGCGAGCTCAGCACGCCTCTCAGAACTCCCTGCTGCTACCTGACCCTCTCGCGATCCGAACAAGTCCTGTTCATTTCAACGAACGGCGGGCACTTGTACAATGTCCAGCTGCCGTTCCTGGAGGCTGGAGGTGGCACGTTCACGAACTACCGCTTCTTCGACTGCGCCGTCACAAGGGTCCAGACCACCTACGACGACCTCCTGCTGGTAGCTGCCTCGGCAAACGGGACCCTGGCCGTGTTCTACCTGCAGAACATCAAGGGAAAGACTTGTCAAATGGACCAGGACCTGCTGCGCGGGCAGGAGGTGCTGATCCCACGGTCGGCTCTCAAGGAGAAAATCGAGCAAATCGCCAACCTCGAGTTGCGCCTCCAGCAGCAGGCGGCCGAGTTCCAATACCAAGAGAGCCAGAACGAGATTTTCGACAGCCAGCAGTTGGCGGACCTGCACAAGGGCTACTGCACCGCCCTGGAGCACCTCAAGAACCAGAACAACGAAATGGAGCAGAAGCACATCGACGCCCTGAACGAGATCACGTTCAAGATCAACGACCTGAAGGCGGAGCAGGCCAAGCAGATGGAGAACCTCTCGGACCAGTTCACCGAGCGCATGATAATGGAGTACCAGAAGTTCATCAGCTTCACGCAGAGCAGCAACTCGATCAGGGAGAACTACGAGGAGCAACTGCGGCAGTCAGCCGGCTTCCTGCAAGACACCGTGGAGGCCCTTGAGGTGGACTTCAAGAAGAAGCTCGAGGACCGCGAGGTCCTCATTCGAGAGCTGACCGAGGAGATACAGGACGAAAAGTACGAGTTCTACCATTACTGCCGCCAGGTGGCGGCCGAGAATGAGGCGAACATGATGGACACTGTAATTCGCTACGAGAACATCATCAAGGCCGCGCAAGACGAGGAGGTGCTGTGGCGCGGAAAGGCGGGGGTGCTAAAGAAGAAAACCGCCACCTTGTCGCAGGAGGCGGACCGGCTGGTCGAGGAGGTGGAACTGTTGCACGAGCAGCACGCGAAGGAGCAGAAGCTCATCGCGAAGCTGCAGCGGGAAATAGAAGACCTGCGGAAGGACGTGACCGACCGTGAGTTCGCCATCAGTCTGAAGGAGAAGCGCATCCAGGAGATCCTCCACAGGAACCAGGAGCTGGAGAAGTACAAGCAGGTCCTGTCGCACCGCATCACCGACCTGAAAATGCAGATAGAGCCGCGCGAGTGTCAAATAAACGAGAAGCGCAAGCAAATCACTGAGCTCGAGGCCAGCCTGGACAAACTCAACAAGTCCAACATGCAGCTGGAGGGCCAGTTGAAGAGCCTCACTGCCAAGCACTGGCAAGGCACTGCGGAGCTCCAGGCGCAACGACAAGACGCCAAATCCTCGCGAAAAATGATCTCCTCCATTTTCGATGAGATCTATCTTCTCTCCGGCAGAATCACCGACGCTGAAGCCCTCAGGATCGGCGTGGGCCAAATGTTTCAGAAGTACGCGTCCAGAGATCAGCTCAAGAAGCACATCGCCTCGGAGGAACTGGTCAGGGCGGAGTTCGACCGCCAGCGGGGCCACATCGAGGGCACCATCCAGGGCATCAAAAAGACGATTCGGGACAGGATTGCGTCTGAGAAATCCGAAACTCTGCTCAAGGGGAACCTTGGCCTCCTGGCAGAGATCGACGCATTGCACAAGGAGAACGCGGCTGTGCAGAAGGAACTCCTCAGTCTTGGCATGCAGCTCAAGATTTCCTCCAAGCGGAGTACCAAGACTCAAGACAAGCTCAATCGGACCATGAAGGTATGTGGTGGCTAGCTTTGACTGCACTGCTTGACACGTCTTCTTCCAGGACATCGAGGTGCACCGGGGTAACAACAGCCAGCGCATGGGGTTCCTGGGAGCAGAGTTGAAGACACTGAAAGTGCAAAACCGGAAGCTTCGAGACGAGTTGAGCGGCCTGCAGGACGGCTTGAAGTCGAACAAAGTGGGATCACTGGTATCGCAGAACATCGCCCCACAAAATCATGAGAATGTTACGGATGGGCAACATATTGTAGAGAATCCTGACACGAATCGAAAGGGTTGAGAATGTTTGAAGTGTGTTAAATAGAGTTCGTATTGCCAGTACTTCTGTGCCGTGTTTCTTTAAATTTCCTTCTCGAAATGAACTCCAATCAACATCTTCATACATTCTGTTCGGGGTGAATAGGAGTACATTTACTAGCTTTAAGAGTTCCACAAGAGCTTTTGACTGTTGGGTTGAAAATGAAATTGTCTAGAGACCTGGCTGTTCGATCAGATAGTGATGTCTCTTATGCCATCTATGATCTTGAGCCATTACAGTCCCTCATCGATCGTAATGGCTTCTGTCTGGAAGATACTACAGTGGAGCTGGAAGAAAAGGTCCATGTTCAGGTCTTTGGTGCCGAAAGCCATGCCTTCATCCGTCTTTGGTCTGTCTGTATAAACTTTCAGTGAAAGGGCCAACGGAAGGAATGCTGAAAGAAGTTGGCATCCGGTTGCAGGCGATCGGTGTCGTTGAGCACGAAGTTGAATTCGTTAATAATTGTTGAGTGGCTGATGCTTAGTTCGGATCACAGTCGGCGTGTTTTTGAGTCTTAGGGCGCACAGTGGGCCAGAACACAGTTGGCCAGAAACTCTAAAAATTCAAAACAATTCGTGTGCAGTCAGTGATGTGTTTTAAGCCACAACTACCTCTCAAGAGCATGGTGAGTCACAAATTGTGAGGTTTTCGTATTCTGAGCAAAACCTCACAGCTTGTGAGCATCACAAGAACCGTCAAAATTGTGATGTTCTCATGAGCACATCACAAGGAAAAGTAGCAACAAAAGAACTGTCACACACAAGGAAAAATAAACAGATGTTGATTGTATTTTGGCGTTTAGCTCATCTGCGAATGCGGCCCAATAATTCTGCATCCTATTCGAAAATCGGGATCAAAATCAAAATCGGGATTCATTTGCAAGAAATTCGTATACTGCTCCTGGGATGTACGCTGATATTTTCTTGTTCCTGCAAAATATTCATTATTAATAAATACTTATACATATTTCATTAATATACACAATATTACCTTGTTCACTACGTTCTGCCATTATTTTGTAGATACGCTCAGTAAGAAAAAAAAAAGCAAGAATATAATAATTGTCAAAAAAAAACAATTTTTGACATGGCTCACCATGGTGACTATTCTTGTGTGTTTTCTTGTGAGGTTTTCGCCAGAATACCAAATAGCTGAAACCTCACACGGTTGTCATCATTATTTTCGCCTCACTGACATTCATGCGTTGTGACCACATCATAACCAGAATAGGGGTTTTAATGCAGTAAGACAGATATTGTTGACAAAACACCTTTACTTTAAATTAATCTTTTTTTATTTTTTACTTAGGAAATACAGTCGAACTTCGATAACTCGAACCACAATTTGCCGCAAAAAAAAAAAAAAATGGAAGTTATGAAGTAAAATATAAAATTGATTTAAATATTTATATCATTTATTTATCGGCAATATAACATATACAACGAAGAGGAGCATTAATATAATTTAAAATAGTCTGTTACGCATGGCTGAAGAGCAAATTTTTTTATTTTTATCTTTAAAAAAATCGGAATTTAAACCATTGTGCACCTACACATAATCATTTGTTGTTTCATGAGTCGTTTATGAAACTCAATTATCGCCAAGTCTTTCCCTGTTGCATACAGAAATGAAGTATTACAGAGATAGCCGACTTCACAGCTGATTGCCCCCTATTCCATCGACGAATTTGAGTCCCTTTTTGACAGATATTCATACATTTTTGATGGTTATTCACGAAATAACATAAATGCCGTCCTCTGATTGGTCAATATGGTTTATAAACATGTTATAAAAAACAGTTGTCAAAAATTTTAAAGGGCAAGAGAGGTTGATGTCGGGCATCTCTGTAATACTTCATTTCTGGTTATATCACAGCCACTGTCATCGGTATTGTCCGAAGAAGATTCGGATTCATATCGAAATATCTCGACATTGGGTGTTGTGAATAAAAACTGAGTGTGAGCATTTCCTCAGAATTTTCGAGTAAATGCTCCATCTGGTGTGAATAAAAATTTATTTCGTTGAGTTTAACGAATCCTCTCCGCTCAGATATATTGACAGCTGAATCTTTCCTCCGTTTTGGTGTGAATGAAGATGGAATATGCTCAGATATTGCTTGTAGAAGTTGAGTGTGCATAGGAGGTGACTTCAAGAGAGAAAAAAGTAAAAACAATTTCAAATAATGGAAAAAACTTCTTCGAAAGGAGATCATTTTGACGGATTAAACCTTAATCCTCAAAAATAAAATGAAATGAAGACAATTTCATCAAGTGTTTGCAATTTTATCCGTGCTTGCTGGAAAAAAGCAAAACTCCAGACGTGAATCTGTGAATCTGTGTTGAAAGCTATGGAAGAAGACATAAAAAAATCCATGGCTTTAATTTGAACATATCACAGATAAAGAAAAAAATTGATAATATGATGGCCTGCTTCAAATCAAAAGGCGAAAATTAAAAAAAAAAAACAAAAAATAATCAAAGGCATGGTACCACCACGGGTTTTTTGTCAGGCATATCGGAAAGGAAATGAGTACTTAACCATTCCATATTATCAAACTCGAATCAATACTCGTTCTTGAGATTATCCTGTGACCCTGTGTCCCCGAAAGGACATGAGTTATAATTCCTTGTTATTCTACCTCTCTTGCCCCTTAAGATTTTTGACAGCTGTTTTTTATAGCGTGTTCATAAACCAAATAGACCAATCAGAGGACGGCATTTATGTTATTTCGTGCATAACCGTCAAATTTTCATGAATATCCGTCAAAAATTCACTCAAATTCGTCGATTGGCTAGGGGGTAATCAGCTCCGAAGTCGGCTATCTCTGTGATACTTCATTTCTGCTTTACACCCACCTTTACCCGACTTTGCACTCACCCTTAAACGCCAAATACACTAGTTTTCAAACGTCAACTGAAGGGAGGGAACCTACTTTGAGGCAATTTTTTATTCACACCAAATTGAGTATTTCCTTTAACGAAAATACTCGACTCATGTGTTCTTACATGTGTTTCTCAGTTTTTATTCTCACCACCCATTGTCTTCATCCATGGGAAACTCCAAATTAACGATATCCACCTGCAAAAAATCATCATAAGTAACACTTTGTACTTGTGTGGTATTTTGGCAAGTTTAAAATTACATCTGCATCTGTATTCCTCCCTCCTTTCATTCGTTTGGGCTTTCAGTTCCAAAAATCAAAGGAATTTCATCCTCTTTCCCCCGCTCAGAATATTCACCAAAACGACTATTTTCTTATGCTAGGTCAAAGGAACATACAAACGCAGTGCCCGAAAGCGATTCATTATAAAACGAACTTGTATAATACGCGTATGAGTCTTGCACGATCTTTTCCAAGGCAAGACTCACACGCCAACGCCACGCAGCTATAACTTCGAAGTAGTCAAGGACTTCGTCTACCTCGGTTCCGCAGTAAATAGAACGAACAACATCAGTACCGAGATCAAACGCAGAGTAACTCTTGCCAACCGCTGTTTCTATGGGCTCAAGAGGCAATTGAGTAGTAGAGCCATCTCTCGAAGGACCAAGCTGACTTTATACAAGACCTTGGTCATCCCAGTCCTGCTGTACGGCGCGGAGGAGTGGACAATCTCAAAAGCGGATGAGGAAGTCCTTGGTATCTTCGAGAGAAAAGCTCTGCGTACGATCTTTGGTCCTGTTTGCGTTGACGGTTTCTGGAAGAGAAGATTAAACCACGAACTGTACGGGCTATACAGCGACATGAGTCTAGTCATGAGTCTTCGGATCCAACGCCTAAGATGGCTAGGCCATGTAGAGCGTATGGACAACTCAGATCCGGCCCGGAGAGTCTTCGACTCCGAACCCGTGGGACAACGCAACAGAGGACGGCCGCGTTTAAGGTGGCGCACCCAGGTGGAGAAGGACCTCAACCAACTTGGCGTGCGACACTGGAGACAGCTACCCAGAGACCGTGCTAGCTGGAGAGGCTATTTGTTGCTATTGGTTGAGGCCCAGGTCCACCCCGGACTGTAGCGCCAAATAAAGAAGAAGAAACATTCTGAGACCACACGGCGTATGTGGAATATTCTGAGACCACACGGCGTATGTGGAGTATTCTGAGACCACACGGCGCATGTGGAGTATTCTGAGACCACAGGGCGTATGTGGAGTATTCTGAGACCACACGTTGTATGTGGAATATTCTGAGACCACACGGCGCATGTGGAGTATTCTGGGACCACAGGGCGTATGTGGAATATTCTGAGACCACACGTTGTATGTGGAATATTCTGAGACCACACGGCGCATGTGGAGTATTCTGAGACCACACGGCGTATGTGGAGTATTCTGAGACCACACGGCGCATGTGGAGTATTCTGAGACCACAGGGCGTATGTGGAATATTCTGAGACCACACGGCGTATGTGGAGTATTCTGAGACCACAGGGTGTATGTGGAATATTCTGAGACCACACGTTGTATGTGGAATATTCCGAGACCACACGGCGCATGTGGAGTATTCTGAGACCACAGGGCGTATGTGGAATATTCTGAGACCACACGGCGTATGTGGAGTATTCTGAGACCACAGGGCGTATGTGGAGTATTCTGAGACCACACGGCGTATGTGGAGTATTCTGAGACCACACGGCGTATGTGGAGTATTCTGAGACCACACGGCGTATGTGGAGTATTCTGAGACCACACGGCGTATGTGGAGTATTCTGAGACCACACGGCGTATGTGGAGTATTCTGAGACCACACGGCGTATGTGGAGTATTCTGAGACCACACGGCGTATGTGGAGGATTCTGGGACCACAGGGCGTATGTGGAGTATTCTGAGATCACACGGCGTATGTGGAGCATTCTGGGACCACAGGGCGTATGTGGAGTATTCTGAAACCACACGGCGTATGTGTAGTATTCTGAGACACCATGGCGTATGTGGAATATCCTGAGACCACACGGCGTATGTGGAGGATTCTGGAACCACACGGCGTATGTGGAGTATTCTGAGAAGACGGGGCGTATATGGAATATTCGAGACCACACGGCGTATGTGGAGTATTCTGAGACCACACGGCGTATGTGGAGTATTCTGAGACCACACGGCGTATGTGGAGTATTCTGAGATCACACGGCGTATGTGGAGTATTCTGAGACCACAGGGCGTATGTGGAATATTCTGAGACCACACGGCGTATGTGGAGGATTCTGGGACCACACGGCTTATGTGGAATATTCTGAGACCACGAGGCGTATGTGGAATATTCTGAGACCACACAAGATGAACCCGGACCTAACTTCTACAGCACCCACTCGTGTTGTGCGCCCAGTGACTCGAAAGAGGTGGAGTCGAAGCTGGTAAATTCGAGGATCCAGCCTGGCACCTTCTGGTTTTTTTCTCTTCTCAAAGGACGTCGTAATGTTGTCGAATCAGGGATGCAACTCAGTTGGCGTGACCTTAGATCGTACAGTGTTAATTGTAAACCAGATACATGCACCTCAGGAAGAAGGAGAAGAAACGATTCACCACCGCGTCCCGTTCTAATAATTGCGTGCTGAAATTTAAACATAATTCTGTTGACAAGAAAACACCAATTATCTTACATTAATTCTCTAATTCATCACTTTTGACACGCCAGCCCAAATTAAGTATCAATCAGCATCGCTCATGGATATGTTCACAAATCTGACACATTGACAGCTTCCCCTACTCGCAAGGTCACCGCGTTTGTCATTGACAGACAAACTCAAATCCATCGCATGCATTATTCCGTCTAATCAATTAACAGACAGAATATCCCAAACGTGTCGCATCTCTGCTCCTCAATGTAGCACCTCCCAGACAATTTAGTCAGCTAATGGATTGGATCACCCCATCACGGGAGGATGCAGGGTTCCGCATCAATTAGCTAATGTGTAAGGAGGCCGCATAGGAGTCGTGTTATAAATTGACACCTGTTGACGTCCGCCGCCGTTGCAGAGCTAATTGTCAAGGGAACGCACGTTAAGTCATCACAGCGCACACCGTATCACGTAAGAGCCATGAAAAATTTACCACATCCGACTGAGTGTGCCGGTTGGCTTGGCAATAATGGAACACGAATGTTGCGCAATTGAATCCTTTTACTTGTGTGGGTGTGATTATTTTGCTCCTTGGGAGTACGTTTCGAGACTACGCCACCGTGGGTGTAAGCCTATGAAGAATTCAGGAGGCGATTTGCAAAAGGACCTATAACTGACCGAAGAATGAAGCAGAAGAGGATGTCGTGCGGTGTTGACAGAGATTGACTTTCGCCTCACTTATCATTTAGTAATTCACGTCTCTGACTACGGAATCAATCGACGCTCCTAAGCGTCCTCGAACTGAAATGGCAACGCATTTCCTCAAGTAAATTGAATTGAATCCCTGCTGTTGCGAGGTGTTCTCGGTTGTTCTCGAGGAGATATTCTGTATGTTTTAGGCAGCAAGATTGCCTTAACGTTCTCCGTAGTTTCTTAACTCTCTGGAGTAAATAGTAATATAGAGGTCATTTGCATCCAAAAAGTTGTTCTCTATTTGAACTCAATTTATAAATACACTCTAGCGGCTATGGCAACAACCCAAACAGAAGTCACTCACTGAATATGTGTCATGACGATAACTCGTAGACAGCTGTTGGATCAATTTCAGAAACTTCATTTATTTCGTAAACAAATTTTTCGGATAATTGTTTGACCGTGTGACGATGGAGGACATTGAATTAAGCGCGACGCCAGTGAGTCTTGAGCCCCGCAATGTGTACGGCATCAGAGCTGAGGTTGACGGCAACATCCACTTTAATCTCAATCAGGAGGTTATCTATCCCGTTGAAGGTGTCATAGTGTTCCACGACTATTTGAAGAAGAAGCAAAGATTCCTGAAGTAAGTACTTAATTGGGAAAGATCGTGTAGATTGTAACCAACAAGAGCTATGTTCACAAAATGTCGAATTATTATATTTTTTCTTATTGCCTAAATGAGTTTTGAATCTTAAAAGCCAACGAGGACGTAGTGTCTTATGTCAAAACAGAACGAAAACTAGATAGAATCATCGTCGAATTTCAAAGTGGCCATCACTTTTTTTGTCTGGGAACTTAACCAAAACTCCGACACCAACTGACACACAGTCAGAAATGAAGTATTACAGAGATAACCGACTTCTCAGCTGATTGTCCCCTAGTCTATCGACGAATTTGAGTGCCTTTTTGCAAGATATTCATGAATTTTTGACGGTTATTCACGAAATAACGTAAATGCCGTCCTCTGATTTTGGTTTATGAACACGTTATAAAAAACAGATGCCAAAAATCGTAAGGGGAAAGAGAAGTAGAAGTAGAAGTCGAGCGTCACTGTAATACTTCATTCCTGCACACAGTAATACATTCCGCTTCCACTTAAGTCGCCAAAAGTGAACGAAACAAACGAAACTGAACGAAAATGTCGTCATGGCTACAGTGATTAATTTCCATGCTCGCATTCGGTTGCTTAAGGTCACTTAATTGCACGTACGCTCATCACAGTTGTCAACAACAACTTCAAAATGGCTTGGTTTCCAGAATTTCAACATGATGTTCTTCTTCTCTGGGTGACACTGCTCTTCATAGTAGACTCGCTTCATCTCTCACAATTTATGTCAACTCCAAATGACGACATTTGATCAATCAATCTGAACGTTGTTGTGTCCAGAATCTGACCCAAACTATTTACACCATGGTATAAATAATGACAGTTAAAAAAACAGTTTCCCGTGTATGGAGTCGAACCTTAACAGCTAGTGTTATGAGTCGACGCATCTTTTTTTTTTTTAATGTAAATTTTGTTTTATTTTAACAATTTAACAAGTAATTCGTTGATCCAACAAAATTTGAAAGAAGCTCATGTAGTTTTCACGATTTGAAGGAGTTCGTTCAAACTGGGACGAAGTAGTAAATCCCGTGCGAAAGAAAAAGTAACAAATTCTTCTTACTCTCTTGCGATATCTATGTAAATATATTATCTGTGACGTAACTCTGTGCTAGAATGTTGGCACATTTACAAAATTAGGTTATTTTACAACATTTTAAGTAACCACTGTTAAATTTTCTCTGATGATCGAATTTCGACAAGCGAGCCTAGTATGTTTATGGTATTTCGCCAACACTACCGAAGTCTCTTCAAAATCGTTTTGTTAATTGATTCAAAATTGGGTTATTATTTGATAACACTTCATACAGAATCAATGCGTTAACATCAAGCCAAAGTTATAGCTTGAAATGTCATTGTCTCCAGCATTTTCAATGTAATGTGATAGACGGACTCAAATACGGGCTCATTTCTATATACGAGGTTTCATTAAATTTCTCGAAACATAGTCGATTTTCGAAACCTCGAAGTTTCAGCTAGAGATATCTGAAACTCGCTTGAGTTCATCAGTCCGTGAAAGGTTGTCAAGCCGAACAAGCCTACAGAGTGAACTTATTTTGGTAATTTTGGGTGTTCATTTTTTCATTTGTTCTCTCTCCTTCCTGATATTCTTGATACAATTGTTTCTTGTCAACAAACAGCTGTTTTGCTGTCCACTTAAAAATTGAAAGCTAACAATACTTGAAAACAATTCACACTCGGTGGGAACGGCCTATTTCACCCAGTTCACCCAAATCGCGCGATTTCGGTTCGGTGGGAACATAGCATAAGTTACTTACTCTAAAGGGTGACCAGAAAGCAATGATGGTTTCCATTCTAAAGTTTCAGTAGCTGTCAAAGTTACCAATAACATCCAGCTGTCAAAATATTCAGTAAGGTTTCTCACTTCATCATATATTGTTTCAGACATATCGAGAGTGTGAAATGTGTTAAGAAAGTAAAAAATATTTGAAAGTGCTAATTCATATAAAGAGTAGTATAATATAAGGACTTGACAACTTTTGAGATATTTCAAAAACTTTAGTATCGGCTTGAAGTGCAATCAAAACATTTTTGAATGAAACTCGACTTCGTTCATGTGGCCACCATGGACATGTTTGCAGCGGTAGATTCGTTGAACCCAATTTTCAACCACTCGGCCACACATTTCAAACCATCAGCAAAACCATCTCCCACATCAAATCTCTTTCCAGGGACTACAACATGGTTGTTTACGACCTGAACACCTCCAAAAGGCAACACACCTTCCTACCACAAATACGGCCGCTATTTTGTGTTCAATATTGGCTTCCAAGGTCGTCGGCTTGTTGGCTTAAAACAATGACCAAAGGCGGCCAATCGACTGGCCCATTTCTTGAGATAACACACCCACCATACTTACTCTTCAATAAATCGATTGTAACGTGTGCTGTTGAAACCACATGCCGTCCAAACCTATATCTTCCAATTCGGGCCAAAAATATTCGGTAATAATGGCGCTATAACGCTGACCATTCACAGTAACGTGACGATCGTTATGGTCGACGAAAAAATATGGCCCAATAACGCCGCCGGCTTGCACACCGCACCAAACAGTTTTTTTCTTTTGTGGATGAAGTGTTGATTTATGAAGCACATGTGGATTTTCACCAATAACCATCAATAACGCATATTTTGCTTATTGACGAACCCATTGAGCAAAAAATGAGCTTCGTCGAAAATTGGAGTTAACACTCTTAAAGTTGCGGTGACCGACTCCGAATTTCGGTTGAAAATTTTTATAATTTGCAGACGTTGCTCGTTCGTGTACTTTACCACAAGGAAAATATTAAGTTTGCAAGAAGACTTGATCATTAGTGAAAGATTGATAAATTTGAAGTTTTCAAGTCCCTATTGGAAAAACCCTTTATAATGGAATGAATGTAGCTTCAAAATGAAGCCAGAATCCACTTAACACCTCACATAGTTCTTGTTTTATTCAAACGTTTTTCCCCATCGTTCTTATCTGGTCACTCTGTAAGTTGCCTTCTGACAAGTTGAACGTGACTTCCAAATATCAAATGGTGTTAATGGTGGCGTATACGCAACATTTTTTTGTCCATTTTTTGATACACTTTTGAGATGTCCACAAATTGTACTTTGTCACCACCTCTACTCGACAGCTTCGAAATTCGAATCTTTTGGATGAGATTCCGCATCCAACGGTTTAACAGATTGTCTCTTCAGAGAGTAGACCCAAGAAACTAACAGAATCCATAATAATCTCTCTTCAACAGGTTGCCACCTTACACCGCCCCGACAATCATATGCCAGAATGCAAATAGAACGCTCTTGGGAGTCGTTGAACAGACCACCAAGGAGGACCAGGAAACGTAACCCAATTCAATTCATTAGCAAATCCAACTCCCTCATCTAATCTCTTTGCAGGGACTACAGCATAGTCGTTTACGACCTGAACACCGCCAAAAGGCAACAATCCTTTCAACCGCCGGCCAACGCCAGCAAAAAGCGAATAAAGAAGATCTCCTTCACATGCGAATCAAACGCAATCGTAGCCCTCACCGAGTACCCAGAGGAGTTGCTGATCATGTTTCAATTCGACAGACTCGGCTCGGTGTACGAAGGCCGAGCGGGCAACACCAACCTCCGGGGCACTGCCGCGCACATGGCCTGCCATCCGACAAGCGAGGACATTGTCGCCGTTTGTGGTGAGGGCTTGTTGAAGCTTTTGTTACGGACCGAGAAGGGATTCACCCTAACGCACGACATCAAGCCCGAACTGACGGGAACTTCCATCGCGTGGATTTCCCCGGAGCTCCTCGTCCTGGGCACGGTCAATGCGAGTCTGATTCTCTATCAGAATGGTGTCAAGATAAAGTCGTTCGAAGCAAAAGAAGCCGAGCTGATGGATCTCTCCAACGGCGACGGCAGCGACAACCAAGACCAGCCAACGCAGGTTTTCTCCAAGAACGATGCAGTCGTCTGCATGACAACATTCCCCAAGGGCGTAGCCTACGCAATATTCAACCAGGTGTACGTCTTTGAGAAGGTCTCCAGGACCCGGTACGAGCGGAAGACCATCCTTGACATTCCGCCGACTCTGTACCCAGAACCGCTCTACCAGATCACGAACATGGCCATTAATCCGAAGCAGGACACGATCATTGTGACCCCGCGGCACAGTCAAATCTACGTGGGGCTCCTCATCGTTCCGGAGTCGTTGAAGACCAAGAGACTGCAGTTCAAGACCCTTGGCGAGCGCATACACATCGATGGGATCCTGCAAGTCTGTGTCTGCGCCTGGCGGCCGATCATCATGACGATCTGTAGGTATCCTTTCGAGATCATAGACAAAGCCTATTTTAATGAGCTTCCCTTTAGCGAGGGACACAACACTCCGCGTGTGGAACTACGAGACGGGCAAGGTGGAGATCGTCAAACGCTTCGGCATTGAAATAAACGTGACTGCGCTGTATCACACTGGGCAGAACGTGGTCGTGGGGTTCAAGGACGTCGTCAAGGTGATGCAGATATACATGCACGATTTCCACGTAATCACCCAGCGCACACCTCAGCTTAGACACATTTACACAGCCGCTCTTGCTTGCAGACCGTCAAGCAGTGGGAGTACAAGGACTCGAAGGACATCAAGGTCTCGAACTTTGGACACCTCCTGGCGATTGGTTACGAGAAAGTGGTTGTCGTGGTGTCGGCCTTCTCTGCGGAGACCTTCATGAAGAGCTTCCCGGTTTGGATGGCATTCTCCCGCACATCTAAGTGAAACTGATCTTTCTCATCTCTCCACAGACGGACGGAAGTGTCTCCGCGCTAGCCTGGGCCCGCGACGATAAGTCCATCTTTGCTGCTGACGATAGCGGTGCAGTAGTCGAATTTGAGATTCACACTGGAACTCGCCTCCAAAAGGTCTACGATCCGACAACCAAGCACCGAGCAATCTCGGCGACAAGTGTGCCAAGATCCTTCTACGCGACCACTGAAACTGGAACCGTTCGATTTTACGAGGACTCCACGTTGGTTGGTGACGTCCAAACGCCCGTGAAGTCTCCCCTGCTGGCCATGGCGGTCTCTAAGTCCGATCTGATCATGTTCGTTGCCTCCCAACGAGGCCAGTTGTATAACATCCATCTGCCGCTGAATGCGGAGCGCGGAGGGGCCGTGACTGCCACGAATTTTTTCGACACAGCCATCAATCATATATGCTTCTCCTACGATGGTTCGCTCCTGATGAGCTGCTCGGACAGCGGCACCCTGGTCATTTGGAGCATCAAGAACACGGAAGGCCGACTGGCGCCCATAGACCCGGATCTGCTGAGATCCAACGAAGTCCTCATCCCGCGGAAGGACCTGCAGGACATGCTCACTCAGATAAGTAACCTGGAAATGCGGCTAAAGCAGCAAGCGGCCGAGTTCTACAAAAAGCAGAGCCAAAACGAGGAGAACGATCAGCAGCAGATGGCCGACATTCACAAGGGCTATTGCGCCGCTCTGGCTGAGATGCAGGCTAAGAGCAACGACATCGAGGAAAGACATGCCGCTGAACTGACGCAGATAACCTCGCAAATCGACGAGCTCCACCAGAAACACGCTGAGAACATGTCAACCGTAGCCACTGGCTATTCGGAGCGCATGCAGATGGAGTACCAGAAGTTCGCGAATCTACGCGAGGAAATGCTCCACATACGAGACAGCTATGATGAGAAACTGAGGCAGAGCAAAAGCTGCTTGCGCGACACCGTTAAGGCGCTCGAAACGGACTTCACCGAGCAGCTGACCGAGCGCCAGGAGCTGATCAAGCAGTTGATGAAAGAACTGGACGATAAGAAGCAGGAGTTCATCAACTACTGTCACGACACAGAGATCGAGAACGATCGCAAGATGATCAACTGCCAGATCGAGTACGAGAAGAAGGTTAAGTTCGAGCGCGACCAGGTGGACACGTGGAAGACGAACGCAGAAGGCCATCAGCGGAAGTACGACAGCATCGTGATCGAAACCGAGAGCCTCTCGGGGGAGGTGAGCAGCCTGAAGGAAAAGCACCTCCAGCACAAGGCACAGATTGCGCAGCTTCGCAACGACATAAGCGATCTCCACAGGGATGTGGCCGATCGCGAGCAGGCAATCAGCGTGAAGGAGAAACGCATCGACGAAATCCAGACCAAGAACCATGAGTTGGAGAAGTACAAGCATGTCCTCAATCACAAGATCAGCGAACTGAAAGCGCAGATCGAGCCACGCGAGATGCAGATCGTCGAGAAGCGAAAGCAGATCGCCGAAATGGAGCACGAACTGAGTGGGTTGGTGAAGAACAATCAGCAGTTGGACTTGAAGCTGAAAGAGCTGCGCGACAAAGTCCTGAGTGTGAATGTGGAGCTGAAGCTGGAGAAGTCGCGGGCAAAGTCGGCTCACTTATGCATTACAGACATCAGCACTGATATCTACAGGCTGGCCGGCGATCTCCACAGTCCCGAACGGCTCAAGAAAGGACTAAAGCAACTCTTCCTCAAGTACTCAAACGACGATGCTCTTAAGAAGTTCGTGGCAGTAGACACTCAGGTGCAGGCCAAGCTCAACCGCCAGAGGGCTCACATCGAGAAGATAATGGACGGGTGCAGGGAGAAAGTCCAAGCCAAGTCCAGCTTGGGAAAGGCCAAGAAACTCAAGACTGACAGGCGAGTGCTGCAGGAGGAGGTTGAAACTATTAGGCAGCAGAACAGTAATCTTCAGAACGAGGTCGTGAATATGAATATTCTGGTGAAGATCTTTGCCAAAACGAAATCCATGCCGGACCCTAAGCTCCCAGACTGTTTTGTGGTAAGAACTTCCCTTTGGCCTTTGATTGTTCATTTTGTTGTTTTACTCCTTTTTTAACAGGAAGTGGGGAGAATTGAAAGATACTTCGAGGACACGATGGATCACATGCAAGCCCAAATTGCCGCTTTAATTGAGGAGAACGAAAAACTCAGTGAGCAGGTGGGAATTAAGAGAAAGCTGTTGCTGCTGTCTGGCATGTGAAATTAACTTTTGTTTCCTCGGTGTGGTAAAATATACTCTTTCTGTCGTTAATGTGATTTGTCTACAATTGTGTATATTTCCTGTTCTTTTTTTATGAAAGTTTTGCGATTAGTGCTGTACACACGGGCCGTGATTTGCGAACGGTGGAAATCACAAGATGTTGACATTTAAATTCGCACGGACATTTCTGTTTCTCGAACCAGAAATGAAGTGTTACACAGATGCCCGACTTGCCCTTGAAATGATTGACAGCTGTTTTTTATAACGTGTTCTTAAATCAAATTGACCAATAAGAGGACGGCATTTACGTTATTGCGTAAATAACAGTCAAAAATTAATGAATATCTGTCAAAAAAGTATTAAAATTCGTCGATGGACTAGGGGACAATCAGCTGTGAAGTGGTAAAACTTAATTTCTGTTTCGAACAACAAATGAAGTATTACCGAGATGGCCGACTTTGAGTGCCTTTTTGACAGATATTCATGATTCATGATTGCAGTCGGGCATCTCTGTAATACTTCATTTTTGGTCTAAGTGATCTATGTGCCTATTTTATTATTCTGAGATATACGACAAAAGCAAAACCCTTTTCAGTGAAAGTGCGTTCGATTTTAGACCCAACCACAACTTTATTTGTGTATGGGACAGATTTAAAAAAAGAAAAAACAGACTCATGGATCCTGCCTTTTAGATGTTATTAGGCTTCTCACTTGGATTTTATTTTCCTAAGAATCCTTTAGACTTAAAACCATTCAATTGTATATACAGAAACGTATGGCAATCTCATGACCTCATCACATAACTCAATCCATATCACAAGAAAACGCGAATGTTGGACAAGTCAAATGTTCAATAAATCCCAACATAAAATTAATTACTAACACAAATAGTTGGGTTAGCCCGTCAAAAATTAAAAGTCGCGAGCGAATAAAAGCAAATTGTGAAAAAGTGAATGAACACTACGGATAATTTTATATTCGGGCTCAGGATTTTACAGTCTGCGGAATATCCGCCAAAGCGCGGCCGCTATATTTTCACCTGTCCAATGGAGTCACCTGTTCTTGGTGGCCGACCCCTACGCAACTTAACGTCACCGCCTGGGTACGATTCCCAGCCGGTAGGAGCAAAAATAATTTCTCACGGCCCCAACTCTTTCGAGTCACTGACAATCTTCAAACTGTAATTACTGTACAGAAAAAGCCTCTCAAACTTGGCCGTTCGGAATTGGCATTAAACTGTGTGTTCCTTCCACGTATGTATGAGATGATTGTATGTAATATGTATGTGACATTGCAGATTTGGCATTTTATAAATGACATATTTTGCTAAAACTTTCCTGCACGTTATGGTAATTTTGCCTATCTCTTAGAGATTTTACTCCCAGTCTTTTAAAAATGACAGACTTCACAATTTGGTGCAGGAAGTGCGGGAACAAATCTAATGTGAATACAGTGATTTGTCAACTTCGATTGACTATTTTAAGGGGCAAGGGTGTTGGAAGTCCCGCATCTTGGTAAGACTTAATTTCTGTTTCGAAAGCAAGGATTGCAATTCTTTTAACTGTTATACCCATATCGCAACTGCGCTTCCAAGCGTTCGGGCTTTGACATTATAAGTAGTATACATGTAAATCATATGTTAAAGTCGAAATGGAGCGGTCACGCGTTGAATTTTCATAGACCGTAATATCGTAAGCGCGAGCATAAATTTCTAGGTTGAGCTACTATCCAGTCACTCGGGCTTTTTGACAGTTGTGAAACATTTTGTTAAAATTTATTTCTCAATTTGAATTTTTGGCAAACTGAGACGATTATTTCCGATATCAGTTTGACAAGTCGTTGAAGAGTAGATTGAATCTCGACAGTATGATGTAAGATCCTCGATTATGTAATGCGTCAGTAGTGTTACACGCCTACTTAACTGAAGAATAAATGGCTAATATCATAACTTATCATTATTAATTTATCCGGACTGGGCAAATCATGCATAGCAGCGGCACGAGTATCTATAGCTAGGGATGGCAGATAAGAGTTTATTTAAAAAAAATTACACATTTTTTTACCTGCATTTATAACGTATGCATTTTATAGTTTTTTTGTTTCCACATTCTTCACATAAAACATCACGAAACTGACGTTAAATTGACATCTCAACTACTCTTTGACACATTTACTACTTTTGTCTACATATACTACATTAACTACTACTAACTAACACTAACTAACACTACATAAGTTACTAGTAAGTTCACCAGAACAATTAGACTATGTTGGCCCATTGTGGTACCCAGTCAGACTAATGAAACCGATTGGCCACTCCAGTGATAGTAACGTTAATTTGATCCCAACGGCAAATGGTGACCTCCTCCTCGAGTTCATCCGTCCGTGAGCCAATAGGTTGAATTTCAGTTCGTTTTGGTCACGATGGTGTTCATTTTCTCATTCTATGTCTTTTTTCTGGTGTTCTCTAACAATTATTTCCTGTTAACAGGATTTTTCTTGCGGACACATATAAATTGGTAGCTAATGACATTAGAAATCACTTTAACTCGGAGGGAGCGTCCTATTGAGGTTTCAGTCAGAAAAAGAATTCATTCAATTCAATCCATTTCGGATTGGTGAAAACGTAGCTGCTGCGCCATCCAGTCGTCAGGAGCAGACGTAGCAAATGTAGTTATTCCAAATAAATGACAATTCTGTCAATTCTGGTCATAGATGACGTTTTCACGATGTTATTGATGACACTTTTCTTTGTGGACATAGACACATTTTACTAAGTAGTTATTTATTTTGGTGTTTAAACAGAAATGCATTGTTACATGAATGGACAAATAATAAATCAGAAAATGGAACTTCCAGATTAAGAGCAGAAAAAACATCTCTGTCAAGATATGTCTGTTATGCTATAGCTAAAATTAGCTGAAATTAGGAGCAAATGACATTTGTTTTGATTGAGACCTAATGACATTTGAATACACTTCAAACTCAATGGGAACGGCCTATTAACTTTTCAGCAAAAGTTCATCCAAACCTCCTGTTTCGGTTTGGTGGTACCATAGCATAACATCCAATGACGACATGAAATAAATTGATGCCGCCAGGCATTTATGGCCCTATTCTCACAACACCATCTTATTACAAGCATTAGAGAGACATTTTTTCCTGTGGAGTAAGGGTCCTATTAAGAAACCTTTTTGCGATGCTATTTAGTTCGATTTGGTTTCATTAAAATATCTGTATTCACCTCATACGTGTCAAAAAAAAATTCCAGTTCTACTTGAGTGATCTGCAGATTGAATTTTATTGAAAACACACTCGAACATACCTTTTTTTTCCATTGTTCCACTTTCTTCACATGTCTGTCAACACCAGAAATGTCAAAACTTCCTGGATTTTATTTTTAAAATTCACACTAGACAATCCGAATTTCTCCTCTGTCCCATTAGAAGTAGATAGGAATAAGATAACTTAAATTACGAATAAAAAATAAAAACAATGTGTAGCGGGTAAGGCTTGTATTTACTTAGTACCTCATATACGTTTAAATTACACCAACAATCAACAGGACGGATCTCTTAAAAATCAAAGCAAATCTTGAGAACATCAACAAAAGCCTCAGTAAATTGATAAATGACCAACACCTCGAGCCTGATGAGCTGTCCGAGCTGAAAGTCGACATAAGATTCATCCGGAACTCGTGCTCTGGTGGCGAAGAAATCCAAAACTATGTGATTGAACAGCCAGAAACTGTTGAATTTTTCAAGCATGTCACAAATAAGAATTTATCAGACAGTGGGACAGTTGAACTATCATGGCAGCTCCTAGCAAATCTCTCAGTTCAGAATAAGAAGTCACAGAAATTCATTTGGGACAATCTTGGCGAGGAACTACTCGCAGACATTCGCACATCGAAAATAGACAATAACACCGACAGTAAGCTAATGTTGATCTACAATATGCGCATAAGCGATCTGCCAGATTGCAGTGACAAAGTGTGCCTGGCACTCTTAGCAGATCTCTGGAACAAGATCAACGAAGACGAAAGCAACGATGACCTGGTTTTCATGGATATATTCTTTGAATACTTTTTGGTCACCAATCAGTGGACGCTGAGGGCGTACGCCTGCCTGAGTGCGCAGAATCGAATCGATGTTCTCAAATACATTAACACGTACATTCGGAACGACAGTCCGAATGGCCCAATTAGGAAAATTTTCATGGAGTACATCTCAAAGGAGTTCAAAAAGAAGTGCGATTGTATACTGAAGAGCGCTGAAGATATGGAAAATGTCCTTCATCCACAAGAAGTGTATCGCTTGCTGCATGTCTTGGCCTGTGCGACTGGTTGCGAAACATATCAAGATTTGTACAGTCATGATGCCTCGCTATTCCTGAGTGTTAGTGCGCTGCTGAAAAGTATTGTGGAACTGGGAAAGAAGAACGACAATAAATTCACGCCAATGACTAAGTTGGAAGAGGTTGCTCCCATATCGGATATCAATGTGGATTTCGAATCGGAGGTATCTTTTCAATTGAAGACACTGCTTGTTCGAACAATCGGAAATTTGTTGTACACAAACCAGGGGAACCAGCGACACTGCATTGATATCAATTTGATGCCTGCACTCTTGGAGAGCACTACTATGGATGCAAGGAATCCACGTAAGTGTACAAAAGCAATTTGGGAGCCAGTTGATTGCGGAGGAAGTTTTTTGACAGCTCACATGTTCTCTTGTGACTATTGTGGCTACTGTGGAGTTGTGGGTGCGTGCGGGTGGTTTCTAGTTTCAATTCTTGATAATTTGGTACCCCACAGAATCGCTGACGATGCTCAGAGAAGTTAAAGCTTCTCAGTCGCCACAGAACTGCAACTCCCCCCTTAATAGTGACAGATGTCAACTCCTGGTCCAGAAAGGCTGTTTGATTTTGTCGGGAAATGTAGTGATTTGTCGCCTCTATCCCACGATGCTATAAGCAATATTTTAAGGTACCGCTGTTAGGAACTGCAAGCCAATTCTGTTATGCCTCGCCAACCGTTTCTGACATGTCAATCCCAATTCACATCCCGCAGCAGCATAGGCTGCGACAAATTCGATTACCTTAGTCCATCCATTCAGACGTCTCCTCCCTCGTAGCTGTCTAGTCCATCGCTTCATGGATTGGTGTCCTCGAAGCGAAACTAGTCGATAACAGGGTGTGGCCAGCCAACCAACAAACCACGCCACAGCCCAAGCCATTGGGCTCCCAAGCTGTCAAGAAATTTCACAAAAATAAAACAATTTCACATCGGTTTTTTTCTTCTTAACAAAACATAACAAATTCATTTATTTTTCACTTAAACATTTTTTCAGTCATGAGAGAATGGAGTATACTGGCCATACGGAACGCGAGTAGAAACTGCCCAGAAGTTCAGCAGATAATTGCGAATCTGACTCGAAAGGGCGTTGCCCCGAATGAACTACTAAATGAACTTAACATTGATTTGGGTTCTCTCCGAATACAGCCAAAAGAATAAATAAAGTTTTCTAATAAAAAAAAAAGAAAAGAATTTGTTTATCTTACAAAATTTTTTCAACTTCAGTAGCGTATCGTTGCCACACCAGAATCTCCGGCAATTTGGCACAGTTTTTGTCCACAAATTCCACCAGCATCTCATCTGTTGACGCCAAAACACGCACGGAAACGAATTGATCTAGTATCATGCCGCCTATGATCTTTAAGGCGTTATCCTCATCGAGTTTGTTGCGCGTTGCATTCGCGATGCCAGCGATACGACATCTGATCGCCTGAAATGCATATGTTGAGAGATTCTTATTCCAGGCAGCCAGACCCAGCAGGGAGACAACATCTTCGTTGCCGTAGTCGACGTAGAACACTCGGAATGTATTGTCCTCGTAGCAGTCCATCACCTGGGCCCGATACCAGTTGCCGTCACTGAACTGTGCCAACACCATTTCGTACGGCAGTGGTGGTCTCTTCAGTTTCGTCTTTTCGGGGATGTCTCTGGAGCTCCAGAAGAGGGGATTCTGATTCCTTTCGCTGAACTCCAATTGCGCGTAGAAAGAAACCACGTCGACGATATGAGTGGGAATCACTCGAACAATGGAGCCATTTGCGGGGAATACCATTGGGACACAAACATCAATCATAGTCGCCTCCTCGTCCTTCGTCCAGCCGTCTTTTAGGATCTCAGTATGCAGCATCTTACAGTTGGTGCCTTTGAAGCAACTCTTCGTGACAGGATTGTAGTACTTGCAAATGCGGGCATCGTCTTTCGGATCGTAGCCCATGACTGCTTTCATGGCGTTTGTTGTTTGTACTGGTTCTTCGTAAATCTCCCGCAAGTCATCCTCCGTCAGCCCGTTCTTATCAGTCGCGACCTCATCGTTGGGCAAGGCACTCTTAAAGGGATTCGTTTCTGGCACTGATTCCTTCTGCTCCTCCTCATCGCCAGTCTCCACCAGATTCATGTAGAGAGTTGAAGTATCCTTCCCGACTAGACTGAATTTCGCCTTAATGCACTCATACCTGACGAGGGTGGCCCTCAAGTCGCAGTTGGTATTGCCATCGACTGACACTAGCTCGCACTGCACTGCCTGCGCTGGAATGTCTCTGTACCTCTGCGGCAGGTGGAACATTTCACTCTTCTTACTGACCTCCGTGATTTCTCCGAATTCCAGCAAATACGCGAGATACGTTTCCCGCACCTCAGTCGTGTTCTCTCTCACAGCCCGAAACAATTGGTTGTCAATAACTAGGCCAAACACCTCCAACGGCCCTGGCATTCCCTCGAATTGCTCGCAATTACCATTCAGCAGTTGCTGCAGGTTTATCAAAGATGATATAAGTGGATTCTGAATCTCACAAATGGAGAACTTTAACGATGTTCGATCGACATAAGTGACACATGCATCAATATACGAGTTCACTTTGAAGTGATCGATACTGGGTTTCTGAAATAAAAACAACGGTGGCTCTTCGGCAGACACATCGCACACAGTCATAGTATTCACACGGCTGCAGACAAAGTCCATATCCTTTTTTTTCTGCTGCAATTCTTGGAAGTACATGTGCAGATTGAATTTTCGCGTCATATCGGTGAGAGTCGATAATTTCGTGGAATAATCGTCGTACGCGATGAGGGCCATCATGTCGTTCTCGTCGTTCTCCTCCAGCTTGGCACATATTACCTTGTAGAATTTAGAACTCTCATCCAGGAATGATGTTATACTTGACCGCAGCTTTATCATTTCCTTACAGCAGACTTCGTAGATTAACTCTAGATTGTGGATTCGTTCGCCAGTGTTCATGGTTAAGCAGTTAGTTGAGGAATTAACTTTGTCAATTTGAATATAACTAAAACGCAAGAAGATCTAGAAGAATTTGGAACTCGAATCGAAATGCAAGAACTGCGACGGAGACTACCACTGACTTAAATTTCAATTCAATGCATGAGATATTTCACTGAAGACAAAAACATCCGTTCATTGCAAGCACTGTTCGATTTGAGATAAACATTGATGCACTTTTTTGACATAATGATGGAACAGGGTGCTCGCATCCCGGGCGAATGAAATTCTCATTTCGATGGCGGAAAGTCTTCATCTTCGACGAAAGAGATTTGTGTTTCAAAAGGTAACAAAGGGGGAGCATTTAATCATCACCACTTGACCTCAAAGTTACCTGGCAAATTAAATATTCAGAAATTAATTTCAGACCTGTTGAGTTAACGATGCATCTTGGCAGCATTGGACTCCTTTGTTATCGTCGCAAAAGACAGAGCTGTCAGATGCTATTTCTGGCAGCTGTTTGGAGGGAGATAGCAGTAATTTTTCGCAAATCCCGCATGCAGTTATAAACTTATTTTCAAAGCGTTCGTTAATAACTTAAATTCCACCTCGAGCAAGTGATTCAGTGACTAAGATAATATCGAAAAAACCGTGAACACAATGGCTACGCCAACAATCAAAGTACCCATTGTTCCACAATGGAATCTGGTTGCCGGGTGTGTGCCGACACCAGACGAAGGATTCCTGTATGTCGGATCAAAAACCATAAATTACATCTCGCAGATCAAAAGTAATGCAATTCCACCGACAATGAAAATTTTCCACACTCGCCAGACCATCAAAAGTCTCGACTGTGACTCGGACTGGTCGCGAACGAAGTACTTCGCAATTCTTGCCCAAGACAACTCTGTGCAGATTTGGGATTTCGAACAGGGAAAAGCCATTTACGGCCACAAGGCACACTTTACAAAGCCGCACACAGAGGGTGATGGCCCGTCAACAATCGATGGCGTTCACATGGGTTACATGTGCAATCGGAACATCCTTTCCATTTGCCCCAACGATTTGGTTGTGTACTGCGTGGCGTCGAATACATACTGCCGGCGACAGAGGATAATTCCAAAAAAATACAACATTGCGATCCTGAGGTGCTCCCCCTACAATGAGAACATTTTTGCGGCAGGCACATTAAAGGGATTGGTGATCATCGCCGACCTGCGATCTGAACAAATAGTGTACACGTTGAAAGGTCACGATGCGTGTATCACATCACTCGCTTGGAACTTTACCAATCTTCAACGGAATGAGCCTTCAGAGGAGAAGGCTGTAACACCGATGCAAGGAAAACAAAAGCACGTTCCAGATCCCAGGGCTGCAAGTGGAAATGATGACATATTCGACATCTATGACTATGATTACCTCGAGAATGAGTTTGGTGTTATAACCGACACCAAGCAGTCGCTTGAGCAATTCGAGGGCATTGAGAAGCTGCAGGATGACGCCAACAATTCGAACTTTAACTACATCGAGGCATGCGAGAGTATCAAGGAGGATATAGCGGCGTTGAATAAACAGTCAAGCTGCTCTTCAAATGAACAACAAGTCACTCTCGAAGACTGCCAAAATGCGGAGAGCCGTGCCGATGTATCAAGCTCGTGTGACTCCAATCACAGCGTTGAACTCGTTGACAGGAGTTCCACTGACGACAGCACAAACAAGGAGAAGCACGTCCTCCAGCACCAAGCAGAGGTGCACAGGCAAGAAGAGTTAAAGGAATCTCCACCTAAGGATCGTGCAGCAACTCCATTAAGTCCAGGAAATGTGACTTTAATCTTGTCCGCTGCGGCAGACGGGTCCATCTGGGTTTGGAATGCGAAAACTGGCGCTGCTTTGGATAAATTCAAGGGACGGAACGCACCACATGGAAAAAGTAAAGACTTCACTAAAATTGAAGCTTCCTCATGTACTTAACCCGTTTTCATTCTTTGCAGGCAATCACATTGAAGCCATTTGGTTGAATGGGTCGAGTCTACTTGTGACTTCTCGCTCCGGGACCATCACATCGTTCTCGCTGGACAAAACTAAAGTGGGCAAGTTCAAGGAGGACAAAAGAGAGTTCCCCCAACAGGCCGTCATGTCTTTGTGCTGCTCGCGCACGGCTCCATTGCTTTGGACAATATCCTCGTACAGGGAAATAACATGCGAAAATCTAGAGACGTTCCAAATCGTTGCCAAATACAGTTGCGCCTCGACAAACATAGTCGCAATGCGGGAGCGACCAGACGACATGAACAAGTAAGTTTTATGTTTGCTGATCCTTGGAATGTGTACATTGAGAGAGCATGAGTGTGTTTGATCGTTTGCCGCGATACAGAGAACTCCTTGTTGGGTGTTAAATGTTAAGTTTATTGATATGTACTCGCAATATAGAAATATTAAAACCAATTAGAGATTTTTGCTCAACTGATGGTTGTTCGAAATGATTCGTCGTTTCTCTTCTTTTTTTTTTGTCATCAAAATTGGTCCGGTTTGGAAGGGAGTTACTCGTTCATTTGATTCAGTTCTTGTCACAAACCAGTGGCATGGATTGAATTGACGGGTGCACTTGACGAGCTCTGAGTTAAAAAAAAGTCAGCGAAAATGTCTGCCTTGAGCAACCAAGGTGTGTGTTTGACTGCATCGTTAAGTCCACAAGTTTGTGCATCAAGTCCTCCTGCTCCTCTCCTTCAGTACAAGGAACCACATATCCTGGTTAACACATCAATGACTGTTATTTTCGCTTGACTGCCTACTATCCTAGTTACAAGCATCTCCCAAGCCAATGATCATCACTTTTGTTATTCCTTTTCAGAATTGCAGTTGCATTTTCCGACCGCCGAATTGGCATTATTGACATATCAAAAATTACACCCACAAATATAACAATTGAGAATTTCACAAGTAAAATCGACTCGCAAGTATTCGCACTGGTTTGGGGACCTGGAAAGACATCTTTAGCATTTGGCACAAACGAGGGCAGAGTAAGCAATCAACATTTCAATTCGTTTATTTATTCATTATCTCATCATTATCTTTGTCTTCTGGAACTCTAACTAACTCAGGTAGGCATTCTGCAAACGGACAATTCAAAGGCGGCACCTTATCTCTTCCATCCAGTGTGCGGCAAACCGATTTACTCAATTGACTGGATGAACAACTACCTCTATGTGTGCTGCAACGAGAAGGTGGCATTGTATCACGATAATATGCAGAGTAAAGGTAAGATTCTACCTAGACCGTAAGTCGTAAGTTTGTATTTGGGCGTCCTTGGAGCTGTATGTGATGTGCGTTTGTGAGGAGTGTGTTTGGCATTTCCTCAGATTTGCCAGTTGAATCGCACGTCTGCGGTAGTCCCAGCAATTCCACGAGTACGTTGTCCTTTGCTCCGCTGTCGACGGAGGCACACAGTGCTCTGTTTGATTCCCAACACTCGACACTTTGTCCACTAGTCGTTGCTGTTTACCCTTCACCCCTTTGCCTTTGACAATGAAGGGAACTGCAATCTTGAAGAGCAAACTGATTTCTGGATGTTCCCGGGCGGTGTTTATGAAGACATTGCCAATTGTTGTGTAATGCGTTTGTGCGAACAGGGCATAACTGTTTTGCCTAAAGGCTATAAATTGATCCTGCACTGGCAGCAAGCCCAACGACGATTCTGAGTGGGTTAAAATCCCGCCGGTTACCGCTATGGTCAGGCCACAAAATTTTGCTATCAAACCAGGCTGAAAGTGAAATGGTTGAAATGAAAATTGTACAAGGTGAGACAAATTAAGCTAAGATTCAATAAAATGTTGGAAAATGTCGGCATTCGGATTAAATCCCCAGACCATGTCATCTTCCATTCATGTCTCTTGCAGAGATGACATTTCAACATTTGCCTCATGTGGGTTTCGGGACATTGTGAGATACGGCGTCGAAGCAGTAATTGCGTAGCGGATGTACTCACTGGGCTTGTCGAGATCCTCCCCTCTGTTGGAAGGTCGCCTTCAAACAAAACAGATTTGGTAAACACAACCTCAAAAGTTGACTTTGTTTAAGTCAGACTAAGTAAGCCAGTACTTGGGACACAAATCGCCGTCATGATTGGACAAAATGCAATTCGAATTCATGCCCACAGGATCAGTCTCTCCTATAATCCTCTCCGCCGAAGCCGTTTGGATGCCAGGGAGGAGGAGACCACACATAACCTCTAGTCGTACAGTACCCTCGCTACCCGTAAGAACAAATATTTAGGTGAATTAGCGTACACCAGCTAAATTGCTTCGTAGCAAGCACCAACTTGTGCCAGAAATGGGTATTGGCCTAAGTGTGACTGTTTTCTGCGATCAGCCACTAGAACCTAAACTCACGGTAAACTGCATCGGCAAGAAATGCGCAATCTTCGATGCAACTAAACTCAAAACGCGATTAAGTGACCCCAACCCCCCGGACATTTTTAAGTATATGCTTGATTTTGAACGCAATCAAGTGGGCATTTTTTTTTTCTCTTGTACAACACATGGCTTGAAGGCAACGATACCGCGGCCAGGAGAGATCTATTGTTTCGAATAGTTGGAGTTCGGAAGTGTGGAACTCTTAAATTCCACTGAATTCAGTACACATCTCCCTATGGAAGACACGTTTCCTTAACCAGGTTAGTAGCGGACATTCAAACAAGATGTGCTCAGAAGTCTCATCCTCTTCAAGGTAAAGCCCGCAAATCTTGTCTTGACAAGCTTAATTTGTCGTAATTCAGGCCGCAGTGGCCAGTAAGAAAGCTCGTTAGTAATCTTATGCTTTCCTTGTGAAGGCTGAGGATTTTCTTGATGAATCGTTTGGATTGCCTAAGACGAGGACCACTGGTCTAAGCGAAGTTCGTTTTCCCATTCGTTAATCAACGTTGAAGCTGCTGTTCAATTGACATTACAGTACGGTTCGAAACCTATAAACGCAGATTCGGAGCCAACGAGTTTATTTGCGGATTCGTGGCCTGCAATTCTCCTCTGTCTAGGGATCCATTCGAGCTTCTCTTTATTGTGTTTGGCAAGGGATGTTAGTGCGTCGAAGCAGCATTTGACCATTTTGGAGTCCAATAGGTTGGAGGATAATGCTTTGGGTGCTGCTTGACTATCAAGTAGTTAACTCACTTAAGAGGTACACAATCAATTTGAGATAACTGACTGCACTACTACTTTCGCCTCTAGAGAGACCCTGGGAAGCTAATAGCTTTCCTGCAGAGTGGAAGAAGGGAATCATCGTCAAGCTTCCGAGTTACCTGGAGTGAATTCGACAACAACTCGAAGGGACACTCGATGGCACAAAAGCAGGTCCCCGAACTGGATCTTTTCGTCTGGACCATATCAACGTATTCCGAATTAATATTGCTTTGATTATAGATCCCCGCGGCACCCTGTTGTTCATTGATTTTGAAAAGTCATTTGACTGTGTAAACAGACAATTGGGGTGTCCTACGAAGGAGGCGAATTCCGAACAAAGTAATTACTATTATCACGGCTGATGCATAGAGGTAGCTTGTCAGAGAAATTCGAAATCGAAAGTGGATTAAGACATGTCTGCATCTGATGTGCTGCGAATAGCTGAGTGGACTGGAAACGGAGGAATGCTATGGACTCTGACAACAGTACTGAAACTGGAACTGGACTACCTAGACGATGTTTATTCTGTAAACTCTGCGATCATCAAACGTGAACTACTCTATCAGACTCGCTGAGTATGCAGTGTATGGAGGTCCTGGCAGTCAAGGAAGCGGTGAAATGAAATGATTATTGAAACTACCACCGACTGGTCTTGTCATCCTAATCGACAGTCAAGCGACCATCAAAACAATTTCCGCAATAGATCGAGTCCAAGTTGGTCTTCCAAGTTAGTGCTCGATTACTCTCTGCCAGGTCATAGGGACATAACCGGCAATGAGGTAGCAGATGAATTTTCCGTCTTGCCGACATTAAGGAAAAAGTGGAATCATGGAGTTATCAAACGAAAGGCAGAACTCTCTACCCCCTTGTGAGAATGCTATTCAATACCGACAAACTCCTACAATGCAGTAAAAGCCTGCTGTGGATGGCGGCCCGAGCGAGGCTGGTCATAATCACCTGAGATATCATGAATTCAAAATGGACCTTACCCGTGACACCATGCGGAGGCAGTGGGGTACGACACTGCTAACTACTTTTGTCAATGTCCCTGTCTCTGGCTACTGATACGTAGAACACTGGGAGAATTCTTCTTCCAGATTCTCCAGAAACCATCAAAACTCCCACTAACATCTATTTTATGGTTCGTCAGGATTTCCGGTTGGTTGGACTAGGGAAGTACAACAAGATCGGAAGAACTAGGAGGGTAACACTCTCCATGGGCGTCACACTGGGTACAACTGGACTCTTCCCATGTCTACCCACTTACCGAACCTAACCTAACCTTGATATAAGATAATGGACCTTCGCAAAGGCTGAAGATAGAGTCACATATCGTCGGGCTGAAAATAAATACACAGAATACAAAAAATATCAGCCTTGGATCGAACTAATCAGCCCAAGTATGCATTGCTGTCAGAGGGAGAGGGAGATACTTTCAAGAAATCCCATCTAGCAAATTGTCAAATTTCTAAAGTCCGAGACCAAAAGAAGAGGGTACAATAGATCTTAATGGTCGCAGTACAAGTGTCTACATGCCAATCCCCAAATCTTCATTTCAAATGCATTGCTGGGCAACCGATTGAACCAGTGAAGATGAATTCCGGAACCTCGGCAGTACTGTGCCAACCGATGGCGTGACCGATGTGGTTACTGCTAACAGAATCGCTTGGGCAAACTTCGGTATGCTATCCAACCTCTGGCGCAGCAATGTTATCAGGATCAACACCAACAGCTGAATCTTTTCCTCGCCCATGTTTTATCTGTGCTTCATTATGGATCCAGCACGTGAAGGGTG
Organism: Eristalis intricaria; assembly: GCA_964034865.1. Lineage (NCBI taxonomy): Eukaryota > Metazoa > Arthropoda > Insecta > Diptera > Syrphidae > Eristalis > Eristalis intricaria. Next base: position 58,679,221 of record OZ035877.1, on the reverse strand, counting down.
ACCACAACTATCACAGGAAAGCTACGAACATTAGGAACATATTTCGAATTTTCTCGCCCGATCGCATCTCTAATGAACATCTTTATGTGGACAGGTCAAGAACCAATAGGCATCACTATACAACTACGGAAATGGCAGTGGATTGGTCTTACACTACGAAAGGGCGCCAGGTGTTTGGCAAACAAACCTATGCAATGGAATCCTTTACCACATGACGGCAAAAGACCTGGTGGTCCGAACGAAAAACTGCGCAGAACGGTGGAGCGGCAGTTTTAGAACAGGGGACACTTGAGGCACATTGGCAGAAATAGAATGCGCTGGGAATGGGATACAGAAGAAGAAAGAAAAGAAGAGGCATAGTATCTGTTTAATTCAAACATAATTTCGTCTACATGCCAAGATTCAAGTTTTTATCACGGAATTTCGTCGGTCATCTGGAGAAGTTGAAGGATCTTATTCACGAGTGATGGGAGGAGTAATACTGAGCTTTCCTGTAGGATTGGGTCGGTTTGAAACAGCTTGGGAGATCTGTGATCAAGAAGGCCGAGTTTGGTGTCAGAACAGTTTTCAACTCAGTATTTATTCCAACTCTTAGCAATGGCCATGAAATTTGGGTAATGGCCGAAAGAGTAGGATCGCGAATATAAGCTGCTGAGATTGGATTTATTCGTGCTGTTGTGGGAATTACTCGTCGGGATAGGCTGAGAGACACGGCAGTGCGGGTTCTTCGAACGGAAATGGCTGTGCTTCGATGGTTTAGTCACGTGGCACTAATGACCCCATCATCACGACTTCCGAGGCGGGGGTGTTGAATTCGATGCCATCAGGTAGGCGACCGCTGGGCAGACCCGGGGAGCTGGTTGCACCAAGCCCAAAAACTCGCCTGATTACCCTTGGGCATAACGCGGACAGAGGATCGAGTTGCATGGAGATCTCTCGTGCGTGGCTTACACCTCCGCAACATGTTTATCTCTGGAGATGATGATCCAAAAAAAAGACAGACTGATGATCTTCTACTTACACAAATTGATCCCTGCTTGGTCAATGGGATATGGGAGCTCTCTTTCGAAACAATATCAATTGGCATTTCCACAGTTTTCAATTTCTTGTGAGCCGCTAGTTTCGCAGCCATCGCCCCGAATGGATAGTTGATTGAGACTATGTCCGTCATGTCGTCATTGATTCTGTTTATCTCGACCAGATAATAGAGTTGCATCAGGATCTTATACCAAGTATCGAACAATTTAATAAAATGCGGCTGTTAAACGAAGAGACAATCAAGATATCATCACAAATGGACCACCTTCACGAGGAACAACTTACAAACACCAGTTCCGTTGGTATGGCGAGTCTAAATTTGATAACCTCATTCAGGCCGAAGAACGTTTCTTTCATTTCCTTCGAATACTGTGTTATGGTGTCGTTCAGTTTGTTCATTGGCTCCAGAAGAAGTTGCAAATAACGCTCGTACTGCATGTGCAGGTAGTTGAATCTGTTGAACTCCTTCAAATCGTCAACAGTCATATCCTCTGGGATGCGATACACTTGTTTGAAAGTCTTGAAGTTCAAGGTCACACTGTGGGACACCGCGGCTAGACCCATCATCACGTTCTTTTTGCACTTGGCCAGTTGGATTTGCAAGGATGTGACTGTGTTCTTGTATCCCAGGCTAATGTCACTTAAAACTGAATGGTATGCTAAACATTTTTAAATTCCCGTGTAATTTCTGCACTCACCATCGCGGATCCCATCGCCGCCCATTCCAGCCTGCTTGTTGTACAGGAGAATTCCACACATGATCTTGCCCATCCGCTCCAAATAGCTCAGTCGGTAGTGCTTTTTTCGTGAGACAAAGTCCAGTAAGTCCTCGGGGGAGAATATGCTGTGAAGGGCGCACTTTGCCTCGTTCATCATCTGGGGAGAGTATTGTTCAGGGAGAACCGCTTCAGATTGAACGAAGTTACCTGAGCATTCTTAGTACTGAATAGTTTATTGGCCGCAACAAGATATATGAGAATCTTCTTGAAGAGATCCTCTTGGTCTTTCTTGGTCTTGCTGTTCACCGAGCAAATCGTTTCGAGGAGTGGAGCGAGTTTGTCCTTTGTTGTTTTCTCATATTTTGCCTGAACTCTGTCGAACTGACTGATGGACGTTTTGAAATAGTGACGCAGGCGAAGCATCTGCATTACCGGGCTACGTTCTGAAAACAAACACACGTGGAATCCCTTTCGAATCGATTTTTTATTGAATGGAAACGCTTACCCATAACTCGAGCGAAGATCCAATCGTAAATCTCTTCTCGCTGGGCCGTGTCCCTCTCGGTGTGAATTAAGTCCACACTGCGAGCCATGTACATCCATTGGATCAGGTACTTCATCAAAGTTCTGGAAAAGTGGATGTTTCTTGACTCACAGCGTTTAATCGCTTCCCTTGTCAAGCAGTCGATTTCGTATTCAGCCTCCATGTTACCACTGTCTAGTGCGTTGCTTCTGCTTTCGTGTCCGACGCGCCCGTCGGCACATCGATAAACGAAATTATTGATCAAACATTTGACGGCTACGTTAGCGAAATATTTTTCAAGTGTCTACGCAGAGTTTGCGTAGATGAACACCTACTACCCTAGTTCTATTCTTGTTCCAACTCACATCGCCTCATCTTCCAGATCCAATTGTCTTGGAGTACATAACTGGAGCATCATCAATATCGGTGCGCGACAAATATCTCTTCGTTGGCACTCAAAACGGACATGTTGAGATATTCAAGGAGAAGAACAGCACGAAAATATCCTACGACCTCATTCGAAGCTTGGAGATCGGCCCCCGTTACATCACCGACATTGCTTGGAGTCCAATTAATCCAACTCGCGTTGCCGTGGCGTCTATGTCGCGGAAGATCCGGGTTTTCAATTTTAACGAAAACGATGGCACCGCTTCGCTGGCCCGGGACATTGTCATAAACAGCAACATGGCTGCAAACGCTTGCGTAAAATGGAGCAACCGGCGAGAGAACATGCTCTTGGCTAGCGGATTTGACGGCGCCATGCGAGTCTGGGATCTCAATTCGCAGCGCGATGACGAGTTCTTCCTCAAGCAGTTCCAATGCCCAATGACTTGTGGTCTGTTCTTGCCATCGGATGAGAACGTTGTTATGTGTGCCGGACGGACGACGTCGATTGAGATGTTTAATATGCTGCTGGAGAACACTCAAAAGTACTCGAGCGTCAAGTGGAAGAAGCAAACAATGAAGACCCTGGACGCGGTACAGTGGGGCACAAAGATCACAAACACTGATGCGAAGACAACCGCGGAGAAACGTCGCAAGAGGCGAAACAAAGCCAACGAGGGAAATCCGGACGATGCGAAGGACGCCGGAGAAGATGTGTCTGGAATGATGCATAAGCTTCAACTGGATGAGAACGAGAAGGAGTATTCAAAGGGCGGCCCGTGCAAGGAATGCAAGGAGCTGTCGTTCTTAAAGGTGAGCCCTTAGTCTGCTTCCTTATGTACACTTTATAATTGTAAATCTTTCTTAGAATCCAGCGACAATTCTGTACTTGACCACAAAGGAAATCAACAAGGATTGTCTCGAGAAACTGAAGCAAATGCTAGGCTCTCAAATAGACAAAGACCGCTTGCTGGGCCCCAAACTGTTCGGAACTCAAGCCGATGCAAAGCGTTTGCTCGAGGAAGAAAGTAAGGTTAAAAAGATCCTGTCAATAGCATTTATTCCATTTCTTTCCTTTAAAGTGCGCAATCAACAATCGTCTGACCCAAAATCAATCTCCAGTATCTTGACTTGCCAAGTCACATCGAATCTCCAGCAGGAAGTGGTGAAGCGCATTGAGACGAAAACACTCACAGAATGGCATGTTTCTCTTGCTCCATCCATTTCGTACATGTAAGTAAGGAAAGTCAATATACAGCACAGACCCTCCTAACGTATGCCCGTAGGTTTTGGAAGAAGTGCTGTCAAGCATACATCAATCAGCTCCTCGAACAAGGCCACGCTTTGCAAGCAGCGACATACATGATCGCCCTACATGACACAAAGCAAGCAATCAGTGTTTTGCTCGAAAAGCAGTACTTTAAGGAGGCACTGATCATCGCTAAGGTTCATTGTCAGGCCGATGACAAGATCACAGAAGAAATCACTGAGAAGTGGATAAACTACTTCGAATTGGTGGGAAATCTCTCCTCTGCCAGTTACATGTAAGATATCTCAAATCAATCGAATAGGTTTTCATGGATGCGGTCTCTTTCAGTGCGGCTGCATCGGGACAATTGCAGAAGGCTCATAACATCTTGTGCAAGACAAGGAACATCACCCCAGAGATACAGGAAGTCCTTGAGAAGATTCGCGAGAAGACTATGAAGATCTAATTGATGAAACATTATAGCCACTCTGAACAAAGAGGTTTCATACATTCACATTCGCAAAAGGCGCAAGCCTTACTGAACTGAACTGAACTCTATTTTATCTCTTGAAATAACTGAAATAAATTGTAGTTATTGTTGTTATGAATGCAATGTCTTTGCTGAACTTAAGCTGGTTCGAAGGGAAGCAACAGTTGGAGTGATTGGGAAGAAGTTTTGGTTGAGGGCTTTGGGAGCAGTGGATGTGAATCCTTAAAGCCTTTATTTGATCTGATATGCGTTGGCGATGTCCACGGAGCTTACATCCAACTCGAAAACGAACTATAATCTGTACGCTTCTTATTCAAAAACAGCATCAGTTGGTCGGGGAGATCGGTGGCTTGATTATTCTGAATAGATCTCTTCTTTATTCGGCGCTACAGTCCGGAGTGGACCTGAGTCTCAACCAAATAGCAGGATGGCTGACTCCACTGTCGCACGTCAAGTCGAATAGGGGTCCTTCTCCGCCTGTGTGAGCCACCTTAAGCGCGGGCGTTGGCCCACAGGTTAGGAGTCGAAGACTCTTCTCGTCCAAAAACCGACAACCCCAACAGGACGAAAAATCACACGCAGAACTTTTGTCTCGAAGGAACCAAGGATTATTTGCTGCTATTGAATTTGAATTTTTCCTATTGAAATTGTCCATGGCTCCGCTTCGTACAGCAGGACTGGGATGATCAAGGTCTCATATAAAGTCAGATTTGTCCTTGTTGGAGAAAAGGGCTCTGTTACTCACTTGCCTCTTGAACCCATAGAAGCAGTGTTTTTCAAGAGTTACTCTGCGTCTACTCTCGGTACTGAACTTGTTCTAATTGTTTAATGTGGACTGCGGAGCCTAGGTGGAGTCCTTGGCTACCTCGAAGTTATAGCTGCACATTGTGACGATATGTCCAAGCGGTGATCTTGTATTTCCTTTTTTGTTTTGTCATTTTAGCCGCTTTCGTCTCAACGCCAGCAAACGCTTCATTGCCGGCTCCCTGTGTTCTGCCAATCTCGTAAATGTCATCCGCGTATGCCAACAGTTGTACGGACGCCAGGAAGATCGTGCATCCAGTGAGTCTTGCACGATCTGCGCGTCGAAATTTTTCTAGAAGATCAGCTTAGGTGTCGTGAGGACGGTGTTTCTTGGTAGGGATCCGAATAGTGTAGGGTATATCTGGTAGAGATAAAATCCGAGCCTCCTACTTCGAGAAGGAGACGACGGCCGAACCTCCGGTACAAAGACCACTCAATCGCGGACGCAAGGCAGCTTGGTCGTGATGACTGGAAGCAGCGTGCCCAGGACCGTCAGCGATGGAATCATCATTTGTTCGGGCGCTGAGCCTCCAGGGTTTTTTATTTTCAGTTTAAATTTGAGTGCATATTTTTATCTGCAAAGCCGGAAAGGCTTGTCTGCAGAAGTCTAATCACAAAATTATTTAATTATAAAAATGTTGAAATTCAAGTATTCACAAATCATAAAATAATAGTATGTTGAGGTATGAAATTTCGAATATAATTTACATTATTTTTAAGAAGTTTATTTATTTTATTATTACAGTAACAATTAGTTACGATTTTAGTTTTTTAATTTTACGATAAATACATTTCTTTAACTTTTTTTCACATTGGTATTTTCGGTAAGTTGCGGAGCTCCATTGGGAGTTTATTGAGCACCATCGGAACTGCTTCCTTAAACGTTATTCGGCCGTACTCTTTCCAGTACCTTGGAACTTCTTAGAGGTGCTTCTGTCGTCTTCTGTGTGTGTGTTCCTTGTCTGCTGCGTCTGCATTCTGTAGTTGTGGTTGCCAAAGTTCGCCAGTATTTCCAGATTATATAACGGGGAGATGCTTACCCGGCATGGTCCTTGTTGATCATCGATGCTATGTCCAGCTCTTTGTGACAGCTTTTGAAGCTTTGCATGAGCTTGATGTAGTGTCTGCATTTGCGACGATCATCCCCAAGCAAGTATTCCGTATCTTATGTGCGATTCCACCAATCCGAAATAGCATTGTTTGATTACTGCTGGTGTGCTGAGGTTGCTTAGGTGGAAGAGTGCGTACTCGGATTGACGCATTTTATTCTTGAATATAGATAGCTCCATTTGAAGTTGTAATCGATCAGATCGTAGATATTTGTATGTTGACACGTTCTCTATAACTGCGGTGCAGTCATCATCTTCTTGTATACCATCACATCTATTCCTGTGCAAACAATCATCAATCTTAAGTTTTGTTCTGGAAATATTCGGCGGGCGAATGTGCAGTACCTTTGTCTTAAGTGCGCTAATAATTAATCCATTGTCGTGACACCAAGCATTGACTCCATTCAATTCAAATTACATAAGTCTTTCTGCTTTGTCAACGCTCCTATGGATAACCACGATCGCTGTGTAGTCCATCCATACGCATAACCCGTACTATACATCAGCACTGACAGTAAATCGTTGAAGTATATGATAACACTGAACCTAGCTTTTATCCCTGCTGTACACCATACTCCAAACAATTTTTCTTTTTTGTATCCCTGATAAGTAAGTAAGTATGGACTTCTGGATCCCGAGCCTCTTGAGTGCGAATTCGATTTTGTTAAAAGTTTCCTCGATGTCAACAAAGCTGTAACGGTAAATTTCTTATGATCGAGGCATTTTAAGGTCGCCTAGGAAGAAAATGAAAGAGGTACTCAACTAAAATGTGCCCCTAGCTTGCCTTGAATTGAATAAAAGTTCACTAGTTTCGGCTCATTGCGCTCCCACAATAAAGCTAAACTGCATTATTTAACTCGCTTGTGCCAACTTTTACCTAATGTTGTTAATGAAAAATGCATTTTCAATAAAGCAACGATTGATTACCGTTGTGCGGTAGCATTGCGTGTCACCTGTTACCCATCACGACTCTGGTTGAATGCTCGGAAAGTTGAACAACCGCCAGTAGTCAGTAGTGACGTAAGACGCTGAAGATTTTGCATGCATTTTAAATCAGCCCTGTCCGGTGGATCACCGCATTATGTTATTGCTTGCAGATCAGAAAAAATCAAAGATGCAATAAACTTCGATAACACAGTTTTTTCTCTACCTCTCAAACGCGTCGTTGACAAAACAATGGATCGCTTTGATGTGCTATAGTGCATCACTCATTATCCAAACACCATCTCCGTTTAAACGCTTTACAGACATGATTATAAAGACACATGCATACGAACTACAAAGCAGCTTCGTTAGCCTGCAACCTAATAAATTTGAAATTTATCACAGATTACCTGAGATATTTTATAGACACTGCCGCTGGATTTTGCTGCGACTTAGATGAAATCGAAACTTTCTCTTCCATCAAAGAAATTAATGTGTTTTTGTGCAGCGAAAGGGAACAGTGACAGCATATACTCTAATTTAAATATGTTAGAACCATGCAACGCATAAGAGACTTATGGCTGAAGGGACATGGAGCTTCATGGGATCTCTCCAAGGGGACTTGTTGATTGAGACGAAGAACTAGTTGGTCGGGAAAATTCGTCTTAATAGCCTTCATTTATTAGAAATGTCAACAACTCAAAGAGTAGCTTCAAGTTCAAAGATTGAAGGCTTTCTTGTACTGCAAAGCAATTACACATAGAGGACCTAGGTCAGGTTAGGTTAGGCAGGGAGGCTGCTAGTGAATTCATCAGCACCCTTAGACCATCTTCATCCACCCACAGTCAGACTACTACCACTGATTGACTACTCCAGTGATAGTGCCGTTATTTTGATCCCAATGTTAAATGGTGGACCAGATTTGAAAACCAGATAAAAGCGTATTGACTTTTTATTCTCTGGGATTCGAACCGCTAACCAAGGGCAGGCATTTAAAAAACTGCGCCATCCAGTCGGCAAATGGTTTGCTCGTGTCAGAAAGTCAGCCTGAATGCCTGCGAATCTATCGCGCATTTTTTGCACAAGAAAAAAAATGTTTGCACACGTAGTAGACAACTGGCAGGTATGGGCTAATGCGTCTAGGGCGTAGTTGCTATTTCCTGTCATCTTGGCAAGATGCTGCTGCACCGGCTTCTCAAAAGAAGCAAGAAAGATCGTGAGAAGGGCGCGATCGAGGGAATGGAGAGGTGTCAGGCCAGAAATGATGTTCGAAACTTCAACCAACTGGTAAAACAAGTATCCAATGGACATAAACTATTAACAGAAGACTGCCCGGGCAAAGAAGGACAACTCGTACTAGAGTCGCAGTCAGTACTGAGAACCTGGAAATATCACTTCTGCAGAATGTTAAACTGCGAGGAAGGCATTAATACAGCTATCAGGCAGAGTATTCCTCTCCACACAATGGATGATGTAGGAGAGTCAAGTCAGCGTTAACGAATAAAGCTGTTGGTACTGACAGACTGTCTGTGGAACTCTTTAACGCGGAGATGAGTTGGTAAGGTGCATACACCCACTTAACTGTAAGAAACTCGCATGCCCGGCGAGTGAATAGAAGATCTCTTCAACTGCTCCGACTACCGAAAGATAAGTCTCCTCAACATCGCGTATAAGATCCTCTCTGCCGTTTTGTGTGAGACCCTGAAACCATTCATCAATAACCTGATAGCTCCTTATCAGTGCAGTTTCAGGCCGGGGAAGTCCACCATCGACCAAATCTTCACATTACGGCAGATCCTGGAAAAGACCGAAGAGATGCAGATCGACACTCACCACCTTTTCGTCGATTGCAGCGTGCATAGAGACGAGCTATACAACGCCATGTCTATTTTTGATATTCCTGCCAAACTCGTCAGGATGTACAGGATGACGATGGAGAATTCTCCCTGCTCCATCAAGGTCGGTAACGAACTCACCGATACCTTCAATGTCAAAAAAGGTTTTAGACAAGGCGACGAGTAGTCATGTGACTTTTTCAACATTACATATCTTCTTGAGAAGATCATGCAGAACTCACTCAGCAACACAAGAAGCACGATCTTCCAGAAGTCTGTACAATTGTTAACATACGCGGACGACATTGATGAAAATGGTCGAATATAGGCAATTCGCACACCACGTTGGGTTGAAGTCCTTCCTTGTGTGCGCCAACGGTTCCGTGGGCGTCCTCTATTGCGTTGTCAAACTGGTTCAGAGTCGAAGACTCCTCGGGCTGGAGCAGTCTTGTCTGTGTCTCTTCGCCACGATCAGTGAAGCGTTTGTTGGTATTAGAATGTCGATGCCAGAATGTCACCATAGGCAGCAATATCTTCAAGGTAGTGAAGGACTTCGGCTACATCGGCTTCCAGGAAAACAGTACGAACAACATCAATACATAGAGCCCTGCTCTATGCCCTGAAATCATGAACAATCACACGAGCAGATGAAGAAACCCTTGGTCTTTTCGAGAGAAAAGTTCTGCGTTTAATCGTTGGTCATTTGGAGAACTAGACTCAACCACGAACTGTACGGGCTGTACAGTGACATGAGCCTAGCCAGGCGTCTATGGATTCAATGCCTAAGATGGCTGGGCCATGTTGAGCGCATGGACCGAAGAGTCTTCGACTCCGAACCAGTGGAACAACGCAATAGAGGACGCCCACGGAACCGATGGCGCGAAAAAGGTATGACTTCAACCCAAAGTGGCGTGCGAAGTTGGAGGCAGCTGGCTAAAGATCGTACATGTTCTTGCTCCTTCTTTTCGCTTGAACGTCTGCTCTTTTCTCCTCATTGTTTTCATGTCCTGGCAGGCTGGCACCCTTATTAATTTTCCTTTGCCAGCGTGTAAATGTTTTTCGGCACTCTCAGTGATGGTATTTATTTTTTTTGTCGGTCCATTGTACTGCCAGGCAGGAACCTAGATTTGCTGTAATTGCTCTTCTTTCCAGCAGGCGCGTCTGTGATAGAGATCCTACATCATCAGCTCCCGAAAACATTCCGCCTGATCCGAGCAAAGGCAGAACAGTGACAAAGGAAGTGCTTTGCAGTGTCGTCTTCTGCTCCAGAGGCGTCGTTTCGTCGCTTAGGCCAAGGCCACACTTAGATGCTTGGCGAAGATGTAGTTTCCCGTTAGTACTCCTGTAAGTCGTCTGCAGTCTTTACCTAGAGAAGTTATGAGGCATGCACTTGGTCTGCATTCTGGAGAGTCACACCACTTCCGATTGTTCTCTAGCGAGGCACGCCCTTTGATCGAAGCTCTAACCAAGGACGCATGTAGTTCCAGCACAGGTTCAGTTTCTGAAAATATCTCCTCTCATCCTTGTCTAGCAAGTTCACCGGCGATTTCGTTTCCTATGATCCTGTGGTGCCCTTGGACCCAGACAAGTCTTATTCTTATATGCTAGTCTTAATTTGACTAGCATCGCTGAACTATCCTGAAAGTGGTTAAAGGCGTGAGCCCAGTACAGCTGGGCTGTCACAACAGACACAGACTCACCCCCTTCCACCTGTTCTTCGCAATATTGTTCGTAGCCATTAGAATTGCATAGGTTTCCGCTTGGAAAACCGACCCAAATTTACCTAATGAGGTGCGCAGTCTGAAGTTGTCGCCCTCTACGAAGGCGCCAGTGCGAGACACTTCATTGGTTGTGTGATGGTCTCACATGAAGCAAATCATAATATCATTGAAGTGAATCGAAAGGACGATAGTCGTTTGAAAAGTTACCTGATGAGAGCAATAGTGTTGAATGTGAACCTATTTAGGGCTTTCGGTACTGTCTCAGTTGTTAGCGATTTAGGGCGAAAGTTGTGGACACTGGTTACGTCAATGCCATCCACTAGCACACAGTTGCATAAGCTCAGCAGATTAACACGTGTTTGAACTTCCTAATTATCAACACAAATCTCTAACCAACCAAGAACTCTCTACGAGAACATTGGCATCAGGCCAAGCTTCGTTCACTTGACCCTTGTACTCCAAGAACTGAATTCGTCACGCACAGCGCATAAATCAAAGGACCAGAAGACATTACGTCTGCTTAACGGACCATGAAACCAATTTCAAGCAGGCCTTTACGAAGTGTAATAATTCAGAATGATCACCACTGAAAGCGAGGGAAAATTACTTGTTCTTTGAATAAGCGCAAACGTCATCAGGCCGTCAAAAAAAATGGAATATGTCCCAGATTTCTGTGCGAACCCGGCAGCTTCACCAAGCTGGAGGATTGATTTGAAACACATTTCCTCGCTTGCCCATGGAACATCGTACACGTTGTGACCTTCTTAGCGCTAACCCACTTTGCTCACAAGCGCCGCCGATTCGTTGACCTTAACAGTGAGCCGTCAGTTTTCTGCACATGAAAAGATCGACGCCATCAGACCATAACATCGCCTTTTTTTTTTGACCACCAATTGAGGATATTTATGGCGGCACAAATGACCGCCTAAAAATAACTTTTACGACAAATTCAAATTCAATTGCTTAAAAACAAAACCAGAGCTCAGCATAACACCGATAAATGTGTGATCAGTCCACAGTAACGTTTCGTAACGAGCAACCGTAAATGCAAATGCACAGTCTATCATAAAACGTTGACTACCTTAACATTCCCCAGTATCTGTATGATAATGGAATCGCAACGATCGCCTTGAATAAACTTAACCATGGCGCTCGATCGGTTACCTGGTGTGTGCATGCGAGCAGCAGAGATTGTCAAGCGCACACCTCTCAGGTGGAATGCTTTCACTTCCAAATTGCCGAATCTCAGGCAATTAATTAAGATCAAAAACAAGACCCGTTTCGGATCCAGAAGCTTTTCTCGGTTTCCCCTGGAGCCCAGAATTCCGTCGCACACCCATCGACAGAAGAGACTCTCCGCATAAATTTGTAATGATCCATCGTGATTCATTGTCGACAATTTGCTGTTGATTCACAATGGATTGACTGAACACAGGTGGGAACTGAGAGACCAGCTCCGTCCGCCAGACCACACCACAGCACGAGCATGAGCACGAATCCGAGGTGCTACAGTTAGTTGTCTTTCAGACCTGCAACAGGTAGGAACTGCTTTGCGTTCGTGCTCGTGCTCGTACTCGTGCTCGTGCCCCCTTGATGTAGTTCGTCGTTCAACTCTTTCGTTTTCACTTTTCTTCGTTCCTCGTGTGTCACGGTGAACAGTTAAAAGTTGGATACCCTTCTGGGATCCCCGTCAAAGATGTGCTTATTCGGATAATCTTATGAAAATGAATGTGACCTCTGGAATTTGTGTGGAACTTCAAGAGAAATCAGAAATCAGCGCATGAGTGATGAGAGAAAAACAGAAAAACCGAAATTTAAATACGAATCGAAACTAATGACAAGACAGCGTGTGACGTACATATGTATAGCCCTTGTGCCTTGCATGAAACCGTGGTTTTCCGAACAAAAGTGAAAGGTTCGCTGAATTTTCCGGAACCAAAACGATCGGTAGTGGTGGAGCAAGTCTCACTCTTTGCCACATGCCTTGCCTTGCCTTGCCTTCACCTACCGCGGACGAGACCAATGGTCTTGTGGCCTGGAGCGAGTTCTTTACTCTTCCGTAGCCTCTTTTCTTTTGTTTATGAGTTTTTCTTTTCTTTTTTTCCCCATTCGTGTGTGTGTGTGCTTGTTTTTTTTCTTCTTCTTGTGCTTTTTTTCCTAATTATCCTCCGGGTAATTACAGACGTACTGTTATGCTGTGCAGGGGAAAGAAATTGTGTGAAATGAATTACGTAGCGATGAAAAAATGCCTGCTATGCTAATTGAAAGATTGCGTCAGTGATCTGTGTCATATCGCACCTTGATTGAATGCTTTTGATTGTTGTTGTTTCTTGACCTCTGTTTCTCCCTCTCTCTCGTTCGCTCTCTCTCCCCCTCTGTCTCCCGCTCCCATTCACTGTTTCATTTTTTTTTTTCTCTAATTTTCTGCGTTAAAATATTCAATCCATCTTCGAACAGAAGAAGAAAAAAATGAAAAGAAAAAAACGCGCCTAACTGTTATTTCTAACGAATGCTTGTGGACACAGGCAATGGAGGCTATAATAACGCTGATGTACACAGTAAAACGGTCTGTTTATGGTTAACTATGATTGGCAAACCAACGCTGATTGCCAACAGTGCTAAGGCTCGTCTCATTTAGGCTTGAAACTGTGTAAATGTTTAGACAGTCAGTCGTTTTTTTTTTTTTTTTTGCATTTTTGGTAAGCACCGGACGTCCCGGGCGGAGTTGACTGACAACTGGCGACACCATACACCAAAAACAAAACACGGAAGAGTTGAACGAGACGAACATTTCAAGCATGCACTCCTCCTCATTCAACCTCCTTTAGGTGCCCTAATTTGTGCTGTGCTGTGTCGCGACGACCATTTATCATCACAAAGAGATAGATACTCGCTCGCACAACACACTCGTGGACCGTATTTAATAATCCGTGTCGTTCACAGTTTATGTAGGTGCCGTGCGGCGCAAAAGAGTATATTGAACTTTTTCGGGGCCACCAAAAAGTTGGCAAAACAACGACGACAGCGACAACAACGACGACACAATGATGGCCTTGCAAATTCTTCTCGGGCATTAGAGGAGATTTTAAAGCCGATTTATTTATGGGATTAGACGACTTAAGCAGCACCAGCATCAGCAGCGGTGGCAGTCGGGAGCCTTACAAACAAAAGAGAACACACACACAAAACAAACAGAACTATGAGTTTGATAAATGGTGCAAAAATGATGGAGGCTGGCGGCTGCAAGACGATCGGCATCGATGGTGCTGCACCTTCACCGCCAACAACATTTCTAGGCCAATTGCATGAGTTTTGGAATGAACGCATTATGGAGCGGTTCATCAAGGCTAACTTGTTCATGATATGCTGTGTTGCAGCTGCACTCCTTTTGGTGAGTATCAACAAATGTCACACTTCCTTCACGCACCCCGCTCCAGTTTCAGTTTTCTCAATTTCTTGATCTGTGATCTGTGCCATTGAGAGTGGTAAGTGATTCGAGATCTAGTTGTGAAAGTTGTTGTATCTATTGTGTGATGTAACACAATGGCCCTGGCATTATGATCTTGTTGATTGTTGGCGACACCATAAGTGATCGCGACGATCACAGTGAGCATCTTTCACCCAGCCGTGCATCGATCAGTTCGATATTCGAAAATCGAAAATGGAAAATCGAAAGAAAGTTATTGTTTCGTTTGTGCCGATGGTGCACACACTTTTGCGGCGACGATGAAATTGGGTGAAACTGAAATTGAAAAGAAACCATCGAATCGATTAATTTGCTTGTAACACAAATGCCAACACAAAATGTTTTGCTTTTCTCTTGCAGATTGCGTATTTAGCTGCATTCTCTTGTGAAGTGTCATGGATCCTTGAGGCGCGAGGAGAGCTGCCAGCTTCGGCGTACGTGCTGTGTACACAGTATTTCATTGTTTTCGTAGCTACAACTATTTTAATTCACGGCCTGGTAACGGGTCTGTCATGGGGCCTGTTCGCTTGGTCGGTAATTATTGGAGTTCTATCGATACCGGAGCTGTTTTTCGTCATGGTCATGACAACACAACATTGGGTAAGTCATTAATCAATAAGATGTGCAGATACCTGGTCACTAATCAGATCAGCGGCTGAAATGAAGTGAAAAGATTGCCATTTGTGGAGCAGTAATTAAGACAGCTGCCGGAAGACACCACGTTCACTTTAAGTCGGTCGATAACATCTTCGTTTGACTTGAATGGTTTTCGCTTTGTACCCAAGCAATAGGTCAAATGGAATTAGCATTCGTGTTGTCCTCAGCTTGATCGTCTCTTTTGCATTCGCGATTCTTTGACGATAATGGACAGCGACGACTTCTGACACCATGGACGATGTCTTAATGATCGCATTCCGTGCGCACAAAATTGTGTCCACAACCTAATTGCTCAGTTGTTCGGCGTGCAGTTAACTGTCTGCGGAAGATTTGCCATGAAGATATGGCATTTGTTCGGTACACGTCCGTGCCGGATCTTCAACATCGCGTGGATTGCGTGGATCCATAAACTTTTCTCTTACACAGCGGCAAACACTCAAGAATTACCCGATAAATAGTTGCCATCAATGAATACTAATGCGGTGTGTCAAGTTCAAGGAACTCTTGTAGGAACAGAAAAGATGACGAACGCAAGATGTTTTACGAACTTCTACGCAGAATTTATTCACGCTATGTTCTGTTGCAATGAATATTCAATTAATGGGCGGTCTATGAGGGGTTGCAAATCGAAATAGACTAGCTAATGTTTTATCCAAGGAACGTTTGGTCTTTGGGGGACAATGACTCCTGAAAATGAGATCGTCTTGTTCATCGATGTTTTCTATTTGTTTTCTATCACAGCGGAGTATGAGTTGCAAGGCGACTCTGTGAAGAGATGCAACCCAATCACAGACTGAAGCACCAGTCAAATTATGCAAGAGAAAGTGTTGCTTGTCAGAATATTTCACATTCATTTATTTTAATTACAAGAAAAGATTCAACGCACGACAAAATGTGGGCGCGCGGAGAGCAAATCAATTATTGGCATGCAGCAGCGGGAGCTCTCTACGTCGCTGAGTATTCCGCCGTGGGTGACTCTAGCTCATTCGGATCGATGGTGAAACGGAATCACATAAAGTATGGGAATTCCTTAGTGTACCTAGTCCCAGTCAAGATTTGTATTAATTCATTCACACTCCCCAAGGCAGAAGCTCAATACAGACATAAGCTGGCTAGAAAAAATCTGGTGGCACTCTTGACGTATTCGTCATGTTTTTCTCCTTCTATGCGTGGTGCGACTATCCAGGGTGAATATGGGCCTTAACCACCTAGCATCTCAAGCTTGCGCGATGCAGATGCCTCATATCAGACTCAGTTCTTTCGCATCTAATATTAGGGAGGAGATGAATAGGAAGGAATATAGAGCTGCTTTCGAACAAATACAAGTAGAATGCCGGTAATTGACTCTGAGTCCCTGCAGAATAGGAATATGCTCGTTGGCTATCACATTCTACTGCATCCACGTTGATACCCCATTAACTGCAATACTTTCCCTACCGGACGAAGATTAAATAGTCAAAGAAGCACATAAATCTGAACTTCAGTAAAATAGGTCTTAACACAGTTTCTAACCGTCTTCAGAATACAAACTGATCATCATCAAAAGCCAGTCTTGTTTTTCAATCCGAAAGGATCAATAATTGTGACTTATTAATGGAGTCCGGCCGAAGACCAGTTTTTCGGCCGAAGCCGAATTATCATCATCATTTTTACTGAAATTGCCCAATTTGGATTTTTTGCTACCAATTTTGATGTCCTTTATACTTGAAACCAGTACAAATAAATTGCATACTTTTATACAGACCAATTTTCAAATGCAAAATCTGTTGATTTTAAAGCTGCAAGCAAACGAACTTTCAAAATACAAAATACCCGTAAATAAGAAAACAAAAAATAACCTTTCCTTGCAACTACACCTCTACCTATGAACACAGATAATTTGGCAAAACCAAACAAACACAGCGCGACTTGCTTATATATCCTGCAAAGACAAATACGGAAAATGCCGTTATTCTATTTTTAAGGAAAATATAGGTCTCATTTTTGGTCTCATTGGCCGAAGCCGAATGTTTTGCCGAAGGTGATATTGGGTGGTGTGAATAAAAACTGAGAAAACACTCCGAGTATAGAACACATGAGTTAAGTATTTTCTTTAAAAATACCCAATTTGGTGTGAATAAAACTTTGTCTCAAAGTAGGTACCCTCCCTTCAGTTGACGTTTGAAAACTGGAGTTCTTGGCGTTTAAGGGTAAACGTGTATAGATTCGAGTTTGACAACATGGAATGGTTAAGTACTCATTTCCTTTCTGATATTCCTGAAGAAACCGGTGGTGATGCCATAGCTTTGATTGTTTTTGGTCTTTATATTATCTCATATTATCAATTTTTTTTCTTTATTAACGGAGATGTTCTTCTTGATGTTTTTTCGTGGTGTTTCTTCTTCCATAGTCAACTCAGATTGTTTTTTATTTTTCATGTCTCTATAGACATGGCTTATTTCCAAGAAGCACGGCAAATTCCAAACACATGATGACATCGTCATCGTCCATTCCAGATTTCCTTTAATTTTTGAGGATAAAGGTTTAATCCGTCAAAGTATTCCTCTTCCGAAGAAGTTTTATTTTTCCATTATATTAAATTGTTTTCACTTTTTTTTTTCCTTGAAGTCACCTCCTATGCACACTCAACTTCCACAACTGTGCTGTCCATTCCATCTTTATTCACAACAAAACGTAGGAAAGACTCAGCTGTCAAAATATCTGAGCCTAGAGGATTCGTTAAAGTTAACGAAATAAATTTTTATTCACACCAGATGAAGCATTTACTCCAAAATGCTAAGGAAATGCTTACACTCAGTTTTTATTCACTCCACCCATTTTTAGTCGCAGGTGGCCGAAGCAGCATTTTCGGTCGAACTCTACTTATTTCTCGTTGAGTTTCCTGAGACAAGTTTTCAGATTTATTGCGAATTGTAAAATTTTCTGCCTGACACTGTCTTATGCACGCTACCTGTTAACCGTGTCCGTTCATCTAGAAGAGATGAGATAATATGTGACTGTGTACTTCGCTATCGCCAATGTCATCCAACCTTTACACATAGCGGAGAATGTTGGATTAGGTTAGGTTAAAGTGACTGGCCTTGCTATTAACAAGTATCATTGACACTTAGAGTCATTTTGTGCACTATTGCTCAACTTTCCGGAAAACTGGGGATTTGATCAACTGCGGAGTTGGTCTCAACTCGAGGTTTAACCGGTGTGTTGAAAAATTGTTTCTGTTCACTATTTCATCTCACAGTCTGAAAATTAAAATCCAGAAGTTGTCCAACTTTCAGTTTTTAAGTTTCCGCTGGATGTTTTTGAAAGAGAATTGAGAGCGAAAGTTTTCAGCAGAGATAATGGTTGGATATCTCTATCCTTCATTATCTGTCGTTTTAAGTTGCTGCGGGCTATGTTATGGAAGACCGCACAAGAGACTATGCACATTTGTAATTCTTACACTAATAAAGTCGCATAATATTGTAATACATCTGTTCAGTGTGTCATCAAATGTAAAAGAATTTATTAAATACTTCATTATTTCAAATCAAATCGAAAGGGCCAATATCGTCTTTCGATCACCATTACACGAAAACGATAAATGAAATCAGTCAGGCAACTATTGTAATGAAAAAAAAAACAGACAGCAAAATACGTGATTTTATCCCTTAACTTCTGCTATTGCCGTAAGTTGAAGAAATGAGGAGTTCATAAACTCACAAGTTGTAAATTTAAACCATAAAATTTGAGTGAATGAAAGCAAATCCAGAAGTTGAAGAAAAAAATCCCAAAGTTGTGTTTAACGTTTAGTGAACAAAGTTACCCTTACGCTACCCATCTTGTGTTACCACACGCATCCTAATCCCCAGTTGGTGCTTTTGCTAAAGCTATGAAGGTGGCTGACACTAGTGCTGTTTAGTTCGGCTGACTTGTGACCTTCGGGACGAGAGGGACACAAGTTGCATAAACTTCTGAAGCTCAATTCACAAAAGAGAACATAGTTTTTTCTAGTAGGAAGTCTTATATTTCTAACAACATTTAGCTTGGTCCAAAGATGGGCTTATAGTTGGTTCTTCGAGAGATGGCACTATTACTCAATTACCTCTTGACCTCATGGATGTCAGTGCCCAGCTCCCAGACTTCATCACCTTGTACGTAGTCAGCCACTCTAATCTAACTTAATCTAGGCCACACGAGATACCTAGGCGGATTAACTAAATACTTAACCTTGAATCATTTTTTTCTTCTGATCTGGCTTATATTGACGCTGTCCAGTTCGATGAGGTTGTTGAAATGGTAGGGACCTAGGCGTGAGTACCTACAGTTAACCAGAGGAAGCAACTTGTGGTTTCTAATTCCTCTTCGTCTATGCAGCTTCTGCAAATATTTTTCATTGTATGGGACACCCTTTATGAGGGCGTGTATGTCAATTGCGCACCTCCAGTCCTGAGTGTAGTTCTACTTAGTCTGAGCTGACAGAGTGAAAAACACCTCTACTAAAGTCATACTTCTCTAAAACGGACAGCAGGGGTACCATCATTATTGTCCATAATGCAGGGGTGTCCGTTCTGAAGGGATTTAAATAAATGAGTTCCTTAATGCCGCTCCATGTCGAATTGTCGGTAAAGAGAGGTGTCCCTTATAGGGGCATGTCCGTTAAAAGTTTTACTGTACCTCAACACCTTTCTCTCGAACGTGATGTTCCGCTCGAACTATGCATCAGCTTTATTCGCGTGAAAGTCAAACAGTCTGCGATATAATTGAACATCATCGTCAATGAATGCTTATTTATTCTGTCATTTGTTTATGACTCATCCTCGTCATTCAGCAATGTGTTAGAATACATTTTAAAATAAACACACCTTAAGAATGCACCAAGCACCCACTCAATTTAACACACATCAAGTTCCCCCATTAGCATCGATTCGGGTTTGATTTCTTGTTTATGCAAATAATTGGCGGGTTTTTTGGGTAATGGCCGTTGGCTGTGACTCACCAGGCACCGATAAATTCCGTCTTGCTCAAGTTCAATCATCTTAGCGACGATCAGCAGACACGCGGTTATGAAGTTATGCAAATGTGCAGTCGTCGATCTTGAAAAATTCGGCACATGCCAAATTGACGTCTTAAATGTCACTCCCTAGCCACACTCTTATCAGTCGATTTCATGTTTCTCTTCTCTCTCTCTCTTCCTCACCAGGGACTACAATCCGTGCATGGTCTCACCGAACTGATAGCCTACCTCATCCGCCTGGTCATCAACTGCTTCTCACTGATCTGTGTCATCCCCACCGGACTGAAGTACGATCGCCTTGTAGCGCACCCATCGCCAGTTAAATTAAAACCACATTTTCTCATTTTAGGTGGAAGCGAGAAACACAGGTGCTGTCGCAACTGCAAAATCTAGCGACTCGCTTGCAGCTACAAACACCACCGCCCAGTGCTCCGATGGTGAAGGGTGACTCACGACGCGGCAGCAAACGTCACAGCAACTGCAATTTAAATGCCTTCGATAACGCCGGCTACGTTATCAACGAGTCCAAACAGAAGTACGGCATGGCGCAGCAGCAATTCTTCAACAATGGCTCCTTGTACGGATCGCAGAATGAGTTCAATGCGAGCGTGTTCGCGATGCCAGCTACACAGTTCCCCGGAGCCACTCGAGGTAAGTACCTGTGGCGCCTAATTCAGTTTCAAAAACAAAAGTGAATCGACCGCTTGTGGGAATATCAAAGAGGGAAATCAATTTTTCGAATTTACTTCGCTCTCGTTTCGCAAAGTTATTTCGCCCATTCACCGAGAAAGAAATCGAGAGTAATTGATAGCCTCTTGACATCGCTGGAAGAACGATCCAAAAAGTTTTCGCCGTCGATTTAGTGAAGCGTAGATGAACAATATTTGGTAACCAAATGACTGAAGAGCCCTCATCGCAATTGGGTCTCTTGTTCGTATTTCACTTGCTTCCTCAGCGCAGAAGACTCGAGTCGTAGTGAGTTTTCTTGCGGGTGAGAGCATGTGTACGGAAATTGAATCGCAAGTGTCGTTCAGTTATTTGCTTATATGGAAAGCTGAAGAATTTTGACCTACCCATCTCGTGTGGTTCGCAAAACAAAACACCCACGACTTCGCGTTTGTTTTTATTCAAATTGCTGCTGGTGTCTCAATTCAAAGCGCTGAGTGATTGCTTATTGAATTTCTTCTTTGTTTTATCCCATTTCGCGCCACTTATCAACTTGAAGACCCAATTACTTACAACTGGGATTTGCATTCAAGCAGTCTCGCTCGCAGCAAGATGATGCCTTTCACTTTAATGGACGATGAACAGTTGAAAGGAATGGCTTTAGGAGGCGGTAATAATAATAATATGGGTGGCGCTACAGTCCGGGGCGGACCTGGGCCTAGCTTCTCAGCAACCACTCGTGTTGTGCGTGCTATTTTTCTTTCACGAGTGGAAGGGATCTACAGCTTAATGCCGACTCCGATCGACGAAGTTCTAGACAGGAATACTCTTTGAGCATTGACAGTGACTCGAAAGAGGTGGAGCCGTGAAATATCAAAGGTGGTAAATTCAGGTATGGAACTTGGCACCCTCTGCGTAGGAGTCGACGCACTTACTCACAACGCCACGGCGACCCACAAGGACAGCCGGTAAAGGACAGTTAATAATTTTCGCGATTAATTCATTCTTACTAAAAGAAAGCGATTACACAAGATTTTCTCTTGACCTTCAAAGATCTCCTAGGTGTCACTTCACAACCAGGCAGGAGTGGCTGTGATGTCCTGGCAACCTTACGGCCGTAGCTCCCTTAAACCAACGTGTGCGGTCTATTGTAGTCATCCAGCTGTACAAAGAAGTGTTTGCCCAGGTACTGCCCTTCATTTCTAGGTCTGGACATTAGCAGAGCTGCTTTTGAAACATTCTATTTCTTCTTCGTCTTCGCAGTTTTGGCAGAAGTAGCTTCGCGGTATGTTCAGCTGCAGTGCGTGTGTACCACTGTATGGTACGCGTATGCGCACAGTAGTGCACTTCATTGATCTCTTCTTGCCCGACGTCGACAAAAGGCCACTCGCTTTTCAAACAATGCCAAGACTAAAGGTACCAGAAGAAGGTCTCTGCAGATTCTGGGATGTAAGGCACTGGCCCACAAAAGACAAAGATATCTCGGCAAGCCCCTAATATTAGAGGAAGAATTAAAGTCACTGGAACCAGCTCTCTTTCTTCTTCTTCTTCTTCTTCTTCTTGTGGCGATACATTCCGGAGTGAACCTGGAACTCAAGCGACTGTCATTCTTAGATTCCTTAATAAAACTGACTGAGAGCGAATACTCTAAAATAAATCTCTTCCACCTTCGCGCAACAGAAGTCCATAACCCCCAATACAACTCTGAAAAGAGCTGCATGTGAGGGGAAAGCTTAAGAGAGCAAAGGTATGAAAATAGCGCAGATACTGAGGTGTTATGCTTCCAGCTATTGATAAACTGACTGAC
Organism: Eristalis intricaria; assembly: GCA_964034865.1. Lineage (NCBI taxonomy): Eukaryota > Metazoa > Arthropoda > Insecta > Diptera > Syrphidae > Eristalis > Eristalis intricaria. The sequence continues at coordinate 58,656,836 of OZ035877.1, read as the reverse complement.
TATCCTATTCAAGGGAAGGACTTGTACCGGAATTGTCAGAGTGGCTGTGAATGTGGATCTATCACATATTTTAATTCGTTTGTGATTGCAGTGTACATCCAATGTACCACCGTCGGTATTGATTCGCCAAAACAATCATCCATGTGTATAGGAATACCACAGCGTTCCTGATACGGTCGTGAATGTTTAGTTTCGAGTTTATTTTGCTGTCTACTAGAGAGTAAAGCAATTATGGCCTACCGTCGATACAAAATGCACAGGCCTGGTCTCAATGATCAGATCGAATCTAAGAACTATTATCGGCTTTATAACTGGGCACTGTGACATTGGAATTCACGCCTCCTGACTAGGAATGTCTTGCTGTCTACTTGGGAAGAAGAAGGAGAAACGTTTCACACCTTATTTGCATTTGCAGTGCTCTTTCATCTCACTTTGACGCCTCATATTTTAACAACTTGGCAGAGCATCAGTCAAGTGCTTTGCTCCAAATGGTTTGCAGGCTAGGTCTACGAAATCTTCGTGGTAACACAATAGGCCTACTCTGGCCAACGTGTGGCTACCTTTTCAGGCAGTCAGCCACTCCAACCTAACCTAACCTTGGCGATAATTTCACAAAATTCCTTTCCCTTGTCAGCTTGATACAGGCACAAATCGTTTATGCTCTCCAGGTGGTAGATTGAATGAGTACGTCCGCGTCTTATACCGATTTAGTCTCAAATCGAACCGCAAAATAAGCTTACTTGAATCTCTAGCGATATACAATTCAATTGATCGGCAAACAGACATATTTGGGTCCTTTTCCATACTTGCTTGCCTTATTGCCTACAGTTGACCTACAGTTTTTCTGTAGTCAGTGCGATGGACGAGGCTTGTTTTTTTTTTTTAGAGACGACTACTACTGCTTTGAGCATCGTCCGTGACTCAAATGCGGTGGGCAGTGAATTACGAAAGTTGTCAAATTCGTGAATTGAACCTCCAGCGTAGGAGCGGACGCACTAATCCAAGGGACTTACAGCTGTTTGTAGTGCTTTGAGAAAATTAAGGAAACATTTATTCGTTCAGTTGAACGTTATATCATTCGAAGAAGCAAAGTCTAAACTACAGCCTCAGAGGCTGAGAATTCAAGTGACCTAGTACTTCACGGCGTCGAATTTGCTGCTTTACTTTGCGCAGTTGGTTAGCTGGGTCCCCGGTTCGAATCCCAGTGAAAGCAAAGTTAACCCGCTCTTATCTGGTTTTTCATATCTGATACAGTCACCATTTACCGTTGGGATCAAATTAACAGCACTATCACTGGAGTGGTCTATCAGTGATAGTAGTCTGATTGTGGGTATCACAATGGACCAATATGGTCTAAGTGTGCTGGTGAATTCACTAGCACCCTAACTAACAAAATTTTGTTAATCAGACACAGCTACGCGTGTACACATGTGTTGCAGAACATGTACCACTGTAAATGATGCCCTATAACACAAATTCACGCATTCACGTGACTTTACGTTCTAACGGTTGTGATAATCAATCTCTGTCGAACCTTTAAGTCATTTTTGGTCGCGTACCTTACGTCTGTTCCGCTCCCTACCTACTTTACAGCTCTAAAAAGTAGACATAGTTGTTGAGTGCCCCATTATACATTTCTGCTTCCGTTCCAAATCATTACCATCACCCAACTAATGACACATACTGAGAGCCGACAAAATTTCATAGCTGATAATTAACAGCTCAGCTCGACATCACCAATGAATTCAAATCGATTCTCCCAAAGTAATCGCCGGCAAACTCGACTCGACGGCCTTGTTCGATCGATTAGTCATCAATTAAACCCCAATTGACTGTGATTCTAAGTATGCGCCAGTGCATAATTGAGCATACATGGTCCTACGTTCTCAATTCATTGCAAATTGTTTCTATTAATTGTCGCAACGTGTTCTCAGTCTGTTAACAATTACACCGATCGACGCGAAAGGAAAATGCTTCGGACAACAAAAATGTGTCTAGGTGATAAAAACTGAAACTGCCTTAATGTAATCACACGCACTGAATTCTGATTTGGTAACTTCAGCTAGCCAATGAAAGAGAGGTGATGGGAATAAGTTATCTTCTCAGCGACACCGTTAAATTCATGTATCAAGCTCCCGCGATGCTCAACCTGGACGGCTGGCGTAACGCCGCTATGAAACACTCAAACTTTGCTTGTTGTTCAACTTGTAATTTAATTATTACAAGCAAGCAATGAACTAGATAGATGATGGGGAGAGTAGGAAAAGAGCATGGCTTAGTTGGAATAGGAAGGGGTTGTAGGAGGTAGCACAGAAGGGCTTTGCTGAGATGGAAGTCGAAAGAGTGTTCCATGGTGTTTGCCAACCTTGACTTTTCTTAAAACAGGTTACTTGAGGCCGTAATTAGTGCGATGTGGTGTGATACGGAAGAGGGCTGAAGACCTAAGCTTATAGGGATTGGTGCCAAAAGACACCAATTCTAGAAGCTCGAGACAATCGAAGAGCAAATCTGCGACGGTTTTCAAATGACTCAAGGCGAATGGGAGTATGGCGATCGGCAAGTTATTTCTATCAGACTGGGCAAGATTACGAAGAGCCTACTTTGGACAGCTTCAATACGACGAATGTGGACCGAGAAGTGAGGTGTCTGGTCACCTATTGGATGGCGTATTCGAGAGTGGGTCCGACGAAGATGATGTACAGAGATTTTGTGACATGCGGATTCTATAATACGATCCTCTCACCTCTCTCATTTTTCACTTACTTAGGTAGACGCTGTATTTTGTACGCATAGCCATTGAATTGTGTTCGTTGAAAGACACCAGCGCAAACGCACGATTGTGTGTTCAGGCATTAGGCATAAGTCACGTAACGATGAGACGGAGGGCACTGGTTCGTTGGAAATAAAATAGAGTCTAAGCGATTTAAGTGGGCGTTTACGTGAGAATGTAACGAATTGGCATTTACTGACATTAAGTTCAGAGATAATGGATGATAGAGATATCCAACTTCATTTTTACCCCTAGCCCACAACGAAGATGCAGTGGTAACCCCTTGTATTTCACTTATACATTTACAACGCTCGTCAATTCACCACAATATGGCGGCCGATTCGTGAATTTTGTGGGAAAAAACCGCCGGTTCATGAATTTAGTGGGAATCCATGTACTTTCCATGTAACGTACATGGGTATGTTGTTAGGAAGGTGTTCAAAAGTTGACTTGTATTTTTAAGGGAATTTTCTTACATTGTTATATGGACTTTCGGGAGTAAAAATGTATTTCAATGTCCATTTAACTGGAACTATTTGACCTAAAATTAATTCTTAAGTGTATATATAGCCTATTCATAAACCATACCTGACAAATTAAGTCAAAAAATGAAGCCCGCTTTATACGCTTAAATCATTGATTCTGGAAAACTCATGAACAATTTGATAACAACAATGGCAAGATATTGCAACTTTTACTAATGCTAAAAAAATGGTTGTCAAAACATCTTATTTGTGATTCACGCTTCAGTAATTTTTATTATTGGTTAACTGAACGTGTGAATGTATTATTAATTTTTATTCGTATGAAAAAATTCACACTATGTTGTGCTTTCATTAATTATGTCCTAGTATTTCAGATTGTAAATTGCTCAAAGTTTTAATGAATCGACTTCATGAACATAAGCTTTGTTCGTTCGTTTACCCCTCCATACTGTGTTGAAAATTGAACACCGAAATTTGAAGAAACGATCAAATAACGAGCGAATTTTCAAATAAGAAATCTAATTCACCCCATTACTAAGGTGGGGAAGGGTATCAGCTGTCTCCACAGCTGTTCTCAAGAGCTCACACGTATTCACAGACAGGGGACAAAAAGCGTATAAAAAATGCTGTCAGATGAAATCAAGGGGCAAGGGAAGTAGAAGTTGGATATCTCTATTATAGGTTATCTCTGTTCGAGATGATGGTTGAAGGATAATAGATGTGCTGGACAGCTTGTCAAAACCGCCACCTTTTTGTTTTGTAACGTCGCTCGGGGTCCAATTTTGACATTGTATAGATTTGTTGCTTAAGATTACATCACAATTCAATTTCATCCATAAAAAAGTGATGAATGAAAAAACGAATTGAATTGCAATTGTTGTAAGTTGAAGGATCTTAATTAATTTATTACTGGTGTCATATAGGATAATTTCATAATGTGTAGTGAATTGTTGCAGAACCCTTGGTGAGTAGGAAAATGTTGGTTAGTAATGCCCTTTTCTTTTTAAGTGTTTGAAAAATGTTTATTTGTTTCCGCCTTTAAGTTTCTGTTGACATAGAAATGCCCGCGATGACGTCACTCAGGTCTTCAGTAGAATTGTCCAGGGCACCTTATTATCCTTGCCCCATGATATATTTAGGTCATTTTGAAGAGAGTAGTAGTCAGAAGGAAAGGATATGACCGTATAGATTTACATGTCGTCTGCGTAGATAGAGAGATGAGAGTAGATGATTATAAGGAACATGATTGTAAGCCTTTCAGAAATATCTTCGCTCTCTGATCTGATGGCTCGCTTGCTGCCCTCAACATTTGAGCAAACTCCAGTCAATTCGCTCATTAATTCCGGAAGCAGTTTCTAATTAGGAAACAGTATATGTAGCCTTTTAACAGCAGATATACAAAAAAACTACCCGTTCCCCGCCAGAGTGATGTTACAAAGCCTAAAGCCTTCCTCGATAAATGAACTATCCAAGAGAAACTTTTCAATTCAAACCAGTAGTTCCCGAGAATAGCGCGCTCAACCAAACAAATTCTTCAGCTTTATAATGTTAAGAAAATAAGTATATATAGAGGGAGGGCCAACTACAACTTCCTTTTTAAAAATGAACTAAATAAGAACAAACATTCCTCTTAAATTATGAAATACAACGTCGTTCAAGTGGCTTTCTCGGTTGGCTTCGCAGTAGCAGAGCATTCTTTCATCCCATCTTTTCAAGACCTTTTTGATGGGTTCGGGCTGGAGCTCACGGATGATATTGGCCTTAAGGACCGAATCGTTGCCGGATTGTTGGCATAACATTGGTCCTGCACGGTTCCCAGCAAAAAAGATTTCAAAGCGGTCCGAGGAGGCCAATTGACATTATCAAAAATGCTGATAACACCACTTTGTGGGCAGAAGATCGATTGTGCCATGGGCTGTGTGGCATGGCGCGCAATCCTGTATGAATCAAAGATGGCCCAAATCCGTGTCTTCAATTCAAGTGAAATAGTGGGTAAATAGTCGGTTAACATGGCTCTGTAACGCCCTCTGGTGACCGATACGTTGTTCCCAAACTCAATTTCAAGAATGATGCTGTAGGCCCCAGCACCCACATTCCCTTCTGTGCGCAGCCTACGACGATGGAGAACATGAGTGTTGTCCACTAGCTTACCAGACCCACGAACTTTTTGCCCAAACTTGCGTACAGCAGACGCGGTAGGTGATTTATTTCGTCCAAAACTTCTTTTCAAAAAAGCACTGCTTGGGCTACACAGCACTCACTTTGGAAATAAGTTTTCAATAAGAGACTGATTTCAATCCGCGGAGGTATGATACTGACTTCCTGTCAAACAGATGTCAGTGGCAAAATAACCTATGAATTCAAAATAACCACAAGATGGCCCACACTGTATAATGCTGCACCTCGCAGTGTCTCAAGTTCTTCCTTCTGCGATTGTCTTCATTATTTGATTCATGACACAGCAGTTTATCCAATCTTTTTCCTTTCACAGGCAACCGAGCGCAATCGTTGATGGATCTACGTTGCACACTTCCTGGAATGTACAATCCGCGCTATGTCCTGGACACAGAGGACAACAATGCAAAGTATTTCAACATCACAGTGGACGATCTGAAGAACACCATCAACGACTCGAAGAAAATGCCGAACAACACCGAAGAACAGCATTCAGTGATCGGTTCTGTGACCGCAGACCCCATCTACTGTACCATCGACGCAGCGAAACCACAAAAACTTTCCAGAAATTGCATTTCCCTTGAGAATCTCGACGGCATTGCGAAAGTTCAACGTGACCTGAGCTACGGCAACAATTTGCTGCAAAACTACGAACAGCAATACTACTTGGCAATGCTTGGCCATCCGGTAAACTACAACCCACACCAGCACCAGGCGTTGTTGGAGCACCTACATCAGCACCATCATCATCCGACGCATTCGAGGCACTCCCATCAGCAGTTCCGGCCGATGATGAACCCCGGCATGATGGCTTGCGGCGGCATTGGATACGGCGGGTTCACGAATCCATATGTCTACAATGCAGCAGGCAACAGCAAATTGTCACTTGGGAATGAATCAGATGATTACCGGAAGTATCGGGACGTGGCTCTCTAGACTTGTCGCCGCGAATCTCAACCAAAGAAATTAGCAATCAACTGACAGAGACTGTCGGTGGACAAGAAGAATCATCTCTCTGAACTGTGTTTGCACGAGAAACCTCATAAGATTAAGAATCTTTTCGAATCGATGTAATTACGTATATTTACCTGACTTCTAAGTGTATTCAAACGGTGGCTAACTGTGCAATGTAATACTCTCAAGTAATTGACAAACTAATAGTTAAGCGATACCAAATGCATGCAACTGTACTAGACAACGAAGCGAAACACTATCTTGTTTTATACATAAGTGTGTAGATTTATTAGTATTTATTTATGTATTGCGTAATGTATAAACGATAGGAAATATGTTTACTTTAAAAATATACAAGTGTACTATGAGTAGTAAGGATGCTTCGTTGGTTTACTCTTGTTTTTAGTTGTCCAGTAGATCTGACAGTGGATTGTAGCTCGTAGTGGTTGGTTGCTGCTTTTGCGGTGCTTCCTTCGTTGGCGCTTGTGTTGAAGCCTTCGCTTTTGCCTTGTCAACTGTAAGAAAACGATATGTTGAGTTAATGAAAAGCAATATCAGACGGGATGACATAACAGGAACACGAACAGCGAGGTAAAAGCCCAAACCTGTAGAATCCGTTGCGTGTGTTGCGTCCTGTCAAAAAATTAACAACCGATGAGCCCTTGGAAGAGAGACGGCAAATTCAGCTCACAAGTGGATTCCATCACGGCGGATGGTATTGGACAACTTTTAACTTTTGACAGTTGTACTCCGAGTCATTCTTATGTACTCACTACGAATTGCGATTCGCAAAATCTGTCACTTCATTCATAATATGGAGTTGTTTCATTAGCAAAGAGAAATGAGTACAATTTGAGTAAACTGACACTTCATCGCGAATTTCTTGGTCGCGAATTTGTGGATCGCGTTTGCCTTTCTTGTGTACTGCGTACTCAGGTTGACAGATCGCAGAGAATGATTGATTCGTGGAGCAAACATTTTAAATGGTTACTTAAACCAGATTTTCTTACAGGCTAACTTTGACATTTGGCCTTATTTCATTCGGCCTTTTAAAAGTGTGACTAATTCTGTTGAATAGTCTTCTCTGTCTGGTATTTCAATCTGGACCATACTCGATTTCGGACTCATGTCGGGCGCCAATATTTGAAATTCTCTACTATCCGTGCAATATAAAGCCTGAAGAAGATTACTTTAAGCACATATCAATGCTTTTTCTGATTTCCAAGAAATAGAAGAATCATTAAGATCGAGAAACAAAAGGTAGGAGCATTGAGAAAAACCAAAAACTAGAATCAGAGACCTACTCTCATATAATGACGCAACGGCAGTGGATTGCACGTACTGCGGAAGGGCTTGAGTTGCGTAGCTAACGGTACTATGCAAGGGAATCATTACTCACATCACAACAGAAGCCTCGATAGTTTGCAGAAGACATAAGAATGAAGTGGCGGCAGCTGAAGGAGAATAGAGATTGGAGATGGAATCAGCTAGTAGGTGGAACCGTGAAAGCCGATGGTGTCGGAGATGGAACGCATCTATCCGACGGCACGCTCATAGACCTTTCTACATAAAATAAAAACAACTATCAACAATACTTACCGGTACTTGTCTTTTTCTTTGACGTTCCAAAGAGATCATCTTCATCGTCGTCTGAGAGATCTGCAAAAAGACTCGACGAAGGCTTAGTCTTCGTAGATTCAACTTTCTTTGGAGCCACTTTCAATTTGGACTTGCCGAAGATGTCATCGGATGCACTCTCCTCATCGCTGGAGAATAACGATGACGACGGTTTAGGGGGCTTTGCAACAATCTCCTTTTTGGGTTTGTTCTCAGCCGCTTTCTGTTGAATGGGTTTCTTCATGGATGTTGGCTCTTTAAAGAGGTCGTCGGACCCGTCGTCTGAATCTTCGAACAGTGATGGAACTTTGCTTGACTTCGCTGCGCTAGCAGGTGGGGAAGCTTGTCTCTTGCTTGGTGGAAGATCTTCACGGAGAGGAGGAGGATCCGACTCGTCGTAGAGAGAAAATGTCGGGCCTGCTTCCGTCGAAGGCGTGGGCCGAATGGGAGTGGTTTTTGGTGTGCCAAATGGATTAATAACCTCTTCATTGTCATGGAATATAGGATCAGAGGGGACCTCCGGTTTGGCATTATCGTGACTTGCACTCGAGTTTCCGAACAACTTTCCACCTCCAAAATCACCGAAGTCCTCAAACAACGATGTGGATCTCCTGGATGTCGCTGATGCCTCGCGTTGTGGCTCGTTCCTCCGCTGCCTTTCTTCGTCTTGAATGTACGGTGGGATCTCACTCAGAAAAGACCTCGAGACAAAGACTTCTTCCTGTGGGGTAGGTTGTTTTGTGTCCAATGCCGCTTTCTTCAAGCCGGGATCGCCACTCTGGCCGTCACTTTCTTCATCTGAAGGCGCTGCCGCTTCTTCCTCGATCCGCGACTTTCTGTAGCTCTCCTGTCTGCCTTTTCGAGTGGATGGCCTTCTCTTGACGCCCAACTTGACACGATCCCTATTCAGGTTTGGCAGAATATTCTCGGGCAAGTCCCGTTTCTCCTGAACTTCCTTCGATGGCACGTGAGTTGGTGGCACAGTGGTGGTGGTCGTCGGAGGAGATTCGACACGTTGTGGCACTGCTTCGGGTTTTTTGAATGACGGCAGTTTAGCTGTCGGAAGGAGGGCTCCAACGTTAATTTGCAAATCGAATTTCTTCAGTTTTGACACCTTCAACTTGTCTTTCTTCTCTTTGACAACCTTCGGCTGGGGATTATCGTCGATCGCCGGCACATCATCGTCTGGCGGTGGTTCGTCATTGAAAATGTAGTTTGACGGAGCCCGCATCTCTCGTGTGGCTTCGATTGTCTCATTGAAGTCATCGTAGAAGATGCTATGGATGCGTTTTGTCTCAGTTGGTGGGGCGACCTGAAAATCGTCGTCCGGAGGAACATCGGCAAAGAGGTTTATGCTGCTGAATGTTCCAGCGTCTTTTTCTGTGGTTGCTGGTCCAGTGGGAACTTCGTCGTCCGATGGTGGTTCGTCGGCGAAGAGGCTCGAGAAACTTGGAACTGCTGGTGATGGTTTGGCTTTCTCTTTAACCGATTCCTTCGGATTGGTCGTTGGCTCTTCATTGATGGTTGCAGAATTTGAATCCTCTTTGGAATGATTTACTTCATCTTGGGCACTATCATGGGACGTCTGAGGTTCAGCGGTGCGCTCAGCCTCAACAAATTGCTTGTCTTTCTCCATTTTTTCTTCGACAAGTGCTGCTGAAGAGGGCAGCTGTTCAGTAACAGGCTTAGACGCAGGAGTTGGTTTCTCATTAACCGTCGGTCGTGGATTTGGTGCGACAGTTTCAGGAGGAGAACTCGGTGCGGGCGGCTTTGGCTGTTCAGAATCTTCCGCAAATTCATCCTCGAAGAGTTCAGCTATTTTCGGTGCTTTAGCCACAGGCGAGGGTGGATGTATATCGTCTTGAAAGAGGTCACTGAAGTCCACTTTAGAGGCAAGTGCAGGTTTCTCTACTTTGGCAGTGGTTTCCTTTGCGGCTTTTGGAAGGAACTCTTCAAAATCGTCCGCAAAATCCTCCGCAAAAATGTCTGCGACCTTAGTTTTCCGTGTGGTGGGCGTGGGTAGGAAAATATCCTCGGTTGGCTCGTCTTGAAAGAGGTCAGCGAAGTCCGGTTTCGTCTTAGAAATCTCAGGTGGCTTCTCTGTTACACTCTCACTTGGTTCTTTGGGAGGCTCCACAACAGAGACTTCTGCTACCTCAGCCTTTTCACCAAACTCGAAGAGATTATTTTGTTCAGCGGACCTTTTGATCGAAGGGCTTGGCTTAACGGTCTGGAATATATCATCCTCCTCATCCTCATCGTCGAACAGCCCTTTCTTCATCAACGGAACCTCCCTGACTGTGGCTTCTTTGGTCTCGGACTTCTTGGCTGGGCCAGTTACATCCGCTACGGCATCATTCTCGATATCCGAGTCATGTTCGAACAAGTTAGTGGTCTTTTTCAAGAAAGTGTCGCCTGCACTCTGTTTTGCTGCAAATATCTTCTCGAAGTCATCGTCCTCATCGTCGTCGTCTTCGAAAAGGTTTCTTATCTTGGTTTTTGCGGTAGCCTTTGGCGGGGAACTTGGCACAACTGCCTTCTCTTCCACCCTCGGTTGAACCACTTTCTTGGGTTCAGCCGATTTTTCGTTGCTATCTCCCCCGAAAAGATCATCGTGGTCTTCGAAGAGGTTGGGGACAACTTTTCTAACAGGCTCCCGCACATCTTCTGTTGGTTGTGGTGCACTTTTGACATTCTTAGCGGTTTCCACGATTTGATTCATGAATGAACTGAACTCGTCGTCATCGAACAGGTTTAGTGTCTTCTTGGCTCCCGATCGCTTGTTCGTTTCGTTCTCGGCCGCCTGCTCATCTGGTGGTGGCTCATTGGGAATCAGAGTCTGTTGATATACTTTCTCCTGCTGCACCGGGGGAGGAGGTGCCGCTACGTTTTGCGTTGGTGTTGATGGGACAGATTCATCGAAAATGTCATCGAATAAGCTATCTTGTTTCCTCGGCACATGCTGGTAATATCGTTGATCTTGCACCGGCTGGACAATCGGTACTCGATCCCTTCTCTGTTCGGTTGGGGTGGACACTTCCGATTGAGAATAGGACTCTCCATCGTTGGATGGTAGACGAAATTGTTTCTGCTCCATGGCGGGGTTGGCATTCAAACCCCATGCGGTCGAATCCCATTCAGACATCGTTTGTGCGGTACTCTCGTATGAATTATCCGACTCGGAGGAGGATTCAGAGAACTGCTCGGAGTTTTCGTCACCGGAGAAGTCGGTGTCTGAGTCACAGAGACCTATGTGCCACTTCTCCTTCCACAGCTTGGTTCCATATATGTGCGGCAAGGGCCGTGCTTCGTATGGATTTTTGGAACGATAAACCACACTAAATGGAAAAGAGAAACATTAGAGACCACCTGTGTCTCGGATTGCTTTGCTTTCTGCACTCACTTTGTTGCCGGTTCATCTTCGTCCGAATCGTCATAACTGAATGCATACGCTTCATGGCAGGAATTCATCATCTCTAAGTTCTTCTTCAAGAAAGAATACATGCCGCGATCGTTCGCACTTTTGTCCACAACCTAAGTGAAAAAATCACACTATATTCCTTCCGTGACAAATGCACAACTTTACTTACGTCCGAGGAAGGATTTGGAACCTCTTCGACATTCGCTAAGGTCTCATCGTCGTCGTGAACACGATTTTCAACGAACTGTGTGTATTGCAGCGCTGCAAGACTATTCGTCGCATTGCTGAGGGAAATTGATGTTCTCTCCAATTTCGTGGATAGTTCGCTGAGGTCCGATGTAGTTTTTGTTGCTCTTTCCTCGAGGTTCTACAATCCATTTTGCTAATTGGTAATTGTCATCAGCTAACGATATGTGACTTACTTTAGAGATTTGCTCCATCCACCTCAAGAGAGTGCAGTCACCATCAAGTGTCCATTGCTTGGATTTATTGACTATTTCGTCAACAGCTATACCGGGAGTCTTATTTTCCTAAAACAAATGATAGAAGAAGAAGATTTTAAGATATTTTTCTATATTTACCATTTATTAACACAATTGGGGTAGTTTGTTGTCCTTTTATCAGCTGGCAATCTGACAAGTGTTTCATGACGTTTAAGGGTTGGGACATATTGTGTGCCATGACACAGTGGCGTTAATACTTTTGCCCAGGAAAAGGAGCGGCGGTTGTCTTCAATGATATGCAACGACGTCAACATTCAATACACGAATTCCAAAGAAGAATTAATTGATGTCAAAAGTCGAAGTTTTGTAGAAAGGAATTCTTAAAGATAAAGATGCTCGATATAAATTAATCGAAAAAACGAAGCAACCATAAACCATAAATTTGTCGCGACGATTTGCTGGAGCTGAAAAGTCAAAATGCTTTATTTACCGCTAAGCAGGTCTGCCGTCTTGATGTGACGAACGTTTACATTAACGATTTGACCCATCAAGCAAATCGAAAGTCGCGACAAATTGTGGAACGTGAACGCCGCGTAGGATTGACTTTATTTGCGTCATAAATCGATCTCGACATACATTTTTGGATCATTCAGCAAAGAAATTTATTCATTTAACAAAACAGTATGCTTGAACGCTGCCTCGCAATTTGACAGCCGACAGCGACTACACGTGCACCATTGACATTTCATTCTAAATTGTATATTTCGCACTGGATTTGCTTGTGCATTGAATTCTGTAAGAAGTTTAAGTTTTACACAACTCTTTCCGTAATTTAAACAACTTATCAGTTTTGCACAATCAACCAACAAATCATCTATCAATCATGGCAATGTTAGCAGGTCCCAGACAAAGGAAACGCTACAATCTCGTGCCCAAAGGAAAGGCTCTTTTCGAAGGTACGTGTCCCATTGCTGATTTCATAAAGCATTTTTAATTATACACTGTTTCCCAATGTAGATGGTGACCGCTTTGGTACAAAAATGCTTGAGAAAATGGGATGGTCAAAAGGTAAAGGCTTAGGTAGCAAAGAGAATGGCCAGCAAGAGTTCATTCGCATTCGCTACAAGAACGATGCAAACGGGCTTGGTTACGAAGATCGCGACGACCAGTGGACAGAGCATGAAAAGCACTTCAATGGGCTCTTGGAGAGTTTACATGCTGGAGAATCGAACAGCAACACAGCCTCAGGAGACGATGGTGATGACTGCGCGCCAAGAATAGGTTTTGGTTTCGAAAAGAGTAAGACAGACAAGGAGAAATTAAAAGACAAATTCAGTGGACAGTCGTTGGAGGAGAGGTCGAAGAAGAGTAAGGCCAGGGTGCACTACAAGAAGTTCACAAAAGGCAAGGACATGACACAGTATAGCGAAAAGGATTTGGCCAACATTTTCGGTAAGAAGGCGACTGCAGATGAGAACGATTTTTACAGCCAACTGCCATCGTTTAACGCGGGGAACGAGGCGACAGATGATGGTGAAAAGAAACAAGAATTCGAACTTGGAACGCACACAGTAAACACTGGCCTGTCGGTAGCCGATTACTTTAAGATGAAAATGGAAGCACTGAAGAACAAGAGGGGCGCGGTGGAGAAAAAGGAGGATCCGGAGGCTAGTGGCGATGGACAAGACGACATTGTAGAAGTCATAGATATTGCCAATGAAGGCGATGACGAAGGCAATCGAAAGAAAAAGAAAAAAAGCAAGAAACAGAACCTCGAGGATGTGCCCGAGAAAGAAAATGGTTTCGAGGAGGTTCCAGAAGAAACAACTTTGAACGGGCAGCAAATGGAAGTTTGTGAAAACGCTGAAGAGGAGCCAGTTGTCTTGAAATCTAAGAAGAAGAAAAGCAAAAAGGCACCTTTGGGCGACACTGTATCAGATTGCGTGGAGGTTGTAACTTTGGATGATGAACCGGCTGAAGAGCAACGTCCTAAAAAGAAAAAGAAGAAGTCAGCCGATGATTCTGTCTTAGACGAGGTTACGGAAGAAACCGGGGTTCTGAAAGAAAGCGAGTCAAACCCACAAGCCGACGAATCTATCACCGCCATTCCCTCCAAGAAGAAAAAGAGCAAGAAAATCGCAACAGAAATAGAGGCTACCGCTGAAGTGGAAGTTGACTCTGAACAAGTATCCACGGACTCGGTTGCCGATGAAGTTCCGCAAGAAAGCAAGAGAAATAAAAAAAGAAAAGCCGAGGAATCCGCAGAGAGCGTGTCATCACTTGCGAACGATCAACTCGATAGTCCATCCAAGAAGAAAACACAAGCCGACGAGTCTATCACCACCATTCCCTCCAAGAAGAAAAAGAGCAAGAAAATCGCAACAGAAACAGAGGCCAGCGCTGAAGTGGAAGTTGACTCTGAACAAGTATCCACGGACTCGGTTGCCGATGAAGTTCCGCAAGAAAGCAAGAAAAATAAAAAAAGAAAAGCCGAGGAATCCGCAGAGAGCATGGCATTACTTGCGAACGATCAACTCGATAGTCCATCCAAGAAGAAAACCATAGGATCCCCAAAAGAAGACCCTCTAAGCGTCGTCCCACAGCCAGAGCCAACTGAAAAAATAAACAAACAACAAACAGTGCCAGCAAGCAAAAGTACACCCATTAAAAGCATTTCCAAAAGGTCACAGAAAAAGATTAAAAAAAAGAGCCGCGCCACCGCTGACGCAGTTACAGTAAGTTCGCCAAATGATTTATCCAGTTTAACCGACTGTCTCGATACTTACACAATTTCTACATTCTGTGCAGAAAAATTCCGCAACGTAGATCTCGGATCGTTCAAAGGCTCAAACCTATCCGAACAGAATGGCTATGGCTTGAGTGAAAATCTTAAATTAAACATCATAAATATGGCTCGCGATCAGGACCGGATAACACAACTGTGGAGCGGAAGAGTAAATAAGTATAAGCTGGAAGCGCCGAAGGGAGTAATCTATCATCAATACATGGGGAAGGTGATACGGGCGAGGCGGGAGCACAAGAGAATTCCGAAAATGAAAGTGAAACCGTTGCATCGACGAAGCGCCTTCCAATCGTTGTAGAATAGCTAGATTTTTGTTTTTAGGTAAGATATGAGTTGTTAATAAAAATGTAACTTATGTGAAATGTGGGCTTTTTCTTTGATTGATTTTGAAGGGGGTAAAGGGATATGGTGGAATCAGAGCTTATCCTGAGGCTAGAGAGTTTTCTTTCGGATCTAGGGAGACTGCTCATGTCCCGGACTGAGTGGACTGTGGACGGGAGTACACATCAAAATGGTGAATTGAAGAGTGGATCAAGGAGTGCCCATGTTCGAAAAAGGGTGGCGCTTAGAGTTGTGCTATAGAGTTACGCCCAAGGATGTGGTAATCTAAACACGCATACGTACTAACCCACACCCTGCGCTATTTTACCACTCTCCTCGTGGAACTGCCGTTAGGTATTAACGAACTGACCCACACTCTGCACTCTTTTACCACTCTCCCCGCGGAACATCCTTTAGGTATTACTTCGCGGGGCTGATTAGCAAATTATGCTATATTCTGGCTGGCGGTCGCCTGGGCCTTTCTCGTTTCTTAAGCTCTTCGCAATTTCAGGACGTAGGAACTAATCTTGTTCAAGTTAGCCCGTGAACCTGTCATGTGATGGATTAAGTTATCCACAATTGGCAGGTCTACGGACTGCCTTTCTGCAAAATTGCATGCTCCGCGTCTTCTTCCACATTTCAAAATAAGGGACAGCGGGGCGAACTATCGTGTCCACATTTGTTTAGGTATTTCCGATGTGCACCGTGTCCACACATGAACTGTGTAGGGTGATAGTCACAGTTCAGTTATTGGTCTCGCTGTCCAATTCTCGATAACGGGAGTAAGTTTTCGTTCCTTTTGTGCCGATTTCCCACTTAGCTTGCCACTTTACTAGTGATGCTGCCCGCTCTTCTCTTCTTATTTGCTTGGTCTGCTGCCGATCTAGAGCTCGACTACGGTGCACTCTACTCTGCTCGTCTGCCAGGATAGCGATGGGCATTCCTGGTAAAACGAACGCTGCATGGTCCGAGATACAAACATGAGTGTACCATATTGTGTGTGCTTCTGTAGGATTTCACACAAATTTTGGACGTGTTGGGTGGACATGAACTTGTTTAGGTCGAGTTTATGGAACGATAGGACATCTTTCCGACAAAGGACAACGACATAATTATAGTAGGATTGCAGACACAAGTTGTGGGGAATATAAACATCATTCCTTGTCTGTTACTGTGACGGCAGAGGCTTTCATCTGTTTCTTCTGTCGCTGCTGTAGCGGAGTGGCCGCAGTGTGATCGTTACTTGTTCGTCCTCAGTTGGACAAGCAGCCACGAAATCTTCGGTCGGTGTGATGCAAATATCTCGCACACCTCGCGCGATTCATAGGTGGACCTTTCACCAAAATATCTAGTAGCAACCGCGAAAGATAAGATCCACACCCCACAAAAGACGCAGGCAGTGAGCAGCTGTTGCTATCTGTGGTCGAACATGTGTTTGAGATGAGGAGCGTCTAATGTGATAGAAATGCTTGCCAAATAAGAATTAGACTGTTTTTTTGAATTATGGGGTCGTTAGAAAAATCGCGGCTGCTTATTGATTGATCCACCCTCGCAATTGCTAAGCAGAGACCTAACACCCTAAACGTCAATTCGATCCTTTTCAGAAATGGAATCGACTTGAATAGAGACCTCACCTCAGTTGCTGTGCGTATTGATGTGCTTGTCCATATTCCCATGTCGTGCTTCTTTTCGTCACAGTTCATATCGCATCTCTTTTGCAATTCCATAAACCACATGCTTTACCCGCGACTCTCATTCAATGTCACCGCATTGAACTGAGTCCCTTCCAGACGCACACAATAAAACTCCTTGGATCTATAAAACTTAGTCACATAATATATTTTGTTTAATCTCTCGTAGTTTGTAGTGTTCGAAACTTAAGAGGAGAAATTTGTTTGTATGTACATTTGAAAGATTAAAAAGTAAAATGTCCGAAGTGCTGTAACTTATTCGCATTGAGACCCAAAAAGAACTTATCAACAAAAGAGGAAAACAAAAAAACAAACCAAAGATTTAAAACCTCCTATCTACCACATAAAGTTTGTCTGAAAATAGAAACCAAATCGTAAGGTGGGATTAATTTTGCACAAAAATAGAATGCTCTCGGTTGTTATCTGCGCTTACATCATCTTCATCTTCTTCATCGTCCTCGTCGTATTCACCGTTCTGTGTTGCTATTCTACGTGACCGCCGTAGTTGACCTCTACTGTATCTCAGACTCTCTGAGCGAGTACGACTTAAGGCGTTTGTTTTGAAGGTATTCAAATTCACATGTGTATCCCACTGAAAAAAAAAACGAATGAATGAGAATATGCTTGTCGCTAACGGTAGACGGTGATCACTTACAGAACTGGATACGATTTCTGATCGTACAGGGTGCCACATTAAGTCTCGAACTATATCCTTGTGGCCATCGATAGCCTCTTTGATTTGACCCGTCAGAACATCATAGACTGCGAGAGAATCACAAGAACTTGCACATCCCACTCTTAAGGTAAACAGTGTGCTGACTTACTTATGATTCGTCCAGTTCCACAGCCAGAGTATATGTATCGCTGCCCCGTCTGCGCAGCGGGCGAGAATTTTGCGCGGATTAAGCTCTTAGTCACTCGGTGACCTCTGTACGTCATCACACTCGAATCTACGCCTAAAATGTTAGTCGGATTGTAATCTGGAATGAATGAGGTGATAAGTTTGGCAGTCTGTCATTGGTGGGAGATTATTTTTTGTTTACATTCCCGAGGAACATCATCCCATCGATAGTCCCAGTCCAGTGCTGGCAGGCGTCTCTGGGTGTACACCTTTTCAAGGGCGGTGGGTTTTCGCAGGTCCCAAATCTTTATGCTTTGATCTTTCGAATTCGATAATATATAGTGTCCGTCGTTTCGGGGATCAATGTATGTGATTCCATCGTAGTGTCCCAGGAATGATGAGACCGGTGTGGCGACTGCGTCTCCTGTACCCAGGCAACGTTTGTCCCACAGTTTTATCACTCCGCGGTTGCAGCCGGTTACAAATATATCCGAATCCATGTCGCTTACGTAGCTAACCGCATTGATGTCCACATAGCTTTCATCGTCAGTCTGAAAGGGAAGATCGATGAGTGACAGAACTTCGTGCAAAGAAAAGAGTGCTTACCTTTATAGCCTTCACGACTCCACGTTCCCGGTTGCACATGTACACGCAGGAGTCGTTGCAACCCCCTATCAAGGTCTTGCCACAGGGGGAAAACCGCACGGAGAAGATTCCAGACCGGTTGACCTCAGTGTTCAACCGCAACCATTGGAATTCATCCGTTGAACCGTCCAGTGGTACAATAAAGACTGCAACGAAACAACACTGATTAGTCAGAGGCACTCCGGTACAAGGAGCCAGCCATACTTACAATAATCTGACCACGTCGAATAAGTGAAGAACTCCCCACAAGGACTGAAGTCAATGTCCAGAATCCCCCAGCCGACGTCTTGCGCTTTGATACGATTTATCCGGTGATAGGTACCCTTCGATGAGTCAAATACTCTAATTATAGCGTCTATATCGATTGAATGAGAAAATTAAATCAATTTGCTTATGATTTAACGTGGTTTACCTTGACTTGCGGTGATCAGACGACTGCCATCCTTGTTGAACTTACTAATGAACACTTTTGAGTCGAACGACATGAGACGTTCATCTTTGTGACTTGGTATAAAGAGATTAGCTATCCGACGCTGTTGGCTCGGTGTGAAATATCCTGATGTCTTCGAAGCTAAACCATTCTCACGCTTCATGATAGCCCTTTGCAATGAGAACTTATCGTTGGGACGACGATTGGTTGGCGGTAAACCGCACAGCATTTTGATTTCCTTGTAAAGGTGCGTATGCTGGAGAGAACAAGAGGACACACCATTTAAATACAACCGAGAGGACCTCTTTTAGATGCAACAACAAAAAATGAATCATGAAGAAAACACTTAAGAAGGGGAGACAGGTACTTTATTCGAGTAAATTAGTGCAGCTTTCATAAACTTAACTACAAGTGGCTAATCACGCCATACAAATAATGAAAATAACTTACTCTAAACGTCTTCAAATCCGGCCTTTTACGTATAACTGGCATTTCCGATGATGAATACCTTGGCAGTGTACCTACAATGCTTTAGGAAGATACCAAAAAACATTCATTATTATTACAGGGCTGCGCTTAAGAGGTCAAGTAAAATGAAAAAAGAGAAAATGCATGCAAACTTACTGGTTAACCATTCGTCCCAGAGCGTGTGATATGTGATCCCTGTAGTCAAGATTTCGGACCAACGATTCAAATACATCATCGCCGGAATCGTTATCTTCCATTTCATATGTGATATTATTGCCCATTAATGCTGCAATAGAAATTTTGTTCCTTTGTTATGTTTTGGCATTGGTGCATTGTGCATTTCTTTTAATGGACAAAAGTACAATGATTTGCATTGGTATGAGCATTAAATAAATGTCAAATATGGTATTGCTTACCTTTTAATATGAAAAAAAAACTTCCTCCTTTTGAATTTGTTTAGACTGATAACTTTATGATTTCAATAACGAATACTGCATGTATTCGTGGTTTTTCTACGTTCCCTTTTTGATGATAAATCTACAGAAGCAAAATGAGAATGCAAAAGAAAAACACTGAAACACTGAATAGTTGCTTGACAGCTGTTGCTAAAGACGTCAAATGGACTATTTCCGAAAGATTCCGAATGTATTGACGCGATAGATGACGTTTTTCTCTACTAGTTTTGTTTGTATTGAAAATATTTTTTAAAAATGTCTAATTTGTCGTTGAAGTTAATGGGAGCTTAAAATGTATGCAACGGGCTTTTTGAAATATTGTTAGGTTGTATAAGAGAACTTGGCTGGAACGTAAAAATAATTCAGCGTGTTGAACATAGTATTTGTTTTTGATGAAAAAGAGAACTATCCAACCCTATTGTGGCGTTCAGAAGCCTTGAGATGAACCAACGTTCTCTTCGCGATCAGTAGAACAATTCGCGCAGAATTACCGGTATTATTACAGGTCACTGTTCAACAGGATATTACGCTAGGAGAATGCGATGGGATGTGGTCGCCGTGGAGTAGTGGGTAAGTGCGTCGACTCCTACGCAGAGGGTGCCAGGTTCGAAACCCGAATTAACCACCTATCATAATTCACGGCTCCACCTCTTTCGAGTCACTGACAATGCTCAAAGAGTATTCCTGTCTAGAAAAAGCTTTTCAACTTTGCCGTCCAGAGTCGGCATTAAACTGTAGATCCCTTCCACTCGTGAAAGAACAATAGCAGGCACAACACGAGAGGTTGTTGTGAAGCTAGGCCTAGGTCCACCTGGGTCTGTCGCGCCACCCATATTATATTATGAATGGGATGCATACAACTACTTCTAGAGGTTACAGAGATGAGGGTGAAGAAGGATCTAGGCTTGATAGTCATCGAACACGCCCATCTTTTGTAGTAACCTGAAATAAGCTTCGTTAAATAATTTGGAGGATCTACCAGTTTGTTGTTGTTAAGTATGCTAAAAACTAAAGCCGCTTTCACACTCGCTAAAATTCGTAGGCGATTTTTCCAAATTCCCTTTTGGGATTTCAAGCCACTTTCACACAGGAAATCTTCCAGTCTCTGCAATTGAGATCATAAATCTGAACTTTTTCTGTTTCCTACCCTCTCTCACACATGCGTCATCTCTTTCTCACACATGTCCAGCATGCTTCCAATACTCAACATTGAGAACATAAGAATAAAGCAACTCAAAGACATAAGAATAAAACAACTCAAAGAAAAAACGAAGAGCGATACAAGAGAATAGAAAATCCAAAAGAAAACCACGAGAACACGAGACGCTTGCCTTGCCTACAAGATGGAAAAATCGCCGACAAAAGTTTCCTGTGTGGGTCCTAAGCGGGATATTGGAATTTACTCCAACCAACATTACTGAAGTAATATACCCGTATATGCATACTATGTAGTGATGGGTCAACTCGAGTTAATAATACATACAGTGAGCACCGAGTTACAACCATACCGATTTGAACCGAGTTAAATTTATGTCAAACCGAGTTGTCGAAGCATCCGCTTATTCAAACTTTACAAGGCGAGCCAATACAATTTTTTTTTGTGTATTGTTCTTTTACAAATCGGAGTAATGAACCCGAAGGGAACTAAAAAAGAATATGTATTCGTTCTATTAAGTAATTCGTTACAATTAGGTTTGTAATATAGAGGTTGTACGTACGTACTCATCTGCGTACCCTATTATAGCGGTTTTGACAAAAATATTAGCTATGTAAAGGTATATTTTGCTTAAGCTATTACGATTTATCTCGTGCAAGCCGTTACATTGAGGTCCGTTATATCAAGGTTGCACTGTATACACAAGAGCTCAGATTCGAAAGAGTGCAAAAGAATTTTACGAGATATGCTGTCCGTAAGTTATATATTTTAATTTTCATTTATGATACAAAAATAACACCGGATTACTTTTTTCAGATTTTTTTAATTTTTTATTTTATTCGCGTCTGATCGTTCTCCAATACAACTTCGACTGCCTGCCTAAAAATATGATCGCTTCGCATATCTAAAGTCTAGATTGCTTGCGACAAAAAAAACATTATTGATTGAATAACAAAATAAAATATGGCCGAAAATTGTCAACTTTAATTGTGAGGCACTCGACCTGGTTCGTGCTAGTAAGACACCCAGTTTAGGTGATGTGTCACATTCTTCTTTCTTTCAGTTCGACGGAGAATTACTTGCACCAGCATCTTATCAAATGGCTCATGAAAACTTTTTGTATTACTGCTCTTTTTCATCTCTTATTTAAACCCACCGAACTTTACTACACGGGGACCGCGTGATAAATGGTCCTCATTCTTGTACTGAGTTGGTGTGTTTGTAAAAGGGGAAACACATTCAATTGCCCTGATACTGATCGACCCAGATCCCCAAATGTTAGTTCAAAACAAGCTCTTGCTAGCTTTCAGGTGCACGCAGCAAGTTGGTTGAGATTATTTCAAGTAACCTATTTGAATCGTCGAAGTCTTCGGCTGTCGTTTTCCATAGTTTCCAAAAATATTATTCTGGTTAGTTTGGAATCCACCCGGCCTTAGCCACTTTAAACGTGAACAACTGATTGATATTAAATTTATGTAAATTAAGATCTTCGATGACAGAAATGCTTCTTGTGTCCTTGAAACCTTAACTCCTTGTCCGTACAATTGCTCTCATTAGCTTAATTCTCGACATGAACAACTTTCATAATTCAAGGCCCAACCTTTCTCCAGTCACTGAGAATAATTAGACAATACACCTGTCAAGAAAAAGCTGTGAAATCGTCGCCGTTTGTCGTGAACATAAAACTGTAAATCCCCTCCACTCATTAGACAGCAACTATAGCAAGTTGCTGTAAATGTTAGGTCTAGTTCTCGAACTGTGTATAAAAAAACTCCTTCAACTAAATGTGATTTAATTTGACTGTACTGTGTTAAACTTTCCCCACGTTCGAGACTGGTAAACAACAGTCATCCCATCTTATAGTTGTGCAACAGCCCTCACAAACTACACCCAACCAAAACGACCAAAAATAAAAACTCCCTATCCAAAAGAATCCATGCACTCTTCCATTCCGACATGCGTCACACTCCGTCCTGCCACCATCATTACCACCAAGTTGCAACGAACGCAAAGAAACAGCAAAAGCCAGAAATCATCCACCTACCGCTGCACACACTACTTTGAAAATTTTGTTTTCACTTTTAAGTGACTAAGTGACAGATCATAAATTCTAATATATTTTACCCACTTAAGATATTATTTTTGTGCAGATGCGTGAAAAGGCATTGACGTGAAATTAGCCATCAAAGCGCAATTAAATTTTGCGGTACACTTCCAGCGAGCGTACGAGCGACGAACGCATCTTCTTGTTATGGCAACTAACCGAGATTCCGTGTCCGTTGCACATGTGTGATTTGTGAACAGTGCTCATCGTTTATTGTTTTGGTTTCCTTTTTCCGTGCATTTTGAACTATTGCGAATTACAGGGTGGTGACGGTAAATACAAATTGTGTGCTTAAATTATAGATATGGGGTTTAGATGGTAAGTGCGTCAATGTTATAAATGCACACAGTTTTTACTCCTAGTTTTAATATGCATTAAAACCTAAAGGTCCAATCCTAACTGACATAAGCCTTCACAGCTGATTGTCCCCTAGTCCATCGACAAATTTGAGTGATTTTTTTGACAGATATTCACGAATTTTTCTCTGATTGATCAAGTTGGTTTAAGAAAACGATAAAAAAAAAACAGTTGTTAAAAATTTTAAGAGGCAATGGAGATATAATTCTTCCTTCTCGGTAATACTTCATTTTTTTTATACTACAGTCTAACGAAAGGGGTCAGTACCATCATCAAATTTCAAATGCTTCTAGGAACTAACGCAAAATGCTCACTCTGAACTGGCATTCTAACGTCAAAAAAAGAAATTCACGTACAATGTAAACTCATAATGTTATGTAAACGTCATTTCATCAAACTAATCTTCTGGTATATGGCAATGTAGATACACATAAATTTTGTGTATTCGCTCGATTGCTTAAGCATCCTTACTTACAGTACGTTCGGGCTTTATGGTATGTTCCCACCGAACTGATATCGCGAGGTTTGAAAGAACTTTTACTGAATCTTCCATAAGCCCTTCCCACAGAGTTGAAGTGCTTTCAAATGTCACTAGTTTTCGGTTTTGAAACAACTGTTTGTTGACAGGAAATAATAGTATTCAGAACATCAGAAAAAAGAGGGATAAAATAAGAAAACGAACACCGAAATGACTAAAATAAACGGATACTGATACTGAAACCACTCAGCTGTAGGCTTGATTGGTTTGATAGCGTTTCATGGACGGATGAACTCAAGGGGGCTGCTATTTTGCGAAAATGCATGTCATTTATAGCATTTAAGAGACATTAATATTTTTACTCTTTCGTTTTATAAAGCTTTCGGCTAACCAACGAAATACTATACTTAATAATGATTATTCATTTGCTAGTGCAAATTTGAAATGAACATAACTTTCCAAGAATTGATACGATTGATAATAATAATATTCTAGATAACAGTAATTAATCGTGTAGAGCTCGCCACTGTTCTCTCACGAGTGGAAGGTTTCCTTCCACAGTATTATGCGGACTACAAATGGGCAAAGCTGAGAAGCTTTTTCTAGACAGTTATTACTAGAGCGTTGTCAGTGACTCGAAAGGGGTGGGGCCAAGAAAAATGATTTTAGTCGTACCGAAATCGAACCCACGCAGCGAGGTTCAATTGCGTAGGAGTTGATGCACAGTCCCACAATTAAAATTGCATTTGCCATATGTGCCATCTAGTGAACCCACATTTAAATTCCCATTCACGCATTAAAAATAAGGAATATGATATTTTACTTTTGGTTGCACTTAACAAAAAAAAAACTTGTCATAAAGATTAACTTAAATATTTACTAGACACGAAAAACAGATAAAGTTGAATTAAAGGTATAAGGGCCGTTTGTTGATACTACACTTAAATCTATTTCATAGCCAATTTACACAAAAGCTTTAAGTGCAACATTACCTATTCTGCTTTGCTCGTAAACATTTAAGTCGGGCTGAGCTGAGATACAGTTTCCTTTAAATGCAACCAACTTCACTTCGACTTTCAATGTCAAGTTCGTTATTTTTTTAAGTAAATGAGTGTGTGAATGGTAATTTTATTGTAAGTTCCATAGATGACGTCAATCACTAACGAAAAAAAATAGCCTAAAACGAGGCTTGGCATTTGCCATAGCTGTTCACGCGAAACCTTCATTCCTCCGAAATGTAATCTTTTGCAAATAAGTTCTTATTACATAAAACATCAAACATGTGGCAATAGTTGATGGATGAGTGTACTCGAATTATTTCTTGAAAATGTAAGTTAAAGACGCATATGTTGAAACCAACTAGAAACGCCACACGAAAGCAACCGGACCATTTCTAAACAATTCAATCACTCACGCAATAAACCACCACAATGACTAGTGACCAATAGCCCAGCAGCCATAAATCTCCAACCAATAATCCACTTCATCGGAACCAACAGAGAAATCGCCGATACAGCAATAAAACAATGAAATAAGCTTACTACTGAGTATCAATGTATTCTTTAGTTTTAGTTCCTCTTCTGAGTCCAATAAAGCAAGAGGCTTCTCCTCGAAAATAAAAAAATATTTTTTATAATCAAACAACTTTTAGAGTTTTAACTTGTATGTTCATTAAAAATTTGCATTAGGAAATTAATAAGGAAAACCGTATCCGTTGAAAGGACATTCTCGATTTGAGAATCTACTGTAAGACAATCATGGTTATTTCCATGGTAATAATATAATATATGGGCTTCGCTACAGTCCGAGGCGGACCTGGGCCTAGCTTCTCAGCAACCACTCGTGTTGTGCGTGCTATTGTTCTTTCACGCGTGGAAGGGACCTACAGTTTAATGCCGACTCCGAACGGCGAATTTGAGAAGCGTTTTCTAGACAGGAATACTCTTTGAGCATTGTCAGTGGACTCGAAAAAGGTGGAGCCGTGAATTATCAAAGGTGGTAAATTCGGGAATCGAACCTGGCACCCTCTGCGTAGAAGTCGACGCACTTACCCACTACGCCACGGCGACCCATGGTTGAAGTTCCTCAAAAACAAAAATATTAATTTTGTAAAAATATCTATCAATTCCTTCCTATCTTCAAATATTTCCTACTCCATACTATAATTTTTAACTTGTGTAGGTATTCCTCTTTTATTCACAAATTGCTCCACGATTTCATGTCACTGTCAGCATTAAAGTGCAACTTAAAGTCTTATGATCCACTATTTCTTCCCATTGGTTTAAGTCATACTTAGCCGATTTTAGGTTCTACTTTTCGATTCGTGCAAGCCAATCGCTAAGTTGAGTATCAGTAAACTGCTCTTAGTGCAACTTCAGCGTGGATAAACGGTACACTTATACATATAGAGACGTGTTTTTATTTCTATGCTCCCAAATGTTCCTTAACTCGTGTGATGACGCGCGGTTTTTTGCGCAGACGCGGGTAAGACTTTCATTGTCATCATTGTTTGTTATTGAGCAGTGTACACTTGCGTGATTTTGCCGCTACTTGAATGAGAATTATTTATCAATGAGATAAAAAGAATCGGGGAGTGTTGCTTCCGAGGCAAAAAAACATATTCCTTTGGTGCGCCGGTGATCAACAAAAGGATGTACCCAAAAACTCCGTTTAAGAATATTGTTTTTATGCACTAGTTTCTTTTTACAAACCTCCAAAGCTTCAAACCAAACGCGAGCTGCAGATTGAGTCCTGCGAGGAAAACGCGCGTGTGCATTGAACTATTGCGGCACCGGATCGACATCGCGCATGTATACACCGGCCCTTACGAGCATTCAGCAACATAGACGAGCTAAGATATATCTGCGTGAGCCATTTTAACAACACAAACTGATTTTCAGAGCATGAGCCATTTTGCGCAAGCGCTCCTGCTCTTTCCAGTCAGTCTAGAGAGAACCAACACATCAGGCTGCTAAATCATGTAAAGATCTTAGATTAGCTCGCAACACACCGACTAGAGAATATTTAAGGAATGACTAAAAATTGCTCACCGCTTTTTTTTAACACAGCATTCGAACTCCGAGTTCCTTTAAAATATGACTCGGTAGCCAAGCTCGAAGTCTCTCAGAATCTTGGAGGAGCAACAAAAAGACTTCATTCAGCGCTCCCCAACGGACAGTGGCACCAAATATGAACATTCCATCCTATGATGAACTAGTTCGTAGTAAATTGTGCAAAACTAGTCCCATCGTTGTTCTCGCATTTCAAAATTGATCGTGCGGTTGATGAAAGTGCCTTCAAACGAACGCACCGAGAATCTGTCGCTCCGACCGACTGTGTCCCTTGAGAACAAACAAAATAAATTAAAAGTCAAATTAACAAAACTCATCGATGCATTTCATGCTCAGAAATAAATCAGAATGTTGTTGACGTTAAGGGTGTCTCGAAGCTATGTCATCCATGTCTACACAATTCCGCGGCCGCCGCGCCGAGGCCCGCCTCGTCATAGAGCCGCTTTAAATATCTCACCCCGAGCGCACATCTCGGTATTCGGGCATCCAACACCGGCAGCACTGGCTGCCCCCAGTCAGCGGCGGCGGCGTTGGGGAGAGCGAGTCCATTAAAAAGCGACAAAAACGCCACCGTGCTGACAAATTGTCCGAAATACTTCGAATAACTCCGTCCTCGTCGGCAATCCGCGCATATGTGTACGCAAAAGACACACATTCCGGCAGATTCCGACCAAAGAGAGCGCTGTGTTGAATAACTCTGAGTAGCGGTGGCATCAGCACCGACATGGCATCGGCATGGGCATGGGAAGGCATCCCCAGCAGCAGAAGGCACTGCCAGTGGGATAGATCTAATTTGCCAACGATTGGTGTAATTTATTGCCAAATTAATTTTTCAATTAAAAATTAATTATTACATCGGGGCAGTGGGCACGACAAGTCATGGGAACGAGCATGTGCGGAACATGGCAGTGGAACGCTTCCATCGTTACGTGGCTACCCCCCTCGAATCGTACACCGTGCAGCGAGGATATCCAACCGCAATGTTTAACCAACAAGGAGCCACTCCCACCGAGCCACTGAACCACTGAAGCACTGAACCCACCGCGCTACGGCTAAGCAACCACGACAAAGGACTCATAGACTAAATGGTTTTTAATTTCGAACTAATTAGTGGGTTGGTGGCAAATTATTGTTTATCGAACGGTTACGCAGACAAACTACTATTGACGAGGTAGAAAGGGTTAATTTGGACGTCAAACGGAGGACATGTAATCGATTTGAGAGCCGTTGAGCGACCACAGAAAAGCACTGGACGGATGGCAGCAACCGCAGGATACTCGTGTTTCAATGATTGCGATAGTTGAGCTGTGCCTGCAGCAATTGCCCTCTTTTTTCGTTTTTGTTTTAATTGATAATTACCGTTGTTGAAGGATGCAGACACGAACGTACATGGTTTTCCTAATTGGACAGTCGAAATATAAACACGCCATTAGACACACTCGTTTGTGTGGTCAGATAACGAGAGGATATTTGCGGCATTTCGTGTCCTTCGAAACAAGGCTCCACACTCTTGTGGGAACGAGCTCTGAAAGATCATCGAATTTCGCGGGAATTCGAGTATTATTGGATGCAAATTTGAGTGTGAATGAATGGACAAAATAAATCGACGTAAACCATCTAGATTTGGGGAATACTTAAGTCCGTTTGCTAATTCTGTTCACCGACTGGGCCTAGTGGCTCTTGAACGTCATTATCAACGACCACGAGAGTGTCCTTTTTACCGACGGATCAAAAATGGACTTAGGTACTGGGGCCGGATTCTACTCCGACACAAAGCATCATTTAGACTTCCTGATATGCTTTTTCGGAGATTCTGGCAATAGCGAAAATAGCCAAACACATAAAGGCAACCGATATGCCACAATTAATAGGAGCCTGTATGATGCTGCTATGCACTGTCGGGACTCACTAAAGCTTATTAGTCACCACAAAGTAAAACCGGGCCACAGCCTATTAGCAAGGAACGGGAGATCGCAAGAATTGGCCAAGCAATGGTTGAAATGGACATCGGCTAAGCGGACACACCAGTGCAACCACCGCAGCGTTACCAGATTTAGCAGGATTGACCGTAAAAATAAGATGCAGTCGATTTTTTAGCATTTTTAAAAATTCTGCAGTTTTTAGCAGTTTTTAAAAAATATGGGTTTAAAGGAGAATGTGTTAATGTGGCGAGGCACATTAGTAGGCACACTGTGGCACATAATGTAGCGAGGAACACAGTATTCATGCGTCAAATCTACAAACATTTTTAATGTTTCTATGCATTTTTAATTACATTTTGTACATAATTCAAGTCCAGATTACCCATTGACAATTTGTCAATTCGAGGCATTATATGTATTTTTAAATCCGCAAACCTAAAATTCTTAGGGAAAAAAATTTTAAAATGTTTACATTTGGCGCTATTAAAAACATCTTTTGACAACGGGTCTTAATAACAATGGGATTCAGTCAGTTCATTCCAACAAATCAAATGTTATCTTTAATGACTTCGATTCAGAATAATTTCAGTCGATAACTTTGTAAATATGTAAATTTAGAAATGATCATCTTAACTTTAAAGCAGAAAGTTCTGACTGACAAAGACTCCGACACTACACGTCGCAGAGCTCTGAAATGTTCAACAAAAATCATTATAAAATTTAGATGCTGAATGCGACAGACATTTTTAAGTCAGTACGACATACGGTTCGCAAGTTACGAGCACTTCCTAAACGGGAATAAAATTCCCAAAATAAGGGTGGTTGCATCAATCTGGTATGAAACCATTTCAAGTTGCGTAGTCGTGGATATCAACCATCCCCCAGTGTGTTGTAACTTCCATATATACACACACATTTTTCATATTTTGCATTGGTGCAACCATTCATTTTTGTCTACGTCCCAAACGAAAAGGAAACAATAAACATTTTCGCACTTTTCTTATTTTGTCATACCCAAACTATCTATCATTCAATTTTGCTGAAATTGTGAATATTGAACTTCTGAACGGATTAGCCGATTTAGATAAAATTTCAGAGCTAGACTAATTACATAATATGTTACAAGATAGGCTAATTTTTTTCATGGTTCATGAAGTTTGACTTCAATTTGCACAACAAGTGAACATCGCGCGCAGGTACATAGATGGGATTTCCAAGAACTTTTTTTTATGAATCGCTTGATATCCCTCCACGTTGTGTGTAAATGGTTGAGAAAAAACCGTCATTTCCGTCCGTTTTGCTACAACACACATTGGTAATTCAGACTTCAACATGTATGCACACAGTCAACGAATTGTACTCATTATGAGTAGGGATGTGAATGAGAGATTGGGATAGGCATCAATGACAAAAGAAAATTCAAATTCTTCTATGAGTTCTGGTTCGAGCGGTCTTATTATTGTTTTCAATTAAAAAGTGGGTAATAATGCAGGTAAGGTACCGGTTGAAGAAACAAACCCGGCCAAAGCCGGGTACGAAATTTAGTCCTTTATAAATGAACATCTTCTATGACAGTAATTATTTATCACGAATGACAAATGCATAATGCCTACTGTTAACCCCTGCCTACTCCGAACGACCAACTTTTTGAAGCTTTTCCTAGACGGTTATTACTCTTTCAGCGTTGTCAGTGCCTCGAAAGAGTTGGGGTGGTCCGTGAAAATTATTTTGGTAGTACTGAGTATCGGACCCAGGCAGCTAGGTTCCGTTGCTAAGAAGTCGATAGATAAACCCACAACCCCACTGTCGCCGCAGTGTATACTTAATACAACTGCGTAAAAGCTCTAAAATTAAACTAAAAATAAAAATGGACGTATTTCTTAAGGAGAAATAGATCGCAGTTTTTTTAAGCATTTTTTTCTTTCTTATCTAGCCGATTTAGCAGTTTTTCGTTCTAGCTTTAGCAGGTTTGAATAAAATAATCTGGTAACGCTGAACCACCGATCAGTGTACCAGACAGGACCGGTGTACTAAAAGAAGCCAACTCATCTTGACTCGCATGAGATGACTGCCACACGACAAATAAACGTGGCCAGAGCTTAACAACGGCAAAACAAAGAAGCTTTGACATTGGACGTTGGAGTGATCACAGGACACTGTCCTATTGGAGTAATGCTCCGGAATCAAGCGATCTCTGAAGGAGTTTCGGCGACGAGGAAGATACCGAGACTATGCAACATCTGCTGTCCCACAGCCCACCTTTGCAGGGCCAAAGATTCTTCACAGAGACTGCGAACTTAGCAAATACAGATATATCGGATCTTCTAAAATCCGTAAAGAGCACGTGAGGTCGTTTAAGCCATCACGTGACAGTGTAGGTTAATAGAATGTGAACTAAAGAAATGAAGGGATTCACAATGTGCGCTAGGATCTCCAAGTGGAAATGATGTTTGAATCACACTCCGCTTCCTAAACCTAATCTTACCTAACCCAGGATAGGATAGGTTAGGAAGAGGGGCTGCTAACGAATCCTGACCATACTGGTTCATTGTGTCAGACTACTACCACTGATTGACTACTCCAGTGCCGTTAATTTGATACCAACGGCAAATGGTTACTGGACCAGATTTGAAAACCAGATAAGATTGTATCAACTTTGCTTTCACTGGAATTGGATCCGGGGACCCCGCTAACCAGAGGCAGGCACTCAACCACTGCGCCATCCAGTCGTCGACCTAAGAACCTTTGAACCTAGTCCAGAGATACCACTTTGTTGTTCACCTCAAGCTGTAACCGGGACATACCGGAAGTTGCTAGGAATCCATCTCAGCCAGAGAAAATACACTTATGCTAGCAAAATATTTAAGGCAGCTGCTGTTGATCCGGTTGGATGGATGCACCAGCTCGTCTATGGACATGGTCGGAGGAAAGTATGCCCGACGAGTGGGATCTCAAGAGGAAAGGAGACAATTGACCCTTTTGACTGTGCAAACTATCGAGGCATAAGACTCCTTAACATCCTGTGAGTGTGATTTTAGGCCGGGGAAATCCACCAGCGACCAGATTTTCACACGACGGCAGATCCTGGAAAAAACCCAAGAAGTTCAAATCGACACGCACAACCTATACGTCGATTCCAACGCCGCATATGACAGCGTGCAGAATAACTCTTGCCAATGCTGTTTCTTTGGGTCCAAGAGGCAATTAAATAGTAGAGCCCTCTCTAGAAGGACCAAGAGACAGACATTGATCATCCCTGTCCAGCTCTATGGCGGGGAAACATGGACAGTCCCAAGAGCTTATGAAGAAGACCTTGTTCTGTTAGAGAGAAAAGTTCTGCGTTCAGTCTTTAGAAGATTTAACCATGAACTATATGGGCTGTACATCGACATGAGTTTAGCCAGGCGTCTACGAATCCACAGCCTTAGGTGGCCGGGACGTGAAGAGTGCATAGACAAAACTGATCTAGCCCGAAGAGTTTTCTACTGCGAACCTGTGAGACTACACGAAGTCATATAAGTACAAAAGTCGCGACCCTGGCATGTGCAGAGCTATACACCGTCGAGTAGTCTAGCAAACATCGTTATCGTTGTGAGAAGTTTTGCTTTTACGTACTTTGTCTAAGAATATTTGATTTAATGGATTGCACAATCTTTGGCAGTGGCGATAATCCAATCAAAACCAACATCATTCTCAGTCAGAACAGAAACGTTCGTGATCACTCACATCCGACTGATAGCATGTCACTCGCTTCCCTCAACCGGATATCGGTAGAAGACAGTAAGTCTAAATCCACTCCAATCCACACAGCGAGTCTTCCCCCTTTATCTTGTCAAAACGCCGACGATCGACGATCGACGCCCGTACCTCAAGCAATAACAATCCATCAATAATCATTTTGTTTTCCCTCGACTTATGTTAAACAAGGACCACCACAAGATTACATTAAAGTACTCTCGACGATAAGTTTATCAATCGTGTACACACACAAGAATGTGTGTATCTTCAGTAAACGCCGTGCTCATCGAAGACGGCTTGCATTAATTTGCATTTCTAATTAATCGCGAACTGGCACCACTCGGGCAACGCATCGCGGTAAGGATAATCGGAGTCCTCGCACACAGGCCTTCACTGCGAATACGTTTTATGCCGAAAAGAAAAAAGAAATATTTACGAAAACCCACTGAAAATGTGGTTCTCAGCATTCTTGGCGCTACGCTTTGGACATTTTAAGTGACATCGGCTTATCTGATCATCTGATCTTGGTGCGAACAATCTTTGACTTTTTTCTGAGACCTTCGGTGGATGAACGGGTTAAGCAGAATTTTGAATTGATATTTTATATGTACTTATCTGCTTAAAGTGAAGGATGTTCCGAGTTGGGTATGGTACCTTCAGGCCCCTCATCCCGTGGAATAAAATTGACACAAGTATGTCTGCTAATTGAACACTAAAACAAGCTACGGTCTTAGAGGTTAGTTCAAATTCAACCGAGATCTTGTTCCAAATGCGTCCGCAGAGGCGACTGACTTGATCCAGGATGTAGCTTTCGAAGAAAAAAGTACACTCGCTCATGCTATGGTCCACCCATGAGAGAACTTGATCAAAAGTTTTATGCTTGAGACTGAGAAATTACTATCACTGCCTGAGAGCGCGTGAAGGCTGAATACGTCCAGAATCAATGCTCGGACCATTCACAAAGGAATAGACTAGTTTACCTACTAGGCCACAGCTGACGTCGGCTGGAATTCACATACATGCTTCTCAATTAAATTGAACATGTAGCGTATTTGATGAAGTTCAAAATTATGAAACAAATGTGAAAAAAAGACTTGTAATTGAGGAACTGGAGAACTTCTTCCACATCCGTACTTCCAGCAGCTAAGAGCAGTAGAAGACAAAGTCTATGAAATTTACAATCATGTGAATGCGGACCAAAAACAAAATACAGTATATTTGGATTCGCGACTCTTCGTTCCAGTAGTCAACTGTAATAATCAGTGACTGTTTACTCCGATGAGGGCCTCCTTCAATGTTTTTGTTTTAAGGACACCAACGTTTAAGTAAATTTCTATTCTATTGAGATTATTGAAAGTTCCATTTCTTGCTCCATAGAATTTCTTAAACAAGTTGTTTTTGAAATTTTAAATTTGCAATTTATTACTCGGCACTAGCCCTATTCACAGGTATGATTACAAAATGAAGAAATGCAGTACATTCTTCAGGAACGCTTAAATATACAGCGGGTGAATTGTCACGTGATACCATAATCTCAGGGTTGCCGCTGAAAAACTTGAGAAAGTCGCAAACAAAGTGTCACAAAGAATGTAAATTTAATACCTCGGTTTTGCCCGGGTTACCTAAAGCAGAGAAAAAACGCCCGACTAGATTTTCCCAAACTTTAATTGTAAATGAAGACTTTTAGAATACTAACCCCTTCTACTAATTAAACTTCACCGATATGTTTGAAGGATAAATTGACCATGCGAACAGGTTAAGCAATTTTCGAGTCTGGATGCCAGTGAATGCCAGTTTGACTTCTGCGTTCCCTACGTTTCACCATGATTAGGAGTAGTAAAGTCTTTTAGTTGCATTTTCTTATTTTCTTGGACAAATTTCATTTCTTTCAAATCTTTCTTATGCTTTAAATAGTTCCATAGGCTCGGAAATAATTGTTAACAAGCATTAAGGAACGGTCGCTTTGTGTCCAGATCTAGACCTGCCCATAGAACTCATATTTCCCATCGTTTGAAGTAATTCCTTTTCAAGCTATTTTCATATATTTTGGATCTCCAACAGAATCTACAAAGGATACTGATCTGATTCTGACTAGAGGTGTGTTACTCAAAAAAGATGCACTGCAAATGTCCCACACATTACTACAGAAATGTCACAATATCTCAAAAAAAATATTTGTCCCACTTCAATTTTTTATCATACTCAGGATACTTTGTTCTTTTAAGTAGACGGAGTATCAGCAAAAAGTGTGTGCTGCTTTTCTTATCTACTTCTACTTATCTACTACTACTTAATTCTTAGTTTAAACATTTTCGTTTCTTTTGTCATTTACGGGACGCTTGAAGGACAATACAATAGTGTAGATAATAGATACAAGGACACTTTATTGCACATTTAACTCGATATTTATCGTGTAAATAATATAATCCCAAATTATTTAAATTGTCCACTCATTCATTCACGCTTGTAACAAAATTGTGCCACTTCACTCTCTGAAATGTTTCAATTTACATGGAAAAAATGTCTCTTATAAAATAGTCTCGAAAGTCCTAAGAAAATATAAAAAGTGTCGAGGTATTTTCCAAAATTCGCGTCACGGTCTGTGTGTCAAAAAATGACCAAATTGCATAGCGGCAACCCTGCATAATCTGTTCCAATTAGAGAGAGTTTGACTTAAAGAAAGGTTTTTGTATAGAAAAATGAGCTAAAATATGGCTAAAAATGTTTCGACTAATGGAGAGTCCACTATATAAATTTATTCTTTATAAATCATAAATCAGCAAGTTCTGCAAACTCTACTTTTGTGTTTCGGGGTTAATAGTTAATCGAAAAGAGACAATTTCCTTGTCAAACGAAATAAATTTGTATTCTGTTTTATTTAGAGCTGGATAAGTTTAAATTTACAAAATTGTTCTTCTGTGAGAGTTGATTGGACAGTTCTCGGTTGTTTGAAGGTTAGTTTGGCTCGATGATTCTTTAGACATAGACTGTAGTCAACTCAAGCAACGTTAACAGATAGTTCATAATTTATTTAAAAAAAAAACCATGGTTCAATTCGTTAAACTTAAACTAAAGGCATGGTTGAGACACCATTATACCCGGAAGAAGTCACCGTTAGTTACGCACTATGAGTAGGTGGACCCTTTGGTCCATACGTCCTTAAAAATGATGGTGATGGAAACCAACGTCAGCGGTGAGACATGATTCCTTAATTTTTTCGAGCAACACTTGACTTAAAGGCCAACATTTGACGCGTTATTGTTGGAATACTGCCGAAACGAAAATCATTTTCCTCTTAAAAAAAAACACCTTTACAAATAAACAAGTTCTAAGGTCTCTAAAAGCTTTAGTTGATATTGAGAATCAATAATGTTCGATATTATTCAAAGTCAATTATTCAAATCAAATCCATTCAAGTTTGACGAGGTAAAAATTCAAGCTGCATAGCTTTGATAGCAAATTGAACTCGATTGTGATTCAAACTTAAAAAAGTTTGAAATTAATACGAACAAAGTAAAACACGAACAAGATACCTGTAAATTCTTGGAGTAGTCGTCTCGATATCTACTAGTAAGTTATAGCAAGTTAGTTCTCTGTGCGTATCGGTCGTGTTTTCTTAATTTGTGTTCGCGAAAAACCAAAGTGTGTGACAAATATAAAAAAAAAAGAAAACAGAAAACTAAGTAGCAATGGAAAATGTCGAAATAAATAAAACAGAACCAAACGAGTTTGCAGTATTTTTATCATTGATAATGGTAAGGATGGAAACTGTGTGCTTCCAGGCTACAAAGGAGTGTGGAAGCTACTCAAGGAGTGGAACTGGATAGCATAAATAGTTCCCTGTTTCTTCTTATCGTAAGTGTAAAGTTTCTTTCAACATAAAATCACTCTGTATATAACGAATTTTAATTATATTCTGCATATTTATTTTAGTTCAGTGTCGTTGACAGAACTATTTCGTTGAATTCCAGAGTCTGCTACTAGATGAACAGTACCTATTGACTCTCAAAAAAATATGTAGTAAAATTAACTGATGTGTGTTTTATAAAATAAGCATTTGCTTTACAAATTTAGTAAGCAAATATCCATTCATCCATTCATCTTGTAGTCGTTACAGAATGGAAAGGCAATCATTTAATTTAAGAAAAAATTACAGTCTGCCTTAAAAGGAGTGTTTAGTTATAAATTGGTAAGCAGACTATTTGAAAACTATGATTAGAATTGAAAACTTACATAACGTTGCCTTTGCTTCCATTTTAGATAAACCGTGATTTCGCAAAGGGAAAAATAAACAAAGATTCAGCATCACAGACGCGGAAAAAAGTTGTATTCTCCAATTGACAAATATCAACAACTACAAGATATACTGCAAGATAAGAGTACATAACTTAAAATCTAAATATGAATCATTGGAAAATTGTGTCTTTAATAGCAGTACATCCTACCATGTTACCGCAACTACTTTTTCAGTAATCTAGGGAAAATGTCACACTTAAAGATACAATTAATAGTAGGCCCCTAGAATAATATTAGGTAGTCTCTAGGTTTTTTTTAATTTTCGTTAGTGTAGTCCCTTTTAAAAGGAGCCTCTGGAAAGCACCGGGTAGTGATAGCACAAAGGATCAAAAAGCATAGGCCACATAACATAACCTAACCATGTTACCGACAATGATGCATTTCAAATAATTATAATATTACCATGTTTTCAAACAAAATCTATTTAATTTGAATCGAAAGAGTTTAATATAAAAAAAAAAGGATTATGGTTGAAATAACTTTGTTTCTGTTTGAATCAAATACGTAAATGTTTAAAAAATTAAATATGGTTCTATTGAAACAACTTTGAATGGAGCTAAGTAAGTCAAATAGAAACGAATTAATTTTAAATAGAAGCTGAGGTTAAATCAAACAGAACTAAGTTTAAATCATATACTTTTAAAATCAAACTCAAATCTATTCCATACCAAATCATATTTATTAGCGTTTGATTTGAACATGAATGGGTTTGATTTTTCTCCCTGTGTATTCACCCTTATTCTCTGAATCGTGTCACATGTCACTGTGACAAATGTGTATTATCTTAGTCACTTTATTGTATATTAATGACCAATTGAAAAAATGACTAAGATAATCATGGTGATTAAGGTAAAAAAGACTAGGTAAAACAAATCTTCACAAATAAGTTCCTAGTTTCGATATAACAATAAATGTCAAATGTGATTGCTTGAAAAATGTTAATAGTTCCTGTGTTCAAAGTGGACAGTTTGCACTGCTGTTCTATTTAACTTTAAATGTGCCACTCCTTAGTTCAATCAAAATAAGGTAATGCAATTTATCAAAAGCACTACGAATCCTCCGAAAAACAAGAACTCCAAGTTACTTGACACCTATTCATTTCTTTCATCATCCCATTTCTTTTTTCCCCTTAAAAGTCATCAACTTTGACACCATTCTCCTGCGATTTGCATCAATTATGGAACGCCATCAAAATGGGCTAATCTACACCGTTAGCTACACATTTCAATCTACGTTCTTCGGAGGAGACAAAAGCGATGCCCAAACAAAAGCGTTCTGTGAAAACAAAACTTTGCAGACACTAAATGGAGTTCCACTTCGAATCATACCCTTGTCGCGACAAACTAACCAGAGAGTACTTTTAATTGCTCTCATCCGGATGCCGGATCAATAAAAAAAAAAGAGAACAAAGATCCTCCACTACACCCACTTGTGCATACGTGTGTATGCTTGCAGCCCGCAGATCCTAGGTGCCCACAAAATTGCTCGGTAATCTATTTGAAATTCATTTTAATGAAGAGGCGTGACTGTTGTGGTTGCCTCTGCTCAATGAGAATCATCGGTTTGTTGTTGCTGCGTCTATAATTGGTGACTACGTGTCAGAGGGAGAGGGAGAGCACACAATTTTCACACACAACCACCGCGCATATCCCGTAAGAGTGCTGAACAAACAGAAAACAACGACGACACTTTCCACAAAGGGGGGCGCGTTCACATAGCCTTCCCGATACGCTCATTGGCATGCGTTGAAATATTGCAGCCATGTTGATTTGCCCAAAGGGGCGTTCACTGGCGCACGCAGTGAGAACTGGTTTGGCCTTTGGAGGGGATAATAGATGGCAAAGCCAATGCCGTCACCAAAGACCGCGTGATAGCTGTTTGCTGCCGATGACAGTTCTGCTTCGTACGTAGTTCGTGTATGTTGTGTTGGTGTGTTCTTCCGCTTTCGCATGAGAATCCAATTTGAAGAGTTTTGTTGTTTTGAAAAATAGTTGCGTCAGTGAGAACGTTATGCACAAGTGCTGAATTGCAATGGAGAATCCGTCGCGTTCGCTTGAAGTGGAGAATACAAAGTTGTCGAAGATTTCCAGTCCATTCTCGATAGAGTCGATAATCGCTAACCGGAATGCACCAAAATCGGCGGCGATACCTCGTCAGGTGAAAGTTCCTACAGCCGAGTCGGCAGATCTACCATTTGCTCCGCATGCACTGGCAATGGGCTTTTCGCCGAACTTTCCCTTCTACAACCCTTGGATACATGGATACTTTGGCCAGAATCAGGATCGACTTAGTCAGCTCCTAACGAATGGATCGTATTATCTAGCCAATCAGCATGGCTCAGCTGCCGTCGCTGCGACTGCAGCCTCTGGCGCTAACCCCAACAGTCAACTGCACCCAGCCGGGGAAGTGGATAAGAAACTTCAGGCCTTGGATAGTCGTTCCCTGTCGCTGCTGAGTAACGGCGATCAAAATTATTGTGAAAAACTTGTGAACTTTGTGACGAATAACGTGAGCAACGGCAGTTTTGACCCTGCACGCGAGAAACTAGCTGAATTGCTCATAAACGCGAACGGCCGCGGCGAATACAGCGCTGACAGACTGCAGTGCTTCAATCGAACCATAAGTGAAAGTGATTCAAGGAACTTGGAGTCAAGTGACAGACAAAATTGTGGTGCAATATGTGTGGATCGTTTGCCAATTTCAAAAATGGAAACGACCGAATTCGAGCGGCCGGACGATGAGTTCGAGCACAGTGGCGACTCGTGCAGTGATATAAGTCTGACAATGTCACCGGAAGACGCGGATAAAAATCAAGGTAATTAGTGGGTGAGGCAGGGGAGGAGACGACATTTGACGAAAACGAGACTGGCTGCTACAAATGTTCTGGTTCATTAAATCCTGAATCAAATGTTATGTTTTATTGGTACAGTAGAATCTTAGAAACATGAACATGGTTAAAACATGGTCCCTTTATCTTTTTGAGAATCAAAAATTAGAACGTGTGTATTCCCACAAAAAATATTTAATTTTATTTACAACAAATAAACAACCAAAAATAGAAAAGAAAAGTTATAAAACGTTTAAATACAGACCTGTTAGACGCTATTCTTAAAAAACTTCTCTATGGAAGAATGTCGCCTGGGAGAAAGTTGCCGTAGAATTCTATTTCACTTTCCGAATTGTTCATCTTACAGAACCGTTCATCTTTCTGAGATTCTACTGTACGACGATTAGTAAGAGTTTAAGAACGTCACATTTGCTGTTTTTTTAAGTTACGAAGACTGAACTTCAGTGAATTTGGTTGGCAGTCAATTTAAATCTAGAAGGTTCGAGGGACCCGAGTTTTCGTGTTCTTATGAACTAGCGCCGAGACTTTGTACGCTGGCCAGAAGAAGGTCAAGCACCATAACTCGCCTCGTATTTTCCTATCGACCGGAAAAAAGATCCGGTTGTGGTCCGCATTTTGAAAAGGCTTGGTGGGCGATAGACCACTTTGGCTCTATCGAGACAGAAACAGCTTTAACCATCAATGTCCAGCCTTTCTAGAAGACCGGGAACAAGAGTCTGCTACTAAAGCAAAAGCAAACATGGAGAAACTAACGTTTAGTGATACATTAGCTTTGTTTTTCTTTCTAGATCTAATCGTAGACATTTGACTGTATACTTGCCGAAAGCATGTTTCCATTCGGCACCCGGCCGGATAAGACAATAAGAGGGATACATCTCTTTGTACATACCTTACATCTCTAGTAAAAACTAGAGATGTAATGGATATTCTGATAGTATGCGTTATTCCGCTATCCTATATTGTCTTATCCGGGCGGATGCTGGATGGTAACCACCAAGCGCAAAGTCCGCAGTCCGAACTGCTTTTAAAAAATTTTCCAGCTCAGTCGCAGATCATTTTTTTTTTTCCGAGACTTCATATCCAATGGGATATTCCGTCAAGTTACGATTGGATTAAGCACTTGCAATGTTCTTCCCTGACAGAGATACTGAAAAGGGTTTCACTGCCAGAATAGTATGTTCCACTATAAATTCTGGAGACATCCAATGAGTTGAGAAACTCAAAAACTTTGCAGCAGCAAGTTACAATAGTTACAACTTTTTCGCGTGACGTATTCGAACAACACTTCGTCGCGCTGTACATATTCCGCTCTTGACTAGAAATGAAGTAATACAGAGATGGCTAAATTCTACCTCTCTTGTCCCTTAAAATTTTTGATAGCTGTTTCTTATAACGTTTTCTTAAACCAAATAGACACATCAGAGGACGGCATTTCGTTATTTCGTGAATAACCGTCAAAAATGCATGAAGATCTGTCGAAAAAGCACTCAAATTCGTCGATGGACTAGGGGACAATCAGCTGTGAAGTCGGCTATCTCTGTAATGCTTTATTTCTGCTCTTGACAGAATCAGCCTTAGCCTGAATATCGCCCGAAGAGCATTTCACCTGGAATATCTCCATTATTTCTGTTCGCCTATTATGAATTTCGGGTGGAAAAGTGCCATGTTCGAAAAAATTCCCTTGTCACAAACAGCAAATCCGGGGAAAGCGAATGTCAAAACAAGCTAAAATGTTCCCTAGCATTTTACAGGCGAACATGAGGCGAATCGTTGAGTCCACGCATAAACTAAAAAAAATAGCAAATAGCCAACGGATAATTTGTGGGCAATAAAGTATATAGGACCTGCCCCCGGCTCAATAACAGCGCCACTGAAAAAAACCCAGTTCCACGATCAACTGGAAGCGCTTATCAAATATAAGGACGATCAAGCAGAGCCATCGACAACAATGAACATCTGCTATCCAAGTGGATCAGAAGTTCTGCAGTGGTTAACCAGCGCGATCGTACAGGTATTGTACACCTGATACCACTACCAAAAGAGGATAAAGTGTCATTCATACGAGCCGCGAACTTTCAGAAGCAAGTAATTTCCAGGAAATATAAACAAAAAGGAATACTTATCGGTAGGCAAAAATATGAGGATTGAGTTATGGAGTTTTTTTATCGAGTAAAATCGCAACAGCAATTATTTTAAGTATCTCTATAAATATACATCACCACAGTTAACTAAATAATGCCAAAGGCAAGTGAACCGTGATATATCCCACATAACAAAACACATGGATGTGGTGAAGACTCCTCAAGACGGCTTACTATGAACAGTTGAACAGCATTTCGCAGGATGGAAATAAAAGTTAGACTCTAATTCCTTCTTCTAAGGGCGCTACAATCCGAGGTGAACCTGGTCCACAACCAACAAGCCACTCCAGTCGAGGCTCCAACTGCTCAAGCCGAGTTGGTTGAGGCGCTTCTCCACCTGGGTGTACCATCGGTTCTGTCGGTGTCCTCTACTTCATTGCCCCACTGGTCTAAGAGTCGAAGACTCTTCGGGCCGGAGCTGAGTTGTCCATTAGCTCTACAATGCCTAGCCACCTTAGGCGTTGGATCTGTAGATACTTTCCTAGACCCATGGCGCTGTACAGCCCGTAGAGTTCGTGGTTGAATTATCTCCTCCAAATACCGTCAACGCAAACAGGTCCAAGGATTGCGTCAAAAGATGGCCTCGAAGTTGTGCGTCCTTCCTTAATGACAGCATGTACTTTGTTTTGCCCTCGGTCACAGCTGAACCCATTTTGGCTGCCTCCGTGTTAATGCCAGGAAACGCCTTATTGACAGTTCCCTGCGTTCTGGCAATGACGCCAATGTCATTCGTGTATACTAACAGTTGCACCGACATCTGGAAGATCGTGCCTCGTTCGTTAGCGAGTGAGTTCTGCCCTAGCTTCTCAAGAATAATGTCGAAGAAGTCAAATGACAGCGCATCGCCTTGTCCAAATCCTTTTTTGACATTGATTGATCGCGGTGATTTCGTTACAGACCTTGATGGAGCAGCCGGAATTCGCCACCGTCATCCTCCACAACCCGAGGAGTTGGGCAGGGATGTCTCTGGCCATTTTCATATGCGGCCTTTAAGTGGATTAATAAGTGGTGGGTGCATCTCTTGGGGTTTTTCCGGGATCTGCCGTGGTGTGAAGATTTGGTCGATAGTGGACTTCCCCGGCCTGAAATCACAACGATATGGACCGATCGGTTTATTGATGAATAGTTTCAGGAGCTCGCACAAAACGGCAGAGAAGATCTTATAAGAGATGTTTAGGAAACTTTCGCATGGTAGTTGGGACAGTTGAAAGGGTCTCCTTTCTCGTTGATGAAATCTTATTCCACTTCTGTAAAAATCACCTGGCTTCAAAAGGAGCTGATACGCCAAAAGATTGGCAACCTAATCCACTTTCACTCGTTAGTACACCTGATGCAGTTCACTGAAATCGAGACACATTCTTTGCTTTGCATTCAAATGCTAATTCACTTTTTCCAAAGTCTGAGAAAGCATTATCTCTAGGCATTCTTCTACTAAATCAAGTGCATCTTGAATCCAAGGTTCAGCTAGAGGTCCAGCTTAATTCCTGTTTGAAGTTTTCTACAGGCCAAGCACTGCTGTCCTTTCACTCTACATATTCAGTAGAAGATAGAATGGAAACTATCGTCTGCTTCACAGCTGTCTACACGGTTTA
This sequence comes from Eristalis intricaria, assembly GCA_964034865.1. NCBI lineage: Eukaryota > Metazoa > Arthropoda > Insecta > Diptera > Syrphidae > Eristalis > Eristalis intricaria. Next base: position 58,613,614 of record OZ035877.1, on the reverse strand, counting down.
TTACTTTGTTTTTCTGGGCCTTTGACCTTCAACATACACTAGATAAAAGAGGGAATGCAGAAACTGTGACAAATGGTGTGATCTTCCGCTGTTGCAATGACAGGAAACAAGAACGCAATTTCAAAATATTATCTTGTAGAACCTATTCACTCTCTCTCTCTCTAGAACTTGAACCTGTTTACTTCCTTATCAGTTAGTTTGCTTGTATTAGGTATTAGAGGTCTGCATGAATGCATTCATTTGCCTGCAAATACTCGGTGTACATAGTGCAGGGTACCCGTTCTATTCGAGTACACTAACTAAAGGCTTGGTTAACAATGGGTCAAGTATACGCTCAAAAATCAATTATCGGGTGATTCATTCATTTTGGCTTTCAAGGCGTAAGTTATGGCTTGAAACCAGCTTCAGTGTGTATGTCGATAAAATGTACTTGTTTCCTGGCTCGGGCGGATATGTATCTTTACTGTGGTAATTTGCTTGTCAAAAATGTTAAGCAGTGGAACACATTCAAATTTGTAGGCATACAATTAAAAAACACGCAGAATTTTCCTGTTCATGGCGGCTTCAACAACTTTCCCGCAGTCGATTGGATTTCCTTTCTTTCATAATTTTCAATTTTCAATGCAAAATTAAATTGTGGTGAGAACTTAAGAAGCTACTACACCCGTTGTCAAAATCAAAATATGCTAGTAATTTTGATGGGCTGTGTAAAGCTGGCAATGATTTCTTATGATTGAAGTTGTTTTCAGTCTCACAGCAACACTAGGTGGTACCCTTAAGGCCCAACCATAAATGACGTAGTGTAAAAATACTAGTTGTCGGCCACCTAACTTTTTTCTACTTTGCTCTTGTTCAGTTACTAAATTATCTTATGAAAACAAGTTTAAAAAATGTTATTGAATGCGGGAACAAAATCTTAATTGATAAATAATAGAATTTTCAATGTCGCACGTACTGGTTCTTAGAAACTATCAAAATAATGGCAAATGCCATATTGCGCTAGTAGCAACAAAAGCTCTAGTGGTCGGCCAGGTCGAATCATTCAATAAATAAAACACATTCAATGATAAAACTTAAGGGTATACAGTGGACTCCCCATAAGTCGAATTGTCACGGGATACCATAATTTGTTCGAGTTAGAGAGAGTTTCGACTTAGAGAGAGGTTTTTGTATGGAAAATTGAGGGAAATGTATGTAAAATATGGCGAAAACTTTCGAGTTAGAGAGAATTTCGACTTAGAGAGAGTTCGACTTAGAGAGAGTCGACTGTACTTATAAGAAAAATCATTGAATAATCAATACTTATTAATTTTTGAAAACAAAGTAAAAAAAATGAATACAAAAGGCACTAAGTTGGTAACAATTCTTTCGAACACTAAACTGGTATCAAAGCATAGACAGAAGGTACCTTGTTAATTAGTTTTTTGCTTGCTGGGAAATAAGTCATAATAGTAAATAATTGGAATTGAACTTAAAGCAAATCAATACTTATAGCTTATGAGATTAATAATGTTTAAAAAAAAACTGCGAAAATGGATACCTACTTGAACAAACAAAACGCTTAAAAAAATGTATTTACAGCTAAATTAATAAAATAATTAAAATTGGCAAAAAAAGCCTGCGTTTGAACTGGGAACTGCTGACTTAGGGAATCTTTCTGAAATGGGGGGTTTCCTCAAATTATAATAATAATTGATAAACCGTTTGTATGTAGCAGAAATGAAGTATTAAAATTGTTGAAAACTGTTTTTTATAACGTTTTCTTAAATTAAATTGACCAATCAAAGGACGGCATTTACATTATTTCGTAAATACCCGTCAAAAATTCATGAATATCTGTCAAAAAAGTACTCAAATTCGTAGATGGCCCAGGGGCGAATCTGCTGTGAAGGATATCTCTGTAATACTTCATTTCTGGCAACTAGACTATGCATTAACAACTTAATTGTGACCACTGATCGTGAATGTGATAATGACAAATTTAGATATACATCCTTAAAAAATGTGCAAATCCTCTTAATCTCTTCCAAAATCAATTCAATACTACCAAGACTGAACCGCAACGGACCCTTTCTTACATAGCATTTAGCATCATTTTTTCAAAGTCGACGCTTTTCCTTGATAACACACCCTAATTATTCCATCAAAAATTAACTTCACGAAACTATTCCCCCGCAAAAGTACCACGGTCCTTTGCAGTTAGTGCGCAAAACGTTGACTGGCACCCCGCAAGCGCCGAGAGTTCCGAGAAATGAACTCACTCAGCTAATCGTGAGTGGAAACACAAAAATTCATAGCACCGTTGTTCAACGTCAATCAAACAAATCTCCCCACCGTATCCTCCGCCGAGATCCTTTCATTCGTCCTGACATCTTGACATCCATAACTTAATGTTAATTTCCATCAGCATCATCGTCGCCACCCAAACCATCCGTCCGAGGGCCAAGTCAAGGGAAAAACAACTTCACTTCAAAGATGAATACATTAACGCATTGCATTTGAAAAGCGTAATGGAAGCAGAAATCGTTTGCTAAACTTCCACTCGTCTCCTGACCCTCTTTCAGACTCTCCCTTCGGGAAGCACTCAAGCGGTCAAATTAATCGGATCATCGTCCCGCGCCAAGGAAAACAAAAAACGGAACTACCATCCGTCTGCCGAGCCACACAAATTATACCCAAACAAGCATATCTGCGAGACGACTGGCAACACGTCACCGACGACGACGATGCTTCAACGCTTTTTGTGTATCGTTTTCGAAAATCACTAAAACAACTTACCCACCCCCTGTGCAAATTACTCGAGGAATATAAATTTCATCCTGCCTTTCTCCTTCTCTGTCACTCTCGTGGGCACTCCCCGGGTGCATTCCGTTTAGTAACTGTGGAGTTTCGAGTTCATGGGTAACGGTAATCCGACCATAAAAGTGTTGCGAAAACGATGAGATGTGATTTAATTTGCGGGTGGGTTGACATCGGATAGCGCTTTTCATCCCCCATTTGTCGGGGATTAAGTGTGGATGATGATGAAATTATAATGTCACCGCCACCGCAACTGAAGCGGCCGCATGCCAATGCCGCCCGCCACCACCGTCTCTGCTACAGCAGAGCCGCCCCGTTCTTTTCATGCCGCACCCCATTAAGCCTGCCATGAATATTTCATTGTTGTCATTGTTGCCGATTGTATTCAATTGACTTTTAAGGGATAACATAACGAATTAGATATACATATGATTATGAGTGTTACACACCCCCACCCCATCCCACGCCGCAGGGGGTTGCTCGCCTTGAGCGATAATGGATTGTGTTTGGAGGTATGTTCACTTAAGAAATTTGTAAATTTAAATTTTCCAAGCCATTTGCAGGGACACTTTGGCTTTCATGGCAGAGTGGAAATCGATAAACTCGAAAACGATTATCTTCTCTGTATTTTTTGTTGCCGGGGCAAGTGCGTAATTAAATAAGAGGCCGGTGGGTTTGATTTAATTTGCATAGAGCCTTTGACAGATGGTGCAAAGGCGAATAGCTGACAGCCCGCCAGGGATGCTATCTACCTTACCGATTCCCTTCACATGTTGCTGTCATTTCTGAAAGCAATGGCAATGGAACTACCTTACCATCTGTGAGTTGATAACGTGTGCCTAGTTATGGTTATTCCGAATGCAATTAATAATTTTGCATAAGGGTTCGTATGGGTCTAACCAGCCAATAAAATACTTAAAAATTTCTGAAGATGCCTAGATGACAAATGGATGTGGACTCACTTCTTCTGTGAAAAGTCTTTAAAGAAGGTTAAATTCGAAGAATTAAGGCTCTGGCACATAGAATACTTTACATGCGACCTACGTGTACATCGCCCCGTTTCGGTTTTTTAAAAAAAACTATAAAAGATTTAGATCGAAATGCACTTTATTTGTCAAACGTTCAAACGCGACTGACTCTCATCAGAAAGAATACGAAAATACATTTACTCAGATAATAAGCTTTAAACTGCTGATGCAGTGTAACCATTCCCGATCGAGGTTTCTCAATCCAGACATAGCGAGTAAGCAGTTTCAAATTTCGACATCCGTCTGGGAATTTTGATGATCTACGTTTCGCGATGTCTGGGAAGGTGCTCCAGCACGCTCCCGCTGACGCGATGGATGTTTTTGTTCAACTTTAAACTTTTCCCTTCGCTTTAGCTTTGACTATCATTTTGAATTTCTATTGAAAACAGCTTTGACTATCATTTTGACATTTCTATTGAATATGATTTTTTTGTTAGAGTTTAGGAGTGAGTTCTTTTCGAAGCTAAGTTCAAAATGTAAAAAAATTAGAATAAATTTTTGTAATTGAGTATTTACAATTTATCTGTGCATCGATAACCAAAGCAACTTGAATTTTCAATTGAAACTTGAAACTGTCAAATGAAATCAGCTGTGCGTTGAAGGATTCATTGTGTCATCTCCTTCCTTCAGGTACTTCACCGTAAACGGATACTTTGACGCTACGCATAATCATATGTGGATCATATTTTTTTTATTCATGAGCTTAATCCATTTAGCACTAATTCGCAGCTTCCCCAGGTATTTCTCTGTACAACATATTGTTTCGTTTTTAAAAGCTTCGTATCCAGCCAGATGAATAGTTAACATTTGTAAAATTGATCACGGTCGCAAAACGTGAACTATCTGTTAAATTAATGGTCCAGAAATAGAAATGAGTTTTTTTCCCAAACTTCTACGAATGGGTGATGTGTCAATGGGTGCTTACCTCCTCTGCCATGCAGTCTTCGTTTTTGTTGTTCATTCGCACCAGTGCTCCAATCAATTTTTGTCTTTTAATCTGCCAGCCCCGATCAATTTTGTGGAAGTTAATTTCTACTTTTTCTCTTAAAGCGTATCCATCTCTATAAGTGATTAACTAAACGATTTGAAATCCTTAACGGCTTTATGGCTTCCACATCTGTGTTTCGGTTCCAGCTTCGAGTATGGCTCAGGCAATAGCTTCGGCACTGGATATGGTGATGACTTCGGCACTGATTAGCGATGACAATATACGAAAATACGAGACACGGATTCGTTTGCTATAATATCCGTCGGATTTGTTACTAGTATACAATGTTACACATATGTCAAGTTTCTTGTTTAACATTTTCTAACTATTTACATTGATTTATTTCAACACAAGAGCTATAATAACTAGGACTTTCCGATGTCACTGGCTGTAATCGACAGGTCTATCCTCCTGTATTCATATCTATTCACAGGCTAAGGCAATTAACAAGGATAATAAAATCCAGATAATAAGTAATTAGACATGGCTTGGGTCGGTTATGTTCTAAATATTTCATTGTTGCCGCATGCCCTATTGTTGTTGGCTGCTTACACAATTTTTTTTTTTATTTCATTTTTATTTCGGAAATTCATTCAGACTTACATACTAGACAAAAATGCTTAAAACTAGTTGGACGAACATTTTTTTACTTTTTCTAACTTACTGGCCCTCGGCGGGCACTCTAAGCTAAACACAAAGTTTAGCTGCTTACACTACGGCGGATTTTCTATGCTCCGCGACAGTATCTTATTTTTAAATATCTAGACGTGCAAAAATCATCACGTTTTGAAAAATCGTGAATCGCGAAGGCCTCTTAATAACCAGCAGTAGGGTTTCCGCTGAAAAAGGTTCTGACAGCTTATCATACCAAAAAGTGGAACCAATTTGTGCACAATACAGGCGAATTTAGGCATTTTATAGAGTTTGGCATCAAGCTCTCTTGTCGAAAATGCGTGCCTATAGAATCGATGTATCTCTTCTTCTATGTATTAGAGGCGTTTCTTGACAGTATAATAAACTGGGTAGGTTTAGGTTTGGGTGATTACCACCACTGTAGCAGTTGTGGCCCACTTAGATCCTGGTTGGATCATTTGTGCTATCACTACTCGGTGTCTCTCTCCACCGGCTCCTTTTAAAAGGGACTACACTAACGACAATGAAATAAACTTAGAGACTACCTAATGGTATTCTAGTATCCTACTTTGACAAGTCCACTCCTGTGCTTATCTACAAACAATTAGTTTTCCTGATAAACTTAGCTATGTCTTGTACCTTTAAGTGTGACATTTCCTCTAGGTTTCTGAAAAAGTAGTTGCCTAGTATATCTTTTCTAGTTTTTGCAAGGGCTGGATAAGTGCCGAGGAGATGAAGCGTATTTTCTTCCGCCTCCTCGTCTCTACAGCTTCTGCAGAAGTCGTTGTAGGGGGCTCCCATTCTTCTGCCATGGATACCGAGAAGGCAGTGGCCGGTGATAATGCCCACTACGTTACATTCCTGTTTAGTTTTAGCAGTGTATTAAAACTGGGTAAGAAACAATAGAGTGAAATTCAATGCTTCAAAAACTCAATGCTGTCTGTTGTCACTCAAGCGAACCCTTGATAATCAGCCAGTATCCATGAATAGCGCCTGATGAAATCAAAAAGATTTCCAATCTTGGTATGTCAACGCAACATCTCACATATTTGAGGTCACCAAAAATGCTGCTAAATGTTTAGGTTTCCTTGATCGATCCAAGAAATATTTCACCCCACAGATTTAACTTTAATTTATAAGGCTTACATCCGCCCCAAGCTTGAGGACAGCGCTCACATCCGGTCTGGTGCCTCTAAAACGACCCTGCTCCTACTTGATACAATCCAAAAGCGAGTGATTTAACTTATATTAAGAAACAATATCGCTGAGTCATTGAACACCGACGTACCATATCTTCTTTGTCCCTGTTTTATAGCTATTTCAACAAACGATGCTCAAGCATGCTAGCGAATTGCACTCCTGCTCTCCATGAATTCACATGCATCAGTTTACCCATAAGCCTACTTTCGCTGCACTACACGAACATGCAATTCTCTTCCCAGCCTATTGTTTCCCACAGACTAGCAGTTATTTAAGACGAATGTGCACAGGAACCTTCTCTCCCTCTATACCCTTAGAACGGACACTTCATTATTAAATCAATAATCCCTTAAGTGCGTGCAAAATATATAAAAAAAAATACCAGACATGTTGTTTTCTGGCAAAAAGTAAACCTTATCAAAAACATGACCACACAACAAATTTCACCAAACCTCTCAGGTTTCGCCATAAATTTTCGGGGTTTCAAAATCTCGTTCTTTCGTCGAAAGCGGGTTGAAACCCCTTTGAGTTTTCGTAGCTGCCAAATCGAACAAGTCTAAAGCATGAATTTCAGTTGATTGTTGGTCACTTTGATGTTCACTTTCTCATTTTCTTTTGTTTCCTGTCAACAAACGGTTGATATAGCGAATTTGACAGCTAAAGACATTTGAAAACACTTCAAACTCCGCCAGCCTGACCTATTGTGGTTTCAGATAAAGTTCATCCAAATCTCGCGGTTGGAGTGGTGTTAATTCGATTGGCTTTACAGGATACCAGAGCCTCAGTAAAAACAAATTATATTCCAGGTCTTGGACGGATCCTGCAAGGACGATCATGACTTTTTTCTTTTTAAGGAAACATCTACGAACCCTCTACGACTAGAGGTGCATGTGCTAAGCTCAATGAAACGCACAAGACTGAAGCCATTAAAAGCTCTGAAAAATCGGACCCCAATTGTTCAAAATGGGTACTAGTGGGAAAAAAACTTGTTTTTGTTTCTTGTAAGTTCTAAAATGCACGTCGAATTTGGTGTCCAGATGCATATGATCAATATATGCCAACAGTAAACAATTTTGTCACAGGAGTAATGTCAAAGCTGAATTCAATCAAATCAGATTTATTTGCAGCTGTCAGAAATTCTGTTTTATGCTGTGTTCCCAGCAAACGAAATCGCATGGGTTCATCAAATTTCTCCAAACCTTCGAGGTTTCAAAATGGTCGGCACTCCGAAAGCTCGCCCTTTTGGCGAATGTTAGCCTGTGGCGTGAACTTCAGTCGTCAGTTTTTGGAATACCAATTTTCTCTTTCTGATGTTCTCAACACTGGTTTGGCCGATAGCTTCAAAATTCACAGCTAATGACATTTAAAAAACTCTGGCCCAGAAATGAAGTATTACAGAGATGGCCGACTTCACAGCTGATTGCCACCTAGCTCATCGACGAATTTGAGTGCCTTTTTGACAGATATTCATGAATTTGTGACGGTAATTCACAAAATAGCGTAAATGCCGTCCTCTGAGTTGGCCTCTGATTGGCCAAAAATCTTAAGAGGCAAGAGAGGTAGAAATCGGACATCTCTGTAATACTTCATTTCTTCTCTAGCCTATTGAGTTTTCAGTAAAAATTCATTCATCAAAAGTGAATCAGATGAAGTTTCCTTCTTTTTTAGTCCTCCAACTCCTTACAAGTAAACGTTTCCTCTAACATATTAATTTTCCTTTCAGACTTCATCCACACAGACTCAGAAGACTGCTCCGATGACGATGCAGTCTCAGGACCAAATGCCTCCAGCGGAAGCGGATCTGTAAAGGGTCAACAAAATGGCAACAGCAGCAACTCAAAATCACGGCGAAGGAGGACGGCCTTCACGTCCGAGCAACTGCTCGAACTCGAACGCGAGTTTCATGCGAAGAAATATCTCAGCCTCACCGAACGCAGTCAAATAGCCACTAGTCTCAAACTCAGCGAAGTCCAGGTAAGACAGCGACCTCTTTCGAAATCCCTCTGCAACACTAACACATTGATTTGTTCAAAAACGAAAAGGTGAAGATCTGGTTTCAAAATCGGCGCGCCAAATGGAAACGAGTCAAAGCCGGCCTCACCACACACGGCCTGGGGCGCGGCAGCACTGGCAGCGGCACAAAAATCGTCGTCCCCATTCCAGTGCACGTGAATCGGTTCGCAGTTCGCTCCCAGCACCAGCAAATGGAAAAGATGGGACTGAGTGGCCCCAAGCCGGACCTGCGAAAGAAAATCTCTCTCGAACTGAGCGGTTTCGAGTGTTTCAACAGCAACGGCAGTCCTCTGACTGGACCGAGTGCGAGCACCGCTGTCCTGCCAACAGTGGCACGAAACATCTACTGATTCAGGTCAAGTCTGTCGAAGTGTTTTCGATTTTTTTTTTTGTTTTTTTCAATTTTTTGCGTCTGTATTGTATATTGAGAAACATTAAAACAAAAAAAAACAATATTTATTAATTTTTAAGTAAGAGTAGATATTTTTAAGTACTTATATACCGTTAAACTACTAGATAAGATCGTTTTAAGTGAGGAGGAGTCAAAGTCGAAGCATGTGAAGAACATCAAATATTGTATAAAGCCAGATCAATAAAAATCGAAATATTTTGAGTTTTGAAATTTTGAGTTTTTTCATTTTCTTCGTCAGGTGTTGCTTGTTCTTCTTTTTTCTTTTTCGACTAGTTTATGATCGGAATTATGGGGATCAAAACTCTTCCACTTTACTGCATCCCTACCAGGCTGCCTGTGGGGTTGGCCGATTCGACCTCAAGAACCATCGCCAGCCCTACCTGTCTCAGATCACTGCATCACTGAGGCCCATCAAATGCATTTGAGTGATCCAGGAGTATTTAGGCCTGCCTCTCTTTCGCGCTTGCGTTGGAACATTGATTGATATTGACTTTTTAACAGAGTTCGAATGATTCATCTCTCCTTTGAACATGACGATACCAACTGAGCCGGGCGTGCTTAACCTTCTTAGACATACCTTCTAAGGTTCTTTGACGATGAGTCAGGTGTTGCTTGATAATCCACAAAAAGGGAGTCCCCTTCAACTCCCCAATTACCGAGGGATATGTTTCCTAAACATCGCCTGTAAGATCTTCTCTGCCGTTTTGTGCGAGAGCCTTAACCATTCGTGAATAAGCTGATCGGTCCATATCAGCCGTCGATCAAATCTTCACACTACGAAAAATCCTGGAAAAGTCGCAAGAGATGCTGAAGCAGATAGACACCCATCACCTATTCGTCCATTTAAAGGCCTCATACAACAACGTGTATAGAGATGAGCTATACAACGCCATGTCTAATTTAGACATTCCTGCCAAACTCGTCAGTCTGAGGGGGATGGCGATAGAGAACTCTCCCTGCTTCATCAAGGTCGGTAACGAACTCACCGAGTCCAATCAATGTCAAAAAAGGATTAGACGACACGCTGTCATATGACTTTCGTAGTGCAGAAATCACTCGGCAACACAAGAAGCACGATCATCCAGAAATCTGATTGAAAGCAGAGGTGGATGACATTGACGTGATTGGTGGAACGAAGCGAGCGATCAATAAAGCGTTTGCTGATATTCAAACGGAAGCTGCCAAATTAGGTTCAGCTGTGATCGAGGGCAAGTCGAAGTAAATGCTGTCATCGAGAACGGATGCACAACATCGACTATTCGGCCAGAACCTCACCATAGGCAGCTTTAACATCGAGGTAGTGCAGGACTTCGTCTTGCTCGGCTCCAAAGTATACAGAACGAATACCACCAGTACCGAGATTAAGAGCAGAATAACTGTCACCCATCGTTGTTTCTTTGGGCTCAAGAGGCAATTGAGTAGTCGAACATTCTCTTGAAGGACCAATCTGATATTATGTAATACACTGATCATCCCTGTCCTTCTCTATGCAGCGGCAACATGGACAATCTGAAGAGGAGATGCTTTGCGTTCAATGTTTGGTCCTCTTTGCGTTGACGGTGAGGAGATTTGGAGAAGATTTAACCATGACCTGTACGGGCTATGCAGCGACATGAGTCTAGGCGTCTACGGATCCAACGCCTAAGAAGGCTAGGCCATGTACAGAGCATGAACAACACTGCTCCAGCCCGAAAAGCCTAACAATCATTGGGACACCGCAATAGAAGACGCCCACGAAGTCGAAGGCCACACAAGTTGAGAATAACTTCAGACAACGTGGCGGGCGAAATTGGAGGCATCCCGCTAAAGACCGTGCCAGCTGGAGGGGCTTGTAAGGTTAGGTTAGGTGGGTACTACTACCACAGATTGACCACTCCAGTGAGAGTTATTTGATCCCAACGGCAAATGGTGACTGGATCAGATTTGAAAACCAGATAAAAGCGCATTAACTTTGCCTTCGCTGGGATTCGAACCGGGGACCTCGATAACCAGGTGCAGGCGCTCTACCAACTGCGCCATCCAGTTATTGGTTGAGGCCCAGGTCCATCCGGACTGAGCGCCACTAGAAGAAGAAGTCAGGTCTTGCAATTAGTTTAATTCGTGATTCACATTCGTCACATCGTTCTTACGGACATGCGAGGACTTTAAACTAAAAGAAGTGAACTTTTGACACCAACTCATTAAGTTGGTCGTAAGTTAAGTTGGCAAACAACATCAGTACCGAGATAAAACGTTTGCCACCTGCTGTTTCTTTGTGTTCAAGAGTAATACATGGGCATCCGCTTTTCTGATGAATACCCATAAATACTATATGTGGGTGCCATCCTAGATAGCAAACTCCTTTGGAAAAAAACACATAGTGTCAGAAATTGTCAAGGCGATGCCAGTGTAAGGGAATAATCGGAGAGTCTTCGGGCCTATCACCAAAAAGATCCGAGCCGATCTCTCTGCATCAGTCGTTTGGTGAAACTGCTGCTTTCACTAAGCTAAGGAGACAACATAGACTACATATCTTGTTAGGTAAATGTGCCTCGGTTTTACATTGCAATTTATTTTGCCATTCTACCACGAACTATGTACATTGTGAAGATCAGGTGGAAGGGGCAAAGTATATGTGTCTGTACTAACAGCTTAGCTGTACGTAAGGCTTTGCTGAACCCTTTAACCACTTCCAGGATAGTTCAGGAATGCAAGTCTTCTCTGAATTTGATTGACAGTCAATATTCACTGAGACTTGTCTGAGTATGTGGAAAGAGTATGTCAGTGGTTTTGTAGGTTAACTAATTTCGACCGGTCTTCCTAGGAGGGTAGTCTCAAGTTGGGAGTCAGTGTAAAGCAAAACGAATGAATCTGCGTTGCGTAGTATGGGAAAGGTAATAAAAAAAAAGATTTTGTAAAGTAGTTGTTAGATCATTTTTTAGACCAGAGTGAGGACTGAGTGAGTGTGGGCCAGACTTATTTTGTAATGACCCCCGAGGTGGCTTCAGACCCGATTAGCACTAATGTTCGTTTAAAAACTCCATGGACCTGGTCTTCATTTGGAAAATACGTATCGTGCAGTAGATTTATAGAAAAAGATTAATTTGCAGTTAAGTTTATCTCCGAGCTCTTAGAAGTACAGTAGACTCTCGATAACGTGATCAGAGAGTTCACGTTTGCTGAGGTAAAAATTGAATAAAAGAATAGGCCAATGCGCTATAGATTTTCAATTTAAAACGTCTTTTATCTAACAAATTAAAAATAATGCGGCTTTTCTATTACATAACACTGTATTTAATTCATTTATTTAATTTTAAACACAAAGTAATTGCCTAGGAACATTTAAAATAAATGGTTGTATCACAATATAAAAATAATAATATAATACAGTGGATGTGCAATATAACGAATGATATAATGCACAGCCTTTCGTCAAATCTTTTTTAAAAATTAAGATCCATTAAATGGATCATTTTAATAAATAAGTTCTAATAATACAAGAAAATGAAAGAATTAGAAGAATTAAAGAAGAAAAGTAAATGTACATACATATTTATGGAAAGTAAAAAATCCATCAGAATAAAAAGGAATTAAAAATTTAAATTTCATAAGAAAATTCTTTGATATTTGTTTGCTTTTTGGTCCTTCCAAGCTCTTCTGAGCAGCCTCCTCCAGCAATTCTCTTAAGCAAAGAGACTTTGAGTAGTCAATATTGTTCTGTACTGACCACTCGATGCATTTATTAAAGCATTTTATTGCTTCTGAATGTTTAATTTTAGTGCACTCAGGCAGGTTACTTTCGTCCTCGCTTCTACTATCTAAGACATCCTCATCCTGTCCAAAATCATCATCGAAGTCAGCACTGCTCCACTCGATGAGATCGGCCATATGAAATGAAGACTGAAGAAGATAATCAAACCTCATTATCATTACAAAACACAATTAATACTTGTCAACCTACCTCTGGAAAAACGTTGTTAATGAGATTGAGTGTTTCCTGCATGCGTGAAATTTCGCCTTTCTGCATTAAAATTGCCTTTCTGCATTAAAAACGGAATTTCGTCCTCTTTGTCAAATTCTGGACAAACTTCGAGAAATGAAAACCAAGGCAATATACGTACACAAAACTAAACCCTAATTATTTTTTTCAGATAAAACCGGGTGTGCAGTTCGGTGGCGCCTACCGCTACACAAGTTACACTTACCCTTGTGTGCCCAAATCTGTGACGTATGTAACTCCAGAAAAAGACAGTTGTACATCAACTACATACATATTTAAGGTTGTGATGAATGCACAAAAACGACAATGCACAAACGTACATAAATACATCGCATAAGTTTGTTGTCGATATTTTGTAGGAACTTACAAGGCATTCTTCAAATCGAGCGGAATTTTTTTTGCATCATTCGTAATATAGAACCATCAATGGAAAATAAATGCTGATTCGTTATATTGGAAATTTGTAAAACCGAGTTTTGGTTAAACTGGACGTACACTGTATAAGTGGCGCTTCAACCCGTAGAGGGCCAGGGCCTAGCCTCCACAGCAACCACTCGTGTTGCGCGTTCTATTGTAGTCTCATGAGTGAAAGGGACCTACAGTTTAATAACGACTCCGGACGGCCATGTTTGAGAAGTCGAGACAGTTATTACTCTTTGAGCATTGCCAGTGACTCGAAAGAGGTGGAGCAGTGAAAAATAATTTTTGGTAGTAGCGGGAATTTAATCCCGGCAGATAGGTTCAACTGCGTTGGAGTGGACGCACTAACTCATTACGCCACAGCGACCCACTGTGGCAAAAAAAAACATTAAATATTGAACACACAAGCACAAACAAAATCAGTCAATACTTCTTCTCCAAAAACATTCTCTATTCTCTTCCCTAAGTCTTGCACCCAGAATAAAGAATTTGAGCATGCTCAAACAGTTTACTGTTAACCTGAAGCAAACATTGATATTCACGTTTTAGAGTGTTCATGATTTGTTCACGTTTTAATAATATTGGTGGCGCGACAGTCCGAGGCATGTGCATTCAGGAGTGGAAGACATACAGTTTTATGCCAACTCCGAATGGCAAAGTTGAGAAGCTTTTTCTAGACAGGAATACTCTTTGAGCATTGTCAGTGACTCGAAAGAGGTGGACGTCGTGAATTATGAAAGCTGGTAGATTGGGGATTCGCACCTGTCACCTGGGAGTCGACGCACTAACCCACTACGCCACGACGACTCACCACGTTTTAGAGATGCCAAACTAACAAAAAATCCGTTCACGTTGTTCACGTCTCCTGTAGTTTGTATTTCCACTTATTTTTCTCTACATGTGCTATTTCTATAAAAAAAAAAAAAGCCAGTATTATACTTTAGGACGACTTCAACAATGTTTTGGTTGCCACTTCCTCTCATTTTTAGGCGAACTAGGTACACTAACAAGGAAACTTAAACCAGCCGAATATTTCCCACTCACTTCATTCTACAAATATTCAGAGCCAATTTGCCGTCCTTTCCTGTTATACTTTAATTCTTCGGAACGGTTTATAGGTTGACTTTGTACTGAGTTCTATTGGCGTCATGAGATTTCAGTAAAACGAGTAATCTTTATAGACCACTACTGTTGTGCTGCAGTACTCCAGGCTTCTCTTCCAAGAAGTGTCTCCCCCGACTGACAGTCAACATATTCCAATCCCTTAATTGTCTCAAGACATTAGATGTCAACTGTGATATTCTGCTCAATTTGTCATTTCAAAGTTCGTACTGACAGCGAGCATATATCGTTTTTCCAACGCTGATTTCTGTCTGGCACTTCTACGTGTGAATGTAACGCAAATGCATTGCGCATAAATTGACTAATGATTGGCGTATGGGCGGCAGAAGAATGCATGCCGTTGTTGCACTCTCACTCCCCAGTCAGGTGCTCTGCTTTTAAAAACAAAAACTTTCTCCCTTAAACTAGGTAACTATCCAATGCAATAGCGATCGACGGAGAAGTGCACATTTTGCTTGACCTAGACAACTAGTCGCCTGGAAAATGGATGGCGCAAGCAACGGAACCCTGTCCGCATCCACACTTTACACTCCAATCAGCTCTACACTGATACTCCATCACGGCGCACAGTCCAATTGATAGCTGCAACTCATCCAGCGGAACCGATAAAGTCCACGCACTCAATCATCTAACGACACCGCCTTCTTTACGGTAACCCTTTAGTAGTTCCATTCACAGTTCACGTCCACTGAATGCTAGAGTGAGAGAGGGAGATGGGGATGGAGAAGACTGCCAATTTCCGCTTTCATCCCTAATGGATGCCCATGCCATCATCCCCATTCCGATGTTAACTCGTTTCTTCACCCCAAAAACTCCCAGTCACCCATCCATAACGTCGCTACATAATTGCGTTGCATTAGCAAGGCAATAATTGCGATTTGCTTGCGAATTATGACAGTTACTGTATTTACATTGTTTGCTGTGACATTGGGCGTCGTCAATGCAAATGATGAATTACGACAGGATATCCTGCATCCGCAGAAGACGGACCGGGGGCAACCTATCTTTCTCTCTCTCAGTCTGTGTTTCCCCTCAACTCTAGCGTCAAATTGAAACAAATTTAAACTCACATTTTGACAGATAATGCACCGAATATTCATTCAATTCAGAAGTGTCGTAAAAAATCGAAACAGCAGCCAGCCAACTCTGGCAGCAATTAATTAGAAGACAGATTACACTAATGAATCCTGCCGCATATCCCTTCATTCAATTTCCCACCACATCCTTAAATGGCCATCCAACAAACACAACAAAAGAGCCATCCGCCGCCGACGGTCGGGCAGTCATTGATCGAACAGAGCTGAGCACAACCAGCAGCAGCAGTAGCAAAGGGGGAAGTCATTCAGATAAACGTGTCAAAAAATATTCGAGGAGGCGTGTCGCCGAATAAAACCTATTACGAGTTAGAACACAAATGTGAACAAAGCGTAAACGTCACCGAAGCGCACATTTGTGTGTGCCGCCAAGTGAGCTGAGCGAATGTGCGTAGGGCTGCGAACAGTTGCAGCTTGTGACACTCTGCTGTTCACTTGGCAGCAAAGGGGCGCTAGTTCGAATAAATCAGTCAGCATTTAGTAGGAGCCCCCGAGAGAGGCTGGACCGAATCACAACCCTCAAACCCATTCGCAAACAACAATTAAGTCCATGAAATTGGGTTCACAACAAAGTACACCACCACCAAAGGCACGCACACACTATCGCGCACAACTGTTGGAACTGTTCGCATTGAAATCGATGCTGCCTGCCGGCACGGCGAGCTGAAAATCTCTGAAGGGCGTGAGACACCTGGAGGCCTGCCACACCGTTCCAATGCAGCATCAATCTTAATGTGCTCGCTCTTCGATCTTGCCATGTGCAGATACAGGCATTCTGCGTTGAGTGCTTGCGAGACGGAATAACGGCAATTTGGTGCATGAAATTGTCACATTCGTTCCGTGTAGTTGACTTTGTCGTCGGTAATCGCCGATATGTCGAGAGTATTTACCTAGTTAAGCGGGGAATCTGTCATTCGGTCGATTAATGACAGTTGTTGAGGTAAAGTGGAAGTGGCCCGCATTCTTAAGGGCGAGGCAATCGTATTTTACGATTAGCACCAGTGCTTCAAGTGGTGCAATAAGAATAAGGGTTCCAAACTTCTGGAAGAATTTCCTTGTGCTCTTCGCAATCTCTCAAGTTTGACAACCAATTGAGCGAACACGCTGAGGTGGCAGTTGATTGCTTTTGACACTCTTGAAGGCTGAGCATGGCGAGGAGAACAAAAAACTATTTTATTGCTTTTTTTCTTACTTCACAAAAGGCGTACCAACTCGTATGTAAATTCGGCAGTAAATTGGGAATGTATCAAGAATAGAGAGGTTTTCTTGCCATGGGTGGAGTTCTGACGTCCAACGCGCAAGTTTGACGGGTAAATGTGGGAAATATGTATTCGGCCAACAGAAGTCTCGGTCGTAAAGTTTACTATTTCAAGATGTCGTCACTGCGACCCGTTTGGTTGGGTTTTCTTTCGTTTTGAGGGGTTGCCCGACTCCAAACTCGTTTCTGACACCGCCCAAGTGCAGTCATTTGGTAGGGCTTGAATAAACGTGCGGTTGAGTCGTAAGCGATGAAAATTTATGTTTTGATTAAATTTACTTTTTTTACTTCTCCGAAAGGATACATAGATGAGCAGAATATTGATGATGAAAATTTGATCCTATCCAGCGTCCTGTGTGAACGTCTAAGGCCTCAACAATTGTCGTTAAACACACTACAAATCGGCTATAGACCACATTTTCACACTAAGGCATTTCCTGGAGAGGACTAGCGAGTTTCAGATCGATACATACCACCTCTTCATCGATCTTAAAGCCGCATACGACAGAATTTTTCGCAGGGAACTATTCGAAGCGATGACCGAATTTGGGATCCCCGAAAAATTTATCCGGTTGTGTCGTACAACGCTAACACATACGCGATGCACCGTACAGTTCGGCTTAAGGACTTCCAAGTCATTTGAAACCTTTTGCACCGGATTTTTGTTAGGAGAATTGATGTCGCATGACTTGCTACCTATGTCTTGTATCTGGTACTGGTAAAAATAGTGCGGCTGGCAGCTGTATCTGTATCTTCTACAAATCAGTACAACTGTTGGTGTACGCAGATGGTATTGATATCGCTCGTTCTCAGAGTACCGCAGTGGAATCTTTAACGCCTATTGAAGAACAGGCGAAACGAACTGGTCTCAGGGTCAATGAGGACAAAACGAAATATATAGGGCAAAATGTTACAGTCGACAGCTACAATTCTGAGATAGTGAAGGAGTTTGTATATCCATATATATGTATACCAGGATATGGATATAGTCCAGGAGCCAAAAATCCGTCCACTACAATGGCACAGTCACACGATCGCATGCTATGCTCCAGCTAAGAGGGCGTGTGAATCCGAGCATTTTTCAATTGCTTAGTATCGCGCCCTCCATCGCCAACTGAAAGGGACGAACAAAGTGTGTGTATTTATTTATACTTAGCACCTGTTAAATCGAATGAATTACATTTTGATTTAATGTTTCTTATTTGAATCAATTCACTTTTATGGATTTCTTGACCATCGTCATCAGTACTTCTATCAATTTAGAAATTTTTAAAAACGTAAATTCGACTTAATCATTTTATTAAACAAACACATATACAGTACCTCACAAAATTGAGCATACACCTATCATTACTTCATATTCGTGCTGTTTTAAGGCCGACCACTTTTTTGTTTTATTTTTTTGGTATACAATCATAACTGAATACATATCTTAAACAAGAGTATATGCCAAATTCACAGAAAGGCGACTTCCTACCGGTACTTTTCGCATGAAAAAGGAAACAACCCCTGAAATCGACACACAAAATTGAGCATACAGATGTCATGTGTGCGTTATACACAAGCTTCGCAGAATCGATACATGCAAATTTTTTCAGGAATGAAGCAACAAATGTCCCTGATGATCATTTCTTCACACGCTTTTGAACTGAAAAGACCGATATTCTCTTCTTTGTGCGAAAATATTGAAAATATGCGAAAACCGACTACTTTGTCAACGAGAATGCTCATAATTAAGCTATTTTGCGAGGGGAAGTGGATGCGAAAAATAGGAGAAACTGTAGGGCGATCGCATGCAACGGTACAAAAAACAATAAACAATTATAGATATGAAGGGACACTAAAAAACAGACCTGGAAGGGGAAGAAAAAAATTGCTCTCAGAACAAAACGAGCGGTATATTGTTCGGACAATCAAGTCCAATCCGAAATCTAGCGTTCCAAACTGAGGTGTCATCCGTAATTAATAAGCCTCTATCAGTGGAAACCGTTCGCAGAGTCTTGAGAAAGAATAATTTAAATGGTAGGATAGCCCGAAGAAAGCCGTACATTTCCCTAGTTAATAATAAGAAAAGATTGGGGTTTGCTAGACAATATGTAAACCACCCGGAAAGCTTCTGGGAAAGTGTTTTGTTTTCAGATGAAACAAAAATAAATTTATTTGGGTCGGATGGCCAACAAATTGTTTGGAGGGAACCAAATACAGCTCTGAAAGCTAAAAGCTAAGCTGCTCCAATAAGCAGGAGCTAAAAGCAAAAATTCAGGCAGCTTGAGAAGGGATTCAGCCATCTTTTACTGAAAAACTGGTAAAATCCATGCCACGGCGGTTACAAGCTGTCATAGATGCTGAAGGAGGTGCCACGCGTTACTGAAATTTTATTTGTAACTGTGTTTGTTTTGTGTTTTAGTCGTAACTCGAATTTACTTTAAATATATGCTCAATTTTGTGTGTTAAAATCAAGTGCCTTTTTTTATTTTGCTTAGAAATAGAAAGTTTCTTTTTTTATTTTCATATTTTTGTTTATGGTTTTTAGCAATTGAAATATGTCAATTCGAACTGCATTTAAGTTTTATTAATTAACTACTTTTTGTAAGGCGAAAAGGATAAAAATATGTTTAAGCTGTGAGTGTATGCTCAATTTTGTGAGGTACGGACATATACATGTATAACTCAAAACAACCATTTTAGAATATTTATTCCGACATACTCAATGGAAACTACCCCAAATAACATGTTGAACTTTCAAATTGACAGTCAGCTTTTGAATGACAGCTTAGGAATGTGTGTGGAATATAACATGAACATGGCCAGAACTATTAAAACAACAAAGTTGATATAGAGTCGAGTTGATATAGATATAGAGTCACAATACCGATACATAAACGCCTATAAAGCGACTCGTCTCTCCAAACGCCTTGGGTCGGTTCACTCAAACTTTTGTAATCGGGGTGATTATTCGAAGTCGAGGGAGTGATCGGAATTGTCATCAATTATTTCATGTCGATTGAAATTTTTGGCAATAACTGTCTTTCTATCACCATTTTGAAGATAGCAGTCCATACGGTATTTAGTCACTTAATTATATATTCGCCAAGGACGTATAATTTCTCTTATCCAATGTTCTTGGCTTTCAGACAGAAATATTTACATGATTCAGGTGTCAATGGTTGCTTCGTTATTCAAGGTGGCGCATAATTGCTCATTCATCCTATTCATCCTATTGGAAAATAGAAATATAGGCGCAAATTCATACTCAGCTCAGTAATGGTGCCTAAGGTCGACTGTAGTTATAACTGGCTCTAAATAAAAAAAACTACTTTTCGATATTCATAGACATGTTTATGCCTATGCATTCGGGATTTTCGATGTCCAGTAAGCAAATATCGATGTTTTAACATAGATGTTTAAGTTCATCAAATATCGGATAATCGATGTTAGGAACAAAATATCGATGTAAGCAAAAGAAAACCTACTATTAACTGGGGATTTTGAATAATTTTCTGGACTTTCAACATTATCATGCAGGCATTTCGTAGAAACAACCCTGAACTAGAGAGTTCTTAGAATTGCTTCATGGTTTGTTTGGACTTGAGTCTGACCCCTACATTCGCTTTTCGGAGTATACAGAATCCTTTCAGTTTCTTGGTATTTTGCTGTTTTTTCATTCTTGGTTCTTGACGTGAAGAATTCATGTTGATTATGTACATACATTATGTAGATAGTTTTTGCCCTAATAATCGAAATTACAGTGCAGTCCCGATTTTTGCAACCAATGTAATGGACCTATTTTCGATTTTTGCAAATTTGAAATTGTACTTCTCAAAATGTATACCAATATTCATATACATATGTGTGTTCGCTTTACTGTACAATGTAACAGCAGGAGAGAAGTGTTAACGACATCATAAATCGTTCCGAAATGAAGTCCATAGAGTACTATAGAGAGTGAAGTTGGCAGTACTATAGGCCAACTTCACAGCTGATAATCAGCTGTCCTTGTATATCGACGAATTTGAGTGACTTTGGTGGTTATACACGAAATACTACTTATCTCCCCTTTTTTCATGAAAGGAGTCAAAAGCGACTACATTCACTAAACATTGGAAAAAAGTGATCAGAACTCAGAAGAGAAGAATACTGTGTTCCTTTGCTTTTAATCCCGGTTACAATTTTGTCTGAAGGATCTGTCATTAAAATATTGACAGCAATGACATCTCTGAATAGATCTTAGAAAATCTAACAAAATGTAGAAGCCCGAGAAGAAGAAGTTTCCGATGACAGATAGTGCGGACATGGAAGTTATTAATATCCCTGCAAGCCCAACTACCAAGCGATCTTTTGCCAAGCAACTGCTGAGTTTTACATGTTATGTAAAAAAATTCATGATATTTTATTTATACATTATATAGTATATTGTGTAAGTTATTTTAGAGTGTTTAAAATAACACGATTCTTGCAACATGTTATGTTTTTCTATAACATCGATGTTTTGAGTTCGATTATTATCGGTTATCGATGTTCAGCCAACGATGTTAACATCGACATCAACATCGATATTTTGCAAACATTATTCATCCCTACTATGCATATGTAGTATCTACTAAAAAGCGTTACTGTAAAGTGATTTTATCAACCAAACCCAAATTCCAGAGAAATCTATTACTTTTAAGTGATTATGATCGAATTTTCAAAGAAAAACTAATCCAAATTAAGGAAAAAACCAATTGAATGTATTACAGGTTTTTTATTTAAGATTAATTGAGGCTATCGGAGCAAGAGTGGCCTATACCCGACTAATTGAAATGATGCTGACCACAGAGCTCTGAGGGCTCAAAAATTTAAATTTCCTACTGGAAATGGCGTTACCATCGCGTATACCAACTGTCGATGCTTTAGATGGAAAAGTAGCATTTCTATAAAATTGCTGCTTTCTTTCGTCTAACTCCGCAGCTGTGAACTGAAATTTAATGAAAAAAGGGTGTAGTAAAATATTTTTTCTTTATAATTCTGTCCACTGCTACTGCAAGTACAAACGTAGTAGTACGTGTCAATAGAAAAAGGGACAAGTTAACTTGCTAATAAGTCTTAACAACATCGAGTTGATGGGCATTTCTCAAAAAAAAAGGCAAAGCCACCAGCAATTGTAGATTTGTTGGAAGTGTAGTGAACGATTAGTTTGTGTTTCTTCCACTTTCAACACTTCAATTAAAAATGCTATCGTAATTTTATTGAATCAGTACCGCGAATAAAATTCTTCCTCTTCTAACTCTTCGAATGGATTCGATCGCGGTTTGTATATATTTGGCCGCGAAATTCATTCAAATTCTCAATCAAATATCTCAAAATCTCGCTGCACTGGAAACATTGTCAAAAAAAAAAGCAAACAACTTTAAGAAATCGAATCTGATAAACGCTCAAAGCCAAATTTATTTTTTAAAATTACGTTTTACTTATTTTAAATTTAAGGCCAACTTTAACCTTAGAGTTTACTTTAAGATGACTATGAATAACAAAAGGTCCGCTTTAAGTTAAATAGGTGAATAAATTCTCTTAAAGTCGACTTTAAATAACTATGAATTTGCGACATATGTTTTAGTGATGGAAATCTTTATTTGAACTTTAAAATTCGTCTGTTAAGTGGAAAAGTTGTTGCAAAAATGCATTTGCAAGAATGATAACATCTTCCAATTTTGCGCCACCTTGTACTTCAGATACATACTATGTTACTATCTAAGGCTGGCTTGTGTACTTGATAAATCAATTTTTAATGAAAAATCTTCCACCACCATCAGTTAATAAAATCAACACAATCCCTCCATCAACTCCGGTTCAAAGTGCAGGAAAGCTTGAAGTTTGACAACGATACATCTTATAATACTGCACAAGGCGAATGAAATGGATACTCTTTACTATCCTCAATCAAAGACTTTGAGTCTACACGCATGAGAATCCACCGCAATTCAAATCTAATCAAACACATTGCATCAAAGGTGGAATCGATTGAATGCAACTAGCACCCTTCGAAAGCACACCAACCAGACTTCGCCCGCACTTCAATAAGCTCCCGCGTCCCACAGAATCTCAATAGACACCTGGCCACCTTCTTTAAATTAAATTCAAACCCCAGCCAAACTGAGAGCTACTCATAAGACGCACCGCTGCGGCTGCGGTTGCTACTGTGACTGCGACGGCGCACTAATTATCTATTCCACGGAGTTCGAAGCGTTCCGAGTGATTGATTGTTTCCTTTATTACTAAATATATGATGTTGCCAGATAATGTCACACAAATCACATATCAACGATGAGATTGTTTCTCATGGCCAAATTCGAATTCGAAGCCGAAACCGAAACCGAAACCGACTCCCGAATCCATCAGCAGACCACAAACATCAGCTTCACGTGTACAAACGGATACCGCAGACTTTCCGACGCATAAATATGATCACTCTTGTCGATATCTGCTGACAGTCAGCAGAAGTGCGGCCACTTGAAAGAGCGCCTCCTCCATCGGATCACGGATCACGTGGATGTATTAACAATAATTTAATTACCCTATTCTGTCGAACTGATAACTGGGAGAATTAAGACATTAGACATATCAATGCACCTTCGGCTCGGACGTGCCCATATCGCATGGGAACCAAGGAGCGAGCTGCATGGGCGCACAGTCCCTCAGCCATGGCAGCATGGTAGTGTGTGTTCCAGACGAGTCCTTATTAGGCATTCAGGAGGGATTGCATTTTTTCGAAATTCCTCAGAAGTTACCCTTTGCAACGCGCACAGTAGCGTGCGCACTCACCGACAAAGAGTGTGTGTCCGATACACTCAGACGTCCCCGAGACGATGATGACTGTGCTCATGATGGCCACGATGGTCATGATGATGATGGTGGGTACACAATTTTGGGCATAATTCACCGATCGATCGATTGATCCGCGCTGTGTCGTGATGTTGGCTTCGCAATAAATTAATGATTCCGCGGACAGTGGTCAACTGTCTGATAGGTGATCAATGAATTCAGATTCCGTCGATTGGATCACATGGCCAGGAGCTGAGCTTGTGCGAGCGAGTTCCATGTTGAGGGTGGCAAGGCGCGGCGCGCCGGCCGGTTGCCGGTTAGTTCGGGGGACCGATGTGTAGGAAGGAGCGCATTCGTTTTCTACTTAACACACAAAAGACCTGAATAATAAATTTGGCAGGCGATTCGTCGAAACCGCCTCGCCGCCACAAAACAAATGCAAACAGTATTGGCTTTGGCTTTGGCTCTGGCGTTGGAGTTGGCGTTGACGATACACACACACAGTGTGCTCGAACTTCACGTGCGACTGTCATGAGAAGTACTCCCGACTGCGGCACTGTGACACATTAGTGTGCCTCCTCAAATTCGCAAATCGGTGTCACCACCTCGACTGCGACTGTGGGCGCAGGCAGCAGTTGTTTGGGTAATTTAATTGTGATCATGCTCACGCGGAGCGACGAGGGTTGGAGTCTGGCCCAAAGTCACACTTTGAATATTTTATATTCTAATTCAATTATTGGCATTGTTCGGCTTTTACGGCTCGAATCTGATTTAAATTCAGCTCGATCGGCCACTCAAAAGATGGGAACTCAATTTGCAAGAGAATACACCAAATGAGCGTAATGATCAATAAAATCGCTGTGTGCACTGACTGTGATAAGGACGACAGGCGTGGTGCGGTGGCGCGGCGTTGGGAGCTTTTCTTTTGTCCAGCCGGGTTGGTGGTCTCTGCAAGAGGTGCTCGTTGGACTGCTTGATTGGGTTGGATGGGTGGGTGGAGAAGTTCAAGGCGACTTTGCTTTAGATGGTGATCGTGTCAGATGGAGTGGCTGGGAGAGAAACAGATAGGTCTGGGGTCTACTTTGAAAGGGGGAATTTTCTCTAAGGTTTGATTTCAATGAGTTCACACTTGTCTTAAAAGCATGCGACGAACCGCCTTGAGCGGGAAGTTATAATCTCGAGCAGATAATCAAGTCAGATATCCTTAAAAACGATGATTATAATGAAAGGAGCGACACAGCCTGTGGAAGTAACCACAGCGAAGGCTTTGTGAGGTTTGCTTGAGAGGGAGATATGACGAGAACAAGGGAAAAGGATATCGGGCCTAAGCAGAGCTGTAAAGTACTTCAGAATTATCGGACCTCAGTACATTATAAGTACGAGTACCAAGTACTGCATATATTGGATACAGGAAAGTCCAAAAATGCCAAACATTCTTTCTTATATCCGTTTTTTCTTATACCCTATACACGGATATAAGAAATAAACGAATATAAGAAAAAAAAGAAAGAAGAGTTTAATAAAAGTTTTTATAAAGAAAACATTGCATTTTATATTAAAAAAATACGACGTAGGAAAAAAGGTACATATCTATGTTTGCATTCAAAATTCATGAATATATCTACTAATGCCCGTTTTCACTGTGAAAACGAAATTTGTATTAAATCTGAGTTAATCCTTGGACCGACACTTAAGCTTATTAATGAACAACATAAAATAGTTACATTTGCTTATACACCATAAATAAGGAAGAACAACTGAAAAGGAACTATACACAAAACCTTATAATTTGAAATCGTCTGTAGACTTTTGTGACTACTAGGTTAACAATATCCAGTACATAACACATCTTTGCACATAATGAATTAATTAATAAATAATAAGTCTAGTTTCGAATAGGCATAAAAGACGAGAGTACATAGGCAGAAGGCAGGAGGAGCAAAGTCATTGATATCAGTCTGATGAGTTGAACTCTGTCAAGGAGCGTCTCCACACTGAGGTGGAAGTGGCTAAAATGGGTCAAATAGTTAATCAGGACATAATATTTGCGATTGTGTAGGTGTCACTCTCATATTTTTATGTTCGATATTAATGTTTTAGACAACTTCATTGGATTTGTTTTAATACAAAAATTAACTAAGTACATATGTTCAATCATAATAATAATAATAATATGGGTAGCGCGACAGTCCGAGGTGGACCTGGGCTTAGCTTCTCAGCAACCACTCGTGCTGTGCGTGCTATTGTTCTTTCGCTAGTGTTCAATCAATGGTGCAAAAACACATTTTTCACCGAATGAAAGAAACAATGAAAATAATCGATTACAAAACATAAATGAAATTGTTAGCAGAGACCCGCTGGGTATACGAAAAGTTGCATACTTATGAATGCAAAATCATTTAAAAAATCAAGTAAATTATCAAATACATCAACCAAACCTACAAATGCTCTAAAAAAAACATGAACAAATTCTGTTAGGCGCTTAATATTGTAAACCACATACACCAAGCTAATAGTGGTTATGCTAAGTTAAGACGTATGTTTTCCGATCACAATAGGAAATATATGTGTTACTCTTACTTTTTGAACAAGTGTTTTATGCGTAAGCTACTGTCTCCTTTAAACCCATGCAATTCAATGGCCATGCACAAGATATTACATCGGACTCATTGGTAAAATTAAAGAAGTGAGAGGATCATAATAACGTAAAACTTAAAACGAACCCGCGTAATTATCAGAATGTGAAGATATTGGGTGGTGTGAATAAAAACTGAGAAGACATTCCGAGTAAGAACACATGAGTCGAGTATGTTCGTTAAAGGAAATACTCAATTTGGTGTGAATACAAAATTTCCTCAATGTAGGTACCAGAGATAATGGATGATAGAGATATCCAACTTCGGCCATTTTTTTCCCCTAGCCCACAACGAAGATGTAGTGGTAATCCCTTGTATTTCACTTATACATTTACAGCGCTCGCCAATTCACCACAATATAAAGGCCGATTCGTGAATTTTGCGGGAAAAAGCGGCAGATTCATGAATTAAGTGGGAATCCATGTACTTTCCATGTAACGTACATGGGTATGTTGTTCGGAGGGTGTTCAAAAGTTGACTAGTATTTCTAAGGGAATTTTCTTACATTGTTATATGGACTTTCGTGAATACAATGTATTGCAATGTCCATTTAACTGGAACTATTTGACTTTAAATTAATTCTTAAGTGTATATATAGCCTGTTCATAAACCATACCTGACAAATTAACTCAAAAAATGAAGCTCGCTTTATACACTTAAATCATGAATTCTGAAAAACTCATGAATTCAATTTAAACAATTTGATAAGAACAATGGCAATATATTGCAACTTTTACTAATGCTAAAAAATGGTTGTCAAAACATCTTATTTGTGATTCACGCTTCAATAATATTTTTATTATTGGTTAACTGAACGTGTGAATGTATTATTAATTTTTATTCGTATGAAAAAATTCACACTATGTTGTGCTTTCATTAATTATGTCCAAGTATTTCAGATTGTAAATTGCTCAAAGTTTTAATGAATCGACTTCATGAACATAAGCTTTGTTCGTTCGTTTACCCCTCCATACTGTGTTGAAAATTGAACACCGAAATTTGAAAAAACTTTCAAGTAACAAGCGAATTTTCAAATGAGAACTCAAATTCACTCCAATACTAAGGTGGGGAAGGGTATCAGCTGTTCCACAGCTGTTCTCAAGAGCTCACACGTATTCACAGACAGGGGACAAAAAGCGTATAAAAAACGCTGTCAGATGAAATCAAGGGGCAAGGGAGGTAGAAGCTGGATATCTCTATTATAGGTTATCTCTGGTAGGTCCCCTTCCTTCAGTTGACGTTTGAAAACTAGAGTTCTTGGCGTTTAAGGGTGAGTGCAAAGTCGGGTTAAGGTGGGTGCAAAGTATATGGAATAATGTTTTAAACATACAATCGCGAAAAACAACATTTTTAACTCATGTCCTTTCGGGGACACAGGGGATAATTTCAAGAACGTGTATAGATTCGAGTTTGATAACATGGAATTGTTCAGTACTCTTTGCCTTTCCGATATTTCTGAAGAAACCGGCGCCTTTGGTTGTTTTTGGTTTTTTTAATGTGATGGGAAGTTTGTCCGTATTTTCTTGCACGGCCTTCATGTTACCATTTTTTACTTTATTTGTGAGATTTTCAAATTAAATCCATGGATTTTTTTATTTCTTCTTCCACAGCTTTATTCTTTATTTTTCATGTCTGGAGTTTGGCTTTTTCCAGCAAACACGGAATATTGCAAACATTTGATGAAATCGTCATCGTTCAGTCCAGATTTCCCTTTTTTGAGAATTAAGGTTTAATACGTCAAAGTATTCCTCTTCCGATGTAGCATTTTCCATTATTTTAAATTGCGTTCACTTTTTTTCTCTTGAAGCACACTCAACTTCCACAAGAGAGTTCTCCACTCATTCCATCTGTATTCACACCAAAACGGAGGAAAGACTAAGCTGTCAAAATATCTGAGCGGAGACGATTCGTTAAACTGAACGAAATAAATTTGTATTCACACCTGATGGAGCCTTTACTCCAAAATGCTGAGGAAATGCTCTCACTCAGTTTTTATTCACACCGCCCATTGTGTTTCAGTCATTTTCCAGATTCGGCGATCTACCGATAACAATGGGTGGTGTGAATAAAAACTGAGTGTGAGCATTTCCTCAGCGAAGAAGTGTTGGCAGCATACGTGAAACAACAGGCATGGTCTGATAGTGAAGCCGGCGATTTTTCCCATGCTGTGAGGTGTTTCATTTTATTGACAAGATCAGTTAGTGTGAATTTGAGAAGACGTTGCGAATATTGAACGGACAACTTTTTTACAAGCTGTAAACAAAAGACGTACATTTGTACTAGCCGAATTTTGTAATCCAAAAGGAAGTGCAGTAGAATCATCAGTCTTTGATTTCAGCAGCTCATATATTCCGAAAAGGAACAAATCGGTTGTGGTTCTTTCCACTTCCCATTATAGAATCGAAATTGATGGTCCTAAAAGAAAGCCAAATAAGATATGATACTCTATTACAACAGGAGCAAGGGAGCTGTTGACAATTTGGACACGTATCTTAGAGAAGAACAAAGAGGTGGCTTGTAGCTTTTTTTTTATAACATTGTGGATGTGGGTACTGTACCAACTTGGTGTGTGCTTGAAGACAGCTTTCTAAAGATCGTTCCAGCTGGAGAGGCTTGTTGGTCGAGGCCCAGGTCCACCCCGGACTGTAGCGCCCCCTGAAGAAAAAGAAGAAGGATATGGCTGCATTTTCAGCATTCGTGATCTACATGGAAAATAGGTAATTCACGGTTGAACACATCAAGAAACCGTAGAAGGTTGTTCCTACAACAGTTGAGTGCACAATTAGCCATAGCAGAAATCAAGAATCATTCACAAAATGCACAAATCATGTTCCATCTCGTTGTGGAATTGAAAGTATGTTGGGCAACCCAGACTGTTGAAAATCTTCCACTAAGAGCTCAAGAAGAATGTGCCAATTCTGGCGGAATCAACCAGAAGGGGGATTGTTAGCTGTTATTTGAGTCCCGGCCGCTGACATTCCCTTGGTTCTTGAGGGTTTTGAACTCTTGTCAATGAAAGGACTAAATTTGATGACGACTCTTTATTTTATATATAGTTTTCAATTGAAAAACGTTTGGTTGAAATTCCTAAGAAGATGTTGTTGTTACAATTAGTACATAAATTATTTCATTAAACTTACTTTATGGTGCAGAAACCAAGGGATTACTTTTTGAAATTGGGATTAGATAGGGTTGCAAAATGAAATGTTTGGCAAGATCTTTTAATAACGAGGCAGCAGATTGCATCATCATCATCATCATCACCGTTTGACCCGCATAATCCACTAAAGGGGTCGCGGGGGTAAACCACGAACGAGAGATCTCCAGGCAATTGATCCTCCAGCAGATGGCTCACGGTAGAAATTCAATAGACATTTTTAGTAATAGAAGAAAGAAAACAAGTTCAGAAATTCTTATCAATATTCAGTGTAATAGATTATAAGTAAATAAATGAGGAGTTGCCAGTGGCGGTAACAGTTACTTATAGATAGAAGAGATAAATCGCAAAAGCTACTTGTAAATTTTAACCCAAAAACAAAAAAGAACACCGAAGATACGGTTTCTTTTCAAAATTTCTAAGATCGGGACATAGGAGTCAAAGTACAGATGCAAATCACACAATGTATGGAAAGACAAATTCTATGAGTGTATAAAGAGACAAGATGATTATATGTACGAACATTTTGTTGGTAGGGCGCAATACTCTTCATCGAGGCTCTTATATAAAATTCTAAACCACTCACTGGGGACCAATAACTTTTTTAACACTGAGCTGACTACCAGTCAAATAAGTCAAATATTTAAAGAGAGGACTGAACATTTAGGACTTAACCACATCATCTGCACCCTTTGCAATCGCAACGATGTTGAAAATATGTACCACCCTGTCGGGGTTTCTCCAATTTTACTCGAATTACGTCTACTCTCTACTTCTGTACGGAATCTCTCACACTTGATGAAGCCAAGCAAGTCTTAAATGGGACAATGGGATGGAATCTGCTTTTCCGGTTTCTTAACCATGCCAGTTGGTCGCCGTGACGTAGTGGGTAAGTGCGTCGACTCCTACGTAGAGGGTGCCAGGTTCTATACCCGAATTTACCACCTATCATAATTTTATCATATTTTAATTTTTTTTTATTTAAGGCTCCACCTCTTTCGAGTCACTGACAATGCTCAAAGAGTATTCCTGTCTTGAAAAAGATTCTCAAATTTGCCGTTCGGAGGTCCCTTCCTCGCGTGAAAGAACAATAGCACGCTCAACACGAGTGGTTCCTGCGAAGCTAGGCCCAGGTCCACCTCGAACTTTCGCGCCAGCCATATATACATATATATATATATATAACCATGCCATTAATTACCGAAATAGCTTTAATTAGTTCTTCTTATATTTATGTAGCGTTACTGTACTAGAATTTCTTCACTTAGCTTTGATTTGTTTATATCGATAGCTAAACTGAATTATATAGCCTCTTTTTATACTTATAGTTATGAAATAATGCAACTCTCAAGAGAGGGCACGTTGCCATGTTATATTTTTTTTTATATTTAAATTTGTAATCATAATACGATTAATAAAGAATGAATAAAAATACTAAAAATAATAATAATTTAACTCAAAATATATTAACCTGAAAATTAAAAACATACCCGGGTATGTGGATGTAGACACAAGGGTTAAGCAAGCTTTCCACAATAGAAAGTCAGACACATTCATCTCTTCAGATAAGCTTAAACACAATTTCTGACATAGGGAGCAGAAAAAGATGAAGTATTACAGAAATAGCGGACTTCACAGCTGATTGCCACCTAGTCCATCAACGAATTTGAGAGCCTTTTTGACAGATGAATTTTTGACGGTTATTCACGAACTAACGTAAATGCCGTCCTCTGATTGGTCAATTTGGTTAAAGAAGTTGTCAAAAATCTTCAAGAGCAAGAGAGGTAAAAGTGGGACATCTCTGTAATACTTCATTTCTGATTGGGAGGTGATGTACATCAAGTCACCGCTCACTGCAAAAAGTGAAATCCACTCTACCGATCACCAGAATAGCTCCCTTTATTCCCACACGTCCGAAACCCTTCTCGTTTGATTTGCTCATTCTTTTGGCGCTCCACGCTTGATTAATGAATATCCTCGCCATCCTCAAAGGATAACCACCAAAACACACCGCCACCGCTGCCGCAAGCATCGCACATCGAGAAGGCACACCAACACCGATGGAACGTGAACGTGATTGTTTTACAACTTGGCGATTTTTCCAAGGTGATAAATCCCTGCTGCAACACATCGAGACCAATGACTGCCGGATGCTCGCATAGGTGTCCTTTCCCTTCCTTTCGTTTTGGTTTATGAGTGCACCATTACAAACCGCCGCGCCGTCGCTGTGTGGGGCCCTGGCACGTTTTGCCTCGCCACTAACACGCAACCATCATCTGATGACAAATTGCTACAGAATGAGGCATTAGATCGGATGCAACGATTAACGTTGCCGCGCCTATTACAAATTCACTTCGCATTGCACTCCAAAGGACACGAGGAATCGTTCATCCAATTGTGCATCGTCAGCACTGAGGATGGGGAGAAATGAAAAAGGAGAGAAAAACCAACGGAATTGTCGCACATAAAAAAAAGGACGAAACATTCCGTGGCATTTGCGCTGGTATCGGGAAATTTATTCCTGCGTTCCCACCCAGGACGATACTTAACGTAATTTAGTGACTTCACAAAAAAAAAAATGCGCTCTTCCTCTTGCTCCTTCTCCTGGTGTGTCCGTGTATGTGCCGGCAGGACTCGCAAATTGTGGCCAGCAGCAGCAACACAGATATAAATAATTCATTTGAAGTGTAGACCATTAACAGTGGAGCGCACTGGCACTGCCCACTTCACAGTATGTGGGAGAGAAAATCGAACGGCAATCAGGACGATGATGCCAAAAAGCAACCTCACACACTACGTGTGTGTCCTCCTCTCTCCTCCTCCCACCTCCCACCACCCATGGCCGGGAGTAGTCGTCGCCGTTGGGGGTGGATTGCTCCTGACTCCTGGCTTCTTATTTTTTTTATGGTTCAATTGCGGGGACGAACATATTTCAGGGATGTATTACGTATTGTTATTATTTTTTTGCTGGTCGTCGACGTTCCGGTCGCTGGCGGTTTTTTATGCGAACGAGTCTGGAGTGTTTTGCGCTCGTGGTCAGTGTGGTGTGGAGTCGTGGCAGGGGGCGGAGCCGGCCGGCGGTTGGGGGGCGATCAAATTAAGGCGAACATGGAAAATATGTTGACCTGGAGGCGGGGTGGCCTCCTCTGAGTGGTATTATGGTGAAGATTAAAAAATATTCCGCTGAGCTTTGCTGGATTTTCGGGAAAGCACACATGCGCGGGGGGGCTTGTCTGAAAGGGGATATCTTCTTAACCTTTTGACGGGTCTTTGGGGTGGTGTGTGTTCGTATTGACTGTTGATTAAGTCTGGATTGTTAAAAGGTTTTTTTTTTCTACTCATTGGAAGCAATCGAACTCGGATAATGTATTCGTTGTGCAATAACAATGACGAGTGAAAGCTGGGGTCTCGGGGAACTCTGAATTTAAAGGCGGTCATTTCTGAAGATGGGATAGAAAATGGAGTAGAAATGGGCCATCGGTGCTACAAAATTGACTCACCTTCCAGGCAGCTTCATGGAGAATACGCGATCGTCTGAATGTCTGTTTGACCATGTTTAGGTCAACGGTGTGGTGAACAACTTTTGCCAATAATCTGATAAGTACTCATCACGTGAGTTTACAGGCTGAAGAGCGATATTCAAACTCCATCAAATCATGGAAGGGACTCAAGAAGTGACAGACAAGCAGCCGCTACGTAAGTATTCCACGGTTTCAAGGCTGCATGTGACTGTTGACCTTTTTGTCCAACCCGTCACTCAAGATTCTTCAAGGTTTTACTCATGTGACTTCTCTACCCTCATTCTCGAAAAGATCGTGGACAAATCACCGTTCTAGACTTCTAGAAAATGCGAGCAGTGAAGTCTAGTTTCGAATAGGCATAAGCGGGGTGGCTCCCTTACCTATTTAATCACTTAAATATTGCTTGGCAGTCAAGTGGAAGACGAGAGTACATAGCCAAATGGCTGGAGGAGCGAAGTCGTTGATCTCAGTGTGATTAGTCGAACACAGGGTACTGTCAAGGACGTCTCGACGATGGGGTGGAAGTGGATAATAGTTAATCAGGACAGTTTATACTGCTTCGAGAAAGAATACGTAATCGTTTATTCTGTTATTTTGTTCTGAATGTCACAGGAGGGAGCTATAACTTCGAGGTGGTCAAGGTCTCTATCGATCAGGGCTCTGCGTTAAGCCAAAAATATAAAATGGGTACCGAAATCATACGCAGAAGAACTCCTGTTAATAACTTTTTTTCGGCCAAGAGGTCGAGTAATGGAGTTCTCTCTCGAAGGACTTCCTAAACCCCATTCATACTCTATGCGACAGAAGCCATTGAAGAACTCTGAAGTCTTTTCGAGAGAACATTTCTTCGTGCCATCTTTGGTCCTAGTCTTCACTGATAACTGAAGTAACGATGAAGACGAAGATGGAACCACAGGCGTTGATGGCGATTGAAGGAACAGAGTCAATCACATGGCTGGGATGAGCTACGGTATGAAGCCAGACGCCTATGAATCCAACTCCTAAGGTGGCTAGGATGGCGTATGGACTACTTAATAAGTGCCCAAAGAATATAAGACTTTCAGTCAGTATAACAACGATGCGAATCCCAAGTCCATGTTCTCTTCGAAAGAAAATGTCTGCGTTCGATCTATGGTCCTGTTTACGTTGACGGCAGAAGGAGAAGATTTTACCACCAATTTTAAAGGCTGTACAGCGATATTAGTCAGCCAGGTGTCTTTGTTTCCAACGCCACCTTGGACAATTCAATTGCGGCCGCGTGGGACAACGCAATAGAGGACACCCGCGTCTAAGGTGACACACCGGTGTTGAAGGGCCAACTTAACTTAACCAACTTTGAGTGTCAAACCGGATACAGCTAGAGATCGCCCTAGTTGGAGAGGCTGGTTGGTTGATGCCCAGGTAGTAAATAAAGAAGATGAATGTCACTATGACAACAACTGCGTTAAAGGCAGAAATGAAATATTACAGAGACGACTTCTGCCCCTCTTACTCCTTAAAAAGTTTGACAACTGTTTCTTATATCGTTTCCTCAAACCAAATTGACAATCAGAGCACGACATTCACGTTAATTCTTGAATAAACGTCATAAATGCATGAATATCTGTCAACGAGGCACTCAAATTCGTCGATGGGCTAGGGGGAATCAGCTGTGAATCTCTGTAATACTTCATTTCTGGTTAAAGGGGTAAACCCAGTTCTGATTTTGAGTAAACCAAAATATATTTTTTTTTTCATTTTTTATAAGTTGTAGATTTCAAAAGTATTGGCCGTGGCGTCGTGCATATGTGCGTCGACCCCTACGCAACTTAACCTCTATGTCTGGCTTCGATTACCGATCAAAAACAAAAGTTCACAGTGCCACCTCTTCCGAGTCACGGACAATGCTGGAAGAGTAATAACTGTATAGAAAAAGCCTCTCAAACTTGGCCGTTCGGAGTCTGCATATAACTCTAGGTCCCTTCCACTCGTGGGAGAATAATAGCACGCACAAGGCGAGTATTTGCTGTAGAAGCTAGGCCCTGCCCTCTACAGATCGAACTACAGCGAAATTTCTCTTTATGGGCACTCCTCTACAAAGGACACTTCTATTTGCGGACAATTCGCCGTGGGCCCTACATATCGGGCAATCATGATGGTCTAGTTGCTGTCCGCTATAGAGAAGTTTCACTGTATATGGATATCTGGGCTCTTCAAGAAAGTATAGAATAATATTCCGAATAAATCAAACACCAACTAAAATAAGTGTATGCATCCGCTGTGGACTTTCCCTTCGTCTTTCCGATTTGACGTTTTTATTTTTTTTTATTTATTTATTAAGAGTTAAAGTTCACACAATGCTACAAGATAATTCAATCTTTTAAAAGCATCCATAATAAATAACATATAAGAATACTGTTTGACAGTTAAATTAGCAACTGGAGTCTGAAATAATACTTTAATGATTTTTTATAAGTAAAAGTGGACGTAAAGAAGACGATTCCACAGGCGAATTGCACACACAAAAAAGAAGTGTTCTCCAACGCAATGAGTGAAGTGGAGTAGAATTAGTTTCAGACCACGTGTTGAATGTACAAATGTGAGCGCATCGTGCAAATAATCAGGACATTTATGGTGGATAATTTTATACAATTTTAGGATAATACGATAATTCAAGAAATCGTCCAAGCACAAACCCAGAATGTTAAATGAGATACACTGCAATGTCTAGGAACATTGTAAACAAAACGAATAATAATATAATATGGGTGGCGCGACAGTCCGAGGTTTACCTGGGCCTAGCTTCTCAGTAACCACTTGTATTGTGCGTGCTGTTGTTCTTTCACGCGTGGAAGGGACCTGCAGTTTAATGCCGACTCCGAACGGCGAATTTAAGAAGCTTTTTCAAGACAGGAATACTCTTTGAGCATTGTCAGTGACTCGAAAGAGGTGGAGCCCTGAATTATCAAAGGTGGTAAATTCGGGTATCGAGCCTGCCACCCCCTGCGTAGGAGTCGACGCACTTACCCACTACACCAGCCATTAAAAGCTACTTTTAACCTTCTTTTACATTCAAAGTCATCATATGGATACTTAGAACAGTTATAAGTAAATAATGGCAACAGTAAACGTTTGACTTTGAAACGACTCCCTTGGACCTGAGTTCGGAATATGTCAAAGTAGCTCTAAAGAAGTGCACGCCAAGTACCAGGCTCCTGCTGATTGGAGCTCTGGACTGCTCGGCGCCATTAGCCAGACAGACGATCAGCTTTTCAGGTCACTTTACTCTAGTCTGCAGTAGCCAGCGACTTCCCTCTGTGGTTGGGCACCCCTCCTTTGGCCGACGGTTCACAGTGTAGGAATACTTTGATTGAGAATGTGTATAAACATACAATTGCCGTGCGACTTCCCTTCTGAGTCTAGAAGTATCTTTCTTAACGGAACTGTTGATATGGACGTCAGGGATATCTGAAAATTCATCCAGAGCTCTAAATGCCTCCAGGAGTTACAGGCTTAGGTGATTGAGGCAACGCAGTAAGTCTTCGTGTCTTAATTATACTTGCTTCACTCTCTCCATTCAGAGTGGCTCCCTTAATTATTTACTCACTTAAGGATTGCTTGGCAGTCAAGTGGAAGAGAGTACATAGTCAGATGGATAAACACATAGCATTGATGGTAAAATATTACATATTTCAAGCAGTTTCTAGGTCAGTCCTGCTGTATGGGGCTCTGGTATAAGATAGGATATAAGATGTCCGATACTGTGGAACAATTTCTGCGTTATTTCTCAAAAAGCACACCAACTAACATGCTCCAAGTTGTCTCCGCTATTTACAAACACATTAAAACTGCACTCAGACTACGTATTAAAGGCGCTATCCATGGACCACGAATGGTTGTCTAGACGAATCGTGGAGTTTATTAAGAGGCAAAAATACTTTGGTTTGAAAAATGGCAAAGGCTGGCACAATCTTGCGGGTACGACCTCATCTTAAATGCATGAAATCGGAGCAATTGGATAAAAGAGCTGTGTAACCTACTATTGAAGTTGGATGAGAGAATGCATACAGATAACATCGAAAAAGTAGAAAATTCAGTGCACAGGGCAAGATATGCAAAGCTTAACCACAACCCTTGCGAAAATAATTACTTCAACGCGTAATCTGCAAAAAGGAGGACATGCTTCACTTCCTGGGAAGGTGCCCAATTGTAGGTGAGTTTAGGTGTCTTATATATGGTAAATGAACTCTGGAGCAGTCTGAAATGTAATTGATTCTAAATGGTATGAACTGCAGCAAGCTGCGCACCTGTTGTTAAAAAGCGTTAAAATAGAGAAGGGCAATAGTCGAAGCTTCTTTTTAAATAAACACAAACCAAGAGCGTGGTCAAACTCGGGCAGACGGCTTTTTGGTTTTTCTTAAATTCAAGAATTGTAAACCTATTTTTGTTGAGAAATAACAACTATTGACTACAATTTTATCTGTCTATCTAGTCAGATGGTAGGAGCAGCGAGGTCGTTGATCTCAGTGAGATTTCATGTTACATTCAGAGTAAAACAATTGGGTTTCTGAGGAGCATGTCTCGTGTTTCTGTTTCTTTGCTGTCATGCAATTTTTTTTTAATTCTTTACTCTTCCTTACCACGTTCCTGTTCCTAATTTGTTTTATGAAATATTTCCTTATCCCTTGCATTTCTTTTCTACTAAAAAGGTGTCGTTTTACTGAAGGCCATCTTTCATCGACTCATCGTAAAGACGCTGATTACCTCTTACATCCTTAAAACTGACTTCAGTTGAAGCCTCGAACGCTAGAAAAGAAATGATTTACCCGTTTTAACTTCCTTCTCCATTCAAAATGAATAAGCATACAATTGCCTCCCAACCGTCCGACCTGACATCTACACTCGTTGTCCAAGCTCGCTGTCATTCCGTCTATTCAATACAACAACCCATCACCACAACTTAACGAAACAAAGATAACTACCTTGCCGATACCTGTTGTTCAACTCAATGTTTTCATTCGTTCTCTGCCGCACCTCTTCACATGACATTCCGCCGCTGGTGGCCTCCTCTTCGCATTGACAACTCAAAAAATGTCTAGTATTTGTGTTCTTTTCTCTTTTCTCACATAAGCTCCCACCAAAAAAAAAACCGAAGTTGTCTCCAACGCTCACCTTGTGAGCAATTTGTTGCTTTTCGCGGTGCTCTGTGTGTTGTGACTTAGTTCTTGTAGCCGTACCCAATTCACAAGATTGTCTAGATCTTCGTGTTGCGAGTGAAGACCACTAACCAGTGGCTGAGAAAACAAGATCTGCTGACGTTGTCTTACTTAATCACACAGAAAGACAGAGAAATCGAAAACCAAAAGTCACCGAATTTATTGTATTCAGAGATGAGAGAGAGATGAAGATTCGCGCTGGCCACCGTCCCCGCCACTTGAAATCAGCATTCTCAACAGTAGATTGCACACATTGGTCTCGACCAAAGGCCATGAATTTCTTCTCAATCATCTACGCTGACCGATCGGAGTGTATGTGTGTGGTGTCTGGACAAGCTGCCATCGTGTCTCAATTTGGAGCAAATCATCAAAACAACAAGTGATATTATTTTCGCCCGCGAACAATCTCTATAAGTTTAATTATTGTTAGTGTTTAAGTAGAAAGTGCATGTGTGTTTAAAGAAGAGAAAATGCTTCCGAGAATTCGACGTTCCTTCTATGGGAAGTTGATAGTCTTCACGGTGGTTGTGTCCTGCTTCGTTCTCTACCTCAAAGTTGTCAATTTGAACGTCGATGGTGATGGAGTCGACTCGCAGAATAAACAAATTGCCGCACCACCCGCCGCGCTTCGTGTGTCCCGGAGCAGTTTGCAGGAGGAGGACAATTCCATCGTCACGCCATTCATCTATCCGACGGAGGAGAATATTTTCGAGAAACAAATAAAGGAAGATCTGAGCAAACAAGTGCCTGGCCTTGGTGACGAAGGACATGCTGTCACCCTTGAGGGAGATGAAAAAATTCGAGGAGACGAAATCTACAAAAAGATAGCTCTTAACGAGGTACTGAGTGAAAAATTATCCTACAATAGGACAACTCCAGACTCAAGGCTTCCACTGTGCATGAGCATCAGGTATGACCTCAATCAACTGCCCACCACCAGTGTGGTAATCATCTTCTTCAATGAACCATACTCAGTGCTGCTACGCACTGTGCACAGTGTTCTCAACACTGGGGACTCCCGGATACTGAAAGAAATTATATTGGTCGATGACGGGAGCACGAACGAGGAGCTGGGCGGGAAACTAGACTATTACGTTTCTACACGTCTTCCAAAGGGAGTTGTCAACGTGCTGCGCCTGAAGAACAGGTAAGTGAGCCTCTGCTTTTTGAATCTCTGAATATGATTAGATAATGGTTATTGTCTGCGCGTTGGCACATCGCTTAAAACTCGTCTAACCTGTCTCGCTGGAGCTGTGGTTGTCTAACATTTAACCTGCAACCAACTGATAGAGGCGCTAATCAAGTGACAAAACACGAACGCACCCAAAGAGGCGCATTTTCGTTCGCTGTAAAATCGACACACGGATTTCAGATTATGATTATGGGGCAGATGTGTGCGACGCGTAATCAAAGTGGTTACGAAAGCACGATGCTGTGTACGATGCTGGCTCGGTTTAATAGTCGAAAGCGAATTTATGTGACCTTTTGCATTTGACGGGCCCAGCACTATCACATTTTGAATTCAATCGCTGCGGTGCCGAGGTGTGATACATAATTTGTAAGCGATCGTGATTCGTGGTGGGTGCGTGATGTAGAATACTAATGCCGATCTCCGCCTGGCTCCCATTCGATGGTAATGAACTTCAAAACACAGTTACTGAGCCGGAGGGGAGCTTTCACATTCAGCGTGAATCTAGAGCGTTCGACACTTTGATCGTTCTGAGTACTAATCCGGTTTGCTTGGGTTATCTTTATCGATTCGTTACATTACACGTGACATTCTGTGTAAATGTATGAAATCCATTGATGTTGTATTATCACTTCAGAACTTGATTATTTGAGAATGGCGAACGTCGGCGAGTGTGTTTCTACACGAAACACTTACGTTAAACCGGTTGAAGCTCTTGACGCGACATCCTGGAACAGACCGCAGCATTTGGTTGTCTCATTCGATTAACCTGAGGAGACATTCGTAAGGAGAGTGGGAGAGACAAAAGATTACATCGAGATGATTCACTCAACTTATCAGGCAGCACACTAGTCACATTCCCCGGAGTTATTGACGCTCAAACAGGTCAAACAGCGCACAAAGGTGAAAACAAACATCAAGATTGTTAAGCTGTAAGCAGATTTATTAGCTGTAGCTCTGATTAAAAAAGATCTATGGCAGCACCCGAAATAAAAAAAAGAGAATATTTGATTGTGTCTAAAGATACATAATTCAAGAAATTAATGAGTTACCATTTCATTTTGTAAACTCAAACGTGCGCAAGGTGAAACGCTGTCAAGGTTTCTGTTTGACTGTGCACTTTGCTCCGAATTTCGCTTACTAATGCTGAACGCCAGAGAATATAGTTTTCACACGACAATCGACGAGTAAGAGCACTGAAGTGTCTCAAGTTATGCTTTTCGATGAATTGTCGATGAGTCGGAGGTAAATAGTCACTTCAACTAGAGTTAATCGAATCAACGTCCGATTCTTACTTCTCACGAACGATGTCGACTATGACTTCATGCGATGTGCACTTTGGATGAATTTATTGAGAGGACGTCAACGGGAATTCTGTTTTTGTCATCCATCATCAATAAGAAAAGTGTTCATGGTGTAATGCTCTGTATTCGTACACCGTTCTGCCTTTACGTACGATTTAACCGGCTCGAGATGACTGGCAATCACTACACAACGATAACACTATTATTATTATTATTATTGTTTAGGGTATATTGGACCCCGACTTTTTTGCGCCCTTTTCATACATTTGTTCTCTTATGAATATTGAGAGTTAGTCGGTAGCTATAGGCCCTTACGGCATTGCGGACGTGGCTCACTAAGACCAATAGGTTGAGTCCATTGTGCCTTTAGTAGTAGTTCTACTACCTTCTGTTCTGAGACCTTCTTGTATACTGCAACCATCTGTGCAGCTCTGTCTGCAATGTATTGTCTTTCAAAACACTGCCTTCTTTTACTTGCTAGAGCTGAGCATTCGTAGAGCATATGTTAGATAGATTCTACTTCTTCCTCATCTCTGCAGCTCCTGTTAAAGTCGTTGCGTAGTATATTCAGAGGCGATGCATCCGTGCCAATGCCACAGAGTCCGGTAAGGACTAATATGAGCGTTTGGCCTTTTTTGCCACTAAAACTGTTTAGTGATGTTGATCTCTTTTTATTCAGTGTCGGCCACAGGTTTCTTGCTATTGCTCCAATGTCAAGACCAGCCATGCGTTTAGCCAACGAGTTTTTGCTCTATCCACAGCTTTGTCTTCTAGTTTTCTTCTTATAAAGCTAAGCGGCGTGAGCGCGTAAGGGATAGCTAGAGATTCACCAAGCTCAGATTAATGATTCGCGAGACTGTCAGCTTTTTCATTCCCTTGCCCTGGTACCCAGCATAACCTAATAAGTTTCGGTGTCAAGACGTCATGTGTGTTATCGGTTTTTATTGCTGCTTGGCTTTCGGCTCTGGGCCACTTAAGGGCTCTGGGCCACTCTTGCAGGAGGGTGGAACAGATTTATTCTAGAGTATTCTTTCCGTATCCTTTAGGAATCTAAAAATGAGAGTTCATTATAGTGACTACATTTTTCCTCTGATAGTATGCGCTTGCCCAGATATCTTGCTCTATTGTGGACTAATGCCTCACAAAATCATCCTAGTATATGTCCTGGAATTTCGATAGTTTCTACACAGTATCCGCTCCCTGAGTCTGCAGTGTACTGTATACGGCTTTATTGTATACATTCCAGGTGTAGAACCGAAAATCGTTGTCCTTGTATCGTTTGCGGGTATCGTCAACTTTAATTCCGTTAGTATACGAGGCAGTTGGTTGTCTCTATACAACCATACAATTTTTTTGTCAGGCAGTTAACCTCACGCACAGTCCCGAAATAGGAGGCCAGGGCCTATTCTTTAAGCCTCGAGCGGAGGGTCCGGGTTTATCCGGTGTCGGTAACTTCGCAGAGGCTGTGAGCGCCGCCGTTGTCCCTATAGGGATCTTCTGCCGCCATCTCAATTCCATGGCCCCGACCTGGCCTTGAAAGAACCTTCTAGACCTCTGACCTTTCTAGACCTTCTAGCTCTAGAAGGACTGCCCACCAGGTAGCTCCTTCTTACTGGAGTTTCGGATGCCGCCGTTGGCCAGCTTCTCCGCCGCCATCCATAGAGAGAGATGAGCCATGTTACAGACTCACTCTCACTCCTCTCTCGTCTGCAGGCGTCAACGACGTCCCACGGGGATTGGTTACCCTATCTTCGATCGAAGATGCTCGGCTCCCAGATTTCACCACGTGGAGGTGAGAGTAGGAGTTCGTTGATAGAGGATCAGTGCAGACGCTTGTGCCTGCATGAGACGCCATATCAACGCTTTGAAATCCAGTAAGAACAAACATTCCCTTTAATTATGAAATACAACGTCGTTCAATTCTGTCACCTCAATTTTCCAAAACCTTGTTGATGGTTTCGGGCTGCAGCTCACGCATTGCTCGGATGATATTGGCCTTAAGTTCTTGAATCGTTTTTGAATTGTTGGCATAACATCGGTCCTTCATGGTTCCCCACAAAAAAAATTTCAGAGGGGTCAAATCACAGCTCAGAGGCGGCCAGTTGGCATCGCCAAGACGGCAGATAACACGATTGGATAAGGTCGATTGTGGCATGGGCTATGTGGCATGGGGCTTCAACCTTCATGGTCGTCCAAATCCATGTCTTCAATTTTCTTATAAAAAAAATCAGTTGGCATCTCTCTGTAACGCCAACCGTTGATGGAAACGTTGTTTCCAGCTTTTTTTTTCGGAGAAAAATGGTCCAATGATGCTCTCAACCACATTCTCATCTAAGGGACGGGTACGACGACGGGGACCATGAGTGTTGTCCACTAGCATTCCAGTGTCACTCATTTTTTGCACAAGCATCCGCACAGCAGTCGCGGTGGGTACTTCATTTCGGCCAAAACTTCTTTTCAAAAACTGTTTGGACAACACAGCACTCACTTTGGAAATACGTTTTCAATATTTCCCAACGTTTCTTGAAGCGTTCTTCGTTCCGCGGAGGTATGATACTGACATTCTGTCAAACAGCTGTCAGTGTCAAAATTGCCCATGATTTAAAAAAAACACCTCTTGATGGCCCACCCTGTATGGGTAACATCTTATTATTCACCGAGCTCATATAATTTGAGAAACTTCCCGTACGGTCTTCCGGTCCACCAATCTTCACCATAACCTCATTCACCATGCCGGCTTAATTCCAAGAACTTCGAGTGTTTTTATCTTGGTTTCGATTGAAAAATGCTTAAGCGCCCCATTGAAACCGAAAAGAGAACTTTTATTGAACCTGTTAACCGCATATTTTGTGCAAAGTAGTTTAATCCAAAAACCTGATATTTATTTATAAACAAGAGTAAATTTCAAGAAATCCCCGTCAGTTAACTTTGTACAGGGTTATCATAAAAATGTTAATTCACTCCTTCCATTTACGAATTTATTGGAAATTTTGGTGCTTAGGTGGCGGGCAATGCTTCGTGAAAGGCATTCTCGACTCTGTTTGTGATTTACATCACATTTTTGCAAGTATTTTTTGCCAGTAAAATAATCTTAACGGAAGTTCAATATCTAGACATCTAATTTATGCGGATTTACTCGGGGATTCACCCATGCAACCTGTTGTTCCAACGCCTTATTTATTGTCTCTGATTTGTTTATTTGACTTGACGAAGTTACAAAGAGATAACTCTCAAGGGTAACATCTCAACGGAGAACCGCTATCCATTCCTATCGCTACTGGAAAACATCTACAGTGCGACCTCAATTAAAGCAACTAATAGAAATTTGGGCAGTTGCTTTTCTTGAGTTTGTTCCAATAATCGAGTCAGAAAATTGTAGATGCCAAAAATGAGACGAACAGTTAAGCAGCTAAGAATAGTAACAAAACAAACGGGTCTTGCAACGGTAAACAGAATTCATATGAAAATCAATTTCATTAGAATTGTTTTTAAAAAA
The DNA here is from genome assembly GCA_964034865.1 of Eristalis intricaria. Lineage (NCBI taxonomy): Eukaryota > Metazoa > Arthropoda > Insecta > Diptera > Syrphidae > Eristalis > Eristalis intricaria. Next base: position 58,569,369 of record OZ035877.1, on the reverse strand, counting down.
TTCAGTAACTGCTTGTGTTTTTTTGGACGCAGAATTATTTTTCGCTACTGGCTCTCTTAAGTTATCATCATCATCATCTCCTGTCCCGCATGATCCACTAAAGGGGTCGCTGGGGTAAACCTCGCGCGAGAGATCTCCTGGCAAGTCAATCCTCCACCATCGACTCTAACTCATCAAGAGTTATGCCCAAGCGTAACCAGGCGAGCTAATGGACTTGGTCCAACCATCTCATCCTGAGTCTGCCTAGTGGTCGCCTACCCGATGGAATCGCATTCAAGGCCCGCCTCGGAAGTCGTGATGGTGGAGACATTCGTGCTACGTGACCAAACCAACGAAGCATAGCTCTTTCCCTTCGGAGAAGCAGCTGCTCAACGTTGAGTTCCTCGCGCACTATCGTGTTTCTCACCCTATCCCGGCGAGTAATTCCCAAAACAGTACGAAGAAATCTCATCTCAGCAGCTTGTATTCGCGATCTTATTCTTACGGGCATTGCCCAAATTTCATGACCATAGGTGAGAGTTGGAATAAATACTGAGTTGAAGACTGCTAACTAGGCTTTCACACTAAGCTCTGTTAAGTTATGGAGAGCTAAAATGTTACTCAGTAAAACATAATTTTGACTCAAAAACATCCCGTAATTGTAGGCTGTCTCTAACCTGGACATTGTGACATCTCGGCATAAACTCGCTGGTGTGGTACATTCAACAGCACCAGGAGGAGTTCCACCGTCCATGCCAATCGCCATCTACTCAAGATGCTCACAATCAATGCTACCAATCGTGAATGGCTAGAAGGCATCACATGCCTTAAAACAAAGGATATATGGCCATCATTTAATCTCAAACGACGGCTCAATCTGTTTAGACTTAGCAGATCTTCACTCAGGGAACTCATCGGCGACATAGTCGGACTCTGCGCAATTGGCAGTCATGTCCGCAGGATCGGTGTCCCTTTTAATGACTTTTGCAGAAGCTGCATGGATGAAGAGGAGGTGGAAATCATTCAGGGTTGAATCTTCCTCTCCAAAACGCTCATTAATGCAAGGAGGGCTAAAAGTTTGAACGTCGAACTTTTCTCTCGAGAAGCGAGGCTTCCTCATCCGCTCTTGAGATTATCCATGTTGCCGCCCCATAGAGCAGGACAGGGATGATCAATGTGTTACATAATGTCAGATTGGTCCTTCAACAGAGAGCTCGACTACACAATTACCTCTTGAGCCCAAAGAAACAGCGATAGGCAGAGCTATTCTGCGCTTAATCTCGGTACTGGTAGCATTCGTTTCGTATTGTTTACTTTTGGGGACCGAGGCAGACGAAGTCCTTCACTACCTCGAAGTAAAACCTGCCTAGGGTGAGGTTCTGGCCGAATAGTCGATGTTGTGCATCCGTTCTCGATGACAGCATATACTTTTTGGCCGCTTCCGTTTCAATACCAACAACCACCTCAATGACAGCACGGTGCTAATCACGCTAATGTCATCCGCGTATGCTAGTAATTGTACGGACTTTTGTGGGAAATCGTGTCTTTTCTGTTGGCCTGTGAGTATTGCACGATCTTGTTAAAATATTCTCCCGACAGAGCTTTTTTCCTAAATCCTTTTTTGACACTGAACGTCTCGGTGAGTTCGTTACAGATCTTGATAGACCAGCGAAAGTTCTCTATAGTTAGCCTGCACAACCGGTGCCATGACATTGTGCCAAATGGAAAAATTCGACCTTATGTCACTTTCAAAAGCGTCATTATACCAAATTTTTCCATTTGGCACAATGTCATGGCACCGCACAACCTGACAGGAATGTCAAAACTACAAATTGGCGTTGTATAGTTCGCCTTGAACTTGACGAATAGGTGGTGGGTATCGATCTGCATCTCTTTGTTTTTTTTAAATCTTTTTTGAAGATATGGTCGATTGCGGACTTTTCCGCCCTGAAATCAAACTGATAAGGATCTATCAGGTTTTTGACGAACTGTTTAATGGGCTCATACAAAACGGCAGAGAGGATCTTATTGGCGATGTCAAGGAGACTTTAACTTACCCTCGGTAGTTGGCTCAGTTGAAGGGGTCTCCTTTCTTGTGGAGAAGGCAAATGATACTGAGATTCCATTGCACAGCTTCTTTGCAATTGCACTGCCCTCTCATTTCGGAGATTTAATCACATGGACGCCCTATATTTCTACAACTTAACGGAACTAAGCGATATTAACATTAGTCATCTTAATCGTTTTATTAAAAGTTCCATAAGGTTGGTGAAGTTCGATGTACTAGATCATTGTGGTAACCTTACATGTAGTCTGTCTCTTAATCTGAATCCAATCAGGATCTAAGTGGGCCAGAACTACTTAAGTTCTGGCAATCACATTAACCTAACCTAACCTAGATCCTTGTGGTAACCTACTTTGGCCTAAGCTGGCTTTCATGTTAGCTAGCCAGCCACTCAAACCTAACCTAACTTAGCTCTCAATGAAGTGCTTTGTGTAAATCCATTCCACAACAGGACAGCAACAGATTCAAGGCTTCCATTATGCATGTGGATCAGGTATGCCATCAATCATTCTGAGTTGTTGCTGATTTTGTGATTCTGCCAAACTTAAGCATGGTCTCTCACTGGTAACGAACGGCCTTATACTCCTATCTGGACTATTTGCAGTTGAAGGCAAGCGCAAGTTTAGCACGCAATTTGGACGCACTACTTATTCTTTCGTCGTCTATTTGATAGGGATCTCAACGGCCACTGAAGTTTGCGTATTGCATTCCCATGAGCCATGAGCATAACAACAGGGGAACGGAATTGTTTGGTTTGAAGTTACTACCCTGAAACCCTCCTTACACTTTACTAGCATAAAACATGAATCCCCCTTACACCGAAACTACATTACTAGAGAATGTCAAAAGCTAACACGCAGCAAATACATTTCAACGAAAAAAGAATAAGTATTTTACTTCGTGACTCGTTGCCATTCTAATATGGCAAGGTAGATAGTTTCCATCAACTCAGGTTCTTCCAACTAATTCTGTCATGTTTAACGAGCGTTTAATATTCCATCTACATTCCCACTCAAAGTGTGGACATATGCGAAATATTTTCCATTGTGCGGCTCGCTAATGGCTCGTTCTTCTAGCCAAGAAACAGAATGATATTCTTTTTTGCGAAATCTATTCACCGTAACACTTCTCGACTGGTTTTTAGGTTTTCATTTTCGGTGTTATTAGTGTGGAACCCGAATAGATAAAATTCCCTGCCACCTGGATGTTCGTGATGCTACCTAAAGTGTTTCTGGTGTTAATTGAGTTTTTTTTTCGTTCGTTTTGTTGGTAGCCGAAAGAAAAACCAGTTCTTTAAGTAAGCACACGGGAATGGTAAAAGTTTGCTCATAGCATTGAAAAGGTTTCTTTTATAGATTTTGTGGGTTGTTTGATTTCTTCTCGAATCTTAAACAGAAACACGATGAATTTCTTCCACGCTTTCCATTCGATTTCTTTAATTGCTGGGGAAACACTGCTTTTGGGTCAGAGTGGTTGAGAAATGGCCTAACTTTGATCATATGCACGGCACGTCTCACAAAATTGATTCTGATTGGCCTCATATGGAGTGTGTGATTATTCATGTAGCGGGGCATGTACAAATATTTAACGATTCTTAAAGTTCTTCTGCCTCGTGAATTCGTGATCGTGTTTGGGAATGTCTTCTGCTTGGGTTGTGGTTTCCTGAAATGAGATGCAAATGAGTGACAAAACTGGGCGAATCATTGCCGTTCTTTACGACTCCTAAATTGAGACACCTTATGCGCGCCCATAATTATACACTCTCCTACGCTCTCTTTACAGATTGGGTCTAATTCGTGCCCGTTTAGCCGGAGCCCGTATTGCAACCGGTGACACACTGATTTTCTTAGATGCCCACTGTGAGGGAGTCAACGGCTGGATAGAGCCGCTACTCGCGCGCATCAAGGAATCACGTACGAGTGTCTTAGTTCCCATCATCGATGTCATCGACTCGAAAGACTTTCAGTACAGTACAAATGGATACAAGCAATTCCAAGTTGGCGGCTTCCAGTGGAACGGACATTTCGATTGGATAAACGTGCCTGATCGTGAGTATGCTCGCATTAAGCGGGAATGTGATCGACCTGTCGAAGTGTGTCCCACGTACAGTCCCACAATGGCTGGTGGACTATTTGCCATTGATCGGCAATACTTCTGGGAAGTTGGCAGCTATGACGAACAGGTAAATCATCAATCATCCCTTTGTTGGTTCATTGTGCTCTTAACGTTTGGCCCATTTCCGAACAGATGGACGGCTGGGGAGGAGAGAATCTGGAGATGTCTTTCAGAATCTGGCAGTGTGGCGGCACCATCGAAACCATCCCATGCTCTCGTGTCGGACATGTTTTCAGAGATTTCCATCCATATTCGTAAGTTTCTAACCCAGAGGCGTACCTCGATTCGATGCTAATGTTTCATTTTTGCACAGATTCCCTAACGACCGCGACACACATGGCGTGAACACCGCCCGAATGGCTCTCGTGTGGATGGACGAGTACATAAACCTCTTCTACATGAACCGACCAGACCTGAAGTTCCACCCCGATATTGGCGATGTCACGCACAGGACTATGCTGCGCAAGAAACTTCGTTGCAAGAACTTCGAGTGGTACCTGAACCACGTGTATCCAGAGAAATTCATTCCCACCAAAGACGTTCTCAACTACGGAAAGTAAGTATACATGTCCTCAAAAGCGCTCACTTAATTGTAACTAAATTGAAATCCTTCCTCCAGAGTAAGGGCAGTCACTCGCAACTTATGCCTTGATGACCTGCAGCAGAACAACGAGAAGCCATACAATCTCGGCCTGTACTACTGTACCACACCAATCACAAAGTCGCAATTCTTTTCGGTAACTCTCGACGGTGTCCTCAGAAACGAGCTCAGCTGTGCCACTGTCCAACGAAGTGATTCACCTCCGTACAGAGTTGTAATGACGCCGTGCTTCGATAAATCCGATTTCAACGAACAGTGGGAGTACGCGAACGAGCAATTTGTGCACCTCAAAACCGGTCTCTGCCTGGACCATCGGGGACTCAAGAGCGCCGACGAAGTTCAAGTGGCCACCTGTGATATGGAGAGTGAGACTCAGAAATGGTTTATCGAACGGAGATAAAACGACCACGGAAACTGACCAACAACTCATATGTGTTTTTTTTATAATTAGATAATTACATTGTAAAGTTTTATATTTTAAACGATTTTATATGTATATTGTGAATTCAATGCCTGTAATTCTGTGTATCTTTTTTGAAGAGTTAAGCTTTAATTGTACATGTGTATTGTTGCCGAATGCATCACTGATGCATCACGTCAATGAAGAATTTTATTTTGAGAAACAAAAAAGCCTTGTAATTCGTAAACGATTCCTAAATGAAACATAACAAAAAATCAAAAGAAAACAATTTGTGGGAAACTGGGAAACTTGAACATTCCTCCCTCACACACAACACTAGTCTATTGGCGAATGTGTATGACAGTTGAACAATTTTTTATACCAGACCAGATTTTGTACGAGCAAAATAGTTAGGTTGTGTAAATCTAAACAAACGAACAAACAAATGATGTATTATTTATTAATCGCTGAATAAATAGTTATTTTAAGTCTAAAATGAATCAATTTTGTGTTTTATTTGTGGATTTATAAATTCCGATTGAGTGAATGGTGTCTGTCTGTCGATGAGGGATGGTGATTAGTTCGTTTGCTATGCAATCAAAAAAGTTAACTACGTGTGCTATCTGATGATAGATATGCCAGGTGAGTCATGATTCAGCAAATGGTTTGTTTGAACAGTAACTACGTCGTTGGTATTGATCTATTATCATCAAATTTACAAGCAAAGATAGTGGGTACTGTGTAGCACTTAGAGGGGGAGTGGAAATTTACCGCCAAACGAAATGGGTACGATCTCCAATTTAATGGGATTTCTCTGCAGGGAGATGCGCTGATGTATGATTTCTTCAATCTGATACCCTAGAAGAAGTGCGGCGGACAGCTGTAAACACGAAAGGCATTATCTTCTACAAGACTGTCCAACTGTGGTGTCATGCAGATGACATCGTTGCTTGTTCCTAAAACACCGTCTCCACTGGACATATCGCTGCCCAATATCACAACCGCAATCATTACAACTAAATCAGAATATGACAAGTCGTTTCACCAAAACGTTGATCGCCGGAGAATCAACATAAAGAAGCGGGCAACCATTACATTCACTAACACTTCTACTTTTACTCTCATTATTTCCCACTCCATTCAAACAAAATATTGCACATGTAGGAAAACGTCAAATCTCATGTCCAACTTTTGAAGAGATCTCATGTCATGTCGTAAAATCGAAATTCTCCGACACGATACTTGTGTGGACATGCATTTTTGCGTCTCCACTAGATTTTTTTTACATCATGTTTATGAAACAGTCATGGTTTATGTCCAGTAGAGACGGGTCATAGTTTTTCCGGCGATTGAAGAAGACGGGAAAGGATCTGGTCTTGGGGTCAATGAGGACAAAACAAAAAATAGTGAAACTTTTCTTTACGGATAATGCGTCATGGCATGAAGATTCTCGTGAATTTCAACGCCTTCAGAACGGACACCTCTATATTAAGGACAGTCATGATGGTCCCCCCGTTGTCCGCTATTGAGAAGTTTCTTTGTATATGCTGTCGACCAAGAAACGTTCCGCTACATACCAGCTGGGGTAAAACTCCACGATCGGCAGCCACAATTTGGAAGCAATACAGGACTTTGTTTACCTCGGGGCAAATATAAACTCCACAAACAAAATCCTAGTGGAGATCCGACGAACCGCCTTTGGCCCGATGTTACTTCGCTTTGTCGAAACATTTGGACTCAGAACTTTTGACGTGTAGGACCAACATCATGGTTTAAAAACCACTTACTTGCCAGACCTGCTATATGGAGCCGAAAGGTGGACGATAAGCAAAACAAGAGAGTTGACCTTTGGTACCTCCGAAAGAAAAATTATACCTCGAATCTGCGAGGAAGGTAACTGGACAAGAAGTCATTACCCCTAACCCTACGATCTGTACCAGGATGTGGATGTATTGCGGAAGGAATCTGGAATCCTTCGACTACACCGGCTTGGCTAAAAACAATACAAATCTGCATATTTTGATGTCGCCAAAGTGGATTCGGACAGTGACTCTGCCAAACCATGAAGCTTAACTTCATCGTCATAACACCGTTGTCGTTATATCCGTCCTGTCAAAAAATTTACAACTAACCAGAACTGAAGTATTACAGAGATACCCAACTTCTACCTCTCTTGCCCCTTAAAATTGTTGACAACTGTTTTTTATAACGTTTTCTTTAATCAAATTGACCTATCAAGTGACGCCATTTACGTTATTTCGTGAATAACCGTCGAAAAATTCATGAAGATCTGTCAAAAAAATTACTCAAATGCGTCGATGGAAAATCTTCTGTGCGCTTAACGGATGTTTCGATGGAAATTCATTCGGGAGCTCGTTATGTGATTGTTCTTACGATTTTATATGAATGAAAGAAATACTTTCATTTTTGTTTTTTGTTTTATTTTGTTTTCTTTATAATTATTTTTGAATAATTCCTAATTCAGGAACTTTAAAATTTCGAATTTCTTAGATTTATGCAAGAGTGCAACGTAGTCATTGGGTACATCTTTACAATCCGGCAACAACGATTCCTTTGGATTCCAAACGCAACGTACACACCGGATTCTATGGGTTTGGGCCTTAATTACTATGGTGCGTGTTTCTGGTGCTGTGTGCGATTACGTTTACTTGCAGTTTCTTTGATTGGATCCTCATGCATTATTGTAACTCAGGGGAGTCCTGAGCGTAGTTTTTGACCAACACTTCCGGTTTGCGAGTCTCCCTTAATGGTACGTTGAACCTTTTGAAATCCTCAACTGTAGCGCAAGTACCCTTTGCGATTTTACCTCGAAATAAAGAGGGATCTATCGCTAAACTGTTTTCAATTGATATTTCAGGGACTAACAAGATACTCTTTGTTTACAAAACTAATGTATTTCAGGCTAACAAATCTTTTTACGTATCCAAGGAACACTTAAAAAAACGGTGGCGGTTGGAAGCCATCCAATGGCATAACGATGGAAAACACAAACACTTCTTTATCAACCAAAATTATGATTTTTTCACTTTTCAAACAAAATGGCCCCTTTTACACATTTTTTTGACAAGGCAAGAAGCAGAAATGAAGTATTACAGTGATGCCCGACTTCTACCTCTCTTTCCCCTTAAGATTTTTGACAACTATTTTTTATAACGTGTTCATAAACCAAATTGACCAATCAGAGGACGGTATTTACGTTATTTCGTGAATAACCGTCAAAAATTCATGAATATCTGTCAAAAAAGTACTAAAATTCATCGATAGACTAGGGGGGTAATCAGCTTTGAAGTCGGCTATCTCTGTAATACTTCACTTCTGACAAGAAGGAATAAAGTGTCAGCTTTGTCGCAGCTTTCTCAGTAGTTGTCGGAACCTACCGAACTCGTGTCTACAGTAGCCAAGGGCTATTTTGTGTACCGTCTCCACTTGAATGTCATTTGTGAAAGTTGGCTGTAGTCACGAGGTATAGACTATAGAGACACCTTAACCAGTTAAACAAAATTCTACGATTAGCTTGCATACACGATATTTCAAAGTGTAAACCAACTAAAGGGCCTACGTCTGGTAAGATGTCCGTAAATTGACGAAAATTGGTAATTAATTCACGAATTCTTTCTCCTTCAAAATATAAGCAACATAAAATCTATAAAATATCAGCCGTTCATCAATCAAGTCTTGTTGCTTGAACTTAATACCTCATGACATTCAAACTTATTGTCATGACTTCGTTCCTAAAGCGTCGACTCATCGCATCATAAAATCCCAGTTTGCTGATGATCTCGCAACGAAAGTGAAAGTCTTATCGTTAAATGTAAGTAGCGACTTCCAATATATGTGTCGTTAAAGTCGTTTAAAAATTGCAAATCCTCGCAGACCCAACAACAACACCAGACAACGGATATTTGATTACGTAAGCTGATGATCGGCGCGGCTGGCATTCCCTTTTCTTACATAAAATGAAGTTCGATCTATACAATTAATGACTCATTTTTCATTCTCAGTCTGAGAACTCAAAGAGAGGTTTTACTTTGGTGGGAGATCGTGAGGTCGCTATGGAAGCCATCATAAATGTGGTTGAAATTAATTATATACCTCGTTCCCCTTTAAGCAAGAGTCCAGTGAAGTAGTTGCTCATGCTAAGCAATGAATACTTCATCAAAGGTAAAATGTCACGACAAGCCGCGGATTGATGGAGAAGCTGGAAATGTGGAAAAGAGGTTCCATATTAGATGGATGTACATGTATACACCCAAATAAGCTATCTATATTATCCCCTTGATTCAAATAAAAAACGTGCCGTGGAGTGGGCTTAGGATTTCACTATTCTATAATCGCTATCTAAAAACGCACTTGAATGGCAAGTAAATTAATGAATGACGTGAATTCCTAAGTCCTTCAAGAGTGAGAATAATAGGTAATTCTTGCTTTTGTTTTCCGAAAAATCTTCATTGTTTCTGAAGACAGAATGAACCAAATACATTGACGACTTCTTACAACGTTTATTAACTCATGTGTAGTTCGATGAAACTTTATTAAATCGAGAGATATGGAAAGAATAATCGAAGAGAACAACATAACAATAACAAAGAGCTAAAAAATTGACGTTGCTACTTTTCAAAGACTGTGAGATGCTCAAGCATTTTAACAAATCACGCCATTTGGGTGACTTAGCACGGTGATGACTGAGGTGAACGACACTCGTTTTATGGGCGATGAATAACTTCGATATTCATCGCTTAAATCTCCCCGCTTATTTTGACTGAGCTAATCGCGTAAGAAACCTAAAACTAATCTTGGAAACATACATATGACGTCAAGATTAAGAATAACATTAAGAACGGGCTTCGGAACAGCGTCTTCCCAAACAACAGACTAAATAATATATGCGTTGCTTGGGTGAATAAAATCAAATTAACATCGAGCTACTTTGTTTGTAACCGAAATCATGTTTTCCAAGTCTTCTCTGTCTAGGATAAGTTTTTTGTACCCATAATCGAAATCTAATCTGTATGCATCGGTATCTTCGTATTTTTTATTATATATCTGTGTGTCCTACGTGGTGTGATCTGCTCCAGCAGTTGGAATCCAGCAGCCTTAACGTTGCCTTGGTAGCTGTCAGCTTCCTATAAGTGTCCATGAGAAGAAGCTGTAGCATTGTTTCCATGGCGGCTGAGGGTGTGGAACGAAGTGCCCCTTGATGCAGATACGCGCTTGTCTTTGAACACTAATTATCAATTTTAGATTGGTTTTGTTGTTCAGTGTTGGTCAGCAAACAAGGATATTATATGTTAAGATAGGTCTGACAACGGCTGTGAACTTCCAGTGAGCCATTCTCGGTTTAAATCTCCATTTGGGGCCAGGGATGCTCTTACATGTGTTAACAGCTGCCGATTCTTAATGTTCGGTTTCCAGCTTAACTTGCTGTCTGAAATTTGGCCTAAGTATTTGGCTTGGCTAGTGAAACTCAGTTCCTCTTTCTTCAGTTTTTGAGGCCTTATTTTGAGGTATTTTCTATCTTCTCGTGAACAGTACTAGCTCCATATTGGAAGGGTTAATATCCAGACCAGCTAAACAAGAATGTTTGAGTAGACAGAAATCAGGACTTTGCATAGTCTTTTTTAACAATATAGCTCATGATCAGCATCTTCTGCATGATGTTTCGGAATGATGGCGGACAGGTGACTTCACTGAAACTGAGTAGAACTTAAGGAGTACAAGATGCACATTCAAGAGAAATATGATTTGACGAGGTATCGATTGCTGGTTGGCGTGCGGATGGAGCACACCGCATATATGATGACGTTCCGTGTAAGTGCCTACCGAGTGTGTCAGATTTGTGTTAACCTCACACAACACTATTCTGTTGGCGAATGTGTACGACAGTTGAACAATTTTGTATACCAGACATTTTGTACGAGCAAACAAAATAGTTAGGTTGTGTTAATCTAAACAAACGAACAAACAAATGATGTATTATTTATTAATCGCTGAATAAATAGTTATTTTAAGCCTAAAATGAATAAATTTTGTGTTTTGCTTGTTGATCGATAAATTCCGATTGAATGAATGGTGTCTGATGAGTGATGGTAATTAGTTGGTTTGCTATGCAATTAAAAAAGTTTACGTGTGCTATCTGATGAAAGATATCCCAGGTGATCCCGGAGATTTAGATAGCGCTAGACCTGCTCCGCCGATAATAAATAACGCAAAGAATATTGTTTCTCAAAGGCATATCGAAGACGAAGAGTATGCTTGATTAACGGTATGTCATATTCCATGAAACCACCGATTTGAATGCTTTATTAGCCACTCGAAACAGATTCCCAGTCAATGTGGCAACAATAATGGCATCTTTCTGGAATAGCTTCGGAGTGTGATTACTGGGGAGAGCATGGCTATTCTTCATAGAATAACACTTCAGAAAATAAAAATAGAAAACATAAAAACTGTGAAAACACGTCTACAGCGAACTTTTTCACTCTCTACTGCTTAATTAAAAATAACCTGGAAATCTCTTTCGCATATACAAGAACAAATTGACTCCATTCAGCCTTATCATGAATCTCGCTGGAAATCTCTCTGTTCGCCTATTATGAATATCGCGTGAAGAAAGTGCAATGTTCGAAAAAATTTCCTATCACGAACAGCAAATCCGGGCGGAAACAAATGATAAACTAAGCTGAAAGTTCGCTAGCATTTTACAGGCGAACATGAGGCGAATGGTCATTGTCAACTGACGTGAGGACAAAACAAACTAAGTTAAATGAATGACCGAATTATTTATTAAAATAAACTTTGAATGCAGTATAACAAATTAATACAGAGTGTATGTTTAAAATTTGTATGTTTACGGGGTGACATCTATCGCAGACTACAAAACTCGGACTGACTCCTCTCGGCATTCATATCCCATTTATATATGGATGGCAGATCCCGATCTGAATTACATTGTCGGTCAATCACGATCTGCCTTCTATCTCACAAAATCGACCGCAACCCACAGGAACATGAATGGCGCCAGTCGAACGCCAATAAGGGGTTGGCTTCTATTAACAAGATGTTTGAAATTGAATCAGTCGTCTGGACGGCGTCAGTCACAACCCTGATCATTTTCTTAACTCGACACAACAAAGGTCCTCAGCCTAAAATGGACTTGCCACTGCATCTGTGCTACGCTTAATAAATGATGCGTAATTAATCGTCTGAAGAAAGTCCAGAGGACTATGGAAGCTCTAATATATTCGGAGGTGTCTTTTAAACGTTTTTCTTCTAAGCTTAACTCTGCCAACATGGCCGGCCTCGGAGAAGTGTGGTTGGATGGATAAGTCGGTCTAAAGCCACAATGCACCATGCCTTAGAATCGAGTTCTTGTGTCGCGGCCTAAAGGGTCCTTATGTATTCTCACTAGTACCTGCGCTTTATAAAGAATGCAAGCTATTGGGCCATGATCTACTGCTCTTACGCAGTTGCGGCAGATCGTACTCATTGCTGATTGGTCCATTCTTATAGGCGTATAAAGGTGGTCGGAGACTATGAAGTTGCTTAGACAGACGTGTCCACGAAATAATTTCAAACACCGCCGCGGACAATTTATATCTGATTTCTCCTCTACTTTATTTATTCATGTAAACTGAGTGAACAACTTATTCGTATCTTCTACTATTTGGTATTTACTCGGAAAGAAATGTTCAAATTGCATTAACATCATGCAGCATGCGAGAGGTATCAGTTATAGTAGTCGCGTCGATCAGGCGTCTGTAAGGGTTCTTTTTTGTCACAACAACAGTCATGAATCCACGAATGAACTCAAAAATAAAAAGACAAACGATTTAAAAACACCTGTAAATATAATGTAATAAAATGAGCATATCAGACGGCCATAAATATAGACGGCCTGCACTCGTCTTAAGAACAGCGCCGCCGCTGAAAAAGTCAGTGAAAACATTCATGCTACATTTTCCTATTCTGTTATAGAGAAGATGTTTATTTGAAGATGGCGATATTCATAATGTTGACATGCGTGCCATCAATACAGCCTTTAACAGTGAGAATCTTTTAGCTGCTATAAAAGTCTTGAGCAACTTTTCGTTGATCGTCTGGCGCTCCATTACAGGCAATTTTGTTTTACAAAATGTGCAATACTTCGTAAGTATTGCACTGAAAGAGGCTTGTGCCAAGTTAACGTCGTAATCCTTTCCGACTCCTTCCTGGTATCAACCTTCTGCAAAAAAAAACGCAAGCAAGGCAAACACTTAAAAGCTGATTTGCTTAGCCTATAGTATTGTTGAAATTCGATGAAATATAAATGTATTGATTTTATTTATTTTAACAAATGCTAAACATTCTCCAAAGGATTAGAATAATCTCTTAAATGTCTTCGAAACACTTTCACTGCGTTAGATTCTTCTCATGGCTATGCTGTGCATTTTAAAAATATTGTTTTGCTGTTGTTTTTTAAATCCTTCAAACACAATCCAACTTCTAGCCCTTTTGGGATTGTGTTCACTGAAAATTCATATTGATGCACTCTTTGAATGTATTGCATTTCAGCTGGGCTCAATAGCTTTCCAGATCACATTCTTGAATTGTCAGCAGGTGACAGTAAGATAACACTTACCACAATGATAATTTAACATTAATATCTGTAACAGTCGCTGAACATAATTATTGAGAAACACCAAAGTCGCCGAGTGTAGCTTGAAAATAAAGCCTGAATTAATCGCATGTCTCTCACCCTTGTTGTGCATTTTATTTTATTTATCTATAGTCCATTTCTGGTGTGTAATAAATTCCCGATACTTTCCGGTTTAAATGAAACAACATCGTCAGTTACTGGTTGACTCTCATTTATTTCTTTAAGACATCGAAAATTGTGTTTCATCTTGTTATTTTCTCCTTTGTTTTGGTATTATTTTCTATTTTGCTTTACATGTTTATAATTAAATTTAATTTTTTACTGTTTGCCTTTTTGGGTGATTTTTCTTCATTACATTACGTATATTTAAACTAAAGTTTACATTACAATTTTGTTTTGTTTATTCTCAAAGAAAATGCTTAATTTGTTTTGTTTCTGTGCTTTGTTTACATCTTATCGAAAATTCAAACAAAACCAAAAATAAAATATTCATGTGTATATATATAAATGTTCTCCGTCATCACATTATGTTTTATGTTTCTTCTTTTGCACAATATTATAGAACAACAATACGGTTTAGTATGGTAACACTCATCGTTCATCTCCTCGTCGAAGTGCTCGCTGCTTGAAATAAGAATTGTTTTGCATTTTTTTTCTTGCATTTCTGAAATGAACGCTCAATCAATTGAGAAATATTTTGTGTATTTTTTTTATTTCACATAATAATGAGAATTCTTACAACTCTGCAAACAGGCCTTTAAGTTCCTGACTCCCGCCATTAAAGGGCATTGTAACGTATCTAAAATATGTTTTATGCTTCTTTTTTTTTACTAAATATTTTTATATACTTATGATTTTTTTTCTGTTTTTTTTTTTCATATTTATATACTATTTTACAATTGCAGAAAAATTACAAAAGGAAACAAATGCTTTCTTTGCTTAAAAGTTTTTCTTAATTTTGTTTGCTTGTGTTTGTATGTGTTTTTGGGTGTATTTGTAAGATAGTGTATATATATATAGATTTAGTGTAAAACCTGTAGGTACAAGCTATATACTATATAGGCCTTATGAAAGCATCTTTTCATCATAATAAATTTACTCAATATTTCCTTATTTTTTCTTCATTTGAATTTTTGTTTAAAATTACCATCAAAAAGCACACGATGATTTGCTTAATAAATTTGCTAATTGTATATAGATATATTTATGTATATTTTTAAATGTTTAATGTATCTCTTCTTTAGAAAATTCTTATGTTTTTCTGATGGATTTTGAGCTTTTTTAGTACATTGTTGTTATTTATTCATTTTTTTGGTTTTTCTTTCTTTTTTTTTTTAGTTGAAGCCTTCTAGCGGCTAGAGGAAAGTTTTTAAGCTCATTAAGTTTGTGTTGTTGAAAAAGTTGCTTTCTGCCTTTGGGGGGGCGTTACGATTTATTAAATTTATTTAATTTGTGCATAAGATTTAATTTGAAGTGGGTTCTGTTTATCAAATATTTGGATTTTGCAGACAAGTTTGTAAGGTTATGCATTTTCTGTCACTCAGATTTGAGATCACTTGTGGACATGGGGTTATTTTTAGCAATTGTGCCACTTTATCTGTTAGGGATTTTTTTTATGAGGTTAATACAAGCTCTGCGTGCGATCTTTGGTCCTGTCCAACCACGAACTGTACGGGCTGTACAGCGACATGAGTCTAGTCAGGCGTCTTCCAACAATCCAACAACTCAGCTCCGGCCCGAAGAGTCTTCGACTCCGAACCCGTGGGACAACGCAACAGAGGACGCCCGCGTTTATGGTGGCGCACATAGGTGGAGAAGGACCTCAACCAACTTGGCGTGCGACACTGGAGACAGCTAGCCAAAGACCATGCTAATTGAAGAGGCTTGTTAGCGTGCCAAATAAAGAAAATGAAGAAGAATACAAGCTCTTGACTTTTGGCTGACCGTCCATATCACTTGTCCAAGTAACAAGTTCAGCGTTTCCCATTCTTCTTTTATATACTCAATTGGAGAGAGCCTGAGTTGTTTCTAGTTCAGTCTTGTCATAGATCAAACGATTTAAGATAGTGGCTAGAATCGATATCTTCAAGAACCACACATGATTCAATAGATTCGTTAGAAACAATAGCGACGCTGTGTGGCACCTCCAGTGCAAGATAAAATGCCAGACAATGTTTCCTGTCCAATTCACAAGAACGATAAGGAACAAAGTACAGAGTTCCGATGGTAATTGTATAAATGGAAGAGGAAACGATGGTAATTGTATAAATAGAGACCTAATTTCCCAAGTGATTTTAAATAAACCAGCAGTATTAGTACATAGTTGTACAAATTCTCTTGTAATTCACATAGATATTAATTAATTTATTTATTTATTTATTAGATAGCTACAATAAAATTAAAATTGTAGAGTAGCTTTTGTAGCCGGTGCACCAAGGGGCCTTAGGCTGACATACATAGATATTAAGGTGGCCATAAATGCTCTGGAAACACCATCGATAAACTCCATGATGGGAAAACTCTCTAAGGGCAATTGGGACAAATGCAACCTTACTCCGTGTTGGGTCCCTAGGCACAAGAGTATTCCGAGCAACGAAAGAGCCGACGAATTAGTAAGAAAAGGGACAAGTCTACCATTGGGACAACATCAATGGGGGGTTACCCCATTGAAAGCATTTAAGGCAATGCTACTGACAAACGCCATACGATGGGCGGAATAGAACATCGAAAACCATGTGACATACATTAGATCCTTCTTAAACTAAAGCTCTCCAAGAACTAGATACGAAGCTATTTAGTAAACTAGTATGCATAATAATTGGCCATTGCCTAATTGGCAATCAAGCTAGAAGACTTGAAGAGCCCTACAATGACTTCTGTAGAAGCTGCAGGGATAATGAGGATGAGGAAAATGTTTTACAATACCACGGAACCTGCACAGTCCTTGCAAAGAAAACTAATGGATAGCCCTGAAAATCTAGAGAAAATAAATATCAAGGACATCCTTAGATTTATAAAAAACCTCCAACCGGTTATAGGCATTAAAGCATACATCTGCTGAGGCCAATAACAAACGAGTCAAGGTGAACCGATAAAGTGACAGCACAGTGTGCCTTTTAAGGTCTGGTAAGTGAGGCATAACTTCCCTTAGGAGTAAGTACAAAACTGAGTCCTCAGCCTAAAATGAACTTTTGCCACTACACCTGTGCCTCCTCTTGTCACTCTTATTACCTATGCTTAATAAAGGATGCGCAATCAATCGTCTGAAGAAAGTCCAACTCTGCCAACTTCAGCGCGGCCGGCCTCGGAGAAGTGTGGTCGGATGGATAAGTCGGTCTTGAGCCACAATGCACCATGCCTTAGAATCGAGTTCTTGTGTCGCGGCCTAAAGTGTCCTTATGTATTCTCACTAGTACCTGCGCTTTATACAGAATGCAAGCTATTATGCCATGTTCTACTGCTCTTTCGCAGTTTCGCCAGGCCAGGGGCATAAAGAAATGGTTAGGTGTTCGGAGACAATGGCGTTTAGACAGACATGCCCACGAAAGAATTTCAAACTCCGTATTCAAGCAATTTGAATTCGATTTCCCCTCTACTTTATTTATTCATGTAAACTGTATGAACAACTTATTCGTATGTTCTACTATTTGGTATGTACTCACAGCATACGAGAGGTATCGCTGTTTCCGCGATCATCAGAAAATGACAAAAAGTAGTATGCCTGACAAAAATTATTAAACTGCCTGAATATCCACTCCGATTTGGTATTTCAACGCATCCCATATAAAAAAACTCGAGTGAATAAATCGAGTCAACTCGGGTCTCCGCACCGAGTTGAACCGAGTTTAATTTATGTCAAATGGAGTTGTCGAAATAAAACATCAAAACTGCAAATGGTTCTGTTTGTTTGTTAAAACAAAGTTAGCACATTACACATTCACATGAACATTGATCTATTTTGTACAAGTCACAACTCTGGAGTTCGGTATTTTTGGTGGTTGCTTGCTTGTCTACCTGCTCTTCTCTCTCTGTTTATTTTTCCACATGCATATTTAAGTTAGTCTCTGTTTTTTGTATAGACTGTTTTCTTCTGTGGTGTCTCATGCATGCAAAATAGTCTGTATTGTTAATTGTATTCCAGGCTAAACAGAGTTAGGCTTGCAACAGATTGACAATCAATAAATCAAATAATTTGTTTTAAAACCGAATTGGCCAACTCGAGTTGCAACATATGTGCCCACTCCAGTATAATCAGTCTATCTGAACAGACTTGAACCAATTTAGAGCTGCAGGTTCGTCTTCTTTGTGTGGCACTGTAGTACGGGGGTAACAAAAACTAACAGCTACAGCCCCGATGAACTTAACGTTAGTTTCGCGTTTTTCGTTAACGATTTTCAATCCGAGATAGATTTCAACGTTCGTTACTAACAAATATATTGAAACTTCTCTTAACAGACACCCCTTTCTTAGGGACCTCTCTCTTAAGTACAGTTCGTCATGGTACCTGCATGATGTTATTAGTGTATTTCAAGCGTGAATTTTAACCCCTTCAGAACGAACACCTTTACGTAGATATAGAAATGTTTCACTGTATTAACTTCTGATCGAAAATAGAGACTGACTCTAAAATGATATTAGTCAGCTCTGAAACAAGTCTGATTCAATCATCACTTACGTCAGGGTGCCTGAACCAGCAATCGTTTAGACGATAGTTTCGCTTCATGTTAGCATTAAAAAACGATAGCGTTTGAGAGATATCGTTTTGCCTGCATCGCGTAAGCTAAAAACTGTCAGTAACTATCGTCTCGAGGACAGACTTTTGTCGATACCTATTTCAGTATCGTCTCCTATTAAATGAGAACAAATTGTGTACACATATTTTGTTCTAAGCTTTTGAGACATTCACAACTGTATTAGTTTTATTCGCAAACTGAAATAAAAATGTACACAGATGTCATTTTTACATGAGAGATTTAATTTTCAGAGCACTCAAACTGTGACGATAGGCGAGACGATAGTGATTGTCTTACATGAAGCAAATCATCGACGATATCATCGAAGTGAATCAAAAGGACGATAGTCGTCTGAAATGTTACGCGATGAGAGCCCAGTTGAATTGCATAAGAGAACGCGTATATCAGTCAATCAATATTCCGCTGAACCAAAAAACAAAATTTTAAAATGTCGGAGTAAGGTAAGAGTTAGACAACACTCTGCGTACTCGTAATTCGAAGAGGCGACACATTACGGAGATCCTGACCGTCTTCGCACGCTTTTATTTGAACTTCACCTTTCGGAGAGGTTAAGCGACTCATGCCATTTTGTGGCACCGCTTAGGGTCCACTGTGGACTGTGGTTGGACTATTTTCAAAGTGGTATGTAAAGGCATTATTTCGAAGTTACCCTATTCGTTTCCAAAAGACAGTGCGAGTTTATATTTTGGTTTTTGGGACACAAAATTGTGTATTTTAGAAAAGTTCGGGAATTTATGTTATGTCGGTATCCCCCGTTATGTCTGTCAGAATATGTATAATGCAGAAGAGCCAATAACGTTTACCCTGGAATGTAATAACAGGTGTAAGCTCCCTAGTGATAGGCTTGTTTTTCCAATGAAATCCCTTCACAAACTTCAACAAAACCAAATATTTGATAACAAGAATAAAACCCATTGTCTGCTGAGTACTGCTACCTCTCGTGCTATTCGAGTAATTGCATCTACAGAAAAAGTGAATTGAGTTATTAATGAAGTACTTGTTGTTATTCGAGTATCTACCTATTGCCTTAGTGTTGTCGGTTGTTAATGTATTGTTTTAGAAATATACGAGTACGCAGGTTGCAGAAAAAATGTACACAATTTATTTAAATTCCAAAAAAAAAGGAAACACATTTCTGTTTCTTTTCTCTGCAAAAATTGTTCTTCTAATTTTTTTCTTATTTGTTTTACAAAACTATCGAAGATAAATCAAATACTTTGTTATGTATTTACGAGTATGCACTTTTTTTCAGTATTTTTGTTTTTTTCTTTTTCTTTTGAGAAAAAATTGGACGTTTTCTTTTGTTTTGTAGAAAAAAAATATACATATATATTCCAAAAAATCGTTTTGTTTGTTTTTGTTGTTTTCTTTAAATTAGTTCTCACTTTGTGTGCTGCCTTTTTTGTTAAATAGTTTACATTTTGGGGAATTTACAATAAAATGTTTTTGTTTTTCGTTTTGTAAATTTTTATTTATTGTATCGAATTGCAAATATCTCAGACATTTAATTTAACTTTTTCTTTTACTTGGATGGACAATTATTCTCTCATGGTTTCTTATTTGTTAAATACTTTATTCTGAGCTATATAAGTATGTATAGATATTTTTCTAGGTCGGAATTATTATTATTCTTTGGTTGTAACTTTTCTCATTTTCATTTAATTTTTCCTTACTTCATTAGACGACTAACGGAGGTTAGTAAATACAATATTAAATTTTCATAGTAGATAAGGTGCATTTATTGCTTATAAAAACAAACAACCAATCGGCTTAACGTTAGAGATTTCTTTAAAGCACCTCAAGAAGTGTGGCTGCGGTGGTGGATGCGACTGATTGAGATTTGCGAATGCAAAAAAAACCAAAAAACAAAACGAAACGCTTACGTTTATCTTAATGGACATTCCCTAAAATAATCATAACAATATTTAAGAGTTCACCAATATGTATGTGTGTGTATACGTATGACTTAACTCACTATGCCACTCTTAGGGTGTAAGGATTGTACACGGCGGAATGAAGCGAAGCCGATTGCGTTAAAAAGTTTCATTTTCATTTTCTTTTGTTTGGTTTCGTTTCCTAAAGAATATCAATAGTGCTTGTTAATTTTAATATATTTTATTATTATTCTTATCTCTTCCCCTAACGGTTACTTTAAAAGATATTTATACCATCTGTTTGTTTCTTTTGGTTTTTTGTTTTTTCGTTTTTTTGTTTTCTCTGGTTTCCTTAAATAGAATGAATGAATGAATAATTTTATATTTTGAATAATAATTGTGTGTATTGCACTCTTAAAATATGGACCTCCTACACTATCTACTGCGATACATGGTGTTTTCTCTATTCTATCCCTAATTACCTACTATGTAAGTGTTTACATATTTTCCAGTCAAACAAATAAATCAAATAGTTAACACCTAATCTATGAACTCAAATTAGTCTACTAATTGATGCCGTAAATCATGTTAGTGAACGGAACAGAATTATAAATGAGAAAGGTGTGCTGGAACTGGAAGTAAACCTTGGACGTAGGGACTAACTGTATGCATACTTTGCTCTTCTGAATTTCTATATTGAACGTCTCCCTAAGGTTCAAACAATTAAATGTAACCATTGCTGAAGATCGCCAACAAATCACCCTTATTCCATAACTCGTATTTTGTAAATTTTGTTCTCGAATTTTCTTCCCCGAGTCGACATACAGAATTGTGCATTTTTTTTTGTACATTCAAAGTTACCTTGTTCAATAGAAAGAAGCCCATTACATGCAAATGATATCCCGATCACTTTTAATCCTAGTCAATGCTGTCTCTTTTGGATGGCCTTATCAGAAGGCGATAAAGAACTGGTTGATCGAACCGATAAAACAGATGTGGGTGCGATCTCATGTCTCAGCTAGTTGAGCTAGGGGACATAGACAAACGACAGAGTGCCCAGCTGGAGACAGTTGACAGTTGCAAAGAAGATCAATGCTAATTGCAAGGAAACGGATATCAATCCGATCTAGAGTGTTAAAAATATAATTATCCTAATTCTTAGTCGTCACCCAAAAATGTGTGCCAGTTTGACAAATTTATATTCTCGTAGTCCCTTCTGTGATTTTTGTCACCCTCAAGGCGATCCTGTATATTTCCTTAACAGCAATATTTTTGGTGATACGACTAAGAGAATAAGGGGGGCTGTCTTGTAATTGACTGGAAGAAACTTAAATGGATATCAACACCAGTGAGATATTTACCATAAATCGATCTTGTTGCCAAATAAGAGAACCTTTTTCATGGCATAGATTAATATTCATTGAAATTTGTGGCCATTTATATTGACCATTTGACATCTCAGATTGACAGAGGGAGATCCAAGCCACACCATCAAACAGCCACCAAACATAAACATGCGTTCTTTATCGATCGGTAATGATCAGAGCACGGTCTCTTCTTGTTATTCCAGTGGAACAACAGTCCGCGATGGACCTGGACTTCAGCCAACAAGCCTTTCCAGCTCTGGCAAGATGCCTCCAATTTCACACGCCAGATTGATTGAGGTTAAAACATTGAATCACAGCGTATAACATTCTGCAGAGATGAAACAAACAGTTGCAAAACGCCTTTATCCCAGGGGACTCTCTCTGTCCTGCTGTTCGAGCGTTAGCAACATACTTCACTACAATCCCGAGGTTACATGAGTAGGGTTACAGAGTGCGATTAATTCGACAACGAGACACTTGCGAACAGAAAAGAGCATTCACCAGTGAGAGGGATGTGCCCAGAAACACGGAATCCTGTTTAAAAATATTGGTTCTCCTGAAATGTATCTTTTTATGACAGCATAGGTTCAAATACGGTGGACTCCCCCTAAGTCGATTTGTTCGAGTCAAAGGGAGTTTGACTTAGAGAGCATGTTTTTGTACGGAATATTGAGGGAAATGTATGTAAAACATGGCGAGTCAGAGAGAGGTTCGTATGCATATATTGCATTTGGGTACTGAAAAAGCTAACAGATGTGTACCAATAGCCGTGGCAGATCTCCCTGCTAGGCACAGGCATTAGTGAAAATCAGAACTGAGTTTGATCGACTTGGTGGTAGGTGATTCAGGAATTCGTCAGACACACTCTGCCATAGCGAGGTGACCGTTTCGAAAACTTTTCTGCAGAGCATACTCCACCTAATCTAGTGTGAATTCCAATCAACTTGATTACGAGAGCCGTTTAACACCTTGACGGTATAATGATTGACAATAAAGTACTCCTTCTACGTCATATAACGGCATCTCATGTGAAACATATGTCTTGTGTGACACCCGTCGCGTATCGATATTCAATTCCCTTTTTTCAAGAGCTTGATCATCGTCCTCATCACTACTCCAATCAATTGCCATAGCATGCTGTTTATATTCACTAAAACACTTAACTCCACCTAGTAATTTTATTTTAAGAACATCAAAAACCAATTTAAGATTTTTTATTCCGACAACATTTTCGAAAAATGTCCCATTTCACTGTTTGAACTTTCAAATTGCCAGCCAGCTCTTGGAATGCGTGTGGAACATAAGCTGGAGTCGATTATCGTTCGTAATGCGGATACTTAACTCCTATAAAGTGACCCGGCTTTCAAAACGCCTTTTGTCGTTTTAATTAATCGACTTTCGTAATCGCGGTGCATTTACATGCCTTTTGGAATCGATAGTAATCATAATATGGGCATTGCAGTTAGAGGTGAACTTGGCAATAGCTTCAATAGAAACCACTCATACTGTGCTACAATTATATACCGACATTACACAGCAAAATTCTGAGGTCTCTGAGCATTGTCGGTGACTCGAGAAAAATTTAATAGTCAATTATGAAAAATATTCATCGAGACAGGAATTGAGATTACAAACCCACGTATGAATTCACGCACTACTCCACCGGCGCTACAATTCGATTTGGAACTTAGGCCTAGCTTCTTCAAATATCACTTGCGTTGTGAGTACTGTTGTTCTCTTACGAGTGATGGACACAGCGAAGTTTTTAGAAGGTGGGTGTTTTCATAAATGTTGGAAATCTGTGCTATTTCTTTCATTTCAGAATTTTGTTATGAAACATATGTTATCACTAACCACCATCGATCATTCAGAAAAGTCAGTAATGGCCGATCTACTTACAAAAAAAAAAAAATCTCCAAAAAACATTTAAGATTAAAGTCAAAAATTGATGACGGCCCAATGTGTTCGGAATCGACATTTTGATGTTTGGGCCTTAGTGAACATGTCTAACGCAGTTCATTGTCGCTTATGAAAACACTCATTCTTCCCAAACTGACGCACTACCTGAGCATAGTCACTGATTCGAGAGAAGTGAAGCTGTTATGAATATTGTTAGTGTTGGGAATAGAACTCAAGCCATCAACGTAGACTTAATGACAGCAGCAGAGTTAATGGAGGATGGAGATATGCAACTTATGCCATTTTTAGAGCTCCTTCTCCGGCGTTGGGCTATGTGTTACGCATTAATGTTATGTTTCTGTCAAAGTACTGCTGACGCTCACGCACGTAAAGTAGTCTATGTGCCGGAGACTTTATTCCTAGTCGATGACGGAACTGGGCCGTTAAAAATAAGAGTTTATTGGAATTCCCTCGATGCACTTCACACACTTTTATAATAATCCCGGTTAACATGTATTCACAGACACGGGACGAAACATCGTTTAAGAAACGCTGTCAAATTAAATCAAGGGGCAAGGGATGTAGAAATTGGATATCCTCCATTATCTCTGGACAGCAGCATCTACGTTTGCATTGCGCAACCTCTTATTTCAGCCTTAGGTTAGGTTAGGTAGGGGGGGGCTTCTAGTGCAGTAACTAGCACACTTAGATACCGATACTCAGACTACTACCACTGATTGACTACTGCAGCGATAGGCCGTTTATTTGATCCCAACGGCAAATGGTGACTGGATTAGATTTGAAAACCAGATAAAAGCGTATTAAATTTGCTTTCACTGAGATTCGAACAGGGGACAGCGCTAACCAGGAGCAGGCACTCTACCAACTGCGCCAACCAGTTGTCTAATTTCAGCCTTACATCAATCATTGTTTGAACCTTAGAGAAATATTCTCCTAAGCTAGAAGCAATTTCCTCCCACCTAAGCAAACTTCTTATAAATTGTAGAACAAGTATAGAATGCGTCTTACTCCAGTACTTACACTGATAAAATATCAAAAAGGTGCTGTAAAAACAAAAACGAAAAAAAACCCATCAATCGACTGAAACAACAAAAACGAAACTGAAAGGAAAACATTCAACAAATGAAATAAAACACAAATTTAAACTAAAAATAGATCACATAACAGTTTTACTTTAATTCAAAAATTGTTTCCTCCATTTGATTCATCTCTATTTTCACTTCTCACAGTACGCTACATAAAAACAAAAAAAAAAAAAAAGAACTACAAAATAAAACATTTCATCACTATATATTACAAAATACTTTCTTGTAAAATTAAAGTTATCAAAAAACAAAAAAAAGTAAAATAAAATAAAAATATGAAAACATATATGTATTTGTATAATAATCACAAATTACTTATTTTCTCTTTTGATTTTTGTTTTCTCATCTTGTTTTTTTTTTTGGAAGCAAATCAGAGGAACAGAGACAATTATTTATAAACTGTATTTTCTTGTTGTTTTTTTTTCTTGCTCCGAATGTAATGATATAATGGTAAAATAATAACAAGTAAATAGTTAAAACGATTGAAGCAGAATAACATAAGTCTACACATCGATCCGCGGAAGGGGAGGATGTCCGAGGGCGCGCGCGCGCTTGTAAAAAGACATAAATACGACAAACGACAACGTCGAGCGATCTAAATCTAAGTATAAATATCGTATGCTCGTTTGCACTCAACTAAACACACACTCTAATTATAGTTGAACAAATCAAATAATAATAAGAATATAAATCTGTCTTTCAGTAGTTGTAGTAGTAATAGTATTTGTTGTAGCAGTAGTATAGTAGAATGAATTATTTTCTTTTTTTGTTTCTCCTCTTCTTCTACACTTAAGAGTACTAATTGTAACTAAGCTAAGAAAATGAATAAACTAAGCGCTTGAAATTAGTTAAATTTTGTTTGTTTGCTTTGCTTTCTTTTTTTTTTTGTTTGTTTCTAATTTTTCTTATCTTATAATAATCCTGTTTCGACACGCGATGGATTCCATTTCTTCATTTTCATCTTCCACCTCCTGCTCGTCTCATTCCATATCAGTGTGTCAATTTAGAATGCAGTTGAACGTCGATTGTAAGTTCGGGTGACTGTGGTTGCGTTTGATTTGCTGTTTGATGATGAAATGTTCACATTGGTGCGGCTTGCATTCTTCACAGTTCGATTGCAACTCCTTGCGATCATGTTTGGAGCTGTGACAATTTGCTGCTGCTCATCAGTTTCCCCCCAACAATGGAGTCGCTGCACCTGATGTGAACATTTCGGATACAATCATTTACGCGATGTACCGAGTGTGTTTATCGACTCGCCGCGGCTTCGTGATCGCGACATATTGGCATCTATAACAACTGAAAATGTGTGTTCGTTTTGTGAAAAGAGTCTCTTCTCTGTCTCCCTCCCGTCTCTTCTCGATAACTTACCTTTTGAATTTTTCTCCGCCTTGTATTGGCGCATTGCTTTGCCTCGCTTGTCCAGTATCAGTTTGTCGAAACGCACAAAGATTCCATGCTTCGGCTTGCACTGGAAGTACTGAATGCCCTGCACACTGCCATCATTCTTGCCGGTTGGAGTGTCCAATTCAACACCTATCCAGGTGCCCCCTTGGAACTGCGTTTGTCCAATGAAACTGATGATGCCACTGGTGTTGTATGGCCGGATGAGGACTGATTCGCCCACAGCTACCCAATCGGGAAGGGGCTCCTCTACATGGTGCTTGGAATCATCTGAAAACGAGACAAAAAATATTTAATACCCTCTCAACTTTGCAAAGAGATTGTAGATACCTTCCAGTCTCTCAGAGGAGTCTGTCCCACTGCTTGTCATATTGTTAAATTGAGCGTTAAGTTTGTCGTTCGATGATGTCAACTCGACTGATTTCAGCATGGGAAGAGACGCGCGGTTGCCACTGTTCGAGCGAACCTGATTGACGGCTGTCTTTTTTCTGCGCACAACCTTTCCCGGAGGCAATTGTGTTTTCACAATTCCAGTACCCTCACTGTGTATATTGCTTCTATTGTTATCCATTCGCTGTTCTTCCTCATTAACAGCATTGAATGACTCGTTGGCATTTTGATTGTCTTCCACGACCGCGTGGTAGATTTGTAGATCTGTGAAATGATTTTTATTCTCATCGCTTGCCACTGCTGGAGCAGGTTCCTTAATGTCGGTGGCATTGATTTGTGCTTCATTTTTGTTATCGTCACTGTACTGTGAGTCTTCTGATTGGGTTTCGGACTCATCGACGATGTCCTTTAGTGGATGATCTTTTGTTGGCGTTAGACATTTGGAAACTGGTGGTTCCTCGACTGGAGCAACATCGGCTATTGCACTTTTGCTTAGACTTGGCATGTCTCTCAAGAACGGGTTGAACCTTCCTTGGCGACTGGTCACCGATGGTGTTGGAATGTTTTCGATGTTACTGCTGGCAGACATTGTAGAATTGTATAGCTTGGATGGTGGTGAACCCGAATTTCCTCGATCGAAATCTGCAAACACATCGTCTTTTTAATGACCACCACACATTGTGTGAATCAGAGAACTTACCAGGAGTTTCATCGATGCTCATTGATCGCATAGAAACTGTATCGTCATTCGTGAGATTGCTGCAAGACACGGCCTGAAACAAGGACACAATCATAAACAATAGAGTCGTTATGAATTTCCAGCACTGAACTCATACCTGTGATCCATAACCACTTGATGTGGAGGAACTCATGCTTGGCGTTCCGATTCCTGTTAAATGCTTCAAGGTCGAGTTCGCACTCGACGTGTAACTCATGCTCGTGTGTGAGTTATTGCTGATGTCCATGAACGAGTCCATGGTCTTCGATGAGGTAAGTCTGGACTTTGCCTTGAAGTTCTTTGCGTATTTTCCACTCTCGTAATCTGCGTACTCGGAATCGCTGTAACTATCTTCGGGCTCCTCGGCCAGAGCACGTTGTCCCAACGGCTCTTCGTGCAGTGTTGTCATACGCAGTCCCGTTAACTTGCTGGTGGCTGGAGATGCTATAAAAACATAAGAAACCATGGCTTAGTCTTCATGCGTGTGAACGAGGTGAACGGTCGAAAGAGGACGAAAAAAGATTGATTAGTAAACATACGCTTTGTGGGTTGTGACCTCAGTGAGTTTAGATTCAAACTGAGATTGAGGAAGGTGGGCCGAGCTGCATTCCAAGTGAGTTCAAAAATATCAAATGTTAGTCTTAATTAATATGCTTAAATATGATTTGATTGTTTGGTTACATTGTTTTATCGGTTTTTGTATGTTTTAACGCCAATCTCTAGAGATCGGGGTACATTCTACGAACTAGCTAGAACTTTTTTACAACATATCTCTAGGTAGTTTGGTCTTGGTAGGATTAAGGCTGTTGGAGTTTTTGCTTTGTATATTATTTTCGTTACAACGACTGCTAGTCAGTCGAGTGATCTTTACTGAATTTGTAACTTAATGTGCAGCATTCGGTAATTTTTGGTTTTCTGTTAAATGCGATGGATGATGAGAGTGGCGATGCTGATGATGATTTGGGAAACCCCCTAAAGCTCGATTGATGGGTGACGTGAGATGACATGATACGTGGTGTTGTTCTAAAACAAACGCATTGCACAGCAACAATCACAAGTCAAGCTCTAAGTGAACATAACACATTAACTAATAACATTGAAGCATTCAAAAGTAAAATAAAATGATTTCATTGACAGCAAATATTATATATATTTATTTGTAACATCGTTCGATTGTGTGTGGAGAATGTTTGGCGACACTTACGTTGGTACTTTGTGAATAAGCATTGAATGAATGGGTTTTGTTTAAAGGGCTCTCCAAGAGGAATGGGATAATCAATGGCGACCATGGTGTTATCAGACAATAATGACGGATAAACATGGAAGATATAGCGCCGAGGAACACGCCGAAATTATGAAACTTTGTTAAGATGAGCGTTAATACACGCAACAAGAATGCGAGGACAACCAAATTGCAATGCATCTGCATATTCATTGATTTTTTTGGATCGAAGTGGATTGAATTATGTCGTGTTCTTAAATCGCAGGTCACTAAGCAGCAAACTGGGTGCCTTCAAAGTAAACATAGATCGAATTCAGCATGATCTATAGTTATGATGGTTGTGCGCAAATCATTCGATTATGATTTTAAAAAACCGAGACATAAGTAATCGAGATATTTTAAAATTATTATTCGAGTGTTAATCGACTATTACATCTCGATCATCATTCGAATGACTACTAACTAATTACTAACTACTAACACAATATTACTAAATACTAGATAACTTAAAAATCTAAATGCTAAATATGACTAAATGTCTCACTTCAGCGCTTAACAAGTAACAAATAATTCTCGTCGGGAAATACTAATCAGGAACAAAGCCCGAATGAAAGAAAAATGCAAAGGAAAAGTACCACTTCTCGGTTCTCAATAAAAAATTTTAAATATCTTGTGTTAGTAGTTGGTAATTAGTAAGTAGATTCAAATGAGTGTGTAGTTAGTAGTCATTCAAATTATCGATTTTATAATCGAGATGTTCTCGAATATTAATCGATTATCACTCGAGTAATAATTCGAATGCGCCCATTACAAATCTAAATGACAGAATCTTCTAAAAATGTGACAAATGAAATCTAACGAAACTCCTTCGGCCATTCGAACGAAGCCATATGCTATTAATAGTTCACAAGCGACGTTCTTACTTAATTTTAGACGTCTCTATTGAAATAAAAGGAAAAAAGGAAGAATCATTCAGGTTTATTACATTGTTTGACTAGATGATCTAGTTTTCCGATTTTTCGTAATCAGACAAATACATCTCGTTGATGCAGGGATTCATTTATGATGGCTCTATTTTTATTTAAGCTGACCAATCAGAGAACACAAGTTCCATGGATGGAAATGGTGGATTCAAATAGGTTTTTAGGTAATGGGGATGTAAGTGTATTCACCAGCACATTTAGCCCATATTGATCCATTGACTGATTAACTACTCCAGTGATAGTGCCGTTAATTTGATCCCAACGGCAAATGGTGGCTGGACCAGATTTAAAAACCCGATAAAAGCGTATTAACTTTGCTTTCACTGGGATTCGAACCGGTGACCCAGCTAACCAGGGGCAGGCACTCTACCAATTGCGCCATCCAGTCGTTTATGGATTCAAATAAAAGTGCGTAAAATGCAACATGCGTAGGGGTCACCATTAAGTTTCAGAATCCTGGACAAAATTCAACGGTGGCAGGGGAATATTTCAGCTGGAAAGTTGAGCAACTTGTTGAGGTTAATTTGTAATGATGGTTCATAATTTATGGGCAATGTGTGTGCTTTAAATGTAATTCTGGCTCACTGTAGGGTTATAGAAGCAATCAGTCCGTTGGAGAGCTCGAAAAGAACCTTTAGTAAACGCTGTGAGCAAGTATCAGCAGAGTCGAATAGCAGCTTCATTTGAGAAACCAGTTTCCAAATGTTTAAGGCCAATAAGACATCATCCATTAAAGGAGAGCGTCGATGAGTCCGAAACACAATACAATGACGTCAAAAAAACTGAAGCACAATAAGGAACCTCGTCCACTAGTCGCTAGTAACGAGAAAAAAAATCAAATTCCGAGAAGCGACGAAAAAAATACGAGAGCGGCTGTGATGTCACTTTACTCTTGAAAGAATTTCGTCGGTGGCAAGGAAATTTGGAAATAGTTACACAGTAGTGACATGTTGTTGTCCATGTCGGAAATTACAACTTCGACGCAGCTATGTACCAACATGAGAAGCAAAAGGGAGTATATATAAAAATATTATGGCTGCCAGGACATGAAAACCCTGAGAACAGTGAAAAGGCAGAAATCTAAGAGGAAAGGGGCAATGACTCATTTTGTTTGTCCTTTACGTCTTCATGGATTTTGCAACATGGACAATTAACACCACTTAACCCTCGTCTCATCCTCACATATTCTAAGATTTTTTACGTATGTGGGATTTTAGTGTGTTTTTCATAATTCTTTTTTCAAACCTTTTGTAGAATTCTACGAAAGGGTGTAGACTAAAATGAGGCACCAAATTAAAATAAGACAAAAAGTACCTCTTAGGTACTTTTCTACGCTAGGATGAGATGAGGGTTAAACAAATGCTAAAACAAATGCCGCATCCAATTTTGGAACAGAGAGGAACACTTATAATATATTATGGGTGGCGCTACAGCCCGTGGAGGGCCAGGGGCTGGCTTCTGCAGCAACCACTTGTATTGTGCGTGTTAGTGTTCTCTCACGAGTGGAAGAGACCTACAGTTTTACGCGGACTACGAACAGTCAAGTTCGAAAAGCTGTTTCTAGACAGTTATTATTCTTTGAGCATTGTCAGTGAATCGAAAGAGGTGGGTACGTGAAAATTATTTTTTTGTCGTCCTGACAATCGAACCCAGGCAGCGAGGTTCAGTTGTGTAAAAGTCGACGCATAGACCCAAAAAGCCACGGCCGCCATTCATTCGTACTTACACAATCTAAACAATGCATGAGGGTCGATTCGAGGATAAAGAAGAAGGCCCTAAATGGCCTAATGGTACAAACTATACAGACTGTGGACAATCAAAGGAAACCATTGAGCATCTACTCATCGAGTATCCAAATCTTTATTAAGCAGATATAGACTAACGATCAGAATCACCTTAACAGGAATAGACTAGCAGAGCATTCGATCTAAACGGATTATTGAACTTCTCAAGGCAACTCTAAAGTCCTAGATGAAGAAAGGGGGCACAGTAGATCTTGTGATTGCAGTAGTCACTGCCCAACTTTTTTTTCAATTCAATACTTTCCCAGCTTAGACAGTAAATCTCAAGAGAACTGCAGAACTTTTGAATGAATTGCAAGGATAGTTTAGGTTAGGTAGTGGTGGCTGATTGATTTCCTCTAACAATTATAACCAGTTGGTGTTTGTGACGAAGGGGTTTAGCTGGCTAATGCTGACCCTATGTAGTTCATTAAGATTATTAAAGTAGTAGGCCCCTACGAGCGCTACACGAGATGAGTAGGTGATCTGTGGCTTCCAGCTCCACTTCATCCACGCAGGTTCTGCAAGTCATTATAAGGGACACCCATCCTGTGGACACGAATGCCGATTGACGCCGATGATCGTCCTGAGCGACGTTTTGCTACCTCCAAGCAGATTGAGCGATCGTTTGAGATTGCAAGGATAACTTGTGGGACATGTGCGTCTTCATAGAACTAAAATACTCATTCATTCATATACCAACGTTTCGCTGTCCAAATTCTTTCACAAGGTCTACATGTCAGTCACAGCGATAAAATATACAATATTTTGTGTACACATTTTGAAATGAACATGAGGCAAAGAACTTTGTTTAACAGAAAAAAAAAGAAACAGTAAATCATCTCTCTTCGATTCGTTGTTACTTAAAAAGCATCATCAAAAGAAACAGAGAAATGAGACAAAAAAAAAGAAGAGAAATCAATCCTAAATGTTCAACAGCATTAATTCACTCTTACACGAACACGAGTACGTTGACAAAGAGTATAACGTCTCAAAGTTCTTCCTCCTCAGAAATCAAAATCAAAATCCAAAAAAAAATAAATCCATTAACACATTAGATTGACAGAGAGAGTGAGAGAGAAAATAATTTACAGGAAATATCACAGACAATAAATGCCAATTGTTCTAAATCAATAACGTAACGGGGAACTGAAACCAAAATAACTTACAAAACGGATTCAACGGAAAAACAATTTTCAAAGAAACACAAATCAATCAAAACCAAAAAGAGAGAACAAAAAAACAAAAAAGACAACAAATTTGTTTACTAATCAACACGAGCTAACACAATCAACGAACACTTCGGATCATATATAGCGGTAAGATGCACAATCTCATAGGTTTAAAGTATCTTGTCTGTTGTTGGTTTTGTGTTTGCTTGGTTTTCTGTACAAAGTTTTGTTGGTTCTCGTGTGCGTCTCGTCAAAGACTGTCATCACTTTAGTCTTCACTGTAAGGTGGAGTAGTATGTGTTGGAGTATTTGTTTGTTTCGCTAAAGAAAACTTTGATTTTGTTTTTTTTTTTCTTAAATATCTTTTACCTGACAATATAGAGCCTGGACAGAGAGATAGAAACAACAACGCGGTACACAACGACGTGGATATGTAGACGTTAAACGGATTTACATATTTTTTTTTGTTTTGAAATTTTGGTTAACGGAACACAAACAATAAACAAAAAAACGAGAAAAGAATATTCACATATAAGAAAAATAGAAGTTACATAATAATTTGTTAAAAGGTACAATTAATCAACTAATTATTTTGTTGGTTTGTAAAATATTATAAGTCTTCGTATTACTTTAGGGGGAAAGGTTGAACAAATCACTTGGAATCAATCGATTCTGGAGAGAATCAACTGATCGCGTAGTGTGGCGGTGTGCTTGGGGTTAGGTTATCGCAAGAACTTTGATCGTGTACTAATTTCGGTTACCTTTAGTTAATAAATACGATGCTAACAGAACAGAAGCTGATGTTATAAAAAATTGATTTTTGTTTTGTTTTTAATTTATAGAGACAAAAAATTTCGAACAGATCGCCGAGAGCCATTACTCAAAAGCTAAGCACATTCTATTAGTTAAGAAAAACGTACGTGTGTTGGAAAATTATAAATCAAAAGGAAGAGAAAAACGAATTGTTTATGCGCTTCTGTGTTGCTAAGCATATATGTAATTATAATACGGAACGCACTAAGGAGTATATAAAATGGGTTAATTTGCTAATCATTACATTGTTGAGATTTATAAATGGCATTGGCATTAGGCATGTTCTAATAATCGTACAACTATATTCGGTGAATTTCGATAAACCATTTTGCTGCAGACATGATGATGATTTCGAGTTGTGGGCGAGTTTGCAGTGCTGGGTTTTTTGTGCTAAGTGTGATAGACGTGTGTTAAAAGACTTGGATGAACTGTGATTTTTATGGATTTGAAGACTTGAGTTTAAAGGCTAGGTCGAACTACATGCGAACGTTACTTATGATTTCTTCGCACAGAACCGAAATCGCGAAGTTTGGACGAACTTTTACTGAAACCCCAAAAGGCTGCTCCAATTGAGTTTCAAGTGTTTTGAAATGTCATTAGCTTTCACATTTGAAGTGGCGGGCAAAACAGCTGTTTGTTGACAGGAATAATAATATCGAGAAAATGAACACCAAAATTAATTATAGGTTTGACAACCTCTACCAGACGGATGAACTCAAGGGGCTTTCAACTAGCTTTCGCCGAAAGCGAGAAGGTTACGAAACCTAACCCGAAAATGTGAGTTTTGACAAAATTTAATAAATCCTTGCTATTTTGTTTGCTGGGAACATAGCCATTATACAAGGTGACGCAAAATTAATCATCCTATCGGAAGATGTTATAATTTTTCAAACGACGTCGTTAATCAATCATATTTGGCATTTGTGAACTAGACAGCTGTAGTACAAACAGACAACAGACATGTAGAGCTACACTCCGCAAGGAACAATTGTCAACAACAACAATAATCGGTATGCAGTGTTAACGCAACGTGAATCTTAATGTCGATCTCCTAATCGTGTCGCGCCAACTGGACAAACATTCCGGCGCTCACCTACTCGACTCAAACAGAATGGAACTACAACAGATCAAGCCAGTAATGCTAGCAGTTATCACCGGAAAATTCCGCAAGTTTTCCGTCATGGAAAATGCGATATAACGGGCACAAATGTGTATCAACACTGGCGGCAGCTATTTGACGGATATCAGCCCTTCTACTTAACTCAAAATATTTTTTTCTGTTATTTAGTAAAATAGTAATTCAAAAACAAAATAAGATGATTGATTCATTTTGCGCCACCTTGTATAAATATTTGTTTCTCACGTTGTTTGCTTGCATCATCCCTTCACACATTGTCAAGGGGAAATGTTTGTGGCCTTGTCTCAAGAGATCTTTGAAAATTCATCGCAGGACACAGGGTCAATCGCTCATATTTGCTTAAGTTTAACAAAGTCCATGCAACTAGAGATATTTGCATGCCGTCGTGCTATACGTATAAAGCGAAAGTGTGGGCGACAGAAGAGCTGATTCAAGGCATATGGAGGAGATGACACGACCACGAACTCTATGAGCTTGATAAGGATGTGGGTCTAGTCCTGGAGGCAAACATTGTCGACCATGAACACCAAGCTAAGAGGATCTTCGAATCCGATCCTTTTGATTCAAGAAGGAGATGAAGACCGAATGTGCTTTATACCGCACCAAGTGATCTCGGACAGCGACCCATCAATGAGACGTTTGCTGGCATAGAGACGGAAGCGATTAAAATAGGTCTAGGGATGAACGAGGGCAAAACAAAATATATGCTGTCCTCAAGAGGAGTAATACAACATCGAGATCTCGGACATAGTGGCTTCGAGTTCAGGACTTTATATACCTCGGCTCCGCAGTAAACAGTACGTACAACATCACGTAACGAGATCGAACACAGAGTAACTCTGCGGCAAGCGCAAGTTTCTACGGGCTCAAGAGGCTATTGAGTAGAGCGATCTCTCGAAGAAGCAAGTTGACCAAGTTGTACGGCCAAAAGCGGATGAGTAAGTCCTTGGTCTCTTCGAGAGTAAAATTCTGCGTGCGATCTTTAGTCCCTTTTGCGAGAGGAGAAGATTCAACCACGAACTGTCCGGCCTGTACGGCGTGTTGACCCTAGTCAGGCGTCTATGGATCCAACGCCAAAGTCATCGAACCCGTAGGACCTAACAGAGGACGTCCGAGTTAAAGGTGGTGGGGACCTCAACCAACTTAGCGTGCGCCACTAGACGCAGCTAACCAGTGATCGTGCTAGTTCGAGAGGCGTGTTAGTTGGGACCCAGTTCCACCGTGGCCTGTAGCGCCAAATGAAGGAGAAGATTTCGGACGCAGTGAAGCTTGGTCTTGACTAGTGGAAGTAGTGTGACTCGGACCGTCAAAGATGGAAGACAGATAGAACCTCCATGGATCCTTATAAATATGTAGGTCGAGTATAACCTGAGTAAAATGAGGGATTTTTCGAGGGAGAATGCTGAGACGCTATCTTAAACAGCCCTACGATTCCGGCTCTGGTTCACATCGATGTACTATAAAAATAATATGGGTGGCTTGACAGTCCGAGACGGACCAGGGCCTAGCTTCGAGTGGTGTCAGCAGTTTAATGCCGACGAACGGCGAAGTTGAGAAGCCTTTTCTAGACAGGAGTACTCTTTGAGTATTGTCAGCGATTCGAAAAAGGTGGAGCCGTGAATTATGAAAGGTGGTCAATTTGGGTATCGAGCCTGGCACCCTCTGCGTAGGAGTCGACGCACTAACCCACTACCCCACGGCAATTGCTGTACGCTGTCTATTTATGCAACAACTTAGGTGACGGGGTGATTGACAACTTGGCTTCGTTTCGTAGTGTTCGAGGGCGAGCCTGTGGGACGATGTAACAAAGGACGCATGTGGAACAAGCTCACGTTTTGTACAGACTGTAGGTCACTCATGAGGTTAGGAACTACAACTACTTCTACAACCTGATTCCGTACGACGAAGTTTGAGATAAATGTCGATTAGACTAAGTGATAGAGGGAGCATTTAGTGTTTACCTAATGCATTCATAATAGACACGTCTGTGTGCGACTTGACGATGAGTTACGTTTAGCCGACTAACACACATGACATAAATCGATTAAGGTTACGACAAGGCAGACAGACAACTGTTATTACCCCATACCAAGCACAGCATTCGATTTACATCATTCTTTCTGCAACCTTGCCCCTAATGATGGGCGTTTATTTGAATATCAGGTCGCAGACCTTCCTAATTGAATGCAAAGTTAACCACATTAAGACGAGCCTATTTACTGAGCTCCCCGCCGGATATTTACTCCGCTCTAATGAAACCTAATAGTATTCTAACATATCTCAGTCAATTTAATTATCCTCCAGTGAGTAATCACAATTTATTCATCACAAACACGTTAATTACTCAGCACACTGCTGACAAGGATTGACACTGTGCCTTCAACCCCCATTTCGTGTGTACGAAAAGGAATAAATATTTTTACGACATCTATCCATCATTTTTCATGCCTAAATAATTGATTGAATTTCCGTATGGTGTCCGGGTAAATAAACGTTGGCCCACTGCGACAGTCAGCTGCTTCAACTTTAATAGTCCACATCACTTTATTTGATTAATTGCTTTATCGTGCAATACGTCACATTACAAGAAGAAAAACGCTGTTAATGCGGGGGTGCAACACAATTCAAGGACATCATAGGGGTCATCGCTGACGTTTGTTTTTCTTTTTACCCACGGAGCACTTGTTGCATAAGTTTGCTCCTGTTGAACCAATGAACTTGTGTTTTAATTTTTAGTATAGTTGTACGATTATGCCTTGCACGACTATTCAATCTAAAACTGCATGTTCCTATGGATACATGTTGGTTTTGTTTGCTTGCTAATTGCACTGTTAGCGGGGCAATGTTCGTGACTAAACGATACCATTCTATTTGGAATATTATTTGCGTTTTGTTCAAACAAACTAACCACTAGTAAATGTGCTAACCATGGCGTTAAATATGCGATTTTTTTGACTATTTTTGGTTTCGTTTGGACTTTTAACTTTTTGTGTTTTTTTTTTAGCAAATAACAAGAAAATGAAAACAGGTAAAACGAAAGGGAACATGCACACACATACCTATGCCAAAAGGTTTTCCAGGCGAGTCATCGTTTGAACCCTTTCCACCGAAGCTGTGCCGATTGCGCACTCCAAAGTCGCGTGTTCCTTGTTGTCCTGCAAAAGATCAGTCATTCACTCAATTGATTTCCCCCCAAACAGAGATCAGATTAGACTTACCAGATTGAGACAAGAATTGCTTTGAGAAGTCTGTATTATTGAGATCTACAAACGATTCGGATCGGCCGACATTGATCAGGGACTCCATGGACACATCGAAGCGCATTATCTAGAGGGAGAGATTAAATCCATTAAAGACCATGTGACATCCACGAGGACACCTACATTTCAAATCAATCGTCTAACAAATACAAAACAAAAGAATACACATTCCACAAGAGGCGATTCTTTTTTTTTTTTTCTTTTTCATTTTATTTAAAAACTGTTTTGTCTTTTGGTGGAAGCAAAAATCATTTACAATACAAACGAAACAATGAGAACAGAAGAAGAGTAAGGAAATCAATGAAACAAAACACGCATAAAGACCAACCAACAAGAACCAAAATTTAAAAACAACATCAACACACAACAAGATTTAGTTGCACACATGTGAGCAATACTTACACCTCCAGTGGTTGCTGTGTCTTTGACGGCCTGTTTTTTTGGTGAGTTTTTTTTTTTTGAATGTGGTTTTCGAGGCCGATTAAACAAAGTTTCATTATGTGAGGACAACAAAACACAGATACAACATATTTTTTTTTTTGGTTTTTTGTTTTTTTTTTGTCAAAATACGGAAGTAAGGGTGAAAGCAGTGAAGAAACAGAAAGTAACAGAAAAAAAAGAGTTGATTGTGAGTATGAGCGAGAAAGATACACTGAGAGAAAGAGAGAATAACGCATGTTTTTCTTTCTTGTTGATGAGCAACAAATTTGTGTGTTCAAAAGCAGTGTTGTGTGAATGCGTGAAACTGTTTCTGTATATTACCTGCGAGAAGTTTGGTACACTGACGGTCTTCCTCATCGACAATGGCTGTCCGTGGGCGGTCTCAAGCTCCTTGACGGCGACATTTTGCCGCAAACGGTCCAAAGTGAGAATGCTCTCGACAGCCGAGACTCCTTTGGTGTATTTCTCTGCGAACAGAAAAGGGGGATAGGCATTTTCACTCTTGATCTGCTTTTAAATGTTTCCCATCTTACCAATGTATGTCTCGCCATCACTAGCCGAGCAATCATCACCACTGGCGGCTAGTTGCGCCAGTGATTCCCTGTCCTCCAGCTCCTCGGATGCCTTTGGAATGTTCGACACAACCTCATAGGTGACTCCGGTCAGTGCAATCGCATTCTCCACACGCACCAGTCGGAACTTCTTCAATCTGTCGGTGATGCTCTGTCGCTTGTAAATGTTCAAACTCAGCCGCTTGCGCAGAACTAAATCCATTGGGGCTGGATGCGACAGGCGCACCGTTGTCCTCAAAATCAAGTACACCCGCTCGTTGGCCTCGGTGACGCGGTTCAACGCCTGGCTGTCGTGCATGGACGAGTCCCAACTGGCGATGGCGCACACGTCTTTGTCCAAATGTTGCAAAATCTGCAGTGTGTAGAATTTATGGCCATGCTCCTTGGACAGTATCGAATTGAGGCCCGCAATGGAGAACTCATCGTTTGTATTCTGTGCTGACAGATCATCTGCATTGAGGTTGAGAAAGAGGACTGGCACATGGGGCTCCATTCCAGCTGGAGGATCCCATGAAGCAGGAGCACCAGGAATACCAGACCCTGGGGCTGGCACTAACACCGCATTCCTCTCCTCGGTCAGCGAGACCCATTGATGGACTAAGCTCAACTCCCGCTCACGTTCTTCCTCGCTTTTCTCCTCCTTCTTGATAAGCTTCTGAATCTGCTGGTCCAAATACTGCCTTCGTCGGCCCAGAGCTTCGCTCCATTTCTCGCGTAAGACTGTCAAGTCTTCCTCCTGGTACGAGTCCAATGGACGCTGCAGTCTCGAACGTACACTCACGCTTCCAACAGCGATATTAACTATTGACTGGCAAATAATTGGCAGAGTGCCTGAATTCTGAACTGGCTTGACGCGCACATGAATCCTCCTCTGTTGACCCTGCCGCAGCTGATAGACCCCGCCGGTGAGAACCTCATTCCGGTTGGTCACCTCGACGGGCGAATACTCCCCATTGTCGTTCAGCTCATGAATCTCAACCCACAGCTCGATTTTCCGCGACAGCTCTGCCCATCGGTCGACTAGCGAACGCGCCTTTGCCTGCTGCTGTTCCACTTCCCATCCCTTTGACTTCGAGAACCCAGCACTTCGGTGTCCCCACACCTCAATGGACAAGGCTCCTTCGATGCAGTGCTCCAGAAACTCCTCATTTATCGGCACCGTGAAGTCCTTGGTGTGCTCGAATTTGAACGACATGTTCTGATTATGGGCGGGCACCTCGGCATTAATGACCGGCACCACTGTCTCCTGGTGGCCCCAGAAGGTGTACTGGCAGAATACGAAGTTGGACAGCGACAAAGGCAGTCCTGAGGCTTGCTTTATGGTCACTCGGCAAGTGATCTGGTTCGCCATCGGGTCGTTGGGATCGTAATCATCGTCCCGACTGTCGGACGAACTGTCCGAGGCCGACTCGCACATCCTGTCCTGTGGCAATTGTCCGGCAATTCGTGAGATCTCCACCTGAAGTCGTCCAGCGACCTCACCCTGCTGACTGATGATCGGAGTGTGATAGTCCAGTTTCACATCATGGAAGAGTACCTCCAAGAATATATTCGCCACACCGATGAGGTTATGATTCTCCTGTGACTCGTAGAATGGATCCATTGGCTTCTGTGGTCCGCCCTCCTAAAAAGAAAGGAGGTTCATTGTGAAAAATGCACGCATACTTGCATTCAGAACTGAATAAGTTGTGACGTATAGAAATATTTGAGCGAAATTACCTCTTCGTTGTCCTCATCGTCACTAAAAGCCTCAATGATCGGCTTTAGTGTGCACAGCGTGTGTTAATGAAACAAATGTTTGCATGTGAGTTTAGATTGATATAGAAATGAGCTCATGAACTTAGAACTAACAGAGAGTCGCTATTAAACAGGCAAAAAGTGAGTGTATCTTACCAGGCCAGATAGCACGCGTTCTTTGTGCTCCTGGTACATTTCTCGCATGTCAATTAGTTTGTTTTCCAGTTTTTCCATTGTCCATATCTGACTGCCCGAGTTGACACGTTTCACCAAAATAGCTGGTTCGCTAACAAATGCTCCACGCTGGAATTGAGAACAGAGCAAATCAATTGAGTTCTTCTCTGTTGCGGGTGTCGATTTAACTTACCCTTCGGTTGGGACTCAAGTTGGCTGGTGGAATCTGGAGGGTCACACTGAACTTTGTCTTCTTCTCCATCTCTTCGGCTAAGAAATTGGCTTCTTGGACTAGCGCGTTCGCACGCATTATATCTGTCTTCAGTTGACCCAGCGAGCGCTTGAACATTTCATCACGTTCCTGCGAATGTGAGCCATGAGGAGGGGCTTTGCTTAGAGGGAGAGACTTGGTTACATACCTGTGCCCACTTTTCGACTCTCATCTGCGAAGTGGGTGTGTTGGGTGTGATCTTCCCCAGCCGCAGTGGATCGTACGGCGCATAAGGGGCGTACGGTGTACTGGGCGATAGAATGTTGCGCAACTGTTGAAATTGCCGTTCGTACTCCTGTGTGAATAGGAAACCATAAGAAATACGCTCCATAACATGTGCGTGTGCAACAACTCACCAATCGCTGTTTTTCCAGCGCCACCTGCTTGTCCTCCTCGTGCTGTCGCTCAAGTCTGGCAATAGCCGTCTGAATGGGATCGTTGCTTAGTTCGTTTTGCATGATTTCATCACGCGCAAAGTTGTAATCAATCAGCTGGGCAGGGGTCTGTGGTTCGGAACTCAAATTGGTGTTGGCACTTTTCGGACAATTCACACGAAAGAAATGATGGTTTCCCCACAAAATTCGAT
Organism: Eristalis intricaria; assembly: GCA_964034865.1. Taxonomy (NCBI): domain Eukaryota; kingdom Metazoa; phylum Arthropoda; class Insecta; order Diptera; family Syrphidae; genus Eristalis; species Eristalis intricaria. Next base: position 58,527,891 of record OZ035877.1, on the reverse strand, counting down.
CACCATGATGGAGTGGTGTCTTATCGATGGCCGGTGAACCATTCACAAAACATCTTGCACCCTGAATTGGTTCCATGAACAGGCCACCGTCCTCGATAATGATCACACAATGTTCTGGCTGAATCCCCAGACCAGACAGCTGAATGTCTGGCTGTTGACCAGAAATACTATGGCCTCCTACCAATGTACGCTCCTGTAAATTAAATTAAATTCCAATTACAGTCTACAGTCGGTGGTCGGTTCGTGAACACTCACCTTAAGGTAATAAACTAATAACTCATTTAGGGACGGATCTGCATTCAAATTGACTAAGTAATATTTGTTCTTCTCCACTTTGATGCCACTCGCTTGCACGCTGATGCCCATCTTCTCGAGCGCCTGTTGTCGTTCGTTTTGTATTCGTTCGGTCTTCACTAGCTTCTCCTCCCAAGTCTGAGAAATTTGTTTCATCAAATTTTCGCTTTCGGCTAGTTTATCGTGGATGTCCACACGCTGAATGTCACCCACCGGGGAACCCTAAAACAAATCACACTCACGTTAGAGACAGGAGCTGTTTACAGAGAAACCAATATTTACAGTGGCATGCTTCAGCATGTTGCGTAACGTCTCCACTTCCAATCGAAGCTCTCGAATGATACGTGCGTTGGGATCCTCATTGACCACGGCATGGTTGACGATTCGTTTAGCACGATCGGCGTATCTTAAAGTGGAGAGTGTCTCCTCGAAGTTGTCTGCAGCTGGCGATATTGTGGCCACCATCACGGTCTTTGAGTTGCCACCAAGGTTATCCTTCAACAGCCACGTTAGCACTGAGTCACGATAGGGCACAAATTTGTCGTTGCGGTTGTTCTTGCCGCTCGACTGATCTGCCAGCTTCGAGATCACAAGGCCCAGCGTTGTTAATGATCTGAAAACGAGAAAACCCACGTTACTTCTGCCTGCTGATCACAGTGGATGTCTAGTCTTACTTGTTAATGTTGGATCCCTCCTTGAGACGGTCACCAACAGCTCCAGTTTTGACAGCCCTCTCGCTGCCAGCTAAATCGACTAGAGACATGCGAGAAACTTTCTCACCGCTCACACCAGAGCCGGGATCTGTTAGTATTTGTGTTAGTACCACCGAAAACACGGCATGAGATCGAGATGATTCAGCGTTCATATTTGTTGCGGCAACCGTTCGAGACTTGTTACCTTCTGTCATTAGATTGTCGATGTCCTAAGAGAAAAACAAACATTTCAGTCAATCATCCTCTTCGTCCTCGACGCATCGACGTCTTACCTTGTATGAGGTGACTGCCAACTGTGACAGACCGTCCACATAGGGACCCAACACGTTGTGCTCACGGACTTTCAATGACTGTTTGTTTGGCTTCGGATCGAGCAGATCGTGCACTTTCTCGTTGTAAATTTCCATATAGGAAACCTCCACTTTGTACAAGAGTTCCGATGTTGTCTTGTTGCATATCGAACCGAAGAGTTCGTCACAAAGACGGGGAATGATTCCTTTCGACTCTTGGGTACCCATCATTGTGTATGACTTTCCGGAACCTGTGAAAACATAAAAATTGAGTAATGTGAAATGACTCTCTGGTGACTCCCTGTGCATGCTTACCAGTTTGTCCGTAGGCAAATATACAGGCGTTGTATCCTTGAAATGCATTGTCAAGGATATCCCGTCCAACCGAAGCGAACACATCCTCCTGTGATGCAAAATTCGTGTCTTCTGGATCAATGGAGTAAAAACAATGATCGAACGCAAATGTTTTTGGTTGTTTTCTGGAAGAAATATAACAAAAAGAATGATATTCAATAAAAGAGTCATCACGTGGTGTTCAAACAATTGAGAAGGTCGTGCGTTTCAAGACACACATGCATATGTATTTATAGAGCGGTCCTAGGACTGCTTCAAACAGGAAACAGTTGAAAGACTCACCGAATCGTGGTGACAGTAAAATGAAGAACGGATGTGAAAAGTGAGACGCGCAGACAGTGTCAAAGGCAGCAGGAGCATGGGCATCTGAGCAAAGATCATAAAGCCACACCGGCCACCTGTAGTGATGTCACACATCTGGCAATTAACAGCACCCTCGCGTGCGTTACTCAACGAGGGAGGCAAAGCTATTTTTAGCCTGCTCTTGTGGAATGGGAGAGATTTTGCTGATGAATGCAATGCGTACTTATTCAGTGTGAACATTCAACCAATTGTTTTCAAATTTCTGCAAGCAACAAGGAGGACAGAATTAGTCATGCAGCAGGAGCCGAGGCAAAGCGCCAACGATTGTGTCGGCACAGCATGGTGTGGGCGAAATATTTCCAGAATTGAGAATCCCGAAATAATTCAAGTGGCGCTCGTAAAAATATGCTGCACCCGGCGCTAGGTAAACATTTCTTCAGAGTTTCTGTTGAAATACACACACATCCGATCCAGATGTGGCCGGTCCCCCGTCTTACTCTGTTGTAACTGGTGGAATGTGAATTTAATTTGTGCTTCTGAAGGCAATCAAAGGCGTAAGTCAAATAAATACTGATGGAGTAAGCAAGCAATCACTGTTTCTGGTGAGGATTTTAAAGAAAAATGAGAAACGTCTTTGCACATGTGCTGTGGAGCTGTACGGAGTGATTTTTCTTCTTACATTGTGATTTCACTCCTCATAGCGGAGCGAGCGGACAACAATGTAGCTTTTTCTTGATCGGCTTACAGTCCGAAGCGTACGCGTACATCAACCAACAAGCCCCTTTAGCTGACCCAGTCTTTGGCAGCTGTCTGTTGTTGTTGCACACACAAGATTAATCGTACGTGCGCCATATCAAGCCTGTCCTCTGTTTCGAGTTGTTCATGGCCTATCCACTTTTGACGTTGGATCCACAGACGCTCGACTAGACCGATGTCACTGAACAGAAAACTGGCCCGAAGATCCCACGTAGACCTTTTCTCACAAAGGGATCAAGTTCATGAAGTTGCCAGAGTTCTCAGTCATGAGGAGCTTGTCTGATTGACGGTTTATAGGTCTGTCAGATGTAGTCTTGACATGGAAGATTAGGTGAGAGGTATCAATGAACATTTCTTGAGTCTTTTCTTAGGAACTGCTGTGTGATAGGATCCAGTGTGAACATTTGCTCTATTGCGGACTTCACTGGATTGAAACCGTTCAGATAAGAAGATCTGTATGCGATATTTAGCAGACTTAACCTTCAATACTGCAAAATTGCAAAGGCCTTTCTTATCAGGCAGACAATTATGAGTTTCCAATTTCCGGCCATGCTTCCCTAGGGCCGTATGTTATAAATGAGGAGGATGTTAGAAGCTATGTTAAACTACATTCTTCTATTTGCGTCTATATCTTCCTCTTCAACTACAGTTCGGAGTGGACCTGTGCTTCAGCCGACAAACAAGATCTTTAGCCAGCTGCCTCCAATGTCGCACGCCAAGTTGGTTGAGGTCCTTCTCCGCCTGGTTGCGCCACCTTAAACGCGGGCATCCTCTGTTGCGTTGTTCCACGGGTTCGAAGTCGAAGACTCTTCGGGCCGGAGCTGAGTTGTCCATACGCTCTACATGGCCTAGCCATCTTAGGTGTTCGATTGTTGGAAGACGCCTGACTAGACTCATGTCGCTGTACAGCCTGTACAGTTCGTGGTTGAATCTTCTTCAAGAACCGTCAACGCAAACAGGACCTAAGATCACACGCAGAGCTATTCTTTCGAAGAGACCAAGGACTTCCTCATCCGCTTTTGAGATTGTCCATATCTCCGTGTCGCACAGCAAGACTGGGATTATCAAGGTCTTGTATAAAGTCAGCTTGGTCCTTCGAGAGATGGCTCCATTACTCAATGGCCCATAGAAACAGCGGTTGACAAGAGTTACTCTGCGTTTGATCTCGGTACTGATGTTTTTTGTACTATTTACTGCGGAGGTGAGGTAGATGAAGTCCTTGACTACCTCGAAATTTGGGACGCTCTGTCCAAGACGTCGATGTTGTGTGTCCTTTCTCGATGACAGCATATACTTCGTTTCGCCCTCATTCACCGCTAGACCCATTTTAGCCGCTTCCGCCTCAATGCTAGCAAACGCCTCATTGACGGCTCGCTGTGTTCTGCCAATCACGTCAATGTCATCCGCGTATGCCAACAGTTGTACGGACTTCTGGAAGATCGTGCCTCTAGTGTTGGCGTGTGAGTCTTGCACGATCTTCTGCAGGATGATGTTAAAGAAGTCACATGACAGCGCGTCGCCTTGTCTAAAACCTTTTTTGACATTGAAGGTCTCGGTGAGTCCGTTACCGAGAGCGAGAATGCTCCATCGTCATCCTGCACAACCTGACGAGTTTGACAGGAATGTTAAAACTAGACATGGCGTTGTATAGCTCGTCCCTATGCACGCTGTCATTTGCGGCCTTGAAATCGACAAAAAGGGACACTGGACATTCGGTACATTTAAAATTTGATCCTACCGCTTGAAGCACTGCCACCGAAAAGGAGGCTACTATGTGAATGATATGCTATTCCATACATAATGGTGTTAGTGTAGCGTCAATCTAAAACCAGAATCATTTTGCATCTCAAACCGTTCTTTCTTTATATAAAATTCTTTTCATATTCATATCGTTCTTATGTAGTCACCCTGTACTGCATGTTCATCCCGTAAGGAAGGTTTAGGAAACCATACATTCTTACATTGTTAACCCAACGAATCATTCATTTCAAGGTACAATCAAGGAAATGAGAAAGTAAAGGACCAGAACAACCCTCAAAGAAAATTATATTCAGTCTGGGTGCTCCCGCATTAAGTTCCACAATGGGGATCAATCTAAATATAATTCCGGGAGGTGAATGGAATCGACCCATTAAGCTGATAAGTAATACAAATTTTCGAGGACCCCAGCTCTGTTCCCTTTCAATTTCCATTCCTGCCGAGTTCTCACAAACATGACATGACCCGGAAAATGTTGATTATTGCTTCGCTCGTCCCCCAAACGACCGACGACCCATTCATGTCCCTCCGACTGCATGCATTCATCATTATCAAGGCAACCATCGAATTTTAATTCAGTTTATGGTATCTTTTCCAGGAATCATTGCATGCGAAAAATTGCCTCGCAAAAGTAACCTCAAATGCCACTCAGTGCACCATAATCCCCCACAACATGTGCTCGGAGATTCAATTGAATTTGCATCGAACAACGTTTGTGCCTCCAAGGCGCGCACTTATCGATATTTTGAACTGGCGTACTTCACTAATTACAGCCGCATGTGGGCGTGGACTAGATGCGAGCACATCGAATGAAGAATGTATATTTGCGACTTATTGATTCGGCCTGGAAAAATCTTCAACCCACTTGGGAGCTTTCTTTGCGGAATTATCTCCCGATAAGCGATTGCCAAGGGTGGAGTTCATTGAAATCCGATTACAATGCCAATCAATCGGCAATTTGATGTAATAGCTTCTAATGCGATGGATTATGTTGTCTGTAAGTTCGTTTTGCGTTCAAGTGGATTTAAGATGTTTAAGAGTTAATGTTCTGCGTATTTTCGTCGCTTGATGATCGATGATTTGCATGAAAGAGCCTTTAACATCTTTCAGTAAACATTTGTAGAAATGCCTTGATTTGTGAAGGCAATTAAGTGCTCTAACGGTATTGTGGCGGCCGTTTATCACTTAGACCAACGTGTTAGGCCCATTGTGTCCTTGCCTTTTCATCGTCCTTTCAACTGATCAAAAATTCGAGCTTTACCTCGAGCTTATTGACTCAAGCTCAAAGACTTTCTTTGACAGATCATAGATTCGTTTAGGTTTGGGTGGCTGACTGTCAGCTTGCAGCAGTCTCATTGAGGCCTACGTGGGCCGATTGTGCTCCCACGGCGATATAGTAGATCCACTCGTCAAACCACTGCTTTTGATTAAGCGATTAAGATGGCTTACGCTACCATTGCTTAGTTCGACCAGGTTGTTGAAGAAGAAGTCTCCGTCGGGAGAAGAGGGCGCTGCAGTTGCAGAGAAGGCGCTCTTCCTCGTCTCTTTAGCTTCTACAGAAGTCATTTTAGGGCACATCCAATCCAAGTTCCGTGAGTTCCCAGTGATGATGCATATCTTCTTCTCCATTTGGAGCTACAGTCCGGGGTGCACCTAAGCCTCAACCAATAAGCCTTTCCAACTAGTCGCACGTCGAGTTGGTTGAGGTCCTTCTACACCTGAGTGCGCCACCTTAAACGCGGGCGTCCTCTGTTACGTTGTACCACGGGTTCGGTTCGGAGTCGAAGACTCTTCGGGCCGGAGCTGAGTTGTCCATGTGCTCGACATGGCCTCACCATCTTAGGCGTTGGATCCGAAGACGCCTGACTAGACTCACGTCGCTGTACAACCTGTACAGTTCTTGGTTGAATCTTCTCTTTCAAAATCGTCAACGCAAACAGGACCTAAGATCGCACGCAGAGCTTTTCTCTCGAAAGGACGAAGGACTTCCTCATCCGCTTTTGAGATTGTCCATGTCTCCGCTCCATAGAGCAGGACAGGGATGATCAAGGTCTTGTATAAAGTCAGCTTAGTGTCCCCTGCTAGGCTATTCCACGGGTTCGGCGTCGGGCTGGGGCTGAGTTGCCCCCATGAGCTCTACGACGCCGATAATGACCCTGATAGTCGGCTTGCTCCTTCAGTTCAGTCTGTGTTATAGACTCGGTTTGAGATTAGGCCATAATTGTTGCAAATTTTGCATGATCAACTGGTTCCTGCGTCAGAAGATGTGTTACTTATGTCATACGAGAGGCTTATCTCCACACAGCACTTAAATAGTGTCCTATAAAGCAAGTTCGTCACTTTCATAATTTTCATTGTCCCGCCACCCACGTACCACACCGAGTAAAGGTGTCCCTGCCTTCGACTCACGCGAGCTGTTCCATTTAAGCGCCTCTTTCCGATTTACAGGTTAAAAGTATATTCCCGAGAACAGTTCCCAGATCATATCTAATCAGCGCACACAACAAAGAAGACCATTGACCATTCATCACACGATCTTAAGTACCCCATCAACGTTCATTCGGTGGAATGATGTTTTCTGCTGATATCTGTGCCCACTCTGCCCATTAATACCCAGTCTGAGCCACCAGAATATGCTCTACCGTCCGATGGAGCCCTCACGTCTGCAAGATTCATTCAAATTGAAACCGCTGATCATCGATCGATAACGAATTTCATTGATGGCCAAGTCAATTGAAGATTCATTCTTGAAAAATAAAGCGTTCGATGATGTCATAGCGTTTTCTGGTTGTTCAGCATTCTTATTATTGTGTCAGGCGATAGGAAATGATTCACTTTCAGCTAATTAAGGGTCTTATAGATGTAATCCCAGCGATATTGATTGTGACTCAATTTGCAAAATATTTTTGGTCTAGATATCCAGTCATTCCTGCTAATGACATTCAAACGGTAAATTTGGCTTCTCTAGAAAAACGCGCTCAAATTGTCAAATGAATGTATTCTTCAAGTGGTGAGGTCTTGGGCGATTTGTACGCCTCGAAATATCTTCCTAGCCTAGAGTGAATCGATGCCAGTTGCCTCTAGCGTTACAATTTTCCTTTAAGTGTTGCCACACTATCGTGTGACCTATTTCGTTAAGATCCCCGCAAACTTGTATTTGCCGTTTTTAAACCGTTAAACCGAACTGTAGAGCCCATGTACTCACTTATTAAAGGTCCTCTCAAGATGAAGCCCTTTCCGATCCACATTATTATGGCGAGCCCGATACCTTATCTAAGTGTTATTTGTAGCTAACATTAAATATAAAAAAATGAGTTGAAGTTTGAATAAATACGAAAAGACTTTTTCGACTACCTTATATTTGGTAAATTTCGCACTCCCGGTGCCTGACGGTTCCGCAAGGGACCAACCAAAAAATTTTAAAAAATAGACTAAAATAAAAAAAAAATTATATTATTTCACAAACTCACAATAGCTTCTAGGCACTATAACAATCACGGAAATATTTTGTGTGCTTCATTTTGTACGTATTTAACACAAAAACATGTTTTTGAAAGCACGCAATTTCGCAAAAGTGTTTTTCGTGACACCTTACTGAACATACACGAGTCAAATGAAGTAGGTTTCAAGTGGCGATCGGCACAAATGGTGCCGCTTGTATCAAGAAATATTTTTAAAGTGGCAGCGGGAAGTTTAAAAAATAGTCGTTTAACACAGTTTTAATTATTTTTGGTTGGTTCCTGGCGGTACCAGTGGGATATTAAGGGTTAGATGACATTTGGGTGTTTTGCGAAAGTTTCCAAGAACAATTATGGCCTTGGAATATGACTGTGCTTCTAGCTGATGTTCGTTCGTGAATTTCATTCAACATGACTTAAGCTTAAGTTTACTTCAGTTTATTATAGTTGGGCCTTTAGACTTGTGCGGATTCCAATCAAACAACAGGCACCCTCAAATTCAACATCATCTATGCACCAGAATCTTCGAACACAATCAACATCCGTGTTGTTGCCATACAACGTATCCGCTTCGGTAAGTTGAACGATGTTACATTCTACACATGAAACCATTTTCCGATTTCTGTCCGTAAGTCGAACACCATCATTTCCTTAGGCTATGTCCTTAAAATAAATTAAAGAACGAACGAATGAAAAAAAAAAAAATCAATCACGGCAAATCCACTCGACGAACACATCCCGTAGAGGACTTTGTGTGATTCCCCTTCGGGAGTTGCAATATTATGTGAGGACAATTAAATGCGCCCCAGGCAGAACTGCTTCATAAAAGTCCATTCTTGGCAAGCGAACAAAAAGGATGAAAGCAGAATAGAAATACTCGCTCTAATCCCAGTCAAATTATTAAACATGACGCTTCAATGGTACAACTTCATTGCTCAGTTCTGCTGATGAGTTCCTTTTTTTTGCTTCGTTTTGTTTTCTTCTTTTTCATCTATCAAAGGATTATCCCAGCGTATTGTGCTGTCAACAATGATCACACTGAATGCCTGCCTTTGTTGCGAACACATTGATGGTATGCCAATTTTTATTTTCACTTAGCTGTGTCGCTTTTTATTGCCAAGTCAATAGTTGCCGTTGACAGTTCGCCACAGCCCTCTCTCTCTCTCTCTCCTCTGGGGGCAATTCAAAAGTTGCCTAGGCCTCAGAAATTGGGCATTCTCGCAAAAGTTACTTGAAATAAATTATCTTTGCAAACTTGGCCAGCCACTCACTGGTGCCTCCCTGTCTCACATCACGTTGTTGACGTCACCTAATGATGCCATAACTTTAAGCTAGAAAAATACACCCAAACCCCTCCTCTTGAGGAGCGAGCCCACAAAAGGAGAAGGAAGAACAAAGCAAAAATAGATTGAGTGCGGGTGGGTGGTATTTGCAAGTGTTGTTCCAGCTTCAAGCTGTTTTGCCCCGTTAAGGCGGCACCGCACCACCCACAGTGCATCTCGAGATGCCAATTGAAAAGCTATCGCTGTGCGAGCAGCAAATAAGGCCCTTTTCTCTCGAATCTCCGATCTCCACTTCATGTCATGGGTATTTTTAGCATCATCACTTTTGGAATGGAGACGTCAGTCGTCTGACTCTCGTTCGATTGATTTGCATTTTGCACGCAACGTAAACACCCCCTCTCCGTCGGCATTTTCCAATATAAACGCAAATCAAATCGAGCACTGTTGATGGGAAAATTGAAATGATGCTGTTTCCCGTTTGGCGGCCATCAGCTCAACTTGCTCGGGGAGTACGCGTTACAGTTACAGAAATCGATTTGCGGTCAAGTTGAGCAGGTGTAGACCGTAGATACCAGGCACCCATTGTCGACTGTGCTGCACAGATACGTACACAGTCCCCATTTCGGAAAATGCCGCATGGAGCAGGGGTGCTACACGCTTTTGGTTCTGTGTTCTGTTTTCGCTTTTACATCGTTGTCCGTGCTGTGGGCTTCTTCGGGCTTTTGTTATGTCATACACCCACAATTAGGCCATGTTTTGTTTTGTTACAGATTTGCGTCGGCATATCCTTGCGGAAGCAGCATTCAGACGTGACATCAAAAAGAGATAAATGAGAGGGAGTGTATATATGTGTGTGTGTGTTCCATAAATTTCCATTTCAGTTGCTTTTCACAAACAAGGCGACATGACCTGGTAGAAGTTGGTTATTGTTGTCGTCCCAGAAACGACGACGAGGCTTCTTTTTATTTTGCCAGTCGAACGGAGTGAGCTCATTCAGCGCGTTGCCGGATCAATTGAATTTCACATTCTTTCCCGACTCGCCGGGAATAAGAGAGCCTCTCGACCTAGAAAACGAGGAAGGAGTCTAAAAACGCAAAATACTCCTCAAGATGGAATTCAATTTGGACAAGAAAATTGATATATCGAGCTGGTGTACTTTGCGGATTACGCCCACATGCGTTGCTGGATACATCTCGCCACTTATTGATTTGCACAGCGAATCGTTGGAATTTCCTCTCGATTGCAGTGTTTCAAGGGCGGCGTCAATTGAGAACTGATTAGAGTGTCAATTAATCGAATGCTTAACTAATTCGATGAATAAAACAATTCGTGCTGGAGTCGGTTCACGATTGTTGATGCTCACGAAACACATTCGCATTCTCTTCCGTTGTGAATGTACTTCTCTTGAAGACGATAAGGCGTTCGATTACAGCTGTGAATGTGTGTGTCCAAGCACTAAAAACGATTGACCTCAATCGATAAGACGCTGCAGTGACTGACACATGTAAGAGCAAGTCAAGCAGCACATTCCATTAAGCCACACACAAATGTGCATTTTGATGTGATCAAGATTCGTGTGAACAAGTTAAGAAGCATTTGTATAGCAAAGCGTGTCCAAGAAAGGCGATAAAATGCCTTGTTCTGAAGTTGTGCAAGCGCCGTATCAAAACTCGACGAAAGCAGCAGCATTTTAGAAGTGTATAAATGTCTTCCACCCCTAAGTCTCGTCTTCGACTCCGAATCAGTGCGATAACGTTACAGAGCAAGCCCACGGAACCGATGGCGCACACAAATGGAGGAGGAGGTCACTTGGCCGCCGATATTGGAGCCAACTGGTAAAAGATCGTGCCAGCTGAAGAGGGTTGTTGGCTGGGGCATAGCTCCACTCCGGACTGTAGCAATCTTAGAAGAACAGGGAGAGATGTGCAAGGACCTCCGACGTAACTTAAAACCTGCACTTACCGCATTTCAGCAACGAGAAGAGCTATCGTGTGATTCAATTTGGGACTGGAGGCGGGCAGTGAAAACATGGATGGCACCATCGTCTATAGACAGTGTTGTTCCTCGAGGTGACAAATTTTTACAATTAGAGAAACAATGTCGACAATGTCAACAATAGGTGTGTAAACCTGCTCTGTACTTGCAAATACATTCATTCGATAAAGTAATTGCAAAACGACTTGACGGTTGAGTGGCTGCCCCTGGTTAGCGGGGTTCCCGGTTCGAATCCCAGTAAACCAAAGTTAATACGCTTCTAATCTGGTTTTCAAATCTGGTTCAGTCACCATTTGCCGTTGGGATCAAATTAAAAAAAAAAACCTAAACTAAACCGAAAAATTTGAGTAGCTTAGAGTGCCCGCTTAGGGTCAAGTAAGTTAGTATGAAGAGGAATTTTCAATTGTTAAGTTAGTTAAGCTAGCTAGTTTTACTACTACCTAGTTTTAAGCTATAACTTCGAGGTAGTAAGGACTTCGTCTACCTTCAGCTCGTAAGTGAACAGTACGAACAACACCAGTACCGAGATTAAACGCAGAATTACTCTTGCCAATCGCTGTTTCATTGGGCTCAAGAGGCAGTTGAGTAGTAGAGTCCTCTCTCGAAAGACCAAGCTAACATTATATAACACTTTGATCATCCCTGTCCTGCTCTATGGTGCGGAAGCATGGACAGTCTCAAAAACGGAAGAAGCAGCACTTGGTCTTTTCGAGAGAAAAGTTCTGCGTTCAATCTTTGGTCCTGTTTGCGTTGATGGTTATTGGAGAAGAAGATTCAACCACGAACTGTACGGGCTGTACAGCGGCATGAGCCTAGTCAGGCGTCTTCGGATTCATCGTCTAAGATGGCTGGACCATGTAAAGCGTATGGACAACTCAGCTCCGGCCCGAAGAGTCTTCGACTCGGAACCAGTGGGACAACGCAATAGAGGACGCCCACGGAACCGATGGCGCACCCAGGTGCAGAAGGACCTCAACCAACTTGGTGTGCGCAGTTGGAGGCAGCTGGAAAAAGATTGTGCCGGCTGGAGAGGCTTACTGGTTGAGGCCCAGGTCCACCCCGGACTGTAGCGCCACCAGAAGAAGAAGAAGAAGTTTTAAGTACTTTTGTCTAGCAAGTAAGAAAACTCTATTGGAATAAAACAAAATTGCATGAAAAAAAGGGAAATCAAATTAAGGGCACTATCGCTGGAGTTGTCAATCAGTAGTAATAGTCTAGTATGACTGTGGGTATCACAATGAACCATCATGGTCTAATTGGGATGCTGAATGCACTAGCAGCCCCCCTACCTAACCTAACATAACGCAAGTAATTGAAAGATACGTTGCCGTGAATAATAATTAAACATCCATATTTGGCAAATCTAGCTAAAATAAAAGAAACTCCAAAACTCCAAAAATTGCTGCTCCAATCGAGAGAATTTTCTCAAGTTTGTCGCATGTACATTCGAGCGATCTAATAAGCTTCATTATTTATATTATTGACTTACAAATATGGCCAACGGGATTATTCGTATAAATTTGAATAATTTCAAGACTTGAACATTTTTTCTTGAACTTTATAATTGTTTTGTTTCAAAATTGTAGTTAAATATAAATATTTTATTTAATGTTTAAAAACAGAACATGTTTTCGTTTTATTTAAATTTAAATTCAACAGCTTTTAATGTCAATTTCAGAAGATCAGAGAATTAAAAAAGCGTATTGTCTTATGAGTTGTCTACATTGTCTTCATAGTCGCTAGGCACGAGTTCACAATTTTGAATTCCTTCTCCTTCTAAGTGTAAACAATTCAAAGTAGACAATCGTGTAGTCTTAATAGCAGAACATGTCTGTCAAATGTCTATAAATTAGCTCAACTGTTGGATTGCACAAATGACGTTAACATCGTTGCATCATCTTGCCGTTTGATGCGAACAGGGCAAAACAAACTGGACTTATGTAACTGAGCAAAACACAAAAGCATGCTACACAAAACCCTAATTTCTTTAGTTCTAGTACAGGGTGGACTAATTGAAGTCAATGAATGATAAACAAGGGGTTGCCGTGGCGTAGTGGGTAAGTGCGTCGACTACTACGCAGAGGGTGCCAGGTTCGATACACGAATTTTACCACCTTTGATAATTCACGGCTCCACCTCTTTCGATTCACTGACAATGCTCAAAGAGTATTCCTGTCTAGAAAAAGCTTCTCAAATTCGCCGTTCGGAGTCGGCATTAAACTGTAGGTCCCTTCCACTCGTGCAAGAACAATAGCACGTACAACACGAGTAGTTGCTGAGAAGCTAGACTCAGGTCCACCTCGGACTGTCGCGCCACCCATATTATATATATTATAATTCAATTCTTGCAAATTTATAATTTTGTTCTGTCTTGTCAAAAACAAAATAGTGCGTTGTTACAGTCGAATTCGTGTTACAGAGGTGTGAGTTGAAATAATAACTCAATTCGTCAGCTTTTTTATTTCTCAAATATGAGATGAACAATGACTTTGGTCGTTAAATTAATTCCATTTACCTGTTTCCATTTCTGCAAATGTCAGTTGACACAAAAAACACTCTCAATTTGTAAGAGAAGTGTCAGATGAACACAGTTCTTCCTTAAAAATATCCGACATGTCCGATAATGACGTGCGTTCGTCTTACGTTTGACATTTTATTGCGATTCTCTTACTTTTTGCAGGCGCAGTATTTTGTGCATAGGCATTGCATTATGCGCGTTGCAAGCCCACCGCAGCTCAACGCATCATTGTTTCTCAGACATAGTATATCTCTAACGCATAATATAGTCCAAGATCAGCTACCACAGTCTTCAAGATTACGATTTTGGTCAGTCGTTTTGAGGAACGACGTTCAGTAGCCGGTCGTCCTGAAAGGTTGGTGCTTATCGAAAATTTCGCTGTTTGGTGTTTTCCCGCAGGTCATGCCGATGCCCAACATCACAACCACAATCTTAGGCCAAGGCACAAACTATGCCGTCTAGACTCACTGCCACGTTGGCTGCTAAAGAGTCAACTCCAAGATACGACCAACCAAACTAAAGTGTAGCATTAGATGCACGCGGGTATATAAATCCGCGTCACAGACTACTGAGGGACAGTGTATCAATCATCGTCGGTGTGACTACAGGCAAATAAAGGTCGTTGAACCAAACCTAGTCGTGTTTTGTTCTTTCAAATTTAACAGTGCCAAAAAATGAAATTCACTAAAACCATGTTCCCATCGAACCGAAATCGCGTGATTTGGATAAATTTTTACTGAGAACTCAAGTATACCTCAAGTCAACCTTCACCGAATTGGAGTGATTTCAAATGTCATTAGCTCTCAATTTATAAGTGCCTGCCAAAACCATTTTTCCCGCTCTCAATTTTCAATTTTTAGCTTTATGTTAACAGGAAAAATAGTGTAAGAATACTAGAAAATAGAGAGAGATAAAATGACAAAATGAATACCTAAGTTACCAAAATTAACTGAAGATCGCGCTCTTGGCTTGTTATGTTTGACAACCTCTCATGGGCTGACTCGAAGGGATTTCGACTAGATATCAAAGAAATCGGGAGATTTCGAATTCTCGAAAATGTATGGCGGAATCTAGTGGGAACATGGTATACGACTTCTCATTTTCTTTTCCTTATCTAAATTCTAAAAAATCTTCCTTGTATTAACGTCAAAATGCCATGTTCAACTTTTGAACAGTCCGATATTAGGTATGTTTGATTTTTCTGCCTTGCCACTTAATTTTTTCTTGTCATGTTCATGAACCGGACATGGTTCGAGTACTAATAATAAATCGGAGACTATTAGACAGAATAATCGAATCCAATTGCGGAGCATGCAACCAGAAACATTACGTTGCTAAAAGGAGCCAAAGGAATCGAGCAATATAGTTTATTTTATAAAAATGTCCATAAAATGTATGAAAATATACAATACCTAATAGTTTGTATTAATGCGGAAAATAATTGTTATGCGTGAGAAAATTTGGCAGCACCGATTTTATTATAGCGATCCGTGGGCCTTTCGGTCTTTCAAGTTTGCTTTCTGCCTGTCTTTGATTGAATCACTCTTTCATTCTGCGATTATCGGTTGTATGGAGCAAAAGTCGAACGTGATCAGAAATTAATCAAAAATATGTTATAAATTAAAAGAAGCTTTTTGAAAAAGTTTGTAGAACAATAAATATTGCGCGGTGTCTTACTTGCACTACATAGTGTAATGCAAGATTACACAATGAATAGTACCGTTGCCAGCTGAACACTTATATTTGGAAAGAGGCACCACCACCACAATCGATTGAACGACTTGAAGTCTCCACAAAACGGATAACGTCAAGTCCATTGTGTATAAAAACACTGACGTTCAACGGCTGTGATGAGAAATAAACGGATTATCAACTAAAGAAGTTGTCACAGTGCGAATTGTTGTTATTTCTTGGATGGTTTTGGTGCCCAAATTAAAGGTTAATTAAAACAGATGAAAAATAAAAGACTTATACGTGTTCTTCGGAAGTTCTCCTTTGGCACACTCTATATAAGAAAAACGGAACGATAAACAAAGGCGCAATATTGGATTCTTGGAGCCTCAAAAAAATCTGTGTCAGTTAAAGGTGTCGTTTCTGCGAGGATGGTCAATGGGGGCGAAGATACAAACGCGAGCCCTATCAGCTAAATAAAGATGCGGATGTAGTCTGGAAGTCTCGGTTGACTACTCTGCACGCCAATGCTTTATTTAAGAATCCGATTGGATTGAGATGGAGAGAAGATCGAATTGCTTTTATAAAGATCAAGTCATCGTAGACACAAAGCAACTCAGTCTTGATGACTGAAATTCGTCCGTCAACGATGGAAGGTAACTATAGCCCAAGATCTGAACCTCTACGAGTCGTAGGCCTAGTAAGTAAAAAACTAAGCATATTTATAATAATATAATATGGATCTACAGCAATTTAGATTTATGCAATACAAATAAAAATAACAAATTTTTAAGACCAAACATAAGCTAGTCAAACCCCGTAGTTGTTGAACACGCCCACATCATTATGGCAATGAAGTGAACAACTTCTCCACTAATCCTGTGGTAAGTGCTACGCTGAATGGATCTCAATCAGTCAGAACCCAGGATTCCGTGTTCCGAGGTCACTTGTTCACGTTCACGTGAGGCCCCCTTGTAGTTTGATCTGATTTCTGATCGAAATCTAAGGCCTTTCCTAAATATAGCCCAAGTTAATACAAAAGAAATTTCTTAAAGAAAACAAAGCCCCTCCCTTTCCCGACCCCCACCGCCGAATCAATTACGTCATCTGATTAATGCGTAGGAGAGTGCGTCACAGTCTACAGAAAAACAACGCACGGGCGAAAAAAGTTAATTTCTATTTGCATTTTGCACGCAACATTCCGCTTCGTTTTTTGCTGGCGTCGCATAAGGTAAATAAATTCCAGCAGCCCTTCCCCCAAGAGCCGCGAGGGATTTTCCCTTTCACGTCTAAACTTCTTTTCTATTTTTACAAAATTTATTGCCCCGAACTTGGGATGGGTTCGCACGCTGCTGGTGGCAATTCTCATTGGACACTATGCCCGTCGTAAACTGCCATTGCTTCAAAGTGATTGAAGAAGATTAACTTTTGAAGCAGGAAACACCAGCAGAGAATGTTGTGTCCCTAGGGCGGGGGTGTGTAACCTAAAAACCGATTTTCAAAGTTGATTAGGTTATTCTTTGTTCGCTATGAGGAGTTTTATTAAATTAATGAAGAAAGAATTTTTGTAAGAAACAATTCTGAATAGTGGATTGCTATTGTGAATTAATACGGGTGGCGTTAAAGCCCGTAGTCGGCCATTGCCTAGCTTCTACAGCAAAGTGTTGTACATGTATAAAAGTCAATGTTTGTTTGTTTGTCCTTTGAAGACTCTTGGTTAGGGATAGAGTACTGATTTCTTTGGCAACTTTGTTTAGAATTCTGTGAAAAAGGTTTTGGTATCAAACATTTTGTTTCTTTATTTTTTCAATGCAAAACTTTATAAATAGTTTAACGCCAACAATTATTTCAATCAAGAAAACACGAACTCTATTTATTGCCTATACCTTTAAAACTGCTCATCACATCTTCCCGAACCTTATTTTTTTCATTCGTTTTTTGTGTGACGTCACGTGTATCCTACAAATCTGTCAGTTGTATATGCAGATTAATTTTCTGTGTGTAATTTTTTTTAATGGCAATTTGCGCAATAATAAAAACAATACGGGTGGCGCTACAGTCCAAGGCGGACCTGGGCCCAGCTTCTCAGCAACCACTGCGTGTTGTGCGTGCTATTGTTCTTTCACGAGTGGAAGGGACCAACAGTTTAATGACGACTCCGAGCGGCGAATTTTGAGAAGCTTTTTCTAGACAGAAACACTCTTTGAACAGCATTGTCAGTGACTCGAAAGAGATGGAGCCGTGAATTATGATAGGTGGTAAATTCGGGTATGGAACCTGGCACTGCGTACGAGTCGACGCACTTACCCACTACGCCACGGCGAAATGTTTAAATTCCACTTTAAGTCCACAAATTATTAAAACCTTTTTGTATATGTAAAATGTACTTTAGAATATGAATTCAAAATAGAACCATATCCGAAAATAACTTCCAAAATAAATTGCACGAAAAAAGAAAACTAAATAAAACTTGTCCATGATTATGTAAATCTGTAAATAAAAACACTTTTATATCTGTTATACATTAAATTATAAAACATTTCTACAGAAATTAAATTTCAATATGAGTCTCATTTACTTTCTTATGACCGAAGGATACAGGTGACGTCATACGGTTTGACAGATAAAGAGTATGATACCTTGTATTGTGTGTATCATGACGTTCAACAAAGAATGTCACCTTCTCTCTTTTATCTGCAACACCTTTATAAGCTCTTCTTAGTGCTGTCAAGTCATGCCAGATGTATGCGTTACAATATTCACAATTATATTGATGAGACACATGAGTTCACATGAGTTACAATCGAAAAAAGCGTAGCAAACCAACGAATTGCCTTTCTTTCATGAAATGAAGAATATGAATCACAAAAAAGTCCTTAATTTCGCAACATTCATCAACCGCCACGTATAAACAGCGTTGAACCTACATTTTTAAGTCAATTGGTTTGATGTTCGCAATTTGGTTTCATTAGCACGTTTTCAATGCATGCTGTCTTTCTTGAGCGGGTTTTGCTGTCGAGATAGAGGATTGCAAATGAATTTACACCAAGTATACAACTCACCACTAACCTCCTTTAAATTTAAGTGACTAAACAAGATTTGGTATAGTCACTAGTTTCGACGAATACTTCCCCCAAAGTAAGGCATTCGAGCTGTTCTAGGTTCACCTGAACTTCCCCGGTTCTCCGAAACTACTCTCCCCACTCGGATATTTGGCCCAACCACCACCCAGCTCCAACAAAGCAGGTGTTTCGGCTCCTCTGCGATGTGCATCCCCCCACATGAAACTCAACCCATTCTGTTCATATATTCACAGTGCAAACTTTAAGAGTCTTTAATGCTCAGATATCCTTCTTAAGGACTATGGAGGATTTCACAGTAAATTAACGTCATGAACGTGTTTATTCGCCGGAAGACAACTCACAACACTGAGTTATGTCAAATACTTGGTGAAGTAGTCGTTCATCGCTCATACTTTATCGCAAGCACGTGAATATTTACGCAACTCTCTCAACTAATGCAGTGGCATCTGATAAGACTGGAAAACGATAGCAAATGAATGCCAAACGTCAAGCGATTGTATATTCACGGCCATTATCAGGCGCCTCGCGCACTCTTGTTATTGAGATATAATTCATGAAGAAATTCAAATTTAAGTGTGTCTTTTTGCAAATTTATAAGTGGTGGGTCGTCTCCTAAGCAGAGGGTGCCAAGTTCGATACCCGAATTTACCACCTTTGATAATTCACGGCTTCCACCTCTTTCGAGTCACTGACAATGCTTAAAGAGTACTCCTGTTTAGAAAAAGCCTCTCAACTTCGCCGCTCGGAGACGGCATTAAACTGTGGGTCCTTTCCACGCGTGAAAGAACAATAGAAGCTAGGCCCAGGTCCACCTCGGATTGTCGCGCCACCCATATTATTATATTAATTTATAAGTGCACAAAAAAACGGATCATCGCCGCCTAATAATTCATCAAAGAATCTTGGCAGCACTGGCGATAATTATGACAGGGGTAGAATCGTGTCAGGAGATAGTTGATAGTTAATGGGCATAATCTTCTCTTTGCGATTGTATAGCGTGACCATCATTTTAAATGCACTTAATTATTATCAATTGAAACACATTTTTCATCGAATGATAGAAACAATGAAAAGAATCGATAACGAAACATAAATGGAAAGGAGAGCACAGACAAAAATTGCATACTTATGGATGCAAAAACATTAAAAGATTATCTAATACATCAACCACACCTACAAATGCGTGAACAAAAGCGATCAGGGGCTAATTTCGTAAGCCACATACAGCAACCTAAATAATGAATGAATAAATTCAGATTCATGAACACACAGAAAATAATAATTGCAAGCATTTGTTTTTATCCGCGCTTATTTCATAAGTGGCGATAGATATGATGAGAAACTTAAGCGGATATAGGATTTGTTATTAGTGTATTTTAAATGGAAATTTAAGCGTATATACGCTCGCAAAAGAACACTCCTATTGAATTCTAACATCACTTCACACAACACTCAGTTCTTACATTGCGCCTGTCCTTAGATTAGAGTTTCTCCCCCTGCGCGCCACTCCTTCAAGGTGATCGCCCAGTAAATCGCATTGTAAATATTTATTCGCTACGACGATATCGTCAGGCGGTTCCGGCAAATTCAATGCATCGCACTTAAGTCCAATTTAAAAGCACATTTAAAAGTTTATTGCCTCTGGCACACTTCAAGGGAAGAACAATTGTAAAACCCAAACATTATGTTTTGTTTCACAATCAGAAACGATAGTTGAGTCAAATTCTGTTCTTTATAGGGCGTCCATTCAACACAAAAAATAGAAGAAGAGCTTAAGCACCATCGAGCAAATGAATCATAAAAACGATGGGTCATTGACTGTGCATAAATACTGGCCTATTACAGAAGGGACGTCTAATTCGAAGGCTTCGCTGGCGGAGATGTGCTACAATTGAGATCTAAATAGATTGGGGACATCCAATTGTTTCTTCTTTTTCTTCTGGTATGTGGCGCTACAGTCCGGAGTGGACTTGGATCTCAAACGCGATCTCTGACGTTGACGCGAAGTTACATAATACCGAACAAACCAATAATCCTGGAATATATATTTATTGAGACAACCTTGTTCTGGATGTCAAATGAATCGCTGAGTTCCTGTTCTTCTGGGAAAACGTTTGAGAAGGAAATCCTGTGGCTTTTTAACTGAGATTTGTCAAGCTCTTAATACGTTGTCTTTGAATAAAGTCAAAATTGATCTGTGAATGTGGATAAATCTTTCTGAGTTTCATTCGATGAATGGACATGTCAATCTAAGCAATCGACAGAATGCACAAAAATGGTAAACAACTTCCCTTAGTTTCTTTAAGTTTTGCTCACTTATTCTTAGTTAAGTGGAAGCGAATTCAATCGCTCTGTCCGCATGAAAATGATAGTTTGTCAAGTGCAAGTTTCCAGAAGGAAAGGAATTTAACGGTGCTTCTGGCTTTTTTCGTTCAGTTCTGATATTATATAACTTACGTCAATTATAATTGAGTGTTAAGCCAAACTAGGTAATCGGGCAAAAGTACAGAAATAATAAACAACTTTCCTGAGTTTCGTCAAGTCTCATTAATTTTTCTTTACATAAGCGGGAGCGAAGTCATCATCGCGAATCGCCTCAATCACTCTTTACGCACGTACATAAATGAGAGCTTTCCTTTGTAATTTCAAGACGAGTTCCTTGGCAATCGGATATCTCCCTCAGTTTCGTTAAGTTTCGTCCACCCATATCGTGCATGTCCTCAATCGCTCTTTACGCACGTACATGAGAGTTTTGTCTTGTAATTTCGAGACGATTTTCCTTGGCAATCTGGTATCTCCCTCAGTTTCGTTCAGATAATTTGTCTAGTACAAGTTTCCATAACGAAAGAAATTTAACGATGATTCAGGCTACATTTCGTTCAGTTCCGACAGAGCTTACCTAAATCAATTATGGTTGAGTGTTAAATCAAGCTAGGTAATCGGGTTAATGCACTGATAGTCTACCTTCCTGACCTTCGTTAATTTTCGTTCACCTTTCTTCACATAAGAGGGTGGGAAATCAATCGCTCTTTACGCACGTAAAAGGAAGCTTGTCGTGCAATTTCAAAATGATTGCTTCATTGATTTGCTTCAATGATTGTTTCACTTGACAATCGGACACCTTCCACATTTTCGTTAAGTTTCGTTCACTTGTCCTTACATAAGCGGTAGCAACGTCATCATCGCGCATCGATTGATGCTCTTTACACACGTTAATGAGACTTTGAGTTGAAATTTTAAGATGATTTCCCTTGGCAATCATGTAGCTCCATCAGTTTCGTTAAGTTTCGATAACTTTTCCTTACACAAGGGGGTGCTAATTAGATCCGTATTTACGTACGTAAATGGGTTTGTTTTGAAATTTCAAGACGATTTCCTTCAGTAATGAGATACGTCCCTCATTTTCGTTAAGTTTCGTTCATATTTATTACACAGAATATATATCATTACACAGAATTTCCTTGCATTCCTTACATAATAAACTTTGTCTTGAAATTTCAAACAAGCTCCTAGAACGAACTACGATTACTTTGACAATTTGCGAAGCTCCTGGCACCGTTTCGTTCAGTTCTCACATCAACTTAAGTCAGTTATAATTTAGACGTATGTGTTAAAATCGCAGCTAACAGTAAGTTAACATTTCACAAAATTAATAACCAAGACAGCAGAAAAGTGTCTTGAAGAGCAATCGACATCCGTCATAGTACAATGCCCTGTAACAACACGTCAAGTTAATTGATTGTCATCACGTCTGGCTTGTCAACGACTGATTACAGCTCATGCGTCGCCAACTTATTCACAGGCAAATGCTGTTCAAGGCCATTAAATTTTGAAATCGCTCGAATCACCGGTTTCACTGCCTGTTGTGAACTGCATATGAATTCAGTCATCGAGTCTATCGAGCGGAAATCTGCGAAGCTTACTCAATCGAAGCACGTGACACGCAATGGAACCCTAAAAGGCGAGCCAGAAGTCTGATTTCGATAAGAGAAGGTTGATTGTCACTTGTGTACATGTTTGTTCTGTAGTGAGGGAGGGTTGGATGTCAAACCGACTGGATTTCGCAGTTGGTAGAGTGCCTGCCCCTAGCCAAGTTTTTTATAAGTTTTCTTGGCAAATGAATAAAGAAATAAAATATTGTCTTAATGACTAAAAAAACGCAGATTAAGCCGAAAGGCACATTTATAAAGTAGATTAGATTAGCTGAGAGTACCCGCATAAGGTCAGTATTCTTAAGTTAGTTAAGCTAGTTTTAGGTACTTCTGTCTAGCAAGTAAGTAAAATAGAATGAATTAAATAAAATTACGTTTAAAATAAACACAGTGCCTGCCCCTGGTTAACGGGGTCCCCGGTTCGAATCCCAGTGACAGCAAGGTTAATACGCTCTTTATCTGGTTTTCAAATATAGTCCAGTCACTATTTGCCGTTCAAAATTAAGGGCACTATGACTGGAGTAGTCAATACTAAAGAGCAATCAACGCGTGTCATCTGCGTCAACGCGTGTCCTCTGCGTTGATTGCTCCTTACCGAGAGTGCTTTCAGTCTCAGCGTATACTATAAAAGCCAGTATACTAAACCCATGCAATTTGTCCGAAGAACCTACAGACTACTTAAGCCCGATATCAAATATAAAACCCGAATACTAAGTAGACAATCATGAGAGACAAACTCGGTACTGAACAATAGCAACGCCAAGGAAATGTAAACAGATGGATCTAAGACCGGTAGTGGAGTGTGCACTCGAGACATTTCCAGATCAGCCGTTCCCTCAGGCCTCCAGATTACTGTAGTCTGTCCCAGGCAGAAGTAATGTCTATTCGTATAGCCGCTGATTAGGACGATATCGAACGAGAGCACCGGCATATTCACCGACAGTCAAGCAGCACTTATAGCACTCGAATCACCATTTTTAAGATGAAAATTGGTAAGAGTCTGCCGTATGTCTCTTAATGAGGTATCTAGACATTGTAGCCTCACGCTGTGCTGGGTTTCTGGACAAAGAGATATCCCAGAAAACTGTGCAGACGAGCTAGCTAGGAACGGAACCACAATCATTTGACCTAAGGTTAAAAACATCTGACAACCAATAGAAACTAAAAAAACAAAAATCACAGCTAGCGATCGGCAGTGCCCGTGGAAGATGGAATAATCTCAACACGTGCCCACAAGTATGCACCTACAGAGAACCACATCCATCCGTACTCAGTCTAGACAGGAAAGGCCTAAGTAACCTAGTTGGCATCCTCAGAGGACACACCGGAAGACTAGGATTACCATACAACGACTTCTGTAGCAGATGCATGGATGAGGACGAAGAGGAAAACCCCTCACATCTACTCTGCAACTGCCCTGCACTGTCCTGGGAGAATTCGAAAAGGATGTCAAATCAACCTGGGAATTCGTCCAAAAAACAAAATGGTTCCAGCAGCAACGGACGGTAGCAGGCTGAGTGACAACTCAATGGACCCCTGGGTCTAAGTGAATCCATCACTTTCGACGGAAGTCACATAACCTAACCTAGCCTATTCGCGGCCCATCTGCTCTTCTTGTGAAGCGGTGTCTCTGTAAACTGGATTTTATCGTATCCCTTATTCAACTGTTCAACCAAAACACAAGTTCTGTTCCGCTTGTACGCTGCTGACTGTACCCGAGCCAGAATCTGACTTCAAACCCAAAGACAACCAACTTCAAGTCTTACTGTCGATCCTCTGATTCTTGACAGAAAGCTGAAATACCGCTGTCCTAAAATTGAGAAAAACATCCGATTCAATTGCCACTTTGTTGCTATCCTGTCCGTTGACGTTTGAGTTGGAACACTTCGAAACGACAAATCATTGAAACGGATCATCGTCGAAAGCAAAATCAAAAGCAAGCTTGCAAAATTGAACCTTGAGACAAGCTCTTTCTCACCGAGTTCAGCACAAAGTAATGGCCGCTCAGAAGAATTTTTCCAGCAGCAACTTTGAAGTTGAATAAAATATGACCACTTCTTGTTGACAACATTCAGTCGATGTCCTTCAAACACACAACACGCCACCCCCTTTCGAACATGATTCACACAAAAGCTTGCCCCTGCACATCAAGTGTGCTTACACAAGCCGCCTCCCCCTCTTCACTATTTATAGAAGACAATTATGATTGCGTCCACAGCCAAACACGTCCCCGCGCCTGACTTGTAGCCGAAGGGGCATGGATTTATTCTGGTTACGAAGGACAGCTGAAATTCATCGGCGAACGAAATCAAAATCCCACTCCAACTGCCAATGGAGATAATTAAAAATCCGAACGACAACAAAACTCCTTCCTTGAGAGAGAGAGAGCTCTTAATCGTGACAAGTACACACTTTCGTTTTGATGACTTCAAGGTTCCCCTTTACTGTCGTCAGGGGAGGTCCCCCATCATGCCTCGGGGTTTATGTGAAAGTTCTTCACTCCAGTCTGGAGAATCTCTGCACATAAACACCCACACCAGGAGGGATGCCGTGCCACAAAATGTTATTGCACTTGCCTCCGTCCTCGGTTTCGAATATCCATCCCCGACGACGACAGTCTCCGCTAACGACGCCGCTGTAGCTCCCGATAAGCCAGCTACTACTGACGGAGTTTGTATTTCCTCACCTTGGGCGCCGCCAGCAGCGGTGGCGCGCGGGGGACGCGTTTAATCAGAGGAATTTAATCAGAGTGTAAACATGGGATAGTAGGCAATTCACTACTCACAGAGCAGGGAGGAGGACGGAATCGCTGGAGCTTTCCTATCTCGATGCGACCTCTGTGCGAGTGGGCAGAAAAACCCCCAAACGCTTGAGCTTACGTGTCTGTGTGGAAAACCGAGTAATCAGTTGATAATTAATTCATACCTGAGTGCGAAATATAATGACATGTGTGCCGTGGCGCAGGGGGCACCTCAAGGGCTGCGCAGTAGTCCGCAGTCGTGTTCATTAGGAGATACAAACAAAACTTGAGTTTCTAATGCAAATTAATCCCGATACCGACTACGCGCTGAGCCGCTGCGTCAGAAATGAATTCTCGTATCTCACAGGCCGCATTCAATTTAATCTGTGACCCGGGCTGGGAGACAAACTCACTGGGAGCTGAGTGAATTATCAGTTTGTGATGAGTCATGATCCGTGGGCTCTCTGAATTCTAAATTCATCAGTTTCTGGTTTGGCCAGTTGGCACTGGAACAGACGGAAGAACCATGAAGAGAGGGGTTTATTTGTTTCTGGTTTTAATTTAGAGTTTATTAGATCGTAAACGATCTCGCTGGCAGATGGCGACTGCAGCCACGGCCCTCGTGAGTGCGCATCAAAGGATTGACGAGAGGCGAGTGCTGGGTTTTATTGGATTGGGCAGCCGCCTATGGCAAGATAAGACGATTATGAATTATGCTCGTTTGAGAATATTTCCAAAGATGCAACTTTCACTGCGGGAAGTGGGAAATCCGAAAGTCTCTACTTTTATTACTCCCACAGTAATCCCCTCTTAAGGTTAAGACATCGAAGAAAAAAAACATGTAAACTCCATAAAGGAAGATTATTTGTAATCTTCCCATGGGTTGGCTCACAATTGAGAGCAATGCCTAATTTTAGACAAATTTTATTCACTGCAGCCTTTTCTCAGAAGTCCCATTCCCTACTTTCAACGAATGTAGGACGGCACACGCAAAGGGAAATCCAGGCGATCGTAACAAGTCCGTCGTCTGATTTAGGATCGCAGATGCTTGGACTTCCCTGTCCTATGTCAGGGATCACATTTTTATCATTTCCATGTGAACTAATAGAATACGAGCATTCTGGTTGTAAAGTGCTTACAATTCACAAACGACGAAAGTTGCGGCGCACAGTGATTGGCTTTGTTTGTGAGCAAATAATATTAGCAGTGTTTTTTTTTTTCAAACCTAATTTATAAGTGCAAAAAAAAAACGATCATCGGCGCTTAATGATTCATCATAAAATCTTGGCAGCACTGACTACATTTATGACATGTGCTAAGAAGTCAGGGGTGTAGTCGTGGAAGGTGATGGCTGATCTTTGATGTTGACAATCTTCGTTTTGTGACTGTGTAGCGTGACCATCACTTTAAAAGGAAAAACACTTAATAATTATAAAATAAAAAAAATGCTCATCAAATGAAAAGAATCGTAACCTAAACGGAATGTATAGCAGAGACACTCTGGGTATACCAAAAATTGCATACTTATAGATGCCAAAACAATTAAAAATT
Organism: Eristalis intricaria; assembly: GCA_964034865.1. Taxonomy (NCBI): domain Eukaryota; kingdom Metazoa; phylum Arthropoda; class Insecta; order Diptera; family Syrphidae; genus Eristalis; species Eristalis intricaria. The sequence goes on along the minus strand of OZ035877.1, from coordinate 58,501,192 downwards.
ATCTAATACATCAACCACACCTGCAAATGTAAGCCACATACAGCAACCTAAACAATGAATGAATAAATTCAGGATTGAACACACAGAAAATAATGATTGGAAGCATTGTTTTTATCCGCGCTTATTTCTTAAGAGGCGATAGATACGATGAGTAACTTAAGCGGATATAGGACTTGTTGTTAGTGTATTTTACATGCAAATTGAAAATTAAGCGTATATACGCTTGCAAAAAAACACAAATATTTTCCGTTAGTGTTCGAATGAAAACCAAAAACTTAAGTTACAATTCGTGGTCTTAGTCTACTTGAACGGGGGAGCGAACTATGTATTACCCACCTCCGGCTACCGGTATTTATTCCGAATCAATTGCTTATTCAGCGATCAGTTTGAAGAACTGGTCGCATGTTCGTTGCAGACTATGTGTCAGCATGTTCCATTTATTGACCCACTTCGGCCGTGTGCTTGTGCAGCATTTTTTGTATTCTTTTTATGAACTCGTCGGCAGAGTCCGGTGCTGGGTGATACGTAACTCGCGCGGAAGTAAAAAGTCGTGTGTTTTTTCATCGCTATCGATAGCGAAGTGTAGTAAAATGCAAAAACGGAAGAAGGCACTGGACTAGGAGTATATATATATATTCCTTCTCTCTGTCCCGTCGATTGTCAAACCAATGTTGTATAGATTTTATTTTTTACATAAATTGAATTTTACAAATATTACACAAAATCTGTTTTGCCTTGCTTTGCAAAACATCGGATTGACATCTGTCAATGTGAGGTATAGAAAGCGTATTCATTGGAGTTCCGTAAAAATATTTAAATTAAGGACGAAAAAGCGAAGTTTGAGAACGAAATGGCTGTGAGGGTTGTTCCGTAGAGGAAGGTGCGCATAAAATACTTCAATCTTTTAAGAACCTTGGCGAGTCTTCCCTTGTATCTTCAAAATAAAGCGACATACTGTAAGAGACAATGAACAGAGGATCGAAAATACCACGAACACCGCCAAAAAGCAACCACTGTAGTATATTCCAGGCCGAAGTAAAAGCGATAGAGGGGCAGGCTATCGTTATATTCATAGACAGTCAGCCGGCCATCAAGGCTCTAAGATGGTAAAACTTTGCCATCGCTACTATAAATCATCTGCTAAAGCTTGAAACGCTTGCTCTAACAAACCGCGGATAAATATCAGGCACAAGATGCTTCATTACCAAACAACTCTGGCCTACGATCGATCCCAAATGATCGCTTAGCTTGATCAGATTAAACAGGTCAATTCTCAGATCTCTTATTGGCGTTTTAACAGAGCATTGCGCCATCGGAACTTACGCCTCTGGACTAGGCCGTCCCTATAATCAATTCGGCTGCATGGGCGAGGATGAAGAAAAAACCATTGAACACTTGCTATGCAGCTACAGTGCTCTCTCATCCCGTAAATTCAGACATCTGGGGGTCCATTCCTTTGTTAATCTGGCTCAGCAGCATCAGACTTCTTCGCTTTATTAAAAGCACTAATTGGTTAGCGGAATAGGTACCCTTGATCCGCGTGGTAACGCATGAACGCTAGCAAATCATTTCATGTATTTTTTTTGACATTGTCCACTGTAACCGCATCGGAGGGCCTGCCGCTGCGGACTTGATCGGTAGTGGAGTTGCGGCCACCACAAAACTGTCGAAACCAACATTTGAGGACGTAATCTGACGGAGCATTAGCCTCATAATATTTATCTAACTTTTCTTGAGCCTCCTTCGCTGTTTTGCCCCTCAAAAAATAAAGTTTTATGAGAGAACGAAGATCGTTTTGTGCATACTCATCATGATGTCAAAAACATCGTCAACATCAAGCAGCTGTCAAAACAAAACTGAAGACAGTATCACACTGGCATGTCTGCCTAAATATGAACGGACTTCAAGGCACCATAACCTTTTTTGCAGAAGTAGCGCACTCTGGCGGTCAAGGAGGTTACTTTTTACCCCACCTAGTATTTATAACTTTTTGAGAAAAAAAAAAACACGGCTAATGTGTAACTTTTGAACGCATAGACCGATCTTAATGAAATTTTAAAGTAGAGCAACCGTAAACTCAGTTGACTTTTTGAGTATTAAACGCAGACACGGGACCGATCACTACGGAAGCCCGATTGATGCCTCTTGAGCGTATTTTCGATCCTGTCCTCCGAGAATGACAGTATTTTTGGGAATCTATTTGGAAACTGATTCGATTCATTGTGCTATCACTGTGCGCCAATTTAGCCACCGGTTCCTCCGGTCCAAGAGGACTACCTAACCCTTGTTAAGAAATACGTCCTGGAGAAATACCCACTACCTGGTCCACTCCTTGCCAATTTGTATTCTTGATGTCTGATCTTGATTCTTGAAGTCTGACATTTCTTCTAGGCTACTGAATGAGTGGCTGCCTGAGGTGACTTTTCGTGTTCCTGTAGGTGCTGGGCAAGTGCCGCGGTAGTCAACCGAAGTTTCATCTTCCTCCTCATCCCTACAGCTTCTGTAGAAGTCGTTGTGGGGGCTCCCATTCTTATCATTACTGATTACCATTTCCTTACTCGTCACTATCTTCACCCCAGCCTACTGCCTGCACCCAGATCGTTAACCTGCGCTTTGGGAGTGCACAGCAATGAATCAACTTTTGCACGGCGAGAGGTGGCAACACTCCTTCAAGTGTGTTGTGTTGTTGCGAAACACGGACTCTCAATTAGCCATTCGCATCCTCAGAATGGCCTGTCATTTTTGAAATCGTCTCCCCAGAGCAAAGACCTTTCAATTCCATACCATCATCATTATCGGACGGAAAATTCAACTGAAGAACTTCTGCAGGAATAGGGTTATGCAAACCAAGTCAAGTCCCAATAATTATCCTCGTTGCGGACACAGCATTGTCTCAGCGGAAGAAGGAAACCCACGAGGGTATAATTTATGGAAACTACTCTCCTTGCAGGCAGGCGATAAAACCTTCTGCTCCACTCCAGTCGTGACGGCACGAAATCCAACCCAAGTGTGCCAGGGAATGTTGTTTGATGTCTTTTCAAGTCACAGCACTTGAAGTGCACTTCACAAAGTTACAGTGTGATTCTCTCAAGTTTTTAATTATCCAGTACGGAGCGCCGAAGGAGAATACCCATCCTCGCCGCGCTCCTTAGATAGGAGCAACTCAAGCACCCTCACAGGCGAGCTACCACCCAACCATTGTGCTCCGCCCCGTGGCATTCACACAGTCGCGCACAATCCCATTCGTTCAGTTACACGAGGGAAGCGAGACAACGCTGCTTAGTGCCTCAATGACTTTCTACAGCACGTATCAACCATCCCGTCAATGGACAGAATTTCAATCGCCCTCACTCATCCCCACCACCACCTACGGAAAGAATTTCAATTTCATTTATATCCGCAGTTACATCCTAGTTTCACCTGTTGTGCTGCGCATAAAGAACAAGTGCAATGAACACTTTATGGTCTCGTGGCCACGTACCTGTGCGACGGGGCGCACAAGAGGAACCCTATCCGCCAGCACTACACAGTGGCGCCCCTTTGTTTTGCGATCAAATTGCACTCGAACCGAACAGCTGGCCGTCTTCCCTCGGCAACTCAATCACTCCAGACAGCTGTGAACGGCACTGTCGCCAGCAGTCCACAGTCCACACTCTCCACGATCCAATTAGCTTAGAGTAAAGAAGTCCGTTCAAGCTCAATCGACTGCTATTGACATGCACAACAGGCGCTGGGGCTGGCTACCTTCGAGTCAAATTAAATTAAACAACCAAGTCGCGACCCTTGCCGGCAGAGAAACTCTCAAGTTTATGATGAGCAATCCACCGACCGACCTCCCTTAGCACACACTCCCAGCGCCACCGTCCCATCGGAGCGGCGCGCTTGTGGACAAGTAAATGGCACAAGTGGAGCACTAATTGCCGAGAATCACGTTAGAAGCAAATTTTCGTGACACTGCCAGATTTTGTGGAGCTCCCGGGGAGATGGTTGCTGTTGCTGTTTCGGTCGCTACAGTGTCACCAGTCCCCGTTCGCCTTTATTGGCAGTGACATTGGCCGCCGAAAATAATAACGCTTTCGGTGGCGGTGACGGTGACGGTGACTACATCCCGCCAGAAACGAGGAAATGACACATTCACGTACGTATACACACACACATACGTATCCACGCGCAAGCATGTGTCAGTTTCCAGTTGAAGGTGCTAAATGTCATTCGTTAGGTTGACGGTCACGCTGCTTTCGGGTTCTGGTTAACACTATCGACGATGATATCATATCAACGACAACGATGGGGGGGTTTATTTGTGTTTACGAAGCGAGAGATAAACGAACCAACTAACCAGGCCACTGAGAGTCGTTTCGGTTGTTCACAAGCATACAACAGGTTGTGGTGTGGCTCTATCGACTATCGGCACAGGTACGCGCAGTCGTCGTTATCGATGCGGCAACGATAAGAGCCTTTCGGTGGCCAAACCAGGTTATGGATCACCACAATGTGATTATAGCAAATCGATATCGTCGGTTCCCCCATAATGCAATGCCATTACGCTATTCGCTGTGTCTTCATCTATTGTTTGTTTCCGACAAAACCGTGATGATTCGATGTGACTTATAGCGGTATTTACTGCAGTCATATGGTTTCCGAAAAACTGTTTTTCCTACACTTAACGGTGTTGCGGATTATAAATGATTGTCTGTGGATGTGCTTGTCACCAATTCACTGAGACTAATGGACGTGTTCGTAGAGCAGAAGGTGTTCTTTTTGTATTTTTGCATAGAACACGACTTATGCTGATTGGAATTTATGACATTTCTGCTGTGTGTGATTTGTTGTTTCGCAGAAGTAGACGTCGTCGGTTGAGAGGTGAAGCATTTGAAGTTTCTGACGATGAGGTCGTTGGCCAGGTTAGTTGAAATTAATTTTTTAGAGGTCTGCTCAGGCCTTGCTACAAAATGTCGACTACAGAATTTAATGACTGACAAGAATAGCCGTGTTTTTTTCATCGCTATCGATAGTGAAGTGAAGTAAGATGCAAAAAAATGATTCGCTGTGGCTTTGATTTTTATCTGTCAAAATATATGAAGAAAATGATTTATATGTTCGAATCGCTGTCAAAATATATGAAAAAAATTCGAACTCGAATTTTTATGGGCAGTTATAGGCAATAGGTGCTTTACGTGCAAAATCTAAGTACACTATTTATAGATTTTTGAAGAAAACACGGCTAATGTGTGCTAGGCTTTTGCATTTTAATACAATCCCGAGAGCGCTCAATTTAGTTCAAATCTATTGATCGAGCTCGTTCGTTCCGTTCATTTAGTTCAATTTAGTTCACTGCTCGGGAAAACTTCTTGTGTGATTCTTGCTTGTACGTTATAGCCAAAGCCCCATCCACAAAAAATGCAATCCTACCTCTTGCAGCAACTACAGAGGTATATCCCTGCTCAACGTCGCCTACAAGATCCTGTCCAGCGCAGTGTGTAAACGTCTAAAGCCGTTTTTGCACCGTGCTAATCGGCACGTACCAGTGCGGCTTCCGGCCCGGCAAACTGACTATAGACTAAAATGTTCACACTAAGGCACACCACCTGGAGACACACCATTTCTTCATCGATTTTTAAGCCACATACAACAGCATGGGTCGCCGTGGCGTAATGGGTAAGTTCGTTGACTCCCACACAGAGGGTGCCAGGTTCGATACCCGAATTGTACCACCTTTGATAAGTCACGGCTCCACCTATTTCAAGTCACTGACATTGCTCAAAGAGTATTCCTGTTTAGAAAAAGCTTCCTCAACTTCGCTTTGGAGTCGGCAAACTGTTGGTCCCTTCCACTCGTGAAAGAACAACAGCACGCACAACACGCAGTGGTTGCTGAGAAGCTAGACCCAGGTCCGCCTCGGATTGTCGCGCCACCCAAATTATTACATTATACGACAGCATTCATCGCAAGGAACTACTTCATGCGATGGCCGACTTCGGAATCCCACCACGCTATCAAATACGCGATGCACCGTGCAGTTTGGCTCGCAATTTAAAGCCGTTTGAAACCTGCAACCGATTTCGGTGTGATTTCTTCAATCTGGTACTGGATCTTTTCCGTGCGGCGGGCAGCTGTAAACACGGAAGGCACCTATCTTCCACAAGTCAGTTCAACTGTGGTGTCATGCAGATGACATCGTCGCTTGTTCCTATCACATCGTCTCGGACATGTCGCTTCCCAAAATTACAACCACAATCATCACAGCCAAATCAGAATATGTCGAGTCGTTTCACTTTAACGTTGACAGCCAGAGAGTCGACATCAAGAAGCGGACAACCAACGAATAGACATCGAACTAAAAACAGTACCAACACATTACATTCACTGACACTTCTGCTTTTACACTCATTTCCCAATCCATTTAAACAAAATCATGCACATGTAAGAAAACGTCAAATCTCATGTCCAACTTTTGAACAGATCTCATGTCATGTCGTAAAGTCGAGATTTTCCCACACGACACTTGTGTGGACATGGATTTTTGTGTCTCCACTAGATTTGTTTACATCATGTTCCATGAACCAGTGATGGTTTATGCCCAGTGGAGACGGCGTGGAGAAGCTTTTCCGACGAATGAAGAAGACGCTCAAGGAGCTGATGGTGAATGGGGATAAAACAAAATATATGCTGTCGACCACAAAACGTTCCGTCACAAACCAACTTGGTCAGAACATCACGATCGACAGCTACAATTTCGAGGTAATAAAGGTATTGTCGCCACCTTAAAGGAAGCAGTGCTGCCACCACTAGGTTAGGCTAGGTAGTTGGGTTGTCAGTGAATTCACCAGCACACTTAGACCATATTAATCCATTGTGGTAGTCAGACTCCCACTGATTGACTACTCCAGTGATAGTGGCGTTAATTTGATCCCAACGGCAAATGGTGACTGAACCAGATTTGAAAACCAGATAAAAGCGTATTAACTTTGCTGTCACTGGGATTCGAACCGGTGACCCCGCTAACCTGGGACAGGCACTCTACCAACTACGCCATTCACTCGTTTTTGCCACCACTAGCCGGCCATTAAAGGCTAGCGCCTCTCGAGAAGCGGCCATCATCTTTTGGTGGAAAACGTCAAAGAAAAGAACTTAACCTTTCTTTTTTGTGGTTTACCATGAGCGGGGGCAACGTTAAATATATATATTAATTCTGTGAATAAACTTAAATTTTTTAAAGCAGCTTGAAGCTATTAAACTTTTGTTTTTATTCGTAGTTCTAGTACTTTGATCGAAAACATTCCAACAAGCGGAACAAAAGGAGTGTGCCTGGGTGTAAACGGTAACTCCACGAATGACATCACAGGGGAGATCCGACGTAGAACCGGCTTTGGCAACCGATTTTACTTCGGTTTGTCAAAACTCCTGACTCGAAGGACCAAGATCATGCTCTACAAAATTCTTATTTTGCCAGTCCTGCTATATAGAGCCAAAAGCTTGACGATAAGCAAAACTGCGGAGCTGATCCTTGGTGCTTTCGAAAGAAAAATTCAACGTCGAATATATGACATAAGGCGAATGGAGGAGAAGACACAACCGCGAACTCTACGAGCTGTACCAGGATGTGGATGTAGTCCGGAAGGCAAAAAACCATCGACTGGACTGGCTCGACCACATCGAGCGCGCAGACAACAATGCTCCAGCAAAGACGGTCTTCGAATCCGAGTCTCTTGATTCGAGAACGAGAGAAAGACCTAACCTCCGGTATAAAGACCAGGTCATCGCGGACGCAAAGCAACTTGGTCTTGAGGACTGGAAGCAGCGTACCCAGGACTCAGGCTCTGACCCTCCCAGGGTAGTTGTGCAGATAAGTAAGTAAGTTACAGCCAATATAATAATTTTAAAATGCCCCTCACATACACCACCAGCACGGAACGATGCTTGATGTGATTGTGAGTTGGTAGTAAAACAAAACAAAACCCTGATGAACACAAAGCCCATACACGCACTAAGCAAAGCATTCATTAGTTCACTCATTTAGTTCAGTTTAGTTCAGTTACATACATGTAGCAGAGTAGTTGGAGAACTAGTTCACAATTGACTTTTCAATTTAGTTCATTTAGTCCAGTAGTTCAAAAAACTCAGGTTTACCTTCTGAGTTTGTTATTCGTTCAGTTTGCTTATCGTCCAGGTGAACCTCCTGAATTTATTAAACTACTGAACTAAATGAACTAAATTAAAATTATATTGTGAACTAGTTCGCCTACTTCACGTTTTATAGCTCTTTTTTTAACTAGTTCTTTCTTGAACTACACAAGTCTAATTGTGTGGTAAATTTTTCAGGAGGCTGTAAAGGTCCCTTTTGCGGAGACGACTTTATGTTGAAGCCTAAATATTGAGAAGAAGTCTAAATACATGTCTGGCTTTCTACGGTAATTCAATGCCTCTAGGGGGCTGGCTTCTTTCTGCACTAAAATACACACATCCTCAATTTATGAGAATAAGAGATGAAACTCAAATAGACAAAAACCTGAGTTGATGCTCAAAGAGAAGTTTTAATACAAAATGGCCGACCAAGAGAGTGCTCTGAATATTTTCCTTGATTAATCGACGCTCTTTCAGTTGACACAAATCAATGCGAAGGTTGCGGTTGCGATGAGATAACCTGCTCTTCCAAAGACTCTACCGTCCATCTACGGCTTCTATACCTCGTCGCTCTAGAGTATGCACCAGCTTCTCGAGGATCTTCCTCTTCCACACTTCGGAAAATCGGTATGCGCCTTGGAGCCAAACGTCGGTGTCATCCCTATGACGGCCTTAACTGAACAAATGTTGCGAAGACAGCACGTTCCCCTCGAGCCCCGAATCCTTTTACGGTCTCCTCGCAGCAGTCAAGTCGTCGAAGCCCCTCTTGGCCATCGCAGCTAACCCGAACTGAGTCGTCTCAATTTTTCGAATATAAACACCAATGACTGGACTTTCCGCACATGGAATGCTACCAACGACTAAAGGCCACAATAATCGTCCTAGACAGGCTCGGATAGTGGATCAATTCGAGTTACAGGACACTGTCATGGCGTCAGACAAGCTGAAGCACTTGTGTGAGCTCCTAAAATCAGTTTTTGATGACGCTAGCAAGGAAGACAGCTCCGATCCCGAGAGATCAATGATAGGTTGGCCAAGCTGAAACGTGAATGTCGCAGCGTATAAAAACCTGCGATAGACACTGTGCGAGGGACAGTGACACAAACAATCGAAGCGGCAGTTTATAAGTCATTTTTATAGATTTACATTTCGCAACAATTAACTGATCTCAATTGATTTTGGCAAAGTTGAACAAAAAGCCTACAAAAATGACTAATGAATGGGCTAAAAATTCACATCAGAAGGACATTTTTACTCTCCCGTGAGTTTATCTGTATTTGCAATTTTCCGCATCAACCCAAAGCAAAAGCACGCCCAACCGTGACTGGATGCAGAAGCTAAGTCGAAGTCTAACCCGGAATGCAGTGCATCCCAATATTTTAAGATCTTTATCGAAAAACCCAATCTCAACCTCAAACTTAAGCAGAAAATTATTTAAGACTCAAACGCCAAACTCAATTATCAAGGGCTTTTTAATTTAGTCAGTCTCCCCATGTGTCGCCCGCCAAAGAGTCTAGGCACGCAAAATGACTGTATCAAGGTGCTAATTCATGTCATAAGTGTCATGAATCACACAACGTACAGTCAACAGGAAGCCGCTGTCTTCAATGCAACGTCAGAAAAGACAAGTACATTTACTTGTGAAAAAAAGTGACTTGCTTTTTAAGGTTCCGTCATCAGAAACGGAACATTTATATCGCACTTTCACGGCTTCTGGAGTTATTAAGCTGCTTGGAATTTATTTCTTTACGCACGGATTCTTCGAATTGTGCAATTCGCACCTGATCAGCTTTTATATTTTATGACGTTTCTTTGTTTGATATAACACTTGAGATTGAATAAGATCTAGTACAATTTTTGTTTGGCCAATTGACCAAGTTCGTTACTTTATAAATGCTGAACCAAAACTCGAAACTAGTTCATCGGGGTCGTTTGCTGCGCTGATGTCTCCTCGTTAAAGGAATGGAGCAGTATCTGTGAAACTCCATTCTCATGTAGTCTTCACTCCTCAACAGAAAATGTCTGATCATCTACTACTCGTGGTTGTTTGCGGTTGGGTGTATTCAACATAAATTTCTTTGCTGACTGCCAGATAATAGACCTTCCCATCACCCCAACATTCAACACAAAGCACTTAATTGACAGACGATCAGCAACGAAGACATTTTTAATTGACACAAACCAAATCTGTCATATGATTGTCAAACTAAACTTCCATGTTCACAAATACCAATCGGAGATGTGTTTCGGTACTTCACATTTTACATACTACTTCATAACTTAGACTTGTAAGAGTGGAGAGCAAAATCAGCTATTCCTGTGACTAGAATTGATCTACTATGCCACCCACACACAGCCTGTCTGCTTGTTGGACGATTATTATGCCATTAATTGAAGCCGCTCTGAAAGTTGCAACTCAGAAGTGCAACTCAATGGTTCCCAAAAGTTTTTTAATCCTGAACGAGAAAGCTTGTCATTGATTTTGACTGACGTCTTCACATTGACAGATCAGATAACAGATGAAGTTTAAGATTTCCTTTGTACCAAAGAAAAGTGGATGTAAGAAACGAAGTATTATAAAGAAATTATAAGAAATCGAAAGTTATAAAGAAATCCAACTTCAACCTCTCTTGCCGCTTAAAATTTTCGACAGCCGTTTATTATATCGTTTTCTCAAACCAAGTTGACCAATCAGAGAACCGCATTCACATTACGTCCTGAATAACTGTCAAAATTTCACTCAAGTTCTCATCTCTATAGCACTCCGTTTCTGGTTAGTATTGAAAAATAACAAATTTGTTATTTACTTCAATAGCGTCTTACGAACCTTCGATTCTAGTGTTGACAGCTAAGTCGTTTTGTTTCGTGACATGTGTCAAAGTCAAAGTCGATGCTCAGTTAGCATTAATATTTCATCACTTCATCGTTTAAAAGTTATTGAATTTTATCATCAAAATGAAAAAACGTCCGTCAAAAATGTTTTTCGACTTCATTTCTGGGGTATGTTCACAAATAAAACTGGCGCATTTGCTTTGATGAGCAATCTCAGGTTATACAAGAGCTGACAATTCGGTTGGTACAATGCAGAGTTTTGTACAGTTTATGACCCGGCGGAATCATTGTCCCGTATGTTTTGAAAGATCGACGTAATAACAGTCAATTATGTCGAAACAATAACAAAACGCACGAAATTCACTTGGTCGACATGGGATTCCTCCAATACAGTGCGTCGTGTCAAACAAGCACACGACCCAATTGAGAAATGTTGAATGAATTGACCGGTTAGATCGTGTGATTTGAAAAATTGAAACAATTTTTAATGGGGATACGTCAAATCACTTGTCTGTGTCGATAAGCCAGCGTTAATTTCAGTCTTGGAGGACATCATTAGACGTGTTATGAGCCAGTTATCAGTCAATACATAAAAAAAATGTTATGTATTTATATAATAAACATTTTGAAAAAGGGTCGAAGTGTATGACCCACTTACAATGTAGTCGTAGTCTGAATGTACAGGGTGGGCCATCTAGTAGTTTATTTTTTTTTTAAATCATAGGTTATTTTTCGACTCAGTGCCAGCTGTATCCCGGTGCCAATCTTGACAGAAAGGCTGTATTGATGGTGCAAGGATAATAAGGTTTGCTGGACAGTTCTATTGAAACCCTGCATGACATTATCGCGGGAATTTGTGTGTCAACAGACACTTGAAAGTGGAAACAAATCAACATTCTTCCCACACTTAAAAACCAAAACGGATTGACTTAAGCAACACATCTGTCCAATGTCAAAAACCTCCCCTGAGTGACGTCACGAATCAAAAAACATGGCGGTTTTGACAAGCTGTCCAGCACACCTTATTATCCTTCCAGCATGGGCTGTATCAAAACTCTGCGGAACGAAATAAATCGCTTCACTCTTCAACAACGTTGGAAAATATTGAAATTTCCAAAACGAGTGCTTAAACAGTGCGTTTTATGAAAATATTTAATTTTTTTCCCCGAATTGAAGCACCCACCGCGACTGTCGTACGCAAGTTTGTGCAAAATGTTCGTGAGACTGATATGCTAGTGGACAACACTAATGGTCCACGTCGTCGTACGGTGTTCACGAATGAGAATGTGACTGCTGTGACCGAGAGTGTGATTGGGAACAACTTTTCGGACAAAGGTTGGCGTTACACAGCCATGTCAACCGATTTTTTTTTTTTACTGAAATTGGAGACATGGATTTTGACGACCTCTGGTTCGTGCAGGATGGTGCGTCATGCCAGACATCCCATGCCACAATCGATCTTTTGCTCACCAAATTCGCGAATCGTATTATCAGCTGTCTTGGCGATGCCAATTGGCCACCTTAAAGCTATGATTTAACCCCTTGGGTGTTTTTGTTTGGTGGCAACCGTGAAGGAACATCGGTCCTTCGCCAACAATCCGGAAACGATTCAAGCACTGAAGGCCAATATTATGCAAGCAATCCATGAGCTAAAGCCCAACGTTGTGTGTCATAATTAAAGGGAATGTTTGCTCTTACTCATAAAGCCATAATACATGGAAGAAATTTAATTTTGTTCATTTTATTGCATTTTTTAAAAGGAACTTGTATTTTACCCACCCTGTATGCAATAATAATAATATAGGAGGCGCTACAGTCCGGGCCTAGCTGCTACAGCACCCACTTGCATTATCTGTGCTGTAGTGCATTCACAAGTGGAAGCAACCTACAAATTTGTGCTGACTCCGAGCAGCTACAGTTGTGAAGCCAAGTTTGAGCATTGTCAGTGGCTTGATAAAGGTGGCGCCGTGAACATTACACACAACGACCCACAACGCCACCCACGCCCGCCACAACATTTACATGACATAACTAAAAACCAAATGCGCACAGGCACTGATTTATCAACTCAAATACAAATTGTATACATTTCTTTGCAATTTTCCTTTTAATTTGACAGTTAAAACCACACGCTTTGAAAATAAACCTTCACAATCTTTGCATAAGGGCTTGTGAGAACAGAGTGCGACGAATGGCGGTACAAGTGGCTGCTGCTCGTAAAAGAAGTCATAACCTCTTGCTTCGTTTGAAAACAATCCAAATCTTTATGTCCATTTGAATTATTAATATTTCCTCTAATCAAACAAAAAAATACGTAGGTTTATAGTCATCGCTCAGCAAACACGAGAAAACCATCAAGACGCCCTTCATCAAGCACGAGTACATAGGTACTCAGCCTTAAGGTGGACTTTCACCATCCCATACACAAGTGCACACTACTCACCGTTCGATTTTGTCAAGAGATGCCGGGTTGTGTAAAACCGTCTGATGCTTGTCCATTTCGACGATGCATTGTGTCCCCAATTCGATTTCTGTAAAAAAGAAAAGAAACCAAATTGATTAAATTAAATTAAATTATCGCGCGTAACAGGAGTTGTGAACATATAAACATTTCTTCCAAGAAAACAATCTCAGTCGATGTTTGATAGCGACGTTTAATATTTTTATTGGATTACTCATAAATCAATAAAAAGCCATTTTTGGAAATCGTTTAACTTGAATGATGTCATTGCTGGACTTGGCACTTGAGGCAAAGTCTCAATCACAGTGGCTATTGGCAATTGTGAATAGGTACTTAAACGTAAGAGGAATTGAATAAAACAGGAACAAACATCTGGACGATGGGCATTATTAAATTACATTTCAAACGTTTAGACAGACACTTTTAGACTTTAAGATTGGAATCGCATGTGAGGGAGATCAAAGGAGAGTTCACAATTAGAGCCCTCATTCCCAAACAGGTCCAGAATCTTCGCCAAAATTGTGCACATAACCCGTTCAAATTCAAAAAGAAAGCGGAAAAAATGCTCACAGACTCTGTGAGAATAAATTTGGTTCATTGAACAACAAAATTCTCTCCCAGCATATTTATTTTGTAATCAACGTCACCGCGAGTGTCGCCTTTTTGACCAGTTCAAAACCATTCGAACCCGGTTCATAGACTGTGACGGATGTGTTTATGGCCGACGTTTGATTGTCAATACTTAATTTTTAATTTCACTCACTGACCTTAAAGCCACATTGTCTGGCTTGTCGATGCTCTTATTCAAATACGGCACGGTAATCAAGTGCAGGCGCAAGTGTTCCGATGACGCATAAGATCAGGTGTGTTCAGGTGGTTGAGCCGATGTCATTATGACTGACGGATTTGTTATGCGATATGTTTCTACGATGCGCTTTCCTAGAGGTCTAGCTTAGAAATTATTGAAAGATTGTGGGTGCTTTTGATGCACAAGCTAGCCTATGAAGGGATGATCTATTGATCATTGAAATACAGTCAAACCTCTGTAAATCGAATTTTCTATCGAAAATGTTTTTTTTAAAACTTAGTAAGTAAGACTTGACGGCTGGATGGCGTAGTTGGTAGAGTGCCTGTCCCTGGTTAGCGGGATCCCGGTTCGAATCCCAGTCACAGCAAAGTTAGTACGCCATTATCTGGTTTTCAAATCTGCCCCGGTCACCCTTTTGCCGTTGGGATCAAATTAACGGCACTATCACTGGAGTAGTCAATCGGTGGTAGTAGTCTGACTAAGGGTATCACAATGGACCAATATGGTGTATGTGTGCTGGTGATTGCACTAGCTAACCTAACCTAACCTAGACGTAAGACTTGTATTTTTCTGTACACATGTGATTTTTTACCGCAACGATAGAAAAATCGTGATCGCAACTAAATATGACCATGCACGCACTTGTGGTTTTCTGTCGCACGATTATTCAGCCGCAAAAGAAAAATAGAACACGCAGCTTTTAATGTCAATATGCACACATGCGACCAAATAGTCGCAATGGTTAACGAACCGGACTGCGTTGACGATTGTTTTGCAGCAAAATAAACTGGGTCATATGGATGATCATAAACTTTCACGCACTTGCGACTTGTTTCTTGACAAATTAGGCAGTTTGCTTAATGCCGGGTAACGAGTCAGTTGTAAGGAGTTAAATATTGCATTAATACCTTTTACTGATATTGACAAATTAATAATAGAGGTAGAAAAACTACAATCTCGAAAGAATATAGTAATTGAAATTTGAAGGAAGACTTAAACTGAATTGTGCGCATTGTGGTGAATCCTACCATGACACTTGTTTTTTTTTTTCATTCTTTTTTCTTTAAACTCTTACAGTGCTCCACAAAAGTCTGCGTACACCGATGAAAATTGGAAAAAATGACTTTTATCCACAGAGTATAAGTTAAAAATATTTTTGAAAGGTATATTCCAATAAAACAAGATTAAATGCTTCAGTTTTCCTCAAAATAAATTAAATATTGTTATTCGTTAAAAAAATATAATAACGAAAACCAAAAAAAGTCGCAATATTAACTCAAAAAAATAACAAAAGTTTGAGTACAAGGGAAAATACTCTTTCATTTTACACTGTTAATGCAACTGTGGATAGTTTCTTCACATATGTTGCTAGTTTATTTGAGCCTTGATATTTGCTGAGGAACGAAAGACCACTTAAGGTACGATGAACAGGTCGAATCAAAGCCTTGATAGGCCGATCATCGAAACTCATTCCTAGAGATTACCGTGTCATCAAACGAATGGTGGTCCAAAAACTATTTATAATGACCAATAACGAGAAAGCTTAACTTGAATTAGTTAACAACACACCTAACGCAACCAGAAAAAATAAGGAGAGCAATAGTTCAAAAGCGGTTCAAGTCATGGACACCCAGCAAAAAAGTTCAATCAACAGAAACAGGTCGCATTCGCAAAGGTGTATGTTTAATAAGTCGCCAGACTTCTGGCGTAATGTTATCTTCTCCGACGACACAAAATAAAGCGTTTTTGGGTATGACGACCGTTTGAGGGCAGGGAACCGCTAAAACGAGCCCTTAAACCAAACAATTCTACTGAAACAGTAAAGTGCACAAAAAGAAGTAAGATTGATAGGTTATTTATCGACTTGTAGTGACTTTCCTTGCATTTATTTTCACCTGTACGCAAACTTTTGTGGTGTTACGGATAACCCTATCTATTAATTTTGTGAAAAACTGAAGCCTTTTACCTCGTTTTATTGGAATATACCCTTCAAAAATATTCTCAAATTACATTATGTGAATGAGAGCTCTTCTTATCTAAATTGCATTATTGTACGCAAACTTTTGTGGAGCACTGTACGAGCTAGACAAAAATGACTAAAACTAACTTAACCTTTTGGACCTTTGCAGGCACTCTAAGCTAAACTTAAAATCGTAACTATGTTGTTACACGACACTTGTGTGCACATACATAAGTGTTACCACACGTGTCGGTGTGGTAAAATGTGTCCTGTGTGCGGGCTAGTCCGTGCACCGATTTCTCAGTGCTCCACATGGTGTGACTTAAATGAAGAGATTTTCATTTCTTTTTTCGGTGGTCCTAGAAGTGTGATGTGTGTGGGCTTGTCTGCACACTTTTATGCAAAATATCAGCCGCAATCCGATAGTTGATGAGTTGCCGAGCTCTGATATTGCAAAGCGACAATAGGGACTTTTGACTTTTTCTTGGTATCTGAACGATTTAGTGATTCTGGGCAGCAAGTTTGTGACTACTTCAGGAAATATGCATGCATGAGACATAAACAGATAATTATTGATACGCATAAGTGAAAGTCGATGGTCTCAGCTAGGCTATCTCGACATACGGGAAAACAGTAGCTCCAAAGATTCTGAAGCTGATCCTACCCGTACTCCGTCTGATTTCTTCAGAGAAATAGGATCGGAGTCTTCTTTTCACAGGATTGTATTTAACCTGGCAAAGTCCTTAAGGGTTTCTAAATTTTGGGAGTAGTCGGTAGACTTTGCTTCTTAGCCTCCCTGATAGCTTGTTTTCAATCTTTTAAGGCAAGCTTCATGTGGTTGCCTGGATGTTGAGCGTCTCTCTGATCAGCTTTCTGAATTTTGAGAGATGTTCGTTCCTCCAGGGAGGATAGGACTTCCTGCTAAATTCAGGAAGACTCTGATGTACTTCTTGTAAGTACGCTACCCCTTATAAACAAGGACAAGAATAGGAGAAGACAATGGAATTGAATTTTGACGTATTTTATGGGAAAAAACACGTTGATACTGTTCATTCAACAATTTTCATTCAAAAACTATTTTTTTTTTTGCGAGTGCAGGTAAACATCTTCGAAAGACTATGGGGACCGTTCTCACAAGGAATTTTTACCCACCTCCCTTCAAATAAAATATATTTACACTACAACTAAGTTTTACACTTATCCAGCAGTTTTTCTTTCTTGGTTGCTAAGACCTCAGCTAAGCGCGGGTTGAATTCACCGCGCTAAGTCAAGGGGTTTAGTCCTTTGAACACGGCGAAAAGAGTTTCTTTCGTCGAGAATTAGAAGGACAGCAGAGGTTATGTGCTCTTCCAGGCGACACTTATGCTAACGAACAAAATTCGTAACTTCACCTTGGACTGATGAAATTCCAAGATCTCTGTGCACGTGGCGTCAGCCCTTAGCACTTTATTTTGAAAATTTTGAAGTATGTTTCTATTACTTGCTTTGGTACAACCCCATAGTTGTTTACCATACGTCCAGACGGGTTTTAGCACTTGCTTGTAAATGAGCAGTTTGTAGTCAGTACTTAGCTTGGAATATTTCCCAATAAGCCAGTACATGTCTTTGTATCTTAATTGGAGCTTCTCACGTTTCTTTTTGACGTGCTCCTTCCATTTAAGCTTTACATCGAGAGTCATTCCGAGGTATTTCGCTTCATTGCCGAAGGGTATTTGAACATTGTTTATAAAAACGGGCAAGTTATTCACGTTCTTATTCGTAAAATTTATATGAACGGATTAAGCTTCGTTAAACTCAATTCGCTGAGTATTCGTTCATTCGTGTACCCGGTCTAAGGCACATTGCAATTTTCTAGTTGATTCTCCGACCGTTTTGGCAGTTAACAAAATGGCGGTGTCGTCAGCAAATGTGCCTACGTCCTGCTTTATATCGCTGCTATTCAATAAATAAAGGAGGGGACCAAGAACACTTCCTTGTGGTACTCCATCTTGTATAGATTTAAATAGGGAGTATTCTTTCCCATATTTCACACGGAAGATTCTATCCGATATATAATAATAATATGGGTGGCGCCACAGTCCGAGGCGGACCTGGGCCTGGCTTCTCAGCAACCACTTGTGTTGTGCGTGCTATTGTTCTCTCAGGAGTGGAAGGGACCTACAGTTTAATGCCGACTCCGAACGGCGAAGTTGAGTAAACTTTTTCTAGACACGAATACTCTTTGAGCATTGTCAGTGACTCGAAAGAGGTGGAGCCGTGAATTATCAAAGGTGGTAAATTCAGGTATCGAACCTGGCACCCTCTGCGTAGGAATCGACGCACTTACCCACTACGCCACGGCGACCCATCCGACCTATCCGATAGAATGTTCGATAAAATTGTGCAAAGTTTTCTCGGGAGGAATTGTTGAAGCTTGTGTTTCAAGCCTTCGTGCCAAACCTTGCCAAAGTCTTGAGAAACATCGAGAAATACAGCTGAGCAGACTTGCTTTTGTTCAAACGATTTTTCTATAACATGCGATGTACTTGGTCAATAGTTGAATGCTTGCTTCTAAAACCGAACTGGTGGTTAGGAATATGTCGACTTTCTTCTACAACCGTGCTTAAATATCTAAGTAATATTCGTTCGAACACTTTAGAAATTGTCGGAAGAAGTGAACTCAGTCTATAAGACTTTTTGTCTTTTGGGGGTTTACCCGGTTTCGACACCATTATTATTTCCGCTACTTTCCACTGACTAGAGACATGTTCTAATCTAAAGGCGGCCTTAGTAATGTAGAGAAATGTATGAAGCGCTTTCTGAGTTAATTCTTTCGGAACTTCTCCCGTGATTAAGACATAACCAGGAGCTTTCAGGAGGTTTTACATGAACAATTCTTCCTTAAGTTCTGTCAAAGTAACATTTCTTGTAGAATAAATGTCATTATTTGAGTCTGAACCGTAGGGGAGTATACAGGAGGTGTTTGTCCATCGCGCGATTTAAACGCTGCTTCCAAATGATCTGCTTTCTTTTAATCTTCTATGGCCCACTCGTGTTGGTTTTTTTCGAATTGCGGCCTATGTGGTTGGGGTTTTCTTAAACCGTTGGCGGCTTTCCAGAGTGAGTAGTTGGTATCTTTTTTCGCTGACAAGCCTGTTAAATAGGCATTAAGATTATTATTTTTAAACGACTTAATTTTCGCTTTCTGAATGTTAGACAGTTGGTTGAGGCGTGTTTTATGCTGCAGCGCACGGGTCTGCTGCCATTTTTTACAAGCTTTACGTTTCTCTCTTCTATTATTTCCGGTGGATATCGCGATACATGTTTTATCGTCGTTTCAACAATGACGAACGTCAGAACGAATAATGAATGTGATCATTACGCACTCGCAGGTCATGAATATTCACCTCCAGCTTCTACAAGTGCTTCAGATGTTTCTGATTCCCCGTTCATGAGTAGAGCAGGAACTTCCGTTTCATGCTGACCTCGACCAGTATCCCTGTCAGAAGCTTTACGTAACAGTTAAACAATCGGAGCATTAGTCCCTGATTTACGAGTCCAAAATGAAAGTTGGCTGCGTTATCTCAGCCTTAAGACACATTTCGACACAGACGTGGAATTTCAGTCACTCAAATGGTTCCAAGAGACTTTCCAAAAAGGAGACGCGAAGCGTTACTTTCAAACCGTCAAAATGACTCACTCCGCCAATGACCAACCAACTGCAGATAGTCCCCCATCCCCACATCCCCGGGCCGATTTCGTTCCGCTCCCGTCTCAGGCTCAGGCACTAGTAATGCGCAACTAATCAACGCAATTTGTGTGGCCTCCCATATACGCATACACACACTAGATTAATCTTGAAAAGATAAAATAAATGAAGACACTCCATTTTTGTGTCGTAATCGCGATTGCGACACTCGCCACGAATTTATGAAAAAAAAGACAAAAACTTTCGACGCACCTGAAACCCGTAATTACAACAGCATAAATAACTGTTACCCAGAAGCAACACACACACACATGAGTGCGGCAATAAACAGTTCCAAAGGTCAGGGCAATTACAGACGGCGGGCTGTACAAACATAGCTTCAAAGTCAACAGAGCAGCGCTTGAAAAGGAAACGTCGCTCCTTTCAGCGAGGCCGACATTTCCTTTCAGGAATTTCATTTCGATTCAGAGAAACTCGAAATTCATACCCAATTTCCAGTGAAAAGCGCCGCCCCCTCGGACCACTTAGGCACTAGGGCACACTAGGGAAAGAGCGAATTTTCGCGACGAGCAAAGATGGTGTTGGGGCGGTTTCCCAGTTCCCACAACTTCGTTCGGGTCAAGAAGCTTTTGACCTATATAGCCCGCACGACCGCGGGTGGTTAGCGAATATTTAATTCCTCGTCAAGCTAGCGCCGCCGGCCGTGGTGGCCCATGCAAAAGCCCTCCTCAATAATTTATGCCACCCCGCTGCCGAAGCCGCCTCCTGGCAACCCTAACAACCTACTTACGACTAGTTTCTTTTTGATTTATTAAATCAGCGCAATGTAAACACAAAGCCACCCGACCACCTCACTCACTTCCTACAAAATGTCGCCCCCTTCCTCCGTCCGTGCGTCGCTCGAGCGCTCCACCAGGCCACATCACATGGAGCGAATGAAGGTGAAAACGAACAGAGAAACAGCGAATAACACATCGAAATGAGCTAAAAACGTTTCAACAGTCATAAATGCATGACCAGCCGCTGGAGCTGCCCGGTGACGTAACTAAGCCACGACAAGTTTTTTGAACCGTCTTTGTTGGTCATTTTCTCTCTTCGTCTTCGTCGTCGTCTTCCGTTTCGTTTCGTTCCACAGTGGCGCTAGTTTGAAAACTTCGATCCGAGACTGGGTGGCACTTTGGGTCGACCAGCTTCGGGGTCCATCGGAATTCGAGCCGAAAATTAGGCCAGCCCAGGACACCACTGGGCGCATCAATTATGCGGAACGTAATTATTTTCTCTCAGCCCTGGTCATGTCCATTCCCGCACATGGCACGCATATGCGGCCCATTGTACCTTGAGAGGGCCATAAATGAATACATGTGTGTTTTAGCCCCCCCGCCGCGCCGTCGTCTGTCAGAGTCGCACTGAGCCGTGCCAGATTTACGACCTGACCTGGCCACACAAAGAGGGTGCTAAGACAGAACAGCGTGCAGCACACTACTCTACACAAGCACCGCCGAAAAAAACAATAAAACCGAGGAGAAAGTAGGGAGAAAAGCAAAACAAAGCCGAATGAGACAAACTCTCGCTCCCGTGGGTCATTGTGTACATTTGCATACGAATTAGGTGGTTCGTGTCGTCGTCCCCCTCCATCTTTTACAGCACGAGGTGCTTGTAATGTGTGTGTTTTTTGTGTTTAGAGTCCTGCCCGGGCGCTGCTTTATGATCAACCCGTCCAAACAAAGGATAATTTGCGGGAAAAAACTTACCAAAGGACAACTGTGAGGAGTTGCGACAAGTGCCGCAAACAATGCATAATTCAGAAGTTGTGGCCTCCTGCACTTCAACAAATCAGTGCAGCCGCAGTGCAAGCGTGGGGGGGGGAGGGGGGAGGGGGGAGCGCCCGCCACTCAAAAGTGATTAAGACGGAAAAGGTGAATAACTGGCCGGCCAATCGACTGGCCAAGTGGTCATCGTCATTGAGTCACCTTGAGGGAAGGGCTGCCCACCGCTAGGGTGTGTCCTTCACGACTTTGTTCCGAGACGATGAGTCAACAACGTTGTGTTGCCTTAGACTTTATTCGCGTGGAAAAAAAAACGGACAACAGAAACAGGCAAGGAAGGAAGAGATGGTTGTCTTGCAGAATGAAGCAAGTTGCATGGAGTATCGTAGGCCCGAGCGAACTGTTGGTTCTTTCAACAGCACTGACCTTCTTCTGGCATTTTGAGTTACACTTTCGTGCGGACGTTAAGGTTTAGCGAGGATTG
This sequence comes from Eristalis intricaria, assembly GCA_964034865.1. Lineage (NCBI taxonomy): Eukaryota > Metazoa > Arthropoda > Insecta > Diptera > Syrphidae > Eristalis > Eristalis intricaria. Next base: position 58,479,069 of record OZ035877.1, on the reverse strand, counting down.
CTCATATTTTAGGAACTATTTGACTCGGAAATAATGGGCAAGGAATCGTGCTGTTTATTATGCAGGTGGACTTGCACGGGGTGGACTGAAGACCCCAAGCAAATCTGACATTTGTGGGCCTCTACTACTCATTATTGACGCACATTAGATTCCTTAAAGGCCATCATTTGAGGACTGGGTAACATTGGCACTAGTTCGCGACTTGCTCAAATGGAAGAATCGCATAACATACACGTCCTCCTTCAACTTCAACCTCCCATCACCACTCACTAAAAGTTCGCATTGATTTAACTGAATAAAAGTACAGGCCAAACACCGCACACTTGCTGTCTGCCACGCACACTTAACAATATCGTGAGCTCTCCCCTTGTAATCACTCGCTCTTATCGTATTGTCAATTTTCAGATAAAGAATACGCAAATCATTTCCAAATTTTATCAGAAAGTTGTCTCCTACTACTGAATTTGCGACGACCTTTGCACGTGGTACGGCAACATTTACCTTTTCATACGAATTTGAGTCTCTGGTCTCTCTAGTGGCTACACTATTTAGAGCGCCTAGAGCGGTACAATCCAGGTGCCCGTCCGATGTATATGATACCGCGCCAGTGAGACGACAAATCCGGTGGCGCCCACAAGTTGGGAAGAACTACCCTTAACTTGGCCTGGGTAATTGGAGGCACCTGGCTTAAGATGGCGCCAGCTGGAGATCCCAGTTGGTTGAGGCACTGGACTGATACGCCTCAGTAGAGGAAGTTGGCAAACATTTATAAATATTAAATAATGTCCTCATTGACAATGAAGATTTAACCCTACGACTTTGATAACCGCCTGGCCACGCTAGTGCTGCTTCAGTTACGGCAGCTTCAGTGATCTCATAGCAACGAGGATCTTGCAAAAGGTCAAATTCTTGCACCTCTCTTTTTTGAGTTGTCACTGATCTAGGGGTCTGCATGGTCTGACAATGAAATGCAGACGCTACGAACAGCCAACAAAGAGGGCACGACTGCGCAGGTACATCTACAACTATGGTCAACACTTTGGAGGACATCCGGCAAAACTATCATAAAGGGTATGTTAGATTAGGTTAGGAAGTTGGTGTGCTATTGCATTCACAAGCACACTTAGACCATATTGGTCCATTGTGATTATCCCTAGTCTCTAGACTAGTACCACTGATTGGCTACTCCAGTGATAGTGCCGTTAATTTGATCCCAACGGCAAATGGTGACTGGGCCAGATTTGAAAAGCAGACAAACGTATTAACTTTATTATCATTGGGATTCGAACCGGGGACCGCGCTAACCAGGGCCAGGCACTATACCAACTGCGCCAGCCAATCGTCATGATACTCTTCTGTGTCGTCTGAATTTTTCCAAGGCCTCTGATACAATTATGAAATTCTTTGCTAGAAGCTAAAAAATCGTTTTCATTTGGTGACAGTGCAGTCAGTTGGATTAAAAGTTTTCTGATAGATTTCCAAGAATAGTCAACTGATTCCTTCGCACCACTTATACAAGCTGAACATGGTGTTCCGCAAGGATCTATTCTTAGACCCATTTTTTTCCCTATTTATTATTATTATTAAGCATTCTTTATTGATTTTCCTGCCACCAATTACTTCGAATTAACGAGCGTACCAAACCACAAGTTTAGGTTAGGTTAGGTTAAGGAAGGGGAGTGTGATGGTAGAACATCACTTCCACTCGGCGGCCTTAGGGCCCATTGTGAATCCCTTAATCTCTGGAGTACACATTCTGAATAAACCTATCCTGTGTCGCGTGATGGTTCGAACCACCCTATGCCCTTTACAAATCTTAAAAGATCCGATATATCCGCATCCGCGGTCTCTGCGAAGAATCTTTGACCCAGCGAAGCTAGGCGCCGATTCTGGAGAGCTGGGTACTGGCAAAACAGATGTTGGATCTTTTCGGTTTCTTCCTCGTCACCGAAGCTCCGGCAGAGATCGCCGGATTTCGCATTCCATTTTCGGAGCATTGCTCCGATGGGGCAGTGTTCTGTGATCACTCCGACAAGCACACGGATTGAGTTGCGGTCCAATGCCAGGAGCTTCTTTGTTCTGCCGTTGTTGAGCTCTGACCACGTTCATCTTGTCATGTGAAAGTCATCTCTTGCGAGAAGAGACGAGTTGGCTTCTATAGGAATGCTGTCACTTATAGTTCGGAGTAGTAAACTGATCGGTGGCTGCGGTGATGTGTCCGCTTCGCTGATGTCCATTTCGGACCCTTGTTTGGAAAATTCGTCCTCTCTCTCGTTTCCTGCTATTGGGCTGTGGCCTGATACCTGTGGTGACTGATGGACTTTAGTGAGTCGTGGCAGTTCATTACAGCCCTTAATTTCGTGAGTACAGCCTGGCTGTCAACAAAGATGGTGATATCTGATGGTGGCATATCTGTTTCTTGTATGTGTTTGGCTGCTTTCTCTATTGCCAGAACCTCTGCTTATAAGACACTGCACATATCAGGGAGTCTGAATGATTCCTGAAAATGGACAGATGTACTGGGGCCGAATTCCACTCGGATACCTTGCACATCCGAGTAGAATCCGGCCCCAGTACATGTGTCCATTTTTGATCCGTCAGAGAAAAGGGCAATCTCTGGTCGTTGATAGCGGCGTTGGAAAGCCACCTGTCCCTTTTGGGAAACAGAAATGGTATTTTGAGGGAGAGGTCGTTGTAGGGAGATATATAGTCGGTTGTAGCCGCGAGGCTACTGCAACCACGTCTCTTCCCCAAGTAGTCTTTTATTCTGAGAATGGCTGCATGTTTATAGTTGGCTTGCTTGCATAGAGAGCACTCCCTTAGTCTGAGAGCGCTTTTTGCCGCGCAGCCTTTTATAAATAGGTCCAGAGGAAATAGATGAAGTATCAGGTTCAACCCAGCCTGCTGCGTACTCCGTAAAGCTACCGTTGTACAAATAGCGGCTAACCTTTGTATTTTGATGAGCTTGTTTATATTGCTTTCTGTGTTAGCTGGCAGTCCACCAGGCAAGGGCTCCATACGTTATAATGTGTCTGATGATTGCTGTGCACATCCAGTGAATGATGTACGGTTGCAAGCCCCATCTTTTGCCGAAGGTCTTATTGCAAGCGAAAAAAGCACAAGTTTACTTCGATTTATTAGGGTTTTTTTGTTCATGGGACCAAACAATCAGTTCGCGTTATCGAGGCATTCGAACTATCAAGGGACGACGATATATGTTGCTTGCTCCAGAGTTGTAACACAGATTTTTTTTTTAATTATATTAAATTATTCTCCCAAAGTCGAAACTCTCTCGAACAGACATTGAGTTTCTAGCGAGGTGAGTTTGTTTTAATTCATCGAAAGAAAAATCAAGTGATATCATTGACATCGTTTGACTAAATTAAATTCGAGTGTTAAACAGTGAGCCGCTGTATTTCTGTCACAGTCAGGTGTCAGACCATGCAGACCAGTGAAAGCTCAAAAACGAGTGCTGCCGGGGCTTTATGTGGCACTAACGGATACCCTGCGTAAAGAAAAGAATTACATTTGTTTTATTTGTTGAAAAAAACAACAAAGTTTTAATTAATTAACTTTTGGATCTGAATGCAACCGGAAAACATTGTTTTTTTCGATAGGCGTGTAAATACAGTAGACACCTCCGAAGTCAAATTTTTACGAAATACCATGATTTCTTAGAGCTTGACGGCATTTGAAAAAATGAGGATGTTTTTGCACGCAAAGTTGGGAGTTATGTGCGTAAAATATGTCGAAAAAATACAGCGGCTCATTGTTTAACACTCGAATTTAATTTAGTCCAACGATGTCAATGATATCACTTGATTTTTCTTTCGATGAATTAAAACAAACTTTCCTCGTTCAAAAATCAACGCCTGGATTCAAAAAAGTTACAAATGTCAAAAATCAACGCAGTCGTTCAGATTACAAAGGCCGCTTTCACACAGAGAATTTTTGTCGGCGGTTTTTCCATCTTGTGGACAAGGGAGGTAGGACGTTCTAGGGGTAGCCCGTATCTGGTGTGCTCGAGGTTTGCTTTTGAATTTTCTATTCTCTTTTATCTCTCTTCGTTTTTTCTTTGAGTTGCTTTATTCTTATGTTCTCAATGTTGGGTATTGGAAGAATGCTGTACATGTGTAAGAAAGAAATGGCGCATGTGTGAGAGGGGGTGGGAAACAGAAAAAGTTCAGCATTGAGATCTCAATTGCAGAGACTGAAAGAATTCCTTTGTGAATGTGGCTTGAGATCACAAAAGGGAATTTGAAAGAATCGCCGACGAATCTTAGCGAGTGTGAAAGCGGCCTAAGGGGCACGATCGTTTTGCCAACTCCAGCACTAATATTTTTATTTTTTTAAGAATATAGTTTACAAAATCATGTTTTTATCTTTAAATGTTTTACGGAGCTTAATTGAAAATGGAGGATGGCGAGCATAAATCGGATGACAGTGTTTGTTTACTTCACCACACAAGAGGCGATTTTTCGTAGTCTTACTGTTCTTCTTCTTCTTCAGGTGACGCTACAGTCCGGGGTGGACCTGGGCCTCGACCAGTAAGCCTCTCCAGCCGGCACGATCTTTTGCCAGCTGTCTCCAACTGCGCACACCAAGTTGGTTGAGGTCCTTCTCCACCTGTGTGCGCCATCGGTTCCGTGGGCGTCCTCTATTGCGTTGTCCCACTAGTTCGGAGTCGAAAACTCTTCGGGCTGGAGCAGTGTTGTCCATGCGCTTTACATGGCCCAGCCAAGGAGGAGTCTTACTGTTGCAGGAGTAAAATTCACCGCGATAGAAAAAAGACTAGACGGGTTCAGTGACAGAACGTTACCCTTTATTTTTCTTCCTCGTACTGAATGCCGCTGCCGTTGAAGGTTAGCGCATTTATACATCACAAACAAAAAGGCTGTGGAGAATTCAGGCCATTCACCTGAATGGATGATCGGCTCTTTTTTCTTAAATTCGCGAACAAAACTAACTGTCCGCACTGCATTTAGTGCATTGTCACAGTGTGGTGTGCAAAAACGTACACACCTAATATTTATTTTTCCACACTGTCAAACAGCATTCATCAAGTCTCCACTTGTGCTTCCTGAGATCTGTCCAATCAATCTTTTTCGTTTCCATTATCACAGTGTGTTGCGCAAAAATGTACACACCTAATATTTCTCTATCTACACTGTCAAACAGCAGTCTCCGCTTGTGTTTCCCGAGATTCATCCAATCAATCTTGTTCATTTCCTCTCATTCTTCCTTCCTGCTTTACAAATATTGGTTTAATTCAAGAAGAATATTCCTCGCAAACAAAAAAAACCCAGCAATCAATTCACAATCAGCTCCATTTCCTGCCCGAAGATAGACGAATGAATATTCAAATCAACAAATAACCCACAAGAGGCGAAACTTTACCTTTTCGACGGCCATTAGCTCACGGGACCCACGACGAAGCGAATTAAGACTTCGACCTCTTATCGGAAAAAGCTCAAAACAAGATATCGCCGTTGTTCGAACGGCCAATCTATGAAACGTCTATCCGATGTCTATCGCGATGCCGTCAAGCAGCTGACGATTCGTTGTGAACACGTGGGTTCTGGCCACAGATTGACATCGTCACCTGTGTCGGAATGCAAAACGAATTGCACACTGCTCCGATAGCTCGGCGGCAAGCAAGCAGGGATTTTTCACTTAATCTACAGTCGCCTTTAAATTCCGCAAAGATAAGCACTCCGGCAGACTTCTTAATCGCAAAAGCAGCCGCCAACGTGCCAGGCCTGGCGCACGAACTTCCCCGTTCACAGGGTGGGGCAACGCCTCGATGGAGATAACTGCGATTGCCATCGGTCTTGGCAGAATCAATAGCGGTGCTCGGCAGGATAAGTTCAGACACAGGCACACTCTCACACGACGTCGCGGTCGTTGTGTGTTCAGTTTCGATTCATGGGTTGTCCCAGTTAAACATCAGCTTTGCGGCGCGTCTCCTGCTGTCAGACAACGGATCAAATTTCACAAATCGATGGTGGACATGGTTTAACCAGCGGAAGTGAATTTGTCAATTTGAGGAAAACGAAAACAAAGCAGTTTCCCCTCGGGTGTGGGCGCTCGGTGTAAGGTCAGGCAGCGATAGGAGCGAGGTCGAACTGTGCTTAGTGACGGAGTACATCCCCCGGAGTGCCGATTCGGCATGTTTGGGGTTTTGAGATCCCCGCAATTGAAACTAGTGGGGAGTGGAATGCACATGGATGTCGCGCTGGTTGGCAGCGTGCTCCGTGACCCAGAGAGGGCGTGGATTGGAGCCTTTGATAAGGAGCAAGGGACAACTAATTGGATTGTATTCACGCACACACGTCCACACGTTGGTTCTTTCGAGGAATTACTTTCCTGCGAATATTTATTCCACGCCCGTGAGTTCATGCATAAGTGAGAGGTATTCCACGCGCTGCATGTTCATCAAAGCCATCGTGTGTCTCGAATTCGGGCACGTAACGCACGTGGATACACGAGCAGGATATCCTCACAATCCTGCTGATCGCAGAGATGGTGTGGAGTGCCATTTGCAGCGGAGGATGTGTTGAGATGCCGGAAAGAGACTTCATTTAGTATGAATTACGATCGAGGCGTTGTGCGCCCTGTGACGGGCATAAAAATGAAGGTTAATTGTTTTCGGAACCGACCTTGCTGGCAAACATCCTCCAATTGTTTTCCCGTCCCAGGAGGAATCTCTGCGGCTGTCACATGTGCGAGCACGTCCGTGTCAGAATTTTGTGTTTCTTTGAATTCATGGAAATAATTGGTCAGTCCATCCGGACGGGCCTTTTCACTTTGGTCCGAGCAACAGTGAGGACAGATCTCTGGAAAATTGAGGGAACCGAACCTAGTCCCAGATATGTTTAAGAGTCCCTGGAAAATCCCGCTGTCATTTGTCGCTCTTTCTGCGACATCTGGGCTTGTGGTGTGTTTTATTAGCCCACTCCACGTGGTAGTCTACATTTACTTTGAAGTGGTTTTGTAGGACACTCACAAAAATGGCGTGATTGGTTTCACAACAATCCGACTGCCATCCAAATGAACAAAGAGATTGATGGCGAAAGAGTTTAATTTCTGTGTCGAGCGAGCGCTTGGAAACCGAACGAGGCATCTAATTTCCAAATGATTAACCTCCCATTGTCGTGTCACTCATCCCAAGGGAGCTGCGACTCTTCGGGATTGGCAATAAAATATTCTGAACGCTGCTCGCTTGTCCGGCCGTCTAACGACGTCGTTAGCCCATTTTTATAAGGCGTTTTAATTAGCCCCTCAACAAGAACGTCGAGTTGAGTGCATGGGGAGAATGGATGTATTTTCGGGTTATGTGGAAAATTAAATATTTAAATGCGACATGTCGCATTGCCTTCTGCTGACTGGATGTAATCCCGTTGACAAGGGAATTGACCAAATGTCAGTCATTCTGGAAGGTGGCTCCCTCTGTTTATGGGAAATAAAAGCGAGGAACGAGTTCATGTTCGAAATACTCCTAAAAATTTAATGCTTTTAATTAACATATCGGAAGGCACTGTCACTGTGACAAAGTTGTATTCAGTTGGTCACATAACTTGACGAAATTTATCACAGTGATATGTGACACAAAGGGTGATTATGTATGGAAGGCATATCGACCGCCTCCAGGATATTACAGGCACCAAAATATTAATTTGTTTAAATTTGCCTTAACCGCTTTTTTTCCAGACATTATGTACTCGTGACAAAGCGTACATTACCCCCATCGAACCAAACTGAATTCAGTGTACCCTCTCCCAACGGACACCCTTCATAAGCGGACACGTCACATAACCGGACAAATAGCAAAGAATGGAATTATTTACACGATTTTTAATGTAAATTATCCTCTCATAAACCGACTCTCCTATCATCGGACGCGGACACAAATTTTCATAACCTTATAATTCATGTAAGGATTGTTAATTTAGCAGTAGGCTGTCTTTTTGAAGCGAATGAAGAAGAAATGATTTTCTCCCCCTATTCTTGGTTTCAATTCGAATATTTAATTCGAACCTATAACTATTCAAGAATGGTCCTTTAAAATCAAGTGAAAACTTCAAAAACTCTTGAAGGTATAGCCGATTTATGATTGAACGTAGGTAGGTTTTAAGAATTTGCTTCTCAAAACTTTAAACGCATTTTTTTCGTTAAACGCGTTTTTACGACTGGCGCATGAGCTTACTCAAAAATTATTAATCCAGTCGGATTCAAATTTTAATACATTCTTTACATACGAAATCATATCAAATCGGAGAAGATCTTCTTTACTTTTAAACTCGATTAGTGGCTGAAAAAAAGATGAAAAAAGGGTCTGCCATTTTGTTAATTTGTGTGCGAAATGAATAATTCTTATTCATACCAGAGCCAAACATGTACTCTTTCTAATCCCGTTGGAATTTTTGGTTTTAGATGTTCCAGTGAGCGGAAATCACATGCTCCGCCGAAAAGAAGGGCATTTGTTTGATCACAAAAAAAAAAAATAAAAAAAAATATGTAACATTTTTTTCTTGTTTTTTTTAAGTCTTCAAATAAATGTATACAAAGTTACAAGCCTAAATAATAATTTATGTTCATTACCAGCAGATTGAAAAAAAGGGCGGTCCCCTTAAACACACTGACGAACAAATGTATTCGGCATTTGAGTGCTGTTGGCTTGAAATTGAAAAGAAAATCCAAACGGGCCGAGGTTTATATTCAATCTAACTCGAATAAATTATGGTATCCCGTGGCAATTCGACTTAGGGGGAGTCCAGTGTATATTATTTATCTGTAGATGTACAGTGGACTCTCCCTAAGTCGAACTCCCCTTAAATCGAAACTCTCTCTAACTCGAACTTTTTCGACATATTTTACATACATTTCCCTCAATTTTACTTACAAAAACCTCTCTCTAAGTCAAACCCCCAACTCGAACAAATTATGTCATCCCGTGACAATTCGACTTAGGGGGAGTCCACAGTATATGTTTATTATTACAGAACGTACATATTGATAGACCCGCAGAACCCTGATCTGAATCTCATCGTACTCTTATGAGATATTTTGGGTAGAAGCTTACAGACCATACAAAAAGTGTTGGAATAATTTTAAGCGTTCTTCTTAAAAACAACGTTGAATGGAAAAACACTCTTTATTCTTTTTTTTAGTCACTTCGTTGTCCAATCCCACTTCTGAAGATTAAGATAAGTCTGGTTGAAGCTTATTATCGGAAACATAACAAACAAACCTACTGCTAGTTTCCATTCATACCCGATTGCAAGACTGTTATCAAGCAAAAAGGAAAACGAACAAAAATTGTATAATATAAGGAGTACTCTTAGTTTATGACGAATATGATATTTTTGTCTTTGTTGAATTAGGATTCGAAAATGGACTCGACCCAAAATGCATTTAGTGACCATTAGCACATTTCTAGCAAAAAAAAGTAGGTACTTTTCGAACATTGAGTGAGATGTCCAACAGTACGTGTCCCGATTCGCAACAGGCGTGAAGGGGTCATGATGGTCATGAGTGTCCGCTCATGAGAGGGTTCACTGAACCATAAGCAAGATAAGATTTCGTAGGTACCTAAAAAAAAGATTTACGGGCAGTTTTGTGATTGATTTGACATAAGGGCAGTATTATTTGAGCGCGTGTCAAACATTGACAGCTTAGAGCTTAGAGAAAATACGCCATGCTTTACAAATTTTATTCGATAAAGGTGAAGACGCAAGCCACGCGTCTGGAAATGTGAATAATGTTTATGGTCCTGATACTGTAACTGTAAATTCCCGGTGCCATTGATTTAGTGCCAGTAATTTCGATAAGCTGCTGATTTCTGGTGCCTTTGAAAGCAAAATTTTGCGACGGATATATGGTCCCGTCTGCGAGGAAGACGAATGGAGGAAGAGACATAAGCACGAACTCTACGGATTTTGTCTAGAAAGCAAAAATCTGGCTCGGCCACATCCAATGCTCCAGCTAAGAGAGTCTTTGAATCCGATCCTCCTGGGTCGATAATGATAGGAAAACTGAAGCTCCGGTACGAAGACCAAGTCATTGTGGACGCAAAACAGCTTGGTCTTGATGAATGGAGCAAGATGGAACTATAGCTCAAGCTAGGATAAGGGTCATTGGACTGTACTAAGTAAGCAAGTAATGCCTTCAAATCCTGCCAAGATCTTCCTGGTCTTGTGTTAAAATGACGTCGAAACAACAGGAACTGCTATGTTTTCTTGGTAAATATCCAACAAAACAATCACAGACTTACAGCACAGCTTTTGCGAAACTACTCACAAATGCTGTGAAGTGGCAGCTTTGTAGTACAACCTACGTCATCTCTTGTGATTCTCTCATTTTTAAGTTATAGACTCAACTCTAAGTTCGAAGCTTGTTGGGTTATGCAGACGGGACATCAATAAAATATATAAATAAATAAGCAAAATATCGATACTCTGTGACATCTGCATACAGGGGTGGACTTTGATTTGAAAAAAAATTAATTGAAACTGGATAATCCTGCCAAAAAGGGCTCTGAACCAAGGGAATGTCTAAGAAATCGTTGTACATACTTAGCTTAGCTTAGGGATCTAGCTATAAAAGGAAGCAACTAGCAGACGAAGTTCGATATGAAGCCAGGAAAATGTGGCTGTGGGTCGCCGTGCCGCAGAGGTTTGAGCGTAAAGTTTGCCAACGCCAAGGGTGATAGGTTCGATGTCCAAATCAGAAATGAAGTATCACAGAGATGCCCGACTTCTACCTCTCTTTCCCCCTGAAGATTTTTGACAACTATTTTTATAACGTGTTCTTAAACCACATTGACCAATCAGAAGACGGCATTTACGCTGTTTCGTGAATAACCGTCAAAAATTCATGAATATCCGTCAAAAAGGCATTCAAATTCGTTGATGGACTAGGGGGCAATCAGCTGTGAAGTCGGCTATCTCTGTAATAATTCATTTCTGGTCCAAATTCAACTTTCATAAAACACGGCTCTTTCGAGGCACTGACAATGCTCAAAGAGTACTGCTGCCTAGAAAAAGCTTCTCAAACTTCGCCGTTCGGAACGGTATAAAACGGTAGGTCACATCCACTCTTGAAATAACAATAACACACAACACGAGTGGTTGGTGTACAAGCTATACCCAGGGGCGCCTCGCACTCTCACGCCACCTATTATTATTATTAAACAGTGGTTGAATCTGTTGTCACCATGCATTCTCAGCTGTAGCCATCACAGGGTTTACCCACGTGTGTCCTTACCCTGTACTGCATAGCGTCTTCGAATTCGTCACGGTGACTTTTGTTAAATTTGCTAAGTCGAAGAGGAAATATAATCTGTCCTGGCGGTGTCCAGCTCTAAAACGATGAAGTCTTTGTGTTAAGCCATTCTTCTAAAAACTGCAAATTTTACATGGAATCGAGTTTTAAAGCTGGCCAAAATTCTTGGTTATAAAAAAGGAAGCACTCAATGACTCAACATCTGCATACCCGCCCACAGTCTCCAGACACCCGAAAATCTGAAACCAAATAAGACACCATTCCGCCCAGAGCCTCGACATGTTCAGACTTTCAAACACTCCGTTGAATCATTTGAAGGATTTACAGGCGTTCAACTGCTTGACATATTTGATCACTCCCATCCGCAAGTTGATTCATTCTCCTTCGTCATCTTTCCAATTGTGTCCTAATCGGTGTCTCGGTGAACGTCATTTGGTTACGTGAACACCAAGCGGTGGCCACTTGTGGAAAATTCATTACAAAACCATACTTGTACCATGAATCAACCGAAGCCGACAATGGAAGCTTCGTTGTGTCACAAAAAGAAACCTTTTTGCTCAAGAATGACGGTATTTGGGAAACAATCCAACATGTGGTCGGTGTGATGTAAAAATGGCTTTCAGTGTGGTTCACTGGACAACACGTGGTTGTGAATGGATGGGAACTTCCGATTGTTCGATAATTGAATTGATTTTGAGAGAAGGGCAAGCATGCATTTGTTAAAGGAATTCGATGAAGTCTCTATGCACTGGTTACTGGTCAGGAATTCAATCGGTTTGCGGAGGGAGCCAGTGCGGGGGAAATTCAGTGTTTGATGCGGCTCTAGTGAGCAAGAGGAGCCAGGCAAGAGCAAGAGGAAATTGATCACCACTCTCTTTTGAATTCAAAACTGGCGTTCTTCACACGACGACATGACTTTCGACATATCCCACCCATCTCCATCCATCTAATGGAAAACCATTCACTCCCGGTTCGATGCTTCCATGTGCCCACACCTGCATAACGGGGCACAGTGTATCTGGTCTGTAAAATGAGACTACAAATTAGAATTCAACAAATGTTCAACGGGTAAACAAGACGGAGGCGGATAAGTGTTTGATTTAATGTATTCCTGAAGACCCGCAGTCGGCTTTTGAAGATTTTATAGAAAACGGTTGAGATTGTATGCATAAATTAGGTGGCGCTACAGTCCGAGCTGAAGGTGGATTCAACTTCACGAGGAACGAACTTGTCGTGCTGTGCGAGCTATTGTTCATTCACAAGTGGAGGCAGGGAAACTATGTTTTGAACGACGAAGTTTGAGAAACTTTTTCTTTACAATAAATTATACTTTCTGCGCATTATCAGTGACCCGGCAGAGGTGGTTCGGGGAAATGTGAAGCTCCTTTGTGCCGGGATTTGGTCCACGGACCTCCTACGTCGACGCGCTTACTTACCCACTGCACCAATGCGGCCAAGGTTGGAATTAAGTAACTAAATTGAATTGGATAAAAGAACATTATCCGTACCGTGAGAGTAAAGAAAGTCCTCCTGGGCTGTGAAGCAGAGTTTCCCCTCGCAAGCTGAGTCTTCCTCTCCATGGAGTGCTCGTCCCATCAGGAGTGTGTTCATCAGTTCCTGTTTCACGTAACCTCACACAACGAACGGGGTTTTCTTATGGAACAAGCTGTTCAGTCCAGATGAGCCTAAACTGATTCGAGTTGTAGAAAGAAGATATCTTTTGCACGGATCGAGTTGCTATAAAAGCTACAACGTTAGAACCCGCCCAGCCGAAGGTCTACTAATGCTTTTGTAAAACGAACGAAATCAAGAGATTTCATCAATTTCTTCAAATCTACTAGATTCCGCGATAAATTATCCGATTTTCCTAATCAATCGATTTCATTGAAGTCTAGTTAAATTCTCCTCGAGTTCATCTGTCCGTGAGGGGTTGCCATAACGAACATGCCAAGAGCTTGAATTTCAGTTCATTTTAGTCTTGTTGGTGTTTATTTTCTCATTCTATCTCTCTCTATTTTCTAGTATTCTCTTCTCTCTATTATTTCCTGTCCTGTTTTACGTGCCACTTAAAAATTGAGACCGTGGGACATTTGTTACGTATAAATTGGAAGCTAATGTCATTTGAAATCACTTCAACTCGGTGAAAACTGCCTATTGAGGTTTCGGTAAGAATTCATCCAATTCACTCGATTTCGGTTCGCTGGAAACGTAGAATACGACCGAAAAATAAAGGGTGTTTTTTTTTAGAATTGGCAGCATTGTTTTCTGTAACAGCCCCGATGACAGTTCTCGGTTGTTGTGAGATATGTGAGATATGTGTGTTCACAAATGGTTCAAATTTGATTTGAAAAACATCTTTGGAACACCTGGATGGTGAAATCATCGTAATGTTACAATTAAACGTAGAAGCTAATTTTCGACACGACGTGAAAGTTGGACCTATTACAATTGTGCCTATTACACTATGTGCCCGCCAGCAATATCAATCGTACACTCGAAATCATATTCAAAAATTCCTGTCATATACAGTGAAGCCTCCTTAATGGGGAACTCCAAGGGACTAATGCCTGAAACACAATAGTGCGTTTGCGCTGGCGTTGGCTTTCAACACACGTAATTCAATGACCAAGCACAAAATACAGCGTCGACCTGCGTCAGTGAATAATGAGAGAGATTGAGAGGATCGTAATAAAAGGTAAAACGTAGTCCATCGCACGTCATTATTCAACATGTTGGATATTTTATGACAGAGGGGTGCGCTGTGAGAGAGATTTTCTCCCAGATTGAGAGTTTTCTTCCAAATTGAGAGTATTTTGTATCAACTCATCATTTATATATCATTTAAGAAACGAAAAAAGCCGATTAAAAATAATTTAACGGAAAAAGTCATTTCAAATGAGTGTTTGCAGAAAGGCGTCAATTTGTTTCATCTAGTAGATGAGAGAGAGAACAGCCTATAAATTGAGTATTTATTTCAACGCAGTCATCGTAACATGAAGTCGGCTGGCGCAGCTCACTATTGTGTTTCAGGCATAATACCACGTTTACACCGAACCGAAAGCGCGAGGTTCCGATAAACTTTACCCGAAACCTGAATCGTTTCCACCGAGGTTGAAGTGATTTCGCTCTCAATTCTCAAGTCATTCGCTTTCAATATATAAGTGCCCGCACAGAAATGAAGTATTACTGAGATAGCCCACTTCACAGCTAATTGCCCCCTAGTCCATCGAAGAATTTGAGTGCCTTTTTGACGGATATTCATGCATTTTTGACGCTTATTCACGAAATAACGTAAATGCCGTCCTCTGATAGGTCAGTTTGATTTATGAACACGTTATAGAAAACAGTTGTCAAAAATCTTAAGAGGAAGGAGAGGTAGAAGTCGGGCATCTCTGTAATACTTCATTTCTGGTGCCCGCCTAAACAAATGTCACTCGCTTTCAATTTTTAAATGGCCGTCAGAACAGTTGTCTGTTGACAGGAAATAATAGTGCGAGAACACAAGCAGATAGAAGGAGATAGAATGAGAAAATGATGGCACACTAAACCGAATTTCAATCTGTAGACTTGTTCGGTTTGGCAACTTCCCATGGACGGGGCTGCAACGAGGCTTATCAGAAACCGCGAGGTTTGTAGACCGTGAAAATGTATGATGGAACCCGGTAGGTTCGTAGAAAATTGATAAGACCTCGGTGTTTTTTTCAGTGAAAACGTGGTATAAGAAAGTACGAACCAATTTGGAGCTGCGCCGAGTTTTGGATTCTGTCCTGAAATAGCACTGAAATTAAATGTTCCTGTGTGTATTACCTGTCCTGTTGCCTGTTCGTTGGACGCAGACCTCTTAATTTTAAAAGCGCCCAACATTGCAAGCTTGCCCACTGCTGTGGATTGTAACTTGGTCCCACGACTGAAAGTAATCAACCGAAGTAAGCCACGTGAAGATTCAACCTCTGTAAATAATTGTGGAACAACATGGAAGTGCTGACTGTGCCCCACTAACAAGGGGAATTCTCTTAACTGAACACAACACGTGCAGCGTTGTCACAGAAAAATATGTGTACTCTTGGAAAAGGAATTGACGAGCTACGGACTGCACCTGACGGGGCCGTCGAGCTCAACTCTGCCGAAAAAAGGCGGTCTGATAGGCGAAACTAAAACCCCTCCTACCAAAGAACACAAGAGGGTATGATCGAAGGTTATTACCACTTCAATACCAGCCGCCAAGAACACCAAGGGTGGGCTCGTACACGGCAGCACACTCGTAAGGCAGCAGTCACAGTCAGTTTAGTGGCCAATGTCGGACTAGACTATAAAGAACCTCTGTCTACAACCCAGGTGACTATTTTTCATGGGGCAGTTATCGACGCTAGGCCCTGTTAAGCGCATGGGCAACACAACTCCTGCCAGAAGAGCCAGATTCGACTCTGAACCAGTGGGACAACGCAATAGGACGCCCACAAAACCGATGGAGCGCACAAGTGGAAAAAGACCTCAACCAACCTGCCGAGCGAAAGATCGTGCCAGCTGGAGAGGCTTGGTGGCTTAGTTCCAAGTCCCCCCCGGGCTGTGGCGCCTCAAGAAGTAGAGGAAGTTATCGTCACCTGTACAGACCTGGGAAACAATGGCGTCTGAACATTTTTTTTCAGGCTCACAACCCAGAACGGGATGACTCCTTCATTCAGATAACGCTACTCCTGAGAGAATGAAGAGCAACTTTGAGGTAATCAAAGGTAAGTGTCTCTAGTGGAAAAAGGTTTTTTCCCCAAATCACCATATTAGAAATAAGTTGCCATTACAGAAACTAAATCCAGAGGAAATGTCCTTGAATTTAGAAAACATTCAGGCTGCCGCTAGATTTTAAAAGATTGCCAATGTGTGACCAGTGCTTGATAACCTTCAACGCCGTGCGGCTTAGAGGAGCCGGCTGCTCAATGAGTCAAACTTGCAGGTGACATAATGGATTACGTCAATTCTGGTTGCATCATAATCGCCAAAAAGAACTGTGATATGTTTCGCATTTATGCAAATAGCAGCGCATACAGTGGGGGACAAAAAACTATCGAAATTATCACAAGGACTGTTTCTTCTTGTTTTCATCTCCCTTCTTCTTTTTCTTTTTCGATGGGGTTATAATCTCAATTATGGGGATTATAACTCTCCCACGCCGATTCGACCTTTCTTGAGGTTATATCGACAGCCCTCCCTACCCCGGATCACTTCATCACATAGACCGTTCAAATGCATTTGTATGATCCAGGAGTTTTTAGGCCTGCCTCTCTTTCGCGCTTGTGTTGGAACATTGATTGATATTACCTTTTAACGAGGGTAGAAGGATCTTTCCATAAAAATACAAACTGAATCGGCCGTGCCTAACCGTCTTAAGGCTCCGGCACATAGAATGCTTTACTTGCGTATCGTCAGAGCATACATACACGCTGAAGTATCTGACGCAAGGGGATGACACAATGAATACTTCAACGCACAGCTGATTTTATTTGACAAGTTGTTTTGCTTACGCACAATTAAAATATGATTTTTAAATAAATACTCAATTATAAACATTGAATTATATTTTTATCTATTTCGAACGTTGCTTCAACGCAAACTTTAACATAAAATTCGAATTCTCTTGAAATGTCACAATTTGAGGATTGTCCACGCTGAAGGAGAGAGAAAGGTTAAAAGTTGAGGAACTTTATCCGTCGCGTGAGCGTCAGCGTTGGTCTATGTGTCACCTCCCATAAGAACACATGTATTTTATGTATCTGTCAAAGTATTGCTGACGCTCACGCATGTAAAGTATTCTGTGTGCCGGACCCTTTAGAGATGGGTACTTTGACGTGAAGGCTTCCTCGGATTATTGAACTTCTTATTCTATGGAGCTTTGTTACTGCAGCTGTCATGCGAAGCATATTCATCTCGTTATCCGTTAAATTGCGCTCATACTTTTTGTGCGCTGCCCCACATTGTGAACCGTATGTAAGGTACTGATTACACCGACTTCATGTCTAAATCCACGCGATGTACTTGAACTCCTTTTAACTTTGTGCCCTTGCTGAAAATTGTCGACCATCTTGATGCATACCCAACGTTTAAAGAAAACACGTGTTAAATGCGCCAGCACATTGAACGCCATCTCCGACCGAATTTAAATTTAGAAACATAACATTCACAAGGTAAAACCCCGTCAAGCTTCTTTTAATACGACGACCAAGCAAAAAAAAAAACCCGACTCAGACAAGTTTCAAGTCGATTGAACCGATAAACTGTGTTTTGTTGGGAAACATACATAAAGGCCTTACCACAAAAAAAAGTGTAAATAAAACTGAGCTCGAAATGAGACTGGAAAATATCTGTCTTATTCCACGTTGCAATAACATCCCCTGCAAAGCCACTGCATTAATCAATCTCAGAAGTGTAGTCAAACGAACTTATTTCGAAATGCCCGGTTTTCTGACTAATTTATCATACATCTGATAACCGAACACAATTGAGCATTCAACTGACTGACTGATGTTTATGACACGGGGCAAGGCACTCAAACGTTATTTCATTTGGCATCAGCACAACCTATTGTAACGACAGCAACACAACCAATCGTTACAACAGCAGACATAAGCTGAATTATTGCAAATAAAGCGAAGGGAATACCCTAGCTTGAGCGTCTGCAATCGCAGCAGTTTTTGGAAGCGACGACGTTGTTGAAAGAAAAAGCTGAAGAGTGTTTCTGTGATCAAATTATGACATGATCGCTGAGTGAAGAAATTTGAGTTTCGGTTCCGAAAGAGATGAACTGTAAAACAAGAGAGTAAACATTGAAAACTGAGGAATTGTATGTCAAAACATGACTCGATGCACAAAGAACCTGACACTTGCTTGATACGATATTCACATTTTGCTATAGACACAAATGCACACTCGACTAATTTATGTCAGCACAGAGAGCATGTAAAATGTGACAGTAAACCAGAAATGAAGTATTACAGAGATAGACGACTTCACAGCTGATTGCCCCCTAGTCCGTGTACGAATTTCAGTGTTTTTTTGAAAGATGGTTTTTTCCCCAAATCACCATATTAGAAATAAGTTGCCATTACAGAAACTAAATCCAGAGGAAACGTCCTTGAATTTGGAAAATATTCAGGTTGCCATTAGCTTTTAAAAGATCGCCAATGTGTGACCAATGCTTGATCACCTACAACGCCGTGCGTTTTAGAGAATCCGGCTGTTAAAATTTTTGTCAGTTATTCACGGAGTAACGTAAATTCCGTCCTCTGATTGGCTAATTTGGATTAAGAAAACTGTATAAAACACAGTTGTTAAACATTTTAAGGGGCATGCGAGGTAGAAATCTGTGGTCTCGGTAATACTTCATTTCTGATGTTTATTCCCATTTTGCTAAAGACTCAAATGCACACTCGACGAATTTAGAGAATGTAGAATTTGACACTAATGTCTGGGAATGTCATTCAATTTCTGCTTTCAGTGAACGAAGGCTGCCAAGTCGGAAACAACGGCATCTTCGAGGCAACAACTGATTTCACACATCGTTGGTATAGGCAAACACTGCTTTTTTTAGAGTGTTGTACAGCAGAAAAGAAGAACATTTAATGGACAAGGTGTGGACGAATTTATCCAAAGGAACACAATGGATTTAAAGGACTATATTGCGGATTGTTCCAAGAGAAAATATTGACAGAAATCAAATAGACATTTGTTATTTCTCTTCTACTTTTGAATTAACAGCAAAACACATTACGATGGATTCTCACTCAAAGGGTGGTGTGAATAAGAACTGAATAATAAGAATAAAAAGAGTCCAAGTAAAAACCCATGAGTCGAGTAAGTTAAAGGAAATACTCAATTTGGTGTGAATGAAAATTGCCTCAAAGTATGTAGCCTTGCTTCAGTTGACGTTTAAACCGTATGTAAGGTACTGATTACACCGACTTCATGTCTAAATCCACGGGATGTCCTTGAACTCCTTTTATCTTTGTGCCCTTGCTGAAAATTGTCTAACATCTTGACGCATGCCGAACGTTTAAAGCAAGTATGTGTTAAATGCGCCAGCACATTGGACGCCATCTCCGACCGAATTTAAATTTAGAAACAGCATTGACAAGGTAAAACCCCGTCAAGCTTCTTTTAATACGACCTATTCTTTCCTCAAAGTAGGTACCCTCCCTTCAGTTGACGTTTAAGGGTGAGTGCTAAGACGGATTAAGGTGGGTGCAATGCACATGCAATAATGTTTTTAAACATACAATCGCGAAAAACAAAGAATTATAACTCATGTCCTTTGGGGGACACAGGGGATAACTTCAAGGACGTGTATATATTCCAGTTTGATAACATGGAATTGTTAAGTACTCATTTCCTTTCCGATATTCCTGAAGAAACCGGTGCCATTGATCGTTTTAGGTCTTTTAATGGAATGGGATGATTGCCCGTCTTTTTCTTATCGCCTTTTGATTTGACGCCGGCCTTCATGTTATCAATTTTGTTCTTTTGCGAGATGTTCGAATTAAACCCATGGAGTTTTTTATTTCTTCCTCCATAGCTTTCAACGCAGTCTGCTTTTTATTTCTCATGTCAGGAGTTTGGCTTTTTTCTAGCAAGCAAGGATAAAATTGCAAACACTTGATGAAATCGTCATCGTCCATTCCAGACTACATTTAAGATTTACTCCGTCAAAGTATTCCGACGCAGTATTTTCCATTATTTTAAATTGTTTTCACTTTTTTCTCTCTTGAAGTCACCTCTCATGCACACTCAACTTCTACGACAGGTATCTGAGCATATTCTTTATTCACACCAAAACGGAGATAAGGTTCAGCTGTCAAAATATGTGAGGGGAGAGGACTCGTTAAACTTAACGAAATAAATTTTTATTCACACCAGATGGAGCATTTACTCCAAAATGATAAGGAAATGCTTACACTCAGTTTTTATTCACACCACCCAATGGGTAGGTGGGAATGTTGAAGGCACTGAAGAAATGTTCTTAGACCTGACGAGTTCATTGTTCAGCCACTCTGATCACTGGTGCAAGCTCCATCCATCACTGATAGGGAATCAAAAAGGCACCTGGGTTGTGGAAAGCATTAGAGACGGCTGGATCCAGAGGAAGATTTGCACACTTCCCAGCTCGCCTTCATTCCTGCATCTTCTGCCAAAGTCGTTTGTGATAGCGCCAGATCTTCTGACTTGATCTTGCAAAGGACTAATAAACCTCTCAGAGAGAGCAGATATTAAGAGCTATCGGGATCTTTCGTTGCAAGCCAGTCCGAGGAGGACCATGACCTACTTTTAACAGCAACCATTGGTGCCGTGCGTTCTCTCACGACTTGTTGGGGCCCACAATTTTATGCCACCTCTGAACGGTCAAGTGCAGACAGATTTTTTGCAGACAGAAGTATTCTTACACCACTTTCAGTGACTCGAAAGAGTTTGGCTGGCAAAGTGTGAATAGTTGTTAACTTCTCAAAATGATAAGTAAATTAAATGCGTTTTAGTTGATAATGTGGCAGACGGCAAATGCCATGCGATTATGTAGTGATGTTAGTTGAGTTTAAACTAATTTCTAATGCAATAACAATAAAACAAAACAGTAGAATCTCGATTATATGAACTGCTAAATTTTTGTTTGAAATTTACTTAAATCAACTCGTACTCGTACTCGTACATTTGGACTACCAGTTCATATAATCAAGTCACGGTGTAAAATGAAAAACACAGCTGCCCAATTCTCTTGACTTCAGTCTAGACGATAGCCGCGTTTTTTTTTTTCAAATGCTATAAATAGTAAAATAGGATTTTGCATGTAAAACACACAACTCACTGCCTATCACTGTGCTTTATATCGACAGTGAAAAGTGACTACCTATAAAAATTCGAGTTCGAATTATTTTCATTGACAGCGATTCAAACATACATATTGTTTTCTTCATATATTTTGACAGATAAAAATCAAATCCACTGCGAATCGTTTATTTGCACCTTACGTCACTTTACTATCGATAGCGATGAAAAAACACGGAAAACATGTTGGAAAACGTAACTGTTTGCCTTAGCTTTATTTATATTTATATACTCAGACGTTCATATTCAAATCTGTTCTTGTGATTTTTTAGATGAGTAACATTGTGGTGTTTTAAAAGAGGTAAAAAGTGTGAAAAATTGCAAGGGTAAGCGCCTGAATATTGAGCAAAAAGGACAAATTATTTTAACGTTAGGTTAGGTGAGGTTAGGTAGAGGAGCTGCTCTGTGCATTCACCAGCACACTTAAACTATATTGGTCCATTGTGATACCCCTAGTCAGACTACTACCACTGATTGACAACTCCAGTGATAGTGGCGCCGTTAATTTGATCCCAACGGCAAATGGTGACTGGACCAGATTTGAAAACCAGATAAAAGCGTATTAACTTTGCTTTCACTGGGATTCGAACCGGGGCCGCCGCTAACCAGGGGCAAGCACTCTACTGCCACATTTAGTCGTCCATTTTGACGTTTGAAAATTGCCAGTCTGCCCTTTTGTCAGCAAAAAAATATAAAGTCGGTAAGGTCGTACATTACTGGAATTAAAAAATTAGTGCAAATATGTATTAAAAAAATAGCCAGTAAAATGTAATCTTCCACTCGTAAAAGAACAATAGCAGGCACAACACGAGTGGTTGCTGAGAAGCTAGGCACTGGTCCGCCTGGGACTGTCGCGCTACCAATATTATTATTATTTAAATATATCCTGGAGTACAAAAACCAAAAATTCTTCATCAGAATTGTACCAATGTACTGCTTTCTCAAGGAAGGAGCTACAAATATGCACTTATCCGGAAAAATCGCAAAAATTCATGCTAAGCCTCGTCTAAGCTAAAATGTGAAGAAAAGAATGTTTTTGCCAGCAACGGTGGGTAAGCAATCTTAAAGACGAGATTTGGGATCCGTCTCCCAGGTATATGCGGAGACAGACACATATGTAACGTAGACGGGTCTTTATTTATTCGAAGTCAGCATGAATGAACGATTTCATTTTCAAAATATGGTTCCACAACTCCTGTACGTACGTACAACATTTTAAATTGAAGCAGAAAATTGATTATTCGGATATGCGAACAAGAAATGAAGTATTACAGAGCTGGCCGACTTCTACCTCTTTTGCCCCTTAAGATTTTTGATAACAAATTGACCAATCAGAGGACGGCATTTAGGTTATTTCATGAATTAACGTCTAAAATTTATGAATTTCTGTAAAAAAAAAAAAAAAAAGCTTTCAAATTCGTTGATGGACTAGGGGCAATCAGCTGTGAATCTCTGTAACTTCATTTCTGAGAACTTTTCGAGCATACGAACTGAGTTACTTAGTTCATATAGCTAATCGGGACTGTACTGTACTTATACTAGTTTAGTGGTTACTGCGTTCCTTGCCATCTCGTCAATTGCAGAGTAGCCGGGGATATTTCTGAGAACTGGAACTCAGTAAATAATCAGCTGCTCACCCATCATTTTAAGTATGGAATGGCAGATTGACTTGAGTTGAGGGAGACTGAATCCAGTGACAGATTAAGAAGTTGTCGATTACATTTCGATGCCAAGGCAATGACTCCCCTAAATGCCCACGATTTCCGCTCCTTTTCGTTTTCGAAGCATATGGTTCGAGTAAACTAGAACCGGAGTATCACTAGAGCCTAACCAGAATCTCTGTGACTTACTTGAGCACATCTGCTCCCGTTCATTTTAAAATTACGTAATTGAAAATGTTTGACTATCCTAATGTCAAAGACCGCCACAAAGGCGATCACAGGCTGGTGCAAAATGAAACAGAAAGGGAGACAAATTAATGATTCCCTCCCCTTTTCATTTCTTCCTAAGTTTTTCAATTTCATGGAGGAGATTTCAGCAAATGATAACCGCAATTGGGATTTCATCTAGGACCTCTTCCAACTTGACAAAGGCAATTGGGAGAAATTTAATTAAACTTGGAACTTATTGCCTCTTGTTGCTGCCATCTGATCTCGCTCGGAGCAACGGCAGAGATACAATCGCTCCGAAAAAACCCTGACAACCCAGCAATTCATAACAGAATCATCTGACTGGAAAACCAGGTCATCTCGAGCAACCCAAACCCTGCTTTGCCATGTCAAAGGCAATTAAAGTCGAAAACGAATATACCTAGTTTCCAATTAGAATCGTGTGCTCAGCCAGAGTTTTCTCCGACGTATTTTCCCCCCTCATTCATAACCGACACGACCATTCAACATTTGTCCCTCGCCGCATAACCTCTAGCGTCAAGGTACTGCCATTAGAAAGGAGTACCAGTTTCCCTCTGCACGGAGCATCAAAAAGCGAACACTCCGATCCGACTAGCGATTTCCTTCGGGACCCTCACACAATCCACACGCCAGCGGTTCTCGCTCCTCCGATGCGCATCATTTCGTAACAAAAACCAAGTAATCACTCTCACTTCGGCCGAGCAACCTTCGTCCAATTATTTTTCCACACCACTGTTAATGAATTAAACTGAAGTGAAACAAGATGAAGCAAAAACAAAAAAAAAAAACAACACCAAGAAAGAAACAATAGCAAAACAGGTAACCTCAGCCCGTGCATAGATACACGAGAGTGTACCATAGGCAGATACGTAGCGCGATTTTGCTTCGTGCTCCATTGGCACACAACACAAACATCCGAGAACGTGAGTCATATGATGAGATATGTCACAGAGAGTCTCTTGACTCTGGTTGATTAGGACCGGGTGGTTGGGGGGACGACGACAAACGACACCGTCTTCGCCACCCCGTATCGCAACTGATAGGTCAGGTCACAGTCCAGTCAGACTCCGAACAAATTTCCTACATTAATTAGACAAATAGTGAACAAGAGCAAGAATATGTATCACTCACCACGTCGATTGAAGGGTCGCACCCTCACGGCCACTTTAATCTTATCCGTCGACATTTTGAACCAGCACTGGACGACGTAGCAGCGGCAGGATACACTTATCAATTATTAATACAAAAAAAACTATATATATGTACGCGTGTATACTTCGGATTTATGCTTTATGCTTATGGAGTGAAGAATAGGAGCTTGGCACAGTGTGGTGTACACACAAAGAGACGGAATACTTTTTTTTTTTCTTTTTTGTCGTTATTTTTCGTATTTTCTGGCGAACACCGAGAAGAAACTCTTTCGATATCGTGCAAGGTTCGGGAGGGGGAGAATCAGAGAATCATATGTATATGTGGGGGACGAGCTGCAGATACGACGGCGACGAGAACGACGACAACGACAACGACGACGATGACAACGATTGCGAAAACGGATCCTTTCTCCTCTTCTTTTTCTTTCTTTATTTTTTTTTTCTCCACCTCAACCACGGACGAATTTACGTGAGATTTTTCCTTTCTTCTTGCGCGAGCCACAGACACCGTTGAGACTTCCGAGTCCGAGAGTACGTGTATGGGGTGAACCAAAAATATATGATGTGAACCACTAAAAGGATAATACTGGGTCAGGCCAAAACGCCATTATTTACATAATTCTGGTCAAATTGCGTTGTTGGCTTCTTCCAGAAGGATTCACAGGGCATCACAACCAGTCACTTGGTCATTTTCTACCTTCCTTTCCGTTCCGTTCACCTTCGGTTTTTTCCACACCAAACACTTCGACACTTCACTTTTCTTGTTTAACAAAAGAAAAACACTAAACTTTTTTCGTTGGAATCTCTTGATCGTTGTTGAGAAATATTTATTGCACTTGAAATCCGGTTGCGTGTGAATGAGAGGGATGGGGAAGGTGTATACAGTTGACTTGGAAGTCCTTTGGGAATCGATTTTTTATCCTTTAGGGCGCACGGAATTGATCGGTTTCGCAAAAAAAAAAAAACCTACGACCGAGAAGAAAAAAAAAACACTCACAGGCAGACAGAGGCACACAAACACACGAACAACACCTACGACTCGAATGGAGGTTTTGCTGTTTTGGTATAAGTTACTTTGTAGGATTTTTCTCTTCGGCCTATGACGAGCGTGGAATATTGTGCAATGTTCTTCGATTTGATTTGTGAGATTAATTGGGGTTTATTTGCTTTTTTTTCCGATTTTTTATTGAATGATTTTACACGGATTTTCTAACCCGAAAAATTGATAACTTGACAATCGACGCCATTTTTTGATGTTCACTCCGAATTCACGAAGATGAAATAGCGAATGTAGAAAAACAAGTGAAGCGATCGGATGTGTTCGTGTGGTGTATGAATTATGTGATAACTGGTGGATTTGTTCAGATTTGTGTAGAGCGCATGACACGTCGGTAGAGTAGTGCGGTAGCTGCTATTAGTGGACATGTCGATGGGTGAAATGTCTCGTATGTTCTAGAATCTGTATTCATGTAGGGAATCTGTTCATGTAGAATATAGATAATGGAAACAAACGTGACAGTTTTAATAAAGGCAGATATTCGCTACGTCAGTAATCCATCCAATTTCACAATGTTTCAACGAGAATACTTGGTAACCTCATTTGACAGCATATAATACTGACAGTAGACAATGCTAAATTGTGGGCAGAAATGAAGAATTACCTTAAGATTATTGACAACTGTTTTTTATAACGTGTTCATAAACCAAATTGACCAACCAGAGGGCGGGATTTACTTTAGTCATTTCGTGAATAAGCGTCAAAAATTCATGAATATCTGTCAAAAAGGCACGCAAATTCGTCGATGGACTAGGGGCAATCAGCTGTGAAGTCGGCTATCTCTGTAATACTTCATTTCTGATAGTGAGGATCAAGGAATCATTTCCGGTACGTAAAAAATGTAAAAAAGATCAATCCTGAGCTCGACAAATTCGTGGCCGACTTTTCAATATTTTGGCAAGGGACTTGAAACAAAAGAAATCACACATTGAAAATTTCGTGCTAATGAAGTGTACTCTCTACAAAGCTAGGAACAACTAAAAATAAGTTAGAGTAATTAACGAATGCACTGCGTGACCGACACCATCGTTGACCAAACTGAAATTTTCTCAGTCTCTGCCTGTTTTACTGGATCCCCTGTTTTTTTTGAGATTTCTACGTTGTTATTTCATATCACAAATGAAGTCAGAAAATGAGTTCGCTAATGACACTGAATAGTTATTCAAAAATTGAAACCAAGATGAAGATGTCGATAAGGTTGTTGCAGTACGTATCGTAGGTTATAGAATATTGTTTCTTGATGAACTAATTCAATGAAGGTCAGGGAGCAAAAAGTGCATTAATGGGATCACGAAAAATGTAACTGTCGTCTAATCTACGGATCTGAGCTTTTTCCCGACCATTACCATTGTACCTACACCATCCTCCTGTTTGTGTTGCATATGCTTAGGCGAATGCAAATGTACCGAGCACTCCCCATCAAATATGATTACCAATGACTGCCTATATTTTTAGGCGATTATTAATACAACCCAGCAAACGTGACCACATCACGGTATAAACTTTACCAGTTCTTATACACTTAGGGTACAAAGTTTGCACCTTACAAGTATCTGTCCATAATAAAAAAACTGATTTTCATACGATTATTAATAACACCGTTTTTTCATACCAGTGATTATTCATTAGGAGACCTTAACAATGAAATAATTGATGCATTTTAAATTTTAATTGACTGAACTGGTGACACTGTATAGGTGCAATCATCATTCCTATGGTTGTGGGGTCCCTGTAATTAGTTTGCAGTAATAGCTTATTGGAGTCGCAGCAACAAACACGCTCTTGACGCCATCGTGTTCGTTAATCATGTCCTTGACTTTTGGAAGATCTTGCCCATAGTTTTGGCCAGTGATCTTTGTACGATCTGCTTTAGAATTGTGTTGGACAATTTCTTCTTCTTATTTGAGTGGCATTACAGTCCGGGTTGGACCCGAGCCAAAGCAAAGAAGACGGTTAGACCACTGCCTGGCAACTCAATATCAATTTAGTTGAGTTCCGTCTCCACTTCTGTGTGCCACTTAAGACGCAGTTGTTTTCTCTTGCGTTATCCTACAGGTTTGGGTCGAAGACTCTTTGGGTTAGGGCCAGAGCATGCCGTGACTAGGCTTTTGTGCGCTGCCATGCAAGCTCCTATATTGGCGCCCTCGTACTTGAAATTAGTCCTGGTCATTTATGCGCTCTACTATGCCTACGCCTTGTGCCTGGGCACTGCCCTAGTTAAATTCTTCAGAGCTAAGTTGTCGCATTCAGACCCGTACATTTCGTGGTTGCATTGTCTCCTCCAGATGCCAGGTTCAGAACGTTTCTCTCGGAGAAACCAAGAACATTTTCATCCCCTTTTAAGTTTCTGTAGGCCCCTAGGCAATGGCTAAGACTTTTAGTGGCTACACTTTTTCGAAGAGTTCCTCAGTGACCTTGATGAGGCAGAGTGGGGGCTGCATTGTTGTCTGACACGGGGAAGTGTTTAAATCTGTCTCAAGAAAACTCGTCCAAGAATCCACTCCACTCCAAATTCCATTCCATGTGCAGTTTCTTACTCAACGAAACTTAACGAAACTCAACAAACTCAACAAAACTTAACGAGACTCAATGAAACTCAGCAAACTAAACGAAACTTAACGAAACTCAACGAAACTTAACAAAACTCAATGAAACTTATTGAAACTCAACAAAACTTAACGAAACGCAACAAAATTGACGAAACTGAGAAAACTAGACGAAACTTAACGAAGATCAATAAAACTTAACGAGACTCAACGAAACTCAGCAAACTAAATGAAACTTAACGAAACTTAACAAAACTCAATGAAACTTATTGAAACTCAACAAAACTGAACGAAACGCAACAAAATTGACGAAACTGAGAAAACTAGACGAAACTTAACGAAGATCAATAAAACTTAACGAGACTCAACGAAACTCAGCAAACTAAATGAAACTTAACTAAACTAAACGAAATTGACGTTTAGTGTGATGACAGGAGGAAAACTGTCATACATCACTCCTGCTACAGCACCCCCATCAGCCTTGATCACTGACTTTCGTTAGTTTTCCTTTGAGAAGCTTCTGTCTGTTCTTTTCCGTAGATATCAGAATGAATTTACGTTCACAGTGCTTAGGGTCCTCGCCAGTTCCTGGCAGATCATCCGGATCCTTTGGTTCCCTGTTACCGCGTCGTGGGAAACTTCCGGCCCCGGTTGGGGTTTGAAATCAAAATTGAAGTTCAACCGACTGACTTTTAGTTTGTCATGAATCAATCTAGCTTTCACCTTTGCTGCGCTTTCCTGATGACACTCGTTTCTATCCTAATAGCCAAATAAGCATTTTGTTTCAACGCTTCTAATCTTCCTCCATTACTTGTGCTGGTGTCGTCGAACTTTCTGAGAGTGTCTAGACGACCTGATTGACCAAACGCCTGGCAGTCAGCTACGACTTCAGTTGATCGACGCCGTTGTTCTTTCGATATCTGTGTTCAACCAAGACACGAACATAAAAAATTGCGGAACAACTCTCTCACATCGATCCCACTTAAATAAATCTGGTCAACGCTTGACTGACCAAGCGCCTCCAAGCCCCTTAAGGAATATCGAGGTGAGGGAGCCATTTGCTGTGTAATGGGACCTTCCGCCTGAACTGATCAGCATTCATTGCCAGACGAGTATTGTAGGTGCGGTCAGAGAGGGGAGAAATGCAATTGACTAGATCATTAGATCATCGTTTGGTAGAAAACCGATATAACAGAGATTGTCGTTATTCAAGCGACTAGAGTTTTATTTAGTAGCGGCAGGCTGGTCTTGGCGGTACCGGATCTTGGAGGCACCGGATCTAGCGTGGTGCCTTACAAGTTGAAGGGAAATCGGATGCAGTGTGATGCTTCAAGTTCGCGCTAGACATTTCGCATCGGTTTTAACGACCTTATTTAAGGTTGGAGTTGAGGCACACACTAACGATGTACAGCCTTAAGGGGGTAGAAGCCAATCAGGTTTTTTACGAAGGGTTTCGGACGTTCACACGCTATAGCAGATAAGATCTTGTAACCGATGTTCAGGAGACTGATACCACTGTAAGTGGCTCAATTGAGGGGGTCTCCTTTCTTCTGGATCGTGCAGACGATGCTGAGATTCCATTCAAACTCTTGCACAGACGGTTTACGGATCCGAGAAGTCCGGCAGTTAGAGCCCTGAAGTCAGAGATCAAAAACCTCCAATAGCTAATGAAAATAAATTATAATCTTGCCATTAGCTTGCATTGGGGCATTAAAATCCGGGCTGTACGATCCAACAACCCGGGTATGTTCCCGCAAGTAAATAAATTATTCAGGTGGAAAGATCAAAATGACATTCCGATCGTCCGACTTCCGAAAACAAACGACAACGCACAGCTACTGACATCAGTTGATATAGATCCAGATGAGTCCGTGCTAGATGAAGAATTCTTCGTGGTCGAAGATCCCCAAGAGAAGGTTAAGACCATAGGCGATGTTTTCGAGAAAGTGTAGAAGGTCAACGAGGTCAGTCGCCCAAATCGCGATCTAGAGAACAGAGCCCTGGTAAATCACTTCTATCTCCGTGAGGAGATCAGTCCGCCAACGAAGAGGATGACGAACTGGAGGCTGAGCAGAGTCTCTCACGAATTGAGAGCTGCCAGCTCCAGCTCATCGATAAAAGACGCTCAATTGAGCAACAGGAGGCTGAGCTGGCCGCAGTGGTCCAGATAATGAAGGAGAAGCGGCTCAGGCGGCTGCACAACAAGCCGTGCAGTCGCAAAAACAGCTGGAATGCCAGCGACAACAACAACCAGCAGAGAAACCACAGGCGCTGCTAAAAGGCACGCAGCAGCCGCCAAAAAAACGCAGCAAACGCAACAGCAGCAGTAGCAGCAGCAGACACAGCCAACAAGAGTGAGATGGCCACCAATAAACATCATTAGGCATGCACTCGTCTGACCAGCTCTTAGAAATGAGCTTGTGTTTGCTTTCTGGTGGCTCATCTCTAGCTGTGCCTGTGGGCAGCCATGTTGGGCTTAAGTTTGGATATTGCTCACTTCCTGTTTGTCAGGTGGTCGACAGTTTTGGCTATCACCGTCTATGTTGAGCGGTCCATTCGCCCTGAGAGTGGGATGTGTGTTTTCGTCGCTGCAAGATTTGTCTTCCTATACTCTCAGCACCGACTGTGATTCTACCACTAGGTTTCCTTCTTTATCTCTTCAGGTCTCTACACGGACTTTGGTGGCTTGAATCGTTTCTTTTAATTGTTCGTATAATGTCCGTACATTGTTCATGGAATGTAAGCTCTCAGTATCTTCAATCGATCGCTTCTCGTACTCTTTTTTTCTTTTAGAGAAGCCCATGTTCTTCCTGTCTCTCATACAGCTCTCGTTCCCTTTGTAAATTCCCTTATAGGCTTTTTGTTTAGTTGCATGTGCTTGCCTCCACTCTTCGTCGTTCGTTTTTGGTGAGGGTCGGTTGAAAGCCAGCACTTCAGTTGCAGCGCTTCTGGCGGCATGTTGGCAACTTGATGCTGAAGGCATAGGAGTCGTAGAGAGGTTTCGGAATACGCGTTCGGCGAAGACTCTGGCGGTCTCTAGCGATTACAGCTTCTCGGGATCATATCTTCTCTGAGGGATTTATCTTTCTTGTGCCGCTAGAGATATCCGCACGCTTACCGTGTCTTAGCTGCAACAAGGTAGTGATCCGAGTCAATGTTGGCTGCCAGGAGGTTAGGAAATCCCTAATACTGGATACATGCTTAGTGTCGATCGCAATGTGATCAATTCGATTGATCGTTTGGTGATCAGGAGACGCGCGCCATGTTCCCTTATCGATATTGAGTCCAATAATAAGTCCATTGCCCGACGTGATGTCGTGCAGGCCATGCTTCCTGACTTTCCTACCAAAGATGTCCTGCTTTCCGATTTTGGCGTTAAAATGGCTTACATTGCTCATAGGTCCTTTTGAGGAACTTTTAGAAACAGTCTTTGGTAGCCTCGTCCTAGTCTTTTGTGGGGGCATGAGTGATGTTTAGGCTAGACTCACGCGTCGAAGGATCAAGACTTTTTGCCTGAGTCTGCAGCGTACAACAAATCCTCATCCGTAAAAGCGCTGCTTATGCTCCCAGTAAAAAGAACCATGTTAGGGAGGTTAGGTTAGGTTGTCCATCGAAGATTATGGATTCACTTAAGCCCAGGGGACCATTGTGTTGTCAATTAGCCGGTTACCGTCCCTTACTCCTGGAACCATTTTGGTTTTTGGACGAATGCCCAGATTGATTTGACATCCTTTTCGAATTCTCCCAGGTTTTCTTTCCTAATTAAGGCCAGTGCAGGGCAGTTGCAGAGTAGATTTGAGGGGTTTTTTTCTTCTTCCTCATCCATGCATCTGATACAGAAGTCTTTGTATGGTAATCTTAGTCTTCCGGTGTGTCCTGTGAGGATTCCAACTAGGTTACTTAGGCTTGTCCTGCCGAGACTGAGTATGGATGGACGTGGTTCTCTGTAGGTGCATACTTGTAGGCACTTGTTAATTATTTTATCTTTCACGGGCACTGCCTATCGCTAGCTCTGTGATTTTTGTTTTTTGAGTTTCTATTGGTAGGCAGATGTTTTTAACCTAGTGCCCAATGATTGTTGTTCCGTTCCTAGCTAGCTCGTCTACTTCACATGTTCCTGGGATATCTCTATGTCCAGGAACCCATCACAGAGTTAGGCTACAATGTCTTGATATCTCGTTAAGAGACATACGGCATAGTCTTACCAATTTTGATCTTAAAAATGGTGAATCAAGTGCCATAATTGCTGTTCTTAACTGTCGGTGAAAATGTTCCCGTTCGATATCGTCCCCATCAGCGCCTTCACGAAGTGCCGTTATTTCTACCTGGAAGACGATAAAGTAATCTGAAAGTCTAGAAGCACAATGGTGAATGACACAGTTTTTCATCCTCCTTCTGCTCGGTGCACTCTATCGCACTTCCTGGGTGGCGGTGATATCTGCTTTGTAGCACTCTAGGGCCTCTGCTTGTTCTTTAGCTACACGCCGCCTGTTAAGGGTCCGGATATTCCACGTCCATATACGAAGATCTTGTCGAGGCATGTAATCGTTTCGGAATAATTTATTTGCTATGTGGAAGGACGATTACCGCGACGCCCAACCTGAAGGGGCAGGTCCTTGGTTTCAGCTTTTAGAACAAGGCTCGGATGAAATCCGATGCCAGTAACCGGATTCGGGGATTTCAATTGAGTCAGAAGTAGGATATGAGATCATTTTTAGAAATGAGAAAGAGTATCGGACTAAAAACACAACCTTGGGGAACACCATTCCGGTTAGACTTCAATCCGCCAAGAATCCCTTCAATCATTTGGTTTGAAAGGCAATTCGTATTCCATTTACTACTAGATGGCCCAGTTGGTTGAGTGCCTGCCTTTGGTTAGTTGGGTCCCAGGTTCGAATCGCTGTGAGAGCAAAGTTAATACTCTTTTCAAATCTGTTTAAGACACCAATCGCCGTCGTGCTCAAAATAACGGCACCTGGAGTGGTTGATCAGTGCTATTAGTCTGACACAATGGCCCAAGATGGTCTAAGTGTGCTGGTGAATTCACTAGCGGCCCCTTACTTAACCTAACTCTTTTCCATAGAAGAAGAGATCCATACCATTGACACCCTTAATGCCACACTCTGCCCATTAAAATAGAAGGTGGTACAAACTTAAACATCCTATGGGAAGACGTGTTATAATTTTTGCAAATGGCGTCGTACGTCAATCATGTTTGGCATTTATCAACTTGAGAGCAGAAATGAAATATTACAGAGATGGCCGACTTCACAGCTGAGCCCCTAGTCCATCGACGAATTTGAGTCCCTTTTTGAAGTTTTTACGGTTATTCACGAAATAACGAAAATGCCGTTCTCTGATTGGTCAATTTGGTTTAAGAACATGTTATAAAAAACAGTTGTCAAAAATCTTAAGGGGCAGGAGAGGTATAAGTCGGGCATCCCTGTAATACTTCATTTCCGCTTGACAGCAACAGACAACCAATGGAACGTGGGATAGTTGTGGTTGACGTGCGACGCCATTTGCAAAAATTGTAACATTCCTTGACTATTTTGCTGTCTTCCAAGTAAATTATTGGCTGGCTCAATGTTTTGATGAAACGTGTCATCAGACAGATAAGCCAGCTCATCTTCTACTGCGGAAGTCGTACTGCCGATCATTAAGAATTCATTAATTCTATAGCGAATCATAAGCTGGCGCTTAGAAGCTAGCCGATATTAGTCCTCCGGCTGGCCATGGAGACGGCGAAGTTGTTGTCATCACAAAATAAGAATGTTGTTGACGATGCAAACTTACTTAAGCTTAAGACCTTAGACCTGCTATCGCATGAAGCAACTAATCAACTTCAAGTTGAGTGCCGCGTTCGCTGTCCCTAGCTATCGGCCCAGAATTAGTGCAATTATCATTAAATTGATCAAACGAGAAATAAAATGAAACAATTGCCGATTAATTTTCTGTTTTGAACTCGCAACAAAGTCAAACAGCGTTACGATGCGCCTTTGTTAATCTGGAGTGTCTTAACGCACAGTTCTCATTTGTCGCCTTTGAACCCACTGGAGCACCGCAGCCAGCCTCATAGACATCGCATTAGCATACAGTATGGTAATTTAATTGCAGCAGTTGACCCTAGCCGCGTGCACGAGTGCATTTTTCAAATCAAAGTCGAACGGGCACATTGTTACACGCTACATGGGCGTCCCAAGGATATTGTCTTCTCTGAAGCCCGGTCGGTGCATGCATTACTCACTGGAACTGGGGTTTGCCTGCGTGACTTTTTCACTCATTACTGTTGCTCGGCACTGAGATGGAATGATCGGTGAACTTGGACTTGTGCCTGTTGAACTGAAAGGCAAGCAAGTGTGTCGCTTCTCTATTTGACCCATAATTTACTAGCCAAGGTGATGTGACTACTTTATCCGCTTCATCGATGCCGAGTCGAATGCAAACTGCTCATATAAGTGTCCGAAGGTGTGGCTTCCACTGGAGTCGCAATCTGCCACACAGCGCGTTTGAGAACAACTACATGGGGAAGTACCTAGTTTACCACAGTGGACCTGCTAATTGGGCTCTAAAATCGGCTGAATTAACACCGAGCACGTGAAAAATTGTAATGTCACAAAACCGCGTTCACTTCGCGCTGTTCATCCGCCTACTGCGCACGAAAGAATGCTACAAATCCTTCTAATTACGTTTTATATAATCCAATCTTCAGCTCATGGTATTACAACGTTCAATTATCGTTTCAATAAAAGCACTGTGGTCCACTCCGCTTTACAACTTTACACCTCTTCGAAACATTTTGCGTTGTGAATTGTTTTTCGGCAATAATCTTGTAAGCCATCGAGTTCATCCAGATAACCCAATAAACAGCGCTAAAAGCTTGCATAGTTTTCGGCAATCATTCACAATTAACACTTCGTAAAAGTTCACCCCCAGCAAATGGTCGTGCAATAAATTAATCCTCTGATGTACACGACGCACGTCAAGTGTGACAAGTCGCACCAACTTGTCGAAAGATGATCTAGTTTATGTCAACATTGTCCAATCTAAAAAAAAAGTTTTTCTGTTGTCTTTTTCACAGAAACGTCTCAAACAAAACAAGGATCTCGGATAGAGATTCTGAGTTATTTCCGATTATTTAATTACTGAGGAACACCCTCTTTTATGCAACGGCGCACAGTGGTCCCTTTTGTAAGGGAGCGCGGACAAAAAATCTGTAAAATCTAAATCAGTGCACCGGAATGGAATTCGAGGTAAAAATGGTGTGATATTCACCGTCGAGGTCGGTAAATATTTTACCGAGACCCTTGATATTAAAAAGGATTTAGACAAGGCGACGCACCTTATTCTGGAGAAGATCGTACGTAACTGTGCAACGTCGACACAAAGGAACGATCTCCCACAAATCTCTGCAACTGCTCGCATATGCCGAGCTTCATGTTCATTCATGTTCATCGGTAGAACATAAGGGGCTGTCAGTGGGGCGCTTGTGAGCATCGAGATGGACGTGGAAGCGACAAGGACGGATCTTGAACTTGGAAAGCAATTGAAGAATAAAGCGCTGTCTCGAAGAACCAAGATGTGCCTATACAAAACCTGTACAGTCCCAGTCCTGCTGTATGGCGACTCGAAGCAAATTTGGCTCCAGTGAGAATTAATGCTGGTTCCGATTCCGTACAGCACGAATTATTGGATGTCATAAGGGTTATTGTTATTAAGGGTATTTGTACCGCAACCTTTAGATCTACTGTGCACCCTTTTGATACCATTACTCTCTCACCAGTTCACCTCACATAATAGTTCTTTCTGTTGGTCAAAGGTTGGAGAGATTTATTCTAGAGACTCTCTTAATCAGTTTCCTTTCGGAATCTGAAAATAAGAGATGGCCTTGCCAAGATATCTTTGTCTTTTGGGGGCCGGTGCCTCACAAAAACGCTAGTACATGTTCGAGAATTTAATTAGATTCTCCACAGAGTCTGCAGAGGCCTTCTCCTGATCCTCCTAGTTTCATTAGTTGCTCCCTGATTCTGCAGGGTCCTGTTAGGATTCGAAGGTTGTTCTTGCTCATCTTAGTACATGCCTGAAAGCTTCTTTCTAGTTTCCTCAATTCTTCTTATTTAGATCATTGGAATAGATACCAGCACCCACACCTCCATCCATCTTCGATCTCTCTGTAAAGATTCGCGACCGGTGTACAGACTCCCAGTAAGATCTGGGCGGTTGAGAGAGTTTTCTCGAAGAGGAGTTTGGGTAAAGTGAGGTCTGTGCCTATGGATATAGGATCGTTGTATGTCCAAAATGCAGTTCTTTCCAGCTGCTCAGCGATTTCAAACTGATCGCCGTACTAGCTGACGTGTGTCTGCCAATTTGTTCTATCGGTGGCAGGTTGAGGAGTATGGTGTTGTGCTTCGGAGGAGGTAGTCTTCAGCGCTCCGCTATTGCATATGCAAGCCATCCTCTGCACTCTAGTTCATCACCCCACTGATGTTGATTTTCTTATCGAGTGTCGGGCTGCAGTCCCCATTTGCACCCAATGGCCCTTTTGCAGCAGTAAAGAGCCGCGAAGGCCTTCTTTACACGTTGCTGGATATTTCGCTTCTAGCTTAACTTCGTGTCTAATATAAGAGCGAAGAATTTAGAGTTGTATCTTAGCACTAAGGGGGTCCCGCATAGTGTGGGAGAGTCAAAGTTAGGGATTTTATACTTCCTAGCAAAGAGGACTAGATCTGTTTTTTTGCGGATTGATGCCTAGGCGGCTTTCGCTAGTCCATTTCACTAGCATGTGAAATGTAAGTGAGGAAGATTGCTGCCAGATACGCTATCAAACTGCAGCTAGGGTAAAATTACAAAGCAGGTAACATAATTGGTCACCTTTGTATACTCAACTCAATCCCTTATAGAGATGTGTTTTGTACAATGCCGGATGTTATGGTTGACATATTGGAGAGCGGAAAATGAACCAGCAGTAGACCCAGCACTAGAAGGCTGGTTTTGTACACAGACGGATCAAAGATGGATTCCGGAGTAGAAGCGGGAGTCTTTGGACCCAACACAAGGATTTCCGAACCAGTGGAGTCGAGCGGAGGGGTAAACCACGCACGAGACATCTCCAGGCAACTCGATCATCCGCCATCGACTCTAATTCATCAGGGGTTATGCCCAAGCGTAACAATGCGAGCTTATGGACTTGGTCCAATCACCTCATCCTGGGTCTGCCAAGTGGTCGCCAACCTGATGGAATCGCATTTAAGGCACCTCGGAAGTCGTGATACTGGGGACATTCGTGCTACGTGACCAAACCAACGAAGCATAGCTCTTTCCGTTCGTAGAAGCAGCTGCTCAACATTGAGTTCCTCGCGCACTATCGTGTTTCTCACCCTATCCAGGCGAATAATTTCCGCAACAGCACGAAGAAATCTCATCGCAGCAGCGTGTATTTCGCGATCTTATTCTTTCGGTCATTACCCAAATTTCATGACCATAGGTGAGAGTTGGAACAAATACTGAGTTGAAAACTGCTAACTTGGCTTTCACACTAAGCTCGGCCTTATGATTACAGATCTCCCAAGCTGTGTCAAAACTGGCCCAGCTTGACCAATCCTACAGGAATGCTCAGCATTACTCCTCCCATCACTCGTAAAGAAGACCCCGTGATACTTGAACTTCTCCACCTGCTTCAATGGGACTCCAATAACATGTAGAGCGCATTGAACAGGCGTTCTGGAAATTACCATGACCGCTGATTTGTCCACGTTAACCTTCATCCCAGAATCAGCACATACGGCCACACACCTATCGAGAGCGCGCTTGAATTCCGTCTGGGAAGATGTGAGAATAACTAAAGAGAAGATGACTTACCCTTGACTCTCCCAATGTGAAAAATTCCTCGCCCGGCTGCGCTGCAACAACCAGTCCATATAAACAATGAAAAGAAGAGGTGACAAGACGCACCCTTGACGAAGTCCAACACCACAGTGAAAGGTGTTGATTTAGCACCGTTAACCCGAACACAGCTGCTACAGTTTGTGTAAAGAGATTGAATGGCCCTCAAACGAGGACCCTCAATCCCATACTCCTGCAGAACACTCCAGAGTTTACCTCGAGGAACTCGGTCATATGCCTTTTCCAAATCTACAAACAGGTGTAGGTGGGTTTGGCATACTCCCAAGTCTTCTCAAGTACCATTCTTAGAGTGAAAATCTGTTCGGTTGTATTTCTGCCGGGACGAAAGCCGCACTGTTCATACTCCCATCCTGGGCTCGACTGTAGATCTAGAACGCCCTACCAAAACCTTAGCGTAGACTTTCCTGGGAAGATTTAAGAGGGATATGCCACTGTAGATGGAGCAGTCTCTTTTGTCCCCCTTCTTATAGAAGGGACAATCACCCCAGATTGCCAATCGCCAGGTGTCTTACCGCGTTCTTACACGAGAGAGCCATAAAACTCCCTCTTTACCCATTGCATTTCTGTCCGGATTTCATCCACCCCGGCACATTTGCTAAGTTTTAGCGAATCGAATGACTCCCTCCACCGTTGAACCATTCTCCACCCCGCTTAAGACTTCGGCTCTGTCATCCTCAGTGCCCTGTTCGGGATTGAGCAGCTCCGAAAAGTGCTCGCTCCATTTGAACAAGATGTCCTCCTCATTGGAAAGCAACACACCATCTTTGGATTTGACTCCTTCGATGATATTGAATTTCCTTCCTCTGAGTCGGCAATTGGTTTGCCAGAACACCTTTTTCGCAGATCTATGGTCGCTTGCCAACTTCTCGGCGGACTCCATCCAAGAGTGCTCTTTAGCTGTTCTCACAGCCAATTTGCAAGTTCTTCGCGCCTCAGTGTACCGATGACGAGAAGCAGAGTATTCCAATCCGAAATTCACGCCATCGGGCTCTGCGCCAGAGAAAACCTCGAAAGAGGCATCAAGAGTGCTGAAATTCCGATTTTCTCCGACAGTAGAGCACCACTAAAGGCACTTTCGTCCCATCGAACAGTCAAATGTTGCTATGACGCTTTGCAATCCCTCTACACAACAAAGTGAAGCTTGACTGGGTCCCTGGACGCAGGCAACGAATCTGCAGATGAGCTCGCCAGGCCTGGCTCGGAATCTGCGTTCATTCGTGCAGAATTGTACTACAACGTCAATTGGACAGCAGATACAACTCTGATTAACGAGTGGGAACACAAACTTTGCCTAGACCAGTGAACATTGTCTCAGGCAATTTATTAATTTGACGATTTTTTAAGCTAAGCCATAGATAAAAAAAAAAAATTTTATTTGTTTTAATTGTTTATATTTTAATAATATTTGGGATTCTGTTATATAAAATAATAAGTACAAAATATATTATGTTAGTGTGCTATTTTTTTGTCCACCACTGTGGCTTCCTACAGAGAAATCAGACTGGAACCATTGCACTCGGGGGTCAATCTACCAACTGAAAAATTTAGGCCTGCTCCAGTGCCTTTATCTATCGAAATCGAAATCAATCAAAATCGATTACGAGGCAGTGCGCAACAGAGAATGACCACGAGAAAGTAGAAAAGTTGCATGGGATCCACTGAAATTGGCGCACGTCTTCGGAAGTCAGGTGGAACGAGCTATATCTGGAGAAGCCTCTTGTGTTATGTACACAACTTGCATAAAACACATTTAAACAGAGTAACTGGCCCTAAACGCCATTTTGAACGTCACTCGGTCGGTACAACATCTTCAGCTGCATTTCACCACAAACTGGTTAGACAGCGTGCAGCTCCGAAACTAAAGGTGATCTCTTTAGTTGTGTAACTGTTCATATGCATGCCTAATCAGACTGCATTTCAAGACCTGATTTTGGTTGCCACCCAAACTTTTCAAGGCACCCTTTTGTTCGAGAAGAATAATCAAGTACTTACACTCTTGACATTGACAAGATGCCATAGCCCTCCAATCGACAGATGTCAAAATAAAATCCGATCCAAGTCTGCATTGCAACAAATCAATCAATCCATAGTCAAGGTCATCCCAAAATCGATGTGCAATCGATAGCGGTATGATGACCTTGAGATGCTCAAAAGGCACATCAAATGTTCACCGACATCTTATCACCCGCAAGGCAGCA
Source organism: Eristalis intricaria (assembly GCA_964034865.1). NCBI lineage: Eukaryota > Metazoa > Arthropoda > Insecta > Diptera > Syrphidae > Eristalis > Eristalis intricaria. The sequence goes on along the minus strand of OZ035877.1, from coordinate 58,439,160 downwards.
GAAACTCACTCTCGTTGACCCGACAAGCGTTGCGCATTGATTACCGTCATTTCTGCATATGACGGTAAGTCATCTCCAGCCATCTGCAACTCTCTCTCTCGCTCTGCCTCTCTCAAAACTGGTAATGATTCAATCCTAAACATTGCACAATCCACAGAGTCAAGAAAGAAAGACAACAAAATGCAAAATAAAAGAAACGAACGAAAAAAGAAACGAAAAGAAAATCAAGCCCGCACAAAGTGACTCAAAGAAAAAGCCGCGAGAGTTCACAATTCATTCAGCTCAGCAGCAGCTTATCCTACCTACACCCTTTGTCTTGCGTGTTTACGCCGCCTCTATGGTTAACACTTGCTCTCTTAAACCAACAACACAATGAGAAAACGGTGGCATCTCGTACTTTGACCGCGTCACAACACATCAGACAAACAGCTGACCGTTTTCTCGCTGTGACCGTCCGTGTACCCACTGTTCCAAGTTTATAAATGTTTTGGGCATAAACCAAACGAAGTTCATTCGTTCAATTTCCGTTGCGCCGTTCGAAACAGCGCGTTCAATACGCTCTCGACACCCAGAGAGTCTCAGGCAAGTGCCTCCAAGTGAAGCGATTAAGTGTCATAAATACACGAACACGCACGCGTCTCCATCCATGTGTGCTTAGTCAAATTGAAATCGAATTGATTTTGGAAATTAGATTGACAATTTGTCCGGTGGCTAGATAAATTACACATGTAGCGACAAGAGTGCATGTCCCCTAAGTGAATTGAAATCAAATGAAATCGAAAGTCAAAAGACAAATAGAAAGTCTCACACGCCACACGCTGTTGGATACAACTTCCGTCGCGGACGCTTCTTCTGTTCAAAATACTCGTCAATTCGTCTAGAGTACGTTATCTGTATCCCCCGCGTGTCATGCTGTAGACGTAACTCCAATTGAATTTTGAAATTTGTTATTTTTTCCTTTTTTTTATTTGTTTTCTGTTCGTGAGTGATAAACGGTGATTTGCGAAAAGCACACACGCACACACGAGTCGAGTGGATTTTACGTACGTTACGCAACGGTAATTCGAATTTGAGGACTCTTTGACATTAGCCAGAAACGTCAGTCGGTAAGTAGGTCGGCAATGCTTGCCCAAAACAATCAAGTTCAAGTAAATCTTGTTCCATTTTGTGCAAAATCACTGGTATCTTGTATCTGGATACATGGCCCCATGGTATGGTCTTGAGTAACACATTCGAAAGTGAATTTTACTTCTGACACATTTAACGTCGCTGCTGTGGAGAGGTGGTGGAGATATTTCTTCTTTTTTTTTTTTTGTTCGCTCTCTTTGATGCTGGTTCGGATACGTTTTTCTCCTGATTTTTTCGGCAATGTTACACGGTATCGCGCAAACAGTACGTATCTGTGCGATGCCATAACACTTAAGTGATATAATTTATTCGCTTGTTTTCTTCTTCTTCTTCCTTTCTTTCGTGTCGTTTTTCTTTTTTCTCGGATTCGGATGTTTTTCGGATGTAAATGCTAGACTCGAGCTATTGTTGACGTTTCCAAACGAATGATGAAACACGTCGATGGACAATTGTTGTTTGCATTGACGGTTATTGCGCCCAGGTTAGGCATTCAGGTTTGGCTTGGTTGGCAATTAGAGTGAAATTCAAGTCCGGCACACAGATTATGTGATGCACTGGACAATGGTTTGCGTTTGGAATTCTCGGGAAGTTCAGTTCGTCGGGCCTTAATTATGCTAAGTGTAACAAAAGTTCGTTAATTAGTGTCAGGTTACGAGGTAATGCCGTGAATTGCTGCCAGATAAACGCTGTGCAATAATCCCCGCGAATGCATGCTTAATTAGCGCTGTTGCATTGTGCAAATTTGTTGTTTCTCGCTATTTTTACTATTTTTCTGTGAGTGAAATCTTGTTTTATCGACACATTGAGTTGAGTTGAGGCGTTGAGACTTGGAAACACCTGTTGAGTCTGAGTGTTTCGACTGAGTGTTGACTTTTGAAAAAGTTTTATTAGGAAACATTTTGAACGCACTCACGGTTTGTTTATGGGGCTGTCTCATCTTAGACGAGTCACGTCAATCAAATGTATGTTGTGTCGAGGGATTCTTCTCAGTTGTTGATGGTTAAGATTGGTGCAAAAACAAAAGAATAGTTTTAACTTTAGATTGTTCACAAATATACATTTATTTAACTTTAAAATGAAAGACACATTTCTTGTATTATTAAAATATGTTAATAGAATATGGGTGGCGCTGCAGCCCGTAGATGCCCAGGGCCTAGCTTCTCAGCAACCACTCCTGTTGTGGGTGCGAGTGGAAAGGACCTTCAGTTCGATGCCGACTCCGAACGGCCAAGTTTTGAGAAGCTTTTTCCAGACAGTTATTACTCTTTGAGCAATGTCAGTGACTCGAAAGAGGTGGGACCGTGAAAATCATTTTTGGTCGTAGCGGCCGGGAATCGAATCCAGGCAGCGAGGTTAAGTTGCGTTGGGGTCGACGCACATACCCACAACGCCAGGGCCACCACCATTCAAATGTATTGCTCTACGTTAAATATACCAAATTGCTTTTCAAAAGAACTACTCTTTGTAGTCCTCGCAGTGTACGTCTGTCTTCTATCATCAATCACAATCGGGTGCCTCTTTTGACGAGCAATACCGTTCTTCTTTCGTGAGTCGGATTGCCAACCTCTTAACACCCATCTGTCAGTCTAAATTCTGTTATAAGTTCTTTAAACCAAATTGAATAACTGACTTTTTTAACAGTTGAATACCTTTACTTCAGTGCATACGACGCCACAAGTTTGTCAATAAATTGGCAATTACGACCGTTAACAAGCAATAGCTCATTTCTTGACTTCAAAAATGTTTCAAATTCACCCATTCCAAGTTTGGCAATACAGTCCGGCGTGGTAGGGTAAGTAGGTAGGTGTATGGGTGTCCTTACGGCCTTAAGGCTTATTTAGACCAACAAAATGTGTCTTATTGTGCCCTTATTAGAAAGAAGAAGGACCGGCGTGGACTTGGGCGTAGTTTCTATTGCAACTAGTGATAGACGAATTCGAATGAAAATTCGAGTGATAATCGACAGCAACTCGATTATCAAAATCATTCGAATGAATTCGGTTTTATTTTGGTCTTTTTTTTAATTACTAGCTGTTTCTAGTAATTTATCTTCGTCTGCGAAGATATCTGTTATCGCGGTTGGATAAGTAACATTATAGTACATTTACACCGCACCTAAGTCCAACATTTCGGCTAGTTTCTGTACTTCAGCCCAAATGTTCAGCATTCCGGCATATATTTTACAACATTTTGAAATGTTGGATTCCAGCAGAATGTTGAATTTTGTTGCTGTGTTTGTAAGTTTGTCAAATCGAACAAACCTCTTTACAACTTCAGTACGTTTTTGTTATTGTCACCGTGCGAAAAAGTTGTTGAGTGACTTTTCAGCCCGGTGACAATAACAAAAAAAAAAAAAACAGCTGCGAACAAAACAATCAATAATTTCAAGTAATAATTACAATATATTGGGTCAACAATGACTTTCATGTCTGAAATATCACAGAATCATCATTAAATCGATATATCTAGCAAAAAACGTTCAACCACATCTGATATCCAATCAGAAAAAATTTAGTACTCAATTCTGACACTAGATGTCATTTGAAATGCAAAAATTTGAGTTCTTGAATTTTGTTCGCAAAATGTTGGACTTAGGTGCGGTGGAAACCATTCCTTTGAAACAAATTTGACTAAAAAAGCTTATATTGAGTCAATCTTAAAAGACAAACATATGCAGTCACAGACTTTTTGTTAGAACTTTTAAAGAGCAAAAATTCCACCATAAATGATTTTTGAGTACCTTAGAAGCTCTCAAAAAGGAATAATTTTTTTACAGTTTTTGGAACATTTTTCATTGTTTCTTCGCTCCTCAGAGTGATGTTATGACAGCTTCATCGATAAATGAACTATCCATCAAACCAGTAGCTCCTGAGATTAGCGCGTTCATATTTTCATAGTATTTATGGACGAGAACTATTTGCTGCTGGTTCTCGAGCTGATGTCAGACAATTATCGAGTAATCATGTGTTAGTAGTTGGTAGTATGTAATAAGTTAGTAGTCATTCGAATGATTTCGCGTATTGAAATTTTGTATCCCTCGAAAAAACCTATGAATGTGCCCATCTCGAGTGTTCATTCGATTAGTAGAGTATGTCGATTACTAAAGTCTCGATTCTTAAAATCACCCGAATTGCAATAAATCGCGTTCCGTATCGTTTTGCAGAGTGATCTACCCTTTTTGTCGACTCGGAGCGGCGAAGTTTCCTTGTAAAAGGTGTTTTTAACAGAGGCTTACAGCTTCACATTGGTGACATAGCTTTCTTTGGCAGCTGATTTTTCAGTTTCAATTCATCCTGAATGGACTCAAGCCGGAGCAGCGCTTACCAGCTGTTGAGAATATTTTGAAAAAGATGGTGTATTTCGATAAAGTTGCCTCTGATGTGACAGACAAGACATAGTCAAATGATATTACAAAACAAGACGATGAAATTCGCGAAGCAGCTGAGGCTGCCCAAACTGAGAACGGGTTTGTCTTCGAGCCAGCGTCCTGAATGTATTATGACCAGCGGACTGGTTACTTTATCAACCCAGGAATCCAGTATTGGATGCGACACGAGACTTCCAGGCACCTTGTCCCTCAACATTTTTGACAGCATGTTTTATAATGTTTTCCGGATTCAATCATGCTAGTGCTAGTGTTTGCTTAAACATCTATTGTCCATCGTAAAAATATAGTAAAATACTATCGACAATCGATATTTTTAATAATTCAGAATTATTTCACCAAAGCAGGTACATTTTTCTAACTATCTTTCTAAGGGCATTCGCGGTTTCCGTGGTAGTGTTTTTTTTTTCCTAAAATATTGTCTGATAAATATAATAATAATATAGGCGGCGCTACAGCCCGTAGAGGCCAAGCCCTTGCTTCTTAGCAACAAGTTGTGTTATGCGTCATATTGTTCTCATACGAGATTGATAGACATCGTGTTATTCATTGGTCTTACAAGCCAATTTAAAGTCATCGATTTGTCATAAGTTCCTTGTGCCAGAGGGAATATGGACAATCGGGAAATAGTACATATCTTAAGCGTTCTTCTTAAAAAACAACGTTGATTGGAAAAAAACACACTTTATTCTTTTTTTTTTCTTCTGTTCCTTTATTTCGTCTATTTCATTCGTCGGTCCAGAGAGAATTAACTCCTCGCCTACTACCATACAACGAACATAAGTACATGCGGTACTGATGGTTTTTCTTACGCTATTCTTACGATATATAGAGAGAGAGAGAATTCGTAGTGCAGGGTTGCCACAATATTTCGAGCGACCACTTAAAACGAAAATATCCGTATAAACTTAAAAATCCAACAGACTCCTAATTAGAATCACATGAAGATGCAGATACAGCTAGAAAGCCATTTAACAGTTCAATAAAACGTATGGAAAAGTAATAGATATTATTTCCAAAGAAACAAGCGAACAGACTTCATGTTCAAAAGCACGGACGTGATTTTATGCCCTTTGGAACTTTCGATCGAAGATCGCTTTTGCTTTGAACAACGAGTTTGAATTGCCATAAAGATCGATTTTTAAGACGGTATTGATTTGCCCTCAGTGCAAGGAAATATGTAGATGGTAAATTAAAATTCTGTGAACTCTGAAAATCATATACTTCATTTTGTCCACCCCCAGACCCATTTTAGCCGCTTCCGCCTCAATGCCAACAAACGCCTCATTGACGGCTCGCTGTGTTCTGCCAATCACGTCATGCTGTCATCAAGGAAGGACGCACAACATCGATGTCTTGGACAGAGCGTCACAATGGGCAGCTATAACTTCGAGGTAGTCAAGGACTTCGTCTACCTCGGCTCCGCAGTAAACAGTACAAACAACATCAGTACCGATATCAAACGCAGAAATACTCTTGCCAACCGCTGTTTCTATGGGCTCAAGAGGCAATTGAGTAGCAGAGCCATCTCTCGAAGGACCAAGCTGACTTTATACAAGACCTTGATCATCCCAGTCCGGAGGCATGGACCATCTCAAAAGCGGGTGAGAAAGTCCTTGGTCTCTTCTAGAGAAAAGCTCTGCGTGCGATCTTTGGTCCTGTTTGCGTTGACGGTTTCTGGAGGAGAAGATTCAACTACGAAATGTACGGGCTGTACAGCGACATGAGTCTAGTCAGGCGTTTTCGGATCCAACGCCTAAGATGGCTGGGTCATGTGGAGCGAATCGACAACTCAGCTCCGGTCCAAAGAGTCTTCGACTCCGAACCCGTGGGACAACGTAACAGAGGACGCTCGCGTTTAAGGTGGCGCACCCAGGTGGAGAGAGACCTCAACCAACTTGGCGTGCGACACTGGAGACAGCTAGCCAGAGACCGTGCTAGCTGGAGAGGCTTGGAGGTTCTCTACTGATATGTGAACAAGTCTGAGCATTCTCGCACTCACTTGTCATTGTCTTTCGGAATCAGTTGAATCAGCTTTGTAGGGGTTGTAGGAATTGAGGCATTATATTAAATCTTCTGTTGTGTAAACCTTACCTACATTCTACACACATGCGGAGTTTGTTCGTGAAAAAGTAATGACAATGGTAACGGTCAAAGCCCAAAACATAATAAGTGTTTACGGAGACGATGCTGTATCAGTTCGTGTAGCACAACAATGGTTCGGTCGCTTCCGTTCTGGAAATTTCGATGTGCACCTCGCTCTGGTCGACCTATCGTTGAAAAAGTCGATGAAATTATGGAAAATATTGACCAGGACTGTCACATAAGCAGCCATGACATCGCCAAGCCAACTAAACATTCATCATCAAACGGGATGGCTACAAAAAGAAGCTCGATGTTTGTGTACCACATGAATTGTCTGTGAAAAATGTTTGATTAGAAATACGAAAAGACTTTTTCGACTAACCATTATATTAGGACAAGCGTGCGTGTGTAACTATAAGACAATGCTTAAAGGATGATCTCCAATATATGCTTGTCGTAGGCATGAGCGAACATCGACTTACATATGTCAAATGCGCACAAATGAGTAAACACAGTCTCATAACAGCGACCATACTGGAGCTCACGAATGATGCGGTAATTTTCGTTAAGCATGAGCTAGCGCGATTTGAACAGCATAACGCATTTGCGAATTTGACAGAAGACACACAAAAAAGAGAAAACAAGAAGAATAGACAAGTAAGGTAAGCAAACTCAGGAACTGAAAAAAAAGTAAAGAAAACGCGGAAAGACAAATGTTTATGCGCACAAAAGTATGTTATGTTTATTCATTAGTCACATGCTTGTTCACGTCCATTAGCCTTAACTGTCGAAAAATTCATGAATAACTGCACAAAATATGGTGATTATCTCGAATTCGTCGAGAATGGTTTCAGGCTTTCACAACAGTTCACAGACACATGGCATAAATAGACTCTCCCAAATGAAATCTAGAGACAAGAGAGGTAGAGGCTGGATATCTCCTTGCTCCCTATTTCTGGTTACCTCTGTCTCTGGTGTATTACCACATTTCCACCGAACGAAATCAAGAGATTTCATCTTCTTCTCCTTTTTCTGGTGGCGCTACAGTCCGGGGTGGACCTGGGCCTCAACCAGTAAGCCTCTCCAGTCGGAACGATTTGTAGCCAGCTGTCTCCTACTGCGCACACCAAGTCGGTTGAGGTTCTTCTTGACCTGGGTGCGCCATCGGTTCCGTAGGCGTCCTCTATTGCGTTGTCTCACTGGTTCGGAGTCGAAGACTGTTCGGGCTGGAACAGTGTTGTCCATGAGCTCTACTTGGCCCAGCTATCTTAGGCGTTGCATCCGTAGACGCCTGACTAGGCTCAGGCCGCTGTACAAGAGATTTCATCAAATTTCTTCAAATCTACTAGATTCCGGCATACATTATTCGGGTTTCGAAATTAATCGATTTCATTTCATTTAATGGAATCTACTTCACTCCTCCTCGAGTTCATCCGTCCATGAGAGGTTGCTAAGAGAATCCGAACGAGCCAACAGCGTGAATTTCAGTTCATTTTGGTCTTGTTGGTGTTAATTTTATCATTCTATCTCTCTCTACTTTCCAGTGTTCTCTTCTCTCACTATTATTTCCTGTTCTGTTTTAGGTAGCACTTAAAAATTGATAGCGTGGGATATTTGTTTCCGCGGTCACGTATAAATTGAGACCTAATGTCATTTGAAATCACTTCAACTCAGTAAAAATTCATCCAATTCTCTCAAATTCTGTTCGGTGGAAACCAGAAATGAAGTATTACAGAGATAGCCGACGACACAGCTGATTGCTACCTAGTCCATCGACGAATTTGAGTGCCTTTTTGACGGATATTCATGAATTTTTGACGGTTATTCACGAAATAACGTAAGTGCCGTCCTCTGATTGGTCAATTTGGTTTTAAACACGGTATAAAAAACAGTTGTCAAAAATTTTAAGGGGTTGGAGAGATAGAAGTCGGGCATCTTTGTAATACTTCATTTCTGTGTCGAAACGTAGTTCATTTATATAATTTTTTTAGATCACATCTGTTTTATGAATCTTGACTGCCTGTTGGATTTTGGCAGCGCTGTTGGACGATGTGACTACCAATTGCACAAATTCAGAGTAAACGAAATAATGTGTGCGAACTTCGAAAACCGTCGTCTTTAGTTCGCGAAACTCGCAGTGCAATACATGTTCTCGCGATCTGATGATTTTTCCGTCCACAAAAAGTCTGGCTGCTGAATTTATTTGTCTCTTTCTCTGGAAAACATCATCTCTAATTATGCCTATTTCAGTCTTTAAGGTTCTTCATTGCTTTGTTTACTAGTCAGAAGCATGCGAGCTCCTCCGTTCGTTACCGTAAGTAAGTAACAAGTCGAAAGAAAATTGTGAAGTGCTAATTAGGTGACCTGCCGAAACGTTTGTTACTATGTGACTCCTATGTAGTCTCACCGGAGTTAGAAGAAATTTTAGAAAATTTGTTTTCGTCGGGATCTAAGTTTATTTGAATGAACTGACTCTTGGAATGCTTGGGGTCTTGACGTGAGAGGTGAAACTGACAGTGCGATAGTTCTGAGCAGAAATGAAGTATCACAGAGATGACAGACTTCTACCTCTCTTGCCCCTTAAAATGTTTGACAACTGTTTTTTATAACGTGTTTAAAACCAAATTGACAAATCAGAGGACGGCATTTACGTTATTTCGTGAATAACCGTCAAAAATTCATGAATGTCCGTCAAAAAGGCACTCAAAACCGTCGATGGACTAGGGGGTAATCAGCTGTGAAGTCGGCTATCTCTGTAATAATTCTTAACTAAGGGGGACCCGCATTGTGTGGGAGGGTCAAAGTAAGGGATTTTATACTTCCTAGTAAAGAGGACTAGATCTGTTTTTTGCGGATTGACGCATTGGTCGCTTTCGCTAGTCCATTTCACTAGCTTGGATAGGGCAGATTGCATAATATCCCTGATCGTAGAGATATATTTCGCAGATACTGCGTCCAGTCCCCTCAAGTATCACAAGCAGTTCGTTGACCACTATTTTTCACAGTATATGGGAGAGTACACCACCCTGCGGTTCACAGATTTACGGATCGTGGTATAACCAAGCTTCGAGCTTATCATCACAGATCATACATCACTTCACATACATTTCATAGGACACACAAAACTTTTATACATTAGCTGCGTTTTTTTGCAAGCGTATATACGCTTAAATTTCGATTTGCATGTAAAATACACTAACAACGAATCCTATATCCGCTTAACTTACTCATCATATCTATCGACGCTTAAGGAATAAGCGCGCATAAAAACAATGCTTCCAATCATTAATTTCTGTGTGTTCATTCCTGAATTCATTCATTCATTGTTTAGGTTGCTGTATGTGGCTTACACCTGCAGGTTTGGTTGATGTATTAGATCATTTTTCAATTTTTTGGCATCCATAAGTATGCAATTTTTGGTATATCCAGAGTCTCTGCTATACATTGCGTTTATGTGTCGTAATCGATTCTTTTCATTTAATGAACATTTTTTTTATTTTATAATTATTAAGTGTTTTTGCTTTTAAAGTGATGGCCACGTACGTGGTTTAAAGTACACAGTCACAAAACGAAGATTGTTTGAAATCACCTTCCACGACTACACCCCTGAATGCTTAGCAAATGTCATAAATGTCGTCGGTGCTGCCAAGATTTTATGATGAATCATTAAGCGCCGATGATCGTTTTTTTGTGCACTTCAAAATTAAGCGTATATACGCTTGCAAAAAAACACAGCTATTATACAGTTTTCTGCTTCTCAGATTTCAAAAGAAGTCCTGCATGATGTGTATTATTTTGACGTTTAATTTTAAATGGCTCGTTGTGGCGTTTGCTAAGTCGAAGTGTCACGGGACACTATAACTTGTTCGATTTAGATTGAGTTTAACTCAGAGAGAGGGTTTTCCATGGAAAATTGAGGGAAATGTATGTAAAATATGGCGAAACAGTTCGAGTTGTGTGTTGAGTGAATTCGACTTAGGGAGAGTCCACTGTAGTGTCGAGATTTAAATCCAGACACCATATAAGTGGATTACAAACGTACATAAAAATAAATAATGGACTTGCTCAGTAATGAAGAAAAATATGTTTTCGAATATATTGAAATTAATTTAGCTGTTACAAGTCTATTTTTCCAAATAGTACATGTTTTTTAATATTTTTTTTTAATTAATAGCATCCGTTGCTTCTTATATTTGTAATTAAGAAAATAGAGAAACAAAAATACAGTATTGAGCAATAATAAACCGAAAAATTCTTATTATTGTGTATCATCTCTTTTGAAAACTCATTTTTGAATGGCTACAGCAGTTTGAAGTGATGTATGAAATATATGGTATATCAATTTGTTGTATGCTGTGTATGATATGATATTTCCAGTGTAATCTGTAGGTGATAAATGTTGCATTACAGGGGTTCACACAACAATTCTGAGGAACAGAAATCATACAGCATGTATGCATGTGATGTATGACTTGTGAAATAGGCCCCAGGTTTTAGTCTTTAGATTGTTTTTTTTGAATCATAGAGTCCATAGAATAGGCTTATTTATGGAATACACATTTATCATGTAAATGTCCCCCACGCGTACACAGCCATTTACCACGCCATTCTGCATAAATTTGGAATCTGCGGAATCAAGTGAATTTTATTGAAGCAGCGTTAAATTCCTCCTCTAATGGATAGGTCGTTGCTGTCTTCATGACATATGTAGATTACGTCCTTTAACGTCAAACAACAAAATAAAATTAAATCTAATCAACCAATGCTGATCACTGAAACGACCAGGAAGTTTCTTATGCGTGGCAACGTTTTGTTGAAACCACGTATAAATTACATCAATTTGATCCAATTTCGGCAGAAGAAACTGTGTTATTATGTCGGGATATCGAGCGTCAGTAACAGTCACTTTATACGACATTTTTAGATTGTATCCATTAAACCTTAAGTTTTTTTGGAGATATTGTTCAATAATGAAAATAAATTGCTGACTCGTGTTACGCTCCAACTGTTATGCGTGTTACACAAGCAGCTGTGAAACTTCTCTACAGCGGACATCAGCGGGACCATCATTTTTGTCCCTTATAGAGGGTTGTCCGTTCTGAAGGTGATGAATAACATGAATACCTTCATGCCGGGACCATGGCGAATTGTTAGTAAAGCGAGGTGTCTCTTATAGAGGTGTCGCCGTAAATAGAAGTATACCTGCGTTTTTGTTTTTCAGTGTTGGCAACAGTTGTCTGCACAAACGGAGGTAAATTCTAATCTTGCGTTGATCTTGAGCCAACCAAAATGAATTTAAACAAATTGCAAAAGTTGCCTGGCGCGAGCTAAAGAACCAAACTAACCTCAAAATCTCAGAATTATCACACTGTCAGTTTCACCTTCCACGTCAAAACCTCAAGCCAGAAATGAAGTATTACAGAGATAGCCGACTTCACAGCTGATTGCCACCTAGTCCATTGACCCAACCGAGAACAACACCTGTCACAGAAAAATTTTTTATTAATTAATTATTTTTATATAAATTTAATATTAATTAATTTTTAAATAAATTTAAAGTTTTCCTCCTCTAATAAAAGCAGGACTCAATTGATGGCATTTGAACTTGTATCCCCTTGATCGTCAAAACCAAAGAATTCCGCCGGTTTCTCTTGTCGTTAATTAGTTGAATGGGCTTTTCTTGACAAACTGTTCTTCAAGGTTAACAAACACCGTTAAATCCCTCCCAATAAAAGACGACATGCTGAACAAGCTAAGCCGAATCGCATCTCCCGCACTCGTCTCCAATTCCCATTATCATCGATCATCACAGATGCCCACCTTCAGTCGACAGCAGGCGCTTCAAATGATCTGGACAAATATTGACAAATCACATATGTAGTCATTTCCAAAAACAAGGCATTCAATCGCAACAAATCGAAAAAGAGCAATGTACATAATCAGTCGCATTGGACCTCCAAAGGAGGTTCGATTGAATTTAATAGTGCTCTGGGACCCAAGTGGATCGAAAGTAATTAGGGACTCGTTCTTCAAAAAACACAATTGCACGTGATGTGGATCTCAGAAGTCTTTGTAATAATCCATTGGATGAGGCAATTCGAAGACTGGCTTGGCAAGAATCGTGCCTCGTAATCAGCAGGCCATAAGCTGAAGTTTTAGCAACTTCTTAAAGAGTGATTCTCAATAAAGTGGAAAACCGGTTTGTCAGTTGAATTCGCGGACGTGTCAGCACTTATGGGCGCATTAGGCTTGGTTTGCCAGCACCCAGTGCTAATTGAGATATAATAAGTGAGAACAAAAACACGACATCTTATGCTAACTAGAGAGTCTTAGTCTTAAATGTTCTAATCAGTCTCACAACGCGTGGAAAGTATGTTGCGCTGTGGTGTTCTGATTCGTAGGGTACACTGTACTCCAGTTGCAAAAGAAATCCAAGTTGACGGGTTCATCCTATTAGTGGTGATTTAAAAGAATTTTCTATTCTGTTCAATAATAATCTGAGAATTCAACGTATAAAGGAATCGTTGTCGTTGCCACAGTTTGTTGGAAACTAAAATAAATACGAGCAGCATAAGAGGTTACATTCGATTTAAATTATCCTAATAAACACACAGCTGTCATTAATCTGTCATGATCCCCTGACCTACTCTAAAACTACGACCTATTGCCTGATGAAAGTCAAAACGGCGGTTTCCACACAGATTCAGGAGACTTTTCCTAAAGGATGCTACAACACTCACTACAGAGCCTACACTTCTTTATTTCTGTACGTTCTGCATCAACTTATGGGCGTACAGATCATTTACTACTCCCACGCGCCAAGGTGTTCGATTCGTCGTGGTTCAGTTCTCCCCAGATGCTTCCCAACTGCTACCCATTTTCTTGAACGTCAGAGCTTTACTTACTTACTTTCTCTTTAACTCCCTTGCCAGGATATGGCAGTGTAGACTGGCCTCTTCTATGAGCGAAGTACCGTTCTCTTGTCAGTACCAATAAATATGCATGCATCTCCAATTGAAATTGATAAACCCACGGTCCTTTTGGATGATGCATGGATGCCACAGCGTAAGGTTTCCATGTCCAATGCGTACGCTCTTGAGGCTGAAGGAGCTTATGTAAGGACCGAGGAGTATGTCAGAACCGAGGCATAGTCAGAAATCCTCAAATTTAAAATTAAAGGGTTGACTATAATGCGCATGAGCTAGTGTCAAATGCGCATGGGTGAGTGAGAGAACACATTTACCCCTACGAGCCAACCTATAATTGTCGTCGACGAAAGATTGTGAAAATTTCTTCAAGCATGTGTGAATTTGGAAGATGGGATATTGTGTGCACAAACAACGCAAAAGTTTCGTTAAGCATCGAATTCAATCACACCGCGCATGTGCAAATTTGACAGATCAAAGGGAAAATATGAAAAATGAGCAAATCAGCTGATATTGGATTATAATTCGATTACACATACACATGTAAACGAACTGAAAATGGACCAATCTGATGATATTGAGTTATAATTCATTTACACATTTATATGCATGTATCTGAAAACATGAGGAATTGTTTCTCTTTTTTATAATTAAATGAAAAAAATAAAGCAAATTCGTGAAGAATTTCAGACAAATGGATATGCGCGCATGTGCTTATTATGGCTCCTCATGTGTTTTTTGCAAACATGACGAAGCATTTCGTTAAAATGTTACACTAGCTCATGTCTCATTATGCGTAGTTGGTCCACATCGAATCTGATAATTACAAATAAAATACATTTACGTACGTTGACGAACGAAGCAAAATTGAACGAAACTGAACGAATCTGAGGAAAGTAGTTCGATACTTGAGTTGCTTGGCGTCTCCTTTAGTCCATCTTTTTTTTGGATTTAAGGATGATCCTTCCTATGATGATCCAGAGACCTCGCGCAAAACGTTCATTTATCTTTTTCCATTGAATCTTAATTCTACATAAGCCGTGTTTGTTTGCAAGTGTATATACGCTTAATTTTGAATTTGCATATAAAATACACTTACAACAAGTCCTATATGCCCATAAGTTACTCATCATATCTATCGCCGTTTAAGAAATAAGCGCGGATAAAAACAATGCTTCCAAACATGCATTTTCTGTGTGTTCATTCCTGAATTTATTCATTCATTGTTTAGGTTGCTGTATGAAGCTTACATCTGCAGGTTTGGTTGATGTATTAGATCATTTTTAATTCTTTTGGCATCCATAAGTATGCAATATTTGGTATACCCAGAGTGTCTCTGCTATACATTCCGTTTAGGTCTCTTATCGATTCTTTTCATTTGATGCAAATTGTTTTCATTTTAAAATTATTAATTGCTTTGGCTTTTAGAGTGATGGTCACGCTACACAGTCACAAAAGGAAGATTGTGCCCATTAACGATCAACTATCACCTTCCACGACTACCCCCCTGACTGCTTAGCAAATGTCATAAATGTCGTCGGTGCTGCCTAGATTTTATGATGAATCGTTAAGCGCCGATGATCGTTTTTTTTTGTGCACTTATAAATTGAGCGTATATACGCTTTCAAAAAAACACAGCTATAGTAAGTGGCACTTAGGCCAAAGAAGGGCCGTTGTACTGCCACGTGGGTTTGCCTAAAAAGGGAGGGGTAGGCAGATCTGATTGATGTCTCTCTCAGATCGCTTAGATTATCGAAGGAGTAGGAGCCTAGAATGGCTTTCTTAGCTGAGGTAAGTTCAGGGCAGTTGCAGAGAAGGTGTTGTACACTTTCCTCTTCTTCCTCGTCTCGGCAAATTCGTAGAAGTCGTAAGAAAATAGTCTTAATCTCTTGGCGTGTAGTCCCAAAAGGTAGTGTACAGTGACTATTCCCACTGCCGTGCTAAATTTAGGTTTTTTTTTAAAGAGATCAAACTATCAGAGATCTTTTGGCGTCAAGACTGGGCCAGATTTGTTTGATCATTTGGCACGTATTGCCTGTATTCCATCTGGCAGGTAACAAAAGGTAACAAGTTGCAAAGTTTTGATGTCAGAATGTACAAAGTTGCGTCTCCAATTGTCGCTTTAGCGACCGAGTAAAGAGTATGCATTTGTCGGTCATGAAAAGTCTTTGCAGACTGACTTGTGCCTGAAGGAGGTTAAGTTCATAATTGGAACAATGTTGCCCGTGCACTGCACAAAATATTATCTCGATGTATTTATGAACACGTGGGTCGCCGTAGCGTTGTGGATAAGTGCGTCGAGAGGGCGCCAGGTTCGATACCCGAATTTACCACTTATCATAATTCACGGCTCCACCTCTTTCGAGTCACTGACAATGTTCAAAGAGTATTTCTGTCTAAAAAAAGCTTCTCAATTTCGGCGTTCGGAGTCGGCATTAAACTGTCGATCCCTTCCACTAGTGAAAGAATAATAGCACGCACAACACGCAGTGGTTGCTAAGAAGCTAGGCCCAGGTCCGCCTCGGACTGTTGCGCCAGGCATATTATTATTATTATTATTATTATTATTTATGAACACAAACACTGCCGCAAGTTCTTCCGCCATCGACTCAAACTCCAAGCTTATGCCCAACCGTAACCAGACGAGTTTATGGAGTTGGTCCAACCAACTTATCCTGGCTCTGCCAAGTGATCGCATCCCTCATGGAATCGTATTCATGGCACGCCTTGGAAGTCGTGATGGTGGGAACATTAGTGCCACGCTACATAGCTATCGAAGCATAGCCCTTTCCGTAAGTGCATGACCATAGGCGAGAGTTGAAAAAAGTACTGAGTACTCTACCAAGCTCGGCCTTACTGATTACAGACCGTGCAGTCTGTTTCAAAATTTACCCAGCTTGGCCAATCTTACAAGAAAGCTCTGTATTACTCCCCCCCATTACTCGTGAAGGAGACATCGAGATACTAAAACTTCTCCACCTGCTTCAATGGGAATCCACAGGGGACATGAACATGTGTTCTGAAAATTACCATAACCTCTGATTTATCCCAGTTAACCTTTACCCGCAATGCCCGTCTCGCCAAGAATGCCCATCGGTATACCCTTAAGCCTACTTTCTGACGCGCAGTTAGATTGAGAGACTTATTCCTCAGCCGCAATATGGAATGCTCTTTTTTTTCAATGTAATTTTATTTACTTTATAAACATGTTACTTATTTGCTAGACAAAAGTACTTAAAAGTAGCTTAACTATCTTAAGAATTTACAAACTACTCTCTAAGCCAATCTAATCTACGTTATAACTGTGCCTTTCGGCTTAATCTAAAGGCGTATATGTTATGTATATGCTTAACATATATGATTTACACGCCGTGATGAATCTGTTTTTTGTTTTTGTTTCACATATATATTTTTTGGATTTTTTGTTTTATTAATATTTTTTTGGATTTATTTTTTTTTGTTTTCCTTAAAAACTGTGTGGTGGCCACTATGGTCAGCTACCGGATCCTGTGGAAAAGCTAGCGTTGGCCGAGGGTAGTTTTGGTGTACATTTGCCACTAGTACAATTGCCGTTCTTTGGCAGACGCTTTCCTGTCTCGAGCGGGGATCGCTCTACCGAACCGGAGGAGATCCTCGTGTGTGCGAACGACATCCGGTTCATACTGGGGTCGCCTGTTCACTGTTCGGCGTACGACGATAGGACATCCTTGTGGATCCTGTGTAAGGCCAATTGTGTCTAGATAGTGGAATGCTTCTGGAGGAATAAAGCCGTTAAGGCGCACTCTTTCATGGTACCTACTATTGGGGTAGTAATCCCCAAAGATCAGGCTATTGGAAGAGGCTATAGCTCGTGCAGTGTGCCTTCTGATCAGCTTAATAATAAAATGATCTACCATATTTACGTTTGCCTCGTTGTACAGAACCCTTAACGAGGATAGTACTTCTTGTACTTCGACTCGGGTGTGCGATATAGGCGGAGACAGCTCTTAAGACACAGCCTCTCGAACACCCTCATCTTTTCCAGCTGGTACGCCAGTTTTGGCGCGTATCCTGCGATGCCCTGTACAACGCCGTCCGGAAAAGACTAGTTTCGCACTTCTGGAAGTTCCAGTCATCGCAAGATCGCTGAATTTTCTCGAAGTCACGCTGCAACAAGATGTTTATTACCTCGACCTTCGAACCTGATCTGTACGCAACTAGGTCGTCGGAGTACATATGGAATGCTCTTCCCAGCCTAATATTCCCTACAGACCACAACCCGCGGATATTTAAGGCCAAAGTGCATAGGTACCTCCTCTCCCTTTCTCTCTCTACACCTTAGGGCCGTGCTGTGTCTTGACCGCGAACACATAAGGGTATTAGCAATCCTTCTTCTTTATTTGGCGCTACAGTCCGGGGTGGACCTGGGCCTCAACCAACAAGCCTCTCCAGCTAGCACGGTCTCTCGCTAGCTTTCGCCAGTGTCGCACTCCAAGTTGGTTGAGGATCTTCTCCACCTCGGTGCGCCACCTTAAACGCAGGCGTCCTCTGTTGCGGTCCCACGGGTTCGGAGTCGAAGACTCTCTGAGTTGTCCATACACTCCACATGGCCCAGCCATCTTAGGCGTTGGATCCGAAGACTGCTGACTAGACTCATGTCGCTGTACAGCCCGTACAGTTCATGGTTGAATCTTTTCCTCCAGAAACCGTCAACGCAAACAGGACCAAAGATCGCACGCAGAGCTTTTCTCTCGAAGAGACCAAGGACTTCCTCATCCGCTTTTAAGATTGTCCATGCCTCCGCGGCGTACAGCAGGACTGGGTTGATCAAGGTCTTGTCAGCTTGGTCCTTCGAGAGATGGTTCCACTACTCAATTGCCTCTTGAACCCATAGAAACAGCGGTTGGCAAGAGTTGTTCTGCGTTTGATCCCGGTACTGATGTTGTTTGTACTATTTACTGCAGAGCCGAGGTAGACGAAGTCCTTGACTGACTACCTCGAAGTTATAGCTGCCCATTGTGACGCTCTGTCCACGACGTCAATGTTGTGTGTCCTTTCCCGATGACAGCACTTACTTCGTTTTGCCCTAATTCACCGATAGACCCATTTTAGCCACCTCCGCCTCAATGCCAGCAAACGCCTCATTGACGGCTCGCTGTATTCTGCCAATCACGGCAATGTCATCCGCGTTTGCTAACAGTTGTACGGACTTCTGGAATATCGTGCCTCTAGTGTTGGCGTGTGAGTCTTTCACGATCTTCTCCAGGTTTAGTTAAAGAAATCACATGACAGCGAGCAAACCTAGGCATGGGAATATGGCAATGCTGCAGTGGCCGATAAGTCTCTGCAGTCTTTTCTGTCAAGGATGTGTGTCCCGGATGTCATTTTGATTATAGCATAGCTATCCTCAAGCCGATAGAACCGCTGTGATGCCTAGTCAGAATGGCTGAATTCAAGAGCTTACCACCTCCAAGTCGAATAACACGAGAAGGATTCCTAGGCATCCACCTCGGATCCATCTTCGTTCAAATGTTGGCCGCTCGATCATCGTTGCCTACAAACTGATTGAATCACTCCTTCCGATAATGGAGAATTTCAAAATCCCAAACGCCTTCCTCCATCCCGACTCCAGCTGACACAAGAAACCTCAAACTCTTGGCCGCCTCGTGGTCCAGCCAAGGTCCACCCAAGCACTTCTCGAGGCAAAGACTTGAGACTTATCTATTTATCATGCTGTTCAGCCTCTCACATCAATTCCATCTGGGTCATTGCGACATTGAAGCCGAAACTAGTGCCCAGTGCACCTCTCCAGGGACGCCACTCCAGCAGTCCAACCGCTAATTGTGTCTATGCAAAAACACACAAGCCCACAATACCCTGTCGCAACTGAAAGTACTTCACAGCGAACGCCAAGTAGTGCAAAAAAAAGAAAAAGAAACCCAGCTCAGAGGGCACTGGCACATCGACTAACATCTTGGCCAACACCTGACGGCGAATGGACTCATTGCAAATGGTGTTAACATCTCTTGCAGCAGTCGCAGCTGATGAAATGGCCAAAAATGAAGTCGAAACCGCAGCCAAAGCCGAAACCGAAAAACTGCTCTGTTTCCGAACGAGGTCATTCGCGCACAACCGCCACCGCCACAGTCACAGTCACACCCACCGAATGGTTAATTTCCTAACAGAGGCGACACCACCTCTCCGGAGATCCGCACTAGCCAGCAAATCTGCTTCCCCATCTGACACACATCGTGTGGCCAGCGCAAGTGTGGCTGTGTCACAGTCGGCACTTGTAAACAGACCCAAGACAAGACCTTTCTTCCAGCCAACTCGAGGGGTTACGCAATGTTTGTGTATACCGCCGCCAGCATGGTGGCCTGCCGACGCGACGCTTGTCGGTTTCTTTTTCTCTTTCTGACCACGCCAAGGTTAATTAAAAAAGAAAAAAACGCGGACCCGCTTGAAATTTTGGCTGTTGGGTAACTGCGACTGACGCAGATCGCCTCTGAGACGCTGAGAGAGGCCCGGAGAGCACAGAGAACGATTGTGTGAGACGCGTCTGAGAAGTGGTCTGCTGCTCTTGGGAGCTGAGCCGCTCTTGCACTGCATTTGACGGCCAATTCTCAGACGAGTCTGCGGCCAGAGTCCAAAGATGACATGCCAGTGCACGCAAAGTTGCGCTGCCGCTCGACGCGGATTCGAATTCGTTTTCACTGCAGGTCCGCCGCGTTAGGTATTTATGCTAATGAGTGGGGCAGCGAGTGTGTGTGTTTTGTAATTCGCGTTTTTTTTCAAAGAGGAGCAGATAACTTGTTTACACTCATGTAACAGTGGGCAGTGGTCAAACGCGGGGACGCCGACGACGACGAAGCGGCCTAATGGGCGATTTCGAATTCGAAGAGCAAGGCGGAAGCCAGCACTTTGTTTAATTGGACGACCGAGTTGACACAATTTTTAATCCAATGATGCATTCGAGTTGACAAATGTGTGCTCAGTGGGGGATGTGTTCGCAGAGATGTGCTAAATTGAATTTGCTCTTGCGTTGCAAAAAATTCAATTAAATATTCTTTTTTAGCGGTTGCGGGAGAGTGACGTGGATTTAATGTTATCCGTGTTTATTGGACACCACGGCGAAGAGGCGAAGCGAATTCGGGGCGAGAGTTGAAATTTGCATTTCAAGATGGCGACCCGTGGCCACTTCGAGGGGAAGAACTCTTATGCCGTGGAAATTGTTGAATTTGTTCGCTGTTTGTCTACGCACCGGCCGTGTTCCCACTTGTTCACTTCTCCACATCAGCTAATTTTCAAGTGCCCTCGGAAATTCACTTGTTTGCGACGCCCTCAAGAAGCGTGAAGTGCTGCTGTCCGGCACTTTGAAGCACTGACAGGTGTCAATCACCGGCCCATGAGAATATTCATTGATGCTCTTGAGTCTGGGTATCGTTGAACACACCCAGTGCCTGGCGACATCTCAGAGAAGTTTTAGCATTTTGTTCACTCGATGGCAAGGAGTGTTGGTTTGGTTCTTCAAGTACTGTCAGGCAATGTCGTCAACTGTCAGAGGCTGTCAGACTCAGGAGAGTTGGTTTGGTTCTTCAAGTACTGTCAGGCAATGTCGTCAACTGTCAGAGGCTGTCAGACTATGCCAGGAGGAGTCTGTGTGTAGTCAGTCTTTCGAAACTTGATCTGTGGTTATCGGATGTATATTCAAGCCGTTGGGGAATACGCAATCGAACGCCTTGCAGGCAGGCAGACATCCTAATCGATGTTTTGTTTTATTTGTTCAATTTAAGCATGTTTTAAAAAGGGAAATAATGATTCCTGAGAAAACAACTTTCGACTTGCCACTTTCTCCACTTTCTCAACATTTTTTATGAATGTCGTGAAAAGTAGAGTCTTTCAAAAACAATTTTCTTCTTAGCATGTATCCAAGCTCTTAACAGGCTCTCCTTAACCTCTGTCAACACATATACAAGATGACAAAGTCTTTGCATTCTTAAAAATGAATTCGGGGCGTTTAACATGCTGGATCACAAAATTCTTTTGAATATTTTGCACCGCGTCGTGGCCTTGTCTTTGAATGGTTTTCTTCTTGCTTGGAAAAATTAAAACAAAACGTAAGCATTTGTTGAGACCCTTGGCGGATCTAAGGTTCTCATCCACGGCTTACCGCAAGGATCTGTTCTGGGGCCCCTATTGTTCTTAATCTATGTCAATTCAATCCTCAGTCTTCCCTTTGAATGTTAAATTGTAGCTTTTGCTAATGACACCAGATCTCAATCGTTGGATCTTCATTCTTCTCGCTTAGTGACCTCGATCACTGAATAGCTCGTAAAGTTCGTTGTAATATCTTCTGCTCCACTGACCATCTTTGCAGGCGGGATCAAAAAATACCCGAAGAATTTTCTTCTCAAACTAGGCTGCTTTGAATTCTTCGGGTATTTTTTGATCCCGCCTGCAAAGATGGTGAGTGGAGGAGAAGACACCGCTTTTGACAAAGCCCATGCCTCGGCGCTATATAGCTGGACTGGGACGATCAACGTCTTAGAGAGGGTTACTTTGGTTGTTCGAGAGAGGGTTTTGTTTATCAATTGCTTTCTAACCCGAAAGAAACACCGATTGGCAAGAGTTATTCTTCGTTTGACTTCAGCGCTGGGATCGTTGTCTGAGTTGATAGCGGTTCCTAGGTAGACAAAGTCATGGATTTATTTGTACCACAAAAAACTACAAAAACAACATTAATGCATGGCCTAAGCCATCTGCCAGTTAGCAATTTTCCAATTTACAAGTAATTTCATGTATGCCTATTTATTCGAAGATCAATTGATCTTGGGTCATTGACAAGCTTTAAAAACTTCCATTTCTTATTTTTTCACGGTATGCTAATCCAAGTTTACAGTACTGCTAAATGTTTGCAACATTCATTCATTTAGAAGTGAAATAATCTGCTCGTCATCCAGAAAGTCGAGGTCGAAAAGAAGTCTTCCTACTTCTCGAAGGATAGGACAACAGTCAATGAAATGAAGCACATCCTCTCTTACTCTTAAATTGCATACATCGCAACAAAGTGGTTGATCGTCTCTATAAGGTATGAAGCTTAGCACAAATACTTCACTTCTAGCTCTTCCCATCAGCGAAATTTTATTAATGCGGTTTCCATCTCGGAAGTTGTAGTTACGTCTGCTATAGACTGACTTGTGTAAAGATCCATAGACTGATCTGACCTGACTGACCCTACATTTCTCATCTACCTCGTCGATCACCTCGTAGAGGGTCTTGTTCCAAGCATTTAACATCGAGGTGTCTAGGTGGAGTCCAAAATTCTTGAGACATTTCCATCCATTTGCTATACCAATAGACCTTATTGTATATGATCTTCAAGGCAGCTTTTTTGGGAAGGCGCACGATTAACACCTTTAGAAAAGTGGTGGCAATCATGTCTCTAGCATAATTATATAATTAGGCTGGACAGCGGTAAGCGAAAACTCTTTTAACGTAAAATCTGAGCAGTTGCTCCGCCGTTTCATATTTTACACGACCCCACACTGGTGCAGCATAAAGGAGAGTAGTTTCAACTGTAGTCCCAAGCGGGTTTATTTCTTGATTGCTGGAAATATTCCTGTATAACTCCAACTCATAAAGACGGGCCTGAACGAATTATTGAAAACTATAGGCCAAGAAATGCAGATCAGAGACAGCCACCACCTTTTTGTGGATTTCAAGACCGCATATGACAGCGTGCATAGGGACGAGCTATACAACGCCATGTCTAGTTTTGACATTCCTGCCAAACCCGTCCGACTGAGCAGGGTGACGATGGAGAACTCTCGCTGCTCCATCAAGGTCGGTATTGAACTCACCGAGACCTTCAATGTAGAAGGAGTTTGTAGACAAGGCGACGCGCTGTCACGCGACTTCTTTAACATCATCCTGGAGAAGACCGTGCATGACTCACACGCCAACACTAGAGGCTCGATCTTCCAGAAGTCCGTACAACTGTTAGCATACGCGGACGACATTGACGTGATTGGCAGAACACAGCGAGCCGTCACTGAGGCGTTTGCTGACATTGAGGCGGAAGCGGCTAAAATGGGTCTATCGGTGAATGAGTGCAAAACGAAGTAAGTGCTGTCATCAAGAAAGGACGCACAAGACCGACGTCTTCGACAAAGCGTCACAATGGGCAGCTATAACTTCGAGGTAGTCGAGAACTTCGTCTACCTCGGCTCGACAGTAAACAGGACAAACAACACCAGAACCGAGATCAAACGCAGAGTAACTTTTGCCACCCGCTGTTTCTATGGGCTCAAGAGGCAATTGAGTAGTAGAGTCATCTCTCGAAGGACCAAGCTGACTTTATACAAGACCTTGATCATCCCAGTCCTGCGGCGCGGAGGCATGGACAATCTCAAAAGCGGATGAGGAAGTCCTTGGTATCTTCGAGAGAAAAGCTCTGCGTGCGATCTTTGGTCCTGTTTCCGCTGAGGGTTTCTGGAGGAGAAGATTGAACCATGAACTGTACGGGCTGTACAGCGACATGAATCTAGTCAGGCGTCTTCAGATCCAACGCCTAAGATGGCTGGGCCATGTAGAGTGTATGGACAACTCAGAGAGTCTTCGACTCCGAACCCGTGGGACAACGCAACAGAGGACGCCTGCGTTTAAGGTGGCGCACCGAGGTGGAGAAGAACCTCAACCAACTTGGCGCGCGACACTGGACACAGCTAGCGAGAGACCGTGCTAGCTGGAGAAGCTTGTTGGTTGAGGCCCAGGTCCACCCCGGACTGTAGTGCCAAATAAAGATGAAGAAAGAACCACGAGTTTCCAAGGATAACAATACTCTTGTGGTATACATATACATAAGCTGAAGAGCATCTGGAGAGCTAGCGATCATGACGGTTTCATCGGCAAATAGCGGGGCCTGCATAATTGACCCCACCGGGCAAATAATCAACAAAATCATCCACAAACAGAGCAAACAAATCAGGACCTAAAGTACATCCTTGTCTTACAGCCCTTCCTTCATAAACCACTAAGAGAGCTACTCCCTATTAAAAACTGCTGCTCTAGTTGAGGAGTAAAGACTTTGTAATATGTGCGGCCCTACAGCCCGCAGAGGGCCACGGCCCAACTTCTCAACAACCACTCCTGCTGTGTGTGCTATTATTCTGTCACGAGGGGACGAGACCTACAGTTCGATGCCGACTCCGAACGGCCAAGCTTTGAGAAGCTTTTTCTAGACAGTTATTACTCTTTGAGCATTGTCAGTGACTCGAAGGAGTTGGGACGGTGAAAATTATTTTTGGCCAGCCGGTAATTGATCCCAGGCAGCGAGGTTAAGTAGTGGTAGACGCACATACCCACACTGCCGCGGACACCACCAAAGACTTTGTAATACTCGTTTCAGAATTTCAGAGACATCCCCATTCTATAGAGCCTATAAAACGGAGCATTTCGATCCACGGTGTCAAATGCTGTCTAAAAATCGACGAAGAAGGCGTACACTTTTTTGGAGGATGCCGCAACACTTCTCAGAACAAACATATGGTCCGCAGTAGAATATCCTGCCCTGTCGTTTCAATAGATGCTGTCATACGCGGCCTTGAAAACGATATAATCAAGCTGTTTTCCAAATTAGCCGTAGTGTAGGTTTGATCGATGGTTTCCTGGCCTAAGGCCACACTAAAGTGGACCGACAAGGTTGTAGACCATCGACTTTATGGTCCACACAACATGACAGATAAAGTCCACCACGCGATGTTCAGAACAGTCATCAGCCTCCTTTTTGTAGATCGGGCAACAATACAGAGGTTCGATTCATCGGGCATGCTTTCCTCCGACCAAGTCTTAGGGATGAGTTGGTACATGCTCTTTACCAAGTTACCGCCTGTCTTTGTGAAAGGCTCGGCCAGTAGGCCGTAAGCTCCAGCAGCCTTGTTTCTGTTTAGATATGGCTATCTGCCGTCGCGGTCCCTTTCATTCAACTTGAATGGGTGACTCTGCCTGACAGCGGAATTCGTTTCAGAAATGCCTCCTCCACGTGCTCAGTTCCCTTGATCGCTGCCGCGACTATTGGCAGCCGCTTCAGTGATTCCGACAACGGTGATTGTTTGTGCTGATGCCTCATTGCGTAGAAATCAAGCAATTAACAAATAAAACCATTCCCCATCACTGCCAAGGCCATCAACTCCCATTTCATTAACGATGATTTGATGAAGCCCAATTCGGCGACTGGCGCCCAACAGTCGGCACCCGCAATCAGCCTGATGATGCTTTCGGCCGAATCAGCTAATCGCTTAGTTGTCACCCAAGCAAACATCAATCAGAAATGCATTTGAAATGTTGCTCATATTTTTTCATGTATTCCCGCCAAACGCTAAATCAATCCGAATATTTGCCATCAAGGAAAACCTGACATCGATGTTTGCGCAAGCAATTAAGGCCCCTCCATCGTCGGTCGCTGGGTTCTATTCTGTCGGCGAGTTGGATTTCCCCGGTTGCTCTGATCCATTACGGGTCGCAGCTCACAGTGGAATGCCGGCAACTACAAATATTTGCGTGTTTACTTTCAGACTCCATTGCTGTCACAACAACCAGGAAGACGCAGTTTGTCGCTGAAGTGCCATCGAAGGGGGGAAGGCGGACCTCGAGACTAGGTTACGAGACGTGTGGAATATGTTTGCCATCGCCCATCTGCTGGTGGCGGTCATAAGCCTGAGCGCTCACTTGTGCAGCGCGGATAAGGTGTCCACTTTGTCAGCGGCTCGCCTCAATGTGACATGCGGCGAGCTGTGCGAGCAGAGCGCGGCTGCGCACGACCAGTTCTTCGTGCGAGAGTTCAATGAGACGAAGCACATGCCCGTGGCCCCGAAGCCGGTGCGCCCAGAGGATCGGCAGGACGCAGGCAGCCAGGACACCTCGCAGACCTCGAATCGTCACCCCGGAGCGACTTCGATTATTTTTGGTCTGTCAAAAATAGCAAGCGAAGCGTATCTGAGCGAGCAGTGCTTCAGCGAGTTCAAGTCAATCGAGAAGGGCATCATCCAGAGGGAGCCGTGGGCCATAAAAGGTAAGCACTTGAAGAAATACCGTCGATCTTGTGAATTGAGTCGGTCCTCCCTTTTCAGTTCTCGACGCATCGGGCACCAAGCTGCCGGGGTTCATCTGGGGACACAACTACTGGCTGGGAAGCCGGGAGGCGTGTGGAACTGTCCAGAGCCCGGTTGGAGTGACCTTGTCCAGCCGGTTCGAGCGGAATATGAAGGAAGGGATCATGAAGCAGACGGCACCTTTCGACATGGACTACCGGGTGGTGTATGTGAAACACAACTCGCCGTGGCAAGTGGAGGTGCACTTCATGACCGAGAGAATCATCCACGTGGGCTTGTGCCTGCCCGCGTCGTGCTCGTCGCCCGAGATCCAGAACCTCACTCAGTCCCTCCTGGACGAGAACATCCTCGAGGACAGCGACATCTACGACATCCAGCCCGAGGTTATGTACATCAAGGACCTCAAGCTCAAGGACAGCTTCTTCGAGAAGACGAGTCTGAAGATCGTCACCGGCGTGCTGGTCTTCACACTGGCGATGATGATCGCTGCGAGATTCCTCACGGACGACGAGGAAGCGGCCAACAAGAAGGACGAGGGCACGTTCTCGGGCCTGGTGACGTTCGTCAAGTGCTTCGACATTCCCAGCAACGCCCATGCTCTGTTCACCGTCAAGGAAACCGCGCCGAACTCAATTCCCGTGATAAACGGCCTCCGGTCAGTGTGCTGCTGCTGGGTGCTGATGTTCCATATCCTGTGGTACATGTACTTCACCTTGAACAATAAGGTGTTCCTCCTGAATTACAGCGAGCAGATGTTCTACCAGTACGTCGCCACAACACCGCTGCTGGTTGACCTGTTCTTCACCATAAGGTAGGTGGCTGGGACAAGTGGTTTCCGCAAAAACTAAGCCTTGACGCTTTTAGTGGATTCCTTCAGACATACAACTTCATGAAGAACGAGAAGCGCCTGGAGGAGATCCGCCAGAGCTCGCTGGCGCAGAACGCCAAGGCCTTCGGGAAGATGCTGTTCCACCGATACTTGAGGTAGGTTCCGAAGAGCAGCCTGAGCCGAGTTCACGTCTCATTCCTCATTTCCTTCCAGACTCACACCCCTCTACCTAGTCATGATGGGAGTGGGTGAAGTGTTCACAGCCTATTCGGAGGACGTCTCCGTGTTCCACATCCACGACCGGCTCGACCTGATTTGCGCCGACAACTGGTGGAGGAACATCATCTTCATTCAGAGCTTCTTCAAGCACGAGGAACTGTGCCTCAACTGGACCTGGTCGCTGTCCTGTGAAATGCTCTTCTTCTGCCTGATATCCGTGCTCATGTTCGTCTACACCAAGTAAGTCATTCCCTGTCCACCCCCCCCGACAGAGTGCTCATTCAACTTTCGCTCCTTCTCCAGGCATCCTCGCGCAGTCAGGAACATCACCGGCGGCATGCTCCTGGCGTCCACCGCATGGACGTTCTACGTCGGAATCGCGGACGGATTCCAGCTCTCGTTCGACGTGGCCAACCACCTCGGCACGCAGCTCTACATCAGCCCTTTCGTGCGGATAATGACGTACCTGGTGGGCGTCATAACCGGGTGGTGGCTGGCGCAGAACAAGGGCCAGTTCGAGATGGGAGCGACCGTCGAGAAGTGGATTTGGAACATAATAGCCGTCGTCTTCTGGATCTGCATGTTCTCCACGAGCAACCGCGCCATGTCACCCCTAAAGACAATCTGCCTGTACGTCTTTGGACGGTTGTACATGGCGCTGGCGTGCTGCTGGCTGATCGTTGGCAGCGCCACCGGGCGCGGCACTTGGTGGTCGAGGGCGCTGGAGCACAAGCTCTTCCAGCACTTCAACCGGCTCTCGTACGCCATCTATCTCCTCAACCCCTTTGTGATTTCCGTCGTGTACAATCTGTCCAAGACCAGCTCAGTCCTTGACCCCCTGCAGATGGTAAGTGTCCCAGACCCGCGGCAGGAATGACAACCCGACAGAGGCAGTAATTGGGGTTCTATCTTTTCAGTGCGTCATGACCTGTGGCTTCATTCTGATCGTCTACCTCGCGTCGATACCATTCTCCCTGGCCTTCGAGATGCCCTACAACAACTGGTCGTCTGCCCTGACGAAGAACTCGAAGAAGCTGAAGGCTGCCTAGGAACGAGACGCCCTACGTCAGCTGGAGTCTCTTGTATTTATTCATAGATCTAATCGATGCTTGCTTGTAAATATGCTAGGTTTGTGTGCGTGCGTGCGTGCAATGTGCGGTGTGTGATTTTGTCCATGTAGGCTGTAAGTTATCATCCAGGGAACCCTCACCAAATAGAAGTGTTTCATCCTCATTCACCGGTGATGTCTAGTTAGAGTCTAATATATGTATTCTTGTGTACTTACTTGTAGCTACTTGTGGAAGGCTAAGGCCATTTTGTGGGGCAAGGGGACGCTGCGAGCTCCTTGAATTCGA
Organism: Eristalis intricaria; assembly: GCA_964034865.1. Lineage (NCBI taxonomy): Eukaryota > Metazoa > Arthropoda > Insecta > Diptera > Syrphidae > Eristalis > Eristalis intricaria. Next base: position 58,410,145 of record OZ035877.1, on the reverse strand, counting down.
TTGTAAACTTATTTAAAAATAAATTAAAAATGTTACCAAAGGCAAGTGTGTTTATTACTTGTTGTAAACGTGTCTGAATGGAGCTGAAGGGCCGAAAGTGCGCAATAGTACAGTGGACTCTGCCCAAGTTGATCGAGGGATACCATGATTTGTTCGAGTTGGAGAGTGTTTGACTTAGATAGAGGTTTTTTTATGGAAAATTGAGGGGAATGTATCGAGTTTGGGAGAGTCCACTGCATTACTAAAACAAGAGAACAGCAAAACCGGACAACCAGTTCGGAGTTAGGGCGGGGCATGGCACCACACATGCCGCGTCAAAGCTGGTATCCGACATTCAATGGAATAAAAATAAAAGACAATGTACGGGTGCCTGTCTGATCGACTTAGAGAAGGCGTTCGACACCGTTTGGCTAGAGGGCCTTTTCCTTAAGCTCGTCAGACTTGGCTTACATAAAACATTGCTATACATGATAGATGACACGATAACAGGTAGAAAGTTCGTCGTATAAAGTGGCGGCGTAACTTCTACCACTGTTTTTAATATCAATAATGGTCTACAGCTGGGGGCTGTTGGTTCCCCGATATTGTTTGCTATTTTCACTGCAGATCTCCTAAGGACTATGCCGCCCCTAATCGCGCATGCCGATGAGTTAAGCTGCGTTTTTTGCAAGCGTATACACGCCTAAATTTCAATTTGCATGTAAAATACACTAACAACAAGTCCTATATCCGCTAAACTTACTCATCATATCTATCGCCGCTTAAGAAATAAGTGCGGATAAAAACAATGCTTCCAATCATTACTGTCTGTGTGTTTATACCTGAATTCATTCATCATTGTTTAGGTTGCTGTATGTGGTTTACATCTGCAAGTTTGGTTGATGTATTAGATCATTTTTAATTTTGTTGGCTTCCATAAGTATGCAATTTTTGGTATACTCAGAGTGTCTCTGCTATACATTCCGTTTGGGCCTCGTTATCTATTCTTTTCATTTGATGCAAATTGTTTTTATTTTATAATTATTAAGTGTTTTTGCTTTTAAAGTGATGGTCACGTACGTGGTTTAAAGTACACAGTCACAAAACGAAGATTGTGACCATCAAAGATCACAAATCATCTTCCACGACTACCCCCCTGACTGCTTAGCAAATGTCATAAATGTCGTCGGTGCTGCCAAGATTTTATGATGAATCATTAAGCGCCGATGATCCTTTTTTTGTGCACTTCAAAATTAAGCGTTGCAAAAAAACACAGCCTAAGTGGCGTACAGATCGGGTCCGAATGTAGAAGTCTTTAATACCTTGTTGCAACGTGACTGTGACAATACTTTGACATATTGCGATTAATGGAAGCTCCATATCAACTGCCAGAAGTGTGAAACTGTTCTTTTCCGCACCCCGCTGGCCATGGCCTCAAGGGATACGCGCGTAAACTGGAAGAAGCTCGGCATAGTTGACCCCCAGGAGTAACATGCTATATAAAACATGTTAGCTACTGAAACATCCGTTTCGTTGCTTCTGGCAATGCCTTGAACAGCATCACGCGACAACTCAATGCATACCAGCATCCATGCATAAGAACCGTTACAGAAGCCAAGCCAACTCTTTGCTCTCTTTCCAAATATCAAAGCGTCCTATCCATCAATCATGATTGGCTGTCAAGATCACGCGAGTTTCAACGACGCTAACGAAATCCAAGCTGTAACGGCTTATTTTGAGAGATGCATCAAGCAAGTAAGCATTCTTGGCGTCACTTCAGTTTTGATCGCAGACGTGTAAGGATCGTTACACAAAACAACTAAGTCCATTGTATTACAAAATCTTAAGTTTATTTTGTTTAAATATAATCTCTAATATATATATAAAAACCAAAAAAGTTGTTTTACTTGAATCATAACTCAGGGTCAGCCGTTAGCCGTGCAAACTGTAGTTAGATATCTTGGCATTTGGTTGGATCATTTCTGTATTTTAACAAACATATAGAGAAGGCTTTGACCAATGCTAGAAAAGCCTTTGCTGTGGCAAGTAAGCTGTTGTACAGCGTCCAACTTGATACCACGGTGAAGGTAATCGGCTACGTGGCCCTTATGAGGCCAGTCATGGTGTATGGTTATCCCCTGTGGTTCAACGTGAGTCCTTCCCAGATGGAAAAGATGAGGGTGTTCGAGAGACGGTGTCTTACGAATTGTCTCCGCTTGTATCGAACACCCGAGTCTGAGCACAAGAAGTACTATGCTAACGAGGTCCTGTACAACAGGGCAAACGTGAAGAGGATAGACAATTTTATCACATTGCAAGAAGTATGACTTCTACCAACAGTCTGATCTTCGGGGCTTACTATCCGAATTAGATGGACCATGAGAGGGTGCGCCACAACGGCTTTGTCCCACCTGAAGCGTTCCTCTATTTAGATTCGATCGGCTTGATCCAGGACATGGAAGGATATCCTGTAATCTACCACGCGATGCGCCGAACAGTTGACAGGCGACTCCTCTACGAATCGGATGTCGTCCGCGAACACGAAGATTTTCTCCAGCTCAGTAGAGCGATCCCTTCTAGAGACAGGAGAGAGAGTGATAAGGAGCGGCACTTCCTTTGGTGGTTACACCAGAACCAGTCTCCGCCTTCGCCGCCCTGCCTTTATAATATTTATATATATATATTATATAATATTAAGCGTTTAGTTGGTATAAGGGCCCACTTACCTAAAAATAAAAGAATAATAAATAAAAAGCAAAAAAAAGGTGCACAAGGGCGTGTGGATTATATACATTTTATGTTTATACATGTACATTATGTACAGGTATGTTACGCATATACATTATATACACGCCCTTGTGTGCACGTCCGTAGTATTACGGACATAGATTAAGTTAGATTAAGTTTTTTTTTAATAGGTAATAGGGTTTAGATTTAGATTTAGGTTAGGTAAAAATAAGAATGTATAGAGCGCCAAGTTTTTCTTAGTTTTCTTGGCCAGTAAGTCTTGAACAATAAAGTCTGTCCTAAGGACAGAAAAAAAACAATAGTTTAGACGCGGAAAGGCAAAAAGTAAGTTAGATTAGAATATTTTAGAGTATCTGTAAGATAGAATTAAGTACATGAATTGTTAGATATTCATCAGTGATTTTAAGTCATTTTTGTCTAGTATAAGTTATCCTGAGAATTAAATAAAAATGAAATTAAAAAAAAATCAAGAGAACAGCATTTAAGCGCTTGGTTTTGACTTTAGAAATCCATGCATCAAGCATTAGCCTGTTCGTAAGTCCGGTTGACAACCTCCAAACCAAAAAATGTAGTTTGGGTGACCCACCAGCGAACGCAGTTTTGTTGATGACAAACACAGCTTTACAACAAATATGGGCTTCAATTTGAACAACACTGAAAAATTATACTTTTCGTCTATGAATACAAAGAACACATAGGGTAAGCTACCCTAATTCGAACCCCCCCTACCCCCCCAATAGCGAGCCCCCTTCATGAATTTTGTCCAAAATCTAAGCCCCTGCTATTCAGACAATAACGGTATTTTAACAGAAAAAATCTATCATATCTTGTCTTTGTATCTTAAAATTCATTTGCAGGTAATTCGTCCTCAGTTGGTAAGGAAAATTCAAAGTGTTCAGTAGTGTAAATCAGTGTAATTTGTGAAATTTCTTAAGAAACTATAAACTTTGACTATTTATTTAATTTTTAGTTACCTAATTAAGGCTTAATGTACATTTTATTATTTCAAAAGCAAAAGTAAGAAAGAATAGTTGGGGGCCCGTTATTGGGACGAAAAAATGAGTAAATCCAATGAAGAGCCCTCCCCGGCTCTAACAAAAAATAATCAAGGTCCAGTAACGAGCGCGCCTAGTTGTCAACTAAAAAATTAAAATACGGCATTTTATGTAGATAGACTTTTTCATCATCTTCTGACCCGCATGATCCACTAAAAGGGTCACGGTGGTAAGCCACGCACGAGAGATCTCCAGGCAACTCGATCCTCCGCCATCGAGTCTAACTCATTAGGGGTTATGCCCAAGCGTAACTAGGCGAGCTTATGGACTTGATTCAACCACCTCATCCTGGGTCTGCCAAGTGGTTGGTACCTAATGGAATCGCATTCAAAGCCCGCCTCGGAAGTCGTGATGGTGGGAACATACGTGCTACGTGACCAAACCAACGAAGCACAGATCTTTCCGTTCGTGGAAGCAGCTGCTCAACGTTGAATTTCTCGCGCACTATCGTGCTTCTCACCCTATCCAGGCGAATAATTTCCACAACAGCACGAAGAAATCTCATTGCAGCAGCGTGTATTTCGCGATCTTATTCTTTCGGTCATTACCTAAATTTCATGACCATAGGTGAGAGTTGGAACAAATACTAAGTTGAAAACTGCTAACTTGGCTTTCACACTAAGCTCGGCCTTATGATTACAGATCTCCCAAGCTGTGTCAAAACTGGCCCAGCTTGACCAATCCTACAGGAATGTTCAGCATTACTCCTCCCATCACTGGAAGTGAAGAAGACCCCGAGATACTTGAACTTATCCACCTGCTTCAATGGGACTCCACTAACATGTAGAGTGCATTGAACAGGCGTTCTGGAAATTACCAGAACCTCTGATTTGTCCACGTTAACCTTCATCCCAGAATCAGCACATACGGCCACACACCTATCGAGAGCGCGCTTGAATTCCGTCTGGGAAGATGTGAGGATAACTAAAGAGAAGATAACTTACCCTTGACTCTCCCAATGTGAAAAATTCCTCGCCCGGCTGCGCTGCAACAACCAGTCCATATAAACAATGAAAAGAAGAGGTGACAAGACGCACCCTTGACGAAGTCCAACACCCACAGTGAAAGGTATTGATTTAGCACCGATAACCCGAACACAACTGCTACAGTTTGTGTAAAGAGTTATTTATGTTTTCACAACCAAGACACTGCAATTTTTGCCCGACCGTCCTAGATTGACAGTCTTAGATTCAAGATCAAATTAGATATTTATAAAAACCAGTCAACGGGTACATTTTAATTGTCCTATTTGTTGTTGTTTTGTGATTCGTACAACATCATATAGTACAAGGTACCAATTTTTGTTTTTCTATACTTTATCATTATTTTTAAGTTATACTTTTTTAACGTGTAAATACATATGTATAAATATTTTCATAATTAACATTTCAAATAAAATTATGTTTTGGAGCTATGATTTGTCCATTGTTACACCCGTTGGTTATTTATTTAAAACCCATTTATTTATCAACAAGATAAGAATGGACGCAAATATACTCATAATTGTTAATTTTGTATGTTTTTGACAAATTTTTGTCGAGATAATTTATTTATTTTTAAAATAACCATGATTTCATTTGTATGCTACGATTTGTAAGGGGGGCTGGAATTAGGAACAGGGGGCTCGGTACTGGCTTATGTCTCATTTTCTACTTTGATTATATTTATTAAATTTGAATCGTTTACTTAAAAAAAGTTGCTTTGTGTTTATATCAAACAGTAATACATCAAGCTTTTTCTTAACATTAATACTCTTTGAGCATTGTCAGTGACTCGAAAGAGGTGGAGCCGTGAATTATGAAAGGTGGAAAATTCGGGTATTGAACCTGACACCCTCTGCCAAGGAGTCGACGAACTAACCCACTACGCCACGACGAACCACTTAAATAACGAAATAAACTCAAAAACAAAACATAATCATAGTAATTACGTGGGAGGTTTAAGCTGTGAAAAAAGAGCGGTTTGTTTACTTTTGAGCATTTTTAATTTTTTGAATTAAATCCCGCAAAATAAGCGATTTGTCATACTGTGGAACGTGCCGTGGAAGAACTTTCACGGCGATTGGTCTCAAAGTCAATGAGAACAATACGAAATGAATGCTGCCGCGAAAGAATCGTTTCGTCACACACCACTTGGGACAAAACATCACTATTGACAGTTAAAATATTGGGGCAGTCAAGCAGTTTGCCTTCCTCGGGGCGAACACGAACTCCGCAAAGGACATCGTAGTGTAGAATCGCCCTTGGCAACCGCAGCTACCGGCGAGGAAGCAGAAGACACACTCTACTAGCTGTACAAGGACATGGACGTGTCCCGAAAACTTAAGTCCATCGCCGAGCCAAATCAAGTGCAGGGACCTAAATGCATAAGCTGAGAGGGTCTTCGAATCCGAGCCTCCTGGTTCGAGAAGGAGAGGAAGACCGAATCACCGAGTAATCGCGGATGCAAGACAGCTTGGTCTTGATGACTGGAAGCAGCGTGCCCAGGACCGTCAGGAATGGAAAGCAGCTATCGCTCAGGCTCGGACCCTGCATGGGTCGTCTGCCTGATAAGTAAGTAAGTAAGTAATTAAATATATAATAATAAAATATTTCTTCTTTAATCTTAGCTGGAGCATTGTTGTCCATGCGCTCGATGTGGCCGACTGGACTGGTAAAATAAGGGTTTTGTAGAGCATGATCTTAGTTCTTCGAGTCAGCAGTTGTTTTGACAAAACGAAGTAACACCGGTTGCCAAAGGCGGTTCTACGTCGGATCTCCACTGTGATGTCGTTCATGGAGTTAACGTTTGCCCCGATGTAGACACTCCTTTACTACCTCGAAATTATATATTTAATTACATATGTTTAAGTTTAAGTATTAAAAGTTTCTTTTCATTTAAATAAAAAGGACTAAAATAGTAATAATTAGTTTCTTATGTGCCAATTATGATTTTGATCGCCTGATTCCTAAATTTGTTTTATTAAAAAATTTAAGAAATTGTTTTGAGCAAAAAAAAAAGAGATGTTTCTTTGCAGCGGCGGCGCACTGTCAGTTTCTTCTTAAAATCTTCTTATTTTTTCTAGTTTAGTCGGTTATTCTTGAGAAATCGTTATGCGAGTATTTTTTAAAGCTAACTGTCAAAATGCAAATGCCTTCTTGATCTGCATTCTTCTGCTTATTCAGAACAACTCCAAGGGGAATGTTTGCGTCTTGATGTTGAAGAAAATTTTTACAGAGCCCACGCCTTTGCGAAGACATCGAAAACTTGAGTAAACCGTCACCACAATCACTGTGGCCTACAATTAGGAGTCCAATTTTCTTTAAAAGACCACTCATTTCACCAGCGAAGTAAAACGATTTTGTGTAAGTGGATGTTGGTAGGCGGACTGTATCTTGCAATTCAAGTTTATTGCCAATCAAACATTCACCTTCTTTGATTCCGAACCTGCGAAACAACCACGCAATAGAGGCCGTTCGCGTCTAAGGTGGCGCACATAAGCGGAGGACCACCTCAACCAACTTGGAGTGCGTAACTGGAAGCAGCTTGCAAGAGATCACACTAAATGGAGAGGCTTGTTGGGTGAGGCACAAGTCCTCTCAAGTCTGTAGCGGCACATAAAGAAGATAAAGATACATTAACCTACATTACTGCCTGATAAGTCAAATATTGTTGAAAGTTAGATTTTTTTTCAAATACATATGTGAGCACAGATTGAGAAATCCATTTCTTTAATTTTTTTCTCAACAACATAGACAAACTGTTAAAAGTCGATAAACGGTTAATTCATGCACGGCTTTGTCCAATTTTAAACCACTTCCATTTGCTTGAAATCTTGTATCGACTCAGGGAATCATTGCAAAATTGAAGGCCAGACGATGATATCCATCTCAAGCCCCACCAACAACGGTTTTTTCAAATTTCACTTTCACTTATCCACTTTTTACGTCAACTCAGCTGCAAGTTGGTAGGTTCCACAAGGAGACTTATTTGCGATTTGATCTGTAATCATTTGGAAAAACAAATCGAAGGCCCAAGTTGCAATTAAGGAATTGATGGCCTTATCAAGCTGACCTGCTCCCAAGAGTTACTCTTTGCATTATCGTTCGTGGAGTTTGCTAGTGCTAAGGTGGCTTACATCGTGGCTAAGGTAAGCCAGCTAATCAAGTCAATTGAAGATTTTGTCATAAAATTCTTGGAAAACATTTATTCTTTACTAGGCTCTCTCGTCGTCAAAATTCGACCACCATCAGGGATAATGCAAGGAGACAATTTGACAGGCACTAAAATTGTAAATATGTTGTAAAATAACATAATTTTGTACCAAGGTTCTACCACAGATAAAAGGGCTGCATAGATATCGCACGCGGAGTAAGAAAAACGTCACGTTTTCATTCGAATGGGATTTGCTACTACGTCCCAGTTTGATCGATCCTGTTCGAATCATGCATAATACATGATGTTCTTTCAAGTTTTGTTGGATCAACACATTGGTAGTTGCAAGAAAACGGAAGGAACGAGTTGTGAGGGAGATCAGGAGAATCATGAAAAGGGTTCTTGGGAATTCCTCTAACAGCGCGCGGGTGTATGCCAAAATACACAGCTGGGTTTGTGTATGCATCCATACATAGATTGAGTATGAGAAAGCAAAAAACGGGCAAACATGTATTTGTTCGTTGGCGAGATCGATTGAGACCTCAAGCAAAATAAGGGTACCAGCAAAATGAAATATGAAAAAATGAGTGTATAACGAAGTTACAACACAGAATGGAGTTGAGACGGGACAGAGAATGGAGTTGACGGATGGTTTGATGCAACAACCCTCTGTAGGGCATCTTTTAGACTCTATCATCTGTGGTTCTACACCACCGTTTGTACAAAAGATTGTGCTCATATATGCAAAATGGTGTTTGGTGCAACGCTGTATAAGTGTACGACAAAAATGGGCAGCACGCGTTTATATAATGATAATGATTTTTTTTTGTTACTTGGTGAAGATATTCACTATGTGACCCGTGTCCACATAAGCTGCGTTTTTTTGCAAGCGTATATACGCGTAAATTTCAATTTGCATGTAAGATACACTAACAACAAGTCATATACGCTTAAGTTACGCATCATATCTATCGCCGCTTAAGAAATAAGCGCGGATAAAAAGAATGCTTCCAATCATTAATTTCTGTGTGTTCATTCCTGAATTCATTCATTCATTGTTTAGGTTGCTGTATGTGGCTTACACCTGCAGGTTTGGTTGATGTATTAGATCATTTTTCAATTTTTTGGCATCCATAAGTATGCAATGTTTGGTATACTCAGAGTGTCTCTGATATACATTCCGTTTGAGCCTCGTTATCTATTCTTTTCATTTGATGCAAATTGTTTTTATTTTATAATTATTAAGTGTTTTTGCTTTTAAAGTGAGGGTCACGCTACACAATCGCAAACTGAAAATTGTGCCCATTAACGATTAACTATCACCTTCCACGACTACACCCCTGACTGCTTAGCAATTGTCATAAATACCGTCAGTGCTGCCAAGATTATATGATGAATTATTAAGCACCGATGATCCGTTTTTTTTGTGCAATTATAATTTAAGCGTATATACGCTTGCAAAAAAACACACTTAATGTTATCCAGACCTACAAACTATTAATTCTATATGCTCCACAGATTGTTTTGCATATCTTTAGGCGAATGCAAATGAAGTCAGCAGTCTCCATCAAATGTGAGTACCGATGATTGCCTATGCTTCTAGATGATTATTAATACAACCCAACAAATGTAACCACGTGTCAACTTAACCAGTCCTTGTGCACTTAGGGTACAAAGTTTGTACCTTTGGCGTATCAGTTCGTAATAAAATAAAAACCTGATTTCAAACCGTTTTTTCATACCAGCTTTTAATCATTAGAAGGCCTTAACAATGACATAATTGGTGCATTTTAAATTTTAATTGACTCAACTGGTGACACTGTACAGGTGCAATCAGCGGTTATTTCTCACTTTGCACTGGCTGTGGAGGCTCTGGAACTAGCTTGAAGTAAAAGGTCAAGGTTGCTGCGTGATGTTGTTCGTTATTTTCATAGAGACTTTTTGCAGTCAATCATGTCCTTGTCTTTTGGTAGTACATCCCTATAGTTTTGGCCTGATCTTCTCTGGAATTGTGTTGAAAAAATTGTATAAGTTCTCCTTTTCTTCTTCTTCTTCTTCTTTGTGTTTCATTACATTTTGGCATGAACCTGGCCCTTAAGCAAACTGTCCTCTCCAGTTATCGCGGTATGTGGATTGGATAGTTGACAAAAGTGGGCATAGGGAGTTGGTTTAGGTCCATCCCCACTTGTACTTAGACGCGGTTGTTCTCTGTTGCGTTATCCCACAAGTTCGGTTCGAAGACTCTCCGGCTTAGAGCCAGTGCCGTGGCTATTAGTGGTGTGTCAAACCGGATTAAGAAACCTAATTAACTCGCGTTACACCTAAACCGACTCAAAACGAGTAAAATTTATTTCAAATCGAATTGACAAAACCGATGGAACGAACCGAATACATGAAAAAAACTGTAGACCATACAACCCGGTGTGAACCGAACCGAAACTAACCCGATACAAAATAGAATTGGACAATACAACTCGATTTACCACATTCCATAATCCATATTTTTTTCTTTCGGTTCCGTTCATCAAACCGAGTTCGTCAACCCGGTTTACAACTCGGTCTGTTTCTATTTTAACCCGGGTTAACTCGGTTTGTAAAACTATAGGTTTGGCACACCACTAGTGGCTATGGGAAAACGGTGCAGTTAAATTTAAAATCGCTTGTGGTGGGATCTGATCTTCGGACGTTCTTACCCAACCAGGTCAACAATTTTATTGTTATCATGATTCTGCTTTAGAACAGTTTATCTCACAAGCTTACATGTACACACATGTAAATGATTTTGGTCATCTCTCATCTCATCTTCTTTTCCTGATGGCGCTACAGTTCGGGGTGTACATGGGCCTCAGCCGACAAGCCTTTCCAGCTAACTCTGTCTCCAATTCCGCACGCCAATATTAATTAGGTTTCTCAAGTTGTGCGCGTCATTGGTTCCGGGGGTGTCCTCTATAGGTTTGTCACATAGACGCGCAGTCGTAGACTCTAAAGACTGAAGAACTGTTCTCCATGGACTCTACGCAAACGCCACAATTTCAGAGAAGATCATATTTCTCCTTTCGTTAGAAATTACCTACCCGAGGTAATACTTGCCTGTCGTAAGACAAGTTAAAGACTAATTATGCTCCATAGAGCCTCTGCGCATTTGTTGGCACTGTGGCTCAAAACCTTCAGAAGACGATTGCAATCAAGCCGAGTCGTGGCCAATGCCAGCTCGAAGCTTAGTGATACCACGATCCGCAGATCTGTGAACAGAGGCACACCGCAGGGTGGTGTACTCTCCCCGCTACTGTGGAATGTAGTGCTCAACGAACTGCTTGTGATACTTGAGGGGACTGGATAGATGATATTGCCATCGCAGTATCTGGGAAATATATCTCCACGATCAGGGATATTATGCAATTTGCCCTATCCAAGCTACTGAAATGGACTAGCGAAAGCAGCCTCCGCAAAAAACAGATCTAGTCCTTTTTACTAGGAAGTTTAAAATCCCTAACTTTGACCCTCCCACAATATGCGGGACCCCCTTAGTGCTAAATTCTTAGGTCTTATATTAGACACGAAGTTAAGATGGAAGCTTAATATACAGGAACGTGTCAAGAAGGCCTCCACGGCTCCCTACTGCTGTAAAAGGTGCATTGGGTGCCAAAGGGGTCACGAATGGTTCACTGGCTATTTACATCAGTAGTCCGACCCATACTGCTGTATGCCGTCGCAATTTGGTGGACCGCATTCGATAAGAGAATCAATATCACTCCACTCGCTAGAGTGCAGAGGATGGCTTGCGTATGCATTAGCGGAGCGCTGAAGACTACCTCTGCCGAAGCACTAAACATACTCCTCAACCTGCCACCGATAGAACTAATTGGCAGACAGACAGCAGCTAGCACGACGATCAGATTAAGATCGCTGAGCTGGAAAGAACTGAAGTCTGGACATTCAACTATCCTCGTAGGTATGCCTCTATACCAATAGATACGGACCTCACTCTGCCTAAACCCCTCTTCGAGAAAAATTTCTCAACCAGCATTCCACCCAGATCTTACTGGGAGTCTGTACACGGGCGCTGGAAGGTCCACTGCGAGTCTTCACGATCGAAGATGGATGCAGTTTGGTGTGGATACAAATATCCAGCTATCTTTTCGACTACCTAATCATTGTAGCGTCTTTCAGGGTGAAACTAAAGCGATTAAGGAAGCCTTGTCGTGCCTAAAAAAACAGTGTAATTTCACGCACAGATATCGCCATCTGTTCCGATAGCCAGGCAGCGAGTTTAAATCTCTGAAAGCAGTCACTTTCAACTCCAAGACTTCCCTTAATTGCCGCCTGTCTCTTAACGAAATGGCCAAGTATTTTAACATCCAACTTATGTGGGTGCCGGGACACTGTGACATTCCAGAGAATTGCGAAGCGGACGAAAGGGTTCAAATGCTGTACTCTTTCCGGGTGGAGACCCACCCTCCATGCCTATCGCTACTATTAAACATCTGCTAAAGCTTGAAACGCTTGCCCAAACAAACTGCAGGTGGATATCTGGCACAGGATGCCTCATTACCAAACACTCTGGCCTATGATCGATCCCAAACGATCGCTTAGCTTGATCAGATTAAGCAGGCCAAACCTCAGATCCCTTATTGGCGTTCTAACCATTGGAACTCACGCCTCTAGACTAGGCCTTCCTTACAATGATTTCTGTCGAAGCTGCATGAGCGAGGATGAGGAAGAAACTATTGAACACTTGCTATACAGCTGCAGTGCTCTCTCATCCCGTAGATTCAGACTTTTGGGGCCCATTTCTTTGATGATCTGGCTGAACTGAGCAGCATCAGAATCAGCCTTCTTGTTAGCACTAATTGGTACCTATCCCGCGTACCCTGGATCCATGTGGTAACACAATGGGCCTTCCCTTGGCCTAAGTGTGTCTTCTGTCCCTATGCGCGACAGTCAGCCTCCTCAACCTAACCTAACCTAGCCGATGCCAAATTAGCAGACTTCTCCTGTCTCGAACGAAAAAAACAACACCAGATGCGAAGAGCGTTCAACATGAAGCCCGTTGAACAACTCAACAGAGGACGACGAACGACTTCCTACGAAGCCCCCGGTATTTTAATTCGACTTCCACCTTAACCCATATACGCCCGCTATGCCCAAACGAGGGCAGTTAAAGTTATTAATATTTCTGTTTTTAAGTCTGAACAGGTTTACGGCATTCCTTCAGGTGTCCTCGTTTGTGAACGGCGGGCGTATGTGGGTTAAGGTGCAAGTTCAGTTAAAATGCCAGGGGCTTCGCAGGAACCAATTTGACAATCGAATTATTTTAAGCTACACATCGAGGCTCACGCCAGACGAAATCGAGTGTGCAACTAGACGTTCCAAAGTAACGCAAGCCCATCGAGGCATCGAGGCTCACGCTATACATCGAGTGTGAAACCAGACGTCCCCAAGAACCTCAAGTTCGAATTTGCAGTCCTCCTCGTTTAACGGATGCCCTGACTGAGTCTAATCCGCGTTGCTTTCCATTGACAATGTGGAATACAGACCCAATTCCAAAAGCAACATATTTCGAAACATTTTCCAATTAAAAGGGAAAAAAATGCCAGACCCGATCCAACAGTCGCTGGACCGTCCCAAAATCTGTTTACACCGAAAAGGTCTTTCAAACCGAAAAAGTATACACAATTGAACCGCCCCCAAGGTCGGCTTTGCATGCACCAAGTGCCCACAGCCTAGATCAATGTGCAAGGTCGTCGCCTCATCAAGCGTCTATTGTGCACGGCTTCTGGGCGTTTCTACACCGCAGCCACTCAGTCAACACACACGATTCCATTCTCTTCCACATGCCACCACACTGACGCTGTACAAATGTGTCACTGACACTGGCATTATCCGCCGCCAGGGCGATTGATGTAATCGACAGTAAGCCGTGTCCCCTGCCGCGCGAACCCGATAAAAGCGTACACCTTCACGGCGGCTTATGACACATTCAAGTCCTATAGCGGCATCCCACTCAAACCAGAGCTTGAGCCAAAAAAATTGAGTGCCCAGAGGGAGCGCCCTCCGCTGTCAGTCAAGTACTCTCGCACTTACATGCGCAGCTGTGCACCAAGTGGGGCGGTGTAACAAGTTTAATTTACGGCTTCGCGATGTCGGTGGTCATTGAAATGAGTTTGGATGGGTTTTTGTTTTGGATTCGGGATGTTATTGAACCTTGGGTGACAGGTTTAACGTGATCACCGTTTGAATTGGGGATCGTCCAGAACACAAAGGCGGTCGAGAACACCTTCCGCGAACATCGCTGCAAGCTGACGTCACTTGGCGTCATTATGCAACAAACAAAACGCTTGCGCGGGCTGTGTTGATGAATGGCCTGCTAACGGAATTTCGCAATTGGCCAAATTCGAAGGTCAGATATTCAAACGCTGTGATCGTCATCTCACGCGTCTTTATAATTAAATTAACCGACTATTTCGATTTAATTATGTAAGTTCACTTATTGACTCAGTCTCTGATCGATTGGAGTGTCACTTGTCGGTTTCACTTCGGGGCAATGGGTGCACACTTGTGACTTTTGGATTGGGTGGGCTTGCTGGTGGGATATGCTTGTGAATTGGTTGAAGCTGTACTTCTCAGGTTTGCACGGAAGCCTGGTCATTTGGAATTACTTAGCCGATGCGAGGAGGAATTTTGGATGAAATTTGTTTTGAATCTTTAGACAATTACTTGTCCTCACATGCAGCTCTCAAAAGAAGATGATCATGGATAGGTTTTTGATATGACGGCAAAGATTGCATCGCTACATGAGATCACGCTCCAGCTGCAAGTCTTAAATCCAAAGACCTCTTAAGATTACAGAGGAGTAGACCTTTTTTTTCGGTACCCGTACAATCTGGTGGAGGTGAACGAACCATAGCACAAATACGGAATAAGTTTGCAAATTTTAATTAGCCAACAAATTAGAGAAGCGTGGAGAATGACAGCAGACTGCCAGTGTTCAACTCCACTCCAGAGTGACGTCGCTAGTCATCATAGTACAGTACAATCGCGATGTAGCAAAACCTGGAGGGAATTAGAAAAGATTCAATATACCAAGTAGTTCGTGACAATGAGGTTTGTTCTGTGCACAGAGGTTGGGTTGGACTACAAGGCGTTGGGTTGGTACAAGGTAACCCTGACATTACGCATGTAGCTACTCTAGCAATAGCCAAGCTGTGCTTAAGGCCTTGCTCAACCATTTAACCACTCCCAGGATAGTCCAGGAATGCATGTCTTCTCTGAATTTGATCGGCAGTCCAAGTTCCCTGGGACTTGTCTGGGATCCGGACCACCACGTGATCAAGGTAAATGAGATCAAAAGAGGCACTCTCAGGACCTGAAACTGAGCTGGACCATGTTAGGCTTCCATGGATGGTTGGACCTCTCGGGAGCACAACCGAAGCTGACATGACTTTCCAGGATGTAGGGAGACCAAGTGCATGTTCCCAATTGTTTGTAAGCAGTCCAATGACCTTGGCCAAATACTTAAATGATCTTGGCATAAGTGACGAAACCCTCTTCAACGACTGTGGAGAAGTCGAAGACACGCGGGCCACTGTCCCACCTCTTCTCGGATCGAGCGTGTTAATGAGGGCTGATGAGATGAGAGCTGATGATGTAGGATCGATTTCGAAAGCAGAGCATTTCAATGTAAGACCTAACAACAACAGAAATTGAGCGACTTGACTCAGTTGGGAGATAACTGAGTGTGCAGTAGGACGATCAGCGCAGGTCATCAGATCAGGAGAACGACGGATCGATCTCTCGAATGAAAGCTCTGTACATTTCTTTTCTGTTGATAATATATTGACATTAATGTATGTCCTAAATTGAAAAAGATTCGCCGTGGCGTAGTAGATTAGTGCGTCGACTCCTACGCAGGGGGTGCCAGGTTCGATACCCGAATTTACAACCTATCATAATTCGCGGCTCCACCTCTTTCGAGTCACTGACAATGCTCAAAGAGTATTCCTGTCTAGAAAAAGCTTCTCAACTTCGCCGTTCGGACTCGGCATTAAGCTGTAGGTCCCTTTCCACGCGTGAAAGAACAATAGCACGCACAGCACGAGTGGTTGCTGAGAAGCTAGGCCTTGGCCCTCTACGGGCTGTAGCGCCACCCATATTATTATTATAACTTGAAAAAGAAAATTTGATCCAGCAAAAACAAACACAACTCGGTCCCAAGGAATCATGAATTTTTTTTTTTTTGACGATCAGAGCAAAGCTTGATCCTTTGTTTAGATGGATCTACAGCTCGTGGTGTACCTGAGCAAGGCCTTCCTTAGCCAGCTCCACTTTCACAGATCTATTTGTCAACAGAAGCTGTACAGAAATAATTAACGTTTTCTTTTGATTTTACATCCTGTTCAGAAAACTATGAAACTTGTTTCAGTGCCACACAAAACTTATACGGCTGCAATGGTGCATATGAAGGACAGGGGTATGCAAGAAGATGCGTTCTGGGTTTTCTCCAGGCAAACTGTCTAAGAATTGCTTGAATTGTTTAAGAAAACAATCTGCCTCGGGTGTATACATTGAACGGAGGATAGCATAGTTTTTTTTTTTTGATTTCTGCTTGTTCACTACAGCAACCACCTACAAGCCAAAGGTGGTGTAAGAGAGGTACCCATTCACTAAGCTACAAAGAGTGCTGTACGTTTGAGTTAAATTTTATTTCAGAGCACATAGGTGGCGCCACAGTCCGAAGGGGACTAAGCCTAGATTATACAGCAACCACTCAAGTTATGCTTGCTGTTCCTTTCTCACGAGTGGAACGGGCCGACGGTTATATGCCGCCTCCGAACTTGTCAGTGAATCGTATCGGGATTCGAAGCCGGGCAGCTAGCTTCAAGTGCGTAGGTTCGACGCACAGCCAACAAACATCTTCACATGTTTCATTACTTACTTACTTAAGGGTAATCTTGGCGTTGTGGACCGACTTATCCTCGCAGCCTGAGTTCGATTCCTGGCCGGTGCGACCAAAATGTTCACGGTCCCACCTCTTTCGAGTCACTGACAATGCTCGAAGAGTAATAACTGTCTAGAAAAGCTTCTCAAACTTGGCCGTTCGGCGTCGGCATAAAACTGTAGGTCCCTTCCACTCGTGGGAGAACAATAGCACACACAACACGAGTGGTTGCTGAGAAGCTGGCCCCTGGCCCTCTATGGGCTGTAGCGCCACGCATATTATATTATTATTAAGGTGGCGCTACAGTCCGGACTGGATCTGAGCCTCAACAAGCGTCTCCAGCCAGCTATATCTTTAGCTAGCTGCCTCCACTTTCGCACGCAAAGTTGGTTGAGTTCCTTTCCAGTTGCGTGAGCCACCAGCTGCGCCGTCCCTCTGGGGTGGATTCGAAGATTTTCCGGGCCGGAGCATTGGTTTCCATCCGTTCTACATGACCTGGCCTTCTCAATTCGTTGGATCTTCACACTTCTGACTTAGTCGATGTCGCTGATCAGCTCGTACAGTTCTTCGTTATATCTCCTCCTCCACACACCATCTATGCAGACGGCACCGATAATTACCCGAAGAATTTTCCGCCCCTTCGTCCGCTTTTGACACAGTCCATGCAGGACTGGGACGATCAAGGTATTCTTGAGCGTTACTTTGGTTGTTCAAGAGAGGGCTTTGTTTATCAATTGCTTTCTTAACCCAAAGAAGCAGCGATTGGCAAGAGTTATTCTTCTTTCGATTTCAGCGCCGGTGTCGTTGTTTGAATTAATAGCGGTCTTTGAGTACCTCAAAGCTATAGCTGTCTAGTGTCTATCGTGAGGCTTGGTCCGAGACGTCGGTGATGGTCCTTTCTCGTTCACAGCATACAGTCTTCCCCGCTTAATTGAGCGTCGACCATCTTGTCCGATTTTCGCGATCAATTATCCGTGTATTCAATTAAAGAAAACTCGCTTAATTCAGTCTCTAGTGCAATTAAACGATATTCCCTTAATTGAGCCAGTTAGTCAATTAAACGATCTTATAGAAAACTGACAAAAATGAGAAACAAGCTATGCTCGCAGAAATAACTACTCCTGAGGATCTTATTTGACCAAACTATGTTAAAAGCGCTTGTTCCAGATCTTTGCGCAAACCCGGTCCTTTCCCGCTTGCGAGATAGTTCACGATTTTGAGAATTTTGTTCGGTTTGCTACACATCCCGTAAAACCCTATTCATCGTACTGAGGGAGCATTTATATTTTCCACACAATTCTGCCTCGGTTTTGCTCTTGTGTCGTTTATTATTCGCAATTTTTTTGATGGACAAACTTGTGTATTTTTTGTTGCCACTTATCGTTTCGTTTTGTCAGAAGGACCGCGCTGTTCGAATCAGAGATAACCTATAATAGAGATATCCAACTTCTACCCCCCTTGCCCCTTGATTTCATCTGACAGCGTTCTTTATACGCTTTTTGTCGCGTGTCTGTGAATACGTGTGTGAGCTCTTGAGAATAGCTGTGGAACAGCTGATACCCTTCCCCACCATAGTAATGGGGTGAATCAGGGTTCTTATTTGAAAATTCGGTACTTATTTGAACGTTTTTTTTTCAAATTTCGGTGTTAAATCTTCAACACAGTATGGAGGGGTCAACGAACGATCATAGCTTATATTAGCTGCGTTTTTTGCAAGCGTATATACGACTAAATTTCAATTTGCATGTAAAATACACTAACAACGAATCCTATATCCGCTTAACTTACTCATCATATCTATCGCCGCTTAAGGAATAAGCGCGGATAAAAACAATGCTTCCAATCATTAATTTCTGTGTGTTCATTCCTGAATTCATTCATTCATTGGTTAGGTTGCTGTATGTGGCTTACACCTGCAGGTTTGGTTGATGTATAAGATCATTTTTCAATTGTTTGGCATCCATAAGTATGCAATTTTTGGTATATCCAGAGTCTCTGCTATACATTGCGTTCATGTGTCGTAATCGATTCCTTTCATTTGATGAACATTTTTTTTATTTTATAATTATTAAGTGTTTTTGCTTTTAAAGTGATGGTCACGTACGTCAAAGATCACAAATCATCTTCCACGACTACACCCCTGAATGCTTAGCAAATGTCATAAATGTCGTCGGTGCTGCCAAGATTTTATGATGAATCATTAAGCGCCGATGATCGTTTTTTTGTGCACTTAAAAATTAAGCGTATATACGCTTGCAAAAAAACACAGCTTATAAAACTTTGAGGAAATAACAATCTGAGATACTAGGACATAATTAATGAATGTACAACATAGTGTGAGTGTGAGTGTATAATTCCCGTAGAGAAGACTTTTGTAGGTTTCCAAATTCAAGGACAAACTTATTATTCAAACAGTACAAACGATTTATTTAGTTTAAGGAATCAAGTGAAATTTGTACAAGAAAATTGGGAGAAGATGGAAGAGAGGCTTCAAATTTATTCTCCTTGCTCTGGTGTATCAAAAATGGAATGAATCGTTTGAAGGAATCGAAGAGAGGCTTCAAATTTAGTCTCCTTGCTCTGGTGTATCAAAAATGTCAGTCAGTCTCTCTCTCTTTTCTGTCAATTGGCGCTGTGGTCTTGAAGTGATGCCAATAGTGAGTTTTTGCATATGAATAAAAATTAATAATACATGAATGCGTTCAGGTAACTAATAATAAAAATATTATTAAATCGTGAATCACTTTAAATAAGAAGTTTTCCTAATAGTTGCAATATCTTGCTACTGTTCTTATCAAATTGCTTAACACCCTTATTCTGGTTATGATGTGGTCACAACGCACGAATGTCAGTGAGGCGAAAATTATGATGCCTACCTTGTGAGGTTTCAGCTATTTGGTATTCTGGCGAAAAACTCCCAAGAAAACACACAAGAATAGTCACCATGGTGAGGTGAATTCGTTGCCATGTCAAAAATTGTTTGCTTTTGACAATTATTATATTCGCGCTTTTTTTTCTTACTGAGCGGTCTACTAACACTTGATTTTGGAAAAGTAATATCTACAAAATAATTGCAGAACGCAGCGAACAAGGCAATATTGTGTATATTAATGAAATATGCATAAGTATTTATTAATAATGAATATATATACTCGATGCTTTAACAGACATCTGAAACGAGATTTCAGAATACCAATAGCTCGTTCAATCACATTTCGTGGCTTTTATGTAAACTTGATTGTATGCAAGCTCGTTTTGCGAAGAAGGATTATCCACTGGGGTCATTAACCAAGGTTCTAATGGATATCCAGAATCACCCAAAAGCCACTTGAACTGCCGGCTGTTATGGCTTTGAATAAGCTGCATTCGGACTGACGATGTTGTCCAAATGCCGGAATCATGGCATGATCCAGGGAATTTCGCGTTTAAATGCAGAAACTTCAGATTTTGATCACAAACCTACACACAAGGATATAAAAAACATAAATTTTGAATAATAATTAATAAATTTTCCTTGTATGTGACAGTTCTTTTGTTGCTATTTTTCCTTGTGATGTGCTCATGAGAACATCACAATTTTGATGGTTCTTGTGATGCTCACAAGCTGTGAGGTTTTGCTCAGAATACGAAAACCTCACAATTTGTGACTCACCATGCACTTGTGAGGTAGTTGTGACTTAAAACACATCACTGAGGTTTGCCAGAATAGGGGTGTAAATTGAATTCATGAGTTTTTTAGAATTCATGAATTAAGTGCATAAAGCTGGCCTCGTCTTATGAGTTAATTTGTCCGGTTTGGCTTATGAATAGGCTGTATATACACTGTATATACTTAGGTCAAAAAGTTCCAGTTAAATGGGCATTGCAATACATTTTTATTCACGAAAGTCCATATAACAATGTAAGAAAATTCCCTTAAAAATACTAGTCAACTTTTGAACACCCTCCGAACAACATACGTTACATGAATCGTACATGGATTGAATTTGGCCCACAATCCATGAATCGTACATAGATTGTTGGCAAAATTCACGAATCAGCTGCCATTATCCCACAAAATTCATGAATCTGACGCTATTTCGCACAAAATTCACGAATCGGCCGCCATATTGTGGTGAATTGAGGAGCGTTGTAAAAGTATAAGTGAAATACAAGAGATTACCACTAAATCTTCGTTGTGGGCTAGGGGTAAAAATGGCCGAAGTTGGATATCTCTATCATCCATTATCTCTGGTTCGAATGGCAATGACAAACTAAAGCTTGCTGTCATCTTTTGTGCAGTGCTGTCAACTTCAATCTGAAAACCAGAAATGAAGTATTACAGTGATGTCCGACTTCTACCTCTCTTTCCTCTCAAGATTTTTGACAACTGCTTTTTATAACGTGTTCATAAACCAAATTGACCAATCAGAGGACGGCATTTACGTTATTTCGTGAATAGCCGTCAAAAAGTCATGAATATCTGTCAAAAAAGTACTAAAATTCGTCGATGGACTAGGGGGCAATCAGCTGTGAACTCGGCTATCTCTGTAATACCTCATTTCTGGTCAAAACATTGCTTGCGACTCACTACAATTTGTTGTTATTTTGTAATAATTGCTTGTTCAGTGCTGATCAACTAACCGAAGACTTTGGATGTATTTAGCTTGTTTGGTACCAAATTGTAAGATCGACTAAGCGGGTAAATCAATTATGCGTGATTCATTTAACCGTGCAAACACGTGTACAGCTGTTCGAGCTCACTCTTTTCAATCAATTAAACGCGAAAATCAATTAAGAGAGCTTCAATAGAGCGGGGATCACTATATACTTGGTCTTGCCCTCATTTACCGTTCAACCCATCTTCGCGGGCTCCGTTGCAATACCCACAAGAGTTACCATTGATATCACACTGTTTTCTTGTAGTTGGACGGACTTCTAAAAGATTGTTCCTCTGGTGTTGGCATGAGAGTTTTGAGCAAATCTTTCAAGAATGATGTTGAAGAAGTCGCATAACAGCGCGTCGCCTTGTCTAAGTCCTTTTTTGACATCAAAGGTCCCGGTTAACACTTCACCGACCTCGATGGAGCAGCTTGCATTCTTCATCGTCATCCTTCATAAACGGACGAGTTTAGTAGGGATGCCAAAACTAGACGTTGCGCTGTATAGCTCGTTTCTATAAAGGCGGCTTTGAAATCGATGAAAACGTGGTGGGTATCCATCTGTTGCTCCTGGGTTTTCTCCAACATTTGCCATAGTGTGACTATTTGATCGATGGTGGATTTTATGGACCGACCAGGTAGTTGACGAACGGCTTTAGGCGTTAGGCGATGTTCAGAGGGTCTCCTTTTTTTGTGAATCTGGCAAACAACATCTTTGATTGCTTCCCAGTAAATTGTGATCATTGTACGTCCATGAACCTTTGCCAATGAACGAAGACATCTGTAATGCCTTCCACAACAATCTCAAATCAAGTCACCACTTCAATCGAAACCATCAAAGCATTCACTCTTCCGAACAGAGCTTCCCAGTCTTGCCAAAAATCCTGCCCGCAATCATAACTCATCAGAGGCCATCTCCCCCCCGAATCACCTCTCTTTCGTCACTGCATCTGTTTCCAAACGTCAACCATGTCTCTGGCAATGAAAAAAACCCCTCAACAACTCACATCACACAGCCAAAGTGTCAAAGCCTCACTTCATGGGATCGCCATAAATTTTTATCGACCGCAAAGTCTCCGAAATCGAACTTTAGACATGCAAATCTGGACGCCTGCGCAGTTAATTTGCAGACCAACTGCTCTCGTCACTTGCGCAAAAGCCCCATCAAAACGTTGGGCCAGACCAAACACGCAAATCCCTCACAACTCGTTAGTTCGTCAAGCCAGCCAACGGCCAGAGTGTGCATAATTTGAGAGATTTTGTCATTGAACCCATCGCCGATGTGGATGTTAATCTTCATCTTATAACCAAATTATCGCCCATCGTCCGCCGCGCCGTCGAAGCGCGGCTTTCTTCAGCGCTGCAGAGGTTATGCAATGGCAGCGCACCTATGATCGGAAGCATCGCATCGCAGCGGCCAGTGGAGGCCCTCAGTGATCAAGCTCGACTGTTACATGAAAATGCAAATGTATCCCTTCGTTGCGGCAAGAAAGCCGAAATCCAAAAGCGACGCTTCACGCGAAACAACTCGAACAAGTAGGCAGCAAAAAGCACAGCAACAGCCGCCAAGTCTCCATTTCCATTTCTTTGACCGTACTCATGAATATGGCGACGTTTTTTTCCCGAACTTGGTGAAGAGACGCGCTCCGCTCGTGGCCAGTCAGCTCGAGCACCTCACGTTGGCAACATGTTGTTGCACCGCCGGACGACGTTCGTTACAGCAGCAGTGATCCACTGTGCGGTTATTACTTTCCTCGTTTCGTCTATCAGCTGCGCGAAAGTGAAAGGCGCCGATGAAGGCGCAGTGATACGGCTACCAACTGTGGAATTGGATCAGTTGGAGGTGACCAATTTCCTGGTTGGAATATCGGCCGAAGGAATTCGTTTGTCCAACATCACGCGAAGTCAGTGTGCCAAGGAGCTCGGTGTGTTCCTCAGAGATGTCGCTGATCACGAGCGCTGGGCTCTCAAGGGTAAGTGCGCCTCGGCGGATGGGAGACGTCAACAGGATGCTGAAACTCGCCACTGTCTCTCCCGCAGTTATCGACTCATTCGGTGTTGTGCCCAAGAGCTTCGAGTGGGGAAACTACTACTGGTTCGCGAGCAAAGAGATGTGCGAAGACCTCAACAAGCCCTACAGGATATCGCTGTCGAATAGGTACCGCCAGACGAATCACTTCAACGCCAGCAGCCCGTTCCCCGTGCGCTTTTGGATGGTCTACTTCAACTTCACCGCGCCCGTCCAGGTGGACCTCAACCTGCAGTTCGAGGTATGTGCTGTTGATCGTGTAACCGATGCGTGTGCATGGTGTGTGGTGAATTCCCGGAATGGTATCACTTAAGCGGCTCGTTTCCTAGTGACGTAATCTGCAAACAGTGCGCGCTGCGAAGAAGACAATTAGCAATTTAATCTTTGTTTGCTGCGCGCATACAATTGTCGAGTGCTTGTGGGGCGAGTGTGTGTGTTCGTTTGATTCTCCAATTGGACAGCAGAATCTTCGCGCAGAGTGACCGCACATTTTGCTGTCACTTTGGTTGCCCAACGGCGGATCATTTGTTGATGAGTCTCTCTCCGCTTTAAGGCACATTTTCACTTTCTTGTGGGAGGAGTGGCAGATCTTTGTGTGTTTTTTTTTTCCCGTGAAATGAATTGCGTGACAGTCCGTGTAAATTGCTGCAGATCGTGTGTGCATTCGCCAAGGTGGACCAGTTTGGGTTATTTTTGTGCCCTTCAAAAGATGTTTATGTGTCAACCTGAAGTCCGGACAAGGATGGAGTTCACGATCTCTATCTTGTCTCGTAAAAAATTGCGGCCGAAATTCTTAGTCAGTGTCAATATTTGATCTTGACGTGAAACCCAAGTGTTTGCAGTTCTGATTATTTTCAGTTGCTAATGATGACTCTCACGATCGGAATTCAAGGGAGAGGGTATTTACGTGAACAAGATGCGAACGCTTGGTCAATTGTGACACCAATTAAAATGTCTCTGAACAAATGTATTGTGAAAGGATATCGTTGTGGCTCTCTTGATTTTGTTAATTTTTTTTTTTCGGAAAAAATGTGTCACTTCGACTTGACCCTGTGTTATTAACCGTCTTTTTTTTTGGAAAACTATGTCTGTAGACTGTGAAGTGATAGTTGATGGGTATTATTGTTTTTAAATGGGCCCCACTTTTTTCTTTTCACATACCCTTGCTTGTAAGAAAAAATGCGAAGATTTTTTCCCAATGAGATTCAAGACTGCTCTTTCGATGCGAAGTCCCAGTTCCAATCTTGGTCCTTGTCGCTGGAACTAGATGTATTTTGTAGAAGGCTGCTTGCTACTCTGACGAAGTGTGAGATCACAATATTGCAACGAAAATAATTGTCTTCTAATTAAAGCCTTCTGTTTTTATCATTTAACGATTTCTCAACTCGAGACCAGCCATTTTTCCAAGTCACATTTTAAACCTTTAAAAATTGTTTTTCTTACATTGTGTATATTATTTCTTATTTTATTTTGTTAACGATTTTTTACTCTTTATACAATTTGTTTGATATAAAATAATGTAAATATAAACCATGCCTGGAGAATCAATTCGAAAAAATGCTTAAATTTGTGGCATTTGCTCAAACATAAAAATTACAGTGGAATCTCCCTAATTCAAACTCTCCCAAAGTTTAATTTCTCTCTAACGATTTTTTTCGCCAGATTTTAGATACATTTCCCTCAATTTTGTCTGGATTATTGGGAACCCACTTTATTTAATAATTTTTTTTTTGTAAATGGGCCGAAGTTGTTTCTTTTCACATCTTTAGTGACCCGCATGTTCCACTAAAAGATTCGCTGAGACAAAGCACTCACTAGAGATCTCCATGCCACTCGATCTTCCGCCGCAGATTTCAACTCATCAGGAGTTGTGCCAGAGCGTAACCAGGCCAGTTCTTAGACTTGGTTCCACCACCTCATCCTGGGTCTGTCAAGCGCTCTCCTACGTGTTCGAATCGCATTCATTGCACTCCTCGCAATGATGCGGACTTTAGTTCCACGTGACTAAACCATCGAAGCATACTCCTTTCCGTTCGAAGAAGGAGCTGCTTAATGTTGAGTTCCTCGCTCAGTGCCGTGTTTCTAAACACAACACGACGAAATCTCATCTCAGCAGCTTGTATTCGCGATCTTATCCTTTCGGTCATTACCCAAATTGCATGACCACAGGTGACAGTTTGGAAAAAATACTGATCTCAAAGCCGCTAACTTGGCTTTAACACCAAGCTAGGCCTTTCTAATTCCCGATCTTCCAATCTGTTTCAAAATTGAGCCAGCTTGGTCAAACCTACAGAAAAGCTACTTCTCCCATCGCTCGTAAAAAAGACCCCGAGACTTGATTTTCCCCCTCTGCTGGGACTCCACTAACATGTAGAATTCATTGAGTCCACCTTTATTTTTTCTTTTAAAAAATATGTCACGACCTTGGCACCCATACTCGAAAGACTGGGGAAGCGCTCATCATCCTCAATGAGAATCAAAACTGGTTGTTCAATGCTAGGCCCGAGTACGAGTGCATAGTCCCTATTTTTTGTGTTTTAAATCGATATTGTAGAAGAATGCTGACTGCTCTGACGAAGTGTTTAATCACAATATTGAATGGAGACTGGTCGTCTTCCCGTCTGCAGTTTTAAGCATACAACCGATTTGTCAATTCGACACTCGCCTTTTTTCGAATCTCATTCGAAACATTTTTTAATCATATAATTTTTTTTCTTACTTTTTTTATTTTATTTTTTTTATGACATTTTTAAGATTTTGTACAGTTTTTGTGTGCAAAAATATAATATGTGGGTACCCTCTTATAAATTTTGCCTGAAGAATGAATTCAAAAATATGGTTATTTAATTAAATACAATTTATGGCAAATTAATAATAATATTTAATATGGGTGGCGCTACAGTCCCGGGCGGACCTGGGCCTAGCTTCTCAGCAACCACTCGTGTTGTGCGTGCTATTGCTCATTCACGAGTGGAAGGGACCAACAGTTTAATGACGACTCCGAACGGCGAATTTGAGAAGCTTTTTCTAGACAGGAATACTCTTTGAGCATTGTCAGTGACTCGAAAGAGGTGGGAGCCGTGAATTATCAAAGGTGGTAAATTCGGGTATCGAACCTGGCACCCTCTGCGTATTAGTCGACGCACATACTCACTACGCCACAGCGACCCAACAACGCAAATTAATTGTTTAACAAGCAAAAAAATGTCTGTTCCCTCCCGATATTTGTAATATACACTCAATTTGATTTCGACTGAACAATCGACTATTCGATTCGATGCTGAAATATAATCAAACCTCTGTAAGTCGAACAACCTTAAGTCGAATTTTGCTTAAGACTTAAATTTTCGAGTCGAATTTTGCTTAAGACTTAAATTTTCCTATATTTTACACTCCATAAGTCGACTCCGCGTCAAAATCGAATTCGTGTTACTTTTCGTGGAATATTTCTAGCATATCCCATATTCCACCACTCATTCAAGGATGCAAAGAGGAAGAAACAAAATAAACGAATAAGTGTACTTTTCTTTACAAATGCATATATCGTCATTTAACTAATCCATTCTTGCGCATCGTAGAATCATTCATTTGACGTCTGTAGTTTTTTGACGATTCGTTCAGTAAAATGTTGCATAGAAAATTAAAAAACAATTAATTTTAAATAAAAAATCCTGCTTATCAACAAAATCGAAATCGTCTCAAGCAAGTCTGAAGTTTACACTAAATTCGGTATTCCCCAAGTACATTATCGGTTGTTCCACCACAATATTTGTTCCCATTTCTATTCGAGTTACGAAGGTTCGTCCGTATTTTTAAGCCGTATTAAGAAGCCGACCTGGACTTGGTTGCATGGCCAAGCTGTATATTCAAAAAGTGTTTTTCGTTGAGTCGCCTTTTTTTGCGATACTCTTCTCATGATAAAACGGCGGCGCGACAGTCCGAGGTGGACCAGGGTTGTAGATTATACAGCATCCACAACAGCGATCCTCTCGTAGTCCTACTCTGTTTCCACGAAATCTAGGCACATAATGAAAAAGGTTAATTTCCGATTGTTTATGATTTCACCCAGACTTTATACCTCCCCTGGGTGGTTTGAATTCCTCATGTCTCTCATTTTGACTTTTATTATTTGACTTGTTATTTCAGTCAAACATTGCTCTACCGATATTTCACTCTTGACAGTCCAAGTAGTTATGCGTCCAAGATCACCTTGTCTTTCAGGCGACTATCCTCCTTAAACGATATGGTCTATGATATATTTCATTTAAGACCATCACAGTCATCTCTCGGTTGTTCAGTACACAGTTTGAGTGCTACCGCGAACAACACCTCTCATGATCAGAATAGCGTGTGTCTTAGGTGCAGCAAAAATAAATCCATTATATTTGCACGGAGTTTAAGGCTCTATTAACCCTTTTTTGATGGTAATCTCTTTTTTAAAATCCCTCTCCTCTACCGGCGGAAAACTGAGAGGTTCATGTTTCCTAAGCGTCTCACCAGCAAAATCGGTCGCCTTGAACAGAAACATGTTGTAATGACCCGCTGCTTGGTCCAGTCTATAACGCGGTTGCATTGGGGCTTCCCAAACAAGCTCCCAGAGCTTCAAGTGAGTCGTTAAGATCTCTATAAGATAATAAGTGCTCTCATTTTTCTCAAATTTGACTAAAGCATTTTCAATTCAGTGTGACAAGTACTAAGGCGTCGCCGTTAACGGCAGACTAAATGAGATCTGCATTTGCCTGGTTTCATTGAGTCAAAAACACTGTCAGCTACCTTTTTCGGAAACGTCGTGCATGTCCAGTTAATGACTACACGTCGTCGGATAGATTTTGCAAAGCAAAAAATTGGCTGCCGAAAAGCAAAATCAGTCTGAAGTTTGCATGCCTAAAAAAAGTGTTCGAATTGCAGAAAAAGTAGTAAGCACGCTGTAGGTCTTTCGCATATGACTGCGTTTACTTTGACTGCAATACTTACTCTCTTTTTAATACCAAATTCCCATCTTTGCCAAGACAATAGCAAAACAGCTATCTTCGAAAATTTGTCGTGTCCGGACGATGCGAATAACAGGCAGTTTTCAGGTTACTTGAAACAAGCTGAAAGATATCGTTCAGACGATATACATTTTGACTATCGTCCAAACGATAACGTCAAACGATGGCCGTCGTGCGTGATCAGAGGCCTGGTGATTTCTCCAATCTCTCCAAAATTCATTTATTTGCTTCGTTTAATCACTTCGTAAAAAAGGCCGTTCCACGAAAATGTTCAAACCCCTTCCTTTCGCTATTTGTCTCCCCCTTCTAAGGATGATGTCACATTCAACCCTTTTGGTGCAACACCTTGTAGACTGCACAACACATAACAATCAGGGACTCCAAAAAAAACCCACGTCATTTGGGAATATCCAAACAGCGCCAAATTTTCTGAACTCAGCAGTTCAAGGTTAAAGTTCAACGCTAAAGTCTAATGAATAGTAAACAGTGAATGAATTCACTCGCAGAATGCGTATTCTTCTTTATTTTAAAGAACAACAATTATGCACAAAGCTTGCAGCCCTGAAGACACCCTTGTGCAAGTATGCACTTTGAAATTATTCAGTCAAGTTCGATAGCCCAGCGAGTTGGCTGTTCTCGCCACCAAAACGCAAATTAAATATTTTAATTTAAATTTATTTATAAATTCGGCTTGTGCAGCGTGCTGCCCAAATATTCGGGTGCCGACAAGGTCACGTTGGGTGGAAGTGTCGCGTTCTGCAGCGCAGTTGACTTAATTCTTGGAAAGCACCCATGGGTGCTCGTGTCCCTACAGGGCGATGTGCAGTCTTGTGTTTAGTTTAAATTAGTAATTCGATAAAGAGTTCAGTTTGTCATCAGGTGTTGGCTCCACTATGGACGCTCTTATAGGATCGACTCCGAGGCATTTGAACCTTTGGTGTCTAGGTTCGATTCCCGAAAAATTTTCAGTTCTTTCTGGTCCCTGACACTGCTCCAAGAGTATTCCTGTCTATATTGTGAAGAAGAGGAAGGGAGGAAGAATCTGTGTCTGAAGCTTCAGCCAAGATGTGCTTCAGGCCTTGCTCAACCTTTTGACCACTTCCAGGATAGTATGCAAGTCTTCCTTGAGCTTCCAAATTTGCTAGACTAGGCCACCAAGGGATCACAGGAAATGAGATCAGAGGAAACACTCTCAGGACCTGAATCTGCGTTAGTCCATGGTTAGGGCCATCGATGGTTGGACCTCGCGATGGCCCAACCGAAGGTGGCATAAGTTTCCAGGATGTAAAGAGACCATGGAACATGATCCCAAACGTCCGTCGACTTACCGGTGTCCTAACGAGTCGCTACACCATTGAGCTTGGCCTCAGCGAAGAAACCCTCTGCGACGCCCGTTGAGAAGACGACGACACTGCAGAGCACTTCCTTCCGACACTGTCCCGTCTTTGCTCTGATCAGCTGGAAGTTCTTCGGTGCTGATGAAGTGAGGGCTGATGATTTAAGCTCCTCATCACAGAGGTCCAACAGGCGCTGCTCCTCCAGAAGACGAAGAAATTTTACCGAAAGTAGGTTGCTGCGCAGTACAATGGAACAGTATCTGAGTCTGAGTGTTCCTTTCTTCTTTCTTTATTTGGCGCTACAGTCCGGGGTGGACCAGGACCTCAACCAACAAGCCTTTCCAACTAGCACGGTCTTTGGCTAGCTGTCTCCAGTATCGCACGCCAAGTTGGTTGAGGTCCTTCTCCACTTGGGTGCGCCACCTTAAGCGCGGGCGTCCTCTGTTGCGTTGTCCCACGGGTTCAGAGTCGAAGACTCTTCTTCTGAGTGTTCTATTCAGCCAAAAAAATTCCTGTCTAGAAAAAACTTCTCAAACTTGGCCCTTCGGAATCGCCTTAAAAACTACATGCCCCCTCCATTCGTGAGAGGTGAGACTCCACACACAACAAAAATAGTTGCTGGAGAAGCTGTCCCTGGCCCTCGACTGCGTTACAAAAGTTAGAACACAAAGGAATAATATATGACACCGTTAACCTAGATTGTTACATTTCTGTCAACATTTCGGTGCATTCGCTGACATTTTTTAAGATGTCTATTGTGGTCGGCCCCTAAGAAATTAAATGATGAACAAAATCCAGCATTCTTTTCCTTCTCTTTCTAAATACTATCGTCTGTTATTTTACTGTACACCAGCATTTTTAAAGAAATCAGTCGAGCTTAAGAGTCGGAAGTAGTTTTCTATTTCGTGGATTCTGGTAGATTCTCTGCGCACAAACTCCAAATAACAGACTAAACTCAGCACTCACTTGCAGTTAATGCACAATCCAATCCGTTCAACGAACTTTCTCTGGTGGGCACTTTCAATAGGCTTAATTAACTGCGTCTGTCTCTGCTGTGCCCTTTCAATGGCCTTAATTTATTGCGTCAATTGCATTTTGCATGCGAATGCAGATCTTTTCTGAGAAACCACTGAACCATGGTGTGAAGAAAGAAGGTGTGCTGGACAGTTCTTCATCATCGCTGACATTTTGTGTGTTAACCAATTAACCTAACAGATTTATTTTCATCATTTCTCAGCTCATTATGACTTCCTCTATCTTTCAGTTCAATCCTTTCATCTTAGATCGATTTGTGTTTTTCATTTTTCACTCACTTTTTACTCAATTGAATTTGTGATGTAAGCTTAAGAACGACGAATCGCAACGCTCACTTACCCTTATCAGAATGAGTGAGCCGAAATCCAGAACTCTCATAGGCCTTTAAACTTGGCAGGCACTGTGCCATCTTGGAGATTACATCTTCAACAACCTGACTCAACTAAGTAACATCGAAATCAGTCAGCGCCTACGCTTTACTAAAACCACTAACTGGTATGCGGAATAGGATTCTGCAGATCCGCGTGGTGACACAATGGGAGTAAGAGTGACTGCTGTCTTTCTTTACCAACAGTCAGCCACTGCAACCTAACCTAACCTAAATTTAAGCTACACATGGACAGATGTGTCATCTTTTCAGCTTGGAACCACATTCATCCCGTTTTTGACACTCTGTCAAAACCCAGAATGGTCAACTGAAAAAAAGACGGCTTTGGCAACCGCACCCGGTGTTTTCCTTACACCCTGCACCTGAACAAGGTTTCGCAATGTCAAAACCTAATGTCAAAGATAATGTGTCCTCAACAACAACAGTCAACAGTGATGACTATATCTGACGACAATAGGCCCTACGCAAAGGTTAAAATAGCAGACGAAGAGATGCTCGACCTATTGTATAGTCAATCTGTCACTGGTGATTATACATAGTCATCACTGCTGATTCTATCTGCTTCTTGCATCGTCTATTAATTGCACATCTTTCCCTAAGCCTAAACATTTTTTGATAATTCCTGTGCTTGGTCAGCACCGTCGTCATTTCTTCACCAAATATCCTACGCCTGGCTTCTTGATATTCTTGCAGCCTCTGATGAAGACTCTTTCGCGGAGGTAAAATTTTAAACTCCAGAGTCTCATCATCGTCAGGTCTTGTCAGGATCTTTACTGAGACGGGAGGCGCCTCGTTTCCGGGACTTCCACCTTCGTTGACGGATTCGTCCCGGGCACTCAGCCAACACTCCCGTTTCCCTGACAGGCTGCACAAACTACGCACATATTTCCATGACCACACTTGAAGCAGGTCATGGTGTGAAAAGCGGACGGACATTCATTTGGAGGGCTAGCTACACTTTTGCTCGGAGCGTTGTCGTTCGGTCGCGTCCGTTCGTTGAGGTATTGCGTCTTTGTCGTCCTCCTCACTTGTGACTTGTGACTATATCCAACCCTGAACGTTTAACTGAGATGTTCCTTCCTTGTTTATTGTTGGCCGTATAAATGGCGACACATGATATACTAGAGTTGGGCTAAGTTGCGATTTTCCAATCACAGTGATTTAAAGTTGCGATTTTAAGTTGGAAAAGGAAGTGCAGTGAAACTTCTCAACAGCGGACAGCAGTGGGATCATCAGGATTGTCCGTTATCTAGGGGTGACCCTTCGGAAGGGCCTGAACTGAACGATTACCTTCCTACCGGGCCCTTAACGAATTGTCCGTAAAGTCAGGTGTCCCTTATAGAGTGCTGTCCGTTAAGAGAACTTTCACTGTAACTTAATCGCACTAGCTGTTGGGACCGCAATCGCAGGTTAAATCACAGTCGATACCAAACTGCGATTGCGATTTTTCAATCACTGTCAACAAACCGCAGTAAATGTAAATCTTTGGGACAGCATTTACCAATAAAATAGGAGCAGTCGCTGATTTTTTTTGTCAATTTGACATACGGACTTTGAAATTTAATACAAAACCGTAAAGACTCGAACCGATTTCAATCTTTGGTCGTATTTGCGTTCATGGTTCTTGGTGGAGAAGATGCACGATGTACGGGCTGTACAGTAGCATGAGCCTAGCCAGGGGTCTACGGCTTCAATGCCTAAGATGATAAGGCCATGTAGAGCGCAGCCAGCCCGAACAGTCTTGGACTCCGAACTAATTGGGCACCACAATAATGGACGCCCACGGAACCGATGGCGCACCCAGGTGGAGAAGGACCTCGACCAAAGTGGCGTGCGAAATCGGAGACACCTGCCTAGAGATGGTCCCAGCTGGAGAGGCTTGTTGGTTGAGGCCAAGGTCCACTCCGGACAGTTGCGCCACCAGAAGAAGAAGCTGGAGAGGCTTGTTGGTTGACGTCAAGGTCCACTCCGGACTGTGCGCCACCAGAAGAAGAAAAAAGGCCCCAGCTCGTAGAATCTGCTGTGTCCTGTCAAAATGATAGACGCAGCAGATGAGGCCGGCAAGTGGAATGCTTCTCTAAATATCAGAGCTCTTGATACCCGCAATCCCCGCATTTTCGTGAACTCGTGTATGGATGTGGGTACCCGCAATATTTCGTTCTGTTGCCCCGAGTCCCCATTATCCGATACTGTCTAGCCCCAGGCAGTCGAATATACTGTGTACCGTCCAACTTCGATATTACCCGCATCGCTTAAGAACCCGGGTAATCGGGTACTTGTCGAAACGGGTATTAGGAATCAAGAGCTCTACTGCCAACTAATCTGACGATGTTTGTCATCAATGTGGTGAATGACGCGATCTCGTTCTCCAGTAAACCAGACATATGTCGAGACCTGCATGGGAGTCTTGTTCCATATTCTGGGAAAATAGGCCACCCATCGTCAGAATATTCCAGTCGGTTCCATATCAGCAAGTCTCTTTTACTGCGACAAACACACGCCCGCTAGAGCCATAATATGTTGACCTTCGATGAGCTTATCTACTTGCGGCGACCAATTAGAGGATGCAATTAGGTCAAGGCTACATAGAGATCCGAAGGCTGTTGAAGTCGCTCTTTAAACGAAGTCATCAGCCCACCATGTGTCAGAGAACCTGGTCAGCACTGTCGCTTTTCCTTTTCGCCTAAAATGCTGCACCATATGTCGCTAATAGAAGGCCCTGTATTTCGGCCACGACATGAATGTCTCCACAGCCTTCCACTCATCCACAAATGCAAATCTTCCCAACGGCCTAATCCATTTCAGACCGTCAATAAAATCTTATGCAACCGCATCGACTGCCCAACCGCACTACGCTCAAATCTTCTCCGAATTCTCCAAAAACATTGCGCCACCAATTTATCATAAAACCAAAGCAAAGCAAAGCAAGGCAACCTCCCAGGGTTAGGACCCATAAAAGTATAATATTTTCGTCATAAAGTCGACTTGGACCAGACATGCGCTGGCAATAAATAGATGGATGTCAAATTGATCTCAATCACAGTGGCCGGAGAAGGGGCAGTCCCAGAGGCCAAATGCAAGCTCGGCGTCTTGTGAAAACACAGCAAAAGCAACAAAAAAGAGAAACACCAAGCTAATGACATATGTTCGTGCGATTCGGCGGTTTCGTCATTGCTCCATCCATCGGAATCCCCAGAGCTGTTACAAAACCCCTCTCGGTCCAATGTCATCATTGATTGGGCTCCATTATGCATTGATTTGAAAATGTTTATCTCGGTGGGTGTTCACACTCACATGTGGGTACTGATTGTTCGGCAATTACACTCTCGAGGCCGGCAAGGTCTCGCTTTGTCTGTCTGAGCTGCATCGACATTGACCATCTATTGACCCCGCTTTGGGTAGCAATTGGATGGCTGGAGGGCTTACACTGTAATGAGTGTCCGGTTCGAGGCCCAGACACACCTTGTGTGATCGATGGCCAGTCGATGGGGCATAAGAAACGCCGTGTACTCGTAGACAAGCCTCTTATCGTCGACCGTGGAAACAATTTTGGACATCTGTTCGAGTAATGACAGATGAGATGAGTCGATTACATCACGAATAGACGACTGAACCGGTTCGACTTTGGTGCTTAAGACACATTTGACACATTGACACATTTGGAAGGTGGACGTTCGAACTCTGTCTTACAAGTAGCTCTGGATGTAGAGCCCCTTCATTGCCACATTTAGGCGCTTGTGTAGTTTGGCCGATAATTGTGAAAGATTCAGGTAGGCCCCTCAGGAGCCGGACCCAAAATGCCCCCGAATCTACAATAATTCAAGGGATGTCCGAAAAGAATTGAAAATCTCAGAGAAGAGCTGTCTTCTTCGTGACACCGCCCTTCTTCTTCACATTGTGGATCTTGTTATCCAGCTCATATCTTAAGATGGCGAGAGCAGGCTTGAATATGGATTGACCATGGGATAGACATTCTAACGCAATGCTGTCTGGCCCTACATGTGAATTTATCGCACAAGTATTTTGTGGACAATTGTCCCTCTAGACCCGTCATATTTAGCAAAAGCATGGACACCTAAAGAAAAAAGTGACTGGTCTTGTACTTTACCCTTGGACGCATGGGTCCCTTCAATATGCTTCTGCCATCCCTTGAATTACTTAAGCTGGTGAACATGGACCTGTTTCTGCCAAGCCATGACTTTGGCGGCTACATTCAAGGAACCTGACGAATACAAATTTTGTCCTGTGATCCGAGGGCATTGGGCCTTATGCATTAGCGCCGCCAGGGTACATTTTGTTGAACACTTGACTTGAGACCCTACACTCTGCCTTCTTGTCCTCGAGAATCCCTTCAGGGGCTGTGCGATAAGATGGCTGGTGGTTGGAGGATCCTTTAGGCACCTTCCCCTAAGAAGCGTTGCTTTCGATCTCGCTGTTGCGCTGTGTCTGATCATAACGCCAGATTTGGCTCTTGTCACCGAACCTAATAATAACATAACCAACGATAATGAAAACCAAATCTTAACGTCCTTAGTTGAGTTATGTACCTTGGCGTGAGTCAGACAACGATATATGCTGTTCAGCGGATCCCCACGCACATGATGGGTTCACGGCACGTCCTTTCAAAATTATATCGATGAGTCGAAGATGGTGACTGCAGATACAAGAGTTTCTGGGAGTGTACTCCTCTTGCTTTACTCAACAGACCAATTCTCCCCTGCTCCGGTCATTCAATCAATTTTTGCGCCTTCACCTACGTCTGCATTGACATCATCACCCACGACTTCTGACACATTATCGCACTGAAACGAATTGATTTAATACTTTTATAGACCAAGATGCTACTACTTATTGATTACTGATTGTTTTTCCTCAATCTTGAAAGTTAAAGAAGTCGAAATTAGATACATTCTTGTGTTAGGTACCACAAGAAATGGCTAAGAAAGCAATTGATAAACAAAGTCCTCTCTAGAACAATCAAAGTAACCATCACAACTTTGTCAAACAGGACCAAAGATCGCACGCAGAATTTTCCCTCGAAGAGACCGATGACATAACCATCTGATTCTGAGATTGTCCATACCTCCGCGTCGATCATCAGAACTGGGAAGATTAGTGGTTTATTTAAGGTCTGCTTGTTCCTTCGAGAGAGGGCTCGATTCTTCAATTGCTTCTGAAGCGCATATAAATAGTGGTGAGTAAGAGTTGAGTGCGTTTGATCAAACGTCGATATTTTAAGTCCTCATTTGGCCCCCATTCACCGGTTGACCTATTTTAGCCTCTTCCGTCTCAATGCCAGCAAATATTACATACCTAAATATGAAATTACAACCTACTTCAATTTTTAGTTCAAAAACAACAGAGTTGGACCTAATGATTGGAAAATTAACTTTTTTGACCACTCGAGGAAAAAAGAGTCGTAAATTATTTAATTTGTTTCGTGTCTGGTATTGAGGCAGACACTTAGCAATGGAGTGAATGTTTCAATCTTGTACTTGAACGACGCTTTTGTCAATGATACCATGTGACTGTCCTCGGTCATCAACACAATAACACAAACAATGGAGAAAGCATCTAATATGTCGTCAACCTACAAGATATATATCCAAATGCGACTGCGGACAAAAAAACCAATGGAAGGCAAAGTCGATTAACCGACGCAAAATAATGCGAGTGATAAGCGTTGCTCTAATGATTTAGCTAATTTAGAAGACAGATGACAGTATGAACTGAAACTTCCAACCAACAAAACCCAATTCTTGAATTCACCCGCAATGGCGATCTCTCACAGAATGCCCATCAGTTCATTCTAACACCAAACCGCTCAGGTGTCGCCATCGGCAACACATTTTCAGGGTTTAGAATTCTCGGTCTTTCTACGAAGGCTAGTTGAAACCCCCTCATCAGTCCTTGAGAAGTTGTAAGACCCGAATATGCCTACAGCCTGAAGAAAAACATTCTCCGTATCACACGAATGTGATATGCTTCTCGGAGCCTGATATCATCCAGTTAAGTTATTCATACACCTCCACATGGCCTCGATGTAGGGTAGAATCCATGGCAGGCTTCCAACATATAGCGTGGATGGAATCTTCTGGATCGCAAAACTCTTCTCTCGACCCGAATAATCGATTCCTCGTGGTGACGTATACAAAACGTACCCTGCCTATGATCCGAACACCTTGGGCTCTGCATATCGTGGACTTGAGTTTTACAAGTACCTGACTACCAATTATTAGGACCTTTCCTTTTGTCCTCGAGAATTCCTCTATGGGCCGTGTAGGTGTAAGGTGGCTGGTGGCTGGTGGCTGGTGGCTGGTGGCTAGTGACTGGAGGCTGGTGGCTGGTGGCTGGTGGCTGGTGGCTGGTGGCTGGTGGCTGGTGGCTGGTGGCTGGTGGCTGGTGGCTGGTGGCTGGTGGCTGGTGGCTGGTGGCTGGTGGCTGGTGGCTGGTGGCTGGTGGCTGGTGGCTGGTGGCTGGTGTCTTGTAGCTGGTGGCTGGTGGCTGGTGGCCGGTGGCTGGTGGCTGGTGGCTGGTCGCTGGTGAATGGTGGCTGTTGGCTGGTGGCTGGTGGCTGGTGGCTGGTGGCTGGTGGCTGGTGGCTGGTGGCTGGTGGCTGGTGGCTGGTGGCTGGTGGCTGGTGGCTAGTGACTGGTCGCTGGTGGCTGGTGGCTGGTGGCTGGTGGCTGGTGGCTGGTGGCTGGTGGCTGGTGGCTGGTGGCTGGTGGCTGGTGGCTGGTGGCTGGTGGCTGGTGGCTGGTGGCTGGTGGCTGGTGGCTGGTGGCTGGTGGCTGGTGGCTGGTGACTGGTCGCTGGTGGCTGGTGGCTGGTGGCTGGTGGCTGGTGGCTGGTGGCTGGAGGCTGGTGGCTTGTAGCTGGTGGCTGGAGGCTGGTGGCTGTTGGCTGATGGCTTTTGGCTCGTCGCTGGTTGCTGGTCGCTGCTGATTGGCGGTCGTGTCGTTGTACAATCTTAGATAGAAGATTAGGTTAAATTAGAGTGGCTGACTGACATGAGTAGCAGTCACACTTAGGCCAGAGTAGGCCCGTTGTGTTACCACGAAGATCCAGTTGAGTGAAAAATCTACGATACGAGAGGGCACTGCAATTGTGTAGAAGCAGTGCCAAGGTGTACTCCTGCTCATCATCTTTGCAACTTCTGCAGAAGTGGTTGTAGCAGAGGGGATTCCTAGTCTGGAGGCGTGAATACCGATGGCGCAACGACAGCTATGAGAGTGCTAAGATTCGGCCTAGTCATTGTGATCAGGTCGAGTTAACGTTTTGGATCGCCATAAGCCATAATATTTTAGTGGTGAGGCACCCAGCGCCAGAAGACCACCTACGTTTGGTGTAAGAAATCATTCGAGCTTTAGTAGATGTTTTGCAGTAGCGATAGGCATGGACGGCAGTTCCCCGCCCGGAAAGAGTGTTGAGATAGTGCCCTTTCTAGCGAGTTCGTCCGATACGCTTTTGGAGTTAAATATGACTGCGCTCAGAGATTCGAGCGCTGCTTGGCTGTCCGAACAGATGACAATATCTGTACCTAGGACAGAGCTTCCTTAATCACTATAGTTTCTGCCTGAAGGACGCTACAGTGGCATGGTAGTCGGAATGACGGTTAGAAATTCAGATCCCTTAATGTAGGCCCCCACACCCACTCCTTCGCCCATTTTAGATTCATCTGTGAAAATTCGCGGAAGAACCTCCAGCGGCTGCTTCTCAGTAAAAAAAAACGGCCAGTAAAAAAATTCTTCTCGAAGCTGAGCTTAGGTATCGTAAGGTCGGTGTTTCCTGACAGGGATCCGAATTTATCAAGGATGGTAGAGCGTCCGGAAACTCTGGTAAGCTTCTTCCACATATGCAGCTCTGACCGCAGTGCTGGCAGCGGCGAAATCTTCAGAATCTTCAAAAATCGCATGCAGAACTTGTCTCTCGAGCCGAACAAACAGTACACCAGGATTAACACGAGCAATGTCTGTGACGTCGGCGAAAACGACAAGTATTAAGAATTGTACGACTATTACTTCCCCGCTAAGAAGACACCCGAAAAGAGGCACCTTCAGACCCAGATCACAAGAGTTTACGCGTTTTACTCCTAACAAAAATAGTCTTCCAGAAGATGATTCCTACCCACTCGACCAAACAAGTCGTCCTTCCACGATATTCTGTGCCCCTTTAATTCTAGACTAGAGCCTAGACTCCTTGATTATGCTGAAACTTGACAATTCTCCTCCAACCACAGTTCGGTACAAGCGATCTCACTTGGTCGTCGTACCTATCTTTCTCATCTCCTCATCAGAGAATAACGGGATCAACGGACAGGAAAAATTCACAAAAATTCACAAAAATTCGACGTTATCTCATTTAATTTGAATCCTCCCCCGACGTGTTCTCCTACTTCCAGTACAAAATCCACGCCGGTCTGTGTCTGCCGAAGAGCTGCACCCAAGATGAAGTCACCTCCTTCAGCGAGTCGTACTTTTCGAAGAACACGTTCGAGACGCAGCAACGCTTCGGCATTGAGATGCGGGAGATCGACGTCAAGGCGCCAGAGCTCAAGTGGGATGTCTTCCGCAGCACTGGATTCCTGATTTGCTTGTGAGTACTCAAACAGTTCTCCTTCTCTTGTCAGATTTGTAAACGTGCCTCTTTTCCAGCGGCGTCCTGACCTCCCTGGCTCTGCTGATAATCATAGCCGAAGTTATTTACCGAGTCCACAAGAGCAACGCCGTGAACAAGGACAACAAGATGCCTTTGGACGACTTCTCGCGGGTGGAGCAGTTCTTCCTTTGCTTCGACTTGAGCGACAACTTCAAGCGGTTGCTGCAGCTGGAGGGCTCGAAGGGATTCCTGCCGGCGATAGCTGGCTTCAGGACGATCGTCTGCTTGTGGGTCACCCTCTTCCACGTCTACTTCTACTCACTCTTCGCCATCAGCAATGTCCCCCTGATCTTCGCCAAGCTGGAGTCCTTGGTCCTTCAGCCGGTCCTGCAGTCGTGCTTCTATGTGGATGTCTTCTTCGCAATAAGGTAAGACTGGGGGTCGCCTCCTCTTCTGCGGCGCATTAAAACCGTCTCTTTGCTTGCAGCTCGTTCCTGTTGGTCTTCAACTTCCTGTCGAACTCCCGCAACATCAACGACATCAAGACGAATTCCTTGGCGGACAACGTCAAGTTCTTCCTCAAGCTCGTCCTGCATCGATACCTGAGGTAAGTAGGCTCACCCTCGATAGCCCGCGCAATTGCTGACCCCTTTTCAATCTCCACAGACTGCTGCCGATCATGTTGATCACCATGATGCTGAGCGACTGCATGTTCGACTTCTTGAACGTCTACTCGCCCTTCCAAATGAACCGGTACACGGGGCTGTACTGCAAAAAGTAAGTGGCACCTCGCACTCGTTCCGTGAGAGCGGCTTGACTGATCTGTCTCCTTTTAGGAACTGGTGGTACAACGTTCTGTTCATCAACAACTTCCTGGACCTGAAGGAGATCTGCTCCTCGTGGACGTGGTATCTGGGCTGCGAGATGCAGTTCTTCGTCCTGTTCACCATGATGTTGTTCATCTACGCGAAGAACGAGTCGATTGGCAAGGGCGTCTTCGCGTTCCTCCTCTGCAGCAGCGTGACCATAAGCTTCCTCTGCAACTTCTTCAACGGCATCACGTTCCAGTAAGTCCTCCCCACGAGCCCTGTGCCAGCTTGAAATTCACCCCGTTTCCCTTCCAGAATCGACGTGATCTACGGCACCCTCGAGCAACTGTACGTGAAGCCATGGGTGCGGATAAATCCGTACTTTGCGGGCGCCCTCATCGGCTATCTCTTCCACCGGCACCGCGAGGAGAAGATCCAGTTCAAGATGCCGTGGAAGATCCTCTTCTGGACCTTCACCTTCTGCGTTTACTGCGTGACGAACATCATGAGCTACTGGCGCAACGCGCCCACTTGGCTGGTCGCCACCATCATGTCCCTGGGCAAGCTCGTCTTCGGCCTCTGCGTCGCATGCGTGATAGTCATGTGCGAATGGGGCCACGGTGGCGCACTCAACAGGATCATGTCCTCGAAGATATTCCTCTTCATGAACAAGTTCTGCTTCAGCATCTACATGACCGCTCCGGTGATCGTTGTCACGATCTTTGGCCTGCGCACCGAGGCGACGCACTTCAGCGAGGTCAGCTCAACGATGGACTTCATGGGCATCATCGTCCTCTCCATACTCATATCCTTCATTGTGGTCCTCCTCGTGGAGATCCCCATTCAGAAGATATCCTCAAGATTCATACTCAGGAAAAAGGCCAATTGATGGTCGGCTCGTTCACAAGTCTTATAGGTTAGGTTCTAGTCGTGTAAGCTATTGCTTTTAAGGAAAATAAACTCATGGAATTTATGTAGTATTAATGGAATGGAATGATTTTATTGGTCCCCCTTGCGTTGATGGTTCTTGGAGAAGATTTTTCTTGGAGAAGCAGTACAGCGACATGAGCCTAGCTAGGTAACGTATTTTTAAATGTATCGTATACCGCACAAATCCATAGAAACGTTACCATACCGCATCGATATCTACCGATTCGATAAACACTTCCGTTCCGTTCTTCCTTGTTCAGGTCACCCCAGGCAGCTGAATTGAGAGCCTAGTGAGCCAGTGTGCTCGTTGTCAGAGGTTTGGGCATGCAGCGGCGAACTGCGACATGCATTCACGCTGCGTCAATTGCGCACTCCATTAGGGACGGAAATGGTCGATGATAGGAGTAAGCTCACATGCGTTCTCTGTAAGACTAATGGACACCCTGCTAACTATCGGGGTTGTCCTAAGGTCCAGGAACTCAGAAAGATTATAGAGGCCAAACGGAAAGCTCAAAAGGTAGTAGCGAGGCCAGTGCCCCGTGTTTCAACTACCACTGTTACACCGGTTCCTGTGGCCAGGCAGCCTGAAGCAGATATGGATGTGAAGGCGGTCTTACTCTCTATCCAGAGGCAGATCGCCCAGCTCCAAAAACAGTCAACGAAGTAAGTAGGCCGAACCACGACCTGGAGAACGAAGCCCGTCCGAACCGCATTATCTCGTAACGAGATAAGTCAATGGCGATCCGAGAATCCGGGTTTTACCAGATTCAGTGACGATATGGCACATACTGCCATCGCCAATGATGGGAATCACATCTTCATTTCTCAAGAAGATCTCCAGGGTATCTTCCACTCGCTGAAGAAGAAAAAGTCAGTGGGAATCGATGGATTACCGAACATTGTGCTTCGCCATCTTCCCCCCGAAGCAGTCCAAATTTACACAACCTTGTTCAACAATGCGTTGAGTAATGCACATTACAGCTGTAGCAGACAAACCCCCTGTCGATCAGTCTTCTTCCTTGCATAAGCAACGTTTTTGAAAAGCTAGTCATCCGAGTCCTGAAACAATGGGTTGGGGCATGAAACCATACATGCCGCGTCCAAACTGGTATCCGACTTTCAATGGAATAAAAATAAAAAACAATGTATGGTTGCCTCCCTGATTGAGTTGGAGAAAGCGTTAGACACCGTTTCTCTGGAGGGCCTCTTCCTCAAGCTAGTCAGGCTCGGCATAAGTAAATCATTGCTATACATGATCTATGACATGACTACAGATAGAAAGTTCGTCGTGAAAAGTGGTGATGTAACTTCTACCACGGTCTTTGACATTAAAAATGGTCTGCAACAGGGGGCGGTTGGTTCGCCGATATTGTTTTCAATATTCACTGCAGATCTTGTAGTTTCCATGCAGCACTTAATTGCGTACGCCGACGATCTTGTAGCGTACAGATCAGGTCCGACGGTCGAAGTGATAAATAACTTGTTGCAATGTGACTTCGAACAAAATCCAGCGGTTGCTTATCAACTTCCAGAAGTGTGAAACAATCCTTTTCAGGACCCCGTTGTACATGGCATCTTGGGATACACGCATAAACTGGCGTAAGTTCGGCATCGTTGACCCGCAGGGACGGGCTTTGGATGTGAAAAGTGTAGTAAGGTATCTTGGCATTTGGTTGGATCAATATCTGTATTTTGACAAACATATAGATATTGCTCTGACAAAAGCTAAAAAGGCCCTTCCTTTGGCAAGAGGGTTGTTTTACAGCGGCCAACTTGATACCAGGGTGAAGGTTATTAGCTACGTGGTCCTCATCCGGCCAATTATGGCGTACGGCTGTCCCCTGTGGTTCAACGTGACTCCTTCCCAGAGGGAAAAGATGAGGTTGTTCGAGAGACAATGTCTTCGAACCTGTCTCCGGTTACATCGCACACCCGAGTCGGAGTACAGGAAGTTCTATCCTAACGAGGTCCTGTACAACGAGGCAAACTTGAATAGGATTGATAATTTTATTATAAAGTTAATCAGAAGGCACATTGCACGAGCTATGACTTCTTCCAACAGTCTGATCTTTGGGGCTTATTACCCCAATAGTATGTATCATGAACGAGTGCGCTTCAACGGCTTTGTTCCACCTGAAGCATTTCTATATTTGGACACAATTGGCCTTATACAGGATCCACAAGGATGCCCTATAATCTTCCACGTCGAACGCCGAACAGTGGATAGACGACTCCAATATGAACCAGATATCGCTCGCACCCAAGAGGATCTTCTTCGGTTCACAAAAAATCAAAAAAAAAAAATATAATAAATAAAACAAAAAAAAAAGGTGCACCACGACGTATAAATTATATATGTTAGGCATATACATAACATATACGCCCTGGTGCAGGTGTCCGTACTGTTATACGGACATAGTTAAGATAGTATTAAGTTTTATATTAGGGTAAGTTAGTATAAGGTAGTAGGTTAAGAAGTTCAGTCTGGCCAAGTTTTTCATAAGTTTTCTTGGTAAACGAAAAAATAATAAAATTTGTCTTCAAAGACTAAAAAAAAAACAAAAAAAAACGAAGATTAAGCCGAAAGGCACAATTATACAAATATTTGTATATAATAAAATAATTTTTTTTTTATCTTAGAGTACCCGCTTAGTGTCAGTAAGTTAGTATTAAGAGCAATTGTTGACAGTTAAGTTAGTTAAGCTAGTTTTAAGTACTTTTGTCTAGCAAGTAAGAAAAATAGATATGAATAAAACAAAATTACATGAAGAAAAAAAATACGATAAACACACCTAACTGAGGATATTAGATACGCATTTCGCATTCCAGTGTATAACGTACACACAAGGCAGAACGGGTATCTCATCACACCGTACCGATGCGTGATGTGTCACAACACACCAAAAATAGAATAGACACAATCTAACCAGAAGAAAAGAGAAGAATGTGAACGCACCGATGTCGGTTGTCGATACCGCATGTAGTCAA
Source organism: Eristalis intricaria (assembly GCA_964034865.1). Classification (NCBI taxonomy): domain Eukaryota; kingdom Metazoa; phylum Arthropoda; class Insecta; order Diptera; family Syrphidae; genus Eristalis; species Eristalis intricaria. The sequence goes on along the minus strand of OZ035877.1, from coordinate 58,365,546 downwards.
AAAAAGTAACGACACCTTAATAGGTACGATATACATGAGGAGTAACGTTTCGTTACATGGTACTTTATTGAATACTCGGTATTCATATGGAGAACGGATGGCCTTGATGTTGTTCGGTCCCACGGTGGATGGTCGGCGACGCTCCCACGGTGGTGTCGGATTCCTTCGCTGCGTCTGGCATGCTCAGCTTAAAAAGCTGAGCTAGCGTCTGGCTGTTCACACACTTTGCGACTTTGGGAGCGTGTTAACTTACATCCACAGAATCGATTTGGGATTCGGACTCCATTTTTTACCAAATATCCTGTTGCACAGCTATAAGGCACAGGCCGCTTTCTTTGCTCTTTCTTCTATATTTGGCTTCCAGTTGAGTTTCCTGTCTCGGATTAGACCAAGGTACTTCGCGGTTTCCTTTAGATTGAGGGTTGTACCCTCAATTTTGAGAAGATTGAAAGGCGGGTAACCCTTTTGTTGGTTAAAAGGACCAACTCTGTTTTCGATGGGTTAATCCCAAGACAGCAAGATTTTGTCCATTTGAGGAGGATGTTGAAGGCGCGTTCCACTAACTCGCTGAATGTTGAGGGGAATTTACCACAGGCAATAATCACCACGTTATCGGCGAATTGCCTTGGTACCCGAGCATTTCAGCTCCTCAAAAATGCCATTGCGGACAAGCACCCACAGCAGGGGGGAGACGACTCCACCCTGTGGGGTGCCTCTTGTCGCCACCTTAAAGGAAGCAGTGCTGCCACCACTAGCTGGCCATTAAAGGCTAAGGGCTCTTGAGAAGCGGCCAACATCTTTTGGCGGAAAACGTCAAGGAAATGGACTTAACCTTTCTTTTTTGTGATTTAACATTGACGTGGGCAACGTCGTCGAAAATGTCTTTTCGTATTTCGTCAATAGATGTCGTTGGAGTCGTCTATCTCCAGTGCTACCAATCACATTGTGTCATACAATATGGAGTGGGAAAGGTGACATTTTAAGCTTCATTTAACCGAAAAAAAAATTAAATTCGGAAAAGTTTGAAAAAAAGTTACAGCTGTTGCAAAAATTAGTGAAAATAATAAAGAACTTAACGCCAACAATTTATTTAGTTTAGAAAACTGACTCAATTTACATTTCGCATTTTATTGCTTAAATATTCAAACCACTGTTCACTCTGAACGTTCAACAAGCAATGCCATCTGCTCTCTTTTTCCTGCAACACTTTTTGAAGCTCTTCTTAGTGCTGCCAAGTCTCGCCAGATGTGAGCGTTACAAGAAATTTGCTATATTTTGGAATTTTTGATTAAAAAATGGAAGAATGCCACACCAGTCACCAATGAAAAAATGCTGTATCAGTTCGTGTAGCATAACATTGGTTCGCTCGCTTCCGTTCTGGAAATTTCGATGTGAAAGATGCACCTCGCTCTGGTCGACCTATCAGTGAAAAAAGTCGATGAAATTATTGAAAAGATTGACCAGGACCGTCACATAAGCAGCTATGACATCGCCAAGAAACTCAACATTCATCATCAAACGGGCTGGCTACAAAAAGAAGCTCGATGTTTGGGTACCACATGAATTGTCTGTGAAAAACGTTTGATTAGAAATACGAAAAGACTTTTTCGACTACCCATTATAATAATTCAGTGAATAAACTTGAATTTTTTAAAGCAGCTTGAAGCTGTTAAACTTTGAGTTTTATTCGTAGTTCTAGTACTTTGTTCGGACAGATTCAAAGAAGCGGAAGAAGTGCCTAAGCCTGGATGTCAAATTAATAGCCAGGGCCCTGGCTGTACCGGAAGAGGCCTTCTTCAGGACACCTTCGCACTTACTGTAAGGACACCTTCGCACCGAGTCTTGGCATCCCTTACAGTGACTTCTGTAGAAGCTGCAGAGACATCTTTTCTTTTCCGACTGTCCAGCGCTAGTAAGAAAGACCAGCTGTCAGTCCATGCCAGTGGCAGATGCAGCTACTAATCTCAGCATTTACATGAAAATAAGAATAATTACCGTCAAAGGAAGGACCACAGCTGCCACTTTCCCAGAAAATTACCATTTCCCCACCCAATCAAGCCACAAATGCCTGACAGCCTCATTTCCATATCAAACAACTCCAATGCCAGCGGAAAACCACTCGAATACCTTACACGTGCAAGCCGCTGGTGGTGAACCAGTTGCTTCACAATCAAACGAAGAACAACAAGCTGAGCACAAAATCAATGTTTGCCGTGTTTTGAAATTGCATCAAACCCTCGAAAACGAAGCGAATCATGGGCTCGGTCAGGTTGTGATCGACTTCCGGTTTGACTCCGAAGCAATTCATCAATATTTGTCCAACACTGGCGATTGTTTGTCGAGCCCTCTTGCCAAGACCGATCCAAGTCTCAACTGCCTTGCTCATGGGCACATCTCTTTTGATTTGTTGTCGTCATTAGGTTCTTTCACAACGTCCGAGGTGTGGACCCTCGTCTAGTTTGCGGCTTTGAGAGGGGAAGCCGAGGTGTGTAATTATTTTGTGCGTTTCTGTTGAGAATGCGGTTTCATATTTATGAGGCCGGCCTGATATTTATAGCCTTGATCGAGTTAATCGTGAGTCATTATTGAGGCTACACCTTGCGGATACCGTCTGGCAGCGGTTGTGGTTTCGCTCTGTTACGTAACATGGAAACTCGCATGACGCAGGTGTAGCTTGGACAGTAGGAAGTAGGACGCTTATGGCTGCGTCTATTGTTTCTGTACGCATGCATAAGTCTCGTGATGGGATCTAGATGAGAAAAAAAAGGAGGACGTGGTTCGGTGGAACGAAGACAAACTGACTTCGGAACAGCAGCTAAAACGAGACAAAAAAGAAAGCAGCACAATTGTAGAATAAAATGTGCATAAAAAGCCTTTTTGTTATGACCAGGCTGGTGACCTACATTAAGCCACCAGTCATGAAGCTTAGTCTCAAATAGGCTTAAGCATCGCTAACACCTCGAAGCAGTCTGAACTTCCTACTCAAGTGACTCGCTTAACTAGGTGAACCGGTCCCGCATTATAAGAGCCTTGAATAGGATGAGCACACCGAGGATAATCGTCAGCTATTTTACCAACAAAGCTCAGATACGACGATGGTACTTAATATTACGACGTCCCACAGGGTTCAGGTCTTGGACCCATCCTGTGGAACTTAATGTACCATGGAGTACTGAGACTAGTGCTACCACATGGAGGCAAATTCATCGGTTTTGCTGACCACATCGGCGGTCGTGACGATGGCCAAGCACATGCACGCGGTGGAAAACGCCGCAAGCGAAGCAATCGCCAGAATCAAAGATTGGCTAGAATCTTCCCTCCTTGAACTAGCTGAGCGCAAGACTGAGAAATACGCAAACTTCCGGGTTGGCTCCCAGCTAATTAGACCCAAGGAAGCCCCGAAATAGCACACTGGCTCTACACGGCAATAGTGAGACCAGTACTTACTTGTGACTTGTGGAAGGCACTCCAAATACAGCAACACCTAATCAGATTAAGCAGAATCCAACGATCACTCAGATCAAAACCCACGGCGCCCCTCGAGATCTTACTCAATCTCCTTCCCATGGACAGCTACGGGAAGCTTACTGCCACTCATGCTGCATGTAGTGTAAGCACTGGGGAAAAGCCCACATTAAAGGACACATGGAGATACTTCATAATTCGAAGATTCCTAAATAATCTGATCACATGACACCATTTGAGGACTTCGAAATCAAGGCCGAGGCGGTGACCAACTCGAGAATAGAGTGGGATGAAGGAAAGAACTGACGGCTCCAAGTCGGAAGAAGTCACAGGCTTTGATGTATACGCCAGGTCGTCGGACCTACAGCTCCTGAACCTTCTTCTTCTTCTTCTTTGTTTGGCGCTACAGTCCTGGGCCTCAACCAACAAGCCTCTCCAGCTAGCACGGTCTCTGGCTAGCTGTCTCCAGTGTCGCACGCGAAGTTGGTTGAGGTCCCTCTCCACCTGGGTGCGCCACCTTAAACGCGGGCGTCCTCTGCTGCGTTGTCCCACGGGTTCGGAGTCAAAGACTCTTCTCTCCATGGCCTAGCCATCTTAGACCTTGGATCCGAAAACGTCTGACTAGACTCATGTCGCTGTACAGCCCGTACAGTTCGTGGTTGAATCTTCTCCTCCAGAAACCGTCAACGCAAACAGGACCAAAGATCGCACGCAGAGCTTTTCTCTCGAAGAGACCAAGGACTTCCTCATCCGCTTTTGAGATTGTCCATGCCTCAGCGCCGTACAGCAGGACTGGGATGATCAAGGTCTTGTATAAAGCCAGCTTGGACCTTCGAGAGATGGCTCCACTACTCAATTGCCTCTTGAGCCCATAGAAACAGCGGTTATCAAGAGTTACTCTGCGTTTGATCTCGGTTCTGGTGTTGTTTGTCCTGTTTACTGCGGAGCCGAGGTAGACGAAGTCCTTGACTACCTCCAAGTTATAGCTGCCCATTGTGACGCTCTGTCCAAGACGTCGATATTGTGCATCCTTTCTCGATGACAGCATATACTTCGTTTTGCCCTAATTCACCGCTAGACCCATTTTAGCCGCTTCCGCCTAAATGCCAGCAAACGCTTCATTGACGGCTCGCTTTGTTCTGCCAATCACGTCAATGTCATTCGCGTATGCTAACAGTTGTACGGACATCTGGAAGATCGTGCCTCTAGTGTTAGCGTGTGAGTCTTGCACGATCTTCTCCAGAAATCACATGACAGCGCGTCGCCTTGTCTAAAACCTTTTTTGACATTGAAGGTCTCTGTGAGTTCGTTACCGAGCAGCGAGAGTTCTCCATCGTCATCCCGCACAACCTAACGAGTTTGGCAGGAATGTCTAAACTAGACATGGCGTTGTATAGCTCGTCCCTATGCACGCTGTCATATGCGGCCTTGAAATCGACGAAAATGCGTTGGGTGTCGATCTGCATTTCTTGGGTCTTTTCCAGGATCTGCCGTAGCGTGAAAATCTGGTCGATGGTGGATTTCCCTGGCCTGAAGCCACACTGATATGAATATATCAGGTTATTTATAAACGGCTTCAGGCGCTCACACCAAACGGCAGAGAGGGTCTTACAGGCGATGCTGAGGAGACTTATCCCTCGGTAGTTGGCGCAGTTGAAGGGGTCTCCTTTCTTGTGGATCGGGCAAACGATACTGAGATTCCACTCGTCGGGCATGCTCTCCTCCGACCATATCTTACAGATGAGCTGGTGCATGCGCCCAACCAGATCATCTCCAGCTGCCTTGAAGATTTCAGCGGACAGTCCGTCCGCACCGGCAGCTTTGTTAGACTTCAGTCTTGATATTAGCTTGACCTCATCTAAGTCGGGGGGACGGAATTCTCGTCGATCATCGTCCATATTGAGTGGGACAGTCTGCCTGACAGCGGTGACAGTCTGCAGAAATGGTTCTTCCAAATTCTCAGTTTCGACTGCTCCCGAACCACTGCAGTGTTTTTCAGGCAGAAGTAACAACTATGCAAGAGGCACTCCTCCGGCTATTAGACCTAGACCCCATAGACGAAGGGGGACGAGACTACCACTGACGCAAAAACAGGAGACACCTTAGAGCTATAAAAACAATGCTCAATACAAATAGATGGGCGGAATAGACCTGTAGTTCATCGAAAACAATGTGGCCTAGACTTGATGCATCAAAAACTAAAGCTCTCCTAAAATTGGACAGGGGAAACCTTAGTAAATTAGTAGGCATAATCACTAGCCACTGTCTAATTGGCAACCAATCCGGAAGACTTGCCGCACCCTACAATGACTTCTGCAGAAGCTGCATGGATGAGGAGGAAGAGGAAACCGTGTTACACTACCTCGGAAACTGGCCAGCCCTTGCAGAGACAAGAAGAAAATATAGTCAATAGTCTTGAGGATCTAGCAACTACCAACATAAAGGACATCCTCAAGTTCATTAAAACCACCAACTGGTTATAGGTATAATTACACACACCAAAAGAGGTAAGAGTGAGTAAGAGTTTAGTAGGTCAGCGAAGTGGCGGGAGAAGCCGAATAGTGACTAAGTGAGGCAAATACCCATGAGGGTTTTGCCAGTCACGTCTACCTACCTATCCACCTAAGCCTTGAAATTCCTAGGAGTCATGCTCGACAGCCGACTTAACTTCAAAATGCACGTCGAATACTACCACAGACCAGAGTCCAAGACGTCGGCAGCACTTTCCGGTATGCTGCCGAGCATCACAGGACAAGAATAAACCTTCCAACCCGAAGCTCCTAGTCGGTTATATGCAGACCGAGCTAAGAAGACTTGTCAGAGTAGGGGGAACCGAAAAGGCAAACAGGTTGCTTCAGTTTGAGGCGCTAACCAGCTCTGCGAAGTAAGTTCCACGAGGAGAGTGGCGAGACGAGTGCAGGTTGTGAGAGACGCAACAAAAAAAAAAATACTCAAGTGACGTTTGTGGCTCGTCGGATCCCTACACAGGGAAGTGTGTGTACCAACGTCAGTCTGTGAGCAATACTTTCGACCGCGGAAAACACTGAACCCTGTACACCCATATGATCCTAGCCCGTCGTCTACGAATCAAAACTCGAGGGTGTTTGGACTATATAGAGCGCATGGATAAGCAGCTCCGTATATAATGCGATAGAGGACGCTCGCGTTTAAGGCGACGCTCACAGGTAGACAACAACCTTTACCAACTTGGCGTGCGAAATTGGAGGCAGCCAGAGATCGCGCTTGTTGGTGAGGCTTGTTGGTTTAGGGTCAGGTCCAGCCCGGACTGTTGCGCCAAATAAGGAAGAGATACCCAGAACAGAACTACTGCGTCAGAAAATGTGGCCACTTTGTTCATTCACTCAACTGATTGCTCAAAAATTGTCTTAAGTGTTGGCAATCGTGCTAAGTAGTTGTGGTGGTTGAGCGGAGTTAAGAAAAGATAATCGAATAATATAATGTTCACGTTTTATTTATTTAATTAAATCTCAAAGAACAATATTTCGCGAGCTGGCGGGGAGACGACGGACTGTATCGAGCGTTAAGTGGAAAACTGTGCCTATTGCTGTAGCGCTTACAAAAAGTAACGTAGTCAAAAATGTAATAGAATAGTTAAATTATCGTTAAATATGCAGATAATGTAGGTCTTGAGATAAATATTTTATGTCGCCACATAGTCAATCAAGTCAATCAAGTCCAAGATGGGAAACGGAATAATCTGTCAGAAGCTCACTGTGTTCAAACTTGTGCTTATGGACAGAAGGTCGACAGCTTTTGTAAAACCCACTGAATACGTCTTCAGAACCATCCGCCAATCTTCTCAAATGTCTTCTTTTTGTTTCGCAAAAATAATCTTCCCCAATAAATTCACAAAAATCCTGCCTTTGTTCGAAGGTCTAGAGGTACTCGTCCTTAAACAGACAATGAGAGCGACCCGAGAGAAGGTTTGCATATTTTCGCGAACCATCTTAAGAAGATTATTATGTACGCCATTCGTTTCCGACGACATCACAAAAATTGAATACTTACCATGTGCCGAGGATGTTTTCCGAAAAAATGCTATTAAGTGATTAAATCCTTTGTCCTGAAAAGTAAAATTAAGGCCGCGATTGGATTTCCACGTTTGAATGTTTATTTGGATAATAAAACTGGTTTCCTTCTTGAGTCCGTGGGCCAGGTCTCGTAGAATTCGATTCAGGATCGCACCCCGATTCGATCAAGGAACTGGCAAAAAATCTCGCGATTTGCTTCAATAAAAAAAATATGATTGTTGTAAATTTTATGACGGCGAGTGGAAATAGAATTTTGATTACAAAGAATTGCCATGCGATGCTTATTCACCTTCATGGAACTACATTAGGTGGGAATTCAAGGTTGGGATTAGATCTGTCACGTCATTGGCATTTTTCAATCAAATGTGAGAATGCGGATAATTTTATGGTTTCCATCACTGAGGATACTGAGTGAAATTTCTCTATAGCGGACAGTGGAGGGACCATCATGATTGTCCTTAATATAGGGGTGTCCGCTCTGAAGGGATCGAAATACACGTATACCTTCATACCGGGACCATGCCGAGTTGTCCCTAAGGAGAGGTGTCCCTTATAGAGGGGTTGCCGCAAAGAGAAGTTTCACTGTACTCGTTTTTGAATATTGCTGACTAGAAATCATGGTTTGACAACAGTGTGGCTGACGTGCGCACATCCGCGGAAATACGGTATGTTTACTTCTCTCGGTAGACGAGCTACAAACGTCACCTTTTTTTGTTTTTGCATCTCTTTGTTGCGGCAATCTTCCAAAGATACTAATAAGCCCTCTCAATTTCGGGAATACGGCTACGTACTAACCCACAACCTGCACTCGTCTCGCCACTCTCCTCGTGGAACTTACTTCGCAGAGCTGGTTAGCGCCTCAAACTGAAGCAACCTGTTTGCCTTTTCGGTTCCCCCTACTCTGACAAGTCTTCTTAGCTCGGTCTGCATATAACCGACTAGGAGCTTCGGGTTGGAAGGTTTATTCTTGTCCTGTGATGCTCGGCAGCATACCGGAAAGTGCTGCCGACGTCTTGGACTCTGGTCTGTGGTAGTATTCGACGTGCATTTTGAAGTTAAGTCGGCTGTCGAGCATGACTCCTAGGAATTTCAAGGCTTAGGTAGTTGTGACTGGCAAAGTCCTCATGGGTATTTGCCTCACCTAGTCACTATTCGGCTTCTCCCGCCACTTCGCTGACCTACCAAACTCTCACTCACTTACCACTTTTGGTGTGTGTAATTATACCTATAACCAGTTGGTGGTTTTAATGAACTTGAGGATGTCCTTTATGTTGGTTGTTGCTAGATCCTCAAGACTATTGACTATATTTTCTTCTGGTCTCTGCAAGGGCTGGCCAGGTGCCGCGGTAGTGTAACACGGTTTTCTCTTCCTCCTCATCCATGCAGCTTCTGCAGAAGTCGTTGTAGGGTGCAGCAAATCTTCTGGATTGGGTGCCAATTAGAGCTTTAGTTTTCGATGGGTCAAGTCTAGGCCACATCGTTTACGATGAACTACAGGTGGGTAAAAGCGTATTAACTTTGCTTTCACTGGGATTCGAACCGGGTGCCCTACTAACCAGGGGCAGGCACTCTACCAACTGCGCCATCCAGTCGATTTGAAAGTCGACAGTAACAACGCAGCACTGTCTCAACAACGAATGTCAAGAAACGTTTCATACAAGGGGACGCGCTGTCATCTGGTTTCTTCAAGATCATTCCGCAGAAGATCGTGCAAAACTCACTCCCCAAGGAAGGACACGATTGCTAGACAACAACGATAGCATACGGGGATGGTATTGACACTATCGACCAAAATCAGGGAGCAACGATAAGGTATTTACATATATTTTTGAGACAGAATTGGCTAAAATGGGCCTGGTGTCCAAAGTACTTGCTGTCGGTGTTCCGCAAAGTTAAATGAGTATCTTGTGTGCCGTGTGTGGCAGGATGCTATACCGATGAGCACACCAAAGTCATCTCACACAGTGTCCTGTGTATGGACCGTTTTAAAGGAAGGACGCACAATGTCGACGTCTCGGACACAGACTCTCAATGCTTATCTATGTGTAACAACTAAAACTGAACCAGATGGGACTCCCCTCTAACCTCATCAAAATAATTTACAGATTGCTGCATTCTACGTTCAAGTTGAAGGCAAGCAAATCAACAGAGCGGAACACCATGATGATCATGATGGGAGTTGCACAAGGATCAAAGAAGAGACCGTGGCTTTTCAACAACTACACGGCAGATCAACCACATCAAACGGACACAGTGAACTGCTGTCTATTTGCAGATGAAACGCTGACTCGATGTTACCACAGATAGCCGCGCGAAATGTCGAAAATCCAGACAGCGAACAAATTTAACCACCTTGCCAAATGAGGTATTCATCTCGAGGTGGGTGCAGATCAGCAGACAAATGTAGGAGCGAGCATAGAGATGGTCCTACCTAACTGTAGATAGATATCAACGGACAAACAGGTCAAGTATCTTGGCAATGGTTGAAGTCCAACAGCCATTTGCAATAGACTCTTAAGCATGCCAACTTAAACGTTATGCCAACTATCCCTTGATGCGCAAGCAAAATTGATTAAGCCAGTGGACTAATCTGCTGCTCTACAAGCAGCGTATACGGTCCATCTTAACGTACGGCTTCCCAATATGACATACCATCTCCAAGATCAGCATGAAGAAGCTTGCAGTTTTGGAAAGGAAAATACTGCGAGTATGTACTAGACTCACATTCGGTAGGGAACACAGCAACAAGAAGCTTTTCGACCAAGCACGCATCATCCCCCAGCAACAGTACATGGTGACACTGTTCAGAAAGCAGCTACTGGACATCAACAACCGTCATAAAGAGGCAAGGAAACCTAGAAAACACATCTCCGGGCGATAAATCTGCTAAAAGATCCTGCAGAAAATCGTGCAACATTCCGTGCAACTGTTAGCATACATGGATGACAATTGACGCACGTCTTCATCTTGTTCAGAGTTTTTCGTACGGACAGTGTGTACTTAAATTGTTACCATTGCAGACTTATTTTTTGTATAGAAGAACTTTCCAACGACGTCGAACAACGAGCAGAATGGATTCAACCAGTGCAGCGTTAGCAATCAACATCGAAGCTAAATCGGCTACCACACCATCCATCCTACCACCCAAGAGGACCAACATAGACACACGTTTCTAAACAACCCAATGTAGGCACCATCCATTGTAGGATAAACAAAATAAACAACAAACCAACAAAAAAAAATGAAACAATGTTCATCAGTTGGGCCCCTACTGTTGAGCCAACTCCCCAACCTTAAGCTTGTAAGTCTAGTTGCAGTCTCAACGGTAAAAATATTTTTTCTGCTTATATCCGATTTTAAATCGGACTACGAGGTAGTCAGAGTCTTGATAGACTTTAAACGCAGAAAAACTTGAAATATTTTCGTCTTGTTGGACTTGGTATTGCTCATTAACGCATTTTAACTATTCTTGGATGTTGAGCTGTTGTTTAATAAATCATTGCCTCTCCCTCTGCAGAGGATCACCACGTCAAAGCATAGCTTGGCCTTGTTCTAGAACCTTCCAGTTATCAGAAATCGATCATCAACTTCATCAGAAACTTCTAGTCTGCCTAAACTACTAGACGACAACTAGTGCAACGCTTCAAATGAACTCACTTTCTTGCTTCTCACGCTAGCACCAAATGGAGGCTCTGAGGCTGAGCATTCCATCTTTGACGATCTCGGGCACCCTGATTTGTTGCCAATTTGACAACGTCCAAGGAAGAACTTGTCTCCAAGACGTACTCATCTTGAATTCCTCCACCTCGCGATCGAATCCATTTCCGTTCACAGAATAAACAACACACAAAGGCACAGATCTTTGTTGAATCATTTCCCCTCATTACCGGGATTGTCGTCTATTTTGACTGCGTATCTGCGCACAGTTCACAATGATCGTGGCAAATGACATTTGCCCTTCCCCCACATCCCGTCAGAGAAGATCGAAGACAAAAGATGCACCCTCCTGTCCATAGCTCACACGATTTCTCACGGCTGCTGGCTTAAACCGAATTTAATGACACTTGCACTTTCCCAGAAGAGAGCCCCCCGCTCCTAGAATCAATGTCCAAACTTTGATTTATTCTCGTATGCGTCCCTCAATCGTTTATCGACGCAGGATCCGAGGAACATCTTCTTAGCCTAAAATATGTTTTCTTCTTTTTTATTATTTTCCGTTTTTTGAGATTTCTATGAGAGACCCTCGCTGTCGCTGTCACCCCTGACCAAGTGCATCTACCTGATCCTTCACCTGAGAGCGCAGGCAGGCAGAAATGAGAAAAGAAATTCTACCTGCACTGCACTGCACCCTGCCATAAATCTCACGAGCACTGTCAGTCGAGGCGGACGAGAAAAGTGGCATCACTGTTCACCCACTGATTTGCTCTCACCACTAACACCACAGCACGCTCTGGCCTGTCCACACGCACGCCACTACCGCCACCGCCGGAGGGGTAAATGAGCATTCAGCGCGCACGCACACTGGCACACAGGCTGGTTTCTCGGAAATGCCAGCGGAGAAGCATGCTCGAACAGTGAACAGTGCACACAGGGAATTCTTTTGTGCGGCAGTGTCGCTAGTCAGTCTGTGTCAAGTCGTTCTCTGGTGTGGTTCTGTGCGCTTCCTGAGTTCACAAGATAACGGAGTTTAGTCAATCGCAAGTAGTTCAAGTTCGTCGCCGCTTCCTTTTTTGTTCGTCTTGTCGCCGAGTGTCTATCGAGATAAAATTAAAAAAAAAAAAATAACGGAAGAATACAAAAAAAAAAAAACGTTACGGAATCAGCGGGCTATCAGATTCCATTGCGGTTTCGCGGAGAATTCCAGTGCAAATCCGCGGTACAGTGCTAACGTAACGTTCGCTGTGAAGTAGAAGAAAGAAGAGATAAAGCGAAGAGTCAAAGAAGATGAGTGCTTGAGAGAAACAAAAGAAGAAGTGTTAATTAAACTGAGAGAAGATCCCTAGTGGAGTGCAAGTGTGTAGGGGATAGGGATTGGAATTGGGATCTAGCAGTGTCGGCGCAAGCAGAAGTGAGTATGACCACGAACGCAGAAATCCTTCCGTATCATCAGACAACGATATCCCTGCAGACCGCAGCCGCCCTGTCGAGCTATCATGGGGGCGGAGCCGGTGGCGGCGGTGGAGGCGGTGGCACAACGACCACGCACCTCGGCTGGACAATGGATGATCACCTGTATCAACAGACTGAACTGCACAGCCTGACGCCGCATCGGACACACCACCTGCTCCGGTTCACTCCGTACGCTCTGCATCGGCCTCAGTTGCAGACACTCAGCCATCACCACCACCACCACCATCACCCGCATCTACCACCGGCAATATTCCTGCAGCATGCTCCCGGCTCTGCCATGAAGTCACACCAGAGGCCGGCGAGTCCTGCTACGCCTCCGCCACCCGAGGGCACGCACATCGGCCACCTGTACCCCGAGATTCTCGAGATGATCTTCCAGAGGTTACCGGTCAAGGATCGCGGGCGTGCCGCCCAGGTGTGCACGCACTGGCGGGATGCCGCCTACGCCAAGAGCGTGTGGAAGGGAGTGCAGGCAAAGCTGCACCTGAAGCGGTCTAGTCCTAGTCTCTTCGCGTCGCTGGTGCGGAGGGGCATCAAGAAAATCCAAATACTGTCCCTGCGCCGATCGCTCCGTGATCTGGTCATGGGCTTGCCGAACATGGTCTCCCTGAACCTGAGCGGCTGCTACAACGTCGCCGACATCAACCTTGGCCACGCATTCTCCATGGACCTGCCCAATCTGAAGGAACTGGATCTGTCGCTCTGTAAGCAGATCACCGACACGAGTCTCGGTCGGATAGCACAGCACCTCAAGAACCTGGAGACCCTCGAGCTCGGCGGCTGCTGCAACATCACAAACACCGGCCTGCTGCTGATCGCGTGGGGCCTCAAAAAGCTGAAGAACCTCAACCTCCGATCATGTTGGCACGTCAGCGATCAGGGCATTGGCCATCTGTCCGGCCTCAGCAAAGAAACCGCCGAGGGCAACCTCGGCCTGGAGTACCTCGGCCTGCAGGACTGCCAGCGTTTGAGCGATGAGGCGCTCGGTCACATAGCACAAGGTCTAACGTCACTAAAACGCATCAACTTGAGCTTCTGCGTCTCGATCACAGACAGCGGCCTCAAGCATCTGGCCCGGATGCCCAAGTTGCAGCACCTAAACCTACGCTCCTGCGACAACATCTCCGACATTGGCATGGCCTACCTAACGGAGGGCGGCAGCTCAATCGTCTCGCTAGACGTCAGCTTCTGCGACAAGATCAGCGATCAAGCATTGACCCACATCGCGCAGGGTCTCTTCCAGCTGCGCTCCCTCAGTCTAAATCAGTGCCAAATCACCGACCAGGGCATGCTCAAGATCGCCAAGTCACTGCACGAGCTCGAGCACCTGAACATTGGCCAGTGCAGCCGCATCACCGACAAGGGACTGCAGTCACTCGCCGACGACCTGATCAATCTGAAAACAATCGATCTCTACGGCTGCACGCAACTCTCCTCGAAGGGCCTCGACGTTGTCATGAAGCTGCCCAAACTGTCGAAGCTGAATCTCGGATTATGGCTTGTGAGATGATGCGTCAATGGGCAGCCATGGTCGTCGTTGATACCACCATCACCAAAGTACTACAGGATCATCATCCTTATCGTCACCATCACCAACATTATCATCAGCGTCGTCTTCATCGTCGTCGTCCTCTACATCAACATCATCGTCCATTGTAATAGCTTTTTTTTTTCAATTTTTTTTTGTTTAATTATTCGTCCTCTGACAGTTTGCCATACGAGAATGTTGTTTTAGCTGATAACTGTATTATTATATCTGTCTGTCAAGAGTTTTAAGTTTTAGTCGCTGGTAGGTAAGAGGGGAGCGGGAGGGGGAACCGAACCGACACGGTGTCGTCGTCTTCAGTGTTGCCAGGTGGACTGGACATCTTCGCTTTGACGGGACTTGTTTGGTTTGTGTCGAAGGGACGGTGTGAGGTTTCAGTTCTCCTTCAAATGTCCTTGATACCGAATGATCCTCGCCCATCCAAGGCCATCAATTCCTTTGCAAAACAGGAACCTATTGTTAAGGAGTTCATTCCTTTTTATTCACTTCTCAATCGCCGCTTGGTCGCTCGTCCCTACGTTTATTTTTAATCGTGCTCGAAAATCAAGTTCTCTTGCCGTACACACACACACACGCACGCATATTCATTCTGCCGTTAAGGCACCCACCGAAATATCAGCACGCACACAAGCATCGGCAGCAGCAGCAGCACCCAGTTGATTGGCATTCAAACGATTTCGAGTTTGAAACGAAAGAACTGGTCTCTGGTCGGAAACACCCAAATCGATTTGCGATGCATGAAGCAAATTTCTCGCTTCAGGTGCTTCACACGTTAATTTTCTTAGAAAACCAGTGTTCGCTCTCCTCCAGCTGCGTGTGTGAGATTGGCGTTTTTTTTTTTTTTGCTGTGCCGTGTGTGTGTCGCTCATTCTTGCTGGGGTCGCTTTTGGGATTTTTGCTAATCATACACTTGCCTCGGAAAGCATTTAAAAATGTTGCCAATTTAAAGGAAACACCAACGATGATCGTGGTCTCTTCCTCAGGACTTCTCACACACGGCTTATGGTTCTTTTGGTTTTTGGACTCCATCCAAGACACAGAAATGGGAAAGGGTTTCCCTTGTAGGGCTAAAATTTGTACAAAATCGTGTCCTCTTCGCGGTTTCAGATCAATTTTCGAAGACATTCCTATGATCAAACAGAGAAACTGAAACCTAACCTTGAAATTCCTGACGTTTGACAGGACCACGTGGAGAATCGTGAAAAATCGAAAGGATAGATGAACTTGTTGGGTTAGTTGCTGATATTCGCACACATTGGACGTGCAGGAGCTTGAGTTAATCAGTTGAAGAGTTATATCACTGGTCGGGTCTACACAGAGGGTGACAGTTTTTTTTTACGGTAAATGCCGATAACTCCATGTTCGCTTCTGTGTTGGAGACGAAGCCAATTTCTTCTCAAAATTAACCCAATCCAACGTCAAATCGTGGAGCAGGCGGAGATGGGGATCATTCTGGATTCTAGTTTAAGTGCATCTTGCTCGCTTTGGCAGCCATTTCGAAAAACCATCTGTCCTTCAGATCCTCTGAATGTTGAACTGTGTCCAACGTGCAACTCACTGTGGATTGTGTTTAAGTCACGTCTGTGGACTCCTCTAAATTGTCCAGGCTTCTGAATGTTTTTCAAGGTCCTCCATCCAAGCCCCTGATTTGTGGTTAAGGTGCGTCCCTCAATGCCTCTCGATTCCTCAATGATTCCAGATGAACACCCCTTTGAATCCCATTTTGGATTGAAGTTAAAGCCCAGTCCTCAAGGCGATGATGCCCGTCCCTCAAAGCCTTTGCCGCCCTTCGTCCTTTTGAGCCTCTAAATGTTGGTTAAGGTGCAGAATTTTGGCAAAACGTGCAGCTCTTTCTAAATTCTGGCGAAGGCACATCTCTGGAAGATTCTAAATAGTGCAGTCCTGTTTCTTCAGGTTCATCCACCAAAGCCTCTGATTTGTGGTTAATGTGCAGTCCACAAAGTCTCTAAATTCTGTTCAAGCTGCTTACCTCTGAATTGTGGTTACGGCTCATCTTCAGCTTCTAAACAGCGCAGTCCTGTTTCTTAACGTTCATCGCCCAAAGCCTCTGATTTGTGGCTAAGATACAGTCCACAAGGTCTCTAAATTCTGTTCAAGCTTCTTGCCTCTGAATTGCGATTAAAGCACGTCCCTCGAAGGCGCTGAATTATAGTTAAGATAGCGATTCAATGAAGTCTTCTCTGAACTTTGGTAAGGCCTCTTTTGGAAACATTTGAGTACCGCCTTGGCCTTGGCACCAAAGGGCTATAGTTCTCCATTTCAAATTGAGTCTTGCATCACAGAGAACATTCCTGACTCACATAAGGTGCCTCGTGGTGTGTAGAAACGACTTCTGTCCAACAGCACAGAACTGCCGCATCGATGCGTTGATGTGTAAGATTCAGAGGGCTTGCTTAGGGTTAGGCTTGTTTTTTCTGGTTTTTAGATGACTTCTTAGAGGCGATCACATGGTTGCAGTGATTTAGTGAATCGGAAGTTCATCAGGACATTTCTGGTTTTTAGGTGACTTCTTAGAGACAATCACACGGAAGTAGTGATTTAGTCAGTCGGCTTCTAGTCGCAATGTCCCCTATTCGGCAACAGGATGTGACAGTTCTTTAGGACCATATACAGACTAACAAAGAAACTCTTCAAACCCCCACGTCACCGAATCGATTCCTTATTTGGCGATGGCAAGTGCCTCGCTTTCACAAGCAAAGCATAGAAAGGCCACACTTCCTACGAAAGACTTGAAACAACTTGCAACACACCCGCTAAACATGCCTTAATTCGCGTGGGAATCAGTAAAGCCCCAAACTCGGTTCGTGCTTGACTTTGTAAGATGTTCGAACGTGGTTTTTTAGAAGAATTCTGCTTAGCGTCAAATGATCGCTCCCCTATCAAATTAAACGCACCCAAACTGCGGGTATGTTCGTTAGGTGCTACAACTCAGACCGTGTCATCTTCCCAAACCGAAATAAAACCCCACAGAGATAGTCCCTGGCAACACTGATAGTCTATAGTCCAAAAAGAAAATTAAATAAAATAAACAATTGAAGGGTGGTACATATACACACACACACACAAACGAATAACTCAATCACAAAAAAAGAGAAACAGAAAAACATGCATTAAAACTGAAAAAGAAAAATTTAAACAACTTCTATTGCATATTGTTTTATAATTTTAAATTGATGAGAAAATATAAAAAAAGAAGAAACAACAAAAAAGAAATTAAAAAAAAAACTTATATATATATATAAATAAATAAATAAATAAATAATACGTTCTTTTCTATTGTGATACATATTAAAATTAAAATTAATTACTAAACTAAATAATTAAAGAAAGAAAAACAAATAATAATTACTTATTATTATAAACAAAACAAAAAGGACACTATTTTAAGAAAAATCTTGTAGAGAATAGTAGTTAAAAACAAATTTGTGAAAAATGAAAAATGAAAACAAAAAAATAACAACAAACTAGAAGTTGTTTGCTCTAGAATCAAGCTCCATGCAAATCAAGAAAAACTATACAAAAAAAAAACGAAGAAAAAAAAATCATTGTATCTAATTATTGTTTTCCTTGTTTAGTTATACGTTCATTGAGTTTGTGTTTTTTTTTCTTCTGTTCGACTTTGTATAAAAGAAAGAAATTTGCATAAAAAAAAACAGTAACAGTTTTTTTTTGTTTTTTTTTTATATTAAAATGATTTATCTAAGAGAGAATGAAAAATATGTTATTTTATTATATAGGTGGATTATGTTAAAATAGTTCTTAAACAACAACAACAAAAAATGTAAATCAAAAAAAAAAAAAGAAAACACCACACAAACCACAAAGAGGGAGATTAGAAGAAGAAGAAGAAGTAAAAAAGAAAGAAAAAATAATTGAAAAACGAAGAAAGAAAGAGAAGAGAAAAATTAAAGATAACCTATATGGCAGAATGCGCAAAAAATTCAAATTAGTTTGTTATTATTTATTAGTTTGTTGTTGGCTTTGTTGCTGTTGCTTGTGCTTGGTCGCTGTGAAGCAAATGAATATCTTGTTCAAAGTTTTCACTCGCTGCCGCTGCTGCGCGGCAACTGCTGCTGGTGGTAGGTGGATGAATGGTGCGGGTTGCACCTACAGGTTTTTATCTGTTTTTGTTGTTCGTCTGTTCACACGTTTCACACGTTGGAAAAAACCTGGTTCGAGAAAATAGATGCTGTTCGATGAAAACAAGCAGATGTGCATTTTTACGTTACGCCATAATGTAGTCGGTTTTTTTGTATTTTGTTTAGATGAAAAGTCGATTGAATTCACACATTCGAACGAGCGTTGCAAGAGAGGGAGAGCGAAGGAGAACCTGCATAAGACAGGGTGCGGCCAAAAATAACGTTTGCTTTAAACCGTAAACATAGGCGTTTTTCTTCGATGCACTTCGCGTTATCAGTTCAATCTGTTCGAATTCATACTCGAATTGGTTGGAAAAGCATAATCAGTCGGGAAAGTCAGTTAGTCAGATCGAGTTTGGTGAATTCAAGCAGCAGACGGAAGGGACACTTTCTCATGTAGACGTCCACTCATTGCCCCGGTCGTAGAGGCGATCATAAGCCGACAGCTTTCCATACGAGTGTCACTCAATCTGAACAAATGCGATCGCGTATTTTTCATATGTCGCGATATTAAATTCATTGTTTATTTTTATAATATGGGTGGCGCTACAGTCCGAGGTGGACCTGGGCCTAGCTTCTCAGCAACTACTCGTGTTGTGCGTGATATTGTTCTTTGCCGAGTAGAAGGGACCTTCAGCTTAATGCCGAGTCCGAACGGCGAAATTGAGAAGCTTTTTCTAGACAGGAATACTCTTTGAGCATTGTACCTACTACGCCACGGCGACCTACAATTTCATATTTTGCTACAATTAATTGGCCGCCTAAATCGAGACCTTTGGACTTTTTTCTCTGGCGATATGCAAAGTCTCAGATGTTCAGGAATAAGCCAGCTACGATTGACGCTTTGGATGCCATCATCACCCGTGTTGTCCGCGAGACGCAAGTCGCTATGCTCGAACGAGTCGCCCAAATTTGCTCCTCCCGAATGGACCACCTCAGACGTACAACGTTTGATAACAACATTAACATAATATCATTTTCAAAAAGTAAATGTCATGAATTGTTCTTTCGGGCCAGAAGATTTTGGTTTTGAGGCTGCGATGCTTAGATGCCATTGTGACGCCACACTTTAGAAGTTCGTTAGCTTCGTTTCGTTTCCTTGGGGCCTTATTTTTGATCACTTTTGGATTTGGCTTCAATGCTGCCAAGTCATTTCCGAAAATTGAGCTGTCAGACGAAAACTCTAATTATAAGTCAGTAGCAATTCGATTCTGTTCAATTTATTTCCTCAACATTTTAACAAATTCAAAATAATTAAATTTCGAAAATGTAAATTGAAAATTCAGAGGTGCTTCTCATGATTCACACGTACCGTGTACAAGTGCAGAGAAGAATTACCTGGAAAGGAGTTTAGTAAACGGAGATAGATCTTCTTGCCTTTTAGGTAAGCGTCTCAAGCGAGTTATTTTTGATGAGGCGAGTATTTTCTTTTAAAGCGGATTCCGAAAACCCTATCACATGAAGCCAAGTTCAACGAGCGACTGGTGGCAGTAAGCGGTATGATTGAGGAGACTTGCGGTGTGTTGAAGGGCAGCATTTGAAGAAATCTTTTATTTTTTCCCACTGAAAGCGGGATCCATGCTCAACTCATGTTGTGCTCTTCACAATATTTGTTTGCATTTTTAAGTTAATATCCCACATCGATGGGACTTTGCAATTTAATTTCTGTACCAGTTTAGTCCATGGCCGATTGGATTGCTGACTTGCATCTGCAGATGGAAGAAATCCTTTGGCAAGACCTTCATGCTTGAGCGTACATATATCCAACCAAGGCTTTCAACTATTCAGGCTTGCTAAGTCCATGCTCACATGTTTCATCATCAATAAAAACTACCAAAGTTCCGTAAACGAGTTGGCAAAACTTTGCGGTTGCTATAGAGATACAAAATTTCAATTTCTAATTTTCGGATACATTTCCAATACTATAACTTTACAAAATAAGCCCGCAGCTTTCATAGTTCACGGCCAAACCTCCTTCGAGTCACTGACAATGTTCAAAGTATTCAGAAAAGCTTCTCAAACTTGGCCGTTCGGAGTCGGCATCCGCTCGTAAAAGAACAATAGGAGTGGTTGGTATAGAGTCTAAGACTGAGGTCCACTTCGTGCAGTCTTGAGCTATATACTCTTAGTCATGTCACATGTCACTGTGTATTCAATAAGTCACTTAAATGTGACATAAGGCGACTAAGACAGTACGACTTGTAACACAACTAAGAATACGGAGGATTATTATGTTTTTACGGAGCTTTCGCAGAGACCATCTGGAACATGGGCCCAAACAAGTTATGTGTGAAGCACAATACAGGCTTAATGATGCCGTTTAAACATTGAGTATCTAGGTAGTCCATCAAGGCAAACTTTGCAAACCCAATCAATGAAATGAAAATCAACAAGTATCAGTCGAAATCTACATCACTTGGCTCTTATCATTTTTTGACAGCGCACACAACGTGCGAAGAAAATGTAATTCATACCATTTTCCATCAAACAAAATCGCGAGATTGATGAAATTTATCCTAGGTTTAGTCATTCATTATCGAAACGTCGAGATTTTGTTAATCTTCAGCTGAAACCCGCTTGAGTTCAACCTTCGATGAGGGGTTGTGAAACCGAACAAGCTTACAGCGTGAACTTTGTTTTTATTTTGGTTATCATGGTGTTCATTTTCTCTCTCTCTTTTCTGATGCTCTGTTTTCTCTTTACTCGTAATGACATTCGAAAACACTTCAAACTCCGTGGGATGGAGGTTTCAGTAAGAACATGGTACAGTGAAAGCTCCATAGGCAGACAGCGACGGTCGCAGCAATTTCGCCCGGCTAAGGAAATTGCCCGTCCATAGGAAAAAATGTATTCCTAAAAAATTTGTTTCATGTGTCAAGTAAAAAAAAAAACTAAAATGCACATAAAGACAGAAGAAACAAAATACAACAACGGAACACAGCTACAGAATTATAGTTCGTATTCCGTTATCCATTTGAGTAGAGGCAAGGATTTGCTGTTGCTAATGTGTTGCTTTCCTTGTAAAGTCGGTTCTTTTGTCTTTATCGTTCGCGTACCTTGCAATAAAGCAGCTAGAAAGTGTTCTTTTAAAAAATGTTGTCCACCTTTACAAAATTGCGGGTGATGTCCCTGTCGGCGACCGGGAGTTAGGGAGTGTCAGCTAATGGGGAGTTATATTCAGGGAACTTCAATTCAAAATCCACGGTGAAGAACATCACGTCACATGTGTGCATATTTTCAGAAAGTCAAGGTGGACGCTTAGAGAAAGAACGTAGTCAAAGCGGAAACGTGGCGGTGTTTTTAAAAATCAACGACAGGATAGATGGTGGTTCTTTCGGGCCATTTACATTGTAGCCAGTGAGTCGAGAGGACATTCAAAACCATGAGAGATTGTCCGCTCGAGGGGATTGTCCGCCTAAGAGACAGCTGTCCGTAATAGAGGCTGTCACTGAATTACATGAGTATTAAAATGTCCCTCAATTATGTCGGTACACAAAGTAGTGAAGTTGTGAGGTGAGTGAGGTAGGTCCTTCGAGCCGGATCCACATCCGCAACGTGTAAAAGAGCGGATAAGAGTTGTTTTTTTTTTTTTTTTTTCTAAAGTGAGGAAAACAAAGTGCGTGCAAACATGTGTACAAGCGGATGCGTAAGCGATGGCGGGGTGGCGTTTTACCTATGTACATACATGTATAAATGTGGATGTGTGTGCGGGTGAACATTTCGAACTCTGTTCAAGGCCGGGCAAGATGTTTAAGGACGTTATAAACAACATAACAAATTATACATAAATTTATAACAAATAAATGATTATAAAAAAATGTAACTACGTTACCGACATCAAAATCAGTAACTGTCAAAGAAAAAGCGTATACAATCATTTTGAAATATACATTTATTTGTTATAAATTTATGTATAATTTGTTATGTTGTTTATAACGTCCTTAAACAATATCTCTCGAATAGTTTAAAATGACTTTCTCCCTTACAAATGCAAGCGTCAACGTGTGGTTTCTAGATGTGGGATTATTTTACCCTGGGACCTTGTAAGATCCCTTTCCAAGTGCCGTGATATTTCTAGTCGTTGAAATCAATCATTCTCCTTTGGGCTAAATCTTACAGATTCACACCATTCCATCCAGGTTGCTCAACAACGAATCTAATACTCAAGCAAACCTCGAGCTGACGAGACCTTGTCTATCCCTAGCGAGTCTCACTGCCCTTGTCTACACTTAACTCGTGACTCGAGACTAATTTAGGGTGTCGCCTTCCAAACGTAACGAAACATTTTTTAACAAACGTAGGAACGGTACCCTTGCTATGGTGCCGTGTTTCTGTACTGCTTATGTTTGAAGAAGACAGTAGCACTATCTTAACAGTGTGTATCAGGCTCGTTGTAGACAAGTCGGAAGTCTAGGAAGTTTGCAACTACAAGATCCATGTTCTCCAAGTTGTTAGACTTGTGCTGTTGTCCTTTGGAATTCAGATGTCAGTCGCTTTCATAAGCTAAATGTGTTAAATTACTCCAGCCTTCTACCTAGTCGGCGTAATTGTGCGACTTTGCTTGGAATACAGCCCTAAATTGTTGCACCTACTGGACATGGAACTTACAAGTTGAATTACTTAATAGTCGTCCTTGCAAAAATAGGAGCGATCAGCTTAGAGCAGTCAGCAGTAACTCCGTCGCATTGGACAGCTGCAAAGACGCACCCGCAAATTACGCTTAAACTCACTTCCCTTGCGGCCCTCTTGATTTAGACGGGATACCTCCTGTCGTAGGCAGGAGAAATTCACAGAACTACAGTGGATTCCGTTTAATTAGGACATCGCTTTATCGGATGCTTAACTGGGACAAATGGCAAAATAACGGAAACTTTCTTAACCTTTCTCTTCGTTCTTTCCTCACTTCTGATTATTGGGAGAGCTAGCTATTTATAATAATAATATGAATGGCGCGACAGTCCGAGGCGGACCTGGGCCTAGCTTCTCAGCAACCACTCGTGTTGTGCGTGCTATTGTTCTTTCACGAATGGAAGGGACCTACAGTTTAATGCCGAATGAGAAGCTTTTTCTTGACAGGAATACTCTTTGAGCAGTGACTCGAAAGAGGTGGAGTCGTGAATTATCACAGGTGGTAAATTCGGGTGTCGAACCTGGCAGCCTCTGCGTAGGAGTCGACGCACTACGCCACGGTGCCACCAGCTCCCTATTTGGGACAGACAAATTTAGAGCAAAGAATCGCAATAAAGCAGAATCCAATGCACTTGATTTCCTATATTTCACGAGTTGACCTCAGCAATAAGCCTTTGCAATCAGCTGTAGAATCAAAAGGCTCCTAGTAACGTTTGGTTTGATTTGAATCTCGGCTGACTAAAGATGACTGACTGCAATATAAATGGCCCGCAAGAACCACCATCTATCCTGTCGTTGATTTTTGAAAACACCGCCTCGTTTCCGCGTTCACTACGTTCTTTCTCTGCTGTATCGTCCACCTTTGACTTTCTGAAAATGTACACACATGTGACGTGATGTTCTTCATTGTCGTTTCGAAGCATTCCTTAACTCGTTCTCCAACTAATAAAACAAAAAAAAGATACAATTTTGAATAAAATTCTCGTAAATCAATTTTAATAAAAAAAAAATTGGTTTTTTGTTTCAACTTGAATGTGCATAATTTAATAATATTTCAAATTCAGTTGAATGCTTGACGGAGACTTTGATATTATCACCGACTCATTCCCCTCAAGTTGTGTATGTCCTGACTTTGCATCTAATTTAGTGAAACTTGTTTCTTTTTGGGGAACAACCATGTGTGTTCTTTGAGTTGCTTTGCATTGAAGTGACAAGTGTGTGTCGATCACTTGGAAGATTGCAACAAGATCAGTTCTTGCCAAAGTCTGCTAAGGTGGAATGTTTCTTGATACGGCTGAGTTTGCAATATTTAACAGATTCGGTATAACCGTTCGACTTCTGGTCTACAGCCGAAGACACAGTCTGAGGAAGCACCCACGTTTCGTTGGAATGAATCCTCTTGCTTTCTCAAAATGACGAGTCAGGCTAAACCTCGATCACTCAATCTGTTGCCGACCCTCGTCGCCAATTATGTGGCCCATGTTTTAAACTGTATTACTTTATTCGATAAAGTCAGTTCGATTCCCTAGTTCCACTTGAATTTTCTTCATCTCTGTTTTCACATCGAATGCATGTCAGGTGCAGGTTTCAACATCCTCATAGAAGGCTACCGCACCGACTCAGACTCAGTTCTAAATCGCCCATCTCCTTACTGATCAGTCATTGTAACATTGCCACGCTTGTTGGTAGGTAATTGGGTACCCAGTCGGCCTTGTGACCGTGGCTCACTTAGAGCAACATGCTGGGTCCATTTTGCTGATCCTGGGAGTCTTAAACTGGCGCGAGACCTTCTGTAGCCCTAAACCAGCCAGATTCAGGTGTGAATGTTGGCAGGTTTCTCAGTTCAACCCCGCGTAAGTCCTCCAGGTCGATGAAGAAGGGTTTTTCTAGAAACTGCCTTCTTTTCCCTGCTAAGGCTGGGCAGCCGGATAGATTCTGTCTCTGTTTCATCGCCTCTGAAGCTTCTGCAAAAGCCGTGTCGTATGTTCAGTCGCCTTGCATGTGTACAGTTCCAATAGTTGCGACTTGAGCCAATCAAAGATGTTGATCTCTTCTTGCTCATTATCTGTTAAAGAGCCCTTGTCGTCACTCCAAAACTCAGGTCAAGCCAGTGAGCTCCGGCTATATCAAGGGCTTGGTTTCTGTCTTTTCAGAGTTCCCAACCATTTTCCGCGATTCATCATTGGATCATTTCCTTTTATTGCAGTATGTCCGGTACCCAGCAGAGGGTCATCGAATTCACCATGGATATCTGCCAAAAGGGTCCAAACGACAGCTGGTTTTGATTCCCATCCAATGAACCCCTTTTATAGCCCTACAGTCGGAAGTCGACCTAGGCTTCAATTTGGGACCCTCTCCAGATGATGATGCATGCAGAGCAGCTGGATGACCTCCTTTCTTCTGTGCGGACAAAAATTCGATGCCCCACTGGTTCCGGGTTGAAGGCACCTCGAGCCGGAGCCAAGATATCTTTCTCTAAATGGCCAAACTGACCTAGCTGCTAATCTGGTCACTATAGCACATCACGTTCAGTTCGCGAAGGAGAATCCTCGTCCAAATGTCATTAAAACAGACAGGACCAACGATTGCACGCAGAGCCCAACTTTTCACAAGACCGAAGGCTTCGTCACTCCATGCCTCTGCTCCAGGGAAAGGTTTGATGAAAAAGGTCTTGTACAAGGTAACAAGGGGCTTTAGAAAGCAATGTTTTTATTTATTTGCTTCCTATTCTCAAAGACTAAGGCATTGTGTGTCCGTGCTGATGACAAGCTCATCAGAAAAGTGTGAAAAGCTTTGACATTTAGCTCGTCTTTCTTGATGAAAGATCTACTCCATTGTTAAAGCCAATAGCTTGTGGCTCGTAAAAAGTCCTTTAGATGCTTATGCTTCAACTGGTTAACTTAAGCTCCCGGATTCCATCTTCGCTTTCATCTTCTTTCATCACCAATTCCCTCGTTGTTTCACAGTTCGCAATATAAAGGCCAGTTTCTAAGACGCACCCTTGGGGGAGTCCAGCGGTTATCGTTTAAGGTCGTCTACACCTGCAGTTCGGGAAATTAATGACTCCTGTGAACTATTCCAGTGTTTACGTCGACCGACTCTGTCAGAGAAGCTGTCAGGTGGCTTTGAGTAAACCCAAGTCTCAGAAGACTTTGAAGTGAGAATCGCAATGAAGGTCCAACCTTAAACACAAAAGTCAGACAGTGTAACCAAAATCCCCCAATTTAAACCAAATCTCCCAGTTTCGTTAAGTTTCGTTCATTTTTTGAAATCAAAATCAATCGCTCTCCACTTAGCTGAATGACAGCTGGTCCAAGCGTACGACTGCCAAGGCAGTTTTGTGCAATTTGAAATTTAACGAAGCATTTGACTAAATTTCGTGCAGTCCTGACACATGCTTCAGTTTACTGAAGTCAATCACCATGCGGGCTTCAGACCTGGATTAGACTTTATACTCTATTCAGTCCTCAAACAAATTCCCCCACTAACCGCATAACAGTTTCGTTAAGTTTCGTTCACTTTTGAGAAACCATAATCAATCGCTCTCCACGTAGTTAAATGACAGTTGGTCCAAACGTATGTTCGGAGAAGCAGAAGCGAAGTTTGTGCAACTTGGAATTTAACGAAGGATTTGGCTACTTTTCGTTCTATTCTAATACATTCATATTTTTACTGAAGTCAACCACCTTCAGGCCTGGAGAATACCCAACACCATTTTCAATTCGTGCTCACACAAGTTCCGTCACTGAGTTTCGTTAAGTTTCTTTAATTTTTGGGAAACCATAATCAATCACTCTCCACGTAGGTCAATAACAGTTGGTCCAAACGCATGTTCGCAGAAGCGAAGTTTGTGCAACTTGGAATTTAACGAAGGATTTGGGTACTTTTCGTTCTATTCTAATATATTCATATTTTTACTGAAGTCAACCACCTTCAGGTCTGGAGAATAGCCAATACTGTTTTCAGTTTGTAATCACACTAGTTCCCCAACTAACCGCATCACTGAGTTTCGTTAAGTTTCGTTAATTTTTGAAAATCAAATTCAATCGCTCGCTGGGTAGTTTAATGACGGTTGGTCCAAAATTACGTTCGCCGATGCTGTTCTGTGCGCTTCGAAATTTAACGAAGGATTTGACTACCTTGTCAAATCCTTCGTTAAATCATAGATATGCCTATTCTACCACTCTATGGACACACATTTTCAGTCTGAAGGGCAACCTCCACCCACATTGCGATTTCCGGAGCCAGGAACGGAGGCAATAAACCAATCAACGTTCAACAGTAGGCAGAAGTAACGAAGTGCTCTTAAATGAAAGCATGCCTTGCGGCGTTTATGACTTGACCTTGGTCCATTCCGGATAGACTCTCCACGCCCGGCGGGACCTTGAAAAGTCGTCTTCGCAAAAAAGGTAACTGTCCTAAATTGGAAGGACTTGCAGCCTGAGAAAGTGTGTGCAATCGCGCTTCCCTCAGTCAAACCGACCAACCATCTGCTGATTAACCACGATCACTTCTCGCCCCAAGACAGACTGTCACACATCATGTCCAACACCGATCCATCACCTGGCACAGTACCATCTGCCTTGAACTCCGCGCATCAACGTCAGCCCCGTTCCCATTTCGAGTAAGCACCTAGGACATCGGGAGCGCTTAACAGGTTTCCCAGAATTAAGTCAAACTGCAAAAAAAAAAAAAAAACAAGAAAAAGCCTGCAATTCAGGATCAAATTTAGGCCTCATTCACACGAACGTTAATTCGCACAGACACACTCGAGCAAAATAAACGAAAAAAAGGATCCCGCAACGATTGCGTGTCATTTGATAGTCTTTCAAGGACCAGCACAGTTTTCAGTTCACAGCCTGAGAGCATTTTTAAAACCGATTGCATGCAGGTGTCTACCGCCCGAAGG
Organism: Eristalis intricaria; assembly: GCA_964034865.1. Classification (NCBI taxonomy): domain Eukaryota; kingdom Metazoa; phylum Arthropoda; class Insecta; order Diptera; family Syrphidae; genus Eristalis; species Eristalis intricaria. The sequence goes on along the minus strand of OZ035877.1, from coordinate 58,337,655 downwards.
AAACGAGCACCTTGCATACCACACCGTCATGGCCTGCATTTCTGGCTTGCTTGGCTGTGCTATCGGCATCAACCGACACACAAGACCCATCTTCGCAGCCAACCAACCAACCAACCGAGTACCGTCCCACCGTAACCACCCGTCAACCCTTCCACCTCATTATCAACCGACGGCCGAAAGCAGCGGTTACCTCACCAGTTTTACAAGCGCGTAGATCCAACCAACCAACCAACCAACTGACCGACGGACCGACCCGCCAAGTCGGCCTCAGTGCCAGCGGAGCCAACCAGCCACCAGCGCACCAGTGCAGACTGGTTTTCCAGTCAGTTTTCTGTTTTTCAGTTTCAGCGCTCCATGTCAACTTTGCGTGTCGTGCTTAGTGCATTGCATGCATCGAAAACATTAAAATAGAACGAAATGCGAACGAAAACGAAAAGCAAAACCGAAACCGACCGAGATGAGGACGAACACCAGCGCAGCAAGACGGGAGAAGAACAAGAAAAAAATACAGCCAGCAGTCAGCACCGCAAACGCAAACGAAAGAACACACAGTCGCACCGCACCGCACCGCACGACAATCAAGAGCAGCGGCAGCACCGCAGAGAGAGAGAAAGAGAGACGACGACGACGAAAAAATTAGAAAACAAGAAAATGTGAAATAATGTAAAATGAACACACACACACGCGCTCACACTCAGCCAAGAGTGGAGTATCGATTTGTGTGCATGCGATGCGGCGGCGAATAGGGTGGCAACTGGTATGGCAAGCCGAACACGCACACAAACTCTCTGGAGCGCACAGCGAGCTCCAACGACACGACGACGGTCGACGGGCCTCACTGCTAGCAAAGCGAGAGCCGTAGCCAGGCTATCGACGCAACGCTCCTCGCCGCACCGCGCCGTAGCCATTGACACAGCTCGAGCTGGAGTCAGAGTCAGAGTCAGAGCCAGTGCCAGTGCCAGATCCAGCGAAACAACTCGTTGTCGTCATCGCCACCGACGACGATGTTGTCGTGGTCGTCAGCCGTTCAGCGCTCAGCGCTCGGCGCTCGGCGTTCGGCATTGTATCGGCAAGATACGAAAATTCATCGTCGTCGTCGTCGTCGTCGCCGTGTCGTTTTCTTATAGTTTCTCATTGCGTACGGGGCTTCGTATCTTGTTCCAAACGGCATGCATACCTACGTGCGGATGTACGTGTGCACGCCGAGGGTATGTTAGACACAGCCGTTCGCCTATACATGTGTCCATGGCTCCAGATACACACGTCGATAGATATTTTCTACCTTGGTACGGTTCGGATCGGTATTTTTTTTTCTCTCTTTTTTTTTTTTTGTCTTTTGTTTGAAAAGTAATACTCTGCTGGTGCTGCTGCTGCTGCAGCTGTGTGAGGTCTTCTCGTTGCCTCTTTCGAACACACATTTTGTTCTTGGTTCCTCGGCTCGGCTCGTTTTTTTTTTTTTTCGTTTCTGTCGGTCTTCTGTTCTCTTTGTTCGTAAACACGTATCTTGCCAGAAACTGTAGAATTATTCGACGGAAGGGTAATGCGAAAGAATGACCGACGAAAATGACGGTGATTGCGTTGCGATTCGATGTCGTTGTCGTTGTCGTCATCGTCATCGTCGGTGCCGTTGCCTCAATACAAAATGGAATTCCTTCTTTTTTTTGCCACATACCCCTCGTGGTTACGATTTGAAAAGTGAAAGAATTTTGAAAAAAAAAAAAAAAAAAATGAAATTTTTCTTTTTCTGAAATCACCTCTGAAAATCATTGAGGGGGGCCAAGATCGTACATTCTGTGACCCCGGTCTCAGTTGGCAGTTGGAAGGGTAACACGCACAGCACACATCTTGGAATTCGAACCCCCGGCCAAGATGACTGAGAAATACCCTCGCATGGTCTTGTGAAAGGTTGCATTGAATTGAATCTTATGAAATATGCATGAGCCAGGCATTTGAATGTAGAGCGGAATGAGGGAATGAGCACAGGGGAGAACACCTGACAAGAGTCGATCGGTTCGAATGGCAACATTTTTCAAATGGTTTCTGAGTTTCTATTCACTAGCTGCGGACTGAGGGAAGACCGTAGTTCTTTTGAATTTCATCGCGGAAATGAACATATTTTTATTGTTGTCCACCAAGGCAGCCATGCTTTTGTTTCATTGATGTTTGATGGGGTTCCTCTGGGAGGGGAACTAGGACTCGTACTTTTTCTTCTTCTTCTTCATTTGGCGCTACAGTCCGGGGTGGACCTGGGCCTCAACCAACAAGCCTCTCCAGCTAGCACGGTCTCTGGCTAGCTGTCTCCAGTGTCGGAGACACTCCTTCTCCTTCTCCACCTGGGTGCGCCACCTTAAACGCGGGCGTCCTCTGTTGCGTTGTCCCACGGGTTCGGAGTCGAAGACTCTCCGGGCCGGAGCTGAGTTGTCCATACGCTCTACATGGCCTAGCCATCTTAGGCGTTGGATTCGAAGACGCCTGACTAGACTCATGTCGCTGTACAGCCCGTACAGTTCGTGGTTGAATCTTCTCCTCCAGAAACCGTCAACGCAAACAGGACCAAAGATCGCACGCAGAGCTTTTCTTTCGAAAATACCAAGGACTTCCTCATCCGCTTTTGATATTGCCCATGCCTCCGCGCCGTACAGCAGGACTGGGATGATCAAGGTCTTGTATAAAGTCAGCTTGGTCCTTCGAGAGATGGCTCTACTACTCAATTGCCTCTTGAGCCCATAGAAACAGCGGTTGGCAAGAGTTACTCTGCGTTTGATCTCGGTACTGATTTTGTTTGTACTGTTTACTGCGGAGCCGAGGTAGACGAAGTCCTTGACTACCTCGAAGTTATAGCTGCCCATTGTGACGTTCTGTCCAAGACGTCGATGTTGTGCGTCCTTTCATGATAACAGCATATACTTCGTTTTGCCCTCATTCACCGCTAGACCCATTTTAGCCGCTACCGCCTCAATGCCAGCAAACGCCTCATTGACGGCTCGCTGTGTTCTGCCAATCACGTCAATGTCTCCGCGTATGCTAGCAGTTGAACGGACATCTGGAAGATCGTGCCTCTAGTGTTGGCGTGTGAGTCTTGCACGATCTTCTCCTGGATGATGTTAAGGAAGTCACATGACAGCGCGTCGCCTTGTCTAAAACCTTTTTTGGCATTGAAGGTCTCTGTGAGTTCGTTACCGAGCAGCGAGAGTTCTCCATCGTCATCCTGCACAGCCTGACGAGTTTGGCAGGAATGTCAAAACTAGACATGGCGTTGTATAGCTCGTCCCTATGCACGATGTCATATGAGGCCTTGAAATCGACAAAAGGTGGTGGGTGTCGATTTGCATTTCTTGGGTCTTTTCTAGGATCTGCCGTAGTGTGAAAATCTGGTCGATGGTGGACTTCCCTGGCCTGAAGCCACACTGGTATGGACCTATCGGGTTATTTATAAACGGCTTCAGGCGCTCACACCAAACGGCAGAGAGGGTCTTACAGGCGATGCTGAGGAGACTTATCCCTCGGTAGTTGGCGCAGTTGAAGGGGTCTCCTTTCTTGTGGATCGGGCAAACGATACTGAGATTCCACTCGTCGGGCATGCTCTCCTCCGACCATATCTTACAGATGAGCTGGTGCATACGCCCAACCAGATCATCTCCAGCTGCCTTAAAGATTTCAGCGGACAGTCCGTCCGCACCGGCAGCTTTGTTAGACTTCAGTCTTGATATTGCTATCTTGACCATATTGAGTGGAACATTCTGCCTGACAGCGGTATTGGTGCCATCATCGCCGTTTAGCAGTCTTCAGGAATGGTTCTTCCAAATTCTCAGTATCGTCTGCGACTCTACTACTAGTTGTCCATTCTCGCCCCGGCAGGCTTCTGTCCGAACATTATATCCACTGGATAACTGTTTCACCCTCTGGTAAAACTTTCGGACATCGTTCCTACCGTAGCACCTCTCCATCTCCTCGATGCGCGCTCTTTCTTCTTTCTTCTGAGAAGCCGGGTCTCATCCCTTCGTCTCTGTTCGTAGAGCTCAAGAACAGCTCTCGTTGCAGCCTACACTCGTTGGACTTTTTAGTTCCTTCAAATTTGACGTTGCTGGCTGTAAATGGATAGGCAAACGCTTTGGCGTTGGCGACAAAAAAAAATTAAGAAGGACCTCTAAATTGGCGTAAGTATTCAGCTTCTCAAATCTTCTTCAAAAGTTTCTCAAAAACTTCCGGAGTTGAACGGGTTTAAGTACTGGGAAAGTAGGTACTAAGTCATGTATGCGATATTTAGGACTAAGCCTTTGCTGTTCAGAATTTCTATCATCTTGGCGTAATTTACTGAGTCTATCGAAAAAGGCTATATTTCAGGGAACTCCTTAGCCGTCTAAATATATCCAGTTAGGATCCGTCTTGATCTGAATGTTAACCTTCTCAAGCTCAATCTCACAGCCCTTTCTGGTCTGGAACAGTAATGAAAATTAATTAAGTCTTTTCATTCTTCTACTTGTACAACTCGTACCGTGAAGGCAACACCTCGACCTGACGTCAAAGAAGATCCCCTTGATCGTCACGAGAAATATTCTGTTTGATTGAAGCAACAAATTCCACAATGTCCTGTTTGAGCTGAACAAGAATTATCTCTCGAAACGACCAAGTGTTAGTTCGTTTTACATATTGCCTCGTATTAAATATTGGTCTCTTGTGACATAGACTCGGACTGACATCGTCCATGTTCTGTATAAGCCGGATTGATGTTGGAGCATTGGCCAGTGAGCCACGATGTCCAGCGTGGTAATCGAAACTCGCAGTCATTATGTCACGGCGACCAAGCCTCCTGTGAAGAAGAAATTGGCTCAACCTGTTCGTCTCCAAATGTTTTTTTGTAGACAATCCATCCTTGGACTCTGTATCGTCGCTTACCGGACCGTCACGAATGAAAGGGAACTTCAGCTCAGATATGATGATGATCTAAGAAGTAAGTCAGAATGAAAGGCCAGCTCCGAGTCCAAAAACTGTGGTTGGCCTCGCTACTGATGTTGTTCGTTCTGTTTACTGCGAAGCCGAGGTGGACGGAATCCCTGACTGACTCAGCGTTAAAGCTAAGACAAGAAACTGCTAAAAGGACGAAAAAAATGCTAAAAAAACTACGATCAATTAAGAAATACGTTTATTTGTATTTTTAGTTTAATTTCAGCACATTTACATAGTTGTTTTAAGTTTTAGCCAGGCACAGGATGCGTTATTACTAAACAACTCTGACATATGATCGATCCCAAGCGATCTCTAAGCATGATCAGATTAAGCAGGCCAAACCTCAGATTGGCTTTGTGCCAAAGGAAATCACGTCTCTAGACTAGGCCTTCCTAACAATGATTTCTGTCGAAGCTGCATGGACGAGGATGAGGAAGAAACCATCGAACACTTGCTATGTAGCAGACTTCTGAGGGCCCATTTCTTGGTGAATCTGGCTGAACTGAGCAGCATCCCAATCAGCCCTCTTTTTCGCTTTATCATCCGCGTGGTAACATAATGGGGCTATGCTTGGCCTAAGTGTGTCTGCTGTCCGTATGCGTGGCAGTCAGCCAGGGACACATCCTCGGTCAGTCAAATTTAATTCAACTGTCAAACTCTGTCAACAAGCTCAACTTCTGTCCCTGGTTTTTTGCCAAGTCCAGTCCCAATCGGCCGCGTTGAATTTGAGCCTCCTTAATCCTTTCATGCTCCTTGAATTAGAAAATGTCCAAATTTTGTATTGACATTTGACATTTCTTGCGCATGAAAACCCCTGTGGATAGTAGAAGTGGATGACAGCTACCTTGTTCGCGTCACCTTCAACCACCTCAAATGATTGCCATCCAACTCTCCAGAAGTTCCATTCCACTTCGTCGATTGCCGGCTAAACTCATTCAAGTAGTTTAGCCGGCGCACAGCAGAATTTAAGGACATCACTCACCACGAACTCGAGCGGGGCCGTGCGTTGGAACACTTCAACCCGACCGACGACGCGACCCGATTAAGTGGCTCTTCCAAACGCGGCTAGATTAGTTTTTTTTTTTGAAAGTGTGCTATTCGTTCTCATCGAATGCCAATGGAAAGCCGAACACATATCGAGTAGCGAACACCCCATCCACACCCGGCAAGAGTACCTTCGACGGTCTCAGTACCCTCGTCGCTTTTTCAGTTTACCCCCATTAACTTGTCTCCAACCCCCCGAGGAGAACAGAAAAAAGAAAGAACCAAGCGAACGAAGGCAACGGCTTTCAGTTGAGTTATGCCTAACGCAAGTTATGTTCATGATACAGGTGCAACCCTTGCTACGCATTCAGAGTCCTTTTACCCTCGTACGTATCCATCTCCGCGGCGAACGAGTGAAAGCCGAGCCAGAATTTCACCCTTGTGCCGTAAGAAATTTGCTATACGTTACGTACCCCTTTTGTTGTGTTCCTCTTCTCTGTGCACGAGCGTGTACCCTCCTTTCTCTGTGTATCGTCGTCGTCGTCGTATGGATAAATTGGAATTTAAAATTTATAACATTTCCTCGTGATAAGAAAGACAGAGAGAGGGACGCAGCGTGTGTGTGTGTGTGTGCGACTGAAAGCCGTCCAACCAACCTTAGAGAGCAGCGTGTGTGTGGATTGTGGACTGGAGTGGAGACGGTGCTCTGAGTTTAATTCAATAGAACTTGGCTCTTAGTTATATGCAAGACCGAATTTAGAGGGTGGGAGTGAGCTGTGGGGTGGGTGGGTCCTGGGAGGGTGAGTAATGATAATGAAATGCCTTTTCAATGTTTTGCAGCACAACCTTGCGCTTCTCTCTTAAAGACGATCCGTGGGCAGTGGTCGCAGATGACAAGAAGCGGCGCAAAGTGGGTGGGGGGGTCGTTGAATTCCCACGCAGGTCGACGGGTGAGCAGTTCCGACATCGGCCAATCTCGGATCTGCCGAAGATGACTAATGCGATGGATATCTTCAACGACACATTAACTGCACTCGCTCATCGTCATCCCTTCGTGGCTTGCATCTGCACGAAGAGTGTGTCACGGGGTGACTTCTAGATTTTATCACGTCCTCTGTCAGCAGAGAGCGACTGTCTGCACGTCTTGTTGTGAGAGATATGATTTGTGGAAGCAGATGACGACAAGGGGTGCGAGGGGTGTCTATCGGTTGCTGGCTGATGACGGGGGCTGGATATCTGTGGGATATAGAGGTTGCAACTCTAGGCTCTCAAAGTGGGATCGATTGCAGAGACTGCCTTTGAATGAGATCTAGACATCGTCTTTGTCTGGCGTTCCGAAGACAAGAAGACGGTCCCACGGAGGTGACTTAAGATCAGTTCCCGAATTCTGTTGCAACAGGCTAAGCGGGTAGCTTCAGTGTCGAGGTGGACTCTTGTGGTGCCATGGCTTATCTCGTCTGACGGGGTGGTTCTTGTCCCCTCTCTCGTGCACCAAATTCTCATGCCTGTAGCTAGCTAAGAGGAGCTGAAAAAGTAGAATTAAAAAGAGAGCCAAATACCCTAATGCAAACCTCGGACGGATAACTACAGATAGGAATGAGAAGAAATCGAAAAGACTGGAAAAAATGAAGAAGGGAAGGTGTTCGAGGCCTATGCTTTTACCACAAAAAGAGACCAGAAGAGGGCCTGCCGATCTAAGCTACCTGATCTGATCTGACGACCGCGCTCACCTGCACAACCTTATATCTAAACCAAGACTGAATCTAATTTAACTGAAAACTACAAAGATCAGACCTAGATCGAGTCAACGGCCTTCCATCGTCGTTTGGCGATATAGGTTAGTAAAGCTAAACGCCCACCCCTCATGTCAACCGGCATGACCTTCGCTGTCCCTCGGAGAAATTTTGTGGAAGATAGCCCTTACCGGAGACTTTAGCCATAGCATCACGTTCCACCCCGTGGTCGCTGTGGCGGAGTCCTATGCAGAGGGTGCCAGGTTCGGTACCAGAATTTACCACCTTTGATAATTCACGGCTCCACCTCTTTCGAGTCACTGACAATGTTCAAAGAGAATTCCTGTCTAGAAAAGGTTTCTCAAATTCGCCGTTCGGACCATGATGAAAATGTTGAGTTTACTGAATAAATTGACAATGACAGTTTGAGGATTAGTGAAAGAGTGCGCTTACACATTCAATTCAAAGTTGTCAAGACCCTTTATCTACCCTTAACTTCTTTTCTAGGCAAATTTTAACTGAATATCGGAACAGAATAGTTGTCTGGTCAAGGGTGGGCGGAGAATAGGTCCTGGTGTCAGCATTCCCGGGTGTTGAGGAATCTAACTGGCAGTAACTTCCCAGCAATGAAGTCACAACGGGTTCTGTATTACGCACGAGCTCCGATGTTGAGGCTGCCTTAAATCCAAATCACGGGGGAGTTGGTGATAAACACATAATTCAGAGCCCTTTACATCTCTTCTCAGTGTATTCTAAGAGGGTGCTGCGATCCAGAGCAGCGGAAAAAATAGATATGTCGCGCCCTAAACGAAAGGGAGTGGATTCCATCACGATGACACCGTCACCAAGAAGTTCTTTGGCACATATTTGTGTAAATGAGATTCTTCAAGTTGCCTCTTCAATTGATTCCTGAGGTCAGACTTGTGTTAGCGTTTCCCTGACTCCGGACCGTGTGTAGCAAACACTTAACCGCAGCAGACCACAACAATCCAAGCACACACCTTACATACTTCATTTCATCTCGTTGTATTATAAGAAACTCAGATCCACTTTGACCACCAAAGAAGACGTCAGACAAAGCTTGGTTAGCATTTTTTTCTTGTTCACAAGTCGCGGCAATGAATCAGTTTCGTCGATTTGAATAATCTCCGAGGGCTCCAGCGATCTCTGGATTCGTAAAGAAGTCAGAAGGCATCTCGATAGCGATCAGCCAATAACCCACCAGAATAAGCTACAGCCACGAGAAATAAAAGCCAAACCAAAAAAAAAAAAAAAAAACAGTGGCGACGCATTTGATATTCAGTGTGTGAAGCTCCTAAAACTGTCCACACTTTTGTAATGCGTGAGTAAATGAATTCAGCTTTCACTGTGATTCTGCGTTTTAGGCCCATCGGAGCGGGCATTAACAACTGGCGGTATTTCTTATCGCCAGCGCAGGTATCAGATAGAAATTGGATGATTGTGTCGAAAAAGGGATCATCACTGATTGACAGATGTCAGATTGTAGACAGACTGTCATTTATTTGGACGAATGGTGGTGAAATGGAGGTTATTTGGGGAATAAAGTGATCAAAGGGCGGTTGGCGTGAGATGTCTCGAGAGATTGAGGGCTTGGGGGATTAGTTTTGCACACTTTGCTTAAGGCTCCTTCATTAAAACTGAATCTTTATGAACTTTTTGAACTGAATTTCGGTGCGTTCCTCCACTCGTCTGGCTGACACACTTTAATACCCTCAACATTTATGACATGAATCGAGATGTGATTTTGGGAGTTGATAGTACAGGCCTGGACGGCGACTATTGGCATTTGGATTCTGTAATTTTGAAATGAAATTATGTCCCTTTCACAAATTTATGCCAGGAATCGACAATACCTGTGTATGCAAATATGCGAAGATGTTGATTTTGCCCGATGTTCGTAATTTCTTCAGCTTATTCAACTGAACGCGGTTGAATCTGTATAGGTACTTGGAAAGAACCGAACAAAATAGTCTGGAGTATCGTCGATGTTGCAACAACAACTATTTGAACGATTGATTTCACTCTCAGTTAAGTGAGCAAAAGTGAACGAAACTTAACGAAACTGAAAAAGTGATAATTATGGTCACCGTGTCATGAACGCACACAGAGAATCATTGATTTCGCTCCAAGTTTTGTAAGCAAAAGTGAACGAAACTTAACGAAATTGAAAAAATTAGGAATTGTGGTCACAGTGTGATGGACGTACCCAGAGAACCATTGAATTCACAGCCAGCTATGTAAGCAAAATTGAACGAAACTTAACGAAGCTGAAAAAGGTTTCTCACCTTAGCTATATATATTTCTCGTATGGTCACAGTGTCAAGAACGTACCCAGGGATTTATTGATTTCGTTCCGGGTTATTTAAGCTAAAGTGAACGAAACTTAACGAAACAGAGCAAAGAAGGAATTATGGTCACAGTGTGATGGACGTGCCCAGAGAACCATTTATTTCGCTTCCAATTATGAAAGTATAACTGAACGAAACTTAACGAAACAGAAAAAAGGTGAGAAATATGGTCACATATGGTCAACAACTTACCCAAAGAATCATGGATTTCGTTCCGGGTTATTTAAGCCAAAGTGAACTAAACTTAACGAAACAGAGTTAAGTAGAAACTACGGTCACATTGTGATGGACGTGCCCAGAGAACCATTGATTTCACTCCCAGTTAAGAGAGCAAAAGTGAACGAAACTTAACCAAACTCAGCAAAGTGGCTATTGTGGTCACTCAAGCTTTAACCGTTCACAATGGTTGAACAATTGTATTATTAACATTCTTGAATTATGCACAAGCTCTAATTTTTCACACTTCTGTCACTATAAGTAAGCCATCTAAACTCTCTGTACCCTCCCTCCACCTGAATGCCACAAGTATTCCTTGTCTCAACATTTGGCCAAACTTCAAACAGTCCCGCTCAACCTTAATTGCAATTCAAAAAGTTTAACCTGACTCCAGTCAGAACCACTTAACATTTGATTAAAAGCCTACGTTTCTTGACACCCAGTGCATTGTCTTAAAATTGGAAAGCCATGCATTTCGTATGGAATTTGACACATCACTGACTTTGGGGATGTTCGTGAAGATTCAATTAAATTCGATTCGCTTTGTTGAAGCTTTGGCTGGAGATCGTCACGAATGTTGATGATATGAAATGTGATTGAATTAGAACATGCAATCAAACGAGGCGCCTACTTCGACAGAGATGAAGCTGCGACTGGAAAGGTGGAGGACGAGATGTGTCTTCGCTTGTTCCTTGCAAATGTTATCTTGCAACTGAGCTCGTGGAGCCGCTTGTATAAGTTAACACGCTCCCAAAGTAGCAAAGTGTGTGAACAGCCAGACGCTAGCTCCGCGTTTTAAACCGAGCATGCCAGACGCAGCGAAGGAATCCGACACCACCGTGGGAGCGTCGCCGACCATCCAACCGAACAACATCAAGGCCATCGTTCAACAACATCGAACGATTAGAATAAGTAGATTAAGTTTAGTTTTTAGTTGACTTCGGGCTGAGTAACGTCAGTAATTTAATTTTAATAAATAAAATCCCTCATAGAGGGGAAACGAAAAAGAAATCGTGTTTAATTTATATAAGCAATTTTTTGTCAGTACTTAGCTTGGAATATTTTCCAATAAGCTAGTACATGTCTTGGAGCTCCTCACGTTTCTTTTTGACGTGTCCCTTCCACTTAAGCCTTACATCGAGAGTCATTCCGAGTTATTTCGCTTCATTGCCGAAGGGTATGTGAACATTATTTGTAAAAACGGGCAAGTTATTCACGTTCTTATACACAGGCCGACATAATTCAAAAATGCTCGTTTTCAGTACCAACCGTATTTGGTAAAATAATGGATTACATTTCAGAATTGTACTAAAAAACAAAAATTTGTTGAGTATAACCGCAAATCCAGTTTTGACTTTTTGACCTTTTATTTAAAAACTAACAATTTGCTCATTTCATTTCCCCTTATATTTTGCACAAGAATCATCATATTCTACAATCAGTACCTACAATCAGGAACCTCGGGGGAAATTCGACAAGTGGTAGTGAATTTGTACTTATGTACATTGCTAAATGCGATTAAAGAAACCTATAAAAATCCAGGAAGTGTGGATTACGTGCGAATATCAGGTCGCCCCCGGTAATTAACAGCGAGAGATGAAAGGGTCATTATCAACACAGTTCGCAAAGAGCCAAAAACGAACTGTACCGTCATAAAAAACCAAGTCGCGGATACTTGCAACAAAGAAGTCAGCACGCGGACGATCGAAAGGACCCTAAATAGACAAAATATCCATTCGCGAGAACACCAAGAAAGAAGCCGTCGATAAGAGCAGCCAACCAGGGGAAACGAATGGACTTTGAAGCTTTCCTAAAAAGCCGATGACCTATCTTTGGAAGAAACTGTTGTTCACTGACTAAAGCAAATACAACATTTTCGGCCACGATGGTCCATCGAAAGGATAGCGAAAGAGTAGCACAACGTTGGAAATACAAAATTTTCGAAGAAGAATTAAACATTCTGGAGGCAGTGTTTTTGTGTGGTGGTCCATGGCTTGGTCCGGTGTGTTGCAATTATAACTCATAGAAGTAAATTTGAACCAGCACATGTTTCTGGATATACTGAGGGAGAATTAAGAGCCATCGTTCGAGAAATTGGGTTTGAATCCTGGCTGAATATTTCAGTAAGATAACGACCCCAAACACAGAGCTCAAAAAGTCAAGGAGTGGCTACTGTACTATGCCCGGAGACAAATGAACTCTCCTCCATAGTGCCTGGATTTAAATCCCATTGAGCTTCCTAGAGAAACAGCTGCACAAACACACAATGACTACAAAGGTTACACTCAAGGGAGCTCTTCTAAGAGAATGGTATCAGGTTTATCGAGATTTGGCACCATTGTGCAGCCCCACCGTTAATGACTCCAGCGACACCTAGTGGCGAACACCAACCTGTAAAATCTGAAATTGAGCTGGCTACGGACAACTCCTTTGTTTTCTGGGTCTTTTTTGCGATTGGATCGAATGCGATCGGACGAAATTGAATTTTTTGGTTAACAAATAAAATTACTTGTAAATTGAATTCACGGTTTCTCAATAACACCGGTATCGGAAGACTTAAGCCAGAACCTAGTTCCTTCAATGCCGAGGAGACTAAAATCCGCCCTCAAATCCCTTGGAGGTCAAACAAGCTAATAGGAACCAACTACCGATGAATTATGTCGTGTGAATAGAATGAGCAATTTGTTATTTTTTAAATAAAAGGTCAAAAAGTCAGAACTGGGTTTGCTGTTATACTCAAAAAATGTTTGTTTTTTAGTACAATTCTGAAATGTAATCCATTATTTTACCAAATACGGTTGGTACTGAAAACGGGCATTTTTGCGTGTCGTACGATGAATTACGTCGGTCTGTGTACGTAAAATTTATATGAACAGATCTAGCTTCGTTAAGCTCAATTCGCTGAGTGTTCGTCCATTCGTGTGTCCGGTCTAAAGCACATTGCAATTTTCTAGTTGATTCTTCGACCGTTTTGGCAGTTGGTGTCGACAACAAAAGTGCCTACGTCCTGCGGTATATCGCTGATATACAATAAGTAAAGGAGGGGACCAAGAACACTTCCTTGTGGTACTCCAGCTTGTATACATTTAAATCGGGAGTATTCTTTCCCATATTTCACACGGAAGATTCTATCCGATAGATAGTTCGATAAAATTGTGCAAAGTTTTCTCGGGAGGAATTGTTGAAGCTTGTGTTCCAAGCCTTCCTGCCAAACCTTGTCAAAGGCTTGAGAAACATCGAGAAATACAGCTGAGCAGACTGGCTTTTGTTCAAACGATTTTTCCATAACATCAGTTATGCGATGGTCAATAGTTGAATGCTTGCTACTAGAACCGAACTGGTGGTTAGGAATAAGTCGTCTTTATTCTACAGCTTTCTTCAACAACCGGCTTAAACGTGTAAGTAATATTCGTTCGAACACTTTAGATACTGTCGGAAGAAGTGAAATCGGTCTATAAGACTTTTTGTCTGTTAGGGGTTTACCCGGTTTCGGCGCCATTATTATTTCCGCTACTTTCCACTGACTCGGGACATGTTCCGATCTAAAGGCGGCGTTAATAATGTAGGGAAAAAATAATAAGCGCTGCCTGAGGTAATTCTTTCAGAACTTCTCCTGTGATTAAATCATAACCAGTAGCTTTCTTGGGTTTGAATTTTTTCAATTCTTCCTTAAGTTCTGCCAAAGTAGCATTTCTTATAGAAAAATTGTCATTATTTGAGTCTGAACCGTAGGAGTATACAAGAGATGTTTGTCCATCGCGCGATTTAAACGTTTCTTCCAAATGATCTGCGAGGAGATCTGCTTTCTCTTTATCTTCTTTGGCCCACTCGCTGTTGTTGTTTCGCTGTTGTTGGTTTTTCCCGAATTGGTTGGAGTTTTCTTAAACCGTTGGTTGCTTTCCAGAGTGAGTAGTTAGTACCTTTTTTCGCTGACAAGCCTGTTAAATAGGCATTAAGATTATTATTTTTAAACGACTTAATTTTCGCTTTCAGAATGTTAGACAGTTATTTGAGGCGTGTTTTATGCTGAGGCGCAAGGATCTTCTGCCATTTCTTACGAGCTTTACGTTTCCCTCTTACTAATTCTTGTATTTCCTGTGGATATGGCGATACATGTTTTATAGTTGTTTCAACAATGACAAACGTCAGAACGAATAATGAATGTGATCATTACGCATTCGCAGGTGATGAATATTCACCTCCAGCTTCTACAAGTGCCCCAGATGTTTCTCATTCCCTGATCATGAGTAGAGCAGGGACTTCCGTTTCATTCCAATCCAAAGGCGGCGTTAATAATGTAGAGACACATAAGAAGCGCTGCCTGAGGTAATTATTTCAGAACTTCTCCTGTGATTAAATCATAACCAGGAGCGTTCTTGGGTTTGAAAATATAAATTGAGTTTGAGTTTTCTTGACTCGAAGATCACTCAAGTTGAAGAGGCTTCCTGTTGGACCCACGACAACTGAACCACCAACAACTGCTTAAATTTCAGCACAATCCCCTCGTCGTTTTGCCGGAATTCCTTCGAACGACTTCATCCTTCTGATGAACAGGGCTTCTGCTTGGGACTATGCCCTTCATCCCAACACAAAGGATCCACCCAAGATCTAACTGGGCCACAACTGCTACAGTGGTGGCAATCACCCTAACCTAAGCCCTTCATCCACTCCCATGTCGTCCCTCACAATCAACCTGCGACCTGCTAGTCAAAGAACAAAACACATAATCCACACCGAAGAGGGAATTACCACCCAGGATCGGTATTAGTTCGGATTCCATCTATTCACGACAAAAGCCAGACATGCTGTCAGATTCTAATTGCGGCAGACATTCGGAGCCCGATTGTGATCTCCCGCAACAAGATCATCTTGCCATTCGTCAACCAAGTCAGCCAACGACGATATGACGACGATAACGGAACCAAATTAACCAGATTCTCGTCGTGCACCTGTGAGAACTTTCATTCTTTCAATGGCCCCCCCTCCCAAACCGAGCAGGCAGCGTCTCGTCAATCATCGTGATGCCATAAAGCAGACAACAGCTCTATGCAGTACGAAGGGCCATTAACCGATTTGTAACACTAACGATCCAATCCACAAAATGACCTTGACATTAGTTAACACGATCTTCAAACATCACCCTCGTCTACGGCGTCGACTTTGGCTCTGGCTTCGAATTCGATCTGAAAACAACAGCAAACGAAGAACAAAACAGACCGAACGGAGATTGTTAGGACGCGACGTACGATCGCACATTGTCTTAACGCGAAAAACACATAGACACGGCGCAACAAGCGGCGCAGTCATCATCGTGATCTCCACACGCGAACCATGGCCCGCGGGATGTAGCCACGACTTCCACCAGCCATTCATAAAAACCCCGTCCAACGAAAGAGAGAGGTGTCATTTCGATTTTAGAGACCTTGACTCATCGGCCATCATTTCTTTCTGTGAGTCGTAATTCCTCATCCGCCAGCGCGCATTGTTCCGTCTAGAGATGCCATAAAATGTGTCTTTTCACACCACGCCGCACCGCCGCTCGACAGAAACGTACGATCGATCGCGGCCAAGTGGAGAAAGATTTTCCCAATCCATCATCCGGTCCCGCGCACAATGGCCGGCTCTATGATCACCCCTAAATAAATTACAATTCACCGATAATACCTTTTCAGAGATTTCTTCTTTCTTTCTTTCTTTCGGTCGACTGGTGTCCCCGATCTTTTCTGGATTCTCAGATCTGTGGAACCCTTTGATCGCCGCCGAACGGGCCAACGGGCGAACGGGCGAACGGTCGAACACGAAAGTGCGTATTAAGACCGTTGCTTGTCTCTCTCGCATCGGATGTAAGTCAAATACCTTTGGGCTGACGAAGAACAAGAAGAAACGAAAACCAGGATCATAATCCGCTGACGCAGCAACAGTGGGTGCAGGAGCGAGAGCGAAAGAGTTTTCCAAGAAAAATGATTCAAAAAAGAAAACACGGAGCAAAACAAAACGAGTACCGTGCCGGTGGTGGCGGTGGCTGATGATGACTGCCTGTGCGAAGGAGAGGGAGAAGACGACGTCGACGACGACCGTCCATTTAATGATGGTGCATGATCTGGTATTATGCCAGAGCGAAGGTAGAGAGTCAGCGGGAATCCTTTTGTGCTACTTCGCAGTATTCCATCGCGCTCCGTCCCCGATTTTAGGTCCCAAGGAATCCTCTTCTGAATCCCAAAATGCATGTGTGCAGCAGGATGTGTTTTTTTTTTTTTTCATTTCTCATTTTTCCTTTTCCTTTTTGATGTGTTTTCGGTTTTGTCTTTCTGCCTTTGGTCTTCGGGCTGCGCTTCCCCCTTTTTTCTTTCGGCTCCGTGTCGGTTTGGTTCCCTCTCTCATCCCGTGCGTAGCTGTGTGTGTGTGTGTTCTCTCGATGAGGGTTTCTTTTGTACCCGAGACGAGAGTATCACCAGAAGAAGAAGAAGAAAACAATAAAAAAAAAAAAAAAACTTTGATGAAGGACTGGCAGGTCCTGAGGCTTAGAAAAAAGAGAAAAAAAAAAAGAAATGATGTTGGCTTTCTTAGCAGGTACTAATGCAGCAGGCAATATGAGAAATCGTGAATGTTTTTCACGTCCTTTCTCTGTTGGCTCTCTTGCTCGTCTCCTGGTCCTCTGCTGCCGTTGTGATGGAATGCGTTCTCGGGGCTATCTGAAGTGGGTGCAGAAGTATCCTAAGCATCCTGAAATTGTCGGTCCCTGTTTCGAAGGAATAACAAAAAAAAATGAGTACAGAATGAATGCAAATTTTGGCAGAAATACTTTTGAGGGAGCGACGATGACGACGACGACGACGAAGTGAAATGGTTCACTCATCTCAAGTGTTCACAAGTTTCAAGTTTCTTGACGAGGACCAGCAAGCAGTCCATGTGTGTAGCAAGCTGGCAGTTCGGGGTGGGCGCGCAGTGAGAGTACAGCACACAAGCACTTTTTTGTGTTCTTCATCATCGCGCATTGAAGTCATCTGTGATGGACATGGACACGGGCACATACGGTGCAGTCGGGCGCTATTGGATTTGGAAGGGAATGCACTTAGGTGACTTCGCAGAAATTAGCAGGAGGTTAAAGTAGCGGTAAACGACTCTCCCTCTGTTCGCGCGAAGCGCAGAAAGTGCTCTCGATGTGGTGGTCTTCTTGTGCACGTGTGGGTGAGTGTATTTCTGCCGCGAAGTGGGTCAATCAAGGGAACGCTGTTTTTCTTTGCCCTCAAGAGTGTCGCGAAGTTGTAGATGAGATCAAAGGATTAGATACGACGATGGCGTGATTTGTTGTCTTCAAGAAAGGATCAACGTCTGTTCGAAGGAGTGTCGCAGGAGCGAGTGTGTCAGAAAAGATTGTCCTACGCTTTCTCGACTTAACCGAGAGCCGACTGAGGCGCCACCAAAGTCTAAACGACTCCAAAGTGAAGCGAGGAAGGAGATGTCAGCTACCATGCATTTCTCACGCCAAGGACATCAAATGAGTTCAACAAGTTCTCGGGGTTGTGACCGCAGAATAAGATCGTGCGCTGAAGACATCAAAACTCAGACTCCTCTCAAAGTCTAGTTGAGTCTATATGACTCACCACCAAAACTCTTTAAGAAGTGGGGTTGAAGGAACGGTGTTGCTTAAGGCGGCTGCCGAGGGTGAAGAGGGGGACGCTGGATTCAATTCCCGCAACGAATAGCTTTCATAATTCACTTCACCACCTCTCTCGAGTCACAGGCAATGTTTAGATGGTTTTGATGGTTAAAATGAGCTTGTCAAACTTCGTCCTCCACTCGTGACAGAACGTTGAGTTATCCCCTATTGCGCCAATCGGTCAGCCTCTGCTACAAATTCTTGGTGCATTGTTGTCTTTTGTCCTTAAGCTGCGTCTTGAAGATTTGAATAAGGTGTTCAATTCCATACTTGCGTTGTAGAGACCTTAAGATTTGAGATTCACCCAAGCTAGATACAGTGAAACTTCTCTATAGCGGACAGCAGTAGGACCATAATGATTGTCCGTTATCCAAGAGTGTCCGTTCAGAAGGGGTTGCAATATACAAATACCTTCATGCCGGGACCATGATGAATTGTCGGTCAAGAGAGGTGTCCCTTATAGAGGGGTGTCCTCAAAAAGAAGTCTCACTCTACGATTAACGCTGTCGCCTTGTCTTCCGCGTTTAGATGTCTCCTCGCAGCAGATGTTTCAAACAGCAGCCTGAAGATTTTGAAGGCCGTTGTTTCGTCGTGCGTCGATGGTTTGAACTGCATTGGCACGTTCATTGGTTCCCTAGCCTTCAGAGCACACATGTCTTCCTCCACTTGTCCTCGACCGATGTTTCTATAGACTCAGAACATTCTTGATCTATACCTTCATTTCTCTACCCACCTCTAGAAGTTTCTATCCCAATCGGCTTTGTTGTTCTTCTAGAGATGTCTTGCGAGCTCTCATCCTTTTGGTCCTTTTATGTGCTTAATTTTTTCCTCTAACGACACAGTCACTTGGCACAGATTGGTGCATTTCTTCCTCCAACCATGTATTGCTCGTACAACACGAGTGGCTGTCCAAAAAAATCGGTCCAGGTTCACCTCGGACTGTGGCACCAACCTCATTGCTGTTATTTTTGAAGGCTGTACATTGATTAGACAGAGACTGCCAGACGTTCAGTGTCACATAAATTAGCAAGTCTTGTTCAGAATGTTAAGCGCCTTTGGAACCCACGTCTCTAGATTAGACCATCTTTACAATCACTTTAGTAGATGCTGTAGAGATGAGGAGGATTAAGAGAAAATTATAGCTCTCCTCTGCATCTTCACTCTCTCTTCCTGAAGAAGAAGACAACTAGAAGCCTAATATTATATTTCTTTTGCGGATCCTTGATCTCAAAGAAGTTGTTACCATCGGCAACGTCCTTTGGATCTACTCCTACTGCTGTGAGTAGTCGTTCGTTGTTTCGGGTATTTTACTGATGAACTTTTCTGACACGGAACATTCATGCTGATATGCTGAATTGGTCAAAATTCACATTTCCTCTTTTTGAATATGCTCATAAGCAGGATATTGAAATGACATCTAGAATACTTCTCCAGCAACCACAATGTTCTCCAGTTTGTATTTTATCTTGAGCACAGAAATTTAAAAGGACCTGAGCCAACTTGGAATTTAAAAAGACGGCTCCTCTCCAATTTCTGTTTTTTTTTTTTTTTAATTCATTTTTATTTGCGAATTCATGATATACTTAAATACTAGACAAAAATGCTTAAAACTAGTTAGACGAACAATAATGCTAAATGTAACTTACTGGCCCTCGGCGGGCACTCTAAGCTAAACTTATACTTATTCTATGTCTTTCGACCTAAACTAACAAACTATCTATTAACGCTAAACATTAGATATTGGATGACAATTTTAAATTAAGAAAATGTATCAAAAAACTTAATAACAGAACTGTTTTATTAAAAGCTTATATACTAACTTACACACTACCTTAAAAACAACTTACACTACCTTATGCCAAGCTTGTATATATCCTTATATACACGTATATACATATACATATATTTAATATGTATATACAATGCATACACAAACGTACAGAGAAGTGTACATAAGTATATACCTCTCTTTTTTTTTATTTTTTTATTCAACTTACAACTACCTATAAACTACCCTAATATGTGTAAGTCGGCCATAGGATGCAGCAAGATAGACCTACATGAAACATGACATCTACACCACTGCAAGACAGAGACCGACTACTCCCCCATTCGGGGATACGCTATACCCTTTTTACCCCGGATCTAAAGGGTTCGACGCTGGAGTTCCCTCGCTCCCCAGCCACCAGAAATTTTGGTGCTGCCTAGCAACATCCCGAACATCCCGTCTTGAGACCGCCGTACTGAACCGGAGGAGACCCTCCTCAGCTCGTTGTGCGACGGAACGGTCGTGGTTGAGTCGCCCATCCACAGTTGATCTGGCGATGTGGTAGATGAGCGGTACCGCATTTATATCTTGTATCAATCCACTTTTGTCTAGGTGCAGGAAAGCTTCTGGGGGGACGAAGCCATTGTGACGTACCCTTTCGTGGTATTCTGGATTGGGGTAGTAAGCCCCCGAGATCAGGTTATTGACCGAGTTCATCGCTCTAACAGTGTGACCTCGAATCAATTTCAACAGGAAATTGTCCACTCTTATCAGGTTTGCCCTGTTGTATAAGACCTCATTGGGATAGTATTTTATGTACTGGGACTCTGGAGTTCGGTAAAGGCGAAGGCAAGCCCTAGGACAGGCCCTCTCGAACAACCGAATCTTTTCCATTAAGCTTGCACTTACACGTTGAACCACACGGGACAGCCATAGGTAAGCATTGGCCGAATGAGGGCCATGTAGCAGATAACTTTCACCCTCGCATCGAGTTGGCTGTTGTAAAACAGTCTCTTTGTAAGAGCAAAAGCGCCTCGGGCTCTGGCCAGAGCAGCATCTACATGTTTGTTAAAATATAGATACTGATCTAGCCAGATCCCCAGGTATCTGACTACGGTCCTTTGCGCCAGTGGTTCCCCGTGTCGTCCAACGATTGCGAACTGTCGCCAATTCTTTTTCGTGTCCGCCGAGGCGTATAAGGCCTCGGCGGACGGCGTCCTGATCAGAATGGTTTCCGACTTCTGGAAGTTGATACTCAACTTCCAGTCATCGCAACTTCTCATGAATGAATCGAAGTCACCCTGCGTGAGGGTAGTGATTTCCTCGATCTTTTTGCCTGATCTGTACACGATCAAATCATCGGCGTACGCAATTACGTGAGGAAGAGAACTTATCAGATCGCTCAAGTAAATGTTGAACAGGATCGGCGAATTAACAGCACCCTGTTGGAGACCATTTTTTACCTCAAATATACCTGTGGAGTCACGTTGCCATTTTTAACAACGAACCGTCTACCGGTAAGCATGTTACACAGTAGGTACAACAGTGGTTTGCTTATGCCTAGCCGATCGAGCTTGTAGAAAAGACCTTCTAACCATACGGTGTCAAAGGCCTTCTCCAGATCGATCAAGCAGGCACCCGTACATTGTTTCTGGCTCTTGTTCCATTGGATATCCGACACCAGTTTCGACGCGGCATGAATAGTGTCATGCCCCGCTTTTAAACCGAATTGGTTATCCGGAATTATATTTTTGTCCTTAGTCCAGTTGATCAAGGCTCTATTGATCACCTTCTCGAATACCTTGCTGATGTTCGGAAGGAGATTAATTGACCGGAGGTTGCAAGGATTCGAAGAATCTTTTCCTCTCTTGGATATGGGTTGTACAATCGCAGTTTTCCAATGTTCCGGATAATGTGCATTATTCAGAGCATTGTTAAACAGGATTGTGTACATATTAACCACTTCCAGGGGGTGGTGTCTTAGCACAATGTTGGAGACCCCGTGGATTCCCACAGACTTTTTCTTCTTTAATGATTCGAAGACCGCTTGGAGTTCTGTCTTCGATATGAACGGGGGATGAACCCCTTCGACGGCGATGGCATTGTCTGCCATGTTATCATCATTGAACACGACAAAGCCAGTGTTCTCAGATCGCCATTGTTGCATGTCTTCTCGAAGTTGAGAGTTGCTAGCCAGTACGCGGTTATCCAAATCGTGGTTCGGGCGAACGCTTTCATTCACTTTGTACACTTCTTGGAAGACCGCGCCTAGTACCTCCATTTTTTCTTGCGGATCTTCGACCACAAAGAAGTCATCGTCGTGTACGGCGTTGTCTGGGTCAATACCTGCTGTCGTCAGTATGCGTTCTTTGTCCGTCGTTCTGGGGAGCTTAAGACACGGAAGATCGCTATATTTACTAAGGAAGAATTTATTAATTTGCGGGAACATGCTCGGATTGCTAGATCTTACAGCCCGAATCTTATCATTCCAGTACGAATTTACAGAAAGTCTGTAATTCTGGACAATTAAGGTTTGAATATTTTTGATGAGCGATTTCAGTGTCCTAACCTCCCCTCTCCAATTTCTGTTCTCAAGATAAAATGCGGTCGTCCTCCGTTGTGAATCTTTTCCAGGACCCGTATATACGTGGATAGATTTATATCACTGAGCTTAAATCACCCCCTTCAAATGTCGGCGTAACAATTTTTTTTTTCCTTGGTTTGGTGAAAATCTTCAGCAAGACACTATGTGACCTGTGTCTACATAGTAGTGTCAGATTTTTACTGACTAAAAACACCCTTCCCTTCTGGTTTTCTTTACTACAACTAAGTTTCCTTATCTAGTAGTACTGATACTTAGCTTTCGAGCGGATTTTGTTATTTCTTCGTCGACGGTAGTTATCCATAGGTCCCTTTTATGTCACAATTTCTGAGATACCAGGGAGCTTTGAATGTCCCGTATAATTTTATTTTTATTTTTTGGACTGAATAAATCCTCTGTCACTTGCCTTGGTACAACCCAATAGTTGTATGCCGTAAGTCCATATAGGCTTCAGTACTTGCTTGTATAATAGCAGTTTGGTGTTCATGTTTAATTTGGAGTGCCTTTCAAGTAACCAGTACATTTCTCTAAACCGGTGCTCGAGCTCATCCCGTTTCTTTTCCACGTGCGCCAGAAGTCGTTGCAGTTTTTCAGTTGAAGGCTCAAATGAACTTCCCGTTGTAGCCACAAGTGTGCCCTCAGTATGAGGTGTGTCTCTAGTGTACAACAGGTACAATGTAGGGCCAAGGACACTTCCTTGAGGGACTCCTGATCGGATCTCTTTAAAATCGGTGAATTCAGTTCCGTGTTTAACTCTAAATATCCTGTTATTCTAGTATCAAGCAAGCTTGTCGTTAGAAGCTTGCTTAAGCAGGCTTTTATGCAAGACTTTGTCGAAGGCCCGGGAAACGTCAAGTAGGGCGGTGGACCAGATCTTTTGCCAATTTTAACAATTTCAATTTGATTTTGTTATTCTGTATACCTCAATTGTCAATTGTCGAGTGTTTCGCTCGAAACCCAACTGATGGTCAGGTATTAGTTGCATCTCTTCGATAAATTTTTGAATGCGTTTTCATAAGTTTTTCAAAATTCTTGGATATTATTGATCAATTTATTATTATTTAAATATATTATTGATATTTTATGATTAATTAAATATATTATTGATAAAAAAGCGATATGGTGTACGACTTTTTTTGTTTAACGGTTTGTCCGGGTTTGGAACCATAATCACTTCTGCAACCTTCCATGAGTCTGGAATGTTATATGTTCCTCTATCTAAAGGAAGCGTTAATTAAGTAGAGGAGTTTATTTAGCGCCTTTTTCGGCAAGCTCTTCAGGATTTGTCCGGTTATTAGACCAAAGCGTGGTCGCCGTGGCGTAGTGGGTAAGTGCGTCGACTCCTACGCAGAGGGTGCCAGGTTCGATACCCGAATTTACCATCTGTTATAATTTACGGCTCCACCTCTTTCGAGTCACTGACAATGCTCAAAGAGTATTTCTGTCTAGAAAAAGCTTCTCAAATTCGCCGTTCGGAGTCGGCATTAAACTGTAGGTCCCTTCCACTCGTGAAAGAATAATAGCACGCACAACACACGTGGTTGCTGAGAAGCTAGGCCCAGGTCCACCTCAGACTGTCGCGCCACCCATATTATTATTTATATTTTTGATTGCCTGGCAGAATTCGTTTAGCGATACTCTTTCCATACTAGAGCTGTCAGATATAAAAGATACACTTGGGTTATCTTCGAACATTAGTCCATCAAAGGGCTGGAATGTTTCCTCCAAATGTTCGCCAAATAGATCCGCCTTCTCTTTATCACTTTTAATAATTTGATCAAAGTTAACACGATTAACATTTCTCACATGATCCAAGAGCTTCTCTCTCTCTCTCTCTCTCAAATCTATTCACATATCTGCGTCATATAAGAGACTGGATGTGATCAATGTCTTGATTAAAGTCAACCTGGTCTTCCGAGAGAAGGCTCCATTACTCCGTTGCCTGTTGAGGCTTAGGAAGCAGTGGCAAAACAGTGAGAGACAGTTCTTTATTCCATTATTGCACTTAACTTTTTGGCTCTATCTGCTACAAGCCAAGGTAGACCAAGTCCCGAATAGTGACCATCGCATTCGAATGATTATTTGAGTCATAATCGATTAAAACATCTCGAGAACATCTCGATTATCAAAATCATTCGAATGACTACTAACTACTTGCTAACTACTAACACAAGAGAACTTGATAAATGTTCCTCTTTAAAATAATTTTAATAAATTTTCGAAGTTTTGGATTTTTTTATTAATAAACTTAGAAGTGGAGCATGTAATATTTGAGTTAATTTCTTCGGGTGTTTCTTTCATTCAGCTTATGTGCCTGATTAGAATTTCTCGAAGAAAATTATCTGCTACTTCTTCTTACGCTGAAGTGAGCCGTTAATGGAGTTACCTTTTGTTCTTCTTCTTCTTTATTTGGCACTACAGTCCGGGGTAGACCTGGGCCTCAGCTACCAAGCCTTTCCATCTAGCACGGTCTCTGGCTAGCAAGTTGTTTCCTTCTCCAGCTGGATGCGCCACCAGGGGCGTCCGTACGTTGTTCCACGGGTTCGGAGTCGAAGACCCTTCGGGCCGGAGCTGAGTTGTCCATACGCTCTACATGGCCCAGCCATCTTAGGCGTTGAATCCGAAGACGCCTGACTAAACTCATGTCGCTGTACAGCCCGTAAAGTTCGCGGTTGAATCTTCTCCTCATGTCAACGTAAACAGGACCAAAGATCGCACGCAGAGCTTTTCTCTCGAAGAGACCAAGGACTTCCTCATCCGCTTTTGAGATTGTCCATGCCTCCGCGCCGTACAGCAGGACTGGGATGATCAAGGTCTTGTATAAAGTCAGCTTGGTCCTTCGAGAGATGGCTCCACTACTCAATTGCCTCTTGAGCCCGTAGAAACAGCGGTTGGCAAGAGTTACTTTGCGTTCTCGGTACTGATTTAATACAGACTGTTTACTGCGGATCCAAGGAAGTCCTTGACTACCTCCAAGTTATAGCTGCCCATTGTGACGCTCTGTCCACGACGTCAATGTTGTGCATCCTTTCTCGATGACAGCATATACTTCGTTTTGCCCTCATTCACCGCTAGACCCATTTTAGCCGCCTCCGCCTCAATGCCAGCAAACGCCTCATTGACGGCTCGCTGTGTTCTGCCAATCACGTCAATGTCATCCGCGTATGCTAGCAGTAGTACGGACTTCTGGAAGATCGTGCCTTTAGTGTTGGCGTGTGAGTCTTGCACGATCTTCTCCTTGATGATGTTAAGGAAGTCACATGACAGCGCGTCGCCTTGTCTAAAACCTTTTTTGGCATTGAAGGTCTCTGTGAGTTCGTTACCGTGCAGCGAGAGTTCTCCATCGTCATCCTGCACAACCTGACGAGTTTGGCAGGAATGTCAAAACTAGACATGGCGTTGTATAGGTCGTCCCTATGCACGCTGTCATATGCGGCCTTGAAATCGAGGAATGGTGGTGTCGATTTGCATTTCTTGGGTCTTTTCCAGGATCTGCCGTAGTGTGAAAATCTGGTCGATGGTGGACTTCCCTGGCCTGAAGCCACACTGATATGAACATATCAGGTTATTTATAAACGGCTTCAGGGGAGTACACAAAACGGCAGAGAAGATCTTGTAGGCGATGTTCAGGAGACTTATCCCTCTATAGTTGGCGGGAGTCAAAGGGGTCTCCTTTCTTATGGATCGGGCAAACGATACTGAGATTCCACTCGTCGGGCATGCTCTCCTCCGACCATATCTTACAGATGAGCTGGTGCATACGCCCAACCAGAGCATCTCCAGCTGCCTTGAAGATTTCAGCGGACAGTCCGTCCGCACCGGCAGCTTTGTTCGACTTCAGTCTTGATATTGCTAACTTGACCACGTCTAAGTCGGGGGGACGGAATTCTCGTCGATCATCGTCCATATTGAGTGGGACATACCTTTTGTAGTTATTAATTAGTCATTCCTTCGAATGATTAAGTAGTTAGTAGTTAAGAAGCTAAGCCCACGTACGCCTCGGACTGTCGCGCCACCAATATTATTATATTATTAATGCCAAAAGCCCATCACCCGCTTTGATCGTAAATTTTCTACAATAATCCCGACAGGAGAGCACTGGTCGGAAGCCTCAGCTGAGCCGGAAGGTGTTGGTGCTGGTGTATGCAATGCATCCCAATACATCAAAATCTGCTACAAGCTGGGCGAAAGAAGAAGCATTTTTCAGGCGGAGATGGTGGCCTTCTAGACAGCCGCTGAGAGCCTGAAAGTCAGAGCAAATGTTAATAGTCAGGCAGCGCTCAAAACACTTAAAAGTAATGTAATAAAGTCCAAAACGTTACTCAACTGCTTCGATGCGGTGCGGGACCTCTGTTGTAACAACCCAGGCTCCCTCATATGGGTTCCTGGACAATTGGGAATCCAGGGAAACGTCGCAGCTGACGAACTAGCTATAAGTGTGGCTTCACAATGCCATCTGACAAACTAAGCATCTGCTAATATAAAGCTACAGTGGACTACAACTAGGTTTACTCTGTAAAGCTGTAGACCTATGGACCAACAGGTCTATCTGAGGCTGAGCTGCCTACCTAAGGCTTGCCCTCGACTACAACTAGGTTAACTCTGTAAAGCTGTAGCACAATGGACAAAGAGGTTTGTGTGAGACTGAGCCGCGAACCCAAGCCTTGCCCACAAATTGACGCTGCTCATTCGTCCCTCCAAAAATAAGTCGGTTTGCAAAAATGACTTCCAAATCACCGCAAACCCCCACAAGTGGCAGTCTTTCTCACAACCTTGTGCTTCGGCCAGAGTTTGCTGTTCACATCGCACGAGGGCTACACATTGACCGCTGAGTTCGAGGTCCGCCTGCCGCGGTTGCGCAACTCGACACTGAACCGAATCTCATCGCGGCGAGTGCGCCGATCAAGTGCGTGAATTTGAGAAAATATCGACGCCAATGCACGATGGATGGATGGACCAATGTCAAGCGGCCACTGGACGAGCCATAAGTCTTGCCGAGAGTTCAATACCATAGACGAAGGCTGCGACTTCAAGCATCGCAATTCGATAGTGAAATGATGCAAGAGGAAAAACCCCTCATCGGCGACGACGTGCGATGATTTCACACTGATTTCCGATGAATCCAATCGCTGTCTGCTGGATTCCCCGAAAGAGAGAGTGAGAGAGAGAGAGGTCTCCTGAGTCACCTGTGTCCTCTCCGGACGTGCATCCCCACCGGGAAGTGATCGTGCACATCCTGTGATCCCGACGCCAAAGGTCAGGTTGTACTTTCCCAAGGGAGACGGTGCCGCAACGAGACCGGAAGTGTTGGCAGAGGATAGGCTCCGTGGCACCCAAACCATTCGGCAGCATCTAACTGCTGGCGCTGTTGTCATTGACATCGGTCGTGCTGGCACTGTGTTGCTGGAATTGAAAGGATCGCTCCACATTCTTTAACCATAATCGGCGGTTGGCCTTCATTTGGCTTCGTCGGTTGGCTGACTAGATGGCTGGCTGGCTGTTTGCCTTTGCTTTGCTTTGCTTTGACAACATACACAAGGGCATCGTTTCACTAGGAATTTCACATTCGACGAACACAGCAGCACAAGGGAGGCAAATCCAAATGACAACGACATCGCGACTCACTCACACACACTCGCACTCGTCGTCCGCCGTTCGTTCCTCTCCCTCTGCGGACGCTCATCCGCTTCCACACACTGACTCTCTCTCATCCACGGCCGGAATGACAAAACAATTTTTCAAAACTCGACAAAAAAAAACCTTCAGTTTGTTTACAAATGTTTGAACCTTCCTTTTTTGCACAGCGGAGCTGTGTTGTCGGCAGCGGGAGGCCGTGCGGGTGGAGCGGAGAGTGTCTCACCCCCACAGGCGCTCAGCACTGGGCATAAGGCGGCTCTTAGCGCTGAATACGCTCCGACGTCGGAGAGCAACGAGAGAGCAGCCGTTTCCCCTCCGCCGTGTGCGGACACGCGCTGCGGCTGTGTGCGTGCGCACTCACACAGGGCTGCTTTGAAAAATACATTTTACACTGCTCTGAGATACATTTCCATCAAGTATCGCATTCATGTGCGCAGCGGCTGAGTGCGGCCGAATGTGGCTACTTGCTGGGGCGCGTCGCCCCAGAGTGAATCGAGTTCGCTGGCAAGGCCTCGCCACGGCGTCGGTTTGCCGCACTTTTTGGGGCGAATCCGTCCGATAAAGCAGCGAGTTTCCGATGTAGGAAACGACCCGGACCGAGAATCTCGATTTCTGGCGGAGCGGCGCCCCATGAAGTGCCGAGATATGTCAAACCTGTGCTCGTGTGCATGTGCTTCGCATACTTTCTGGGCACTTGGAACGGGGATACAGATTGTCGCATAAAGTATGAAGTTCGTCAGCACGGCCGCCTGGCGGCGGGCAAACACCATACTTTGCTGGGCGCATTCGGTACAATCGAGGCAGCAACTCTGAATGCGAGTACGGCGAACGCCTTCCACTCGGCGATGCCGGATTGATGGGGCGAGTGTACCGCTGTCTATATGTCACACTGGTATAGCAAGTATACCAGTGGTGAGTGAGTGAGCGTGAGTATGCGAGTCGCTATGTGTATATGCGGCAGTGTGTCTATATCTACGGATAGATGGTTGGTTGGTTGGTCGGATGGTCGGATGGTGTGCTCTGTGCTCGGTGCTCGGTGCGATAGCTGTAGATATGTGCATGGCCGTATCTCTCGCATCGACTATGTCGCAGGCTGTGTGTGCGCGCTGCTTTGACTCTCTAGTGGAGCTGGTGCCTGGTGCTGCCGCTTCTGATGATGGTGTTGCCTGCCGCTTTATCTGCTTAAATTTTTAGGTAGATGTGCTCAAACGTCCGCACATAGTGCAAAACCCTCACCCTCCTCCCCCCCTCCCCCACCAACTGGCATGCGTCGGTGTGTGTCTGTCCGTTCAGTCCGTCCTGGCAGTCGAGCCTGATGGTCATTCGGCCGTCGGTCGTCGTGCCAGTCCAGTCGGTCATACCGTTCGTCTTCCGTCTCTCCATAATGCAGCTAAAATAATTATGTGTGCATTGTGTGTGCGCGTAGGACACACACACGCACGCATCTAGTGTCGGACATAATCAGCATCGGCGGCACACATAGAGCACAGCAGCCACCCCAGCTCCAACTGGCCCCCAAACAGCCGCCCATCAGTGCACTCCGGTTCCGGTGCGAGCTCTGTTTCTACTTAAATTATATTGCAAAGGCGGATGCACACAGGCGCGCACACAGGACACGGCGAGCAACACACGCACATTGCACACACGGCCACACTTCGAACTGCAAACTGCGTGCATCAGCGGCAGCCAACCCCAAAAAATGAAAAAAAAAAAAAAAAAGGAAAAACGAACACAAACGTCACACGCACACGCACCTTGAGAGCCGCCCTGCGTTCGACTGTCCTCTGTGAGAGTGTGTGTGTGTGCGTGGCGGATGCTGCTAAAAATGCACAACGCATCAATGTTGGTGCGTGAAAAACCGAACCGAAAAATCGCATAAAAAACGGCGAAACGAAACGAAACAAAAATCGCATAAACGACCAAAATGAAAGGAGAGCGAACGAATAAAATAAAATGATGGCGGTGTGCGCTACACGCACATGCAATTACCCACGCATCCCATTGGAGACAACCGACACGGCACGGCCATCATATCATCTTTGCAGCGCAACACCACCACCAGCAGCCGCGGCAGCCACCGCCACCGCCACCGTCACCGTCACCGTCACCGTCACTATGACCACCCATCTCCAGCGGCGACCTCGTGTGGCAGTGGGCATCCCGAAGAGGATCGATACGTGGATGGGGTTTCATTGGCGCATTTGGCGAAGCGATAACCGCTGCTGCGGCCGTCGTCGTTGTCACCTCAGGATCAGCGAGACGCGGCGCAGCATCTAAGCAACGGACCGGAGACTTCTTGATTCTCTGTCATCGACAGTCGTAGAAACCACCTGATCCCCGAACGCATAATGCACACACACGCCACGCTGTACGTGACCAACATTTCCGTTTTCTCGCCGCCGTCGTCGTTGTCGTGCCCGACGGGGGTTGCAAGTCTGGAGCCGGAGAACGACCACAATGCTTCCTGGCCGGCACGGCCTGCGCCTCAGAAGGAGTTGTGTTCGTGTCCAAGATGTCACACAAGGCACCGAGGGATCGGAAATGTTGTGTGTGCCACCACTGCTGCTGCTGCTGTGGGGGAGGCTTGGGGTGGGTTGATGGGAAAATCAACGACCGAAGGTGATGGTGTGAGGGGTTCTCAGGGTTTAACTGTGAATTTAAAAGTAGCACAGTGCCCGAGGGGACCGCAAAGTTTTCAACATCACAACGGACCTGGCCTCGTACGGGGGTGGCGAGGGCGAGCGTTAGTCGGATGGAAGGGGCCGTGCGTCCCGACTCCAGAGCGGAACGAATCTCTAATGCAGGACGGAATTAATCATCGAATTCAGGTGACACGTGAGTGGAGGCGGGAAGTCTGACATGGAACGACTGAGTCTGGATGTGGCGGAGTTGCTGACAGGCACTTGAAGCGAGGCTGCTGGCTTTGGCTTCGATGAAATTGTCTCTGGTCAAGGCAGACGGAGTGACGAACTGAGCGGCGTCTGACCAGTCTGGTCGTCGAATGCTTCTCCGGGGAATGCATTGAGAGCTCGAGTGAGTCTGTCAAATCGAACATTGTCACGTCAGATGTGCCTATTGCCAGCAACCAGTCGGCTGTCTAACGGAAGTCTTGAGCGTTGGGACCAGAAATGAAGTATTACAGAGAAAGCCGACTTCACAGCTGATTGCCCCCTAGTCCGTCGACGAATTTCAGTGCCTTTTTGACGGATATTCACGAATTTTTGACGGTTATTCACGAAATAACGTGGATACCGTCCTTTGATTTGGTCAATTTGGTTTAAGAACGCGTTATACAACACAGTTTTCAACAGTTTTAAGGGGCAAGAGAGGTAGAAGTCGGGTATCTCTGTAATACCTCATTTCTGGTTGGGACAGTTCTCACGTGCAACGCCAACTTGTGAGGGATGTTAGAGGCTCTGTTCTCTACCCCGTCGGAGGTTGGCAGTGGTGCTGGAATTAACCCTTTTTTGAAGACGTCACTGCAGTTTGCAGATGGCCGACAGTCGAAACAGCGGATATCTCGTATGGGTTGTGCATTCGTCTTTAAATGCAAGGGTTAAAGGTGCTGTGGGGAAAAGAAAATCCAGAAAACGTTCACTGGATTGGCTAGCTGATCCCTTTTTTTGAGACTTGACAAACCGAAGGCGAACTGTAGCGCAGTGGTTAACGTCGTGATCCACCAGAGATTGGCTTCTTAAAGCTGACCAAATGAGGACTGCAAGGGACTCCAAACCAATCTGCAGACTAGAAGGGTGGCTTTATATGGACAAGCTCTAGAAGAGATAACCAAGAAATGTTGATTTTGTTTTGCTGGGGGAATCAAATACTGATGACTGGAAGCAGCGTGCCCAGGACCATCAGGATTGGAAAGCAGCTATCGCTCAGGCTCGGACCCTGCATGGGTCGTCAGCCTGATAAGTTAGTAAGGGGAATCAAATACAGTGATTAGGTTAGGCTAATGTGATTGCCACAACTGAAGCAGTTCTGGCCCACTTGCATCCTGATTGGATCCCTTGTGATATCGGCAGCTAAAGCGCCGGTAAATAAAACATCTGAAGACACCCACTGGCATGCTAGTGGCATATCCTGGATGATGCACTCCTTTGCTGGGTTGCAGCCAATTAGTACATCTTATAAATTTTGCTATGTCCAGAATTTTAATGCCAGACAATTCCTCAAGGCCGTTGAATGCCTAGCGTGCTTTTCCTTGTCCTTGCAAGTGCTGAGCCGTTGCCGAGGTAGTTAAGTTTTGTTTCTTCTTCCTCTTCGCCCCTACAGTTCCTGTGAGGTGTACCCATTCTCCTTGCGTGTGTGCCGAATAGGCAATGACCAGTGATTTCCTTTCTATTTAGGAGTGTGCTTGTTTTTTGGGAATTCTTGAAGAACATAGCAGCCTTGAAGTCCTGCAAGTATCCAATTCCATCCACCTCTGATTGGCGGCGTTTATGGCATCTGTAAGGAACCAAGTGTTTATTACTTGAAGAGAGGGGAACAAACATGGCAAGTAATCAGGAATGGGGCGTCCTGACCAGTACCGTCGACCACATTCTTGTTCTGAGTAGCAGGTACATACATAAGGCAAAATAGGAAGCTTTACACATTCTTTGTTGATTTCAAAGCAGCCTACGATTCTGTGAACCGTAATGCCTTATTCTATAAATTGTATGGAATCGAAATGTCATCGAAATTCGGAAGGGTTCTCCAAAACCCGTACGAAGTTAACAACGAAGTTGAGTTATTCGATTGATTCCAAACGGGAACAGGAGTAAGGCAGGGTTGCCCACTAAGACCAACCTTATTTGCCCTTTTTACAGAAGATATTGTGGATTTTCTTCCTGGAGGCGAGTAGTTAGCAGGGGCGCTGATTAAAGCTCTCATGTTTGCGGACGACATCGTTCTGATAGCGAACTCACCGGAATCCCTGCAGTCGATTAAGCGAGTACTGCAATCTGTGGTGCTTAATCGTTAGTCTTGAAAAATCAAAGATAATATATATATAATATGGGTGGCGCGACAGTCTGAGGCGGACCTGGACCTAGCTTCTTAGCAACCACTACGTGTTGTGCGTGCTATTGTTCTTTCACGAGTGGAATGGACCTACAGTTTAATGCCGACTCCGAAGGGCGAAGTTGAGAAGCTTTTTCTAGACAGGAATACTCTTGTCAGTGACTCGAAAGAGGTGGAGCCGTGAATTATCAAAGGTGGTAAATTCGGGTATCGAACCTGGGACCCTCTGCGTAGGAGTCTACGCATTTACCCACTACGCCACGGCAACCCACATCAAAGATGTTGATTTTTAAAAAATTTGGTGGGAGAGTTGCCTCCAACGAGAAGTGGCATTTTAGAGGGAAAAACCTAGAGGTCGTCAAAGGGTATCTAGGAATCTTGCTTACAAGCAATTTAAATATAAAAAGACATCTGAACGACAAGCTTGCTATCAGTGTAGCCTGGAAGAAATGCTTCAACAATTCTATTATCCTGCACAGCAGTAAGTTTAAATTATACGAAGCTGTATCCGAGACGATAATCCTATACGCGGCACAGGTTCGGGGGCAGAAGGCTTATGAGGAGGTGGAGAAATTGCAGCGCTTTTTTATTAAAAAAAGTTTAAGCTCCCGCCGAAGACTCCGAACTACATGCAAATGGTTGAAACAGGCAGCTCTCCACTCTATATAAAAACACTAAGGATGCAAGTGAATTACAGACTCCGAGTAACGAACATGGCAGGCAACATGCTCCCAAAGATAGTGGCGATGCCTGCATGGTTCAAAGAGTGGATTAAATTAGCTGGTGAATGGGGAGTAGTACCGAAAGCAGATGGTAGTCATTTAGGTGACCCACTATGCCAATTAACAAAGCAGGTCTACGAGCAGGCAAGACTACAGTTCTTAGAAAAAGCGGCGGGATCAGTACATCGCATTACATACAGCCGACTCAACCACAATCTGGGGAGTCGGAATTACTTTAAGGATATCCATAGGATCCAGGAATCTTAGAGGCGAACTTCTAAAGCTGAATTTTATACCGCATAGAGAGGATCTCCCTATACTCTGCAGTATGTGTAATTTGGAAGAGAGAGAGAGGATATCTTGCATTTCCTAGGCAAGTGCCCGATCCTAAGGGAAACTAGGAGATCCGTTTTTGGAAAGAACTACTCATCGGAACAAGAAATCCTATCACTCCTAAACGAAATGGACGTACGCAAGTTGTTTAACTGCAAAACATCACTAAAATACAGAGACAATATGCTAACAGGGAACTTTTGAAATTAGAATTTTTCCACATGGAGAGCTAATAATTATTACTTGTACATAATGAATTATACTCAATCTGGCAGACGGCATAGCCATGCCGAGTTTGATTTTGTTAAATTTTTGTAAAAGGAACATTATTCGAAATACTAAAGTCAATCTAAATCTAATCTTCTTGCCATTGGCAAACCCACCCCTGTTCTAGCTAGCTCGTCGACCCTTTCTTTGCCTGGAATACCACTATGCCCAGGGACCCAACATAGGGTAAGGTTGCATCTGACCGCTATCTTCCTAAGAGATGGACGGCAAAGTTTTACCATCTTCGATTTAATTGATGGTGTATCCAGAGCAGACATGACGTTTTACAGAGATGCCCGACTTCTACCTCTCTTGCCCGTTAAAATGGTTGACAACTGTTTTTTATAACGTGTTCTTAAGCCAAATTGACCAATCAGAGGACGGTATCCACGTTATTTCGTGAATAACCGTCAAAAAATCATGAAAATCCGTCAAAGAGGCACTCAAATTCATCGATGAACTAGGGAGCTGTGAAGTCGGCTATCTCTGTAATACTTCATTTCTGATCCAGAGCCTTGATGGCCGCCTGACTGTCTATGAATATAACGATAGATAGCCCGTCTATCGGGTTCATTGAAAACATTAACACCAAAACATTTATTAAATTAAAAAACAGCTTAGCTAGCAACAATTTTTTTCGTTAACCTTAAGTCAATGTTGAATCGCACGTATGGATACACCTAATTCTGCTTTTACACGGCAGATACGTTTCAGGAACAACCGTATAAATAAAATCTCGTCTACCTCGGCTCTGCTGTAATTAAGACAACACCAGTAGCGAGATAAAATGCAGAGTAACTCATGCAAACCGCTGTTTATACGGACTCAAGAGGCAATTGAGTAGTAGAGCCCTCTCTCGAAGGAAACACCCTGATCATCCCTGTCCTGCTGTAAGGCGCGGAGGCATGGACAATCTCAAAAAAGGATGAGAAAGCCCTTGGTCTCTTCGAGAGAAAAGCTCTGCGTGCGATCCTTGGTCCGGTTTCCGTTGAAGATTTGTGAGTGAGTGAGTGAGTGAGTGATGTTTATTGTCTAAATTAATTTACAACTTTCAATTTGCAATACAATATAAGATTGCCTTCCGAAGTCACCATGGAGTTATCTCTTCAATGCTGGATAAGACCTTGAAGCTGTAGAGGAGAGTCCATGTGGGATGTCAGTTGGCCTTATTACAATATTTATAAAAATGAATTCTATGGTTACATAAAAGACAATAGAGAATCTGCGAAGCCTAGAGGCTTGCAGAAGAGGCTGCAGAAGATTATTCAAAAAAAGGGGTTTTACATTCAAAGCAGAGTAATTCTCATTATTTTGGGAACTTAGATTATTATACAGTTTATAAGTGAATATGATTCAATAATACATGTTTCTTTATTTCTTTTTTCCTGGTGTGCGCCGGCTGTATACTCAATAGGGAGCGTGGAAGTTGGTTGTATATTCTTGGCACCGCAAATGAAAGTTGCTTTCTTCCATATGAGTTGTGTATTCTTGGTATTTTCAGTCTGAAGGAGAAGATTCAACCACGAGCTGTACGGGGCTGTACAGCGACCTGAGTCTAGTCAGGCGTCTTCGGATCCAACGTCTAAGATGGCTACGCCATGTAGAGCGTATGGACAACTCAGCTCCGGCCCGAAGAGTCGTCGAATCCGAACCCGTGGGACAACGTAACAGAGGACGCCCGCGTTTAAGGTGGCGCACCCAGTTAGAGATGGACCTCAACCAACTTGGCGTGCGACACTGGAGACAGCTAGCCAGAGACCGTGCTAGCTGGAGAGGCTTGTTGGTTGAGACCCAGGTCCACCCCGGACTGTAGCGCCACCTGGAGAAGAAGAAGAAGCAAGTCTTTTACATCAGGCAATGTCACGTTCACGGTTAATAAGCATTAAGATTTGTTTATTCAGACACTTCATTTCCTGTTTATAAGCGGGCTGTCGATATCTCTGCCAGTTTCTTCTCGTTGAATTTCTAATTTTCATCAAATCTAAGATATGATTTGGCAATTGGGGAAACTTTCTGCTTTTTTGTAATTTTTTTACAGATTCATCAAACGAATGAAGCACGTTGTGGGAGAAATATTCCACTGCAGCATCAACGTTGTTCCTTGGAAGTAAAGATTGAAGGTTTGTAGGCTTCTTATAATGGTTTGGTACGGATGGCAGCACCGATGACATTTATGACATTTGCTAAGCAGTTAGGGGTGTAGTCGTGGAAGGTGATGGTTGAGCTGTGATGGTCACAATCTTCGTTTGTTTTTTGTGACTGTGTAGCGTGACCATCACTTTAAAAGCAAAAACTCTTAATAATTATAAAATAAAAAAAATGTTCATCAAATGAAAAGAATCGTTTACGAAACCTTAACGGAATGTATAGCAGAGACACTCTGGGTCTACCAAAAATTGCATACTTATGGATGCCAAAAAATTAAAAATGATCTAATACATCAACCACACCTACAAATGTAAGCCACATACAGCGACCTAAACAATGAATGAATAAATTCAGGAATGAACACACAGAAAATAATGATTGGAAGCATTGTTTTTATCCGCGCTTATTTCATAAGCGGCGGTAGACATCAAGAGTAACTTAAGCGGATATATGATTTGTTGTTAGTGTATTTTACATGCAAATTGAAATTGAGGCGTTATACGCTTGCAAAAAAACGCAGCTAATGCATCTCGTGCGATAAAGCTTAGCATCGTTTTGTCGTTTGTTGAATTGCAAGCTCATTGTTCAGTCGTCATCGTTTCTGAAAACTTCACAATCAGTGGGTTTATTGAAATAGTGGTCTTCTTTATTCCAATTGTTCTTATTCCTAGAAATTGAAATTGCATTCTATGAATAAGCTGTTGTTTGTTGCGATTTAGGAGGCCACTCAGAGGGAGAGAGAGAAAGAGAGAGTTTTTGAGAGAGAAAGGTAGAGAGAGTGTGAGAGAAGAAATGACGTATTACTGAGATCGCAGATCGGCACGGTTTAAGCCTTGGAGCTAGTCAGGGAAGTGCTTATCAAGATGCTACGGTTGCTAGAGCTGGACACTCAAAGAGCAGATGTCCTGCGACTCTTTTGACCGGTTTCACACACACAGTTCAGCCACAGTTTAATAACATCGGGTGGTGTGAATAAAATTGAGTGTGGGTGTTTTCTCAGGCTAGTGTTGCCTTCATTTTGGTGTGAATAAAGATGAAATGCATTGAGTGAACTCTTGAAGAAGTTGAGTGTGCATTGGAGGTAATTTAAAAGAGAGAAAAAAGTTTAAGAAATGGAAAATTCTGTTTCGGAAGTGGAGTAATAAGTAAATACCTTCAAAACAGAGAAATATGGAATGGAAGATGACGATTTCATAAAATTTGTGCAGTTAAGTCTGCAAAAAAAAACCCACTCTGGAGAAGATACAAATTCATCCATAGATTTGCTTTCGCACATGCAGCACAACACTTGCCAAAACGTGGATCTTCGAATTCCAATGCCCAACTCCAACCAGGAGTCCCCTGTCAGGCATCGAGCATCGAATATTTTAATTTTTTCAATTCTAGGTATGGCACCACTTGAGGGTCTCTTCAGGAAATAATTACTTACCAAGGTCATGTTATCAAACTCGAATCTATACAGGTTCTTTAAATTATTCCCTGTGTCTCCGAAACGACTTGAATTATAGTTCTTTGTTTTTCGCTCTTGTATATTTAATAACATTATTGCATGTACTTTGTACCCACCTTTATCCGACCTTGCAACCACACTTAAATGTCAAACTCTAATTTTCAAACGTCAAATTCGTCGATGGACTAGGGGCAATAAGCTGTGAAGTCGGCATCTCTGTAATACTTCATTCCTGCTGACAAGCCTGTTATGGAGTAGTAGGAAGAAAAGAGATTCGTCACTCCAGAAATGATTATCAGCTCTGGCGACTGATTATTAAGTAGACGGTTATGAGGACTCCAATACGGCTGTCAGGAAGAATGTTCCACTCCGCCTTCCGACTGAAGTCTAACGAAGCTGTTGTGTTTTCCGATTCCTCTGAATACGTCAGGGTATTTAGTTTTGATGTTAATATTGATGTTGCTTGTTAAATGTTGAACTATGTGGATTATATTTAATTGTTTTGATGCATTGTAACTGAGTAAGGATGTTGCTTGGCTAGCTATTACGAATATGGTTTCGGTAATGGAATGTTGTTTGAATGTTAAATTTGCAATAAATTTTCCAATTATGGGCACTGATGTGGTTGAATTATAGGGTATGATTTTCCCTGTATGTTTTGTTAGTTTTGGTCTATTTTCGAGTTTATTAAATATGTTGTTGCTAATTATGGTTGCTGTGGAACCTGTATCTATTGTGAAATTTGTTGGCATCTTGTTAAGTAAAATTAATATGTTGTTTGTGTCATTTATGTTAAATGCTGTTTTTGGTGTTTCATTTTCTGTTTGTTTTAGATTGTATGTTCTGAAAGTATTCGTTGAATTTGTTGATCTAAGACAGACTTTAGGCAAAATGTCCTTTCTTTTTGCAAGAGTTGCAAAGAACATTTCGTGCTGGGCATTGTTAGAGTCCGTTAGTATGCCAATCAATTCCACAGTTCATGCAATTAGGTTTTTTGTTTTTATTTTGCTTTGTTCTGTGTGCATCTTTGTTGATTGCACTGGATGTTGTCTTGTTTTTATATAGTTGCACTGTTCAGGTTGTTGTTGCTGCTGATTTTGATATTATGCTCTTCAGAAATTTTCCTAAGTTTTTGCCTCTTGTTATAATATCTGAAGAGTTGGCTTTGTTTGAAATGCAAAATCTCTTAGTCTATGCGATGTTGTTGTGCATATTATTGGAGTTTTGATTTCTTTGTCCCTGTCTGTGAAATCACAGTTGAACCTTAGTTTTAGAAGACTGGCGTAAAATTGACCTACTGTTTCATTTTGATTTTGTTTTGCCTGCCGAAAGGAATATATTTCGAATTCGACGTTTGTTTTGGGCGAAAAATGATTCAACAGCATTTGTTTCGCTATCTCAAAACTGTTTCTGCTTACTGTTGTTGGAACACCATTCACCTCTGTTGCTTCTGCTCTTGTTGGCTCTGGCAAATTATGGGAAATTTCAAAGACGTCTTCACCTGCATAATGCAATAATAACGCCTTTTGTCTCTCGATGTTATTGATGTCGCTCGCAACTAAGAAATTTTCAAACCGTGCAATCCACTTCTTCCAGCGATCACCGGCATTGGTGGCATCTTCGTTGTAGTTGAAAAATGGAATTCTGCCTCCTTCTATATTGAATTATGTTCTTTTTTTTTGATGTTGATATGAAATTGAATTTATTTGTTATAAATTCAAATCAATGTACCTTTAAATCCTCGTCGCCAAATGTGGTGTTGTTATTTGGCAAGAAACTAAAACAGCGAAGACCATTATTGAAACACGTGTTCTCAATCTTAATATTCAATTCAACTGTCTACAGTATATTTCATTATTTTCAATATAAAATGATTAGGTTGCTTTATACAATTAAAGGTTAAATTGCAAGGTTATTTTATACACTACAGAAACTACCGGTGAGGATGGACTGCCCGTTGAAATTTTAAAGCCAGCTGCTTGGGCCCTTGCCATGCCGGCGCGGCGACGGGGCTCTCAGTGTCGGATCTGATCTATAAGAAAGAAAAGTGGTCCCCAGAGATCTTGCCAGCTGAACAGGCTTGTTGGTTAAGGCCCCGGGCTTTAATTCCACACAAAGAAGATAGACGACCAGGGTGGTAGAAATGTGGAACGTAATGAGTGTCTCTGCTGTCGCCGTAGTGCTAGGGATCGTATTTGGACTCAGACCTCGATATGACCAAAATTTTATAATTCACGGCTTCACGTATTTCGAGTTGCTGACAGATCTCGTAGACTACTTCTGTCCAGAAAAACCTTCTCAAACCGCTCCGTTCGGAGTTGGTATAGAATTACAAGTCCTTATATTTTTTCATTTTAATGTACATACTAAAATGCCTAAAACTAGTTAAACGCACACAATTTTATATCTAAATGATTGGTTTTCGGTGGGAAGCTAAGCTTAATCTTATCCTATGTCTGTCTATCTGTGTCGACTTGAACTAAAAATCCATCCGTTTAAAGAAAAATTACTTTACTTATCTTAATATTAGGAAAAAATTGAAAAAAACAGAACTGTTTGAATGTAAGGCCATAGGTTGCCGCTTATAGATTTGCATCTAATTTACTGCAAAACAATGAGGGATCCGCACTACCCCTTCTACCCCGGATCTAAGGGTTTCGATGAGGGAGTTCCTTCGTTCTCCAGCCACCAGAATTTTCGGTGTTCATTGCAACATCCCGAACATATCTCCTTGATACAGCTACGCCGGACCGACTGCTTTCCATGAGGGGTCTGAACAACTCCTTCTACTCGGGGCTTAAAGGGTTCGAAGGTGTGGTTCCCTCGCTGACCAGTCACCACAACTTTCGATGTTGCATAGCAGCATGCAACATTCCGCCTAGATACCCTCGTACTGAACCGAAGGAGACCCTCTTCAGCTCGTCGTGCGACAGAACGGTCGTAGGTGGGTCGCCCATCGACAGTTCATCTGGCGATTGAAAGATGAGCGGTACCGCACTTTCATTTTGTGTCAGACCGAGCTTATCTATATGGAGATGTAGATTCTAGAAGGACGAAGATGTTATGACGTACTCTCTCATGGTATTGGGGATCCAGGTAGTAAACCCCAAAGATTGGGTTATTGACCGATCGCATCGCTCTCAAAGTGACTTCGAATCAACTTCACCTTCAGTCAAATTGTCCTCTTATCAGGTTTTCTCTTTTGTAAAAGGACTTGACAAGTTATTTTTTAAATAAATATAATATTTCAAAATTGGCTTGTACCTTGTGAATGGAACTCGCCTTCGATCATATGGCCACCGGGGGCATGTTTGCAGCGGTCGATTGGTTGGATCCAATTTTCAATGCCTCGGCCACACATTTAGGCCAAAACTGTCGCTATTTCGCATTCAGTGTTGCCTCTGAGTTCTTACAATGTCGTTGGCTTGTTGACTTAACGTAGCCCCACAGAAAATAGTCAAGCGGTGTTAAATCGCACGAACGAGGCGGCCAACCGACTGGCCCATTTCTTGAGATAACACACTCACCATACTTGCTCTTCAATAAATCAATGTGTGCTGTGTGGCTTGTGGCACCGCATGTCTTTCAAGTCCCTATCTTCCATTTCAGGCCAAAGATTTCGTGAAACGTTTCTGAATTTTTTCAGTGCGAGATTCGGAATTGTGGTAATAGGGTTTTCGACACAGGGTCTACAGGGACTTTAGTGTGTAAGGTTTCTCCGCAATCGTTGCAGTTGCGAAATAAAGACCCAAGCATGCGATTAGCTTTGTCAATTATATAGTCTATTTGTAACGAAAAGTTCAGTACAGAATCAAAAATAACTCCAAATCCTTTTTGACTCGTTACTCTTTTCAATACCGTTCCTTGAATTATGTAGTCAAGAAGTATTGGAAATCTTATCTTGTTAGAACTGAGCACTTAATCGTTTTTAAATATAACCCGTTACCCGGTGTAAATCAGTTTGCATTTTTTTTCGCATCAGGCACAGAATCAACTGTACTAAATTTGTTTTAAATCGTCCGCATATAAACGGTGCATGGATGATATAATCGATGGCAGATCATTTCTGAAAAAAAAGGAAAAGTAGCGGACCAATATGACTACCCTGTGGCACACCCGAGAGATTACGTATTTCTTTAGATAGAATTGATCCAATCTTTACGATTCTGTAAGTAACTACCTATCCAACTTATAATATCTGAATGGAATTCAAACATTTCGAGCTTTGTCAACAGAACAATATGCTTTCGACAAGTCTGTATAGATGCAATCAAGTTGCTGGAACTTGTCCATGCTACGAAGACAGTATTTTGTAAAAACTACTAAATTGGTCGTGGTAGGTCTACCATTTATAAAGCTATGTTGTTCTGGACAAATATGTTCGGCTGCTAGTCTGTATAGTCTTCAAATAACTTTGCAATTAATTGCAATGGGCCTATAATTTTCTAGAATTCGTTTGGAACGGCTTTATGAGTTGGAGTTATGTAGGAATATTTCCAGCAACCAGAAATTTACCCGTTTCAAGAGACCTGTTAAATAATATCTTAAGACGGTAAACTAGACTGCATTTGCAGGCTTTAAAAAATGCAGGCGAAAAATTGTCAGGTGCCATATTAATACTCGGCTAGAGTGATGATAATTCAACTAGTGTTTCTTCTTCAGATAAAGTTAAAGACCCAACAGTAATGGATTGTTCAAAAGTAGATAAAGCGCTACAATCAATGGTCTCGTTTATAAGATTTGATTGAAAAAATTAAGCAAACATGTCGCAGTTCTTCAAAATTACCACTGCGGTTATTGTTGTATACATTATTGATGGAAAACCGGTCGAATTTCTCTTGGTATTTATAACAGACAGAAGAGTGCGTTCACAAATTAAATTCAAAGTTGTCAAGTCCTTATTGGAAAATCCTTTACAAAAGTTCATTGGAGTCAAATTTTGTGTACTGGGACTCTGGAGTCCTATAAAGACGAAGGCAAGCCCTCTCAAACGTACGAATCTTTTCCATCAAGCCACACTGGACAGCCATGGGTGAGCATTGGCCGGATGAAGGCCATTTAGCAGATTACATTCACCCTCGCATCGAGTTAGTTGTTGTAACAGAGTCTCTTTGTAAGAGCAAATGCGCCTCGGGCTCGGGCCCTGGCTAGAGTATCTACATGTTTATGCTGATCTAGCCGAATCCCCAAGTATCTGACTACAGTCTTTTGCGCGAGTTGTTTCCAGCGTCGCCCAACGATTGAGAACTTTCGCCAATTCTTGTTCCTCTCCGATGAGACCTTCTACTACGGCGTCCTGAGCAGAATGGTTTCCGATTTCCTGAAGTTGATGTTCAACTTCCAGTCTCATGAATGAATCGAAGTCACCCTGCGTGAGAGTAGTGATTCCCTCGATCTTTGGACCTCATCTGCACACGATCAAGTCGTCGGTATACGCAATCACGTGAGGAAGAGAACTTATCAGATCGCTCAAGTAAAAGTTGGACAGGATCGGCAAACAGAATTGCAAGTCCTCTCCAACTCATGAGTTGGAGTTTGGAGAAACTTGCCACGGAGCCTGGACCCGCCTGAGTAGCACTCAAGCTTTAACGACCTTCTTTTGCAGTTAACAAATGGCACGCGCTACTGCTCGCTAAAATTACTCATAAGCCACAATTAGCTAACGGATTATATAGCCGATAATTTTAGAAACGAATGTATTCCGCCCAATGAAATGTGGAAAGGCGCCTTTGTTGTTGGTGCCTTCTTCAACACAGCGGCGACTTTCGATAACGCCTTCCTATTCAAACGATAAAGAAATCGTTGTGATTTCATTCACTCCGCCCATTCACTTCCAATTTAAACTTAATTCTAACAAATGTGTACATAGTCGTAATTCAAACGCTGTTGACATGGAATTTGTCTTAATTGCAGCGAGTCGCTTCGAGCACCATCTTTCAATGAAGCGCTCTTCGAGGTCGATCTGAAGCTAATTTTCAATAATTAATCATTCGTCATAGATAACTGCTGCGATCGCCATTAATAGAAACACTCGCTGTGACCTCGGTGTTAATGAAGTACACAATTGAAATTGAAAGGGACCATCAACCAATTTGGCACGCGCGCCGCTCCACCAACTGTGGGCTGCAGGCGCTAGAAATTGGCCAGTTTCTTGAAGGCGCATACATCACTGTTGCCACACTTGAGTGCTTGATGACTCAGCGTGATAAATATAGACTTGTGAGTACGCGACAACGTTGAGACGCGTGTACTGAAATGCATGCAAGATTTGCATTGGGCGCCATTTGTGGAGTAAGATGAGAGGAAGAATACCCTGTGACAGATGGTGGACAAGAGGTACTTAGTTGCCACGCGTTCCCAACGTGCCGTGGTGGAAGCTTTCACGGCGATTGAGGAACATGGGGCTGGTCTTAAGGTGGTCTTAATGTCAATGACAAAATAAGTTAAAATATATGCTGTCGAGCAAGACCACCTAGGACACAATATTACGAGCGACAGCTACCATTTCGAGGTAGTAACGGAGTT
The DNA here is from genome assembly GCA_964034865.1 of Eristalis intricaria. Classification (NCBI taxonomy): domain Eukaryota; kingdom Metazoa; phylum Arthropoda; class Insecta; order Diptera; family Syrphidae; genus Eristalis; species Eristalis intricaria. The sequence continues at coordinate 58,293,287 of OZ035877.1, read as the reverse complement.
TCGACTCGAAGGACCAAGAACATGCTCGACAAAAATCTTATTTTGCCAGTCCTGCTGTATGGAACCGAAAGCTGGACGCTAAGCAAAACTGGGGAGCTGATACTTGATGCCTTCGAAAGAGAAATTCTACGTTGGATATATGGTCCCGCCCGCGAGGGAGGCGAGTGGAGGAGAAGACATAATCGTGAACTCTACCAGCTGTACCAGATGAGGACGGGAGGGCAAAAGTCCTTTGACTGCACTGGCTCGGCCACATCGAACGCATAGACACCAGGGCTCCAGATAAGAGGGTCTTCGAATCCAAGCTTGGTTCGAGAAGTCGGTGAAGGCCGAACTTTTTGTTTAAAGATGAAGCCATCGCGGTCGCAACGCAGCTTGGTTCTGACGACTGGAAGCAGTGTGCCTAGAGTCAACATCAAAAGGCAGCTTTAGCTCAAGCTCTGACCCTCCAAAGCTCATTAGTCTGATAAGTAACTAAGTAAGTTCGTGCCGGCTGGAGAGGCTTACTGGTTGAGGCCTTGGTCCACCCCGGACAGTAGCCTCACCAGAATAAGAAGAAGAATAAGAAGAAGAATAAGAAGAAGAATAAGAAGAAGAATAAGAAGAATAAGAAGAAGAAGAAGAAGAAGAAGAAGAAGAAGAAGAAGAAGAAGAAGTAAGTAAGTATGTAAGTAAGTAAGAACGTTGTTGAGCAAGATATACTGTCGGAGAGCACCTCCGACGCTCGCACGCTCTGCCGTAGTGTTGCCAATACACCACACCAAGCATTCAAAGATGGTCTATAATAGCGAGAAAGCTAGATGGCAGGTTAGTAGTCTGAGGTGCTGAAATCATGTCCAGGACTTCGTGTTGTCCTGGTATCTACATGAGGTATGTTCTAAAATATGCGAATCAAGCTAACTTCTACGTTACCATAAGAAATCTGCTAAAGCTTGAAACGTTTGCTCAAACGAACCGCCGGTGGATATCTGGCACAGGATGCCTCAATACCAAACAACTCTGGCCTATGATCCTGATCCCAAGCGATCGCTTAGTTTGATCAGATTAAGCAGGCCAAACCTCAGATCTCTTATTGGCGTTTTAACAGGGCATTGTGCCGTCGGAACTCACGTCTCTAGACGAGGCCTTCCTTACAATGATTTCTGTAGAAGCTGCATAGACGAGGATGAGGAAGAAACCATCGAACACTTGCTATGTAGCTGCAGTGCTCTCTCATCCCGTAGATTCAGACTTCTGGTGGCTCGTTTCTTTGATAATCTGGCTGAGCAGCATCAGAATCAGCCCTCTTATTCGCTTTATCAAAAGCACAAATGGGTCTGCGGAATAGGTACCCTTGATCCTCGTGCTAACACAATGGGCCTCCTCTTGGCCTAAGTGCGTCTGCTGTCCATATGCGCGGCAGTCAGCCACCTCAACCTAACCTAACTTCTTCCATAAAATTACAATAGCAAGCAGGATATAAGGCGACGCTGGACAGAAGCACGAAAGTGGTTCGTGAGCTCTACGAACTTTAAAGAAGGGAAGGGCACCGGCTTCTCAAAAGGAAGAAGAACACGAAAGGCGCGTGATCAAGGAAATGGAGAGATGATACGGCAAAAATGACGTTCGAGGGTTCAACCAAAAGATGAAATAACTATCCAATGGGTATAGACTTCGGACGGAATCTCGTCGGGACAAAGGGGGGCAGTTCGCAGTAGAGTAGAGCTGCCGATGCTAAAAATCTGGAAATATTACTTCTGTAGACTGGTAAACGGCGAGGAAGATACAAATATCGCTGTCAGGCAGAATATTCCATTCCACAAATTGACGATGATCGACGAGAATTTCGTCCCCCCCACGTTGATTACGTCAAGACAGTAATTGGTCGAGGTCAAGATATAAGGTCTAACAAAGCTGCTGGTGCGGACGGTCATGCACCAACTCACCTGTAAGATATGGTCGGAGGAAAGCATGCCCGCGGGTGGGACCTTAGCATCGTTTGCCGGATTCACAAGAAAGGAGACCCCTTCAACTGCGCCAACTACCGAGGGACTCTCCTCAACATCGCCCATAAGATCTTCTCTGCCGTTTTGTGTGAGCGCCAGAAACCATTCGTCAACAACCTGATAGGTCCATATCAGTGCGGTTTCAGGCCGGGGAAGTCCACCATAGACCAAATCTTAACATTACGGCAGATCCTGGAAAAGATCCAAGAAAAGCAGATCGACACCCAACGCATTTTCGTCGATTTCAAGGCCGCATATGACAGCGTGCATAGGGACGAGCTATACAACGCCATGTCTAGTTTTGACATTCCTGCCAAGCTCGTCAGGTTGTGCAGGACGACGATGGTGAATTCTCGCTGCTCCATCAAGGACGGCAGCGAACTCATGAGACCAGATCTCAAAAAAGGTTTTAGACAAGGCGACGCGCTGTCATGTGATTTCTAAAACATCATCCTGGAGAAGATCGTGCAAGACTCACACGCCAACACTAGAGGCACGATCTTCCAGCAGTCAGTAAAACTGTTAGCATACGGATGACATTGACGTGATTGGCAGAACACAGCGAGCCGTCAATGAGTCACTTGCTGACATTGAGGCGGAATCGGCTAAAATGGATCTAGCGGTGAATGGGGGCAAAACGAAGTATATGATGTCATCAAGAAAGGACATACCACATCGACGAGAGCGCCACAATCGCCAGCTTTTACTTCGACGTAGTTAAGGACCTCCTTGAATCCGCAGTGAGCAGTCGGTATAACATCAGTAACGCAGAGTAACTCTTGCCAACTGCTGTTTCAACGGGCTGGAGAGGCAACTGAGTAGTGGAGCCATCTCTCGAAGGACCAAGCTGACTTTATACAAGACCTTGATCATCCCATTCAAGAAATCAAGAAATCCCAACTCCAGTCGATGCTTTGAAGAAGTCGGCCATCAAAAGACTGAAGAACAACAAAGCCTCAGGCTCAGATGGCCTACCATCAGAGCTCTTCAAGGCCGGTGGCGATGTTCTGGTAAGGAGCATGCCCCAGATCATGTGTAGAATTTGGGAGGACGAAAGCATGCCCGACGACTGAAATATCAGCTCCATATGCCCCATCCACAAAAAAGGCGATCCAACCTCTTGCAACAACTATAGAGGTATATCCATACTCAACGTCGCCTTTAAGATCCTGTCCATCGTACTGTGTGAACGTCCAGCATGTACCAAGGCGGTATCCAGCCCGGCAAATCGACAGTAGACCAAATCTTCACACTAAGGCAAATCATGGAAAGAACAGCGAGATTCAAATCGATACGCACCACCTCCTCATCGATTTTAAAGCCCCAAACGACAGCATTCAACGGAAGGAGTTATTTGGTGCGACGGCCGAATTCGGGATCCCGGGAAAACTGATCCGGTTGTGTCGCACTACGCTTACAAACACGCGATGCATGCAGGGACTTCCGAGCCCTTTGAGACCTGCAACGGATTTTGGCAAGGCGATGCGCTGTCATGTGATTTCTTCAGTTTGGTACTGGAGAAGACAGTGAGGCGGGCAGCTGTAAGCACGGAAGGCACTGTCTTCTACAAGTCAGTCCGAACTGCTGGACTGACTTGCAGACGACATCGACATCGTCGCTCGTTCCCAACGTGCCGCAGTGGAAGCATTTACGGCAATTGAAGAAGAGGCGAAGCGAGCTGGTCTTAAGGTCAATGAGGATAAAACTAAGTTTATGCTGTCGACTAAAAAACGATCCGTCACACACCACCTCGGACAAAATATTACAATCGACAGCTACAATTTCGAGGTAGTAAAGGAGTTTGTCTACCTTTGGGGCAAACGTTAACTCCACAAACGACACCACTGTGGAGATCCGACGTAGAATCACCCTTGGCAACCGATGTTACGTCGCTTTGTCAAAACAACTGGGCTCAAAACTCCTGCCTCGAAGGATAAAGATCATGCTCTACAAAAACTCTTCTTTAGCCAGTCCCGCTGTATGGAGTCGAAAGCTGGACGCTAATCAAAACTGCAGAGCTGATTGGAGCTTGGTGCCTTCGAAACAAAAATTCCACGTCAGATATATTGCGCCGTCTACGAGGAAGACGAATGGAGGAGAAGGCGCAATCGTGAACTCTACGAGCTGTACCCGGATGTGGATGTAGTCCAGAAGGCAAAAATCCGTCGACTGCACTGGCTTGGCCACATCGAGCGCATGGACAACAATGCTCCAGCTAAGAGGGTTCCTCGAATCCGAGCCTCCTGGCTCGAGAAGGAGGGGAAGACCGAATCTCCGGTATAAAGACCAAGTAATCACGGATGCATGACAGGCTCATGCTCAGGCTCGGACCCTGCATGGGTCTTCAGCCTGGTAAGGAAGTAAGTTGATCATCCCAGTCCTGCTGTACAGCGCGGAGGCATGGACAATCTCAAAAGCGGATGAGGAAGTCCTTGGCCTCTTCTAGAGAAGAGTTCTGCGTGCGATCTTTGGTCCTGTTTGCGTTGTCGGTTTTTGGAGGAGAAGGTTCAACTACCAACTGCACGGTCTGTAAAATGGGGGTCGGGCGTCTACTAATCCAACGCCTAAAATGGCTGCGTCACGTATAGGTAACGCAGATCCGATTCGATGGGATTTTTGCCGACGGAGATGTGATGAAGTGATTGGAATGGATTCTGTTTTTTCTTCGCACACGCCACGAGGGAGGGAGATAGAAACGCTGTCTCAAAAGCCACGGAGTAGATGACCCAATTCGTGTTAATTTCGATATCTTTTCGCTGGCGGAACAAAACTCTGCATGGCAACAAAGGTTTCCAATTTTCCATTCTCGCATTTTTTTGAATTAATCAATATCTCTTTTTTTGCAGCACAGTTCATCGAACCGCCCCTCCAGCGGCAAGCCCAGCACATCTTAATTCCCATGCAGATACGAGCGTGTCCGAAACCTTTAAAATTGCAATCAATTTGCGGCACCACACCCAGCGCTTAGGTGGCTGCCCGAAATGCAGCACATCCATTTGGCTTTAAGGTTAATATCCATCTATAAGTTAAATTTAACAAATTCCATCTGGGTGCCGAACGGTGGGGGGGGGGGGGAGGACCAGCAGCCGACCACCCCCAAGCCCACTCCAGTCGGTTTCTATCCGTGCGCCTGGTTAACGTCAACTTCAACGCTAAAATCAATACAAGCACATTCACGCACATCGGCACATACCCGCATTACACAGTGTACGCTAAGCTCAATGAGCATAATAGCTCGTATACCTATTCAAGGGGGGAGGGCGTGTGCGAGGTGCTTTTTCTTTTTTTGCCCGCCCCTCCCCTCCCCCCGAATGCCCACATGTGCACGCGTGTTTGAATACGTACGAATCGTCAGTTTTTAATGAAACATGCGGATGTGCATGTGTGTTTTTAAATAATTAAAAATTTAAAACTCAGCATAAATTCATTTTGGTCGTGGCCAGCTCACGGGCAGAGGTGGAGCCCGTCTCAGGGCGTGGGGTATCACAAAAAAAGAACGCCTTTGAATACACATTTATTTTGAATGGGATTTCAAATGAGTTCTAGTTTTCAATCAAGAACCCGCTGCTGCTGCTGCTGCTGGCGTAGAGGCTGGTGTTGGTGCTCAAGTTATGTGCAAGTACGAGTGCAAGTGTCTCGATTCAGGATGCCTCGGTGCGGCGCACAAAGTGAATGGCAAGGAAAATCACGCTAAACCCCATCAAAAGTACCCCTCAACCCACTTGAATAAGCATCGGAAGTGAGATGCAAAATCTCTCCTCTCTTGGGATTACATTTTGGAAAACGTGCTGCCACCTCTCGTACACGCACACACACACACACAGCACAACCCTTATCTCGTGCAATGAATGGCGTGCGCTTAGGCTAAACCGTAATGAGGTGGCAGAGAGTTGTGTCGACGGCAATGGCAAGGCTGCCGCGGTGCACGGCCGCGTACGGTCTTTGTGTGAAAATTACTTAATTTGAAATCACTGCCGTTTTTTTGCGGGCGGTTTTCGAAAAGCTTTGCCGTTTAAGGGCCCCTTCCAATTAACGAGAAAGGAAAACAGTTGCACTGAGTAATTACCACTGAAAGGGGCAGAATTGCCTGAGATTTGTCCCTCTGGTGGGTGATTTGTGCAAGAGTGCATCTTTTCACAGCGGAGCGGAGAGAGAGCATCAATTTGTCTCCATTGTCTGAGGGAGAGGTGGTCTTCATGAAGGCAGTTGTGGGACAAATTGCCAACAGGCTAGGTTGTGCTGCGGAGACTGATGGGACGCCTAATCAACAGTCTGGAGTTGACGGAGCTTCAAATTTCAAAGGGAACGACCGTGAACAATGGGCTCGGGGAGGGAGGCAGATGGCGTGAGTGTTGATGTCAGCGGTGGTTAACATTGACACACCTGCTTGCGGTTTTATGGATACACTCACAAGTCATGCACACGGTGTCCCACAACTGGCTCAAGGAAAAAGTTTGAAAAGAAGAAAAACATGGGTTAATAATCAATTGAATCGTAAAGAGTACAGGACTGTGCTTTTCAAAATTTGAATAAATATGCCGTTCAAGCTGTTCCTTCAAGAGCCTCAAACTAGATCCACTGGTGAGTTTAGGTTAGGTTAGGTAGGCGGGCTGCTAGTGAATTCACCAGCAATCTTAGACCATACTTCTCCATTTGTTATACCCACAGTCAAACTACTACCCACTGATTGACCACTCCAGTGATAGTGCCCTTAATTTGATCCTAACGGCAAATGGTGACTGGAACAGATTTGAAAACCAGATAAAAGCGTATTAACTTTCACTGGGATTCGAACCAGGGACCCCGCTAACCAGGGGCAGGCACTCTACCAACTGCGCCATCCAGTCGTTTATCCACTGGTTAAGGAAGCCTTCTTTGTGAAAACAAATGGGATCGTGTCGCAAAGTCCTCGTAGATCTACTTCAGCAAAATTAAAAATTCAGAACACGGGTGCATTGTGTACAGCAAAACCGAGTGCTGCGACCCACAAATTGTACGGAAATCGACACTACGCTTAAAACCTACCTCTCTTTCGAAACAGCAGAATTATGACTATACAGTGAAACTTCTCTTCACGAACAACCCTCTATAAAGGACACCTCTCTTTTCGGACAATTCGTCATGGTCCCGCGTCATTGGCCCGCCATGAAGGTATTCGTGCATTTCAACGCCTTCAGAACAGACACCCCTACATTAAGGACGATCATGATGGTCCTCTGCTGTCCGCTATTGAGAAGTTTTGCAGTGCCAGTATTCTTTCGGAACAGATAGAGTGAGACGGAAGAATCCGTTGACTACGTGATAAAGGCAATGAGCTTCCAAATAAAGTATTGCTTCCAGTGAAAGTCTTCTACAGTAAACAGCAGGGGGCCATCAATATTGTCCGTTCTGTAGGTGTGTCCGTTCTCAAGGGGTTGATATAGACAAATTCATTCATGCCGGGACCATGACTTGTCCCTTTTAGAGTGGTGTCCGTAAAAAGAAGTCTTACTGCACTTGGGTGGCTCTACAGTTCGGAATGAACTTGAACTAACAAGCGTCTCCAGATAGCACGGTCCATAGCTATAGCTGCCACCAGTTACGCACTGCAAGCCCGTTGAGGTCCTCTAAAATTTGTGCGCGCCACCAAAGGCGAAGTCTTCCTCTACGGCGTTTTCCCCCGGGTTATATTCGAAGACTCTGCGGGAGCATTGGTGTACATTCGATCTACATCACCTAGCCACCTCAATCCTTGGATCTTCACACTTCTGGCTAAGCCAATGTCGTTGAACAGCTCGTACACGTTCGTCGTTATGTCTCCTCCACTCTCCTTCCACTCACCCTCTATGCCTACCGCGCGTCATGGCCATGAAATTGAGACCGTTTGTTTTTTTAAATAAATTTTATTTATGATTTTTTTCCATTTATGAATGGAACTCGACTTCGATCACGTGATCATCGCAAGTACGTTTGCAACGGTCGATTCGTTGGACCCAATTTTCGACGACGCGGCCACACATTTCGGCCTAAACGGCCGCTATTTGGCGTTCGATGTTGGGTCTGAGTTCTTTCAACATCGTCGGCTTGTTGGCATAAACCAACGGCTTAACGTAGCCCCACAGAAAATAGTCAAGCGGCGTTAAATACACGAACAAGGCGGACAATCGACTGGCCCATTTCTTGAGATAACACGCTCACCATACTTTCTCTTCAATAAACCGATTGTAACGTTTGCTGTGTGGCTTGTGGCACCATCCTGTATGTCCTCCAAGACCATACCTTCTGATTCGGGCCAAAAATAATCGGTGATCATGGCGCGAGTGAGTCCCCGTGGCTTAGTGCGTCGACTCCTAGGCAGAGAGTGCCGAGGTTCGAATCCCCAATCTAGCAACTTTCATAATTCACGGCTTCCACCTCTTCCTTCTCTGACAATGCTCAAAGAGTTTTCCTATCTAGAAAAAGCTTCTCAAGCTCGCCGTTCGGAGTCGGCATTAAACTGTAGGTCCCTTCTACTCGTGAAAGGACAATGGCACGTACAACACGAGTAGTTACTGAGAAGCTAAGCCCAGGTCCAGGTATTTCATATTAATCAAGGCGCGATAACGCTGACCATTCACAGTAACGTGACGATAGTTATCGTCGACGAAAAAATATGGCCCAATAACGCCGTCGGCATGCAAACCGCACCAGGCAGTTATTTTTTGTGGATAAAGTGGTGATTCATGAAGCACATGTGGATTTTCACCCGACCAATAACGCATATTTTGCTTATTGTCGAACCCATTGAGCCAAAATGAGCTTCGTCGAAAATTGGAGTAAACTCAAAAGTTGCGGTCACCGACTCCGAATTTCGGTAGAAAATGTTTATAATTTGCAGACGTTGCTCGTTCGTGTACTTTATCATGGTGAAAATGCTGAGTTTACTGAATAGATTGACAGTGACAGTTCGATGATTAGTGAAAAAGTGCGTTCACAAATTAAATTCAAAGCTGTCAAGTCCCTATTAGAAAACCCTTTAGAAAGTTTTTTGCTTATCAATAGCTTTCTTAGTCCGAAGAAACTCACTCATAAGTTGGACAATAAATTAAATTTTGAGACTATATACTTACACCCTATTCTGGCAAACCTCAGTGATGTGTTTTAAGTCACAACTACCTCACAAGAGCATGGTGAGTCACAAATTGTGAGGTTTTCGTATTCTGAACAAAACCTCACAGCTTGTGAGCATCACAAGAACCGTCAAAATTGTGATGTTCTCATGAGCACATCACAAGGAAAAAAATCAACAAAAGCTGTGTTTTTTTGCAAGCGTATATACGCCTAATTTTGAAGTGCACAAAAAAACGATCATCGGCGCTTAATGATTCATCATAAAATCTTGGCAGCACCGACGACATTTATGACATTTGCTAAGCAGTCAGGGGTGTAGTCGTGGAAGGTGATGGTTGATCTTCGATGGGCACAATCTTCGTTTTGTGGCTGTGTAACGTTACCATCACTTTAAAAGCAAAAAAACTTAATAATTATAAAATAAAAACAATTTTAATCAAATGAAAAGAATCGATTACGAAACCTAAACGGAATGTACAGCAGAGACACTCTGGGTATACCCAAAATTGCATACTTATGGATGCCAAAATAATTGAAAATTATCTAATACATCAACCACACCTGCAGGTGTAAGCCACATACAGCAACCTAAACAATGAATGAATGAATTCAGGAATGAACACACAGAAATTAAGGATTGGAAGCATTGTTTTTATCCGCGCTTATTCCTTAAGCGGCGATAGATATGATGGGTAAGTTAAGCGGATATAGGACTCGTTGTTAGTGGATTTTACATGCATATTGAAATTTAGGCGTATATACGCTTGCAAAAAAAACGCAGCTAAAAGAACTGTCACACACAAGGAAAAATAAACAGATTTTGATTTGCAAAAAGGCGAAAATAAAGAAATAAATGGAGGAGATTGTTTTGATTTTCTTACTTATTGAAGAAGGAGAAAATAGAGACAAAAGGTAATTCGCTTTTATAATGTTGTAGACAATTAAATAAGGTTAATATTTTTAGACTGCAACGTAGAAGGATTTTAAGGAACTTGAGAGAAAAGTATTCTCCCTTCGCATTGGATGAAGCATGTTTCATCAAATCCTTCCGATTGCCGAAGACAATTTCATTTGCAAGAAATTCGTATAATGGTCCAACTGCTCCTGGGATGTACGCTGATATTTTCTTGTTCCTGCAAAATATTCATTATTAATAAATACTTATGCATATTTCATTAATATACACAATATTACCTTGTTCGCTACGTTCTGCCATTATTTTGTAGATATTACTTTTCCAAAATCAAGTATTGGTAGACCGCTCAATAATTGTAATAATTGTCAAAAAAAAAAAAAAAAACAATTTTTGATATGTCAACGAATTCACCTCACCATGGTGACTATTCTTGTGTGTTTTCTTGTGAGGTTTTCGCCAGAATACCAAATAGCTGAAACCTCACAAGGTAGGCATCATAATTTCCGCCTCACTGACGTTCGTGGGTTGTGACACATCACAACCAGAATTGGGGTGTTAATTTCGAAGTCACTGACTTATTGAACATGCCTCGTTTTTTACGACAAGCTCTTCATCACTCAATTCTCCCACAAAAAGAAACCAGTGTAGTAGCTGATGTATAATGTCTCCTATGAAGGACTTGACTCAATGCCTCTTACAAGCAGCCAGTACAACTTTTTGATCGGGGATAAACATACATCGTTTGTTGCAACAAGACTTACCAGAGAGCGGGGTACCTTGTACCTTGCCCTTGTGAATGATCCAAAGCGAAAAAGATTTCTAAGAGAAAGTTATGAGATGCATAAGTACCAACGGCGCTCTGGACCAGTTGCGACAATTTCTACCCCGGTTATCATTGAAATATAATTATACTATTTTTAGAACGTACATTGCATAATAAGCCGTTTCTATTTTTGAGCCTTATCGCCCCAGCCAGCGTGTACCCACACGTTACATGCAAGTCGTTATCTCGTCGGGAATTAAAAGATAATGCGCGATAAGAGAGCAACTACCGCAACCAACTAACTACCCTCAATTTGTGTGACTTACTTTGAGGGGGCTTGCCGCAAATGGGGGATGATGGGCTGCAAGGCGGGTTTTTTTCTGCTAAGCTTAATCAAGGAGCGACTTTTGACTTTTGATGTCGAATTCTGGTTTGATTATGAGGGTGACTTGGTTCTGTTTTAAGTCCAACAACCTTCATGTGATTCATGACACATGAGTTGTTTGTTTTGTCATTATTAAGGAGTGTCCATGTGGCTCTTCGACTCGCTGAAGTCAAAAAAGGCAAAAAGAAATGTGACAGAATTCCGTAAAAATTGCCTTATTTCAGCCCAATTGGACCCCGTTTGGTTAACTAAAGCGAATGATAGTTTAAGTCACATAATAGATACCGTTGCATATACAGTGCTTAAAGAAACAGTATTACCTGCTGTACGCAAACTTTTTGGAGTGAATTTCGGAACCTTTTATGTTTTTTCGTAATGTTTTTTCAAATGAATAATAATTTTAATTTATTTTGTTGAAAACTGAAGCGTGAGAGGTTGTTTTATTGGAATTTTACTTTCAAAAATACTTTTAACTTATATTCCGTGAATGACAGCCATTTCCTTTCAAATTGCATCAGTGTACGGAAACTTTTTGTGGAACACTGTACTGTGCCAATAACAAGTACTTAACCCCTAAATGGGGTTTTGGCCATTTTGGCCACGCACTCTTTTGATCGAAAAGTTTGTTAAACAAAAATATTCCAAGCTGCTTGCGAATACTTTTATTATGTTCTGCTATGTTAAACAGTATGCACCGGTTGCCTTGAATCCAAATCGATTTGAAAGCGTGGCATGCAGTTAAGACTGCGCCGGACGGCGATACGTGTTTTTTGGAATATTTAGGATATTCACACATGAATATTAGTGGAAAAACGGTCGAATCCGACTCCAAAAAAATAATTTCCGTATTCACTATTGCATCTAGAAATTTCTATATAATGTCCACTTTATAACGGTACAGGGCCTCCGCAAGGTGTGGTAAAAGTCCCAACATTCCACGTACAGATTCGAAGAGCGTTTTCCTTATACGATCTTCTAGGGCCGTCAGTGGTGAAATCATCCATATTCGAGGCTCGTTGCTGCTTCGTAACTATCCTGAACAGAATTCCCAAAAAAATTGCATTATTTCAGCCCAATTGGACCCCGTTTGGTTAACTAAGACGAATGATAGCTTAAGTCACTTAATAGTTACCGCTGCAATACCGTTGCATATACAGCGTATAGAAACAGTACCAGTTACCAGCTGTACGCAAACTTTTGTGGACCTGTGCCTAGCTTCTCAGCAACCCCTCGGGTTGTGCGTGCTATTGTTCTTTCACGAGTGGGACGGACCTACAGTTTAATGCCGGCTCCGAACGGCGAAGTTGAGAAGCTTTTTCTAGACAGGAATACTCTTTGAGCATTGTCAGAGAAGGAAGAGGTGGAAGCCGTGAATTATGAAAGTTGGTAGATTGGGGATTCAAACCTGGCACCCTCTGCGTAGGAGTCGACGCACTCTTTTTTTTTTAATAAAAAATTTTGTTTTTATTTTAATGAAAAAAAACTTACTTGCAGACAAAATATACTTAAAGCTTGCTTAAATATCTTAAATAACTTATTGTATTTAATCCTAACTTACTGACCTTATGCGAGTACTCTAAGCTATTCTAGTTTATAATTATTTGTGCCTTTCGGCTTAAACAACGTTTTTTTAGTCTTTAGAGACAATATTTTATTAATTTTAATTACCAAGAAAACTTGAAAAACTTGGTAACTAGCTAACCTATGAAAAATGAAATAGCTTAAAACTAACTTAATAATACCTTAACCTAACTTAACCTAACATAACCTTCAAACTACCTTAAATATGTCCGTAAGAGAAAGACGTGTGCACCAGGGCGTATATGTTATGTATATGCATGATTTTTTTCTTAAGTTGGCCACCATGGTCAATTGTCTCGCCAATTGGAAGAGCCAACGCCGGCGGGGACCGGTTCTGGTGCAACCACCAATAAAAGTGCCGTTCTTGGCACACTCTCTCCTGTCCCGAGTAGAGATCGCTCTACTGAATCGGAGGAGATCCTCGTGGCTGCGAGCGACATCCGGCTCGTATTGGAGTCGGCTGTCCACTGTTCGGCGTACGACATGGAAGATCAGCGGACATCCCTCCGTATCCTGTATTAGGTCAATTTGATCGAGATAGAGGAATGCTTCAGGTGAAATAAGGCCGTTGAGGCGCACTCTTTCATGGTACATAGCGTTTGGGTAGTAAGCCCCAAAGATCAGACTGTTCGAAGAAGTCATAGCTCGTGCAATGTGCCTTCTGATCAGCTTAATAATAAAATTATCTATCCTGTTCAAGTTTGCCTCGTTGTACAGGTCCTCGTTAGGATAGTACTTTTTGTACTCAGACTCGGGTGTACGATACAGACGGAGACAGCTCCTAAGACACTGCCTCTCGAACAACCACATCTCTTCCATCTGGGAAGGACTCACGTTGAACCACAATGGACAACCGTACACCATAAGGGGCCGTACTAGGGCCATGTAGCAGATTATCTTCACCCTGGTATCAAGTTGGCTTCTGAAAAACAACCTCCTTGCCGCAGCAAAGGATTTTCTGGCTTTCGTCAGAGCAATATCTATATGTTTGTCAAAATACAGATATTGATCCAGCCAAATGCCAAGATATTTATCCACACTTTTCACAGCTAACGGCTGACCATGCGGGTCAACTATGCCAGTTTTGGCGCGTATCCCGTGATGCCATGGACAACGGGGTCCGGAAAAGACTAGTTCACATTTCTGGAAGTTTATAAGCAACTTCCAGTCGCCGTTAAAATCGCTGGATTTTCTCGAAGTCACGCTGCAACAAGATGTTTATTACCTCGACCTTCGGACCTGATCTGTACGCAACTAGGTACGTACGCAATTAAGTGCGGCATGGAACCTATAAGATCTGCAGTGAATATAGAAAACAAGATCGGGGAACCGATGGCTCCCTGTTGCAGACCGTTGTTAATGTTAAAGACCGTAGTGGAAGTTACGTCACCATTTTTCACAACGAACTTTCTATACGAATGTATAGCAATGGCAATGGGTTATGCCAAGCCTGACCAGCTTCAGGAAGAGGCCCTTAAACCAAACGGTGTCGAACACCTTCTCCAAGTCAATCAGACAGGCACCTGTGCATTGATTTTTGTTTTCATTCCATTGCATGTTTGACACCAGTTTTGACGCGGCATGTATGGTTTCATCCCCCGCCCTGATTCCGAACTGGTTGTCCGGTATGATTTTCTTGATGTCCAAGCACAATATTCGGTACACCATCGATTCCGACAGACTTTTTCTTCTTCAGCGAGTTAAAGATACCCTGGAGATCTTCTTGAGAAATCAAGATATGATTTGCATCGTTGGCGACGGCAAGATTTGCCAAGAGTCGACGCACTTACCCACTACGCCGCGGCGACCACAAGTGATATGGCAATACATATAAGGTGTAGTAAAAAGAAATCCATCATCACGCGTTGAATACGTCCCTTTGTTCGAATTTTGAGCACGAACAAAAAAAAAAACCAAAAAAATTATGAAATTTAAGAAGAAGGATCACAAAATGTGTGACTGAAAACTTCAGTGACTGTTATAAAGGAATAGGTCAGCGTTTGTTATAAAAGCCAGACTTAGGCAAGAAGAACACTTGGCGACGATCCGAATTAACGCCTCATATGTTTGTGCTTTTAATTAATCACGCCAAGTTGAGTAACTTTCTAATCAGGCATACGACCCATGGAGGATCTCACCCTGAGCCGGTCCTGGCCTCGCTGCTTCCATTCATCTACACCAAGTTGTCTTGCATCCGCGATGGCCGTAGATTTGGTCTTCCTCTCCTTCCCGAATCATGAGGCTCGGATTCGAAGACCCTCTTAGCTGGAGCATTGTTGTCCATGCGCTCGATGTGGCCGAACCAGTGCATTCGACGGACTACATCCACATCCTGGTACAGCTCGTAGACTTCGCGGTTGTCCTCTCCTTCAATCGCCTTCCTCGCAGACGGGACCATATATCCGACGTGGAATTTTTCTTTCGAAGGCACCAAGAATCAGCTTAGCGTCCAGCGTTCGACTCCATACAGCAGGACTGGCAAAAGAAGAGTTTTGTAGAGCATGATCTTTATTCTTCGAGGCAGGAGTTTTGAGCCCAGTTCTTTCGACAAAGCGACGTAACATCGGTTGCCAAGGGTGATTCTACGTCGGATCTCTACAGTGATGTCGTTTGTGGAGTTTGCGTTTGCCCCAAAGGTAGACAAACTCCTTTACTACCTCGAAATTGAAGCTATCGATTGTGGTGTTTTGCCCTAGGTGGTGTTCGGCGGTTCGTTTCTTGCTCGACAGCACATATTTCGTCTTATCTTAATTTACCTTAAGACCAGCTCGTTTCACTTGTTCTTCAATCGCCGTGAAAGCTTCTACTACGGCGCGGTGGGAATGCGTGACCATGTCGATGTCCTCTGCGTATCCGAACATTTGGACTGACTTGTAGAAGATTGTATAGGATTGGTGCAAGCAGATGACACCCCTGGAGCGAGGCATACGAACATCGCCAAGAACATCCCTGCATTCGACGACCGCTTAGTCACACTGCTGATCACCGCTTGGCATGGGCGAACACTCAAAGGATAACGGCATCATGCCTGCATATCGCTAATTACCAGCTACCCTTTGTTTAGAGCAGATATAACCTATAATAGAGATATCCAACTTCTACCTCCCTTGCCCCTTGATTTCATCTGACAGCGTTTTTGCGTTTTTTTATAAGCTTTTTATCGCGTGTCTGTGAATACGTGTGAGCTCCTGAGAACAGCTGTGGAACAGCTGATACCCGTCCCCAACTGAGTAATGGGGTGAATTAGAGCTCTTATTTGAAAATTTGCTCGTTATTTTAACGTTTTTTTTTCAAATTTCGGTGTTAAATTTTCAACACAGTATGGAGGGGTAAACGAACGAACACAGCTTATGTTCACGAAGTCGATTCATTAAGACTTTGAGCAAATTAAAATCTGAGATACTAGGACACAATTAATGAATGCACAACATATTGTGAATTTTTGCATGTGAATAAAAATTAATAATACATTCACGCGCTTAGGTAACTAATAATAAAAATATTATTAAAGCATGAATCACTTAAAATAAGAAGATTTGACAACCATTTTTATGCAATAGGAATAGTTGCAAAATTTTGCCATTGTTTTTATCAAATTGTTTAAATTGGATTCATGAGTTTTGCAGAATTCATGAATTAGCTTTTAAGCGGACTTAATTTTTTGAGTTAATATGTCAGGTATGGTTTATGAGTAGGCTGTATATATACTTAAGAATTAATTTGAGGTTAAATAGTTCCAGTTAAATGTTTATTGCAATACATTTTTTGTTTACGAACGTCCATATTACAATGTAAGAAAATTCTCTTAGGAATACGAGTCAACATGTGAACACCCTCCGAACAACATACGTTACATGGATCGTACATGGATTGTGGGCAAATTTAAAAATCTGCCGCCATTTTTCCCACAAAATCTGCAGCAATTTCCCACTAAAATCCACGAATCGGCCGCCATTGCGTGGTGGATCCATGGTTTGTGTAAGATTATTTGTGAAATACAAGGGAATACCAACACTTTTGCGTTTTTCTCCGGTGTGGACAAGGGGAAAAAATGGCCGAAGTTGGATATCTCTATTATCCTTCATCTCTGGTTTAGAGGAGACGAAGTGCTTGGCTCTGGTGTTGTGGTTCGTCTGCTTGTCTCGACTCGTCACACCAGATGGCTCGGTGATCATATCCGTGATTAAATATTATTTCTTACACTCCAGATTGCGTTAAAAAAGTGGTTTCGATTCAATCATTTTGTGTGTTTATTTGAAAGTTTACCCCCGTACAAGGACAGTGCCTTCGCTGCCGCTGCATTATCTTCTCCAGTACCAAATTGAAGAAATCAAATGACAGCGCATCCAACCGCATCAACTACCGGATCAATGATCCCGAATTCGGCCATCGCATCAAATAGCTCCTTGCTATGAATGCTGTCGTGTGCGGCTTTAAAATCGATGAAGAGGTGGTGTGTCTCCAGGATGGCCTTAGTGTGAAAATTTGTGAAATTTTGATTGGCCCGATTTGCCGGGCCGGAAGCCCCACTGGTACATGCTAGACGTTTACACAGTTCTCTGGACCGGATCTTGAAGGCGACGTTGAGTAGGGATATACCTCTATAGTTTTTGCAAGAGGTTGGATCGCCTTTTTTGTGGATGGGGCATATGGAGCTGATATTTCAGTCGTCGGGCATGCTTTCGTCCTCTCAAATTCTACAGATGATCTGGGGCATTCTCCCTACGAGAACATCGACACCAGCCTTGAAGAGCTCTGATGGTAGGCCATCTGAGCCTGCGGCCTTGTTGTTCTTCAACCTTTGAATGGCTGTGCCGACTTCTTCAAAGCTAGGTGAGGAGGACTACTTCATCGGCTGGAGTTGGGATTTCTTGGTTCCCTATCACTCGCTCCTGGTCAGGCCCGTTAAGCAGCTGTTGGAAGTGCTGATTAGACACATCCACTATTCCCAGCGGGTCAGTAACCAGGTTTCGAGGAGCCTTTCGAGGTGCCTTTCCTAAAGCCAGCGAAAAGGCCTTTGGCTTTTTTGTAGAAGGCCGTATTTTATGCTTCTCCTTAGATTCTTCGATATCCTTGAGCTGGGAGGTTGCTAGAGACCTTTTCTTCAAGCCTAGAAGCTTCTTTTCTTCCCTTCTTCTAGCCCGGTAATGCCAAGTACCCAGCCAAGTTGAGTAGGGCCCTCCTTTACTTGCGTTCGCCATTAGTTTCGTAGGCGTTCACAATTTCGTTGTCCCGTGGAATTCAATGTGTCCCATCTGTTTACATCGAAACTGGACACCATTTCAAGGCATAGGAGATCGGAAACCTTGACTTATTTTGAGGGGAAAATTCGATCAGAATCCAAACCGTGTGTCCTCCGACCTGAGACACACATCTTCGCACAGGCATTTTTCCATGCCAGGAAGCAGACATTTTTCACACAACCACCGAGCGTGTCACCAATGCGGCTGATTTCCTAACCAATGACCTCTTTTGCCGTCGCTCCAAAGCACTTGTCCACAGCCATCTTCGTTCCAACTCCGTTTCGTCGCATGCAAATGTCCAAATTTTGAAATCACTCAATCACAATCAATCAGTTCTCCCTCCTCCTCCAACAGGCTGCCGGAACTTCTGCTTCATAGATTCGTCAGCACAAGGCACCTCCACACTCTCACCCGATCCGATTTGCCTTTTTAGTTTCCAGGTTCCACACTTGACACAACATTAGCCCTCCGGTTGCAAAAGGGTCTCAGGTACTTAAGCAGTCTGCCCTTGCCCTCGGGCTGTCTGTTCGGTTCGGCGTACGGCTCTATTGCAGTGCTTTGCCAGAGACAACACACAACACACAGAGTTTGTTTACCAATAAATATTGCATTACAAAAGAGGGTGACAACAACAATAACAACAGCAACCAAATAACAACTTTGTTTGTGCACAAATATTAGCCGACCCTTCTTCTGCTTGCTGGCTGGCTGGCAACGGGGAACGAGCCCAGTCAGGTGTTTCTTCTTGTACGTTTCATACTCCTTCTCATTCTCCGCCCCTCCACCCAGCCACCCACCCACACACGTACACCAACATGGGTCACATGCAGTTTTGTTTTTTTTTTTTTTGTTTCTAATTACAAAACATTCAACAATTCCCATCCATCCCCCAGCACCGTACCGTTGGCTGCCCGATGACTCCTGAGTCCTGACTCCTTCAGTCAATGCGAACGAAGGAAAAACTTCAAACCTCCCCCTTAAAGCGGAATTTCTAAAATCCACCAAGTTTTTCTCGGTCCCCCTTTAAAGGGAACAAAAACTTGAGCGACCAACAAAACAAAAAATCAGCAAAAAAAGAAAAAAAAAACGCTGAAAAACGAAAGAAGACGGCGGTGGAGGACGTCGTCGACGACAACGACGAAGTGGAAGAGTAGGCAAAACTGGGCAAGAAAAAAAGTAAACAAAAAACGAGAGCAAAAGAGGGAACAAAAAAATAACGAAAACACACAAGAAGGAATTTCAAACTCAACCCAAAATCTAGTGGCGGGCCGAACGAACGTAGTGTGCTGCATGCACATCTATCCATCCAAAGGGGATGCCATACGAACGAATGTGCTATGCTCCGTCAGAACGTAGAGAAATAATTTCGCCTTGGCAGAGTCCCTATACAACCCCCCCTCCGCAACGTACACTCGTACATACTCCTCAGCTCCAGCGGACGGCAGCACTGTGCTGCTCCTTCGCTCCTCTTCCGTTCACATATAAATTTAATGTGTACGCTTGTACGAACGTACGGATATGTGCGTACGCTTGTGCTCCTTAAAGCCATTCTCCTTATGAAACGATAGCAGCTAACGGCGACGGCGGCAGCACCAGCAGCGGCAAGCAAGCAAGCAAGAACGGAACGATGATGGCAGCAGAAGTGATGGCAACTGCGAGGCGGTGGCAGAAGAAGAAGAAGCAGCACATCACAAGATTCCAGACGAGCACAAACCAAACCACCCCCTCGAGCGCCCACCCTCCTTCTTGACACCACCCCCACCCGCCGCGCTTAGAATTCCATTCCACCTACATTACAAAAACAAGAGCAGGCGAACCAGAGAGACCGTGTGTGTGAGAGTGAGAGAGAAGGAGTGTGGGCGAGAGAGAGAAGGATAGGGATGTTTCTATGTCAGTATGTATGGGCCGAATGTACGTGTGGATGAATTTTCGTATAATATTCTATTCTCTCCGGCTTCGGTCCCGAGCCCTTCCTTGGGCTCGCACCCTTTTTGCCCGGTCTACGATTTCAAAGTTTTCGTCGTCGTCGTCGTGTATTCGGAGAAAGCTGCATATAAAGTTCTCTCCTTAGCCAACAGCACAGCACAGCACAGCAGAGCAGAGCACACACCAGAGCCGAGGAGGGTTGCAAAGAAACACATCAGCAACGGAGAGGGGTGCTCTGGTGGCATGCCGTTTTAAAGGGAAACCTTAAAGCCTTATCGCGGACCGACATAAAATTAAAGAGGATATACCGAATGGAATTCAGCCACCCACTCACCCTCCCCCCGGGAACCCGATGACTGTGATGACGACGTTGACTAACACCACCCAGCTCTGAAATCGTACCCAACCAACCCCCCTCCCCCTCCCCAGCACCAGCTCATCTCAACCAAGTTCTGACGACTGACCGTGCAATGGGTTAGATGCGAACTTAAGATAAACAGGTTGGGTGGTTGTTTCAGAGCCATTGGATATGAAGGGGTAACGGGCGCGGACCCCATGCGCCAGAGATGGGGTATCTTTTTGGGGGCCGGAAGGCTTCCACAAAAGGTGTGAGTGTATGTGCATAGCACTGAGATAGGGTAGCGCACTGTACGAACTAGGTACGAGTACGAGCATGCCATGGTAAATTTTGTACTTTAAACTTCGACTCTGCTGAAGCCCCCTTTATCCCCCTTCCCCCTCACTCACTCTCGCACGCTGTGCACACATTCACACATAGTGTGTGTGTATGTTTGTCGAAATAGGAAGCATATGCTTAGATTAACGCACATAGATACATGTGCAGGCGCTATGTAGTCGATTGTCAGTACAGTACCCACAGCCACGAGGCCGAATGGCATGTGTGATAGGGTGACAGGGCGATGGGGCGATGGGGTTATACCTTATCTTAAAGCCTGTTATATTTGTGATTAGGTTTCGTAGGCTCCGCAGAGTGTGTCCCAACTTCCATGTAATTCTGTTATTTAAATATTTTCTAAGCCCGAGAATTCGTTTGCATGTTTAAGCAGACTTTGCAGTTTTCACTCGTTGTCGATGATGAGAGTGCTTTTTGAAGTGGCGCCTGCTCTCCTTCGTCTCGCTCCCTCCCCACCTTTTCTTTCCTTCGCAGGCAGACACATCAATTCCTTATCAAATAGCATCGTTTACCTGTGGCCTTTGCGCGTTGACCAATCACACTTGCAGTCGACATTATTTGGGAGATTCTTCCTGTTCCAATGGGTGCAGGAAGGGAGGGGAGATTCCTCCCTGTTGACAGTTGGGTGTCGTGTTCTTGAGGTCCGATGTGGGACTGTGGGACAACGCAACAGGGGAAGCCCGCGTCTATGGGGACGCATACAAGTGGAGGTGGAGTATCTCAGCCAATTTGGTGTACGCAATTGGAAGGAGTTAGCTCTCTCTGGAGGGGCTTTTTGTTCGAAGCCAAAGTCCGCCCGAGGAAGGGAAGCAGGCAAGTCGGCAGAGCAGACACGTGTTCCTTGCCAACGCGTGTTTTGGATCAAGACTCTGACGACTGATCTTACTCCTAAGATGCTGTTTCTTGCTAGTGTATCTCTGGATTTGTTTCAAACAGAAGACATAAGGTTTGCAGCAACACACAAGTTTTGACTGGAAATAAATCAATGAATAAATAAATAAATAAATAAATAAATAAGTAAGTAAATTAATTAATAAAGAAAGAAATGAATAAATAAGCAAATGAATAAAGATTAAATATCACTTCGAATATTTATAGGAGGGTTTTCAGCACAACCACAGCGTTCTTGGAACTTTGGATTCAGTTTCTGTGTCCTATCAGAAGTCAATTCGACATTAGCTTTTTTTTGTGTACGTCTTTTAACGTCTTTAAATTTGCCTTGGCATCAGTTGAGGGATTTAACATCATTTAAAGAAGTTTATTTTGAGATACCCCAGACTTGACATCCATATAGTATGATGTCTTGAAAAATCACCTTATGAATGACAGTTTTATTTTCAAGTGAAAGTAACGAATTCCTTTTAATGAATGGGTATAACATTTTTGTTGCTGCCCCAACATTTTTAATTGTCTTACCATTGTGATCATTAAAAGTTAGTTTCGAATCCAGATCAAGTAACATACGGAGTTCTCCCAATTTATAGACAATCCATTCAACTGTAATTGCCTTGTAGGAACAAAGCAAATGTTCGCATTTTCAAGAGTAACGCATAGCTAACAAATGTATAGAAACGTTACCATACCGCATTGCTGCGAATAAATAAATCTTACCGTATAACATGCCCAACATACCTCAACGAGGATACTTTTTTTAGTTAATTTTTTTTATTCAATTCATAATAAACTTACATACTAGACAAAAATGGTTCAAACTAGTTAGACGAACAGTGTTTTTATTTCAAACTTACTGGCCCTAGGCGGGCACCCTAAGCTAAACTTAATCTTAATCTATGTCTTTCGACCTAACCTTATGGAGTAAAATATAAATTTAAATTAAAAAAGAACAACTTACTGTTAAAAAAAACGACTGGACGGTTTTTTATAAAAACTTAAAAGCTAACTTACATTCTAATTTAAAATAAAACTTACAAACTAACTTAAGCTAACCTACGTATATATGCATATATACATGGATATAACCCTATACACATGTGTATACGCATATATCCTTAATATACACAATGTATACATGGATCGTCATGTATACACATATACATACATTCTGGTTTTGTTTTTTATTTATATACACATTTTTAATTTTTTTTTATTTACAGCTTAATTTACTTTAAAAAAATACTACCCTATTCTAAGTACATCGGCCATAGGTTGCAGCTAATAAATATGAATATTTACATTTAATACACTGCAAGACATGAAAACCGACTGTTTCCCATGCGGGGGTCTGAACTAACCTTTCTAACCGGGGTCCTAAACGAGGATACTAGCCACAATCGTATTCCACACAACAAACTCTAAATACGCTTCGCATTCAAGAGAGATATAACATACCCATTAACAGCACGGAAAGAGTACACCCTCAAACCATACCCATGCGTTATGTTGCACAAGAAAATGCTATTGTGCGCACAATAATTCACAACAGCAATCTTTTAACCACACGCCAAGAACAGTATAGCGAAAAGGTATCCTAGAAGAGAAGACGTGCACTCACTTGAAATGACTTTTGTCGTTCAATTATTTTTAATCAGCTGTTTTCATTTCTCAAATGACAGTTGACACAAAGCACTATCATTTTGAGAGAAAATCTCTCTCACAGCGCACCCCTCTGTCAAATAATATTCAACATGTTCCATAATGACGTGCGATGGACTAAAGTTTTCGTTTTATTACGATCCTCTCATCTGTCTCATTTTTCACTAATGCAGGCCGACGCTGTATTTTGTGCATGGCCATTGAATTGTCTGCGTTGAAAGACAACGCCAGCGCAAACGCACTATTGTGTTTCAGGCATTTATTCCATGCGAGCATGCCATATTATGCGAGTGTGAACATACCGATCTCGGTTGTCTATGCTGGTAAAAAAAGGAACGATACCATAATAGTAACGATATTAATTGAGCAGTAATGTTACGTTATGTGGTGTGATATTGAGTATTCGTTACCAAATAACGCTTATATAGTAGCCCTTATGTGTGACGGGAGGAGTAGATGGTATATAAGCAGAAAGAGAGATGAGGTACAAGAGCACATTGTTCTTAAATGTTTCTATTGCGTGGGTAATAGTGGGCTGAAAGGCAGCATTCCTTATTCATGTGGTACTGTTGAAACTTATCTCCAAGCTTAACAATTTTATTTAGGATTTGGCTTAATAATTCACACAAAGAAACACTTGCTTACAAGATAAACTTTAAACTTTATGTATGCAATTAAAATATATATTACATGTATTTGTACTTCACTGTGTATCGCGTGTATCTATCTGTAGACTTCCGCGCTGCTTGAGATCCATCTTAAAACTTCAGGACTACTTGGGATCTATCTTAAGACTAACTTATGCTACATGATTGCGTCCTAATGAAACTTAACCTACGGTACAACATAACAGTTGCACAGGCGATCGTTTATTATTCCGGTGTTTATTGAGGAAGTGACCTCAATAAACATATGTCCATGCATTTAAAAGGATCGGACATTTTCAGATACATTCGGGGTTCCGAAAATGCCCTCTTTCGGATAAGCTATTTGAAACCTTCTTGTTCATTCGTGCGTGAGAGGTTGTCAAACCGAAAAAGCCTACAGTGTGAACTTCAGTTTATTTCTACCACCAGCAGTTGTACGGACCACTTCAAAATTTAAAGCTAATACCATTGGAAAACAATTCCAGCTCGGTGGGAGCAGCTTTTGGGGTTTCAGCAAAAGTACATTCAAACATCGCGATTTCGGATCGGTGGGAACGTAGAATTAAGGATGAACTAATGACCAATCCATTGTTTGCTAAACAAAAAAAAAATATGACAGAGATAACGAGTCGACTGATATTGCTGTCCTTAAAAAGTTTATTTGATCGTTTTTGCAGCGAGACCTTGGCAAAATAGCAAAAAATTAGGGCGGATATAAGGTTCCTATAATGAACCATTTGTTTATATCCATTGAAGAACTCACAGTGGCTAGCCAACTTGGATACACCAGAGTGTTTTATTGAGAATCTATACTTAGCTAGTAATGATTCTTTACTCACTTTATATTCACTTTACTTTTTTGTGTCAAAAGCTAATTCGAGACTTTACTTTCATTGTACTAGACTTCAAAATGCAAATAGTTTTGGCAGCAGGTATTCAGGTGTCAATGTTTGTAGAAATATATTATTTACTAGAAACGTTTGTATTTTAAACAAAGAATGGATTACAAATTGAGATGCTCTATCCTATGCGCTATCCTTTGGAATACTGATAATTCTGCTGTATCTTCTAGAATTTTTGTCAACAGAATCTATTATTTAGTGGTGGTGTTAAAGCGTCACCTTTCATTCTTCAACGCGCTGTAGTCAATTATGATTACTGAGAAAATCTTACTCAGCAATAACTCAGTATTGCTTTGTTGTTGCTTCACATGTAAAAATATGACTGAGCTGAGTATAGATTCTCAATAAAACACCACTATCATTTTAGTTCTTGTGTTTTTTTTTAATTTCCGTTAGACTGAAATGGGCATAATTGAATGATTTTAGCAATTGAGATAGTTGGCTCTCCCTAAGTCGAACTCTCCCTAACTCGAAACTCTCTGTAACTCGAACTTTTTCGTCATATTTTACATACATTTTCCATATAAAAACCTCTGTAAGTCAAACTCTTTTTATCTCGAACAAATTATGGTATCCCGTGACAATTCGACTTAGGAGGAGTTCACTGTATTTTAATAATCGAGAATATTCGAAATATTAAAACTAATTCCATGATGGGCGAATTCGAATGATTCGAGTGATAGTCGATTCGTACAAAATCTCGCTTGTCAAAATCATTCGAATGATAACTAAGTACTAACATTATATGTGAAACCTTGTTTCAATATCGTGCAAGCTCTGATAAACCATCTGAACGACCATAAAAATAAACCCAGCAAATTTTTATGGAATTCGATTTTACCGTTCATAAGTTATAAGGTCACAAAGAACTTGCAACATTTTTTATGTAGAGTGAGATTCGAATGATTTTGAGAATCGAGAGGATGTGAATCGATTATCACACGAATAATCATTCGAATGCGCCCGTATCTAGACTGGAACCTGGAACCACAGTCCACCTATACATATCAGGAGATTATGTTATCATGAAGAACGAAACATTTGTTCAATGTGTCGACAATTGCTTCTGGTAACTTAAGCAGGACTCCGAGACCAACTGTAATCTACGTACGTAGAAAGCGGCTTATTTCGCTCGCGCTTAACTAACTTAACGAGGTCCCTGGTTTGAATCCCATGGAAAGGAAAGTTAATATGCTTTTATCTGGTTTTCAAATCTGGTCTAGTCAACATATGCCGTTCACTGGAGTCGTCAATCGTTTGTAGTAGTCTGACTATATGGGTATCACAATGAACCAATATGGTCTAAGTGTGCTGGTGAATGCACTAGCAGCCCCAGCTACCTAGAACTTGTCGTTGAGTCATGAAATAGCATAACTAGACCTGAAACTAGACTAGGCAACGCTAGAAGATGCAACAATTTCGCAGCGTGATGATGTGAGATTCGCATTGTGACATCGTGTACGAAGTGTACACGTACACGACGTGTACACGACATCGTGTGACAGGGTACGGCGTTCTTTTGGTTTCTCTTGTGACAATGTACCTTAAAAAGTTCACAACTACATTGTTCCTGACTACAGACTTCTGGATTTAATCAAGCGAACTTACGAATATTTCTTGTCGATGATGGCGGTTGGCATGGCCATCGATATTTTCACCCACGACTTAAAAATTAATTTCAAATCAGACTATAAACACCAGGTTTTCATTTAATAGATAATTTGCGAACGAATCATGTGTCGTGCCGTTTTGTTGTACACATACAAATGCGAATTATGGGAATGTATGGTTGGAGGATTCTGGTGCGATGGAATGAGCAAAACAACTCTTAATCCCTTAAACAGCTTTAACTGTTACGTACAATTTTTTTTTTGCTTAAAACATTCTTGAATAACTCCGGAATTCCAATCCCCTTCAGCATGAACACGGGCTCATGATTTCACTGGAAAACCACTTGAGAATTAATATTGTAATTCCATCGAAATTTAAACTTCCTCTCGACAGTAGGCAATGAATGCGTTATTCCTATTTAATGGCCACGTCCTGGCAAACAATTTGATTGCACATAATGGTGGACGATGGATGTGCTTGAAAACGATTCGCGAGCATATTCCTTGGAAATTCAATAGAGGTTTGCTGATTAGGTTCACTCGTGTTGCAGCTGAAGTAAAGCTTGAATGCATTGAGTACATTTATTCGACAGAATTCTTTCGATCGCACAGGATCAGTTGATTCTCTAAAAATACATTCGAGTCGAGAACTTGAATTTGATAAGGACTTGCCAGGAAACTGGGTGGCTTTGCAGGGCCCTCCATTCTTTTCAGAATAAAACGGTACTAATCAACCGGAAATCTTTTTCAGTGGGGAAAAGTTTTATCTCTTCCACTTCCCTTTGCTGACACGTCCCTATAAGGGACACCTCTCTTTATGGACAGTTCGTCATGGTCCCGACATGAGGGTATTCGTGTATTTCAACGCCTTCAGAACGGACACTCCTATATAAGAATTATGATGGTCCCGTTACAATCCGCTATAAGGAAACAATATGATACAAGTTTTGTATCACAATGGACCAACATGGTCTGAATTCACTAGCAACTCCCCTACCATGATACAAGTTTTGAGTTAATGGAGACCGAAGCCAGTGCCATGCCTTGCTTGCTTGTAGATGGTAATGTCGTGTGTGGATATTGCATATTAACGCATAATCTTCTTCTTCTTCTTTATTTGGCGCTACAGTCTGGGGTGGACCTAGGCCTCAGCCAACAAGCCTCTGCAGCTAGCACGGTCTCTGGCTAGCTGTCTCCAGTGTCACACGCCAAATTGGTTGAGGTCCATCTCTAACTGGGTGCGTCACCTTAAACGCGGCCGTCCTCTGTTGCGTTGTCCCACGGGTTCGGAGTAGAAGACTCTTCGGGCCGGAGCTGAGTTGTCCATACGCTCTACATGGCATAGCCATCTTAAGCGTTGGATCCGAAGACGCCTGACTGGGCTCATGTCGCTGCACTGCCCCGTACAGTTCGTGGTTGAATCTTCTTCTCTAAGCAACAGAACCAAAGACTTGACGCTTTTGATATTGCCCATGCCTCCGCGGCGTACAGCAGGACTGAGATGATCAAGGTTTATAAAGTCAGCTTGATCCTTCGAGAGATGACTCTACTGTCTAAATTGCCTCTTGAGCCCAAAATACAGCGATTGGCAACAGTAATTTGCGTTTAATCTCGGTTCTGGTGTTGTTCGTACTGTTCCCTTGCGAGCTGAGGTCATTGACTACCTCGAATTTATAGCTGCCCATTGTGACGCTCTATCCAAGACGTCGATGTTGTGTGTCCTTTCTTGATGTCAGCATATACTTCGTTTTGCCCTCATTCACCGCTAGACCCAATTTAGCCGCTTCCGCCTCAATGCCAGCAAACGCCTCATTGACGGCTCGCTGTCTTCTGCCAATCACGTCAATGTCATCCGCGTATGCTAACAGTTGTACGGACTTCTGGAAGATCGTGCCTCTAGTGTTGGCGTGTGAGTCTTGCACGATCTTCTCCTGGATGATGTTAAAGAAGTCACATGACAGCGCGTCGCCTTGTCTAAAACCTTTTTTGACATCGAAGGTCTCGGTGAGTTCTCTTCCGACCTTGATGGAGCAGCGAGAATTCACCATCGTCGTCCTGCACAACCTGATGAGCTTGGCAGGAATGTCAAAACTAGACATGGCGTTGTATAGCTCGTCCCTATGCACGCTGTCATATGCGGCCTTGAAATCGACGAATGTGTGGTGGGTGTCGATTTGCATTTCTTGGGTCTTTTCTAGGATCTGCCGTAGTGTGAAAATCTGGTCGATGGTGGACTTCCCTGGCCTGAAGCCACACTGATATGAACATATCAGGTTATTTATAAACGGATTCAGGCGCTCACACCAAACGGCAGAGAGCGTCTTACAGGCGATGCTGAGGAGACTTATCCCTCGGTAGTTGGCGCAGTTGAAGGGGTCTCCTTTCTTGTTGATCGGACTATAAGGATACTGAGATTCCACTCATCGGGCATGCTTTCCTCTGACCATATCTTACAGATGAGCTGGTGCATGCGCCCAACCAGATCATCTCCAGCTGCCTTGAAGATTTCAGCGGACAGTCCGTCCGCACCGGCAGCTTTGTTAGACTTTAGTCTTGATATTGCTATCTTGACCTCGTCTAAATCGGGGGGACGGAATTCTCGTCGATCATCGTCCATATTGAGTGGGACATTCTGCCTGACAGCAGTATTGGTGTCGCCGTTTAGCAGTCTGCAGAAATGGTTCTTCCAAATTCTCAGTATCGACTGCGACTCTACTAGTAGTTGTTCATTCTCGTCCCGGCAGGCTTCTGTCCGAACCTTATATCCGCTGGATAATTGTTTCACCATCTCCTCGAACGCGCGCTTCTCGTGCTCTCTCTTCTTTCTCCTGAGAAGCCGGGTCGTGTCCCTTCGTCTCTGTTACGAGCATTTTGTAATTCAAAATTAAGCCGTGCAGTAAGGACCTATCTTAACCACCGGCTCAAGATCGGGGAAAACTACTGTACAGAAGATAATTGCTTGGTGTCGAGGGAGTCAAGGAAAAGTAATTGAGGAACGTACATATATTCATTAAAACTCATGGGTACGCGATGAAGCAATTCCTAAATAAACGTTGATCTGAATATGTTACGCCAGAGTGCAATATTCAATCTCACGCAGTACCATTGCGATAATGGCACAATTGTGCCACATCAGCAACGTTAATCATAGTCGATAAAAAAAAAGAAAAAAAAGCATACAACTTCATATTTATATATTTTATTTCATTGACCCTTTCTTAAAACAGTTGAACAGTTGTCAGCTGCTGAACTTTACATCAAATGTACATAAATTGAATGCATACGCATCTAGTAAATAATTTTACACATTTTTTTTTGTTCACCTTTTCTTTAAATTTCTTCTTCATTTCTTTTCATCCAATGTTAGCATAATGTTTATTGTATTTATTTAACTTAACTAGTTTTTACAAAACTACGAATTGTTTATAATAAAAAAGCTGGGTATAAATTTCTAATAAAAAAATTACATCAACTTAGAATCAAGGAAATTAATTTATTTTATTTTCGGTTTTTTTTTTTTTTTTTTTCTCCTCTTTGTTGGTTTTTCTTTTTTTTGTTTTTGTTTTAAATACATACAGGAGATCGATCATCTCTTGGATTGGTTGTTGTATTGTTGGCGTTTAATTTTCTTGTTCTTCATCATAAGTTGGTAAGTAAATTGTTTTATTTATTATTCGTTGTCAATATCTAAGAAATATGTTTTGTTTTGATTTATTTCACACAAATGAAAGTGAGTAGAGAAATGGATAAACGTTTAAATAATGATGGAGTTTTTTTTTTTTTGTGTAACAATTGCAGAGTGAGAGGGAGTGAGATTTTGGCTAGGAATTAGAAGAATCATTTGAAATCTATCGTCAAAGCAGATGACTAGATCTAGATGAGATCCAATCGTTGACCCAAATGTGAGTGTGCAGTTTCCTGTCCATAGTTTGATGCACTTTACAAAAGAATTGGAAGAGTTCTAGAAACGTGACATCCTTGAGAATAAGTTCTTCAACATTGAGACAGCATATTGATATGAAGAACAAACGAGTTCTTCCCTTTATCTCCCTATTATCAAGCTAAGACTAGTTGGTCCTGTGACAGTGAGGCATTCGAGTTTCAGTATTTCTGTCTACTTATAGGTGAATTTAGACCCACAGGCTTCTGAGGATTACCCCCAAGATCGCATGTGAAGAATAAATTGATATTGGTTTATGGGTAGCGGTATAAGACCGCGAAACACGAAGACCACAAAGTTGGGTTAGGTTTACTAAGTTCAGCACTACAATTAGAGAGTTGACTGGCAGGTGTTATTTATTGACTTTAAATAGGGGAAATAAGGATTCTTTTCACGCAACATGCACTGGACTTCTTTATAGAATGCTTCATTTGTCTGTGCAAAGTGCTGCTGTGGCCAAAGTGACTCTACTAAGGTTATCTCTCTGGGAACAAACATATTTTCTTTTAGTGGCGCTACAGTTCAGGGTGGATCTGGGCCCCAACCAACAAGCCTCTCCAACTAGAATGGCCTCTGGATGCGCCACCTTAAACGCGGGCGCCCTGTTGCGTTGTACCACTGGTTCGAAGTCCAAGACTCTTCGTGCCGGAGCTGAGCTGTCCATACACTCTACATGACCTAGCCATCATCTTAGGCGTTGGATCCGTCGAGGCCTGGTTCGCGTTTGAATCTTCTCATTCAATAACAGTCAACGCAAACATGATCAAAGATCACACGCAGAACTTTTCTTTCGAATAGACCACGGACTTTCTCATCCGCTTTAGACATTGTCCACGCTTCCGTGCAGTACAGCAAGACTGGGATGATGAAGGTCTCAACTAGGTCCTTCGAGAGATGGCACTATGACTTAATTACCTCTTGAGCCCATAAAGCTCTGGCCCTGGCGACAAACTACTTCATACAAATTTAATAAGTCAAGCTAATTAAGATTTGAGTATCACCGTTGATCGCTTAAAAATGCATGCGTCGTCTTCCATCGAAAAGCCCATCTTGTCTTTATTGCTGTCAGACCACATTAAAATCTATTAAAAGCCGGTCTCCGGTGCCGTGCTGAGGAAGCAACCATTTTCTGTCGACTCCTTACAGCAGAGCCTGGGAATCGCAAGAATAGACATAACAAAAAGGAACATGAGTTCGATTTTTGGTACACCAGTCAGTGACTCGCCAGAAGTGAGATATTGATTTGAAAATGGACAACTAACAATAAACGCTACAACCCAAGGTGAACCTGTGCCGAGCTTCTACAGCAAACACTCGTGTAAGAGAACAATAGCACCCACAATATTGTTCTCTTACGAGCTCATTCTGTTTTAAACTGTGTTCTCTGAATTTCCGCCAACAATATTGGAAGCCCTCAACTTCGAGATCGAAAAGTCTCTGAATTCCATTCCCATCAACTCCAAGACGTCTCTCAGTTGCCGCCTATCAAGATGACTAGGTATTTTTATGTGGGTTCCGCGAAACTGACATTTCAGAAAATAGCTAGAAAGAATACCAGTTCCGTACTCTTTCCAGAAGGTGATTCTACATCGATACTGTAAAACATCTACAGAAGCAGAAACTAGCCCAAGGTCCCTCATTGCCGAACAACTCTGGCCTAACCTCGACCCTAAGCGATAGCTTGGCATGATCAGACTGAGCAGACCGAATTGTAGAACAGCGGGGCATGGCGGCAAAAACGATTTCTGCAGACACTACAGTGACGAAGAGGAGGAAGACTTGCTATGCAATTGCACAGGTCTTCTTAAGGAATACGCATTCGTTTTGAAGCGCTTAGAGAAAGAGAACGTATGAAAGTAAGATGTCGAATAGATCGGTGGTAAGGGCCCTTGGGCAGGAAGAATAGATCATCACCAACGGGCAGTTAAAGCAGAAAGGGTGTACGCCTGAGAATCCTTAGCGGACCTGGTGGCAACGGCGGCTCTCATTATAAAACAATCCGCAAAAAACTTCAAGCTGCAGAGACGATGAAGGAATGGAATCTGTTCAACATTTAGTCGGCGAATATTCAGTTCTAACAAGGAAGATGATGCAGTTTCTGAAACCTTCCGAGATTCATGAATTAATGTGACTGGGTTTAGAAAAAGAAAAATCTTACAATTGGAATATACGACCCATCAAGGGCGCAACGGCCCAATTTGTTGTGAGCCGCGGCTAAAAGAACGTAACCTCGAATGCATGCCTGACCAACCGCATGCCTGTTTTCTTGCAGCTAACCGTTACTGACTGTGTATTATTATGTTAGAAAAGTTAATCACGAGCCGAACCAAAGTAACGATTAAATGAAGACAAGTAACAAACATCGTTGTTATTCTGACGTTTACAGAGAAGCACACTTATTCTTGTCATTCGTTGATTCTTTGGATTTAAGTCTTAGTTGAAAAACCAACTTGCCATTATGAAGGGCGTTGGAGAAAAACAACAAATATCTTTGCTGGGTTTTAAAGATGCTCCTTCATTCCTGCCAATATAAAGGATGTTGTAGGAAGGAGAATGAAGAATCCCTTCAACTGGTTTGAGAACTGAAGGAATAGGGCCAGGTGTATTTGGATCCCGGACAAAGTACTACGCATTGGTGAATTGATGCGTACGTACATCAAGCAGAAGTCTATACACAGACGCGTTCAAATCAATCTTGACAGGAACTATACTACTCGCGACATAGCAATAATTTCGAACAGTCGCTATCTTAACTTGTAGGAATGCCTGCAGAAGCTTAAACTGTTGATTAGAAGGAACAGAGTAAAACTCTGGTAGACACCTTATTGGGATAGAAAACAATTAAATGGCCGACTCTCTAGCTAAGGAGCATCAGAACCTTTCACAGGTTCCAAACCATTCTGCCCTGTGGGACACCATGTCTTCAAAAAAGCATTCTAGAAAAAAGGAACCAGACAGAACAAACCTATAACAAAGCTTATGGCAAGCCAAGAAACTCTTGGGTCAATAAAACCGAAAGAGATTTGACGCATGCATCCAGATGAGACAATCTCCGTATCTTAACAGGCTTTTTAACTGGGCATTACAGACTCAAGGGGTATCAAAAGAAGTTCCCTGCAGATTCCGTGGAGAATTTAATGAAATTCGAGAATTTTGTGGGGCACTAGACCACAAAAGGAACAAATATTTTGGCAAGGACCTGCAATAAGAGGAAGAATTGAAGTCACTAGGACCAGGAAACTTGCTTAGAGAGAATACTCTAGAATAAAGGTCTTCAACCTTTGCGCAACATGGTTTATAACCTTCAACTCTCAAAAGAACTGCATGCGAGTGGAACTCTTAATAAACGACAATAAACTATTTTGTAAACAATGTGTGGAATAGTAGCAATTCATGCCTCAAAACTAAAATCGTCTCGCCCAAATACGACAACGCCAAAACAAACCTAGTAATCTCGTTAACGAGAAATAACTGCAGTATACTTGCGGAGATCATTCCAGGCTACTGCCTGTTGGGCTACCATGCTCATAGACTAGTCAGGCTACTGCGGAGAATCAGCGGTGATCGAAACTCTCTAACAGCTTCTCTGTTTCTGCCCGGCTTTAGCCAAGACTTTGTACAATATTCTATGTCAACCATTCAAGCCCTAAATGACGAGATCTCATACATTTCACAGTTACAGTGGACTGCAAGTAGGTTTACTCTGGTTAGTGGTAGTACTATGGACCAACAGGTCTATCTGAGGCTGAGCTGACAACCTAAGCCTTGCCCTCGACTACAACTAGGTTTACTCTGTTAAGCTGTAGCACTATGGACCAACAGATCTATGTCCTAACCTAACCTTAACCCTTCAACCACCAAGATCGAACATTTTCGTGTTAGAACATTTCACGACTAAGTGGACGAAATAAGCAAAGAAGGAAAAAGAATCTTTCTGCAATGAGTGATGAAGAAATTGCAGATTTAATGGATCCAATTGAGACTGATGATGAACTCAAACTCGACTGTGATGTGGCTTCAGTGGCTAAAGAGGCCATATGAAAAGAGGGCGCAATATATAGCTCTTCAACTGCTTTGGTATAAAAAGAGGCCGCAATAGATCAACAATAATAATAACGATCCGTTCAACTGCTTTCTGTTGCACCACACCCACGGCACACTCTCAAACTGCAATTGCAATAAGTCACAACAATGAATTTATGAATAAACCATTTTGATAGGAAATACGATGAATCTTGAAAACTTAACTATATTTACCAATTAAATGCTAAGTATATGCCCTTTCCCAGCATCAACACATCATCATCGTTCACATTGTTTGTTTGTTGTTTAATTGATCGCCGTGCTATTTGTTGTTATTCGCTATTTAAAGTTTCATATTTCATAATAACTAATAATAATAATTAATAATTAATAATAATAATAATATATCAGTCTTTTTAAATATACTATTTCATGTGAATGGAAACTGGAGCTGTAACACAAAGCCTTGTTCGAAGTGTGTGTGTGTGTTTTTGTGTACGATTTATGCGATTTTTCGGTTTTATCTTATTAATTTCATTTTTCGTGAGATGAACATAAAAAAATATCAAACCAAAGAGAGAGAGAGATGGACAGGGTGAGAGTAAAACACTTCTTGTCGAGGAGGAGGAAAATAATAAAACACAAGATAGTTAATTTTTGTTTCTTTCTTGCTTTTCATTCGCTTTTCTTTTTTTTTTTTTGTTTTTGAATTTTGTCCTAGAGAATACATCCTACTATTCGCGCAAATATCTTTTTATAAACATACATATATGTACAAAATCTCTCTGCCAACCTATGCACCGCTGCATTTGATATGTTTTCTTCTCCACAAACATCAGTGCGATACGTCGTCAGTTTGTCATCAGTGTGGAGCGAGAGAAAACTAAAGAGAGAGAGAGTGAGTTAGTGAGTGGGAGAGTGATGAGAGATCAATTTAAATATCGCACTCCACAGCATGGCAGAGAGATAGCTTATCTTTTCTTAGATTTTAAAAATCATTATTTCATTCTTATCCTAAATTAGTTTCCTTACATTTTTCTTTATTCATTTTTTCATCGATAAATACTATTCCAATGTTTTTTTTTTTCTTTTTATCACACGTTATACGAGACAATACAAGAAAAAGAACACACAAACTAGAAGTGGGGCTTGGACCGGAGGACCGGGGGGTTGACCACCGAGGGCTTACAATAAGAAAACTCTTAACATAATTCGTTCGTCTATGAGTGGTTGCATGTTAAACGTCTCCGCGAGACGGACAGTGTTGAAAGAGGGGTATAAAGGGGAGAATTGTGTATTTGACCGAGGCAGTGAATTTGCATGGCATTTCCCACAGCATATGCAGTCCTGTCCTACTTAACGAGTATGTGCTCTAACAAACTAACCTTCCTCTCATATTCACAAGTACATTTCATTTCACTTTTTCTTTCTTTTAGATTTACTTTTAATTAAACTATAGATCTTTGTTTCTTCTTTCTCTCTGCTTCTTGTTCTGATATATATATATCTATATGTATATGAATTTATATTTCTACACAAAACACAAACAAAAAAAAAAACAAAAAAATAAAACAATTAGAAGAGCTTAACTGATTTCACTATGCGTTGGAAAATAGAAAATTAAAAAAAAAAATGTATATAAAAACAAAGAAATAAACATAAACACACACGCATATGCTAGTGTCTAGCTACAAGACTATTTAACTACGTGAGTCGTTGCTTTCGCTGAAACTCTGTTCGCTTGACTCTCGTCGGGTGGCAAGAGCTTTCGGCTTATATTCAGTTATGAACACGGTGACGGAATTAACGGTTACTTCACGTGTTTGTGCTGTCGAACGATCGACATTTTTTAATCTGGCGGGATATTTTTTATGTTTATTCCTATCGTGACCGGATGATTTTGATGTGGAAGCTGGTTTTGTACCATTCGGTATGGCACCTGATGCTCCTGGCAGAGTGGCAGCCTGCTGCGCCACTAATGCTGAATTGAGACGTGGCTTCCGTGTTGATGTGCCTGCAAGAAGGCCGAATGAGTTAAGTACTGGAAAAAGCAGATATTAGAACATTTTATATCGATTTCTGTCTGTATATAAGAGTTGAGGTTGTTTTTTGTTTTTTTTTTTTTAAATTACCCTGAAAATTTGAAAGAATGTTTACATATATGCCTTAGGATGCCCTACCCTAAGGAGAGGTTATGTGCGTCTAATTAGGTTTGTTTTTAAGAAATGGGAAACGTTGCCCAGCGTTTTACGTTCGACGGGCTGAATGTAAAGCGATTGTGGGCATTGAGGATGAAGCGACTAAGATGGTCGTTAAGAAGGACAAGACAAAGTATATGTTGTTTTGAACAAAACGTTACTGTAGACAGCTATAACTTGGAAGTAGTGAAAGACTTTGTCTACCTAAGGCTCCATAGTTAACACAAACAATGGTACCACCGCAAATACAGGACGAAGGCTCGCCCTTGGCCATTGGCTGGGCTTATGGGCTTGGAAGGCAATTGAGGATTAAAGCCCTCCCTAGAAGAACTATGATATCCAGTTATAAGACCTTGATAGTCAAATTCGTGACAATCTCAAAAGCAGAGGAAGACGCTCTTGGTCTTTTAGAGAGTAAAGTTCTTCGTTCAGGAGGATTTGGAGAAGATTCAACCACGAACTGCACGGGCTATAGCGATATGAGCCTAGCTATTCAGAGCGCATGGATAACATTTCTCCATTCTGAAGGTCTTCGACTCTGAGCCATTGGAACAACGCAGCAATAGAGGGTGCCCACGGAACCGGTGGCGGAAACAAGTGGAGAAGGACCTCAACCAACTTGGCAGTTGGCTAAAAATTGTGCCAGTTGGAGTGGTTGTTGGTTGAGACCCAGGTGCACCTCGGAATGTAGCGCCATTAAATTAGATGAAGAGGACGAGAATCATTTTCGCTTCGAGATGAAAGTCCTTCGTTTTATCTATGGACCTGTATGTACTGATGGGATTTGGAGGAGGAGACTGAACGACGAACTGTACGAGCCCTACAGCGGGTCTCTCGTCTCAGAAGGGTAGGTTATGTAGACCGAGTGGACACCAATGCTCCACAAAGATAAGATCGCGACTCCAACCCCGAGGGCAAACGCGGGAAAGGAAGACCACGCTTCCGGTGGGGTCCCAACTGGAAATTAACCTCAATCAGTTGAACGTGGGTGCCTGGAAGCAAGTAAAAGAAGACCGTCCTAGATGGAGAGGCGTGTTGGCTGAGGTGCAGGGCCGACGGAGTGTAGCAACAACAAAAGAAAGTTAGACGAAGACTTTTGTGAGCTAAACGATGGTAGTTAAGGCAAAATGCAAACCATTCTACTTCTTCCTTGGCTGGCGCTACTGTTGGGTGGACTTGGGCCTTAGCCAATATGCCTCTCCGTCTACCACGATCTTGCACGAATGGACCGCATTAAACGTTGAAAATGCTCGCCCCAAAATCCAATCATCCTCTGAGGAAGTAGGTAGGCATTTAGACCTTACAGGTCGGAATACGGGAGTACAATCCATTAGCCATTGGCAGGAAACAACCCAAACTGAGGTTTAGTCAGAGTAAGATTGTTTCGGGTTCTCACTGAAATCACTTGAGTCGTCGAAAAAGGGACCTCACTGCGAGAGGTCAGAGCCGGGCAGGAGCAGTGGTCAGAGACAGATGAATTGTCCGAGCAGGACAGCTTTTTGTAGCACCCATAATCCATTTTTGAAAGCACCCATAATCCGTTCAAAGAAAGCATGTAGTCAGAGCATTCAGAATCTAGCTTGGTCCAGACAAATTTGGAGGTTTGCCATCCATGTCGGGTTAGGTTTTTCGGCACTAACCTTCCTCGCACGGGATTTGCAAGGGACGAGGAGCATACTTGTTATTTCAAGAAAATGGCTTGCTGTTTGCTTATCTAGACTTGTCGACTTTGATTGTGTAAGACAACGTAACAGGGTAGGCTCATGACTAAGTTTCAGCACACCTGATAACGTTGTGTTCAAATAATGAGAGTGGCGCTACCGGCCGATGGGATCTGGGACTAGCTTGTACACCGAGGCTTTCCCTTTAAAGATGTATGCTGATCCCCGAAGTCTGAGAAGATCTTTATAAACAGATATGTTAACGAAAGTTTGTCAGTGAGTGGTAGAGGTGGAGCCGTGAAATTGATGAAAGTTGGTCTTGCCGTCAATTGAAAGAAGCCGCTGTGCCGGCTATGCCGAAAATTAATCGTTTCATAAAAAAAACACGATTTGTTTTTGTCCTTCATCCATCGGTTGAACGATCTATACATGGAATAACTATTCTGACATGTTCCTAATCATTTTAGAGCTCCATTCTTTCCATGAAGGGACGAACTAAAAACTGACTGTCGGCCTTTTTGGTCACAGCATCAACGCAAGTTGAAAGGAAGGGGTTCGCTGGAAATCTCATTGAAGTCGTTGTATAGTGGCATGACAGAGAAGAGTAAACGAGACATTAGCTTTCTTGATGTAAGAAGTTTAAGATTGAGCCAATTGTCAAGTTGCAGCGTTTGGTTTGAACATAACCTTCCAGAACATTTCATTTGCAGTAGAACGATCTATTGGGTGTATATGGTCCTTCGTTACTAGCTCTCCGTCATTCCTCAAAAACATCGGAAAGCGCTAAGGTTTACGACTAATGATCAACATTTGCTTTGTTGGAAATTTATCACAAAACCAGCATCTACTGTTAACCTAACCTAACCTATCGAAGAACATGTTTCAAGGCAAAGGCAGCGGTTGTTTATTGTTTTTCATTTAAAGAGAAGGTTATTTCACTCAATCGGAGCAAATATAGCACTTGCTTCATATCGAAGTGCGTGCGGAACAGGACTGCTGAACAAGAAGCACTAACAATAAACAATATTCAGTGCATGCGCACCTAACTCTAAAGACGACCTCAAAACAAAGAAATCACTTGCGTCATTTGATGTTCGATTAATAAACTCTGTCAACAAGTTCAAACTACACAAACAACCACGCTGTCAATGCACACTTGGGACGCCGGTACAGATTTCTAGCACAGAACGAGAGAAAGTCGCCCGAGATAAGCCGAGTGTGAGATCTTAGATTTCACAGTCGAATTGGGTCTTCAGTTCAAATACAGT
This sequence comes from Eristalis intricaria, assembly GCA_964034865.1. Lineage (NCBI taxonomy): Eukaryota > Metazoa > Arthropoda > Insecta > Diptera > Syrphidae > Eristalis > Eristalis intricaria. The sequence goes on along the minus strand of OZ035877.1, from coordinate 58,253,903 downwards.
TGCATTGCATAATGAGACCGATGTCTTAATTGAGTCCATTACAACCGAAATGATAGTTCCCCCTGGTCATCAATTCACTGCATGTGGGCATGTGCTGCCGGAAAAAAAAAGCCTCCCACAGACTGGATTCATGACCAAAACATCTCACCACAATCACAAGACCACAGTTAGGCGATAAAAGCACTACTTTAACGAAATGTTCCTACTCTGTAGGTTATTCATGGGGGGAAATTCTATGGATTCTCCTCCACCTACAACGCACGCACAGGCACAGCAAACCGAAGCAAACATAATTTACACTGGCACACTCTCGTACCCTCGTAAAAGGTGGGTAGGGCAGGCATTTTGCATGTTTATTGAGAACGAGGACACACATCTTATATGAGACCAACGCAATATGTGCGCTTGTGCACTTACAAATGAAGTGAGGAAAGAAAAAAAAATTGAATAGAAAAGAAGAAGAAATATGTGTGATTGCAGATTATTATTATTATTTATAAATTGTTGGATGTTTTGTTGGGTGCACTAACCTTTACGTACGTCACACATTCGGCATTTGAATGCTTCAGCTGTATTTTTGTATGTACAAACACTGCAGTCCCAGAAATTGTCTTCGATCGCCTTGGATTGTCGTTTCTGTCGCCGGACTGGAGATTTCTTATGGTCCATTATATGGGGCGAATTGTGTGGGATTGCGTGAATTTCTATCGCTTTTTCGTGATTGAACGTTTCACTTGTGTACAAAAGATGTATTATTAAAATTATATAAACAATACAAACAAAAAAACACTGTAAGATGGAAGAGGTTTTTTTCTTTATCCGAGAAATCAGAAAAGCTAATCAAAGCTGACGTTTCTCTGCTATGAGGACGGCCATGTTTCTTTTTGTTGTTTTCTTTTCGATAATGAAATTCGAAGATGTTTGATGGGCATTCGAAACAAGGTAAATTTGTTCAGAATACTATTGTGAATGATTGGTTGAATACATTTCGGTCACAATTGAAAGCGATTGGAATTTTTAAGAAACAAATTTTTTAAATTTATTCGTTTACATATTAGGATGACTTTAAATAATGACAAAATTTTATTAATAAACAAGGCAGAAAAAATAATTATAAATTAAATTTTTTTAATTCACTTTCAGTGTGTTCAGGTCAGGAACATTGCCAATAGTGTTCTTGTACTGAATTCCAATTGGAAACACATGGAATTTAGGTTATGTTTTGGTGGGAATCCTGACGTTTTCTTTGTTTCTCAACACTTTTGACATCTTTGCAGAGAAATTAAGAACCAAAAGAAGAAGGAGCACTGTGAAATTTTGTATCCTCACGTATCATTCTTCCAAAGAGTGCTGATGGGGTGTATGCGGAGGATTAAAGTGAAATTCTTCTACAACACGGAAGCTAAATAATGTCCTGCATTTACGAGTGCCATCATCACAATGCATTCATGTTCGACGACGAAAAAGAAACGAATGGCGGTACTGAATTGGAGAAATTTGTTCGTTGAGTACATGATCAAGGCACAGGCTATGGGGAGGGACACATAAATAAGATAAGAAGAAACTCAGTTTGCCCATGTTTCAATCACCGTGAAACAACCAACGGCGGAAAAACCTCTGGGTCAGCCTACCTGAACCGAATTAAGAATCTCCAACTCCCACGATGTCTCGACTGTAATGGCTGAAACACAATAGTGCGCTGCGCCAGCCGACTTCATGTTACGATGACGCACTGCGTTGAAATAAATACTCAATTTATCAGCTGTTCTCTCTCTCATCTACTAGATGAAAAATATTGCCGCCTTTCTGCATACACGCATTTGAAATAACTTTTGTCGTTAAATTATTTTTAATCAGCTGTGTTCGTTTCTTAAATGACAGTTGATACAAAATACTCTCAATTTGGAAGAAAACTCTCAATCTGGGAGAAAATCTTTCTCACAGCACACCCCTCTGTCAAAAAATATCCGACATGTTGAATAATGACGTGCGATGGACCTCTCCTCTCCTCTCAATCTCTCATTATTCACTGACGCAGTTCGACGCTGTATTTTGTGCTTGGCCATTGAATTGTGTGTGTTGAAAGCCAACGCCAGCGCAAACGCACTATTGTGTTTCAGGCATAAGTCTTTATTTAATCAATTATAATATCTTTTCGCTTTAACGTAACACGTGTGGATGGTCTAGGTAACGGTTCTTACGGCTTAGGCCGCTTTCACACAGGAAACTTTTGTCGGCGATTTTTCCATCTTGTTGGCAAGGGAGGTGAGACGTGCTAGGGGTAGGCCGTGTCTTGTGTGCTCGGGGTTTGCTTTTGGATTTGCCGTATTCTCTTTTTTCTCTGTTTGTTTTTTCTTCGAGTTGCTTTATTCGTATGTTCTCAAAGTTGGGTATTGGAAGCATGCTATACATGTGTGAGGAAGAAATGACGCATGTGTGAGAGAGGGTGGGAAACAGAAAAAGTGGAGAATGAGATCTCAATTGCAGAGACTGAAAGATTTCTTGTGTGAAACTGGCTTGAGATCACAAAAGGGAATTTGAAAAAATCGACGACGAATCTTAGCGTGTGTGAAAGCGGTTCGACTGAGTGACTGAGTGTCGGTTGCTTCTAACTGTCCTGGGCTCTAATCGCGTAAGGTGACAATCTAGGTTTCGCGCTAGCGTTTTGACGATAGTTTCGCTTAATAGAAGAGATATAGTTTTGTCTGCTTCGCTTAGACTGAAAACTGTCATCTATCAACTATCGTCTCAACGACTGATTTTTGCGATACCTATTTCAGTATCGTCTGCTATTAAATGGGAACAGATTGCGTATACATATCTTGTTCTACACTTTTGAGACATTTTTAGAGTCATAGGTCGCATTTTTTTTTTGCAAATTTGAGAGGAATTAGAGCACAGATGTCAGTTTTACGTGGTGTTACATGAAGCAAATCATCGACGATATCACTGAATTGAAGTGTAACAGAAGGTTTTGCGGTAGGGCGCGCAATTTATTTCTGGACACCCAGTGTCCAGGAAGGTTTTGCGGGATGGCGCGCAATTTGTTTCTGGACACCCAGTGTCCAGGAAGGTTTTGCGGGATGGCGCGCAATTTGACACCCAGTGTCCAGAAAGGTTTTGCGGTAGGGCGCGCAATTTATTTCTGGACACCCAGTGTCCAGGAAGGTTTTGCGGGATGGCGCGCAATTTGTTTCTGGACACCCAGTGTCCAGGAAGGTTTTGCGGGATGGCGCGCAATTTGTTTCTGGACACCCAGTCTCCAGAGCGCGCCATGGGAGCCTTGTTATCCGTCTCTCTGTCGTGGTTGCGTGATGTGTGGTGTTGCCACACATCGGTGTACAAATCCTTAACCCCCGCCACATATACTAAAGTGGGAAGGCAATCGAAGAGACAGGGAGAAGGAGATATCCTGCGATATGCGAATGCTCCTAGTTCGGTGCCTTCTTTCAGAGTGGAAGAATTCCTGATTAAGTCTGTTGTCCAGTCTTATCTGCGTGGAATCAGTGTTTTATACCCGAATTCGAAGTCAACGAGAGGGCGCAATATAATTTGTTTACTTTGGGATCTTCGCACTCTTGATTACTTTCATGTGTTCTAAAATGTGTTTCGTTTTGCCCCAAAGGTTGCATCCCCTTAACCTTAACGCTGGCTTGGTAGGTGTCAGCTTCCAGTAAATGTCCGTGGGAAGCAGCTGTAGTATTGTTTGGTGGAACGAAGTGCTTCCGTAATGCAAATCCACCCAGATCTCTGTTTCTTAGTGCTGTCCACCAAGGAACAATGATGAATATGAAAACACAAAATATATCAATTTATCATTTTAAATAAATTTATTTGTAGGCAGTTTTGAAGAACATTTTTCTTTATAATGACATTGTCGACATTTATATATGAACATTTCGAATAATACATCATTTTATTTGTTATTCTTTGGTTTTCCTTTTCTTATTTTCTTTTTTTTTTTTCTTCCCTTCTTTGTTTCTCATTGGAATGTACACAACATTCTTCAAATTGTTCTGTTTTGTTTTCTTCTTCCTCATATATATATATATAAGTATTTATAGTTGAAAAAAGAAAAACAAAATGAAGTCAAATAAAAACCGAAAAATGAATAGGGACATAGGGAAAAAATTTGATGTAAAATAAAAACTATACAATAATAACAATATTATTAATAATAATATAGTCATTATCAATAATAATTCAATTTTTGTTTTTGTTTTATTTATGTAATTGTTTATTTTTATCTTTTGGTTTGCTGTTTGCACATAATAACGGTAACGGTAATATTTTTTTTTGGTTTTTTTTCTTTTTAGTTGAAAATTATTATTAATAATAAGAATATTAATTGTAATAGTAATATTATCATTATTTTATTAATGTTTTTTCTTTTGTTTTTATTTTTTTTTATACGATATAAATATTATTGTTTATTCTTTTTTCTTTCTATGTTTATGTATATATGTGTGTATATATCTGTATTTTTTTATTTTTTATTTTTGTTTTGAACATTAGCCGAAATCTTTTGTTTTCCTTTTACAATGATACATACAGAAAAAATGTACATATTGGGTGTGGGTGTGTGTATATACATACAATATATAATTTCATCTCATGTTTATACATAATATTGTATATATGCAAGTTGTTTGTTAAATGTTGAAGTTTCATTTTTGTTGTTATAGTTACTCATTACTTTCTTTTTTTTTTGTTTCTTTTGTTTACTAACCAATGAATATCGAGGTAAAAAAATTAATAAATATTTTATCAACATACATTCCTTGTCAGTAATTATTTATGTTTTGTTTTCAATTGTATTTATTTTTTCCATTTACATATATATATATATATAAATATAAACTGTAACAAAAAAATTAAAAACTAAAACCGAAGAACCATTGTTTTTTTTTTTTAAATTTGTTAACTTACAATAAATTCAATAACTTCAATACAATTGCTTTATGTTTATAAATATATATATATGAATATATATTTATAGATTTTGTTTTTTTGGGGGTTTTTAAAATTTTTGTTTTTTTTTTTCTTGAACAACATATAATTTTATGGAGACTCTCTATATGTATGTATGTATAATATATATATATAAACTTTTATTTGCATTTATTTTTGCATCTAACAATAATTCATCTCCCAGACTGCAGTCGTATAGAAGTAGAACACAAGTCGGATGAAGTTGAAAATGAGAAGAAAATCGAAAAAGAGAGATAGATATGCGCGCAGTCTATTTATCAAAAAAAAAAAAAGAACTCTTAGAGAAAATCGGTAGTTGATACGTAAAGGTGGAGAAAATCTGATTCATTCATGTACGAGAGTGTAGTCAATCCAACAGAAACATTTGATGGTACATCGAAAACAAGAAAAAGGCTTATTCAGTGCATCTACAGTTCGGGAGAATACATATATGTGTGTTGTGTGTGTTTATGTGTGTCTTGTTGTGTGATTGTGAATGATCCTGGGCAGTTGCATAGTAGTTAAGGTATTCAAAAGAAAGAACATAGTTTTTGAGTTTGATTGATATTGTGTGTTTGGCTTATTGTAAAATGCGACAAGCATAAAATGTGTATCTACATGAATTTACTCGATATTTTGACTATAGAATGAATTTACAGAAATGCATCTACCATATATATGTGTGTGTATGTGTGTGTATCTATAGAATATTTAGTTTGAAACGAATGCGCTTTTTCTTCTATTTATTCCCAAAGAAACCCAAAGAATGTAGAAAAACAAATCGAATCCATTCGATGGGGATGAGTGAGTGTGTGTTCGGTTGCTGCTAAACCTTAACAAGCTTTACCTATTTAATTTTATTCCTTATCTTATTCAATTGGTCGAATATTATGTGTAGTATTTATCCCTATATATATAAGTTACTTGTATATCCCTTTATTTATATATTTATATAAATATATTCATAGCACTTCCTATAGATTTGAGATTTGAAAGGAACGAACTTAAAGGAAATCAAGGAACCGGGTTTATCCTCTTGAAAGGCCTTCAATGGATTGCAAAATAAGAGGAACATTCAAAGAGATGGGCGTTGGACACGATCGCACGGTAGGCAGTCCCTTTCATTGCTTGCTAAAGTGTTTGATTGTTGTGTTATTGTGTGTGATATTCCATCCTAACTAATAAATATGATTCCTTTAGAACTGTTCAACATTCTAGATAGAGTTAGTGCTCGTGTGAGTGTTAGTCTGTAGGTGAGAGAGAGAGAGACAGATAGAGAGAGTATCTTATACACATTTCTATGACATATTTTTCGTTTTTCGTTTTCCTATTTGTTTTTTTTTTCTTCTTTCATTTTCGCTACGTAAATCTAAATGATATGATTCTTGCAATACATTATATTGTTTTGTCTTGTAACAGAGTTGATTTGTTTTTTTTTTTGGTTTTTTTTTGTGAATGTTTAGAATTTTTTATTTTTAGTTTGTTGAAATCAAAAAATGAAATCATAACATGGCAGTGTTGTTGAACAAGTTTTAGTTTTGTAACGTATTTTCTGTTTTTCGTTTTGCTTAAAAAAGGAAAAAAATCAAAAATATAAGTAAATTCAACCGCATTCAGCTACTCGTTCTCGTTTTCCATTCTTTTTCTTAGGATGTGTGTGTGGATAAATAAAATTGAATGATTTTCCATGTATTTTTTTTTTTCAAAAAAGCACCAGATAGAAATATATTGTTTGTTTTTTATTTTAACTTTTTTGTAAAATTTATTTATAAATTTATGGTATCTTCTTTGTTTACTAATTTAAAGCGACACAGAGAGTTATAGATAGAGAAAGATAAATAGAAAGAGAGTTATAGAGAGAGAGAGATAACAATTGAAGAGATAGAGATTGAGATTGATTGAATGATTTTTAATTTGTAATTTATTGTTTTATTGATTTTTTGCTTTTGTGTGTATTCGAATAGAGATTGAATTTAAATAAATGTACATATTGTTTGAATGAAAATTTGTTCTTGCCATGAAGGTAACGTATTTGTTTCAGTTTTGTTTGTTTGGTTGATGGTGTTTTGTTTTTGCTGTTTTATTGATTAAATTATTGTTAATAGTTAAGTACTTCGTATTTTATTGCGATTACATTGCTGAAGTATTATATTTCTTTTCTTTTTCATATACATATACATATATGTATATACATTTATGTGTTTGTATACACATATACATATATAAATTTGACTAATTTCATTATGTAACTGTTTTGTATATGTATATATATATAATAATATTTACATCATATTAAACGTTTTTGTTTTATTTTCTGAGCTACCTATATAAATTATTTATATATATATATATTTATAATTTATTCAATTTGTTTTTTTTTTTTAATTAATTTGATAATTTCTTTTTCTTTTTAGCTATTTTGTATATTGTGTTTTGTATTTATACCATTTACTATTAACATAGTTTATTTTTTTTCTCATTTTCTTTATCATTGATGGATTTTTTGTTTTAATAATATTTATATATTTTGTTCTACTATTTTATTTATTTATATATACTGTTCTCTTTAAATTTTACAACGTTTCATTTCATTTTTTTTTTCGTTTTTGGTTTATATAGTATATTTATGTCTCATTTCCCTGGTTTTTGGTTTGAACACAGATTCAGCACATCTTTTTTTCAACGGTTTTTCTATTTTTTTTTTCTTTTCTGGTTTAATTTTCCTATTCCCACGTTGGTGGTCACTGCAAAACCTGTGGAGGATTGAGAATTAGAAATTACGTTGTGAAGGAAAGATGGTACAATTTTCTGTCGTTAGAGAGGTTCCCCCTTAACAGAGTCACTCTATTCATAAATCCGCAAGGGGGAACCGTCGCGCCAATTGGAGTTTGAGCTTTGATTAACTTAACTTATTCGAAGTGAATCGTCCGCTTGTCGTCAGCGTTATGCCGATTCATTACATTCTTATGCTTGATTGAGTCGGATATCGGAGCAAGAGCGCATTGGCTCAGTCTGGAAGTTGGAGCAATAGTAAGACCACTGTGGGTCACGATGAACAAAAAGAGATCAAAAAGGGAGAAGCGAACACTAACAATACTGGGCCATCGGCGGGCAATCAATTCGACTAAATATATACGACACAACGACTTTGCTCCAGAGACAAGGAGGAAATGGATTCTATACAACATTTGCTCTGTGAATGCCCAGTTCTTGCAAGGAAAAGAAAATACAGTACATATCGGTTATAAGAAAGTCGTCTATAAGAATAAATCGCTAATAAGAAATACGAGCAAATACACCGTACACGCCTTCATACAACTTCATACAAAAAATAACGTTAGATAAGAAAAATCATTATAAGAAAAATACGGATAAAAGAAACTTTTTCCTAACACCGAATTTGATAGATATATTAAAATAAGAACGTTTATAAGAAATTTTTGAGCATGAGTGTACGCAAGAAGATTTCGAACTCCCCCGTGCAAATAACAGTTACAATCAATGTCAAGTTGACGTTTGTAACAAGAAAAAACCGCGAATACGTGTAATTTGTTTTGTAATTTGGTTTCTTAGACGGGAGCATACATATTTACCCAATTAAAAGTGTTACAATGTCTACTATTAAAAGAAATACTATCAGTATAAAAACAAAATTAGAAATATTGGACGATATAAAAAATGGAACCACAAGAAAAGATGTGTCTAAACGACACAAAATATCCCAAAGCACTTTAAGCAAAATTATAAAAAACATGGAAACAATTAAGGAAAAGAGATTTACCTGCAGGAACTTGGACATTAAAAGAAATCGAAAGCCTAAACATGAAATTTTAAAGAACACAATGACAAAATGGTTTGAACAAATAACAGAGAAAAAGCTATAATTACGGGTCAAACGCTCATGGAAAAAGCTGAGATGTTTGCCAAAGAATTGGAAATCTCTGACTTCAAACCTAATTCAGGATGGCTTCAACCAGAGATAACCTATAATAGAGATATCCAACTTCTACCTCCCTTGCCCCTTGATTTCATCTGACAGCGTTTTTTATACGCTTTTTGTCCCCTGTCTGTGAATACGTGTGAGCTCTTGAGAACAGCTGTGGAGGCAGCTGATACCCTTCCCCACCATAGTAATGGGGTGAATTAGAGTTCTTATTTGAAAATTCGCTCGTTATTTGATCGTTTTTTCAAATTTCGGTGTTCAATTTTCAACACAGTATGGAGGGGTAAACGAACGAAAAAAAAATTCGCTCGTTATTTGATCGTTTTTTCAAATTTCGGTGTTCAATTTTCAACACAGTATGGAGGGGTAAACGAACGAACAAAGCTTATGTTCATGAAGTCGATACATTAAAACTTTGAGCAATTTACAATCTGAAATACTTGGACATAATTAACGAATGCACAACATAGTGTGAATTTTTTCATATGAATAAAAATTAATAATACATTCACACGTTCAGTTAACCAATAATAAAAATATTATTGAAGCGTGAATCACAAATAAGATGTTTTGACAACCATTTTTTTAGCATTAGTAAAAGTTGCAATATCTTGCCATTGTTCTTATCAAATTGTTTAAATTGAATTCATGAGTTTTCCAGAATCAATGATTTAAGCGTATAAAGCGGGCTTCATTTTTTGAGTTAATTTGTCAGGTATGGTTTATGAATAGGCTATATATACACTTAAGAATTAATTTTAGGTCAAATAGTTCCAGTTAAATGGTCATTGCAATACATTTTTATTCACGAAAGTCCATATAACAATGTAAGAAAATTCCCTTAAAAATACTAGTCAACTTTTGAACACCCTCCGAACAACATATCCATGTACGTTACATGGAAAGTACATGGATTCCCACTAAATTCATGAATCTGCCGCTTTTTTCCCACAAAATTCACGAATCGGCCGCCATATTGTGGTGAATTGACGAGCGTTGTAAATGTATAAGTGAAATACAAGGGATTACCACTACATCTTCGTTGTGGGCTAGGGGTAAAAATGGCCGAAGTTGGATATCTCTATCATCCATTATCTCTGGCTTCAACGATGGAAGAAAAGTCAAAATATCCTTTTTAAAAAACTTCACGGAGAATCCTCCTTCGCTGATTTCGAATCAGCCGAACGATTCAAGGAAAATATACTTCCTCCTATCCTTCAAAAGTATACCTTGGATAACATTTACAACGCCGATGAGACTGGACTGTTGTATAAAGCGATTCCTGGTGGAACATTTGCTCCAAGAGAAAAAAGTTGTCACAGGTCTTAAATTACGTAAAGACCGACTTACACTACTTTTCATATGCAATGCAACAGGTTCTCAACAAGAATCTCCATTTCCACAAAGATCTCCCCATTCCATATAAATATAATAGAAAAGCTTGGATGACCAGTACGATATGGTGTGAAGTGATTAAGGAGCTGGATGAAAAAATGCGAAGAAAAAATAAGAAAATTCTTCTCCTAATTGATAATGCTTCTTGTCATAAACTTGACTTCCACCCCTAAAATATCGAAGTTGTTTTTTTACCGGCATGCACAACCAGCCTTATACAGCCATTGGACCAAGGTATGTGAAGCAATTATTTATTGCTATATTCTTATTCTTATCTTTTATATAGGCATCATTAACTCCTTTAAGGCCCGTTAAAGGAAATGTTTGATCAGGAAACAAATTTTGGCAGTTGAGGGAGATTATATGGAAAGTATTTTCAAGGTTCAAGTTACACCTCAAACCACATCAAATTGCTTTAAAAAAGCTGGAATTTCAAGTGAAATTGAATTAAATGACTTAACTTGCATACCAAATTCACAAATTGACCTACCCTAATATAGAAGAGCATTACAAAGAAAGACTATTTTAAAGCAATAAGCGATGAGGAAATCCAAGACTGTTATGGGGACATCGATGAAAATGAATTAGTCACTGAAATGTTACTTAATGAAAGTGTCGAGGAGGTGCAGTCGGAATTTGTTGATTTGGTTAAGATAAAGCCAAAAAGAGAAGAAGCTGTAAGAGCGTTTTTTATTTTAAAACAGTATTTGACCAATGCTGAGGAGTGTCTGTCAAATATGGAAGAAGTTCTCTTTAAGGATAGGGATAAAATACTTGTTCAACAAAGAATTGAAGATTATTTTCAAAGTAACTAATTACCAGTGTGCAATATTCATGATGTCTAGGTTTTAATATATCCTAATGTTCTTTATACTTATTTATTGTTTGAGCAAAGACTTAGTAGACAATGTTATCGTAAATGAATTACACATACATAAAATGTACATATTTTTTCAATAAAATTTTCTTATAGCAAACTTTTTTTAGTTTTCCTATAAGAACATTTCTTTCTTATATCAGTTCTTCGGATATGAGCATTTATTTTTCTTATATCTGTTTATTGCATAAAAGAAAAAACGGATATAAGAAAGATAATTTTTGTATTTTTGGACTATTTCTTATACTGTAGTTCTTGGGAAAGCACTTCTTTGCAATTATGGATGACTGAATCTAAAGTTTCTAAATGAATCCGGATGGCTTTAGTAGCAACAGAAGACCATGACAAATTTGGATCAATACCAGGAAACACCGACCTCACATCATCTATTCTCATCTTCGAAAAAAATTGTCTACACATGGACGAGACGCTGTACGGTCCTCTATGAATTTTCACAGATGGATAGAAGATGGGTGAAGGAGTGGGTGTGGGAGTTAACCTTAAGCAGCTGAATTTCCAACTGTTATTGTGACCTTCCTCTCACTTTGGGGTCTTTCAGCGATTAAAATGAAAAAAAACGACCGTGTTTTTTTCCATCGCTATCGATAGCGAAATGAAGTAAGATTCAACGAAACGATTCGCAGTGGCTTTGATCTTTATCCGTCAAAACGTATAAAAAAGAAATTATTTTTTTTGAAATCAATGGCAAAATATTGTGTGTTTTTTTGCAAGCGTACACACGCTTAAATTTCAATTTGCATGTAAAATACACTAACAACAAATCTTATATCCGCTTAAGTTACTCATCATATCTATCGCCGCTTAAGAAATGAGCGCGGATAAAAACAATGCTTCCAAACATTATTTTCTGTGCGATCATTCCTGAATTTATTCATTCTTTGTTTAGGTTGCTGTATGTGGCTTACATTACATAGAGAAGATCGTGCAAGACTCACACGCCAACACTAGAGGCACGATCCTCCAGAAGTCCGTACAACTGCTAGCATACGCGGATGACATTGACGTGATTGGCAGAACACAGAGAGCCGTCAATGAGGCGTTTGCTGGCATTGAGGCGGAGGCGGCTAAAATGGGTCTAGCGGTGAATGAGGGCAAAACGAAGTATATGCTGTCATCAAGAAAGGACACACAACATCGACGTCTTGTACAGAGCGTCACAATGGGCAGCTATAACTTCGAGGTAGTCAAGGACTTCGTCTACCTCGGCTCCGCAGTAAACAGTACAAGCAACATCAGTACCGAGATCAAACGCAGAGTAACTCTTACCAACCGCTGTTTCTATGGGCTCAAGAGGCAATTGAGTAGTAGAGCCATCTCTCGAAGGACCAAGCTGACTCTATACAAGACCTTGATCATCCCAGTCCTGCTGTACGGCGCGGAGGCATGGACAATCTCAAAAGCGGATGAGGAAGTCCTTGGTATTTTCGAGAGAAAAGCTCTGCGTGCGATCTTTGGTCCTGTTTGCGTTGTCGGTTTTTGGAGGAGAAGATTCAACCACGAACTTTACGGGCTGTACAGCGACATGAGTCTAGTCAGGCGTCTTCGGATCCAACGCCTAAGATGGCTAGGCCATGTAGAGCGTATGGACAACTCAGCTCCGGCCCGGAGAGTCTTCGACTCCGAACCCGTGGGACAACGCAACAGAGGACGCCCGCGTTTAAGGTGGCGCACCAAGGTGGAGAAGGACCTCAACCAACTTGGCGTGCGACACTGGAGACAGCTAGCCAGAGACCGTGCTAGCTGCAGAGGCTGAGGCCCAGGTCCACCCCGGACTGTAGCGCCAAATGAAGAAGAAGAAGATGTGGCTTACATTTGTAGGTGTGGTTGATGTATTAGATCAGTTTTAATTTTTTTTGGCATCCATAAGTATGCAATTTTTGGTATACTCAGAGTGTCTCTGCTATACATTCCTTTTAGGCTTCGTAAACGATATATAATATAATAATTATTGTGTTAAGTGTTTTTGCTTTTAAAGTGACGGTCATGCTACACAGTCACAAAACGAAGATTGTGACCATCAAAGCTCAACCATCACCTTCCACGACTACACCCCTCACTGCTTAGCAAATGTCATAAATGTCATCGGTGCTGCCAAGATTTTATGATGAATCATTAAGCGCCGATGATTGGTTTTTTTTTAGTGCACATATAATTTAAACGTATATACTCTTGCAAAAAACACAGCTAAAGCTACCTTCGCAATCAGGGCGAATACCGAATATGAATGCAGAAACCCTTAATCGTATAGAGTAAAAAGTTGGGTCTTGCTTTCGCTGATGGCGATTGGACGAGAAGATTCATCATTCAATAAACATACGAGCTTTGCAATGAAATGATTCAGACCACGCGACTAAACCATGTTGACGCACAAAAGCGCAGTGTGATGTAAAGCATTATTATGTGCGTTCCTAGAAAGGCTGGGACAGGGTATCCGCATTCTCATCAATAATGTAATAATTATAGCCGTCCGCGAAGTACCTGGGCCTAACTTCTACAGAGTCCATTTTTGTTGTGTGCGTTATTTTTTTTGTCGAGTGGAGGCTGTATGCCAACGAACAAAGAATTTAAAAAAATATTTTCTAGACTGTCACAATATCTGAGCATTGTCAGTGACTCGAAAGTTGTGAAGCCGTCAATTCTGACATTTGTACGTATCGGCAGTCAAATCATTGAAAGTAGACTTGACTTCCACTACACCTTGTGGACCATGTGCCACCACAAATTCCCAGCAAACCAGAAATAACTAAACTGGTTACATACTTAAATCTCCTACCACGTTATTCTATCACAAATTATACTTACTTTCACATCTGTCAAAGTGACGTTTATAAACGTCACCGCCAAGACAGTTAACTTGCCCGTACCAAAACAAATATGTATATAACATGGGTCGTCGTAAATCGCATACGTGGTATAGTCCAATGTGTTTAGAAGAAACTCTTGAGGAAGCCGGCGGGTCCAGCCTAAAGGGAGACATTCGAACAGAAAATGGTTATTGTCAAATGAAGTGACAGATGTCAGATGATTTATGCGAACACTTACATCTTGTTGCTGTTGAGTTTGTGCTTGTTTGAGTTTGGCTTGAGCGTTCTTGAGGGCCCTGCAAAAAGGAGACGTGTGCATTGGATTGAATATGTCAGAGGGGGCTTAAAACTTACTGTTGCAAGTCCATTATCGTCTTCTCTTTCGCGTTTTGCTCCTCTTGCGACATTTGCACCAGCTGCAGTAGTCTTTCGGTCTCGGCTGTGGATTTCTTAGCCTCTTCCTTGGTGTGATGCAGTTCCTTGACGACCCTGTGTAGAACGGAGTTCCATTAAATCAATCTATAGGACCGAACCGTGACGTATGACTTACGCTTCTAATTGCCGCTGAGTATCCATCAGTTTCTTGTTCATCTCGCCCGCAACGGCGGCACTGCCGCCTTGATTCTGCAGCGATCGCTCCAGTTGATCCATTTGCTCTTTCCGCCTTCGCAGCTGCACGTCGAAGTCGGCCATTTTCTTTTCCTTCTCTTCGATATCTTTTCTTTTCGCCTCGATCGACTTTCGCTGCTCTTCGATGATCTTTCGTTCGCTCTCGATCGTCTTGGCTTGGTTCTCGATCTGCTTGCGCACCTCGTCGAGCTGCTTGGCTTGAGCCTCGAACTGTTTTCGTTGAGCCTCGTCGGCTGGTCCCTTGTTTGTTTGCTGTTGTTGTGCGGCTTGTAATTGCTTGTTGGCTTCGTTCAAGTTAAGCTGAGGGGACGAATGATCATTATAACGATCGTATGACCTAAGAGAGCTGCGCTTACCTGACTCTTCTCGAGTTCCTGTACCAACATCTCCAGTTGTCCCTGGAATCGGTCCCGTTCGATGCACGCGGCTTGGAGGTCCGCTTTGAGCTTCTCTTGTTCCTTGCTGGTGTCTTGGGCGTTTGCGGCTGTGGATGCTTGTGCTAACTGCTTCTGCATGTGCTGCAATTGTTGGTGTTGTGCTTGCAGTTGTTTGTCCATCATCTGTGAACAACGAGTCGTCATTTGTTGGTTAGACTTGGCAGCACTGTTTACCCAGTCGAAAATCTTACCTGTATTCGCTTATGCATCTCACCGGCTGCCTTCTCTGCGAGGTCGGCTCTGTTCTTCTCCTGCTCGATGACCTTGCGCCACTTCTCCATTTCTTCGCGGTTTCCGCCGGACGCGGCCGCTGCAGCGGCCTGCGACAGTGCCTTCTCGGCCGCTTCCAGCCTCTGCTTGAGCTGCTGGCATTCGGTGCGCAGTTGCTGCGTTTCTTGCCCGTTGGCCGAGGGTGGGTGTCCGTTTCGCAGTTTTCGGTTCTCCTCGCGCTGCGCTTGCAGGTCCTGCTCGCATCGGTTCAGCTCCTTCTGGAAGTTCATCAGCATCTCCTGGCTCTTCTCCAGCTGCTGGACAAGTTGATCCCGTTCGGTTACCATTTGTTTGTTATCGGCCTCGAGCTTCTGCAGGTGCTTCTCCAGTTGGCCATTCTGCATGGGGCTCTTGGCTGATTGTCTGATAGTCTCCTTCTCGGCCTCGGCCTTCTCGAGGCGTTCGTGCATTCGACTCAGCTCGGCCGACATGCGCTCGAATTCGATCTTCGTGGACTCGTTGGTCTCCTGCTGCTTGGCTAAGTGCATTTGTGCTTTCTCCAGTTCCTTGGCCAGGCGACCGGCTTCTAGTTCGGTGGCGTCTCGTGATTGTAGCGCCTTCTCGAGGCGATCTCGGAGGCGGTCGATTTCTTGTCTGTCGCTTGGGTTGCTGGTGCTGGTGCTCGGGCTGATTGCCGCCGATTGCTGTTGCAGTCGCAACCGCTCGACCTCCTTCAGCAGCTTCTCGTGCTTGTCTCTGGCCTTCTCCCGTTCAATGTGTGCGCGTTCCAGCTCGCTCCTCTGCTTCTCCTGACTTGCCAGCAGTTTGGCCACCTCGCCCTTCGACAGCTCCAGCTGCAGCGTGGTCTCGTGTAGCTTCGATTCGATATTCTGGATCTCAAGCTCGCGTTGCTCGAACTTGTCCTTGTACTTCTCGAATGACTCGGAGTCGTATTGCGACTTGCCTCGAATGGTCTCCAGCTCCATGAGGGTCTTGTCCAGTTTTTCGCGGAGCCTCTCGTTTTCCTCTTTGAGTCGTCTTGTCTCCCGGCCGTAGGTGTCTGTGTCGTTGAGTCGGCGCACCTCCGATTGGCTCTTCTCGTAGCGCTCGCGCATCTTCTCCAATTCGGTGACATAGTGACTGATCTCCTCCTTGGCGGATTCCAGGGATGCGTTCGACTTGCTGTGAGTATTGTGTGCCCTCTCCAGCTCGTAAGTGAGTCGCTCCACTTCGCTGTTGAGGTGCTCCTTCTCGCCTTGCGCTCGTCGCAGTTCGGTCTGGATCTTGTCGAACCTGTCGCGGTTGTGCTCCAGCTCCGACCTGGCGTTCTCCTCGCACTCCTTGGATCGACTCAGCTGCAGGGCTGCTCTGTCGCACGCCTCCTGCAGTCGTGTGCTCTCCTCCTGCAGCTTGCGCAGATCCTCACGCGCCTTCGACGCACTCAGCGCCGACCGCTCGGCCTCGACCTCCAATCGTGCTCGATCTGCCTCCGCTGTGTCGCAGCGTGATTGCAGACGATAGATCTCGTTTTGTGCTCTGTCGTACTTCTCCAGCATCTTTTCGAACTCCTTGTTCGACGTGTCCTTCTCATCGATCAGCTTCTGACTGGCGTACAGCGCCTTGTCCAGTTTCTCCTTGAGGATCTCCACCTCCGTCACGGCATCGTCACGCTCCATCTGGCACACACAGGTCACAGGTCAAATGATGAATGGTGGGGAATTTGCTGACACCGGCACTTACCTGAAGCTTCTGATGTAGTCCATGCGATTTCTCGTATCGCTCCTTAAGCACCTCGATATCGGTCTGCAGGGCCTCCTTGTCGCGTTGCGCCTTCATCAGCAGCGTCTGGGCGTTCTCGCCGCGCTCCTTGATCGTCTCCAGCTCGTCGGCCAGGGCGTCCCTTTCTTTCTGTATACGAGCAAGTGATATCTATATGTAAGTTAAGTTCTTGTTTGTACAACACAAAACACAACAACAACAACAACAACAACAGTACTTGTGTCTTATCCATTTTCTCCTTGATCCTCTCCAAGTCCAACGCAAGAAGTTCCCGTTCCTTTTGCATGCGTGCCGATTGTCCCAACGCCTTGTCCAATTGCGATTGCATATCATCGAATTCGAATGTCAGTTTTTCCTTTTCCAATACCAAACGACGATTTTCCGCTGTTCCCTTGTCCAGTCGTTCCTGCAGATGATCCACTTCGTTTTGGGCCTTGTCCAGTGAGTTTTGTAGCTTTTCCTGTTGCAATTGAGCCTTGCCGAGGGTGGCTTGGGTGCGTTCGAGTTCCTCTTTCACTTTGTCAACTTCAGCGAAGGCCTATTACACATTGAATGGGAGAAGAAAAAATAGATGAGAGGAGAGAGAGGAGGAGTAAGAGAGTACCTTGTCCCTTTCGGCGTGAATTCGTCCAACGCTGCCTTGTACCTTTTCGAGTTCTTGTCGGAAGCTTTCCTGTTCACCTTGAGCATTTTCCAGTTTCGCCTTTAGCCTATACACCTCGCCCTGACTCTTTTCGAGTTTCTCCTGCAGAGCTGTGGCCTCTTCGCGTGCCCTCTCCGCATCCGACTGCAATGAATGTCGCATAAAACAAAACAAAAAAAAATCGGAATTGGAATTTTTCATTTTATTCATTCGCTTTGTTCACGAACTTGGCATCACTACTAAGAAATAACTGATTTTTAGTTTTTTTTTTTGGTTTAAAACAAATCTTTAGCAAACTTGTGAAATCTACATTGCCAACATGAGTTATTAGCTAAAAGAACTACCATTTTACAAATTCAATGAGACATGACATCAATTTGCATTTTCCTGCTGAATGCTGATGATGGGTGAGTTCAGGGTGGCATATTTTTATTTTTTTTTTCATTAAAAAACCCAAGAAATTAAAAAACTCAACTGCAACACGTTATATTCAAGAAAATAACAAAAGAAAAAAGAAGCCAAAACATGTGCATAGCTTGTATGTATGTGGCATTGGATGCAACCATTTTGATGGCAGCACTCTTGGCGGTAGCGTCCAAGGCTATATTTGATGTATTTGATGTTGTTGATATTTCTGATTTGTTTGGTAGGTAACAAAAATAAATAAAAAAAGAAAAATAAGAACAACTAGGAACAAGTGATTGCATTTTAGCAGCGAAAAATTTCAAGAAAATTTGCGCCTAAGTACGATTTTTCTTCTTTTTTTACAGTCAAAAATTTTGGCCAGCAAATTCGGTTCGCTCTCATAGGCTCTGTACAATTATTCAGAACAGGCTGTGTCAATTCAAATTTGGTTTATCTCTTTTTCAGATTATTTAATGTATCGTTTTTTTGAAATGTAATGAGTTTGTTTGAAAAATACAAAAAAATAAATAAATATATAATTAGAAGGTAAAGTGAGTGAATCCAAG
This sequence comes from Eristalis intricaria, assembly GCA_964034865.1. Lineage (NCBI taxonomy): Eukaryota > Metazoa > Arthropoda > Insecta > Diptera > Syrphidae > Eristalis > Eristalis intricaria. The sequence goes on along the minus strand of OZ035877.1, from coordinate 58,235,222 downwards.
AAGATATCAAACCAAAATTTTTGTAAAAAGAAAAAAAGAAAAGAAATATTTCGAACGAAAGTAGGATTGTAAAACTTTGGATTTATTGTTTTGGTGTATTTTTTTTTGTTTTTTTTTTGATTTCTGGAAACAATTACTCACAAAACGTTGTTCTGTTTCGCCCTATAAAAATGAATGTCAGCGCGTCAGTTTTAAAATTGTTATTTCAAGAAAAAGAGACGTTATTTAAAAAATGTTTGTTTCTTAAATAAAAAAAAACTAATTTAACTGAAAACGGAAAAAATCCTATCAAAAGAAAGAATTTCCGCAGAAAACAAAAGAAGAAAGGAAAACAAAAACAACAAAAACAAAACATGTCATTGTGACCGAATTGCGTGTGTGTCAAAGAAAAATCGAGGCAACGGTAAAGTGCCAGCCGGCATTTCTTTGACAGCAAAACCGTCATCTGTTAATGTTTGTATGTGTATTGTTTTGGAAAGAATAAAAACAAAAACAACACAAATTTAGCATCAGGCCACACATTTAGAATGACCATCAACAGATATTCTTTTCAAGACTAAACCTAAAAAAAAAGCGAACTACAATAGTCTTATGCGGTACGTGTGCGTATGTGGTGTTGGGTATTTGGGTACAAACCTGAGTGACACGCAGTTCGGCTTGAGTGCGCCGCAGTTCGGCTGCGGCTTTGTCGGCGCGCTCTTGAGCTCTGTCCAACTCTTGGGATGTGTTCAGCGTGCTTCGGCCGAAGGTTGTCTGCGGGGGGGAAAAAAGAATACACGCCTAGTCAGTATTGGTGATCAAGCAGAGGGAGGCGGTAGATTTGCGATCTAAAAATTGTGTGTCTGAACTCGGCTTTAAGCAAGAGGTTACACAGTTGCGTTTTGCAAAAGAATGTTGGTCTACATCAAGCGGTTAAACATGAGGAATAACACAGGGTTTTGTTCGTGAACATGTTTATTTGCGAATGTCTGGATGTTGCTAGTGGGGTTAACTGTTGTCTGTGTTTAAACGACGAGTGGTGCCGTGAAATAATAACGTCGAATCTTGAAGTTCGGCATTATTTCGGTCGGCGTTATTTCACGGCACCCCGACGAGTATAGGCATTCTCGCGTTGGGCAAGCTGAAAGGAAAGCCTTTGTTGTTTCCTTCGTCTTGAGTCTTGAAAAGGAATCCGGACAAATTGCAAAAAGCGCTGACGTCGAATAGACTGACACGCACAAGTTGGGGTTGAGACCTTGTGATCTGATGGCAGACGGCTTTTGTTTAATTTTCATTCCTTGACCATCTTAAGCTCATCTTTGCATCGATGTGCCGGACAGTCTTTGGAGGTAATCCGGATGCACTTCAGTGAAAGCGACTAGACGGGCTCTGACAGAGTGGACAAGCTGAAAGGAATCGCAGCAGGTCTGGAGGCAGTCAGTCTTTGCTGTTTCCTTCGTCTTGAGTCTTGAAAAGTAATCCGGACAAATTTCAAAAAGCTATAACCTCGGATAAACAGACGCGCACAAGTTGACAGAGGCCTAAGTCGATTCGAGATCTGGTGGCAGTCGACTTTGGTTTAGTTTTCATTCCTTGATCGACTTAAGCTTTCAAAGTTTGTAAAAATAATCCGGATTGATGGACACTGACAGAGTGACGCGTTAAAAGATCCCTCACTCGATCTGAAGACAGGAGACTTTCATTTATTTTTCATTCCTTCTTAGTTTGCAAAAGTAATCCGGAAGGCGTACAGTGAAAGCTACGATACTGCCAAAGAGTGACGCTGAAGAATCTGACCTGAATCTGAAGACCAAATTTTTCATTCCTTGACCATCTTAAGCTCATCTTTGCATCGATGTGCCGGACAGTCTTTGGAGGTAATCCGGATGCACTGCAGTGAAAGCGACTAGACGGGCTCTGACAGAGTGTCGCGTTTGACAAGTTGAAAGGGACCTCAGCCGATCTTTCATTTATTTCTCGTTCTTTGATCATTTTAAGCTCATCTTAGCATCTATAATCCGGACAGACTATAGTAAGTGATGAACACGGACAGAGTGAGGCGTCCAATTTATGGGGACCTTTAGGGGCTTGGGGACCGGAATACATTCATCATTTCGTTGTTGTTCGTCCTTGAATCGTTGTCCCGGAGAGTCTTTGGAACAAATCCGGATGGGCTATTCCTAAACCAGATGAACCTGAACTCCCCAGGGAATCTGAATATGCCAGGCAAAAGATCGCACCAGCAAAAACGATTTCTTGGTCTGTCCGGATTAAAAAAAATCCATATTTGTCTGTTGCATCCATCTTTTGGACCATTTTTCCATGTTTCAATCGATAATTAGGGATGCGTATTATTTTAGAAACCTCCCATAGGCGGACAGTAACGGTCGCAGAACTCATATCCGGTTAAGGGAGTTGCGCGTCCTTGGGAAGGTGTAGAGCTTCAATTTAAAATCCACGGTCTTGAGAAATTTACCGCTCAAGAGTATTGGCTGCTTAAAAGAGTGTCCGTAATAGTAGCTTTCTTTGTATTTGTTTCGGAATGTCTGCAAGATTAATCCAGAAGGACTGTAGAAACTGATAAGAATTGGCGAATTGAAGCACCCAAGTTGAGAGGCACTTCAACCGACTTGGGGATCTATATATAGTCAGGAGAAGATCGCGGTTACTGGTTAAGGCTGTTGCTTAACGCAAACTGTAGGCCGGATTAAAATACCTGGTCCGTTGAATCCGGATTTTCGGTGACGGGTATTTTCATGTTTCTCTGGAAAGTCTCAAAATCTAGTTGGTTACAAAGCTTATTTCAGTTTTTTTTTCCGGAGCACCGTCGGCCATAATTCGGAGGAACTGCAGTTACTTCTGAGAAAGGACAGATTGACGAGTTAAGAGGCAACTCATTGGACTCGACAAACCGGGAAAAGATTACGCTGACTGGGGTCTTCTTAGTCCCCTCCGGATTGTAGTCCGGATTAAAAACAGACGTTCATCATTGTCGTTGAATTCAGCTTATAGTCACTGGCATTTTCATCTTTCGAAGGAGAGCCTCGAGATTGCGCTGCCTGTTGAGTCTTATTGGCTTTTCTCATACTGTTGTCCGGATTAGAAAACTAACGTTCATCCTTGACTGTTTTCGAGTTTCGACGGGAAGGCCGTTTAGCCGCCCATCTTAGTGATGTTTGTCCAATTCTCGATGGTCCTGGGCAGTTTCTGAAATATGGAGGTCGATGCAGAGCAAGAGCAATTCCGTGGGATGAGATTCGATGTCCCCAATGTCCGTGCGCAACCAGTGAACTCCTCTTTCATCGTAGACTTCATTGGACAGGAACCAGAAACTCGTCCTTTTACCAAGGATCGGGGATAAATAAATGCACAACACTAGGACTACATGAACATTTCCCAGAATGGACACATAATTTGTGTGAGTCACTTGGGCCCACCCAAAAACGCTACAAGGAATCTAGTGGAAAAATAAAATAATGAAATATACAATACACACCATACGGACTAGGCACCGGCGATTCCCAAAAAAAGCACGAGGACTCTATGCTAAGTGGAACATTCTAAGAGGGTACACCAAAATGCTATCCCCTTGTAAAAATACACTAGTACCTGGGATCTCTCCAGATCGTGTTTCAGCCGCTCGTTCTCCAGCTCCAGGCGGGCGATGCGCTGCTTGGTGGCTTCCCAATCGGCACAGCTGCGTCCCACCTCGCTGGTGGCCTTCTCGAGCTCAACCTTGGATTTGCCGAGTTCGCTCTGTGAAGCCTCCAGTTTGATCTCCAGACGTTCCTTCTCGGCGATTGCTCTGTCCAGGCGGGTGTTCAGTTTCTCGACTTCGCTCTCGGCCGCCCGCAGCTTGATCTTGTAGTCGGCCACCTCTCGTTCGTGCAGCTCACGCTCCTCCTGTTTGTCGGCCTCGGCGCGGTCTCTCTGCTCGCGGAGCAGCGCCATTTGCTTCTCCTTGTCGCCGATGGCCTCTTCGAGGCTTGTGAGTGCACCCTCGGAGCTGCTGTGGTGCGCCTGCATTGCCGCCAGCCGAGCCCGCGCCATGTCCACCTGGTTGTCCTTTTCCTTGAGCAGATCCTCAAGGTTTTCAATCTGAAAAAAAAGACAGAGACGGGAGTGAGGGGAGACATCCTCGACAGGGGGGATCCATGGACTTACCTTTCTCTGGAGGACATTGATTTTGCGGTCCTTAATATCCATGTGGTCCTTGAGCTCGGTCAACTCGCTGGTGAGGCGATTGCGCTCCTGCACCGTCTGCAGTGTGCCCTGTGTCTTCTTCTCTATGAGGCGGTTCTTCTCCTCGAGTCGGGCACGCAGCTCCTCCACGTCGGTCTGCAGCATGTTGTAGTGCTCCTCCTTCGCGCACAGTGACTCCTTCAGAACGGCTATGTGGCGCTGATAGTCCTGTTGGATTATCGAATTTTACCAAGAAAATTGAGCCGCGCAATCGGAATCATTCTCACCTGATGCTGCTCCTCGAGCGTCTTCATTTTGGCGGCCATCGCCATAATCTCTTGATCCCTTCTTTGTATTTCAAGACGGAATTCGTCCAACTAAACGGGTGGAGTTTGAAGTGTGAACGAGGGTTAATTACATGTTTCTTTTTGTTGGTTGTTTAGTTTTAGGATGGGATTTGATTGACTTTTTTTCATTTTCTTTTTCTTTTTTTTTTGTTCGAGAAACCAAAAACTATGCAGAGAGTATGGGTGAAGGAAGATAATTGCAAAGCTCAAAACGATATGATGAATAATGTATAGAGAGAGAGAGAAATAGAGAGGGACAGAGACACAAGACTGTCTTGAGTAAGTATGTACATCGGTGAACCTAACCGTGACCGCTAGATGCGATGATCTTTGTATTTTTGTTTGTTTTTGACTTGACCGTTCTGTTTGGCTGTTGTGTGTTATCTGTGTATGACAGATGATTTCTGTGAAACGAAAAAATGAAAGAAACCAAACGAAAGGTGAAATAAAAGAAGAGAAGAGTATAAAGTTGAGCAGTGAACGGCATGCAATGAACTGAAGAGGAGAATGTCAGCAAGAAAAGCGCAACCAATTTTTTTTTTTTGAATGATTAGATTCATTTTTTTTGTTTGTTGTTGCAACATGATCAGACACAGAAGATTGTTTAGATTTTGTTTTTTTTTTTTGTTAATGGAATATTGGTTACATTTTTTTAAACATTTTTTTTTTTGGTTTTTTAGTAAATTTTGCTTTTGTGTCACCCTTTCACTTGATTCACACAACTTGGAGAGAGACGTCAATCGAATGGCAGCTGACTGTGGGCATTTCGCTGAATAACGGTCAGGAGGCGGTGTTCAGTGATGACTCGACGCTATGGAATTGCTTCTTAATGTCTGTCAAAGTTTAAATTTTACCCAGAGGATCATTTTTGACAATGAATGTAGATGTTGAAGATGAACAAATTTTTCCATCAAGGAGTGATGCCTTGCATTTATTTTCAAGTGGCATAATTTAGTCTATTTTGTGGAAATGTCAAAAATGCTCCCGTGGATACTATTTTAACGTTGTTGACACACGGCCTATGGTCTCGGCGGCGTAAGTTTCCTAATTCTAATCTATTTTGTTCTATTATCTCCTTTGAGTTGAAAATGGCGACTTCCGGTTTGGAAAATTTGATCCACAATAAATTCCTAACTGAATGTGTGGTCTAAGTGGAACCAAAACTAAGTAGTTCTTCCATCAAAAAACCGAAGACCTGCATATTTATGGCAAACTGAGGGAGTTTTCAAAAAAATAAACTCAAAACTTAACCTTTCCTTCACCTACAACTAATCCTTACAACGAACTCTTGTATTTATTTCTGGAATAAGTCGCTAATTGTAAAACTACACGCATTGCTAACTCTCGCTGTGCTAAGGGATCTAGGTCTTGGGATGGTCTTGAGAATACCAGCTAATGGGAGTTTAAACCAATTTTGAGGCAGAACTTGTATAACCTACGAGTAAGGGAGGACCGAAATAGGCTTATACACTCAGTAGTTGATGCTTTTGGAATCCAATCTATGAATTTGAACGGTCACACGTTGCATCTACTCATTCAGCGGAATTTAATCGGAGTTGTGAATGCTAGGTGTGCTCTGGAAGGTCTGAGAACGTTCGTGAGGATTTCTAGGAGTAGGTGTCGTTGATTTGAGGATGATGACGGATTGAATGCGCCATTCTTTAACAGAGACAATAAACGAAATAAGTTTTATACCAATTTAGCTTTTTAATTCATTTAGACACTTTCCACAGTTTATGGGCATGTCAAACATTGAATCCAGTCTTCGAATTGGTTTTGGAGACTGAATGCAGCTACCAAAGAGAAGAAGTTGCTTTTGGTCACGACACAAGAGTAGCAGAGGATGTGTTCAGATGCATCTTCTTCCTCGCAGCAGAGAGGGAAGAAACATTCAGGTCGATTCTTCTCTTGCTTTGTTCATCATTTCTAATACGGAAGTGTGCCATCAACTGGAATTTCATTATTGCTACTTTAATGTTAGTTACAAGCACAGGATGTTGCTTTTAAATTGGCAACACTGTTTCTACGGATTGTCAATTTGACAGCTGAAAGTTGATTTGGAACCAGAACAACCCGTGCAAAGTACGCAAACTTATTTTGAAAACCAGAGTTCAGCAAGCTTAATACATATTATTAGTCAATCTTAACGTTCATCTGAGCCTCCACGATCCAACACTTGGCAAAGACCCGCCGCGCGAATACCCTGTATTCGATTTAGGCGTAGCTCTCTGTCATTTAATTTGGAAAGGTGATTTCGTAATTTCAGTTCTGCTGTCAGAGTGGCTGTGTTGAAAAATCCACTAGTTCAAGCAAGCAAGGGCTTGAATTTTAGCAAATTTGAAATGTGTTGAAATTGAAATTGTACAGTGACATCTGCGTATTGGATTGACAAGACTTTTAGAGTGCCTTTTTTCTGTTTTTTGTTTTTCTCGTTTGTGGCCAGGTTATTTAGTACGAAAGATGAAATAATACATCAAAAAGTTCGGTCAAGTTCTAAGATAGACAGGTGGTCAGCATACAGAGGTATTTGGGGGAGTATTTCTGGGGGATTTTCTTGGTGATACTATATATTAGCAAATTTCGGCAATCGGCCACTTTACAAGGTTGGCCAACTTGTCAGGTTTCCCTGTATGCATGAAGCCCCAGGAAAACTTGTGTGATTCGTAACACCAGATCTGTGTGCGGATGAATCTGACGTTTGAATCTAAAAAGGAAGACAAAATAAGATCTGTAATTTCGCTGTCCGATGGATGAAGGAATTTAATATTCTAATGCCTTATTTTTTGATTCGATTCAAATTTTGTGTGAAACCAAAAACAAAGAACTTGACAGAAAAATTTAAAAAACAATTAATTTTTGACATTTTACAATCCTTGGGTTGTTATGGGACAAATGACACACACATGTGTACAATTTGAAAAGACCAAAGTATTCTAGATAATATTGTATCATTCTAATAATAATAATAATATGGGTGGCGCTACAGTCCGAAGCGGACCAGGGCCTAGCTTCTCAGCAACAACTCGTGTTGTGCGTGATATTGTTCTTTCACGGGTGGAAGGGACCTACAATTTAATACCGACTCCGAACGGCGAATTTGAGAAGCTTTTTCTAGACAGGAATACTCTTGTCAGTGACTCGAAAGAGGTGGAGCCGTGAAAATATGAAAGGTGGTAAATTCGGGTATCGAACCTGGCACCTTCTTCGTAGGAGTTGACGCACTTACCCACTACGCCACGGCGACCCACTTTTTTTGTATCATTCTTCCACCCTTTTTTATCACTTTGATCTAAACACTTTTTTTTTGTCGATGGCCTTATCTGGGTAGAACTTTGTATTTTCGTGCATTAAGTAGTTTTTTTTTTGCGTATGGACAATTCAGCTCCGGCCCGAAGAGTCTTCGACTCCGAACCCCTGGGACAACGCAACAGAGGACGCCCGCGTTTAAGGAGGTGCACCCAGATGGAGTAGGACCTCAACCAACTTGCGAGCGACACTGGAGACAGCTAGCCAGAGACCGTGCTAGTTGGAGAGGCTTTTTGGTTGATGCCCAGGTCCACCCCGGACTGTAGCGCCAAATAAAGAAGAAGAAGTAGTTTTTTTTTCGAATTGAAACGAACTTAGCTTGAAAAGTAAACAAGTTTTTCTTGACTCTTGCTTAGAGGTGGGGGTAGGCAGTAGAGGCTTAAAAAAAACAACAATGTGTGGTGTTTTAACTTTCGTCAATCCCTATTGCATGTAATTCAATCCTTTTTTGCTATACTACTTCAGCACCTGTCCATAACTTCTAAGAATGACGAAAAGAACGCTTAGCAGCTTCAGAAGAAATGTCAGATATCAAAATTCATTAAGAAAAAAAAAAAACTGGCTATAATCTAGCAATGGAAATATCTAAGAATAGGGAACTAGGACACCAGTGGGTACTTCTAAGGTGTTGGCTAGTCCTTTGGCCAAGTGAAAGAAGGAGAGAAGCACAATGGATCCAAGCAGGATGTAAGTGGTCTCCATACCTAACCTAAATAGGCATTCTTACTTCATATTTCATGGAGAGAATATTTGAATCGTGACGAGGAAGAAGAAGTTAATTAAAACTCTGTTCTGGCTTTTGATGAGGGAAGAAATTGTTCCACCTCTGGGCAGGACAGAACTCCACGAATGACATCTTATTGGAGATCCGACGTAGAATTGCCCTTGGCAACCGATGCTACGTTGGTGTGTCAACGCTACTGGCTATTCATCAAAAGAAGGACCAAAACTCTTCTTCTGGCAGTTCTGCTGAATGGAGACGAAAGTGGGACGTTAGTCATAACAGCAGAGCTGATTTTTGGTGCCCTCTTGGTCGGATATATCGCCCGTCTACGAGGAAGGTGAATGTACAAGAAGACACAAAGAGTTGTGCTAAGATGAGGATGTAGACGGAAGGGAAAAATCGGTGAGGCTCGATTTGGCTCCGCCACATCTACCGCATGCACAACATGGTTCCAACAAAGAGGGTCTTCGGATCGAGTAGGAGACCATCTGGTTCGAGAAGGAGTGGAAGCAGAGAACCCATGACCACAATTGATGGAAGGCAGCATTTGCTTTAGTTAAGCTCGTCCATGATGGAACGAAATTTTCTTAAAATTTGACATAATCGGATGCTCCTCTCTGTCCGGAAGACGCGTTCAAAACGTAAGAGTATCTGACACTCCTCTTTATTATGGAAGGAAGGGGTCCTGTCTTCTTCGAAATTTAGATACTGACATGGACGTGTTTAGAGTGTCGAAGAAAAGGGTGCTTAGTGAAAACAGTATGTGTTACAAAATTGTAAAATAAATTCCTGTGCATACACATTGGCTCCTTGAAGGGAAACGGGTATTGAAGGAAATCCAAATCTACAAAAGCTGCATTTCAAGAACTCCTACATAGCTGTGCTCGAATGAGCGGATATGCCGGACATTTTTTTCACTTCTACCATTTTAACCTAGAAATTTTGAAAAATGATTCAGTGGAAAAACTAGTAAAATGCTTTCGGGGACGTGTCATTTTGGTCGATGTATGGAGTTTTCCTTTTCAAATGAGATCTGTTTTATATATTTAATAATTTATGTGAACTATTGAGAGTCCATTATGCTGAAATTTTAAGGACCTTCGACTTGACTTAGATCAAGCTTAGCTTTCTATCAATCACATTAAAACCCCATATGGAACTAACATTCGTTCGAACACTTTAACGACTCCCATAATAACCACCAAAGCTTCAGAGACCATGATCCACTTAGCACTTCAAAACTACAACTCTCCGGGGTAGACTCATAGTTCTCCGTGATGAAAACTTTAAACTGATGTGAATAAATAAAACCTAATGACACAATTCCAGATCCCTTGGTTGTGATGAAAACTCCGCATCTTCTTCCTCGGTCTAACGAGAAATTTGAAAGTTTTAACTCACATGATGGTACTTAACACTAAAAATCACGTAAATTGAAGAAACGCCGAGTTCAAAGACATTCACACACAGCCTGCGTTCGCACTTAAAATTTCTTAAAGGCACTGAAAGGTGATGACCGAGTGAATAGAGCGAGACTCCATCGCCCCCCCGGCTGTGTTTCTTATGACAACCTCAAACACTATGAATGAACTAACGTATCTAAATCCTACTTTATTGCTGCTACCAGTCCGTGTAATCACTTAAATTAAAAAAAAGGAAAACATTTGTATATATACATTTTTAATTTGCCTAAGTAAGCAATTAAAATATCACAAAACTAATTCTCATCGCTATAATGTAGGCCAAAAGCAAGACCAAGTCTCTCCATATGTATGCATCCATTGTGTGTGCATTGCATTGCACTGCTACTCTCGCCATACTTGACCCCTTTTTTTTTATTTGGATATTTGAGTGTAAGAAAAAAAATGAAATAAGAAATAAAGCTCCCATTGCCATGGCTCTGGCAAAATAAGCTCACAGTTTATTTGACTTTTGATACAAAGAAAAACAAAAAACAAATTAAGAGAAACAAAACTCAAGAAAAATGGAATGAATTTAATAATAAAAACACCGTCGTGGCAGACGAAAAAGAAAAAAAAAAGGTATCTCGGTGTGTTTATTATTGTGCTGACAAAATTACCGTCGCAGCAACCCCTTCAAAACGAGAATCTTCCAAAACCTCACAAAAAACAAGGGAAAATCAACTTAAAGATAAACCGAGAGGAAAAAAGGAAAAAAAAAAAAAAAACAGTACACAACCGACTCGTTGCCAATTGTAGTTTACGAGCTGTAGGAACATGTCAAAATGTGTGTCGTGACGAGACGAGATGCAATGTTGTTGATGGTGTTGTGTTTAAGATGTAACAAAATATATGTTTATTATATGGTAGTCCTCACGTAATGCCAATTGTGCTTGTTCGTAGGTGCCCCTTATTCCATTAACAATGAAAATGTAAATGAATGACATACACACACGCATACATTAAACAGGATACACAAAATAAATATACTTATAGAAAGAAAAGACAAAACGACACCACACACACACACACGCACACACAAAAATCTGCTTTGACATGTGGCAATTATACAAAAATGTACAAAAATATACTTTCTCTTTTTTTTTTGTTTTTTTTTTCGCTTTTTTTTAATAATGCAAAATAAGTTTATTAATCATTTAAAAGAATTATTAAATTGTTTTTTTGTTGTTGTTAATCTAAGTTATATAGTATGTATAAGAAGCTTAACAGTATACATAAGAATTTTTTATTTTTGTTCTCTTTGAGTTTATAATTAAAAATTTGCGGTTTCAGTTTTTTTGGTTTTTTTTTCAATTATTTTCTTTTGCTCTTATAATAAAATTAATCAGACTGAAAAGTTTATGAATACGAATAGTATATCGCTATAACTGTATTTTTTTTTCTTTGCTTAAACATTAAACTTATCAAATATAAGAGTTGCGTTTTGGTTTTATTTTTTTTTTTTGTTTTTCGTTTCTTTTATGCATTTCTTCACGAAGACCCTTAAAATATCTCACATGGGAAGAAAAGGAAAACAGAAAACACTTTTCGGGCATTTTAAAGAGAGAGAAAAAACGAACACATGGAATGTCTGTATAGTGAGACTCTTTAAGAGGCTATCTAAGAGCTAATTTCGAAATAACAGAAATAAAAGAAAAAATTTGTTTTTTAAAAACTTCGAAAGATTAAATATATATATATATCATATAGTAGGTAAATAATTAAATTGAGCTAACACAGACTTTGTTTATTTCGTTACTTTTTGACTTGCAGTTGCAGTTGAGCACACATAATGAACACGTCCCGTCAACAAAAATTTCGTTTCGTTTTCTTTTCAAAATACACAATTTTTTCTATTTATCTTATTGCATGCGTTTATATATATATATATATTTATGTATATATTTTTATTTAAGGCAAATTCAACCTAAAAACTATGTTTTTTTTCCTTTTTTTTATGTATATATATATATATATTTTTTTTATTTTTTTTTTCGGTTACAATCTTCAATTAATTGACTTTAATTTCGTTTTCAAAAATTTTCTATTCGTTTTCTTATTTGCTTCGTTTCTTTTTTCCCCCATATTTTTTCTTCTTCTGTTTTTGCTTTTTGTTTATTCTCGTGCCACTTGGTGTCGGTTTTTTTTTCTTGTATTTGAATGATGGTGGTGGTGTTTGTTTGTTTGTAATTGTTGGGGTAGTTATATGTAGTTAGGGGTGAGCTTTGAGTTATGGCAAAATGGTGTTGAGAGTACATAGTTTCTGCCCGTTTCTTATTTCTAACGTAAGCAAAACTATTCTGAGATGTAATTTCAGCTTCTTCAGAATCAAAGAAAAAACGAGAACAACAAGAAATGAAAAACAAGAGAAAGAAAAGGAAAAGTAAGAGTTAAGGGGGGCACTGGCCCTGAGTGAACTCTAGTTAAATAGTTTTACGTTTCCTTTTTATTTTTGTTTTGTTTTGTTTTTACTTGGGTTTCGGTTATGCATGGAGTATATTTTGTTTTCTCCATTCTGTAGAGTATATAGAGAGATTATAAGTTAATTTTGATAGTCATAATATATTTCCTAATCTACTGGTGTTTTTCTTCATTCTTCAGCAATTTTTTTCTTTTTGTTTCCTTCGTTTGAAGAGCATTTTATTTACGAGTATAAAGCAACTTGCGGCAGAACATGATGATGTTTCTTTTATATTTTTTTATTTTCTTTTCTTGGAGAAAAATCAAAAGCTACTTACTAAAAGGCGTAATATTTTATTTACATGTCCTTACACTTAAACAGTTTCGTTTTTTTTTCTTCTTATTTTCTGGTGTTTTGGTTAATTAAATTAATTATTTTGTTTTTTTTTTTGTTATTTTGAAAAATTAAGTCTTCAAAGTATTAGTTTCTTTTTTTGTTTTCTTTTTTTAAAAAAATGCCAACAAACACTCAAACATTTTGAAACGAGTTATAGTCTTGATAGAACATCAATAGTTGAACAAAGACAAAGACAAAAAAAAAAAAAACCGCATGCAAAGTCTTGAACACTGAGGTACAGAGATTTTGAAAGAAGGATAGAAAAAGATGAAGTCACAACAGTTATCGTAAATACTTGGAAGATTCTATGGATTTAACAAGAGAGAATACACGGCTGTAAAATCCGCGTCCCATACGTAATTCTGTTTCAGGTATCGAATAATGATAGAGTAGATTGTTTTTGGTTTTTTTTTGGAACAAGATTAACTTTCTAACGAACTGGAGAAAATTAAATCCTTACAAGGAACAACGAGAAGTGGAAGTGGAACTCATCGACGCGATAGAAATAGGATGAATGTGAATTGTGGTTTTTTTTTATTCGTGTCAGAAGCAGCGCAGGAATTGCTTTCAATTTGGGAATGCTTATGGCTTGTGGAAGGGTGTATTGGAAAGAGGTTTTTAACATTTTTTTTAAATTTCATAAGTGGGACCCCTGCTGCTACAAATGGCTTCTTGCTAAAATGCATGACTAGGATTGATTAGTTCAAGTTGTTGTCTGGAGAGTGCTGTCACCGTAAGGCCAACTTGAAAACATTATCTCCTACTCAAAATCCCTTCACGCTTGTGAGGAAGCAGTTAGGTTGACTAAAACTGAATGGTTGAAAAACGACGTCCCCAAGTGGCGATTGGAGAAGGATGCTTGAGCAAGGAACCACCTCAGAAAACAAGACAAAGTGAACCTCGCCTCTACTCTAGTCGCCACGTCCGGGCAACACAAGACCTTATTCATCATTCATTGGTTCGTGGTAATTCGAGCATCTGATTTAGAATACTCGTATGAAATTGTTTCACTTGCTCTCCCTAAATCCTCATGTAGTTGGCTAGGGAGCACAATTGTCATGTAAGACCTCTAAACTGTCTAGGCTCTAGGGTTCACTTCTTTCGAGTCACTGAAACGCCCAGGGCCGTTACCCAGGTCAGGTTAAGTTACTCGTGTTATGCGTGCTATAGGCCTCGGAAGATTGGAAAGGACCTACAGTTTTTATGCCGACTCTGAACGGCCAAGTTTGAGAAGCTTTTCCTAAACAGTTATCACTCTTTTAGCATTGAAAGAGCTAGTACCCTGAAAGTTATTTTTGCTCGTACCGGTCAGGATTCGAACTCAGGCAGCGAGGTTAAGTTGCATAGGGGTCGACGCACGTACCCACGACGACGACGAAGACCTCTCAAACGGGTGTGATTCCTTCGCAATGGGTCTAGATTCAAGGGTCTACCTCTCCCGTGTCACTGACAAAGTTCAAAAAGTATACCTGTTCAAGAAAATGATATTAAAAGTTCGCATTTGGGAATCTGTATGCCCCCTTCTCTCGGACGACAGTAGGAGTCGCTGCAGAGGCCTGGCGCAGATCCACCTTGGACTGTAGCCCATATTATTATAGTCGATATATTTCTCATGTAAAGCCTCTCAAACATTGTCACCCGATGATGGTGTACGGGGTCAGGTCCAACAGTCTGCTCGAAGATATGGAAGAAGAGAAAAACTACGATGGCGGCTTAAGTTTGTTAGATTTTATTGAATTCATTTTTGTTCTCAGAATGGTTCAACTTGAAGGTACTGGCTATGGTTTTGTGGTCAAGCTACTGTCGTTTCGAAAAATGTCCGACGTAGACATTTAAACCAGTTTTGAAAATGAATCGAACTGACTTTTCAGATTATTATAGATGAAAACGTCAGAAAACCCTCCGAAGGACACCCAATTTTTGAACAAAGACGATCTTTTATTGATCTTTATCTGTGCAGTGCCAAATGCACACGGAGAACCTGGAAAAAACTCATTCTCGATGTGAATTGGCAACTAGTTTGCTTTGAATCAATCCCTATTTAATCAAATGATGACGCTACTGGTTGAAAACTCCTTTGCGATTTACATTTGTGCTTATTTATTTTCCTATTAATTTCAGTTTCTAATTGCTCCTACTGTTGCTGGTTTAGCATTTTTCTCTGGTCGTTCTGTGGAATGCTGCAAACAAATGTTTCTGAAAATTGTTTTCATGGTATGAGTCAAAAGCTTCTTACTCTGAACGAACTACAGATTTTGATTGATTTCGTTTCTTCGTGTGGAGTCAAGTCAACGTTGAGTCCGTGACTGGTCTATAACCCAAATTGCCAACCAGTTAAGTTTTTCTCAGTTTCTCTGTGTGTATCGGGCCTAAATATTATGGCGCGGTCACCCAAGCAACAGGGCTTTGAACAATCACTAAGACGATAAGATTTGAATCCCCTCACAACCTCACAACCGGATTAAGAAACTAATACCTGCATGGTAGTACAATAAGAGGTACCTAATCCACCGCTACCGACGTACCTAACCTTGTGCACATATGTAAGTTTTGCCACAATTGCAGTGGCCAAATTTAGTTCGCATTAGAAATATTCGTCATGGTCGTCTTAAAGGGAGGCGACTGTATGTGATCTCAAATTACTCATTTAACACATGATACATTTAATTTTAAGAAGTGCAATTTTCAGTCTAGTTTCCAATCTGGACTA
The DNA here is from genome assembly GCA_964034865.1 of Eristalis intricaria. Taxonomy (NCBI): domain Eukaryota; kingdom Metazoa; phylum Arthropoda; class Insecta; order Diptera; family Syrphidae; genus Eristalis; species Eristalis intricaria. Next base: position 58,219,717 of record OZ035877.1, on the reverse strand, counting down.
GAAGAGCAATCTTAAGTCAATCTGAGTCTTCCCTTATGATGAGGACATACTTTACAAGCTTATGGGTTGACAATGTTCTTGCGCTAGAAACGTCCAATTTGCACAAAACTGCTTGGTTGTCATCATTTTATCATGTTTAAAAATGTTCAAAAAGTCTTCCTGTTCCATCCAAACGTTTGAGATTTGAAGGAAGTAGATGATGTTTGTCACACTCGAACACTACTAACAAATTATTCCATTTTATTAACAAAATTCGCGCTCTGTGAACAAGGACCTACTGCCAAAAAATTACAAAAGTTGGTGCAAAATTTCGGCACAATTTGAAACTATTGAACATCAAGCAAACTATTCTCCACAGACGTAAAAACGAAAATAGTGCTGCTGTATGCTCCAGTGTTAATTAGAGCCCTTGATACCCTCGTATCGGGTAACTACCCGGGTACCCAGGTAGCACATTTTTCGGTTATTACTCGGGTACCCGTAAATTTAGGTGTACCCGTAAATTTAGACGAAATCAGTCTAAATTATCAGCTTTTAGCAATGAATTCAAATGGAGTTCGTACTCAGTGAATGCTAAAAGGACTTTATACTTATAGGACGCATGTTTTCATCGCTGATGTCTCTTTTTTCGCTGTGCTATAATATTCACCAATAAAAGTGTACAATTTGTCTATTGACTTAGAGCATTTGTTGCCGGTGGCGGACAATGCCTGATACCCGTCAACTTGGCTATTACCCGTATTACCCGTGTAATCGGGTAATTGTCGAGACGGGTATTACCTGTGTGAGATCAGGGGCATTCGTGTTAATGAAGACCGTGACTTGTCCATTATTCGTGGTTTGCAGCTATTGATATTGTGTTACTTGAATATGTGGAAGTTTTCACGGAAGAATCACGGTCTTAACTTTTACAAGATGCAGCTCTCTAAAGAATTGGAATCGAACCGGACCTTATTTTTTTATCAAAAAATTGGTTGAAGGAGTTTGGCGAAATCAGTGTCACCTTCAATAATTTGGAACTAAAAATTGGATGAGCCGCATGAATCACTTAACTCTTTGTTTCCGGAGGTGTACATTTAAAAAAAAAAGGTTTTTTGTGATAGAAATGCACTTGGTTTTACCATTAAACCACTAGAAACATAGAGAATAAACGTTAAGTGTATGGTTTCACTGCGAAAGCATTAAGAAGCAAGGGGTCCTGGTGAAGCATTAGACAAGGTCCTTGATTAGGCAAAGGACTAAATTAATTCCTTGACCCAACATAGTAAGACACACTCGCATATACATGTGGAGTTAGAAGGGACAATCAATATCTGACAGAAATCTGAACTGGAAAAGGCGCTTTGCAACATCCGGACACACTCCATGAAATTGTTAAGTTTCCAGTTTTGAAGACGAAACTTAAAGTCACGAAATACACTTTCGCCAGCCACTGAATGAATCTCATAAGTCCTAAGTCATCAACTCCTTTCCAGAGGATATTCAAAGTAATTTCGAAACAAGGTTTGATAGGATCTTGCTTTGGTTAGAATGGGGTCATGGATTAGTGTGCGTGTCGCATTGGATTGCTTGTACCAATGGTGAGGAAAATGGGACGTAAGGCATTAAAATCTTACTTATATCTCGTGAAAGTTATGTTGCAATAAATTTGATGAAGGACACAATGAATAAAATACTCCGAAGACAACCGGATGTTATAAATGTACGAGTTCACGACGGACTTGGGCCAGATATGGAGACAATTATTTAACTCCTGCCAGTGGACTAACCGGACATTCATTTCATGGAATTTGCTGGTGTATTTGAAAAATAAGGCAATATGCCTAGTTTCATCATTGAATGTCAAAAAATCATCCTTTGTTGTGAACGAGGGTTATTTTCATTTCCCCACTGTAGTTGATTATCACCCGTTGTAGTTCATATCCGGTTTGGGCCTACTCTTAACAGACATCAATCGATGCGACCATTCACAAGTTAATTTAGAAAATTTAAGGGTAGACACATTTTCTTGACCATTCTGCTCTGTTTCATTGTTAGTTTCTTCAGATAGATCCTGATATGATCATCAAATCATCGGAAAAGGAGTCAACTACGCCACAAGTTTCTTAAAATTGGATTCCCAGACAGCTGAAATCGTTGAATTGCAGACGGCAATAGGTAAAGGAAACTGGAATGATAAATGTGCTCAGTTTCATTTCCACTTGAACGATTTTAAACAGTCGCCGAGTGGATTCTGCCACGCCCTCTTGAATGTTGCTGTACGCCCTGTTGTACGAAAACAAGGTGTCCACAAAGTGCTTGTTTCGATTCCCGAAAATCTTGAGCGATTATTTGCTTTCCAAGAGAATCACGTTACTTATCAAAATTGCAGTCAATCATGTCAAAATTATAAGGGAACTTGACGATCTGTTAAGAGCCAAACATCGACTTTGCTTATGTCATTACTCCATCTTATGTCAAAATCTAACGAAAAGTAGCCATAAGGAAAGTTGAATTTCAAAGTGCCCACAACTGTTTTGAGAGATTGGAAACTTGACATTTAAGCACGCTCTTAATCAGAAAGAAAGCCTTATAGAGATAGCCGACTTCCACGACTCTTGGCCCTTAAAGCGGTTTCTTTGACCAAACGGACCAAACAGAGAAAATCATGATTAACTTTGAAAAAATCGTGATTATGTGTCAAATGGTCCCGCAGATTTCTAGATATGGAACCATTGTGAATGAATTTATCCAGGGGTTTATTTCTGTGCTTAACAAACCTAACGAAGTCTAACGCTCAAATCTGAACGAACTTATCGAAAGAGAGAAGGGTCCATTATAGCAATAGTGTATAGTTTCCGTGTATTCGATAATTTTTTTAAATTGACATTATGTGTCATTGGTACAAGCTGCGGCTCAAAATAGACATGTCAATACTTAGCCCAGTGCACACTTGCGTTATTTTGACGCTGCGATGCCGCAATAGTTGAATGCACACATGCGGGTTCTTCTCGCAGGACTCAATCTGCAGTTCGCGATTGGCCTGCAGGAATGGAGGTTTATAAAAGGAAATGAGTAATTTTCGCTTACCTAGTGCGAAAAAACTTAATGTTCTCAAAAAGAAACGACGTTATTGGGAACATCCCTTTGTTGTTCATCGGCTAAGAAAATTAAAATTTTATTTTGCCGGTCAAGGTATGCCTCGAAAGCAACGCTACATATTTCTGGAATGGATAAATAATTCTATATCAAATTCTTCCATGTCTGACGTCTTTTTTTCGCAATGACGCATGTATGCACTGATCAATAACAATCAACGTACTGAAAGATATAACCGCGTTTGCGGTGACGCAGCTGTCTCGCCGAAACCTGCGAGCCAAAGAATGACGCGCAAGGCCGTAGCGTCATCGCACATATGTGTACACCACTTAATTTACTTATGATTACTGTAAGACGTAAATGCGGTGACGCTGCGGCACCGCGCGTTACGTATGCACCGGGACTAATAATAATTTGGGCGGCTCGAAAGTCCAAGGTGGACCTGGGCCTAGCTTCTACAGCAACCTTGCGGTGATCGTGCTCATCACTAGTGGAAGGGACGTACAACTTTATGGCGACTCCGAACGGCGAAGTTTGAAAGGCGTTTTTTAGACTCTTTGAGCATTGCCAGCGACTCAAAAGAGGTGGGCCGTGAATAACGAAATGTGGTAAATTCAAGGATCGACTCTGGCACCCCCCTCTTAGGAGTCGACGCAAGAATCTACAACGCCACGGCGACCACACAAGACGAAGTTCAATAAACCTGATGCTGATCAGAATAGATGATCTAGACACACTGCACATACTTCAGTGTGTCTAGACCATCTGGATCTGGGTCTGGATGATGCCATTTGCGGGGTCTGGAAAACACTTTAGGGAACGTTTTTTTAATCATCATCTTCTTGCCGCTGAACGGATGTTAACACTCACCAGAGATCAGCAGGCCATAAGAACACACCAGGAGTTATGCCCAAGCGTAACCAAGCTAGTTTTTGGACTTGATTTAGCCACCTAGTGCTGGGTCTGCTTAGCGGTCGCCTCTCTGATGGAATCACATTCAACGCACGCCTTGGGAGTCGTGATGATGAGGACATTCGTCCAACGTGACCAAACCATGGAAGCATAGCCCTTTTCATTCAAAGAAGCTGCTGCCCCTTTTCCGTCTTTCTCACTATATCTCGGCGAGTGATTCCGAGGTTTCTCTCTCTAAAATCTCAAATGTGAGCGAAATGAAGAAATGAATTCCGTCCTCAAAAATGCAGCTTTCTACTCAGATTCTGCAGTCATTACGCGCAGAGGACTGTTCAAACATTTATTTTTCAAATATTCAGACAGATGCGGCAGGACTGCAACTAAGTCTTTGGCTGCAAACACAAATTTAAAATAAATAGTTTTTTTTTTGGCACAGTTGCATAAACGGAAGCAACGGAAAAGAAAACGTCCCTGTTTGGAAATAATTATTGTGTGAAAATAGGGAGTTCTAGCTGCCAAGACTGGACTCCGAGCTAGAGGACAATCCATTGAAACAGAGGTGACGCTAGATGCTAGCTAACTAGCTTTTTGGTTGAAGTACGAGTCCCATTTGTTTTGCAGCGCCAAGAAGTCCATAAAGGTGCTGCGACTGACTTAAACCGTGACTGAATGGAAGCTCAAATAAGCACCCTCAGTCAGTGGAACATGGTTGAATGAAACTTTATTCGCCACCTCTGTCTACATAAATTCTCTAATCAAAGCGGAACAAATTCGAGTGTTGTCTAGTTCATATTTTGAGTCAACAATATCAGGTCTTTCCCTTTTGGCATTGCTTTTTTGATGTTCTATTTTTTTGAAGGCTTCGAGAAGGGCTTGAAAAAGCAACGGTTCCGTAAAAACATCGTGCTCCAGTGAAGATGATTTGGCATTTCGGCATACATTCAAGACAGGCGTTGGCTTTGATTTTTGTGACCATTGTAGCTCATTGAGGACAATCTCCTAGCTTCTACGGAGAAGAAGGGCTCGTTTTTTGAGTATGGAAGGATGAGCTGTTGTTTATCGAAATGAGAAAGAGAGGAAGACGATTGTATAGAAAGCTGATGACTGGGAACATAGCCACATCGACCATGTCAAGATCAAATGTGTGAAGAACTGTGAGGTGTCATATCTTTAAGACTGTTCCTGAGCCTCTTGAGATTTTGTGAAGCAGACATAAAGTACAGAGAGACAGTTGACTTCACAGCTGATGGACCCTTGTCCGTCGATGAAATTGAGAGATCGTTTGACACGACATGAAATAATAAAAATGTCATTCTCTGATGCAAAACGACATAAAAAGCGCTGTCAAAAAATTGTATGGTGCAAGAGGCTCCATACCTGTGGCAAAAGGGAAAGCCCGCGTTTAAAATGGCTCACGATCAGGGACTCCAGCTAACGTGGCGACACTGGAGGCAGCTAGCCAGAGATTGTTCTAGTGGGAGAGGCTTGTTGGTTGAGGCCCAGGTCCCCTCCGGACTGTAGCGCCAATTAAAAAAGAAGAAGAGATTTAGAAGTCCGGTCTCTATACTACTTCATCCATCTAGATATTTCAAAAGTCGTAATAAGTCTGAAAGGGAGTTTGCGTGACGACCTAAAAACTTACTGCAGTCCCAAAAGACATCAGCTTAAATGGGTGAAGTTCCAAAGACTGCTTTGCTGATGTGATTTTGACTTCAATGGTAGTTAGTGTATAAGTGAATGGTAAAGACTTCAAAGTGACTTCAGTGAACAATGACAATGACTTGCATCAAATTGACTTCATTGACGACTTAAGAAAGAATGGTGGTTTCTGTGTTGAACACTTATCCACCGAACCGAAACTGGGATGTTCGGATTAACGTTTACTAAAACCTCAATAGGCCGTTCCCACCGAGGTTGAAGTGGTTTCGCTCTCAATTCTCGAGTCATTCGCTCGCAATGTATAAGTGCCTGCCCACAAATGAAGTACTACAGAGATAGCCGACTTCACAGCTGATTGCCCCCTAGTCCATCGACGAATTTGAGTACTTTTTTGACAGATATTCATGAATTTTTGACGGTTATTCACGAAATAGCGTAAATGTCGTTCCCTGATTGGTCAATTTGGTTTAAGAGAATGTCATAAAGACAGTTGTCAAAAAATTTGAAGCGGCAAGAGGGGTAGAAGTCGGGCGTCTATGTAAAACTTAATTTCTGTGACTGCCAAAATAATTTTCATTCGCTCTCAATTTTTAAGGAACACCTGTCTGTTGACAATTTTTAAAGAACAGCTGTCTGTTGACATGTTTACAATCAACAGAGGGATAGTGCGAAATGAGAAGAATCCGTCCCAGTAGCAAGATCTTTTTCTTCTTTCAATAAATAAAGGACTCAAGGGTAGCTCGGTGCTGTGGTGGATTGTAGTTTGAGTTGATTACTCTCGTTCCAACTATTCCTGGGTATGGTTGTAAAACCGAGTTTGCTCAACATGAGGTGCTTTCATAATTTTGTTATTCGGTTCAAAAATCAGTTTTACTATAGTGTGACAACACCAGCAAATAATAATAATAATAATATGGATGGCGCGGCAGTCCGAGGCGGACCTGGGCCTAGCTTCTCAGCAACAACTCGTGTTGTGCGTGATATTGTTCTTTCACGCGTGGAAGGGACCTACAGTTTAATGCCGACTCCGAACGGCGAAGTTGAGAAGCTTTTTCTAGATAGGAATACTCTTTGAGCATTGTGAGTGATTCGAAAGAGATGGAGCCGTGAATTATCAAAGGTGGTAAATTCGGGTATCGAACCTGGCACCCTCTGCGCAGGAGTCGACGCACTAATCCACTACGCCACGGCGACCCATAATTTTGTTATTCGGTTCAAAAATCTGTTTTACAATAGTGTGAGAACACCAGCAACTAGAAAGAGATAGAATGAGAAGATGACCAACAAAATGACAAAAATGAATTGAAGTTCACTCTGTAGGCTCGTTCAGTTTGACAACCTCTCATGGTTTGATGAACTCATAGAGGTTTCAGTTAGATTTCGCCGAAAGTGCGAAGTTTCGAAACCGAAAATGTACTTTGGAAGAAAATTTCATCCGTCGGGAAATTAGCATTAGTCCCAAAGTTAATTGCAACAACCTAGGTATAGTGAATCCTCTCTATAGCGGACATCAGCGGCACCATCATGACTGTCCGATATGAAGGGGTATCCGTGCTAAAGAAGTTGAAATTCGTGAATTCCTTCATGCCGAGACTAGGGCGAATTGTCCGAAAAGAGAGGTGTCCCTTATAGATTGGTGTCCGTAAGGAGAAGTTTCCCTGTATCAAGTCAATTGATGTTTTAAATTCGATGGATTGGAGACTTTACAACTTTGCTGGACAAATGAGAATCAACAGACGAATGCAATGCAAAGACTACTCGCGACCATTTTGTAGAGTGTAAAGTCGTTCGACTGGACCAACTATGAATCTTCGTCTTAACTTGAAAACGAAAGCAGTCACATTTTTGACCCCTCAATTTGAAGACATCCCAAAAAGAATACGAGGAGTCACTTAATAAGGTTTTGAGCCAAAACGAAAAACAAAAGAGATGAGAATTGACTCAGGAAACAATCAGCAGGAACCAGAGCAGGTGCACCAATTCCAATACCTCGGAAACATCGTGTCTAAAAAGGCGGCAGAGACGAAGATCTAACCAGTAGGCTAAGGAAGCCCAAAGGAACTTTTGTTGAACTGACACTAGCTCGGCAATCGAATAAGGAGAAACACCATTCCAAACTTGCAAAATCCGTGCACCTTAATGGCTGCCAGACGGTAACTAACTGGAGCCTATAAATAAATGTCTCCGCAAAATTTTTACCACATATTGGCCACAAAGAATAACGCACGAAGATCTACCGACAAGACGAGATGATAACCCTCTTGGAGATGCCATCAAGAAAAGGAAGTGTGGGTGGATACGACACACCCTGCGAAGACCACACGACAGCATCTACCGTCAAGCCCTAGAGTAGATCCCCCAAGGAAGCAGAAAAATAGGCAGGTTTAAGATCACTTGGAAGAGATTCGTTGAAAAGGGAATAAATGAGGAAGGCAAGAACTGGGGAGAAATAAAGCAGATGGCCCAGTACAGTGATTTGAATTGAAGAACTATAATATGGGGTATAAAGGGTATCAGAGCACCTGCCTTGGCTTGCATATCAGCATTTTCATTACCTTCATGGTTCTCATGTCATGGCTCAATCGGTTTAAGTTTCTTGTTCCCTGCCAGTGTACGGCCGAGATCTTTTGATGCGGCTCTACGTCCTCTATGGGAATTAAGTCAAGTCAGGTTAAGAGCCAAAATCAATCGAAACTGTTCATAGCTCATACATACATCGACTGAAAGCCGTGCTAAGCTGGACAATGGCCTTCAGCAGGAATGGATGGACTAGGGATTGATGTCAAGAAGAGCCTCGGGAAGGCACAGTTTCAGGAAGCTTCCCTTTTTAATCCCTCTTCTCGAATATTTGACATTTCCAGAAGCATCACTGGTTAAGCCCGGGAAGTCAGTCCGGAGCTTCATTTGAGAAACAAAGGTCCGATTTTATTGTTTAAGCCTTAAACTATCTGAAACAGGAACTTTCCTCGTCGATGACTTTTGAACGCTTGGTTGGTCTAGGTTTTAACTAGGCTAGCTTGGCTGGTATCCCTAATCAATTTTTGCTCAATAGCGGGCTCATGTTTAATTCCGTTTAAAATATTCTTTTCAAGAATATCTGTGGGGCTACAGTCCACAGATCTCACGAGTGAAGGGGACCTACAGTTCTACGCTGACTCCGAGCGGCGAATTTTGACATGCTTTCTGAGCATTATCAGTGAGTCGAAAGAGGTGAAGGTGTGGACTGTGACAATTGTTCGTTGCAACGGGAATGAAACCAAGAGGCTTATCATAGGAGTAGGTGTGCATATCGAACCTAGAGGTCGAGCATAGGAGTGGACATAGGCATCCACTCTGATTGGGCGGTCACTCCTTTCTGAGGTAAGAACTTCCACAATTCGTGTTGACACGGCATCTCGTGAAGTCAGTCTATGGGCATCGACTTAAATTTTACATTTTAAATTCAGTGCATCCATTGTGCCAACAGACATCGATTCAAATTTCCACAGGGAAGCAGTGCCTTCCAAGCAGCAGTCCCCCTTGACTGCCTCCTCATCGCGATGACGCCGCCATCCTCCTAAGAGCACCATACATCCCAAAGACCTTGATTTCCTTTCATTGTTCAAGTCACCCTCAAGCATGCGATATCTTTCGGATTTCTTCACTTCGCCCTACATTTCCGCTGGAATGAGGAACAAAAAAGTGATGGGATTTTCGTCGGGCGCCACGGCATTCTTTTGCCCTCGATAAGTGGATGCCCGTCCACAAAACGGTTGTCCTTCAACGAAATTCTCTGGAATCATCACTCAGCGCCCTGCACTAAACATTTGAAAAGTTTTCCAAACGAAACACGACTTTCGTTGCGATGTTTTGCGGCGCAATCCATTCGCCATTAATCTTGCAGCCTTAAGTTGTCCTTGCGAACGATATGAAAGTTTTTATTCTTCCAAAACTAAATGCCCAAAAGAGACGAGAGAGGGGGAGAGAGGGAGATAATCCGAATCGTGCCGCTTTAACCATTCCCTGAGTGGAAGCACATTAAACGTTACAGCACACGCGAGTTGACATTTGCCAACAAAACCTGGTCTCCCAATGGGAGTGGAGACTTCTCGGGACTAGACAGATGAGTGCAGAGATGCTGACGGCACCAGGATGCATGCATTCTTTCTTAAAAATTTAATGCGTGGCGAGTTGTCCCGAGACCGCACACATCTTTCACAGAATTCAAATATTTTCCCTCACAGCGAGCAAGGACAAGGAAGGAAGCAAAGGAATCGAGCATGAGTGCGCTTCAGGGGGAAGTACTCTATTTTATTCATTTCTTCTTCCACCTCCTTTGGGGGTGCTGCTGCTGCTTCTGACACACAGGCGAACACAATTCCAACCACACAGAGGCGAAAACAAAAAGTCCCTATATCTCTAGCTAGGCACTGAAGTCATCATTTCCGGAAATCACCGGATCCTTCCTGGTTTGACACGGCAGACAAATGATTTGATTGGTGTACAGTGAGGCCTGCGGTCGTTCGGAACCTCGGTTGGGTGGGTGGGGTGCCAATGGTTGGTGGGTGGTGGGTGGTGGGTGGTGATTGAAGTAAAAGACTATCCTTACACTCTAGACTAGGTTTTCAAAATTTGGCAACTACGAATGTGAATACAAACATCACCATGTCTCGGCCTCAGTCAAATTTGGGTGGTGGTGGTGGTGGTTGTGTGGAGTGTTGGGTGGAAAGGAGCTACACAACTTTTAGCACTTGCACGCGAGCGAGAGAGAGAGAGAGTGGGTGGTGGAACGCCCTCTGTTGGTGATGGCGTACTAAATGTCCTCGTACTCAACCTCGTATCTGCGTATCTATTCAATTGGAACAAACGAAAAAATAACACAAAACGAAAACAAATGTCTACACACGCCGACCCTAGATTGTGCATATAACGGTGTTCATAACGATTCTCTGTTTGAATTTATATATATATTTTTTTGTAATTATTTTTTTTGTTTGTGGTTTAGTTTAGTTTAAGAATCTATCGAAAGCGTATCTACGTCAAATTTAAAACTTACTTGTCTTTTATTCTCAGGTGGTTTATTGTAATCTAAATCTAGTTTCGAGTATGGCGGTACATGATATAATGTGGATGATTGAGGTGGTGGGTGATGGAGGTGATGATGTTGCGATGAATGCATGTGATCGTAGCCGCCGCCCCCGCTGCCGCCGCCGCCGCCGCCGCCGCTGCCGCTGACACCACCAACGCCCGCACTGCCGACAGCACCGGTGGATGTGGTTCCCAGTGCGGGGCCGGGGCCGGTTATATGCTGAAGCTGCTGCTGAATGTGATAGGGATGATGCTGAGGCAGCATTTGATGCTGAATTTGCTGGTGCAGCGTACTGCCACCGGTTGCAGTGCCATACTGCGACTGCTGGTGCTGCTGCTGCTGACTGCCGCCGGGATAGCCAAGGTTGTAGGTGTGATGCAGCGGATGTTGCTGCTGCTGCTGCTGTTGCAGTTGCTGGTGATAGGACTGTGATATTGATGATAATGGATACGGATATTGATGTTGATGATGATGTTGGTGGTGGTTGTATTGTGAAGAGAGTGCGGGATTTGAGGCGTGAAACGAATGCATTAGATTGCGTTGCTGACCAAGCAGCGAGCCGGACTGCTGGTATGACGGTGCTGTTGGTGGCTGTAGTGTGGCTGTTGGCTGATTTGTCTGTGAGAGGTATGAGCTTGGTGTGATGTGTGGTGGTAGCTGTTGTTGGTAATTACTACTAGTCAAATTGTAAATAGGATAGTTCAGCTGTGTCGATGACAGTGCTGGCCTAAGTCTTGAGTACTGTTGCTGTTGCTGGTATGCCGCTGCTGCTGCTGCTGCTGCCGCCGCCGCTGCCGCATTCGATTTATCATACTGGCTCGAGTACTGTTGAAAGTACATGTTCGGCTGCGATGAGAAACTGGTTGACATTTGCATCAGATTATCATTCAGATACGGTGATGTATCGCCCAAATTCAATTGCGGATAGCTAGACACTGGTCGGCCATATTGATTGCCCAATCGTTGCGGATTCAAATTGAGTATCTGCGATGAGCGTGATATCGATTTATTAGCCTCATTCAAGAGATTCGCTATATTTGTGGCCGATTGATTTTGTGTCGTTGAATAATTATAGAATTCATTCATGGCCGTTGCCGATGGTATACCACCGATGCTATAGCGTCTGCGACGTGCCATTGGCGGTGATGTTGCACCACCACACGGACCAACGAAGCAGCTCATCGATGCTCCAGTGATGGGATCATAGGATAGCCCGGTTGGTGGCGATGCCCCATACATGTCTAACGGTGATGGGCAATAGTATTGGCCAAGTATGTCGGGCAGTGGTGGACTTCCCGTCGGGTTGTTGAAATTATACATCTGAAATTTACGATTCAAAAATTGGGTTGCTTTGCGGTTCAAAAGGCGCTCCGTGTTTTTTTTTTTCTAGTTAAATCTGTTTTTATATTATTTTTTTTTTTTTTTTGTTTTTTTTTGTTATCTACTTATATATGCTTTTTTTTAAGGTAACCAACAAAAATTAACATCGCTTGCACTATATATAGTATAAACATCACCAAAGTAGATTTTGCCCGAACACTTACGGACTATTGGCCCCATAATTTTTTTTGTTTTTTTTTAAGTTTTGTTTTTTTTTTTGATTATATTTTATACATTTTGCATTTATGAAGTATACTTTTTTAAACCAAACAATTTATTTGAGAAAGTTTTTTTTTTTTTAAAGTCGCTTTCATTTCTGTTATTTTTTGTTATGCGCCTGTGGCCCTCAAAACTTTGTGTTTCATTACAATAATTTAGCTTCTTAAGTGATTAACTTGATTTAGCGGGTAAGTACGACATTTTTTCATTTTCTGTTTTGTTATCTGTTTGTTTCTGGGTTGAATGTTTTTTTTTTGATTTTTGTAAATTATATAGACTTTGTTTGTTTTTTTTTTCTTTTTTCAAAAAAAAAATGCACAATCAATTGATGTCTTGATGTCTGTTACAAACATAGGTTTTCAATCCTCGCATTCGTTCAGCAAACATGATGGATTATGTGGAAAAGTGTTTGAATGACTGTTTGTGTGTGAGTTTATATATATATTATTTTTTTTTTTTGAAAAAAAAAAAGTAAATATATGTAAAAATTGTTGAGATTCTCGAGTGTTTTGCTTGGAGGGAGGGAGTTGAGTTTGGTGTGTTCAAAGATACAAAATTGTCGTTTGGTTGGATTTTTTTTGGTTGAAAAACGGTTTTGAAATGACTTCAAATGATGTGTGAATACGATTGGTTTTCCAAAAAAAATTGGGTCTTGTATGTGCACAGTTGTGGTTTTGTTTTTTCGAAAAAAAGAGAGCGATTAGAAAACTGAACGAAAGAATTCAAATTTTTGCTTTAAATTTGGGATTTTGATTTTTTTTGCTTTTTTTTGTTTAGATCTAATCGAACGAAATGATAACAATGAAATGAAGCATATTCAGAAAGATGCAGAAGGAGAAAGAATTTACAGAAAGAGAGAGATAGAGATAGAGAGACAGAGACATATATATGTTTAGATTAAGTGGAGAGAGAGAGAGAGGAAAAGAGAAAAAAAAACGAAAACGATAGAAACTGAAACAGAAATTTGGTTTGTAGTGTACGGAGGCATGTACGTATTTATGTGTAAGCAAGGACAAAAATCGGTTTCTGTTTTCTGAAAGTCGAAGTAAATTTTGTGTGTGATTGTGTTCGTATTCTTTGAGGATGGGTGGAAGTATTTTTTTTTTTTTTTTTGAATTTTGTTTCGGCAAAACAAAACAATTAAAGAAACAAATTAATTAAATTGAAAACATGAAAATGCATATTATGTGGAGAGAAACAAATATGGCTTAGAGAAGTAGTAAATTTTCTTTTCCCTTTTGTTGTTGTTTGTTTGTTAGTTTTTTTTCATATCATTTTTTATTTTTTTTTGCTTGTACATACAAAACCAAAAAGTAATAAGGCATAAGTCGGATTCGCTTAAAAAAAATTCGTATTTTCTTTCATTTCGTATATAGGTTTTCTTCAATGAAACTGAATAGCAAAAATTGACTGGAAAAAAACAAAATAAAGTTTTTGTGAAACTCTCTGATTTCGATTCAAGTCTTTTTCTCGGCGATTGATTGAATTAGTAATTTTATTTTGGAAGCGCTATAAAGTTAGATTGACTTAGTAGTAGTGGAAATTAATTTTGTGTTATTTTCATTTATTTTTTTTTTTCAATGCAAACTTTAAGGGTTTAATAATTGATTATTAAATTTTTGTTTTACTTGTTTTTGTTTGTTTAATAAAATATTCGTTTAAATTGTTCATGATAATTTTTAATGTTTTTTCGTTAAATTTGTTGTGGACAAAAAAAAACTCGAGCAAATTGTCTCTGTTCATTTAAAAGTTATTCATCAGTTAATATTTTTTATGTATATATATATATTTATTTTTAATTTTTCAACAACACAACAAAAAAATATATAGATGTATATATATTTAAACAGCCAATATTAGGAGCCATTACCATCGATAAGTTTCGTGAAAAATCTCAATCTTTTGGCAATTTATTGTATGACAAAAGAATTATTTAAAAAAAAAAAAAAACAAATTCTTATTTCTTTGATTTATTTATTCTTCATTTAAAATTACTTTAAACTTTGATTTTCTATTTCTTTTGTTTTTTTTCTTGGTTAAGCACAATATTACACAATATTACTTTTTGATTGGAGAGTGTAATTCAAAAAAGTGCAAAAAGTTATTTTTTTTTCTTTCTTGTTGTTTGGTAACTAGAGAATAATAAGGAGAGGTCGCTGGTGGGAATGGAAAATCAAAAGACGGGAGTTAGTCAACACAAAAGATATATCGGGGTGAAATGAGAGAAATTCGCTAGCATGGAATGATCGGATGCACTTCTACTGAATCAAGGAGGAGGGGGGAAAGTAAAATTGCAAGTAATGTATGTACTCTAAGTTTTGTTATATTTTAAAGTTAGTTAACAACAAAAATCAAAAATGTTATACGCTCTGGCTGGCGGAGCTTTGGAGATATTTCTGTATTTTGGACAAGAGAACAAAAAATGTGTGCGGTGGTGTCTTAGTACTTTTAAGAGTTTTATAGACAGTAGCCTTCTAAGTATAGTTACAATTGGAAGAATTAAGATAAAAAAAGAGAGAAAGATTCATTCAAAAATTACATCATTTGCTCGAAGCGGTCTAAATAATCATTAAAATACTCAATCTTAGGTTAAAGAAAAGCATTAATATTGAATGGAAAACCGGAAAAAACAGGTATACATCCCTATTTAAAGAGTCTTGGCCAATTTCTTTCGTCTGGAAGACTCTCCCCTTAGTCGTGGATTGCTCATATCAAAAATATTCTTTGAAAAAACTTCTCTAAAACAAGCCTTGTCGTCGCCGCACAGTGGTCCCGCACTGGAAATAAATACCCGACTCGACATATTTTTCCCGGCCAAATGGTTTATGCTTTTCGATTCTACAAATATGAGAACCTAGAAAGCCAAAATTTTGTTGACTTTGGATCATCCGTTTGGCTGTACCGTTAGCTCTAAGTTGGGACTTTGAAAATTACAAAAAATGACGCATTTTTTAAGCAAATTTGATGTGCCATATTTCCTAAAATTATGTACATTGGAACCTAAAGTAAATTTTTCTTTAAAAGGTCCTACATCTTGCTTTCAAACTGCATTTTCAGTTTTTTCTTATTGCTTACCAATTTTTTAAACCAGGCTTTTAAGTAAAGGCACATTTTGACAGGGGCATTTCAATGTTTGATGGACTAGAACAAAAATGCTCCAAGAGTCTCCAACGGGAGACCAACTTTTCTGAAAGCTAAAAGTATTGTCTATCGATGCTGAAAAAACTAGGGACCACTTTTGATCACTTTGGGAGTACGAGGCATTTAAGTGCAGCAATGTCGTGCATTTTTCGGCATTTTCAAACGATTTCCCTTGCAATGCATGTATTGTGCAAACGCTATGCGAGATCCCGAGGATGTTTTTATTATTGTGAATTAGAATTCTTTGGGCCATAAAATTGTTATAATTATGAAACTAATTGCTTTTGTTTGCGGTGTCATAAATGCATGTCGCAATGGGACAAAAAAGGAGGGTTATTAGAGCGTTATGGGCGAATATCTATTTCTGACTTTGAGGCATCGGGAATTAGTTTATGATTCCGATTATATTGAAGATTCCAATTAGGAAGATGACGTTTTGCTTTATAATAAATATTATAAAAGTGAAACCGACCGTTATTAAAGTAAGGCATGAAGTGCACTTTACGATGTTAGATGGCAAAGTAGCACAGGCTGTGACAAACACGCCTTCTGCAAGTTCATGTGTTATATGTGGCGCGAAACCATCAGAGATGAATGATTTGAAGTTACTTCGAGCAAAACCAAGAAATCAGGAAGCTCTAAGATTAGGAATTTCACCCTTGCACGCTCGCATCCGTTTTATGGAATACTTGCTACATGTAGCCTACAACTTGGAGTTTAAAGCTTGGAGAACAACAAAAACGACACAGCCCATACACCAGGCAAGGAAGAGTCAAATTCAGCAGAAGTTCATACAAAAAATGGGTATGGAAGTAGATATAGTAAATCAAGGATTTGACACAACCAACGATGGGAACACATCTAGAAAATTTTTTGAAGACCCATTATCAACGGCAGAAAAAAAAAACATTCAGTGTTATCCTGGAGACAATATGGAGCAATTTTTGGATTGACCCCGACAAGTTTGGAGCTTATGCCCAGGAAACCGCTACAATGGCTACGAATTTATATCCCTGGTATTATATGCCAGCAACAGTGCATACAATTCTGTTCCACGGAGCAGAAATAATAACATCAGCAGCCTTGCCCGTCGGATCATTGTCAGAGGAGGCGTAGGAAAGTCGGAATAAAGACTACAGGTACTATCGCATTAATAATAGTAGAAAATGTTCTCGTTCGGCAACAAATGAAGATGTTATTCATCAAATGTTGGTATCATCTGATCCCTGGATTGCGTATTTAAGGCCTGAACCAAAAACACGGCTCCGCCTCTTTCGAGTCACTGTCAATGCTCAAAGAGTATTCCTATCTAGAAAAAGCTTCTCAACTTCGCCGTTCGGAGTCGGCATTAATCTGTAAGTCCCTTCCAAGCGTGAGAGAACAATAGCACGCACAACACGAGTGGTTGCTGAGAAGCTAGGTCCAGGTCCGCCTCCGACTGTTGCGCCACCCATACTATTATTATAAGACTAACCTTGTATCATGTTTCAACAAATCCTCAATGAATCACCAAAAAAAGCGATTATTAAGCTCCAGTATTTAATAAACGCTTCGTTCAGACGTACCAGATCCGTGGAAAGTCGCTGAAGTGATAATGGTCTCGAAACCGGCCCAGCCGCCAAACGACAAAAAATCACATAGACCTATGAAATCAAAGCTTTTCGAGAAACTTCTACTGAAACGAGTGCAACCACAAATACAAGGAAGACGCCTTATCCCCGATCATCAATTTCGATTCAGGAAGAGTCATTCCACAACTGACCAAGTATTTAGAATAACCAACGAGCTAAACTTCAACTTAGAGGATCCTTCCGATGAATTAATTCTCTTCTTCCCTCGCTCGTGACGTCAAGACAATTAGACTTGAACCTCATGGGATTGCATATTGTTGTCAGTTTCGTTCTGGCGAAGTAATTAGAATAACCAATGAAATCGAAAAAGCAATAGAGGGAAAAAATGTTTGCTCCAGCGTTTTGCTCGACGTATCCCAGGCCTTTGACAAGGTTTAACACGACGGCTTGACATACAAACTTAGTAGGATATTTCCGAAGAATCTATAGAATCTTACCTCAAAAATAGGATATTTTGAGCTAAGCACGGAACGGATACTATACTCGGAATTTAAAGACATTGCCGCCGGGGTCCCGCAAGGGAGTGTTCTTGGCTCTACTCTGTTTTTGTTATATACAACCTGAGGGCACAATAGTAGCTACGTTCGCAGACGATATGGCTATGGCCTAGTCTAGAGACATGAGTTCCTATGGCGTAGTGCCAAGTTATGAAGCCTGGTCTAAGTCCATCATCTAGAACTAGTAGGCACCCAAGGAAGAAGGAGCAAATGAGGACCAGTTTGTTGATTTCTCCATTATGTTATGTTTATCGGACTGGCTTAAGGTTCGTCTAGTTTTTGGTATTTTTTCTATCAAATCCTTCCTTTTCCGTGATCTTGGAATTTGATTGAGAAGAATATTTCTTTTAGACCCAAATTGGTGTTGTTCAAGAATAAATTTCAGTTTCGACTTAATTTAGAACATTTGTGTGGTATGTAAACCATTGATGAATGTAAACCAACATCTGTGTGGAATGCAAACTCAGCGTACGGCAAAACTGCTGCACGCTGTAAATAAAACTTGCGATTTGACAAAACTCTGGCGCATTGCCTAGATGAAACCAAATCCACGCATATTAATTTTACTTACAAAAGCATAGACAATATACTCGTCTTCACTCTCTCGGTACTTATACCAAATATCTCGGGATGACGCTGGATGCTAAGCTTAAGTAGAAGGTGCACGTAAGGGTAAAACGTGACGAACTTGAGAATCGATAAAGACTCAGACGACATTCCAAGTTAAGCGCGTATAACAAACTGCTTATATATAAGCAAGTGCTAAAGCCTGTGTGGACCTACGGTATACAACTTCGGGGTTGCACTAAAGCAAGTAACACAGAATTCATACAGTCATTCCAAAACAAAGTTACAAGGGCTGTCGTGAATGCTCCCTGGTACCTCGCAACTTGGACGAAGGAATAGAAAACTTCGCGAGGAGGTTGGGAATTCGACTTCATGGTCATTGTAACCATGTTACTCCAAACACTGAAGATGAGAAACCTAGAGCGCCGTCTCAGGTGATCTTATCGAAAATCTACCTGCCTCACACGTAAAAATGATGAAATCTAGTTGTAGTAAACAACTAAAAACAATGGGAAGGGTGTGTTTAGTCAGTAAAAATCTGACACTACTATGAATACAGGGTTATCATAGTGTCTTGTTGAAGATTCAAACCAACCCACGAAAAAAAAATGTTTCAACCGAACCCACTAAATCGCGTGATTTGGATGAATTCTTACCGGAACTCAATAGACTTTGGCCAACGTGTTTGATTTCAAATTTTCTCTTTTCAATTTATAAGTGGCAGCTAAAACAAATGTCAGTTGACAGGAATTAATCGTGTTGAGAATACCAGAAAAGAGAAAGAGAGATAGAGAGAGAAAATGAGAAAATGAACACCAAAATGAACTGCAAGCTTGTTCGGTTTGACAACTTCTCACAGACGGATGAACTCGAGGGGATTTCAACTAAATTTCAAAGGAAACCAGTGGGTTTCAGACGTATGGCGAAATCGATTTGAAGAAATTTTATGAAATCTCGCGATTTCGTTCGGTGAGAACATGGTACAGCGTCAAGTTTTTTCTACACCATTTTTGAGAACTTCGTCTTAATCTCTATCGCCATGATCTTCCAGAATTCCATTTATCTGTTAGCATACACAAATTCAATTGACGTTTATTGACCAAACACAGCTAGCTGTCAATGAGGTGTTTTCGGGTACTGATACGGAAGCGGCCAATATGGGTCAAACGAAGTATATGTTGTCTTCAGTAAAGGATGTACCGCATTCATCTTGAACAGACCATCGCAATGACCACAGCTATCTCTACAAACAAGAGCCATTATTGGAATTAAGTTAAAAAAGAGAGAATCTTTCCAAAATTTGACACATTTGCTTAAAGCGTTCTAAATAATTAAAAATATACTCCACTGAAGATTAAGGAAAGCTATGTTGAATTCAAGACTGTACAAAACTGCTACCTAAGAAGACTTAACCCGTCTCTCTCTCCCTTCTGAGAGGGTATTAATTCAATGGCAGACTGCACATTTAAAAAAAAACAAGTACTCTTTGGACTCTTTCAGCAAAGCAAGGATGCCCACTCTCATCTCCACTGTTCACAATTGTCCTTGATGAAATTAGGAGAGAGACACTCGAAAACTCGAAGACTTGCGGACGATATTTGACTACTTTCACACATGCTCAGCGACATCCCAGCTAAATTAGAACACCCCACAAGATAATGACGATGCGTCGGATTGGAGAAAAAAGAGGATAAATAGATGATTGGAGACAGAAAAGGCCTTGAGAATCAAAACCTCCAACATAGGGGACATTACCATCGAAGGAAACCCGGCCAAACAAACAGCAGCGGAGAAGCAGATGTTGTTAACAGACTTCGAAAAGAAAGAGCATCACTTGGACAACCACCATCTATATGCTCGAAGTTCAGAATATTTAAATCATGTGTTACATCAAGACTGATATATGTTAGCGAAACCTGGTTGATTTCGGACATCATACAGAAATTATAGATGTTCGTCTACAAACGGCTCTGTACCATGTGTCGAATATTCTGGGCAAACGTCATCAGGAATTTGGATCTGTTAGAAATGACACCCAATTGTAAATGGGAATCCGACAGCGAAGATTCGAACCGAGGACCTCGCTAACCAGGGGCAGGCACCTAACCAGCTGCGCCATCCAGTCGCTTGTCTGTGGGAGCAACACCCCCGGCATACAAACTATGAACTTAACCAATCTTAACGTAAAACTAAAGCTTAACCTGCCTGTTCTGGAGAAGGACAGAGAGAGAGAGAGAAAGAAAGAGAGGGAGAGAGAGAAAGAGATATGGGCATGTCTAAGATAGGAAAGTACGGGGCTGAAGGTTGAAGGTTGCGAAGATAGGCTTTGCTGAGATGGAAGTCGTGAGAATAGTCCACGATGTTAGCTAAGCGTTACATTCTCGACACCGGTGAGTTGAAGCCGTAGTTTGTGCGATAGGTTCTAATACGGAAGAGAGCTTACGACGTAAAATTGTGGGGATTGGTGCGAAGAGACACCGATTCGAGAAGCTCGAGGCTGTCTATAATACCAGAAATTAGTTGGTTTCCGGTTTCCGAGGGACTCATTGCGAATAAGTTTAAGGCGCTTGGAGTAAGGAGGAGAATAGGTTCAGTCCAGACAAGACTACTATGAGCGAAAAGTAGAAACCTACGCTGGAAAGCATTGATATGACGAATGTGGTCCGCGAAGTGAGGTGACCATACTTGGCTGGCATATTCGAGAATAGGTTTGACGAAGGTGATATACAGATTTGGATACTAGATTTTCAAGTCATCGGCGTAGAAAAAGAGATAAGAGTCCTTCAGATGAGAAAATTAAAGGACCGAGGTGGTTGCCTTGTGGTACACCGGACGTGGTCTTGATGGGCTTAGAGATAGATGAAGTGAACTCTGTTTTCTAGGAAGGACAAAGGCCAGCCTGTTTTGAGGCGACATGACGAATGATAAGCAAAAATGTTCGAGTGAATAAAATCCCCCTCTTTAACAGATCCCTTCATAATGGAAGGAAGTGGACTGTGGTAACATCCATAACACACAGCCTGACCACACTAAGAGAGGGCCGACTCTCGAGACTCCTTAATACTAGGCACTGGGCACCATTGCGTTAGATTAGGTTAAGTTGAGGTGGCTGACTGCTGCGCATAAGCAGACGCACTTGGGCCAAGCAAAGGCCCATTGTTTTACCAAGCGGATCTTAGGCTACCTATTTCGCAAACCAATTAGTGCTTTCAATAAAGCGAAGAAGAAGGCTGCTTTTGATGCTGCTCAGTTCAAAGATATGGGCCCCCAGAAGTCTGAATCTACGGTATGAGGCAGCACTGCACCGGCATAGCAAGTGTTCGATGGTTTCTTCCTCATCCTCGTCCATGCAGCTTCGACAGAAATCATTGCAAGGAAGGCCTAGTTTAGGGGCGTGATTTCCGATGACTGCCGTCAGCAAGCATGCCTTCCAAATCGGATTTGATGTCTGATTACCAGATGCTGGTTGACTCCATGAGTACATCATTGTCGGATCGTGTATGCCGAAGATATCAATATTCCTATCTAATTGAAGCTCCCCGATCACTGCAGCGTCCCCCAGGCTGAGAACATTCCGATAAGAGGCAAATGTCCCGGCTCATGAACATGTAATACCCAAAAGGAATATTCTGCTCTGAGAGCGAGGCCACAATTACATAAGTCCTTGGACAATGTCATGTTACGTATAGGCAACTGTGGCCTGACTACTCCTGATGTTACGTATACGCCACCGTGGCCTTGCAAGACAGCGCCTACGACTGCCTCCTCGTACGGATAGAAAATGTTACTTATACGCCATAGCAGATCCCCTGTTAAAACGCCAATAAGAGATCTGAAATTTGGCCTGATCAAGCTAAGCGATCGCTTGGGATCGATCATAGGCCAGAGTTGTTTGGTAGGAAGGCATCCTCTGCCTGATATTTATCCACTGTTTATTTGAGCAAGCGTTTCAAGCTTTGGAAGATGTTTTATAGGAGCGATAGGCGTGGAGGGTGGGTCTCCACCCGGAAAGAGTACAGAGTTTGTGCCATTTCTAGCGAGCTCCTCCGCTTCGCAATTCTCTTGAATTTCACAGTGTCCCAGCACCCACATCAGTTGGATGCTAAAATACTTGGCCATCTCGTTAAGAAATATGCTGCAATTAAGGGAAATCTTGGAATTAAAGGTGACTGAATCCAGAGATTTGATTGCTGCCTGCCTACCAGAACAGATGATGATAACTGTGCGCGATATTAGATTGCTTTCTTAGCCAGGACAGGGCATCCTTAATCGCTATTTGAGCCTGAAAGACGCTACAGTGATTAGGTAGTCGGAAAGATAGCTGGAAATTTAGATCCTTGGAATAGATACCAGCACCCTCACTAGATTGCACCCATCCTCGATCCATCTGTGAAGATTCGCAGTGCACCCTCCAGCGTCTGGTGTTCAGACTCCCAGTAAGATCTGGGCGCTACCCTGGTTGAGAAATTCTTCTCGAAGAGGAGTTTAGTTAGAGTGAGGGGTGCATCTATGGGTATAGAGAGGCATACCTGCGTAGGATCGTTGAATTTCCAGACTGCAGTTCCTTCCAGCTGCTCAGTGATCTTAATCTGATCGCCGTACTAGCTGCTGTTTGTCTGCCAATTTGTTCTATCGGTTGGTTGAGGAGTATGTTTAGTGCTTCGGAGGAGGGAGTCCTTAGCGCCCCACTAATGCATACGCATGCCATCCTCTGCACTCTAATGAGTGGGGTGATGTTGCTTTTCTTTTTGAGTGCAGTCCACCATACAGCAGTATGGGTCTGATTACTGATGTAAATGGCCAGTTAACCATTCGGGGCTGCAGTACCCATTTGCACCCGATGGCCCTTTTACATCAGTTAAGAGCCGTGGAGGTCTTCTCGACACTTTCCAGGATATTTAGCTTCCAGCTTAACTTCGTGTCTAATGTAAGACCCAAGAATTTGGCGCTGTCACTTAGCACTAATGGGGTCCCGCATAGTGTGGGATGTTCGAAGTAAGGGATTTTATACCTCCTAGCTTAACAGTGAAAGTATAGAAGTGGTAAATGAATACAGGTATCTTGGAATCCGGTCGCCGTAGCGTAGTGGGTAAGTGCGTCAACTCCTATGCAGAGGGTGAAAGGTTCGAATTTACCACCTATTAAAATTCACGGCTCCACCTCTTTCGAGTCACTGACAATGCTCAAAGAGTATTCCTGTCTAGAAAAAGCTTCTCAACTTCGCCGTTCGGAGTCGGCATTAAACCGTAGGTATCTTCCACTCGTGAAAGAACAAACGCACGCACAACACGAGTGGTTGCTGAGAAGCTAGGCCCAGGTCCACCTCGGACTGTCGCGACACCCATATTATTGTTATTATTATCTTGGAATCCTTTTAACAATTAGCCTTAGTATGATAAAACATCTGAAGGAGAAACTTACGAAATCTAAAACCGTCATCAACGTAGTTTGGAAAAAATGTTTCAGCAACGCACACATTACGCACAGCAGTAAATTCAAAGCTTTTGAACCTGCTTCGGAGGCAGTAATACTCTACGCGGCACAAGTATGGGCTTATAAGCCATATGAGGATGTTGAAGAGCTACAACGTTTTTTCATTAAGAAAACCTTTCACCTCCATCCAAAGTCTCCGAACAATATGTTCATGCTGGAAACAGGCCTATCTCCGCTATTCCTTAAAACACTTAAGTTGCAGGTAAACTATATACATACTAAGGGTTATAAACTTGTCAGACAACAGACATCCTAGGATAATGGTCTTACACGCGATTCGGAACAAAATAGCATGGTTTGAAGAAGGGCTGGAATTAGATCGTGGGTGTGGTGTTGAGCTGAACGCGGAAGCTAGGAACTCACTATACCAGCTCTTAGCGAGAGTTGATGAATAGACTAGAATGAGGTTTGTAGAAGAAGCGACGAGATCACTACATCCTAGTCCGTTTAGCCGCCTGAACCGTAATCTTGAGGATAAAAACTACTTCAAGGACATCCATAGCATTCTCGAAATATCAGTAGTGTTTAAACTCCGTGGATAACTCCTAGAACTCAATTATATCCCCCTTAGAGAAGATCTTCCCATATTCTGTAGTATGTACAACTTGCAAGTAAGAGAAGATACCGTGCATTTTCTAGACAAGTGCCCAATACTAAGGGCAACGAGGAGAAGTTTCCTTGGAAAAGACTTCTTGTCCGAGCAAGAGATGATATTCCTTCTCAACGAATTAAACGTTGCTGTACTTTATAGATACTGCAAAATTGCATTAAAATATAAAGCTCCCTGCTAATATAGAGAGCTTCTAAAAATGTTAGTAAATGTATCCAAGTAAATATAAATAATTGCAATACTTATTATTAGTTCTATTGTCAGTCTGGCAGACAGCAATGCCATGCGGATTAACGCCTAGGCCACTTTCGCTAGTCCATTTCACCAGCTTGGATAGGGCAGATTGCATAATATCCCTGATCGCGGATGTATATTTCCCAGATACACCGCGACCTTCAATGTCAAAAAAGGTCTTAGACAAGGCGACGCGCTGTCATGTGACTTTTCAGCATTATTCTTAGAAGATCGTGCAGAACTCACACGCCAACACTAGAGGCAGGATCTTCCAGAAGTCCGTACAACTGCTAGCATACGCGGATGACATTGATATGATTGGCAGAACACAGCGAGCCGTCAATGAGGCGTTTGCTGGCATTGAAGCGGAGGCGGCTAAAATGGGTTTAGCTGT
Source organism: Eristalis intricaria (assembly GCA_964034865.1). Taxonomy (NCBI): domain Eukaryota; kingdom Metazoa; phylum Arthropoda; class Insecta; order Diptera; family Syrphidae; genus Eristalis; species Eristalis intricaria. The sequence goes on along the minus strand of OZ035877.1, from coordinate 58,194,834 downwards.
GAACGAGGGCAAAACGAAGTATATGCTGTCATTCAGAAAGGACACACAACATCGATGTCTTGGACAGAGCGTCACAATGGGCAGCGATAACTTCGAGGTTCTCAAGGACTTCGTCTACCTCGGCTCCGCAGCAAACAGTACGAACAACACCAGTACCGAGATTAAACGCAGAAGTACTCTTGCCAATCGCTGTTTCTTTGGGCTCAAGAGGCAATTGAGTAGTAGAGCCCTCCCTCAAAGGGCCAAGCTGACTTCATACAAGACCTTGATCATCCCTGTCCTGCTGTATGGTGCGGAGGCATGGACAATCTCAAAGAAGCACTTGGTCTTTTCGAGAGAAAAGTTCTGCGTTGAATCTTTGGTCCTGTTTGCGTTGATGGTTATTGGAGGAGAAGATTCAACCACGAACTGCACCGGCTGTACAGCGGCACGAGTCTAGTCAGGCGTCTACGGATTCAACGTCTAAGATGGCTAGGCCATGTAAAGCGCATGGACAACACTGCTCCAGCCCGAAGAGCCTTCGACTCCGAACCAGTTGGACAACGCAGTAGAGGACGCCCACGGAACCGATGGCGCATCCAAGTGGAGAAGGACCTCAATCGACTTGGTGTGCGGAGTTGGAGACAGCTGGCTAAAGATCGTGCCGGCTGGAGAGGCTTACTGGTTGAGGCCCACGTCCACCCCGAACTGTAGCGCCACCAGAAGAAGAAGATACTGCTATGGCAATACCATCATACAACTAGTCCCCTCAAGTATCACAAGTAGTTCGTTGACCACTAGTTCGGTGAGTACATCACCCTGCGGCGTGCCTCTGTTCACAGATTTGCAGATCGTGCTCCCTAAGCTGAGCTTATCACTCTGTTATTGAGAAGCCGGTGAAGAAAAGTCACTTTAGGCTTTTCGATCCCGAGTCTGTTGAGTGCTGAGGTTATTGCGTGGAGTTCTATATGATTGAAGGCTCCCTCGTCCCTCGATTGGGCGCCATTGCAATTCAAGATTTGTTTTGAAGCTGATAAGAGAGATAAGATATAAGAGAGAGAAGGAATCCATTGCACACTGGCAGCGGCTCCTCCTCCTAAGGGATAGGTTCGACAGCCTGGCCAAGCTAAGCAATATTAGTGTCAGCCATCTTCTCCTCTCTGTCACCAAAGGTTTGCGGAGTTGGACCAAGTAAAAGGCATGCTGGTTTGCCAGTCATTCATCTTAAGCTTACATCGAGTGCATACAATTGTCAAGAGTGCCGACCTTGAGGAGGCCGCTGAAGATATATCATTCTCTCCGTCCCTGCAGTGAAAGAACGAAGCCACGTTTCCCCCAGTCTGCACAAAAATCCCCAGAACCATCAAGCACCCCAGCTAGATCTGGCGAAGAAATCCTCAAATCCACCGAAAAGCTGGGAGAAGTACTCAGACAATTGAGAGTGTCAAATTGATCACGAACCGCCCACAATCCATTGACATTGGCTTGACTCAAATATTTGAGGACATTATCAGCGACTCCTGAACGTGCTTGTGAAGAAGACCAAGTGACAGCCGAACTCAGACGCCGGCGATGAATAACACAAGAACCCCCTTGAGCATCGCATCCATCCGTGCCATCGAATAAATCCTCAAAGCAAATCAATTTTGCAAATTCCAAAATGTAAATATCCCTCTGGGCACATTCAATATCCATTAAATACATGTCGCCCCAGCCGCACTCCGCAAGAAAAAGAAAGCCCCCGCGGCAGAGATGAACAGAAGAGAAAAGGATTAGATTAGAAAGGCCTGCTGTTTGTTTCGCAAAGTCAATTGGGACCCGCTTTATTGCACACCCCGACCGCACATGCGAGAGAAACGAAAAGAAAGGCCATCTCGGCAAACACCAAACACCGTTGCCGCCATAAGGCGCACAGAGCAACGCTCAGATCAACGCACAGGACACAGCTAATCCCAGCAGAGAATGTCATGAGTCCCCTCGTGCATCTGGCTAAGTAGCCAAAGATAAACAGTTCCGTAGTCATAGCTTATTTGTGTGTCCCCCACATCGACGTGACAAAACAAACGGCATCCTGCTAGAAATGACTCCCCAGCGGGGGCAGCAGTTAATAGCCGAGTGTGTACACATCTCTGACGCAATCACTGGATTCAATTAAACATTCGCCGAGCACACGACATCTGCTCGCCGTTCCCAGCTGAACTGTGCCAATGACTTTTGGGGAATCGCCTCTCGACGCCGTGGAAAAGTGCATTCACTCGCAATCTGATGTGCACCCTCACCTCAATCAGAGGCCCCCTCAATCCAGGCGGAAGTCAACAATGACACCTCATTCGGTGCGCAGAACTGAGCCGTAACATGCAACCGTGAAGGATTCGTGCCCCAGAAATATGCCACAGAACTTGGAACCTACCCGAACCCGGGTTGACAGAAATATGAGAAGCGATGGTTATTCCACCACCGCCACCCTGCCGCTTACTGAGTTAACCCAGTTTGGCCGGCACTATTGATTGCTACTGGCGCTTGGTTATTCATAAACCGAAAGTCGCTCGGGGGCTCTATCTTTACGGACGGATGACGTGCCAATAAGTTCTGTTCCATTTTGGTTTATCGGTTTCTTTTCAAATGTACGACTCCTGCCAAGGCGGCCCGGCAATAGTTCCCGCCTCGGCCGCACCGTCCCAAGAGAGTCTTGTGATATGGCTTTGGGGTGTTTCCTTTCGCATCAATCATTGATGCATTGATGGGGCTGTGGCTGTGGTGGGGGCTGCTCAGTAGTGAATGAACAAATGACAGTCGAGTGACACTTTATCAGAATTCATTTGACCCGAACTGTTGGTGGGGGCATGGTGGGGCAGAAATCGAAACCAAAGTTAGTGTGGTTTGTTGCAGTAAAAATTACGCTACAATAAAATTTGACAAATTGCCAGATTTCTTGGGAGAAGGAGGGGAAGGGGCATTGACACATTGATTCAGTGCTGCCAAATTAGCTAGCCTGGGGTGAGTTCATCATGCGATAATGGGTTCGTGACGAAATATGAGACTGACGCATTGATTTGCTGAAATCTGAGACACGTTTTGCAAAAAGGGTCAATAAACTGAGTGCCAAAAGTAAACGCATACAGTGAAACTTCTCTATAGCGGACAGCAGTGATTATGATTTGAGAGCATTATGATTGTTCGTTATATAGGAGCGGACAGCCTGAAGGGGTTGAAATACACCTGACGAATTGCCCGTAAAGAGCGGTGGCCTTTATATAGGAGTGTTCGTAAAAAGACGTGTCAAAGTTATTTCGGAAAAGTGGCATCACTGAATTGTACTCCTTTGGATTTTGGTCAGAAAATGGCATTAGAAGGATGCAGTACATGTGAAATAACATATTGACAACCGGAGAGGGCGCCGCAAGCAGGGTGGTACTTTACTTCAATTTCAACTAAAAGTTTATTATGAAAAGACACAAAGTTTTGTCAGACTACTGGAGTTGAGAACTGAAGAAAAGTCTCATTCATCAAATGGTTACGAATGGCGTTACAAATGTCTGGAGTCAAAAGACACAGGGCGCCCCAGAGGCACATAAGAAGAAAGGGAGCCAGTCAATGTTCTGGTGACGTAACATAAAGTGCCCCATACACAGCACACTTGGGTGGCAACTTATGTCGGGCGCTAAAATGTGTCCTGTCTGTGGGTTAGTCCACGGACCGATTTATAAGTGTGCCACACGATGTGAACAAAATTCAAATGTTTTCATTTTATCGTGTGTCCCAGTATTCCTAAGAGTGTGAGGTGTGTGGGCTTGTTTGGGCACGTTGATACAAAATATCAATCACATTTCGATCTTTGCAGTGACGAGCTCTGACATTGTAAAGGGGGAATGAGGACTTTTTCTTGGTATCCGAGCAAAGTTTGTAACTAATTCATGACACATACATAGATTTAGGTTGAAGTGGCTGTCTGCTGTAAAGAAAGACAACACGAAAACTTGTGCCGGCATAGGCACAAGACTAGCGGATATATAAATAACTATTCCGCAAACCAGACGCGACGGAGATGAATGACTTGTATGCTATTTAGGTCAGGTTGTTGACGTTGTAGGTTAGGTTAGGTAGGCGGGGTGGTAGTGCATTCACCAGCGCACTTAGACCATGTTGGTCAATTGTGATACCCATAGACAGACTGTAGTCTGATTGACTACTCCAGTGATATTAATTTGATGGCAACGGCAAATGGTGACTGGACCAGATTTGAAAACCAGATAAAATCGGTTTAACTTTGCTGTCACTGGGATTCGAACCGGGGACCCCGCTAACCAGGGGCAGGCACTCTACCAACTGCGCCATCCAGTCGTGTTGTTGAAGTAGTAGGCTTTTTTTTCACGGGATGAGAGAGCACAGATAAAAAATGAATACAGAGCCATAAACAGGTCTTTATTGGTGCACACAGTGCAGTATTCCTATCACCACACTGCCCTTAGCGCTATGCCGTCGACGACGAGTTTTCGTCGTTAAACATTAATGAAGAACTAATGTCTATGAATTCTTGTGACGTGAAATTTTTTATTAAATCATCCTCAATTTTCGCCAAGCCTTCCCCTTAAATATCATTGCCGCTGTCATCGTTATTGTCGAGTCACAATATCTTCATATGTGGGAAATTCCTACGTGGCAATATAGCCTGTACATTTCTTGTATTTTTAGCTTGAAATTCCTTCTGCAGTTGAATTTCTCTCTCATTTCTTTCGTTTGGTCGTTCAGCTCTGGAAATCAAAGGAATTTCATTGTCTTCCCCCGGCTCAGAGTATTCGCTAAAACCACGATTTTGTTTATTCTAGATCACAGGAACATACAAACGCAGTGGCCGAAAGCGATTGCTTATAAAACGAGCTTGTAGAATACGCAGATTTGTGAATATCTCTTTAGAATTCGACTTATCGAAGGTGACGCCAAATAATCTGATCGATTTATCAAGACATTCGAGATATCAAAGTTCGAGTTATCGAGAATAAATTACATGTAAATTTCAGTCTTGGCGCTATTGCCAACCAATTGCATTCGAGTTATCAAATATTTGAGTTATCGAAGTTCGACTGTATTTTAAAACATTTATTACCGATGGATCATGATACCCATTCTGAGCTACTTTGCTTGAAAACTGAACCTGTTTTTGGGTAAAATTTGGGATATTTTGTGTAAAAAACGGCGTTACCAGCTTTCAATTGCAAAATGACGAAGCTCGCTCATAACTTGAGCAGTTGCGAGAGAATTACAAAAAGTCAACGACTTCTTTAACTCCCCTAGTAATCGTAAACTCAACTATTGACCTCTGAGTAAATAAGTGGCATTGTTCGAGCTGGAGATGGCTTGAGGCGGAGAATGTATGACGGGACCCTATGATTTAATGCCTTGAGTCAAATGACGACCGGAGCTGGAGAAATATGAAAATTGCCTCAAAGACAGTAACGGGTAGTCAGTTTTCTGTTTTCAGAGAGTTTGTGGTGATCACGTACGCAGCACATAAATCAATCGCCACAATAACGCTGGGCTATGACCAAATGCATGAACACAAGGGAAACCTTTAACATAAGGTGTTTGTGGTTCGAGAAGGGAACTGGACATGCGTACACAGACGCAAGGCAACTAGAGTAATTGCTTAAGAAATAAGATGACAGTTGGTGTGGGGCAGTGTTGCATTTAAGATTATTGCGAGGGAAACCCAAATGGGAATGACTGACCATCTAAGCCATTGGCCATTAACTATAACTAAACTAGTGACTTCTTATCTGGAAATGGCTTTATTATGCACTTGCTGAGTATGGCCAGATCCCTGTTTAGAAGGGTTTCTGTATGATGCCAGGTCGGCTGAAAAGTTCGTATCGTTTCTGATGGAGGGCGCCAAATATTGAATAAGTTCAAACCTACAAATGATACTTGTACACATTTAATGGATATCGGACTATTAAGGAAGGAATTCGTGTGTCAATGCAAAACTTTATGAAAAAAAAATGCTGCTGATACTAAATAGTGCCCTGATGAGTGCTATCCTGACTCTGAGCCAGGCGAAGCAACCATTCGAAAGTAGCTTGCTAAATTCCGTACAGGACATATTTAAGAGAGGTTCTTAGTTTCAAGCGCACATTCGTGTACTAAAACTGTATTGCTGAGGGGGGGAGGTGTCCGCCTCGACAAAATGTTAATTTCGAGACATTTTATCGAGGAATGAGTGCTGGTTGAATGGCATTCGCTTGAGATGTTCACAGATTAACTGGTCCAAGGTCTTGGCAGACACGAGTCAGCGCTTAATCTGCTCGACGATGAAGAGGGGTGGTCTGGGAATGACATGTTTCTTGTCCTTTTTCGATCATTCTTTCTTAATCCGTTCCGATAATCCCGGACAAATTCAAAGAGTGACAGATGTCGAAGCCGAGCACAAAATTGAATGACTTCTGAATATTGCGCCTAAGAGTAGACTCATAAGTTTACGGGAAATGACAGTGAATATGACTAAATGGAGGCTTTGTTCGTTTAAACATTTTTGGTGCTCACAGAATTTTGAACGGAGAAATGGGTACGTCGGCAGAGGTAGCTTGGACCAAGAAGGGGAGGAGATTTCTCTACCTATTCAGCTGTCAATCAACAATTGTGTGTTGCTAGTTGGGTTAGGTTAGGTTAGTTGGTTGACGCGGCGTGGCTGCGCCACATTTAGGTTCTATTGGACCCATTGTGATGCCCATGGGGTGAAACCCTTCCTATCGTCTCACTCGCCGGATGATGATAAAAACCTCCTGTCTTCAAGGGTGTTGGCTATCACAAAAATAAACCATATCTGATATGTCATGGAGGTCATGGAAGAAAAATTCTCTCAGGGTCCTTTGTCTCAGTTTGCATAGACTGGGGCATTGACAAAGATAGTGGGATGTATCTTCAATCTCCTCCTCGTCCCCGCAGCCTCTGCAAATGGTGTCATGGGTAAGTTCCATTTTGTGTTCACGCTGTTGGTAGTTGGTACCACTTTCTCAGAGTCTTCACGGTCTGGTTTTTATTTAGAGGGATGTCCGCAGGTTCCTTTTTAAAAGCAAGTTTCAGACAACGTCCATGTTGCCTAGCTCCCGTCTGAAGAGAAGCTTCTACTCCGAACCAGTAGGACTGGGCAACAGAGGATGCAGGTGTCTAACCTGGCGCACACAAGTGGATGATGTCCTGACCCAACTTGGTGCGCGTAACTAAAGGAAGCTGGCTGGAGAGACTTATTGTGGCCCACGACAGCAGCGCCACAAAAAAAAAAAAAGACGAAGGGACTGTCTCTTCTTTGCCCCTTTTCATCAAGCAAGAACCGATTTAAATTCTCCACTTGTGTGCATCGCATTCATCGTGGACATCTTCGGAGATGAGCTGCTCTAAAGGCTCCTGAATGAATTTCTTCGGAGATGAGCTGGTCTACAGGCTCCTGAATGAATTAGAGGCCTATCGATTCGCGACGAGCTAAAGTACAAGTGATTCCGCTTTGAAACATAAACTGAATTGACAGTCAACCAAAACCCCACTCAGACAACCATTCGTGCCATCGTTCATTAACTCCGTCCACCTGCAAAAAAAAACCAACCAAGCTCCTCACTCATGGACCCACTTAATGAACCACTAGCCACAGAGCTGAACAAATTCCGTGCGCTCGCAGTCGTCGTTCTTTTGAGTTTGAAATGCAAAATGAAAAAAAAAATCCCCATCCTTAAAAATGCTGTTACACTTGTCGACCAAAGCACCGAATGGCGCCCAACCAGAAACCTGAGACTTTTGCACAAAAAATTGCATCTTATTACACTTCATGTCTCGCTGACTTAATTAAGCCGAATCGCCATCGTAACGATGAAGAAGTGCTTGAATGTTTAACAAAAAGAAAATCCCAACAAACTGAGAGGAAGACTGAAAGAAATCCAGTTCAATGTCCGCAAGAAAACCCATTCAAAGCCCATAAAAAATATAATCCGCTTTGCCAGCAAAAACAAAATCAATAACTCTAATCGGGTAATAATATGCGAAACAGATACTCATCACACACAGTTGGGATTAAAAAAGAGAAACATCTAAATATTTTCTTCTTCAGTGTGAGACACGGCCTTTTTTTTATAATCCCTTGGAAAGAAGGAGAAATGATGAAAAAGGGGGGATGGAGGGGAAAGGGAGAGAGAGAGAGAGAGAGAGAGAGAGATATCGATTGTTGTCAAAGAGTCAAGAGCACAGAAGTCTCACTAATGAACTAGGAAACAACACAGTCCAACCGTTGTCTCAATCAAAATTCCCACTAAATAGCTCGCTGAAAGAAGACACATCAACAAAAGAAACCATCTCAGCGACGAAGAAGCGTGCTTTTACGGAGGTGAAGAATCGGATTCTTCCACTGCAACATGCCATCCAGACATCGAGACGCGTGCGAACAAGGATACACACGCTAAAGTGAGCATGAGGGGCGATGGATGACATAAAAAAAGTTCAAGGACTCACAATTGAATACTGTATCTCAATCCGAACTCGGGGGATTTGATATCTCATCGTCGCTGCCAAACTGTTGGCAGCTGTCAAACACACCCCTGAGAATATACACATATTTTTTTTTGTTCATTTCTTCTCTTGTCCAAAATTTGTTTTGTTACATAAATTTTCTGCTTTTTTTTGTTTTCTTATCCTTAGGTTAACAAAGAAATAATTCAATATAGTGTCATACATTTGTGTTTATATATGTATTCTTTTTTTTTGTTTTTTTTTTTTTTTTTTTAAATAATTCTTTCGCCTTTCATCGGTTACGGGGGGATTCTAAGAAACAAACAAAATCAATTTCTCCAACAAACAATGATACACAAGAAAACAAAAAGGAAAAACCAAAAAAAAATTATTGTTGTGCTACAAACAAGTTTCCATTCTCTCACAATGAACTAGTATATCAATTCAGTTTTTTTTTTTCATTTTTTTTTGTACACAAAAAAGCCAAAAATGTGATAAATTAAAAAAAATAACAGCCCAACAAGCTTTAATTGAAAATAAAAGATAAAGAAAAACGAACGAAAAAAAAGGAAATGATTTTTTTTTGGTTTTTGAGTGAAATTCTTCCACACACAAAAAAAAAACTATCTTTACAAGGTTGCATCAGAAAGAGAGATGTAAAGATAGCAGAGAACAACAACGAGAATGAAAGGACGAGAACCAACAGCCGAACCGAACCGAAAATAAAGGAGCAAAAAACGAGAGGAGGAAGAAGAAGGGAACACCCCCACGCCCACGAGGCTGGGTGGCTGGCGGATTTGTTAGATCTGCTGGCTGGCTGGTTGGTTTTGGTGTAACCCCTGTTGGCCCACATACAGTGTGGCAGGTCGTCGCCGACAACGACGACGACAATGACGATTATAATGATGATGATGATGATGATGGTGGTGGTGGGTTGCGAGTGTACATTGATTGCATTTTTGCAATGACAGATCTCTTCGTCCCCAAAATTGACGTTCCTCAGACGTTTTTGGGGTATTTTTTTTTTTCTCCTACTGAAGGCCTACATTTATGATGATAAGTGTGTGTATGTGAGAAGAGAAGTGATGTGATTTGTTGTTGCTGGCTGGATGCTTGTAAATACCTTGTAGTATACATATGCATTGTCCATACGATTCAACAAAGTTTAATCCTTTTTATTATTTGATTAGATTATTTTTGATTTTAGATTTTCTTTAAATTTTATCTCAAGTCGATGTGAGGCGAAGATGAAGGCAGAAGGGTGGAGGAAATCAAATCAAACAAAACAACAAAATTCTGATTTCCCTTGTTTCACTTTAACTGTGTATTTTATTACACCACCCGCCCGCACGAGTAAACACAAAATCTCTGTGAATGCAAAACGAGAAAATGAAAGACAACGGGTTATAATAACAAATTAAACACGAAACTGAGCAAACGAACGAACGCACACAATCGCGGGCGAAGGAGGAGGTGCTGCTCGGCCGAAAAAGGATCTCCTTCTGTGTTTTTTTTGGGGATTGTTTTCCCTTTGCTTCACACTTTTGGTCGAGGTCTTCTGTGTTTTTGTTCTTGTTCTGTCCCGACCTCCCCCCGAGTGTGTGGAGGCGTGTGCGTGCGAATGTGTGGGTGTGGGTATTTTTATTTTAATTCAAGCGTGTTATTTAGTTGTTATGTCCATTTGTTCTCTCCTTTCTCTGTTTTAATTTATATATATATATTCTCTCTTTTTTTGCTGTATTCTTTCGTCTTTTCGCGACTTGCTTTTATCGATTTTGCAGCGCGGCACGACGGACGACAAACGAACGGCCGCACAAACGAACGAACGTACGAACGACACCGTCAACCACGACGACGACGACGATGTGAAATAATAAGGAAACACAAAAGAAAAAAAAAACCTTAAATGACGATTATGACGACAAACGCACACACAGCCACAAACACACACGTCTTAAATGTTTATTGATTGATTAAATTATGCAAGCACAAGTCAGTGGGCACGCACGATGCATGCACAGCACTTGGAGAGATTAAATCACACAAAAGGATGCCGTGTGTCCGTGAGTGAGTTGAGCGTGATGAGAGCGAGAGCCGAACGCGTTGCGATACATTCCTGTGTGGAGACCTGGTCGCCAGCCCGAGACGAGATGTTCAGAGTATCCTTGTGCTTGCGAACGAGTGAATCTTTCTGTAATTCTCAGATTCAGATGGATTTCTGGAGTAGGTTCCTTCAACATTCACACACAGGCACACGCACACAGGAGGACAGAGCGAGCGAGCAAGTTGTAGACACATGTAAATCGCGAGAGAGTACACAGTACACACCGAGCGAGAGAGGGCTCCCTCTGATTGCACAAAACGGACGAGGTTCGGACGAAGACACCAAGAGCACGAAGAACACGCAAGAACACCGAGAATGATGGTGATGTTGATGATGGCCGTTTGGTTTCTTGACAATCACACACCAGCAGCAAGTAGAGGGGAGCTTTTGATTTTTCTTCCTTGGCTCCGTGTGCTTCGATTTCATTGTGTTCTCCGAGATCCGAGTGCAGGGCGGCGTGGAAGAGCTTTCGTGTGGTATCAGTCGGCTCGTTCCAATGCTGCACTCTACAGCGGTCTCTGTTGCACAGTGGGGAGCTTTTTCGTCGCACAATTGCATTCCCGAGACAATGTGCATGTGGCTGCGGCTGTCGTTGTGATGGTGATGATGACGATGGGGTGGCGGTGGGGGGAGGGGGATGGTGAGATGCACTAGGGCCTACAATAGGGTGCCATTGTCGTCATCGATTGAAGGGAAAGTTGCCACTTTTGCTGGTGTTCGCAGAGAGTGGTCGCCTGAGAGAGCTTTCACGACGCTTGTGTATGCTCCAGTGGCGATGTGTGGCAAACGCATGTGAGGAAGTGAGCAACGCTACCGTGCAGAAAAAGTTGGACAATATATATGGCCTGCAATGCACACAGTGTGGGCTAAATGTTTTCGCAGAGCACGCAGTGGACAGCGAATGAATGGCCGGTCCAGGGCGGTTGTTTTCTATTTTTGGACACAAAGCTGGTCTTAGGACACGCCGCAGTCACATGAGTGGCTGTGGGTGGCTTAAGTCGATTTCAATGACGAATTAGTGTGTCTGGCAACGGCGGCGTGGGGGTGTCAAGCCGTCAATAATAGCCACGGCACTGAGCACAAAGTGACCAAATGGAGGACTTCTTTGAAACGCTGGCGTTTTCCTCCGTTTGTGGGCAAGGACTTGGCAGCGGATCATGTTGACGCACTTAGCTGAACTTTGGACCCCATTAAATGCGAGAAAGAAGGTCAGAGTGGATGGGAAATCCGTGGAGACACTGTGGGAGACCGAGGAGACAGTTGGCAGAAGGACATCCAAGATATTCCTTGGATGATACAACTGACTTCGTGGTTGTTGAAGAGGAGCATTCGACTACAAATTTAAAGCAGTCCGACGGGGATACGAACTTAAACCGCTTAGAAGGAATATTCCCTGTTTCAGGAAAGGCAGCTTGTGGGAAGCTCGAAGAATGGGAGATTCTAAGTCAAATTGGGGCAGTACGCTGGTGGCAGGCGGCGTTGAGACCACTGACTGGAGGACATTGTCGATGATTCAAAGACCCGCTGGCCTATTAATCAGCGGTGCAATTAGCTCTACCTAAGGGACGCTTTTGAGACAATGTTACACTTGCTACCAATGGACGTCTATACACAGGAGTTCGATGCAGAGACCGCCGTGAGAGTTATCAAATTAGGTGGTTAGTTCTGAAGTTCTTCCATTCTCAATTTTGATATACCTTGTAGCTGTCAATTTCCTACAAGGGCTTGGGGAGGTGCTAATTAAGACGTGTACTGAAGGCTGCACTCCTTAATCAGGCCTCCGGACTGTGGCACCGTTCTTTGGATGGGTGGCTCTGGCAGTCAGAGAAGCTGGCAGAATTATGTGCCAACGTTGAAAACACCACCAGCTGATGCTGTTATCAGTCTCATTGACAGTGGAAGTGGTCCTTAAAGCAACTTTTGCAACAAAAATCAAGCTCCAGCATGTGGTTGCGAGAGAGTTCTTGGTTCACATCAATCTTTTCGAAAAGTTACAAGACTGCTTTTCACCGTGACCATGACCGAAGGAATAAAATCGCGAATACAAGCTGCTGAGCTGAGATTTCTTCGTACTCTTGTGGGAATAACTCACCGCGATGGGGTCAGAAGCACGGCAATGCGCGAGGAACTTAACTTTGAGCAGCTTCTTCTTCGTAAGGAAAGAGACACGCTTCGATGGTTTGGTCAAGTGGTAGGAATGTCGCCACCATCACGACTTCCGAGGCGGAAATTGAATGCGATTCCATCAGATAGGCGACTACTTGGCAGACCCAGGGTGGGGTTGTTGGACCATGTCCATAAGCTCGCTTGGGCATGACGTCTCATGAGTTAGAGTCGATGGCAGAGGATCGAGTTGCGTGGAGATCTCTCATGTGTGCTTTACCCCTGCGACACCTTTAGTGGATCACGCGGGTCAGAAGATAATGATGATGATGGAAGATCGTGCGGTGCGTCTCCCCCTCAATGGCAACTATAATAATAGTAAGATGAGTGGCGCGACTGTCCGAGGCGGACCTGGGCCCAGCTTCTCAGCAACCACTCGCGTTGTGTGTGCTATTATCCTTTCACGAATGGATATTCCCTAAAGTTTAATGCCGACCGAACGGCGAAGTTGAGAAGCTTTTTCTAAACAGGAATACTCTAAGAGCATTGTCAGTGACTCGAAAGAGGTGGAAAGATGGTAAATTCGGGTATTGAACCTGGCATCCTCTGCGTAGGAGTCGACGCACTTACCCACTACGCCACGGCGATCCACAACTATGTTGACTAAGAAAATCGTGTTTTTTTTGTTTAAGAAAATGTGTGTTTTCTTTTGAAGTTGTACGAACTTTTCAACCCACCGTTTGTCACTTGGATCTAATGTGACTCCATCACTCGTTAGGCATGCTTTACAGCAGACAATCGGCGATGGCTAAGGGACCACAAAGTGGCAACATTCAGAAGACCGAAGTCGTTCTATTTGGTAGGAAATACAAAATCTCACTAGACTCCCCATTGCGGCAAGTCTGAAAGGGCACTTCTCCCGCTAGGACTCTTGATTTCGTCGTCAATGTTCAATGTCAACCCCTTTTTCAGTCGCAATAAATTTGAAAAACAGGTATCCGCCTTTTCTCAGTGAACGAGTGTATCACAGTGATACTCTTAGAAAACTAAATTATGTATCCAATCATGTTGAACATATCGTGTGAACACTGTCCTTCTGATAGACACGTCGAATTTAATATTCGGGACAGCTGAACAAAAGACAGCCAAGAGAGCCAAGAACGTCTTCGGCTTGACGGCAGGAAAGTTCAGTATTACTCCACCCATCGATTTTTTGGAGACGAACGTATTGTGCTCCAACATTCCAAAAAGGCCTAAGACTTGTATGTGTCGAATTGACACCATTTGAGTGTTACGCTGTTCAGTTTTAAATGAAATTGAGAGTCCACGCTGGCAGTACACAAATGCTCACCACCAAAAATAAGTGAATTTTCAAAATAATTGGCATCAACCTCTTAGAACGGACACCCCTTTACAACGGACAATTATGTTGGTGCCACAGGTGTCCGCAATAGAGAAGTAACACTGTTATAATCTTGCTACCAGTTATCACCATGTCCATTGACTACTCCTAATTTCCACTGAGGACGCAGAAATAGTGGTGGCTGGAAATCTGGAGCATCTCCTTTGTTTGTGCCCGGCCTTAAGCTTAGTTGTTAGGTCCAAGCGAAAAAAATCGAGGTCGAGGTCTAAAACCTTTAGACGTCTAAAGGGAGCTTCATTATTAAAATTGTGTAATCTGATATAGAAATAGAGTTATCGGTCTCGTTCGGACTGGTCTTCAACCAAAATGTCGCTCCAGCTAACGTGATCTTCAGCTAGCTGCCTCCCCCACATGAGTGCGGCATCTTCAACACAGGCGTCATCTATTGTGATATCATTGACGTGAGAAGAGTTGGCATTGAAACGGGTCTTGCAGTGAACAGACAGCAGATAAGATAAGAGATATGACACATCGACGTCTTGAAGAGAGTGTCGTATATCTGTCCATTTACTTCGGTCTTTGACAACCTCGGCCCCGACTCAATGCGGCTATGAAGAGCGCGTGAGCGCAACTAAGCTCTTCGACTCAGCCCCGGGCGTCGACGCGGTAAACGTAGACCACTTCTCTGGTGGCGCACCCAGCTGAACTGGACTGGAGTGGCGACGTGCCCGACACTGTCAAGCATTAAATGCAACACTAATCCAAGCTCAGATTATCAATGAGTTCAGGGTCTGAATCTTACTTGCTTAGCACTACCCCTTGGTACGGTTCACCTTGCTTGCTTTTTTTTTCATACATTTTTATTAAGTATACGACACAGTGAACCGAACTGCAATGCTGAACAAAATGTATGACACACCAAGAAGTGTTGCAGCCATTTGGAATAAATGATTAAAATAGCTGGCGACAATTTAGATCGTTGTAGAGAGTGTACACAGTAGGTTAGGTAAGGAGGCTGCTAGCGTGGACCATATTGGTCCATTGTGATACCCCTAGTCAGACTACTAGCACTGCTTGACCACTCCAGTCACAGTGCCGTTAATTTGATCCCAACAAATGGTGACTGAACCAGATTTGAAAACCAGATAAAAGTAATAACTTTGCTTTCACTGGGATTCGAACGGGGGACCCCGCTAACCAGGGGCAGGCAGGCTCTCTACCAACTGTGCCATCCAGTCGTTAACACAGTAAGTTGTAATGTTCTCGTCTTCTTCATCAGCTTAGGTTAGGTTGGAGTGGCTGACTACCCCAGGCCAAAGTAGATCCATTGTGCTACTGCAAGGATCTAGCAGGTCCTATTCCGCGAACCATTTGGAGATTTAAGTAAAGTGATGGAGATGACTAATGCTAGGCACTAAATCTGCACTATGAGGGGGCACTGCCATTGCAAAGAAGGTGTACAATGATTTTTTCTTCCTCTTCATCTCTGCAACTTTGAAAGAATCATTTTAGGGGATACCTAGACTTGAGGTGGGAATGCCAATGGCACAATGACCGGTTATGACGGCGGTGAGAGTTCTAAGATTCAGCTTAATTATGCTGATCAAGTTGCGTGAGCATTTTGGATCGAGGGTCGGCCTTTTTTTGGTAAGGCCAGGCCATGCCAGAGTATCATCTCTACGTTTTGTGTGAATAAGCATTTCAAGCTTTAGTAGATGTTTTGCTGTGCGATAGACATGGACAGCGGTTCTCCGTCCGGAAAGAGCGTTGAGGTGGTACAATTCTAGGATCTCTGGGATGTCACTATGTCCCAACACCTCCACAAGTGGGATGTTGAAATTCTAGGCCATCTCGTTAAGACGGGCGACAATTGAGGGGCGTCTTGGTGTTGAAAGTGACTGAGTTCAGAGATTTTATCGCTGCTTAGCTGTCCGAACAGATGACAAGCCAGGACAGAGCTTCTTTAATCGCTATAGTCTCTGCCTGAAAGACGCTAAAGTGAGAGGAATGTCAAGTTGTCAGTTGAAAATTCAGATCCTTAGAGTAGACATCCACACCCATTCCTTCGCCCATCTTCGATCCATCTGTTTAACTTCTCAGAGGACCGTCCAGCGTTTGGTGTACAGATGCCCAGTAAGAGCAGCTAGTTGAGAAATGTTTCTCGAAGATGAGATAAGGTAACAGAGTCTAGCTTACTAGTGAAATGAAATAGGGCTCACCATCGACGATTTAAGGGATCCCAATGCTTCTCAGCTAATCACTACGCGTGTATACGAAAAACAGTGGCGTTTTGTTGCGAGCAATTAAATATCCATGGCAAAGATAGCTGGGTACAGGGGCCCACTGACATACAAGGAACCCAAAACAGCGGTCAGCCTAACAAAAGATGGACCAGAGTTGGGAGAATTTCGGGCAATCCTTTGTGTCGTCCCGGACATGTATAGTTCCCGGAACTATGTCCTCTATCGGAAACATTTTCTATCACTCAACCTAAATATGTACACAATTTGAATAAAGAAATTCTCCACGAGCACACACAATATGGCACATGGAACACAAAATGGTCCACACAGGTTTGTGCATACCTGAGTTGGAACTATCATGTATCATACGTCCATTCATGTACATACATGTTCAAATCAACGCAGCCATCAGTCTATACTTTCCTTTCGAAGAAATATGAGTGGAACTATGTACCTAGTGCCGGGAACATCCTTAACGCATGGAACTACATAGTTCCGTGGACATGTCTCCGAAAACCAGTTCCGACAACGAAACGAATCGTTCCATGTCCGTTCGGTCAGAGAAACTGTTCACAACTCTAAACCACGCCGCTTAGTTCCAAAAGAAGAAAACTGCAAGAGGAATCCCCGGATTGAACTACAATACGTTGGCTGAGCCTGGAAATTGGAGCAATAGCAAGGGCCGACGTTGAGCAAAAAGAGATCAACAACACTGATCAGCTTTATTCGTAGGGAATGGCGAACGCTAACAGCAACAATGGCTTTGTCATCTCCAAGCGACAAGTCCAGTCGCAATCGGAGGCTACGTTAGACGAGACTACCAAGAAGTTCACTGCTCAACCGATTGTCCTCGATCGATGAGAAAATGCAGATCGATTTGGAGCCCAAGGACACGGGGTGAGTTGTGGTCAAGCGTGGTGGAGGCCTTCTTGTGATGTTTGTTCTTCTCAACAGTCCGAGGATGTGACCCTCCTTGTGATGCAGCCGAATTCTGAAGAGAGAATGGTCAACCACCAGTTGGCCGACAAGATCTGCCATTCGAACGCTCCAGCCAGCGTGGGCATCGAGTGCATTCAACTATCGGGTCCTTAGCCGTAGGGATGTCTTGGAGTTAAAGGTGAAAGAATCCATAGATTTGATCGACGCATTTCGACTGACATGTGTCATAACGACTTTTTCAGGAGCTGCAGAGATTAGGAGGAAATATAATACATCCAGCATCTGCTCTATGAATGTCCAGCCCTAGCAAGGAAAAGAAAACAGTTCTTGGGAAATCTTCTTCTTTGCATAGGTGGGTGACGGTCTAGAACTGAAACACCTCCTTAAGGTTTTAAATGAACGTTATCATGGTAATAACTTCAACATCCATCAAGGTCACATTAAAGAAGGTAAGGCCTTAAGGGTACCCTTTATGTTCGCAATCGGCTTTACAATGTAGATGCCATCCAGGCGCTTAACACGATTGCAGCGGATTCACCGGGGTTCCCTTCGGACCGAGATATGAGCACGCATCAAGACTTCCTTTGTAATGAATTCCACTGCAATGCAGTCACTCACTTTAAAAGTTCAATCGGTGGACAAAAATACAAATCATTCTCCCCTCCTTTAAAGTAAAGATGAGTGGATAAATGATTCCACCAGGATGCCAACACACATTAACCCAGTAAGCTTGCAGATTGGAGAAAGATTTGGTGCAAAGTGTGTAATAAGATGAACGACTGAAGAAAATTCATTATGCTTTATTGGGTAGAGCAAAGCCCACAGTGATGGAGTTACCGTCAATGGTTTGGCATTTGTTCCTCACTTCAAATCAGGCAAATAGTGAGTGTCCATTGGGGAGTGAGGTGAATTGGGCGAGCCTATTTGAGCCCATCTACTGTCAGGTCAAAGTACTCTGGCAACAATCCAGCTCCCAATCGTCGTAATGACTGCGTCCAAGAGCGGTGCTGCCAAGCTAAAAAATACAAAAGTAAAAACAAATTTGTCAAAGCCCAAGGACCTCAGCAATGAAGCTCGAAGACGTCCTTGGCTTACGTTGTTCCCGATTGGAGATATAACCCGTTTTAAGACTGAATTAAAAATCGATGCTCCACATGCGTCGCCGGAAAACTTTGAAGAGAGGTCATAAATTTATGCTCAAGTCGTTTAAGGACATTCCGGCGTCGTAACAGACATTCTGGCGGGTTATTGCTCTCGCCCCACCCCGCTGAGGAGGGCAGAAATTTCTGTCATAACCATAATTTCTAATGCGTACTCCGCTCCGTTCCCAAAGATACAACACAACAGCAAGAAACGAAAAAAAACTCAACACAAATGAATTTGATAAAATAAAACCGATAAACAACAATAAAACGAAAACTTTATGCAAATTAAATGTTTACACATATAATATATTTTTTTTTTTTTCATAAATATATATATTTATTCATTTTTTTTTTGAGAAAAATAAAAATTAAAACGTGTGTTGGATAACTATTCGTCAGCAGTGTGGTTACAAATAAAACATACACATATGTAGGTTATGGATTATAGAGTATATCAGTGAACCAGTCAAGACTATATTAAAGCCACACAAAAAATCATCCATCATTCAGTTCAAGCGATGTCCATGTGATGACCAATAGATGGCATTGTTGTCAATCTTTCAAAAGAGAATACACATACACATTGAAAGAGTTATACACTAGTTTACACGAGGGTGTGGGTGGATTTCGGGTTGGCGGTTGTATGTGAGAATGTACATTTTATGTGAAATTGACTGAATGATTTGTTATTCTATGTTTTTTTTTTGGTATGTGGATGTGTGAGTGTGTGTGAGTATGTATTTTATCTTGTTTAATCTCCCTCCCTTGAAACAATGATGTGAGCGATGTATCGTGTAGGTTCAGCACCAGGGGGTGGATGGGATGGAGGGGTGGTGGTTCGTATACGTGTGTGTATCTAGGAATTGTATCTCTAAGCTATCTACTTCAACATGACTCTAGAGCAGCGCGTATAGTGTACATATATGTATGTTCGGCAGCTAAGCATCGTTATTAAAGCGCAAACAGACATAAAAACAAAACAAAACCAAACAAATATACAACACACACGAAATAAAAGAAGCACACCGCTAAATGGCAATTTTGTTGCTGTGTTATTTTTATTTTTTTTTCTTGTTTTTCTTTTTCTGTATTTTTTTTGCTTTTGTTTTTTTTTTTTTTTTTTTGATTATCGTGGTTTTTGTCTTCACCCTGTGACCCAGGGCGGCAGGGAATAGCGAGAGAGGCGCAGAGGTAAAGCAGACTTTGTAGAAATTTTATTACAGACAGAGAAAAAAAAACGTTAACAAAATTGAACAAAAAAAAATCCAAAGAAGAAGAAGAAGATTAGAATAGAGGGTGATTGAAAAAATCAAAAAAACAAAAAAACAAGAAGAAACACAGAAAATGAAGAAGAAAAACAAAGCAAAACTCCAATAGGCACAAGAAGCACTTTACAATAATTTTTTTTCTCTCTAAGTTAATTTAAAAAAAAAAATAACTGTTTTTCTATGTATTTTTAATTTTTATTTCTATGTTCTATGATAAAAACAAAAATAAGTAGTCATCTTCAGATAAAGATATATATATATAAAAATTTGTATCAAAGCAAAAGGAAATAAATGCAAGAAAGGAGAGACCGAAAATATGTCAAAATGGATTTGAAGAGGTTTACGTATTTTTTTTTCATTTTTCAATTTTTTCCTTTTTTTTTTGGGATTTTTGGTTTACTTGATTTTTTTTTCTTTTGTAAAATAAATGAAATTGGTTTTGGTTTTTTGGAAATACCTGTTTTTGAGCCATCGCCTGCATCTGCTGGAACATTTGACGTTCTTCCTCTTTGCCTGCAAAACGAGAGCGATTGGAAAGAAATGGTGTTAAAGTTAAAAAAAAGAACGATGTCAGGAAACAAGAACATTACGCGGGGTAGTGCGCGGGGTGACGTTCATTATGATGGAGGTTGGGCAGGTAGCGTGCAGATATGTATACTGATTTTTTTTCTTTTGCTTGCTTTCTCTTGTCGAATAAATTAGAAATGAGGGAGATTTTAGGGGTTTTTTTTAGAGTTTTAGGCGAATTCTTTTTCGTTCATTTCGTAGTTCGGCCGGAGGGGGTTTGGTGGTGGCGGTGAAAGGTCATGGAGTTTATGCAAACAACCACTAGGGCGGGGAGTGACAGAGAGAGAGAGAGTGGGTGAACCTGGTTAAACGAGTGTGGAGGTGGGTGGGTGGGTGGGTTGATGTATTTTTAGTTTTAGCGCTCGGTGCGATTGCGGTAGGTGGTGGTTTTAATGAAAGATTGTTATCGGGCACGGTGTGTGTTTGGCTAAGAGTTTTCTAGGAACTCAAAGTGGATGGTGCAACGGCCAAAGAGGCAATTTGAAACTTTCATAAAATTTACGATTATTTTCGGATGATGGGTGGTGTGCGGGGGCTTAGCACTACATGCGAGATGGTAAATGAGTTCAGTGAGTGCAGACACACCCACGTTCGGGGAACAAGATGAATTAGTTCCTGGCAATCAGTCCTTGCCAAATAGGCCGGGCCGTTGTTGATTACCTTGGCGGCCGGGTGGTGGCACTTGGGACAGGAATGCGAACAGATGTGATAACATCGAACTGAATTAGTTGATAAACACCTCAAGGGTTGTTGACACCCTTTCGGTTTATGCGCTTTGCTTGCGGTTTTATGATTGTGCTTTTTGACGAGGCATTTTTTTTTTAAAGCGACGGAATGTCGTAAATTCGTAACGTGGATAAATCAGTTAGTCATCTTGGGAGGACTGGGGAATATTTTGTAGATTACGGGGAACACTTAAATTTTCGTTCTTTCGAACAGCCACATGCATGTGTCGTTAGCGGGTTGTTACGCGCTTCAGAGGATTGCTCGGAAGCCATTGGTGGGCATGTCATCGAAAACGACCCTCGGTTACTCAGTTTGAACGGAGATCAATCAAGTCAAGCTTTAGACGAAGTGTGATTTGCAGTCTATGGACCGTGGGGCGATGTTGACGAAAATGCGAGGGCTGCAAGTTTCTCCTGAAATTTGGGGTACAATCGTAACCCCAAGAAAAGAATTTAACAGACATTTTTTGGCAAAATCCCAAGTGAGGCTTTTGTTATAATTCAACAATAAAAGAAAAATATCTTGCACATGTTGGACACATTTTATGTGGTTATCGATTGGAGGCAATTTTACAAAAGGCTGGGGGTACGAGTGTACCCCGAAAAGTTAATTGCATCACTGCCCCCATCAACTGTCAATTATTTATAAATGTCATTCACAACCATTTCAAGCAGAAAACCTATTGAAATTCAATGAGAATGAAAACTGTGATTTTCGTGCCCAGTTTGAACATTTCCTCTCCGAAACAAAGATACGTACTCTGCGTCATCAATTTCAATGGTTAGGTAGGTAGGCAGAGTGACGAGTTGCATCAACATCAAGACAAATACGGCATGGATGTCGAAGACTCTTTGGGTTCGGAGTCGAAGACTCTTCGGGCCGGATCAGTGTTTTTCATGCTCTCTACAGGGCCCTGCCATCTTAGGCGTTGAATCCGCAGACGCCTGACTAGGCTCATGCCGCTGTACTGCCCGTGCAGTTCGTGGTTGAATCTTCTCCTACAGAAACCGTCAACGCAAACAGGACCAAAGATCGCACGCAGAGCTTTTCTCTCGAAGAGAACAAGCACTTCATCGCTTTTGAGATTGTCCATACCTTCGCGCCGTACAGCAGGACTAGGATGATCAAGGTCTTGTATAGAGTCAGCTTGGTCCTTCGAGAGATGGCTCTTCTACTCAATTGCCTCTGAAGCCCAAAGAAACAGCGATTGGCGAGAGTACTTCTGCGTTTAATCTGTTCACTTGCGAGCCGAGGTAGACGAAGTCCATCACTACCTCGAAGTTATAGCTGCCTATGGTGACGTTTTGGCCAAGTCGTCGATGTTGTACGTCCTTTTTCGATGACAGCATGTACTTCGTTTTGCCTTCGTTCACCGCTAAACCAATTTTGGCCGCCTCCGCTTCAATACCAGCAATCGCTTCATTGACGGCTCGCTGTGTTCTGCCAATCACGTCAATGTCATCCGCATAGGCTAACAGTTGTACGGACTTCTGGAAGATAGTGCCTCTGGCGTTAGCTTGTGAGTTTTGCACGATCTTCTCAAGAATGGTAGTCTCTGCCACCAACCATGGCATCTCACCAAATACACATTGTCCTAGGTGTTACAACATTGCTGAGGGGGAGACCTTAACACCTTTCTTCTGCGCCTTTTTGCTAGAATCAGACAGAGACTTTTTTAGCTCACTCACGAGATCTCTAGGCGGGATATTAAGGAACTAACCATTCGCCGCGATAAAGTGAGAAACAGGGCAGTGCGTGAGGAACTCAACGTTGATCAACTGCTGTGGTTGGTTTGGTGGTTCGTGGCACAAATGCATCCTTCATCAAAACTTCCGAGGTGTGTCTTGAATGCAATTCCAGCGATTAGTCAACTTTTTTATTCCCCACCAAGAATGAGCTTCTTCAAGACCCTCGATGCACACATCAGATAGGCGACTGCTTGTCAGACCCAGGAAGAAGTGGTTTAACCAAGTCCGAAAAACTTGTTTGGTTACACTTGGCCAAAGCACGTAATCTGTTCGAGTCGACGGCGGAAGGTGGATTGGACTGGAGGCTCATGTGCATAGCCTCTGCAACGTCCTTAGTGGATCATGTGCAAGAAAGTACGGTTCTATCAAGACAATGCACGGCCGCAAACGTATTTAGTCACCATGGCAAAAAATTTATAAAAAGGGCTGGGAACTGCTTTCTACCCCCTTCGGCATATTCTCTGAATTCATGTGTGCATCGAGAGTCTCGAAGGAGCTTATTCTTGGGAGGGGAGTAAAAAAAGTAAAAAAGTTCACGCACACGGACAAACAAGAGACTTTTTTGAGAAATTAAAAGTTTTTTTTTTTGCAGAAAAATATGCTGTTATTCAAAAAAAAAACACGGAATTTTAAGTCAGCATTTCATTCGGGGGCATTGACACGAAGAATTGGCTGACGGGCTCAAAATTGGCTGACGGGTGAATGAGGGCAGAACGATGCATATGCTGTTTTCAAGAAAGGACGACTGGGCCACAAGGTCACAAAATGCAGATAAAGATGTCAAGAGGTACTTGAATAGAATACGGCTTGAAGGACCAAGTAGACATTGTAGAACACATTGATCTTCAATGCACTATGATGCGAAAATATGACAGTCTCTTGAGCAGATGAAGAGGAAGTCCGTGGTCTCTTGGTTTGGCCCTGAGTAAATTTATGGCATTTGTAGAAGAAACGCCCAGACATTTCGTATGGGCGGTACATCGACATGAGCTTAGAAGGACTCCGATCCAACGTCTAAGGTGGCTAGGCCATGTAGTTTAGGCAGGTTCAAAAATGAGCTCTAAGAAGTGAGCCGAGTGAAAGTTAAGAAGCTTAACAAACTCAAGTATACCTTACTCTGCATATACGTAATTCAGTAAGAATAACTGAACTAAGTTGAACTAAACTGAACTAAAGTGAACTATGTTGAACTAAACTGAACTAAGTTGAACTAAACTGAACTAAGTTGAACTAAACTGAACTAATATGAACTAAAATGAGCGCTGTGACTTGTACGTGTCTTGGCATTGTACACATCAGGGTTGTTTTTATTTAACTACCGCAGCAACTAGGCATCGAGCAAGCTCCTCGAGCATCGTTGCGTTGCCGGTGGTATATGTGAACCAGATTGAACTAAATGAACTAGAAGAACGAACTGTGTAGTTCAATAAACGGATAAAACTGAGCACTTTCAACTGAACTCAAATGCACAAGCCTAGTGTTGAACGCATGGACAACGCAACTTCAGGCCGAAGAGTCTTCGACTCTGCATCAAAGGACAATCGAATGGAGGACGACCTCTAAGCCGATGATGAGCACGAGGGGAGAAGACCTTCAGTCAATTATTCGTGCGTAATTGGAGACACATCCCTAAAGAGACTGTCATCTGGAGCGGTTTGTTGGATGGTGGACAGGGCCACTTCGGACTTTACTCTAAGCTACAAAAGAAGAAGGAATCTGGCAACCTCAGCCTTCTGTTTATAGTAGACTCCGAACGTCGGAGAAGAAGAGACGATTTTTATTAAGCAGGTCTCTGCCGGAGCTGCGGACGAGGAAGAAACCGAAATAAACCTATCCAACATCTGCTTTGCCACTGCTCGGCTTTCCATGACTTTCCATGACAGCGTGCATAGGGAAGTGCTATACAACGCCTGTATGTCTAGTTTTGACATTCTTGCCAAACTCGTCAGGTTGTGTATGATGACGATGGAGAATTCTCGCTGCTCCATCACGGTCGGTAACGAACTCACCGAGGCCTTCAATGTCAAGAATGGTTTTAGACAAGGCGACGCGTTGTCATGTGACTTTTTCAACATTATTCTTGAGGAGATCGTGCAGAACTCGCATGCTAACGCTAGAGGCACGATCTTCCAAAATTCCGTACAACTGTTAGCCTATGCGGATGACATTGACATGATTTGTCGAACAGAGCGAGCCGTCAATGAAGCGATTGCTGGTATTGAAGCGGAGGCGGCCAAAATGAGTTTAGCGGTGAACGAAGGCAAAACGAAGTACATGCTGTCATCGAAAAAGGACGTACAACATCGACGACTTGGCCAAAACCTCACCATAGGCAGCTATAACATCGAGGTAGTCAAGGCCTTCGTCTACCTCGGCTCCGCAGTAAACAGTACAAACAACATCAGTACCGAGATCAAACGCAGAGTAACTCTTGCCAACCGCTGTTTCTTTGGGCTCAAGAGGCAATTGAGTAGTAGAGTCCTCTCTCGGAGGGCCAAGCTGACTCTATACAAGACCTTGATCATCCTAGTCCTGCTGTACGGCGCGGAGGCATGGACAATCTCAGAAGAGGAGGAGGAAGTCCTGCGTTCAATCTTTGGTCCTGTCTGCGTTGATGGTTATTGGAGAAGAAGATCCAACCACGAACTGTACGGGCTGTACAGCGACATGAGCCTAGTCAGACGTCTTCGCATCCAACGCCTTAGATGACTAGACCATGTATAGCGTATGGACAACTCAGCTCGTGCCCGAAGAGTCTTCGACTCCGAACCCGTGGGATAACGCAATAGAGGACGCCCATGGCGCACCCAGGTGGAGAAGGACCTCAATCGACTTGGTGTGCGAAGTTGGAGACAGCTGGCTAAAGATCGTGCCGGCTAGAGAGGCTTACTGGTTGAGGCCCTGGTCCACCCCGGACTGTAGCGCCACCAGAAGAAGATGAAGAAGTCATCACGCGAGAGGATAGGTCAACAGAATATGTACTCCGCAAACGAAGGGATTCAAAATGGGTCCTAAGGCCTTCAAGTGGAAGTGATGTTCAACCATCACACTTCCCTTCCTAAACCTTACCTCACCTAGACCGGCATTGGCAGCTATTGAAAAGTGATTGAAAGTGGTGCCGCGGTGTATAAAGTTGATGTGTTGACGAGTGGAAAGGAAATATTGAGCACAAGAGGCAACTTTACGATCCAGTTGAGGACCTAGCTCCGGTGGCATTTCAAATCCACAACCGACAGCTTTCTGGGATAATCGAGCTCCACATCGCCTTCAGGAGCTTGGATTAAAACTGCTGCTGCGACGAATGATGAAGTGGGTTGACAGCTTCTGACAGTTCTCTCGAAAGAAGAATTCAGCGTCGTGTTTACAACGTCGGTAAACGAAGGAATCATGAATTCACGATGAGGTGGACATCAATAGCAGGCTCAACCCTACCATGGGTCCTTGTCCTGGTAATGCGACAGAAGGGACATCGAAATCAAAGAGGCACGTGAGGAGGATGGGAAACAGACTGCAGAATCCATTTACCTCTAGCCATTGTTGATCATCAGGCTCCTTAAACCCAACAAAGACCCGTCTGTACATGTGTCTGAACAGTCTCTCTCGGAGAAAACTGTATCCGCAGTACAGAGCGGTGAAAGATCGGCGTGGGCCTTAAAAGGAGACCGCCATACCCATACTCCAAGGACACAGAACGGTCAAATTTTTACGCACAGACTGTTGTGGCGCGTGCTTGTCCTGGTCATAGACATACTCCCAAAGACCAGCAGAAGCACAATTTTAAACGAACCACGTCACCAGCACCAGATTCAGTCCCATTGCAAGCGAACGCAAATTGATGTCCTTCATTGCCAGTGGAATGATCTCACAGCCAGAGGCAACAATTCCCAATTCGAGAGCTCCTCGAAGCCAGTTGCATCAGCTCAACCACCTCGAGACTCATTTCCTTGTCGGCGCAGCGGCGCCGTCATTCACCGTGCACAGTGCATCCCTCAACCGTTCCCCAGGACCATCAAAGGACCCGCGTATGCACTCCGAGAAAATTCTCTCGAAGACCTGACGCCATGCAACTAATTCGCTAATGAAACATCAACAACAACAGAAGAACGCATAAAAAATTGAGTAAGTGCCTCACCTCACCAGAGTCTCACTCAAGGGCTTTCGGCGATGAACAGGGACATGAGTCAACACCACAAGAAGTGCCTTCGCCGAACATCACGTGCAATTCCCTCTGCGTGCAGTCCACACTGCGTGTGCGTGTGTCAGGGCGGATTTGAAGACATAATAACCTCAATCAATCCACGAGCACCAGGAAACCGGAGGACGGCTGACAGCATCGGCAGCAGAGTGGAACATCCTGTCGAAGACGGCCGAGCTATTCTGTTGCCCAAAATTCAATTATGTTACTCATACGCCTCCGGTTGCCGGCCCCGGGCCACGGGCCGGCGGGTGACGGATGCCCGGTCCCGCTGTCTAACCATAAATCGGTCTTACCCCAAAGGACAGGTCCTCCTCGGGCGCCCAAAGGGGAGCGAAAAGAATCTCGAAATACGACATGTGGCACACCGACGGCGGCGGAGTAATGAAATAAATTTCATTTCCCCGGGAAAGCAGCATGTCACTGGAGTTCCTTTCCTTGGCGGGTGGCTGCCGGTGGTGGAGAGGGAGGGAGGGTCGTCCTTTCTGACTCGAAACTGGAATACATTCGTCATCCGTTAAGTAGTCTGCCGTCTGGGTCGGATTGAGACAACGACAACGGCAACGATGACGAGCAACGAGCGAACGTGTTTTTCGAACGAAAACGAGATACCCTCCATTCTGGCCGAAGTTGGCACGTCCGTGGCACCAAGGTGGGCTGAGGGCGCATCAAATTAAATCGTAACACTTCCCCGGATTATGGGCTTAGCCTTCACCTGATAGGGTGAACCTATTCGATTGGACGGCAGCCAAAAAGGATGGAAAATCAATTGAATCGCCTTCCAGGGCCTGTGAGTGGAAAACATGCACTTTCTCGATGGTCGGGGCTTGTTGGTGTGTTTTTTGTGCTCACGTTTTGTCAAAAGGTCAAATATGTTCACACAATTATGCATGAACTTATGTTAATTGACGCTGTGGAACGAGTGTGGACTGTGGAGTGGCATCTGTGAGAGGAGTGGACTTGTTGCTCGAGTGCATATCGACCAGGACTTGGGCTTGAGCATGGTCTCTGCTGTCGAGGCGGTGGGACTTCGAAATCGGCGGCGGGTGGTGGTGCCATTGAACTCTTGGCAAAGGTACGCGGCGTGCTCTTAATTGAGCTGTGTGTGCGGTAGGCAACAGTTTCGGCTGACGGTGAGTGGGAGACGGAGGGATTCGCTTGTCAAATCGACGGCATGACCTTCAGACAGAGCTGTGGCCGGTGAACTTTGGGAGTAATTGATCAGATGTCCTCTGACAGCAGGCCGCCCTCCATGAGGTCGCCAAGTGGTGAAGGACACCCAGCGGGGGGGTCGGTCGTGTCAAGGATCTGGGCAGACGTTGATTTTAAAAGTTTTTCAATTTTTTTTTGTATGGCATCTGCACAAGTTCTCGAAAGAAACTTTCGAAGGACAAAATGATTCGTTTCGGATTGCTGTTGCAACGGACACGGCATTGGGCATGGGAATAACTTTCGAGCTGCCAATTGATTTTTCAAGGTTGCGCTGCTGCAAGTGAAACTTTGAAAATGTGCAACCGGAGCACAACACGTCTTCGAGATGAGAAATCGCAGTTGGGAGAGGCAACTGTGAGCAATAAGTCACGGTTTTTGGGACATTTTCGTCAATGGGAATGAGTCTGATAAAAATATACGATGTACGGTGGTCCAAGAACATGATTAATCGATGTTTGGGGAAGGAAAGGCTCAGTGCACGTGGTCACGAGGATCATTGCTTTGGTTTCCGCGTATCTTTGCTTTTCTCTCGGTAGGTGGGTAGGAGGAGACGAAATTTGCGCTTTTCTAGAACAGGACACAACCCTCCGAAAGAAAATAACATCCGGTGTCAGGACGTGGAGCTTGGAGTCAGAGTTAGGGGATCCGTCTCTGTTGACGGGAGGCTGATGCTGCAGCTCGAGTCTGAACCTGGCACGGACTTGGCCCCAGTTGTTCTCAGAGACTGAACATTTCAGAAGGAATTTGACAATTGTATTCTGTAAGCACTCTCAAAGGCTCCCTCCAACCTCTGGCGACAGAATGACATTTAAATCATCACCCGTCCAAGCTCAGCTATATAACAAATCCCACAGATACACGTCTTCTCAAGGCATGCGGACAAGTAGAAAGGCGATCTGCTAGGGAACCTGACAATGGAAAAGGCTTTCTGTGTCCGAGAACCACTAATTCGAGGGCATTGCCTGAGATAAGTGACAGGGGATGAGAATGTTACTTAGATGGATCAAAACCGAGCCTAACCTGCTTATCCTTGTACTGGGAAGGTGCCGAGGTAGTGAAGCACAGTTTCTTCTTCCTTTTCTTGCCTTCAGCTCCTACAAAAGTCATTGTAGTGGGTTCCCATTCTCCTTGCCTTGCCGAATAGGTAATGGTCCTATTAATAAGGCTAACTACATTGCTTTCTCTTTCTATTTAGACTTAGGAGAGTGTTAACTTTTGGGAATTATTGAAGGCCATATTAGCCTTGAAGTCCTGCAAGTATCTAATTCAATCCACCTCCGGTTGGCGGCGTTGATGCCATCTGTAAGTAACAAAGTGTTTACTACTTGAAGAGATGGGGTTTGGGTTGTCCTGATTACTTGCCATTGGCAAACCCACCTCTGTTCTAGCAAGCTCGTCAGCCCTTTCGTTGCCTGGAATACCACTATGCCCCGCTATCTCCCTAAGAGATAGATGGCAAAGTTTTACCATCTTCGGTTTAATTGATGGTGTATCCAGAACAGAAATGTTCTGATTGGGTACTTCTACGGGATAAGACATTTTTTATCCATGGCTTAGGTAAGCCATGGATTGACTAGCATTGTGAACTATTGAATCCACCAACCAGCATGAACAAAATAGAGATTGCGACTGAATACGAACAGCATCCTGCTGAAAAAAGGAAAAGAGAACACACCAACTCAACGAGCGTGCATCATCTCTTCTGTTCTCCTTAGCAGCATTGCCATACAAAACATTTGGTTGCTTATAAGGTTTTCGTCCAGAAATGAAGTATTACAGACATAGCCGACGTCACAGCTCATTGCCCCCTAGTCCATCGACGAATTTGAGTGCCTTTTTGACGGATATTCATGAGTTTTTGACGGCATTTACGAAATAACGTAAATGCCGTCCTCTGATTGCTCAACTAGGTTTATGAACACCTTATAAAAAACAGTTGTCAAAAATCTAAAGAGGAAAGAGAGGTAGAAGTGGGGCATCTATACACTTCATTTTTGGTTTCGTCTATGTGGGTCGTAGCGGGTAAGTGCGTCGACTCCTGCGCAGAGGGTGCCAGGTTCGATACCCGAATTTACCACCTTTCATATTTCACGGCTCCACCTCTTTCGAGTCACTGACAATGCTCAAAGAGTATTTCCTGTCTAGAAAAACTACGGCGTTCGCAGTCGGCATTAAATTGTAGGTCCCTTCCACTCGTGAAAGAACAATAGCACGCACAACACAAGTGGTTGCTGAGAAGCTAGGCCCTGGCCCTCTACGGGCTGTAGCGCCACCCATATAATGGCAATTATGTACTCTCTGGATTGACACCTAAGCCATGGCAATCGGGGGCTCAAGTTAAACCATTCTTTAAGTGGAATCCATCACTTAACTACCACTGTGAAAACGAAATTTCTATTTATTCTGAGTTTAGTGACAGTTTAGCCCACACTGTGAAATCGGGCATGAGACATTCCGCGAATACTGCGAGGTTGACAGGGATACAAGCTCAGCCCTCTTTCTTTCAATTACGGCCTACACTCAATCTGAGGCAATTACACAGCTTGATTGGACTGAACAGGACGACAGTCGAAACTCTTGTCAGAGTCATCATTGGGCACTGCGCTATTGGTATCCACCCCCTAGGATTGAGTCTGCCCTAGAATGGCTTCTGCTGGAGGTGTGTATGTGAAGCTGCAGAGGCTAGAACTAAGTAGAAATTATTGGACACCTTCTTCGTCCTCTCCTCCTGAAGAAAAAGTCAACCATGGCCGGACTTCTTCAATAATCTGGTCGAATTAAGCAAAATAAGGGCACCAACGGAGTAAGAGTAGGATTGACTGGAGCCACTGGATGTAACGAATATCCTTCGCCTCACGGAATGACAGTCCTTGCTAGTCCAAGCTGTGTTCCTTTGAAAGATGAACCGGAAATGATACATTTTTCTTTATCAAACCACATACTTAATGGAATCACGCCCAAATGACAGCGAATCTGATTTAAAGTCCAAGGCGAATGAGCATTAACTGCAAGTAATGCAGTCAGTCATACTGCTGTATGGCGTCGCAATTTGGTGGACCGCACTCGACAAGAAAATCCACATCATCCCACTCGCTAGTGTGCAGAGGATGGCTTGCGTATGCATTAACGGAGCGCTAACTCCTCAACCTGCTACCGATAGAACTAATTCGCAGACTGACAGCAGCTAGTATGGCGATCAGATTAAGATCGCTGAGCAATTGCAAAGAACTGCAGTCTGGACATTCAACGATCCTACGCAGGTATGCCTCTCTATACCCATAGATACACCCCTCACTCTACCTAAACTCCTCTTCGAGAAGAATTTCTCAACCAGGATACCGCCCAGATCTTACTGGGAGTCTGAACACCAGACGCTGGAGGGTGCACTGCGAATCTTCACAGATGGATCGAGGATGGGTGCAGTGAGGGTGCTGGTATCTATTCCAAGGATCTAAATTTCCAGCTATCTTTCCGACTACCGTAGCGTCTTTCAGGCTCAAATAGCGATTAAGGATGCCCTGTCCTGGCTAAGAAAACATTGTAATATCGCGCACATATATCGCCAACTGTTCCAATAGACAGGCAGCGATCAAATCTCTGAAGTCAGTCATTTTTAACTCAAAGACTTCCCTTAATTGCCGCCTATCTCTTAGCGAGATGGCCAAGTATTTTAGCATCCAACTGATGTGCGGGCCGGGACACTGTGACATTCCAGAGAATTGCGAAGCGGAGGAGCTCGCTAGAAATGGCACAAACTCTGTACTCTTTCCGTGTGGAGACCCACCCTCCACGCCCATCGCTCCTATAAAACATCTGCTAAAGCTTGAAACGCTTGCTCACACAAACGGTGGATATCAGGCACAGGATGCCTCATTAGCAAACAACTCTGGCCTATGATCGATCCCAAGCGATCGCTTAGCTTGATCAGATTAAGCAGGCCAAATCTCAGATCTCTTATTGGCGTTTTAACAGGGCATCTGCTATGGCGTATAAGTAAAATTTTCTATTCGTACGAGGGGGCAGTCGTAGGCGCTGTCTTGCAAGGCCACGGTGGCGTATACGTAACATCAGGAGTAGTCAGGCCACAGTTACCTATACGTAACATGCCATTGTCCAAGGACTTATGTAATTGTGGCCTCGCTCTCAGAGCAGAATATTCCTTTTGGGTATTACATTGTTCATGAGCCGGGACATTTGCCTCTTATCGGAATGTTCTCAGCCTGGGAGACGCTGCAGTGATCAGGGAGCTTCGATTAGATAGGAATATTGATATCTTCGGCATACACGATCCGACAATGATGTACTCATGGAGTCAACCAGCGTCTGGTAATCAGACATCAAATCCGATTTGGAAGGCATGCTTGCTGACGGCAGTCATCGGAAATCACGCCCCTAAACTAGGCCTTCCTTGCAATGATTTCTGTCGAAGCTGCATGGACGAGGATGAGGAAGAAACCATCGAACACTTGCTATGCCGGTGCAGTGCTGCCTCATACCGTAGATTCAGACTTCTGGGGGCCCATATCTTTGAACTGAGCAGCATCAAAATCAGTCTTCTTCTTCGCTTTTGGCACAAATTGGTTTGCGAAATAGATAGCCTAAGATGCGCGTGGTCACACAATGGACCTATGTTTGGCTTAAGTCTGTGTGCTGTCCGTATGCGCGGCAGTCAGCCACCTCAACCTAACCTAACCTACACCTGATAACAGTGATGAGTCGGGGATGCCGCCATAAACTACACGAAACAGTCAATCATTTGCGGATTCATTGATGCTTGGTCGAACATTTGTAAATTTTGTTCCGTCCAATAACAGCCAAAAATGCAGCCTCGTCCGAGAATATATTTTTTAGGGCCAAAATCCGGTTCTCCAATCGACATTTGCAGCACGGTAGGTTGTCTATTTTTGCAGCAGGACAGTCTTGTACGGGTTGACTCGTACTCGCACTAATTTCCGTCTGGTTGTTGGTTTAAGGTCCAAAATGGTGCACTGACTCTCAAGCCTTAACAGACAGTTTGCCTACACACTGAAGGCATCTGGTCGCTCCTTACCTTGGCCAAAGCCAGGCGTTTACTAATTTTCTTCAAAAACATTCGAAAACATTCGTCAATTACAGATTGTGCAGTCGTGAAGACGCTTGAATTCATGAAGGAACCTGCAATATTATGCTTCGACTTTTGCCTCGATCGCAGGCGTGAACAGCTGCTCCAGCAGAGTCCATTTGAAGATCACGATCAGTTAATCGAAGAATTCACAAGGCCCAGACAATTGTCACCCAATTGTGTCACAAAATATGCCGTTCAGCTGTAAATAAATGCTGTCCAATCCATTCCATGACTTACCAGTCGATAGTCGCCTGACAAATCTCATCAACAATCCCTCATCCAACCAATTGTGATTCCTTAACCGGCGGGGCGGCGGTGTATCCGGCTGCGTGCATGACGAGGACGATGCGGACGACGTGTTAGTTTCGCGAGCTGGAGTTCGACAGGAAGCACGAGTCGGCGTCGAGCCTGTCGGACGAGAGCAGCTTGTCGCGGGTGTTCTCGAGCGGAAGTCGGCGGATTCTCACGATCAGCGACTACAGTCCGGAGTGGGCCTACCCGGAGGGCGGGGTGAAGGTGCTCGTGACTGGACCGTAGAAGATGTCTAGCACGTACACGGTTCTCTTCGATTCCATGCCGGTGCCGACGGTCCTGGTGCAGGAGGGTGTTCTGCGATGCTTTTGTCCAGCGCATGGCCATGGCCAGCAATAGCTTCGTCATCTCCAATTCGGTGATCTTCGAGTACAAGTCCAGCCCGCATCCGGAGGCGACGTTTGACGGGACTACGAACGACTGCCTGTACAAGTTCACTCTGCTCAACCGCCTGTCGTCGATCGATGAGAAAATGCAGATCAAGATGGAGCCGAAGGACACGGTGAGTTGTGTTCAAGTCTGGCGGAGGCCTTCTTGTGATGTTTGCTCTTCTCGCCTGACAGCCCGAGGATGTGACCCTTGTGATGCAGCCGAATTTTGAAGAGAGAATGGTCAACTACTGCCACCTTCTGGGCCTTCACTTGGCCTAAGTGTGTCTGCTGTCCTTCTGCGCGGCAGGCAGCCACCTCAACCTAGGGAAGGTCCTTGAAATCCAGCAGAAATGCAAGCGGATTGTGGAATGCAAGGCGATAGAGAGCCATTTGCACGCCCACCGATTCATCAAACGAGAAGAAATTTGCTGATGTCAGTTGTTAAATGGAATGGCCATTAGGAAACCATCATCGCAGCTCTCATAGCAGCGGATGATATCACCGCGACCGGGGCCAGACTGCCAGAGTGCGTCCAATGATGGAGCATTCAAGTAATTGGAGCTGCCAATGATGCAATCATGAAACGCAGGAAGCCCGAGCAAACCCCGCAAACCCGGGAAACCAATGAAACCGATGATACCCCATCCTTAGCGGTCGCTAAGTGATAATTCCAATCACGTTTCGTATCATCATAACATTGGCGAGTGAACTGCACCGGATGTGCACTATAAAAATCAAATTACATCCCTAAATGCCACCGAGGGACGGTAAATAGAATCAGGTATCCGTTGGCTGGCATTCTGAGGACGGTGGGGTGAGTAGCAACCGAGCGCACATGCGAGAGTGTGGCATGTGGTGGGGGATGGGATGGGAGTGAGGCCGGGGAGAGAGAGAGAGAGAGAGAGAGAAATGGCAGGAGTTCATGAGGTCACTATTAATTACCAGGTAACGTCGTTATCGCAGAATGAAAGGCAAACAGACAAAAAACAGAGGGTGGGGGCATGGAACACACACACAGAAACAATAGGCAAGTGCACGGGAGACGGGGGACACTTACCCATACCCTTGGTTTGCAGCATCTCCAGAAGCTTTTTAATGCTCTCGTCACGGGCAATTAGTGTCTGCTTCTGCGTCTCCACGCGACACTCCAGATCCTTGATTGTCTCACGTAGGATACTGATTTCGCGCTGCAAGTGCTCGTTCTCGGCATAAATCGCTTCCATTTGCTGCTGCATCTCCAGGTTGGGCTGACGCATTCGCATCCGCAGCTCCTCCTCCAGCTGTCGCACCAACATCGCTTGTTTCTGCAATTGAGGACAAGGATGGTGGGTCGCCGATTAGGGCGCGTGCTTGCTTGGCATGGTTGCTGTGGACTTACCTGATTTTCGCTGCTTAGGAGCTTCAGTTGATCGTTTATGAGGCTGTACTTGGCGCTCTCCTCCTTCCGCAGAGCCCGTTCCTTTTTCAACTCCGGCGACCAGAACGTCTTTATGCTATGCATGGAACTGCCCAACTTTTGATTTGTTAGCTCTAATTCGCGTTTAAGTTGGCCCAGTTCCCGCTGCAGATCAGTGTTCTGATGCTGAAGGTCCCCCAGGTACGCCCGATCGGACGATGGTATACCTATAAACGGGAGACAGAGAGAGACACAGATTGATGGGGATAAGTGAATGGACATTCAGTGGGCGATGTGAGGCGAAGGCCGCTCTAACCTATAGGATTCGGACTCTGTCTGGCCGAGCGACCGTAGAGTTCATCCTCTAGGTATAGCCCTCGTTCGAGAGATCTATCTCGCGATCGATCTCTCGGCTCCCGTATGGGGATGAACTCACGGTCGTGTGGATCCACCAGGCCCCCTCTATCCAGTGACTGATATCGGGTTCCTAAAAGACACGCAAAAAAAAAAAATAAAAAAAAAACAAAAAAACCCAAAAAAAAAACGAATAAAAAACAAAACAAAAAAAATGTGTCATCAGTGGATACGTCGCACTTGATCAAACTAGATAGAGAGAGAGAGAAATTGATAGAGAGAGAGAGAGTGAGATAGTTTACTTGGATAATCCATGGCGTGTGACATCGGTGGTCTGCTGGCACTCCGACTCCGGTGATGTCCGCCCCCGGCCGGGCTCGTTGGCTCATCCATGTCTCTGTAGTATGGACTGCCCATTGCTGGAATAGAATTATGATGATGATAAAAGGATGAGGATGACAAGGGAGAGAACAGTGCGCAAGGAATGGGGATGTCTGCTAGTAGTAATGTGTAAAGCGTTTTTAATTCTTCTTTTTGAATCTCTCCTTTGTGTCTCTCTCTGGAAAACCGAAAAATCAACGAAAACTGCCCGCCCCCCTTCTCCAGAGAGAGAGAGAGAGCGTTAGAGAGAGAGAGAGAGAAAGAGAGTCAGAAATGGAAACAGAAACGAATGAACGAAATGAAAAACGATTCGATAAACGAAAAAAACCAAGAAAAAAACAAAAAAAACAACCGAAAATCGAACCAAAAGAAACGACGAATGTTGTAATGAAACAAAAAAGCGAACTAGAGAGTTACAGTTAACTGTTTGTTTTCGTGTTCACGCCACTGTTTGGTGGCGCTCGGTGGGTGGCCGCTGATGTGGCGATGGGGCTATGGGGTGACACTGATGATGGGTGGTGGTGGTGGTTACGATGGCGATGATGCGAGATTAAGTGTACATGTGTATGTGTCTCATCTGTGTACGGTTAGTTCATCCTTGATAATCAGGATACGACAGAAACAGTGACAGAGAGAAAGTGTGGGTGACTGTGTTGGTGTTGCTGTGTGTAGCCGGGAGGAAGGCAGAATGAAAGAGATACAGAGACAGAGAGAGAGAGTGTATTCCTGTATTCTGTTACAACGGATAGAGGAACTGAAACTGAAACTGAACGAGGACATGTTCATGCCCTGAGCTGACATAAAATATCAAAACACAAACGAAAACAAAAACAAAAACCTCAAATAAAGACAAAAACAAAAGAATAACCCAACTCAAACCCTGAAAGGAGAGACTGTAACTGTGTGTGAGGATGAGTGTGAGTGTGACTGCGTGTGTTCATAGTGTTTGGCCCTGGGTTAGAGTTAATGAAATCAAATGAGGATTAATGAGAGATCCTCGCTCTTCTTCTTCTTGCTGCTGTCGTTGTTGTCCTTAAGTTATCCATAATTATGAGTTTATGATGTATCTGATGGTTTCAGATTGGGTTTACACGACTGCGGGCGGGGGTGCTGGTGATGACTGTGTCCTTCCCGCCCGCACGCGCCCGAGGGTGCGACTGTCGACTTGGTCGCTGCAAAAGGACTGCAGCCTGGCATGGGTGACCTTAACCAAGTGTGCCAGTGAAGCAGCGAGGGACGACCACGACCACGATGATGACTGTGCCAGTAGCTGCGGGCGATTGCAGTTGGGAGCACACGGCTGAAATTCTTGAGGACTCAAGGAAGTGAATTATGGTCTTGAAATGGGCAAATGGGGAGAAAATTAAGGTGAATCCTTGGAGTTACCCTACTTCCAATTTTCTTGTTCCGAAAGTGGCCTTCACTGACTGTGCGGATGCACATATTTTGAATTTTAATTGAGTTTGAGGAACACGCTGGGGAGTGTGACGTCGATTACTAATGGACTCTTCACCTCGGGCGGTGGAGTTTGAGGGGGGAGTTGAAATTAATTCGAGGTTTCTTGTGCCGCCACTTGAATGAATCTAAAGTGGTTCTTGGGCGCTAATGAACCAAGGGGAGTGACGGAGTTTGAGAGCCTGAGGGAAAAGGCTATTCAATGAATGGGATAGCAGATCTAAAATATTTTCCCCGAAAGTGGTCACGAATGGATGACGCTACTGTTGGCTGCCTCTCAACTTTGATCAGGGGCATCAAAATGTTTTCAAACGAAGACGCTTTTATGTTTATTTAGTGGCTTTTCCAGCAAACTTCCTTTGCAATTATCTGCCAAACCAAGCCAACCTTAAAATAAGCGAGAACTGTCAAATCAGCTGTCACAGAAAACAGTGTTTGCCAAGTTAAAGATATCCGGCTCTAAGAAAGCACCATTTACTGTAGTAATGCTAATTCGGATCGAAGTGTGGATTACAACCGAAAGTGTTACTCTAGATCTAAGACCAAACTTACTGTACCTGGTCAGGCAAACTTGAAAGACTCCAACTCCAGCGTGCACTGCCATCCATGTTAAAACCCTCCTCCCATTATGCTATTTCCAAGGCTGAGTCGGAACTAAGACAAAACGAGTCCAATAAGAGATTTGAAATGCAGAACTTTCGGGCATTGAAACTTTATAACTATTGCCAATATTCATACAGATTGCTAATAAAATTCAAAACAAGAGAGCACTGGTCAGAACTAGTGGTGTGTCAACCCGGGTTAAAAAACCTAAACCGACTCAAACCGAGTTACATTTATTTCAAACCGAATTGGCAAAACCGATGAAACGAATCGAATACAAAAAAAAAACTGTAGACGGTACAACCCGGTGTGAGCATATGATACCGAACCCCAATCGATTTGTCTCATTCCCTACTGGATCGCGTCGTAGTCACCACAGCAGGTAACTTTTCGCGTATTGTGTGCTTTGTATGTATACATGATATTCTCCCGCTTTTGTGTGACATGTCAAAGCAAGTAAGCGTTACTTGCGACGTGCGACTAGAAGAAAGTACGAAGAGAGAAAAATTGAAACAATTTCCACACAAACAGCCGGTATTGGCTTGATTACCCAATGAACTTATTCGCTTCCCTTGCCAATACAATCGTCTTAGGATACATATGAAACACCGAAACCAAATAGACTTGGACAATGCAACTCGACGTGCCCCATTCCATAATCCATATTTTTTTGCTTTCGGATCATCATCGAACCGAGTTCGTCAACCCGGGTTACAACTCGGTCTGTTTCTATTTTAACCCGGGTTAACTAAGTTTGTAAAACTTTCGGGTTGGCACACCACTAGTCATATCCTACCCATATGAAGTTGAATCGGGAAGCAAGAAGTATGTAGGTGTCGGTGGTGGTCTATAATATTCACTCCACCGCATCGCAAGACTTCAAAACCAGTTACAAACAAAAAAAGACATTTTACTTTAGTACTAAGGTGTATTGTAATTGTAGTAAATTATATACCGATTGTTAGTAATCTGTATGCATTTCTCCTTCTTTGTGTGGGATATAGTCCCGGGAGAACCTAGTGTTCAACCAAAAAGAGAAATTTTGTTCTTTTGTTGACTGCGGAGCTCTAGGTCTAGGATATTGGCTGCCTTTCTTTCCAAAGTGAGTCTTTTGATTTAAAATTGGGCGACTATGCTCACAGTATTCAAAAGCTGTCATTGCCTCCGAACGGGATATTAATTGAGTGTCGTGGCTTGCAGTGGCTGCTGGTGGTTAGAAAAGAACTGCTTAAGACACTTGAAGTTCAATCAGAAAGCAGAAGAAGACCTATAGCGGCTGAACTCTTTTGGGGAACCCTACTTCTCGTTGCCGGTACATTGAGGAGCGAAGAACTTGAGAATTGGCTGTGAGAGCAGGTGACGAGAAGTATTGGAAGTTAGAAGAGAAGTTTGTCGTCTGGCCATTCACCGCCTCAGAGGAAGGAAAATCAACATCATCGAAGGAGCCAAATCCAAAGACGGTGTGTTGCTTACCAATGAGGTGGACAGTTGTGCGCAGACGGAGCGAGCACTTTTCGGAGCTGCTCAATCCGAAAAGAGGGTGTATAGACCCGCAGTCTTAGGTGGGGCGGAGAATAGTCCAACGGTAGAGGAAGTCATTTGGCGATAGATTCGCTAAAAATTGGCAAATCCGCCGGTGTGGATGAAATCCGGCCAGAAATCCTTAAGGCAATGCGTAAAGAGCGAGTTTTATGGCTCTCTCGTGTAAGAACGCGGTAAGACACCTTGCGTTTGGCAAACTAGGGTGAATGTGCCTCTTTTCAAGACGGAGGGCAAAAGAGACTGCTCCTACTACACTCTACAGGGGCACATCTCTCGTATCTCTGCCCGGTAGAGTCGATGCTTAGGTGTTGAAGGAAGGAAGGTATGCTCATGACTTGTACGGCAGGTATACAATCGACCAGATTTTCAATCTGAGATTGGAAGGCTTTGGAGTAAGCTAACCCGATCTAGGGCTGTTTTGTAGATTTTTAAAGGGATAAGACGGAGATACTCGATGTAAGCTCTGGAGTGTCCTGCAGGGGTGCGGGATTGACGGTCCTACGACCTGATTGTCATTCAGTCTATACACAAACTTAGCAACTGTGTCCGGGTTATCGGTGCTAAATCATTATCTTTCACCGTGGGCGTTGAACTTCATCAAGACTGCGTCTTGTTCTTGCTTCAATTCACTATATATATATGGAGTGGATGGTGCAGAGCAGCCAAGGCGAACCAATTTTTAACATCGGAAGAGTTGCGGGTAAGTCATATTCTTTTTACAGATGACTTAGCTAATTTTACATCTTCCCAAATCCGAACTCTAGTAAGCACTCGATAGATTTATGACCTTATGTATTATGTGATGAAGGTTGCGTGGATAAATTAGAGGTCATGGTAATTTTCAGAGCGCCTGTCCAATGCAATCTGCATGTGGGGGGAGGTCCAGGTGGAGAAGTTCAAGTAACTGGGGCCTTTTTCACAACTGACGTGAGGAGTAATGTTAAGTTTTCCTGTAGGAATGATCAAGCTGGATCAGTTTTGAAACAGCTTGAGAGATATGTACTCAGGAAGGCCGAGCTTGGTGTGAAACCCTAGTTAGCGGTTTTCAACTTAGTATTTGTATTATACCTACGGTCATGAAACTGACCGAAAGAATTAGATTGCGAATATATGCTGCTGAGAAGAGATTTCTTCATGCTGTTGTGGGAACTCCTTGCTATGATAGGAGGAGAAACACAGTAGCATGCGAAGAACTCAATATTTAGCGGGCGTTTCATGGAACCATAAGGGCTATGCTTCGAAGTTTTAGTCACATGGCACGATCGTCCCTATCATCACGACTTCACGAGACGTTCCTTGAATGCGCTTCAGCAGGTAGGCGACGACTTGGCAGACCCAGCAAGAGGTGGCTAAACTAAGTCCCTAATCTCGTCAGGTTCCCCTTGGGCATAAATCTGGATCGGTTAGAATCGATGGAGGAGAATGCAATTGCATGGAATTCAATCATTTGTACCTTACCGCAGCGACATCTTAAATTTCATATCAGAAATGAGAATGATCGGGAAAAAATCAGCACCAAGCTGTAATGAGAATGCCGCTGAGCCACCAAACGCGTCGCATATCAGGGGTGAAAAACAACGTGAGCCAGTAGCGCGGAGGAACTCGTACTCCTACTTCTACTTGACTGTAAAATGGAGTGTCCCGCCCGCTGTGTGGAGGTAGACATTCTTTGTTCTTCCAGACTAATCGGGACTTAAGACCATCTCGTAGTGAATGGGTATGTCGTCTAGGTCCAGTCCACGAACTTCCCAATTTGTATTATTTACGGCTTTCGAGTGGGAAAGAATATTAATGTCTACAACAAGCTTCTCAAACCACGTCTTTCGGAGTCGACACCAAACTTGCAATCCACCCGCAATAGAACAATAGCATGCACAGCGCGAGTGCTTGCTGAAGAAGCTAGGTCCAGGTCCACCTCGGAGATTATTGAAAATATGTTCAACCAAATTTCAAATGGATACACGTCACCCTGCAACAACATACGACAAC
The DNA here is from genome assembly GCA_964034865.1 of Eristalis intricaria. Taxonomy (NCBI): domain Eukaryota; kingdom Metazoa; phylum Arthropoda; class Insecta; order Diptera; family Syrphidae; genus Eristalis; species Eristalis intricaria. The sequence goes on along the minus strand of OZ035877.1, from coordinate 58,153,248 downwards.
AATTGTCACAAATCTGTCGAATTTACAATCGAGGTAAGACTTTGATCAAATTGTAGTGCACCATCCCAATACAAACCACTCTGTTGAAAAAAGACACCCAGTTGAATTGCAGCGTTTCCGAGTCGTGACTTCTTTAATTTGAAACTGGAGCAGATAGTGTGCCAATACAGAAGTCATAATTGTACGTCAGTTGGTCAAGCTGTTACCAAGGTAATATTGACATCAACGTATCGTCGCTACTGAATGAGTTGAGAACTGGATAAAGCTGTCGGTATGAACAGCAAGTAAGCGCGGATGTAATGCAATTTCATCTCGGATGAGGGTAAAATATAACTTCTGCTATGAACTCACTTAGAGGACTTGATGTGGAACAAATGTTACTCCAGCCACTGCGTCAAAGTGGCAAACGTTGCAGCGACGTAACTTGGAATTTCTCTAAGCTGTGTGATGATTGACGCTCAAAATGCAGCATATTCCTTAGTCCTTGACTACCGCCGCGGCCGTAGTTCGACCGAACATCTTCTGATCCGGCTCGAAGGACCAAAATTATGCCGACTTACGCTAGTTTACCCAAATTAACCCGAAAACTGAGCGTTATTAAGTCCGACTGGCAGCCAGATCTACCACGAGGATCAGAACTTCGCAAAAAGACAAACAGGAACCAGATATGCGGAGTCCAGACACCCTCGAAAACCAACCCCCCTCCTGTCCTCCTAAGATGTCTGAGCCATCTTCACAACATCTCAAGGCAGCCAGCCGAACACCGAGCCTCCTTGAAATCTGGAACATTTGCATTCAAAACCCCATCTCACGTCTTGTGAAAAACTCATCGCAATGAATGGTAGCACTTTTGCACCTCTTCAAAGTTTGGAGAAAAAAAAAACGAACTTTTCCCAAAGACACACACAAACTCTCACGATGATTACCAGCCTTGAACATGGTTTCAGCACCAACTCTGCGAACGACAACAGAAGCCAATCCCCGGCACACATTCGTCTATTTGTCTGAAAATGAGAATTCATTTAACCCCTCACTCACGGAACACGAAAAAGGTTTCACGCGGAAATAGAAATGTTCTCGTATATTTTTCTCGTTTCCCGGGATGCTCTCTGCTCGCCGCCATTTGACATTTCACAGTCTCCCCGTGGAGCTGCTCATTTTAGGCGAGGCGAACCCGCCGGGACATCCTTTTCCCTGTACCCCGGGGACGGGAATCGCTTTTATGAATTCTTAGAATTACGCTCATAGTTTCCTTTATTGCACTCGGATGTCATTTGGTTTCGTGGCGCACTCTTTGACAAAGGCCACCGTCAGTATAATGCGTTTCTCTCTTTTTCTTATTGAATCAAGCACAAAACACAGAATTCCTTGACAATTTTGTGCGAAATGCATCTGCAACTCCACTTATTCAAATTATGCATCTCTAAGCGTGCAGCTGTTGAACGGCGTGGTTAGGCGGGGGTGGGTGGCTTCCTGCCTACAAGACAAAATGCTTTCAATCGAAATTGCACAAGACACAGAGAAAGACTCATCACTCAAAATGCACAACCTTGACCGGTTATCCTTTTGATTCCCTTTTGTCTTCGCCTTTGTTTCATTTCAGTTTTCTGCTCATTCTTTTTTTCCTTTTTTTGGAAGTTGAGAGGCTTACGGTTTCCTCTTACATTAGTTTGCACTTTTGTTGGAACTTGGAGAGAGAGAAAAATGGTAAAAGTTCCTCAGCGGGACATGGGATACGAATCGATTAAATAGGCGAACATATTCGGCTTTGATTGAGGGGAATTCTGACATTGATAGGTCACGAATGTGTAATGAAACCGTGTTGGTGTCGATAGTTGTTCGCTATCGTTGCAAATGACTCGAGCAGGGTAGCCTGTGTTTATGATGTGGTCGATTGGGGTTGAATTGGTGGCATTAAAACGAACCCATCCCATGCTCATTGCTTTTATGGCTCTGCTGGCACTCAGCCTTGGAGTCGGTCTTAATCGATTTGCGGGTGGTTTCGGTGTGGAAACCCTTCTCGGTGGAAATTGATACTCATCAAAATTGAATTGTGTACTTTTGACAGCTGTTGCCAATTGGCGAAGAGTAGACCGCTCGCTCGGGTCTGGCGTCTGAGGGGAAGCGGAAGTTTGTCATCATCAAACATACGATCCGTCATAAATTACCGCCAAGGAAATATTTGGCACTCTGTCTAGAGGGCACTTTGACCTACCAAGAGTACCTTCGCGCTGGCAAGGAGTACGCATCTATTTTGTACATATTTGAGAAGAGTGCATCCGGCTCGAAGGACCGGAATGTTGATGGCAAGAAAGGAGACACAACATCGACGTCTTGGATAGAGCTTCACAATGGCCGTGGTAGTTAAGCACTTCGTCTACCTTAGCTCCGCAGTAAACAGAGACCAAACGCCGACTAACTCTTGGCACCCACTGTCTTTAGGGGTGAAGAGCCAAGTGACTAGTAGAACTCTCTCCAGAAGGACCAAGCTGACTTTATATAAAACACTGATTATCCCAGTCCTTCTGTACTGAGGCATGGACAATCTTAAAAGCGGACGAGGAAGTCCTTGGTATTTTTGAGGGGAAAAGTGCTGCCTCCGATTTTTTGTCTTGTTTCTGTCTACGGTATTTGAAGGGAAAATAATCAACCCCGAACTGTACGGGCTTTACAGTGACATGAGTCCAATCAGGCGTCTACGGATACAGCCAGCTACTACGGATACAACCAGATAACCCAGCTTCGGCTAGAAGAATCATCAACTCCTAACCTTCGAGACAACGCAACTAATGACGCCCACATTAAAGGTGGCGCACCCGGGTAGAGAAGGACCGCAACCAACTTTGCCTTCGACAATGGAGGCAGCTAGTCAGAGTCCTCGGTAGTTGGAGATGCCTGTCGGTTGAGGACCAGGTCCACCCCGGACTGTATAAAGAAGAAGAAGAAGATCAATCACATAGCAAGGGACTGTTGCTAGCAGACTTAGTTGGTTTTGATCTTGAAACGAGCTTAGAGCTATTTCCAGGACATTAAGGGGAGCCAGCACAACAACTAATGTTTGCATTTTTTCGTTCTTCCTTTTTTAGACATGTCTCGACCGCAACCGGGACGCACTTAAGCTTGTCATGTTAACAGGCTGTACCTCTTTTGACTTGAACGACGAGAGGACACTTATTTGAGGGCAAGATTTGTTGCTAGCTGCACTGCAAATTAATTCGTCATCGCTTGGTCCATGGCGATAATTGAGACAAAAGTATTTTTGCATGGTTTGTGAAGCTGAGACTAACTGCGACAAGAAAAACATCCTTCATGGATTCAATGGCAACAAAATGCGTACTTTTAAACTGCCATCAGGCTGCTGAATGAAAAGCGGCTTTGCCACGATTCATCTGAACCAGCGATACAAGTTAAAGCCAACAAGCACCTAGATAAGTTTTCATTAATGGACAGTTCTGTGTGTATATTATATCTATACACAGATTTTCATTGCCTTAATATTCATACCACAATGAGAATGAAGAAAAAACTAGTGTTTAAAGTGGCGCCCAACCGAAGTCTTTGCCATTTTATTCCATAAATACGAGCACGCTTACAATATAATAATATTTAATCCTGTGAAAACCGTCTTAATCGAAATGGTTGCCAATTTCTGGCCACATTTGAGCAGACTGATGGTGACACCAAAGTTGGAGCCTGCTGGAGCAACAACTCATATTGGGCCTGTTAATGTACTCTCGGTGGTAGAGTCGCTCTACTGTCTGATGGCGACTGTGTGGCGATAAAGTTGGAGAAGCTTCTTTTTAACAGTGGTACTTTCTTTTTTATTATTAGCGAAGTCAAGAGAGGTAGAGCCGTGAATAATGAACGTTGTTTATGTCGATGAACGTTGTCGTTTAGCATAGACTAGGCAGCACTTGTCGCACTTGATGTCACAGCTTAAATGAGTGAATTAAGGGTGTGTTTCGAAGACTGATAGGAACATCTTGGATTTATTTGAAATTACTAAAAGTGGTCTCGTTAAAGTATGCGAGAATGAGAGTTTCTAGCGGTCATTGTCAGTTCAAATGAATTGGCCCGAATTTCTTTTTCTGCAGCAACGCTGTGGCATTATACGCTCGGAGGGATATCGAATCTGGCAACGTTATGAGGTCAGTGCTGCTCCATGATTGCCGATATTCATGCCATAGCAGGTCAGCTGAAAAGTTCATATCATGTCTATGGGAGGTGCCGCTAGCATTAAATCCGTGGACTCTCTGGTAGGCGACGCAGCCATTCCTAAGAGGTTTGCTAAATTCCGTAGAGACCATACGAGCACTGATGAAGATGGAAGCAATGGTAGTGGTTGACACTCTAAAGAATATTTGGATATGCGAAAGCTCTGTGGCTCTGTGCCACTCGAGCTCACAATCAAGGCTGATATTTGAATTGTTTAAATTACGCGCAGAAAATAAAACACGACCGACTACGATGAGATCCAAAATAAAAGAGATCGAGAGTTTATTGAGAAGTATTATATGTTACAGTTCTGACGTTTTACACTTGAGGTAGTATCCACATTTTCAACACCTTCCCTGAATACGATATTAACATGTTAAACTTTATCATGAATGCACCATGCCAAGATTGGGCTTCGAATTGGTTCCGAATGCACCGTATTCCCCAAATCAGAGCCCAGGGAATTCGCTTGGCTATGCACTGACACTTGTTCCTTTGAACTTTGAACTTTGGGTAACGTCGCTGGAATATTCGTTTAAGGTTAAGGAAGAAACAATAGGCTTTATGGCTCACTCGCTTTAAAAATTTGTCGATGTGATCTCATTTGACTTCGAGTGTGCGAAGTCCACTAAGGTCTTGCAAATGACACTCAATGTTCCATCTTTATTTCCGTTGACGAATAACACTTAAAGCGAACTTCCCAATCCGTCATTTTTCAGAGAACACAGGAACGGAAATATCCACTTCAATAAGTTTTTTACTTCTTCTTCTCCAAGAGCTACAGTCCGGGCTGGACCTGGCCCACAGACGAGACGTCTATCCAAATAGCACAGTTTTGGGATAAGCGAATCAGCGTCGTTCATTCAACTGACTGAGGATTTTCCCAGCTGAGTACACCACCGGTGGCAGGGATTTTCGTTTGTGTCCAATTGATCTGAGGCGAGAGTCTTGAGTTCGTTGGGTAAGCTCGATGTTGCTGCTCAGCCCGCAGAGTTCGTAATTCTTTCTCCTCTTCCAAACGCCGTCAGTAAATTTGGGGCAGAATACAAGCCGAAGAGCTGTTATCTATAAGCAACCAAAAATCTGGTTTTTACTGACCAACCGACCGTTTCTGGCGTTTACACAGAACTGCAGAGAAGACAAGATCTTAGGGTATCCGTTCTTAGGTTCGGGTGAACGATGCTGAAATTCCATCTGTCAGGTGTCTACTCCCTTCGTATCAGATCTTACTAATGAGTTGGTGTATGCACTTTCCCACGATTTCCTGTGTAAACTTCGGCAGTTGGTCCATTGACACAAGCAGTTTCGCTGGACTATAGTTTCGCTATTCACTGGGATGGAGAGGACGAAAGTCGCATACGTTAGATGTCTGATAGATTCCGTTAGCACTTGCTCTGGGATGAATATGTGTCAGAAAAGAGTTCGACGACGTTTGAATAATGCTGACCCCGAAAGTATGCAATTCTTTTGTACCCAGAAATTCCTTCAATTTGCAATTTCAAGTGCCCGCCTCAAAAATAAATCCGAGCCACTTGTCAAATTTTGTCGAAAAATTCAAAATTATGATCAAAATTCGAAAAGTGATAGAGATTTGCGTATAGCATGGGAGCTGGTGGCAGGTGATTGGAATTGGAATCGTGAAACATTCAAAGATTCCTTTTAACTTCTTCCGCGGAATCGATTATATTCTCCGAAAAAGGGATCAAATTGAGTAAGCTCATCAATGGAATCGATTCTTAGGCAAGGATATTGCTCGAAGAAAGAACAATGTACACACCCACTCCTTCCGGGCCATCACAGTGAACACAGACATCATTGCGACGGAGTACAGTGTGTATAGAATAACTTTGACATTTATTAGAGAGGGGAGAGACTTATGGCTTTTAGTCGAGCGCGGGTGAAAGGAAAGGGGTTTCTGTGACCTGTTCGAAAAATTCCTGGCACTACAAGACCCCTGCAGCGTCTTTCAAGCCGAATTGTCTGCAAATTGCAGCCTGCAACGAGGCCTGCACGAGGCGGCTTTCGCGTTGATCAAAACGTAAACGGGTCCAATGGATCCTGCCAATATTCTCTGATGGCCAAACGACAGTAGAGGCCATGCTATTAAACGTTCTGACACCGAAGCTGGCTGGGCTATGCTGGTAGATCATCAATGAGATATCCGTGGTGAACTCCCTGATTCTCTGCTGGGGACCGAAGCTTCCAGAAAGTGTCTCGAAGAAGCGTTCGGAGCTAGAATTTTTAATTATGAATCTCTTCACACCGAAACAAACCACAACAAAAAGGGGGACAATGTTAAATCAGCCCACATATCCTTTACAAATCGTAAACATCGTCGAATTTTGTTGAGCACGGCACAGTCGGTCAACATTTCGTCGACATGGCATTCATCCACGTTCCAAGGAATTACCTTAATCAGAGAGGGAGAGTGTTTGCATTCTTTGAGTCAATTGCACGGAAAAAAGTCCGCCGCAAGGTGTCTCCACTTATGCCAAAATTCTGACAACAACAAGACACAAGTGGGTTTTCGACAACATTTTGTGGAGACACCTTGCGGCGGACTTGTTTCCGTGCAATTGACTCAAAGAATGTTGCCACGTCACTTGGAATACACCCAAAGTCCCTCGAATGGGAAACAATGAAACTTATTTTGGAACCAAATTTTGATGAGCGACGGTATCCTTTTCATGGACTGACGGCGCTGTTAACAAAGAAATCGAAGAATCCATACGAGATCCGTGAGACACCATTGCACAGCCGAAAGGTGCTTCTTCTCATTCTTCCAGTTTTCTTCACAGAAGACGAAGCAGTCAATGAGAATCGATATTCGGAGGACTTTGGCTGATTAGCTGTGTGTGATATAGAGTCTGGATGGTTACTGGTTTTAAACATAGGAACAACAACATGATAAGCACGAAGTAGGAGCGAAGAGGTTATTTTCCATAAGGGGCTCCACAATGGATCCCACAGGACCTAAGTGGAACGTGGGTTTGTAGGCCACGTCTTCCCAAGCACCTAACCCAGCCTAACTGGTTCCAAAAAGTGCACCGCCTAGCTTTCTGCAATGGAAACTCCCTCAACGAGTGCTGTGAAAAATGGCTGTTAAATCCGATCTGCAGGGTTGTTTGGAAAGGAAAGAGTACACCACCAAAGCTCAGACCATTGAAGAGTTCGACACAAAGGATGGCGACCCCCTATAATCTGCGCTTCAATGAAAGCCGCCAATCGATATGTAACCAATTCTCGCTCTATTCACAGAAACAAAAGAGCACATTTTTCATTAAGTTTCCAGTCATTCAAATCTGCCACAGATTAGATATCCAACGTATCCCATCGCCCCCCGTCCACCTATCCGAGGGTTAAAGTAAAAACCATTCAAATGACAATCACTCTAATTGCACAGTCCCAAGACAGGCAAATAGGTCATGGTGTACGGCGGTGTACACGCCAGAGTATACCGTTCTGAAATATTAATGATTGCAGCCATTAGTGTGTACAGAGATACACACTCACAGAGAGAGTCCATCTAGTTAACCCTGTGTATCCATGTCATCGTGACAGGTAATTTATCTATAATGAAGTGGAAACCCATTCTCGACCTCAAGAGGATGTAATTCAAAGAGTTCATGTTGAGTACGATTTTTCGCCCCTTTTTTTTTTTTTTTTTGGTGACGAACATCCCTGATTGTTGCACGTTTGAATGGGTTTTCGCTAAAAACTTCACAATTACCGCTAATTTTAGAAAATGATTTATGTTCTCAAACAATGCAATCGCCGAGGGTGGGTGGTGGTCGATGGTGGAGTGAGTGTGTTGAAATATGAGATGGGTGGTGAATAGCTGGCTGGCTGGGTGACGGGCTTCGTGACTTTATTACGCCCGAGTCCTCATCGTCGTCGTCGTTGTCGTCCTCGAATGGCTGTTATTTTATGAATAAAATATGCAAATTGTAAGCACCCATTTATGGGACTAATTCCACCGATGGCGAGCGCGGTGAGTGCTGAACGCACTCATTTTTCGAAACGCGTTTACACATTCATGTCATGATTGAAAATAAAAAAAGGGGTGCGTTCGTGAATGATTGCGGTCGGGTGGGTATGCGGTGTGGAAGTTTTACCATAATTGTAATCCAGTTTGCTGATTTCTTTTGTACACACTCGTCAAAGGAAAGAGAATTTTACAAATTTAATTCATTGCCAACTGGAACGGGGCAAGAATTCAGCTAAAAGTAATGAAAACAAAAAACACTCTCTCTGATGTTTTTCTTCGCACTTGTTCGTCTTTTCACTGTTTTTGCGTTCAAGTGAATCCTAGGGTCCTTCAAATTCCCGATCGAATGCCTCTTTAAGCTACGCATTGAATGTGTGGTTTTTGAATTGTGTGGAATGTTGAATGTTTGTTTTGTTGTGGATGAGAGCGTAAGAAGGGCAGAAAAATGATAAACAAAAGGTAAATAATAAGGCACATGCGCATGCGTGATGTAAGTAAGAAAATTGTATTAGGAATTTGCTCGAAATACAAGCCGAATGCAGTATTATTTATTTATTTAATCAAATTTTTTTTTGGTTTCTTATAAATTCAAAGGAAAACGAAAAAAAAAAGAAAACAAAACGAGAAACTCATCATCATTACTGAACACATCCCCATCCATCACGATCACGGAGTGTCATGTCAAACAGCTGAGACATCGTGACAGAACGAGGTCTTCTCTCAACATCGAACCAAACAAATTAAAGGTCACACCAATTAAGTGGGAGAAACTAAATTGAGTTTAGATTACAATTAGGTGAGCAATTAGCCTTTGAAGCAAACGTCAAATAGCCCGTGACATGGCTTGTTTCGAAGCTATTTACCGAGTTGTTCGTTTCAAAAAGACCAACAACAGTCCGTCATCGTGAGGGAGGGAGGCCTTCTTTAATCCAACTTCAATGCATATACAAAATGTACGTGCGATGTACGTACGTACACATGTGTGTACTCTCTCGTGTACAACTCAAGTAATGCTCCTACAAATACTGTGCACTTTCTTGTGTATCAAACGAACGGTATTTATACTGTCAATTGAATATTTAATGCATAAAGGAAACAGAAACTGAAGAGCTGAAGAGCTGAAGAGAAGGAACAAAAACAAGAAGAGAACAGAAAAAGGAAAACAACTGAAAATGAAACCGGGACAAGCGGATGAGGCACAAGCGAGCGTTGACGATGGCGACGGCGGCGATGGTTGGGGTGCGTTCAACAAACACACACACACACCTCCCACCACGCGCACACACACCCGTCGCCCACTGTCCTCGATCCGCAGCACGATGCCACGATTTCCACTGCAAGTACAAAGTATTTTAATAGCAATTACATTTTTAATTATTCATTACGGTTGGGGAAGGCTTTCTTAAACTTAAAGGTAACTTTTTTCTTTGTTTTAACAATACAAGAGATAGATAGAGATAGAGATAGAGAGAGAGATTTAACAAGAGAGAGAGAAAGAGAAAGATCTACAAAGAGAGGAAGAGACTGAGATTGATATTTACCTAAAGGACTTCCGCGCGAACCGTAATCCCGTGATGGTGAACGGTCAACTGTTGGTAACTCGGTTAGCCGTCTTGACCGGCCAGGACTACGAATGCCAGAACTTACAACGGTCACAGAGTTATAGTCGTCACGCGACATAATATGCCGCGGTTTGTCCGCGGTACACTGATGTTATGCTGAATTCAAATCAAGAACCTCTCAAAATCCTGAATGTGAGTCCTGCAAAGAGAGAGAGAGAGAGAGAGAGAAAAGGAAAATCAGTTTTGACTAAGTTTTTGTTTCTAATTTGATTTCATGCCGTCTCAAATGTGAGGTGACATTTCGATGCTTCGCCCACACTTCCACCACGGTTGTCACATTGAATGAACTCGGTGACAGAATTGGTTTGCCATGTCAAAGGGAGTTTATTTTCGTCGGACTCCGTGTGCTGTCAGACAGGCAGATCCGGGAAATGGGAATGCGAGCAGACAAATGACAGTTCGGAGACGTTTCATGAATTTTCTGAAAGAAAACACTTGTCGTTTGACGCACAGACGGGAATTTATTGCCGGCGACTTGATAAATCGTCTGGGAACAGAATTCATGCACAGACGATGACATCACTTGGATTTGGTTTGAAAGTGTTTGCCTTTGCTTGGGGGGATTGCGAACGAACAGATTTGCTAAGTCACTGGGAAATGAGGTGAAGTTAAATGTCTGAGTGGATGCGGATGGGATTGGGATTAAGCGGGAATTCGGTGGAACGTCAAGAATTCACGGGAAGTGCACGAGTCGTAAGTGCATCCGTAATCGCTTTAAATGGAGGAGGGGTGGAATGACGGTCAGGATTTGGGTTAGGGGATTGCAGTTTTTAACTTGGCTTTTCACACTGAAGGTTTGATCTTCGTTGGGGCGAGGTTTTGGGAAAAAAAGTACCCCGAAAGGTGTCGTTGTGGACATCGACATGCGTATTATAGAATCCACGTCCCGTGAAGCCATTTTAATAACCAATGCCTCATAAGACTGGTCGGCCCTCGAACAGCGTTGGTTAGGACACTTGGCGGTTAGAAAAGTTGTAAATGATATTTACTCTTCAATTTTGACGATTTTAGATGGCAAGTATAACGCTGAAGACGTCGCTCAGAGTTTCGGTAGAACGTCCTGTTTAATATAGAATTTAGAATGAAAAAAAATCCTGCCCATGCTTCAACCTGCAAACGAGACAGTTTCGCAAGGTCGAGGCTCAGGATTGAATGAAGCTATTACAATTATAAAGTATGTCCAAAATGAATTAACTAAACTGCGATCAGATGAAATGTATCATCATTCCATTCCATGAACAAGTGACAATTCCGAAAGCAGTTCGTCAGCAAGACAAAATCCAGAGGATCAGAACGACCAACCTCTTAAATCGGAGTATTTTGAAACGTTGAACATACTATGAGCATGTTAAATTTAATCTGTGATATGAATTTTGACTTACATTTAATTTTATACATTAGTTTATAAAATTGTATTCAGAACATGGTCTAGTAATAAGTTCTAAAACTTAATGTATATTTTTCTCTCACCACAAGAAGGCTGTGACCCTAATCTAGCCTACCATGCACCTGAATGCCCTAGATTCATCTCGCTGAGTTCTTCTTGTTCTTCAAACGTTCTGTCGATTCACTGATTGTTGTAATAAATGTTCTCAAATTGAAAGACTCGATTCGTTTAAAAATGTAGGACTTATCATGGATTCAAAGATGTCCTTCTTCAACCACACTGATGCTTGGAGACAATATTTCTGCTCTACAGTCAGACAATTCCACCATCGTAATGTTTGTTCTCGTAGTCTTCTAAAAAAAATTTACTATAGTATTTTTGACTCAAAATTGCAGTACTGCACTAGTTTCTGGGGTGACACATATCTTAACAAAATCAAGCTCTTATTGTTGCTGCAAAACCATATTATTAGAATTATATGCGAAAAAATCGTGTGCATCCTAGTTTTCCTTTATTTAAACATTTGAAAATTGTTCTAGTTCGGCATTTATACTGCTATAAAGTGTTAAAGACTTTTTACAAAACATCCGGTAATCTTAACTACAGAATAATTGACAATTATAATTTAAGTGTCAATTCGTTGCATCTTGTTTCTGTTCTTAACTTCCGAACAAGAGCTTTTCGTAATTCGCTTACTGCCGATTTCAAAGCGTTGGTATGTCGTCTCATGCAGGCACAAGCGTCTATACTTAGCCTCTATCAGCGAACTCATACTCTGGTGAAATCTGGGAGCCGAGCACCTTCGATCGAAGATGGGGTAACCTACCCCCGTGGGACGTCGTTGGCGGCTGCAGACGTGAGAGGTGGGAGAGTGTGCCTGTTCCAGGGCTCATATCTCTTTATGGATGGAGCTGGAAGACTGTCTGGCCAACGGCGGCATCCGAAACTCCATTTAGAAGGAGCTACCTGGTGCGCAGTCCTTCTAGAGATACTTCGACATTTTCGGAGCACAGGCCTTGGAATTGAGATGGCGGCGGAAGATCCCTAAAGTTTTAGGGACAACGGCGGCGCTTACAGCCTCAGCGAGATACCGGATAAACCAGGACCCTCCACCCGAGGGTAAAAGAATGGGGCCTGAGCCCCTACCAGTTGGGAGTTGTGCGTGAGGTTAACTACCTCACCACGTAAAAAGTGTATGGTTCAGAGACAACCAAATGCCTCGGATACGGACACAACTGATGTTGACGACCCCAGCAAACGTTACAAGGACAACGATTTTCGGTTCTGCACTTTAAATTGTAGGCCCCATAACAGACCACGTGTAGCCGACGAACTCGCCAATCCAGGAAGTGCGGTGGAATGGGCCGGGCAAGGAGAGGATGAGAAACTGCGACATCTGCTACGGTGATTGCAACAGGGAGAGGCGCTTATTTGGATGTGGATTTGTTGTTCGAGGCAGATTTAGGCAAAAAGTCTTAAGCTTTGCCTGTAAAAGCGAACGCCTCATAACAATTCGCATCAAGGCTAAATTCGGGAACCTCGGCCTGATTTGCGCTCGCGCCCGTATAGAGGACAAAGATGACAACAGCAAGGATGACTTCTATGATCTCCTAGAAAGGACCTACGATCAGTCCACAGCTTCGACAACAAGATCGTTCTAGGAGATTTCAATGCAAAGCTGGGTGAGGAAGACATCTTTGCCAAAGTCATCGGGAAACACAGCCTGCACGACACCACATCCAATAACGGACTCAGGCTGGTGGACTTTGTCACGGGACGTAATCTCTCTGTAGCTAGCACGCGGCACCCACACCTCAACATCCATAAAGGGACCAGGTGGTCCCCTGATCAATCAACCGTCAACCAGATTGATCATGTTGCGATCGACGTCAGACACTCCTCCAGCATTCTTGATGTCCGAACGTTCCGAGGAGCCAACATCGACTCGGACCATTTCCTTGTTCTAGCCAAGGTAAGAACTCGGATATCAAGAGGTCAACGGAGTCGAGAAAGGACACTCACGGTTTGACGTCGGAAAGCTACAATCGCAGCGGACTGCTTTGATCGAGTTTCCCGGAATCTCTTCGTCGCCACCTGCGCAAACAATCGAAGAAGATTGCAGGCGTTGTCAAGAAGCCATCAACGATGCTGCTACTGATGTGCTGGGTTTTACGGCACCACCTAGAAAATACCCATGGTTTGACAACGAGTGCAGGCTGGCACATGCAGCGAAACTGGAAGCCTACAAAGCAACGCTGCAACGAACGACGAGAGCTGTTCGTGAGCTCTACGAACAGAGATGAAGGGACGAGACCCGGCTTCTCAGGAGAAAGAAGAAAGTGCACGAGAAGCGCGCGATCGAGGAGATGGAGAGGTGCAACGGCAGGAACTATGTCCGAAAGTCTTACCAGAGGGTGACACAGTTATCCAGTGGATATAAGGTTTGGACAGAAGCCTGCCGGGACGAGAATGGACAACTAGTAGTAGAGTCGCAGACGATACTGAGAATTTGGAAGAACCATTCCTGAAGACTGCTAATCGGCGATGATGACACCAATACCGCTGTCAGGCAGAATGTCCCACGCAATATGGACAATAATTGACGAGAATTCCGTCCCCCCGACTTAGACGAGGTCAAGATAGCAATATCAAGAAAAAACCAAAAAGCAATATCAATGAAAGCTTTAAGGCAGCTGGAGATTATCTGGTTTGGCGCATGCACCAGCTCATCTGTAAGATATGGTCGGAGGAAAGCATGCCCGTTGAGTAGAATTTCAGTATCGTTTTAGGGTCTTACATGAAGCAAAACATCGATGATATCACTGAAGTGAATCAAGAGGACGAGTCGTCTGAAAAGTTACGTGATGAGAGCACAGAATACTATAGCGACACTCGATGATTTGCATGTTCACAAAATGGCGCCTTTGAAAAACTTAGGTTAGTTTGACCAAATTAAACATAACTCCTGCTGCTTGGATATAGTTTATTTATATTCAATTAACAATTTTTGAGGAGGCTGATGTAGTCAATTCATATTTAAATCGTTGCGAGGATAAAACAGAAAGCACAATGGAAGCTTAGAGATACGTATAAGGATGCAACACTGCACACTCAGAGGTTGTCAATGAGACACGAAAGAATGGCAGGCAATGTCGATAGCCTTTGAAAAAGAAACAACGAATTCAATTAATCTAAATGAAGTACGAAGTATGAAGTAGAATCGAAGAATTCGATTGTTTTAACGAAGGTCTTTTTATTATTTATTAAATTAGGTTTGCAACCCCCTTCGGGGTAGGGAAAATAATGTACCCGAGGTAGGCATGCCTGTCACACTGGGTAAACACAGCAGTCATCAGACCAATTCTTACATATGGTGTCTTTGTTTGATGGTCAGCATTACTAAATGCATTAAATCTTAGAAAGGTAAGCAGTATACAAAGATCTGAGTGCATTTGCATTACGAGTGCACTTCGCTCCACACCTTCAGCCGCCATGGAAACAATGCTACAGCTACTTCCCATGGACGTTTACGGGAAGTTGGCGGCTACCAAGGCAGCGATCAGGTTGAGGGAATGCAACCGCTGGAGTAAAATGCACAGTTTAGGTCACATGGAAATAAGAATGCGAACATACCAAAGCATACAGATTATATCGCGCTGAAGACTTTGAATGTGGATATATAACACTCATCCCAAATAGAGAAGACTGGATATCAGACGTAGCCAGAGAAGCTACCCACCTGGAAGTATACACAGACGGATCCAAAATGTAAATTTGCGTCACCGCAGGAAATATCCTTCTCTTTCTGTCCCGTCGATTGTCCAACCACTGTCTTCCAGGCAGAAGTAAAAGCTATCCAAGAGGCTGCCCGCTTACAGTCAATGAACCCTATAGACGGGCTGTCTCTCGTTATATACCTAGACAGTCAGGCGGCCATAAAGGCTCTAGATTAGAAATGAAATATTACAGAGGTAGCCGACTTCACAGCGGACTGTCCCCTAGTCCATCGACGAATTTGAGTGCCTTTTTGACGGATAATTATGAATTTTTGACAGTTATTCACGAAATAACGTAAATGTCGTCCTCTGATTGGTCAATGTGGTTTATGAGCACATTATAAAAAACCGTTCTCAAAAATCTTAAGGGGAAAGAGAGGGGCTTCTCTGTAATACTTCATTTCTGCTCCGGATACACCATCAATCAAATCGAAGATGGTAAAACTTTGCCGTCTATCTCTTAGGGAAATAGCGGTCAGATGCAACCTTACCCTATGCTGGGTCCCTGGGCATAGTGGTATTCCAGGCAACGAAAGGTCCGACGAGCAGCTCGGTTTGCCAATGGCAAGTAATCAGGATGCCCATACCCCCATAAGTTGTTGTTGGAAATTAAATAAAAATTAAATAAAAGAAAAGAATGAATGTGTGAATGTGAATGTGAGCAAATGTACCAAGAGTGTGCACAATGGATCAAACAGGCGCAGAAATATCTGTAGAGCTAGAATTTTGATGATGGCAACGCCTTAAGGCATATGTAACAGAGACTCTCTCTTCTACCTAACACTTTTTATTTCGTATAACATATGAATGGACAATCTGCTTGTCATCCGATAAGCGTTCTGTTCTCAAGACGTGTCCGCAAGACGGCCAGGGATCGCTATACGATCCCTATTGGACAAGAAGTCGTTAGAAACATAAAATTTCGTACTAAAAAATATCTATGTACAATTTTGTGATGATTGACTTTGTTTTGTTAGAGCGAGCGTCTAAGATGGACACCAGCAAAGAGAAGGATGCTGAAAATGTGAAGAATGTTTTTGGTTGAAGATAGTAACAGTAAATCATTCGAAGTTTTGGTCCCGTCTATTTGGTTACGGTATTTCGATGCCAAAAATGCACCACGCACTGGAAGAAAACTTGTTGAAAATTACGACAAAATCATTGCAATTATCGAGTCTGACGGTCTTGGAAGCTTTGTTTCGATTGCACAGAAGATAAATATTGAAATATGTATTGCACAAAAATAGTATATTGCAAAATATATGAAACATCATATCAGTTAGTCAGTCGATCAGTCATTCACGCCCCTTAAACTGCATAGAGCAGAGATGACAACGAAATCGATCTCCTGTCTCTCTCACACAGTCAGCTTTCTCTCCCTAAATAAAGTTTAGGGGTAAAACAGTTTTCGGCTTGTTTTTTTTTAACTTAACATTTTAGTTTCTCAGTGTAACTGTCATACTTAGTAGTATCCAAGGTATAAAGATAAATGCTTTGCACTAGGCTTGCTGCAAGACGAAAACCCGTGAAACTCTATGCTAACTGAAGCATAATTGAACCAGAGACAATGGATGATAGAGATATCCAACTTCGGCCATTTTTACCCGTTGCCTAGTGCTAATCCCTTGTATTTCACTTATAATCTTACAACGCCCGTCAATTGACCACAATATGGCGGCCGATTCGTGAATTTTATGGGAAATAGCGTCAGATTCATGAATTTATTTATTTATTTATTTATTTATTCTTCCGTCTTTCAAGTACAGAGCTTTTTTAAGACTACTGATAATATTAATAACATTTCATTTCTTATTAATAATAATGCCTAGTATAAGCAGAATTTAACATACAATTATAATGTAATTTAGAGTAAATTGCTACTCAAAAATTTTAAGATTTCATTTTTACATATATCTCTACTCATATTTAAGTCTATAACATTTGCAACTAAGTTGAATTTTATGCAAGCATTAGTTATAGGATCATTTTGCCCATAGTTTGTACTATGCCTCGAAACATAAAAGAAATCTCTAGGCCTCAGATAACGAGACGGGGTGTAAACACTGAACATGGAAAGCAGCACCGAACAATCAATGTGAGCAGTATTGACGTCATGAGCGAAAAGAACTGAATAATAAGTCCTTCTTACATGCAGTTGCTTTAGATCGATAAGCTGACATCTAGCATTATAATCCGGCATATTTGAATTCTACGACATCTTTCGAAGAGCAAACCTAGTAAATCTTTTTTGTATTCTCTCAATACGAATAGCGCTATTGTTATATAAAGGATTCCATATTAAACAACAGTATTCTAATATAGAGCGAATTAACGAAACATACACAGACTTAAGAGTATAAGGGTCTTGAAAATCTTTTGAATTTCGAAACAAGAATCCTAGCATGGAGTTGGCCTTTGAAATAATATAGTCTATGTGCATAGAAAAAGTCAGTTGAACGTCGAATATAACCCCTAGATCTTTATGCGAACATACTCTTGTTAAGATTGTATTATCAATCTTATAATTATAGATTATAAGAGATAAAATTCTAAAAAATGTCATAACTGAGCATTTACTCATATTGAAATGCAGTCCATTCAAATCGCACCAATTCTGTACTGATGAGATATCATTTTGCAACTCCATTGCATCGGCCAATGATCGGACTGATTTAAAATTTTTTAAATCGTCAGCGTATAAATGGCAGTCGGAATGGGAAACATAGGAAGGCAAATCGTTAATAAAAAGAAGAAACAGAAGAGGGCCGAGGTGACTACCTTGAGGTACCCCAGAGAAATTGAAAATTACTCGTGACAGATCATTACCTATTTTTACAAACTGTCTGCGATTTGTAAGGTAGCTAGTTATCCATTTCAAGATTTTAGAATGAAAACCAATCATCTCTAGCTTTTTTTATGAGCACATTATGTTGAACACGGTCAAATGCCTTCGAGAAGTCAGTGTATATGGAGTCAACTTGAAGTCTCGCTTCCATGGAACTCAGGCAAAAGTTTGTAAATATAACCAAATTGGTCGAAGTTGATCTTCCACTCACAAAGCCATGTTGAAATTGGGATATTTGGTTTCGAACTTCAGCATATATTTTTTTCTTAACAACAGCTTCGAATAATTTCGGTATTAATTGGAATTTAGCTATTGGTCTGTAGTTGACAATAGATCTTTTAGGTCCAGATTTATGAATTGGGGTGATGAGAGAATCCTTCCAGCAATCCAAAAATTCGCCGCGAGCCAGTGACATATTAAAGATGATAGTCAGGGGCTTGACTAATCCGTCTTTACACATTTTTAAAAGTTGCTCCTATCGGGAAAAGATTATTCCGCCAACGAGGTCGTCCTTGCTGAGGCTATAATATGTATCACCGACTAAGTATGTTAGTATCCCTCTTCGCGTATAAGTATGTGACTTACGAAGAAAGATAAAATAAACTGTTGCCCCAAAGTCGAAGCATCAAGGACCCACCACTCACAACGCAAACGGACCTCCTATCCAAAATTCAAATAAAATTCACTGAAGGTTAATACCATCCCCACAACTTCACGTTCTCAAGGCCGGCTTAGCTGCGAAAGGCCTCCATCTCCACTCCAACTCCTCCAAATATTGATGAACACTCCATCAACAAAAAAAAAAAAAGTATAGCAATCATTTTTTCACACGGTCAAACAGGAAAAGTTTCCCCGTTAAGAGTTTCCAGTGATGGCTCATCAAACGACCCCAGCCCCGACCCACATTGAATGAAATCAACCACTTCACCATAACCCACTTCAACAGCACCCACATCGAGTCCATTCATCACGAGAAGGCGTGGCATTTCGATTCGCCAGCGAAAGGTGTGTGCACAAATGCACGCCAGCAATAAAAGAAACCGGTGTGCAATCTGCTCCATGGCTAATTGTTCGCGTATCAATTATTGCCGGACGGTTAGCGCTGGTGGAAGTGATTCCGTGAAATGGCGCCCAACGGATGCACTCCACGCCGTGCATCAATCAAAGTTCCGCGATCTTCTCACCGGAATTCCATTCGCGATGCTGACCGATGATGGCTGTGCCACTTCACAAACAATTTGATTACAGGCTATGGCTCAGAAAAATTGTTAACGACCCGCGGAATTGCTTCCTCTTGGAGTTGAACCTGTCGAACATAACGACGGGCCCCACCACCGCACCACGAGTGTCCTCCGTGGCGCCGTCTAGGCGGGCCGGGTCAGGCAATGGCTCAAACTAATGGCACCCCGCCCCAGTCCATCGCAATAAATGTGGTTGTTGGGATTAGTCAATCCATCGACGGGCTGTCGTCGAGTGAATCATTGCAATGGTCATGTCGTGTGCTGGCGGGGCCTTGTTCGACATCGGAACTCATTTCAATTCGAGTCGATGCTCAGCGACCGATTATCCCTTCGATACAGGTCAAGTCGATTGTTCCGAGATGTGGACGTGTGCTGTGCTGTGTTGTCCTTTTGACCTGTTTCGGGAGGACTTCTTCGACTCTGTTGTGCCATTTGGAGCACTCATCTCCACACTCGGATGGGTGTCAGTATCATGTCCTGGACATGGGGGTGGGTGCTTGTGAAGGGTGCAGACAAAATGAGTTTGACGGTGGATAGGTCATTGAAAGTCGTTCAAGGTTGTCTGACTCAGGCTGAAGGAGCACAGTGATCGGGCTCAATGAGACGAGTGATTACAAAATGTTTGCAATGCATACTCAGACACTCCATTAGTCCATCTCTGAGTGTGTCCTCGTTGAAGTGAGCATGTGAGGAGCAATCTTCACTGTAATGGGCTACGCCGCCAACGATTTTTCTCCAATTGGTGTGCCTTACAGTCGACTGTGTGTTGTTATTCATGAGGAGATGACGAAGCGGCGATAAAATCAAACGCTTTGTCGATACTTTTCGAAGCCGACAGCGCGGCGTGCCGGCATGACTAAGCGCCTTCGCCCTCGTCCCCATCGGCCCCCACATGGCGAAACTTTTTTCAATTTGAAATTACCATTCGACGAAAACAGAGAGAGAGGTTCTTAGTTTCAAGCGCACATTCGTGTAGTAAACTGAGTTGCTGAGGGGAGGAGGTGTCTGCCTCGAAAAAATGTTCATTTCGAGACATTTTATCGAGGAATGAGTGCTGGTTGAATGGCATTTGCTTGAGATGTTCACAGATTAACTGGTCCAAGGTCTTGGCAGACACGAGTCAGCGCCTAATCTGCTCGACGACGAAGAGGGGTGGTCTGGGAATGACATGTTTCTTGTCCTTTTTCGATCATTCTTTCTTAATCCGTTCCGATAATCCCGGACAAATTCCAAGAAGGACAGATGTCCGAGCTGAGCACAAAATTGAATGACTGAATATTGCGCCTAAAAGTAGACTTGATCGTTTACGGGAAATGACACTGAATATGACTTAATGGAGGCTTTGTTCGTTTAAACATTTTTGATGCTCACAGAATTTTGTAAGGAAAAATGGGAATCATTGGACTACTGGCGTTTTGAGTCTTATTTTGTCTACATTTTGACATTTCATTAAACAAGTGGGTCGCAGTGGCGTAGTGCGTCGACTCCTACGCAGAGGGTGCCAGGTTCGATACCCGAATTTGCCACATTTAATAACTTACAGCTCCACCTCTTTCGGGTCACTGACAATCAAAGAGTATTCCTGTCTAGAAAAAGGTTCTCAATTTCGGCGTTCGGAGTCGGTATTAAACTGTAGGTTCCTTCCACTCGTGGAAGAACAATATCACGCGCAACATGAGTGGTTGCTGAGAAGCTAGGCCCTGGTCCGCCTCGGACTGTCGCGCCTCTCATATTATTATTATTAAGTTAGAACACTAGACTGAAATGAGACTGAATATGTTTCATTCACTTGGCATCTTTTCTGCGGCTGAGTGACAGTTTTTTGTCATTTAAACAATTCTATTCTATTATTCCATCGAATCGCGATGTTTGCAAGTACTTTTTCTGAGTAATTTCAACTGTCACTAACTGTAAAAATATTGAAGTGACCGGCAAAACAGCTATTTGCTGAGAAGAAATAATAGTGCTGGGTGGAAAAGAGAAAGAGCATGTGTATATATTTCGATATCTATGAATGAACATCGAAGAAAAATGATCTGCACTCGTTAGAACTGTTCGATTTGACAACCTCTCACCGACGGTTGAACTCAAAGGGGTTTCAACTAGATTTCGCCGAAAGTGCGAGGTTTCCAAACCCAGAAAATATATGGCGAAACGTCGGAGGCTTGGAGAAATTTGACGAAACCTCGCGCTTTCGTGGGAAATATGTTATACTATATATGTTCGTGGTGGAAACATGGCATGATATTTGTAGTCAACCAACAGAATCATGTAAAAGGAACTTGGTGTTTGTCTGATAGATTTGGGAATTGAAGCCGACTTCTACATTGGATGTCTCTTAACATTTTCTGGCAGCGTTTTATAACCTGTTCTCGGACCAAAGGTGGATGCCATGTACTGGATTTCATGATTAACTTACTTTCATTCGTCAAAAAGTGCCTTAAATTCGATCGTGCTTCTATGGGCAATAGAAAAATCGACAAAAGTCGGATATCTCTCTAGTATGTAGCACCTAACCGACTGAAGCTAATCTGAGAGCCGGGGCGTAAAGATCATGAACATAATAAAAAGTCTAACATACAAGTCAAGGCAGGTGGTCAAATACTCTTCTCATGGCCCTCCCCTCTTAATGGATTCAACAACACGGACTCAGGTCGTCACATACACAAATGGATGGACAAAAACTGCAATCCCAAACTAGCCCAAGAAGCACTAGGACTCAACAAAGCTGACCTTAGGATGCTAGAAGATACGGAGCTTGTAACTACCACCTTTATAGAAACTGCCTTGTTAACAGAGAAATCTGTGGCCAAGCGAAAACAGCTATGGAACGTCGTGCATCGACAGCCCTGACCTGTCAGAGCAAGATTCAAAATGGAAAACAGAACATCCGTGCCAGGGTGAGACTTGCCATCTTCCCATCTAAGAATTTTGTCAAGTTTCTGAAGGCAGCACTTTAGACCAAAAGATGGGGGTACAATAGATCATTATGGTCGCAGTACTAGTATCTGCATGACACACCCCAAGTTCTGAATCTCCCAATCTCTCTAGCAAATAACAAAAACACGATTTCAAGTCTGCTTGATCGCCGAGTTGACAATGTAAGCTTTTCAGCTAGACAAGTCACCTTGGTCCTCAACCCTGCTTCTTAAGATTAAGTAAATAAAGTGAGTCCCAGTTGAAATCACGGTCTTTTAAGTACACTGTTAAATTGGGGCGCCACCCGAGTAGAGTAGGGACTTTGTGCATAAAGTGATTTCGACCTCTTTCCGGTGGCATCTCTTTGGATCTCGATTTCTCATATCCAGGCTGTCAAAAATGACTTCGGCACTTTTTCTGTGCATCTAATATCTACGACACAGTGACGTTATCTGCGAATATTTATTCATAGCAGGAACCCTGAAATGTTACACAAAGAGTTTGACAACAGGTAGCACGAAGGATAACAAAGATGTCCAGTACGGCGCGAATTCAAACAGCAGATCTGATACCACAATTAACATTTAGTAAAGTCTTGGTAAAGGTAAGCTACACAATTTTAAGAGATAGCAGACTCGCCTATAGTTTTTGTATTTTCTCAAGCAAGAGGAAAAACTTAGCATTTCGTTGGGCGCCACTTTTATTGAGACTTTTACCTTTTTTAAGAAGGACATGCGAAACGAGCTATATATGTTGTCCAGAAGAAATCGATGAGACGTCCAACATATAGGCACTCAAGCCCTTTTTTCCCAAGTCAACTTGGTCGACAACACTTTCACTTGAGACTAAGGAATATACCGCAGTCCGCATTCGGTTGGGCTCCACATTTGATAAGAATTCCTGAATCTAAGCTATCTTCTTTCTTCTTTTTTATTTGGCGCTACAGTCCGTGGTGGATCTGACCCTCAAACAACTAGAATCAATGCTTTGGTCATTCAAAATTTACA
The DNA here is from genome assembly GCA_964034865.1 of Eristalis intricaria. NCBI lineage: Eukaryota > Metazoa > Arthropoda > Insecta > Diptera > Syrphidae > Eristalis > Eristalis intricaria. Next base: position 58,130,248 of record OZ035877.1, on the reverse strand, counting down.
AATTATGTGTTCGCTTTGTGTTGGGTAGTGCATTAACATCGTGGCATCTAATTGTTTCTGTTCATAAGTTAACTGAGGAACATTGCAACAAGGACAATTTAAATAAATGGACAGCCGACAATTACCACTGAATCGTAATGGCTGTAACCCTGTAGACGAGTCTTGTTGCTCCAATAGAGCCGAAACTGTATAGCCTTACTATATTTGCGTATATTGTGCATGTGCGTCTAACCCTTAGATTCCTGGCCTAGGTCATCCACAGCGATGGGCAAATTAGCACTGTCCTAGAAAAACGCGACTCCATTGAGATAACGCAACAGATCGGATCTCAAACGACCTGTGCGTACGTGCCAGAATTCCCCGAATTGGGGACAAGTTTGAGCGTAAGTGCACTTACCTTAAGTAGCCAACCAAAGACGGATTAATACTAACTAAAGAAAACACAGCCTACGTAGCAGCCAACATTGACGAAGACTCAGAAGTGTCGGCTATCCGCCGATCAGCTGAATTGGGTATCGTCCACCCAACAGATTCAATTTGTGGTTGGATTTTGGCATACATTCGTGTCAGAAGGTGATGCGGGATGACCACAAGGATTTGGGCCAAAAAATCATCGTCTCGAACGAGGTCAATTCTGGTTTCATGCCCAACAGAACCAGAATCACCAAGCTTTGATGATCTTTTACTAAAACCTCAATAGCTGGTTCTCACCGACCTTGGGGTGTTTTCAAATGTCATTTGGTTGTCAATTTTGAAATGGCAGGAAAACCAGCCAGGACAGTAGTTTGGAGAATACCAAAGAGAGAGACAATGGGAAAATGAGCACCAAGAGGACTAAAATAAACGAAAAGTTCAGGCTATAGGATTGACAACCTCTAATGAATGGCGAAGCCCAAGTAGGTTTCAACTAGCTTTCGGCAAAAGTGCGAACTTTCGAAACCTCGAAAATGTATGGAGTAAGCTCGAAGGCTTGGACACATTTTAAGAAACCTCCCGATTTCGTTTGGGGGGACCATACAGGCTACGTAAAATAGCAAAACTGCTGTTATTAGGGCGAACAGAATCCACAAGTGTTCTGTCAAACATCAATGTGTCCACACAAATTGGCTGTATGTCATGGTGGCATCTTCGACCCGTTTTCTTCTTTTAAATGAGGATGTTAGCTTAGTGCCGGTGATCTCCAGTATAGAGCAATTTTAACCGACATTTTGCGGCCGTAGTTAGCTTCCAAGCTACATACTCGCTTGTCAGTCTCTATTGCTGAACACTGGTCTAATAGAGACTCAAAAGTCGAATGAATCATTAAAATGCTTCTCGACTCTTTGGAGCACGCAATAATGAACCTTTAGCAATTTGTGACATCAGTTGTTCCTCGTTGGGCGCCATTTTTTTTAAATTAATTCCCTCCACCACTACTCGGTGCAAACTTTTCAAAACAAAAATATTCGAAATCTGTTTAAAATGACGAAAAAAAGGATGCCAAACCTCAAAAAGGATCAAAGGCAAACCATTTTACTTCGGATCATTCTTCTCGTGGCGCTCTCCACAAACGAGATCAAACGAAAAAATGTGGTTGAGCAAATTCCAAGAGCTCTTGAAATCAAGGAAGGGCCCTCACATCGATTGACTTGCAGTGTGACAGTCAATGACTAACACCCCCTCAACCTTGACCACCTCAAAATGTTCGTCTCCCATCTTGGGCAGGGGTCGGGGGAACGGTGAGTGGGAAGAGAAGCAACTATTTCAATCCTCTTAACAATTAGTGACCACAAAAGCGTCGAAGCTGTTCAATATTTAACCCTCATCGGGCGCCACCCCGAAGCAGCACACACTCAGACGGCTTAACAGCCATCGCACGTGTTTATTCACAGAATAATCGAACTCGAAGGAGGAAAAGGCAGGCATTCAGGCACATGACGTCCAACTGAATAATTCAACTCAGAGAGAATCCCACTGATTTCTGAGTGCATGTGTCACGTCCTGTGACATCCGTGACGGGCTCATAATTCTGTAACCGGAGCCCAGGACAGGAGAGATGATAATATTCCCTCGAGCGCTGTGCCCATGCAGAGACGTCCTGCGCTTGCTAAAGGTCAGCTCGTGCAGGTTCTTTGTTCGCGAAGAGAGAAAAAAAAACAGAAATAATTCCGGAACTCGCAGAAAAACCCCACACACCGCAACAGCAAAAGCGGATCCATTCGAATAATGGCCAGAGTTGGTGAGGCAGCAAAGTGCAGGCGGGGGTGAGGCGGAAAATAAGGAAGAAATGGTTAAAATGTCACTTTGAAGGTTTTCCCCGCCAACACGAATGCCATACATCAAACATCTCTCGAACGTAAATAAATAAACATTTGCATTGCACCCACCAACCTCAAGAGTGCATCTACCACTCACACACACACAGGCTGAAGCACAGGCCCATTCGCACACATCACTGACACATATTGGCTTAGAGAGGGTTTTGTGTGTTCTTTTTGTGTTTTTTTTATCTTGTTGGCTTTTCTGCTCGGGGGAGCCTCTGTGGCATTCGGGGGTGGCTTTATGAATGAAAATCCCTTACAAGTGTGCAGCAGCATAACACGACATTTGGTGAGGATGTCACTACACACACTCTCTCCCTCTCCCTCTCTCTCTCTCTCACGAACACTCTGAGCTGAGAGTTCAAAAACGAAATCCGTGTCACAGGAAGCCTACGAAGACCAGGCGCATGTCCACCGATACAGTGGCACGAACGGAGAGAGGAAGAGAGAGAGAGAGAGATAGCTCAGAGACGAGCAGAATGAATGAAGGAGCATTCCCTCGGGAACCAGGAAGACTCTCTGTGTGTGATGTGCCCCACTTGAAGCAGGTACACACTGACGGACGGTCTGGAGTCGGCACTATATACGTCATCCTGATGGCCATTGGAAGTTTTATCAACGAAAAAGCTTCCTATATCACCACCACCACGACGGCATTCAACACTGGCGCCTGTGTGTGTACACACGTCATCGTCATCATTAGTGCCGTCGTCGTCGTCGTAGTTGTCGTCGTCACAGTGATGCGTGCAAGGGTTGCTCGACTCGACAAGTGCGCGTTTGTATGCGACGTGCGACGAGGGTTGCCCCCGTGTGTCACTGTGTTGGTGTTATGCACTATACAGGAATTGTAAACCCACGGGCCACGACGACGATGGGGTGGAAAATCAATAAAATTCCACTGATCTAAAATTAGACGAAATGCTTTTTCCGACGCAAGAGCCCTCCTCGCCGATGAAACACGGCCGCAACTTGGGATATTTTCGGAATCTACACTCTATCATCGTAGAGCACGTTTGTCAGGAAGGACATGCGGGGCCGGTGGGGGAGGATAGTGGAGATGTGTGTGGGCGGGCGGCCGATGTGACGGGGGGATGTTAAGTTGTCCGATCGTTGTCGCAAAAGGAGGTTGTTTTTTCTTTTTTTTAGTCAAAAGACTAAGTTAGATAAGGTTGTAGACCTCAATTTCATCCAAACACACACACACAGGCGCAGGCACACAGGGGGAGCACTGTAGTATGAACGACTTAAGTTGTCATTCGAAGGGAAACACTTGCGTGAAAAATTCTCGGCATTTTCCCGGGTTGTCTGTCGATATGCATCGTACATCGTAGTACATGCCTACACACATCGTTCTCAACAGGACACGGAGTATTCCGGGATAGTATTTGGGATTACGTTTCAATTTGTGTCCCACACACTGCGTGAGATGTGTGTGAGATCTACTAGAGCGACAGAGTGAGCGAGGGAGACGGTGTGGAGCCTCTCTCTTGGACAGACATCATCACACGCTTTTGCACTGACATACATTTTTTCCACAATTTTTTTTTTTTGTATCTTTTGAGCGAACAACGACCGAGAGCGGATGGAAAGATGAAACGGGGGGAGGGAGTGGGGGAGAGGAGGTCCCCCCGTGGTTTGCCATCACCTCTTCCCGCATTGTCCGCCACCCTTGAATAACCCATCGCACCCCCTCCCTCATCCATTCTACTCTCCGACAGCACCGCCACCCCCTTTTGCAGCACCACCACCTCATCACTACACCACACATTATGGATGTGTGTATCTCGAATCGATAAAACGGAAGAGGAACTTATATTCCAGATACTTTTCTGCTGCCTCGTTCGTCTTTTCTTTTCTTGCATGATATTTTTTTCCAAAAACCAAAAAAAAAAGCACACAAAAATGGGAAGAAAGAGAATTCACCAAAGATTCGACAAGTCGAAAATTTTGTCCCTTCACAAGCGGAAATGAAAATTGGAAAATGAATGAAATGAATGTTCTTGTATCTACACACCTTTGAGGGAACGGTATCTTTTTTTCTTCGTTTCTCTCTAAGTTTTCATCAATTCTTTTTTTTTTTGTTCTCCTTCTTCTTCTTCCGCCTCCTGATTCCGTCGCCTTGTTCGTATTTTGATGAGAATCAATTTTTTTGATTGAACGAAAAAACAAAAATTATATGTATATTTTCTTATTTTGAAAGTAGGTTTTCACAGCTTTTCCCTGCTCGCCTCGGCCTTCAGACCGGAGTCATGATTTTCCTCCTCGGTTTTCTGTATCTATAGCACTTTTTGTTGGACACATTCACTAACTTTCTTTTCTCTCACAACTTTTCACTCGGTTTTCTAGTGGTTTTCCGTGATTTTTTTCATTTTTTTCATATTTTTTTACAACATTTTCATATTTTTTTTTTGGAAATTACTATTTTTTTTTCTCATTCGTTCGCGTTGCCTTTCGGGGATGTTTCCGTTTTGTCTTCTCTCTCTCTGGGGCTAAGTCGTTTCTTTCGCCTTCGTCTTAAACTAAAAGGAACAATCGGTTGGTTTGGTTCGATTTAAACATTTTGCTCGACTGTGGGTTCGATAGTATTTTTTATTTTTTTTTTCAATTTTTTCCTTTCTTGGGGATGATCAAATTAAAACAAAAAAAGAACACACAGAGAAATGGATTTTCGCCAGACCGTTTTAAGCACTTACTCGCCGACTAACTAACTCTAAGCGAAGAAGATGGTTGATGATGATGGCCCTAGCTGAGCCGAACCGAAAAACTTTTTGTTATACAAAATTTTCTTGCCGAGCATGTAGAGTGCCGTCGCGTGTGGTGGGGACGATTGATGGTGCTGTGCTCTCGCTCCCTCTCTTTCTCTCGCTTGTGCTGTTTGGAAGAGCGCTCTCGACTTCTTGGGGGGACAGCGACAGAGCACTGGTGCTGGTGGGCTCAGAAGGTTGGTTGCTCTCCCGAGTGTCCGTGTGTGGTGGAGCGCTGCAATCAATGGATTCAGTTGGTTGGATAAGGGTTTTATGCGTCCGCGCATTTTACGCGGCCGCCGTGAGGGTGTGTGCGTGCGAGTTGGATTGGAAAGCTTTGCGAGCTGGATGTCAGCGAGACTGGAACGTGTGTTGTGGAGGACACATTGTGGATGTTGTTTTGACATTTCGAAGGGGTGGTGAGTAACGTGTGTGGGTATAGGGTGCGTTGTGGGCGTTTGACTGATGGCATGTTGCAGCTTGCCAACTTTAAATCGAATTTATTGCGAAAGTCTGGGAAAGACTGTAGCAAAAGGACAGCGTGTCCCACAAGAAGGAATCACAATGAAGATGATTTTGGGGAGGGACAATATCTGGTAGTGTGGTTCGCTGCAAGCGAGGACGACGATGCGGAATCAAGACACCTTATGTGTGAACGCCGAATTCCTGCCAAGGAAACCTGTTTCAAAATTTGCAAACATTTCGCCAGTGTTCACTTAGATCAGGAGGACCTCTGGAGTCGGCTAGGTTTCTCCCTCTTTTTTGGTTGCACTTCCAGACTGACTCCTGACTGTAAGAAAATCCGTGTGCGTGTCCTCATAAAGCTTACTCCCAGAGTCACTTTTTCGACGAGGATACGTAAAGGTACTTGTAAAGAACAGTTTAGCTCCCCGTCTCATCTATGCATTTCCTATGGTAGTCCTTTTGTACTAAGCCCAGTCTTATGTGCTGTCAGTTAAATTACCGGTTACACAGTACTCTCGAATGGACCGTGGTCTATCTTTGTTCCAACTCCGAAGGGACAGGTCTTAGAATCTCTTTCTAGACAATTATACGTAGCACTATAGAAAAATGCATTTGTTCGTTACTGAAGAAAGTACCATATAACGAAACGTTACTCCTCAATTCATATCGTTACTATTAAGGTATCGCTACCTCTTTTGCCTACATTTACTCTCTAAACTCGATTCGTTCACTCTCTTCTCTTCGCCACTAGTATACATTGCAGTGATGGGACTTGGGAAATGAATAATGGTGATAGATAACCAGAAAAAAAGGTGAGAAGAAAAATGCTAGCAAAGACAAAAAAGGTTTCCATGTGAACTCACTTATTTATTTGATGATGATATAGGATATATGAATATGAATGAATATGAACAGTTACGTACAAAACAATGGGACCACCGAATATCTTTAGTGGATTCCATTCTAAAGCGCTGAAGTCTGTATGCTGCATTTTTTTGATTCAGTATATACCTTTGACCATCAGATCAATTCAAATTCACTTTTGTCTCACCGGACTGATGAATATTTTTTTTTTCTTTTCATTATTATTATTATTATTATGGTAGCAAGAAAAACAAAAAAAAAATTAATCGATTTCGGAACCCCGGAAGTGGCACACTTGGCTCCCGAAAAGAAAAAAGCTACAAGTGCAAGCGGCAGCAACCCGTTCCAAATGGCCGCCAAACTGAAAAGGACGCCGCCGTCACAAGCAGAACACCACAGCCACCACATGAAAAACCTGCAACTGCAAGAAACGTCTTCCAAGCAGAAGAAGACAACGAAAATGCAGCTTCAAGAAAGACCGCGGCATGTAGTGCTGATACCGATACCAGCTTTGAAGAATTAGAAAAGTGTACGAAAATATTGATTTCAATGAAAACAGCCTGCGGCAAACAGAAGAACATCAGAACGGACATAAAACACGGTATAACTGCATTTGAAGGGTCAATTGACAAAATGAAGTGGGAGGAAAAGACCAGAAGCGCAGAACGAGAAAGAGCGGAATTTTCAACCTAAAGACCCGTAGAAAATGCAAAGATGAGTAGGGAAGACAAGGCGATACAGACACACAAAACTGCAGCGGATGAAGAGAAAGAAAATAAGAAGAATTCGATAAAAAGACCTCCGTCAAGCCCGCTTCCCACAGGCTCTGAAAAAAGAACGCGGAAGTCACTAAAAAACCAGGCGAAAACTGGGCAAAAAACAGGAACCTCAAACGACAAGAAACATGAGGATGAAAGCTACGCTCAAGCTTTGAAGAAAATTCACCCTAAGGCTATAGAGAAGGTTCAACCAACCCAGAAGGACAGAGATCGGGAGAAACCAAAAAAAAACAGCAATGGAAAACAAAAAGAGACCCAAAAAACAGAACCAGCGAAGAGCAAGACTAGAAGCAATTCTAATTAGGCCAAATTATTATTATTATTATTGTCCTGTGTGGTGGCCGTGGCGTAGTGGATCGACTCCTACGCAGAGGGTGTCAGGTTCGATACCCGAATTTACCACCTTTGTTAAATCACGGCTCCACCTCTTTCGAGTCACTGACAATACTCAAAGAGTATTCCTGTCTAGAAAGAGCTTCTCAACTTCGCCGTTTGGAGTCGGCATTAAACTGTAGGTCCCTTCCACGCGTGAGAGATCAATAGCACGCACAACACGAGTGGTTGCTGAGAAGCTAGGCCCTGGCCCTCTAGGGGCTGTAGCGCCACCCATATTATTATATTATTATTACTTGTTGTTCCTTAAATCATGATTATGTACCTACATGGAGGAAAACCCGAGTAATTCCCATAAGATCACGTCGAATCTCATCTCAGCAGCTTGTAACTCTCTGAAAATTACCAAAACCCCTGATTCGTCTACATTAACCTTCATCCCATCATCAGCAAATACAGGCTCAAACATATCGCCTTTGCGCTGTAGTTCCGTCTGGGACGATGTGACAAAAACTCACTCTTATTATCTTTGTCTTGTCATATGTCACTGTGACAAATTTGTATTCAATTAGTCACATAAATGTCACATAAAGTGACTGTGACAGTAAAAGAAGATGTCTTACTCTCAACTCTTCCAATGTGAAACATTCCTCGCCTCGGCTGTGCTGCAACATCCGGTGTATATTAATAATGAAAAGGAGAGGTGACAAGACAAGCCCTTGGTAAATGTCCAATGCCCAAGGCGAAAGGTGTAGATTTAGCACCGTTAACCCGAATACAGCTGCCAATCAAAGGTCCATCAATATCATACTCCTGCAGAACACTCCAGAGCTTACCTCGAGGAACTCGAACGTATGCCTTTCCAAATTTACAAAACAGCCGTAGATCGGTTTGGCTTACTCCCAAGCCTTCTCATTCTTAGAGTGAAAAGCTGGTCGGTTGGACTTCTGCCGGGTCGCAAGCCGCACTATTCATTACCCATCCTGGGCTCGACCATACCTCTCAAACGCGCTTCCAAGACCTTGGAGGAGACTTTCCCAGGGAGACTTAAAAGAGATATGTCCCCGTAGTTCGACCAACATTTTCTGTCCCCCTTCTTGAAAAGGGGGACAATCAGCCAAGTTTGCCCAATCGCCAGGTGTCTCACCGCGTTCCCAGGTCAAATTAATGACACGAGAGAGCCACAAAACTCCTTTTTTATCTATTTCCCCAAGCATTTCTGGCCGGATTTCATCCACATGATTTGTATCTTCATCTAAATCCATTCAATAGTGAAAGGTTATAATTTTATTTACATGGTGCATGCATATTTTTTTGGCCCACTGTATGTGATCCTGAATTACTCTCACATACTCTTCTATGAAAATATAGATCTAGACATTTCTCTCGAGTGCTGCCAGGCTTTGAGAGAAGCTAAGAGAAAAGCAATTGTATTTCAGTCGACGTTTTTTTTTTTTTTGCCTTCCGGACTACATCCACATCTTGCCTCAGTCTTAGCTTTGCTGATCCTTGCCATTCACCTTTCTCACATACCGGACCATTTATCCGACAAAGATTCACTAAGCGTGCAGCTATGGTTCCATTAAATAGGGCTTGCAAAATAGGGGCCTTGTATATAATGCTCTTGGTCCTTCTAATGACGAGAGTTGACCTTAGTAACTTCTACAGACCGCCGATTGCCTGGATCGATTCAATGGCGAGTATCCTCTGGGTTGTCATTTGTGGAATTTGTAGCTTCGAGGTAGAGAAATCCCTTAATACCTCTAAATTCGAAATGTTGATTGTGGTTGACCTTCCTCCTTGTAACTTGCTGATGGTGGATGTTTGGGCGGGAGTGGGGCCGTACAGGTCTCATCCTCACCCACTCGGATCCCATTTGGGGGTTCTCCCCAACATTCCTTCTTGCTATGGTAATGGCGCCTTATGTTGCTGTGTTTTTACTAAGCAACATTTGGGCCGGAGCAGTAACAAGTTGTCGTGTGGGACATGGGGTGCCTGTTCATGTGGTCGGTGATGACTTGACCTCGCAATTATTGCGTCGGTTACGGGGGTGTATAGCGCCAGTGGTTCTATGCGCGAACTAACCGGTTCTTCGAGTAGTAGTAGTAGTTTTGTTGTCCTTGTTTTTAGGTATGCCAGTTTGCCTACGCTTTCTGGGGATTTTCGGTAGAGATGAGTGCATGTGTTACGTACTTGCACTCTCCTGCAATGGGATTTTTCGGTAGTGGTATCGAACGATTTGGTTGGTGCATGCCTCGGTCTGACCTTGTTGGGATTTCCGGGCAGAATTGTGTTGTATTTTTGTGTAGATGATGCATTTCGATCATTGGTCACTGCCTCGACTAACTGATTCGAAGTGCGTCATCTAAAAGGTTGCTAGGCCTTGAGTGTTAAGGCACTTATCTAGAAGTGACCTCAAGGTTGCGAAAGCCTGACCAGAGGCTATATTCTGGCACCATGGGAGATAGCAGGCCCCGGAAAGGATATTTCTCTTCCGTGCTATCAAGAGGCAGGCCCCCTAGTGGGAGTATCATGGTGGCTGTGGTTACCCAAAATCGCGGGAGCATATAGCATCCTAAGACCCTATAACATCCAGGATCTGTGGATGCTAGAGGTGTTAGATAGGCCTCGCCCTCAGCAAGGTTTGTGGTCGCCCTTAAGCGTCACTAATTTGTAACTGGGGTGGTAAATACTTCCTCAGGCCGATGGTCAACGCTTAATTTGACTCTGTTATTGTGGGTAGGCCCACCGTGAAGTTTGCCAATAATTGGCCGGGTATTCACGTTAAGCACACTTTTCGACTTTCTGTGGTTGACCTTGTTATCATTACACCATGGATCGTGGCATTTTGTCATAGGATCGTCGATGTGCGAATGATGGATTTTTACCGCACAAGAGAGAGAGACCAACTGAGACCAACTGAGACCAACTCTCTCCCTCAGTTCTTCAATCGTCATACAAGCTGTCTGCCGCTTGAACTTTCCACGGGATCAGTCTGAGAAAATCACACGACTTGAGGTGCAGGATTCAAACGGCAATGAATACAGGATTGTGGGAGTTTTCTGTCTCCACATCTTCAATAGGGAGTCGCCGTAACATTGTCAATTTTCTTCTTCATAATGCGGTTCCTCTCTTTGATCAGATCAACTCTGTACTCACATTGCCAAGGTTGCTGGCGAATCGACTTGAATAGGCACAGATTTCGCATGACTACCCCTTCACAGTCATTATTGTCAAAATCAAGCTTCAAGACAGTGTAGACTTTCACACAGATGGTTCCTTTCTCAAGAAAAACATCTTATTCCAGTCCAGAGCCTCTCTCCAAATTACCTCACCTGATTAATTCCTGAGCACCACTTCGAAACTCAAGTGGAGCCTATACTGACGCCTCAGTCAGTCTGCCCTTAAGGTCTCTGCCCCCTCCCTCTAAAGCTAAACGCCGTGCTGACACTGATTCACTGGCAAGACTTGATGAGCCTGGAGTGCTCTTCAAACTTACTCGTACTACTGTGCTCATGTTGTGAGAGGTTTTTTTCCAGATGCCGCTTCTCGACACAGATCATGAGTGCCTGAGTTTCGGGGAAAACCTCACAATGCAATCATTAACTTCTCGGCTTTTAACATTCTTACGATACGAGGCCAATTGACGGGCCATACGTCAGAGACGATGTTGACTCACTTGGACTGTGCGGTCAGTTGATTTGTTATGATTGCATCCGGTTTTGGGATGGAGCAAGGTCGACTTGGAGGGAACAATTTCAAGAATTCAAGTCGACTCATCGGCATTTGGAATGTGTGCTTTTTATGAGCTAAGTGGTGGTGTTGTAGGATGAGAATGTGAAGATTGGCACCGGATTTGAAGGCTAGCAAGTTATTTCGAAGCAGTTCAGTGAGCGACTTGGGCAGGTACGACCATACCTGGTCACTTAGACCTACGTGATGGAACCAGTCTGTCCTTTATAATAATAATACAGCTGTAGTCCGAGGCAGACCTGAACCGAGCTTCTAGAGAAACCACTCGGTTATGTGGGCGCTTTTAGTCTCCCACGAGTGGATTGAGTGTCCCGATTTTGAGAGGCTATTTATGGATGAGCCAAACTCGTTTTGGGCATTTAAGACCTACGAGTATAAGTCCGTCATCCTCAGCAAGGCAATAACTTCAGCACTCGGCAGGCTCAGGATTCAAATGTAGTCAGTGGCTTTTTGGAGCAGCTTCTTGGCAACAGATAAGCTCGAAGCTCTGTGAGACCAAGATCTGCAGGGCTGTTAACAGAAGTACGCCACAAGACGATATTCTCTTCCCTCTCTTGTGGTACGTAGCGGTAAGCGGAATTCCACTGACACAAGAAAGGAAGATGTGCAAGGTCATTGCCTACGTAGACGATAATGCTGTGTCTAGGAAATAAGAATATATCCACGATCAGAGAGAGTTAAAAAAAACTCCGAATTATGGGCTAGAGAATAACTCCAGAAAATATAAATTCAATGACATTGACCCCTTCTCAATGTATGGGACCCCTCTAAGGCTGAATGACAGTGCAAATTCCTAGGTCTTATATTGGACTCGTAGTTAAGCCAAAAGCTCGACATGGAGGGCTACACGAACGCACAATGAACAAAATGCATCGCATTAGAAGCTCAACTTCATAAAGTCCTGTACATCCACCCGCATTCATCGCGTACTTCACCATTTAAATCGTACTTGAGAACAATATACAGTGGGAGAGTCCACTTAGTCGAATTGTCGCGGGATACCAAATTTTGTTCGAGGAATAGAGAGTTTGACTAAGAGAGAAGTTTTTGTGTGGAAAATTGCTGGAATGTGGCGAAAAATATGGCGTTAGAGCGAGTTTGACTTAGGCAGAGTCCACTGTCCTCTGTTTTGCTTTGAACCATTTTCCACTAGTGCTTTTCACCACTTGTCTAGATTTTCTTTCTGATTCCGCAGAGAGAAAGACATCCCCTGCATACAGTAAACACTGCGGTAATGGCATCTGAATTTCCTTGGTCAGGTAGTCCATCAGTACATTAAAAAGAGCTGGACTTAGGTCAGAACCCTGATGGACACCGACAGTAACTTCAAAAGCTTCCCTGAGCCCAGGCGCGCTTTTGATTTTTGCGGTGACATCAGTATACTTATCTTTGGGGATATCTTTCAATACGTTTTCACAGAACTGCTAAATGCCTTTCTGCTCTTGTACGTACTGTAGCTCCATCTTGATCTGATTCTTATTGGGAATCTGTTTGTTCATACAGTTCATACAAGTTTTTTCTTTTTAAGTGGTCGCGGGCAAAATGGCTGAATTTTTTCCCAACCGTCCTTTCTTGAGTAAGGAACATAATGACTAGACCTCGGTCTTTGCATGTTTGCATATTTTTGAAGGATTAAGATAGGCAAATTCTGATGACGCCAAAGTTCGTTTCATTGAAAATAGAGTTGATAACGATATGAAAACATATTTAAGTAGCAATAAAGTAGCATTTAGTATCTGTTATCCGCATATCGAAGTATATGCTGTCTAAAGAAAGGACACACAACATCGACATCTTGGACAGAGCGTCACAATGAGTAGCTAGAACCGAGGTAGACGAAGTCCTTGACTAACTCGATAGTCAAGGACTTCGTCCACCTCGGCTCCGCAGTAAACAGTACAAGCAACATCAGTACCGAGATCAAACGCAGAGTAACTCTTGCCAACCGCTGTTTCTATGGGCTCAAGAGGCAATTGAGTAGTAGAGCCATCTCTCGAAGGACCAAGCTGACTCTATACAAGACCTTGATCATCCCAGTCCTGCTGTACGGCGAGGAGGCATGGACAATCTCAAAAGCGGATGAGGAAGTCCTTGGTCTCTTCGAGAGGAAAGCTCTGCGTGCGATCATTGGTCCTGTTTGCGTTGACGGTTTCTGGAGGAGGAGATTCAACCATGAACTGTACGGGCTGTACAGCGACATGAGCCTAGTCAGGCGTCTTCGGATCCAACGCCTAAGATGGCTAGACCATGTAGAGCGTATAGACAACTCAGCTCCGCCCCGAAGAGTCTTCGACTCCGAACTTATGGGACGACGCAACAGAGGACGCCCGAAGAGTCTTCAAATCCGAACCGAACAGAGGACGCCCGCGTCTAATTTGGAGCACCCAGGTGGAGAAAGACCTCAACCTTGGCATGCGACATTGGAGACAGCTAGCCAGAGACAGTGCTAGTTGGAGAGGATTGTTGGTTGAGGCCCAGGTCCACGCCGGACGGTAACGCCAAATAAAGAAGAAGAAGAAGTAGCATTTATCCAAGTAGGTCTTTCTGAGAGTACTTTCATCTGGAAATAGTTGAAATGTAGCATTGGTAAGCACATTCCATGAATTTCAACCAACGCTGTACACAAATCCATTGTAAAGTCATTGTTTGAATGGTTGTTATCGTTAAAGTTCCTGGACGTGCTGATAGAAGCATGAGCATTTTCATCGTTGTCGTTATTGGATGCTTTTGACCTGCTGTGAAATATAGTAGCAATATGCTGCTGCAAGCTTTGTTTTTTTTTTTCGTTACTTGAGTTGGTGAGAATCTTCAACAAGACAGTATGTGACCCATGCCCACATAAAAATAATAATAATAAGGGTGGCGCGACAGTCCGAGGTGGACCTGGGCCTAGCTTCTCAGCAACCACTCGTGTTGTGCGTGCTATTGTTCTCTCACGCGTGGAAGGGACCCACAGTTATGTGCCGAATCCGAACGGCGAAGTTGGGAAGCATTTTTAGACAGGTATACTCCTTGAGCCTTGTCAGTGACTCGAAAGAGGTGGAGCCGTGAATTATGAAAGTTGTTAAATCGGGGATTCGAACCTGACACCCTCTGCGTACGAGTCGACGCACTAACCCACTATGCCACGGCGACCCACCCGTGTCCACATAGACTGACTAAAAGCACCCCTTCCTTTTGGTTTTTCTGAACTACAACTAAGTAGTCTTCTTATCTAGTAGCTTACTTTTAAGGATGTTTTCGCGTGTTGCAGGCAGCCCTTCGGTAAAATTACTTGCCATAACCATTCTTTAACCGATAGAAGTAGCGATAATAAAACACTTGAATATGTTTTTTCTGATCAACTTTATTGATGGTACGTCCGTATCGCTTCACAAACTACACAAGAGTGATCTTTATTCATGTTAACTGCTCTCACACCGGTAGTCGCTTTTACGTGTTTATCTCTTTTTCTTAGAAGAGTGCCTGAATTCGTTATAAGAGCTGCAACAATTCTTAGAATGGTTACTAGCAATCTAATGCGCCAAATCGAGTGGTCTCGTACGTTGGAGTCGGCGTACTAAACGTCCCATGTCCTATGTTTGGAGGATGGCATTGTTACAATGACCACGAGTTCTGATACTTAGCGTTCGAGCGGACTTTGTTATTACTTCGTCGACGGTAGTTATCCCAATTCCTGAGATACCAGGGAACTTTCAAAATAGCCCGCATAATTTTATTTTGAAAGGACTAAATAAATTCTCTGTTATTTGCTTCGGTACAGCCCCATGGATGTATGCCGTGAGTTCATGTAGGCTTCAGTAGTTGCTTGTATAATAGCAGTTTGTTGTACATGCTTAACTTGGAGTGCCTTCCAAGTAACCCGTACATTTCTCTAGACCGGTGTTCGAGCTGCTCGATGCTGCTGCAAGTGAAACTTTTCTTTTTCGCAAGGAATCTGAATTATTAAAAACATTTGAACGCACTTTTAATTTAAGAATCTGGCTCACTGCAAATAAATATATTCGGTGAATAAATTTTGAAATTCGTAAAAAAAACTTAAAATTGGTTTACATAAGCATGAATATTTAAATTTTACCTTTTTGTCACATGTTGTACAAATTATACTGTTTCGATCAATTTTAAAGAACGTTCTTTCTTCTCTCTCTCTCTCTTTCTTTATATGACGCTACAGTCCGCGGTGGACCTGGGCCTCAACCAACAAGCCTCTCAAGCTAGCACGGTCTCTGGCTAGCTGTCTCCAGTGTCGCACGCCAAGTTGGTTGAGGTCTTTCTCCACCTGGGTGCTCCAAATTAGACGCGGCCGTTCTCTGTTGCGTCGTCCCATAAGTTCGGAGTCGAAGACTCTTTGGGATGGAGCTGAGTTGTTCAAACGCTCTACATGGCCAAGCTATCTTAGGCGTTGAATCCGTAGACTCCTGACTAGACTCATGTCGCTGTACAGCCCGTTCGTGGTTGAATCTTCTTCTCCAATAACTATCAACGCAGACAGGACCAAAGATTGAACGCAGGGAGGCGGAGGCATGTCGCACCATAGAGCAGGACTGGGATGATCAAGGTGTTATATAATGTTAGCTGGGTCTTTCGAGAGAGGGCTCTACTACTCAATTGCCTCTTGAGCCTAAAGACTGGCAAGAGTGATTCTGCGTTTAATCTCAGTACTGGTGTTGTTCGTACAGTTCACTTGCGAACCTAGTTAGACGAAGTTCTTAACTACCTCGAAGTTATAGCTGCCAATGGTGACGTTTTGGCCAAGTCGTTGATGCTGTGCGTCCTTTCTCGATGACAGCATATACTTCGTTTCTTCGCCCTCATTCACCGCTAGACCCATTTTATCCGCTTCCGTCTCAATGCCAGCAAGTGACTCATTGAAGGTTCGCTGTGTTCTGCCAATCACGTCAATGTCATCCGCGTACCAGTTAGACGTACCAACAGACTTCTGGAAGATCGTGCATCTAGTGTTGGCGTGTGAGTCTTGCACGATCCTGGAGAAGATGTTAAAGAAATCATATGACAGCGCGTCGCCTTGTCTAAAACCTTTTTTGACATTGAAGTTCTCGGTGAGTTCCTTACCGGCCTTGATGGAGCAGCGAGAATTCTCCATCGTCATCCTGCACAACCTGACGAGTTTGGCGGGAATGTCAAAACTAGACATGGCGTTGTATAGCTCTTCCCTATGCACGCTGTCATATGCAGCCTATTTCGGGAAGGCTGTTTCACCATTTTCCCACACAATTTTTCTTAAATTTGTTAATTTTTGGCATTTCACTAATTGCTTTTACAGTAACAAATTTTAACACCGATTTTAGTTTTTACGCACTTTATTAACAAACTTTCGGGTACTTGAAATTACAGCGAGTACACTCTGGCGGTAAAACTACTGTACGCCTGACAGATTCTTCGTCAGAAAAGTGTCTCAAACAGTATGGGTGAGCATCTATGCTAACGAAATGGTTGTTTTTCTTATCATGATTGTAGACTACTTCTTCTGGTAGTGCTACAGTCCGGGGTGGACCTGGGCCTCAACCTGTAAGCCTCTTCAGCCGGCACGATCGTTAGCCAGCTGTCTCCAACTGCGCACACCAAGTCGATTGAGGTCCTTCTCCACCTGGAGTTACATGTGTCCCTCAATACAACTGCCTAGCAACAGCGGGAACATGTACAGCGCAATATCAACAATGGGAGCAAGCGTCCAAATAAAGTACCACAGCATTGGTAAACATGCTGTTTCACCGATCGGGCCGCTATCCACATGCTTCCTCGCGAGACAGCATGGTAACAGAACGCACTCCAACGAATGCTGCGAGTGAATGCTATCAGCCGCATGCATGTTGTTCACCAGTTATGGTACAGTCCCAACCTGCAACCACTAGTCCACCTGTTGGCTTGGCTTGATGTGCTGCACTTGTCGCATGATCGTTTCCTTCTTTTGTTCTCTGTTCGCTTTTTGTTTGTATAGTGTTATATTTTTATGTAAAACGTATGTTAGCTGCAAGCTAAAAGAAAGTTGTGCATTCACTTTTGTATTGGCAGTCGAAAATAAAACACCTTTAAAGAAAAGTTGCGTTTAATTTTTATATATATATTTATTACTCTGGGTGTGCCATCGGTTCCGGGGGCGTCTTCTATTGCGTTGTCCCACTGGTTCGGAGTCGAAGACTCTTCTTCTTCTCCAATAACCATCAACGCAGACAGGACCAAAGATTGAACGCAGAACTTTTCTCTCGAAAATACCAAGGACTTCCTCATCCGCTTTTGAGATTGTCCATGGCTCCACACCGTAGAGCAGGACAGGGATGATCAAGGTGTTATATAAAGTATGCTTGGTCCTTCGAGAGATGGCTGCACCACACAGTTGCCTCTTGAGCCAATAGAAACAGCGGTTGGCAAGAGTTACTCTGCGTTTAATCTCGGCACTGGGGTCGTACTGTTCACTTGCGAGCGGAGGTAGACGAAGTCCTTCCCTACGTCGAAGTTATAGCTGCCTATGGTGACGTTTTGACCAAGTCGTCGATGTTGTGCGTCCTTTCTCGATGACAGCATATACTTCGTTTTGCCCTCGTTCACCGCTAAACCCATTTTGGCCGCCATGATTGTAGACACTGTTGTAATAAATTGTAGCAATTGAACTAAGAAACTGATAAGCGGTTTCAATGGATGTATTTCCACAGGGTATGCAAAGGTTCAGTGCATGATGCGCGCATGTTTTATTTACATGTTCTTACAATTGCTTTTATGGTTGTGTCTAAAGGGTTTTGCTTATCGACTCAATGGTGCGCACAGAGGATATTTGTCATATGACGGGATGTTGCGCAAATGGGAGATAGTTTTTGCCTGCAGATTGGATGTGAATTGGGTTTTTTTCTAGACTACACTGCATTCAACTTAAATACTTTGTCCTTTTTTTAAATCGGTTTGCTATAAGAACGCCGTGGCGTAATGGGTTAGTGCGTCAACTCCTTCTCAGATGGTGCCAGGTTCGGTACCCGAATCTACAACCTTTGATAATTCCACCTCTTTCGAGTCAGTGACAATGCTCAAAGAGTATTCCTGCCTAGAAAAAGCTTCTCAACTACGCCGTATGACAAATTGACTGACTGCACTATGGATCGATAGACTCATCGTTTAAGCAACACTTTTTTCCTAAACCTTTGGCCCAAGACATCCCAGGTCCTGTCACCCCACGTCCTGTCACCCCACGTCCTGTCACCCCACGTCCTATCACCCCACGTCCTGCCAGTCCCACCCACCCAAAGTCAAACACAGTCTTGCTCTTTTTTTAAGAAAATATTTATATAAATGTTAAATAAATGTTCTGTTTCTGTTTCTGTTTTGATTTGTTGTTGTTTATGTTTTTGTTTTTTGTTTTTACAAATTTCTGCTTTTGTTCGCGCGTTTGTTTTTTTTTTTTTAGTACAATCTAGTATGTTACATGGGGTTTTGTGTTTTTGTTAAGAGCTACGCATATAAATATCCACGTCTGTCAATACACACTTAAAACAAAAAATAAGAAGAAAACAAAGTAAAACTACTAGCCCTAGGTTTGCCTATTTACACGTATACTCCTCCCGCATCTCGTTGCAGATCTCGCACTGGACCTTGCAGCACCACTGGAAGCTGCACCGGCACTGGGAGGTCAGGTTTATTTGGTGGGTATTGTAGCCGCGTCCGCAGCATAATAGATCACAGCTTTGCGTCCCTGTGCTTGTCCGATTACAGTTGCGACCCACGGTGCCCAGCGAGCCCAGGTGCAGGTCACGCTCACAATAGTTTGGCGATGCCTCTAGATAGACCAGCTCCATGCGTTTCGGAAACTGGAGCTTCTTCTGATTGCCTCCTAATCGGTATTTTCTGAAATCGAACACGGGTTAGATGATGCCGGCGTGGTGGCAGTGGCGACGTGCACTTACTTGCTTAAAACTAATGTCAGTCCACGTTTGCCTTTAACGGCCTGAACCATTTTGGCTTTGTTGTATCGCTTCATCAGCGCATCCCCCACGACGCGAAACGCTGGCAGGCTCTTCCAGCAGGTCTTCATGACGCACGACCCACTCACGCCGTGGCACTTGCACTCCGTGTTGAGGAGGTTCTTGACGATCTAGACGCGGGAGGGAAGGTGATTAATTTTTGGCTCTGCGGTGGGGGCGAATGGGACTTACCTTCCTCCCCACGCGGTTGTTGTGCTTGTTCATGAGGCTCCGCTCGTCGTTCTCGATCATCTCTTTGGCGTCGAAGAACTTGCGGGTGAAGCGCATGCCGAAGTCGATGTCAGCCGAGCATCCACCCCACTTCATGCCGTCGGTCGGGGTGGCTTTCCGTCGTTCCGTGACTGTGTCGCAGCCGCAGCTGGAGATGTTGCCGCGCAAGCAGGCCGCCGTCACCGAATGGGCCGCCCCGGCGCTGGCTATCGCGTAGGTGAACGCCGCCTCCCGGGATCCTGTGGAGAAGAAATCAATGCTCAAGTCCAGTTGGAGGGAGTGCGGATGGATTTGAGCAGCTTACCTACAAACATGAGATGGCCGAAGACCTCCTTCTGCCACACGCCCGAGCAGTTCCATCGGTGGCCGCGAAACTGGTGCCGGCACTCCTTCTCGCCCAGCTGATGACCGTCGCCGAGGGCGCTCAGTGCGTCTGGGGTGTCACTGCATAGCTGTCGCTGTAGGGGCGTCAGACCTGGTATTCGGGAGCAAATTATTGATGAAGTGAAGTTGGAGACTAATCTGAAACGACAAGGAGGATGGGGGGGTTTGATTAGATTGTGCTGAAAAGGAATGGCAAAAGCTGGCTAGGAATTGAAGGTCTGAAAGGGTTGCAATAAGATGCAAGTGAGGGCGAAGGACATCAACTGCTTCGGGACGAGTATTGCGGGTGAAGTCATGGAGTGGCTATACGATAAAACAGAGATAGAGAAGACACTGTACGTCGGTGTTCGCGCGAGTCTCAGAACTGCGTTATTTGTGTCTCTTATAAGTTTTATCGCTCGCTTTTGGATTCTATCTAGTAGGTGCAGTGTGGTCTGTGCGGCACCAGACCAGATATGAGCGTTGTACTCAAGCTTAGGGCGGATATAGGTATTCTAGGCTAAAGCCAAATCAGAGGTGGTGAGATATTTCTTATATCGATTGGGAAATTTTGAAGGCCATTGATGTTGTCAAATGCTCAAGGTGTTGATGGAATCTCTCCGAAGTTTATAAGCCTTATCTGTGTATCTACTCTTGTAAATTCCCGAAACAATGGCAAATTCCAAAATAGTGCATGTGCCAAAGAAATTTTACTCCTTCAGGACCATAGGATTCTAGGCCTATAAGTTTGTTACCATTTCTTGCAAGAGTTTTTGAAAAAAAATGTAGCTACTCAAATACAGCAGTTTATTGATACTTGGGATGTGTTCTTGTGCGCTGTGTTCTTCTTGGGATGTGATACTCGAAATGACAGTCAGGACATGTCTTTAGACAAAAACATAGCTGTGAATCTGCTGTTATAAAAGTGACAACTGACCTGCGCATGGCAATGGACGCAGATGGCTCTTATTAGTACTCTTGGACTTTTCTAAGGCCTTTGACTCTATTGACCATACGATAAATTCCGGCCTTTGAAGCCATGCACTCCATGCACTTAAGTCGACGACTGAATATCTGAACAATATACCATCAATTGTTGAAACTTCTGTTGGTATGTCTGATTCGTATTATGTCAATTGTGGTGTTCCTCAAGGATCTGTGTTGGGGCCCCTACTGTTCTCATTATTTATCAATGATTTGCCTCAGGTCGTGTCCAATTGTAAAATACATATGTGTGCTGATGGTGTATGCGTGTATATGTCATGCTGTAACTCTTTACCAAAGTCTGTGTTTAATGGTAACTTGTCATGGATACATTCATGGTCAGTGCAAAATATACTGAAACTTATAATAATAATAGCTGTGTTTTTTTGCAAGCGTATATACGCTTAATTTTGAAGTGCACAAAAAAACGATCATCGGCGCTTAATGATTCATCATAAAATCTTGGCAGCACCGACGATATTTGTGACATTTGCTACGCAGTCAGGGGTGTAGTCTTGGAAGGTGATGGTTGATCTTTGATGGTCACAATCATCGTTTTGTGACTGTGTAGCGTGACCATCACTTTAAAAGAAAAAACATTTAATAATTATAAAATAAAAACAAATTTAATCAAATAAAAAGAATGGTTTACGAAGCCAAAACGGAATATATAGCAGAGACACTCTGAGTATACCAAAAATTGCATACTTATGGATGCCAACAAAATTAAAAATGATCTAATACATCAACCAAACCTACCTGGTGTAAGCCACATACAGCAACCTAAACAATGAATGAATGAATTCAGGAATGAACACACAGAAATTAATGATTGGGAGCATTGTTTTTATCCGCGCTTATTCCTTAAGCGGCGATAGATATGATGAGTAAGTTAAGCGGATATAGGACTCGTTGTTAGTGTATTTTACATGCAAATTGAAATTTAGGCGTATATACGCTTGCAAAGAAACGCAGCTAATATGGGTGGCGCGACTGTCCGAGGCGGACCTGGGCCTAGCTTCGCAGCAACCACTACGTGTTGTGCGTGCTATTGTTCTTTCACTAGTGGGAGGGACCTACAGTTGTATGCCGACTCCGAACGGCGAAGTAGAGAAGCTTTTTCTATACAGGAATACTCTTTGAGCATTGTCAGTGCCTCGAAAGAGGTGGAGCCGTTGATAATGATAGGTGGTAAATTCGGGTATCGAACCTGGCACCCTTTGCGTAGGAATCGACGCACTTACCCACTACGCTTCCGTAGGCGTAGTAAATCCCAAGCAGCAATGTATTTTGCCGTATAGATGATACTGTGATCTATAAGAAGCACAGGTCCATGGCAATGAGATTAAGGATCAGATAACGAATCATGTTGTTGCAATACTTTTTGAAGTCGATAGGACGTAATTTCTATCCACAAGAAAGGAGACTCCTTTTACTGCACCAATTATTGAGGTTATCACTCGTCTCCTTAACATCGCTTATAAGATCTTCTCTGTAGTTTTGTGTGAGCGCCTGAAACCGTTCGTAAACGATCTGATCTGATGGGTTCAGGCCATGATAGGCCATCATCGATCAGATCTTTAAGCTACGGCAGATCCTGCAAAAACCCACGAAGTACAAATCGACACCCACCACCTTTTTGTCGATTTTAAGGCCGCATATGACAACGTGCATAGAGAGGAGCTACAACGACGCGTCTAATTTAGACATTCCTGCTAAACTCGTCAGGTTGTTCAGGATGGCTGTGGAGAATTCTCAACAAGGTCGGTAGCGAACTTTCCGAGTCCTTCAATGTCGAAAAAGGTCTTACACAAGCCGACGCGCTGTCATGTGACTTCTTGCCCATCATCGTGGAGAACATTCAGACGCCAAGACAAGAAACACGATCCTCCAAAAGTCCGTACAATTGCTAGCAAACGAGGATGACATTGACGTGATTGGCAGAACACAGCGAGCTGTCAATGAGTCACTTGCTGGCATTGAGACGGAGGCTGCTAAAATGGTTCTAGCGGTGAACGACGGCAAGACTAAGTCTTCAAGAAAGCACATACAACATCGATGTCTTGGACAGAGCGTCACAATTGGCAGCTATAACTTCGAGGTTGTCAAGGCCTTCGTCTACCTCGGCTCCGCAGTAAACAGTACAAACAACATCAGTACCGAGGCCCAAAGCAGAGTAAATCTTGCCAACCGCTGTTTCTATGGGCTCAAGAGGCAATTGAGTAGTAGAGTCCTCTCTCGAAGGACCAAGCTGACTTTATACAAGAGGCATGGACAATCTCAAAACGGATAAAGAAGGCCTTGATCTCATCGAGAGAAGTGTTCAGTGTGCTTGGTCCTGTTTGTGTTGACCGTGCTTAGAGGAAAAGATTTAACTATGAACTTTACGTGGAGTATATTCGTCTACGGGTTCAATGCCTAAGGTGGCTGGAGCATGAGTCCATGGAAAACTCAGAGGTTCTTCGACTCCGCACCAAGGTGCTGGCAATCTTGTCTTTCCCCCAGTCGGCCTTTATATTAATTCCAATTAGAAAAATGAGGCGCGCTACAAACTTGTTGACTGAAGCTGAAGGCGGTCCAAGACATTGTACAGGACGACCATCTCACTTTAAGGCTCCGTCCGGCTGTCTCCATCAAGCTCCGAGTACAGTCCAATTCCGGTGTTTCCCGCCCATCAAGTTCTACCTTGAACTGTCCATCTAGGGCTTCTCCGTCTCCAACCACAACCACTCAATCAAATTTCAAAAAAACTCCATAAATAGACATCCTTTCAATTCAAACCCGTCGCACATCCATCATCCATGTTCGAAAATGTCGTGTCACCACTTCCGAAAAAGCGCCTATTGATGATCGAAACGCCGTAAATCCCAGCCACGAATGGCCGGAAGGCTGATTTAATTTTTTTAATTGCCGTCCGTCCGAACAAAAGATAATTCTGTGTTTGTCTCCAGCCGGCGGCGGCGGTGGTGTGGCGCTGATGTCACTGCTTATGTCATCTGCAGCTGTCATGTCGTGAGAATGTAGATCAACTCATTCATCGGAAAATGATTGCCTCTGGCGGCATGAATGAATCGGAATTACACCCAGTTTCATGGCAGATTTCGAAGATTGAAAAACGAGATGATTTCCGGGAAGTTCGCCTTGTCATGCGAAACGCAGACTATTCGTTGCATTCTTTTAGGCGGGCGTCCCTCGCCTCAGTCCCAGACTCCTCAGACTCTGAGATCAACGCATTCACTTCCTGTTCAGTGATCGTACACAAGGTGGTCGTCTGTTGACATTTCTGCAGCGCCATAAATTGAAGGCCAGGCACAACTGCGCCGAGGGCATTCCCCAAAGGAGATTTATGACGCCTAACCAAGCAGATGGCACTGCTAATTGCGCAACAAATGTCAAAAGTTGACACAAAAACGAGTGAGAGAGAGGCGGGGGGTGCTTGCTTCCTGCCTCCCGCTCCGGTGACGACTCGTAAATTCTATGCTCTTCGAACGACTGCTCAGACCTCTCACCACACACTGTGAACCTTTGAATGAAATCACCTGCGATAATACCGTCGTAATAAAAGTGTCTCCTCAGGACATAAATAACTGCAGTGCAGCAGCTCCCCAGGCAGGGGCACCGCGATACGAGAGTTTTATTTCATTCAATAAAAAACCGAACGGTTCCGCCTCCGATTCTCATTTCGCAGTGCAGGCCTCGTGAAATGATGAACTTTTCCATGTACTCTCAGCTCGG
The DNA here is from genome assembly GCA_964034865.1 of Eristalis intricaria. Lineage (NCBI taxonomy): Eukaryota > Metazoa > Arthropoda > Insecta > Diptera > Syrphidae > Eristalis > Eristalis intricaria. Next base: position 58,105,730 of record OZ035877.1, on the reverse strand, counting down.
CGCAAATGACTATTTAATGACCACCTTTACAACTCGTCACATTCGCTCGGTGACATGATCTGGCAGCGCAGCGGCCGGCGCGGCGTGGCGCGGTGATTGTTGTCAGGTCAGCCAGCCGGCCGGCCGGCAAGGTGATGTGCCATCGATCACGGGTGATGCAGGCGGAACCGTTGTTGTCGTCGTCGTCCAGCCAGACACATCCGCGTCTCTCAGCGTGACGGTCATGCCCTGAAACGTTTTCCGGCCGGTTATTCGGTTTGATGCGTTCCCCTGTCTGCCGCTGTGGGCGCTTTTGTCAGCGGCCCGTTTCCGGTGCGGTGGCCTCTGACACTTTCGACGCTCCTGGCTGCCGAATGGGCACACCAGCCACCCGACCATCAGACTATAATGTCGGGTCATTACGACTCCTCGAAACGAGAACGCGTGTGCAGCGAGCTTGCGCCGAACCATGGACAGCGCATATCGTGCACGGGAAATCTCTCGCTCTCTCTCCCTCGGTCGACAGACAATTGCCTCCCCCTGAAGCCCTGATTACGGGTGTACGTAGTCCGTACAGCTGCTACACGCTCATGTGATATCTTAACTCATCTCTCCTTAAATGTTTCGTGCGAGCGATCGGTGCTCGTGCTGGCTGCACGGAGTGGCCGCTGGTCATTTGCGTCGCGCAAATTCGCTCGCAATCACTCGCGATCGCCTCCGTTGTCAGTAGCTCCGAGGCGCAGAGTGTCCGTCCGTTTCGAGACTGAGTCCGCAATTTGGGCAAACCATCCCGACTGTGAGGCCAATTCCAGCGGTCGCCAGAGATCTGCGAATGATTAACATTTCGATATGACCATGGACTGGTTAATTGAATGGTGTACATAATTTAGTTGGTCAGCCGGGCTTTTGGACTGGGCCCGCCTTGGGGCGGTGCACCCCGTTCCGCGTGTACCATGCGCACTGTGTGCGCCTGAGTCTGACTCAGAGAGCTGTGCGCCTTTTCGAGAGTAATTTAAAATTATCTGCTGATGATGATCTCAGGTTCTGGGAACAATCGGCAGCGTGGTCCTCCTCCTGCTCCACGCAGCACGGTAATGAGCAATGATTGCAGTGGAGTTTAATAAATAATTGCCCACTCGTCGTGGAATTATTCCGCTGAAATTATACCTTTTGACCGACATAGTTTAGTAAGTGAGTGGCTCTGGCTCTGACTCTGACTCTGACTCTCGTTCGGTTCGTTGGAATCACGCAAGTCGTGCGAGAGTCGTGGCGTGCCCTGAGATTGGAGCGTTGTCAATTGGCAATGCCCTGTCATCGGGCTTTTCGTCAAGTGGACTGGAGTGTCTGTCTGCCGACCTGGTGTACAATTTCACGATGAAATGCTGACGCTGCCGCGAGTGTGGTGCGGACCTAGTGACTCGCTCTTCCCTCAGGACAGCTAAGCTACGGCGACGATGGTCGTGTCACCGCCAGAGGCACTTTAGGGCCTTGTGTTTATGTTTCTCTTGAACTTGAAGAGGTTTTATTGATTTCATTTGTGCGGAAATGCCTTGAGTAAAGATAAATACACTTTCGGGCGGGTGTGCGACGAGCGCACGACACGACACGACACTGGTGTATTCATAACCTTTATAGCTGACGGTGCAACTTTGATTGGCGGATGTTGGCGACGACTGATGAAGGATGTCATCGTTTACGATTTTCCGAAGAAAGATACAAGTCATCACGAAGACGAAATGATGTAAGCCCAGCCAGCCAGCCAGCGAACACAGTCAACCCATCCATTCAGACTGGGGAAGACGACCGTTAAAGACGACCGTCAAGGTGGCTGTAAAAAAGTTTTCTCATTCAACAGGAAGTATTGAAAGAGAAAGAGGACCGTTCAAGAGCCGCTAATTGATGTGCAGACGGTGATGACATGCGACTGATGGTGCCATTGGGGAAACTTTGTTGCGTTCACTTAGGAAATTACGTCTGAATGAGTTTTCAGTTTTTCTGATTTTTTTTTTTGCTTGCTTTTCTTTTCGGTGGGTAATAACTTTTCACTTGGACATGCGTTTTTTTGAAGAGCGACGCTGCGATGATGCAGGACTGAGGATGGTCAGTTTTTTGTTTGGGAGGTGCGAGAGATATGAGGAGAAAGTCCGTTGTAATTCTTTTGTACATGGGCCAGGGGTGATGGATGACAACGCAGATGGACCGTACTGAAGCGGACGAATGCCGAACATTGGGTGGTCTGAATAAAAACTGAGTGTGAGCATTTACTTTGCATTTTGGAGGAAATGCTTCATCTGGTGTGAACAAAAATGTATTTCGTTACGTTTAAAGAATCCTCTCCGCTCACATATTTTGACAGCTGAGTCTTACCTCCGTTTTGGTGTGAAAATAGATGGAATATGCTTAGAAATCGCTTACAGAAGTTGAGTGTGCATAGGAGGTGACTTCAAGAGAGAAAAACGTGAAAACAATTTAAAAGAACGGAAAATACTGTGCCCGAAGAGGAATACTTTGACGGTTTAAACCTGAATACTAAAAACAGGGATATCTGGAATAGGCGATGACGATTTCATCAAGTGTTTGCAATTATCCGTGCTTGCTGGAAAAATGGTAAACTCCAGGCATGAAAAATAAAAAGCAATCTGCGTTGAACATGAACATATGGAAGAAGAAAGGAAGAGGTTATCACTCGTCTCCTTAACATCGCTTATAAGATCTTCTCTGTAGTTTTCTGTGAGCACCTGAAACCGTTCGTAAGCGATCTGATCTGATCGGCCATGGGTTGCCATCATCGACCAGATCTTTAAACTAAGGCAGATCCTGCAAGAACCCACCAAGTACAAATCCACACCCACCACCTTTTTGTCGATTTCAAAGCCGCATATGACAACGTACCAAGAGATGAGCTATACAACGACGCATCTAATTTTGACATTCCTTCTGAACTCGTCAGATTGTTCAGGATGGCTGTGGAGAATTCTCGCTTCTCCAATAAGCTCGGTTGCGAACTTTCCGAGTCCTTCAATGTCGATAAAGGTCTTACACAAGCCGACGGGCTGTCATGTGACTTCTTGCCCATCATCGTGGAGAACATTCAGACGCCAAGACAAGAAACACGATCCTCCAAAAGTCCGTACAATTGCTAGCAAACGAGGATGACATTGACGTGATTGGCAGAACACAGCGAGCCGTCAATGAGTCACTTGCTGGCATTGAGACGGAAGCGGATAAAATGGGTCTAGCGGTGAACGACGGCAAAATTAAGTACATGCTGTCTTCAACAACATCGACGTCTTGGATAGACTGTCAGTTATAACTTCGAGGCAGTTAAAGATTTCTTCTAGCTCCGATCCGCAGTAACCAGTATCGAGTTAAAACGCGGAGTAATTCTTGCCAATCGCTGTTTCAATCGTCTCAAGAGGCATGGACAATCTCAAAAAAGCGGATAAAGAACAAGATAAAGCAATCTGCGTTGAAACCTATGGATGAAGAAATAAAAAAAAATCCATGGGCCTAATTTGAATATATCTCGCAAATAAAGAAAACAATTAATAACATGAAGACCAGCGTCAAATCAAAAGGAGATAAAAAAAAGGCGGGCAATCTTCCCATTACATTAAAAGAACAAAAACAATCCAAGCTATGGCACCACCACCGGGAAAGGAAACAAGTACTTAACCATTCCATGTTATCAAGCTCGAATCAATAGACGTTCTTGCAATTATCCCCTGTGTCCCCTGTGAGTTATAATTCTACGTTTTTTGCGTTTGTTTGTTTAAAACATTATTGCATGTACTGTGCACCCACCTCTACCCGACTTTGCACTGACCCATAAACGCCAAGAAGTCTAGTTTTCAAACGTCAACTGAAGGAGGAGGTGCCTACTTTGAGGAATTTTTTATTCACACCAAATTGAGTATTTCCCTTAACGAAAATACTCGACTCATATGTTCTAACTCGGAGTGTTTTCTCAGTTTTTATTCACACCACCCATTGTATGCGAAGTTGCGAAGAACCTAAGAGGCGATGTGGATGAACAACGTATGTAGCTGCTTGTACCAACCTCCAGGTGTCAGGCAACAGTCGGTAGACTGTTTCAACGAACCGAAATCGAGCGAATGGGATGAATACTCATCGTTTCCATCGAGTTTAAGTGATTTAAAATGACATTAGTTCTCAAATTATACGTGCCCGCCAAAATAAATGTCCCTCGCTCTCAATTTTTAAATGGCTTACAAAACAGGAAATAGTGTGAGAACACCAGCAAATAGAGAGAGATAGAATGAGAAAACGAACACCAACGTGACCAGAATGAACTACAAGAACTGATAAAATAATACGAACAAAATAATAATGGTTTAATAATTAAATAAGAAGTTAATACAGTGGGAGAGGCCACTAAGTCGAACTCCCCGTAAGTCGAAACACTCTCTAACTCGAACTTGTTCTCTAAATTTTTCATACATTTCCCTCAATTTTTCATACAAAAATCTCTCTCTAAGTCAAACTCTCTCTAACTCGAACAAATTATGGTATCCCGTGACAAAATTCGACTTAGGGGGGGGGGGTCCAATTTTTTGTCAAGTTATGAAAATTAAAGCATCTATACAATTTATTCCTTCTATAACATTAGGAAAGTGGGTCGCCGTGGCGTAGTGGGTTAGTGCGTCGACTCCTACGCAGAGGGTGCCAGGTTCGATACCCGAATTTACCACCTTTCATATTTCACGGCTCCACCTCTTTCGAGTCACTGACAATGCTCAAAGAGTATTCCTGCCTAGAAAAAGCTTCTCAACTTCGCCGTTCGGAGTCGGCTTTAAACTGTAGGTCCCTTCCACGCGTGAAAGAACAATAGCACGCACAACACGAGTGGTTGCTGAGACCCAGGTCCGCCTCGGACTGTAGCGCCACCCATATTATTATTATTAACATTAGGAAATCAATTCACGCTGTTCACTTTTCTCTTTGAGAACCTCTCACGGACAGATGAACTCGTGGAAGATTTAACTAGATTTCATTGCAATCTTGGGTAATGTCTGGCGGAATTTAGTAGTTTTGGAGAAATTCTAGGAAATCTCTTGATTTCGTTCGATGGAAACGTGGTATAAGATGGTATTAATGGGACTTGACAGGGCTGACACTCAGGGACATACTTTGGCGGGCAAAACTGCATACAGAATTTCAGTTTTTTGTGATTTTTCATGAGTAAATATGTTTCCTTGTGACGGATTTGAAAGCAATTTTCAGTTTTCGTCAGACTCCAAGCTGTTGATTTTGACTCGGTTCTAATCAAGCTGTCCAGTTTTTATGTTTTTGCAGATAGATATTTTTTTGGGGCCTATATTTTTTTAAGTTTATTTACAACGCTGTTTTTTTAATTAAATTTTTTTAAATTTTTTAAAATTGGTGTCCACCCAATTCTAACGAGTGGCATTTAAAAAGTTCTCTTGCCTAATGTTCCTACTCATGGTGTCTACATAATTTTTATTTTGTTTCAACCTTGTAACTGCACGATTTCTTTCACTGATTTCCATTATCTATTAACAGCTCTGTCATACGGACAAGCCTTTATTGACGAAAAACCAAAAATACAGAAATGATGTATTCACTTCTGCTCGCCACTGTACACCTTTTCAAGGATTCGGACAATACTGGCCGGTTTACTTCATGACACACTTGCAAAGTCGCTATCAAAAACAAAAAAAAAAACTTAAGAGGTGTAAATGTGAGACTATGCCTTATTTCACGGGGCGTTATTTGACATCATTTGACTTACCAAAACCTACTGACATTGCCATGTGAATCTTCCGCTTAAAGGGCGAAAAATCGAAAGCACGAAGTTTCCTTCAAATCTGCGAAAGCTTGCATCTTAAATAAACCAAGTTCGATTTTTTTGTTGCCACAGTGCGCATTTGGAACTGCCGTTGTACAGGGCGTGTTTTATGTTCCTGGTAAATTTAGATTGGCTGCCATTGTGGTGTGGGTGACATCTGCCGATTGTCCCTTGGATAGTCGTAGATATGTACAAGGTAATACCAATTTATTGTAGAGAAGTCATTTGAGATTATGCCAGTTCTCAATGCATGAACAATCTTAAGAGCAGATGAAGGAGGGAAGGACCTCAAACAACTTGGCGTGCCTAGCACAAGCGTTATATTCAGAACATGGAATTTTGAGGATGGCGAAGACGAAGCTATCACATATACTAATCACCCGTCTCTGAATATATCCGAACAGTCTCGAAATCGTATGAATTGTGTGGAACCACAGTACTCCACACTCAACTTCGGACTGTAGTTCCAAAATCAAAGAAAAAAGGAAGGCGCGTTGTAAATTACAACTTGAAGCTCATTGACAAGCCGTTTTTGTAACCCTCTTTCTCAAAAATTAAACAAATCGACAATACTCCAAGTGCCCTTCTTCAGTTAAGAATCTTCTGGAAGCAAGGTACATACTTATCCTTCTGTGGAGCTACAGTCCCGGGGCGGACATGGGTCTGATCCAATTAGCCTCTCTAGTTTGGACAGTCTATTGTTAGCTCAGTCTTGGTTAAGAGTCTTCTCAACTTGCGTGTTCAATATGAAGCATGTAGTTCAGGGATTATGCGTTGAGGAGTGGGTTTCCAGGAGAAACTCTCTTGGTTAAAGTAGTCTACATGGTCTAGCGTCTTTATACCCTAGCTTCTTAGACGTCTGACTAGATTAGGTAATACATTTCAGTTCGCTGTAAAAAGAAAAATAAGGACTTCTACATCCGCTCTTCATTCTAACGCTCTGTCCAAATCGATGCTTCATTAAGTTACTTCCGGATTCAACCGACTTCATTTAAATGACAAGGAGCACCTCATTGGCAGCTCAGCCAATCACGCGTAAGTTAGCAGAACGATCTTTCAGAAGAGTGTGGAAATTGAGTTGTTGGGAAATTTGGCTTGATCTTATGCCGTTTTTGTGCTGTCGAACTTTCTTGAACTCCTGGGAAAATAAATATCAAAATGTCCCTTAACCCTGCACGACAACCCTTCTTCGAATTGACGAACACCAGGAAGGATTTTTGGTCTTGCACAAGGCTATACCGCTTGGTCTTGATGACTGAAAGCAGCGTACCCAGGTCCGTCAACGTCGAAAGGCAGCAGTCAATGGGTCGCAGATAAGTAAGTACGTCTTCTACATTAGAAAAGACGACACACAAATGATACCATTTTATTGCTTCAAAGCGTACAAATTCTGCATACCCTATGGGGTTTAACTTGAGATTTCCGAGACCACTCGATTTCTGTAATCACCTCTCCTGCACACCCACTCTTTGCAATCAATCACAAAGCCACCCTCAAGCGAACCCATAATTCCTTCCTTAACTCTCCTAAATCTGCATCCGACACAAACAACACAACGGCAACACTGATCTACAACATCAGCCCGATATGCATCGCGAATTTATCACGATTTGAGAATCTCGAAGAAACTTAAATAATAGCAACCCCCCTGCGGCCGATGTCGTGGTAAATTCATCGGCTACGTGTGGTCAACCGTCAAACCGGAAGCCATACTTCAGATGCATCTATGTGCAGTTCAAAGCGAGCGGATTCCGTTAGCTGAACACATCTAGATTCAGGAATTTCTGTTTGTTTTTTGTTTCTCTTCCTTTCTGCCTCTTTCCGCCATCCTCCGCCGATGGAATGTTCGTTGCGTTTTTGTTCCTTTTCTCAAATTAATGTCGATCGCAGATAAAGAGTTGATACGCCTCTGGGCAGAGTCACTCAACTTGCACTCATTCACTGTCGAGTGCGCGCAGAGCGTCAGAGCGGCGTGGGGATCGCATGCATCGTAGGGATCGGGATCGTTCTGCGGGTACGTCGAATTGTTCTCGACAACGTGTGCGTAACCGTCTATGGCCAACGGTTTCCCCTTCACTTGTGTCAGGTGTTAAGTGGCGAGTTCCCAAGAAAACGGCACAAAAAAAAAAGGGTAATGCGACACTTCTGGGCTGCATTGGACGGACGGCAGCGGCCGCTGCCAGTCGAGTGTGCGTGTGGAGCACTTATCGCTCACGGTTAATTGGAAACAGCATGCATGTCACTGGCACTGTCTTTTTCTCTTTCACTGACGTCTACGAGTAGCGGGTGCAGCTTGACATTTGTAGAATGTCACTTTGTGTGTCAATTGTCAGGCGACTTCACTTTGAATGGTCGTTAAGGGCGAGTGAGTGACTGCTGTTGACGTTTACTAATGTCGTTGCTGCTGTGATTGAAAGTGGTCTGCGCGAATTGTTACATGAAAGCTGAAGGTCGAGAAAAAGAGGGCAAACAAAAAGGTGCAACAAAAAGCAGTAAGCATCGTCCATTCAACAGGTATAGAGGCAGATAAATTGATGCCATTTTTCACTAAAAAGTGACAGCAACCAGGGATGTTCTTGCACTAACATCCCTGGTTGCTGTCACTTTTTGGTGAAAAATGGCATGAAATAATCTGTGAGACACTCTTGACAGGCACCTCATTTGAATGATGGGAGCATGACGTTTATGGTGACTCGCAACGGATGCCCCCTAAAATGATCAAAAGTCCAAAAGTCAGCAGCACATCAAGAAGCAATAAACTGGCTTTGACAAGATCTGTCATAACTCAATTGTTTTGTTAAAATGCGGTCGGATTACTCAGGGGATTACCAGCACTTAGTGTCGTCATAAAAACGGCTTAAGTCTTATGAACGACTGTGTGCGATGGGGGCGGCAAACGAGTCTGTTTATTCCCGAAGTCAGACTTAAACTGGGGCCTTTTGTAATCGAGTTCAGTGTCATGGAGCAACCGGGTCGTTAATCGAATCTTGTTTTGGACAGAAAGGTTCACTTGAGGTGAGTTGAGCGTATACACGCGTGCTGGTTACATTGCCGTTCTCTGCCACTTTGAATATCGTTTATGATCAACGAAGACTTTAAGGTATCACTATGACAGTGACAAGGCACAAGGTGTAGGTCCTGACCAGCACCACTTCAGCTACGCGCTTACGAGAACGCAAATGTAGAAGCCCCGCACCGGACGCATAAAAGCCTAGGTACGGCACTGCTTGAGTGCACGGCTTTATCCATCTTGTTTGACGCAACAGTCCATGGTCTCAAAGAACAAGCCTCTCCTTTCCGATTGTGCACAGTAAGGCCGCTTTCAAAAGACAATTTCACCAAATTTCGTCGCATCAAATGCGTGGCGTAAGGGAGGTAAGGGAAGCGAATATTGTGAGAGACTCTTGCGTCGCACGTGTACCGGCCTTCGAATGACTTTTCGGTTTCTTCCTTTCTTTTGAGTTTCCTCATTCCCCCCTTCGGGTAAGGGTTAGAATGTGCCCGAGGTTGGTATGCCTGTCGTAAAATGCGAATAAAGTCCAGAAACGTCTCGACTTCGACGCTAAATAAGTAAAAAAAAATAAAGGACAAGCAGTTGACGAACAAACAAAGCGGTCCATCCGTATTATTTTCGGCTTGGGACCATCCGCCCCCGTCCCTAGTGGCGCGGGCCAAGGAATTGCCGAAGATTCCTCTACGATACGTTGGTTAGTTTGGGCTTGAAAATGGAGAAAATAGCGTGCCTGTTACGTTTGATCACCTATCCCATAGTCAGGTGGCTGATCAGAGCACTGTTTCTCATGGCAGGACTCCACAAACCGAAAAGGTTGAACGGGTTCCAAACGAGGCAGTCTTCGAGGGGACCCTGACTAAGAGTCGGAATCGCCGGTTCGCAAGAGCGGCAATCGCACGACGCAAAGAGACTTCGAAAGACATTGAAGCAAGCACAGGTAGTCGCACTCCTTGGCGGCGACGGTGAAAAGAAACAGGTTGGCGAAGGTGACTCCAACTAAAACCGATCAGTCGACAGGAACGAACGGTGCCTCTTGTTCAACAAGCTAGCACAGAAAAAAAGGAAAACAGGTAACCAAAACGAAATTTGATTTTTTGACCGTCTGAAATCGTAGCTCCATTAGTTGGGATAAATATCGGCATTTCCTGTATAACCGGCCTAAGTTCTTTGATGTCGTATTCCACTTGTGTGCGACGCCATAAATACGGAAGTCTTCTGTTGCCCTGCGCTGTCGTACTGGTTGAGAAAACTCTAGGATACTCTTCGCGCTGAAGTCAAGTTTTCGATGCGCCACCTTGAGATCGGGCCACAAAGCTCACCGGAAATACATCTTTCAAGTCCGGTACAGATCTGGCGGGACATCAGTCACTTTCAATGCCACGAGACTTGTAGACTTGAATCGTAACGACAAGAAGAGAATAAGATTGTTCCTCCGTTTAACAACATTTTCCCGATGATATAGGTTGATGACGTTCTTTTATTCAGATTTATATATATACACTACAGTTCAATGCGAAACAGTGCCTAGCATGAATAGCAACCTCGGCTAGTGGTGTCTATCCCGAGTCTGAACGTCGAGAGTTGAAACGCCCTTTCTTCCCAGGTACACACGCTCTGATCTTTCTTGGTGACTCGCAGGTCCTGTGACATGGACACGGTGCATCCAGTCAACAAGACCAAGCTGTCTTGATTGGTCGGAGTTTAGGTCTTCTACCCCGCCTCGAACCAGGGGACTTGGATTCGAATACGCTCTTAGTTGGTGCATTGTTGTTCATGAGCTCGATGTGGCCAGTGCAGTCGACGAATTTTTGCCTGCCGGACAGTGTATGTAACACATCCGGCTACAGCTGAAAGAGTTCACGGTATGTCACCCTCCTCGCACATACGACGACGTAGTAATAATAGATAATTTTAAGCCTTATCACCGGTGGCTACATTTGAGTACATTTTTAAAAGTCTATGCAAAGTCACAATGTACAAAAAACGGATACGTTCAAGGCCTTCAAGTCAAGCGAGGTAGCACAAGGTTCAAACTTACACAAAGATTCCTTAAACAACAGGCAAGAAATTAAAAATAAAGAAAGATAGCGTTACACTTCATACGAACACGGTGAAATACGGTGCTCAAAAATGTTTGCTGTTTGAGATGTCACGCAATAAATTGTTTTGAAGGCCTTAGATGGCGTCTTCAAATATCATAGTAGTGAAACAACATTATCTGGAGACAAAGATCCAAAAGATGAATATTTCAACCCATGGACAAATCGGCTGTTGCCTTACATCTTGGCAAAAAATCACGAGCAAGCTGGCTGCAGACTGAAGATTTTTCGATTCGGAAAAAGTTGAACCAGACAACAGGGAAGATTCGCGTTTCAGTGGCTTCCAGTGGAGTGTGCAAAAGTGAAGATCAATCTATCTGAAGAGGCTTTTAGGTGAGGCACAGTTCGATTTACGGTCGGTAGCGCTAGACAAGGGAGAAGTACAAGGGCCGGAACGAAGAAGATTGAAGCTCCTGGAATTACTTACTTTCTGCCGAGAAAGGAGTACGGGAAGGATATGTTGCCAGGACACTGTGACATTCAATATAATTGTGAAACGGACAATCTTGATTGAATGTACACAGGCTCTGTACTGAATATCTGCCATCCATCCAATCGTTAGTGCAAAACACCACTTGAAACGCTTGCTTATGTAACCCGTACATGGTTTACTGGAGAGGATTCCTCGAAAAACGCTCAGTCAGCCTTAAATCAAAATCAATATACCGAATCTCAGAACTCTCATCGGGGTTATCACTGACCACTGCGACATTAAAACTCACGCCTCTGGATTAGAGCTTCACTTTACAGACCTCGCTGCAGTGACGAGAAGGAGGAAGCAACTATTGTTCATCTACTCTAAAATTGCAGCGCTCTCTCCTTCAGGAGAAGAAGTCACCAGTATTTCGTCAACGCTATTCTATTAACTGGCTTGCGGAATAGGATCAAATAAACAGGACGGGCATATGCTGCTGTCTACCACCAGTCAGCCACCACAACCCAACCTCACCTAGGGTACGGTGTCTGTCTTTTCAGATCTCGAGCTCCATTAATCGGTACCTCCAGGCGGAGCCCTCATCGACTGAGCTTGAAATTCCAAGATTGTCCAACAGCGTTAAAAAACTTGTTGTTAAGCCTAGTCATTGCCAAGAGTGGGTGGTAACTTGCTCTCCCTGCCATCAACTTCACGAGATTTTTTTTTCCGACTCCCCCCTATCTTGGAGACGGACAAGCTATGCATGTCCCTTAAATCGACGAATCCCATTACGAAACTGTGAGACAGACCGTCAAGGTATTTGAAATGTGTCACCCACCAGAACAAGGTCCATCCCCTTCAAACCATCGAACCACAACTAAATCAGTTCGTTATTCAACCCTGTCCACTATTTTCAAAAATTGACCCGAAACCACCGACAAAACAAAAACCACTTGCCATCTGAAATCCCCTCAATCCCCGGAGCCCAACATGCGTGTGTATAACGAGCGCACTTTGCCACAACAAGCGACTTTACAGCGCACCACTTTTGTTGCACTCGTAACATCGTTTCGTTTCGTATCTGACTCCCTTTTGTATTTTTCCTAGAACAATTGTCGTAAAAGCGTGTGCAGGGAGCATGGCAGGGCAGTAAAACTGAAAACCAGCGGCCATAAGCGATATTTTCAGTTGTACCTTCTTTCATTTTTCATTTTCCGAACAACAGTCACACCAATTCGCGAGGGGTTTCGTGGCGAAGTGCACCGTTCCGAGTAGATACTCGAATTTACATGTCAACTTTTAGTTACTCGTAAAGTGTCCATAAAAACGAAACCGCTCTCTCGTTCCGCCAGTCAGTCTGAATTTGAATGAGCAGCTACGAGTCTAGGTGTGTGCAGTGGAGTGCTGTATGCAAGGGTTTTTCTGAATGAAACATCGATTCTGAGGGACACGTAGTTGACGTGGGTGAATTTGACAAATTTGGGAGTCCTCGGCAAAGCGACAAATGTTTTCATTCGCTTTGAGGTCGTGGCTTGGATGTTGTGTTTCGAATAAGGAATCGTTGACGGTTTTTTTTTTGTGGAACTGAGGGAGATTGACTGAGAGTTGAGAGTTACAGTGCAACTTCGATTATTGTGATATGATAACATGACCTGTTGCAATAATCGAACAGATCTTTTAAACACTCTAAAAAAGCTTACGCAATGTACTATTTAATGTAAAAATAAATCATCCTGAATCCCGTTTCATTTACATAATATGTAAAACTCAGCAGTTGCTTCGCAGAAGATCGCTTGTTTAGCAGCCTAATCCCGCATATTTTGCGGTTGCATCAGTCCTTCAATGATTAGGTCTTTTGTACTAAACCCCTGCAAGCATATGGTAAAGCATTTAATCACGAGTCATTTCATTTTGGGCTGTTTATCAATAACTTCTATTCCCTCAGTATGGTTGAAGACTTGTTCTTCTCGGGCTTCTACGTTTTGTTAGATTTTCGGAGAGCTATTCAGAGATGTCATCGCTACCCATATCTCATCTTTTTCCTCCAAGTGATCAGGTGTTGTGATAACTCTTGCGACGTTCAGATTTTAACTCTTTCCATGAAAAAATGGAGCGACAAGTAGTATTTCGTGAATAACCATCGAAAAGTCACTCGATTTCGTCGATAGGCAAGGGCAGAAATGAAGTATTACAGAGATAGCCGACTTCATAGCTTATTGCCCCTAGTCCATCGATGAATTTGAGTGCGTTTTTGACGGACATTTATGAATTTTTGACGGTTATTCACGAAATAACGTAAATGCCGTCCTCTCATTGGTCAATATGGTTTAAGAACACGTTATATAAAACAGTTGTCAAAAATCTTAAGGGGCAAGAGAGGTAGAAGTCGGCTATCCATCTCTCTAATAGTCGATTTCTACCTGCAAGCCTTTGCCAAGTGGGTCTACGTGGCGTAGTGCCTTGCTTGGCTTGATCCCCGAATTTACCAACTTTCACAATTCGAAAAGCACTTTCTTCTACAAGTCAGTCCAACTGCTGGGATATGTAGACGCCATCGACATCGTCGCGGGTTCCCAACGTGCCGTAGCGGAAGCATTTCCGGCAATTGAAGAAGAGGCTAAGCGAGCTGACTGGAAGGATAAAAATCATGCTCTACAAAACTCTTATTTTGCAAGTCCTGCTGTATGGAGCCGAAAGCTGAACGATAAACAAAACTGTGTCGAATTGCGAAGATTGTGTGTCGAATCTGCGAAGAAGGTGAGTGGATGAGAAGACATAACCGAGAAAGCTACGAGCTGTACCAGGATGTGGATGTAGTCCGGAAGGAAACAATTCGTCGACTAGCTCGGCCACATCGAGCGTATGGACCACAGTGCACCAGTTAAGAGGGTCTTGGAATCCGAGTCTTTCCCTTCGAGAAGGAGATGAAGACCGAATCTCCGGTATAGCTTAGACCAGCTTAGACCTTATTACTGGAAGCCGCGTTCCCAGGACCGTCAGCAATAGCAAGCAGCTATTGCTCAGTCTCCGACCCTGCATGGATCTAAGTAAGTAAGTAGAACGCTCAACACGAGTAGTTGCTGTAGAAGCAATATTATTATAAAACCCTTGACAAGGTTCCTAGGCAAGTTTGGATGTAGTTCCAGAGATGGAGGGAATTTCACTTCTATCAGTTGCATAAAAAATATGTGTGCATACGCAGCAAAGATAGACAGAATAATGGAATAGCTTGTAATCGAAGAACGGCTGGTACCCCAACAGACAGGAAAATAATGGAGTACCACAAGGATGTATCGTTACACTGTTCTTTTACTGGACAACTATTACGACAGAAAAGAGTGGACAAATCAAGTCATAGGGTAGAAGTAATGAAAAGAGGACCTTCAAAGCTGTATCCAATACATCTGAATTCTTTTCTTGAAAAAGGGAACAAAGAGACAAAACAACCGACTAGGTAGAGCATAGACTACGAATTGTGCATGCAACCAGTCTGCAATATCCACAATTTTGCCATAATTGCCTACGTTTCAATTTCTCGCTGACACTATGCTTTCCATAGTTGCAATATTGACTCTAGGCACCGGGTCAGCATTATTTTGTAATCAAGGATCAGTAATCGGATAAAAAGAGGAAGCAAATAAAATATGGACGAGTTCGAAGAACTAACTCAAGAAATAAAGACGTGTTTATTTTTTTTGGTCTTGTTCTATTGCTATCCCCCCACCAGTGGTAAGGTGGTAATAGTTCAAGCCTAACATTTTGAACTCCCAAATGAGTCTTCATTTCGCTTAAGTGGACTTAAGTGTGACATGGTCTTGTGAACACTTGTTAACATAATGTCCATCGTCGATTGTGTATGCCCTATATCCGCACACGATTCGTATCCTATTCATGTGTCGTATACCATGTTGTATGCATTTATTTGGCGAGAACCACGATCCTGGCAGACAGACACAAACGAAACGCCGAGCCGAGCAGTCCAAATGGTAGAGAAGAGAGTCTTATCAATAAAGACATCTTATAGTTGTGCTTTAATTGTACACTGCACACGAGTGTTGATCCCCTCTATGCCACGCAAGACCCTGGCAGAGCCACAACTTCATCATGTCCATGTGCCTAAAATCTCCTAAAATGTTCCACATTCCCTACGCTTCATTCTTCACTGTAGCGTGAGCCTGAACTATAGTCTCCCATCGCTGCTTACAGTCATCAAAACAAAGTTCTCTTGCATTCAAGATGACTTGATCCTTACACCATAGATCACCGATCTTCCTCCTCTTCTCGGACCGGGAGGCACAGATTGGAAGACCCTCTTAGCTGGAGCATTGGTCGATGTGGCCGAGTCAGTGTAGTCAAGGGATTCTTGACTTCCGTTCTACTTCTTGGTACAATTCATAGCGTTCGCCGTTACAGACAGGAGACAGGATCATGATCTTCCAGCGACACTGGATTTTTTGTTTCGAAGGCACCAAGAATCGTATTCAAACGCGTGTGCCTTGAATGCGCTTCCACCAGGTAGGAGACCGTTTTGCAGACACACCACGAGATGGTTGGATGAAAGCAAAAAATTCACTCGGTACCTCTTGCCCTTAACTTCTCATGTATTGGAGGCTGGGGATTGAGTTCCCTTGAGATTTCTCGAGCGCGTGTTACCCCCACAGCCCCTATAATGGATCATGTGGGTCAGGAGGTTATGGTGATGATGAGACACGAAAATGCTTGCAGAACTTTCACAAACAACCATATCTTGCAACTTAGACGCAAGGAATTTGGTCAATATATCGCGATGACTAAGCCCTTTAACAGTCATTCCTCATGTGTCACTGAACAAAAGTCCACGCCTAATAGTGACACAGAGTGGAGGAAATAAGAATCACATCTTTTGTTCTGCTCATCGTCTAGCTTTCGGCTCCATGTAGCAGGACTAGCAAAATAAGAGTTATGTGAAGCATCATCGTGTTCCTTTGAGTCAACATATCGAACACTTGCTATGTAACTGCAGTGCTCTCTCATCCCGTAGATTCAGACTTCTGGTGGCTGAACTGAGCAGCATCAGAATCAGCCCTCTTCTTCACTTTATCAAAATCACAAATTGGTCTGCGGAATAGGTAGCCTAAGATCCGCGTGGTAACACAATGGGCCTATGCTTGGCCTAAGTGTGTCCGCTGTCCGTATGCGTGGCAGTCAGCCACCTCAACCTAACCTAACCTCCTTCGAGTCAGGAGCTTAGACCTCAGTTATGTCGACAAAGCGAGGCTGAACCGGTCGCATAAGGCGATTCTGCGTCGGATCTCCACTGGAGCTTCATTTTGTGGAGCCGCGAGGTGGACACACTACTTTCTATCTCTATATGCACGCCAGACGCAGATGTAATTCAATTAAATCAAAAATGAAACAAGGTCCCTATAGTGTATTTCCAACACTACGGTTGGAGCGTGGGATATGTCATAGTGCTCATGACATGCATCTTAGCTTTTATCTTGGCTATCTTGTGTGCATGTCCAATCTTGTCTCAAGGCAATTGTGATCTTTCCACCGCAACTTCGGAAGTGCCAATGGGACGACAATACAGTCCAAAAAAAGAAAAAAAAAAGTGCGGACATCCTCAGGAGTACCAATTGCTTCCACTACTTTTAATTTCTTCATGAAATTTATTCCTGCGACTGTTTACAAACTGAATAACTGATGGATGTGGAAGTGTGTGCAGAGAGCGTCTCATCTAAGAAAAACAAAGACGGTAAGTAGAGAAGGCAAGATTTTCTCGATGATGTAATGTGTCGATTCACCTTAAATGAGAAATTCCTAGTATGGCACTGTAAGAAATGCGCAACTGCAGATGGGATGAAGAGCTCCAGCTGCACTTCAGAAACCGTGGAAGGAGGCAAAGCGATGACCAATTAGTTAGCAGTCATTTGCTGAACCGTACATCATGACTTTGATGCTTCAATGAGAAAGTTAGCATCAATTTGAAGTCGATGTTAAGCTCGAAGTCAGGAATTTCACTCCTCCTGGTAGACGTCAATGAGTTAGATTGGCACTGCAGGCTAGTGTGAAGCCATCCAGTTAATCAACAACCCCGTTTACTGAACAAACTCTCTAGGCAGACATCTCCATTTTTGACTTCCAAGTCGGTTGGAAACTTCATCAGCTTATATGGACAGCCGGCGGCTGTTCTTTTGCTAGATCGGGTTATGTTGCCCATGATCCACGCACTTGAAGCATTGAAGTCATAGTTGGCTGACTAAGTTGACTCATGTCATGGTGGCTCGCGACTAAATTTTTTTTCTTCTCTTATCAGACTCTACACAGACTCTATTTCAAATGGAACTCATGACTTTTCTCCCAAATAGCCTTCCTGCTTGACGATTTTTGGCACGATCCTTCAAGCCACGCCGGACCAAGTTGTCCTACGTCAACAATTACTTGGTCCTCATACCGGAGGTTGTGTCTTGATATCTATTCCGCATGCCCTTCCTTCGTAAACACATTGTGACACAATTAGATTTCTGTCCTTCAAAAGAGGTCCTGTTTCTCAAACATCAGCATGGAGACATATAGCTTCAGACAGACATTGACAGACGGAAGTTTGTGATTCTTCGAGAGATGGTCACCTTTCTTCGTTTTTCCAACCAGCCTTCGGCGGTAGCTCTACATCGTGTGGCCAATTATTGTCCCTGCGCTGTACATCACAAATACATGAGTATTCCTGCTTGAGGAGATATATGTAAATACCGACGCTTAGCTGGAAAACGATGTCAGTCAACCGGCCAGGCAAGAGTTTGAGATGAAGACACATGCTGGCGGACGACCTTGACCTGGGATAGGGACACGTACGGCAGAAGTTGAGAGAGCAGTTCCTTGGCACCATTAACCTTGATGCTTGGTGCTGGGATATGGTGACATACTGGGCAATTGCAAGGACGATGAACTCGCTAGGTCTGTTATATCCTCCTCTACATCCTACAATCTTTTCAAGATACACACAATCGACACTACCAATGGCTATATGGCACCACGTGCTTTAAAGAAAAGGAAATATGGCCATCCCTCAATCTGCTTAGATTTAACAGATATTCACTCAGGACACCCATCGGCGTCATAACCAGACACTGCAATTGGCACACGATGCAATTGGCATTCATGCCCGAAGGATGGTTGTCCCTTGTAATGACTTTTCCAGAAGTTGCATGGGTGAAGAGGAGGTGAAGACCACATATCATCTACTCTGAGCCTATAAAGCTCTGACAAGCCATATGTACCTTTACCTAGGAGCCTACTACTTCAGTTATCTTAGTCAGTTAACCACTTGGTCACCAGTACCAACTGCTTCTAACTACTTTAGCCTAAGTGGGACATCCTTCTGCAGTCAGCCCCTACAACCAATCCTGTCCTCTCAACCTTGACCCATGATCGACAACAATCCTTTCACTTGGGATAAGTAAAATTTGGTGTTCAATCGAGTCCGTAATCCAAGCACATGTGTGATTTCCACGTGACACATTAGACCTCAACTTCATCTCCATCTGACAGATCAAAATATGGATCGATGCGCACAAGGAAACCAGAGTCAAAAGTCAATTATATATTTCCTTAAGAGCACTCCATTTTTCAGTCCATTTAAATTTGGCACTAAGGAAGGAAGAGGAAGAAGAAGGACCTTTAGGTTAGGTTAATTTAGGTAGGGGGGCTGCTAGTGAAGTCACCAGCACACTTGGACCATATTGGACCATTGTGATAGCCCTAGTCAGACTACTACCACTGATTGACTACTCTAGTGATAAAGCCGTTAATTTGATCCCAACGGAAAAAGGTGACTGAGCTAGATTTGAAAACCAGATAAAAGCTTAATAACTTTGTCTTCGCTGGGATTCGAACCGGGGACCCCGCTAACTAGAAGCAGGCACTCTACTTACTGCGCCATCCAGTCGGACCTTTAATCAATAAAAACCTGGATTCGAAAAAAAGGTTGGCCTGGCTTGAGGACATGACCAAGGCGTTTTTAATCCCAGGCCAGCTTCCTCTGAATGATAAAAAAGTAAAGTGGAATGGAATGGAAATGGTTTCAGTAGTTTTAGAACAATCAATCGTGGGGTACCTCAGGAATCTGTTTTAGGGCCTATTCTTTTCGTGATTTACATCAATTCCTTCTCTGTTTAGTTTTTTGCACGAAAAATTGGGGTTTTTGTTGACGATCTTGTTATTGCGTACGACTCTGATAGCCTCAAATTTTGATGTACATCTGTGGTTTACTAAGAATACGCTTGAAGTTAGCAACGAAACAAGACTTGTGTTTTTTAGCCTTAGGTCGCATGATGATGCAATCATTCTCATACGATTCCCTGCCACATTTTTCATACGTCCCTGAAGCTAATGTTGTCCTAAGCAGGCTGGATCGCTCGAAAAATAAGGATGCCGCCCCAACCATCGGCCACTTATGTCCCTGAATTGCAAGGTATGGGTGCCAGGCGGATGAGACGACTGGATGGCGCAGGTGGTTGAGTGCTTGCCGTTGGGTAGCGGGGTCCTCGGTTTGAATCCCAGTGAAGGCAAATTTAGTACGCTTTTATCTGGTTTTCAAATCTGGTTCTTTTGAATGCACTAGCAACGTCGTGGCAGACGGATACGATGGTTGGTGGTCTCACATCCCATGCAGTCCAAGAAGTAACCCAATTACTTTAAGAGTCAACTTGAAAATGAGACTGACCTCTGAATGTGAGAACTGGGAGATGAGGCTAAGATCCTAAGCCTTTTCGAAATGCAGTGCATTCCGCTTCGTCGGGACAGTGGCGTAACTGTCACAATTGAAAAACAACGAAAACTTACTTCGCCTTTCCCTTTCTTCTTTCCTCCCGTTGGGGCAGCCGCATTATTGGGACAAAACAAAATTAGCCCGAAGTGTCCCAAATAAACATAATCCACTGTATTGCCTAAAAATGAAGACAATAATACCGTGAAACTTCTCTATAGCGGACAGCTGTGGGACCATCATGCTTATCCTTTACATGTCCGTTCTCAAGGGGTTCAATACAATACATTCATGTCGGGGCATTTAGAAATTGTCCGTAAAGAGACGTGTCCCTTTTAGAGGCCTGTCCGTAAAGAGAGGTGTCATTCTAAAGGGGTGTCCGTAAAGAGACGTGTCCTTCTAGAGGGGTGTCCGTAAAGAGACGTAACCTTCTAGAAGGGTGTCCGTAAAGAGACGAGTCCTTATACAGGCGTGTCCGTAAAGAGAGGTATCCTTCTAAAGGGATGTTCGTAAAGAGACGCGTCCTTAAAGAGGGGTGTCCGCAAAGAGAAGTTTCACCGCATACAATTTTTCGCCTCCAGTCTCAGCAACATGAATCATTGCCAGGTCGCGGTCTAATATTTGTGCTCTGCTTGGCATCTGACCGCGACACATTTCTGAATTTACGAACAGTCAGCAACAGCAATATTCATTTCCTAAGACTTGGGACACTCTTAAGACGAACGGAACAAGGCGCATCGAAGAGGCTATTTTCATTCACAGCTACATTTTGAGATCGGAATCACGCCCACGACTAGCTGTGACAATCGATTTCGTCGTAGCAACGGTGAAAGATGTGCCATCAAATGCCCAATAAAAACCACACGCGTCACAAACCTAACTGAACTGAAAACCACGTCTTGTCCAATCGCACGACACACTTTCAGCATCCTTTGCGGGCCATTCGCAGCTCAGTTTGTCACATTTTACTGCCGCTCGCAACTGATTTGGTAACCGATTGGCCATCTGATAAGGGCACTCCTATAAATTTGTGCCAGATTAGAGTCAATAAAGTTTGATAGACAGCTCTTGTCAGCGTTGACGTTCTTCATAAATCTCGACCAAATCAACAAGCTTCGGTTCGGTTTTTTGTTTTGGTTTTGTTTAAATCCAAATTGAAAATCCACCCGCCCACACAATAGACACTGGTTTTGAAGAATCGAATAAATTCCCACGAGATTTTCTCAAATTCCCATCCGCCATTCGTGCCCGACGCCCCGAAGCTGCCTCCCAACGTGACAAATTCCTTGCGTCTATGGGTGTCGTAAAAAAGCCACAAGCCATGGGAAGTTTAAACAAATGAACGCTGGATTTGGAAATCACCTAATTAGGAGAGGTCTCGGCTTAATCTGTGTTGACGGATCTGCTGCCAAGAGTAATCAATTTTATGGCGTCTTGCGGGGAGACAGACTGCATGTGTGTGACTCACTTTGGGTCCATAAACATAATTAATTGAGTCGAAGAAGGCTTTATTGAAGCTCGATGGACCATGGGCCGCGGATGGATGGGTGGGATTTTAATAAGGGTACTCGGGCCAGTCTGTGGGTCGGATTGGGTTTCGCCTTTTTTGTGCTTCACAACGGTATACGGAAGTCGCGGGGTCTGCTCAAATCTTGTGCACGCCTTAATGAGGGACTGATCTTCAAGTCGGTGATATGGAAATCATCGAGAATATACTTCTCGCCTCGATTATGTCAAATTTATTGCGCACGTCCGTTGCTCGTCAAGAATACATGTTTGGGCAGAGTGGTGGATTGAGTGTTTCCTTTTTCGGATTGTGTGATTTCTAAAATTCTAAGGTTTGTTCATCGTTTAATGACGTTGCTAGCTGAGTATGTCTGCGTTTGACAAATGTCACTTCTGAGACAGGAGCTGTCAAATATAAGACACACAAAATACAAGTTCTAAGTCTCGTCGAACATTTTCACGGGATATCTAAATGAATTCGAGTCAGATGGAAGCGACTGTAATTGCACTCTTTCAGATCACTAATCTGTGGCCAGAGAATGATCAACGTGTTGCATAGCTCGGTCCGCAGTTCAGGGGACATTCTGTATAGCATTCTTCAAATAACGAACAAATCGACAAGAGCAGACGCTATGGGTGATGACTAACATTAACAAAATTATTATTCAAGCAAGAGCTGCTGATTTTAGGGAGAATTCAATCTATATCTTGGATTGGCTCATCCGATAAGCGACGTCCGATAAATCAACAATCGTTACAAGCAATCATTGCTGAAGCTGGAGCAAGCGAGCAAGGTTATCAAATCCAAGCAGTTAACCAAATCTGAATTGAGCTGTGTTGATGTCAGTCTTTGAAAAACCTTGTCACTTCGGTACACACTGTGCCACTGTGCCATGTTTGCCGCAAGGACACGCGGACACTCACTCACCTCCTTCTTCTTCTTTATTTTAAGCTACAGTTCGGGGAAGAGCAACCATGAAGCCTCTCTGGCTAGATGCCTCCAGTGTCGAACGCCAAGACGGCTGAGCTCCTTTTCTACCTGTGCTCGCCACCTTACACCCGGACGTCGTCCCTTGTATTGTCCGACAGGTTCGGACTTGAAGAATCCGTGGGCCGGATATGGGTTATCCAAACAAAACGTATGGAGTGTACATTGCGCAGCCGCCTTTGGCGTTGGAGACGTAGACTCTACTCTTAGCAACATAAATTACTCGTACGTGTCAAACGACATCCAAGAAATGTTCCAGAGGCAGGCCTCGACTAGCACAAAGTTAATTAGACTAAGCCAGTTCATCTTTGTCAAACTAGACGAAGTAGGTTAAAAAAAGTGTAAAAAAAATACACACAATCTGCGTGTCGTTGAAATTGAACTTCAAATCCGATTTGAGAATTCAGCTTGTTCCCGTCTCAAGGCACGAAAGCTGTTGCAACTACATATGACCTGTGAAAGGCAGTCTACACAAGGAAACCACTACACAATGGATCGACGGTTGCAAAAATGCAATGAATCCAACAAGTGCAATCAATACATTGTAAGGTATTTTGTTTCTAACAGATGGCTTTACTAATCTATACGTCCCATGGGACCAAACAAAACACCATTCGTAAGATAAAAGGTCGTACTAAAAGGACTGCACATTAAGGAGCTGCTTCGTTGTTTCGTTACTTTGGTCACCTATCACAAATGTCCCCATCATCACGACTCCCGACGAGAGCCTTGAACTTTCCATTAGAAAGGCGGCCGCTTGGCAGACCCAGGATGAGGTGGTTGGACCAAGTCCAAGCACTCGCTGGTTACGCTTGGTCATAACTCCTGATGAGTTAGACTCGACGGAGGATGGACTTGACAGAGATCTCTCGTGCATGCTTTACCTCTCTACCTAATGCGGGTCAGAAGTCGATGCTGATAATGGCTAAACAAAATTTGCGGACAGCTTCCAGATTCAATGACAATGATGGTTTGAGACACCAGCAAAAAAAAAATATACAGTGGAATCCCCCTAAGTCGAATTGTCATGGGATACCATAATCCTTTGACTTAGGGAGAGTTCGACTTATGGAGAGTCCACTGTATTACATTATTATAAAACGCAAGCAAGGCGGAAGATGTGAATAATGTTTATGGTCATGATGCTCTAACACTAGATCATGCTTAGTTTTGGCTTCGTCGATTCTGCGCCGGTAATTTCGATCTCAAGGACGCGTTGCTCTCTGGATGGCCAACTGTCAAAAATGACAATAAAATCACGAAAATCATCGAGTCTAACCGTCTTGCAATTACTGTTTCGGTTGCCTAGGAGGAGGAAACATTGCCGGACAAGCGGTTTGAAGCCATTTAAAAAAGGCTGGATACATAAAGAAGCTCGATGAAAGGGATGTGGCCACACGAGTTAACCATCGAATCACGCACGAATCACTCTCATTTTTGAAACTAACGACAACGTTAAGCAAAAACGGTCGTGGTCGATTCGTTGATCGAACGGAAGCCGGGCTTGACGACCAGGAAGGTCTTGCTGTGGGTTTGGTGGCATTAATAGGGAATCAACTACTATGAGCTGACCTCCCACGGGAAAACTCTTAATTTGGAGTTGTATTGTCAAGTTACACAACAGGGGCCAGCTTTGGCCCATAAGAGGTGAATAGCGTCGGCAGGCTACAAAAATTGATAGCGACTTGCAAGAAGCTCTGGTAGCATTGTAGAGAGGTGTCTCTATGCATCCACCTTATTGTCCGGAATTAGCACCAAGTGCTGGAGGAAAACCGGAAGAAGTTTAAACGGGCCAGATATGACAGCAATGCAACTATCAGACGTGTGAAATTCTCTTATGAGCAAAAGTTGAGGCAAAAAGTGCTGCAATGTCCCAAGGGTAGCAAAAACTTTTGGTCATTTGTAAAAAACATAAAGAATTCCGCCTCGTCTTCAATTCCCACGCTCATTTACAATGACATTTCAGCTGTCAGCTCCTTAGACAAAGCTAATCTGCTCGCGGCTCATTTTGCAGCTAGCTCAACACTGCCAGATTCCAATTTGTCTCCACCTGTATTGAGAGCGTTGATTGCACCATGGGACAAATCCACTTCCGTACTCGTACAGTTGCAAGAGTACTGAAAGATCTTGACGTGCATAAATCCGCTGGCCCGGATGGAAGAGGTGTTCTTCTGTGCTGGCAAAACCACTGCGTAAGCTTTTTCATCTATCCTACTCTTTAGGTCTCTTTACGAGCAGATGGAAAACAGCATTTGTCCAGCCAGTCCCTAAGAAGGGCGAATCTTCGTCACCCACCTCGTACCGACCCATAGCACTTACGTCCCTTCTTTCTAAGGTCATGGAAACGCTGATAAATCGTCGGCTTACGAAATATCTTGAATCGCGGAAGCTTCTTAATGACCGACAATATGGCTTCCGCAGCGACAGGTTCACTGGTGATCTGATAGCTTATCTCACCGAAAAGTGGAACCAGTCTTTGCCCAATGCAGGCGAAAGCAAGATCGTTGCGCTTGATATTTCTAAAGCATTTGACAGAGTTTGGCATCAAGCTCTCTTGTCGAAAATGCGTGCCTATGGTATCGATGAACCTCGATACCTTTCGAACCGTTCAATTCAAGTTGTTTTGGTTGAGGTTCAAATCTGATATCCACCAAATAAATGCTGGTGTTCCCCAAGGCTCTGTTCTGTCTCCGACACTCTTTCTCATTTTTATAAATGATCTCTTGCCTGCTACTTCTAATCCAATCCATTCCATGGCCGATGACAGCACCCTTAGCTTTTCAGATTCCTTCCAAGACTCATGACACCGCCCTTCGGCCGTAGAATTGGAAAGGCAGCGTATGTTAAGCACATTGAATTCCGATCTTGACAGCATAATTAACTGGGGAAAAAACAATAGAGTGGAATTCAATGCTGTTTGCTGTCACTCAAGCGAACCCTTGCTAATCAGCCATTATCCATGAATGGCGCTTGTGTAGATGAAACCGGAAAACTTTCCATCCTTGGTATGTGTATCAACACAACACTTAGTTGGAGCGATCACATATGTGAGGTCGCCAAAAATGCTGCGAAATGTTTAGGTTTTCTTAATCGATGCAAGAAATATTTCACCCCTTCTGATTTGGCTTTAATCTTTAAGGCGTACATCCGCCCCAAGCTTGAGTACAAGGCTCATATCTGGTCTGGTGCCCCCAAGACCACATTGCACCTACTTGATAGAATCCAAAAGCGAGCGATAAAACTTATGGGAGACAACGTCTCAAGGCACGAATGCTGTTTCAAATACATATGACCTGTGAAAGGCAGTCTACACAAGGAAACCACTACACAATGGATCGACGGTTGTGTTAAAAATGCAATGAGTCCAACAAGTGCAATCAATACATTGCAAGTTTAAGGTATTTTGTTTCTAACAGATGGCTTTACTAATCTATACGTCCCATGGGACCAAACAAAATACCATTCGTAAGATAAAAGGTCGTACTAAAAGGACTGCACATTAAGGAGCTGCTTCTTCGTACGGAAATTGCTGTTTCGTTGGTTTGGTAACGTATCACAAATGTCCCCACCATCACGACTCCCGACGAGAGCCTTGAATTTTCCTTTAGGAAGGCGGCCGCTTGGCAGACCCAGGACGAGGTGGTTGGACCAAGTCCAAGCACTCGCTGGTTACGCTTGGTCATAACTCCTGATGAGTTAGACTCGACGGAGGATGGACTTGACAGTAGATCTCTCGTGCATGCTTTACCTCTCTACCTCAGGAGACAACGATATCGCAGAGTCATTAGACTCGCTCGAACATCGACGTACCGTCTCTTCTTTTCCCGTGTCCTATCGTTATTTCAACAAACGATGCTCAAGTGAGCTAGCCAACTGGATTCCTCCTCTCCATGAATTCACCCGCAATACTCGTCTCGCCAGGAATGCCCATCAGTGTACCCTTAAGCCTACTTTCGGACGCACAGTTAAATTCAGAGACTCGTTTTTCAGCCACACTTCACGAATATGGAATGCTCTTCCCAAGCTAATGTTTCCCACAGACTACAACCCGCAGATATTTAAGACCAATGTGCACAGGTACCTCCTCTCCCTTTCTCCCTCTATACCTTCGGCCCGTGCTGTGTCTTGACCCCGGACACATAAGGGATTTAGCAATCCCTTGAGCACGCGCAAATTATATAAAAAAAAAAATTAACATCGGCTTGTTACAAGACTCTCTTAGGTTTTCGCGAGCAGGGACAAGGCCCTTAACAAGATGCCAATAAGTAATCCAACTAAACGAAGAATATCCAACCTAAATCGGACCATTTGTAGTAAGCCTATATTCAGCCTTAAATTGGCATTGTCAGGACATGGTGGATTGATTCTGTACAATGAGATCAAAGCCGCGGGTCACCAAGTTCCATGAGGCACCAAATCAGTCACAACAAGCTTCTGGCTTTGGACCAAAACTCGATCCTTGTGCTCGTCGCAGTGATCACATAACACTGCTTCATCGGAACAATGCTTCGGAAATGGAATGCGGAATCTAGCGATTCTGCCGGCGATGAGAAAGAGACCGAGATGATCGAACATCTGCTTTTCTTCGCAGAGACTGCGGTCTTAGCGAATGCAGATATATCGGATCTTCTACGATTCGTAATGGGCACGCAATGGTTTAAGTTATCTCGTGACAGGACAGCTTACAAAAAAGTGTACTCCACAAATGAAGGGATTCACAATGGGCGAGTGGAAGTGGTGTTTAATGATCACACTCCGCTTCCCAAGACCGATTGGCTAGTCCATTGGATCATACATTTAACAGAAGTCGAAGTGATTCCGTCAACCACACGTTGTCACTGAAGGATAATTGGATTGAGATTTACTGTCCACAGTGTTCATTGGTTTACCGTGTCTGCAATAGAATGTACTTAACTCTAAAAAGCCGAGGAGGGTTTGAGGAAGTAATGTTCATGGTTATGCTGGAGCTGAGTGCACACTTTGTTTTCTTTTCAATAACTCACGCTTGGGAACTACGCACCTGCCCTTTACCAGCATACAGATGAACATTACAGACACCAGCAGCGCTCGCACTTAACTTAACTTCCTCAAGCGCCGATCAGTTACTGTCAATGAATTAAAGTCCCCAGAGCATCGATTGTCTTATCTGCACTCAAGTGAGACATTTTCATTCGTTGCTGTTTCTTTTAATAGAGCACAGCTGTTGATCTAACCCGCGATTGGATGTCGAGTGCCAAAAATGGAGAACTACTCTAAATATAAGAACTGCACATTCATTTCTGCTGTGACAATCCAAAAGAAAGGACAACGAGTTTGGGTTCATTCGTTCGATTTCCGCACATGGACATGGACGATTTCAAATAAAGATGTCTCTGGTCTCTTTCACAGAAGAGTACTGTGATTTTTGGTGCTGTTCGGGATGATGGCATATGGAGGCGAACTGTGCGTACCTACGGTGGAGCGACATGAGTCTAGTCAGTCGTCCAGGGTGGCAGGTTAAGCATGATTAACTAGACTCCGACCCGAAAGTTCCTTGCATCCGAGCTTGTGAGGCAGCTCAGCAGAAGACTCCCATATCTCCAAAGTGGAGAAGAACGTAATGCGCATGGATCGACATCTGAAAAGAAAGTACTCGCTGGGGTGATAGAACTAGGATGCAGCCTACACATTCTTGTCTGCAGAACTAGGATGCAGCCTACACATTCTTGTCTGCAAGGACACAACAACATTTCTAGCTGAATTGTTTGCAACCAACGAAGCTGAACATCGCATTAGCAATAGAAAAGCAACACATATTCTCGAAAAGTCAAGTGGTTCTTGATGGATGTGATGATGTTTCTGAAGGATGTCCCCCAAAATACCAATATGCAAACAGACTTAATCTTGGGGTGGCAAGACGTGATAACCATGAAGTCAACGAAAATGCTGATATACAAGCCGATGCTCAGATGCCCTTCACTGGGACCTCCCCCCTCTGTGGACTCAAGAATAAGAAAACTCACCTTTATCTACACAAATGGATAAGTAAAGAAATGAACTGGTTTTGGAACACGGTATTAAACATTCAAGGAACACAACTACATCCCCCAAACCATCGAAAGAAGCTCTAGAACTCAACACAGCTGAACTAAGAGTGTTATATGATGTACAGGGTGAGCCAAATATATGATGCTCTTTTAAAATGCATTAAAATGAACAAAATTATAACATTTCTACTCATATTTGGTTAGCAAGTCATCATGGAGCAGTACACACAATAAAGTTTGCAAGTTATTCAAATTTATTACCAAAATTCGCGTTCAGTGACCGCAACTTTAGGGGCAGTAAGGCTATTTTTTCGACGCGACCATTTGGAGGCCAATTGACACCGCCAAGACGGCTGACAACCCGATCTTTGAATTTGACATCAACAATTCAACGTCTAGTGAACAAATTTGAATCCGCATTTTCGCTACACATTGTTGCAATGCCAGTGACACAACTTGTTTTTTAAATAAAACACAAAGATGTCCAAACAAATTTATAAAGTGTTCAAGAGCATTAAATCGTAACTATGTACGAAATTCAATTTCCTTCGTATGACCACCTCGGTCACGTTTTGCAGAAGTCCAGTTGTTGAACCCAATTTTCGACCACATTTTCGTATAAACTGTCCAAAATGCCAGCTATTTCACGTTAAATATTGGCTCTGAGCCCATCTATCGTTGCCAGCTTGTTGGTGAAGACCAATCACTTCACGTAGCACAAAAGAAATAGTCTTGGTCAATGAAATCACAAGAACAAAGAAGTCGACGCAGTAAAAAAAAATTCGCCGCCGCTAGCGCTTCCGTTGAAAAGGACAAAAATCGATCACTCACACGACGTTCTCAACATTTAGGCATCTCTGTGACATTCTGTGTGGCGAATCTTGGCAAAAAGATCTTGGCCTACATTCGTACAAGAAGACAAGAACTAAGTCCGTTGGACCATTATAAGCGTCGCCAAATCGTAAATTGGTGGGTCCGTGGCGTAGTAGGTAAGTAGGGAGCGAGGGCTGCTAGTGAATTCACCAGCATACTTATAACTTGTGGACCAGATTTTAAAACAAGATAAAAGCGTATTAACTTTGCTTCCACTGGGATTCGAACCTGGAACCCCGCTAACCAGGGGCAGGCACTTAACCAAATACTAATCATTTAAAAAAATGTGCTTTCGTTCTTCAGTTCATAGTGTGCAGCTAACCAGAGATTGGTCTAGCTGAGGACGCTTATTGAATGAGAGCCAAGTCCATTCTAGACTCTGTAGCCACACATACTGGGTATGCTGGTACCAGGAAATTAGGAATTCTTGAATAAATTGCTAGTCTATGCAAGAAATTGAGTCACCCACCAAGTGACGCAGGGGTTAAACCAAGAAGACGGCAGACTTATGATTTATGGCATTTGTCCCAGAGCTACCGGATTTAACCGGCTTAGAATCCTAGTCAGAGTCTCAAGAGGATTTAGCGACAAAATGCAAATTAGGGATGGGTCAACCGCCCAAGCTGAATGCGATGAAAAGAGTGTTAGCCTCTTGATCATGACACAGCAGGAGCTCCGATGTTCGAAGAGAGGAAGAAACATTAACAATTCGTCCTTCTCCTATCAGACGATTGCAAATGCCAGACACAAACCCAAGATCAAGTCTTCGATCGTCTGATCGCAGATGACCCAATCTCTCATACCAACCGCCCACCGAATGCAATTTAATTTTAATCACTCTCTCTCTCCACCCAATTACTTCCCAAATTCGGTCATTAATTAATGTCTCAATTCGACACCAAATAAAAGACTCCCAAAGCCCCGGCCCAAAACCGCCAAAAATCTGTCCGAAAAAAGCGTGCGTCACCTCGACGACCGGCTGGGATATCAAATTTCGAATTAGTATCGCTCGTTTCAATTAAAAATTCATCAGAAAAAACCAAAAAAAACCAAAAAAAAACCAAATCACCATCACACAGCAAGCGAGCGAGAATTAAAACAAATATAAATAAAAGAAGAGAAAGAAAAAAAAAGACGGGAAAAAAGATACAAAAACAGAAACCAAAAAAAAAATGTAGAAATCGCTTGATCGGTTCAGATGATCAGTTGATGATCGGTTGGTCATTAGCCAATATTATGGCACACATTTCATTAAAAAACAATTCAATTAACAATAACAGCCTCGTAAACTCGTAAAAAGATCGATCTCTAACAACTTCCTAACATGGTGAATGCTCTCCCAGCTTCAAGCCTCCCGCCCGCCCCCCTTTAACCAGCCACACCACAAAGGTATGCCCACTTTTTATGGTCACCCAAATGCTTGCACAGATGTCTAGCTTTTCTGGGATTTTTGATATTTTTTTTTTTGTTCAGTTTTGGTGGAAAGACAAAAACAACATGCGTGTGGCTTGTCTGTGGTGTGCGTTTGTTTGTTTATTTATTTTCCCTCTTTCATTAAAAACTAATAAAATTAACAACAAATTTGGACTAATTTCACTTTGTCTTCACATCTCGCTGAGATAAGAATCTTTCTCTTGCTCTCCGGATGGCTGCGATGGATGGATGAAGACGAGCAACCATCCATCGAGTCGTAAATTCAGTCGTTTCGTTTCATTCTTTCGTGTCTGCGCACAGTTTTTCTAACCCCCTTCTCGAGAAAAAACAAAAAAAAAAACAAAAATTTGACATGAGGTTTGTCTACACACAAAAACACAGCACAAACCTTTCGAGGGGCAAGTTCCATAATGTCATTCAAATGAATTCGGAAGACGTTATGTGGGAAAAAAATAATTCAAAAAAAACAATAATGCCCCCCGAGCAAGGGGGGGAGGGGAGGGGGCCAAAGGAGGTGTTTAAACAAAAATCCTCTTAATTTATGTTAAATAGTATTAATTTTTTGTTTGTTTTACAGTTACCTGATTTTCATAATCCACAGTAAGAATATTATGGGTCGGTAACGAAAAGACCACATTTCTGTGACCGTTGTATCGGGGGTTTGTTATTCCTTCGATCTTCTTGGATCTATTGTCGTCGGTAGTCTTCGCGGCGGTGGCGGTATCAATTCAAACATTTTTTTTCGACTCTTCCACCGATAGTGTATCTAAATACTTTTCTTTTCTTGTTTTGAATGAGTTCAAATATAAATATATTATTTAAAAAAAAATAAAATAAGTAAAAACCCGCGGATCACCCTTTTGTATCTAGTTCACATTGAGTCACGTCGTTGGATGTAGAATTTTGTTTTATCAGAGGTAAGAGGTAAACCACAGAGTCCATCAAAACGTCAAGAGATGCGTCAGAGTCATCATTATCAAGCGCACACGCACACGACACGACGCACGCAAACACTCGCGCACCCGCACACGGGGTCGGCAGTTTCTTAGGGATTTTCAGATTCTAAAACACTTCTTCGCGTAGAGAGAAATTCAAAAGAAAAGGCCAACCTGTTCGGTACACAAAACCAACAAAATCAAGAAAAAAAAAGAAAAAACACATCAACGACTGCTTAACAGAGCTTTGGCCTTTTTTTTCGTGTGTAATTTTTTTTTTTTTTGTTTCTTCACATAACTTGGTTCGTGGGTCTTTTAGAAGTTCACTCCTTTCGTGTACACGGATCTGGTCGTCGTCGGATGCTGCTGTGAGATTAAGACGATGGCCCGATGGATGGAGGCTGCTTCTGTGCACGGCGGCGACGGCGGTCGTATCACATTTCCATGGGCTCCCCCCGAATTCCTTCAGATCATAGGGTTCAAATAGAGTCGCTTCTCCATTGCCACTCTCCGCCCCCTCGGTAAGCACCGCGCCTGGGTAACCTTCTTCTCCTCTTCTCGAGGTGTACACCACCTTCCGTGTGTGATAAGCGCGCGAGTACCACCGAACACTACCGAAATAAATAACAAAACAACCGAAAACACAGACAACAAAATAAAAAAAAAAAAAAAAAAATATTGAAAAGAAACACGAAAAATGATGTGTGATGGAGCAGAAAACGAGATTCAGAGATTCGGAGATTCAGAGATTCAGGCTCTCTAGGGAAACCTTCGCTGGGAGTGTTTCGGTTTGCGCTACTCTCGAGTGTGTTCCCTGGACTTGCACTATGCCGTGAGGTAGCAGGTTACAGTGTCAACAATCGGATGGAGTTTTGTTGGTTTTTCGTTTCCCGGGTTTTTTCGTTTATTTTCTTTCGTTTTTTTTTTGTTTTTATTGAGCTGATTTTCTGTGTGAGAGAGCAACCTTCCGAGTCGGTAGTCGAATCAGAACTGGACCAAAGATCCAACAACGGTGGTAGTTAGCTAGTAAACCCGAAAGGTTCGGTTGCGCTGGCGCTGGTTACTCTCGTCGTCGTCGTCGTCGTCGAGACTGTGTGGTGTGGTGTGTGCCTGTTGGTGGTGCTGCTGCTGCTGCTGCTGCTGCCTGATGTCTCTGGTGCTGTGCGCTGAGTGCTATGCTGCGCATGCAAGCATGGATGGGTTGACGGGGAGTACTTTCGTAGTAGGTACCTGTGCTGTGAGTGAAGTATCTATAGAACATATGATGGTGATCACGATGACGTGAGGTTATTGAGCAGTGAATTGGGAGGGGGTGGAAGGTTTTCTTTTTTTTTTTTTCCACGATAGAGTCGTACAGTGGGGATTAAAAGCGATGCGGTGAGTGACTCCGAAGTGGAATGCAATTTTTGTGATCACTCGGTTAACTCTTTCTCGCTCCTCTCCGCGTGCTGTGACAGGAAATTCATTTCCCCTTTGAGACGAAGAGCAACTGTCAAATTTGAATGACAGTTGAATAGATTTGCGGTCTTTCCAAGACGATCGATAATTACTGGTCAACCGCATGATTGATAGATGGGCTTTTAGGCGACTTTGTAGCACAGCCAGGCGATCAGTTATCGTTGACAGATGACTTTGTTTATAGCTCGGCAGAGGCCTTTTGACAGGTGCTCGGTCGTAAGTAGTAGATCTTAGTTCAGTTCATTGACAGCAACTGCTGTTGATTGTGACTTGGTGTTCTAATGCTTACTCACAGCGCGAATGATGTGGAGGATCGATCTGCGGATCCACGGATTGGAGCGGCGATCGCATAAATACCGTCTAACAGGTTGCAATGCATAAAATTGAGCTGACGATTATTGTGCCCAATACTTAATTTAAGTCGCTCTTAAATATGCTATTCACAAGTAATTTTAAATAGTTTCCGAATACTGATTAGCGGAGTCACTGGTTCAAATCCCAGTGAAAGCAAATTTAATACGCATTTACCTGGTTTTCAAATCTGTTCCAGTTACCATTTGCCGTTGGGATCAAAATAACGGGACTATCACTGGAGTGGTCAATCAGTGGTCTGACTGTGGGTATCACAATGGAACAACATGATCCAAGTGTTCTGGTGAATTTAGAAGGCAGCCCCGCCTACCTACTTACCTACCTTGCTCAATCCTGGATAAAAACACTTGTCACTGACCTTCGCTGATGTCCTGACACTAGCTGTGCTTTTTTGCAAGCGTATATACGCCTATTTTTGAAGTGCACAAAAAAACGATCATCGGCGCTTAATGATTCATCATAAAATCTTGGCAGCACCGACGACATTTGTGGCATTTGCTACGCAGTCGTGGAAGGTGATGCTTGATCTTCGATGGTCACAATCTTCGTTGTGTGACTGTTTAGCGTGACCATCAATTTAAAAGCAAAAACACTAAATAATTATAAAATATAAAAAATGTTCATCAAATGAAATAATCGTTTACGAAGCCAAAACGGAATATATAGCAGAGACACTCTGAGTATACCAAAAATTGCATACTTATGGATGCCAACAAAATAAAAAATGATCAAATACAACAACCACACCAGCAAATGTAAGCCACATACAGCAACCTAAACAATGAATGAATGAATTCAGGAATGAACACACAGAAATTAATGATTTGAAGCATTGTTTTTATCCGCGCTTATTTCCTAAGCGGCGATAGATATGATGAGTAAGTTAAGCGGATATAGGTCTCGTTGTTTGTGTATTTTACATGCAAAGTGAAATGTAGGCGTATGTACGCTTGACAGATAAGCCGTGTTTCGTGACATGTGTCAAAATAAAACTTGATCAGTTAGCACTGATATTTCAAAGTGGAAGGACTGACATTTTTTTTTATCAAAATTTAAAAATGTTTTTGAATCACTTTCACCTACGGTCTTTATTCATTTCTGGTTGATCACGTACGTGCTATTACAAAATCCTGTCAAATTTGGTCCGTTTAGCAACATCAAGCAATGCCTACGAAAGCTGCCAATGCATCCGGCACTGTGTTGTGCGACTTAAGGGCCGATAGAAAGTAAGGCCCGTACTCTTTGAAGGTTGACCGTAAGAACAGCCTTACCGTTCACAGCGCGCGTTACCGTTCAATTATCTCGGGGTTTTTTGCCCAAAGCTCACCTAGCCGACATGTGTCAGCAGAACATGCCACACATCTAGTTGAAGGTGGAAACGTTTCTCTTGTCCACCGACGATCATTTCAATTTTATAAGTCAATGCTTTTTGACAGTTGATCAAATGAAGGACTCTTTTTGACAGCTGATCCAATCAGATGATCACATCAGATGAAGGACAGGTGAACTGATCCTTAATCCTCTTTTTGAATTCAAACTTTGAAAGAAATCGTGATGTGCCCTCAATTTTTGTTCAAGATGCGCAACAGATTTCTCTGTAAAAATTTCCAGTGACATTTTCAATCTTTGGACTATCATTAGCTGTTGCACGTTCATTTCGTCATCACGCCCTTGTTCCTTGGAAGGGTTGTCGGTTGGTTGATGGAAAGGCATTGCAAGTCTTAACAAATCTCATCAAGGAAGGCAGTATAAAGACTGAATTGGAACCACTGTTCGTTGAAAACTCCACCCGAGCTGTCCATTTTGCCAGTCAATGTGCATGATCTTGTTCCGATTCCAGAAGCTCGAGAATGTGTGTTTTTCTCAATCTGTTCTCGTCTATAAGACAAATATGATCACGATGAAAGAATCTCCCATTTGTGGTCGGTTTCCGCAAGTTTAACTTTGCATCACAAAATAAGAAAGAAGATGATCGCAGGTGATGCGTTGAAGCAGTGAATTTCCTTGCGATTCGCCGCTTGAGTCTGTCAAGCTTGCTTGACATCTATCATGTGCCGTGACTGTGTCGATCAGTCACTTGTTGCCGAGGAAGTATTTTAAATATCAAAAAATATTCACAGATGAGAATTGTGTTGTGACTGCTGAAAAATTGTGAAACGCCTGCCACAAATAGTCCTGCCGAGGGGGCTACAGATACAGTGTGGAATGAATAAAAAATTGAGCGTGAGTGTTTTCCCAGCATTTTGGAAGGAACACTCCATTTGATGTGAATGAAGTCAATTTCTTTAAGTTTAACGAAACCACGCCACTCACTTATTTTTTGACAGCTGAGTGCTGCCTCCATTTTGGTGTGAACAAAGATGAAATCTATTAAATGAACTCTTGAAGAAGTTGAGTGTGTATTGGGGTTAACTTCAAAAGCGGATGAAGAAGTTCTTGGTCTCTTCGAGAGAAAAGCTCTGCGTGCGGTCTTTGGTCCTGTTTGCGTTGACGGTTTCTGGAGGTGAAGATTCAACCACGAACTGTACGGGCTGTACAGCGACATGAGTCTAGTCAGGCGTATTCGGATCCAATGCCTAAGATGGCTAGGCCGTTAAGAGTGTATGGACAACTCAGAGAGTCTTCGACTCCGAACCCGTGGCTAACAGAGGACGCCCGCGTTTAAGGTGGCGAACCCAGGTGGAGAAGGACCTCAACCAACTTGGCTGGCGACACTGGAGACAGCTAGCCAGAGACCGTGCTAGCTGGAGAGGCTTGTTGGTTGAGGCCCAGGTCCACCCCGGACTGTAGCACCAAAATAAAGAATGAGAAAAAAGACCATCTCACAACCAGAATAGGGGCATTAGTTTCTGAACTCCAGTTTTCAAACCTCTGTTCTACTTCAATCAACATTGGAATAAAAGACTTGCTGTTTATTCTGTTCGACTTTACTTTATTCACTGACTTCACTTCAAATCAACTTGACTTAAAAATGACGAGGGCTTACAGAGTATGAGCGAACTATTTACTAGGGAGCTACATCTTACTTATTTTTATTATTTTTTTATAACTTGCGCGTGCTCAAGGGGTTGCTAATACCCTTATGCGTCCGGGGTCAAGACACAGCACGGGCCGAAGGTATGGAGGGAGAAAGGGAGAGGAGGTACCTGTGCACATTGGTCTTAAATATCTGCGCGTTGTAGTCTGTGGGAAACATTAGCTAGGGAAGAGCATTCCATATTCATGAAGTGCGGCTGAAAAACGAGTCTCTGAATTTAACTGTGCGTCCGAAAGTAGGCTTAAGGGTACACTGATGGGCATTCCTGGCGAGACGAGTATTGCATGTGAATTCATGGAGAGGAGGAATGCAGTTGCCTAGCTCACTTGAGCATCGTTTGTTGAATATACAAATACGTCAATTTGAGGGAAACAATCCACTTTGTGGAAAATGTTTATTCTCACCAAATTGAGATTTCCCCTTAGCGAAACCACTTTAATCATGAGTGTTCACTCGTAGTGTGCCCTTAGTCTTATTCACATCACCCACTAGCTGGGCTATCCTTAGTGAAATGAGGTTGTGCGTAAATTTATCCTAACTAGGCAGCATCGTGGTATATGCTCTGACAAGTATGCAAGCATTTTCACTTTGGATAAAGTCAGCCGTTGTTGCATATGCGCCTTTGTTGGGCGCCACTTTTTGACTCTTTTCTTAACAATTGAATCTCTTGCCGTTTTTCGAGGCATTTGTCTTCAGATGGATGTATCAGCATTCAATGTCGATTGCATATACAGACTGCGACATATGCTTGCCAGTCGATTTATATAGAGCCGAAAGCGGGATGTTAAGCTGGAACCACAAAACTAGTTCTTGGTGCTTTCGACTGCAAAATTATGCGTTTAATATATAGACCTGTCGACAGTGGGGGTGAATGAAGGGGGAGACATAACGTGAAGTGCAATTTTTTTTTGTCTGGCACTGCACTGGAACATAGACTCAAAAAGTAGTCCATTGTACTACCAGCCAGCAATATTTGCTGGAACATCTGGCGATTCTGTGATGAGAAGCCTACATAATTAGCTCTCAGTGCAACTGCCACCCGATCAAAGCAAAGGCGATGCAGTGACAGATGAAGTGCTTTGCTGTGATGTTGGCTTCCCCACAGACTTCACAGAGGATTTCGTTGCTAAGGCCTTGCATGACGACTGGATGGCTCAGTTGGTTGACTGGATGGCTCAGTTAGTTAGCGGGGTCCCCGGTTCGAATCCCAGTGAAAACAAAGTTAATACGCTTTTATCTAGTTTTATAATCTAGTCCAGTCACCATTTGCCGTTGGGATCAAATTAATGGCACTGTCACTGGAGTGGTCAATCAGTGCTGGTAGTCTGACTGTGGCTATCACCATGGACCAACATGGTCTAAGTGTGCTGGTGAATTCACTAGCAGCCGCTCTACCTAACCTAACCTAACTTCAGGCCTTGCATACCTAGGTGTTTGGCGAACTTGTGGTCCGTTAGAACGAAGGTAAGTCGTTGGAGTCTATTCTTAACGACGTTAGGGAGCATGGACTTGATCTCTTTACATCCTGAAGAGTCATGCTAACTCCGATTGTGCTCGCGAGAGAAGCTTGAAGCGAATGAGCAGAAAATATTTTTTAGTCTAGTGACCATTAAATTTTGTTGTCAGACTTTCTCGTGAATTGCAACGAAATCAAAAGTACCGTTTGTACTATTTTCTACTATTTTACGTCTTTGCCTTCAACCAAACAAGGCATTCTCTGTCCTTATACAGGACTGCAAACTGCCCACGAATAAAGAGATCTCCAAAAAAGAACCCTGCTATACGGTTGAGTATGTTGGGAGAATTAAAGGAACGGGGATATCCACGGTCGACTTGAAGTCGTCACACTTGCTCCAAGTTTTATGGGTGAGCTGCCTAAATCACAAGTCGCAAGAAAGGAAAATGTGAAGAAAAGGTATTTGACCATTAACCGACCAAGCACCGTGGTGGAATACAATCGCCAAACAGGCGGTGTCGATTTGATTGCCAGTTGACTGGAAGAGATGACAGGTGCGCCTGCGCATGTTTTATCTTCACATGTTTTTCTCGTATCATGCAATGTCCACTGCTGGCTGTAACACAAGGGAAATTGAAAATGGCGGTCCATGGAGTGGCTGACTACCTAAAAGGTAGCCAAAGCTAGGCCCGTTGTGATACCACAAAGGTCTTGTAGATCCTAATCCGCAAGCCATCTGGAGCTTGTAACAAAGCGATGGAACTGACTATTGCTAATCTCACTTAGTTCTGCTAGGTCATAGAAATATTAGCGTCCAAGTGCATAAGTCTGTGAGATGAGAGGGCATCGCCAATGGTTTCTTCTTCCGCCTCAGCTCTGCAGCTTCTACAGAAATCGTTAAAGGGTGTAGCCAGTCTTGAGTCGTGACTTCCAATGGAAGAGTGCCTAGTTATGATACCGATGAGAGTTCTGAGATGAAGCCTGTTTATTCTGATGTGGTCGCGTGAGCGCTTTGGATCGATATTAGGCCTTGTGATGGGGACCTAGTGCCATAGGATTATATACATTTGGTGTGAGTAATCGTTTCAAGCCTTAGTAGAAGTTTTGTAGTAGCGATAGGCATGGACTGCAGTTCGCCGTCCGGAAAGAGTGTCGAGGTGGTACCCTTTCTAGCGAGCTCGTCCGATTGTCACTGTGCCGGGGCACACACATGATTTGAGTGTTGTAATACTTGGCCATCTCGTTAGGAATTAGACGGCAATTGAGGGACGTCTTGGAGTCTTAAATATGACTGTACTCAGAGATTTGATCGCTGCCTGGCTGGCCGAACAGATGACAATATAATAATAATATGAGTGGCTCGACAGTCCGAGATGGACCTGGGCCAAGCTTCTCAGCAACCACTCGTGTTGTGCATGCTATTGTCCTCCTGTGTGGAAGGGACCTACAGTGCTGTACCGACTCCGAACGGCGAAGTTGAGAAGCCTTTTCTAGACAGAAACCTTCTCTGAGCATTGTCAATGACTCGAAAGAGGTGGAGCCGAGAATTATCAAAGGTTGTAAATTCGGGTATCGAACGTGGCACCCTCTGCGTAGGAGTCGACGCACTTACCCACTACGCCACGGCGACCACGTAATGAACAGATGCCAATATCTGCGCCAAATATTTCATTGTTTCTTAGCCAGGACAGAACTTCTTTTATCGCCATAGACTCTGCCTGAAAGACGCTACAGTGAGAAGGTAGTCGGAATGAGAGTCGAAAATTCAGATCCTCAGAGTAGACTCCCACACCCACGCCTTCGTCCAGCTTCGATGGCGACCCATAGTACCTGAAATTCAAGCCAAAGAACGGAAGGATCCAGCCTCCAGTCAGCTGTGTGCGAGGATCAAGCTGACCATTGTCATGTCTTCTTTCCTTTTTCCTTTATTCGACGAGGTTATGATCCGAATTATGGGAGTTATAACCCTCCCACTTTACTGCATCCCTACTGGTCCGTCTGTGCGGTTCGCCGATTCGACCTCAAGAAATATCGGCAGGCCTCCCTGTCTCGGATCACTTCATCACTGAGGCCGATCAAATGCTGGTGTCTTCGCATTTTTGTGATCCAGGAGTTCTTAGGCCTGCCTTTCTTTCGCGATTGCGTTGGTACGTTGATTGATATTGCCTTTTTAACGGGGTTCGAAGGATCTCTCCTTTGAACATGACAATACCAACTGAGCCGGTCGTCGGGTTCTTTAACATGGAGGCTTCCTCGGATCTTTGAACTTCTAATTCTATCGAGCTTCGTTACTCCTGCTGTCATGCGAAGAATTTTCATCTCAGTTGCCGTTAATTAGCCC
The DNA here is from genome assembly GCA_964034865.1 of Eristalis intricaria. Lineage (NCBI taxonomy): Eukaryota > Metazoa > Arthropoda > Insecta > Diptera > Syrphidae > Eristalis > Eristalis intricaria. The sequence goes on along the minus strand of OZ035877.1, from coordinate 58,065,222 downwards.
TCGTACTTTTTGTACGCTGTCCAACATTGTGAACCGTATGTGAGCGCCGGACGTACAACTGCGGTGTAGAGCCTTCCTTTCAGCTTAGGGGGCATTTTTCGGCCCCAGAAGATGGCTGAGTTTTCCCGCCACTTCATCCACTCTACGCTTACGCGATGATTGATATCGTCACCACAGGTTCCTTCGCTATTGATCATAGGTCACAGATGTTTGAACTTTTCACACTTGGGAAGCACTATTCCATTCAGGTAAATGTCTGAGTGGGTCGGAGAATGGGCAGCACAAGCTGACCATTGTCATGTATGGGATGATACGAGGATTCACTGCATATATCCTAACTTTGGCAATTTTCCAAAAGCTTGTTGATGGTTTCGGGCTGGAGCTTGGTTGATATCACGCTCCGCGGCGGCCAATCGACATCGCCAAGACGACTGATAACACGATTATGGAATTTAAATTATGGATTTGATGCGCAGAAGATCGATTGTGGCATGGTTTGTGTGGCATCGCGGGGCATTCTGCAAGAACCAGAGGTTGTCCGAATCCATGTCTTCAATTTCAGTAAAGTCGGTCAACATGGCTCTGTAACGCCCACCGTTGACTGAAACATTGTTTCCAGCCTCATTTTGGAAGAAAAATGGTTCAATGATGCTCTCGGACACAGTAGCCCCATTCTCATTCGCACGATGACGTGGACCACGAGTGTTGCCCACTACCATACCATTCTCACGAACTTGCGTACGGAAGTCACGGTTGGTGCTTCTTTGCGGCCAAAACTTCTTTCCACAAAATCGCACTGTTTGGGCTACTCAGCATTCACTTGGGAAATAAGTTTTCGATAGCTCCCAACGTTGTTCAAGAGTTAGGCAACTCTTTTCGTCCAACGGAGGTATGATGCTGGCTTTCTGTCAAGATTTCGAGCGGGAAACAGCTGTCAGTGTCAAAATAACCGATGACAGGGATCACGAGTGATTTCCGCTAGCAGGGTGGGCCGTCTAGAGATGATCATAGGTTATTTTGACACCGACAGCTGTATCGCGCTAGAAATCTTGACAGTATGTTATTCTTCTTCATTTGGCGCTACAGTCCGGGGTGGACCTGGGCCTCAACCAACAAGCCTCTCCAGCTAGCACGGTCTCTGGCTAGCTGTCTCCAGTGTCGCACGCCAAGTCGGTTGAGGTCCTTCTCCACCTGGGTGCGCCACCTTAAACGCGGGCGTCCTCTGTTACGTTGTCCCATGGGTTCGGAGTCGAAGACTCTCTGAGTTGTCCATACACTCTACATGGCCTAGCCATCTTAGGCGTTGGATCCGAAGACGCCTGACTAGACTCATGTCGCTGTACAGCCCGTACAGTTCGTGGTTGAATCTTCTCCTCCAGAAACCGTCAACGCAAACAGGACCAAAGATCGCACGCAGAACTTTTCTCTCGAAGATACCAAGGACTTCCTCATTCGCTTTTGAGATTGTCTATGCCTCCGCGCCGTACAGCAGGACAGGGATGTTCAAGGTCTTGTATAAAGTCAGCTTGGTCCTTCGAGAGATGGCTCTACAACTCAATTGCCTCTTGAGCCTATAGAAACAGCGGTTGGCAAGAGTTACTCTGCGTTTGATCTCGGTACTGATGTTGTTTGTACTGTTTACTGCGGAGCCGAGGTAGACGAAGTCCTTGACTACCTCGAAGTTATAGCTGCCCATTGTGACGCTCTGTCCAAGACGTCGATGTTGTGCGTCCTTTCTTGATGACAGCATATACTTCGTTTCTTCGCCCTCGTTCACCACTAGACCCATTTTAGCCGCCTCCGCCTCAATGCCAGCAAACGCCTCATTGACGGCTCGCTGTCTTCTGCCAATCACGTCAATGTCATCCGCGTATGCTAGCAGTTGTACGGACTTCTGGAAGATCGTGCATCTTGTGTTAGCGTGTGAGTCTTGCACGATCTTCTCCAGGATGAGAGAAATCACATGACAGCGCGTCGACTTGTCTAAAACCTTTTTTGACATTGAAGGTCCAGGTGAGTTCCTTACCGGCCTTGATGGAGCAGCGCGAATTCTCCATCGTCATCCTGCACAACCTGACGAGTTTGGCAGGATTGTCAAAACTAGACATGGCGTAGTATAGCTCGTCCCTATGCACGCTGTCATATGCGGCCTTGAAATCGACAAAAAGGTGGTGCATTTCTTGGGTCTTTTCCAGGATCTGCCGTAGTGTGAAAATCTGGTCGATGGTGGACTTCCCTGGCCTGAAGCCACACTGATAAGGACCTATCAGGTTATTTATAAACGGCTTCAAGCGAGTACACAAAACGGCAGAGAAGATCTTGTAGGCGATGTTCAGGAGACTTATCCCTCTATAGTTGGCGCAGTCAAAGGGGTCTCCTTTCTTATGGATCTTGACAGGATGTTGTTGAGTTAAAAAAAGTTACGGCAGTTGTCTAGATAGCACAGTATTCAGATAGGCATTTAATGCACTTATTTTTTTTACAAAATAAAACAAAAATATTGTATCTACTTTCATTTCAGCCCAGTCAGGCTATTTGTTCAAAGGAGCTTCTGCGTCAGTGCAGACTGAAATCTAGAAAGCTGACTTAAGCCTTAAAAACCACAAAAATGCAAGCCATTCTCTCTGGTGAGATAAGAGGCTCCTCGGGAAATTACAAAAGCCGAAGGAGAATGGCCGAAGTCAGCAGCGTGATACATCTGGTTTAAAAAAAGACTTCGAACGAGACGAAATCAACAAGGCCGACAGCCTTGACTCCTGAAATCGATGGCAATCATGTCCCCAAAATTAAAGCTCCCACAAGACCGATCAAGGCTCTATCCAGTGTCACACTACACCCATGTGACTACCACAAGCCAGTTGCTAGGCAACATGCTCACTCGAAGACATTCGCAATAGACAGAGCGACTTCAAAATAGAAACAGTGGCTGGAGACGTTCATTAAATTCAGAACGAGATTCCACGAGTGTGTATGCCTTTGACGTCAAACGTCAATGACAATCCGCCCAAATATCAAAAGTTGAAGTTCAATCGCTTTTTGGCTTAATTTTAGACATCCAACTAGAAACGATTTGACGCGTTAACTATCCACAAATCAAAGCCTAATAAGACTCAAATGAGATTCACGAAAACACAATTCAGCGGTGGCAGACAACTTTGACAGCTTTTTGTTTTTGTCCCTCGCTTAAATATGCGGCTTATCGCTGACAACTGGTTCTGGACCGTCATTTGCATATCATTGCATGGCTAAGGAGCTGTTCGAAATTGGCTTTTGATTTGAAATTGACAGAGAGTCGAAAGACAACAACACCGGCCCGCGAGGACCATGTGAATCAGACGTTTAACGAGTGTCAGAAAAAGCGTGCATGCGCACATTGCTGTGACGTTTGGAGACATTTATTGGAGACATTTCTTGTCATGAAGTTAATTGTCAAACGTGTTTATTTTTTTCGGGGGGAGGGGATTGGAATCTCTGCCAGGTGCATCGTAAAACTCGGGAATAACCATTGATTTTCTTTTTCCGTGACAGTGACAGAAGACTGGCTGTCAGAAGGTTGCCGGGGGCAGATTTTTGACATGAAAGTGAAAGGCACTCGTCAGAAATGCACGCCAAAAAAGTACGAAACGTCATCCGAAGCCGCGATCACGATCAATGTCATGGCAAAAACTGATCTGAGAGAGTGAGAGCGAGAGAGAGAGAGAGAGAGAGAACAGAGCGAAGTTCATTGTAAACAACGCAAAATCAAGATGAAAGGGAGAAGCATACAAAAAAAGCAGAAATCTGATCTGATTACCTAGTTGTGTCGAAGATTTCCGGAAACATACAGCGACCAGTGAAAACCGATCCATGAAATATTTAGGGAGCGCGTGCACTCCAGCACTGAGCGTCCATTCCTCCCAGAGCGACGTTCAAAGTCCGCACACTGAACTGGACGGTGGCGCGGCGGCGCGGCTAGGGCAGCTTCATGCCAGACAGACAGCGTGTGATTTTCCGAGTATCGCTCGGTATCCTATTTCAGCCTTTCCAGAGATACGCGAATTCAAACAACTATTGTTGCGTCCGATTTCGGTCAAACTGAACTGAAATTGGAAGAATCTGGCTTCGATTGCCGGCAGTCGTTTTGATTAACACAATTATGACTTGGGATAGGCGCACACACTCACACACGCACACACAGCCAGCCGGTGGTGGTTAGTGGCTTCCGGATCTCGAGGAGGGGGGAGGCCCTGGGCGGTAAATCGTGTTAGCAACTTTGTAAATAATTGCTAATTCGTCATGCTGCTTTGTTTTCTTTCGAATTTCAAAGTGAAAACATCGCGAGAGGTTGATCAGAGGTTGATCAGAGGCTGCTCAGAGGTACGATGGAGTAATGGATTTCGTGGAAATGCATGCTGTGGCTTGGAATCTCTTCAAGATCTGGGGTGTTAAGTGAGGAATGTGGTAGTTTATGGCAAAACGAGGCGTCTTTTGTTCGGAAACTGGATTGTGGAATGCGATGGACGGGTCTTGAGATGATAGATTGGATGAGAGCGACGTTTGATTGACGTTGTTTGACAGAAGTCAATTTTATGTGTTGGAGTGGTGTGGGCGCGGGGATGGGCGGGGAATGCAGGAAGTCAATGAAATTCATCCAATTCACATTTAGTCAGCTTCGAAACTAGCAAGATTTCAGACTGATCGCCTGATGGCTGGCGCATTGGTAATTAAACAAGTAATTTGTTGCTTGGTTTAATTGGGCGATCAGTTGTTTATTTGTTCGGAGGAGTAACTGGCTCATGGACCAAGGCAACGGTTTAAGAGCAAAGATGTGTGTCTCCTATTTGGCTTGTGGGACACTGCTTCAGAGAAAGACGATAATCTGCACTGTGGCACGTCACAGAGCCCGATCCAGATCTCTTGCGGTTGAGGTTTGGGGCGCATTCGAATGATAATTGATTAATACGACATCTCTTCTTTTGCAGAGCTGGAAGACGTGTGCGGTGGAGAATTGAAGAGCCTCCTGAAGTTTTCAAGTGAAGCAGGTTGGTTTAAGTAAAAGTAAAAGAAGTCTATTTGTAGTATCAGAACATTAATTATCAAGGGCACAGTGGACTCGTCTTGTTGGTGTAAGGGAGCTATGCCCGCAAGACAGTAAGGGCACACCACATACCTACCTAACATCTCGAGAACATCTCGATTACTAAACTCATTCGAATGACTAATTACTCACTATTAACAGAAGAAATGTCTCTCATCAAATTATTCGAATGAACTCGAATTTTTTATTTTCTTATTTATGAACCCACTTCTCGGTTCAGGAGTAATACTTGCGTTCATTCCCTTTGCGTTTTTCTTTCATTCGGGTTATGTCCTTAATAACCATTTCTCGACGCGAACTATTTGTTACTTGTTCTCGCACTGAAGTGAGACCGTTATCGAGTTATCTTGTGTAAGTAGTTAGTAATTAGTTAGTAGACATTGGAATGAACTAGTAGTTAGTACTCATTCGAATGATTTCGAAAATCGACAAGTAGTACTAATCAGTTATCCCTCGAGTAACCATTCGATTGCTCCCATCTCGAGTGATCATTCGATTATTACAACATCTCGATTACTAAAGTCTCGATTCTTAAAATCATTCGATTATACCCATCACAAGTTTGGACATTACGAGTCGCTGTGGCACTGTGGCAGCACTGTCGTAAGATTTAAGCAAAATTAACTTTCACGCACGGCAAAGTCGAAACAACGATGTCGTTGATTTTTCGCAGTCAGTTGAGGCCGAGATAAACGACGATATTCAATGCCACCCAATATGTATTCATCAGTCAGTTCAATATACAGTAAGCCTTTTCCAACTCTTCTAACTTTTTCGTTGCATTTTTCAAACATTTATCACTCTCTAAATCAAACTTATTTTCTTCTTCTTCTTCTGGTGGCAGTCAATTCACCATGCATGACGCTTCGTTGTCCTTTTTCCGTTTGCAACAATGCTCCTCTCCGCTCTCTCACAGACATTAATTGAGACAGCGACGGTGATGGAATTTGGCTTCTCGTTTTTCATTTTTGCTCGGTCGAGATGTGGGTGCAAGCACGATGTGTGATAAGTTGCGGTATGTTGATGTCTCTCGGAAATTACTTTTGTCGATCGCTGCAGTCCAGGCTGAAGTAAAGCCAACAAGCCTCTCGAGCTGGCACGATCTTCATGCAACTGTCTCAAAGTGGTTGAGGTCCTTCTCCACCTGGGTGAGACATCGGTTCCGTGGGTGTCCTCTATTACGTTGTCCCACTGGTTCAGAGATGGGTCAGTGTTGTCCATGCGCTCTACATGGCAAAGCTATCCTAGGCGTTAAATCCATAGACGCCTGGCTAGGCTCATGGCACTCTAGAGCCCGTACAGTTCATCATTGAATCTTCTTCTCCCAGAACAATCGACGTACACACGACCAAAGATTGAACGCAGACATTTTCTCTCCAAAAGACCAAGGGCGTCTTAAGCCCCTCTTGAGACTGTCCATGTTTCCGTTCCATTGAACAGTATAGGGGTGATCAAGGAGTTATATAATGTTAGCCTGGTCCTTCGAGCCTTCCTTCCTGCGAACTTATTTTCTAGTCCCTTCAAATTCGACTTAGAGATGTCCGACTGTATATCCAAGCGTCAATAGTTACAATCTACACAAAAATTTTCTTAGTTTTCACATTGGACTGCATTGAAGAGGTTCTCAATTAAATTGAAATATTTCCCATTTGTCTTTAATCTTTTATGCAGTCTTTAAACAAAATTCTACGTACTTCCATAAGCAGTGCATTTTTCAAGATACACGAATTCAATATTGCAAGTAAATCGGTTGAATATTGTCAGAATTATCTTTCCAACCAACTTAAAAACTGCAGTTTTGAGATAGAAGCATTTGATTTGTTTTGAGCGCTCACAAAAGAAGACAAGACCCTCTGCTTTAACTTAAATTCGAAAACCGGGACATTTTCCCAACCATAATCTTTTGGGATGGTCGATTTTGTAAATCCTCTTCAAGACATTTCCCGACATGCAATGATTGGTGCGATAACAATAGTTCACCGAAATCATTCGTTTAAGGCTGTCTAAGGAAGGCGCAGTACACACCATCATAGACACTCCATAGGCCCAGAACCATTCTGCGCTGTAGGAGACGATCTCATCAGAGAAGAATTCAGGAAACGAGAAAGAAGGAACCGGATATCAACTTGGACCAATGCTCATGGCATGAAGCAGCCAAAAAAAACTCTAAGGCAGTTTAACTGAAAGAAGTTTTAGGCATGTTTTAAAATCAGCATGAGCATCCTCCGTATCTTAGCAAGCTTCCTCAGAGCGCTCTGTCGACTCAGGAGCACTTAAGGAAACGAGTGTTCTCAGAAATTGTCTCTGCAGATACTTTTTGGAGAATTTAGCACAAGCCACAAAAGACAATGATATCCTACTATCCGAGAAGGAAATGAAGTCACTACAACCACCTCTCCTTCTCAGATTCCTAAACAAAGCTGATTTAGAGAGAATATTATAAAATATGTGAATCTGTTCCACCTTTGCTCAACTTGAGACCGTACCCCTTAATACTTTCGGAAAAGAAATCTCTCAAGTGAGCAGATGTATCAAAAGGGAAACAATATCTAAAGGTGGGGATACAATATACCCTCAACATTCTTTCTTTTTTATTTGGCGCTACAGTCCGGGGTGGACCTGGGCCTCAACCAACATGCCTCTCCAGTTAGCACGGTCTCTGGCTAGCTGTCTCCAGTGCATGCCAAGTTGGTTGAGGTCCTTCTCCACCTGGGTGCGCCACCTTAAACGCGGGCGTCCTTTGTTACGTTGTCCCACGGGTTCGGAGTCGAAGACTCTTCGGGCCGGAGCTGAGTTGTCCATACGCTCTACATGGCCTAGCCATCTTAGGCGTTGGATCCGAAGACGCCTGACTAAGCTCATGTCGCTGTACAGCCCGTACAGTTCGTGGTTGAATCTTCTCCTCCAGAAACCGTCAACGCAAACAGGACCAAGGATCGCACGCAGAGCTTTCCTCTCGAAGAGACCAAGGACTTCCTCATCCGCTTTTGAGATTGTCCATGCCTCCGCGCCGTACAGCAGGACTGGGATGATCAAGGTCTTGTATAAAGTCAGCTTGGTCCTTCGAGAGATGGCCCTACTACTCAATTGCCTCTTGAGCCTATAGAAACAGCGGTTGGCAAGAGTTACTCTGCGTTTGATATCGGTACTGATGTTGTTTGTACTGTTTACTGCGGAACCGAGGTAGACGAAGTCCTTGACTACCTCGAAGTTATAGCTTCCCATTGTGACGTTCTGTCCAAGACGTCGATGTTGTGTGTCCTTTCTTGACGACAGCGTAAACTTTGTTTTGCCCTCATTCACCGCTAGATCCATTTTAGCCGCTTCCACCTCAATGCCAGAAAACGCCTCATTGACAGCTAGCTGTGTTCTCCCAATCACGTCAATATCATCAGCGTATGCTAACAGTTGTATGGACTTCTGGAAGATCGTGCCTCTAGCGTTGGCGTTACCGACCTTGATGGAGCAGCGAGAATTCTCCATCGTCATCCAGCACTCCTGTCGAGTTTGGCAGGAATGTCAAAACTAGACATGGCGTTGTATAGCTCGTCCCTATGCACGCTGTCATATGCGGCCTTGAAATCGACAAAAAGGTGGTGGGTGTCGATTTGCATTTCTTGGGTCTTTTCCAGGATCTGCCGTAGTGTGAAAATCTGGTCGATGGTGGAATCCCCTGGCCTGAAGCCACACTGATATGAACCTATCAGGTTATAAACGGCTTCAGGCGAGTACACAAAACGACAGAGAAGATCTTGTATGCGATGTTCAGGAGACTTATCCCTCGGTAGTTGGCGCAGTTAAAGGGATCTAATTTCTTGTGGATCGGGCAAACGATACAAAGATGAGTGTAATCTCAGTATAGCCTCAACAACAATACATAATTAAGATACCACGTCAGATTTGAAGGTCTTATCTTGTTCTTATCCACCCAGAACGTTTTGCTAAATAAAGGGTCTTCCCGAGAGCTAAAATATATTTTGAAATTCATAAACCTTCCTTTCAGTGCGCTTTTAGCATTGACACCTTTTTTAATCCGGGGTGGCTCACCTTAAGCGTGGGCATCCGTTGTAGGGCCATTCATGAGACCGGATCTGAGAGAAAGAAGGTGTCCGAGAAGGGATCCGAGAAAAAGAAGGTTTTGTAAACCGCGGTTTTGCAGTTCTCAATTTGCATGTTTTGTCCGAGACGTTGATGTAGTGTGTCCTTTCGCGAAAGCAGAATACACTTCATTTTGCCCTCGCTTACTGTCGGGAAGCTCCATATTTTCCAATGGGACACAATAAGCTGGTTGAATTCGTGCCTCAATTGTGTGTGTCATCTTCACCGTGGAGCTTGATTATTGATTATGGAAAGGAAAGATTCGTTGCACTGGAGTTCATGAATTTTCCAAAATCAAGAAAAAAAAGACTGTTTGTCTTATTTAATGCTGCTCTTATACTCGGCTGACCACTATGCTGCTCTTGGTTTGCTTCTTCCGATAAATCGTCTTCCCTAACCGAACAACGTTCGCAATCTTTATATTCTTCGCATTCTCAACTCTTGTCCCCCACTCGCCCTCTTCGACGTGACCAAATGTCCGCAACATTTTTTTTCGAAGCCACCAAGAATCTGATGTCATCGCCGCCTGGGTGTCTTCCCAATCTGCAACAAATTATTTTCTTTTACGATTTTAAGACCACACCACAAGTGTCAGAAAACTTCTCGCCCCCACTGTTGAACATCAGCTCATGCGTGAGAACATACAGAGAGTGAGCGAATGCTCCATTCATATCGGTCGTAAACCACAGTTACTCATGTCTTGTGGATCCTCTAAGTCTCGCTCCACCTCACGAGCCGTCTCTACCGCCATCCCTCTCGTTCGCACGCACTACCCATCAGTCTGCGCAGCCCAGAGAGCGCGCTTCGAGAGCAAGTGCCGGAGTCAAAGTGTCAGAGCCGGCTGTGGAATGCCTCGATCGTCCGTCGCATCCAAACACAGAGAGACATCGTGCCCAGCGCCAGCTCCACTCCATTACCAGATCCAACTTGCTTAATCGGAATGACTTTGAGAAACGGAGCCTCGACGAGCAAGTGCACATCGTTCCTCTTCTTCGCCTGCTGGTGCGACACGGCACGGCTAATGGGCATCGAACCAGCCCAGCGAACCAGCAAACCAGCAAACCAGCGCGAGCGCGGCGAACAAATAAAACCCAACAATCGAAACATGGACATCCACGTTCCCGATGTTCCACTGGTTCGGTCTTCCGCGCCCGCTCGCTGTCGCTCCTCCGCGTCCCCCGAGTCCAGCGCGCCTGCCTTTGTGCGCTGCCCGGCCGCGGTAATTTTTATCGAATCTCCATGTATCATGTAGGATTTAGTGTGTGTAATTGAATGGCACCTACATCTTGTTTAAAATAGATATCCCTGCGACCGGGATCGGGACCGAGATCGAGATAATTGGCCGTCGCATCGGGAATGCCCTCGGATCGGGAATCTGGGATCTGATCTAATGATCGTGGGACACAGAACAACGTCGCGACCGCGATCGCTCCCACTCGTCCTCGTCCTCGTTCTCGTCCACCTCTGGATGCTGATCTTGATGTCCAGAGGTGCAAGGGTCATTAATCGTCGAGTTCGATGTGTTTTCGTTCACTTATCCGGTGTTTAACGCTTCAAGTGCAATCCAAACAGTTTTGAGTGGCTGCACTCAGCCAGTCAATGGGATGAGTGCCTCGGAGTGCAATCGTCTTCATCTTCAGCCTCGGCCATGTAGTATGGTAATTTTGGGTGCAGAGCAAACATGATGAAGATGTCGTGAGTGAGCTGTCGATTAGGGCGTTGGGCTTGGGTCCGGGCAGCACGGCTCGCTGAGTTATGCCGAGAATTTGCGTAACAGAAGGTGGCGTGAGCAGGACAGATGGAGAGCGTGTGTGTGTGGTGAGTTCAAGGTCTGGCATCGGGTTGAGTAATTAAGGACATTGGTAGGGCGGGAAACTGATTTGTGGTCGGGTACACGGCAGACGCTTAGAATTGGTGGACGATTTATGCTCGACGGAGGACCCATGTGGCAGCGGAGTTAATGGGAATGTCTCGCGACGATTTGGGTCGATTAGGTTTGGTCGAGCGTCTTGCCGGGTGATGAAGGGAACATGGGCAAATGCTCGATGAGAGTGGTGTTCCGTGTCGTGTCGCGGAGTTACACTTAAGCACTAGACCAATGACCGTCATTTGTAGTTGGGCATCGACTTAGATGGCGTGTTGGGATGTGAGGGAAGCATCTCGTGACATTCCGGCGCAGGTGTTTTCTTTCTGGAGAAGTGTATGTCTTTTTGTGGATGGAACTGGTTGAGTGGAAGGTAGCATGCGACTGGCGAGGGTTGTCGGTTCGCTTACGATGCGAATTGTCATTGAACTTGTCAGTTCGGTTGAAAGGAGTTTTCGGGCATCCCTTTTATTGATCCAAATGTAAGACGTGCATACATCAGTATGCGATCCTAACGAAAGTTATTTGTCAAGAATGAGTGACAAATTTTGATTGATACCAAATCTCACAACAGCATGCTTGGCATGTCACTTGTGTCGATCAGTTTTGACATTCCTTTCAAACTCCAGTACAGAGCAGCGGGAGATCAGCTCCATTGGTACCGAACCTCCTCGCTTTTATGCAACACATGTCGCCTAACATCTGACTTCTTCCAAACCAATCTTGAGAAGATCGTGTCAAATTCACTGGCAACGATCGTCAGAGGCACGATCGTCCAGAAGTCCGTACATAAGCGAAAGGCATTGCGTGATTGTCCGAACTTAGCGATCCCTTAGTGAGGCGGTTGCTATCTTTGAGACTGTCGGAGTGGATGTGAAAGGTTGTTTTTCTTTAATTCATTTTTATTTTAAAAATCCATAACAGACTTAAATTCTTATAATTTAATTAATTCAAAAATGCTTAAAACTAGTTGGACGTACATTGTTACTTCTAACTTACTGGTCCCCAGCTGGCACTCTAAGCTAAACTTAATCTTATTCTATGCCTTTCGACCAAGACAAGAGAATCAACATCAGCTCACTCGCTCACTCAGAGTGCAGAGGATGGCTTGCGTATGCGGAGGTAGGAGGTAGCTAAGGACTACCTCCGCCGAAGCACTAAACATACTCCTCAACCTGCCACCGATATAACAAATTGATATAATGATTAAGATCGCTGAGCAGCTGGGAAGAATTGCAGTCTGGACATTCAACGATCCTACGCAGGTATGCCTCTATTCCCATAGATAGAGACCTCACTCAAGATTTCAAAGCGTTGGTATGGCGTCTCATGCAGGCACAAGCGTCTGCACTTAGCCTCTATCAGCGAACTCCTACTTTCACCTCCAAGTTGTGAAATCTGGGAGCCGATCACCTTCGATCGAAGATGGGGTAACCAACTGCCATGGGGTTTGGAAACGTCCTCCTCGATCTGTGGGACCCCCGCCTCCCCTCTTCAGTGCACTCCGTCGTTATAACAGAAAAAGGGGCCGCGAGCGAGAAGACCAGAATACGGACGTGGTCATGGAGAACGTCGAGTTTCGTCAGCTGAGCGGAGAAGTACCCCAGATTGCAGAAGTAGCTGAAGGTGACTATCAATGCCAGTCGAACACCGCCGTAACTCCGGCCTCAACCGATACCGCTGACTTAATATCGGAGTTCTCCAGATTCTTATCGCAGCAGCGCCATTCTCGTCAGTTACAGACACGCGCTCGCACACCTCAGCGCCAATCCCGAGCTCAACCATCTCATCAGCGCCGTCGAGACAGCTCTGTCCAGCAGTTCAATGATTGCTGGTTTAACACAACTAACAACTGCCGCCCACCTTGCAATTTCCATAAAACTTCATCGACTGCTCCGCAGCCACATTGCCAATGATGCCAAGCAATCAAGGCGGTAATCGAACACAACAAAACACCGCTGTCCTCGACCGATAAGACTAGTAAGGCCTTCGACGACGGCTGGCAGCTCCTGGCTCAAGCAGTTCAGCACATCCCACGCCAGATGCAGAACTCAGCTTGGAACAGATGCCTCGAGCCTAGCCGCTTTCTTCTTCTTCTGCTGGTGGCGCTTTAGTCCAGGATGGACCTGGGCCTCAACCAACAAGCTGGCTAGCTGTCTCCAGTGTCGCACGCCAAGTTGGCGTTCCGATCTCGATTTTTTTCCATTTATTGGCCCTTCTGTCGCATTATTCGCAATAGTCCTACGATTCAAATCTCGTCTCGTACGCGAGGTAGGCTGCCTTACCCATGGACTTGAAGAAGTGTCATTGTGAATTCAAAAAACTCCTATATTTGAGAAAATTTTCTGTTCCATTCCAATGTTCTTTTTCCTAATTTCCTTGTTCCTTTAAACAGCTTTTGTTTGAACTTGTTTCATATAATCTCTGTACTGTCAACATTCTTCTCTCATTGAGGCGATGCATTTTTGAATGCAAGGAGTTTACGACACGCTGTTTGTGTCATCGTCGCACACATCGCATTCAATCCTTTAAGCTTCCTCCAGTCCAGCCAGAATACTGCCGAGGATATGCTATCGAATCCGGTCATTCTAAACATTCTCTTTCAACGAAAATTCTCTAAATTATCTTCTCCCTCCAGTTCACGGCCTTGGCGTCGTTGATTGAGTAGCCAGAGTAGATGTTGTTTGAATGGATCGACGACTCACCACCAACGTTGCTCGGACGAATGATCGTTCACGAACTGTTCATCAAGTTTGGCCAACTTGGCGCGGTTGTTTTACAAATGTTGTTTTGACAGACGTCTCACCACATAATTTGTCAGAAATTTACACTCACCACGAATGTCAACGCGGCAGCCACTCGTCATTTGTCACTTCGGCTGTATCCACCGAATGTTCGGGGACCTGAAGTTGAGCCACGAGCTTGAACACATTTGTCTTGGAGTCGAAGTGACCACGGCAATAATAAAGCAAACCAATGTGAATTAATCATCGACCATTTGTCAAGATCATTCAAGGACAGACTGATGCTACGGCGAGAGGAGATCAAATCGTTTTCAAATGTCGGATGGTTCTCGATGTTTAAAGGGTAGACAGCTCTAATCTGTGGCGCAGGAGCATCATTTTCATTTTAATTAATTTTTATTATGGAATTCATAACAACTTATATTCTAGACAAAAATGCATGGCGCAGGAGCATGAGTAGAAGTGGATGTTGGTATGTTTGTGGGAAATGCGACTGGAACATGAGCAGAGGTTGGTAAAGAAGTTGTTTAACATTTCGGGTGCTCGACTGTTTCTACTAGCCGTTTGGCAATCTTGAAGCTAAGCTTAGACAAATTATGACAAGTCGTCACTGACAAGTCGATTTCAATATCCATAGCATATTGCTTTGAAATAACAAATTGTTGTGTCAGGCAAGGCTCTTTGACTGTCGCAAACAGAGAACGGTCCATGAGCTAGAAGAAAGTCGTCCTAGAGTCTTAGGACTGTAACTGCGCATAAGTGAAGAGCTAGCCGAAAGTCGTCCTATGACTCCAGGACTGCAACGGCGCATAAAGTGAAGTCCCCTAAAGTTAGTTTGTCACAAACAAAGTTTGTGTTCCCTTTCAAGGATATCGGTGAGTCTAGGAGGGACAAACAGAAAATACGGGCCTTTCATAAGTCGTTCAATCGGCCGGTTCAAGGATATCGAAGAGTCTAGGGACAAACAGAAAATACGGGGCTTTCATAAATCATCCAATCGGCCGGTGTCCATTGCAGGCCGCCACTAATGTAGCAATATCACGGAGAGAGCGCCAAAGGAGATCTCTTGTTTCAGATTGTTTGTATTCAGGTTATATTTTCCTTGATGTTGCACACTTTGTCAGACTGGCTCATCTAAGATAAATCAACCACTTGTAGTGAGATCAACACCTCCTCTCCTCGCCATTAATGGACGACAGATCCCTACCTAGCAAGTTCATCTGCCCTTTTATTTCCTGGGATGTCACTTTGTCCTGGAACCCATTTAGGAAAAGTGATCACGCCCTCTAAGGACGTCACGGCATTCTTGTACAAATTTTGAGTGTGAAGCCGAAATAGAACAACAACTCATCGATATACTGCCACTCTTTAAATTGTAGCTCATCCATTCAGCTCAAAACTAAAGAATGGGCCGCTAAACCTAGAGCTTGCGCTGGGCTCTTATTTGGTCCGTACCGGGCCAGCTTGAGGGTATTCCTTGTAGAGTGTTTGATGGGTCCTTTTACTACCTTACACCTTGTTGGATCGTATTTCCACTTGTCGAGATGTTTGGCAAGTGTCGATAGGTACCTGTTAGTAAACGTCTATGTAGAATAAACGGTGTGAGCGTGTATACAGGCCTTCAGTTGGTGGGTTGAGAGACACCTGCTGCAGATAGAAGGTAAAGACTTTGACAGTTGTCAGGTATATTTGTCAACTTGCCTGTCATTTACTCAGTCTGTTTTGCCAAATCACATGTGGAACATAGTGGTCAACGAACTTCTTGTGAAACTCGATGGGACTGGGCTTAGGGTCATTGCATATGCAGATGACATTGCCATCGCAGTATCTCGGAAATATATATCCACGATCAGGGACATTATGCAATCTGCCTTATCCAATCTAGTGAAATGGACTAGCGAATGCGGCCTGTGTCAATCCGCAAAAAACAGATCTAGTCCTCTTTGCTAGGAAGTATAAAATTCCTCACTTTGACCCTCCCACACTATGCCGGACCCCCTTGGTGCTATGTGACGGCGCTAAATTCAAAGGCCTGGAAGCGAAATATCCAGGAACGTATCCAGAAGTCCTCAACGGTTCTCTACTGCTGTAAAAGGGCCATTGGGTGTAAATGGGGACTGCAACACCGAATGGTTCACTGGCCATTTACAGCAGTAGTCAGACCCATACTACTATAGGGTGTCGCAATTTGGTGGACCGCACTCGACAAGAGAATCAACCCCACTCGCTAGAGTGCAGACGTTGGCATACGTATGCATTAGCGGGGCGCTGAGGACTACCTCCGCCGAAGCACTAATCATACTCCTCAACCTGCCACCGATATAATAAATTGATATAATGATTAAGATCGCTGAGCAGCTGGGAAGAATTGCAGTCTGGACATTCAACGATCCTACGCAGGTATGCTTCTATACCCATAGATACAGACCTCACTCAAGATTTCAAAGCGTTGGTATGGCGTCTCATGCAGGCACTAGCGTCTGCACTTAGCCTCTATCAGCGAACTCCTACTCTCACCTCTAAGTGGTGAAATCTGGGAGCCGAGCACCTTCGATTGAAGATGGAGTACCCCCGTGGGACGTCGTTGGCGGCTACAGACGAGAGAGGAGGGAGAGTGTGCCTGTACCAGGGTCATCTCTCTTTATGGGTGGCGGCGGAGGAGCTGGAAAACTGTCTGGCCAACGGCGGCATCCGAAATTCCAGTCAGAAGGATCTGGTGCGCAGTCCTTCTAGAGCTATTTCGACATTTTCGGAGCACAGGTCTAGAAGGTTCTTTCATGGCCAGGTCGAGGCCTAGTAATTTAGATGGCGGCGGAAGATCCCTAAAGATTTAGGGACAGCGGCGCTCACAGCTTCAGCGATGTTACCGACACCGGATGAACACGGGCCTGGCCTACCAGTTGGGGGTTGTGCGTGAGGTTAACTCCCTCACCACGTAAAAAATATATCTGTTCAGAGACAACCAAATGGCGGTACGGACAGAATGAACGTTGACGACCCCAGCAAACCTAAACTCCTCTTCGAGAAGAATTTCTCAACCAGCATACCGGCCAGATCTTACTGGGAATCTGAACACCAGGCGCTGGAAGGTCCACTGCGAATTTCACAGATGGATCGAAGATGGATGCAGGTGTGAGTGCTGATGTCGTCATCCGTTCCGATAGCCAGGCAACGATCAAATATCTGAATTCAGTCACCTTTAATTCCAAGACTTCCCTTAATTGCCGCCTATCTCTTAACGAGATGGCCAATTACTTTAACACCCAACTGATGTGGTGCTTTGAGACTGTGACATTCCAGAGAATTGCAAAGCGGACGAACTCGCTAGCAAGGGCACAAACTCCGTGCTTTTTCCGGGTGGAGACCCACCCTCCAACCCTATCGCTTCTGTAAAACATCTGCTAAGGCTTGAAACGCTTGCTCAAACAAACCGCGCATGAATATCAGGCACAGGATGCCTCATTACCAAACAACTCTGGCTTATGATCGATCCCAAGCGATCGCTTAGCTTGATCAGATTAAGCAGGCCAAACCTCAGATCTCTTATTGGCGTTCTGACAGGGCATTGTGCCATCGGACCTCACGCCTCAAGCACAGATTGGTTTGCGGAATAGTTACCCTTGATCCGCGTGGTAACCCATTAGGCCTATGTTTGACCTACGTGTGTCTGGTGTCGGTATACGTGGCAGTCAGCCACCTCAACCTAACCTTAGGTTAGCCAATGACGGTCACCAATGCCAAATCACCATGGATGGACATGGCGATAAAAAAACACTCGCAAATGGGAAAATGGTTTTATCAAAATGGGTTTTCTGTTCGGACAACATTCAAGGCGCCTCGCGTACTTTACGGTCGCCATACGATGAGGCCTATTTCTGGATTAATGGAAACGTTAACAAACAAAATTGTTGAATTTAGGACTATACAAAAAATCTCGACTGAGATCCAGTGATCGCAGTGCATTGGACACTACGTCCAATGTACCCCGAAATGGTCACTGCCTTGTGTGCATTTCGGGATGGCAGTGTCATCGTTCTCAATTTTTTGGCCAGACCATCGCCGTCAACATCGAGCTCTATAGGTTGGTGATAACCAACTTCTTTTGGCCTGAATTGGAGGATAAGAACACCAATGGCATGTGGTTTCAACAGGATGGTGCTAAGTGCCACATAGCTCACGCCACGTTAGAAATTCTGCACGAGTGATTCGAGGGCATGATCTTCTCACACTGGTCACAGAGATCGAGCGATTAGACTTTTTCTTTTAGGGTTTCCCAAGGTCACAGATCTCTGCGAATGACCTACAAACCGCAGCCTTCGGTCAAATTAAGCCAGATTTGTGTGCCAGAATCATGGATAATTTGACATTTCGTATAAGCCTTATCCAGAGAACCCGCGGTGGGCATTTGAAAGATCTTATATCTTCCATGCATGAAGGCATCGATAGCCCTTTCAAAGCATTGAAAAATGTCGATGATATCTCACACACACTTTGATTTATTTAAATTAAAAGATAGAAAGCGCTTTCTTAAAGCCCAGGTCCTAATATGGAGCCTTGCGGTACCCCTACTGTGCTCGGGAAGATTGAGGACCTTGTGGAGTTGGCGCTCACTACGAAATTTCTGTTGGTCAGGTATGATTGCATAAGGAAATTGGTGTTCAGGTCTACAGTGGGAATGTGGTGAAGCTTATAGAGAAGCCCTTTTTTTTTGACCGACCGCTAGCGAAGTCGAGACAGTCATCTGAATGATGCGCTATGCCATGCATAATGAAATTAATCTAGCTTCAAAATAATGCCAGAATTGATTTGCAGTTGCACTTGTTTCCCTTGTCTTGGTACCCAGTATATATGTTGGGTTAGGTAGGCGAGCTGCTAGTGCATTACCAGCACACTTAGACCACATTGGTCCAATGTGATGCCCATAATTAGACTACTACCACAGATTGACTACTTCAGTGATAGTGCCGTTAATTAGATCCCAACTGCAAATGGTGACTGGACCATATTTGAAAACCAGATAAAAGCGTATTAACTTTGCTTTCACTGGGATTCGAACCGGGGACCGGCACTCTACCAACTGCGCCATCCAGTCGTTGGCAGCAGTGGTTTGCTAATACCTTCCCGACTGAGCTTGTAAAAAAGTCCTTCTAACCATACGGTGTCACCTACCCACCTAGTTGGGTGAACTGCAAATTTCACGAATTTCAATTGGGACTTATTTTTCAGTTCTACATCCGTGCCAGGTTGTGATTACGCTAGAATTGAAGCTCGACGACCATAGACAACGCCGTGAGGTCGCTAATTGGGTGCCGGCTTAGCGGCTATGCCAACAACCACAATTGCTGTTCTTGGACAAACATAAGCCGTAAGTGTTCGCCCAATGCATCAATGCATCCACAAAGGCTGACCGTGTCGGCCGGAATCATTAGGTTTTATTTCTTTCGAAATAAAGAACTAGATACTGTTACCGTCAATGGGCTCAGGTGTACAGGTTTCTAACCGATTTTCTGTGACCAGAGAGCGACTACAAGACGGTGCTACTCGCCTACGACGCTCGAAATGGCGGAGGAGAAATTTCGCGACTGGCGAGTGTTCATCCATTGACCACAGCGATCATGCGACTTCATGCGACACCTCTCGATTATTTTGTCTGACGCCACGAGAATTCCTTCGGCGTTGCAACAGCTTTGTACGAGTTCGAGCCCAACCAGATCCTATTGCCCGAATAACGTCGAACATATTGGATGAGGTCATCCAAAATCTTACCGACAGCTTGAAGCACTGCCAGCGAAGTCAGTGAAGTCATCTGAACGATGTGCTATTCCAATCATTATGGAATTAATATAGATTCAAAATAAAGGCAGATTTAATGTTGTACTTGAATTTGTAGTTCCTGTCTGGTCACCCTGCATGTAATATCATTGATGAAAATTTGGGTACTAACCCGTGGCTACGATGCGCGTGTTGCGCCAGTTTTTCGGTCGTCCTTCTGTTCAACTGAGTGATAGAATCGAATAGACCAAAGATTAGCCCTCACCCGTAAATTAATGGAACACAGGATCTAAAACCTCGCGGCTGTTCACGAGAGTGTGCAGGAGAAGCTGTGACAGTCCATTTCGAGCTGCGCACAATGAGTTGACCTTTCGAAGAGTTCTGTCGGGCGCTTATTTCCCTGTCAGAAATTACAAGTAAGTAAGTATTGCTCAGTAACACAATGGAGTGTGTCTGCTGTTCGTATGTGCGGCAGTCAGCCACCTCAACCTAAGGATTGCTCAGACGGGACTAAACGACCTTGTAACGTTGTACATAAGGATCGTCAGACTTACCGACGAGGACGGCAAAGGGGTATACCGTATGAAAATGGGACGACACTCAGTTAGTCTTGGATGACAGCCAGAATGCTTATTCTAAGCGGCCTAGGACAATGTGACAATAAAACGAAACAAAATACAGTGGTGTTCATTTCTATGCACGCTGTCATGTGTGAACTGACACTGGCGCCCAACAAGATCACCTTGTGGATCGTGAGCTTTTTCCTTCTCTCGCTGACAAGTCTCCTACATCGAATCATCGTTGCCCTGTAGACTTCTAGGTTGCCTGCGTGTGTGCTGCATACAATCGTTACACCCAGCAACCCTCGATCCTCCGCGTTTACGTTTGCAGGCGACTTATGCTTTTTGGGAGACTCCCTGGCAAACAGCGACCAATGGTCATGTATCTAACGTCAAACCGTGGCGTCTTTCTTCGACTTCGAGTATCTCCCTCTTCATACAACAACGACTAGGTCCGATACGATGACGGTTCCTCAAAAAGTTCGGACACCAAGAGATCTAGGCAAGTGTCTGACGATAATCGAAATGACATAAATCAGGCTGAGGGTTGGCAGATGACGGCAGCCCTTCCATTTAAACAGCTTCACAGACTCCCATTTGTTCCGTCTAATCTGCAGATGAGATCCTAAGAGACACATCAGGCAAAAGGACATCCCGTGACTCGGTAGACCTTAAAGTCAGTTCATCTTTCACATGGACTTGAAATTATTGGCAAGGCGTGGTCCTCGGAATAAAGCAAAAAAGTCGGCGAGGCACTCGGTTTTTACCAAATTCGAACCCAGGACTCCTCCACATCTGCAGAAGGCTTCACAAGGACACACAAGCTTATCTCTCCTCTTGCTCTACGACTCCACACCAAGATGCCCCAAATTCACCCGAACCCCGGTCAGTACAAGTTTGAGGACCATCCAGCGCGCGTATAGTGTGACACATCCACAGAGCATCCCAAGGATGCCCGGTCTACATCTTGATTAAGCCATCCGGGCCGATGGTCCAGGTTCAGGTCCCAGTCCCGGTCGAGGTTCTCCCAAATCAGTTCGATCAGACCCACACCTCCGAGTCTGATAAGGAAAATAAACAGAAAATACAGTTTCACCTCAAAAGTGTCAACGATAAGATCGCATACCATCCCAACAAGAACGACGCTTACTGCTTTCCCTCTCGGTCGTCCACTTTAATGACCAGCCAACCGAGCGACCGATCAACCGACGCATCAAGATGCCTTCATTGCCCACAATGTCTGGCACAACGGAATGCACCGCATGGCCGAGGACTGGCCGATCTTGAGATGCGATGTCTGGCTCACCACGCCACGCCGTGGGCAGTCTGGACGATTGATGACTTCATAAAAATGGTAATGCTCGCCTGATGGATGTGCAAAAGTGAAAGCAGGTAATAAAAAGTCACAGATCCCCCGATCGACAAGGGTGCTAACTGTCACCTCTAATTGATCATTAAATCAGGCCTCGTTTTGCCGTGTGCCGTGTGAGTTGAGTCGTTAAAACTAGAACATTTCAATTTGTTACCAGGCCGTTAGCTGGAATTTATTCCGATATCGACCCGAAAGCGAGAGGCCACCATTCACGATGAACCGTTGCGCCATTAAAACAGGGGCAACAGCGACGACAGTGACGACCAATTAATGCGGCGGCGGCTAAGCGCGATTACCCAACGCTGGCGGCGCGGCGGTTGCTGGCTGGCCGCCTTGATGACTTCGCGCGATAGCCTTTCTGCGGCGAATTTCGCTCGGAAACCCATCCTGCGATGGTGGCGGTGGCGGCTGTCTCCAGCTATCCGGTTGGCCAGAAAACCAGCACGCAGCGGCGTTTAAAATGTAAACACACGTCCATCCGAAGGTGCAAGCTGCCACAGTCAGCGTCTGCGTCAGCGTCGGCGTCACCATCACCATCAGCTACAGATTTTATCCGAATGCAAATAATTTGTGGAAAATATCAAAGTGTCCTCCCCTCCCACGAACTTTTGGCTGGTGGATGGTGGCTGCTGCTGGTACTCACCGTTTGGCACACACAATCGGTCGTGGGTTCGATTACACACCGAAAAACACGACAGCCGTGAGCCGTGATCAATTAGTCGACTGCGAGATAAATCTTCACCGCATGAGAAAGTTGCGTAAGGCCCTCGCAGGCGATCGGGCCTCACACTTGGTGTGAATGCGCACGCCGGCCGCATGGAGCGCATGGAGCGGAATCACCTTCGGCGGTATGCGATGTCTCCTACAGACTAATTTGCATATCCGATGAATGCATTCCGAATGCCGGGGATATCCTCCCCCGTGCTGCTGCAGGTGCCTACCTGCCTAACTGCCTAACTGCCTACCTGTGCTGCTGCTGCTGTTGGTAGCCACCCCGTTGCGACAACCGAGCGACGAGACGGCCACGCCAACGTGTGCGCGTGCGCGTGCGCACTCACGTTCGAGTTCACATTCGCATTCGGCTACGGCTACGGCGACGGCTTCGGATTCCCGTTCGCGATCGCTTCCATCCATCCGCTCGACATCGAGATGCCATGCCAACCGAAAGGCCATAGCGAATTAATTTTACAGCGAATTTCAGTCTGCCCGCTGTAAATAATATTTTTATGGGCCGCTTCTGCTGCTGTCGTCGATGGCGATGATGGTGACGATGACGATGGCGATGGAGATGGCGTTGACGATGGAAATGGCGTTGACGATGGCGATGGTGCTCGGCGCTCGGCGCTCGGCGATCGCGTCTGTTTCATCATTGTCATCACAAGAGCCAATAGGCCATGAGCAGTGAGCACCCAGTTATCGGCGACATGTGGGTTCCATTCGACGCTCACGGCAGCGCGGCTCGTTCCGCGGAGGAGTGGTGACAGAAGCCGCCAGCCTGCAGCCGCACGCTCACGGGCCAGCGAATGGATAAGCGCAGTTAGTCGCATGATTTACGGCAGCCTCCCTCTCAGGGCATTTGTAAATTTTCACTTATCCACTAATTAAATCATTATCGGCCGCTTGCTTATGCGCATATCTCGGACTAATTGCTGTTCAGTCGCCAGAGAACATGGAACGTACATTTGCGCGAACACGGCACGGAGCTGTGCGCCGCACGAGTTAAGTGGCCGCGTCGAAGGGAGCTCGTGGGCGGGGTGAGAAATACCGTGGCATTGTGCGGGCGTGCAACTAGGAAGCCATGATTACGAGACTGGATGTGCGCCATTGAAGTCGGTGTGATTGGACAATCGGAATAGAAGCCGCAGACCCGGCGATCAGGGGCAATTAATCAAAGGTATTGATCGAGCCAACCACGATCGCAGAGCCCGCTGATTGACAGCCCTTGTTGGAGGGGACGGAGCTGTGAGATCAGCGCCGATCACATTATCGGTCGTGAGTGCATTTGTTTTTCTGCAGATCGATTTTGATCGTGGCGGGGGAGAGATTTTGCGATCCGTGATTCTCGGTTCTCGGGGGTTCTCGGTATCCGCTGGTGGTGTAAATGGCGCAGCCTTTCCCTCGGCGATCGATGGTCGTGATCGATGATCGCATATCGATCGTAAGTGCATTGGTGGATGTTTATCGAATGCAGGCCAGGCGATCCATTAATCATGCACGCTGGTGTTTTGTATCTGCACATGCGCCTTCATGGCATCCAGGGAAGGCTGCTTGTGCTGACATGAGGCCGCGATCCTGATGACTAGAGGACTGGTTTAGAGAGGATCTGGAGAGGTGATCGATGGGGGGGTGGGGGAAGACTGTTGCTGATGGTTAAAGGTATCTCTTAAGACCAAAAAAGTCCTTAAACCTTGGCTTAAGATCGACGTGATCTTGAATATTTGTCAATTTTCTTGATCGCTTAAATGGGACCAGGGGATGAGACAAGGGCATGAGAGGAATGTAGCTACCATGGCATCCTGACTTCAAACATAAAATGGGTCTTTCAACCAGAAAACGACCACAATGTGCACACTGCTCAATGTCAAAATGTGTCTGCTTTTAAATGCTCGCTCGCAGCTCAAAACGCCTCCACAGTCACCCGAAATCAACCCCATTGAACATTTGTGGGCTGAGCTTGAAAAAAATATTCTAAATCGAGCTATCAGCAGCAAAGCTTCTCTTAAAGAAGCTCTACAACGAGAATGGGAACTTTTACGCCCAGATTTTTGCAAGAAACTTGTCGGGAGTATGTCAAAACGACTAAGAGCCGTTATTGATGCTAAGGGTGGTGCAACTAGATACTGATGTGCAACTCACCTACTTTATTTTATGTATTTTTTCATATTTTTATTTTTGTGCGAATAATTTTGTGTTACGTTTAATTGAAGTCAGTTTGTTTATTTTCGTTTTTGCCTACTTGGATTTATTAATATTTGATTTTTTTTGTACTAATTTTTAATCTTTTACTAATTCTAATTTTTTGTAATAATATTGAATTAATTTCACGACTAAGCTAGTGGAATTTACCTTATTTCGTTAAATGAAGTCGTGTGCGAATAATTTTGTGAGGATGTGTATATAGAAAAAAAAAAACAGAAAAAATGTCCTGTGTCCACTTTGGACTTCCAAGCCAAACCATCCAACCGATATACCTCGTTATCCGGTTTCATTTAAAAGGCAGTAATGAGAAGATCTTTTTGGACCACTAAGACAATGCATTGGGCACATTCGGTCCATTCATGAAGTTGTGTTTCGACTCGAAGGTCAATCACGTAATTTTTCACGTCCCTAATTATATGTTGCTTGCCAGACATGTACCGCCGAAAATTCTTTATGTTTAACGAACCGAAAAAAAACTCAAAATATTGTAAATCCGATTACATTAAGATCAAGAGGTTAAAAAATAAACAAAATATGTATTCTTTTCTGCAAATAAACAAAAGATCCTTCATTTTTAAGCGTAGTACCACGCGTCGGGGATACCTACACTAGCTCGATAACTCGAACAAATTATTTGGCGTCACCTTTGATAAGTCGAATTTTGAAGGGGAATTCCCAAATTCTGCATTTTCTACAAGTTTTTTTTTATAAGGAATCGCTTTCGGGTCACTGCGTTTGTATGTTCATCTTACCTAGTGTGCTTTTGGTGAATATTCTGAGCGAAGGGAAAGGGATAAAATTCCTATGATTTTCAGAACTGAACTCCCAAACGAAATAAATGAGGGAGAATTCAACTGAAAATGGAACTTGTAGCTTGAAAAAATAAAAGATTTTCTACAAGATGGATGGCGATATTTTTTGGATTTACTTTGGAGTTTCCTACAAATGAAGATATTTTCGAGATATTTAGATGTGAACCCGAATATTCTCAGCTCGACAATACAGACGACAGTGGAAGTGATGAAATAGGGAAAGACTAGGCGATAATTGAGGATGATTTGATTCAACCACCTACAAGCGAGTTGGTTGCAAATTGATTATTCATTTTGCGATGATTTTGTGTACTTATATAATATATTGATGGCGCGACAGTCCGAGGCGGACCTAGGCCTAGCTCCTCAGCAACCTCTTGTGTTGTGCGTGCTATTATTATTCCACGAGTGGAAGGGACCTACAGTTTTATGCCGACTCCGGACGGCGAAGTTGAGAAGCTTTTACTAGACAGGAATACTCTTTGAACATTTTCAATGACTCGAAAGAGGTGGAACCGTGAATTATCAAAGGTGGTGAATTCGGGCATCGAACCTGGCAACCTCTGCGTAGGAGTCGACGCACTTACCCACTATGCCACGGAAACCACAATGGTACTTACAATGGTTTAAATTCCATTGAAGATTTATTTAAAAAACAAAATAAATAGTACGCTCTTCAGTCATGTGTAACAGACTGTTTTAAATTATAATTATGTTTCTCTACGTTTTATGTGTTATGTCGCAGATAAATAAATTCAGTACGTTTTCGATTAACACAACTGTCGATGCACGCAACTTCTTGATCTTCGCAACAGCTAAATTTAATTTTTTATCAATATTGACTCAGTAATCGCAACATTTCATGTAGGCAGAACCTCGAAAATTGTAACTACCCCAGTTTCTATTAGATGCGATAATCGAGAATGTACTGTGTTTATATCAAATTTGTATTTAACTTGATAACTCGAAGTCTTGATAACTTGAATTTTTTTTTGTGGCAACTGGTGGTTCTGTTTGTCGACGAGTTCGACTATGTTTATCAATGAGAAAAAAGGAGCGTTGCTTTCGAGAAATACCATGATTATCAAAATAAAACGAATATTTTATTTTGGCGTACCCAATAACGCCATTTCTTTTTAAAAACATAGTTTATGCACTAAGTACGCAAAACTGACTCGTTTCTTTTTATAAACATCCATTCCTGCAAGCCAAACACGAACTGTAGATTGTGACCTGCGAGAAAAACCCGCATGTTTGCATTGAACAATTGCGGCACCGCGCTTAACGCGTGACTCATGTGTACACCGGGCATTATCATGCAGCTTTCGACCCCATAAAGCAGGACATGCTTTTGCGTTTGCTCTACAGTTTTGTAGAGCATCATTTTGGTGCTTCAACTGATGATGTTGGTTCTTAGCTGTTTCGACAAACTGAAGTAACACCGAATGCCATGGGCGATTTTACGTCGGATCTCTACTGGGATGTCGTTCGTGGACTAGGCTTGTGAAGTTCACGAAAGAACTAGTTCAAAAAACAGTCCTTACTAATGAGGTTAGGTCATTTAGTAGTTCAATAGTTCAACAAACTCAGCTCAGTGTGTTACATGTATTCAAAGGAATAACTGAACTCGATTGAACTAAACTGAACTAAATCGAATGCTTTGCTTTGTGCATCAGGATCGGAGTTGGTTTGGTTTAACCATCACAGCACAGGCACATCGAGCATCCTCGCGTTGTCGGTGGTGTATATGAAGAAATTTTTAAAAATAAGTGTGCACGAATGTGTGTGCATTAGGGTTGGGTAGTTCCGGACCTGTATTCAACAAGTTTCATTTCGCATACATAGTTAACATATGCGTACATGCATGTATGGAGTTCATCAATGAGCGACCGTTGTCATTCTCAAATGTGTAGGTACATTGGTTCTTTCATCATATCCACGCATACACCATACATACAACATGTCCCATGGAACTACCTAACCTTACTTAATTATTTGTAATTACAATTTTTTTATTTTTAACGGTAATATGACCGGACGCCGTGGCGTAGTGGGTAAGTGCGTCTACTCCTGCACAGAGGGTGCCAGGTTCGATACCCGAATTTACTCAAAGAGAATTCCTGTCTAGAAAGAGCTTCTCAACTTCGCCGTTCGGAGTCGGCATTAAACTGTAGGTCCCTTCCACTCGTGAAAGAACAATCGCACGCACAACACGAGATGTTGCTGAGGAGCTAGGCCCAGGTCCGCCTCTTACTGTCGCGCCAACCATATTATATTATAATATGACGACAAACCTTTGAAAATCGCACAAAACTCAATTTATTTATTTCCTTCATCAACAAGATTAGGTTAATAGATTACTAGAATAATAAGTAGGTACAATTAAACAAAATTTCAATATAATTAGGTTTTTGTAAAGTCTAGCAAATCAATATAAGAAATGTTAACATTTCATAATTTTGAATTCCAATTATAATGTTTTTCAAGCACTCTCGCACACAATTCCCTGAGCAGTGGATTAGGCTAACAGCACTAGAGGTGGGCCACTCACCACAAGTGTTTTATCTCGTGGATAAGAAAACGTGTTTCAGGGTAACGACATTACTGGCCTATAATGAACTAAATGAACTACAAAAACGAACTAGTTCACTAAACCATTTTGAAATGAATAGAGCGCTGTCTGGTCTGAACTAAAATGCACAAGCCTAGTTGGGGCGTGGACCCAAGGTACGCAAATTTCTTTACTACCTCCATTGTTGCTGCCGGTCATTATGGTTTGTCCCAGATGGTGTGCTATGGAACTGTCTTGATAACAACATTATTCGATTACTGTAGAGGTTAATGCTGTAAGCTATTTCAACGGCATTAGCCACGGAACAAGTTTCAGTCAAAGATTGGGTTAGGATTTGGAAGGGGAGCGTGATAGTTGAACATCACTTTCACTCGGAGGCATTAGAGTCCAATGTGAATCCCTTCATTTGTGGACTACACTTTCTGTCAACCTATCCTGCCACGTGATGGCTTCAAATACCCTGAGCTCTTTACGAATCTTAGAATCTTTACAATCTTTACAATCCGATGTATCTGCATTCACTAAGTCCGGAGTCTCTGTGAAGAATCTTTGGCTCAGCTAAGCTGCACATTTCGATGAGCACACTCATCGTGTTGAACGCCAGAAGCTTCCTTGTTTTGCCATTGTTAAGCTCTGGCCACGGTGATTGTTGTGTAACAGTCGTTTTTGCGAGCCAAGACAAGTTGGCTTCTTTTCTTATTGTTTCGCTTATGATCCGGTATAAAGCACTGATCGGTGGTTGCAGTGGTGTCTCCGCTTCACTGATATCCATTTCAGACCCTTGTTTTGCCAATTCATTCGTTCCCTGCCATTGAGCTCTGGCCCAGCAGAGTTTGACCCTGTGATGACTGATGGACTTTAGTGAGTCGCGGTAGTTCATAACAGACATTAATCTCATTTTACAGGATCCTATTGACTTCAGAGCAGCCTGGCAGTCAACAAAGATGGTGATATCTGATGGTGGAATATCGGTTCCTTGTATGCTTTCTCTGTTGCCAGAATCTGTGCTTGGAAGACACTGCTCGTATCAGGTAGTCTAAATGTTTTCCGTTTGTACCGGGTGTCCGATTAGAATTCGGCTCCAGTACCTGTGTCCATTTCTGATCCGTCGGCAATCTCGTGGTCGTTGATAACAGCATTCGAAAGACCATTGTCTCTGTCGGGGAATAGAATTGGTAAATTAGAGTCATAATATGTTCCAACCGAAGGAAAGCGCAAGGTTTCGTTAAATTTCTCAAAACCTACCAAATTTCGCCAAAAATGTTTGGGGTAAAGGAACCTAGTTACAATCCCCGTATAATCATCCGTCCGTGAGAGGTTGTCAATCCGAACAAGCCTACAGCGTGAACTTCAGTTTATTTTGGTCTCTTTGTATTTGCTGGTGTTCTCACACTATTGTCTCCTGTCAATTGACAGCTGCTTTGGCGGCCATTTAAAAATTGGCAGCGAGTGACATTTGATTTGGCGAGCACTTATAAATTGAGAGCTGACGACATTTTGAAACACGACCTATAGTAGTTTCAGTAAAAGGTTATCTTATCCTAGCGGTTTCAGTTCGGTGATAAGATAGCATCAGACTCAAAATTACCAATCCATGCAAAATTCTGATGGACACTCTCTTTAGTGACCTAGAATACCAATCAGTCATCAGTTTGCTTGTTTCACTGAGCTCTGGAATTCTGTTGCTGCATGCCTCACCTCGTTCAGCCGCCAATCCATCAAACATTCGTCAGGGATGTACAATTCCAGACGTATTCTGATGCATCTTCTGGAACGGTCTGGGACCAATCCGACGACCAACCGCTGCAAGCATCGCATGGCGTTCCACTAAAAAATACCAGCCAATCGTGGCATCCTTGACAGCTTCTACTGCAGCTCCATCGCACAGAATAAACATTTTGAAACGTACTGCGTTTCAGATAGAACAACGCAACCAGGAACTAATCGATCATGTCGGTTGACTGTTTTTCTCGATCGCATTTCTGGTTCATTATCAAGCTCGGAAAATTCTTGTAAATTCAAATTCACACCACGGTAGCGTTCGCTTTCACGCCCACCCAGTCACGATCTTCGATCGATCTTATCTGCCAACTGCATCAAAATTCATCGATTAAGCATGTGCATTTCATTTGACAACTATCGATCACGAATTCCTATGACGGCTGCCCACAGGCTTTCACGCCCCGTCCATTACTCATGTCCATGTCCACCTTCAGTGCAGTTCCCGTTCCCGTTCCCGTGGCATTCATCATCGATCTTATCATCCGCACTTCGCGTCCGCGTCCAAGGCCCCTTGACTGTGTGAAAAGCGAACTACACCCTTGTAAACTTAACAACCACTTAAGTAACATCCCTGGTAAATATCCTCCTCCTCCCCCTCCCCCTCGGCACCCGATGGTCTATGCATCTAATCTCCTCGATGGTGTCTTGTTTATTTTCCAATCAATTTGTCAACACGAGAGAGGCAGGCGTTGAAATTGCTTTCCGCCCTCCTGCCGCTGCTCCGTGGCTGGCCAGCGCGGGATCCGTAATCGGTTCAGTGGACAGACGCACTGTCAGCGGCGAGTGTGGCAATTATTGGCAAGTTTGCTTTTGTGCGCGTTCATCCTTTTAAGGTGTGTCAACACGAATGCAAAATTTTTAACCAAGAGTTGTGATATCGAAGCAGACAGCTTTATGACAGCAGTTTTGACACGAGTGACAGCAAGCCGGCTGAAACTCGTTGTGACAGGCCGAACAGTTTTTTGGGGCTGATCGGCGATTGCTGAAAATTATCCAATCACGGCTGCTATCGCATGTCGATTGCCTGTCGGATTATGACAGCGCCTGTCACTGCTGTCACTCTTTGACAGGGAACATTACATTTTTGCAAGTAAAATTAAACAAACAGCGGGGCCTACATATTTCGCAAATCTGATCACGTTTCAGTCGGGTGCATGGGCCTTGTGACAGTTGCCTGTCAAATGGCTGACAGCTCGTGTAGTGTCACATTTGCTCGTCTTCTGTGGCCGCCCGTAACTTATTTCATATATTTATATTATATATTTTCTTTCTTTCCCTTTCCTGCGATGTGATCTTCAGGTCAGCGAGTGAGCTGTCAAAAAAAAAACACAAAATTCTGTTTATCGTGGCGGCTACTGCCAAACTTACAGACTCTGTGATCGAGACGTCTGGTTCTAGGCCGTCGATGATGGTTTTCCCCACTCTTAGACAACAGTCCCAGAATGGTGATATAGATCTGACAGTTTCAGTGACATTTGACATGACACCTCAATCTCTCAGTGACAGTTGAAATCTTCACCAACAATTGATGAACTGCCCGATAATGTCGCCATTTAGACATAAACTCTACAGATCTGTCATCTCGACCTGTCACATTACATAGGGTGCATCAAAAATCGCATCCCATCAACATAAGTTTATCTCTCACGGTTGCCCGCCTAGTCTTCCTTGTTCCTTCAACGGCCAGACCGCAAGCGCCCTTTGCATCGCCCTGCCGTGGACATCGTCACGGTTAACAAGGCACTTAGGTTGCGGTCTCTGGCTTCACTTTGTTTCTTATTTACATTTTTCGTGAGCACACTCTGCGTCCGCAGCCACAAAATACAAAACAACAACGAAAAAAAAAAAAGCCCCACATAACCCAGAAACTCGCTCAAACCGTGCGTCGTCGTCGTCGTCGTTCACATCGTTCTCTCGCCAACATGCAGGGCCAAGAGCTGTCGGAGCCCCGCTTGACAGCTGTAATTGAGCGCGAATTATCACCTCAATGTCTGACCACCTACGGCTATTATATGCGCCATGTCAATGTTTATCAACTTGTCTAATAAATAATTTTTATTATGTGTGCCTTTGGTTTGCCTTCCTCTGCGCTCTGGTTGGGCGGCCGATACTCGAGAGACTGTGTCAGCGCGATTTCGACCGATAAATTGCGCGCGAGCGCATGCGAGCTTAGCGGGAGGGGATTGCCGACGAATTGACAGGCGAATCGAAATGGGGCGGTGGTGGTGGTGGTGTGCGCAATCGAACGAGGGGTGGTGACGACGCTTGCGCGCCGTGCTAAACAATGGGAGACGACAATTATTGAAATATGCACTCATGAAGTTGTTACTAATGCGAACAAAACTAATTGATAGTCATTGTCGCTTGGGCAGGGTGGTGTGAGAGATTTGCTTGGCGGGTTTGGTTTGTTTGAAAGTTTGCTGTCGTGCGGAGAGAATTGAGTGAATGCGATGACATTGGACTGGGTTCAGGAACTCTTAAGAATCTCACGGTTTCTTAAGACCTTCATGGATTTCGCAACGAATTGTGTGTATTTGATGGTACAGTGGTGGTCCTGTGTAACGAATGATATAAGGTCCAGGTGTGTTCGTTGAATCGAAAAATTGGACGAATATGTAATCTACTCATAACATTCATATGTTTATTTCATTTATTGATAACCTTAACAGAAATCTCGAAGCGCCAAGCGATGCATTGCATCTCTCTCTCTCTCTCTCACTTCAAGGCAAAGAAGTAAAGCAGAAATACACAATACAGTGGACTCTCCCTAAGTCGAAACTCTCTCTTAAGGCTTCGTCACATAGAATACTTTATGCCTGAAACACAATGGTGCGTTTGCGCTGGCGTCGGCTTTCAACACACACGATTCAATGGCCAAGCACAAAAAACAGCGTCGACCTGCGTCAGTGAATAATGAGAGAGATTGAGAGGATCGCAATATCCGTCGATCCATCGCACGTCATTATTCCACATGTTGGATATTTTTTGACAGAGGGGTGCGCTGTGAGAGAGATTTTCTCCCAGATTGAGAGTTTTCTTCCAAATTGAGAGTATTTTGTATCAACTGTCATTTAAGAAACAAAACAGCTGATTAAAAACAATTTAACGACAAAAGTCATTTCAAATGAGTGTATGCACAGAGGCGGCAATATTTTCCATCTAGTAGATGAGAGAGAGAACAGCTGATAAATTGAGTATTTCTTTCAACGCAGTGCGTCATCGCAACATGAAGTCGACTGGCGCAGCGCACTATTGTGTTTCAGCCATTACTTGCGTAGCGTCAGAACATACGTACACGCTGAAGTATCTGACGCAAGGGGATGTCAGAATGAATACTTCAACGCACAGCTGATTTCATTTGACAGTTTCAAGTTTGAATTGAAAAATTCAATTTGTTTTGCTTATTTATGCACAATTATAAACATTCATTTATATTTTTATCATTTTTGAACATTGCTTAGACGTGAAGCAACTTCCAAACTTAAACATAAAATTCGAATTCTCTTGAAATGTCACAATGTGAGGATTGTCAACGCTGAAGGAGAGAGAAAAGTTAAAACTTGAGTAACTATATCCGTCGTGGGGCGCAGTGGCGTAGTTGGTAAGTGCCTCGACTCCTACGCAGAGGGTGCCAGGTTCGATACCCGAATTTACCACCTTTCATAATTCACGGCTCCACCTCTTTCGAGTCACTGACAATGCTCAAAAAGTATTCCTGTCTAGAAAAAGCTTCTCAAGTTCGCCGTTCGGAGTCAGTATTAAACTGTAGGTCCCTTCCACGCATGAAAGCAAAAAATAGCACGCACAACACGAGTGGTTGCTGAGAAGCTAGGCCCAGGTCCGCCTCGGACTGTAGCGCCACCCATATTATTATTATTAACTATATCCGTCGCGTGAGCGTCAGCCTTAGGATATGTGTCACCTCCCATAAGAACACATGTATTTTATGTATCTGTCAAAGCATGTAAAGTATTGGAGCCTTAACTCGAACCTTTTTGCCATATTTTACATATATTTCCCTCAATTTTCCACACAAAAATCTCTCTCTAAGTCAAACTCCCTCCGACTCGATCAAATTTTGGTATCCCGTGACATTTCGACTTAGGGGGAGTCCACTGTATATACCACGAACAACAAATCTTTGGGTTAATTTTTCAAAACGAAATGGTTGACGAGAGTACCTATCTATTCTCCCTGTAGACTTCTTAGGACAAATGTATTTTTATTCCGTAGCCTTGGCCTTCTTACTTATGGAAATGGGTCTCTCACGTTGGGTAATAAACCAGTTGTACAAAGCCTGTTCCATTTTTGAATAAATATTCACCTTTATTTTACGAACGTCGGCGAAAATATCCACTATGTGGTTCCCTCAGATTTTTGAGAAGCCTTCCTCCATTTTTCTTAACGGTACAAAATTATCGACTTGGGAATTTAAAACTTATTGCAAACGGCCTTAAGCGATGCTCCCTTATTTCACTCGTCAATCATTTTTACCCTACCTTCCACCGAAAGACGTTTTCGAGTTAAAGATTCGAGAGGGCTTGTCTTAGGGCCTACCTTCGCGTTTATAAAAATCCAGAGACAATTTCCTGGTGAAGTTGATTCGAAGTCATACTGCTGGAGGGATGAACTCGTCCAATAACTTGATCTCAGGGGCTTACTGTCCCAATCCAGAATACCACGAAAGGGTACGGCACAAGGGCTTCGTCCCCCCTGAAGCCTTTCTCCATTTAGACAAGAACGGACTGTTACAAAATATAAATGCGGTTCCGCTCATCTTCCACATAGCCCTAGTGTATGGGCGACTCAACCAAGCCCGTTTCGTCCCACAACGAGCTGAGGAAGTCCTTCACCGGTTCAGTATGGCGGGATAAACAGCATGTTGCAACGCAGCACTGGAAATTCTGGTGGCTTGGGAGCGAAGCCACTTCCTCGTCAAACCCCTTAGATCCGTGGTAGAAAGGGTAGTGCGGATGCCCGAGTGAGAGCAGGCGGTCACTGTCTTGAAGCGAATTAGATGCAAGTCTAGTAGCAGCGACTTATAGACGACCTACTTAGTTTAGTGTAGTTTACGATGGATTTTAAGATGAACATGCAAAAAAAAAAGTATACACGAGCGCAAACCAGTGTGTATCACGTAATTGAGTATGCATTTGTATATATTATAATATTAACGCATATTTCTTTATATGTAGTTTAGCATAAGTTAGTTTAAGTTATTTTTTTTTTATAATTTCATTTTTATTTTATTTCTCAGGACGACTTATACTAGACAAAAATGACGTAAAAATCTATCTTAATATCTAACAATTCATGAACTTAATTCTATCTTACTGACCCTTCGCGGGTACTCTAAAATATTCTAATCTAACTTACTATTTGCCTTTAAGCATCTAAAGTATTGTTTTTTTTTTTGTCCTTAGGACAGACTTTATTGCTTAGGGCATACTGGCCAAGAAAACTAAGAAAAACTTGGCGCTCTATACATTATTATTATTACCTAACCTAAATCTAAATCTAAACCCTATTACCTATTCAAAAATACTTAATCTAACTTATCTATGTCCGTTATTCTACGGACGTGTACAAGTTAAAGACAAATATACCGATTTGGAATAGCAACGACACATACGCCGGATGCTCAACGATTCCAAGAAAATCATTCTCCCTCCAATAAACAATCATCTCACTTGACAACCAATGGACCACCAGATCCATCAAGAACGTTTCGCAGAAATACTTCCGGCAGCAGCTAAACAAAAAGAATCATCATTTTGCTGATGCAGCAAAACGGACCAATGACGGCAGGGCATTAGGGTTAGCTTATAAAAATTGTTAGTCAGTTGATAATGAACGTTGAATAAAGTAAGAGGCCTCAAAATAAAAAAATATTTTTTTATTTTAATCGAACAAACTAAAGTTTAACTTACACAAGGGCGTGTATGTTATGTATATGCGTAACATATATAATCCACACGGCCTTGTGCACCTCTTTTTTTTTTCTAATCTACCTTACAACTAGGTAAGTGGGCCGTTATACCAACTAAACGATTAATATCATATAGGCAGGGGCGGTTTAAGTTATTTTTAAGGTAGTTTATAAGTTAGTATTGGAGTACACCTGATGCTTGTCATATTGCGTCTGGCCCCAATTTCCAGACGTAATCCAAGACGCACTGTCTAGGCGCTTGGGAACTAACCTTATCAGTAGTTCTTAAAAGTTTGGCAATGTTCACGCGATCACCTGGTTGTGCTTGCCTTGACTTTTGGCAAGCGTGATTGGAAACATAGAATAGAGAACAGTGAAGTCCGCGATCTACACTCAAAGGTGACTGTTGTGTATTATAAGTTTTAAGTATATAAGTTTTAAACAAACAGTTCTGTAATTGAGTTTTTTTTTCAAATTGCTCTTAATATTAAGTTGTACAGCGAAAGTATTTTTTTTTTTTAAACTTGTGGATTTTATGTTGAAGTCGAAAGACAGAGGATAAGATTAAGTTTAGCTTAGAGTGCCTGCCGAGAGCCAGTCTAACTGACTGACTGAATGATGAATCTTAAGAAATAAAAATGAAAAAAAATTTACTAGGTGGTGTGCATGATCTGCAATTGAATAAGAAGGCAAGCTATGGCAAATAAGAGTAAAGTATTTAAGTTTTAGCAGCACCAGCGAGTTTCGATACACACTACATTTTCATCGATTTTAAAGCCGAGTACACCTGCATTCAACCGCAAGGATCAATTTGAAGCGATGGCCGCAACCGTCATTGACGCGGTTGTGTCGCACCACGCCAACAAATACACAGAGGCGTACAGAGCCGGTCTCAAGGTCAATGAGGACAAAACAAAATATTTGCTGTGGTCTAAGAAACGCTCCCTCACACCCCACCTGGGATAAACCATAATGAGTTTGTCTACCTTGGGGCAAATGTCAACTCCACCAACGACACCCTTGGCATTTACATCGGTTAGTCGAAACAAGTGATACATCCTCAGGCGAAGGACGAAAATCATACTCTACAAAACTCCTAGTCTGCCAGTCCTACAACATACATCTAGGAGCCGAAAGCTGGATGATAAGGCAGCAGAACTGAGGTGACTCTTTGTGCCTTGGAATGAAAAATTCTAATGTCGGAAATGTGATCCAGCGAGGAAGGTGAGTGGAGCAGAAGACACAACCGCTAACTCTACGAGCTGTATCAAGATTTGCGTGTAGTCCGGAAGGCAAAAATCCGCCTACTGCACCGGCTTGGCCACATCGAAGGCATGAACACCAGTAAAGAGTGTCTTCGAATCACATCATCCTGGTTCTGAGGAGGAGAAGAAGGTCGAACCTCTGGTGTAACGACCAATTAAACACGAAAGCCAGACAGCTTGGTCTTGATAACTACAAGCCGCCTAGCCAGAACCGTCAGCAATTGCTAAGTCTCAGACCGTTCATAGGTCGTTTTCCTGATAAGTTAGTTAGTTGTGTAGTGGTTACTGAACCGACTTAAGAAGTAGTTGTCTCGTTTCAAAACCACTTCAATCATCAAATTTTTGTCTGACAGGCCCTCGGCCACACACACCACTGAGGCATAAGGTTCAACAATCATCGTGTTCATCCAGCATACTAACCACCTTCACTAAATGAGTCTGCTTCCCATGGAATGGCTTTTCCGTCTCGGCCATTTGAAAAGGAGAACATTCCCACAATCTCAGACTATCTTGCGATACAATGTAAAGTCCGAACAGGATTTCGATAAAGTTTGTCCTCAGAAACCTCCTCGGACCGACAAGATACACCAGCCTTTAAAACGAACTCCATCATCCAATTGAAACCCCATCAAGTTCAAGTAGATCTCAATGACTTCCCATCGATTGCATCCACACAGCCAATTCGTCCCACAATTGGTCGTCATGCAGTCATCAGCCAACCCGACGCCCTTCTCACACGGTCATCACCTGGCATCCTCAGTTCAAATCAAACCCATCATCGGCCGTGTTTGCACGTACCATGGCCATGTTGCTGGCCCCTACGCCATCCTCAGTCAGCCCACATTCAAATCCCGAACACGGTTAATTAGACGCCCAATTTCCAGGCAATTACAAGCCAATCGTCTCTCTTCCTCTCCAGCCGCTCTGACGCACACTCGAACGCGTTCAGTGATTAATTAACTGTCATCGACTGAGGAACACAAAAAATCAACAAGAACGAAAAACGAGGACAACCCGCCCAATCAGGAAAGGAAATCCCAGATCCATTGTTCCCGCGCCAACAATCGGAACCACTCAATAATCTCATCATCCTGTCATTGATTGCAATCGTCCCGAACCAGATAAGATCACGGGACGCGTCCATTGTGCCCCGCCGGTGCACCTATTCAAATATGTTGCACTATTTGACAATGACGATCGGCTCGGCTCGTTGGCTCGTTGGCTCGATGGCTCGCCAACCGAACCGAACACGGTGTGTGCGTGTTTGTTTATCCGGTACTTCCCCCACACAGGGTTTCCTCTTCCATCCGTCCGTCCGACCGTGTGTACACAAGGGTATCTGATTTCCAAACATCCCACTTTGCCTGATACCGATTTCGGGTTGAACGATTTCTCTGACTGTGCTGAGAGAGAGAGAGCAGGCGTGTGTGCAACTAGGGCGCTCCCAGGAAATAAGGTCTCAGCACCGCACCGACACCGGCAGCGGCAACGGCGGCGAGTGGAAACGTGAAACCTGTGTGCACCTATTCATCTGACATTCAATCT
Organism: Eristalis intricaria; assembly: GCA_964034865.1. NCBI lineage: Eukaryota > Metazoa > Arthropoda > Insecta > Diptera > Syrphidae > Eristalis > Eristalis intricaria. The sequence continues at coordinate 58,026,911 of OZ035877.1, read as the reverse complement.
TCTCCTGCAATTGTTCGGGCTTTCAGCTCGTCGTTGTCGCTGCCGATGGTGGAACATGGATTTAGGTGATTCGACAGAGATACAATAGGACGGGCGGCTCCTATGTCGTTCATTGTCTGCCCCTCGTGATGTCATTAAGCTTCGCATCGAACGGTTGCCTACATACCTGCGTTTTTCTCTTTTTCAATTTGAATTCATTTTTTTTTTTTTTTGCGTTTTGTTTTCCGCCTAGGAACCCTAGGAGACTGACTGAGTTCTTGTTCGATTGACAAACGGACAGTTTCCAGATAAATCCAGCAGCGGAACTCAATTAATGCAAATTGTTGCCATAAATTACTGGTGAGGGAAGGTGAGAGAGTGTGCCTTGTGCTGTTTTACTGTGGTGTGGTGTGGTGTCTGTCATGTGGCATGTCGCCTTGTCTCATTGTGTGTGATCTCATGTGTAAATGGGCCTCTTGGCCATCGACAGCGCATGGCCAACCGAGTGACCAACCGCGCAAAACCGACTGTGGGCAGCGAAACGAGTTGTCATAAATTAAATTTCTGTCAAATCGTAGAAACATCTATTTTCGGACAGATTTATAGATAACCACTCAGCTGGAGATTGAGATATTTATTCTTATTTCTCTCTGTTCTCCCTTCTTCCTCTCTCTCTCTCTCCGTCTCCCTTTGAGAGAATACGCTACACACCTGGGCGCTTGCGCGCTGCTGGACTTCTCTGCCGCCGCCGTCGCGCCGAAACGCTGCTCCATAATTAAGCCATCACATCGCCTCACCACACCACGCCACGCTACGCTACGCCTCGCATGGTTCTCGAGAGCGAGGGAATGACATTTAATTTCTGATTTTTGATTTTTGCGAGAAGAATGGATGTGTTGTGCCTCGAGTGACAACCGAGTCTGGGTCCGGAATCAACTGAAAACTAGTCACAGTCAGCAGCGTGGTGTCTGCAATTGAATCTAATGAAGAGGAGATGTTTACTCTCGTCTATCCCCACACGAACACACACGCCCGGTCTGCTGCTGGTGGCATTTGGGAAGCCAGTCTTCTGGCACCGTCTGAAATACGACCAATAAAGCTGTCAGCGAATAAAGTCATTAGGCGCTAATTAATACACGGCCCGGCCCGATTGCACCGTCATCGTCAGAGACTCTTCGTGGGGACTGTGCGACTGGCCCAGCGATTTGCATCTTAATCCTGTGTCAATGACGAATTGTCTGGATTCAATGAACTTTGTTGTGACTGGCCGCTGTCCATCTGGGCAGTTGGAGGAAACGTGGACAATGTTTCCTTAATTGGACACGTTTATTGTGAAATGAACGATGGAGCGGGAGGCGGCCAGCAGCAGCACGGTGCGGCGCCGATGGCGAAACGCTGGGCGAGTGCCAAATGTTATTAACCCGGAGTGACCCTGGTCGGACCCTGGTGGTGGGAATTTCTCTCTCGTGGGGAAATCAAATGCATGTCAGTGCGATTCGATTTGTTTCTCCATGCGGCCGTATCGGTGTCAATCTGAGCGGTCTATGGTCGTGGCTGACGGGGAGTCGAGATTGAAGCGCGATTGGGACGAGTGACGGATGACTTGGTGACAAGTGGCAAGCGCTTAAGGTGGCTCTCTTAAGGTGTTGAAAAATTGACCATTTCAGCGACAAACTGCGACGGTGGCATTTGTGAATGGCTCGGGTGAGATGGATTCGCCTCGCGAGTCGAAATGAAGGCATTGCGCAACTTGGAGAAACACGTTATCCGTGCTGGAAGGTAGCGGAAAGGTTGGAATCCAAACTAGACGCATGCCGTCGGGAAGATCGATTAATTTATTAGCGGTTCATGGCCACGGAAAATTACGGTGACCAACTTCCCAGGAAAGAAGTTAAGAGTTTATGATAGGCACATGGAACGTCTAACCGCTCAAGGATGTAGAGCTGGTTGAGAAATCTTCTTTCCACGAAGCAATGGCCATCTAGAAGTCTGGACTTCTCGGACGGATGGAAACTCTTCCTGTCGGAAGTTGCACCTCAAATCTCTGCACAGGCTCGAGGGGGGATAGCCACACGTCAACGTTGGCTCTAGTGCAGGTGTATACACAAAATCTAGAGCCAAAGTATGCAGCTTTCCTGGATGAAGTTGATGCTGCCCTTGATAGGGTAACTGAGATGGATTCCTGTATCCAAATGGGTGACTTCAATGCTCAAGTGGGTGTGGGTGTGATGACATGGGAAGGTGTGATTGGGAGGAATGGTGATACCCATCAGAACGCAAACGGAGAAAAGTTTTTGCTGTGCCAAATGTTGTGCCAATTTCCACACTAAAGCAGCCATAAATGCATGTGGTACCGTCATGCCACATACATCAGCTTTGTTTTTTTGCAAGCGTATATATTTGAGGTGCACAAAAAAACGATCATCGGCGCTTAATGATTCATCATAAAATCTTGGCAGCACCGACGACATTTGTGACATTTGCTAAGCAGTCGTGGAAGGTGATGCTTGATCTTCGATGGTCACAATCTTCGTTGTGTGACTGTGTAGCGTGACCATCAATTTAAAAGCAAAAAAACTTAATAATTATAAAATATAAAAAATGTTCATCAAAGGAAATAATCGTTTACGAAGCCAAAACGGAATATATAGCTGAGACACTCTGAGTATACCAAAAATTGCATACTTATGGATGCCAACAAAATTAAAAATGATCTAATACATCAACCACACCAGCAAATGTAAGCCACATACAGCAACCTAAACAATGAATGAATGAATTCAGGAATGAACACACAGAAATTAATGATTGGAAGCATTGTTTTTATCCGCGCTTATTTCCTAAGCGGCGATAGATATGATGAGTAAGTTAAGCGGATATAGGACTCGTTGTTAGTGTATTTTACATGCAAATTTAAATTTAGGCGTATATACGCTTGCAAAAAAACGCAGCTATCGTTGATAGATCTCCTTGTAGTATCCTGGTGTTTGAAAGGGATGGTTTGTGACTTTCGTGTGATGCGAGTGGCTGAACCGTCAACTCACATGGGGTTTTGGACGCTGTACCTCACAGATAAACTACCCTTTTCATGGGTGTCACTGAAGACGAGATTAGACGAGAAAGCACGAATTCACCACACTGATTCACAGACACTGGTTCCTCAGGAGCAGGATCGTAAGGACGCTGATAGGACTACAGGCGCGTGAGTAGGAGCCATTCCCAAGGAAGTGCCTAATGGCGTGAAGTCATATGATGGTTAAAGATGGGCGACCAACACCTTCATAGATTGCCTTCAAGGGTCTTAAGGTCTTCAAACTATAAATGGGTATGCTATCGCCCATCATCGGCCGTGTTTGCACGTACCATGGCCATGTTGCAGGCCCCTACGCCATCCTCAGTCCATCACATTCAGCCAGCCCACATTCAAATCCCGAACACGGTTAATTAGACGACCAATTTCCAGGCAATTACAACCTGGAATTATCGCTCATGTCTAGAAGAGGCAAAAAGTAGAAAACCATCGACCAATATCCAAGCTGCCATCGATTCCGAAATAATTTGAAAGTAGTGTAAAAGTGTGTTTAACGTGAATAAACGGCCAATTATTGGCAAACTTCACGGTGGGCCTACTCACAATAGCAGAGTCAAATTAAGCGTTGACCACCGCGGAAAAGGAGGTTGGAAGTCTAACGGCACCAACTATACTTTCCGAGGCCTGCTATCACCCATGGTACCAGAATATAGCCACTGGTCAGGCTTTCAACCGTGAGGTCACTTGTAGGTAAGTGCCTTAACACTCAAGGCCTAGCAACCTTTTAGATGACGCACTTCGAATCAGTTAGTCGAGGAAGTGACCAATGGTCGAATTGCACAACACACAACACAAGACAACACAATTTTGCCCGGAAATCCCAACAAGGTCAGACCGAGGCATGATTCAAGGATTTGACTCATCCTGTGTAGATCAACACTCAACACCCAATCGTCGATTTCAAGGCCGTCATTTACAAGTTTTTCCTGCAAAACTCGTCAGGATGGCGGTGAAGAATTCTCAAAGTGGATAGCAAACTCACCATCGCGTGCTCTTCGTTGATTGATAGGCCTTAAGACATCTGCAACAGAGCCAGTCTCTTCGCATTGTCTTGACTCCTCAGTCTCGCATGTAATTCGATTATGTTGACAACCATTTTCTCGTGATGAGCGGGACGTACTTGCGCACCAGTTTTGTGGTTTTCTTACCGGTTGTCGCGGTATAACCACCGCAAATCTCATTTCAAGTCATTTGCTTTGTTCAATTGAATTGGATTAAGTTCCAGTGGATATAGATTCGATATCAATTTCAATTTCATAATTAGCTTCTGGTTCTGTTAAAAAGTGCGCACACAATAACCCGCACTAAACCTTGCAACAGTAAAGTTCTAGGCTGACCTGGGCCTAAGCTCTGTAGCAACCAATCATGTTGTACGAGTGGATGAGACTTCTAGTTTTATGCCGACTCCGAGTGATGAAGTGATGAGAGACGCTTATTGTAGACAGGAATACTCTGTTTGCATTGTCAGTGACTCGAAAGAGGTGGAGCAGGGAATTATAAGAGTTGGTGCATTCGGGGTGTCAGCACATCAACACCCACAGGGGTGGTGACCAACCGTTCCAAAAAACCTGCTATCCACATGCAAACCCAATGGAATCACAATGGTTGGTGTCATTACTGGACACGACATGCTGGAAGATCACACGAATGATTTCTTTAGAAATTGCATATATGAAGAGAAACTCGGGGTCATCTTTGTGTACTTTCTGTAGCTGTCTGATGCGAGTTTGAACGTCATGTCAGCACTAGAGAAAAATGCAAAAGTGTTGCTATTTCCTTGTATTTTACAAATACTCTTACACAAACCATGGATCCACCACGCAATGACGGCCGATTCGTGGATTTTAGTGGGAAATTGCTGCAGATTCGTGAATTTAGAGGGAAAAATGGCGGCAGATTGCTGAACTTGCTCAACGGCCCATGTACGATCTCATGTATGTTGTTCGGAGGGTGTTAAAATATTGACTCGTATTTTTAAGAGGATTTTCTCATGGACTTTCGTGAGTAAAAATGTATTGCTATGCCCATTTAACTGGACCTATTTGACCTAAAATGTATTCTTAAGTGTATATACAGCCTATTCATAAACTATACCTGACAAATTAACTCAAAAAATGAAGTCCGCTTTATACGCTAAGTCATCAATTCTGAAATACTCATGAATTTAATTGCTTAGAGTACCCGCTTAGGGTCAGTAAGTTAGAATAAGTAAGTAACACTGTTCGACCAACTAGTTTTAAGCATTTTTGTCTAGTATATAAGTTGTCATGAAGTAAAAAATAAAAATGAATTAAAATGAATGAATTCAATTTAAACAATTTGATAAGAGCAATGGCAAGATATTGAAACTATTACTAATGTATAAAAATGGTTGTCAAAACTTCTTATTTGTGATTAACGCTTTAATAATATTTTTATTATTAGTTACCTAAACGCGTGAATGTTTTTGGCGCTACAGTCCGGGGTGGATCTGGGCCTCAACCAACAAGCCTCTCCAGCAGCACGGTCTCTGGCTAGCTGTCTCCAGTGTCGCACGCCAAGTTGGTTGAGGTCCTTCTCCACCTGGGTGCGCCACCTTAAACGCGGGCGTCCTCTGTTGCGTTGTCCCACGGGTTCGGAGTCGAAGACTCTCCGGGCCGGAGCTGAGTTGTCCATACGCTCTACATGGCCTAACCATCTTAGGCGTTGGATCCGAAGACGCCTGACTTAGCTCATGTCGCTGTACAGCCCGTACAGTTCGTGGTTGAATCTTCTCCTCCAGAAACCGTCAACGCAAACAGGACCAAAGATCGCACGCAGAACTTTTCTCTCGAAAATACCAAGGACTTCCTCATCCGCTTTTGAGATTGTCCATGCCTCCGCGCCGTACAGCAGGACTGGGATGATCAAGGTCTTGAATAAAGTCAGCTTGGTCCTTCGAGAGATGGCTCTACAACTCAATTGCCTCTTGAGCCTATAGAAACAGCGGTTGGCAAGAGTTACTCTGCGTTTGATCTCGGTACTGATGTTGTTTGTACTGTTTACTGCGGAGCCGAGGTAGACGAAGTCCTTGACTACCTCGAAGTTATAGCTGCCCATTGTGACGCTCTGTCCAAGACGTCGAAGTTGTGTGTCCTTTCTTAATGACAGCATATACTTCGTTTTGCCCTCATTGACCGCTAGACCCATTTTAGCCGCCTCCGCCTCAATGCCAGCAAACGCCTCATTGACGGCTCGCTGTGTTCTGTCAATCACGTCAATGTCATCCGCGTACCAGACTTCTGGAAGATCGTGCCTCTAGTGTTGGCGTGTGAGTCTTGAACGATCTTCTCCAGGATGATGTTAAAGAAATCACATGACAGCGCGTCGACTTGTCTAAAACCTTATTTGACATTGAAGGTCCCAGTGAGTTCCTTACCGGCCTTGATGTAGTTGTAGGCAATGTTCAGGAGACATATCCCTCTATAGCTGGCGCAGTCAAAGGGGTCTCCTTTCTTATGGATCGGGCAAACGATACTGAGATTCCACTCGTCGGGCATGCTCTCCTCCGACCATATCTTACAGATGAGCTGGTGCATACGCCCAACCAGATCATCTCCAGCTGCCTTAAAGATTTCAGCGGACAGTCCGTCCGCACCGGCAGCTTTGTTAGACTTCAGTCTTGATATTGCTATCTTGACCTCGTCTAAGTCGGGGGGGCGGAATTCTCGTCGATCATCGTCCATATTGAGTGGAACATTCTGCCTGACAGCGGTATTGGTGTCATCATCGCCGTTTAGCAGTCTGCAGAAGTGGTTCTTCCAAATTCTCAGTATCGACTGCGACTCTACTACTAGTTGTCCATTCTCGTCCCGGGAGGCTTCTATTCGAACCTTATATCCACTGGATAACTGTTTCACCCTCTGGTAAGACTTTCGGACATAGTTCCTGCCGTTGCACCTCTCCATCTCCTCGATCGCGCGCTTCTCGTGCTCTTTCTTCTTTCTCCTGAGAAGCCGGGTCTCATCCCTTCGTCTCTGTTCGTAGAGCTCACGAACAGCTCTCGTCGTTCCTTGCAGCGTTGCTTTGTAGGCTTCCAGCTTCGCTGCATGTGCCAGCCTACACTCGTTGTCAAACCATGGGTTTTTTCTAGGTGGTGCCGTAAGACCCAGCACATCAGTGGCAGCATCTTTGACAACGCCTCCAATCTTCTTCGATTGTTTGCGCAGGTGACGACGAACTTAGAGAGAGATTCCGGGAAACTCGATCAAAGCAGTCCGTTGCGATCGTAGCTCTCCGACGTCAAACCGTGGTGTCCTTTCTCGACTCCGTTGATCTCTTGATATCCGAGTTCTTACCTTGGCTACAACAAGGAAATGGTGCGAGTCGATGTTGGCTCCTCGGAACGTTCGGACATCAAAAATGCTGGAGGAGTGTCTGACGTCGATCGCAATGTGGTCAATCTGGTTGACGGTTGATTGATCAGGGGACCGCCAGGTCCCTTTATGAATGTTGAGGTGTGGGAACTGCGTGCTAGCTACAGAGAGATTACGTCCCGTGACAAAGTCCACCAGCCTGAGTCCGTTATCGGATGTAGTGTCATGCAGGCTGTGTTTCCCGATGACTTTGGCAAAGATGTCTTCCTTACCCAGCTTTGCATTGAAATCTCCTAGAACGATCTTGGTGTCGAAGCTGGGGCACTGATCGTAGGTCCTTTCTAGGAGATCATAGAAGTCATCCTTGCTGTTGTCATCTTTGTCCTCTGCGCCCCGGGGCGTGGGCGCAAATCAGGCTGATGTTCCCGAATTTAGCATTGATGCGGATTGTTATGCGGCGTTCGCTTTTACAGATAAAGCTTAAGACTTTTTGCCTAAGTGTGCCTCGAACAACAAATCCACATCCAAATAAGCGCCTCTCCCTGTTGCAATCACCGTAGTAGATGTCGCAGTTTTTCATTCTCTTCTTGCCCGGCCCATTCCGCCGCACTTCCTGGATTGCGGTGATGTCTGCTTTGTAGCAGTCCAGGGCCTCCGCGAGTTCTTCGGCTGCACGTGGTCTGTTAAGGGACCTAACATTCCACGTGCAGAACCGAAAATCGTTGTCCTTGTAACGTTTTCCGTCCGTATCCGAGGCAGTTGGTTGTCTCTGAACCATAATATTTTTACGTGGTGAGGGAGTTAACCCCACGCACAACCCCCAACTGGGAGGCCAGGCCCTATTCTTTAACCTTCGGGCGGAGGGTCCGGGTTTATCCGGAGTCGGTAACCTCGCTGAGGCTGTGAGCGCCGCCGTTGTCCCAAAAACTATAGGGATCTTCCGCCGCCATCTCAATTCCAAGGCCCCGACCTGGCCTTGAAAAAAAACCTTCTAGACCTGTGCTCCGAAAATGTCGAGGTAGCTCTAGAAGGACTGCGCACCAGGTAACTCCGTCTGACTGGAGTTTCGGAGTTCGGAGTTTCGGCCAGACAGTTTCCAGCTCCTCCGCCGCCATCCATAATGAGAGACGAGCCCTGGTACAGGCACACTCTCCCCCCCCCCCTCTCTCGTCTGCAGCCGCCAACGACGTCCCACGGGGGTTGGTTACCCCACCTTCGATCGAAGGTGCTCGGCTCCCAGATTTCACCACGTGGAGGTGAGAGTAGGAGTTCGCTGATAGAGGCTAAGTGCAGACGCTTGTGCCAGCATGAGACGCCATATCAGCGCTTGAAATCCTTAACCCTCCGCCACATATATTACAGTGGTAAGGCAATCGAAGAGACAGGGAGAAGGAGATATCCTGCGATATGCGAATGCTCCTAGTTCGGTGCCTTCTTCCAGAGTGACAGAATTCCTGATTAACACCCCTATTCTCGTTATAATGTGGTCACAACGCACGAATGTCAGTGAGGCGAAAATTATGATGCCTACCTTGTGAGGTTTCAGCTAATTGGTATTCTGGCGAAAAACTCACAAGAAAACACACAAGAATAGTCACCATGGTGAGGTGAATTCGTTGCCATGTCAAAAATTGTTTTTTTTTTTTGACAGTTATTATATTCGCGCTTTTTTTTCTTAGTGAGCGGTCTACTAATACTTGATTTTGGAAAACTAATATCTACAAAATAATGGCAGAACGTAGCGAACAAGATAATATTGTGTATATTAACGAAATATGTATAAATGTTTATTAATAATGAATATATATACTCGATGCTTTAACAGACATCTGAAACGAGATTTCAGAACACCATAAGCTCGTTCAAACCCATTCCTGGCTTTTATGTGAACTTGATTGAATGCAAGCTCGTTTTGGGAAGAAGGAGTATCCACTTGGGTCATTACCAAGGTTCTAATGGATATCCAGAATCACCCAAAATCCACTTGAACTGCCGGCTGTTATGACTTTGAATAAGCTGCATTCGGACTGACGATGTTGTCCAAATGCCGGAATCATGGCCTGATCCAGGGAATTTCGCGTTTAAATGCAGAAACTTCAGATTTTGATCACAAACTTACACACAAGGATATAAAAATAATAAAATAAATTTTCAATAATAATTAATAATTTTTCCTTCTGTGTGACAGTTCTTTTGTTGCTATTTTTCCTTGTGATGTGCTCATGAGAACATCACAATTTTGACGGTTCTTGTGATGCTTACAAGCTGTGAGGTTTTGTTACGAATACGAAAACCTCACAATTTGTGACTCACCATGCTCTTGTGAGGTAGTTGTTACTTAAAACACATCACTAAGGTTTGCCAGAATAGGGGTGCAAGTCTGTTGCCCGGTCTTATCTGCGTGGAATATACCCGAATTCGAACTCAACGAGAGGGCGCAATATAATTTGTTTACTTCGGGATCTTCGCACTCTTGATTACTTACATGTGTCCTAAACTGTGTTTCGTTTTGCCACAAAGGTTGCATCCCCTTAACCTGCACGCTGTCTTGGTAGGTGTCAGCTTCCAGTAAATGTCCATATCTCTATTTTAGGTTATCTCTGGTCAGCACTGTTGCGATTTTCCAAGATTTTCCTAAACATTGCACAAAAAACCGGTTTGAAACATTTGAACTATGATACTATAATAATAATAATATGAATGGCGCTACAGCCCGTAGAGGGGCCAGGGCCTAGCTTCTCAGCAACCACTCGTGTTGTGCGTGCTATTGTTCTCTCACGAGTGGAAAGGACCTACAGTTTAATGCCGACTCCAAACGGCGTAGTTGAGAAGGTTTTTCTAGACAGGAAATACTCTTTGAGCATTGTCAGTGACTCGAAAGGGGTGGAGCCGTAAAATATGAGAAGTGGTAAATTCGGGTATCGAACCTGGCACCCTCTGCGTAGGAGTCGACGTACTAACCCACTACGCCACGACGATCCACTACCATTTGAACTGCAAAGAGAAGCTCAATGTATAGGCACTAGATGGAGGAGAACTATCGATAGTCCCCGCCATCGATAATAATCGATAGTTTGTGCAAGACTATCGGTAATTATCGATAGTTTCTTTTTCACTAAAAAATGTCCTTAGTTTCTTGTAAAAGTTGTTAATGTTTTAGCCACTTTTGTTCTAGCACTCTTCTCGATTCAAATTGTTTTCATAAAATAGTACGAACCATTTTCATATTTTTTCTTTTTTTTTTTTTGATTTATTAAAAAAATTAAATTTTTTTTGGTCGAATTCATCTAAAAAGGCGGTATTTTCGGCTTTAAATGAACTTAGCTGGGAAATATAACTCACTACTGCCATTTTTAAGCCAAAGGCAGAGCTTTTAAAGTTTCAATAAACTTACATGTTAACACTTACAAAAGTATAACCGGCCTAGAGGCGGTTGTAGGCATTAGTGGGTTATGGAGTTTGGAAGGCACAGTCATTTGAAACATTGAATTATTTAAAATCAGTGCCAACCCGAAAGTCTTACAAACCGAGTTGACCCGGGTTAAAATAGAAACAGACCGAGTTGTAACCCGGGTTGACGAACTCGGTTTGATGATCACATTTGAGCTAGTGGTGTGCCAACCCGAAAGTCTTAAAAACCGAGTTGACCCGGGTTAAAATAGAAACAGACCGAGTTGTAACCCGGGTTGACGAACTCGGTTTGATGATCACATTTGAGCTAGTGGTGTGCCAACCCGAAAGTCTTAAAAACCGAGTTGACCCGGGTTAAAATAGAAACAGACCGAGTTGTAACCCGGGTTGACGAACTCGGTTTGATGATCAACCGAAAGCAAAACATATGGAATAGGGCAAGTCGAGTTGTCTGTGTCTAATTCGATTTGCGGTTGGTTTCGGTTCGGCATCATATTGTTACATAAGTGATGACCACCCCTAGAGGCGTAACTCTGAAACTCGCCCCCACACCGATGCAAGTAGGAGTTGTTGTACTCTCGGAGGTGTATACTTTTTGATTACTCGCGTGAAACTCGAAATTTTCTTAGATTGTCTACAAAAGCGCTGCGTTTTTGTGTTCAGTGGAAAAACGCCAATGAAAGCGATGGAACACACGAGTAGGGCAGGACATCAGCCCACAGTTGAATACTGTGCAAATAGTATAATATTAGGAAGCCCATAAGGTACAAAGTACAGCATACGTTTAACCAAAAGTAGGATTTATATGAGTGTCCCTTGTCAAATTACGATTAAAAATCCCTCCAAATCTTTAAGAAATACCGAGATAATTTATAATGGCACCAACAAATATAACATGGAGGAATAAGATTGGTCTGATGTTTGTTTTAGATATGATAAGACAGGAAGACTATGACAGACTTAGAAAAATGCCAGCACAAGCGGCAAAAGTGGATATATGTTTCAGATCCTCGTCCGAGCGGCTGACGCAGTAGTCTATTTATCCCAAAGGAGAGATTCTGTACATTTGGACATCATCTGGAAGAGGCCGCAACAGTTGCACGCAATGCATTAAGACACAGTGAAAACAAGAGTGGGCCAAGGATGGACCCTTGAGGAACTCTTCTAAGAGTAGGTAGGAAGTAAGAAAGGTTGTCCTTTACCAACACAGATTTCATAGGGGTACGATTTTATCAATTAACCCACGGCTGCAGCAAAATGATGCAACCTAGGGAGCTTCTTACAAACAAGTGTGTGGTTAACTGTGCCAAATGCCTTTGAGAAGTCCAAAAGTACGAGAAAAGTAACTCTATCCTCATCTAGAGTCATTCTGCAATTAGAAGGAGAAGAAGCATATTGTCTAAAGAGGGTGATAGGTAAGCATTTGGGTTTAGCATTCTGGTGGCTATAAGACTGTCAAAAAACTGCAACACTTTGGTGATTGCGGAACGATGTTCGCTATACGAATCGGTTCGAGTTTAACAACTGACTAGATCACCGAGCGCGATCAGTGATCAATTTTCAATTTAATGACTTTGAAAACTTCATTATTTTACAAACCCTTCTTTCCACAGTCCCAGCGCCATCGTCAATTGCGCCGCCATGGTTTGTGTCATCACAAATCATGGAGATGTACTGCTGACACATCGCGCAGCAGTCCGACCGAGTGTGCAAACATTCACGTTGCGCCATCCCACAACTCCCACAACGCGTTCGCGCAATCAGTGGGAATTCATGAAAACCCATTAAATGATTTTATTGACCAATAATAGTTTGAAATTGGAAGCCCCCAAAGCACGAGAGTGGGCGGCACACTCTCCAAAATCATCCGTCAACGCCCCAACGCAAGCCTGCCTCAGCCCAAAAGCAGCGAAGCCTCCAAGTGTGTCCCACCCAAGACAACAAAGATCACCAGAATAACGATCGCCATCGCACGACGACGCTTGACTTCTCGATCGTCAAGATGTCAAGAAAGAAAATTTAAGACAAAAATTCCCAAAATTCCACCGAATCCAGCCGTGCACTTAGAAAGACACAAGCAAGCAGTGGGCCTCATCAGAAGTAGATCACCTCCCCGGGGAAGACAGTCACTAATCTCGATCGCACACACAGATACCTGCCACTCCAGACTCCAGGTGGCTGTCCAAAAGTGACGACAAGAAAATCACATTAGGCTCTGATTAAACAGGGAACGCTTGTGATTACGCTATCACGCTGCGACAGATAATGGGAATGACGAAGGAATGAATGAATGGCCACACGGCGATGGCGGCAGCGGCGGCGGCGGCGCACTGGCATCGGGCATCGTGCATGGGAGCGAGAGAGGTATGCACGCGATCACCGGCACCTAGGGAATAGGCAAAACAAAAGGCATCCGAGTGCGGGGTGGGGGGAAGCTGAACGATAAGACAGACACACCGAACCTAAAAGGGTGCTCCGTGTGCTCTACTTTTGTCTCACTTGACTGACGCGAGGGGTTTGGATTGTTTTTTTTTCATTTTTTCATTTTTTCTTCGTGCCTTGACGGTCGTCATTCCCACCACCAGCGCCAGATCGCACCGGCAAGGAGCACAAAGAGGTCGAGTTTGCCGTCCAGAACGTCGTCGAACGCTGGCGGGGAGCGGGGGAACCTTTCGAAAATCGAAAGAAAATCGATCGAACCGACTGACAGTTTAATAGGAGCCCTCTATTGGCTGTGGCCGCAGTCCGGAGCCGAGAATTATTGATGGCGCCAGGAGTCTTAGCCCGGCTTCGCCTGGGAAAGGGATCATAATTGCCAATACTTTCCATTCGTTTTTTTTTTGTCTTGTCTCTGGTTCTCTCCATGGTCCATGGGTAACCTATGGTCACGGACAAGGAGGCTGGGTCAACGTTTCGGTTTCCCACCGAACACGGCGCGGCGCACACCGGTCCGATCCAGGAGGAGAGGGCTATGCCGTGCGAGTAGAGAGTTTATGCGCTTTGAGGTGGACTGATAATTACAGTGGTGGTCGGGATCGGTTTTTGTGAAAGAGCTGTGAAGTGTGAAAGGCATTTAGGACAATAGCCGCTTTCGAGCGTTGGTGTGTCGGTCGGAGGAAAAAGGGGCACAGCTCGGTGTTGTTCAACTCGGCCCAAGACTAATTAGCTCTGTGGAATGTCTGTTGTGTGTGCGGCTGCTGCTTGTACCGGCCAGCGTCGACGTAGACGACGACGACGACGACGACGATGTATGATGTAGACTGGTGTCGATACGCTGATAGATACGGAGATAGTCTCTGAAAAGTATGCTAATTACTTTGTTAGCACCGCACACATATCATAAATTAGCCGCACAGTCGACGACGCCGCCGCCGTTGCCGCGCCGCGCCGCCGCGTTCCTTCCACTCTCGACAGCTCCACACCGATAGAGAGGGTGAGAAGTAAATCGTGTTCGATTTGTAAACGTCAAATTGGAGTTGAAAACATTATAAATGAGGCGCGAGATAGCGCGCAAAAAAAAGGAGACAAAAGCCCCCACACACAGGTGAATGGTGTTGCAGCAGTCGCAGCAGCAATGCAACTCTGACGGAGATTGAGAGATACAACGCATAGATATCGAGCTGATGATGAATCTGTTGAGTGTGATTTCTTTTATTTTTTTTTTGTGGCGGTAATTACTGCATTCCAGGACGCAACAATGGCGGTGTGCTGGTGGCGTAAGCCCCGAGTGACAAATGATGGAAACGACTCTGTCCACTGATCGGGTGGCACAATGGGTGCGGAAAGTCATGCATGCTGCAGGCAACAGTGACAGATTGTTTGTGTGCCAGGAAGTGTGTCTCCGGGAAATTCACTGCGGAAAGATTAAGTGATCACATGTGAGTTTCTCTCACCTCTCGAGTGACATATGGCCGAGTCGTGATTAGGTAGCTGATGACTTTGTTTGAGAGGTTCAAGCAATTTTCCGACGACCGCGACGACGGTGTGTTGTTTGGTTATCTTTTCAGAGAAACTACAAGGTGACGTTGGGTGATTTTAGTGAATCACCGTGTCCTCATTACTTTGTGCGAGAGGGGGCATGTGAAAGGTGGACAGACAAATGTTGACAGCAGTCGAAGAGACTGTTGCGGCGAGATGATTTGAATGGTGAGTGGTGAATGGCTGTTTACCGGTTAGACAAAACTCCAAGCGGTCTTCGAATCATTAAAGAAGAAAAAGTCTGTTGGAATCGACGGGATCTCCAACATTGTGCTAAGACACCTCCCCCTGGTTAATATGTACACAATCCTGTTTAACAATGCTCTGAACAATGCACATTTTCCGGAGCATTGGAAAACGGCTATTGTGCAACCCATGTCCAAGAGAGGAAAAGATTCTTCGAATCCTTGCGACCTCCGGTCAATTAGTCTCCTTCCGAACATCAGCAAGGTATTCGAGAAGGTGATCAATAGAACTCTGATCAACTGGACTAAGGACAAAAATATAATTCCGGATAACCAATTCGGTTTCAAAGCGGGGCATGACACTTTTCATGCCGCGTCGAAACTGGTGTCGGATATCCAATGGAACAAGAGCCAGAAACAATGTACGGGTGCCTGCTTGATTGACCTGGAGAAGGCCTTCGACACCGTATGGTTAGAAGGTCTTTTCTACAAGCTCAATCGGCTAGGCATAAGCAAACCACTGCTGTACCTACTGTGTAACATGCTTACCGGTAGACGGTTCGTAGTCAAGCATGGCAACGTGACCTCGACAGGTGTACTCCAAGTTAAAAATGGTCTCCAACAGGGTGCCGTTAATTCGCCGATCCTGTTCAACATTTACTTGAGCGATCTGTTAAGATCTCTTCCTCATGCAATTGCGTATGCCGATGACTTGATCGTGTACAGATCAGGCAAAAAGATCGAGGAAATCACTACTCTCACGAAGGGTGACTTCGATTCATTCATGAGAAATTGCGAAGACTGGAAGTTGAGTATTAACTTCCGGAAGTCGGAAACCATTCTGTTCAGGACGCCGTTGTATAAGGCCTCGGCGGATACGAAAAAGAATTGGCGAAAGTTCTCAATCGTTGGAAGACACGGGGAAGTACTGGCGCAAAGGACTGTAGTCAGATACGTCGGGATCTGGCTAGATCAGTATCTATATTTTAACAAACATGTAGATGCTGCTCTGGCCAGGGCCCGAGGAGCTTTTGCCCTTACAAAGAGACTCTTTTACAACAGCCAACTCGGTGCGAGGGTGAAGGTTATCTGCTACATGGCCCTCATCCGGCCAATGATCACCTATGGCTCTCCCGTGTGGTTCAACGTGAGTGCAAGCTTGATGGAAAAGATTCGGTTGTTTGAGAGGGCTTGTCTTAGGGCTTGCCTTCGCCTTTATCGAACTCCAGAGTCCCAGTACATAAAATTCTATTCCAATGAAGTTTTATACAACAGGGCAAACCTGATAAGAGTGGACAATTTCCTGGTGAAGTTGATTCGAGGTCACACTGCTAGAGCGATGAACTCGTCCAATAACTTGATCTCAGGGGCTTACTACCCCAATCCAGAATACCACGAAAAGGTACGCCACAGTGGCTTCGTTCCCCCAGAAGCATTTCTCCATCTAGATAAGCACAGTCTGATACAAGATGTAAATGCGGTGCCGCTCATCTACCACGTCGCCAGATCAACCGTGGATGGGCGACTCAACCACGATCGTTCTGTCGCACAACGAGCTGAGGAGGGTCTCCCCCGGTTCAGTACGGCGGTATCCAGGCGGGACATTCGGGAAGTTGCAATGCAGCACCAAAAGTTCTGGTGACTGGGAAGCCGTGGAACTCCCGCCTCGAATCCTTTAGACCCCGGTTAGAAAGGTTTTAGTTCAGACCTCCGCATGGGGAGCAGTCGGTTTGATGTCTTACAGTGTATTGAATGTAAATATTCATATTTATTAGATTGCAACCTATGGCCGACGTACTTAGAATAGGTTAGTATATTTTAAGGTAGAGTAAGTTGTAAATAAAAAAAAAAAAGAAAGAATGTATATGTGTATACATGACGATACATGTATACTTTTGTATAATAAGGATATATGCGTATAAACATGTGCATATGGGTATATACATGTATATATGCATACATACATAGCTTAAGTTAGTTATTAACTTTTATTTTAAGGTAGAATTTAAGTTAGCTTGTAAGTTTTTATACAAACCGTCCAGTAGTTAAGTTTTCAATTTGTAATGTGTTCCTTTTAAATTTCCATTTATATTTTATTCGTTAGGTTAGGTTGAAAGACATAGATAAAGATTAAGTTTAGCTTAGAGTGCCCGCCCAGGGCCAGCAAGTTAGAAATAAAAACATTGTTCATCTAACTAGTTTTGAGGAGTTTTGTCTAGTATGTAAGTTTATTATGAATTACATAATAAAAATGAATTAAAAAAAAAAAACCTTTTAACCGGGTCTTATTTAAGCAGATCTCCACATGCGCTTAAATAGTATTGCTGAGCATTAGGAGCTTTTCTGTGGGATTGGTCGAGTCGGTTCAGTTTTAAAACATCTTGGAAGATCTGTAATCAGCAAGGCCGAACTTGTTGTCAAACGGCTTACTAACTATCACGTATGGTCATGAAATTTGATGACCGAATGAATAAGGGAATACAAGCTGCCGAGAGTACGAGCAGCTCCTTCGTGCTGCTGTGGGAGTGCAAACTGAGATAGAGGAAGAAATACCGCAATACGCCTGCAATTGAGATGCAGCAAAAGAGTTTTGGATATCGATAAATAAGACTCGTTATCTCGTCGAAAAACGAAAGTCGTTTCACACCTGGTCTCAAAGATTCATTTTTTTTCGAAGGGTTTGTGGCAATCTTCGACAAGATGGCGAACGTTCGCACATAGAAGTGTACGATTTTTACTCAGTAAAACCACCTCCCTGAATTTATTAAGACTACAACTAAGTGAAGCACTTAACCAGTAGCTTGTATTTCATGATTTAGGTACTGATCGGCAGGTTACTCTCCAATGAATGTTCCTGGTAAAACCGCAACCATGCGCGGGTGTAGACTATCGCACGAGATCTAGGGGTCGAGCCCATTGGAGTCGGTGCAAGACACTAGTTTCCTCAAGGATTGGGCAAAACTGCAGAGTTTGTGTGCTCTTCTATACGGCGCTTATGTAGCTTTGCTTAAAAGCAAAGTTCTTAACTTCATCTTAGTAGTAGTAGTATGAGTGGCCCTACAGTTCGAGGCGGACCTAGGCCTAGCTTCTCAGCAACCACTCGTGTTGTGTGTGCTATAGTTCTTACACGAGTGGAAGGGACCTACAGTTTAATGCCGACTCCGAACGGCTAAGTCGAGAAGCTTTTTCTAGACAGGAATACTCTTTGAGTATTGTCAGTGACTCGAAAGAGGTGGAGCCGTGAATTATCAAAGGTTGTAAATTCGGGTATCGAACCTAACATCCTCTGCGTAGGAGTCGACGCACTTACCCACTACGCCACGGCGACCCAACTTAACTTCATCTTGGAGTGGTAATATTCCAAGATCTCTGTGGATATCATCGTTTCTGCATTAACGATAGTTCTAAACACCTTATTTTGAAAAGTCTGTATTATGTTCATTTAACTTGATTCGGTACAACTCCAAAGTTGTAAGCCATACGTCCAAAGAGGTCTTTGAATTTGCTTGTATACAAGCAGTTTGTTGTCAATACTTTGCTTGGAATGTTTACCAATAAGCCAGTACGTATCTTTATATTTCACGTCAAGTTCTGCACGTTTCTTCTTAACGTGTTCCTTTCACTTGATCACCCCGAGGTATTTCGCTTCATTGCCAAAAGGTATTTGGACACGATTTAGGAAGACTGGCTGATTATTGACGTGTCTATAAGTGAAATTAAGATGGACTGATTTTCTTTCATTAGGAACAATTCGCCAGAAGTTCATCCATTCGTGTATCTTATCTAGTGAACGTTGTAATTTTGCTGTGGACTCTTCAACCGTCTTGGGTGTTACCAAAATGACGGTGTCGTCAGCAAATGTGGCTAGAACAGTGTGTTCTTCTTGTGGTAAATCACTAGTATACAGTAAGTATAGCAGAGGGCCAAGAACATTCCCTTCCGGTACACCAGCATTTATATTTTTAAAAGCAGAGTATTCATAGAGAGATAGTTCGCTAAAATACTATACAGTTTCTCCGGTAGAGATCGGCATAGTTTATGTCTCAGGCCTTCATGCCAAACTTTCTCAAAGTCTTGAGAAACATCGAGAAATGTTGCTTAGCAAACGAGCTCATTTGATTAATTGAAAGCCCCAAACACGCAGCGACCAAATTTGAAAAAAAAAATACACAAACTCTTTGTTTTCTTTAATAGTTTAATATTTAATAAAATAAGTGTAGTTTGTAATTACATAGGTTTGTTTCATTTTAAGTTTTTTTTTGCTTTCCTTGTTTTTTAAATATATGTTAACAGTAAAAGAAACGAATAAACAAGTTCTAAAATTATGAAAACAATGGTTTTAGCTCATTTCATTTTGATTTAGTATTACTTTCATATAATTAGTTGTTTTTGTTTTGTTTTTTTTTTTAAATTAAATCTAAGTTCACTAGGAGAATCAGAAATATCAGAAAAATATTAATTTAATTTTTTATTTTATTAAATTTTTTCTTAAATTCTGTTTTGTTTTGACTATAAACGACAAGACGTAGGTTTTTTGCTTTTGTTTTATTATTTTTTTTTTGGAAAAAAAGTTTAAATATACTAATTAAATATTTTTTTTTTATTTCATAAAAATGTTTTTTTTTAATCAATTTTTTATTTTGTTGTTAATAAAATGGTTTTTTTTTGTTTTAGTTTTTAAAGCTTGTTTTAGTACGATCGGTTGTAGAAGTGTGGGTGTGTTGAGAATATTTTTTAACGAGAAAAAAAATGATTGAGGGGAAAGGAGAAGAAAAAAACAGAAACAGAAATAAAAGAGGTACATTTTTATAGCTAAGCTATCTGACAGTTGAAAACAAAAAATAACAAACACTAGGTTTCACTTCTACAAGCCGATACGTCGCAGTATGTTATGTATATAGAGAAAAAAGTGCGTGAAGTATAACAATTCAATTTGATATAATTTAATTAATTCATAAGTAATAATAATCAATGTAATGTATATAAGAAAAATATGCAGGAATTCAGTGGCTTTGCCCGCTTCAGACTAGGCCCGACATTTTATTTATCGATTTCTCATTTAATTATATAAACTCTATAGTAATAGTAGTAGTGGTAGTTAGAAGTAGTATAATTCTTTTAATTTTTTTGTTTTTCTCGTTTTGACTAAAAGTTTGCTTTAGCTTGGTTTCTTGGTATTTATTTTTTTTTTTTGTTGCTCTCTTGGAAATAATCTTGAGTTAGCTCTTGAAAGTTTTGGAAGTTTTGGTTTTTTATTATTTTTTTGCAATTTCTTTTACTCAGTATTGTGGTAATAATAGTAAAAATATTTGATACGCTTAGTGCTAACAATCTAAATGAGTTATTTTTTTCTCTAAATATATATATATATATAGATGTATATATATTTTTTGTATGTTCCTAGACTAAAATATGAATCATTATGATTTCGCATTTATAATTTTGGTGTTTTAGTTGAAATTTCCACTCTCTGCCTTACGGTTTCTTAAATATATGTATATATGGTTGTTGTTGTTTTTTTTTTTCATTTTTAATAACTACTGTTTTTGCCAAATGGCTTAGGTACTTAGGTAATAATTATATATTTAAATATATAATGTATATATAATTCCTTTTTCATTTTTTTTTGTTTGTTTTTTTTTGTTTCAAATATTCATAAAGTTTCTTGGTTTACATGGTGTGAACTTCTGTGTGAAGAAAATTCATTTTAATATAATTATTTTGAGAAAAAAAAACCCAAAAGAAAAGCCGCCAAACAAATCGCAGACGAACAAGAGAATACGCCGCGTTTGCGCTGATTTTCTTTTTTTGATTTAATTTTTCTTTAAATTTGAAGTCAAAATTCATGGTTTCTTTTTTCCTAGTATATGTATATATATATAAAGCATTGTACGTCTCATTAGCAACTAACAAGCACTCTCATAAGTAATTGGTTTATTTATTTTAAATATATATACTTTTGCGTGTTATTTTGTTTTTTTCTTTCCCTACATCTAGTTTTTCTTGGGAGATATATGTAAAAGTCAAAGATACATACTTTTTTTTGATAAAATTTTACTATTTTCTGTTTTTTTGTTTTTCATTTAAGACTACACTTGTATGGGGTTTCTCTTTGTTTTTTTTTCATTTGTCACAAAATATTGCCTTACAGTTTTGATCATTCTGTTTTTCTTGTTTGCTTTTGTATAATACATGATGAGTGGAAGAAACTTTTGAAAGTAAGTTTTTCTTTTCGTTTTTTTTTTTAAACAAGTCTTTACTCTAGGTAATGGAGGGGAATCTTTTAGTTTTTTTTTTGTTTTTCTTAAGGAGGATTGAGGAGAATGGGGGAAAGAGGATAGTAGTACGATAAAAATTGCACATATTTGATTGTTGAGTGAATATTGATTTTCAGTTCGATAGGAGGTTAGGAGCTATTTGATTTATTTATCTATTTACACACGAAATGAAGGAAAAAAAAGAGATCAAAATAAACGATTTTTATTTTATTTATTTAAAGGCAGGAAATTCCAAAGACTTCAGAGTGATTGCACGGCAAGCACAATTCATCGGTAAGTGGCTTGGAGGTCTGGTCTAACGTCTTCTCAACATTTTCAAAGACTCATGTCAGGATATCTTCAGATCAATGCCTACAATGGACCTACGGTCACCTAAGTGTGACTGCGTGTTGATGTTGGCAGACGACCGCTCAGTCTAAGATTAGTGGATAAGGAGGATGTAGTTGACAACCTATCCGATAGCGGACGCATGCTGGGAATTTTGTGATGAAGAGGAACGCCTCTGTAGCTCCCACACCTCAAAAAAATATGACCGATCAACCACATTGTTAATCAGATTGATCGACGTCAGAGCCCAGATAAACCTCCTAAATGGGGCACTCCAAGGGACTAAGAAAATGCGAACCAAATTGGAGGTGTCCCGATGTAAGTGGACCTCTTAATTAGGCCAAACATCATTCTGTCATCGATCGACGTCAGAACTCAGACAAACTGTGAAACCTCTTAAATGGCCCCATCCCCCCACTCCAAGGGACTAAGAAAATGCGAACCAAATTGGAGGTGTCCCGATGTAAGTGGACCTCTAAATTAGGCCAAACATCATTCTGTCATACGAGGGTGGTCCAATAAGTACTTAGTCTCACCGCCCGATAGCGCCACCATCGCATGAGACCATCTGTAGCACATTCCCGTAGAATGCTACTGTCAATCAATTTCAGCCGAATCGGACTCGTAGTTTTGTTTCGACCGGGGGAATGAGGCTAGGCTGCGGATTATCCGCAATATCGGTCGATTCTTTATTTTGGAAGAAGAAATCGCGCAGAGAAACCTTGGATTCTGTGTACAGAGACCCTTCTCATTCGATGGCGACCGTCAAAAATTGGTTTAACGAGTTTCAAGGTGGTCGAACGTCGGTTATCAGCCAAGTCCAGGTTTCTCGAAAACGCCTACCATAGAGGATAACGAGACCAAAATCCGCGAACGCGTATTGACAGAGCATGCCGATTGAAGTTTCGCGAGATAGTGAGATATCTCAAAAGACCGCCGACAGCAAGTGCCACCGTGAGACCTCCGCCGTCGCCATGACCACCCCGAGGAAAAGGCTCCCGACTTCTTATAATAATTATAATATGGGTGGCGCGACCTGGGCCTAGCATCTCAGCAACCAATCGTGTTCTGCGTGCTATTGTTCTTACACGCGTGGAAGGGACCTACAGTTTAAAGCCGACCCCGAACGGGGAAGTTGAGAAGCTCTTTCTAGACAGGAATTCTCTTTGAACATTGTCAGTGACTCGAAAGAGGCGGAGCCGTGAATTATCAAAGGTGGTAGTGCGTAGAAGTCGACACACTTACCCACCACGGCGACCCGACTTCTTAACTGTCCAAATTATTGAATAAGTGCTTATTGTTAATTTCAATGAATGCGTGCTTTGTGGCAATAACAGAACAGAACAGCAGGGATTTTTTTTACAAACGCATTTTGGACATTTAAGGGAAATCCTCTATTTTTTGCATCATAGCATGTGTTTACGTAAATGTACACATTCTGCTTTGACACTTGTATTGGTCTACCTTTCTTTGCTTTTTGTCCCAATTTGGAGGTACAGGCAATTCGAACGAAATCGTTGCCCATGATCCAATGCCTCGTTTTCAAAGATTCACTGGGATCAACAAACTGAGTGTATGCAAGTGCCATTCAATTGGGGAGTGACCTAATCACAGATTGTTGGAGTTTTACTGCATTTACAGTCAGCATACTGATCGAAGTGATCTACGCTAGATTCACTGACAGAAAGCGCAGCCTGATCGGCTGACATTTTGAGCAGGTCTCATTTACCATGGACGTGTGTGATTATATTGGAATGGGCTGGCAGAGGCATTGCCTATCTCCAAAGAAGAATCCTTCGTTTCTTCGAGAGAAATAAGTCTACATACGATCGTAAGTTCTGTTTGCCTTGATTGCATCTGGAGAAGACAAATTCAACTACGTGCTGTACGGAGTGTAGAGCGACAAGACCGACCTAGACAGTCGGTCATGTAGAAAGGCATGTACAACTTACTTAGAGTCAGACCAGCAAAGGCCTGTGTTGGACATATTCGCAGACTGATAATCGTATTACGTTTGGTAAACTGCAGTACCTAATGTCTACTTACTGAACGTCGATATGTCGGGCAGATTGTGAAGTCATTATTCTGTTTAAGTTTTTCTTCAGAAGTTCCAAAATCAAATTCCGTACTATTTGTTCCGCGGCCCTTTCTAACGTTTAGGAATGGTCAATGCACGATGACATTTGTACTTAAGCAGGCCTGCAGACATTCATCAACGCGTGTGTTCAAAAAGGAATGCGATGTGCAACTTTTATGAAAACACAAATACCCTTTGGTCAGTGACTCGAAAGACGAAATGCATAAGATGCCAGTGAGACAACCTATAGAGAACGGCCCCGTCTAATATGGAACGTGAGACGGACCTCAATCATTGCCCGCAAATTGTGGCGGATAACCAAAGATCACGATAGCTGTACTGAACAACTTGGGGTGTGTCACACTAAGAATAGTTCTGTGACCACGAAGATCTCTTGCCCCACTTCTTTGGTTCTAGAATTTAAGTGCTGCCTTCAAAAATTTGAATACGTTTCTAGATGGGATTTCTTAAAAGTCTCTTCCTGGTAGGATGTTCTGGTTTTTTTTTTAGATTATCTTTAGGACAAGTCTTGAGCAGTCGATCATCAGGTGTTTCAAAGTTTCCTTTACCTGGCCTAGTGCCTACAGATTTCTGGTAAGACCCATTTACGGTAGTTGTAGGATCCGTGTCCTGTTAGTGCTGTCGAGAAAATCACTTGGATTAGAGTTTTTTATTTGCCAATGAGCTCCAGTGGCTTTTTGGTTGAGGCCCTGCTTCCTTCCTCACTTTTGCGATATCACAAGAAGAACAAGGGACTCGAAGGAGACAATTATACAAGTCGTTCTAATCGAGGGTAACCCCAGAACTCTCAACACAGGATTCGACGCAGTTTCTTGTTTTCACGGCGGCCACGCATGTTTAAAATACCTTCGATTAACTGAACATGCCCAATTCTTGGGTACAGTAAATTAAACTGGTATCTTCGGGCATTGCTGCTTAAGAGTGAGCAACGGCTGGAATAGAAACTGCACCAAATGTCATACGGACTCCAGAAAATGAACGTGGAACAGACAAATTATTTGACGTCCCTAGAGAGGTTGTAATCTAGTCAGAAAATAGTAGAAGATTGGAAATACGATCAACTTGGGAACTACTAGGAATAATGAAGACAGAGGCTCTAGACTCTTCGCCACATCGTCAAATATTGCTTTGGACTTCCTGCCAAATCACTGTATTGTATTGCAAGTAGAAATAAAAGCTCTACATGCGGCTGGTCAATAAATCCGATAGACGGGAACAGCCAAGCGATCATAGGGACTCTGGGCACACCATAAATTAAATCTCTGATGGTTAATCTTTGCCGTCTATTTCTGAAGGAGGGAGAAAGAGCTAAGGACGCAAATTTCTTTTTGACTCAAATCAGATGAAAAATTGTTCTAAGGAAGCATTACGAACTACAAGCGCACTTAAATGACTCTACAATGCACATTCTGCACGAGAGATCTTCGGGCATGTGAACAAAAGTCAAGTGATAGTTGTTAGTTGATTTCCGGATGTTACCTGGTCACTGGAAGAAAACGATTTGTATTGGAACGTGAAGAATTTTGACTCGAATGATTGTGAATAATGTCCCGTCGTCCCACTCCTGTACAGTTCCTTCTGGCGGAACTAGTTGCTGTCGTTTCGTATGCTTCACCTCAACATGTGCATGGAGATGCCGAACAAACATTCGCATCCAAGCATGACGATGCAAGAACATTGCTGCAATGTGTATGGCGTTGCACGTAGGTACATGTTCTTAATAATAATAATATAGGTGGCGCGACATACCGAGGTGGACCTGGGTCTTGTTTCTGCAGCAACGACTAGTATTGTGCATGCCGTCGTTCTATCACGAGTAGATATGACCTTTAGTTTATCTAGACGGGAAAACTCTTTGAACATTGCCAGTGACTCGAAGGAGGAGCCGTGAATTATGAAAGTTGGTAAAAAAGAAGATCGAACCGGACACCCTTTGCGTAGCAGTCGACGCACTACGGCACAGTGATTCAGAATATGTCTTAAGCAATGTTTTCTTCTTAGAAAACTACTTTAAAACTACAAGCTTGACGTGGAGGTGGAACACTCTCTGAAAGAAAATATGACGAATGAACTGTAGTCGAATCTTCAGGGACAGCGCCAAATTCAATGAAGGATCTGGCGCTGGAGCTCGACTACGGCACAGTGATTCAGAATATGTCTTAAGCAATGTTTTCTTCTTAGAAAACTACTTTAAAACTACAAGCTTGACGTGGAGGTTTAACACTCTCTGAAAGAAAATATGACGAATGAACTGTAGTCGAATCTTCAGGGACAGCGCCAAATTCAATGAAGGATCTGGCGCTGGAGCTCGTGTAGAGCGAAAACTTTAGACTACACAACTCATTAGGTTAATTTGCGTCAGTTTCACACGAACTATATCGGTCGGTCGGTTGCCCATGAACTTTATTGAGAAGACAAGATGAAAGAAATGAATTCAAGCTAAGTTATGCTTTAGGCCTTACTCAACCCTTTCTCCGGTTCGAGGTGAGATCAGGAATTCCAGTCATCACTGAATTTGATCGGCAGTCTAAGACTTTTCTGGCTCCCGGGCCACCACGGGATCACGAGAAATGAGATCACCGATGAGCTTTGCTAAGCAAGGATAAGAGGAGATACTCTCAGTCCCTGAATTTGCGATGGGAATTCCTTAGACCTTGCTTAGGGCTTCCATCGATAATTGAACCTTTCGAGAGCTCAACCGGAAGTGGCCTGACTCTCCAGGATGTATGCAAGCCAAGCGCATGCTCCCAAAAGTCTGTAAGAAATCCGAGACATTCTTGTTACGTCTTAACAAAAAAAACAGCAGGAAATTCACCGGCGTAGTAATGCGCACCTTCGCCAAACACCTAAATTAGCTTGGCCTAAGCGATGGAACCCTTCGCGACGCTTGTAGATAAGATGACGACACTGTAGAGCACTTCCTCTGCTACTATTACTGCCATCTTTGTTCGGATCAAGTGGCAGTTTTTCGGTGCTGAACTGAGGACTGATAAGGTGAGAGCTGATGATGTGGGTTCCTCATCACAGAAGCGCCTGCTGGTCTTCCTCCGGAGGAGCAATAAATTCCAGCAAAATTAAGTTGCTGCCTGGTGGTACAATGGACTAGTTTCTGAGTCTGAGTGTTCGTTCCAGTGGAGAGTTAAAAACCTTCGACAAAAGGAAATACCTACAGACTTGATAACGTAGACATCGAATAAAGGTCTCCTTTATCTCTTAATGGGAAGGGAATACCAAATATTTTCTCAAATTAAGCTACTTTATCGGAATTTTGAAACGCAGCCACACACAGTACGTGCAGAATGTCAGACGTGTGGGTGTAGCATGCTTGTACAACTCTCATTTTAGTTCAAAAATGCCTTCTTTTTTTTAAAGAAGAGAGGAACTAAAATGTGGGTCTTGGAACAAGACTACACACGAGAATGGACAAGAGACTAGTTAGACAGATTTCACAAATAATTGAACATTTTCACAGAAATGACATCCGTAGTTGTCCCTCGTGCAATCACACCCATCCTTGAACTTCCTTATTTACATTAGTTTACGATTAGTTTCAATTTAAAGCCCGGCACGATGCAGCCAGCGTCAAGTCCGACTGTCAGACAAAATGTGTTTGTTTATGTTTTGCTTTAGATATCATCTATCCTATAAATTGAATCAGATGAAGATTTAAATATTTGTCTACATTAATTATTACAAAATGAACAAGTTTCGAAAAGAGAAAACAAAAACGGAAAAAAGTTCAAAATCACTCTACAACTCTAAATTGCTATCATGTCATATCATTTTCATAAATTTTTCACATTTTGTTTTTTTTTTTTTTTTTCTTCATATTTTGTTTTGTGTTTTGGTTTTCATTGATTTGTTTTTATTTTTTTCTTTTTGTTTTGTTTGTTTCTTGTTTTTAAAAAAATACAATACGTTAAAAGTGAGGTATAATTTGCCCAAAACTATTATAATATAATATAACATTATGAAAGCTAACAATGTGGACGGAAGAAAACAACTTTAATGTTTTTTTTTTTGTTTTTTTGCTTTTCATTCATAAATTGTTTGTTCGTTTTTTTTTTTGGTTTGTTTTCCTATACATTCTCAAGTAGTTTGTTGTTTTGTTAAATATTTGCATGCATTTCTAAAATGCACACTCTCTCTAACTGTTATACATACCCTTTATAATTATTTTGTTTCGTTTTGAATTATGTATAAATTTTAGTGTTTTGTTTGATTTGAAATTGTTTCATTATGAAAGTCTACGTTCAAAAGTGCAAAAAGCAATTTTAAATGTTAAATTGTTTAGAAGTTATCATTTCTAAAAAAAATTCCCATAATTTGTATTTTTTTTCTTTTTCATTTCTCCATTAATTGTGTTATACAAGTTAAATTTTGAAAAAAAAAATATATATATATGCCTATCCTCTAGAGTATATGTGTATGTATGTATGTATATTAAAGAGTTATATAAGAATTTTAAATTTAAAATTTCTTTCTTTGTTTTGTTACTCATTTCAAGGCAATGACCTTAAAATTGTGTTGATTTTTTTGTTTTAAGAAAAAGAAAAAAAGTTATTTAAGCCGTTTTCTATATGTTTTCAAAATTCTTACAACGATATCGAATAAAAGGTTGTTCTTAATTGTCTAGAGTCGAAAAATAAAATCAAAACCGAATACACGACGGAGCAAAAGGATGAAGGCGGAAGAGGAGGAACCGATACGAATTTAATTTTCTACTCGAAAAATTACTTTTTTTTTGTTGTTGTTGTTTTTGTTTAAGAAGACGAAGAAGACTAAGTAGTTAATTGTGTCATCTGCTGATCACAGCTAAGAAGAATCTCGTTTAATATTTGTATAAGTTAACTTGGCATATTTGGTTTAAAATTTATTTTCATTTTTCTTTAATAAAATAGCAGTAGATAGTAGTTTTTTCTAAGAGGGAGACTGAGATTAATTAAAGAGATGGACAAAGAGAGAGAGAGAGAGAGAGAGAGAAAAACAGTGCGATAATTAATTATGACAGTCCATGCATGTGGTTGGGAGGGGAATACATTCTCCCATCAAGGACTGCGAGGTGATAAAATGCCGAAAAATATACGTTTTATATATGCTATGTATGTTTGGATGCATGTGTGTGTGTGTGTGTGTGTATGTGTTTAAGAGGAAAATATCGCACTAAATTTTCACTACTTTTGATTATAAGAATTTGTTTAGTGTTTATTTTTGAATTGAGAATGTAGGTTTGTTTTGAAGAAGATTAAAATTGTTTGCTTTTTGTTTTTGTTTTATTAATGGTTTGTTGTTAATTATTATTTTATGAACTATTTTATTTAATTGTTTTTAATCATTTTGAAGACTTCACTTAGGCTACTTATAGATTCATCCGTCATCCATTAAAGTTTTTTTCTTTTCCCTGCGAATAGGTTGGGAACTTCCTTTTGAAGGAAGTTTCAATAAGAATCACAGCATTTCACTGCAAATAAAAAGAAAAGAAGGCAAATTTGTTAATATTTTATATTTAAGGAAAGTCTTATTCTACCAGCATGCTCCTTAGAAATAAGAGAACTTGAAGATATCCGACTTCGGACAGAACTACTCTTTGTCCTCGACAGGGTTGCCGATATCCGACTATAGTCGTAATTTGTCTCGTAGACTCCTAGCTAGGCTCATGTCGCTGTACAGCCCGTACAGTTCGTGGTTGAATCTTCTTCTTCAATAACCGTCAACGCAAACAGGACAGAAGATCGCACACAGACCCTTTCTCTCGAGGAGAGGAAGGACTTCCTAATCCGCTTTCTCGTGACATGACTTTTTAAAAATACCTCCATTTTGAGACTTTTCTGTTTTTTGCGACTTTTTGAGACTATTTCATGAGAAACATTTCTTCTATGTAACAGATTCGGAGTCGGGACAGAATAAGGTCAGTATACTCATCATGAGTCGCAATATTTGAAATTATGGTTTCCATGGATGAGTCAAGATCTGGACTCAAAGCGACCATTCTTTAATTATTGCCGAACCCAAGGAGCACAACATTGACGACTTGGCCAGAACGTCACCATAGACAGCTAAAACTTCGAGGCTCACTACCTCGAACTTCGTGTACCTCGGCTCGCAAGTAAACAGTACGAACAACACCAGTACCGAGATTAAACGCAATCACTGTGCGATAATGAATATGACGCCAATCGCTGGTTTTTTGGGCTCAAGAGGCAATTGAGTTGTAGAACCATGTCTCGATGGACCAAGCTGACTTTGTACAAAACCTTGATCATCACAGTCCTGCTGTACGGCGCGGTTGCATGGACAATCTCAAAAGCGGATGAGGAAGTGCTTAGTCTCTTCGAGAGAAAAGCTCTGCGTGCGATCTTTGGTCCCGTTTGCGTTGACTGTTTCTGGAGGAGAAGATTCAACCACGAACTGTACGGGCTATACAGCGACAAGAGTCTAGTCAGGCGTCTACGGATTCAACGCCTAAGATCAAGTCAAATTACGACTAAGATCAACGCCTAAGATGGCTAGGTCATATAGAGCGCATGGACAACACTGCTTCAGCCCGAAGAGTCTTCGACTCCGAGCCAGTGCGACAACGCAATAGAGGACGCCCACGGAACCAGGTGGAGAAGGATCTCAATCAACTTGGTGTCCGCAGTTGGAGACAGCTGGCTAAAGATCGTGAAGGCTGGAGAGGCTTGTTGGTTGAGGCCCAGGTTTACCTCAGAAGAAGAAGTAGCCAATTGAACCACAAACATCATTTGGAAACAATTTACTTTGTCCAAGACAATAAGTAGATGCAACTAAAAGATAGCACCACCTCTAAGAATGACGAAACGTAGGGAATGTAGAAGTCAAACTCGTCTTTGTATGCTCTGAAAAACCAATTCTATAATTGGACTTCGAAGATGGCAAAGCCACGTGCAGCCACATATCCGCACTCGATTGCTCAAACTCTTCGTATGGTCGATTTATTCTTCAACAATTCCACTGAAGTTTAACTCTTTTTTTCTATAACTCTCTATTTACACTTTGAGTTTAAGAAGATCTAGTCGGACTGGTTTTTTTTTTTTTGCTTTAGGTTACCGTGGCAAGAGCAAGGCATTGAAAATTACATTCTACATTTTGTTTGCGACTTTTTTTTGCTCCGTTACACTTTTTTTTGCGACTTTCTCAAATTTTGCAGCGGCAACCCTGCTCCTAAGCCACGAAAAAAAAGAGAGCAGTCGAATTCGCCTGTATTTCAGACATACTTTTGCAAAATCTATAGATGCACTTTCCTCGGATGGAAGGGTTGCACCTGATCATCATATGCCACAAGTATTCACAGACACATCGCATAAAAAAAAAAAAAACTAATTTAGAAGTTGGATATCTCAGGGCTCTCTTATTTCTGGTGGTGCTACACCAGGTCGAGCTGATTCTTGAATTCGACGTCGAATAGTGAGTCATGTATGCGAAGGTGGATGCAGGGGAGGACACAATTCTATCTTTACTAAGTACAGACATGAAAGTCAAAGAAAGAGAGAAATAAGTCGATTACAGTATCGGCCACGTCAAGCAAGTGACCACCACAGCTACAGGTAAGATAGAGAGAGGTAAGATGAAGAAAATATGGGTTGCGCGACAGTCCAAGGTACACCTGGTCCAAGCTTCAACACTACCCACTTGGTGAAACGGTCTTCAAATCTAGGCCTTCCGTCTACTCGAAGCACCCAAATGGAGCGTCAAGTATGGAGAAACAAAACCTATCTCAGGCTCAGTCAAAGCTTGAGTGAGAATGACTAGAATGACTAGGTTAAGGTGTAGAGCAAGAGAAAAGGATTAAAACTCTGCTGGATACCTGGCAAAACGGGGGCAATGAAATGGTAGCCTCACTTGCTAGGAGAGGAGCATCGGCAGCTTTCACAGGCCACGAACCATTCTGCGCTCAAGGAGACCATGTCCTCAGAGAATAATGTGAAGGGCAACCTAATCGAAATAAATTAGAGGCATTTATCAAGATGAGCAAGAACAACTCTCGTATATAAGGCTACCTAAAAGCCACTGCACACTCAGTGACCACCTAAGGAAACTAAGAGTATCAGAAGAAGGTATCTCCAGATTCCGAGGAGAATCTAATGAAATTCCAGAACATGGATTGGGCTTTTCGGGGCACTAGCTCACACAAGACAAGGATATCTGGGCAAGCACCTACTATGAGAGGAAGAAATGCAGTCGCTCATTCTCAGAATTCCAAATTAAAAACTGGCTTCGAGAGAATACTCTAAAATAAATCTCCTCCACACATGTGTAACAACTCTGAAACAAACTTATGTGAGAGGAACTCGAACGAGAGTAATGGGGGCACAATAGATAGTCTCAGGCTCAGGCACTCCTTGGCTCGCTGGCTTGAAAAGTAAGAAGGAACTTGTCTCATTGAATATCTGATAGCATTGCGAGATCCTCAGTGTAAAAATCGACACATTTGGCCATTGCTACTACGGCGACCATCTTTGGTTGCACACTTAACAAATGAACGCCTAGGGAAATCCTTCTTTATAGTTTACCAATTCTGAAGTTACAATGACCAACAAAATTCAATAGTGGACGAATCATTATCGAAGCACGAAACGACAGAAAGTTTCCTTGAGTGTCACTACGATCCACCATCAAGGGATCATCAAATATATGAGATAAGCCATCTCATTTGACAGAACATTTGGTTATCAGATGACATCCATGAGTGACAGAATCTCGCAGGTCGCAGATCATGCTTTATGTGTGGAAGACGTTAAATTGTTGATTCCTTCTTGTGCGCTTTGTGGGCTGATTTTATTTATTTCCGCAGCATGTACACACTAGGATGCTCATTATCGATGCATTACAAGACTTACATTTTTTTTTTTTGATGAACATCCCTAATCCACAGTCTTGGAAAATTGACTTCCACTATATGTGGAAGATATGATGTACAATTCACCAATAAAGTGGGTTTGCGCCCAGGATAGTTTCGATACGCATTCCAATTGGACAGCATACAAATTTCCTCTCCATGTTGAATCACCAATCAGAACGCTCCCCACCCATAAGCAATGCGAGAAACGGTTAAATTCAATGGGGTTGTGCCGATTTGAATCAGTGTTGCCACTTTTTGATTCAACGGGTGTAATGCACTTAAGTACACAACAATTTTCCGTTACATATCTATATAGTAGCCGTGTTTTTTTTTCATCGCTATCCATATTGAAGTGAATTAACATGTGACAAAATGATTCGCAGTGGCTTTGATTTTTATCTGTCAAGATATATGAAGAAAACAATTTATATGTTCGAATCGCTGTCAAAATATATGAAAAAAGTTTGAACTCGACTTTTTCTCTGCAGCAACTTCTCACTGCCGACAGTATGTTGTTGTATGTGCTTTACGTTCAAAATCCTACTTTACTATTTATAGATTTTTGAAAAAAAACACGGCTAGTATAAACAAAAAGTTGTTTTTCTTAACATGCGCATATTTTAATCAATAACACACTGTAAAACTGAGACCGCAATACAGAAAGAGCCCACCGCGATCCACAAATTTAGTCTTCTCAAATACTACACACAGCTCTTAGCGAATAGGAAAACTCCATACTAATGAAGTGTCAGAGTAGAATCTGTTGCGTAGCTAGCGTTTTGGAATCCACAACAATAGCTGTTGACGGATTGCAAGGAGTTGCCAAATGAACAAGTACGTTGCATTCCAAATCCATGCGACTTAACTACGAAATCACGATAAAATGATTAATGCCTGAAACACAATAGTGTGCTGGGCCAGCCGACTTCATTCACTGCGTTGAAATAAATACTCAATTTATAAGGTGTTCTCTCCCTCATCTACTAGATGAAAAACACTCCCGCCTTTCTGCATCCACTCATTTGAAATTAGTTTTGTCGTTAAATTATTTTTAGTCAACTGTTTTCATTTCTCAAATGACAGTTGACACAAAACACTCTCAATCTGGGAGAAAATCTCTCTCACAGCGCAGCCCTCTGTCAAAAAATATCCGACATGTTGAATAATGACGTCCGATGGACTACGTTTTGCGTTTTATTACGATCCTCTCATCTCTCTCAATTTTCAGTAACGCAGGTCGACGCTGTATCTTGTGCTTGGCCATTGAATTGTGTGTGTGTTGAAAGCCAACGCGAGCGTAAACGCACTATTGTGTTTCAGGCATAAGTTGGGAAAGGAACTGTCAAAGTATGAACAAGTTAAAAGTTGACCAACTTAATTCGTCGTTACGATTGTGGGTCTCATTTGCTGTCTGTCTCCCTTTCGTTAAGGCTTATGAGTTGTTAAATTCAATTTGGGCTTTCGACGTACCGTACTCACCTCTGTTCAACTAAGGGGAAATCATACGATCTGGCTTCGGTACGTTTTCTAAGGAATTTGAAAGGACATGATTGAGGAACTTATTACTAGAAGTGAGCACTTAGTTGTAAAATGTGATTCAGTCAACCAGCTAGGTAATTAGCCTCCAAGCACACAATGCCTCGCATAAGAGATGTCTCTCTTAGACAAGGTGGACGGTTTGCCGATGAACGATAAAGGGTAATCTGGTGACAACAATGAGCCTTAGCTCTCCGTCAAAGGATTTAATTTCTTAGTTTAAATCCCTAACAACTCACGTTAAATGTGACCCAGAAGTGGAGTGCACCACGACGGAGCAATTCATTCAGGAATCTACGAATCACTACCGCTTTGGTAGGATGTCGCCCTGAGGGACTTGGTTAAGAATGTCTGTAATTAGATCATGGCAGGTCGAGAAGTATTATTTGTTACCATGTGAAATACCGATAGATGTGGAACCAAATGAGTGTTCAAATGACGAGGGAGAGGTCGCATGGATTGCGGAAAAGGAAGACTCTCAAGCTACGTTTGATGATTGCCAAGAAGCAGTCAGCAATGTCATCCCACAACAGGGATGGTTAGAGCAAAGGTTAGTCTGGTGGTCCAGATTCCTGGCAGCGTCATGTTATAGAACTTTTCCTTAGACCGGTCTGATTGTTTGAGCGGCTTTATAATTCAACGTGTTTTGGATTAACCTAGTGGAGGGACACGTACTGTCAGTTGTTTATCAGCAGTTGACATCATAAGCTATCTTTGCGAAGCAAGACGAAGAAGTCTATGTCTCTACACTCAGCACTGAACTGTTCAGTTATTTCCAAAGTATATGAATAATTAATAAATTGGCGGTTCGAAGACATGGTACTTTATTACAAGCCTTTCAATATCGACCGTTTCACGTTCCAAATGCCACGATATGCGGCATAACCAGCTCCTGGTGTGCTGTGTTCGGACTGCTTTCGGTATTTATGAAGGAAAACGAAACAGCCATAACAGCTGACATGTGTGTAACTGAACGTCAAACGTCTTCCTACGGCATAAGCCTCTTTGCCAACGGTCTACTTGCACTAAAAGGTCTGAAATGTGTAAATGTCAAATCTTGCCTCAGAGCAGTGTCTGACCACCGACAAGTGCCGCTAGTGCGTCGACACTATTTATATTAGAGCACAAAACGCACAAACCGATGTTCCACACGCTTGGATTGATCCTCTTATCTGGCGCAAGTCTTTCGGGATTCATGCCGACGATGAAATGGAACCCGAAGTCGTGGGCCGCCTTCTGGAACAGTCATATTGAGTTATCAAGTGAAGAGTACAATTTCTTTTTTCTTTTTCAAAATTACTGTGAAGGACCATAGCTAGTTTAGAGTGGAACGGAATTCAAACCCTTTACCACAAGATGACCGGAGTCAACTACCTGTCATCCACACTTGGTCTCCCAAATTTCACTGACTTGAAGGAGGAAACTTCATCGCGAATCGAGCATAAAATTGTATTTACCTTTGTTCTTGATTGTGCGCAGTTTCCGGTTGCTCTCGATACTGCAAGCTTTGGAGGTATTCCTCCCTGCGTTGGTGCACCAGCTTCTCTTTTTCGGCTCGTTCTCTCTGAAGTCTGAAAAGAAACGCACACCAAAACCCTCATAGAATCAATGAATCCGACACAAGACAAAACAAAAATAAACAATCTCCATTAATCAGTTGCATCCTTACCAACAAGGATACATTCCCATCCCAAATGCTAGCGTGAAAGTATTCACATTTATCTTTTGTTAAACAAATTGATTTCGCATCTCTTTGCATGGAGGTACTTACTTTAGTTTCGATTGTCTCATGAATTGTTGAATTTTCCTGGCAGCTTGATTTTGCGTTGACTGTGAATAGGTTCTCCTAGAAAGAAGACACATTTGAGTATGACTTTGGAAAGATTTGGAGTGGCAATCACTTACTTTAAAGGACCCGATGGACTTGTCTCCTTCGGTGTGCTGGGTTGCGATATATCCTGCTGTTGGTAGTAGTATCCAGACAGACACTGCGATGAGGTCTCGTTGTAGTTGGACGTCGAACTGTTGCCCGGCGACAGGCTGTTCGTCTGTGGTGATTTCTTGAAGCGTTTGTTCTTACAATACGACCGATATCCGTGCTGAATGATCAGTGCCGCGTTTGTCATTTGTCGAAAATATGCGTACTGCTTGTAGCGACGATAGTAGTTCTGAATGACAATCGCCGCTGAACGCTCCTTGTTTTGCTCCTCCAACTTCTGGCGGCCCTTATAGGAGCGATAGGCCTTTTGAATACATTTTGCAGCTTCATACAGCTCTCGTTGTTCGCTATCTGCAAAGAGGGTGACAACAGGGATACGAGACAGTGGGCGCGCCGGTCACTTACCAGTCAGCGTGAGTTTGGAAAAGTCAGCCTCAAATGGTCGCTGAACGTTGTTCGATGCTTGAAGAAACTCTGTCAGTTGCTTTGTCGATGGTGGCGGACTTGGCGAGTTCATTGGGGGATCGGGAGGAATCGAGTAGCTGGCCGGTGATTGGAGAGGCCCCGAACTGGCCGGACTGAGACTGGAACATGGGGTGCTGACGTCGTGATATCGATAGTTGTGGTCGCTGAAGTCGAAATTGAAATCGTTGTCAAAGTGCGTGCTCGGCAGCGAGTCCAACAGCGGATCCATGAAGCTGTCCTGCATGTTGCTGATCCCCGAATTGTCTGCACTCAATGACTCCGACATTGGACTGCCCAAGATCATCATTTCATCGGATTCATTCTGTGAATGGGAGTTGTTGAATGGAGTGGATGAGGACTGGACGGGGGGAGACGTACCTTAATCCGTTCTGGCATGGCGGCGATTATGTGCTCCGCGAGCGTGAGAACCTTCGCATCGGACTCCCCTATAAGAGACAAGGTGAATTACAAAAATGCAGTCACAGTGTCGACAGCGAGCGCTTTCAAACAAATAATCACAACATCGAAAGTAACCAAGTTTACACGTAATTCTAGACACATACAACGGAAATGAGTGATTCTTGCGACAGGTATAACAGTCCTATGATACAGTTATGTATTTTTTTTTTGTTTTCTTTTTACATTTAACAAGCACAAAACTTTTACAAATAAATGACATCATGCACAGAGTAATTTTATTTTGCTTTTTTTTTAAGTTTGTTGGAGGATTGTATATTGGTTTTTGGTTTTTTGGTTTCTTTTGGTTTTTGGCACAAGTTTATTTACAATGTTACCGTCAGATGTGATTTGTGTAGTTGGAACAAGCACGACAACATCGATATTGTTTTAGTTTTACTCCTAAACTCTCAGAGAACAACACAAAAAAGGAAACGTTCTAAACATCAAATGTACAGATTACAGATACAGATACAGATACATAGATTATATATATATAGATCATATCCAACCATACTCAGCGCAACAACAATTACATGAGCTACTCTCTAAACGACAAAAAAAAAACACATTTACTTAAATTTTTTTTAAATTTTTCTTGTTTCAGTTGACAAGTGGTCATAAAAACCAAGAGATTTAAATAGGAGTCAAGGAGAAATGTACAGATAAAGAGTGAGAGAGTGAGAGAGAGAGAGACAGAGAGATAGAGAGGTATACACATGAAGAGTATAGATGTCTGAAGGCCAATTGTTTAGAGTGTTGGGTGGTTATGAAACTCATAGCATAAAAAACACTTATTTAGCTGTTTAAACATTGAATTTAGCGTCACATCATCACACACTGACCTACGCTCGCCTCAGTTTCATTATTACACGCAACGTCTGGGTCATCATCGTTATCAGACATGGATCCGTCGTGTTTCATTTCGGCCATTGGGCTTGAGCCACAAGTTGATACTTCGCCTAAATTGCAAAATTATAACAGTTTTTTTTTTTCTTAAATCTAATCGCATTGAAATGCCTTATTTGAATGAATGATTGGAACGAGAATATTGATTGCTTAACCATATTTAAAAAAAAACATAAAATTCATTCAAAGAAAAGAAAAACCAAAGAAATGTCAAAGGCCAGGCGTCACTTACACAAGGCGAAGTCCATTTTGCGCAAGGGCGAGAGGAGCGAACTGGAACTGTTCAGTGTGGAGAAACCCTCCAGGGCTGAGTCCACGCACAGGGAGTAGTTGTCGTTGCTATCGAAACTGGAATGTGGAACAAATTCAGTTCACATGTTCTTGCCGTCTGATGGTCGATGCGGTTACCTGGTTAGCTTGTTTTGATCCTTGAATGGCTTGCCGCATCTCGTCCTCATGTCCATGTTGATGCCACTGTCGATTGACGATCTCTTCGAGTATCTGCTGTTAGTTGGTGGACTTTGATTGCTGAAAGAAAACCGGAGATTCAGTGCTGATTGCTGAGCAAGAAGCAGACGCTCTCACCTGGCCACAGCGATCGGCCGGAGGAACACGCCATCGTGACTCCTGTTCACGTCGCCGGCGTCGGTTGTCTGACTGTCTGAGGAGTTCTCTGAGCTGTTGCCGCCGGAAATCTCGTCTTTAATTGTCTGGCCGTTCATGACGTCCATGCAATGTTCCTTCATCTGCTTGCTGAGGTCGTAAGAGAGCAGACTCGACTCGTTGCTGTTCCGTCCACGCTCGCTTTCCAGCCGAGAAAGTTGCGTCAGCAGATACTTGAATCTGGAAATGGACAAGAACGCATGAACACATCGTCACACCTCACTCCCTCCCTCTCGCGCTTACCCCTTCGACTTGGCCACTTCCAAGGGCGTTTGCAGAGCCAGATTCTTGATCTTCATGGCGTTGTGGTTCCACTTGTACAGGATCAACGCGGTCTCCGTGTGCCCCCTGGCGCAGGCCCATGTCTGCAAAAGCATGCCATAAGCAATCAAGAACAACACCTCCTCCTGCCACCAACTCACCATTGGAGTGTACCCATAGACGTCCTGACTGAGTGCGTCGATCTCCGTCTCGAGAATGAAGTTGGGATTCTCGGACCGCCAGTTGAGCATGGCGCAGACAAGCTTCGAGTAGCCCAACGCTGCTGCCAAATGAAGCAGCGTCATGCCCTTGAAGCCGCTCGATGCCCACGAGGCTGGAGCGTTCGACCGCCAGATCTTGTTGGTCAACTGGTGGCAGTAGTTGACCATTCTCTCTTCAAAATTCGGCTGCATCACAAGGGTCACATCCTCGGGCTGTCGGGCGAGAAGAGCAAACATCACAAGAAGGCCTCCGCCAGACTTGAGCACAACTCACCGTGTCCTTCGGCTCCAACTTGATCTGCATTTTCTCATCGATCGACGACAGGCGGTTGAGCAGAGTGAACTTGTACAGGCAGTCGTTCGTAGTCCCGTCGAACGTAGCCTCCGGATGCGGGCTGGACTTGTACTCGAAGATCACCGAATTGGAGATGACGAAGCCATCGCTGGCCACCTGCAGGGTGGCCAATCCGACCTCATGCGCTGGACAAAAGCATCGCAGAACACCCTCCTGCACCAGGACTGTCGGCACCGGCATGGAATCGAAGAGAACCGTGTAAGTGCTCGACATCTTCCACGGTCCAGTCACGAGCACCTTCACCCCGCCCTCCGGGTACGCCCACTCCGGACTGTAGTCGCTGATCGTGAGAATCCGCCGACTGCCGCTCGAGAACACCCGCGACAAGCTGCTCTCGACCGACAAGCTCGACGCCGACTCGTGCTTCCCGTCGAACTCCAGCTCGGGAAACTCCACCAGCATATCGAAAGCGTCCAAGTTCACAAACACGTCGTCCGCATCGTCCTCGTCATGCACGCCGCCAGACACACCGCCGCCGCCGCCGCGACCGCTGCGCTTCACACCGCCACTCGTTACGTCACAGACGTTCGTAATAAAATCCATAGGATTCAGATCAGATCCAACACGATCATCATGTTGATTGTTCACCACCACATCGCTGCCGCTGCCGAAGGGCATGTTCGCAATCAGGGTTCGCTGGATGTCCTCCTGGGACAAGTCTAAAGTTTCGTTGAAGAACGCCAGCGAGTCGCTGACATCGGCTGCCGTGCGATCGGCCACCGACAGGGAAGGTTCCTTTTTCTCTTGCATCGGCGACTGATTGGCTGCAATCGCTGAGTTGCCACCACTGTCACGGGCCGACTGTAGCCCGAGTCCGGGGAATGATGTTTCCGAGCCATCCAGCTCTGTGTCCAAGATATGTTCTGAATCATTGACCTGCGAAAAAGTAAATTTAAGGAATCACAATTTGGTTGGATGAGGGATTGTTGATGAGATTTGTCAGGCGAGGATCGACTGATAAGTCATGGAGTGGATCGGACAGCGGAACGGAATATTTAGTGAAACAATGAGTGAATTTTGTGAATTCTCCGATGAACGGATCGTGCTCTTCAAATGGACTCTGCTGGAGCAGCTGTTCCCCCAGTAAGTGACGGATATACTCCTGCGTTCGAGGCAGTAGTCGAGCCATAATAGTGCAGGCTCCTTCATGAATTCAAGCGTCTTCACGACTGCAGTGTCTGTATAGCCAACGGAATTTTTGACGAATGTTGTCTAGATTTTTGAAGAAAATTAGTAAACGCCTGGCTTTGGCCAAGGCAAGGAGCGACCAGATGCCTTCAGTGTGAAGGCAAACTGTCTGCTAAGCCTTGAGAGTCAGTGCACCATTTTGGACCTTAAACCAACAACCAGACGGAAATTAGTGCGAGTACGAGTCAACCCGTACAAGACTGTCCTGCTGCAAAAATAGACAACCTACCGTGCTGCAAATGTCGATTGGAGAACCGGATATTGGCCCTAAAAAAATATATTCTCGGACGAGGCTGCAGTTTTGGCTGTTATTGGAGGGAACAAAATTTGCAAATGTTCGACCAAGCATCAATGACACCGGCATCACCGGCTCATCACTTTTATCAGTTATAAGTTAGGTTAGGTTGAGGTGGCTGAATCCCCCGCATACGGACAGCAGACACACTTAAGCCAAGCGAAGGCCCATATTTCGCAAACCAATTTGTGCCAAAAGGGAAGAAGAAGGCTAGTTTTGATGCTGCTTAGTTCAGCCAGACAGACAAAGAAATGGACCCCCAGAAGTCTGAATCTACGGGATGAGAGAGCACTGCAGCTACATAGCAAGTGTTCGATGGTTTCTTCCTCATCCTCGTCCATGTAGCTTCTACAGAAATCATTGTAGGGAAGTCATCGTCTAGAGGCGTGAGTTCCGATGATACACTGCTGACTGCCTGATGTCTGATTACCAGACGCTGGTTGACTCCATGGGTACATCATGGTCGGATCGTGTATGCGGAAGACCTCAATAATAATAATATAGGTGGCGCGACAGTCCGTGCTATTGTTCTTTCACACGTGGAAGGGACCTACAGTGCAATGTCGACTCCGAACGGCGAAGTTGAGAAGCTTTTTCTAGACAGGAATCAGTGACTCGAAAGATGTGAAGCCGTGAATTATGATAGGTGGCAAATTCGGGTATCGAAGCTGGCACCCTCTGCGTAGGAGTCGCCGCACTCACCCACTACGCCACGGCGACCCACGAAGACCTCAATATTCCTATCTAATTGAAGCTCCCTGATCACTGCAGCGTCTCCCAGGCTGAGAACATTTCGCAAATGTCCCGGCTCATGAACAAAGTAATACACAAAAAGAATATCTACACAATTACATAAGTCCTTGGACAGTGTCATGTTACGTATACGCCACCGTGGCCTGACTACTCCTGATGTTACGTATACGCCACCGTGGCCTTGCAAGATAACTTCTAAGACTGCCTCCTTGTACGGATAGAAAATGTTACTCATACGCCTGTTAAAAGAGAGAGAACTGA
Organism: Eristalis intricaria; assembly: GCA_964034865.1. Lineage (NCBI taxonomy): Eukaryota > Metazoa > Arthropoda > Insecta > Diptera > Syrphidae > Eristalis > Eristalis intricaria. The sequence goes on along the minus strand of OZ035877.1, from coordinate 57,985,068 downwards.
GATTTGACCTGCTTAATCTGATCAAGCTAAGCGATCGCTTGGGATCGATCATAGGCCACAGTTGTTTGGTAATGAGGCATCCTGTGCCTGATATCCATGCGCGGTTTGTTTGAGCAAGCGTTTCAAGCTTTAGCAGATGTTTTACAGAAGCGATAGGGATGGAGGGTGGGTCTCCACCCGGAAAAATCGCGGCGTTTGTGCCCTTTCTAGCGAGTTCGTCCGCTTTGCAATTCTCTGGAATGTCACAGTGTCCCGGCACCTACATAAGTTAGATGTTAAAGTACTTGCCCATCTTGTTAAGAGAGGGCGGCAATTAAGGGAAGTCTTGGAGTTAAAAGTGACTGAGTTCAGAGATTTGATCCCTGCCTGGCTATCGGAACAGATGACGATATCTGTGCGCGATATTACATTGTTTTTCAACCAGGACTGGGCTTCCTTAATCGTTATAGTTTTGGCCTTAAAGACGCTACAGTGATTAGGTAGTCGGAAAGATAGCTGGATATTTAGATCCTTGGATCCTTGCACCCACTCCTGCATTCATCTGTGAAGATTCATAATGGACCTCCAGCGTCCGGTGTACAGACTCCCAGTAAGATCAGGGCGGAATGCTGGTTGAGAAATTCTTCTCGAAGAGGAGTTTAGGTAGAGTGAGATCTGTATCTATGGGTATAGAGGCATACCTGCGTAGGATCGTTGAATCTCCAGACTGCAGTTCTTTCTAGCGGCTCAGCGATCTTAATCTAATCGCCGTGCTAGTTGCTGTCTGTCTGCCAATTAGTTCTTTCGGCGGCAGGTGGAGGAGTATGCTTTAGCGGAGGAATTCTTAGCGCCCAGCTAATGCATACGCAAGCCATCCTCTGCATTCTAATGAGTGGGGTGATGTTGATTCTCTTGTCGAGTGCGGTCCACCAAATTGCGACACCCTATAGCAGTATGGGTCTGACTACTGCTGTAAATGGCCAGTGAACCATTCGGGGCTGCTGTCCCCATTTACACCTAATGGCCCTTTTACAGCAGTAGAGAACCGTTGAGGACTTCTGGATACGTTCCTGGATATTTCGCTTCCAGGCCTTTGAATTTAGCGCCGTCACATAGCACCAAGGGGGTCCGGCATAGTGTGGGAGGGTCAAAGTGAGGAATTTTATACTTCCTAGCAAAGAGGACTAGATCTGTTTTTTGCGGATTGACACAGGCCGCATTCGCTAGTCCGTTTCACTAGCTTGGATAGGGCAGATTGCATAATATCCCTGATCGTGGATGTATTTTTCCCAGATACTGCGATGGCAATATCATCTGCATATGCAATGACCTTACACCCATTCCCATCTAGTTTCACAAGTAGTTCGTTGACCACTATGTTCCACAGAAGAGTTGCGAGTACACCACCCTGCGGTGTGCCTCTGTTCACAGAGGTCTCTGGTTCTTATCACTCTTTTATTGAGAAGCCGGTGAATAAAAGTCACTATATGCTTTTCGATCCCAAGTCTGTTGAGTGCTGAGGTTATTACGTGAGGTTCTACGTTATTAAAGGCTCCCTCGATATACACAAAGGCAGTGAGAGTAATAGAGCGATGTTGTTCTGAGATGTGGTTCCAACAAGACGGTGCTAAATGCTCGAAGTTGAGAAGGGGATACATGGCGAATGGACCATCACACGGCGAGCATTCATCATCATGCGAGTTGACACCAATCGGTAATTTCCTCTGAGGCCATGTCTAGGTCAAAAGACAGGATGGCGCAGTTGGTAGAGTGCCTGCCCCTGGTTAGTGGTGTCTCTGGTTCGAATCCCAGTGAAAGCAACGTTAATACGCTCTTATCTGGTTTTCCAATCTTGTCTATTCACTATTTTCCGTTGGAATCAAATTAACGGCACTATCACTGGAATAGTCAATCAGTGGTAGTAGTCTGACTAGGCTGATAATATGGTCTAAGTGTGCTGGTGAATGTATAAGCAGCCCCCTACCTAATGTCTCGGCCAAGCCACAGAAACGCGTCGCTCATAATGGAGTGAACCATCAAAATTCAACAAATAACCCATCAATTAACCAACCTTTTTTAGCACTGATTTATGATGCTCATGTAAACACTTCTTCTGCTGTCTAGCTCCATTGGAGAAAGATATTATTGTACTCTGGGAGGGACAAGTTCCGGCGACTGGCTTACCACTTATTACAACATATCAACACGTATCTACTACTTATAGCACGGCCTTCTTTTTAACACGGTTCTCTTTCTCGCCGTTTGTCTGTTTCTACGAATAGGTACATTCTGAAATTGGAGCTTACCCATGTTTGCAGAGATTTTACATTGTTTTTTGAGGTTATGGATCGAATCTGGCACTAGTTTCTCGTTGTTTAATACGATATTTTCAAGAAGGCCTCACTGAGGTAGGCCTACCTGTTCCTAGAAAAATGATGCCTATGTAAATCCAGAACAGAATTACAATGCCGAAGAGAGTGCTCTATGTACAGTCGACCCTCGATAATTCGAAACCCAAGGGACCTTACAAAAAATTCGAGTTAAAGAGCGTTTGATATAACGAAAGATTGTCTAATTAGAGCGAAGCACCAAAATGAAATAAGGTAATATGGGATGTATGCAACTAGAATTTGACACACTTTATTGCAAAAAAAAATTCGAACGACTGAGAGGAAACTAGCTACCGATGTCGAACTACAGCGTGTTCCCTGGCAGCCCGACTGAGAAATCACTTCGCATTAACGAGCGTACCAAAAAAACCCAGGTTTTGTTCCAATTATTAAGGTTTTTTCCAAGTTACTTAATAATTAGTTCGAATTATCGAGAGTAGTGGTGTGCTAACACGATAGTTTTACAAACCGAGTTAACCCGGGTAAAAATAGAAACAGGCCGAGTTGTAACTCGGTTTGATGATGTACCGAAAGCAAAAAAAAAAAGAAATAAGAGTTATGTGCCCCATTTCATAATTCATATTTTTTTGCTTTCGGTTCATCATCAAACACGAGTTCGTCAACCCGGGTTACAACTCAGTCTGTTACTATTTTAACGAGTCGAGTTGCATTGTCCATGTCTATTTTCTTTCGGGTTGTATTCGGTGTTCTATGTGTATCTTAAGACGATTGTGTTGGCAAGCGAAGGGTAGCCAAGCCAATACCGGCTGTGTGTGCAAATTGTTTCAATTTTTCTCTCTTCTCTTTTATCTCTCTTCGTATGTCACAACGCAACTTACTTGATTTTACACGTCACAAAAAAAAAGCACACAACACGCGAAAAGTTGCAGAAATGCTGCAGCCTGCTGTGGTGGCCACGACTCGAACCAATATGGAATGCACCAAATCGATTTGTAATGTCTAATTCGATTTGGGGTTGGTTTCGGTTCGACATCATATGCTCACACCGGGTTGTACCGTCTACAGTCTTGTATGATAGTCGGTTGTATTGTATTGTAGTCGCTTCGTCATGGGTTTTGCCAATTCGATTTGAAATAAATGTTACTCGGTTTGAGTCGGTTTAGGTGTAACCCGGGTTAACTCGGTTTTTTAACCCGGGTTGAAATACCACTAATCAAGAGTCAACTGAACAAAGTTTTTCTTTTCTATTCGATAAAACGAATCTCTCTAAAATGTGAACTGGCCTTGTTTTAATTAATTGACATTATCGAGCTTCCACTGTATCAGCGCCCTCTTGCGAGGCTCTCCCCCAAAGCAGGTGTAAGAATCAACACACCCAACTCCCTGATCAATCAATCATCCCCTTTCCTATAGAATTCAAATCACTTTCAAGTCGCCATCCCGCCACCCAGCCCCCTTCCATCAAGTTTCATCAGTCGATTGAATCGCCCAACTAGTGACAAACAAACACATACCTGGGATAAATTAAGCATGGAACCACTGACATCGGTAGACATTGGTTGACTCTCCTGACCACTAGTCGCACCGCCGCCTCCACCACCACCACCACCGCCACCGCCAGCTCCAGAGGCACTGACACCGGCCCCATTGCCTCCAGCACCCACTCCAGCGCCATCGCCCCCCATGCTATTGCCATTGTCATCCGAGGTATTGCTAATTAGATTCGATGATTGCCCCTGATTGATGCTATTACTTTCAATTAACGTCTGCTGCTGGTGCTGCTGCTGGGCGCTGTGATGCTGTAGGTGATGGGGATGATGTTGACGTTGGCTCTGTTGCTGCTGTTCCAACTGCTGATGCTGATGGGGATGAGAATGTTGCTGGCTCTTGTTCATCTGTGCCCCACTGGACGGGGGAGAGTGTGCCGCTGTCGATGCTGCCGAAATGGTTGTGATTGACGGGGTCGCTGCGAGTGTGGCACGAAGAAGATGATGATGTTGCTGCTGCTGCTTGTATGTGTGGTGTTCGGTCTGGGATGACGAGGAAGGGTTGCCTACTAACGACATGTTTAAATCATTATGCTGCTGCTGCTGTTGTTGTTGTTGCTGTTGCTGTTTTTGTGCTTGCTGGTGATGCTGATGAAGATGATGGTGCTGCTGCTGCTGCTGGGAAGCTGCTGGATGTTGCATGTGACCCTGACAAGGGTTTATGGAGTTATTATTATTTAATTCATTTCGTTCATTCGAGTTTTGCAAGCTAATTTGCTGAGGCGACAGGACCGACAAGCCATTGCCGTTGCTACTGTGATGTCCACCCCCAGCCCCACCACCAGTGGCACCACCATTTGGGGTGGCACCAGGAGCAGCAGAGAATGTGGTCACTGTCGTTGTGGTGGCTATGTGACTCTGCTGTTGGTTGATTATTATCTGATTCATGTTATTGCGATTTAAATTCATTTGATTGCTTTGATTAGACGCATTGGCGAAGCTCTGTTGATTGAAGTTGCCAGCATTGACATTTGCAGTCGCGTTCACTCCCACCTGTGTTGGGGTGGCTATTAAATTATTCCGGGTCGAGAACATTTGTGTGTGGCGAGTCAAATTGAATTGCTGTTGATGCTGTTGTTGCTGCTGTTGGTGTTGCTGCTCCAAGTGGGATGGTATCACTTGATACTTGATGTCGCCATTTTGATCTGCCTCGGCGGCGGTCATCTCATGGCGACTCTTTCGCTCGGGCCAACGTGAGTAGAGCTGTTGAAGGGAAGCGGTTTAGACTCAAGGACGAACTGTGCGTCGGCACTCACCTTTGCTCCGATAAGTACATTTGGCGTCGTGCTGGTCACCTGATTGTAGGCATCGTTTCGCTTGTCGGACAGCGACTTCATGATGCCGATTCGTCGCATTGGGTGCGAGCAGGACTTGCCGTCGGCACAGGTCGAGTCGGGACACCCGCACTCCAGCTGCTTCACAAGGGCGGCCTGCCGGGCCAGTCGTTGCTTCTCCATCAACTGGCTCACAATCGATTCGACTGTCTCGGCGTTCTGAACAGAAAAACAAACGGTTAGTGAAAGAAGATCTCGGAAATGGAAGAACTTACCGAGATTTCAATGTCATTTCCAGAGTCCGAATCTTCATCGCTGAACACGGTCGACACTGCAACGAACAACACACAGAAACACTCGTGAGATGGACTTCCTCAGAGGCGCTGCCCCCCTCGTGGATACTTACACATCGGCTTCAGCTGGCTGACCAACTCCTCCTTTGTCCATTCCTTCTTGTCACCCCACAGCGTGAGGCTGGGTGCGATAACCGCCATCTTATTATCGTCTGGATAAGGAACATTTAGGTAGTGAACGAGCACGATGTCAGGATTCTGGAAGCAGCGGAACCACAAGCAAATTAATGAAGCCTCCACCCCGCCGGGGACCTGTTACATTACACTCACCTGTAGCAGCCAGTAACATCTGCGATGGAATGTTGGCAGAATTGCGGAATGGACATAACATCCATAGATGCACTGCAAAAAGAAAAAAAAACCACAAAGGTTAATGTCGTCTGCTGAGAAAAACAAACATCATGCCCGGCCTGTGTGACACTTTGGCCACCAAAAATAAAACCGAAAGGAGTGTCTTTCCATCCATCATCGTTGCAGGGGGAACTTCATAAAAACAACACACGCCACTGGTGTCGGTTGTTTTTGCCGCGCTGCTGCTGGTGCTCCACGGCCCCCGGTTGTGGTGGTCGGTCTTTGTAAATGGTTATGACTTCGGTTCGCTTGAGAGTGAGATATTTTTATTAAGTCAAATTTATCACCTCAAGATATGGTGTCCTGACAGTAATTTGACGTTTTATGACTTTTATGGACTTGTTTTCGAACAAGAAGTCATTGTGTGCGGCTCGTCGGGGATGTCGTGGGAGCTAGATGGTTTATGCGACGCTGTTTCGTTTCGATGAGCGGTCGACTAGGGAGGAACCGGCAGCGGAACTGTGGGTGAAGTGCTGCTCGGATTTTATGGGATTCATTGAAACGAATCAACAGGGTTGTTGCTTAATGATCGTGCCGCGAGTTTAAATGCGATTTATTGTGTGCGGCGGCATTTGTTCTTCGGGACGTCGGTGCACTTTTGGAACCTCGTAAAGTCGGCGGACGGAGTGTGGTGGGATCAGTTTGATGGGGGCACGCTTTGAGAAAAGACCTTCGAAATTCTATGATTTCATGAAATTTTCGTTTGGAGGCCATAAACTGGGAACACAATCGAAGATAACACTTGAAGTGGACGCTGAGTTTTGATCGATTGTGTGTGGTTTTCGTGGTTCGAATAACTTGCAGTTTAAAATTCCGAATGCCCGGCCGAATGACTGTCTCAATGGGCGTAGCAGAGATGAGGGATAATATACAGTGGTTGTCATTAATATTCGATTTTTTTACTCGATTGGGTGAAAAATTATATTTATGGTTTGAAACCAAACCTGCTCGGAAAGTTCCTTAATTTTCTTCGAGATTAGCAAAGTTTTTGAGTAAAAAACTCTTGCCATTACCACAAGATATTGAATTTACACGAAAAACTATGAAAAAAGTACCTTCTTGGGTTTTTTAACTTGCATTTCTCTTTACGGTTTAAGTCTAAGAACCCTATGCTCTGATTTGTATGTCTGTTTGAAATTATCATTCCTACAACATTATTTGATAATAGCCTGTTTAAAATCGCCCACAAGTTGAAAAAGAAATAACATGGGACGCAAAGGAAAGAACACTTCGCTGGAAAAACGCGAGTTGGTGTTAAGCCACCATTTAAAAGGTGGAAGTTACAATGAAATTGCGGAAAACTTGAAAATGAAGCCTAATACAGTCGGTGACATAATAAGACGCTTCAGGAACGAATACCGTATCGAATTCAAGAAGCAAAAAGCGAGTAACACAGCGCGAAGAACGCATAATAATAATAAAAAAATTAAAGATAACAGCCGTCTTAGTGCACCTAAGATAGTAAGTCAGCTGTCGGTTGAATGCGGAAAGCCTGTTTCTGAGTCTACGGTTCGCAGAACTATCAAATCAGAAGAGTTCACGGTCGAGTAGCTAGGAAAAAGCCCTTTATCCACTTGCGCAACCGTAATATCCGCCAAAAATTTGCTAAAGATTACAAAGTGGTGGAAAGATGTAATTTTCGCAGATGAGAGCCTTTTCGAACCTTTTCGGGTCTGATGGAAGGGTTATGGTGTGGCGCAAGAAGAATGAAGAGCTAAAAAGCAATAATTTGAAGGCAACGGCGAAGCATGGGGGAAGTCATGTTATGGTGTGGGGGAGCATATCGGCTAAAGGCGTGTGCAATTTGGTCTTTCTAGATGGATGATGAATAAGGAGCATTATATGAGGATTCTGAGAGAAAATTTGAAAGAATGCGCTGGAAAAATGGGAATTTCCAGGTCTTTCAAATTTTATCAGGTTAATGATCCCAAGCCTGAAGCCCATATTGTCCGCGAATGGCTGCTATACAACAGTCCAAAAGTTATAGCAACACCTGTTCAATCACCTGACCTCAACCCCATTTGTGGGCCGAATTGGATCGGCGAGTGCGAGAGAACCCTGTTTCTTCCGCAAACGCTTTGAAGGTTAGGTTGCAGGAAGAATGGACTAAAATAAGCCGGGAATATATAAAAAAAATTATAGCAAGTATGCCAAAGCGATTATCCCAAATTTTGGAGAATAAAGGAAAAGCTACAAAATATCAATAATTTTCTTTTTTTGTGATTATTTTAATTTTTATTATGTAAATTAAATAAAATACAGTGGACTCCCCCTAAGTCGAATTGTCACGGGATACCAAAATTTGTTCGAGTTAGAGAGAGTTTGACTTAGAGAGAGGTTTTTGTATGGAAAGTTGAGGGAAATGTATGTAAAATATTGCGAAAAAGTTCGAATTAGAGAGAGTTCCGACTTAGGGAGAGTTCGAGTTATGGAGAGTCCTCTGTACTTCAAGTCGATTATAGTGTTTTTGAAACATCTCAAATCGTTTGCGTTTCATTCTAACAAAAAAAAACTTTTCAGGTCCTTATTGGAAAAGCCATTATGGTTGAATTGTCAAAAATATCCCGGGGGAAATATCGTTGGACAGATTCTGGATTTTGAATTTCAGACTGTGAGTTGAAATAGTGAACAAAACCAATTTTTAACTCTTCGGCTAAATTACGAGTTGAGACTAACTCCGAAGTTGATTAATTTCCAGTTTGCCGGCAAGTTGAGCTGGTGAACAAAACGACACCTAAACTCTCTCTCCGCAGGCGGCTCACATAAGTTCGCTTCGGTCAGGGTAGGCGCTTTTCGTCTGACAGGCGCCTATATCAATAGTTTTTCTAACAAATACGGTTGGCTTTGCAAATCATATCGCCTTCTCTTTGAATTCGGCATTATTTTACCACTGGTGCCTTTACCCTATGCCAAACTTGAAAGGTTTGTTGAAGATTGAAGCGTGTATCAATTGGATTTTATTCACGTTAGGTTAAGGTTTTAGGCCACCACTAAGATGTGACACACTCTTCGTATGTGGGTGCCGGAATACTGTGAAATTCTAGAAAAAATTCGGAAGCTCTCGAAACTGGCTAGGAAGCGAACGTGTTTATTGCTTGTCTCCGATACCCAGGAAGATTGTTCCCACACCTAAGAGGAGGTACAAAGGACACCACAGTCTCCAAGAACAATCGCAACTCCACCCCATCCTGAAAACAAGGAAAACGAAGCAAACGAAGGCGAATGGAAAAAAGTTAATTTCATACAATTAATCGAAGGATGACAGCCACCATCTCAGTGAGACGACGACGGCAAACACAACAGGATGGAATTCGGCGAGACTCGGCCGACTGCCAAAGGGGCATAGGCTAGGCAGGTCAGGCACACATCCATAAATGTAATCTTTTTTCTGTCTTCTTACTTTTTAATCGGTCACACACACACACGCTAGCACACCAACAAGGCGAATGGCATTAGTTATCGCCGTTGTTATGGCGGCAGGAGGACTTCCGGCGACGTCAAACTCCCATAAATCCTTTCCACCGGATGATGATATAAGAAGAAATCAAAACAAAAGCCAGAACACACTGGAACACCCCGAGAACAAGTGGCAAAAACAAAAACAGAAAAACCAAAAAAAAGGAAACTCGGAAATCTTGGCGTGAAATTGCATTTACAAATGAATGACTCGTGGCCCAGGGAACGGGAGCACACAAGGGAAGCGCACAAAGATAACCCCGAAGACCTAAGTACCTATTTCACTTATAGCTTACAAAAGTGAAAAACGTACATAAAGGCCTTCATTTTTTCCATGTGCCTTCCCTCATCTGCTGCGGCTCGTCGTCGTCGTCGTCGGCGCTCGTCTTATGCTTCGACGTTCGTTTTTGGAAAGGAAACGTATGTTTTGGCTTCGCGAACACTCAATAGTCTTGGGAGGTAGCAATTATTTACATTGGGGGAGTTTGGACTTCCTGAGCGTCAACAAGAGGGCGGCACTCCGGGGCTGAGAGAGGGTTGAAAAATTACTCCAAAATTGATTTATGAGCATTTTTTTCTTCGCAACCCCCGGTCTAGGCGTTGCGATGCCCCGCTGAACTTCTTGACAATGTGTTGCCGATTGTAAGTAGTTATTGAATTATAGAAATTTTTTCTCCAGCCTGGAAGACTTAAATGAATTCGTGCGGGGCGCAGTTGTGCGGGGGCAATAGGTCTCGTGGACGTGACGGCGATTTGATACTTACTTCGGTTCCTTGGACTTTAAGCTTCATGTGATCCTCGCGTGTGGTCTTGCCGTCTTTTCTCTTCTTCCAACAGTAGCCATCTCGTCGGTAGCGCACTTTTTTCCTCGAGTACAGAAGTAGCGATCCGCTTTTTGGTCTAAACGGGAAAAAAAGAAGAAGAGAAACATGGGGATTGTTAGTGGCGAGCCTTGAGAGGGATGAGAAAATTTCAGAAAAGTCGAGAAGGACCCGAGATACGCAACGCACTACCTTACCGACGGATACAGATCTGCAAGTGGAAACGGTCGGGACCTTATGCCTGTTTCTGACGTTTCATTTCCGGGTTTAGTAGCGATGTCACAAATAGCCTTTCGTTTCGACAGAATGGCGGCGAACTTGTGGTTGCTCTGGTAAGCTGGTCGGACGGGGATGTTCGTGAACATTTCTCTCTTAAAGAACTTGCCCGGTGTCGTCTCTCGTAGTTTAGGGTTCAGTTGAATAGAATTGTGTATCCCGGTTTTGATCGTTCAGAATGCGATGTGAGAACAGAGGAAACCGTCTGCCAATGGGAGCCAGATGAGTTGGATTCCCGGCTCTTTCACATTTTCCAAGTTTTCCGGCAATCCTTCTAAGTCCATGAATCTCTTCTTGTGTGGATTAGAAATGACCTTTCGAACCGTTCAATGCAAGTTCTTTTGGATTGATTCAAGAAATCCACTAAATAAATGCTGGTGTTCCCCAAGGTTCAGTTCTGTCTCCGATACTCTTTCTCATTTTTATAAATAATCTCTCTTCTGCTACTTCATATCCAATCCATCTCTAAGCTGATGACAACACCCTCAGCTTCTCAGATTCGTTCCAAGACTCATGATTCCACGTAGAATTGGAACGGCAGCGTGTGTTTAATAAGCTGAATTACGATCTGTGCAGTACAACTTGCTGGGATAAGAACAATAGAGTGGAATTCAATCCTGTCTGCTGTCACTCAAGCGAGCAATCAGTCATCATTCATGAATGGTTCTTGTGTCGATGATCGATGTAGCAACACAACACTTAATTGAGGTCGCCAAAAATGCTGCAAAGTGTTTAGATGTCCTTAATTTCTTGCATTGAATTGTTTCTCCCTCTGATTTGGCTTTAATTTATAAGGCTTATAACCGCCCCAGGCTTGAGTACAACGCTCATATCTGGTCTGGTGCCTCCAAGACCACCATGCACGTACTAGATACAATCAATAAGCGAGCGATAGAACTTATAGGAGACGACAATATCTCAGAGTCATTAGACTCGCTCGAACATCGACGAGATGTCTATTTGTCCGAATTTTTTCGCTATTTTAACAGAAGATGTTCAAGTGAGCTAACCAACTGCTGTCCTCCTCTGTACGAAGTCACCTACCAGACCCGTCTCGCCAGGAATGCCCATCAGTATACCCTTAAGCTTCCTTTCTGACGAACAACACGTTTCTCAGATCACAGTTACTTCCTCTCCCTTTGTCTCTCTCTCTCTATACCTTCGGACTGTGCTGCATCTTGACCCCGTCCGCCGAATCGTTAGCCTTAAGGTCCGGGTCCGTGAGGCAACGATGGGCTCCCCATAGTAGGCTTCTTTTTTTGACAATGTTATCAGGATCTAGTCCGTTCTACTAGAGGAGCTTGATTGGCGGCCAAAAATTTGTTTATCGGAAGGGCTCTCTGAACACAGAGCGACTTAAGAGCACGTTGGTGTAAATGACTCTGACAGATCATCTTTGACTGCGATCTAGATCTAAGGGAGTAGTCTGCGTGGCTTCAGCGTGTACGAGGAACAAACGAATGCTTCGAAGGTTGGCGAGTCTAGACGATGCGGTGGACGTACAGGATTTGGCCAAAACGATCTGAATCTCGCAGGGTGTTTGTACTGTTTGCTTAAGATGAGACTGTTCTATGAAAACAAAGATCCACCGATGTACAGGGTGTTTCTTAGGTCCGAGGTCGATGCTTTTTTCTTGACATACTTGGCGAATGTGCATTACAAACTTTCTCAAATTTTGTGTTCAGTTCATCGATAAACAACTCGAATTTCACCGAGGAGTCACCCGCCATCATGGCTTTAGTGTACAGGCAATTCGCCGCATAGTGGACACATTTTGGTGTAGGCAAGAATTGAAGTTGGGCAACCATAGACAACGTCGTGAGTTCACAAATTGGGTGCTCACCATTCTTGGGTTCAGCGGCCTTTATAACAACGCACCAATCAACAGGCACTTAATTACTTAGCTCTGTGGGTACAAGGACGTCTACAATGCCTACGTAGATGTGCCTCAGCTCTCCCCAACTTTTTTCCCAGTTGCCGTGCCTCCTTCTGAACTGTTTTGAGCTCCTAGGACCCCCGCGCATCCTGCCATTTGGGTCAGTTTGCATAGCCATCGTTGATTTGTAGCCTTTTGACAGATCATGCTCCAACTGTCCTATCAGACGTACACCTTTGGTGCTGTGTTCGGGTGTGTATTAACAGAATCCGATGCGTTGGAGCGCACTTCAGGACGTCTAAATAAGCGGTATTATGGACCTGTCACCCTTTTGGAGGGTGTGACTAATCCACTGCCACGTTCGTCGTCGTATGGTTGTGCCCATAGGTTCATGGCGCGTTCTCTGATAAAGCTGTTCGTTAAAAATAGGACTTAGCCAGTATATCCTTAAGATGTAGCGTGTAAGTTCCAACTTACACTCTTTTGAAATATTCCCCGTTTCATTCTTGGGCATGTTCGGTGCATTTTATATGATTATGCATTTCATTAATTGATTCGTAGCTAAAACCAGCTTGACTAGGATAGGTTCCGTTGGGCCGTCGACTCATCGATATGACAGGCAATACCAACGACAAGATGGATGTTCGTTTATATCTTTTTAACTACGCAACGGATTTTAATGCGGTTTTCGTCAATAGATGGAGGGATTCAAGAAAAAGGTTCATAAGCCTACAACCCATAGAGACCCAGGACCTAGTTTCCACAGCAACCACTCGTGATCTGCGTTCAATTGTTTTCTCATGAGTGGAGGGGATCTGCAACTTTATGCCGACTCCGAGCGGCCAATTTTGAAAAGTTTTTTTTTTAGAGAGTTGTTACTCTTGAGTATTGTCCGTGATTCGAAAAAGGTGGGGCCTTGAAAATTATTTTTGGTCATACCGGGAATCGAACACAGGAAGCGAGGTCCTGTTGCGTTGAGATCGACGTATCATCCCACAAGGATACGGCCAAAATGTTCATACACTTGCTAAAATATTATCTTGTCCTGATTTGTTGAAATATGACGATAATTGTTCAGGTTGTCGGAAGAAAACGAGCCAGCTTTCATCGAAAGTGATTTCCTGGAAAAGTGTGTGGGGCTCCTGTGTCGGAGAATCGTATCAGTTTCGCTCTTGAACTCCCTCTTTGTATTGCATAGTATTCTCAGTGTTGGGTATTGGAGGCATGTAAAGCCGACCATGCACAGCACACTTTAGCGTGCACATTGGTGTGGTTACACATTAGTTCTTTGCGCGGACTGTGGTTGCCGTGGCGTAGTGGGTATGTGCGTCGACTCCTACGCAGATGGTGCCAGGTTCGATACCCGAATTCACCACCTTTGATATTTCACGGCTCCACCTCTTTCGAGTCACTGACAATGCTCAAAGAGTACTCCTGTCTAGAAAAAGCTTCTCAAATTCGCCGTTCGGAGTCGGCATTAAACTGTAGCTCCCTTCCACTCGTGAAAGAACAATAGCACGCACAACGCGAGTAGTTACTGAGAAGCTAGGCCCAGGTCCGCCTCGGACTGTCGCGCCATCAATATCATTATTATATACACAGCACTCTTGTGTGCACACTTTTGTCAGCGTCCTGTGTATGGTCCAGCCGGTGCACCAATTTTTCGGTGGCCCAAAATGTGAGGAAAATTCACGTTTATTTTTTCTGCCGATGTTCCTTAGGTTATGTGTATGAATTTGTGTGACGGAAAGCCACACAGATTTGCGACCAAAGGTTCACGCACATGGGCGCTGTACATGGGCCGCTTTACGTGTGAAGAGCGTGGCTTAGTTCGAGTACTTTCATATAAAATATCAGCCGCATTCCGAGCGTTGTAGGTTGATGAGATCTCAGCTCACTTAGCTGCTTCAAAATATATTGTTATCGACCACTTTCAACGACTACCAATCCCAAGTGGCAATCGTCACTCACCTGGAAATGAAAGATCAAGCAATGCACCATCACAATCCTTCGACAAAATTCGACTGCTGGTCTACCATGTGGTCACCTGAAGACGGGTAAACCATTAATCTTCCTCTTCTGAAGAAATCCCATCCACAACAAGGTGTCAGCACGCTCGACACTCACTCGACCCCCGACCACAAGTCGGTCATCAACAAACTTTCACTTGGAATTCCCGTTTCGTCGCTTGGAAATACCCACGTCACGACGCACAGCTCATCAGGTCCCCGACGTTGACGGACACAAAAAGCGCACAAAATCCACATAAGCTGTCACGGCGATGCCCCCAGATCGTATCTCCCGCCTTATACGTTGTACGTGATAACAGCTCGTCCGCCAGAGATGACAAACCACCCGTCTCGGCCGCGAACGAACGCATCACAAAAACCAGACACACGCGAGAAACGAGACCGATGAGCGAGCGAGACAAGAACTTACTCACCTTGTTTTGACTTCCTTCGACTGCCACTCGGAGTGTTTGTCAAAGCTGATAAGGATCGCTGCGATTTCCTAGAAGCAAAGAGAGACAAACGTGAATTCAAATATTATTCTGCTGTCAGTTCGAGTATATGTTTAGAAAGAGGACCAACGGAAAATGAGTGAAACAGACAAAAAAACAAAATTAAATTCAACCAGAGCGTGAGAGGGGGGGTCAGCAAAAGTTGGCACACACGCTCTGTGCGCTCCGTCGTCGTCGAGTGCAATTTTTTCTCCCTTTTTATCAGAAAACCATATTTCCATCAAACGGAACGGAATATTCAAATTCACTTTGGAGTCCCCACCTACTTTTGACGTCGCACAGGACACGACCGACGACGACAACAACGACAACGCTGGAGATGGGTGGGAAAGTCAAGTCGTTTCCTTCCTATTTGTATTTCTCTGAGTTGACAAGATTTCTGGTCCGCTGTTTGTGCGAACCCTTTCAAGTGGGCGGTAGAAGTCGAGGGAACAAGACAACAAAAAAAGAAAAAAATGGAAGAGGAGTCTTCATTTTGGCCTGCTGTCAGATGGAGACAGAGTGTGACACACAATTGAGCAATATTGTTGGCGTCACGTTTTATTTCATATTTGCACTTATGTATGCATTAAGTGGCACCACACGGGGAGAGGAGGTCCTGTTCTGGTCCAGTTGATGGGTGGCCGGGGGGCTCGATGAATCTAGCCTCAGCAGACGTGCTCTGCGGTGACAGGGGATGGATCGGGATTCTTAATTGAATTCACAGTCCGCCGTGAAAGTTGGACGATGTGCATGAGTGTGTCACTCGACTGACCTCTTCGTGGATCAAGCAGGCGGTTAAGGAGGGGCGAGGTTTTGGATTGAGGTTTGGGACATTTTTTGTTCTTCTCTGATTGAGAATGATTGAGAGGGTGGGGGAAGTTGCTGCTTTGATCTCAGTTAAATTACTCAAGAGATAGAAGCGCGATAGAAGCGCGTTGGAAGGGAACAGAGAGGGGGGTGAATTTACGGGTTTGAGAAACATAATTGGAAGGTGAATCATAAAGTCAATGCTAGAATGATTGACGATTGCTTTTGAATGAAGTTATCGACCTTCCCCAACTATGAAAAGAGTGTACAGTAGAACCTGCTAGTTGGGACACTCTACAAACGGACCACCTCCTATTCGGACCGAACGTCGTGCATTCCTTGTTATTTTTCATACGAATTTCCTTCTATAACCGGGACACGTGCTAAAATCTACCACTAGTATAACATGCGTTTATTAATGTCTAATTGGACCAAGCGTAGGGAATACGAATAGAATTTTGACTTACGGAGAATCCACTATATATTCTCCGTAAGTCAGAATTCTCTCCAACGCGAACATTTGTCTCAGAGAAATCTTGCAACAAAAAGTCAAACTGCAACGAATTAGAGCGCGAAGGAGAGCATCAAATTGTCTTTGGAAATTTGCTTTTGATGTTTTGACATTCAAACGGATGTGGAATGTGAATGGAAAGGAATGCGCCAATATGTAGTACAATTCTCCAAGCTAAAGCAATGGCTATAGCAACATTTTAAGCTCTAAAATTTAATGTGTTTATTTTTTTAACTAAAAATAAAACTTCTCATCTACAGTCACTTGATCAAGGCATCAGCAAACACTTGGAGTCTCTTTATAAAAAATACCATAAGCAACTATTTATTGTACGCATAGACGAACTCAAGAACTTATGGAAGTAGACGCTTGCAGCTGGCTTAAAATGGTATCGGACGACGTTACTCCAGTAACCATTGGCCCACATTTTGAAAAATGTGTGTTCTTCGAGGAAGAGGACTACGATGAGGGTGTTGTAAGATTTCAATTAATCAGTTATTATTAAAAAATATACAAAAATATCGAGTCACCCTGTACGGTTATACGTGCACAATCTTTCTTAATGTGTGTCACCCTGTACGCTTCCACATGCACAATCATTCTTAATGCAATTCAGCTATCAACTTGCTATAATCCTCTCAACGATGTACAATTATGCTCTCAATATTATGTAAGGTCTCAATCAGAAATCAATCAGAAAAAAGTATTTTAGAGATAGCTGACTTCACAGCTGATTGTCCCCTAGTCCATCGACGAATTTTAGTACTTTTTTGACAGATATTCATGAATTTTGGTGGTTATTCACAAAATAACGTGATGGTTTGAGAAAATGACAGTTGTCAAACATTTTAAGAGGCAAGAGAGAAAGAAGTCGTGCATCTCTGTAATACTTCATTTCTGGTCCCAATTATGTTCTCTCTATTACATTAGCTGTGTTTTTTTTGGAAGTGTATATACGCTTAATTTAAACGTGCCCAAAAAAACGATCATCCCATCATTAAGATTCATCATAAAATCTTGGCAGCACCGACGACATTTATGACATTTGCTAAGCAGTCAGGGGTGTAGTCGTGGAAGGTGATAGTTGATCGTTAATGGGCACAATCTTCGGTTTGCGATTGTGTAGCGTGACCATTACTTTAGAAGCCAAAACAATTAATAATTATAAAATAAAAAAAAGTTCATCAAATGAAAAGAATCGATAACGAGACCTAAACGGAATGTACAGCAGAGACACTCTGGGTATACCAAACATTGCATACTTATGGATGCAGAAAATTTAAAAATTATCTAATACATCAACCACACCAGCAAATGTAAGCCACATACAGCAACCTTAACAATGAATGAATGAATTCAGGAATAAACACACAGAAAATAACGATTGGAAGCATTGTTGCTATCCGCGCTTATTTAAGCGGATATAGGATTTGTTGTTAGTGTATTTTACATGCAAATTGAAAATTAAGCGTATATACGCTTGCAAAAAAACACGGCTATTGTATGCTCTCAATAAGATTATGATCTCATGCCATACATCATTGTGTTATACAACTGTTATACGAATGTTATAAAAAAGCTGATCGATGTTATTGACGCTCTCTGTTGAATAAACTCTGATAAGGCGATACGTTCTCGAGTGAGGCTGTGTTCTTTGTTGTTTTTCATATTATGTGACCTTACATTGCGGAAGTGATAATACCCGAACGAGTTCAGGCGCAGGGGTCTTCTGTGACCAATTCGAAAAGTCATTGGCGCAAGGAGACGACTGCATTGTTTTCCCAACTGAAGGGGCTGCGATACACGAGGCAGCACTTGCGCTCAGGGAACTAAATATCTGCATTTTTTTTATAGCCAAACGGCAAAAAAAGTGGGTCGACTCCTACGCAGAGGGTGCCAGGTTCGATTCCCGAATTTACCACCTATCATAAGTCACGGCTCCACCTCTTTCGAGTCACTGACAGTGCTCAAAGAGTACTCCTGTCTAGAAAAAGCTTCTCAAATTCGCCGTTCGGAGTCGGCATTAAACCGTAGGTCCCTTCCACTCGTGAAAGAACAATAGCACGCACAACACAAGTGGTTGCTGAGAAGCTAGGCCCAGGTCCACCTCGGACTGTCGCGCCACCCATATTATATTATTATTATAAACGGCAAAAGAAGCCACAGCTTCGAACATCCAGGACGTCAATCAGATATCCCTAGCGAAGACGGTTTTCCTATGCTGAGTACCAGGACACACTGGCATCCAAGGAAACGAAGAAGTGGACAGTCTCGCGGAAAATGGATCTGAGCTGGGAGAATCTTGGGCATTCACGAAAAATCTGCAATGAAATCCAAAAGAAAAAAACTGGATGACGAGGCCCTAAATAGAGCCAAGGCTCGATGGCTCAGTGTGGAAAATGGAGCAACAGCATGGGCCTGTCGGCCGGCGCTGAACAAAAAGAAGTCAACATCTCTGATCAGCTCTAATCGCAAGGAAGTACGAAAGAGTCCTTGCCGGGCACTCTGCCATAGTTACGCATGCATCGTGACTGAATATACAACAGGAGCTGCAGGGAAAGGGAAGATGTATAATCTTTCTAAAACCTGCTCCGCGGATGCCCACTGCTAGCAGTCACTTGTTTGCAGAGCTGGAGGAATTGTCCGGAGCAAGCATCTTTCATATTTAGTCTTTCACATTAAATCCTTGGAAGTTTATTGGAAATCCCAAATTGAGTTATACTTCTTAAAATACGCTAAAATTGAAAACAATCAAGGAACAATAGCTTGGTCAACAGAGAGTTCTTCTTCTTCTTATGGCGCTACGGTCCGGAGTGGACCTGAGCCTCAGCCAACAAGCCTCTCTACCTGGCACATTGATGAGGTCCTTCTTCATTTGTGTGGGCCATCGGTTTCGAGGGCGTCCTCTACTGACTTCTCCCCGTGGTTCGCAGTCGAAGCCTCTTCGGACTGGAGCTGTGATGTCCATGCACTCTGCATGGTCTAGCCGCCTTAGGCGTGGTGTCTGTAGACTCCTGCCTAGGCTCATGTCGCAGTAAAGTTCGTGCTTAAATCTCCTCCAAAAACTGTCAACGCAAATAGAACCAAAGATTGAACCCAGAACCTTTCTCTCGAAGAGACCAAGGGCTTCCTCTGCGCTTGAGATTGTCCAGGCTTCTGCTCCATAGAGCAGGACAGGGATGATCAAGGTGCTATAGGTCTTGGTCCTTCAAGAGAGGGCTCCATTACTCATTTGCCTTGAGCCCGTAGAAACAGCGCTAATGATGTTGTTCACATTATTTGATGCAGAGCCGAGCTAGATGAAGTCTTTAACTAGCTCGAAGATTGTCACCCACCCTCGAAAAGGAAAATATCCATGCGCTGTGCTGGACGTTATTCCCCGATTGTATTTTTCGGGGGGGAGTTTGAGTATGTTCACAGCTGCGGGGAAAGTTGTCGGACACTACATTGTGCGGGACCTAAGACAATTATTGCCATTTGCCAGGAGGAGCTCAGTGAACGCTATGGTTACGTTCACTTATTCAGAGTAACCACTGCTTGGGCTCTGAATTAGTTGAGCCCCAAGAATTGGTATAAAAGTGACGACATCTCACACGGCGAATGTGAGAAATGATCCACACAGGGAACGCCTTCGCGAAGACCCCGCAGAGACAAGTCCTACCCTTTAGCGCTCTTTAATTGGTTAACACAAATGTTTAAACAAGCGATCAGAGTCACGAAAAGTCCGTAGGCGATCAGTAAATTCGAGGAATTTAATTAGTCTGCAAACGATTTTTTCCCTTACGTTCCACAAATTGCTTTCAGGAAGTGTCCAGCTCAGAGGCTGCTAAGACTGTCGCCTTTCTGCGGCCAATTTAACGTGAAATCGTTGCTGTGCTTGAATTGAAAGTGCAAGGCAGACTGACTCTCGACGATCGAGATGGTTGCAGTGCAAGAGTAAGAGTTCAGGTACAATCACGAAGCCTTGAACAAGATACGTGCGCACCAGAAGCAGTCGCTTCTACATCGAATTACACGTTGTTTCCGTGCAAGTAGACTGCTGCTGCTGCTGCCCCATCAAGATTCAGTTCCATTGACCATCGCGTTTACCTTCGCGACCACCTCACCACAGACAGCCTCCAAATGTGTCGTGTACGCAGTGCAAACAAAAGAATCAAGTGCCCACCGCCCAGCAATCGAAGCGCAGAGGTGGGCGCCCGATTCAAGGAAGTCTCCAGCAGTCACTTAGTGGTGTCCTATCAAACTTGTTTCGTGTGCGGAACCCGCTGTTTGGTTTATCTGCCGCGTTTTTTTTTTTTTTTTACTTCTCCCACTTGCCTTTGCCAGTCGTCTTTGTTCAATCTCTCTGCCTCACCCTCGCCCTCTCACCCCTTCTCGCACGACAACCAGATCTGTGACTTGTGCTCGGTCCAAGGAAAGCAAATTCACTGCCAATTGGATGGAAGACGTTTATACACACACGCCGTGCACATGGTGCACATTGTCAAGGCGCATCTTGAATTGCCATTGTGTCCTGCGGTGCTGGTGGTGGTGGCGATGGTGGTTGTGGCCCCTTTCTTGAGTGATACGTGAATAACTTAACTTCTTTCGGAACTCAGCATATTTTTGCATTTTTTCGGTTTTTGCCCGTTTTAGCTCTTGCTGGGATATGTGAGGCGGGACCGAAATTGGAAGGCTGCCTACCTTGGGGCATTTATTATGCTAATTCAATAACGGGTAACTATCTGTGGCGCTTAAGAGGTTAAGTTCGCCGAATGAACATTTCATCTTGTGCCTGAGGTCGCACTCGCACACACACACGCTCACCCACAGCCGAAGCCGATGAGGCCACAGACAAGAGGTTGTGTCTTGAAGTCGTGGTTCGTTTCTATAATTTATTATCGTTATTATTATTTTTTGAAAGGCTTCCAAAGAGGAGACTCCCTGAGAGTCAGGGGGGCATCCAAATTAGCATCGGATTTTATATCTCCTGACAGTGGCAACCGATGTTTGGACAGCGGTCAAAGGAGTGGGATAATTTTTGGACGAACATTCAGCCGGAGGTGGTCGCCGCCTTGTTTGGGACACGACCTGCTGGGCTATTCAGGTCGTGTTGGCGATGATGACATTCGAAATGGAGCAGGGTGTTCCGATGACTGATGGACAAGTGGCAGTTTGCGAGTCTGCCTGTTGTTGGTGGACTGCGAATGGTTGACTGGATGATGGATTAGATTCGCTTGTGCGCGAGGGGAGAGGGAAGGGGGACTGCGAAAAAGAGGTCAGTGAGGGAGAATGAACTTTGGCAAATGAGGCTGGGAATGGTTGTCAAGATAGACATGAGATGGAGATTCTCTCTTGGAGTTCGCAACATTTTTTCAACATTAATTTTGTCTAAGAATTTGATCATCTGCAAATTATTAAAGGCGCCGCACGCTATCAGCTAGGATTGTAAATCTCAAGGAAAAGGTACCAGGCCTTTGGCATCTGAATGTGAAGCAAAGCTGTCAAAGCTGTTTGACACCGGGAATCATACACTGCGAGTAAAGAGAGGGACGACGCACTCAAATTACACATTTCCGTGACTAATATGGGTTCAATAGTCGTCAGGTGTTCCACACAGTTGGGAGTAAGGCTTTTTTTTGGGACCAACAGTAGTCACGGAATATGTTTAACTAGAGAAATGGACGGTCTACTCTATAGCACGCGCATTCTTTTTTTTTAATAAAAATTAAATGTTTTTAAATCGATCGAAGAGTAGTTTTCAATTTTACAAGTGCGCAAGTGAAAAAAGCACAAGTATTTTTTCCGGTTATTTTCTGGGTGTTGACCCGACTGTGTCGAGCTCTACAATTAATTGCACGTTGTGCCTCCAATATTACAAAGAAATCAAAATCAAATCATGCGACGGACTGCGTTGGTGTCAGGTTCCGTTTACAAAAACACGAGAAGCATAAATTCATTCGGCGAGTTCAGGTCACGGTTGTTACAAAAAATTATCTGATCTTATTGAAATTCCTGAGCTCGACTGAAATTACATCTTAAAATTAGATAAAAACTGGAAAAAGAACCAGATCCCCGAGCAACCGGATCGCGGTCTACCGCTTCACGGACGCAAGGATGATCAAAGAAGAATAGCCGACACCAGTGACCACCTCAAGCAGCAAATCATCGAAGACGGAAACGGTATCTGACCGACGCGCGAGGCCAACTGGGCACCCAGTTGACAAGCAACGCAATAACCCATAAGATCATCATTACATAAATAAATTGCCCAGGTTAGATCCAATCCTTAATTGTTCATCAACTTGGTTTTTCTTCTGAGTTTTTTTTAACATTTGGTCCTTCGAGCCGGATAAGGAATACCGTGCCTTCTACGACAAGTTTTAGATAGGTCCGGCTGAAAAGGCAATCGGCACGGGAAGGAGCAACGCAACCACATCAGGGGGCGGCAATATGGTAGCAGAACCTCCTTCGTGCGGCAATAAGGCGGCAAAGCCTCCTTTGTACAAAACGCATAATTCATTGCATGCGGTGATTTCCTAGCGTTTTCCATACAACCTTCAATCTGAAGGCAACCAAACAACTGTATCAGATGAGGGCATATGGCACAAGGTTATCAGACTGGGACATGCCTAAGGTGAAACAAAAAACACCACAGTGAGCAGAAGTCTTCGATGCAAAGCCTCACCGAGCAGAGAAACTCCAGAGCGGTCCACCCTAAGGTGCCGTGACTAGAGCGGTTCAAACCTCAGGTGCAGTCATCGAGCAGACAACGTCCAGTACAGTCTTACAGCGGCAGCCCAACCTCAGTGCAGTTCTACGGCGCAGTCGAACGGATTCAGACAATGAGCAAACAAAGGCCAGAGCGGGCCAACTTTAGGTGGAGTCAATAAGACGACAAAGTTTAAGGTGTCTCATTTCTTGTGGATCGAGCAAACGATACGCACCCTTTGTCACATAGTCGCGTGACGTGAAATGATGGCAAAACAAGCACGAATTGGAAGATAAAAACACTCGGTACCATTTTCAGATGTCCATACAGCTCCAGAATGGGCCCAAGGGGGCTACCTTGAGGAACTCCAGACAAAATCCCGGATTTCAAAGGTTGAGCATATTCGGAACTTCACCTATGCTTGCCTTTAATGGCAGACAAAGGTCTAACGCCTTGTCTTAAGTCCCTACTAGTTACAGATCCAGAATAGGCCCAAGTTGGCAACCTTGAGGAACTCCAGACAAAATCCCGGATTTCAAAGGTTGAGCATATTCGGAACTTCACCTATGCTTGCCTTTCATATCAGACAAAGGTATAACGCCTTGTCTTAAGACCGTACTAGTTACAGATTCAGAATAGGCCAAAGTTGGCTACCTTGAGGAACTCCAGACAAAATCCCGGATTTCAAAGGTTGAGCATATTCGGAACTTCACCTATGCTTGCCTTTCATGTCAGACAAAGGTCTAACGCCTTGTCTTAAGTCCCTACTCGTTCAACCAATAGGATCATCTGAGATCTCTGTTCGTTCCTTCTGATCCGTCGTTTCATCATAGACAACAAATTCAAAATGTGGTTGAACTTAAAATTCCGAGAAACTGCTTAAGCAACAGTTCTCGTGGAAGGACCCAGGTTAGGTTAAGTTTATGTGATTGCCACAACTGAAGCAGTTCAGGCCCATTTAGATCCTGATTGGATCCATTGTGATATCACTAATCGGCAGCTTAAGTGCCGGTTCCTCTTTGGGTGCTAACAAAAACACCTGAAGATATCTACTGGTGTGCTAGTGGCATATCCTGGATGGTGCACTCCTTTGCTGGGTTACAGCCAAGTACAGTATTTTTGATAAATTTTGCTATGTTCAGAGTTGTAATACCAGACATTTCCTCAATGCTATTGAATGAATAGGTGCCTAGCGTTATTTTCCTTGTCCTTGCAAGTGCAGGGCAGGTGCCGAGGTAGTGAAGTGGAAGGTTGAGTTTGTAATGACTGGAAGAAGCGTACCGGAAACAGGTGAGGAAGGCATCTCTAATGCTCCGAACCTGCGAGAGAGGATAAGTATGTGAATAAGTAAAGTCGGAAGCACTTCTCCCGCAGCTAATTGTGTTGTGCTCGTTAATTGTGTTTTGTGAGCTTTGAGATTAAGAGAGTGCTAGTCCTTGGCTACACCGGTGCGCTCCTCAATGCAAGGCCACACCATGATCACGGTTACATCCCGCTCTAGGATGGTCTCGACAATGATGACAACATCGAATAAATGTACATAAACCCGTTTGAATTCGAATTCATATTTGATTCAAAACCCCTCCAAAAATGGGCCAATTGTCAATGCGAACATAACAATGCCGGGAAACAATAAATGCAAATTATTACGCGCACATCCCCAAAGTGCCTCAACGGCCGTAGGCTTATGCCCCATAAACAATCGCTTCACACACGTGTGTGTTCAGCATCCATCAAAATTAAATGACAGATCCAGTGAATGCAAAGCGAATCCTTAAATTTCAAATGAACCTGATAAAGAATAATGGATTCCTGGAAACCAATATCGATGCTGCCATCCATCTGCCTACGCACAGAAACGGGATTTACATATTCCCCGCCATGCCACCAGTCCACCAGCGAGTCCTTAGGTCCGTCTCCTCATATTTTTGATTTCACTTCAGCTGAATAATTTAGTGGCGAAGTGAATAAATTCAACTCAAGCGAGCAGTGAGCACGGCCGTGAGTAAGCAGATGTACTCCACAACACTCGAAGGACATCTCAAAGACACTAGAGACCACGCGAAAGGGACACCGGCAAAGGCGTAATGGCAGCACGGAAGGATGAATCGATGGGACGAAGAAAGGAGGTGATTTCCTTTTTTTTTTTGAGGAATGTTGCAAGAAATCAGCAGAAATTTCAAACTCCTAATGTTCCCAGAGCATAATAAATGAAATCGAACACCATCGCCGAATCTAGGGCTACGCCGGGTATGCACGGCGACGACGACTACGATATGCCATCCTGGTCCACGTCGTCGTCGTGGTCGTGGTCGGGCTTTGAGAGCGAGAGACGACCGTGGGCACATTCCCATCGCATTTCGGAATATGAATCTCTGCTGACGGCGGTGGTTACTGGTGCTCGTGCTGGCAGTGCTGCGGTGCTGACTGGCTGCTGGTGGCTGCTGCCACGACCACTCTTCTCCTTCGTGTCGTGTCGTGTCCCTTGAAAGGGAAACCAAAATATTTATGTACATTTTTATGACCGAGTCCTTTAAATAAATGATTTGTTTGCGAAATAAATTCGTGCGGTTTCCTTGGTTTATTTCGGTTCGCAGAATATCTCGTCCCGGCCGGGGCGGGGGTATCTGGAGGCATAGGCCCGCTTTTGATTTGAATCGTTTTTGAAGGATTCTCCTGCTCCTTTAATAGAAATACCCTGCTGCAGTGGCGGTATAGTTGATGGCTTGTAGTTTTTTGGATTTCTCGTGTGTGATTGATGGCAGATCGGTGTGAAGTACGCAGTGGTTGTTGCTTTGTTTTATTGCCGTGGCAGTGGTGTCTTTCCCACGACTTCGACTTCGAAATGAAACTAATTTAATAAATGAGAACCACGAGAGCAGGGCGATTTGAAATTGGACGTCAATCTCGGAGCAAGGAAATGAGGCTTCCGCCGGGCACCAGCTGAACGGGTGGCGTCTAATGAGCATAAATGGAAACTTATGAAACACGTCTCTGAATGGGGAACTAGAAATTGTTCTTTGGTAAATTGGCTCGTTTTACTCGACTCCATGCGGCGGAATTTTAATAGAATTTCGATTTTTGTCGATTTGTGGACAAGACAGGCAGTTTGGCGCTACAAACTTTGTTGCTGAGTGATGCCTTGAGTGGTGGAAATACGATGTCTTCTAGAAACGCTGAATGTTGTTTTCTACCGGGTGTATTGGAACTTGATCCTCTTTTTCTCGTCCTATTGGGACCACACTTGACATGGCAAACGTTAATTAGACAAGCAGTGGATGGAAAAACAATTTAGAGGGGGACATATTAATTTGCTGATTACTTCTAGGAGCCAAATTTGTAGGGCATTCTCTTCAAAGTATGGGACAGCGGTTAGCACAAGTATTTACGAATTGTACAGTCTAGGTCGGTAAGAACGTGCATCGGTGCCTTCACGGCTGAACAGTGGTGCAAAAGCGGAAAAATAATGCTAAAAATGAAATTGGCATATGGTGGTGTTGCATTTATTTTACTTATTAAACTAGCGGAGACAATAATGGTGTCGAAACCGGATGAACCCCCAAAAGCCAAAAAGCCTTATAGGCCGATTTCACTTCTTCCGACAATGTCTAAGGTGTTCGAACAAATATTCCTTAGACGTTTAAGTCCGGTTGTAGGAGAAAGACGACTTATTCCTAACCACCAGTTCGGTTTTAGAAGCAAGCATTCAACTATTGACCAAGTACATCGCATAACTGATGATACAGAGAAATCGTTTGAACAAAAACAAGTCTGCTCAGCTGTATTTCTCGATGTTTCTCAAGCCTTTGACATGGTTTGGCACTAAGGCTTGAAACACAAGCTTCAACAATTCCTGCCGAGACAGCTTTGCACAATTTTACCGAACTATCTATCGGATAGAATCTCGCATGAGAAATATGGGAAAGAATAATCCCTATTTAAATCTATACAAGCTGGAGTACCACAAGGAAGTGTTATTGGTCCCCTACTTTACTTATTGTATAGCGGCGTTATACCGCAGGACGTAGGCACAAGACGACTGCCAAAACGGTCGAAGAATTAATTAGAAAATTGCCATATGCTTTAGACCGGATACACGAATGGACGAACTCTCAGCGAACTGAGTTTAACGAAGCTAAATCCGTTCGTATAAATTTTAATGAATAGCTTGCCCGTTTTTATAAAAAATGCTCAAATATCCTTCGGCAATGAAGCGAAATACTCGGAATGACTCTAGATGTGAAGCTTAAATGGAAGGAGCACGTCAAAAAGACGCGTGAGGAGCTCCGATAAAGACCCAAAGACATGTACTGGCTTATTGGAAAATATTCCAAGCTTAGTACTGACAACTGAAATTGATCATATACAAGCAAGTGCTAAAACCCGTCTGGACGTATGGTATACAACTATGAAGTAGTACCAAAGAAAGTAATAGAAACATCATAACACCGTGGTATATACGAAATAACGATATCCACAGAGATCTTGGAATTTCATCAGTCCAAGATGAAGTTACGAATTTTGTTCGCAAGCGTAAGCGTCGCCTGGAAGAGCACATAAACTCTGCTGCCCTTCCAATTATCGACGAAAGAAACTCTTTTCATTGTCTTCAAAGGACTAAGCCCCTTGGTCTAGCGCGGTGAATGCAACCCGCGCTTAACTGCGGCGTTAGTAAGACAATGGAGAATCTCTTGCCAAATGCGTCTAAACCATGAAAGAAAAACTACTGGATAAGTGTAAAACTTGTAGTGGAAATATATTTTATTTGAAGGGAGGTGTTTTTACTGGGTAAAAATCCGTTTCGCTATGTGGGAACGGTCCCCATGGTGTCTTTTGAAGATTTTCAGCTACCCTCACAAAAAAAAAAATAATTATGTCCTAGTATCTCAGATTGTAACTTACTCAAAGTTTTAAAAAATCGACTTCATGGACACAAGCTGTTCGTTCGTTTACCCCTGCATAGTGTGTTCAACATTTAACACCGAAATTTGAAAAGATGTTCAACGAGCGAATTTTCAAATAAGAACTCTAATTCACCCCATTACTAAGGTAGGGGAAGGGTATTAGCTGTTCCACAGCTGTTCTCAAGAGCTCACGCATATTCACAGACACGGGACAAAAAGCGTATAAAAAACGCTGTCAGATGAAATCAAGAGGCAAGGGAGATAGAAGTTGGATATGTCTATTATCCCTTATCACTGGCTCATACAACAAAACTACGCCCATTGAGACAGTCATTCGCCCCGGCATTCGAAATTGGAAACTGCAAGTTATTCGATTCGCGAGTATGCGGTTTTGAAGTTATACGATTTTTTCCCGAGAATCTAATGCAGACTTTTTTGTACAAGATTTTGAAGTTATGCGCTGTTTTTCTATAGAATTTTGTATGGGATTCCCCTTTTTAAATATTTCTTCTAACAGAGCAAGCAAACAAGCTACATATGCTCAAAGCTCTTTGTGTAGGAATGAATTATCACTTGAGCTAATGCTTTCGTTGAGTAAACACGCGTTTGGTTGATGACTCTTTAAAATTTTTGGAACGTATTCCTAATTATATAATGTAATTGATGTCTTTTTTATGTGATTTTTTGTTTATATGCTTTTTGGAAAATAATGGAACACATTCCTTTTTTTACACTACATTAGTGTATTTTTTTATGCGGTTAGTTTTGAAACGTATCTACCGCATAAAAAGACAATTGAGTGTATATGTATTTTATTTTGCCTCCTTATACCGTTATTGCCATTGTTGCCTTTCATGTGTCATTGTTCTTTTTTTATGTTTTTTTTTATCTATTTTTGTGTTTTTTCTTAAAGTGTGTTCGCATAAAATATTCCAGAAAAATCCACGTTTGCATGGATGTACTATATATCCGTGCAAGCATGCTTCTAAGTCAAACTACGTAATAATAATATAATGTAATAATATTGATGGCGCGACAGTCCGAGGCGGACCTGGGCCTAGCTTCTCAGCAATCACTCGCGTCGTGCGTGCTATTGTTCTCTCATGAGTGGAAGGGACCTACAGTTTAATGCCGACTCCGAACGGCTAAGTCGAGAAGCTTTTTCTAGACAGGAATACTCTTTGAGCATTGTCAGTGACTCGAAAGAGGTGAAGCCGTGAATTATGAAAGGTGGTAAATTCGTGTATCCAACCTGGCACCCTCTGCGTAGGAGTCGACGTACTTACCCACTACGCCACGGCAACCACAAACTACGTAATACGCATACCTAAATTCCTAGATGCATAAAAAAAAACAACAAAAAAATGAGGACGAGATCATTTGAGTATCGAACCTGGCAACGTCTGCGTAACCCTCGACGTACCAGCCCCAGCCACGGTTTTAGTCGACCTAGAAAACGAGTTTGCCTATAAGATCCTCTTTGCCGTTTTGTGTGAGCGCCTGAAACAATTCGTCAACAACCTGATAGGTCCTTATCAGTGCGGTTTCAGGCCGGGGAAGTCCACCATCGACCAAATCTTCACATTACGGCAGATCCTGGAAAAAACCCAAAAAAATGCAGATCGACACCCACCACCTATTCGTCGATTTCAAGGCCGCATATGACAGCGTGCATAGAGACGAGCTATGCAGCGCCATGTTTCGTTTTAACATTCCTGCCAAACTCGTCAGGATGTGCAGGATGACGATGGAGAAGTCTCGATGCTCCATCAAGGTCGTTGACGAACTCACCGACCGACCGACCTTCAATGTCAAAAAAGGTTTTAAGCAAGGCGACGCGCTGTCATGTGACTTCTTTAACATTATCCTGGTGAAGATCGTGCAAGACTCACACGCCAACACTAGAGGCACGATCTTCCAGTAGTCCGTACAACTGCTAGCATACGCGGATGACATTGACGTGATTCGCAGAACACAGCGAGCCGTCAATGAGGCGTTTGCTGGTATTGAAGCGGAGGCGGCCAAAATGGGTTTAGCAAAACGATGTATATGCTGTCGTCGAGAAAGGACACACAACATCGTCACCATAGGCAGCTATAACTTCGAGATAGTGAAGGACTTAGTCTACCTCGGCGCGCAAGTAAATAGTACGAACAACACCAGTACCGAAATTAAACGCCGAATTACTCTTTCCAATCGCTGTTTCTTTGGGCTCATAAGGCAACTGAATAGTAGAGTCCTCTCTAGAAGGACCAAGCTAACATTATATAACACCTTGATCATCCCTGTCCTGCTCTATAGTGCGAAGGCATGAACAATATCAAAAGCGGATGAAGGAGCACTTGGTCTTTTCGAGAGAAAAGTTCTGCGTTCAATCTTGGGTCCTGTCTGCGTTGACGGTTTCTGGAGAAGAAGATTCAACCACGAACTGTACAGGCGTAACGGAGGCGTCTACGGATTCAACGAATAAGATGACTGGGCCATGTAGAGCGCATTGAAAACACTGCTCCAGCCCGAAGAGTTTTCGACTCCGAACCCGTGGGACAACGCAACAGAGGACGCCCACGGAACCGATGGCGTACCCAGGTGGAGAAGGACCTCAATCGACTTGGTGTGCGCAGTTGGAGACAGCTGGCTAAAGATCGTGCCGGCTGGAGAGGCTTACTGGTTGAGGCCCAGCTCCACCCCGGACTGTAGCTCCACCAAAAGAAGAAGAAGAAGAAAACGAGTTTTGAAAGACTCACAAGAAACAGATATTTTAAAAATCTCTTGTTAGTTCGATTCTTTTTTAATAACATTTTTTTTACTATACAAAAAAATAAATAATAATTAAGAGTAAATAACGTTTTAAATGAAAGCGTCGAATAAAAGAAACAAATCGTAGTTCACACCTTGAAAAGTTATTAAAATATATTAGGTAGTCGAAAAAGTCTTTTCGTATTTTGTCAATAGATGTCGTTGGAGTCGTCTATCTCCAGTGAGACCAATCACATTGTGTTGGAAAGGTGACATTTTAAGCTTAATTTAACAAAAAAAAAATTAAATTCGGAGAAGTTGAAAAAAAGTTTCAGCTGTTCAAACACTAGTGAAAATAATGAAGAAATTCGCTATATTTTGAAATTTTTGTATAAAAAAGGGAAGAATACCACGCAAGCCACCAATAAAATTAGTGAAGTTTACGGAGACGATGCTATATCAGTTCGTGTAGCTCGCTTCCGTTCTGGAAATTACGATGTGAAAGATGCATCTCGCTATGGTCGACCTTGATAAAGTCGATGAAATTATGGAAAATATTGACCAAGACCTTCATATAAGCAGCCATGGCATTGGCAGGGAACTAAACATTCATCATCAAACGGTTTTGAACCATTTCAAAAAGACTGGCTACAAAAAGAAGCTCGATGTTTGGATACCACATGAATGCTCTGTAAACAATTTAATGGACCGAATTAACATCTGCGGTTCTTTGCTGAAACGAAGTGAAATCGAACCATTCCTGTAGCGAATGGTTACAGGAGACGAAAAGTGGATCAAATACGACAATAATGCGCGAAAAAAATCATGGTGCAAGCGTGATGAAGCTCAACAAATTGTCGCAAAGCCAGGGTTGACTTGGGTGGGATTGGAAAGGAATCATCCACTATGAGCTGCTCCAGCCTGGTCGAACGATTCATTCTACACTTTATTGTCAACAACTGGTGAGACTGAAGCAACCAATCGAAAAAGAAACGGCCAGAACTGATCAACAGAAAGGCCATCTTTGATGACATCTTTGATGAAAACGGCAAAAACGGGAAGAGCTTGGCTGGGAAGTTTTGATGCATCCACCATATAGCCCTGCCCTTACACCATCGAACTACCATTTGGTTCGGACAATGCAGAACTCCCATAATGGAGTAAAGTTGGCTTCAAAAGAAGACTGTGAAAATTACTTGACGCAGTTTTTCGCCGAGAAACCACAAAAGTTTTACTCTGATGGAATACTGTCTCTAGCGGAAAAATGGCAAAAGTTGGTCGACTAAAATGGGTGGTTCAATAAAGTTAATTATAAATATAAAAAAAAGTGAGTTGAAGTTTGATTAGAAATACGAAAATACTTTTTCGACTGCACATTATTATTTTCTGAAAAATTTGAAATAAAATTGCGTTAGGGGTTTATTTTAAGTATTCTTAAAAGAGTGAGTCAAATATAGAAATGTGATTCCCCGAGTCGAGCTGAAAAAATGTAATCCCTTTTGACTTAATTGTGTCTCTGGGGTAACACTGGGTATGTCTGCATTTCTGCATTCATTGGCTCTACAAAATATTCAAATACTTAGCGATCTCATCAAAACACGACAATTCAAGAAACCCCTTGAGGGAATCGTGACTGTGTCCTGAGATCTGATCGAAGTGTGACTGTCAGGAAATACATCGTCGATACTCTTAGCCAAGGTAGAGCTTCTTTAGCCGCAAGACGACAAAATGGTTCCGAACCCGAAGAGATATTTTACCAATGTTTAGATCCTTGGGGAAGGTACCTATTTGCATTCCCTCTTCGGTCTTTAATTCCCCTGTGAAAGTACGCAGAGGACTAGTCAATGTAAGCATGTCAGACTTCCAGCCAAAGAGGTAATGCTGTTCAAGGAGTTCGTCTCGAAGAGATACTGAGGTACAAGGGTGTCAGTGGCTTGAACAAAGAGTCTACATCTTTGAGGAGTACTTGTGCGTTCGTCCTCTAATGGAGTGGCCGTTGTTAAATCGCATGTTCGGACACGCACCCGTCTTCCAAATATATTCACCAGGGTATTTATATCGCTTCTGAAACCCCGGCCTATTCGGAATAACCGGCTATACCTGGTTTCCTGGTTCACACACTTTTTGAGGTTGCTTCAACATATTGCAAAGCTCCAGTTCGAACCTGGTTCTGGGTGGGATTGAACAACAGGCCAAGGAGTCTACCAGGATCTCATTGAACTCATCGTTCCGATTGTGGTCCTTGTAGAGCCCTGTACACTCCTGGACAATAGCGCAAATCAGACTGATATTGCTTTGAAGCCTTGAAGCGGATTCGCTCATTGAGGCGGTAATTGAAGCTGTTTCTCGCCCCGCCAAGGTTGGTCCCTATTTTGAATCCTTTATGTTAGAAGGGTCATTGTCCATAGCCCCTCCTCTTCGCGACTACAGTCGATATGATTTGCTGAACTGTAAGGCTTTACACCGAGGTCCAACTAGAAGACTAACTTTCTTGTTAGCGCAAAACTGTGAAGGAATCCCCCCCCCCCCAACCAAAAAAAAAAAAAGTTTAAAAATTCCGACGCATTCAAACACAAAAACACACTGCACAACTAGTCAGATTCAAAAATTAGGAACTACGTCCGACTTCACGTTCGCAACTGTCAAGTACGTGCCACAAAAGAGTTTCCAGACCTCAATCGCAGCCCCGTGTGTGGAGTGTGGACCCGTGTGCGCTCGCCAGTGCGGTTGGACACATTTATCTCCGAGTGCGGCGGAATCCGCCAACCGTAACAATATCTGCGTAATTTTATTTATATCCGAATTTACCTTCATTATTATTATTATTTCCCGTGTCCTGCACGAGAATGTCCTGCCGAGAGCTCTGCTGCTTGTCTCTTTTGTATTCGTTGTCCTGGTGTCTTTTTTTTTTCGATTTAATTTAGTAAACTTTTTCGTACCACCGAGAGACAGAGAGAGAGAGAGAGAGAGAGCGCGCACAATCGAGAGCCGACTGGCTTTCAGCTGCAGTTCATTAACGGTGTTGAACTTTACATCTGGAAATTTTTATTTGCGGTCACCCTTAAATTACAAGTAAAACAGCGGAAAAATGTCCGACTCTCTGACTCGAAATCGCTCCTCCTGAGCGAATGGCTCGGCTCACAATGAAGTTGTGAAGGGGGGCCCCCATTCGGGGAGGTGTCCGGAAAAACACAACACAAACACAACTCCGCTTGGCACCACCCCAGAAGACAGGGGGGTTAACATATTTTTTTATTGGATAATATTGCATTCCAGTTGCTAAAAATATTTCTACGAGTGAAATTAAAATTCATTCGTTGCTCGCTGAAAGTTTTCAGTTGGAGATACAATTTGTCCGATGTTGGGGTTTTGCTTGACTCTTTGTTTGGTTTGGTTGCTCGGTTTTCTGGTAAACATTGCGTGTCAGGAGGATGATACGGGCCCAGTGTCGGTTGGTTTTTCCAACCACTCCCTCCGTGCATTGGTTAAACAAGCCATGAAGATGAATTTTAATTTTTAAGCATTCGCTCGGGGAGCGGTTGAATTGATTTACAGAAAAAAAAAAGTAAGATTCGCACTCGCCGAACACACCCCCCTCCCGTGCGAATGGGTGGGATGCGCATCCCTGATTATCGCAGCGCGACGATGGGCGAGGGAGAAACATGCCGATTAACGAAAGTTTATTACTAGGGTAAATTTGTAGCGACACGGGAATATGGACGGAGGAGGGCCGTGCAAGGACGCGCAGAGTGAGCAATCATCGGCGAGCTAATGAACCTTTAAACTGTCGGCTGTTGAATTTCGTTTTTCTTTCTTTTTTGGTCGTTTTTTTGGTAATTGAGGGGAGCGTGGACTGGGACAACAGTCGTGAGTTATATTGGGAAAGGTAATAGAGTGCTTAGAAGGTTCCGACTGTGGTTGCTCAGGCATCTTGGGCTTGAGTGTTGAAGCGGCCTAAGATTTTCCTTAATTAGGCGACGCTCAGAATAAGGACCACAACAAACTTGGTCAGTGAATGGACATAAGCCATAATGGTCAGTCACGAGAGAGTAACTCCCAACTAGCAGCCCAGACAAAGACATAAACGGTTAGACAATTTAAGACGGCTTCTAACGAAGAATTGGAGTTTGCAGGAGAAGGCTCAACGAATACAGTCACCGGCCTACGGGCCAACGCATCAGGTTGTAAGTTTCTTCGGCGACTAGCATCGACAGGAAAAATCTTCGACTCCGCGTCAGTGAGATAACACAACAGAGGACAGGCTTGTTTAATGCCAGGCATCTTAGTAGAGAAGCTCTTAAACGAGCTCAAGGCATCTAGCTAACGGTTGTACTAGTCTTAATTTATCACCGTGCAGCAGAGGAAACTGAAGAAGGACCTCCATAAACTTGGTTTGTTTCCATTTACCGAACAAGTGGGCCATGATGGACACCAACGAGAGGGCAACTCTCAACTAGCAGCCCTTACGAAGACAGCCATTCTAAGGAGGTTTCTAACAAAGACTTGCGTTTAAAGGCTCGCCGACGAACTGAAACA
The DNA here is from genome assembly GCA_964034865.1 of Eristalis intricaria. Lineage (NCBI taxonomy): Eukaryota > Metazoa > Arthropoda > Insecta > Diptera > Syrphidae > Eristalis > Eristalis intricaria. The sequence continues at coordinate 57,950,096 of OZ035877.1, read as the reverse complement.
TGACCAAGAATCTATTCATGAGCCTACGGGTTCAACGCATCATGTTGTTGATCTCATGGGAAACTCGTTCTCGACTAAAGAAATCGATTCTGCGCCAGTGACAGAATACAACAGAGGACACTCTGGATTAGTGCTGCACACTTTACTAGAAAAGCAATTAAACGAGCTCAGTGTGAGAAATTCAAGGCATCTAGCTAACGGGTGTACTTGCTAGGAAGGTAGTACTTGAGAGCTAGATCCAGTTCGACAGGCAGTAGGGCTGCGCCGGGAAAAGGTGCACCAAAGAGAGACAAGTCTGCTGGCCAAAAAAAAGTCATGGCTACATTTGAAAAGGGTACTATCACCGGTAAAACGACTGAATGGCGCAGTTGGTTGAGTGCCTGCCCCTGGTTAGCGGGGTCCCTGATTCGAATCCCATTGAAATCAAACTGAATACGTTTTGATCTCGTTGAAAACTATCTTAAAACAGACGTTTTAACACAAAATATTGGCGAAACAGGGATCAAAATTCAGAATCAGAGTGGATGACAGGATATGTATAAGCTCATAATACAATAGTCGCAAGCCATAAAGATGCAGTGTCAGCTGTGAAAATTAAGCAATGGAGTTCAACGCCATTTGGTATCATGACATTGGTCATTCAACAAGCTTCTCCGGGTGGCACTATTTTTAGCCAGCTGCCAGTAATTTCGCGTGTCAAGTTGGTTGATGTCCTTCTCCAGACGTATATCCACACAACGCAAACAGGACCAAGGCCAGAAAGCAGAACTTTTCTCTCGAAAAGATCAAGAGCTACGTCATCTGCTTTTGAGCCAGTTCAGGCTTCGGCGCCATAGAGCTGGACAGGAAAGATCAAGGCGTTATATTTTTGACGTAAGTCAAGTTTTTTGATTGGTTTAACCTCTTAAGACCTGAACATGAACGAAATGGAATAATGTGTGCCCTAGAGAGTTTTTTTTTAGAGTTATTAGGGTAAGCACATTATAATTAAAAAAAATATGGTGCACATATGTGTACCTTGGGTTTTAAAATGGCACAAATTTTGTAAAAGTATGATAAGTCTCAAAACAATTATTTTTTAAAATGCATGGATATACATTGCATTTCACACACCTGATGCGGCAGAGTGAGGAGCACATTGGATGCCGATTTAGAGGCGAATTTGTTGTCTACATTTCAAAGCGGATGTGGTTGTGGCACCACGGGTTGGTGTTTTTTTTGCAGGAGGTTCATTTTTGCATCGTAGCCCATTGTCTCCAGGATCCGAGTTGGAACTTACCGAGGGGCTAGAACTAGTACAAGGTCTAGAGCCAGGAACCAAAAATTGGGATTAACCTTCCCTCCCTCATACTTCATCATTGCTTTGGCAAAATTCAAGCCCAATTTGTCCTTGCGTCGTACGCCTTCATCCTTGCGTTGCGAAGTTCGGTAATAAGCAATCAGTCTATCGCATAAATCAATACCACCCATACCATGTGTTGTAATATCTGGACGATCTACGTCAACTTTTTGGTTCTGTTTTTTACACCAACGTTTGCAGGTATCTGCTGGACTACTTCCTGAACAAGTGGAAAGCATTGTTACAGCCTTTGTATCCATCCACTTTACAATGCATTCTCATCGCTCTTTACTTTTTCATCCCACTGCCCCCTTTTTAGCGCCTTATCTATCTGCAATTTCTTTGCTGCAGTACCAATGCTATTCGTCATTACTGTCCCTATCAGAAAAATATTCTTTCTTTTTCCTAGCTGGTTTCAGACTCGTAAAGAATCTATCTGTATACAAAACAAAGCTGTATTCAACAGTTCGACAAAGTTTTTCAACGATTCCCGCCCCCCAGTCCAAGATTTTCCATTACATCTTGCGGTAGTGTACCCTTACAAGCACAGATCTCAAAATCCAGTACCAGCCCGTCTCGGGCAGCTAACACGAAGTTTTTTAGCCCAAGAGTATTGGGTTTGGCTGGAACATAATGGCGGTACTCACATCTACCAGAAAATGGGATAATTTGTTCGTCTATTGCCACATGTTCGGGTCGTGGCAAGCTCTGGCATTTTTTCAAAATGGGGTTTAACAACGGCCTCATTTTCCACAGTTTGTCTTCAGTATTTGGGTAATGTATGTCTACGAAGTGGAGATAATTACGAAGTCCGAAAAATCTATCTCGACTCATTGTCATTGATTACACAAAACTAATTTTTAGTCCTAAGGTGCAGGTATGTGGTTTCTATGGCTAAAATGTAAAACCACCCAAAAACTTACTTTATCAAACAACAATCCAATATCTTCACAACAGGAAACCACAAGAAAATTGAATATAACTGAAAAAATTAATTTAAAAGCTCGCGAGCGCCACTTCTTTTCAATTTTTTCCAACTGCCAAATTCAAATGAGAATTTTGCTCCTACAACCGCTTCGGCAGAGCCAACTATTGATAGAATTCGAAAATATGTACTTCTAGAAAGTCATGTCACATGCTGTCACTTCTATGTCTACCCATGGTCTGAAGAGATTAAACTCAATTTTCTCTCAAAAATCGTTCGTTTGGTATGAACGACATTCCGTCTCAATAACTTAGGCCTTAGGATAAGTCAGAAAAATGCTTATATCGTTTGGTATTAACGTCTTAAGTGTCTGTCTTTCTATCTTTCAGTTTCTGACTCAGGGCCTTTTTGCCTATCATGAAAGATATAATGTCAGCTTGGTCCTTCGAGAGAGGACTCTACTACTCTCGAGCCCAAAGAAACAGCTTGTGGCACGACTGATGAACACAGATAAGGTCCTTAAATTGGAAATTGTTTTACAGTTCAAGGTGACAACTAAATCAGTCGAACCAAAAAAGGTATCAAAATGCTCGCCAGCTGAGTAAAACGTTTCTTATTCAACGGCTTCTCAAACGAAGTTCGTATTAAAAATCCCAAGACCTGCTGGAGGAACTCTCCCTCAGTTGGTCCATTTAGTATTCCAGACAGCTTCAGTACCTTTTCCTGCGTGAATACTCTTTTTTTTTCAAATTTCACATTTCTTTAGACGATGCGTGACTTCATTGTTTACGCATGAGGGAGTCCTTTTTGTGATTTCCCCCCTCTCTCTCCCCTTGGACGACAGACAGAGGCGGAAAGGCGTGATTTACTCAACTTGAGGTTTAAATGGATAAGTATCAATTTGTCAAATGAACTGGAAGAAGAATATTTAAAGGCAGCAGAAGAAGGCCTTGGAATCTTGATTTGTTTGATTTGATGACTGTGAGGGTGTTTGAGACGAAGGGTGAGGCCACAAAGAGAGTTACGTCTCTGAACTACAAGCGCGATTAAGACAATCACAGAAATGAATGAAGATGGCCGACTTGACAGCTGATTGCCCCTAGTCCATCGATGAATTTGAGTGCCTTTTTGACTGATATCACTTTGTCAATTTGGTTTTAAAAAATGATAAAAAAACGGTTGTGAAACATTTTAAGGGACAAGGGAGGTAGAAGTCTCGTTAATACTTCATTTCTGCTCAACCAGAAGCAAAGTGCCGTTGCTCCAAAGCTTTTGTTGTCCAAGAAGTGATAACCAGTGAGTTATTCTCCCTTTTCAAGTAACACTTCACACATGTGGAAGTCCATGCCGTGCACATAGACAGACATGCTATAGAGACGAAAAGACAATGAAATCCTGGGCCTTTTTGCGAAAAACATTCTGAGCTCCAACTTCGGTTCTGTTTCAGTTTGAGGCAATTGGAAGAGAAGGTTCATATTCATCCAGCGACATGAGTCCCGAAACATCCATGTACACAACATGTCTGCACATTAAAGGAAACAGTTCTGTTATAAAGTTTTTAGGTAAATTTTCTTAAATTCAAATTGTCAGTCAATATCCATGTTTAATGTAAATACATACGTTGTTAGTTTAGGTCGAAGGACATAGCATACGTTTAAGCTTAGCTTAGAGTGGCCTCCGAGGATCATTAAGTTATACTTAGCATCATGTTTGTCTAACTAGTTTTAAGCATTTTTGTCTAGTACTTAAGTATGTAACGAATTAAATAATAAAAATTAATTAAAAACAAAACCTGTCTACACTGCATTCAAGGAGCTGACGGCAAAGCCCCCACTGAATGGTGGGCCTCCCAATTAACCACCTCAAATACATACATCATCTACCAACACTTCCTGTCCTTAGCTAGCCGAAGCTGGACTAGGACATCCAAGTATAAATTCGCTGGCAAAACCTGGGGCGAATCAATGCATCCGTGAGCGAATGAATTGCTATCGAGAATTGTCTATTTGGGATTACAGGACACGTGAATTTGGGATCATTCAACACGTTATCGTGCACGTGAACGTATTGAACTAATCGAAACTTTACTCGTGAAGTAGACAGTGAACGTATTGATTTGAATAGTAAATTAAGAATTATTAAAATAATAAATCATGTGAAAAAACAATTAAAATATAATAAGTACACACATAAAATGCAATGACTACATTTTTTGGGACAAACTGGAACAAAATAAATCCCTTGCAAAAAGAGCCTTCTGTCAGTTTAATAGTCGATGTCGAAAATGGAGTCGTGGGGGGTTTAACCAAGCAACCTACAGATGCCACATGTCAAGTTGATCTACTATAAAAATCTTTGACTCCAATCCAGTCGACAGATACACTCCAACAGAGTACGGCCGCGTTTAAAGAGACGACCCACAAAAGAGGAGAGGGCCCTGATGAGCCAACTTGGTGTACGAAACTGAAGAAAGTTAAAAAGAGATGCTGACAGCTAGAAAGGCTTTTTGATTGAAATTGAAAATATAAATCTATGCCACAGTAGGCAGTGAAACCTGCGAAAGTTGACGAGCTGCGGTGCAAGAATGTTTGCTCAACTTCGGCAGTTGGCCAATTTACAATGGTGGCCAAGCTTACAGGCTTCACTGTATTATTATAAAGCTGAAGAGTTTGTTTGATTGAAAGCGCTAATTTCAGGAACTACTGGTAAGAAACTGAACAATTATTCTTGTGTTGGATAGTTCATTCATCGAGGAAGGTTCAAGGCTTTATAACATCATACTGCGACCAATAAGAGTGAAGCATCAAGGAACAATGCTGCAAAACGGGAACAAATTGTTCCTTTTTAAGAGCGTCCGTTGCGTGCGCTGCGTAAACGGTTTAAGCTACGCAAAAATCATGTATGGTGGAATTGTTCCTCCTTAAAAGTTCTAAGGAAAAGTCTGTGACAGCCAGTCTTTTAAGATTGATGATGAAGATGACTCACTATTAAGGTAATAAAATTTGTTCGAAAGTAATATTACAGTGAAACCTCCCATAGGCGGACAGTGACGGTGGCAGCACTTTTGTCCGGCTAAGGGAGTTGGTATGGACCTTCGGTCGTGAAAAATTGTCCCCTCAAGGGGATTGTCCGCCTAAGAGAGCTGTCCGTAATAGAAGCTTTCACTGTGTTTATCCAACCGTGAATAACTGATATTCACGCTGACGTAGGCGAGAGGAGCAGCTAGTTAATTAACAACGTTGCTTCGTTAAGTTTCGTTAAGAGCCCAAGAAGGGGCTGAAGTGGCGTCAGTGCTTCTACTCGCAACACGAACAACTACTACAAAGCACGACTCCACTTCCAACCTAAGTGCACCTCGGAGCTAGAAGTACAGCGCCATCTATTCTGCCACCACCTTATGTCAAAACCGAACGAAAAGTGACTAGAAGCATCGTCAAGTCTCTTGTGAGCGTCTGCAAAAATGTAAATGCAGTTAATTAAGGCTTGGACTCGTTTACAAGATTGGAGACAATCAAGAACAAGTCCCACTCATCATGTCACCAGCATTCATCCGCCTGCCAAAATCAATGAAAACAAAGCTCGTCATGCATGTGACTCAACTTACCTCATTGGTGTTCCACCGATGACGCTGCGAGGGGAAGCTATCGGCCCGCGGTAGACTCTCAAGATTGTCGGGAAGTTTGATAGGTTCGCCATCTGAAAGTACAAACAAACATCGAAAATTAGTTATCGCTGCAAACCGCTCACAGCAGAGAACACATCGATCATTCACGTGCACGTTATCCTTGAAAACACAATGCAACCCCACAGGATAATTGACTGCCCTCCCCTCTCCACTGCCGCCCCCTTCGCAAAATGTTGGCATAAATCTTGCAAAACTTTGTTCCCTGTTCGTTGGCCGTCATCGCTGACCCCTTCAAGGTGATAGCGAGCAAGAAGTTAGCGTGAATCCAAATTCGAAGAGATAATGCATGTCGGACCCTCGACTGAAGCGAAATGGGAAAAAAAAACACACACTTTTTCCCATTCGCCTCAGACACGTTTTGACAGATCTTCACCGAGTGATTTATTTGCTCGCTCGTCGTTCGCCGTTTGCCTGATAACCATCATGGCAATGGCAAGCGAGCAACAGAAATTTGTCTAATTCTTGGCAGCGATTGTCAACATGCCAGCGACAGCGGCAAGGAGGCAAGAACAAAACCCCCCACGATGACTTGAGTATCCTTGAGTAGCCCGCTTTCTCCTGGACTTCCTTGAGTCGATGGTGCCCACACTCTGGACACACATATACACTCGCGCACCCCGAACGTCCTCGGAGAAGGAACCAGGAAAAACGCTGCACACAGACACCCTTCGTCCTCTCGCCGTTTCCGATGTGATAGCGGAAAATTATTGTTCAGTTTGCAGCCGGAGTAGTTGTTTAGTGGTAGTTTGGCACAAATCGCAACCGGCAGCCGGCTGCCGGCAACCGGACCCAGACCGGTACCTGGCTATTAGTGCTGCATTTGTAGGTGCTCCGTGCCCCGTGGCTCGCGGTCGGGTTGTGTTGGACGCCAGGGTGTTAGAGGCAATTAATCTTGAGGCAATTTCACAGTGAGTGCGTAAATTACTTAGAACTTGGATGCATCCGAAGCGAACGAGAGAGTCCAGCCTACGCTGGATGGAGGAGGAGTGCACGAACTTAAATTGTTGTCCCCACGAAAGTGGAATTTGTTTTGTAGTGGAAGTTAGTTAATTGCCAGCGGAATTGCGTTTTTACGGCACATAGCCTTGAATTGACTCTTAACGGTGATGTGGCACACTTTGATGGCTGAGAGACGCTCCAGAGTTGGTGATCGAGAGGAAAGTCGATTCGTTGTTATTCTTAACTGACGGGAAGAGAATAGAAGAATGAGAAGTCCGTAAAGGAGCGTTCACACAGTAGTACAAGTCGGATGACCAAGTCGGACGACAAGAAAAACTTTATGTTCATACTGTCTTACATGTGTGGCAGACCTTATGCTACTGCTCTTGCTCAAGCTCTTCTTGCCGTGCGAAATCTTGTAGAATACTGAAGCGAAAAAAGGGAAAATATGCTCTATGGCGTATACGTTACATTTTACACCGGGCCGAGGAGGCAGTCTCTTGAGGTGTCTCACATGGCCACGGTGGCGTATACGTAACATTTTACACCGGGTCGAGGAGGCAGCCTTTAGAGGCGTCTTTCATGGCCAAGGTGGCGTATACGTAACATTTTACACGGGATCGAGGAGGCAGTCTTTAGAGGTGTCTCGCATTGCCACGGTGGCGTATACGCAACATTTTACACCGGGTCGAGGAGGCAGCCTTTAGAGGTGTCTCGCATGGCCACGGTGGCGTATACGTAACATTTTCGATCGATCGGATCGAGGAGGCAGTCTTTTGAGGTGTCTCGCATGGCCACGGTGGCGTATACGTTAAATTTTAAACCGGGTCGAGGGGGCACTCTTTTAAGACATTATCGGAATGTTAAAGCAGACCTTTGGCGAGAAATGTATCGAATTTTTTAGGATAGTGTGTTCTCCATTAACACCGACGCTTTTCTTGATCAAATTTGCCCCTGTCTGCTAAAAAATGTCTAATTTTGGTTCAATAAGAGTTAATAGAGCTGTAAAACATTGAATAACTTTGGTGAGTAATTGAGGCCGAATCCCACCATCAACTAGAAAGCGCTACGATGTGACTTCTTTCGGGCACAACTAATTAACCAATACAGACTTTTTTGAATCTAACGACGCCCGGGAAAGACTCGAACTCTCTAAGCCGCAGATGATATTTTAGTTTCGAACTAGAGACGTGTGGCGGCGCACAACTTGTTCTATTCAATTTCTCAGTTGTTGAGTACAGAAGTGTCCCCTGGACCGATCTGAAAGCGACCAAGACTTGCCTAATTTAATATTGATGAAATCATTCCTTGCGCACGGGGAAAGACTCCGTGGCTCAACTGGTACTGAGCTAACAAGAGTGATTCTTGAAGCACTTGAGACAGGCCGGGCGAGATACCACAAGTAAGATGGTGTAGTTAAATAATCAGAAGATTCGTCTTGTCTAAGGCTAATGTGAAGATTTGTGAACACTCACCTTTACTTTCTTTCCGGACTTTTAGACAGACTAAACATTTGAAGTAGATTAACAAGAAATGCTTCTGTCCGGTTTACAATATTCTCATAGATTAACGTTGTGAAAGAAAAAGAAAAAGAAGGAAACTCCAAGGCACAATAGATGCGAACATTTGTGGTCGCTAAAGTCGACTTTAGTGAAAATTGATTTATTGATTTGCAACCAATTTTATATTTCGCTAGGGTTAAAGTTGTAGACGTTATAAGAACTTGCAGAAATGTAGTACATTTCAAGACTGATTCAAAAATTTAAACACGTCCCCTGGAAAGTTAGAACAAACGACTTTGGTGGTCTTTCCTTGTGACCACCGACATTATAAGATCCTTTGATTTCATTAAATAGGACACGTCAGCAGATCATGTCTTATGAAGCAAATAAGTAGAAAAGGAGAGCACAGACAAATTACAGTGAAATCTGGGGACGAAAAAGTTATTCCGATTAATAAAGACGAGTTTCTACCGCGAGTAAATCAACGACGGTACCCTTTCGTGAACCAAAGATGATTGCCCATGCATGTCCTCTCTGATTCACCCGATCGCTGGGTCTGACTTTCATTCAAGAGGGCAATACTGGTTCAGTCGATTGATGAAAGGGATACTTTTTATTCCTCGTGCAGGAAGCCTCTGGTTCAAAAGTAGTCCAATCTAGGGATGTTCGACGTTCATCGATGTTCAGAGACCAAATATCGATGTTTTAACATCGATGTACTAGACAGGAATAAACTTTGAACATGTCAATGAATCGAAAGAGGTGGAGCCGTGAATTATGAAAGGTTGTAAAATTCGGGTATCGAACGAACGGGACCCTACGCACACGACCCACCCAACCTAACCTAGGGAATTTTTATTTTTATCAAAAATAATCATCATCCATCATCCACCAGCATGATCCACTGAAGAGGTTGCGGGGGTAAAGCACGCACGGAAGACCTCCGCCATCCACTCTAACTCATCAGGGGTAATGCCCAAGCGTAACTAGGCGAGCTTATGGACTTGGTCCAACCATCTCATCCTAGGTCTGCCAAGTGGTTGCCTAGCTGATGGAAAAATAATTTTCCAGAAAAAAATTAAGAAGCTTGAATGGATTTTAAGCTTCAGAAAATTTGTTAAATATTTATATTCCGTATTTGAGCTGTCTACCCGTGTAACGCGGTTTCAGCTCGGGTACCCGTATGTTCAAGTAATACTCGTGTACCCGTGAATTTTGACGAAATTAATCGCTACTTATGATGAATTCAAATTCAACTCTAAGCATCAGAGAATTGTTTATGCTTGCTTCGGGAGGGCTACACGTGAATCATGTTGTCATCGCTGTTTTCCCTTCATTCGTTGTCGTTTAATATTCAGCAATAAAGGCGTTGGTTTTTAATTTTTGTGTTGAAATAGAGTATTTGTCGGGCAGCCGGTGGCCGATAATGTCGAGTACTTGCCAACTTGTGTATTACCCGCTTTACACGGGTACTCGGGTAATTGCCAAAACAAGTATTACCCGGGTAAGATCAATAGCTCTATTTAGCAGATTTTTGGAAGTGTTCTTGTAAATCTTTCGGAATGTGACGCATAACTGGGCTGTTCTTTGAAGATGTCGACTAATTCCAAAACAAGTTGGCATGATCACGAACATTGATACCAAGAACAAACAAAATCGTTTGTGGTGTTCAAAGGTGCCGCCTCCCCCTAAAGGTGTTCGGAAGGTCTTTGAAAAGTCATTGCGTCTATCGGTAGACCCATCTAAGTGCTTGAAAGCAAGTCTGAAGGCTTTATGTCTAAGTGTTTGAACGGTAACTTGCGCAATATCTGCAGGAATGCACGGTCCTTGGAAATGGACAGTCAAGGCTGCTTAAAGAGTACAGGTTCTCTAGACTTGATTGGGTTTTGTTTTAAGGTAGCCAACTATGTTTTTTCTCTTTGATGGTGATGTTTATGAAAAGGAGCAATAAAGCACTTCTTCCACTTATACCATTATAGATTTCTTGAATGTTCGACAGTCTGTGTACCAATTGACAGTGACACCAACAGAGGATCGTAGTTTCAAGTCAGACGTCCTCCTAGATTGAACTCACCAGCCACATGCTGAACAGAATAAATGAATGAATGTGGATGAAAGGCTGCTCAATTCGGAATCAGACTTCAAGGAATCTCAGCAATACAAGATTGAGCCACAGTAGGGTTCACAAATCTCGTCTGAAGTGTTGCTTGTCACCACTTTCGGAGCCAATCCTTGAAGATCGCCTTGGTACGTTAATCCTAAGGGCATACTAATATGCTTTGGGCGGACTTTATTTTCTAGATAAATCCAGATCCATCAGTGTCAGACAACGAGGCCGACTCACCTTCTCACTGTCTGCGAGCAAAAATGCTTAACTTTAATTCAACAGTTCCCTTTCAGAGATTCCCTGAAACAAAAATACAGAAACCAAACCAGGAGGAGGGCTGCCCTTCTTGGTGTCCTCCTCCCCCATTCCATTCCGTGGCATGCACTTGGAATCTGCACAAATCTCGAAGGCAAGCCCAGGATTCTTGAATTCTCGTTAATTAATCATTTATCACTCATTTCAACACAGCGTCTCTCTCTCTCTCTCTCTCCCTCTCATCGCACAAAAAAGGATTTGCACATTAAACAAAACTTAATAAAGCCCCCGAAGAGATGTGGCACACGACGCGGCCACCAGTCGGGTGGCACTGGCTCACCCAACGATTCCCGAAAATTCACAACATCCACCCGTTCATTGTCTAGTTTCGAGTCGTGCCTTTAACCGCGTCCTTTTTTTCTACTTCTTCGTCTGTTCTCCCCCGTTTCGTTTCACTTGGGTTTGAATAAAAAGTGTCGAGAGCACGCATGTATTATTAAAACATTTTCCGTCCACCTTCCGAGGGTCCTCTCACGCTGAAGTCGTGCACACTGTGGCCAAAGGAAGTTGGCCCACCGGGGTGGAGGGCGGAGAAGGCGGACTATGCACCGACATCGGATATCGCAGGGGGATTGTGTTTGACTTTTGCCATCTTCTGAACATTTATAACAATTAAGAACACTCTGCTCACACGTCGCTAGCTGGCGCTGGAGGACCTGAGATACCTGGCCAGTGTGTGTGTGCGCTGAATGGTGGAGGCTTTGTTTTAAGGCTCAAACGATATTTGGCCTTTCGAAAAAGTTTAATGAGCAGAGAATGGAATATTTGTCTGTGCTGCCTCCCGCTCTGTTGTCCCAGTCCTCCTTCTGTGCTGTTTTTTTGGTATTTATTGCATTCACGGCATGAAACATTCATTCAACAAACAGAGTGACGTTGAATGAAACCAATCCCTCATCCAGTTAATTTTTTTTGTGTGCTCCCTTCGCCAGGCCAACAAATGCATGCATCACCCTAACCTCACAATCGCTCGCTTACACACGAAGGCCATGCCATGGAGGGGCTCCTGGTTTTCCTCCTTTTTTTTTTTTTTTGGGTGGAAATAAAAACTTTTAATTAAGTGTCCCAATAGGACATTAGAGCCCAGGACAGAGTTGGAGGGGTCATCGAGGGAAACACTTGCAGTCGAAGTGCAGGCCGGGGATTGGAGGCAACTCTTCAGCAAACTTTTCCCATTCCCGCGTCACAGCGCGCTGAGACGTTAACATGTCTCGAGTCTTAATGCTCATGCAATATCGTGTCGTGATGATTAACATTTAAGTTTTCAGTTTTTCTTCTGCGAGGAGGGGCTTTCTCTGCTTCGCTTTGTCCATCTTTGTGCATTCAGTCGAGCCAAAGTTTGTCTTGCCGACATTCCGAGGGGGCCTTGTTGATGTGGAGCGCTTTGGGCAACAACATTCCCAGTAGCGCCTCATCGTCACCGTGATATCGGAATCGCTTCGTGTGTCATCGCGATTCGCTATTAACAAACACCAGGGGTGCGGAACCTTTTGCATGTGAACCGATGTTGAGGAGGTGAATAGAATCGAAGCACGCCACGAGAGGGAGTTTAGTAGGACGGGTGAATGAAAACTAGTAAGCGTCTATTTTTTGATCTTAGATTGGAAAAGTGGCTGCTGCAAAACAAGTCTGTTCTGTCTTAGTCAGTAGTCATTATGAGTACCCAGTTTATGTCATCTTGTTGGAAGGCCAAGAATATTGCAAATTTTTTTCAAATATTCGAGGCTTCCTGGGGAAGGTCTGACTGAGGTTTGGCTTCTTAATTCTCCTTCTTGTAAGCTACAGCTGAGACTGTCAAGACCTTTAAGACCTATCGCCATACATTTTGCATAGCAGAACATTGAAGCCATTTAAATTACCTCATACGTCAAACATTCTTTACATTGCAAATGTCTAGTGGACATCCATGGGACCAAAGTTTTGTGTCCACATAAGAGAGCGTCTGCTTAAGAGGAAAAAAAAAGACTAAAATCATATCTACCAACCAACCACTACACACTTAAGAGGGTGTCCATTAAAAGGGAGTGCACTGTACATGAAATGAACTCAACGGAAAAACTCAAGCTCAAGCGTCAAGGACGTCGGTGTGAGATCGAACGTTGAACGGATTTAAACAATTTAACTACGTAAGTGTAGCGATGAATAAATTTGAGTTAAAATTAAGCTGACTAAGAGGCACATGAAGGCCGTGGCTTTATGGATATGCGCGTCGACCTCCTAGCCACTTGCCCTTCGGTGTCTAATTTCAATACCTGATACGACAAATTTAATTTTTACGTGCCTGCCTCTTTCGAGTCGCTCACAATGCTGAAAGAGTATTAATGTCTAGGAAAAGCTTCTCAAACATTGTCGTTGGGAGTAAAAGTGTAGGTACCTTCCACTCGTGAGAGAACAATGGCACGCACAACTTAGTGGTTGTTGAGAAGCTAGCCTCTGGCTCTGCGTTGTAGGGACAAATCGGCACAAGTTCCAGGTACACACCGACAATATACTTAACGCGTAGTCTCTAGTCGAGGGAGTATTCTACTAATTGTTGTTTAATCCTGATGTCTCACAATTATTAATTGCCCCTGACGCACACGTTGTGCAGTAAATTCCGAGCAAAGTGGCAATGCGATGCACTGCTGCGCTTTTTATCGTGCCGGGAATTGAACTAAGGATCGGTTTTACCAATCACCAGGTCTTCAGGTTTCTGGTTTCCTTCAATTGATGTCTAAATTAAAGAATATAGGCCTCTCGAGAAACCAGGCTTATAAGACTATGATAGTCCAGCTATATGACCCAGGAACATGATTATTATCAAGAGCAGACGTAGAAATAGTCGATGGATATTTGTCGGTTCTAGAGAAATATCCGCGTTTGGCGGAGGTGAAAGGACCAAGTGTACGAGCTGTAAAGTGACATCGAGCTTTTCGAAGGAATTAGAGTCCCTCGTCTCAAAGGACTAGGTCATCTTGCCCGAAAGAGAGCCACGTTCTGGCCCAGCAAGTCTTTTACTCCAGAGAAAGGAACACCACTCCTCCGGTGAGATCCCAAGCTGGAAAGGACCACAGTAAGCTTAGCGCACAAAACTGGGCCGTCTAGCACAAGACCTTTCTGCTTAGAGATGAGAACCGAATCCACACCGAACTGTAGCGCCAGTCTAAGAAGAATGATATTTGTGAGATTTTGAATAATTAAAATTTACGAAATCATTGAAATCTTGTGAAGCATACTACAGACCAGCCGTAATAAGCGTTGGCCTGCTCTTAAAAGCCAAACCATGATTGATTTAAAAAAAAAAAAAACGGAGACTTATGACAGAAACAAGAAAAGCTAGAAATATCGTCTAATTTCAAGACCCCCAGTATTGTTCCTGAAAAGCAACACTTTAACACCAACTGTAAATTACGTCCGTACAGAACGATTGTACTCCCCAAGTAAACAAAAGTGTACGAAGCCAACGATAATTATGGTCACAGTGTATATTTTCTTATTATTCGCTCGCATTATGCCTACGCTAAATTATGTTTCCTTTCGGTCATCAAGAGAGCTCAGCTATTGAGAAACGGAATGTTCGGAATCGTAAAAAGGAGCGTTGGGCAATTTTCAGGGTAGTTCGGTGATGAGTGATTGAAAACGAACGAGCGGTGGAATTTTATTTAGCCTCGAGTAAAAAAATGCTATCATCATCATCAACATCTTCTGACCCACATGATCCAGGAATCGCGGGGGTAAGCCACGCACGAGAGATCTCCAGGCAGCTCCATCCTCCGCCATCGACTCTAGCTCTTGGGGTTATGCCCAAGAGTAACCAGGCGAGCTCACGGACTTGGTCCAACCATCTCATCCTGTGTCTGCCAAGTGGTCGCCTACCTGTTGGAATCGCATTCAAGACCCACCTCGGAAGTCGTGATGGTGGGGACATTCGTGCTACGTGACCAAACCAACGAGGCATAGCTCTTTCCGTTCGGAGATGATGACAAAAATAAGACGATTGGCCTCGGATATTGCGTATTCTGGTGTGCCAGGGCCCCATTTGGAGCCAGGCGTGAGTGGCGACAGTATGCGAGCGTCTGGTGGACGGACAGTCCCGCTCGGCAGCCGGTCGCGCTTAGCCCGAAGGAACTATGAGCAACCCGTCAATGGCCTCGTGAGCCATTACGGGGGTGGGAGAAACGAAATGAACGTGATCTGCTCCATGATTTGTGATGGCCCATCGCTCAACGTTGAGGCCGCAATCATCTAGTCATCGCTAGTCATTCAATCGATAGACACATGTAACTCTTTACACGGTTCTAGCCCATAGCGCCTAGTTTTGTCAGAACTCTTCAAATATATTCCTGGAGAATTTTCAAGAGAAGATGTGTACTATTCCACTCTTGAACACATAAAAACTGCATCTCAACTGCACGTGTAAAACTGGACAATATTACTAATACAGTGGATTCGACCTCACGAGAGCTCACGGGAACTGCAACTACCACCTCACGCAGTTCTTGTCGGGCCATGGAGGTTACCGAAAATACCTCCACAGATTCGGTCACGACAGCTCACCCACTTGTCCAGAATGCGCGCGCGAAGATGAAGACGCAGAGCACGTAATATTCCATTGCAGACGCTTTGCCGTGGCGAGAGGAAGTCTACCAACTCCCGAGCTCGTAGTTAGCCATATGATGGAGTCAGCTGACAAATGGCTAGTGACATGTTCCTTTATTACAAGGGTGCAGATCGAGCTAAGAAGGCTGGAAAAATAAAGAAAGGCCGAATTGGCAAATATAGATCACATAGCGTGATATGCTAACCAGCCCCGCGAAGTAATACCTAACGGCAGTTCCGCGGGGAGAGTGGTAGAAGTGTGCAGAGGTGTGGTTTAGGACGTAGGCGCGAGGAAAAAGGAGAACAATATCCCGTGAATCGTTCATGCTGGTAACACGGGT
Organism: Eristalis intricaria; assembly: GCA_964034865.1. Classification (NCBI taxonomy): domain Eukaryota; kingdom Metazoa; phylum Arthropoda; class Insecta; order Diptera; family Syrphidae; genus Eristalis; species Eristalis intricaria. The sequence goes on along the minus strand of OZ035877.1, from coordinate 57,934,368 downwards.
TACCAGTATCTTGAAGAAGATTCCACATCCATTGGCGCAAACCATAAAAAAAAAAACAAAAAAAGTGGACTCGACCTAAGTCGAATTGTCACGGGATAGCATGATTTGTTGGAGTCAGAGGGAGTTTCATTTACTTGGGGGAAAGGTATGTAAAATATGGCGAAAAAGGTCGAGTTAGAGATTGTTTCAACTTAGTGAGAGTTCAACTTACGGAGTGCCCACTGTATATCGTGCTAGCTGAGAAGATGTTTGCTGGCTGAAAGCCAAGTAGTAAAGCAGGTTCATTAGAAGATAAGGGGCTTACACTCATAATTTACAAACTCCTCACAATTCCCTCCATCCTCCGATGCACGCCCAAATTGAAGCTCAACGACATCCAATCTTAATTCTTGCCAAGTTAGACTTCTTTTGCTTCAGGATCTGTTACAAAAGCCACAAAGGAAAAACAAATAACACATCGAACTGCGAACGATGGAGTCAATCCCCTCAGATCTCGGTTCATCATAACCCGCTCCACTTGGCCTTCTCCCACCATCCTGCTTCAGTCCTAAGTACGGCCGTCTGCCACCGGCAGTTAATTCGTACATTCATTTTAAAAATCAATTTAATTCAATCCCGTCCAAGTCCTAAATCTCCCATCCGACCTCGTTCCTCCGACGACCAAGCATCGGACTGGTCACGTCACCCCATCGGTTGGCAACCACTGGCTCGGCCCGTAATAAACATGAAATCGTAGAAAAAGCGATTTATGTGTTGTTATTAATTTTATGGTGTACATCCCATTTTAAGTTCACCACCCGCCAGCGCCCCAACACCCCGCCGCCGCAGCCCCACGCCACACGATGATAAATTTCGGAAATAAAAACTTACGACAACGAAACATCAATTGCCATAAACATAAAAGCCTCGCTGGGACGACGGCGGCGGCGCTCGTCCTCGAAGCTGCTCCCAAGTCAACACACTAGAGGAGCACAAATAAGCAGCTCATCGGGGAGAGCCGGACGAGGTTAACTAACAAAGCAGGGTCGCACAACAAAAAGCCTTTTTATTAAAAATGTTTCCAAACTACAAACATTACCGTCATCAATTACACGGCCAGAGCAGAAGAGCGCTCACACAACGACGGCGGCGGTGGGGACGGCGGCGCGCGAATGCAGGCCAAGCCAGGCTACCGGCGACGAGGTGGGGTGTGTGTGTGTGTGTGTACGGGAGTGTGTGCACACCGAAGTCCCTGGCGAGCAACTTGAGCCAATTTGACTCGAAAGAGGTTTTAACTTTGGATTCACTCTCGACATTTGCGAAACTCCGATTCCACCCCTCCCCCTTGCCCACACCAGGGGCGCTCTATTGAGTTGCGACAATAAAATTGAAATGAGTTATTGAACGCTTGGCGATTTATTCGACTTGGAGTGAAGTTTGGTCATTTGTCGGTCGCCAAGATCTAAATTTACCCCAGTCCACCACTCCGTGTCGGCTAGTAATGTACTCGTCGATTTGGCAACCTCTGCGATGGGCCACCCAAGAGGGGTAGCTGCAACTCCAGTGGGCAAGGTCCCTTCCACCCAGAAAGTGAGTACCTTCGCACACACGTTGTCTCCTGCGACAGTTCGTAGCGCGTTGAATCTGATTACACCCTTGCACAACGATGCCGACGACAGGAGGACGAGTGCAGTGCAGTGCTCGACGACATTACAAGGAACGACCAGAGATTCGTGGGGATTTGGGATTCCTTTCGGCTTCGGTTTTTTATTCTCGCCTTTTTTGCCCTTCGCTTGCATGGCTTAACAAAGTGTTTAATGAGGAGTAATGACGGGGAACATATGCATGTACCAGCCAAGAGTGGCGGACTTCGTCCTCGACATCCTTGCAGCCGCCAAGTGGCCCCACGGATTACACTTGTTGGAATGCAGTGGAATTTGAGGTTAATTGACGACCGCTGAGCCATGCGACGATGGATGACCGGCGAAGGGACTCGGTGAGAATGAAGTAATTTGCTGAAGGGATTAGGATTGTCACGAGATGTGGGAAGAATGTTTTAACGGGGCATTAAGTGGTTACGAGTTTATGAGAGGAAATGAGGGCGGTCGTCGAGAGTGGCAGGGCTTTTGAATGTGGACTGGATTAAGAGGAGAATGAGAACAGATGTATAAACCCTGGAATGGTACACTTTTTTCAAAACTTGCTACGCTACATTGGGGTACAAGCGTACCCAAAAAAAAAAAGAGACGTTTTTATTGAAACAAAATTCTGTGAGAAGGTCAATAGTATAAAATAAGTTCCCACAGGTTGGACGTATTTTATTTTGGTGCTGCTACTGATAGGCAAAGATCTGGGTACAAGTGTACCCAAAAAAAAGCAAATTTTGTATAGAAACAAAAATTTGCTAAAATCCTGTAAGAAGTTTAACAGCAATTAAAAACACGAAAAAAGTATTTTATTTTCGTCATGATCCTTATAAGCAGAAATTTTCAAGATCGGGGTACGAGTGTACCCTAATCAGCATTCCAGGGTTAAGGGCAGGAAGCAGTCGGTTGAAAGGAATCAGAAATTGGAGAAGGTGTCAGATTCAGTGCACAATGTTTGAAGTGTTTCTTCTGTGTCCCTTGCTTGGAGTCCCCCCATGAAACATGCAAGTTACTTAGCCCCCTTTTTCACGAATGCCGTGGAGCATCTTTTAATGTGACGTTTGGAGCCTGTTCCAGCTCTTTAACTTCGCAGCTGATGTGTAGGAAATTAAGTCACTACCCAAAGAGAATAGAAACTCTATCACTGGACACTTGAAGTAACTCTATTTACACAGTAACTCGGTCTTAAAAGAGTATCACACACGCGACAATTGTCTCTCTTTATAACAGGAAGTCAATTCTTGAACGAATTCGTTCAGTCAATCAATCAAAGTTGACCCTGAAACAGAACGCTTTAAGTAAAGAACACCATCCTACCTCTTTCCTGTTCACACCCCAACCACAAGCAACAAAAATCAGGTATTAACTAATGAGTTCGACTCTGGTCACCGTTTCAAATCTATTCTTAGCGAAACCTTCGCTGTGGAGCTCATGGGAAGCATCTCCAGCAGAACGCGTGTGACATCAATTACAAAGTAATGGCTTATTTATACACAGACGTCAGCAGGGAATTCAAACAGTTTTGGCAGTTGGTTGCCAAAGAAACAAATGTTTGTACAAATATGAAAATTAATTGAAATAAGTTATTCCAAGTCCAGACTCAGACAGAAATGTCGATAATTCTGCTGTCTCTTGAAGAATATTTGTCAGCGCCATCTGTGATTCAGTTGTGATATCTTAATCGCCACCTGTGATGGATATTCTATAACGCACTATGGTCAGCAATGATTACTGAGTTATTTTTACTCAGTTTTGTTTTGTTTTTTCTTCGCGTTTAAAGAAGCTACTGACCTGAGCACAGATTCTCAATAAAACACGCCTAAAATTGTTTTATCAAAATGGGTGTTCTATTCGAGCAACGTTTCGCGCGCTCCGCCCATTTTACTGTCGCCATAATCGTCAACGAAGAGATCTATAAGGCGATAATTACCAACTTCTTTTGGCCTGAATTGGATGATCTGGAAACCAACGATATGTGGTTTCAACAGGACGCCGCGCCGCACAGTGAGACAGAATGACCAAAAACAAAAAAAAAGTTAAGCCCATTGAATTGGGAATCTTATTCGATTAAGGATGAACAAAATGGATCTGAATGATGAATTAGACAAAAATAGTTATTTTATAATGTTGATTTCTTAACAATTGGACGATTTAACACCTTTTGAGGCTTTCAAAATAAAGTCCAAAACAATAATACCAACAAGACTAGAATGGGATGAAGAAAAGATGGCACATTAGTCGGTCCACCATGGAAATTACAGACTCCGGGGTTACATTCTAGATGGCCTGAATTATACTTTCTATACGCCTACCAAACCACTGCAGAGCCTGCCAGGGAGAAGTTATTCAAGAGGCAGCCCTTCGGCTAGGTAAGTTAGGTTAGGTAGTGGGGCTACTAGTGCATTCATCAGCACACTTAGACCATATTGGTTCATTGTGATACCCACAGTCAGACCACTACCACCGATCGACTACCCCAGTGATAGTGCCGTTAATTTGATCCCAACGGCAAATGGTGACTGGATGACAGATTTGAAAACCAGCGTATTAACTTTGCTTTCACTGGGATTCGAACCGGGGACCCCGCTAACCAGGGGCAGTCACTCTACCAACTGCGCCATCCAGTCGTTAGCCATCCGGCTAACAATGACCCCAATAGGCGGAAATTCTATTATGATTGACTTAAGGCGGCGGCTTTAAGGGCTCTGGAAACACCATCGATAAGATCCAAGATGGTATAACTCTGCTGACTGTCTCTTAAGCAGACAGCGGACAGATGCACCTTACTCTATACTGGGTCCCGAGCATAAGGCTATTCCGGGCAACGAAAGGAGGCAAGTCTATCACTGGCACTAAATCACCTCACTTCACACCATTGAAAGCTTTAAAACCCTGCTACTGGCAGACGCCATTAACAAATCCAATCGTGGATAGGCGGAATTGGACACCTGTAGTACATCGAGAACTATGTGACCTACAATAGATTCACTAAAAAGTAAAGTTATCCTAAACCTAAATGGGAGGTATATTAGTTAAGTGGTAGGCGTAATTACTGGCCATTGTCTAATTGGTAATCAGGCTAGAAGACATGCAACGCCCTACAATGACATCGGTTGAAGCTGCAGAGGTGAGGCGGAGGAGGAGACTGTGCTAAACTACCTCGGAACCTGCCCGACCCTTGCAATAACAAGAAGAAAACATATGGACAGCTTTTACTTCAACAGCCTTAAAGTTATAGTGAACATAAATATAAGGGACATTCTCAAAATTTCTAAAAATCGCCAACTGGAAAAAAGTTATCAATAACATCAAAAGAGGAGAAGTGCGAACAAATCGAGTTGGTCAACAGAGTGTCCGGAAGAGTCGAGTGCCAGCACACTGAACTTTAAAGATCTAAGTGTGCTGACCCGCTGAAGGGTCCTGGCCAGTCTCATCTACCTACCTACCTACTGTCTCTCAGTATAATACTTCCTTAAAATGGCTTTTTATAAATGTTTGGGGAAGTTGTATGTTTTCATATTTCCTTAATACATGAAGCAGAATCTTTCATTGTTCTATAAGTAAGAACAAAGGAGCAACAAAATATTTACTTTCATGTTTCAAAACGGACCAACTTTCTGAGGCTCCCAGTGCCAAAAACTAACATTAAACGAAAAAAAACGAACCAGAACTGCTTCATCAAACACATCCAAAATAAGAAAACTATTTTTTGATTTTTTTTTTCGGGGCTGCCCCACTGTGTGTTGCTACGTCACATACCTCACACCGCATTAGAAATTCTGTACGAGCGATTCCGAGGGCATGATCATCCTACGTGGAGGTGATGTGGACTGACCCTGTCGGACTTCTTCAATGACGTTCGGGTCTAAATTTGACGTCTCTTAACAGACCACGTGCAGCCGATGAACTCACGGAGGGTCTACACTGCTTATGCAGGCAACAGTCGTTACCGCAAGCCAATAAGAGCATTGTGATGGGCTGGGCAGAAAGAGAATGCAAAACTGTGACAGCTATTGCGGGTATTGCTACAGAGACCGAGGGCAGAGTTTATTTGGATGTTGATTTATTCTTCGAGGAAGACTTAGGCAAAAAGTCTCAAGGTACAAGCGAGACCCTCATAACAATCCGCATTACGGCTAAAGTCGCGAACATCAGCCTAAGTTGCGCCCACGCCCCAACGAAGGGCCGATATGAGGATAGCAATGATGACTCCTGACTGATCTCCTAGAAAGAGTAAATGATCAGTGACCAAGCTCCGACACCAGGATTGGTGTCCTTGAGCGAGCCTGTGGAGAACGCAACACAGGACGTCCCTGTACGAGGCACGAGGGAGGAGCCGCAGCCAGCTTGGTGTGTGAAACTGGAGACAGCTGGCGGGAGATCGTGCCAGCTGGCGAGGCATGATGGGTGAGGTCTTCGTCCACCTGCTACTGTAGGGCCCTAAGAAGACGAGAAAGTCAATACTTGCTTCATGTAAATCTTGACTACAATTACATTCTAGCTGGTTCATATAAAGTGTCCAATTTTGATTCACTTCTTCGAGCATTTCGACTGAATTTCTGATTTGACGTTTTCCCATTCAAAAGAGTTTTATTAGAGCAACCGAGGAACAATTTTATTCGGAAAAAAACGGCAAAACTGTTTGAGTATGCTTGGCCGTGCAAATTGCCAGGAATCACGCGTGACTTGTCAAAAATAGAACACTGAAAAACCAAACAGGGAAAAACTCACGCGTTGCAAAGGTTGCATGCGACTCTTTTGAATGATCTGCAACCGCTATTTCTTGAGACATCCCATGAGATGGCTTCAACTCGAATGCCAACATTCTGACAAGTATCCCGACTCATCGTATCGAGAGATAGAAGGACTTAATGTTAAAAAGTTCGCCCTCACCACAACCCATCGTGAGAACGAGTTAAGTGATTTCGAAATGAACACTCCATTGTCATTACTCACGACAAACACCGGCTCCCCCGACGTCTCCATACAACAAGCGACACATCATCCTCGACTCAAGGGAGCCCTTGATAAATAGAATTTTAACGACGACCCGGCTCCTCACCCTGCCACGGTATTAGCAGTCATTTATCACTTGGAAATCTCTCTCTAAACAGGTGGAAAGTTTGTGTGACTTCCGAAATCAACTGTTACGCCAAAAATCCTTCGTCCCGCCCCACACACACACTCACGAAGCATGCCGTATCCCCACAGAGCAGGGGATCCCAAGAAAAGACCAAACGAACGGAATAATAATCATAAATACCCACATTTAGGCAAATTATACGTTTCACGAGACATTCGTTAGACCCCCCCGTACTCGGGCAGTCGGGATAGACCGCCTCCGGCAACAAGGTATCGTCCTGTCTGTCCACCATTTGAAATGGTAATTCCATGTGTGTGTCGTATTTCTTCGGAAGAAAATCCACATCGCATGAGTAAGTGTTGTGCAGTCCTCCTCTTCGTCAAGGCGGAGAAGGATATTAATAAAAATTTGTTTCTTCTTCTTCTTCTTGCTCTTGTTCTTCAAGACGTTTGCCAACCTCTTTGCCTTCAACAAATAACATTAACCGGACGGAAAAGAAATCATTTACGGAAAAAGAAGTCAGTTTGCTGAATGAGCCCGATAATTTTGAATTCTGCTTTTTTTTTCATTTTTGGTCTTTGTTTCTTTTCTTTCGCAATGACCCGTCGTCATGCCTTGGGACGTTTCTTAGGTCTAAGGCTTCAGGAGCACATGCAGTCTCACCGTTCCACGATGGATGGATGGATCCTCTGTCGTTTTTCATAAATAATTTATTCCAGGTGGAAATTCATTAATCTCTTTTATTGTGCCGACTACTGGACAAGCACAGCTGACGTTGCGCTGCCGCTGCCTCCTCCTTCTCCTTCGACGACGACTGGTCTGCTATTATTTGCCACCCTCCAGGCCTGCTGATGACAGACGACAAGAAGGGACTAACGGAGGCATGTATTTTTTTTTGTATCGGAAAGGGGAGGGGGTTGCTTGGTTTTTTGAGAAAAAAAAATACTCCAATTGAGTGGGCATTCTTGTGAAATTCATCGTTTCCTGCTCCCTCCTGCTCTCAAAGACCTCGTGCAGAAACGTGACGATTCTGGGATGATTTTCGAATTTTCATAACTGGAAGAGGGAATTTTGATCGATGGTGGAATTTTGTTGCCAGATGGTACACACTGTTCTGCTCGCGGAATCAAATTTGTGCGGTGCCGGATGTGATTTGAAAGCGATCTTGAATGTCTTTGTGTCAAGAATCAGAGGAATATAGATGAAGATCGAAGATTTTTTACGTCTGCTTTTACGGACTACAGGCGCGGCTGACTTTACAAGCTCAAACTCACTCACAAACATGCACCGTAAGACCTTCGCCTGCTAAAGTCAGCCAGACTCACAAAGCGACATTGAATGACAATGTATGACAGATCATACATTTTCTGAATAACGCAACTAAGCATCCTCGTCTTACTTCAAGCAACATCACTTTGATACCAGCAAACACCACCATCGCTCCAGATGACGAAAATGTATCCTCGCTCGTCAGTAAATTGATTTTATTATTTAGAGTAAGATATTTGTATGTCGTTTGTGGTCGCCGTGGCGCCAGGTGGGTGCCAGGTTCGATACCCGAATTTACCACCTATCATAATTCACGGCTCCACCTCTTTCGAGTCACTGACAATGCTCACAGAGTATTCCTGTCTAGAAAAAGCTTCTCAACTTCGCCGTTCGGAGTCGGCATTAAACTGTAGGTCCCTTCTACTCATGAAAGAATAATAGCACGCACAACACGAGTGGTTGCTGAGAAGCTAGGCCCAGGTCCACCTCGGACTGTCGCGCCACCCATATTATTATTATATTATAAGATATTTGTATCAAGAGCATTCGAACCGATGATCGGATGAAGGCAACTAAAGCGTTATTAGTCTGAATGACATAAGTGACGACGACGGGCGTTTAAATGCTACTCCTACAAAAATGCGTTGAAAGCTTGTGAAATTTTATACAAATTAGCTTTAATATCTGGCGACGAAAAGGCAATGCCCTTAATATTTGTTCTTCGATCTCGCTATGAGTCCCGATTCAGTGATAGTAAAAGGTTGTAGTCTCCACTAAATGTGTGTTTAAGTATTCTTTTTAAATTTAATATTAGTAAATATTTGTACATAACGAGTGAGAATTGAAGATTACAATTTGTGTTCTGTTTGAAATGTGCTTTTCATGTCTTGAATGAAGAGACTCTTAAGTGTCCCAAACACAGCACATGTGTGCTTGTTGGCTAAAATGTGTCATGTGTGTTGGTAAGTCGTTGCAAGAAAGTCAATTCCCAAAGAAACTGAAAATCGCATTTGTTCGACCCATCTACAAATTCGGAAAAAAAAGATGATCCATCAAACTACCGTCCGATCTCAATTCTACCAGTTCTAGATAAGATAATGGAACAAGTAATGGCAAGCAGATTACAAGACTATATAGCCAAATATAAAATCATTAATAAAAACCAGTATGGGTTCTTGAGAAACAGAAATGTGAACCAACTTCTTAAAGAGTTTACAAACACAATTAATACCAATCTGAATAAGAACCATTTAAGAAGGCGTTTAATACACTCTGCCACAAAAGGATTATCAGTAAACTGGAAAAAATTGGCATTGGAGGTGGATTATTGAACTGGTTTTCTAGCTACCTCTGTGACAGAAGTTTCTGTGACAGAAGTTTTAAGGTCAAAGTTTCGAACTGCTTCAGTAACTTGCAAAATGTTGAGATGGGAGTACCTCTAGGATCTATCCTAGGACCCCTTCTGTTTGTTATATATTTGAACGATATGCTTTCAGTACTGCAAAACAACATCGGATTTCAGTATGCTGATGATACGGCTATTGTGGTGAGCAACGAAAATATTGACTGTGCTACTCAAACTATGCAAACAGAGTTTGATTATATCTTATATTGGTGACACGATAATGGACTCATTATAAATGTAAAAAAAAAACAAAAGTAAGAGAGAATAGAAGTAGAATAGAGTAGAATTATTGCATGGGGCAATGCAGCGCAATATAGGATAATGGAGGTTCAGAGGCCCAAAACAGAATATTTAGAATTCTCTTGCGGGCTAAATATGGCGAAAGGTATCTCGAAAAATGTACTGATGATCTGAATTTATTAACAGCTAAAATTCTTTTTCTTTTCAATATAATAAATGAAACATACTCCGATCAACGATTTAAACACCCCGTTGATCATGAGGTTAACACGAGGCAAAGGGCGGAAGGTCTACTTAAGATTCCATATGGAAAACGACAACTATCCTTTGCAGTTCCATCAATCTTCAATCAAATTCCACGTTCACTATGGAATATTCAGGCGGTGCACATAAGGAAGAAAAAAATTAAGAAATATCAATTATTGAACAACATAAATCTATAATTTTGTTTTTGTTATTATTATATAAAGACTGATTCCAATTTACTAAATGTTCCTAATTTAAATAAGAATTACTTTAACATGTATGTTAAATATTTGTGTATAATCTTCTGCAGGAAAGCCATTAGGCTTCGCAGATTCATATTGTCTTCATGATGTAACACTTGTTAATGAGTTGTAATTTATATTGTAAGCCGACTGGCATTTTACATGGACTCTCTTCTACCGCTTCAAGGTTTAATCCAGCATCGAAGGGATGACTCCATGGAAATGTTAGGAGGTATACTTAAAAACTTTCATATTTATACTTATTTGTTTATATATAAAGGGAAAATAAAATTAAACTAAAACTAAACTAAAACTAAAGGTTAGTCCGCGCACTTTCATTCAAAACATAAGTGGCATTTTGATTTTTTCACAGTGACGAGTTCTGCTATTGTAAAGCGCCAATAGGGACTTTTGAATTTTTCTTGCTATTTGACCGATTTATATGTTTCTAAACATTGATGCGATAGAATTACTATCACCCTACTGCTCATAAATGCGCTGTTCCGTGGACATCATAGCCCAATAAAGAACTAATGTGTACGAATTTGTTTTACGTTTGTGGTGGAAAGTGACACTTGTTGGGTATACACCGAAGTGTGCTGTGTATGGGGCACTTTATGTGGGCAAAAAAGTCTGGTCTTGGATGTTCACTTAACCCATTACTCCACCGTGTCCTATTTTTAGGACACTATATTCAATATTTTTTTAAATTAAGTAAAAATTAAAAAAAAGATTTTTAAACTAAGTTAAAGTAAAAAAAAAGTTAAATTATGAAAAAATGAATATGGTATCGTAAAAATAGGACACTGGGGAGTAATGGGTTAAGTGGACAGCCAAGAAACCGGATTTTTTTATCTTTTAAAGTCCGGTCTCTTGGTTGTCCTCTTAACCCATTTTTGTCCACATAAAGTGCGGGTTAAGCGAGCTTATACTGTATAAATCGGAGGTGTCTCTGCAGCTCGATCCGATTCGAATCATAAAGCTGTTCAAAGAAGTGTTTGTCTTGCAATCACCTCCCCGACAGAGAACGGAACACTCGGAGTGTCGATTTAGAACGGGTGCCATTTCTGCAACTTCTAAAAACAATGTTTGCCAATAGCACAGTGCACGGTGAGGTATCCACTGACTCTGATTTGACAGCATCTTGAAAAAGATCGGAATTAGAAGGGAAACTCATGAAAATAACCACACATTCAGATCTATCACACAGATTACCTACCCCATAGGCTAACAGGGTACTCGAACAACAAAACCAAAAATTTGCAGCGCATTGATCTCATTCAAGTCATGCAAGATTCATTGAAGCCAAAAGTCGATGGGAAGGACGGGCGAATGGAGCAAGATGCAGTGCGAGAGACTTGAAAAATTCTGAGTCTGAAGGGCAATCGAATACAGGCGGCGAGGAAAAGATCTGACTTAATCTAGTGAAGTTTTTAATGAATAATCTGAAGGTTCTAGTCGAAACACCACCAGAGTCAATAATGTAGCCTAGTGTCCTAGGTTCCCTCTAACGAACATAATTGGCCCCAGGCGGAGTTGCATTACTATGTGTACATCAATGGTGACTTAAATTTGACACCACAGCTGTTATATGTAATTTAAAGATTTTTGATGAAACCAATTAAGCCATCGATACGCTTTGTTATTCATTGGTTATACTCTCAATGTTATCGTCAAGTGGCGTTGGCCATTTTTTTTTGTAAATTTTTGGCACGAGGAAATTAATTGGATTCGAGCTTCTCGATAATCGTTACATCTACAGCGGTGACCCGAACGAGGGAAGTGGCTTGCGGTCTGATATTGATCAGTATGCTGAATTTAACATTTTTTTAAAGCTCCGGGAGATCCAGCCATTGACCGTATTAAGTGTCCGTTCATTCTTTTGTTCGTTGTCTTTACTGACGGCCTATATTTCTTACCTCGCCTTCTTAGATGTTGAATAGTCTGGTAATTTAGTTCAACTTATGACGCCAGGTGAGTATAACACTCCTAGCTACGAGACAATGGTACCAGAGGTAATCACTTTGAAGGTAGATTGTTTGTGAATGGGAATATTTATGTTCTCTCATGAACTGAAGACCTTGGAGTACTAAAAGTATGTAGGGTCCAACAGTGAGCCACTCTTTCGAGCATACTAACTTTTATCCCGCGAATAATTTCATCTTCCAAGTCTACTATTGGCGCTGGCTTATGGGAGAAGTTGAATGATTTGACGTCGGCTAATTTACCGGTCCAAATAATACATGGGATCTTCTAATTGCGGATACATTTTTTTGAATGGACATCACTCTTAACGGATAATTCGTCATGGTCCCGCCGTACAATGAACCCTGTCTATACCGGACACGGACATAAATTCCAGACCCATTCAGCAATTGAAACCTTAATCCAGCTTTCAGCAGCACGTTGGACTGCCCCTGGTCTAAGGGTATCGTAAGCCTTAGACCAGGCCTCAACAGGCTTACCTTCAGCCTTTGCGCAGAAGGAAAGCCATTGCGCCGAAGTACGGAGGAAGAAACAACGGATCCGTGGTCTACTTGCCTGCCAAGATGTGTTGAATAAAAGTCGAAAAAAAGAAAGTAATGGCAACTCTCTCCAATGACCATAGACCGACGAAACAGTTTCAAGTCGTCCTTTGGAGTGCCCAACGAAATTGAACTTCAGATTCACATTTAAATGAATTTCTCTCTAACACAACTCTGCATCCCTCCCTTCGCCACGATGCACGTCCCCCAAATGTCGATGTCGATAGGAAAATTCTCTTTAAAACCAACCAAACGGCCGCACTGTGCGTGGCGTGTTATTTATGCGTACGAGAACATTGGTTTTATCAGGCATTATTTCAAACTTCACCCGAGGAGCACACGGAACAGGCCCAAAAGCGAACAAATCGAAGCAAAAATCGCCGGAGAGAGACCCACCGCCACACTACACCGGGTCCCATTAGCCCGGTCAATAAATCTGGGGAGCACCAGTGGTTCTCCCTCCCTCAGCCACCAGCTACACAGCAACAAACATTTTCTAAAACTAATTGTACCTCGACCCGGATCGGACAACACAGAATTAATCCAAATTACCATCAAAGTGATTTAATTGCTCGGAATTGCATCCTTACCACAATCGGTTCCACTCTTGTCCACTCTTGGCTGGTAGACGTGGACAACGACGTCGATGAGGAGGCTCTGTGCCGAGCCTGGGATGTGTGTTGTCCACTGCCCACCTGTAATGTCATGTTCAATGACCGGCCACTGTGGAACCTGTGGCCAAAAACTTCTGCTCTCCCATTAAACATCATCATCGTCCTCATCATAGTCGTCGTTGTCGACATCGGTGGTGCGACTGCCGAGGAGCATCATCTCTGCCTCGGAGTGTCGAGGGGTTAAGTTTGAACGATTGTCGTCGTCTAGGGCTACACATCGAGTACAGAGCCAGAGAGATAGAGAGAGAGTGAGAGCGAGAGTCAAGTGAAAAGTTTCTCATAGCAGCGGCCTAGGAGCGTGTGGATGGACGCCGCCGAGCTCTGGAGTGTCGTCCTCCAAAGGGTTACATATTTTCCGAATAAATCCCTCATTCATCTGTCGGGATAAGTTATTGGCAAGCAATATATCTCCCGCCCCCCGCGCGTCCGCCCCACGGGCACAATGTTCGACTCGATGGAAAACAGATCGAATCTGCAGCATTCTGCCACACGAACCGGTCCGAAGGCTGGGAGCTGTGCTGTATCGTGTGTGTGCTGTGTTCCGGTGAAGAGATGCTTATCTGACCTCGTTGTACCAGCGACCAGTGACCAGAGAGCGGGCATTATTATTTAGTTAGCAGCCCGAGAGAGGATTATTTTTTTGTTTTACTTTTCCTGTTCGATTCTAACCTCAAAAATGTTATTTGTTGCCTAATCTTGGGCTCAATAAATTAGCCGCGGCTGGGGCTGCGGAATGGCGAGTGAATTAACGAAGAACCCAGCCGGGCGCCCGCTTCAATCGAAATCAATTAAAAATGAATGATATCGCCACGAGTGTCATATCCTCGCCCCCTGTGGCGGGCAGAAATTTGAAATTCCATCGGCGAACCGATGTAGTGTAGACTATTGCCTCACGGGGACATCAAAAGGACGAAGTCAGAGAGGCACTTGTTCGGCTTCAACTCATTCACTCGTGCAGTTCGCCGTCGCCGTCGGAGACACATCCTCCTTGACTGGCATCGCCTGTGGAGCCCCCTCTCACCCTCCTGCGCTCCTGAAGAGACATGTAATAGTTTTAGTCGGAATGGTCACATCAGGACTCGCCGAAGATCACGTACTCAATATATTTCCCTTTTCTGCTCTAAGTGGCACTTTTTGGATATTCAACTGTGTACGAGTGGTCCCATTAGAGGAGGACATGCCCGCACACACTCACTGGTGCCCTCACATGTGCATGCCAGCCTTTGATTTTTTCATCCTTATTTCGATGACTTTTGCGCTTTTTTGTTCCTCGACTTGGCCTGGCTTGGCTTTGATGTATTATTTCGTGAATTATTGGGGAAAATTTAAATTTGATGCGCACGGGACAGACGGTGCTTTTTAATTAGAGCGACGGTGAATGAGACGGAAATGACAGATGAGGGCAGCCCGCCACGCCGTTGATTGATTGATGACTGTTATTGTCGAAATCGCCTAAAAGAGGGCAATGAAAAAGTGGTGGCAGTGGAGAGTCCCTTGAGTTGGATTCTTGTCAACGGGACACGTTTTCTTGAAATGAAGCCGGCAAAGACTGAAATGTACGGCACTTGGGGCACTCCGGACGCAGGAGTGAATCGATGCGAATATGTCGTCCGATGAATGGGGAATCAATTGGTTACAAGACTGCAGCTAGAATTGGAATTGGTTGCTCCCCTGGGAGTGGTTTCATTAGCCTTGGGATTGCACATTGGAGGTCTATTCGCAGATAAGACATGTTGTTATTTTTCATTCGGAAATGGATTAGGATTAGGTGAAATATCTCAAAGGCCTAATTTTTAAAGGCACCAGCAGCTATCTCGCGCTCTGAAAATGATTGTGCACTCATTTGTCTTCTTTACTAATCTAAAGCTGAAAAATTTGTTTGGTTGAACGCGCTTATCTCAGGAACTACTCTCAGGTTGAAGTGAAGAATTATTTTTGTGTTGGATAGTTCATTCATCGAGGAAGGCTCAAGGCTTTATAACATCACACTGCGACTAATAACAGCCAAGCATCAATGAAAAATGTTTCAAAAATCGCAAAAAAATATCCCTTTTCGAGAGCTTCCCTTGCGTGCACTGCGTAAAGGGTTCGAGTTACGCAAAAAGCATGTATGGTAGAATTGTTCGTCCTAAAAAGTTATAAAATAAGGTCCGTCACAGCATATGTCTATCTTTTAAGAGGGGCTTACTATAATCTTTTTTTATGGTAATCAAGTTTGTTCGATATTAATATATTATTTATTCAACATCGATAACTGAAATCCACGCGTCCCAATATTTCGGGAATAAAAAGAAGCCATTGCTCTTCTACGGTGGATGTCGCATTAATTTCATATTTTCTTTTCTCAGACATTTAGTCGTTTCATCTGATTTGGGTTTGAGGTTTGGTTGATTTTTGAAGATCACATGACGATCTTGCATCACTAGTTATAGCACAGCACACACTTGTTGAGCGATATTGCACGAGGAATAAAAATGATCCCTTTCCTCAATCGACTCAGCCAGCAGCATAACCTACCCTCTAGAGTGAAAGAGAGGGTGGCAAACGATCGGTTGAATCAGAGAGGGCATGCATGGGAATCGTCTTTGGATCACAAAAGGGTACGGTCGTTGGTCTACTCGTGGTAGAAATTCGCCTCTAATACACTGTTTATCGGACACAACTGAAAATTGAAGGAAGTTTGTGAAATTCATCGGCGGCAAATTACTAGGGTTTGATAAAGTTATGCTCCATCGTCTTAATAAAACAACACCGCCGTGAAATCATTACACGGAATTAATTCCTTTTTTTCTGTCGAGACATTATTGTCCACACTGTATAAGGAAGTGAAGACTAAATAAATCTGTTAGTCAATCAAATTTCACTCAAGTGCTGTATAAGTCTCGTCTGGCTCTCGAAGATTCAATTTCGCTCGACATGAAGGTGCAATCTGCATTATGGAGCTTCTCAAAGATGAACCTGAGCTGCAACCAAGAAGCTACTCCAAATCCACCACAATCTCTGTGTGACTGTCTCCGGTCACGCACAGCAAGTTGTTAGCTCTCATCAACGTTGCCGATGTGGCACTATTATGCCATTATAGCACTTTTTCATTGAAGTGGCATTGTGGATTGAATATGGCACTCTGGTCCAAAATTTTAAAAGTGAGTAAATGCATCACTTGCTATATGTATATTCTTCCCTTTGTTTTTCTTTAATTCTTCCTCGAATCCATGTAGTGTTCTTCCGAACTAGAGCCGGTGGTTGAGATACGATCCTACTAGACGGCTTCTTTTAAAGTC
This sequence comes from Eristalis intricaria, assembly GCA_964034865.1. Taxonomy (NCBI): domain Eukaryota; kingdom Metazoa; phylum Arthropoda; class Insecta; order Diptera; family Syrphidae; genus Eristalis; species Eristalis intricaria. The sequence continues at coordinate 57,917,778 of OZ035877.1, read as the reverse complement.
GTTAAAAAACTCATTCTTTTAACGAATGATGTCACATTGAATGGAAGTCACATTTATTCTTAGGAAAGGAAGTATGATTAGCCGGTTTCAGCCTGACAGAGCGGTTGGTACCCTTGTAAGAGTGGAAGTTTGAGACGACTAAACGGTCATAGTCGTGGGCGACTCTGACATGTAAGAAGTTTAGGTAGATATTGCGACGTTAATAGCAGAAAGATAGTTTTGATCGGCCTCGTACTTTACCGAGTGATGATTGTCCAATATAATTCATGAACTTAAGTTGTACATGAAGTAGAAGTCTACTCGTTGGCTTTGCCGACTCTGGTGATCATGGGTAAGGAGATTTGGTGGTATAAGCCTTAGAGATAGCTTGAGCCTTCGTTGTCTTCTTCCGATGATGTCAATGTCCTCGACATATGCACAGACTTGCAATAGTTCGTGCCTCTAATGTAGACAGTAAGTTAAGTGATGTCAATGTCCTCGACATATGCACAGACTTGCAGGAGTTCTTGCCTCTAATGTAGACAGTAAGTTAAGTGATGTCAATGTCCTCGACATATGCACAGACTTGCAGGAGTTCTTGCCTCTAATGTAGACAGTAAGTTAAGTGATGTCAATGTCCTCGACATATGCACAGACTTGCAGGAGTTCGTGCCTCTAATGTAGACAGTGAGTTAAGGACGATCGTCTCGAGAATGATTTTATAAAGACGTACTTCATCTTGTTTAAACCCTTTTTTGACAAAAAATGTGAATGTTTAATGTCGGTAAAATCATACCTCAACAACACATTAAAACTAAAATTTTGCGCTGTAAAGCTCGTCTCTATAAACACTACATCAAAATCGGAATCAATAATGAGTATCGTTACATTTGAACCTGCTAGTCCTTTTCTTATTTATTATGTTCATTCATTATTTAATGCATTCATATTTATTATTATCATATAACACTTCAATGCACAAAAGTTTGTGGAACCAAGGGCCGCAAAATGACACAGACTATTTGGTAGCAACGCTCATTGTCATTCTCAACATGTGTTGTCCTTCTAAGGTTCGGATCGGACCGGTACGAACAAAAATAATGACTGTCTGGAAAAAGCTTCTCAACTTGGCCGTTCGGTCGACCTGGTCCTCTGCGGGCTGTTCCATATTTTTATTAATAATAATAATAATATGGGTGGCGCGACAGTCCGAGGCGGACCTGGGCCTAGCTTCTCAGCAACCACTCGTGCTGTGCGCGCTATTATTCTTTCACTAGTGGAAGGGACCTACAGTTTTATGCCGACTCCGAACGGCGAAGTTGAGAAGCTTTTTTTAGACAGGAATACTCTGTGAGCATTGTCATTGACTCGAAAGAGGCGGAGCCGTGAATTATCAAAGGTGGCAAATTCTCGTATCGAACCTGGCATCCTCTGCGTAGGAGTCGACGGACTTACCCACTACGCCACGGCGACCACATATTTTTATTATTACAGTGAAATTTCTCTGCACGAACACTTCGTGATGGTCCCGGCATGAAGGTGTTCTTGCATTTCAACCCATTCAGAACGGACACTCTCACAAAGCGGACAATAATGATGATCCCGCAGCTTTTCACTATAGAGAAGCTCAAGTGTATAAATATTAGTTTAAAATGAAATTGCCTTTGAAGATATTTACGATTTCATATTTTTATAATATCCAAACGTTGCTCGTTTTGTGAACTTTAAAATTATGAAAAGACATTATTTTTTATATAATAATATTATAAATTTTATATAATAATATAGTTATTTTGCGGAACTTAATTTAAGAATCAAAGTCGTCCGAATGGCATAAGTTTGGTATCAAACGAAGGGTAAAACAAAAGGTCTTAACGTTCTGCAAAAAAAAAAATTAACGGAGACAGTATTTACTGTTGTGTGAGAAAAATGCAAAATATTTCGTGCATTGCGTGAGTCGATTGAAGACGATCAATTGAAAGGAATGAAAAAAGTAGAGTAGGAACCTTATCCTTCTATTTGTTTTACTTCTTGCTTGTTTAAGAATTGTTTATGAAGCGTGTACGTCTCCAACAAGTCGAAGTCATTATCGTTTTGCTTGTTTGTTTTCTTGTACATTGTGACTTTGCATAGGATTTTAGAAATGTACCCAAATGTACCCACCGGGAAAAAATTTTTAAAATAATCTTCTGGATGTTGCGTTTCAGAATCCGTCTTCACTCTTTGCCCTCAGCTGCCCACCACATACAATTTTTATTTAAAAAAAATGTATTACATATATATATATATATATATATATTTTTTTTTTTTCTTTTTTTTTTTTGAGTTAACATCTGGCAAATAAATAACAACTCAGCTGCTGGGATTGATGACCGAAATAGGCATTCTAAATCTATTATTTTTGGTCGTGTTCGATACCGATCCGAACGCAAACCAGAACCGACAACAGCCACTGTACCCACAGCTGACTTGACTGAGACTTAAAAGTCAAATCCGACTGAAGCTCGCGACAGACCCGTAGAAACGTCTGACAACTGTTGGAGAAAGAGTCACCCCTGGAAAACGTCCATTCTACCCACAAGACCTTTCGAACGAAAAGCAACCTGCTCCCAAAAGTTGGAGAACATCGTTCAATCAATGAACCTACAGCAACAAAGTTCGTCATCTCATCACTCATTCCGACAGCCATCACCTACTTTCCGACAGAATTGAAACGAAGGAGAGAGAGAGAGAGACCTTTACCCCCGCAGGTGTAGGCATCTTCAGACCAATAAATGTCAACCTCCGTCTTAAATCCTTAAGCCCCAAGTCGGCAGAGGGGCGCAAATTGAAAGAGGATCACCCTTAACTAACTCGAGCAACGACTGTGGTGTGGTTGTCCCACTTTTGACCCACATCCGTGGGAGTGGGTTCAACCGAGTCTATACAATCGGGTTTGTTTTTGTTTTTTTTTTTTCAATTAAATTTATTCTTTTCCTTCGCCAACAACAATGTATCCATTGTTCATTCAATCCGTGCGAGAATCCGAGAAGTCGTCTCCCAAAAGCAAAGTCATTAGGGCAGGGAAGCGCAACCAGAGCTCATTCACACACACCCACACACACCCTCGCCCTCACCCCCACTCGCACTCGGATTCGCACAGAAGCCGAAGAGAGTCGACCAGCCCGCGGCTACTGGATGATGTTTTGTGAAAATTTGCACCCAATAGTTGGACGGAAAGGGCGGGCAGAGAGGGAGAGCGAAGACATTTTTTATAAATAATAGGCAGAGGTTGTGTACCGTATCTGTATCTCAATCTGCTGTGAATATTTAAATGTATCTTTGAACAAGCGAGAGCTGTCGTCAGCGGGCAGCAACAACGCGAGGCAGGTGTGGAACAAAAGGAAGTCGACATCGCGCGCTTAGACATGCAGCAGCGGCGGTAGACGACGACGATGACGGCGGGCGGGTTGAAGGAGATAGCCACGCAGCTATAAACAAAAGATACACACGACACAAAACACAGCGAAGGGCTTCTTTTGGGGCGCCTTGTTGAATGTTGCTCCGACCCCGAGCTCCGACTTCGGCTTCTGTTGTCGCTGGTGTGACTCCTTGCTCTCTTTCGTCCTCGGGCCTTACCCATCGACGATGTCGACAACAACGACAACGACAACGACGACGACGACGACTTGTATAAATTCAGTTGTTCTTCTTGTTCTTCTATTTTTCTCGTTTGTTTTTGTTTTTTTTGTTTGCACATCGCCCACACAATTTTCGGCGGGAGGAGGGACACAGCCTGACATACATTCGCGTTCAGTGTTCCTCTTGTTGTGTGGACGACGACGATGGAGCCGAAGGTAGCGGCGGAGGGTCCTAGGGTAGCTGTAGAAAGGCAAAGACAAAAAGCTCCATTGGGGATAAACAACTCTGTGGCTATTGTCTTCATTGTTGGGTCGTGTTATCCTTGTTAAAATTTCACGAGGTGTGGGTGTTTACAGGAAGAGGAATATTCTCTCGCTCGACAATGCCATCACCACTGCCCGCTGGTCTTTGAGAACATAAACAACCTCATAGACGCGCAAGAGGATCCACAGTCACACCGAGCGCGCGCGGCTGCCGAAAGGATGGTTGTTATTTTTATTTCGCTTTGGTTGTGCATTCAACTGTGGAGTGGAGCGATATTTTAATATTTCCAAGCCAACAATGAATGGGAAAACGACGACAAACGCTGTTTGAATGGATTTTCCTATTTGGTCCACTTGTCCTCGGCGATGCCATGACGTGGCGTGGCGAGATGTGATTACTACCGCGACCGCGAGGGGGGAACTCGATTTGAATGCGAAATAGGGTGCCCTTTTTTTCCCCTTCCGATCCAACGGTGATCTGACAGAGAATCACAATAATGACCATGAACTCTCGGTGCGGCCAAAGTCTTCAATCGCTGGTGTTTCGTGGATCAACTGAGAACCCGGTCTCATCTTGTAACTGACGCACTCAATTTCTGGGCAACCATGACGTAAGGGTGACAGCGCCAAAGATAATGCCGTCAAGCGAACATTCTCGGATGACGGGAAGACATCACGTACACCGATTCCTTATCTTGGAACGAGAACGAGGTCGGCTCGAATGTGCGTAAGTCTTGTACACAAAAATGCTCTCAACCGGAAGTCCATCCGGACCAACTGCAATCGTTTTCATTTGAGTCGAGTTTGAGGGTCACAAACATCAGACATGATGTGTCTAAATGGACAAGATCCAAATGGGGAACCAGAGCCGGAGTGAAGAACGCAAAGCGAATACAAAGGTTTACAAGGGGCCTTGAGGTTACATTCAAAGTTCGGACGTCTAGGGAATTGGAGGTCCAAAGTGGCATTCGCCAAGTGTACCTACTGTCACCACTATTGTTTGTGCCTGTTGTCAGAGATGCGCTCCATTCATCAATGACGCAAAGAAATTATGTCGCTGGACTAAAACTTCTTATGTCAAACGCTTGACGCTGACGATGCTTGTCCCCTTCCACTAAAAATGACCCACAATCTAGAAGGTGAGGCAAACAAAGTGGGACTCGAAATAAACAGGACATGAACAACCAACTGAAGCCCTGATCATTTCTAACACAAGCGACGAACTGAACATTGCCGGGCAGATAATCGATGAGGTTGCCAGCTTTTGATATCTACCATGTGTGGGCTCATGGTGGTTATTGGAGAAGAAGATTCAACCACGAACTGTACGGGCTGTACAGCGACACGAGCCTAGTCAGGCGGATTCAACGGCTAAGATGGCTGGGCCATGTAGAGCGTGTGGACAACACTGCTCCAGCCCGAAGAGTCTTCGTCTCCGAACCAGTGGGACAACGCAATAGAGGAAGCCCACGGAACCGATGGCGCACCCAGGTGGAGAAGGACCTCAATCGACTTGGTGTGCACAGTTGGAGACAGCTGGCTAAAGATCGTGCCGGCTGAAGAGGCTTACTGGTTGAGGCCCAGGTCCACCGCGGACTTTATCGCCACCAGAAGAAGTGTGGTCTCAGCTTACCGCGGTGGCACAGAGCTCGATGTATAAACCAGAATTGGAACAAAAAAAGCCCTCGGGATGCTATCCACGATCTGGAAAGTAATCCGCTTAGAAACCAAGCTGCGATTGGTTCACTCAAACAAGAAATCGGCGCTGCTTTAAGGGTGACGTACTGGGAAGGTGGACAAATGCTTAAGAAGCATCATTCGGGAGCTTGGCAAGCGAAAGAGCCAAGCTTATAGACCGAGTACGCTAAATCCGCAAACCCAGGGTAGCAGAGGAGCAGAACGCCTTTGGCAAACTTGACGCAGAAGAGTCGAGGAGGAACCAAGCTGACTTCATACAAGACCTTGATCATCCCAGTCCTGCTGTACGGCGCGGAGACAAGGACAATCTCAAAAGCGGATGAGGAAGTCCTTGGTCTCTTCGAGAGAAAAGTTCTGAGTGCGATCTTTGGTCCTATTTGCGATGACGGTTTCTGGAGAAGAAGACGAACTGTACGGGCTGTACAGCGACACGAGTCTAGTCAGGCGTCTACGACAACCCCTAAGATGGCAAGAGCACATGGACAACACTGCTACATCCCGAAGAGGCCTCGACTTCAAACAAATGGGAAAAGAGGACGCCCACGAAACCGATGGCGCACACAGGTGGGAAAGGACCTCAACCAACATGGCGCGGAAGATAGGAGGCACCAGGCTAAGGATCCTGCCAGCTGGAGAGGTTTGTTGGCTGATGTCCAGGTCCACCCTGGACTGCCAAAGAAGATGAAGACGTAGGGGCGCTTAGGAATCAATCAATAGAGGCAAATTAATGATCCTTAATAGAGGTCCTTGGTGTCAGAAGGAAATTGAAGAGAAGAGGTGAACACCAAAACGTCGTTATTCAGAATGTCAAATTCAATAAGGTAGCAAGAACAGAAATCGTAAATTTAAGGTTACGTTCACAACAGAAATGTAAACATCACACCTTCGTGAATCCATATCTCGTGGAGTACAACAAAGAGCTTCGTTTACAGAAAATACATTTGGAATAGAAGACGCTTCCCCGACATCTGTAGGTAAGTCAATCACCGATTTCCGAATATCCATCCGACATTTAAAAGCTGTTTCAAGTCAGTCCTCTGTTTTGGGGAAACTGTTTGTTTGGTCATTCATCGAAGGCACCTGGAGGTGTCTCAAACCAGAGTCCTTCTCTGAAATGGATCACTTTACCTTGACAACTCCTCAGATTCATTCCAATCAAAAGCCTCAGAGTCAACATGTCACACCTCATTTGGAAAACAACTCAAAAACGACACAGCAAAGGGCTACGTGATGTGCCACCTCAGTCGCATCTGTCAGAGCTCAAAAGTCAAAACATACGCTGGCACTTAAAGCAGCAAGCGACTTCAATTCTATCCGCAAAAGCATCCCACTCGACATTCCCCAACCAACTCGAGTGCCGCCACAGTCACCACAAAGGCTCCCATCTGAACACGATGTAAGCACAACCCGGGGGATAAACCGTGACCTCTGCACTCCGCACAAATAATATTCCGCCGTGAACCACAACAATCCTATCACCTATTCATGGCACACAGTCAGTTCCTTCAGATTTTTTGTGTTTGTTTGTTTGTTGGTTTTGTTCGATTTTATACTTACTAACGTTTAATGGCATAATAGTGCTCTGCATCTGACTGAATATCTGTCGAGATGCCGGGTGGTGGTGGTGGTGATGGTGGTGGGGGTGCTGCCCGCCCACAACTCCCCCGCCGTTCAGCAGGAGATGTCCGTGCTGGGGATGCGCTGTCGGCTGCTGCTGCTGCTGATGATGATGCTGTTGATGCTGGTGGTGCTGCTGGGAGTGCTGCTGCTGCTGCTGTTGTTGTTGCTGCTGTCGACTGGCTGCCACTGCTGCAGCCGCTGCCATGATGTGATGATGCGCGTGATGGTTCAGCTGGCCACCGCCGTTGGCACGCTGACCGTGGAGATTGGTCAGGGCGTGCATCGACGATGCGTGTGCTGCTGATTGATAGACCAAACTGTGATTAGCCATCGCCATTTGATACATTGACGGGCCCCGTTGCGGGGTTGCGTTGGGCGGTGGCGGCGGCGGTAGTTGCCTATACCCAGCCATTTGGGCCAAGTACGCCGCACTACACTGAGGCGCAACTCTCACCTTGGATACATTCACACAGATTCACTTGAACAAAGATATTATTTATTTTTTTTTTCCTTTTCTTTACTTTTTTTTTATTTATTTTCTTTTTTTCAGTTTCTCTCTTGGATTTGGTGATCAAAAATTGTATCTAAACTGTATTTACGTAACCATCGAATGTATTTTTTCTAATTCTAGTCTGTGTGTCTAGAGTTTGAAGATATATATATATTTTTTTTTTCGCAAAAAAATAAAAAATAAGAACAAACAAAAAAAAATGTATAAGGAAAATAATTTATCGCACTTCCGTTGGATTCTATGCACGACACTTGACTAGAGAGATGGACCAAGTTGATCGCTAAATGCCCAGCACAAGTGAAACGCGCACAGATGCTAGATAACGGTATTTGCACAATAAGACGAGCTTATCTCGCGAGTGTTTACTATCAAATTCCAACCAGGGTTTCCTCCTTGTATCGAGCGAGTTTCGCAAATAAACTTCTGTCAGCGTTATCTTGTTCAATCTAAGAGGAGATCTGGGAAATCTTGGGTTTTTCTCAAAAAAATATATTCTCTCGAAATGCGTGGGTTTTTTTTGTTTTTTTTTTTTTGTTTTTTTATGACAACATCAATTTGTTCGGAGTTTGAATACGGATGTGTTCGTGAGATGCACTCGAACCTGGAGGGACATCAACACTGCACCGCTTCGATGTATGGAATCATCGACAGCTTCGCGAGAGTGTGCACGATTTGAATAGTGAAAGGTAAATAGTGTCGGTTTGCTTAAGCACTAGGCTCGCTCGCAAGATTGCAAGAGATACCGCGATAAGCGCGGTGATTCACGGAGGTGTTTGGAGATAAAGTGAATGTGGAACTGGAGTGTGCTGCTGTCTGTGGAATTTCAATTTGCAAGGAAGAGCATTTGAAAATTTCTTTACCGCGTCTACACTACTGATTCGTTCATGCGACAAGTCTTAATTGGCAACGACAACTGTGTCTACGTCGAAAAGTCTTAAATGTCAACGACAACTGACAGTTCTCAGTTGTAAAACTGAGTTTTTCAAGGAATTTGAATTGTTGCTTTCTCAGCAGAAACAGAATTCGTGGCCCATAGTTTACCAAATCAGAATAAGGCAGTCCTTTGTTCGTTCAACTCTTGGATTGACAGGGGATGTGTTCGGCAGTGTCCTTGCCGGTCATTCTGTCATCAGTCTGTTTGCATAAACCATTTCCTTCGTCGACAGTGAAAGTAAATACAGTGCAAGCTCCTATTGCGGACTTAGCCGGACAATTCCTCACGACGGTGGATCAGGAACCGAAGTTCCATACTTTTCCATGGACGGACAACTTTCTTAGCGCGCTGCGACCGTGGCTGTCCGCCTCGGTTAGCTTTCACTGTGACTGCAAATTCTTTTCTCATTGAAATAGAAAACAGTCAGTCATAAACATTCTCAATAGAATGGCACCTTCGACGGAGCTTTGGAACAGGCCAGCCTTTGCGAACACATCCTCAATTGAGCAGGCAATGGTGACCTGCCAGAAAATGCTATCAGTGTCACGAACGGAGAGTGCCGAATAAAATTTAGTATTTCCTCCCTGAGTTGGTATACAAGCTACTGTCGCAATTGGTTGACTCGTACACAGAGTGTCTTGTTTCCAATTCACGCCTCCACCTCTCGCGAGTCACTCACAATGTTCACAGAGTGAACAAGTCAAGATAAAGCATCGCACACAATTGGCATAAAATCGTCGGCCTTCCAACACCCGAATAACACGAATATGCCCAGGTCCGCCTCGGACTGCCCTAGAGCCCGAGTTCGATTGGCTTCTGTTACAGTGACTGCCAAAATTAAGGCCGCGGCCCATTAAGACTGACCATTCAAACTCTTTGGATACACCGCAGCCTCTCAGTTATTCTTAGAAATTTTATAAAGATACCGATTGTGAATTACCTTCGAACTCGCACCAAATTCATAAGGAAACCATCCGTCTGAAATTTTTTTTTTGTCAGTCTGACAGATGTGTAAGAAGTTAGTGAGACCTCTTGTTAATGAGATTTACCAGGGATCGTAGAACTGTTAAGATTTGTTTTTGTTTAATCTTACAAACGTATGTCAACATTTTTTGATCTTGTGAAATTTTTGGATTTAGATAAAATAAAACATAAACAACCGGAAATTCAGCGATAAACATGGTAACGAATGAGCCGAAATATATCAAGACTAGTCAAGATATGAGACAAATCTGAAGGTTGCCCAGAGCTTACGAGGGCAATGTAACTTTATTTCTAGACTCTTCGTTTTTCAAGTGACTTGTGTCGACGGTACTTCATGGTCTTGTGGATGCAAATGAACCTGGAGAACTTCAAGTTGTTCAGTTCTGATGAAGAGAAGCAGAATTTTTTTTAAAGCATTTCAAGAATACATCTTGACAAATGGTCGTACTTAAGGTCCGAGGTCATTAGAAAGTTTAATAGGTGGGGTAAACCTTTCTGACGTATAGTGCCATTGATTATTAGCCGGTGACGCTGAAAGTCACTGACTTAAAGTGCGCTGAAAAAGGTACAAAGGCAGAGGAGTGTACTGCCCTTACTACCGCAAGCCACTCGTCTGAAACAATAAAGGGCCATTCACATGAGCCGCGAACTGCGAACGCGAACTGTCAGAGACAAACAATGAAGCAAAAAGATGAGGACTCACTTTTTCTTTTAGTTTTTCTATCGACTAAAATATGAACAATAATTAGTATTGACAATAGGTCTGTTCCCGTACTTTTTGTACAAAATTATGAAGACTGTCATTTTTTAAGGAGTGGGGCAAAATCTCTCAGAGGGAAGCAAAATCTCAAGAAAGTACGGGAACGCAGTTTTACCAAATGTGTAAGTTATGTCATTTATGAAGCGACAAGTCTGAAATCTCACATGCATACATACATGAAATTATCACATACATACGAAAACAAAACCAATATTTGACACATCAATTCATTTGACATAAAACCAACAAACTGCCCACAGAAATTTCTTGTGTTAAAATGGGCAGGGTGGGGAAATTTTTTACTCTCTCTCGAGAGCGCTCCTTTGACATAAAACCCAAATTTTTGGCGTACGGGAACAGAGTTTCGTAGATTTGTGTTGTTTTGTACTGTTTTGTGTTGTTTATTTTGGGTGAGGGAACACACCTAATTTAAAACTGTTTCTACACGAATCAATCATTTTCTTTGCGAATTGTCACCCTGAGTTCGCAATACACAAGAGAGGCAAACGCGATCCACGCGATGATGTATGTGCATTGCTCAAATTGTACCCTTTGCTCTCCGCGAATAAGAGAACTCCATATCAGAAATGAAGTATTACAGAGATGGCCGACTTTTTGACAGATATTCATGAACTTTTGATAGTTATTCACGAAATAACGTAAATGCCGTCCTCTGAATGGCCAATTTGGTTTACGAACACGTTATAAAAAACAGTTGTCAAAAAATTTAAGGGACAATAGAGGCAGAAGTCGGGTATCTCTATAATACTTCATTTCTGCTCCATATGAATGAAGTGTCAGAGTTTGGCGAAGTTCTTGATTCGTAGTGAGCTCATATGAATGGCCGTTAAAGGCCCTAGCCCACAGAATCCGTTGCGTTGCGTTCTGTCAAAAATGTACAACACAAAGCGCCTTATGAGAGGGAGAGAGAGAGCAAACGCAGCCCACAAGTGGAATCCATCACGACGGATGGAATTGGTCAACTTTCAACTTTCTGTGCGTTTGACAGATGTTTCCGTGGAAATTCATTCGGGTGCTCCTTATGTGATTGTTTTTACGATTTTTTATGAATAGAAGAAAAATTGTTAAAATTGTTATAATCCAAGAACTTTAAAATTTCGAATTTCTTAGACTTATACAAGAGTGTGTGTGGGTTGCCAACTCAACCGATTCAATGAGGCTTGGGCCATAACTCATGCGCAGTTTTGGTCCCGTCCATGCTCTGGATAGCCAACTGTGGAAAATGTCCATAAAATCATGTAAGCACTCTTTCGATTGCCCAGATGCTAAGCACTGCACTGAACAAGGATGGCTAAAAACAGAAGCTCGATGCATGGGTACCACATGAGTTCACGCCAACAACCATCATGGACCGAATTTCCATAATTCAATTTCTACATAATACCCCATAGCAGCTTACAAGCCCATGACAGTTTCTACGTTAGAGTACATTTGGTCTGAAGATGTATGGTGGGTTTCAGAGATATGGTAATTTTTCTTCTCCAGTGCGGTAAATTGCACTTCAAAATACTGGCAGCACTGGTTTGTTGGGTCATTTTTCTTTCGGCGCCGATAACGATCGTCACCTTACTGTGAATGGTCAGCGTTATCGCGCCATGATTACCGTTTATTTTTGGCCCGAAATGTGGTTTCAAGAGGATGGTGGCAAGAGGCATACAGCCTACGTTGCAAGTGCAAGAGTAAGTATGGCGATCGACTCGGACCATTTCCTTGTTGTAGCCAAGGTAAGAACTCGGATATCAAGAGATCAACGGAGTCGAGAAAGGACACCTCGGTTTGACGTCGGAAAGCAACAATCGCAAGGGACTGCTAGGATCTTTGCCGACCGAGTCTCCCGCAATCTCTCTCTAAGTTTGTCGCCACGTGCGCAAACAATCGAAGAAGATTGGAGGCGTTGTCAAGAAGCTATCAAAGATGTTGCCATTGATGTGCTGGGTTTTACGGCACCACCTAGAAAAAACTCATGGTTTGACAACGAGTGCATGCTGGTACATGCAGCGATGCTGGAAGCCTAGAAGGCAAGCAGAGCAGACAGCAGAGCTGTCTAACAGCGACGAAGGGACGAGGACCCGGCTTCTCAGGAGAAAGAAGAAGAAGCACGAGAAGCACGCGATCAAGGAGATGGAGAGGTGCTACGGAAGGAACGATGTCCGAAAGTTTTACCAGAAAGTGAAACAGTGGATATAAGGTTCGGACAGACGATTGCCGGGACGAGAATGGACAACTAGTAGTAGAGTCGCAGTCGATACTGAGAATTTGGAAGAACCATTTCTGGAGACCGCTAAACGGCGATGATGACACCAATACCGCAGTCAGGCAGAATGTCCCACTCAATATGGACGTTGATCGACGAGAATTCCGTCCCCCGACTTAGACCAGCTGAAGATAGCAATATCAAGACTGAAGTCTAACAAAGCTGCCGGTGCGGACGGACTGTCTGGAGATGATTTGGTTGGGCGTATGCACCAGCTCATCTGTAAGATATGGTCGGAGGAAAGCATGCCCGACGAGTGGAATCTCAGTATCGTTTGCCCGATCCACAAGAAAGTAGACCCCTTTGACTGCGTCAACTATAGAGGGATAAGTCTCCTGAACATCGCTTACAAGATCTTCTCTGCCATTTTGTGTACACGCCTGAAGCCGTTCATAAATAACCTGATAGGTCCATATCAGTGTGGCTTCAGGCCACGGAAGGCCACCAACGACCAGAATTCCACACTACCGCAGATCCTGGAAAAGACCCAAGAGATGCAAATCGACACCCACCACCTATTCGTCGATTTCAAGACCGCATATGACAGCGTGCATAGGGACGAGCTATACAACGCCATGTCTAGTTTTGACATTCCTGTCAAACTCGTCAGACTGTGCAGGATGACGATGGAGAAGTCTCGCTGCTCCATCAAGGTCGTTGACGAACTCACAGAGACCTTCAATGTCAAAAAAGGTTTTAGACAAGGCGACGCGCTGTCATGTGACTTCTTCAACATCGTCCTGCAGACGATCGTGCAGGACTCACCCCAATACACTATCTCCCAAAAGTCCGTACAATTGCTAGCGTACGCGGATGACATTGAGTTGATTGGCAGAACACAGCGAGCCGCCAATGAGTCACGTGCTGGTACTGAGGCGGATGCGAGTAAAACGGGTCTAGTGCCGAATGAGGACAAAACGATGTATATACTGTCTTCATGAAAGGACACATGCTCATGTCACAATGGGCAGCTATAGCATCGAGGTAGTCAAGAACTTCGTCCACCTCGGCTTCGCAGTAAATAGTAGAAACAATCTCAGTGCCGAGATCAAACGCAGAGTAGCTCTTGCTAACCGCTGTGTCTATGGGCTCAAGAGGTAATTGAGTAGAAGAGCCATCTCTCGAAGGACCAAGCTGACCTTATACAAGACCTTGATCATCCCAGTCCTGCTGTTTGGCGCGGAGGCGTTGACAATCTCATAAGCCGATGAGGAAGTCCTTGGTCTCTTCGAAAGAAACGCTCTGAGTGCGATCTTTGGTCCTGTTTGCGTTGACGGTTTCTGGAGGAGAAGATTCAACCACGAATTGTACGGGCTGTTAGGCGACATGAGTCTAGTCAGGGTCTTCGGGTCCAACGCCTAAGATGGCTAGGCTATGTAGAGCGTATGGACAGAGTCTTCGGGTGGGACAGCGCAACAGAGGATACCCGCGTTTAAGGTGGCGCACCCAGGTGGAGAAGGACCTCAACCGACTTGGCGTGCGACATTGGCGGCAGCTAGCCAGAGACCGTGCTAGTTGGAGAAGCTTGTTGGTCGAGGCCCAGGTCCACCCCGGACTGTAGCGCCAAATAAAGAAGAAGAAGTATGGCGAATGTGTTTTCTCAAGAAATGACCCAGTCGATTGGCCGCCTAGCTCTTGCGATTTAACGGCGCTTGACTTGGCCAACATTGAGCGGGAAATAGCGGCCTTTTCGGCCGCTGGTTTTCCTTATTGGAAAACCCTTTACAAGCTCTGGGTGGCTGGACATTGCTCAATAATGATGACACAACTCACTAGGCCAGCTTTGAGGACTTTTTAACCAAGAGATGAGACGACGTCAACCCGGTAACCTAACCTAAGCCAACGTAAACTTGCCTGTTCATCGCTCTTAAAGCAAACCTCAAGACCGACACAGTCACACCGAAAAAATGGGACAACAATCTCTTCAGTGCCCTGAATTCCAGTTCACTTCGCAATAAAAATCAAAAATGTCTATTCTTGAGGCTTGAGAGATAACTCCATCCGGGGGCGATAAGGCCTCCAGAGGAGATTACAGTCTTTGCCATTCCGTGGCAGATGCCTCACATGAATGCTCACTCCGCCGTTATCTAGGCGCTCGAAGAGGCGAGGGGGCACACTGCCCACGTCATGACTTGCATCACCAGTTTGTCACGTCTGTTTGTCAAATCCAAGACAGTTAAGCGCCAAGATAAGATAAACCGCCCAGCCATGGCAGGAATCTTCGGCACGACGCCGCACGCAACCGAGCCTGAACCCAGAAATTCCTCCATTCCACAGATGCACACAGATCCAAGCCGACCAGCCGTCCGCATCCTCGTGCAATTGAATCGTTTCGCCCGAGACTAATAAAATTATAAGTAAATATCTCAGGTATGCCTCGTATCTGCCTGTCGCTCGGGTGGTGGCTGTTTGTGGATACGCCACCTGACAGATTTATTTAAATTCCCCCTCCGGAACTATTGCGAATAAGCGATATAATTAATTAGGAACAATTAAGACCCAACAACGCACGCCTTACATGTGTGCGCCGAGTCGAGCGGGCCCCATGTGGGCCACGAGTGTGTCCCTGTCTGTCTCTCTGTATGGCAAACAGATAAATGTGGCATTTGTTACAAGTCAAACCCGCAAGTATATCGCATATATTTGCCCGGAGCCACCGGCAAACGGAGCAGCGCCAGGACACACAGGTAACCAGCCAGCCATCCACTCAGCAGGGAATACGGCGAAGTGGTAAGCGATGGTGGTGTGTGCAGAGTGTGCACTCGTATCGGTAAGTGTGTGAAGATTACCAGAAACTTTGCGAAGTAATTCGAACCGGGATTACACACTGAAATGCTGAAATGCCCGGAATTCAAATATTCCCACCATGAAATTGCGTTTGTTCGGTTCGTTTGCAGAGTGGTGACTCCAGGACGCATCGCACACGGCATTTCCAGGGGAGTGCCGTGCGCTTGTACAGGAACAGGAAGCGGGTGATGTATTTGCCTTCGCCACACGTTTGCATACGGTTGTTGTGTACCCCAGTGCGCCCCTCGGCCCTCGGCACTGGGGACGCCACCGTGTTAAATCCGAGAAGACGTCAGGTTGCACAAGTCAAGTGCAAATGAATGCCAGCGAAATTAAAACCAGCAGCGAGAGCGTCACAAGATCTGAACGGGCGAGGGGACACCCTGTGGATGAAGGATTGCATTGGAATGTTTGTTGTTTACCCAAGATGATGTATGGCATGGAATCGGGGCACACACAGAGGGGGAGGGAGAGTTTACCTCGAATGAAGGTCATCGGGACAGTACACTCTCTCCCGTTTGGTGGGGCTCTTGTGTGGGCCTTGTTGACTCGTTACAGCGCGCGTAGGTCGCTTATCAGTTGCGAGAGTAAATGTTTTGAAGTGGAGGCATGCCTGTCAACAACCTCCCGTCGAAATGATTTCACATTCGTCGTCAGAGACTTACGCATTTCGTGTGGGCGGTCAGGTGTGTTGCTTAGTTTGAGGAGGAGTGTGTACGCAAGATAGACCTGATTGGGCAATTCCAGGCTTTTTTTTTTTGCTGGAAAGGGTGACGTATCTGGTAGCGCGTGGACGTTTTGAAGATGGCGGGGGTGATAGACAATTGGGGGTTGTTTCATTCAAGTGCCGTCACAGAATTGTTTTTCTAGGCTGGTCCAGGCTCAGTGTCTCTTGCAGTTTGCTCCTAATCGGAGCGTACTGTACCAACTGAAGGCACTGCAAATTAAACAGAAGTCTCAACATGCGACTATGAAATGCACGGAGCTAACTGGGAAGCTTGGAACGAGTGACTGTCTCGAGCGGACACACCTCACATCTTCGGCTTTCGGTAAAGAGATCCAATGTCCTGAGGACTTCTTCAATTTGGTGCCGGGGAATAACGACGCTTTCCTAGCTCGATGATGGTACAGTGAACGGACACTCTCTTTAGCGGACACTCTCTTAGACGGACAATCCCCTTGAGCGGACGATTTCTCACGACCGTGGATTTTGAACTGAAGTTCCATACATGCCACTGGACAGACAACTCCCCAAACCGGACAAGAGTGCTGTGACCGTCGCTGTCCGTCTATAACAGCTTTCACTGTACAGCATTGGCGATAATTAAATAGAGGCCGGTTGTAGGATAACTTAGAGTAGGATACAGTCCATCAATCCTTCTCATCGATAGCTCCGAGCTTCTGAGTTAAGGAGGTTGATGATATCTACATCATAATAATAATATTATAATAATATGGGTGGGGCTACAGTCCGAGGTGGACCTGGACCTAACTTCTCAGCAACCACTCGTATTATGCGTGCTATTGTTCTTTCACGAGTATGATATCTACATCATAGGGAACACTAAGCATCCTGGACAACAACTTTAAGCAAACGTGACGGACGGGCGTGAAAGAGAACCAAAATCAAACTCTGAAATATGTAGTCTTGATAGTTCCCGTTTCGACAATTACCCGAGTACACGGGTAATGCGGGTAATACCCAAGTTGAAGGCTACCCGTCATAAGAGGGTCTCTAATTCAATAGAAAAATTAATAAAGTAAAATTTTATTGGTGAACATTATATCACCGCGAAGAGAGGGAAAACAGCCGGAAAACAGCTGGTGGAGTGCCCCCCAAAAATTATTGAAGTACGTGTAATGACTTTATTTAGCATGCATTGAGTACGAATTGCATTTGAATTTATTGCAAGTAGCAGATTGATTTCGTCTAAATTTACGGGTGCCCGAAATATTGCGGGTAACCACAACCATACGGGTACCCGATAATTTGGTAGCCGAGTATTAACCAAAAATGCGGGTACCCGAGAACCCGGGTGGGTTCCCGAGTATGCAGGTAACAAGAGCTCGATTGAAAATCTCTTTTGCCAATTCAACTCACAAGAGGTCCAAATAGAGGGGGAGACACGACAACGAACCCGCCGGTACCATCAAGTGAATGGACTATACCTTAAGCCCGAGTTCGAGGTAAAATCTTCAACACTGAGTAACCTGAATGTCTCAACATGATTATCGTTCAAAGCATGAAGGGTAGAGCGACTAAGATGATTTCTTAACCATACTCCACTTAGACCCAGATTGAGTCGATTGTGATATCAGTTTTCAGCTAGTGTGTATAGTCTGTTAGCAGTTCAAATTGCTTTTGAAATTGTTGTTGAATTAGATGCAATTTGGAATAATTTTTAAACCAGCTAAAATTTGGTTGACATTTTCCGATTTCTCGAGATCGCCGAAAAGAAAAAACTAATCTTTTTTTTAATTTCTGTTCTCATCGATTGTATTGCTTCGTGTAACACTTAAATAATTTAATCGTCTGAACGACGTGGTTTTTGACAATTCATTAATGCTTCGTGTAACTCATTGAAATGTCAAATGCCGACAATTGAATGATTTTGCTATTTTACAATCCTTTCATACTTCGTGGTTGATTTTCTTTAGTTTTATTTTTGCAATTTATAATAGAAATCGGAAAAAATGCATCGGCATTGCATTACGCCGCATTGAATAACACACGTTTCTTCCATAATATGGACAAGAATATTGCGGATACTGCACCCAGACTTAAAGCTAATTTAACACGTGCATGTTTTCGAATTTTAATTTGAAATGAATAGGTTCACAACATCGAATTTTAAAAGTGACATCATAAAAGCCATCCAAAGACGAGATAAATTTCACAGCCCCACTGTCTGTCTCTAGAAAAAGGCTTCTCAAGCTTGGCCGTTCAGAGACGACATACTACTGTAAGTCTCTTTCACTCGTTAGGGAAAAACACCACGCACAACACAAGTGGTTGCTGTTGAAGCTGGGATCGGCCCTCTATGGGCTCTAGTGCCTTCTAAATTATTATTATAAGGCCGGATCAAGTACTGAGACAGTGTAGGACTGGTTCTTCTTCCCCCTCATTTCTGACTGCATCTTCTACACGATTCTTTTGCTTATAAATTTGCAGTTATGTTTTCTGTCTACTTCTAGGAGAGCTTTGGTTTTGTTTTGATTAAGTCCAGCCCACGTCGTCTTTGATAACCTACAGGGTATCTATTGCCGACGTGTCGTTTGTCAATGATTTAATCGCTTTGAGTGACGGATGGAGTGTCTCTTAATCCAGCCCCAGTGGCATGCATGCTCCTTGCACCTGGAATTGATTCAAGCACATTAGTTGTCAAAAGGAACGACTAAGAAAAGGTAGCTCTAGATGTGCTTATGAGACATCTTTTAATTTTTGTCTCAATCATGACCTGGATTTACTTGTTATAGAATGTCAAATGACAAGCAGAAAGTCCATGGACAAAAGGAAGAACTAAATTTTTCAAAAAACATCCCTTAACAGTGGTCCCGCAGTGGGAATTAATACCCGAAGTGACATATTTTTCTCGGCCAAATGGTATAGGCTTTTCGATTCTACAAATACGAGAAAGAAGACAGCCTAGATTCTGTTGACTTTTGGTGAACCGTTTGGCTGGACCGTTAGATCAAAGTTGGGACTTTGAAATTTACAAAAATTGACGTATTTTTTAAGCAGATTTGATGTTCATATTTCCTAAAATTAGGAACTTTGGAAGCGTACATATATTTTATTTTTTTTAAAGAGCACACATTTGGCCTTCACACTTTTTCATACTTCTTACCAATTTTTATTATCGGGCTTTTAATTAAAGCCATTTTTTGACGGAGCATTTCAATGTTTGATGGGGTGTAACTAAAATGCTCAAGAGACTCCAACGGGAAAACACAATTTTTCTGAAAGATTAAAGTATCCCCTATCGAAAACTGAAGTGCATTTTGGGAGAACGAGGCGTTTAACTGGAGCAATCTCTTGAGTTTGTGGAGATTTTCAAACGATTTCTCTTGCAGTGGATGTATTGTTCCAGGGGGAGAGGCAATTTTTGTTTTTGTAAATAAGAATACTTGAGGTCATACAATTGTTTTAATAATCCACTTCAGTAATTAAGTTTTTTGTTTAAATTATTCTTAATATGAGGTTGTACAGATAAAGTAATTATTCTTTAAATGCATGGATTTTTAGTTGAAGTCGAAAGACATAGGATAAGATTAAGTTTAGCTTAGAGTGCCTGCCGAGGGCCAGTAAGTTATATATGCAGTAATACTGTTCGTCCAATTAGTTTTAAGCAGTTCTGTCTAGTACGTAAGCATGTCATGAATTTTAAAATAAAAATTAATTGAAAAAAAGATAAACAATTGTTTTAATTACGAAACTAATTATTTTTATCTTCTTTTGTTTGCGGAGTCATAAAGTACATATGCGCTTCACATGTGCATACAATTTCGCAATTAGGGTGTTGTTACAGAAACAAACTGAGCTCTGACTTTGGGGGATCTGGAATTAGTATATGATAGCTTAAACATTGAAGAGTTCGATTAGGAAGATGTAATGTATGAACTTCTGTCGATTATCTTCTTTGATTGATACTTAGAACTTAACCAAGATGTTTCTTCAGAGTCCGTACCTTCATGGTTGAATAGTCTCCAATCAAAATCACTAACGTTTTTATAGTTCTGCGTGATAAAGACGGACGGAGTGAGATAGACGGACTCTGCATACTGCTGGTACTCACATTCTCCAATCATCAATTCTGTGTGTCCATTGCTTTGGATCATTTTTAGAGGAGGCACAGGAAAGTCGGAATAAAGATTACAGGTACTATAGAATTTATAATAGTAGACAATTTTCTCGTGCACCAAAAAACGAAGATGTTATTCATCATGGGTGTTAGTATTATTTGATCCCTGGACTGCGGAATTAAGGCCTGAACCGAAAACAAAATACTCTCTTCCACTTAGTAAAAAAAAAAAACAATATGCGCAAGGCTTATTACTATATACTAAATGTTTTTTAAACGAATTTATGTTACCAATCCACGTAAACTTAAATTTATTTATGTACGTTGTGACTACAGCTTTACTTTAAGGAACAATTTGGGAGTAATTGGCAATAATATATAATTATGTTATGCATTTAAAAAAAAATGTGAATAATTATTTTTTTTTAACTTAAGTTTACTTTGTTAGATATTATTGTTATTATTGGATTATTATTAATTTAATTATTATTATTATTATTATTATTATTATTATTATATAATATGGGTTATTGGCGCGACATTCCGAAGTGGACCAGGGCCTAGTCTCTGCAACTAATCGTGTTGTGCATACTATTGTTGTTTCACGAGTGGACCTACAGTTTAATGCCGACTCCGAACGGCAAATTTGAGAAGTTTTTTCTAGACAGGAATACTCTTTGAGCAGTGTCAGTGACTCGAAAGAGGTGGAGCCTTGAATTGTGATAGGTGGTACATTCGTACTATGTTACTATGTTTTAAGTTTCATTAAGATCGGTCCACTGGTTCAAAAGATTATTATTATTTCCAACTCTCCCATACAACGGGACCACTGGAGACCAATATACACCTTATGGGACATTGCGCCAAAGTCGAGGAAGTGCCTAACCTCTCAGTTCTCTCACCATGACGATGTCCTACCCTCATTGCCTCTCGCAATAATCCACAATGTTCTAAAGATACACCGCAAGTAAAATAATCCATCCCCAATGACTAGAAGATACAAAGCGCCTAAAACAAAGGGAATATGGACAACACTTGTGTGTATTCTCAAACAGTCACTCTGCCTTCTCGGAATAAGTAGGCCAGCATTTAACCCCCGGGTTATGAGACAGGACACTGTTCATTTCGAACGCGAATCCGTAGGATGGTTGTTCCCCAAAATCATTCCTTCAGAAGCTGCATGGATGAAGAAGATCACACATCACCTCCTCGGCCCGTTCTGTGCTCTGGCTAACCTTAGCAACTCACATCTAGAGGTGAACTCATGTCTATGGTTCATACCTTTGAATAATCTAAGCGAACTGAACCACAACACCACACGCCAACTAAAATCTGCAACCAATCACTTCAACCTAACCTACCATCCGGCGACTTCTGCGTCAATTGACAGCCGAGCTTTCACATAGGCTTTTCATACACAACTCTCGCTTGTATTTTCCTACCGCATCTCAACTAAAACAGTCTTGAAAATATCCTTTCACTTAACCTTAGCAAAATATGTTCCCAAAGCAAGATGAATTATCAAAATTAAAAAAAAATATCCCACATTAAAACAAATTTAAAAATAAATTTGCATATCATTCGCCTGCTCATAAAGATTGACAGTAACTGCGACTGGTGTTCCAGAAACGTGTTTGCTTCCCGAATCGCCGACGATGATTGATGGGAAAAAATTAGCCTTTTATAAGCGGCTTCTGTCATAAACGTATTCACAAGATGTTGAACACATGTTAAGCGTTTCATTTGCATTTTATCTTAATTGGAAGACGTGCGTCAAGCTCTCCGAGGTGTCTCACATATTTATCGGATTTCTAGAAACTCTACGAAGTGACTAATGCATATTAAGTGGCCTAATAATCATAACAATGGATTGAGGTTGTTAGGCGGTCTATAAATCATGTGATGGAAATTTTTATTTTGATGAAAAAAATTAAGGCAGACTGCCTTCCAGGGAGATCGAAGACGCAGCCAGAGATGCGATTATTCTGGTGTAGAGAGCTTTTTGACTGACTTTGTATTCTATACATTTGGGGCTCTGTTCGTCGCGCTAGAGATCTCTCGCCCAGATGAAGACCGTACTTTGTGAATAGACCATCTGGCAAGAGGTGGCCGTCGGTAAGAGTTTACCCAGTGTGGTTGGTCTCAGCTACAGCTTATGCCTGGCAGCTTCTTTATGGATTTTCTCTCCCGTCTTCAAAGACAGACCTTTGCATTTACTTGTCAAAAAACAGAAATTTTGCAAATGTGTGCAACAAGTGCAGGCCTCATAAAAATCCGCATCAAGGCTAAACTCGGGCACATCGGCCTGATTTGCGTGCACGCCCCGACAGAAGACAAAGATGACAACAGCAAGGATGACTTCTATGATCTCCTAGAAAGGACTTACGAGCAGTGCCCCAGCTTCGACACTAAGACCGTTCTAGGAGATTTCAATGCAAAGCTGGGTAAGGAAGGCATCTTTGCCAAAGTCATCGGGAAACACAGCCTGCACGACACCACATGCGATAACGAACTTAGGCTGGTAGACTTTGTCGCGGGACGAAATATCCTTGCAGCTAGCACGAAAGCCATCAAAGAAGCTGCCACTCATGTGCTGGGTTTTACGGCACCACCTAGAAAAAAAAACCCATGGTTGGACAACGAGTGCAGGCTGGCACATGTAGCGAAGCTGAAAGCCTAAAAGGAAACGCTGCAACTAACAATGAGAGCTGTCGAACAGAGACGAAGGGACGAGACCCGGCGTCTCAGGAGAAAGAAGAAGGAGCACGAGAAGCGCGCGATCGAGGAGATGGAGAGGTGTTACGGAAGGAACGACGTCCGAAAGTTTTACCAAAGGTTGAAACAGTGGTTATAAGGTTCGGACAGACGATTGCCGGCACGAGAATGGACAACTAGTAATAGAGTCGCAGTCGATACTGAGAATTTGGAAGAAACATTGAGACTGCTAAACGGCGACGATGACACCAATACCGCAGTCAGGCAGAATGTTCCACTCAATATGGACGATGATCGACGAGAATTCCGTCCCCCCCGACTTAGACGAGGTCAAGATAGCAATAGCAAGACTGAAGTCTAACAAAGCTGCCGGTGCGGACGGACTGTCCGCTGAAAGCTTTAAGGCAGCTGGAGATGATTTGGTTGGGCGTATGCACCAGCTCATCTGAAAGATATGGTCCGAGGAAAGCATGCCCGACGAATGGAATCTCAGTATCGTTTGCCCGATCCACAAGAAAGTAGACCCCTTTGACTGCGTCAACTATAGAGGGATAAGTCTCCTGAACATCGCTTACAAGATCTTCTCTGCCATTTTGTGTACACGCCTGAAGCCGTTCATAAATAACCTGATAGGTCCATATCAGTGTGGCTTCAGGCCAGGGAAGTCCACCATCGACCAGATTTTCACACTACGGCAGATCCTGGAAATCCTGGAACCCACCACCTTTTCGTCTATTTCAAGACCGCATATGACAGCGTGCATAGGGACGAGCTATACAACGCCATGTCTAGTTTGACATTCCTGCCAAACTCGTCAGACTGTGCAGGATGACGATGGAGAAGTCTCGCTGCTCCATCAAGGCCGTTGACGAACTCACCGAGACCTTCAATGTCAAAAAAGGTTTCAAACAAGGCGACGCGCTGTCATGTGACTTCTTCAACATCGTCCTGCAGAAGATCGTGCAGGACTCGCCCCAATACACTATCTCCCAAAAGTCCGTACAATTGCTAGCATACGCGGATGACATTGAGTTGATTGGCAGAACACAGCGAGCCGCCAATGAGTCACGTGCTGGTACTGAGGCGGATGCGAGTAAAACGGGTCTAGTGCCGAATGAGGACAAAACGATGTATATGCTGTCATCATGAAAGGACACATGCTCATGTCACAATGGGCAGCTATAGCATCGAGGTAGTCAAGAACTTCGTCCACCTCGGCTTCGCAGTAAATAGTAGAAACAATCTCAGTGCCGAGATCAAACGCAGAGTAGCTCTTGCCAACCGCTGTGTCTATGGGCTCAAGAGGCAATTGAGTAGAAGAGCCATCGAAGGACCAAGCTGACTTTATACAAGACCTTGATCATCCCAGTCCTGCTGTTCGGCGCGGAGGCGTTGCCAATCTCATAAGCCGATGAAAAAGTCCTTGGTCTCTTCGAGAGAAAAGTTTTGTGTGCGATCTTTGGTCATGTTTGCGTTGACGGTTTCTGGAGGAGAAGATTCAACCACGAATTGTACGGGCTGTAAAGCGACATGAGTCTAGTCAGGGTCTTCGGGTCCAACGCCTAAGATGGCTAGGCTTTGTAGAACGTATGAACAACTCAGCTCCGGCCCGAAGACGTGGGACAACGCAACGGAGGACGCCCGCGTTTAAGGTGGAGCAGCCAGGTGGAGAAGGACCTCAACCAACTTGGCGAGCGACAACCCAGAGACCGTGCTAGTTGGAGAGGCTTGTTGGTTGAGGCCCAGGTTCACCCGAACTGTAGCGCCAAATAAAGAAGGAGAATATATGCTCCCCACAGATCTCTGATCGGGTGAGAAATTTACTCTACGATAAGAGGCTATGGTCCAACCAACTATGGTTGTAATGAACCTATTACAAGGTGTATACGAACTTTTAATGAACTTTGCAACAAAATTGATTTTATCTTGTCTCGATTGGAGTTTCAAAAATGTGTTAATACACTACTCTTTAATTAATATTGTTTATTTGATGTAATCTATGAGATTCAAAATCGGTAGATGACCGTAAGTCGCGCAGCAAACATCTGTTGTGTAAAGCGCTACTGGGGCCATACACTAAGTGAAGGTAGTGTTTTGTGTTTGCCCTGTGATCGTATATAATATTGACTAATAAAGGAATAAGAAATGCCGAATAAGTGGGAAAAGATAAGATCTGAGGAGGAGAATATAAGGCATAACGCGAGTGGTATGTGTCTACCAGCAAGTAAGTCCTGGAGAAGACCAACGAGTTTCAAAGCGATACGCACGAACTTTTTATCGCATACGACAGCATTCATCGCAAGGAGTTATTCGATGCGATGAAACTGATCCGGTTGTGTCGCACTACGCTCACAAAAACGCTACGCACCGTGCAGTTCGGCACAAGGACTTCCGAGCCGTTTGAAACCTGCAGGGGATTTCGGCAAGGAGATGCGCTGTCGTGGGATTTATTCAATTTGCTAATGAAGAAGATAGTGGCGCAGGCAGCCGTAAACACGGAACGCACTATCTTCTACAAGTCTGTGCAACTGTTAGGATACGCAGACGACATCAACATCGTCGCGCATTCCAAACATGCCGTAGTGGAAGCTTTCAAGGGCCTTAAGGTCAATGAGGAAAAAATTAGGGACATAAAATAAAAGGACATGCAGAGGCTATCTGTCTCCAAGATAGGGTGGAGTTGGAACAAAGTCTCGAGAAGTTTATGGCAGGGAGAGCAAGTTACCACCCACTCTACACAATGACTAGGCTCAACCAGCAAAGTTCTTTGACTCAGTTGGACAACTGAGTCGATGAGGGCTCTGCCTGGAGGTTCCGATTAATGGAAGCTCGAGATCTGAAAAGACACACTGCAGCAAGAGATCTGAAAAGACACACACCCTACTCCAGGGATTGTAGTGGCTGACTGGTGGTAGACAGCTGTCTTATTTAAGCATAGACCCGTCGTTTCAAGCGAGCTGGTCTTAAGGTCAATGAGGATAAAGCAAATCATATGCTTTCGACCAAAAAACGATCCGTCACACACAACCTAGGGCAAAATATTACAATCGACAGCTACAATTTCGAGGTAGTAAAGGAGTTTGTCTACCTCGGGGCAAACGTAAACTCCACAAGCGACAGCAATGTGGAGATCCGCCGTAGAACCGCCCTTGGCAACCGGTGTTGCTTCGGTTTGTCAAAACAACTGGTGTCAAAACTCCTGAGTAGAAGGACTAAGGCATGCTCCACAAAATTTCTTCTTTTGCCAGTCCTGCTAGATCGACCCGAAAGCTGGACGATAAGCAAAACTGCGGAGCTGATTCTTGGTGCCTTCGAAAGAAAAATTCTGCGTCGGATATATGGTCACGTCTGCGAGGAAGGTGAATGGAGGCGAACTCTACGAGTTGTACCAGGATGTGAATGTAGTCGGAAAGGCGAAAATCCGTCGACTGCACTGGCTGGGCCACATCGAGCGCATGGACAACAACGCTCCAGCTAAGAGGGTTTTCGAATCCGAGCCTCCAGGTTCGAGAAGGAGAGGAAGACCGAATGTCCGGTATTTGCGGATGCATGACAACTTGGTCTTGATGACTGGCAGCAGCGTGCCCAGATGTGTCAGTAATGGAAAGTAGCTGTTGCTCAAGAGAGGACCCTGCATGTAGGTAGGTAAGTATATGTCTACCAGTGCAGGTAATTACACATTCACTGCGTTAAGGAGATGTAATTTGCTAAGATGAAAGGATTAATATATCAGGAATATACGGCAATTGCCTAAATTCTTGGTTCTCTGCAAGCAAACTATCTGTGCATAAGAACCAGTTCTACTGTATGCCGCAGTACCGAACGTTTTCACAACATTTTTTGTTGTTTCCAGAGAAAAGTCCTTCGGATTTCCGTCCTGTATGGTCTGATGAAGGAGGTACAGGCTGAATGAGTTGAGCTTCATGGACTTTACACCAACACCAACCTTGTCAAACGAATTCTATGTTCTCCGCTCAAATCGCTTGGACATGTGCAAATTAAAGCTTCAAAATACGACTGGATGGCGCAGTTGGTAAAGTGCCTGCCCCTGGTTAGCGGGGTCCTCGGTTCGAATCCCAGTGAAAGCAAAGTTAATACGCTTTTATCTGATTTCCACTTGTCTAGTCGCCAATTAGGCACTATCACTGGAGTGGTCAATCGGTGGTAGTAGTCTGAATGTGGGTATCGCAACGGACCAACATGGTCTAAGTGTGCTGGTGAATTCACTTGCAGCCCCCCTACCTAACCTAACCTAGCTGAACGTATGGTGCTGGAGGCGGCCAACACAAGACCGTGCCAGTTGGAGAGGCATGTTGCCTGAAGCGTGTCCACCTCGAGGTGTAACATCACAAGTATGATTATTATTTTGGGAAACGCAGGAAGCAGGAAAGAAGCAAGTTCTAATCTGTCTGCTCTTTGTGAATTACTAGAGCGAATAGATAGTTTCAGGTTGTATTCAAATTCGTACACTGATGCATGGTAATCCTTTACAGACCTTGAAACATTTAAGAATTCCAGTAGATAACGTAGAACGAGGACTGCCGCGAAGTGAATTAAGAATCATCGATTCGTGGAGTATCTTTCAGTGAAAATCTATTTTCCCGAAAAAGATAATAGATTCTAGATGGCAGTGACTGTTGTCCCAAGATACTAATGTCTTCAAATATTTCAGTATTTCCTGGAATCAATGCAGGATATGATATCATTCATTCTTCACTATTTTTAATTCGATCCTGGAGGACCAGACATCAGATTGTCAATTTGTACAAATTTGTGAAGTTGACAAATGAACACACACTTAATTTTACAACTTAATTCAAGGAAGTACTATGCAAGTTCTTGAGGATTCATTTCGCCGACGGAATGTGAATAGAGTTGTTGAGTTGATTTACGTCGTCTAGTTTTTAAAACCCCACGTTCATCGAAAAACAACGCATAGCGCAAGTTGATTGGTCTAGAAGGATGCGAGCAATTGAATAGAAAGTCTGGCAGATACCCGTCACATGCACTTAACATACTCCTCCACCTTCCAAGACTGGACATTTTTGAGGAAACTGGTAGCAGCCAAAATCCTCAAAATACTCCGACTGTGGTTCGAACTCACCGTCGGCCACTCAACTATTCTGAACGTATTTAAGTTTCTCCCCAACGACACCGAACGCCTAATACAGATTAGACTGGTCAACCGATAACCAGAGGCTCGCTGATCCACGGCGCATTTTCACAGACAGGTCGAAGACGAACGAAGGAGTAGGGGGCTATCTCCATGAATCTCCCAAATCACTGTAGCGTCTTCCAGACTGAAACCATTGTAAAAGCGACACTGTCCTGTCTCAAGAACAATGTAATATCCAAGAGAGATATTACCATCTGTACGGCCAGTCATGCCGCAATTAAGTCCCTAGACAAAGTCATGATTAATTTAGAAACGAGTTGGCTGAGCATTTGAACATGCACCTTATGTGGGTTCCACGACATTGTGACATACCGAGCAAGGCCGATAAAGTCGCTAGGTTTGGTACTATAGGCTGAGTTCCACCTCTCATACCAACCGCTACAGCCAACCATCGACTCAAGACACATCATAAATGGCTAGAATGCACCACATGCCTTAAGACAAAGAAAATATGGCCATCATTGAATCTCAAACCATCGCTCAATCTGCTTAGACATAGCTGATCTTCACTCAGCCTATTGGCATTCAAGCCTGCAGGATGGGTATCCCTCACAACGATTTTTGCAGAAGCTGCATGGATGAAGATGAGGTGGAAACCGCAGACAACCTACTCTGCTCGTGTAGCACTCTGGCAAATCGTAGGTAGGAGTATCTTAGGTCTAGGAGTATATTACTTTAATAACCTAAATGAGCTTAATAGCATCAGCATTAGCCAGCTAAGGCCCCTCGTCGCAAGCACTAA
The DNA here is from genome assembly GCA_964034865.1 of Eristalis intricaria. Lineage (NCBI taxonomy): Eukaryota > Metazoa > Arthropoda > Insecta > Diptera > Syrphidae > Eristalis > Eristalis intricaria. The sequence continues at coordinate 57,888,911 of OZ035877.1, read as the reverse complement.
CTGGTTCGCGTGGCATCACAGCGGGGCTACTTTGGCCTAAGTCTGACTGTCTTCTTGCAGTCAGTCACTTTAACCTAACCCAAACTAAAGAGACAAGGTCTTTTAATTCTGTGATAGATTTGTACAATGCAAGTCTTATTTAACATGAAGAGGTATAGTTTAAAATCAAATTCATTTAATCAAAAATAGAGCAACGTTAATTATTCAACATGGTAGGAAAAGAAAAAAATAAGTGCAGAAGGAAAAGGTAGAGAGTGTGCCGCAGGAGAGATGCAAGAGGAGGAAGTTAATCATCTTGGCTCGATAAGTAAGATTTCATTGCATTTTTAAAACTTTCAATACTGCCTTGGTCTCTTACATACAGTGGGAGAGAGTTCGATAAGGCGCACCGTAGCGATAAAAATATTGTCTTTCAGATGTCAAACCAGTAAACCTATGTAAAATTAATCAATTCGACCTGTCTGATAACTGAAAACGGAGTTTGTTGTAAAGATAGCTTGGTACACCGAGTCGCAGAATTTTAAACAGGAAGAATAGTGCTCTGAATTTTAGGTACTTAGGAGGTTGTGATACGTGATCATACCTTCTAAGACCATATACAACGACTGGATGGCAAAGGTGGTAGCATGCCTGCCTCTGGTTAGCGGGGTCCTCGGTTCTAATCCCAGTGATAGCAAAGTTAATACGCTTTTATCTGGTTTTCAAATCTGGTCCGATGACCATTTGCCGTTGGGATCAAATTAACGGCGCTATCACTAGAGTTGTCAATCGGTGGTAGTAGGCTGACTAGGGGTATCAGAATGGATCACCATGGTCTAAGTGGGCTGGTGAATGCACTAGCAGCCTACCTACCTAACCTAACCTAAGACCATGTACATACCGAGCAAGGCTATTAAATGCGACTTTAAGTTTCCTAAAAGTACGGGCATCGTAGGTTACGAATAGTTCGCAGTTATATAGCAGTACAGGAATTGCTAGTGTTCTAGCAAGTAACAATCAAGTACTAAGTGGGATAAGCTGCTGCGATAGACAGAGACTTATGCCACGCCATATGTCTTCCAGACAGCTGAATTAATGTGATCACTCCGGTTTAGACGTTTGTTAAAAATTACTCGTAAGTTTTTTTATGTGTTTACGAATTCGAGAGGATAGCTATTTAACATTACTGGGGGAAAGTAGTCAAGTGGCAATGGATTTTTTGAAATAACCAAACGTTAACATTAACCCGGATTCAATTTCAAGCCATTTTTCAGTGTCGTCATATATTTTTTCTAGGTCAAAATTTGTGTTGTGGACACAGCTCGCAATAAGTCCAAGTTTACAGCTTTGATATATTTGAATATCATCGGCATAGATGTGAGTGGATGAGTGCTTAACTATATTTGGTATTTCATTAATATACAAGATGAATAAAAGAGGTCCTAGGATGGAACCTTGGGGTACACCATTAAGCACAGACAGCGTTGTTCACACCCACTGCTTGCATACGTACGATTTACGGCCGAGGTTGAAAAATTGAAGCTGGTTGAGTCATTTCCTAACTAGTATTGAATTATTGAACATATCTAATGCCTTCGAAAAGTCCAATAGGATCACCATCTAGGCTGGACCTAACAGCATCAATTAATTTTGTTAAACCTGTTAAGCAGCTGTGGTTTGGCCGAAAGCCGGATTGATATTCATTCATTACCATGTTATTCAAATTAAGGTGTAAATTAAGTTGCTTTTGGATTATGCGTTCACAGACTATAGACGAAATAGGCAAGTCTTTAAAAAAATGTTAACACGAGGCGAGGATATTTTGGATATTTCGAATGCTTTGTGCGTTGAAGACGTTAAGATGTTGCCGATTGTAAATCTTTTCGGAGACATGGTCTAAATTTAAGACATTTAAACAAACAGCAGAAACAGAATCCTGCTGCGGAAAGTCAAGGCAACACAGTTACCATTTTTGAAAATTTTCGAAATCATCATCCAGGTCCAGGTTCGATATCCTTGTTTCAGTTACATACGTCAAACCGAAGTGTCACCTGAGACTGTATTCGTTTAAAAAGTTTAATAAGCGGAAATCTTCCTATAAAATAGAGTACACGCTTGATGCGTTACAAACAGATAATGGTCAGACATAATCGCCCACCTGAGCCAACAATGGACAAAGAACGACGACACTTCTTTTTCCAGATGTCCTAAAGCACGTTCATCGGGTGATGTGAATAAAAACTGAGAAAACACTTCGAGTAAGAACACATGAGTCGAGTATGTTCGTTAAGGGAAATACTCAATTTGGTGTGAGTAAGAAATTGCCTCAAAGTAGGTACCCTCCCTTCAGTTGACGTTTGAAAGGGCTTCTTGGCGTTTAAGGGTCAGTGCAAAGTCGGGTGCAAAATATATGCAATAATGTTTTTAAAAATACAAACGCGAAAAACAAAGAATTATAACTCATGTGCTTTCGGGGACACAGGGGATAATTTCAAGAACGTGTATCGATTCGAGTTTGATAACATGGAATGGTTAAGTACTCATTTACTTTCCGATATTCTTGAAGAAACCAGTGGTGGTGCCATGCCTTTGATTGTTTTCTTATATTATAATGTAATGGGAAGATTGCCCGTCTTCGCCTTTTGATTTGACGCGGACCTTCATGTTATCAATTTGTTTCCTTATTTGCGAGACGTTCAAATTAGACCCATTGATTTTTGCTTTTTTACTTTGCACGTCTGGAGTTTGGCTTTCCAGAAACCACAGAAAAAATTGCAAACAATTGATGAAATCGTCATTGTCCATTCCAGATTTCCTTTTATTTTTGAGAATTAAGGTTAAGTCCGTCAAAGTATTCCTCTTCCGACGCAGTTGTTTACATTATTTTAAATTGTGTTCACTTTTTTTTCCCTGGAAGTAACCTCCTCTGCACACTCAGGTTCTACAAGCGATATCTGAGCATATTCCATCTTTATTCACACCAAAACGGAGGAAAGACTCAGCTGAGCGCAGAGGATTCGTTAAACTTGAAGAAATAATTTTTTATTCACACCAGATGGAGCATTTACTCCAGAATGCTTAGGAAATGCTCACACTCAGTTTGTATTCACACCACTCATTATCGAAAACAAGTAAGCTCAATTTAGTGAATGTCGAAAAAGATCGAATTCAAGTGGAACAGAGCATTGATTTCTTGTATTATAGTCATTCAGAAATTAAGGTCACATGACCACGAAAATAGAAAAGCATACGCCGCGCCGATTAGATGCTTGAACATCGGCGACTGGATTACAAATTTGCACAAAACATTTTTCACAGAATCTACACGTTTACGGACTTGATTGAATTTAAAGAAGGTTTTTTTTTCATTTGCATTGCCTCCAGATAGCGTATGTGATCCATCGCATCGGATTCTGTTAATACACACACGAACACATCACCAAAGGTGTTTTTAAGTCGTAGGTAGGTCTAATAGGGCCGATATGACAGTTGGAGGATGATCTGACAAACGGATGCAAAAATATAAGTAGTAATGTTTCAGAATTTTACAAACATAAAAAGTCAAATTTCTCCCACGTTAAATAAATATCCATCCATCCATCAAGATCTCCAACTAGATTGAAATGAAAATGCACTTGAAGCTGTCGAAAGAGCAATGCATTCACTACGAATCACTCACTCCATCCTTCTTCGAAAATCACGAATGTGTAGACAACAACGACTATAGCCGAACATTAAGCGGTTTTCATTTTTCTCTCAAATCGAAGAAATGGATGTGGCGGGTTTTAACAGGACCGTGGCACTCGAAATTCCAAAGTTCGTCGCGCTTTGGTGATGTAAACGGGCCCCAATACCATGGAAATTGATTGAAATTTTTCATTTCAAAATTTTCTGTTTATGCACTCTGGACGCATAGGAAACGAATGTTCATCAATTGATATTTCCCGAAATGTACTAAAATCAGCTTAAGATTCGTCTGAAAACTCCTTGAATGACAGGACCTTTGAATAATGTTGAATTGCATTCATAATGACAAGATAGCAAGGAAAGATTTGATATTCAAAATGGATCGACATCAACATCATAAATGTGTTTTATTTAAATTCACTTTTGAGAAGGCACATTCGATGGTCTTAAATTTTTGGGAACGAATAAAAGTTGAGACACGAATCTAGAACAGGCCGATAACGTTGGAAATTGTAGGAGACCAGCACCAGCACACCAGCACTCTCTCAGCACAGTCTCAGAATGCTTGAGAGTACCATTTTCTGCACAGTCTCCACCAAAATGCCGACGCACATAATGTGTCGGAATGCACGTAAAAATATCCACAATTTATTTAAACAATCCCATCAATTGTACGGTGGGAGAAGGAATTTGACAAGATTTTGACCAAAAAAGTGCAAAATTCTATCCAAACAAGAGAGAGTTGGCCTATCTTCAAAACTTGATTTTTTGACTTCTCTCAAAATTCTTGGCCCATCTTCAAAACTTCAATATTCGACTTTTCTCAAAATTCTTGGCCCATCTTCAAAGCATGAATATTAGACTTTTCTCAAAATTCTTGGCCCATCTTCAAAACATGAATATTAGACTTTTCTCAAAATTCTTGGCCCATCTTCACAACGTGCCTTTTTTTATTTATCTCAGAATTCTTGGCCCGTCTTCAAAACTTGAGTTTTTGAATTTTCTCAAAATTCTTGGCCTATCTTCAAAACTCGAATTTTTGACTTCTCTCAAAATGCATGGCCTATCCTTAAAACTTAAATTTTTGACTTTTCTCAAAATTCTTCATTTCTCAACACTCATCATTTCTGATCAATTAAACTGAGCGGAGATTAGCACTGTTATCGAAGCCACGCGATGATCTTTCAGAAATGTTCAAAATTCAAATACGAATCATTCTCAACTATCGCAACAATAGAAACTGGGGTAGTTGCAATTATCGAGTATCAGTCTATTTGAAAACGAGGGCAAAACGAAATATATGCTGGCATCGAGAAAGGACGCACAGCATCGACGGCTTGGCCAAAAAGTCACCATAGGCAGCTATAAATCCGAGGTAGTGAAGGACTTCGTCTACCTCGGCTCGCAAGTGAACAGTACGAACAGTACGGCTGAAGAGGCCTTGATCAAGATATAGATACAAGACCTTGATCATCCCTGTCCTGCTCTATGGTGCGGAGGCATGTAAAATCTCAAAAGCGGATGAAGAAGCACGTGGTCTTTTCGAGAGAAAAGTTCTGCGTTCAATCTTTGGTCCTGTCTGCGTTGATGGTTATTGGAGAAGAAGATTCAACCACGAACTGTACGGGCTGTCCAGCGGCATGAGCCTAGTCAGGCGTCTACGGATTCAATGCCTAAGATGGCTGGGCCATGTAGAGCGAGTGGACAACAATGCCCCAGCCCGAGTAGTCTTCGACTCCGAACCATTGGGACAACGCAATAGAGGACGCCTACGGAACCGATGGCGCACCCAGGTGGAGAAGGACCTCAAACAACTTGGTGTGCGCAGTTGGAGATCGTGCCGGCTGGAGAGGCTTACTGGTTGAGGCCTAGGTCCACCCTGGACTGTAGCGCCACCAGAAGAAGAAGTCTATTTGAAAAGCTACGATTATTGCATCAGTAATGATAAAAAAAACTAAATTTTGCGCTCACTCGAAGAGTTGCCGAGAGACGAGAACGTACTGTATAATTCAAAAATGTTACTTAACGAGTCTCCACAATTCTTAAGTTCTCAACGAACGAGCCAAATGAGCTGAATAATTTTACAAAACAGTGTTAACTTGTGGAACATAGCTCTGCATAAAATCAGCTTATTCCAATCTCAAGGATAAACCCGAGAATGTAATCTAAACAAGAAGTGACAAGAATATAAAATGCTGACAGAGGACCTAAGAAGAGTCTCGTAAATTTATAATTGCTCTAAAATTCACTACACATCGACATTCTCAGCGGCAATTGACAACTGTCAACTGTCACAATAAAAGAAAAAACCACAAATCTAACATCGACTACAACTAAAAAGAACAAAAAAAAAAAGAAAAAACATCAAGAAGTGCAATAAAATCCAGCAAATGTACACACAGATATAAATTAAGTGCAAACACTTATACACAAAGAAACCATTAAATTTACACTTAAACATAAAACACGCAGAGGAAAAGAAAATAAATAAAATATTTAGAAAACAAAAATTACAACTAAAACCAACACATTTAGATACAACACTTAAACTGAACTGAAATTGTATAAACATCTAAATCAACTTGTGCTGTCCGTTCGGAGGGATATTCATTTAGTTTATTTTATTTTTTTAAGGACACAACATCAACAGAACAACATCAAAAAGCACAACAACCAGACACACACTCGTACACATTGAGATACAAGAGAGATGCACATAACGGTGTTATTTAGGTGTTAAGCTTGAAACAATTTAATTACGTAAACATCAATAAAACACAACATTTAATTTCTTTTTTAATATTATTTGCATTTGCATTATTTTGAGTGTAACCTTTTTTTTATGGTTTCGCCGAACGCATCCGGGAATGAGAGAGAAAATATTTACTTATTTTCAGAACAAACAGATCACGTCGTCACGGCGAACGTCACGAAAAACACGCACTTTTTCGCTACGAGAGGCGAACATTTACGCGAGTGCAACGTAACCGACGCAGGAAACACTCGTACATCCTCTCGGCAAGGACGAAGTTGAGTTACTAAACTATTCAACGACGACATTCGTCGGAATTTCCTCCTCTTTTTTTTTGCAAAAAAAAAAAACACAGCACGACATTGCAAGAAAACCCACACACAGCCGAAAGGAGTGCCGGAAAAGGATGGATAGAGTGTCTTTCTCGCGAACCAGCACAGCCAAGGATTGGGGCAATCCTTCTCAGAGAATCCACCTACTCGAGGAAATTAGACAGACCACCAGCGTGGAGGAGAAGAAGCACATGTTGCTATGGCCCCCTCCCAGGATGGGCACTTCCTCATGCACTGCTCGCGTTTTCGGCGAGTTTTTCAATTCTCAAAAACTGAGCGAGATTCCCCCACAATCCGTTGGAGGACTCCCCGAGAGGAACAACAACTCTGTGTCCCATCCTGCCATTGGATTGGACACGGGCATCCCCTAAACGTTTTGTTTTTCTTTCGCTCGCCTCGAAGGGGAAGCCGCAGAGCGCCAGCGCTGACAGGCGCAGTTGGCCACTCGTGCCATGTGCTTTTTCAGCGCCTAAATTTTGTACCTTCCCCAAAACAAGCAGCAACAAAACCTTAGTGCACTTGTGACCATGTGACTGAGAGTTGCTGTGCTGTTGCTGGCCTCAGACATGTGCTTCGACAAGGACGTGCCTGGGGATGGGATGGACCGGATGCGAGAAGGAGGAGATTTCCTTCGTGCAACGGCAGCGAGGGGAGGTAACGATAAACAATTTACGTAAACACGTTCATAAAACATTTTGACTTAAGGTAAATCTTTGGATGTTCCATGAACTTCACTTAGGGAAATTGAATGGGATACGTGGAGATGTCTCCGTCGTCCTTTGGGGTCATGAATTTATATCGTTCTCCTTTCATGGGAGTTAATAATGTGTGAAGGATATTTTTCTTCTTCTTTTGGCAGTGGTGGGGATTTCTGCAGCCTGCACCCTAGACTGCGTGTCTTTGAGGAATTGTGAGTCAATTAAGAGTTATTCGACGCATGGACTAAGTGGAAGTGGCTTCAACTTGGCACGTCTAGTGGTGTGGAATTCGAAATGGGTCGTGAGCAGCTGGGTTGCTAGCTAAGTTGCAGTTTCTTTCGTTCGAACAATGGCCATTCGATTGGAGGCTGTTTAGGATATGTGGACGAAGAGAAGGATGTGAACTAAATTCGGGAGCAAAATGTGCCAAAAGGAATCGTCAGCCACGTCAGTCTATAAGATTAGATGCTCTGCACCGTTCTGCTCGGACTTGTGCTCCCTAGCAGATCAGAATTCTTGCTCGAAATTGTCAAGAAAGCCAAACATTGAATTGCACTCTGTTGATTTTTCCCCAGTCAATTATGCTGTGAAGATCGGAACTCAATGTTATTTACACACGCTGCCGTTCCAATTCTACGGTCAACGAGCGGGCTCGAGCGTCTTGGAACATCAGCGCGAAGGAATGGATTGGATTACAAGTAGCAGACAAGAAACATTTCTAAAAATGAGAAAGAGTGTCGGAGACAGAACTGAGCCTTGCGGAACACCAACATTTTTTTGGCGCATGTCAGACTTGGACCCATTCAAAACAACTTGAATTGAACGGTTCGAAAGGCAATTTCTAATCCATAGAAGAAGAGATTCATCGAGAGACCATAGGCACGCATTTTCGCCAAGAGAGCTTGATGTCAAACTCTGTCAAATGCCTTAAACATTTCAAGCGCAACGATCTGCATTGTGCATGTTGGTTCCACTTTTCGTACGAGGTGGGTGACGAAGATCCTCCAATTTTAGGGACGGGCTTGAAAAATGATGTTATCCATCTGCGCGGAAGGAGACTTAAGGAGTAGGATAGATGGAAAAGCTTACACAGTGGTTTTGCCAGCGAAGGAAAACACAGGTTCAGAAGTATGGCGGGAATACCTTCCGGGACAGCTCATGTTGCACTATTGCAATTGTACGAGTACGCAAGTGGATTTGTCCCGGGGTGGAATCAACGCACAAATTGGTGTCTGACAAAATATTCAGCTGTCTGCAAAATGCGCCGCAAGCAGATTAGCTTTGTCTAAAGAGCTGGCAACTGGGATGTTATTGAATTTTTTTTCTTTTTTTTACAAATCACCAAAAGTTCTTTTTGCCTCAACTTTTGCGCATAAGAGAATTTCACACGTCTGATAATTGCATTGCAGTCACTTCTAGCCCGTTTAAACTTATTCCGGTGTTACTCAGTAGGGTTGGCTTGGTCTCTCCCTCAAACTGATAGCCTCTTTAGAGCTCGAGTCATACCATGTATTTTTTTTGGGCTTGGTACCCTTCACTCTATGAAGAATGAAGGATCTCATGACCAGCAGCAGAATGTTTGTGATCGTATCTGCAACGGCATTCACGTCACTATCGAAGAAGCATATTGACTAGTTAAAATTCCTATGGGAGTTGTTAAGTTCGCTCCAATACGGCTCCTTTAAGGATTTGTTCTCTAAAAGTGTGTGGTGATAACGAGAAATTAGCTAATTGTTGTCACCTCCTGTAATCTCTTACTGCACGGAAGCACTAACCCAAGATGATTGGAAAGCGTCGATTATGAAACAACCAGACTCTGGAATGTGCGTCCAGGATTGAGTGTTGGAGTGGAACAAATCTCATGGGTTATTGGAAATTTTCGCAGTACCGGAAATCCTGTCTGCTGGGGGACCTGTTGCTTCTAGACTTGAAGCTCAAATGAATAATTTGTGCAAAAATTTGCAGACGAAGAGGTTGAGACTATCTCATATCATCTGTGCCCTTGTCCGGATAGTCGACAGTAAGAGAAGTTAACGCCTTGCGTGATATCTACAGCTTAAGCCGTGACCCTGTTGAGAGACAATACCGCTACATCAACAACATGAGCTGTATTCGCACCTGGTAGGCTTCTGCAATAACCCTTATTCTCCGAAAACTAGAAGCGTGAGACCTATATTCCGAGTGTCAAAAAATAAACGATACTTATCAATAAATTTGACTTGATTCTATTGCGATTTTCAATGATTGGTAGTTATCAATTTTTCGATTGTGAATAGAGCCAAAGTGGTATTGTGACTGTCAATTCAGATCAGTTTTTTTGATAAATGTCAAAAACAGATTTTTGAGGACGACAAAGGCAGAGGCTTCGAAACATACATAAGATTTACATTTAAAATATATCTATACTGTAAAATTCTTCTTTCGAAAAAATGTACTTTTACCCGTAGTTTCTCATTATTGGAGTAGTTAGACTTTATCCATTTCGAGGAAATTGATGGCTTTAACTTTCCCTCAAGGTCTTGCAATTAATAGCAAAACGCTGCCTTCGTTAAATGAGAATTCTTCACAGAATGAAAAGGATTACTCATGAGAACATATTTTGATTTCGGAGCTATGTATGTACATACCGACATACTTCCCTCTAGCTCCAGAGGAATAGAATTAACTGCCTTTTCATCATCGTCCATCAAAGCTTATTCAACTGAACTCATGATTATTTAAACAATTTTCGACACAACAGAAAAGAGAACAAAACAAATTGTCTGCTGGTTTTAACCGTCAAATAAATGTCTCAGTCACACAAGCAGAGATAATGGATGATAGAGATATCCAACTTCGGCCATTTTTACCCCTAGCCCACAACGAAGATGTAGTGGTTTTGCCTTGTATTTCACTTATACATTTACAACGCTCGTCAATTCACCACAATATGGCGGCCGATTCGTGAATTTTGTGGGAAAAAAGCGGCAGATTCATGAATTTAGTGGGAATCCATGTACTTTCCATGTAACGTACATGGATATGTTGTTCGGAGGGTGTTCAAAAGTTGACTAGTATTTCTAAAGGAATTTTCTTACAATGTTATATAGACTTTCGTGAATAAAATTGTATTGCAATGTCCATTTAACTGGAACTATTTGACCTAAAATTAATTTTTAAGTGTATATATAGCCTATTCATAAACCATACCTGACCAATCAACTAAAAAAATGAAGCCCGCTTTATACGCATAAATCATTAATTCTGAAAAACTCAAGAATTCAATTTAAACAATTTGATAAGAACAATGGCAAGATATTGCAACTTTTACAAATGCTAAAAAATGGTTGTCAAAACATCTTATTTGTGATTCACGGTTCAATAATATTTTTATTATTGGTTAACTGAACGTGTGAATGTATTATTAATTTTTATTCATATGAAACAATTCACACTATGTTGTGCATTCATTAATTATGTCCAAGTATTTCAGATTGTAAATTGCTCAAAGTTTTAATGAATCGACTTCATGAACATAAGCTTTGTTCGTTCGTTTACCCCTCCATACTGTGTTGAAAATTGAACACTGAAATTTGAAAAAACGTTCAAATAACGAGCGAATTTTCAAATGAGAACTCTAATTCACCCCAATACTAAGGTGGGGAAGGGTATCAGCTGTTCCACAGCTGTTCTCAAGAGCTCACACGTATTCACAGACAGGGGACAAAAAGCGTATAAAAAAACGCTGTCAGATGAAATCAAGGGGCAAGGGAGGTAGAAGTTGGATATCTCTATTATAGGTTATCTCTGCACACAAGTCAGTTTATTCACAATAGTCAACAATTTTATCAACCGAGTTACACACTACGGAAATCGTTTTTGATTGACAAATGTATCAATCGTCAATTGCTTGATACTTGACACATCGCAATAATGGTGTATGTTCGGCAAATATGGCTCACCCTTAACATTTTTAATATAATATAATATAGGTGGCGCGACAGACCGCGGCGGACCTGGGCCCAGCTTCTCAGCAACCACTCGTGATGTGCGTGCTATTGTTCTCTCACCCTTGGAAGGGACCTACAGTGTAATGCCGACTCCGAACGGCGAAGTTGAGAAGCTTTTTCTAGACATGAGTACTCTGTGAGCATTGTCAGTGACTCGAAAGAGGTGGAGCCGTGAATTATCAAGGGTGGTAAATTCGGGTATCGAACCTGGCACCCTCTGTTGTTCCATTTATGTTGAATTCTTTTAATTTTGTTATTTTTTTTTTATAATCATTATATAAGGCCTGGTGATGATTTTTAGGTTTAACTGCACCAAAAGTCTCACTCATTGTTTCTCGTTGCCTGTACGGTCTGCTTGTACCCACATTGAGCATACAGCACATTAACGCAAGCTGGCGCAATAGATGCATCTGGCAAAACTAGGCGGTATGGCAGGCACATGGGGTAGGCCAAATTGCACACAGTGTTGTTGTTTTTTTTTACTAATGTTCAATTTAATCACACTTCATAAGCTAGTTGTTTGGCTTGATATGACTACAAATAGGAACGCATTGAGTACTATTTAACCTTAAAAAGATTCCACGAAATCAGCGAACATTCACTGTGAAGAAACTTATCAAACATACCAAGAAATTACAATGAAAACAGAAAAAGCTCAATTGTACTCGTATGTGGCACATTTCTCGCACTAGGCCAACGACGATAGCTTCGGACAGAAGCGATTCTAATAAGTTTGTTGTGAAAGTAAGCTTAACTCTGTGCGTTTCCACTTTTAAGAAATATATGGGTGGGCCTGCTTACCCACGTCGGCCATATTTGCCGCACTTACCAAAATACTTACTCAAACTTGTCGAAATTTAGCAGCATTGCTTGGTATGGCTTGAAAAAAAAACACACAAATTTTTTAACGATTCCAGTTCATACGAAATTTAAAATCCCATTTTCTGAAGCCAGGAGAATAAGGGTTAACTCATTGATCCCACGTGGGAAGCAATTTACACCGCTAGGTGTAAGTGCCTAAGCCTAAGCTACCCACACATAATGCTTCCCAAGTGAAAATTCAGCTCAAGCTTTTCTCAAATTTTCTGGAGCATAGCTCAGACGATATTTCGATTCTCCATGGATATACAATGAAACATTTTGTTTGCCTTTGTCCCGCTGAACCGTTCCCCTAACTCATGCAAAAGGATTGATTCTTGAAGTACAGCGGTAGATATTAAAAACAGATAAATGAAAATGAAAAATGAAATGAAATGCAAAGCACCTTGCAAGACAATTAAGCGTTACATGGTGAATACGTTAACGAGACTGAGATCAGAGCGCCCTTTCATTACTTCTCCACTCCCTGTTTGCTTACGTGATAGCGCCTCATTCTCCATCATTCTTTTGTCTTACTATTTGTTGTCTTACGCTGTGAGTCTTGTTAATAGTGCCGTGGATAATCTGCAAGTGGATGCTGTAAATCTGTGGTGACTTGACAGCGGACCAATCAACATGGGTAAGCAAGTTATCGCCCTTGGTTATTTTTAGAGTTTAATAATAATAATAATAATAATAATAATAATAATATTGGTAGCGCGACAGTCCGAGGCGGACCTGGGCCTAGCTTCTCAGCAATCACTCGTGTTGTGCGTGCTATTGTTCTTCTCTTCGACCTACAGTTTTATGCCGACTCCGAACGGCAAACTTGAGAAGCTTTTTCTAGACAGGAATACTCTTTGAGCATTGTCAGTGACTCGAGAGAGGTGGAAGCCGTGAATTATGAAAGTTGGTAGATTGGGGATTCGAACCGGGCACCCTCTGCGTAGGAGTCGACGCATTAACCCACTAATCAACGGCCACTCGCATTTGTAGAGTTTATTTGTTTTAATTCAGATCCTGGAAAAGACCCAAGAAATGCAAATCGACACCCACCACCTTTTTGTCGATTTCAAGGCCGCATATGACAGCGTGCATAGGGACGAGCTATACAACGCCATGTCTAGTTTTGACATTCCTGTCAAATTCGTCAGGTTGTGCAGGGTGACGATGGAGAATTCTCGCTGGTCCATCAAGGTCGGTAACGAACTCACCGACCGACCGACCTTCAATGTCAAAAAAGGTTTCAAACAAGGCGACGCGCTGTCATGCGACTTCTTTAACATCATCCTGGAAAAGATCGTGCAGGACTCACACGCCAACACTAGAGGCACGATCTTCCAGAAGTCCGTACAACTGCTAGCATACGCGGATGACATTGACGTGATTGGCAGAACACAGCGAGCCGTCAATGAGGCGTTTGCTGGCATTGAGGCGGAGGCGGCTAAAATGGGTCTAGCGGTCAATGAGGGCAAAACGAAGTATATGCTGTCATCAAGAAAGGACACTCAACATCGACGTCTTGGACAGAGCGTCACAATGGGCAGCTATAACTTCGAGGTAGTCAAGGCCTTCGTCTACCTCGGCTCCGCAGTAAACAGTACAAACAACATCAGTACCGAGATCAAACGCAGAGTAACTCTTGCCAACCGCTGTTTTTATGGGCCCAAGAGGCAATTGAGTAGTAGAGCCATCTCTCGAAGGACCAAGCAGACCTTGATCATCCCAGTCCTGCTGTTCGGCGCGGAGGCATGGACAATCTCAAAAGCGAATGAGGAAGTCCTTGGTATCTTCGAGAGAAAAGCTCTGCGTGCGATCTTTGGTCCTGTTTGCGTTGACGGTTTCTGGAGGAGAAGATTCGAACACGAACTGTACGGGCTGTACAGCGACATGAGTCTAGTCTGGCGTCTTCGGATCCAAAGCCTAAGATGGCTAGGCCATGTTGAGCGTATGGACAACTCAGCTCCGGCCCGGAGAGTCTTCGACTCCGAACCCGTGGGACAACGCAACAGAGGACGCCCGCGTTTAAGGTGGCGCACCCAGGTGGAGAAGGACCTCAACCAACTTGGCGTGCGACAATGGAGACAGCTAGCCAGAGACCGTGCTAGCTGGAGAGGCTTGTTGGTTGAGGCCCAGGTCCACCCCGGACTGTAGCGCCAAATGAAGAAGAAGAAGATTTGTTTTAATTCAAAACAAAATGAAATAAATACAGTAGACGCGCCATATAGAGAACTATTAAAAATCGGGCTTGTTCACTAGAGAGAGAAATTGTTCCAGTAACGAGAGTGGACTCCTTGAAGAAAGTTTTTACGCGAATTCATCAAAAATAGGATATAAGTACATTTTTTTTCAATTCCAGTGAAACTTCTCTTTACGGACACCACTCTATAAAAGGTTATCGTGTATTTCAACCCCTTCAGAAAGGACAGCAGGATGGAACATCTAGGGTCGTTTTGTTCACTATTGGTCAACTTGACGGAAACTCGGGAGTTGATCAACTGCGAAGTTGGTCTGAACTCGAGGTTTAACCGGTGAGTTGAACATTTATTTTGCACGCACAGTCTGAAATTTAAAATCCAGAAGTTGTTCAGTTTTTAAATTTTCCCTACCACATACACTTCGAATTTAATGAGAAGGAGAATTGAGAGCGAACATTTCCACCAGACATAATGGTTGGATACTTCTAGCCTCCATACTTTTTGGTTTTCACTTGCTGCCAGCTACGTTGTGGAGAACAGCACAAGGGACTATGCACATTTGTAATACCTACACTAATAAAATTCGCCTATTCGAAACCTGGGTTGCCGTGGCGTAGTGGGTTAGTGCGTCGACTCCTACACAGAGGGTGCCAGGTTCGATACCCGAATTTACCTCCACCTCTTTCGAGTCACTGACAATGCTGAAAGAGTAGTCCTGTCTGGAAACAGCTTCTCAACTTCGCCGTTCGCAGTCGGCGTAAAACTGTAGGTCCCTTCCACGCGTGAGAGAACAATAGCACGCACAATGCGAGTGGTTGCTGAGAAGCTAGGCTCTGACCCTCTACGGGCTGTAGCGCCACCCATATTATTATTATTATATAATTATACCTGAAACACAATAGTGCGTTGCGTCAGCCGACTTCCTGTTACGGAGAAAGTGCGATGAAGCACTGCGTTGAAATAATTACTCAATTTATCAGCTTTTCTCTCTCTCTCATCTACCGGATGAAAAATATTGCCGGCTCTCTGCATACACTCATTTAAATGTAAAAATATTTTTAATCAGCTGTTTTCATTTCTGAACTGACAGTTGACACAAAATAATCTCAATTTGGAAGAAAACCTTCAATTTGGGAGAAAATCTCTAACAGCGTGCCGGTTATTTAATAAGCTTCCTCTTTACATCAGATCACTAAGACTTGCTGCTGCGTTTACAAGAAATCTTAAAAAATGCCTCTTTAGCTAAGACATAATTAATTTGGATTATATACTTCGGGTCCAGTTGTACATTGTTTAAATATTTATTCTTATATTCTGGTTTAGTTTATTTATTATCTTTTCTCTCTAATACTGTTTTATTTTCAATTCTGTAAATGCTTTCTATGGAATGCGGTTTCTTAGGGCCACCCCACAAGTCACAAAATAAGAACGTACAACAACGTTGACGTGGCATAGCACTCTATTTGTTTGTATTCAAATACTTTGTCATTAATTTGTCTCCCATTCTCTAAATCATAAGTTAAATCATGTTATTATACATTGTTTCGATTGAGAAAAAATAAAATCTATCTGTCTTTAGTCAAATTACCCTTGTAACGCCCTTTCTTTCGCCTTATATGTTTATGACTTGGTTACCTCGAGATAGTCTTGAACATTTTTTTAAACCAAACCTTATAATGAAGGCCCACAATTCATCCGTCTACCTCAAAGCTCAGATGTCACATAGCACACTCATTGAATCCATTACCCAGTCCAGCCGCAGATCTCCTCCGAGTAACCAAAAAGACAAACGTTCACCCAACCTCTTCAACTCCACCATTCACATGCCCCCTGTGGTTCACCCCGCACACCACAACGCACCAAACCAACCAAACCTTCCCACAAGCACAGGTAACCAATTTCACGTCCATAATTGGACACCGCTATCGGTGCGGTTGGGCCATTAAAAATTAGCCTCAAATCGACATTCGCCTAATCGCCGGAACATCATCAAACGCCGAGGCGTTTTTTCCACCCGATAATTAACTGCCGCCGTTCCGCTCTCGCTCCTGTCTCCTATCTCATTATTAATTGGCATTAGAAAATGTCATTATGCCGGGGATTATGATCGAGTGATAGGGACCTCTGCTGGCCGCCTGCGGATGGGAGCGTTGTAAACAAATTGCATCGCCTCGTGCCGCCTTGTTGCGCTGCAGTGGAGCGCTGTCCGATGTTTCGGCGGTGCCCATTCGAGGCGAGGTTCATTCAATTAAATTAATTCATTTTCGGATGTAAACATTTGCGGATTACCCTGTAAGTCGGGTCAGCTCAGGCGCTGCAACGGTCAGCGGCGACAAGCAGTTTATTATAATCGAGTGACTGGCTGATAAACCGGCTGATCTATGGTCGCGGCAGTTCGAAGGTACTTCTGCTTGCTTTTCGATTTGGTTTGGGGTGATTAGGTCGAATATTGGGAGAGGGGGATTACATTGGGTGCTCGATTGTATTGGGAAGGCAAAGAGAAGAGGGGGCAGGGGGTAAAAGTCAAGCTGTGGATCTTAAATGAAGCTAGTGGTACGTGACAAAGAGCGGCCAGCACCGCTTTCGAAGGGAAATGGATCTCAAATGAACCTAGTGGTCCGCGACAAGGAGCGGCCAGCACCACTTACGAAGGGAAATGGATCTCAAATGAACCTAGTGGTCCGCGACAAGGAGCGGCCAGCACCACTCACGAATTGGTTGGAAAGTGGCAATGTGTGGGAAGATGTTCCACAAGTCCCCAGTGTTGCAGAAATTGTGGAGGTTAACTTGAATGTTTGTATGCTCTTTGTATACATCTCGGGTCAGATGGATAGGGTTCGGTAAAGCGTTTGACGAGTGGGGAAGTCACACTTAGGTCGCTCCATTGCCACGCAATGCGGACTACATAGCTCATATTCTTGGAACCATTTAGCCCTTTCCATGAACCCATGCAGTTGGCGAATGCTCTTCAGGCTGTCGACGATGCAGATCCCCACGTGGACTTTCCTACGAGATGAGAAGGCACTGCATGAGCACAAGTGGTCTTAGATGAAGTGCTGCTCCTTGAGGCGTATGTACTTAAGGGACAGTGGTCCGGTATAACGTTGATGAGTATCCTAAGTGCTGGTCCACTTACACGCGCTGATTGCCAGAGTGTACCAGCTAAGGCTCGTTGCATTAATACAGGGATCTAGTGGATCCTGTTCCGTAACCGGTTGGTGCCAGATTATCAAAAAGGTGAGTTAGTGCCTGCTGTTGAAGCTATGCCCTGGGCCTCTTCGGCTGTTATTACGCTAAGTTAATGCGTGGGTCGCCGTGGCGTAGTCGGTAAGTGCGTTGACTCCTACGCAGAGGGTGCCAGGTTCGATACCCGAATTTACCTCCACCTCTTTCGAGTCACTGACAATACTCAAAGAGTAGCCCTGTCTAGAAAACGCTTCTCAACTTCGCCGTTCGGATTCGGCATTAAACTGTAGGTCCCTTCCACTCGTGAGAGAATAGCACGCACAACACGCAGTGGTTGCTGAGAACCTACGCCCAGGTCCGCCTCAGACTGTCGGCGCCACCCATATTATTATTATTATAATGCGTGACATTTCCCTCGAGATGGGAGGGTGCACAGTGGAACAGCTTACTAACTTATCAAGCTGGAAACCCATGTAGGGTCCAAGCCTAAGCAACAGCTGTTTCCATGGCTGACGGTTCTGGGCACGCTGCTTCCATTCATCAAGACCATCCGCGATTACTTGCTCCATGTACCGCAGATTCGGTTTTCCTCTCCTTCTCGAACCAGGAGGCTTGAATTCGAAAACCCTCTTAGCTGGAGCGTTGTTGTCCATGCGCTCGATGTGGCCCAGCCAGTCCAGTCTACGGATCCTTGCCTTCCGGACTACATCCACATCCTGGTACAACTCGTCTCCATTCGCCTTCCCCGCAGACGAGACCAAATATCCGACGTAGGATGTTTCTTTAGAAGACATCAAGAATCAGCTCCGCAGTTTTGCTCATCCTCCAGCTTTCGAGTCCATCTAGCAGGACTGGCAAAATAAGAGTTTTGCAAAGCCTGATTTTGGTCGTTCGAGTCAGGAGTTTTGAGCTCAGTTGTTTCGACAAACCGGCACAGTGGGGCAAGCCCGAAAAAAAAAACAAAAAAATATTTTCTTATTTTGACTGTATTTGATGGCTCGCTGTTTTCATAATCTGCTTAAAAACAAAGTTCTGCTTCGATTCTTTCGTTGTATGTTCATTAGTGACACTAGGAGGAAGTAGGAACATTCTGATTCGCCCAAAAATAGTCCGTTCTGAAAAATTGAGGTAAATACTTGTTTGCTCTTTTGTTCTTAAAGCTTGATAATATCTGAAAATCTATAAATTGTACTGACAACAATAGACAACTGTGGATATAAGGCCACAAAAACAAGCACTTCGTTATTCCTTATAAAACTGGTTCACTGGCTATTCATATCAGTAGTCAGACCCATAGTGCTGTATGGTGTCGCAATTTGGTGGACTTCACTCGATAAGAGAATCAACATCATCCCACTCGCTAGAGTGCAGAGGATGGCATGCGTATGCATTAGCGAGGCGCTAGGGGCTACCGCCGAAGCACTAAACATACTCCTCAACCTGCCACCGATAGAACAAATTGGCAGACAGGCAGCAGCTAGCACGGCGAATAGATTAAGATCGCTGAGCAGCTGGAAAGAACTGCAGTTTGAACATTCAACGATCGTACGCAGGTATGCCTCTATACCCATACACCAGACCTCACTCTACCTAAACTCCTCTTCGAGGAGAATTTCTCAACCAGGATATGCTATGATTATTGGGAGTCTGAACACCAGACGCTGGAAGGTCTACTGCGAATCTTCACAGGTGGATCGAAGATGGATGCAGGTGTGGGTGCTGGTGTCTATTCCAAGGATCTAAATATCCAGCTATCTTTTCGACGACCTAATCACTGTAGCATCTTTCAGTCTGAAACTATGGCGATTAAGGAAGCCCTGTCCTGGCAAAAAAAACAATGTAATATCGCGCACAGATATCGTCGTCTGTTCCGATAGCCAGGCAGCGATCAAATCTCTGAATTCAATCACTTTTAACTCCAAGACGGGATCGCCAAGTATTTTAACATCCAACTTATGGTGCCGGGACACAGTAACATTCCAGAGAATAGCGAAGCGGACGAAGTCGCTAAAAAGGGCACAAGCTCCGTGCTTTTTCCGGGTGGAAACCCACCCTACATGCCTATCGCTACTATAAAACATCTGCTAAAGCTTGAAACGCTTGCTCAAACAAACCGCGAATGGATATCTGGCACAGGATGCCTCATTACTTCATTACCTCATTACTCATTACGACTATGGTCTATGATCGAACCCAAGCGATCGCTTAGCTTGATCAGATTAAGCAGGCCGAATCTCAGATCTCTTATTGGCATTTTAACAGGGCATTGTGCCATCGGAACTCACGCCTCTAGACTAGGCCTTCCTTGCAATGATTTCTGTAGAAGCTGCACGGACGAGGATGAGGAAGAAACCATTGAACACTTGCTATGCAGCTCCAGTGATCTCTCATCCTTTTCTTCGCCACAATGGGCCTATGCTTGCCTTAAGTGTGTCTGCGTATGCGCGGCAGTCAGCCACCTCAACCTAACCTAAACCTGGGTGGACCTGGACCTCAACCAGTAAGCCTCACCGATCTTCAGCCAGCTGTCTTCAACTGCGCACACCAAGTTGATTGAGGTCCTTCTCCACCTGGGTGCGCCATCGGTTTCGTGGGCGTCCTCTATTGCGTTGTCCCACTGGTTCGGAGTCGAAGACTCTTCGGGCTGGAGCAGTGTTGTCCATGCGCTCTACATGGCCCAGCCATCTTAGACGTTGAATCCGTAGACGCCTGACTAGGCTCATGCCGCTGTACAGCCCGTACAGTTCTTCATCATCCGCTTTTGAGATTGTCCATGCCTCCGCACCATGGAGCAGGACAGAGATGATCAAGGTGTTATATAATGTTAGCTTGGTCCTTCGAGAGAGAACTCTACTACTCAATTGCCTCTTGAGGCCAAAGAAACAGCGATTGGCACGAGTAATTCTGCGTTTAATCTCGGTACTGGTGTTGTTCGTACTTTTCACTTGCGAGCTGAGGTAGACCAAGTCCTTCACTACCTCGAAGTTATAGTTGCGTATGGTGACGTTTTGGCCAAGTTGTCGATGTTGTGCGTCCTTTCTCGATGACAGCATATATTTACCTAACCTATTCCTTATAAATATCTTAGTCTTCTTTGTCCGTAAAAATAGTTAACATCATGCGTAAAATAAAATTCCGATGCATTTTAGACATGAATTACTTTCGCTTTTTGGCCATCCTGTTCACCTGTAGAGCGTTGTAATAGTAGAGAAGGTGTACAATAGTTTCGACCTCTTCCTAAACGTGAGTTCCAATGGCGCAGTGCCCAGTGAAAATGCCACTAAAAGACTTGAATTTATGTAGACTTAGTCTTGAGTTGAGTTTATGTAGACTTAGACGCTGTGGGTCAGGTGGCGGCCAAATTTGTTTTGTAGTTCGGCATGTGGTGACTGGTGACCATTCAAGATTCATTACACTAGTTGCGTTTGTTTCGAGGACCTAGATAGAAGCACAATAGTAAGTGCACCAGACGAAAGGAGATGGCAGTCTTCGGCCAAACAACTGCCTGGTGTGGCACAGTGTACGGAACTCACTTGAGGTAAGGCTTGGAATGATAAGACACATCAGAGAGTCGGCATTTTTAGAGTGATTTTAGAATAAAAGCTGTCGATCTGACCATTTGACAACGGGGGCAGGCAAGCACATGTCACAAAGCTTGGACCACGGTAGGCTGCAACGAACAGCGAGACCTATTCGCGAGCTCTACGCACAGAGACGAATATATAACTTCACACAGGGAAGAATGAGAAA
Organism: Eristalis intricaria; assembly: GCA_964034865.1. Classification (NCBI taxonomy): domain Eukaryota; kingdom Metazoa; phylum Arthropoda; class Insecta; order Diptera; family Syrphidae; genus Eristalis; species Eristalis intricaria. The sequence continues at coordinate 57,867,482 of OZ035877.1, read as the reverse complement.
TAGAAGCACCCGATCGAGGAGATATGGGAGCCGTTGTGGGAGAAATGGCGTTCGAACAGTCCCAACCGATACTCAGAATGCGTGTTAAACGAGGATGAGAACCCGAATAGCACTGTCAAGCAGAACTGGACGGAACTCAATCCGGACGGTGACAGATGAGAATTCCGGCCTCCCGACCTGGATGAGGTCAAAATAGGAATGTCGAGACTAAAGTCTGACAAAGCTGCTTATGTGGACGAGTTGTTTTTTTAGATTTAGATTGATTTTATTATTTCGAATAATGTTTCTTTTACAAAAATTTATCAAAATCAAAATCAGCATGGCTTTGCCGTCTGCCGGATTGACTTTAATTTTTTTATACAAGTTATAATTATTAGCTCTCCATGTAGAAAAATTTATTTATTTCAAAAGTCCCCTGTTAGGATATTTTCTCGGTATTTTGGTGATATTTTGCAGTATTTAAACAACTTAATAATAATAATAATATAATATGGGTGGCGCGACAGTCCGAGTTGGACCTGGGCCTAGCTTCTCAGCAACCACGTGTGTTGTGCGTGCTATTGTTCTTTCACGCGTGGAAGGGACCTACAGTGTAAATGCCCACTCCGAACGGGGAATTTGAGAAGCTTTTTTTAGACAGGAATACTCTTTGAGCATTGTCAGTGACTCGAAAGAGGTGGAGCCGTGAATTATGATATAGGTGGTAAATTCGGGTATCGAACCTGGCACCCTCTGCGTAGGAGTCGACGCACTTACCCACTACGCCACGGCGACCACACAACAACTTGCTTACGTCCATTTCATTTAGGAGTGATAGGATTTCTTGTTCCGATAAATAGTTCTTTCCAAAAAAGGATCTCCTAGTTTCCCTTAGGATCGGACACTTGCCTAGGCAATGCATGGTATCTTTTCTCTCTTCCAAATTACACATACTGCAGAGTATAGGAAGATCCTTTCTATGCGGTACAAAATTCAGCTTTAGAAGTTCGCCTCTAAGTTTGGACATAACAGAAATTTCTTGGATGCTATGGATATCTTTAAAGTAATTTCGACTCCCCAGGTTGTGGTTGGGCCGGCTGTATGTAATGTGATGTATTCATCCCGCCGCTTTTTCTAAGAAATGTATTCTTACCTGCTCGTCGACCTGCTTTATTAATTGGCATAGTGAGTTACCCCAATTACTACCATCTGCGTTCAGTACTACTCCACATTCATAAGCGAAATTTAATCCACTCTTTGAAACATGCAGTTTTATTTCGAACGGTTTGCATCGCCACTACCTTTGGGAGCCTGTTGTCTGCCATGTTCATTACTTGGAGTATGTAATTCATTTGCATCTTTAGTGTTTTTATATATAGTGGAGTATGCCTGTTTTAACCATCAGCATGTAGTTCGGATTCTTCGGTGGGAGCTTAAACATTGTTTTTAATAAAAAAGCGCTGCAATGTCTCCACCTCCTCATAAGCCTTATACCCCTAAATCTGTGCCGCGTATAGCATTATCGTCTCAGATACAGCTTCGTATAAGTTAAGCTTATTGCTGTGCTGGATATTTGGATTGTAGAAGCATTTCCAGACTACACTGATAGCATTTTTAAGGCTTTTTTAAGCTTGTAAGCAGGATTCCTAGATACTTATACTCTTTGACGACCTCTAGGTTTATCCCTCTAAAATGCCACTTCTCACTGGCGGCAACTCTCCCACCATCTTTTTTAAAATTTATTACCTTTGATTTTTCTAGACTAACGACTAAGTGGACGAGCTGTTAATCACGGACGATTACAAGTCTTGATTCTGCTGGCGGCACTGGCCGCAACATTATCATGATCTTCTGAACCGCATAATCCACTAATATGGTGGCTGGCCAAGCAAGCACGAGAGATCTCCAGGCAGCTCTATACTCCGCCATCGACTGTAGGATGGGAGATATGCCCAAGCGGAACCAGCCGTGTTTATAGACCATCTCTCTTTGCCTCCTCCAATTCCAAGCACGCGTTTCTGATGCCGTGACGATGGGGACATTCGTGCCACGTGATGAAACCATCACAGCATAGCCCTTTTCATTCGAAGAAGCGGCTGCTAAACATTAATTTCCTTGCACACTAGAGTGTTCCCCATAATATCCCGGCCAGTATTTCCAACAAGAGCACTTGACAAATCGCATCTCGGCTGCTAGCGGCGGTCATTACACAAAGTGGGAGTTGGAATAAATGCTGAGTTGAAAACTGTTTGACACCGAGCTTATTACAGACCTTCCAAGCTGTTTCAAGACTCACTCAGTTTGGCCAATCCAACAGGAAAGCTCAGTATAACCCTCATCCCATCACTCGTGAAAAAAAACCCCGAGATACTTAAAATTCCTCAGTTGCTCCACTTGGGACTCCACTGACATGTGGAATGCATCGAATAGGCGGGATGGAAATCTGTCTTAATCTGTCCAGCGGAGGAACGTACGGAGTATGTTAAGTGCAGCAGATAGAGACCTTCTTCGCCCACTGCTTAGTGTAAGGTGGCTAAGCTGTAAGCTAGATCATCCGGTTAACTGGTCTCCGTTCCGCAAAATCTTGAACTCCTAGCATGCAAGTGGTGGATGTTGCTGGAGGCAGCCAGAAATTCTGCTGATGGAAGAGACTCTTTGATCAAAGCCAGGACCAAAGTCTGTCCATAGCCATCCAAGAAAGAAATCATAAATTTCAAGGGAACTGGTCAAAACTTCTAATTCACCCTCCAGCCACGAATACGGTTGCTAGAGAAGTGAGACGGAGTCGTCTTCAGATTGTGGCTTCACAGGAAGACGAAGAAGGATGCGTCTAGGCCACCAGAATAATCAAGAAATGGGACACATTTTTTCGTTGTTCAAAGTCTCTAAGCATCAATCTTTGAGAGGGGCACTCGAGGTCTCTAGAAAGTGCATGTACATAATCCACAAGCCTAGCTGGACCTTTAGGCTGACTGATAACCGCCCTGGCGACGTGTATAGATGCCTCGTCATCTGGGTTAGATTCCCGATACGAACAGCTGCCACACACCCTCGAATCGGAATCGTAAAATCAATCGTTTAATCGTATGCAGATCTTAGAGACATGTGCTGACGCCCAACACAAGACTCCAAACTCGCCACGCAATCAGTTCCAAATGAACGGCTTCATTTCCTCCACAGAAGAACCAGCAGAACACAACTGTCTTCCAGGACAGCCCCTTCACGGCACTCCTTTCGTTTCAAAGCTTCATTACAAGGCGACCCTTGTTAAATAATCACGACAAACTCATTCACAAGACAATCAACTCCAAAGCGGCGACATTTAACTCAAAACTCTTCGTCGTAACGATCAATCAACGGGTCTCCCCAGCGAAACACCTCTCGCCCAGCACACACAAATGTCCTTCACTGCCTTTGCGAAGCGGTGAAACACTCTTTTCTCCGACAAAGGCTAAAAGTTGATTAACACTTCCTCCCGCTCTTAAACAAAGCACGAAACAACGGCAATGAATGAAATGAAAAACAAGAAAAAAGAAAATGAAAATGAAAACCCTTCCTGTTTCCATTCCGCTTGTTTTTCGGCGGCTCCTCAGCGCGGCCCCTATCTATCTACATGCACAGCTGATGGGTCAAATTTAAAATTAAATGTTTGAAAAAGAACAGCCTAAAAACGCGAACGGCAGGCAGCCAGGATACAAGCCTACATCATTACCCATTAAGGCTCGAAGTTCGCTATCTCCTCGCTTGCATGTAAATACCCATTCAGGATGTGTACCCGCTGCCACTGGTAGTTCGTCATTTTTCTATTTTTTTGTTAACCTTCTGGTGTTCGCTGTTCGCCCTTTTTGCCAGGATCTCAGAGCCTTTTATACACTTCCTTTGTCCTCATCATCATAGCCGTCGTCCTCGTCGCCGTAATCGTGTGCCCCTGTATGGGGCAGCAGCAAAAGCAAAAAAAAACACAAAATTTTTCAAAAGGAACGAACGAACGAAGCGGCCACCTAGGGCCAGAGCACCCGGAGTCAGAGAGGCGAAGCGAAAAAAATTAAGCAATGATATCTAATTAGCAGACAAGTGTTACCTAGTACCAGGATCCGCTTTTATTTTTCGCCGGAAGTGTACACCAAAAAACTTTTGCACCCCACCCCCACCACGGGGGTGGCTAAAGCGAAAGTTACAACCTCAACTACACAACACCCCGCAATAAAATGTGAAAACAAAAAAGACAAAAAAAAAAATATGGCAGAGAAAAAAAAGAAAACCGAAACCCCCGTCGTAACACGTTACAAGCCATGGGCTAGGCGCAGACAGGGGGAGGTGGCACACATTTGGTATTCATCTCGATGGAGCTGTGTGTCGTGGCACTTTGTGGGCGGCCAAGACTTGCTCGGTTGCCTTGTCTAAGCGACGCACAATTGACAGTCGATAAGTTCCGATTGAATTCATATCTGCCGGGCTGTCGCCGGAGATGGGGTGCGAAAGTCACTGGAGCAGTGGATGAGGTGCCATCGAAATCAACACTTGGGAACGCGATTCGGAAATTATTATGTCCTTCGAAGGATTCACCATGGAAAGCAGATTGTTATCCAATCTGTGTGTTGGAAGGGTCGTGGCATGTGCTGCCAAGACTTGAGAGCGACGAACGGTTGCTTGCCGTTGAGGCGACAAATTCGCTTGCGGAGAAATACTTGTAAGTTTTACAGTGTAATGGGGGTGTAATGGAGTGAACTTCTGGCGAACGGAAGTTGGGCAATTTGGAAATACATAAGGAGAGGTTACGTGGCTTGTTCGGATTGGCCAGAGATGTGAATGGCCAATCGCAGGGCTTAGTTTAAGGGCCTTAGTTAGATCAATAAATTGCATCAAGAACATATTTCTTTAACAAGTTCAAAAGACAAGTGCCGTGAGCAGGTTGTTCACATTGTCAATGACGAAACAGTTTAGAGACAGGATTACTTGTACATTCGCCCGACCAGAGTTCCACATTCATTGTGTTTACTGATTGATAAGTGAGACGAAAGGGCACAAGCGAAATCATTTCAGACAGTAATGGATCAACAATCCACGTGCCATCTACTAAATATATAACAGCAACTTTGTGACAGTTTACAAGGAATACCTATATTCTGAAGTCGGTCCACGCATAAAATTCTCACAACATGGCCAGGTGCACCTTTGTTTTACCAGGATATGTGCCGCGAAATTGTGAAATTGACAGTGGCTTATTCAAACAAGGTCGAGGTCTGACGGCACGTTAAAGTTTCTGACTCGGGGGAGGAAAGTGCTTTTGAAACCGTTGGTGTATGGTGGAATTGATGAACATGGAACAATTAACGTGGACATCAAAGCAGAAATGAAATTGCCCAAATTGAAGCAATTTGTTTTAACCTTCCTACGGTCTTCGGCTCATTTATGACCCATTTCACGAAAAAACTTGACGTTTCTCAAAAACAAATTTTTTTTTAGGACTTGATGTTTCGTGACTTTGTCCAAATGTTTATAGTATAGATAGTAGATGTAAAATTAAAAAAATATATTTTAGACTCTGTCCCACACAAATTTTTATACATCTACGACCCTCGGGTCAAATTTGAGCTAAAGTATGATTCAGACGTTATTTGCACATAAATTTATTTTCTAACTGCACATGTTTAGCTACGCGGTTGCATTGTATGATTCAGTCTGTATTTATAAAGTTTACAGTCAACATAAAGTGATAAACACGTGCTTTGTTTAGTTATCCGACAATTTATTTCGTAGCGATGACTAATAGCGAGATTGAATTGTCTTTGATAGCGTTTTCGGATGAAGAAGAATCATGTTCTGAATTCGAAGATCATGTTGAGGTTGCTGATTCTTCCGACAGTGATACAATTGAAAATGAAAATGATCTTGCGCCATCTGAAATGATGTCGTCCAAAAATGGTCAAGTAAACTATTCAAAAACTCCTCTTCTAACAAGTGCCGGAAGAGCTTCGAGAGAATAAGAAGAGCTTCGAGAGAATATATATATTATCAGTTTGGTGCCTGAATTGATGCGTTACTCTTGCTCAAGAATTACCGAAGAAGAAATTTCCAGTTTTGAACTATTTTGCCCACCTCCTTTGACACGTACGATATTGACCTACACCGACATTGAGGGAAAACGAATATATGGTGAAGCATGGCTGGACATTGATAACGTCGAACTCCTTGCATTTATTGGATTGCTAATATTCGCTGGCGTTTTCGATCTAATAACGAAAGCGCTGAGGTTCTCTGGAACTCTGAAACAGGAAGACCAATTTTCGCTGCAACTATGCCTCTGAAGACTTTCACAGAAAAATATCGAGAGTTATAAGGTTCGACTACAGGGAAACTGGAAGTCAACGAAGATCGCTGGGTAAATTTGCTCCTGTACGTGATTTGTGGAATCAACGGGTTGAAAAATTACCAAAGCTCTGCAAACAATGCCAAAACGTGGCCATTGATGAACAATTACTTAGCTTTTAGAGGAAGGTGTCCATTCCGGCAGTACGTGCCATCGAAGCGTGCAAAGTATGGAATCAAGTTTTGGGTACTTTGTGATTCAGCAAAGAGCTATGCTTGTAACATCCAAGCTTATATTGGCAAGGAAATTGGAAGAACTCCTGAAACAAATCAAGGCATGCGTGTTGTTCTTGACTTGATTGTAGGGCTAAAAGGACATAACCTCACAACCGACAATTTTTTCACGTCTCATCAATTGGCGAAAATAATATTGGAGAAAAACATAACGTTCGTAGGAACAATACGCAAAAACAAGCCAGAACCACCATCAAGGTAGACCACTTTACTCATCAATCTTCGCTTTAACCAAGGAAATTACCCTCCTTTCGTACAGATCTTAAACGAATAAAGCTGCGCTTCCACTTAGCACTCTACATCATGATTCAAAAATTAGTAATCGTTCGCACAAAAAGCCCGAGATAATACTAGACTACAAGAAATTTTAAGGTGGTGTGGACACATTGGACAAAGCTGTTAGCGGCTGCATTTGCAAACGAATGACAAAACGGTGGCCTCAAGTGCTGTTCTGTAACATAATCGACATTTCAGCTTACAACGCCTTCGTTCTATTCAAATCCACTAACCACACATGGAAAGAGGGTTGTTTTTTTTTGCAAAGCGCCGTCTTTACTTGGAAAACTTTGGTATGCAGCTTGTTATAATAATAATAATATGGGTGGCGCTACAGTCCAAGGCGGACCTGGGCCTAGCTCCTCAGCAACCACTGCATGTTGTGCGCACTATTGTTCTTTCACGAGTGGAAGGGGCCTACAGTTGTATGCCGACTCCGAACGGCGAAATTGAGAGGCTTTTTCTAGACAAGGATGCTCTTTGAGTACTGTCAGTGACTCGAAAGAGGTGGAGCCGTGCATTTTCAAAGGTAGTAAATTCGGGTATCGAACCTGGCATCCTCTGCGTAGGAATCGACGCACTTACCCACTACGCCACGGCGGCTCACTCACGGCGCAGCTTGTTACACGCTATATAAAAAAAAAGCGCCAAACACTCCCTCGAGCACATTTTTTCTCTTAAAATTGCCAAAAGAATTCGAAATGATTCTGAAATCGATCCACAGCCATCTTCATCACGTCAATTGGGATACACAACGGAAAAGAAAACAGGTAAAAGAAGTCGATGCCAATTATGCCCAAAGACTGATAACAAAACAGGATTAGCTGGCGACATTTGCAGAAAATATATATGTAAACAGCATTCTAAAGCTATCACTTTGTATACAAACTGTCATAATTAATTTGTTTTTCTTTCGTTATTGAATAAACCCTTTTGTTAAAGTTATCTTTATTGATACATTTTTTATTGTTATTGAATAATGGTTTTTGTGGTTTTCGTTGAATTTAGTATTATCTACATGCAAATATTTATAAAATAATTGATATTGGAATAAATTTACTTGGATCTTCATTGAAACAACATTGTTTTTTATTAAAGTCATCCATATAATCAAATAAAAACACCCAATAGCAAAAAATAATTAAAAACATAGCTTAAGCCCTGAAAATATAGTATTGGGTCAGATCTGACTTGAAGACCATCCGCGTCAGTTAATTTGAAGACCGTAGGAAGGTTAACAGCAAAATGTCTATTCGTCGACATTGTATGGAAAATAATAGATTAGAACGCAGAACTATTTTTTTTTTCCAAACAAAACAATAAATTAAAACACAATCTATTCGAAATCTACAAGTTAACTGGCATAATGTTGAGAAATCTGCTAGTATTGATTGTTATTACTGCACAGAAACTGGGATAATCTGTTATAATGCGCTACAGTCGAACAGTGATAATTCGCACCCGCACCCGATAAATCGAACCTCAATAAGTCGTAAGAAACCAGTCTTGAGCCAGTCTCTTGAAAAATCATCGCTAATTCGTAAAAAGACTTTTCAGTTTAACTATCGTGAACTTTTGTAGACGATTTTGTTGCCTTGATGTCGCCGTAGTAGATTATTTATAGAATCGTTTATGTGAGGGCTCTAAAAATGTCACTCTCGTCGATGTTTGCGTGCCTGCATCTGGTATGCTGATAGATGAAGAGATTCGGTGAATCGGTGGATGAAAAAGATAGTGACACTGAAGTAGAACCAATGACGAATAAACAAGCTAAATCGACCATTCAACATATTATGTTTCCAATCATGATGTCAAAAAAATCTTTTTAATTATTTAATAAGCTTGGAGAACGTTATTGAAAGATGGGCAAAAAGAACATTAAGCAATTAAAAATAATTTTTTTTTAAATAAAAAGCTTTTTCTTAGTTTTTGTGTGTGTAATTTTTCCTTTTTTATTTTTAGCATTTGCATAGTAAAGGGTGGGTCCAACCATAAAGCACGATATTACTTGTGTGTCACGCCTTAACGTCAAGTTTTCTTATAATAATATGGGTGGCGCGACAGTCCGAGGCGGACCTGGGCCTAGCTTCTCACCAACCACTCGTGTTGTGCGCACTATTGTTCTTCCACGAGTGGAAGGGGCCTACATTTAATGCCGACTCCGAAAGGCGAATTTGAGAAGCTTTTTCTAGACAGGAATACTCTTTGAGCATTGTTAGTTACTCGAAAGAGGCCGAGCCGTGAATTATCAAAGGTGGCAAATTCGGGTATCGAACCTGGCACCCTCTGCGTAGGAATCGACGCACCCACTACGCCACGGAACCAAATGAAGTTTTCTTGCCCAAGTTAATTTGACATTTCTTTGTTTCAGTGCAGAAGTGAAGTATTACAGAGATGCCCGACTTCTACCTCTCTTTCCCCTTAAGATTTTTGACAACTGTTTTTTATAACGTGTTCATAAGCCAAATTATTATTATATTTCGTGAATAACCGTCAAAAATTCAGGAATATCTGTCAAAAAACCACTCAAATTCGTCGATGGACTAAGGGGCAATCAGCTGTGCAGTCGGCTATCTCTGTAATACTTCATTTCGGTTTCAGTGTTTGACAAATTCAACCATGGAGAGGTACACGATTCAGCGTGGCGCAAAGATTGTTTAAGCCTTTTTTCGAAAATGGGCGTTCAAATTAAAATGCATTTCGTGCACTTTGTGATTTTTTTGATCAGCATAAGCGACCAAATGTGCCCACAATCGGTAGAATTGTTCAAACCGGGTCTGTAGGAAATGTGAAAAGCCGGTGCATCCACAAAAAGAGTGACTGTTTGGTGCGGTTTATGGGCTGGCGGCGTACTTCGAAAATGAGATCGGCCAAGCAGTTACCTTGAATGGTGTTCTCTATCGCGAGATGATTACGAACTTCTTGTGGCCAGAAATTGAGGATATGTACTCGGACGTGCTTCGAACAGGATGGTGTAACTTGCCACACAGTCAACGAAACAATGGCTCTTTGCCGCGAGAAATTCAATTGCCGTGTTAACTTACGTCTTTTGATTTGCCATCATTGGACTAATTTCTTTCTTCGTAGACTGCGTTGATTCGTACAAAATGATGTCCTCTTGACATTTCGATTTACTGGGACTGTATGTCAAGCGCGTGGGTCGTGGCGTAGTGGGTAAGTGCGTCGACTCCTACGCAGAGGGTCCCAGGTTCGAATCCCGAATTTACCACCTTTGTTTATTCACGGCTCCACCTCTTTCGAGTCAATGACAATGCTGAAAGAGTAGTCCTGTCTAGAAAAAGCTTCTCAACTTCGGCGTTCGGAGTCGGCATTAAACTGAAGGTCCCTTCCACTAGTGAAAGAATAATAGCACGCACAACATGCAGTGTTTGCTGAGAAGCTAGGCCCAGGTCCGCCTCGGACTGTCGCATATTATTATAGTATGTCGTGCGCAATTGTGGCAAATTTCTAAATTGGTTCCTTGTATGGGAAATTTAGGAATTTTGATCATAATAAAAAATGTTTGATCATCATTTTGATCAAATCTTATGAAATTACCAAAATAACTCAATTTCGTCTAGTGAGGACCAGAAATGAATTATTACAGAGATGCCCCACTTCTAGCTCTCTTGCCCCTTAAAATGTTTGACAACTGGTTTTTATGTCCTTTTCCCCAATCAGAGCATGGCTTTCACGTTAATTCGTGTATAAGTGTCAAAAATTCATGAATATCTGTTGTTTAGAATAAGAACAATAAAGCTATATTTATGTATATAATATTTTTATTTTATTTTTTATTAATTTATTATTTTATTTATTTATTTTAATAAATGGGTGACACTTTATAATTTGTATACTTCAAGTATTAAAATAATGTCAAATGCCACTTCAATTGGCTTCAGTAAACAGTTATAATTATGGGTGGGGTGACCCTAAGAAGCAATTTACATAATTGAAGAAAAAAAATTTAAGGATATATAAAAAATAGATGTAAAAGATTAAAATTCAAAAGGAAAAAAGAAAGAAAAAATTAAAATGCACAAAGGAAAGCCTGTAGTTACACCAGAAAGACAGAAAATATGGATTCAATATTTGCGTAATCATGATCTAATAGCCAACGCCTAAGATATTTTTCACAAAGTGCACGTTTTGATTTGAACTCCCATTTTCGTAAAAGGCTTCAACAATCTTTACGCGACGCTGAATCGTGTACCTCTCCATGGTTGAATTTGTCAAACACTGAAACCGAAATGAAGTATTACAGAGAAAGCCGACTGCACAACATCGATATTTTTACTTTCCAGAAAAAGTTAAAGTTCTCTGTGATCGAGGGAGCTTATTAAATAGGCGGCAAGATGAAACGAAATAAGAATTACGAAATGAGGTAGGACATTCGATATATAGAATCATATTCCTAACTGTCAAAGCACTCAAACTCGTCGATGGACTAGGAGGCAATCAGCTGTGAAGTCTCTGTAATACTTCATTTCTGGTGGGAACACACTATAAGTCATTTCTCAGTTTCTGATTGCTATTGGAGTTAAATAGGTGTCTGTGTTTCTCTGAGTGTCGTAGTTGCCCTGTTCATATCTAGAAAAATGGTTGACAGTCGTTGAGGGCGTATGAATTCAAAATTGAGCGTTTCATGCGACTAAACTGCATATCGGTTAATGGTGAACAGACTGAAGTAAAATACTTCCGTTGGAGGAACAAGGAATATTCGATTTTCGTCGTCGAGTTAGAATCGAAGTAGTTTTAGGCAAACTATGTCGTTTATAAAAGGATTGTGAAGGATTGTGTAGTTTACAGGACGTTGCTGGTTGATTTGAGTCTCTCTCTGAAAATCACACGACTCCCCGTCTTCAAAGGATTCTATGATTGCATTGATGCCAACGTTTAAGAACATATATTCAAACTCTGTGGCCAGTGGGAGCAAGGGGATTTAACTTAGATACTTCTGACAATTTTAGTCGACTAAAGATAGATTACAGTCAAACTGGCTGAACAGGGAAATAATAATTTGAAATAAATGAATGACATCTAGCCCCCGCAGAAGTCGATACTCGTTTCCAGATCTCTTTCGAATTAATGAACATGGATTAGAATTCTCAAAAATGGCCACTTATTTGCAGTGGTTCTCTGGTTTAATGAGTGGATGAAGTCAGTTCATCTGTTTGCACTATTTTGGATTGAATTGAAGATAGTTTGACATGGTTTTTTTTTTTAGAGGACATCTTATATCCAATCGGTCAATCTAGGACTTGTCAGCACAATCTAGGATTATATGCACATGTAGTAGATTTAAATAAATATTATTGTGAAGAGCGAGCAAGTTTGGCAGCACCGGTCGACTCGATATTAACCCGGCCTGTCAAGCTTGTTCTCGTTGTCGTTCTTCTTTGTCAAGCTGTCAACGTGAAAACACGCGGTTAAGGGATTTTTCATCGAGAGATCGAAATAAAGTATTAAAACCTGACACAGATTAAGCGTAACGTTTAACTTACACAATAAACTAGTCTAAAGTAAACCGCAGACATACTTTTTTCCCAAACACAAAGTTAAGTAGGGAGCCAACGTGAATGCCCGACGAACCACAAAAATGTATTCTCGCTCGAGGGAGGAGGACGACGACGACGACAACCAAGACGACATCACAAATCGAACTCAAGTGCCATCACAATCGAAATATCAATAACCCAAAAGATTTAACACAAGGATGTGCTCCTACATCCTTCTGTCTCGTCAGCGAAAATTTATTTGATACATCAGCAGAAGATGACAAGGAGCACAGAAAAAGAAAAACCAAATGTAGTCGTCTACCATTGGCTTTGTCGCCTCCATCCCTCCATCCTATGCATCATTTTACACCGTCACACTCAAGAACCACTTGTGCGAGCACCAGCAGTCCTTGCCTGTGCCTGCTTCCCACCGCAAGGGGATTCTTCGATCGAAGAACCAGATAATTACTGTACAAGTCGATTACATGTGTTAAAGTGTTAGAGACACTCAATATCTGGATGGAGACGGTGGAACGGTGGAACGGGCTCGACTCGCAGGGAGATGGAGACTCTCGGGTGTCCACTGTTCAGTGTCCCGAAAGTCATTCATCATCAATATTCATTCCTCGCTCCAGACGCTGCGAGTGTACCAACTTTCGCCCCAACCGCCCGACGAGGCAAAAAACAACCAAACAAGTCTTGAAGTTGCCAGCAGCCGAGGGGAACGGGTGCCCGGGTGGAGCGGGCGCCCGAGGGGTCTGTCCAGTAGGCACACAAGAGTCTTTTGTGCGATTTTGATCGTGTCTTCTAATTTATATCCGAATCAGAGGAAATCTTCGCAAGAAAAAAAAAAAAACACCGGCGAAGACGAAAAAGAAGGATATTCGCAAATTAAGATGTTTTATATCGCCCTCGCTCCGTTCGTTGGTATGTGTGTGTGTGTGTACCGTGGCCAATGAAACATTCGCCGGCGTGCAACTTAATGAGAGAGGCATCCCATTCCCACGGCTGCACCCATCTGGTCAGTCATAAGGACGACCCCAGGTTGAGAGGTGACGGCAGATGGATGGAAAACTGTTCGACCATACACACACCAAAATTGCCGGGGCGCCCAGGCTGGCAACTTTTTCGAAATCCTTTTCATTGTTGCTGCTCTCTTCAGTGTTCTGCCTCTCTGATTATATTCCACTGAGCGGCGTGTGGAGATGGTGTGTGGAGCAAAGCAAGTCCTTAAGGAGCTGTGCTGTTCTTTGAAGGTTGCTACGAATCGTAGTCATCGCAGTCTTCCTCGTTTTCTTCTCGGATCGCATTCCCTCTGTATTTTGCTACCCTCGTCCTAGGCCATCAGCCATCACCATCGCGGCGCTCGCATTCGTCCTGGGGCTTTTTATTTGAATTTAATTGAATAATTGTTTATCATGCCGAACACGTTTCACTGAATTGCGAGTATTTTTTCTCCCATCGTTTTCAGGATTTCACCGCTGCTCGCTCTCTGTGAAGCCGTCTTCGCCTCGTGGAACGCGCGTCCTTTTTTTGTTGGTTTATTTGTATCCTCTTCTCCCTGAGTGAATGTGTCTGACGAGAAGCTTTCAGGCGATGTCCTACTAAGTGAATGGCTGTTTATTTGTTTATGAGTTCTGTTGTGTCTGTGAGTGTCTGACTGTGTGTATCTCCCTCCCCGCCATTGGCGGCTGACGTGCAGGGTCGTGGAGTCGAGGATTTTTAATGACGGAAGCCCGTGCTTATTTTTAGTGGCATTCTATCGTGCCAACAACGAGAATCCAAATCGACGGAAAAGGAGAACGCAAAGTAACACAATGAACCTCAAACGGAAAGGTACACACTACACACACACACACACACAAAATAGCAGCGACCCTAATTAGCCCCCCCTCCGCGCACCGTCGAAGGCATGAATTGAATTCCACTCGAGAGGATGTGCACGGTGGACCTTGGTTTTTGTTCGAAACTTTTGAAACAACAAAGATTCCGGGAGCGGTGGCATTTTTCTTTTGCGAAGATTTCCTCGCAATGAGATGAGAAGGGGGGGACATGACGGCATACATCTGATGACTGACCACGAGTGCGTCATCTCGAGGTCGTTTCGTTCGAATTTGTCACGCCTCGGGAGTGACAGCAGTAAAAACGGAACGGATTTAGTGTGGCTAACAGTCACTGGCGTCTGGAAAATTATGGAAAATCCATTTGCTTTGTGGTTCTGAAACTGAAGGAAAGTCGTAGGCGGTGGAGTGGACCGTGAGGGCAATTGAGAGCGCCTGACGATCAGTAAAGGTTTTGTCACACATTACTTCTATGGTCACAGCTAGAAGGTGCATCTCAGATTTTTTTTTATTTCGAAGAAGGAAACTGACAATCGGCATGATAGACATCAGTAAAGAAACGATGACCACTGATAGAGTGCCTGCTCCTGGTAAGCGGGGTCCCGGTTCGAATCCCAGTGAAAGCAAAGTTTATACGCTTTTATTTAGTTTAAATCTGATCCAGTCACCATTTGCCGTTGGGATCAAATTAACGGCGCTATCAATGGAGTAGTCAATCAGTGGTAGTAGTCTCACTAGGGCTATCACAATGGACCAGTATGGTCTAAGTGTAGCAGACCTCCTACCTAACCTGACTTAAACTGAAAATCGTGATGATCGACATCAGTAAAGAACACTTGTTGTCGCTGTGCAACATATTTCCAGTGACAACCATAAAAGCGTTATGGAGGAGGAGAAGACTCAGTTAACAGAGGGTGTGTTCAAACTGTATTCAAGCACAAATTTCCTCCAAGCTCAGAGTGCTGCATCAATGATTTGAGCATAAGATAGTTAAACTGGCTGGTAGTTTGATGAAAAAGTCACTGTGCCACTTTTCAGGATACTTTCCGATACATAGACGCATTCCACTTACTCAGAACGAAAGGGTTCGATTGCATCTTCTTGCCTGGCCCTACAGTCAGAAATAGATTCGGGTTTGACTTCTACACCAGCCAGTCGTGTCGCAAGTCCCATTGATCAATGTCGAAATGACATTTACTTTTGATTCGAATTCGAAACTTTTTTTAGTATAGGAATTCAAATAATTGCTCCCTACATCTGTGGAGACATAGGCTATCATACGAGATCTCAAAGATACAATATTGACCGTGTTCAAATAAGAAACAAAAAAAAAAACCGACTGTAATGTCAAGATGGTGCTCAGATTGCACATAGGATTATAATGACTGGCTAGGCACAGACACAAAAAATATCAAACACTTAGCTTTGAACAGTGATTGAAAGAATTGTGGTCAAAATGAAAATAATTAAGAAATTAATTTTGCCTGGTACACTTAATAGTGGGAGCTGTACGACAAAAATTGTCGTTCGAAATCGTCATAGCACTGAAGGTCCCCATGCGACTCGTGAGAAATCAATAACAATAAATCCACCACCACGAGTCCTGGTCCTCTAAGGGCTAAAGCGCCACAGATAATATATATTTCCCCTATTATCTTAGACGAAGGGACAAATTTTCGCCTCGTATTTTTCTGTCACTTCACACTATTCTTGAATTCAAGTTAGGTGACAAAAAGCCATGGAAATTCTCACTCAAAAAAAAAAATTCAAATTAGTTGGCATCACATGCTGCAGATTGTCTTGAAGTAGGAACAATTTCCACTCAATGGCTGCATTTGCTAATTTTTGTAATTTTAGGTAACATTTGGTAGAGAACTCGGACCTACTGGTGCGTATTGCCAAACAGCTAACAAATTTGACTACTATACCAAATGGGGTATTCGTATCAATCCTGGGAAATCGGTACACATGTGCTTTAGGAGACCATCCTGAGGTGGATGCAGGTCAGCAGCCAAATTTCGGAGCATGAAGAAAGTGCTCCCTAACAGCTACAGAAATATCAACAAACGGGAAGGTCAAGTGTCTTGGCGTTAACTTCGCAGAAAGATTGAAGTTCAACAGCCATTCGAAACTGACCCTTAGGAAGGCTGACCTAGGTTCCATCGCATCTATACCTTGACGCGCAAATAAAATGGATTAAGCTAGAGCACTTAAACGGCCCATCTTAACGTACGACTTCCCAATATGATATACCATCTCTAAGACTAGCGTGAAGAAGCTCGCAATATTCGAAAGGAAAATACTGCACACATGTTTCGATAGGGGCCGTCAAAGACACCACAGCAACAAGAAGCTTTACGACCAAGCACGCATCATCCCCCTACAACAGTACATGGTGACTGTTGTCTGTCCAGAAAGCAGCTACTAGACATCAACAATCATCCTAATGAGAAAATCAGAAACTTAAGAAACACAATCCCCGGACAACGCTACCACAACGCGCTAAATTTGCTAAACGGGCAGAACTTTCCAACGACGTCGAACAATGAGCTGCATGGATTCTGCCAGAGCAGCGACAGCAATCACCATCGAAGCTAAGGCGGCTATCACACCATCACCCCCTCCCAAAAGGACCGCCATGTACATACGGATTTGAACAACCCGATGTAAGCACAATACATTGTAGGACATACAAAATAAACAATAAACCGACAATAATACTAAATGTAAAATTAAGCAATGTACATCAGTTGGGCCCCTATTATTAAGCCAACACCCTAACCTTTAGTTTGTAAGCCTAGTTGTAACAGTAATTTTTTTCTGTTCAATGAAAATGATTAACTCGTTAAGTTATCCAATAAAATTATTATATTTTATCTATTATATAACTCAAATGTTTTTTTCATTGTAATTAAAACACTAAATGTGAGCACGTTAATTGATCTTGATCACCCACAAGAACGAATACACACAATCGTCGTGAGGGGGACAAATGCCAAATTGAGTAACTAAGGAAAAATAAATTAAAAGTGCCACATATTTTTGAGTGACGCAACTAAGACAATAAGGGGGATTATTATAATTATAAAACCACTTAAGATTGAAGACATACTAAAAATCTATTATGGAGACACTGCTGCTTCAAACTGAATTACGTACGCAGCACGAGCAAAAAACAAGCTGCGCACCCAGGACATCCAAATGTCGTCACAACGGAAACAATGCTCAAAAATATGACAATATTGTGTTGGACGATCATCGGTCAGTGTTCATGAGATACCTCCCATTGTAGCAATTTCAAATGATACCGTCATTCGAAACCAGCACTGTCACTGGAACATGAACAAATTATCGGTAAAATGGATGCCACCCACAGAGGACTAATGAGGGATTAGGGTGAAGATTTCTAAGCGCGATTAAGAACTCTTCATGAGTAATTCAAGTTCACAGATATTTGTAGCAGTTGATGCAAACACAACTTCACACCAGAGAGTACTAACTGCTGGCGAATGGGCTCCAAAAAAGATAAAAATGGCACAACAAATGCCTGTTTTGCTAAGCTTTATACTTTTTAGAAGGAGTAAATAAGCAGGAATATTCACCCGTATCCTGGGACCCGTTAAGGGAATTATTCATCAAAAAAAAATATTTCGACATCGTTTTTTCAAATATTAGCTTAAGCAGATATCCAAATAAAAGAACGTGTGTTGCGTCGAACGGTTAAATCAAGAAGAAAGATGTAATTCAAAACGATTGAGAATAACACATATGATTTTTGAATACTTTACCAGTAAAATTGATGAATTAATAGTTCCTGTCTACAAAAGTGAACATTCCCCGTGTCGGTAAAGTGAATGAGTTCCACTATATCATGGGAAAGCTTCGAATCGCATTTTTTTTCGAAGAAAATGACGTTTCTCATCCGCATCGAAATAGTTGCGGATTTCATATGATCTGGTTGCATTTTCTTCAAACAAAAATGAAAGTTTCGTGTATGTTCCAAAAAACTCTCATCAGAGTTACAGTATATATGTAGCTAATCAAAAGCTTAAAGTGAAGCAGAGACTCACTGGCGATGGAGTAAAGCGTAGAATTGTGTGACTTTTTGTTTTTTTCTTTTCTGATAGGTACTTACCACAAAATGAATTAGAGTGATTTAGGAACTGTGGTACTTATGTGGTACATATTATCATGGTGTACCTACATACTAGTTTTTTAAACCTACATACTTGTTTTAACTAAATTAAATACAATTACAACTTCATTTTAATATTTTTTATTTCCTAACAAATATTTAAAGAGACCTCACAATTGCATTGAGAATTACAACTGCTTGTCGATAAGGAGAATTCCTGTCGATAAGGCAGTAGAAAGCGAAACAAATAGGTGAAGTGGAACTCAATTTCGACAGATTCCACGACAGGAGTGATTGTGTATCAAAAATGTATAGCGCCGAACTACGTTAAACAATTTGAGAAAAAAAAAACAATTACATTGAGATCTATCTAAGTCAAAACTCTCTCTAACTCGAACAGAGTATGGTATACCGTGACATCTCGACTTAGGGAGAGTCCACAGTATTTCAATTCAATTTCACTGCCTTATGGTTTCAGTTTGTCTCGTGTCATGTTGCTTTTATGAACGCAATTGCCGAGGGCCAACTGCTGTCATGCATAGTCACTGCTTTTATATTTATGAAGGCAAAGCAGGATCGCCACAGTGTGACGTTTATGAACTCGGCCAAAACATGGACGGTGATAGTCCTCTTCAGCGCAGGACCAAAAACCATATCAAAAACAGAGATTGAGAAGCCCCTTGGGATACTCCACGGGCGATCGACCCTGTTCTTCGGTTTGATGGCGATTGGAGGAGTAGATTCAATTGGATGAAGGACAAATTTGGAGGTAATAAGTATAACAACCGTGGGACAACCCGCACCCAGTTGGAGAAGGACCTTAACCAACTCGCCGTGCGACACTGAAGGCAGCTAGCCAGAGACCGTGCTAGTTGAAGAGACTTGTTGGTTGAGGCCCAGGTCCACCCCGGACTGTAGCGCCAAATAAAGAAGAAGAGGAAATATAACAATACCAAATTGAACATCAACCACTTAACTTCAGCTCGATGATACCTCCACTACGAGCCAGAGTGACAACGCAAGAGGACTCTTGCCTCCACCAACTTGTCGAGCGCAACTAGATGCAGCTTACAAGATATTGGTTGAACTGGAGAAGCTGGAAGATTGACGCTGAGGGAACCTAAATGAGAAACGACAAAGCGTATTAATCCCGGTGCCTGCATTTATATGTATTCGCTTAATAGCGCTTGTATAACAAAAAATAGCACGTTAAGCATGAAACTTTGGTCCACGAGCACCCTTTATCAGCTGCTGCGAACGAGAAGTAGCTTCAGATCCTTCTCCATTCGCGAGGTTCCTCTAGACTCCGTTTCAGTAGCCACATGCTCCGCTATCCCTCCGGATTGAATGCGAAAGGAATCAATACCTAAAAGGACAGTCCACATTTTAAACTAAACAGAAACAGTATAACACCTCAGAAAAAAAGGAAAGGAACCTTGGCAGGACAAACAAACGTCTCTCCATTTCCCAACATTGTCAACCGCCACGATTGAATTAGAAAATGTTAACGAGTCTTGACCCCAAACATTTACCCACTCAATTAGTCAAGGGGATACGTCGGGCTTCTCACGCTCGACTACCCCTGAATCAGCAGCCGAAGTCCAGCAGTCACCTCAACCCCAATCAAATTCAAAACGAAACAAAACGACATCGTCAACCCCTTTGTGTCTTCCAAAGGAGAACACAAAAACAAAAAACGAAGAAGAATCTGTACAAAAGCAAAAATCGCCAATAGAGTGGATTACTCTAGGCGAATGGCCATCTCTTGGGCAGAATAACTAACACCAGACAAGTATTGAGCGCTCGTTATCGAACGCAACAAATACACGAGAACCCCCTCGTGATGGGTATCGCCAGCCATGTACCACGGGCGCTCGCCTGTTTTGCCCCCCTCCGGTGCATTGGATCGGAATCCATGCACCTGCAGGATGCACGGCCCTCCACCCGACGACGACGATGATGATGCATGGGGTTGCATTGCTTTGTAATTATGAGGACAGAATGACATAAACACACAAACACACACACACAGTCGGGCAAACAAAGCACTTACCACTCCCAAGAGGTACATTCGTCTTTTTTTGCTGTCCCGCTGCTTCAAGTTTATTCTGGACATCATCCAGGCTCCCAGCAGAGGCGCCTGATCCAGCTCCGTTCCCAGAACCACTGCCACTGCCCCCACCGCCGGCTGCTGCTGCTGCCGATGCGACCCCAACGTGGAGTCCATTTCGAGGGGTCCGGGTGTAGCTATTGCCGGTGTTATTGGCTTTGTTATGACCGTTGTTGTTGGCAAGATGCTGGATGAAGCCTAAGCGGGCATTTGTGGACTTGGTCCTAGTGGGAATAGCTGCTACTGATGAACTCTGCTTCACCAGGCCCGTTTGCGTCGACTGCGGAGTGGTGGTGACTCTGGAAAAGGCCAAAGACGACGGCAGCGACGACGACAGCGACAACGACGACGAGGACGATGATGTGGCTAATGGCGGCGTGGATGTGGCAGTGTTCACATTGCCAGCGCTTGTCACATCGCTATTGCTGCCGTTGCTGGAGGTTGTGGTCGAGCTGCTGTTGTTGTTGTTGTTAGCACTCGAGTTCCTGATCACCAGGATTGACTGTGACTTCTCTAAGCGCTTCAGAGTTTGCAGGATGAAGGGTCCTTTGGCGTTCGCCCCCGATAGGGTGGCCGTTGTAAGTCGATTGCCATCGGCGGCGGTGTACGTCCGATTGGGCTGCTTCTGAATGAGGTACGAACGCTCCCCGATGTTGGCCTTCTTCAGCGACGCCGACTGCAGCAGCACCGATTCCAGTTGATTCGCATTGATTGGAGTCTGCAGGAGGATTGTGTTGCCGCCGGCGCTCGATCCAGAGCCGACGTTCGCCTTTCGCGGCGTGTGCAGGATAAGGGGCTTGTCCTCTTCGTTGATGAAACTTATCACATCGTGCTTGTTTTGAATGATTATTTGGCCATTCTCGTTGCGTGATCCTCGCAAAAGAATGATGTTGTTGGTGCCACTGGTCGGCTGCTGTTGCTGCTGCGACTGACCAGTGTCGTAGATCGATTGCGTGGCGTTGTTGTTGTGTTGAACAATCGCTTTTTGCAGAGACGGACCGTCGTCGTTCTGACTGTCCATGGAGATACTTGTGGATTTGGGCATTTCAGTTGAACTGTGAGTGAGCGTGGATACAGTTTTTCCATTTTCATCACAATTTGATTCTGAAAAAAAAGAAAGGTTTTTAAAGACGTGATTTTTTTTAAAAATTGGACATGTGTTCTGTTCTTCAGTCAAATTGATGCAAGTCCCTGTTTTGAGGTTATTTGCGATTTCGTTTAGAGATTGTTCACGAGCTATCTTAAAAAGTACAGCGATGCAATTATTGTTCCATTATTTTTCTTATCCAACTTTTTTAAAGCAATTTTACAGCCGGTACCTGGTGGGAACTGGAACATCTCGGTTTCCGAGCAAATGAATAAGCGGACAGTGTTGCGAAGAGGACTCCAAAGTGAGGGAATTTTAAATGCTATCACTGCACACAGACATCGTTGGCCAAGTCTGGATACCAAAACAACGTCTAGTCTCCCTAGGGCCGACGATGGTGACCAAGAACAAGTCGTCACCAGTGGTCGTTATTGATCGCAAGGATGTACACATGCTAGTAGAAATCGTTACCAAGCACTGTGCGATTGACAGACACGCTTAATGTCACGGTGCACGGTCGATAAAGTGAATGGGATTGGCTCAATGGACGGAGATTCGCTTCAGGGCTACACATTTTAAAATAACAAAATTCTCCACTCCTCAGTTAAGAGTTTGATTCAATACTTGGGTGTCGTCTAGCACAAGTCACTGCTTCTAAAGCTAGTTCTAGTGCAATGGATTGACTTCTGGGCTCCGTGGAAGTGAGGTTTGAAACATCCGAGGAATTAGCCATATATGCCTCGTTTAGGTCCGTGATCTTTTTTCGAATAATATGGTTTTAAAAGGCTTGACAACGTTATCTAAAGCCATAGGTTAGGTTAGCTTTCACATGGTGACTCCATCATCTAAAGAGGCTCGGTGGGTCCACTCCGAAATCTCTCCAAAAAGACTCATTTTACAGACAACAAGTGTTCTTGTAGTCCGAAAACGTGCCTTCGGTAACACGTGAGGTCTCAAACCACAGGTTCACATGTACACCATGATAGTTAGACTCACCATAACCTATGGTAGGGTGGAAAGCAGTAGAGAAGATATATATTCTCGCACAGGTAACCAAAATCCAATGATCGACCTGCCTAGGCATAGCTGGCTGACTCAGAACACCACCAACGGCAGCACTCTTGCTCCCTCCTCTCGACTTATTCTGACTTATATAAAGTGCAGCCTTTTCGTCGCTGAGGCGGGATTTTGTAAGAGGACAGACCTCCTTCTAGCCCTTACCCCGGAGAAGTTCTTCTATCAATGGTTTCCAACCCGCGAACAAGTGGTACGGGGGCAGGGAGCAGTAACCCTTGCAGCTCTGAGGCTGTGGCCTCTTTGAAAAAGCCCTGGTACTAAGGGACGACTGCAGTGTTCTTCAAGCCAAAGTGGCTGCCATACATTAGGCGGCGCTAGCGCTGAAAGACCAAAACGTTACCGGCGAATCGTGGAAATAAACGCCATGGTAGTTGATATTCTGACATCGAAGCTGGTTAGGCTATGAAGACGGACCATCAACGAGATATCCCTTTTGAATTCGGTGACCCTCTTCCGGGTAACGGGGCACACTGGAATCCACGGTACTTAATGAAAAGGCGAAGAAATGCTCGAAGCTGGGAGAATCTCTAGCAATCCCGTATGCGTACAAGCGGCTCAGATCCATACAAAAAAAAAACAAGAAATCGAATCCCTGGACAGAGCTAGTACTCGCTGGCTTGGCCTGATTATTGGAGCCGAAACGAGGAAAAGAAGACGAAGATTTGGAGAAATCAGGCGGCGTTGAATTGAAAAAACCTCCTAAGATTCACCCATGAATCTGGCTGGTTTTAGGACTGTTTAACACTCCCTAGAATGGGCACAATAGACCCCACGCGGGAGGGCTAAGTGATCCGCTGCTATTATCACTGGGCACTGGGACACTCGTTTATCTATCTACCGAACTCCTTCTTCCTCTTACATAATTCTTATTGTACTTGTAGAGAATTACAATACATAGAAACACCACAAGATCTTGTGAGTTTTAAGAAAGACGTGACCCCCTAATGGGGGTATATAAAGTTTGGACAAAAATTGGTTCCTTGACTGTCCAGAGCATCGCTACTTTTGAATAAGGGAGAAACTCATACGCCCTTCCTTGTCCAGTGGTGAAAAGTAAAAATAAATGTTTAAAAAAGTTACGTATACGCCCCAGTGACGTTTGCTTTTCATGTCTCAAATCAATACTTATTCAATAACTTTTCCATATACAGTAGACTCTCGATAACGTGAACACCGGATAACGTTAACAGATTCTTTTCTTGCTTGTCATCTCTTAAACGTGAACAAATCATGAACACTCTAAAACGTGAACATCATGTGCACTTGCTTCAGGTTAACAGTAAACTGCTTGAGCAAGATGTATTTTAGCTTGAAATTTCTTAATTTTGGTACAATACTTAGGGAAAAGCAGTGTGAATGCTTTTGGAGGCGAAGAATTGCCTGATTTTGTCCATTAAATGTCGCATCGGTAATGCTCGTGTTCAATATTTGTATGCCATAGTGGATCGACGTGGCGTAGTGGTTTAGTCTCTCGACTCCTAAGCAGCTGAACATCGCTGACTGGGTTCGATTCCCCACCTCTGACAATGAGCTAGATAAAGCTTCTCAAAATTGGTCGTTCGAAGTCGCCATTTAACTGCAGATCACTCGCGAAAGAACAACACGACTGGTTGCGATCTAGGCCCTGGCCCTCTACGGGTCGAAGCGCCGCCCACATTTTATAATTATTTTTATTTTATGCCATAACCTTTTACTTTATATGTTCCTATGCTTACGAATTTCTTCGAAAGTGAATGAAGACTGCCCACCGAAATGATCCTGTGAAGTATAGGGTCAGTTTTGACACAGCCTGGGAGATCTGTAATCAGGAAGACCGAGCCTAGTGTGAAAGCCGTGTTAGCTATTTTTAACTCAGTATTTGTTCCAACACCCACCTATGGTCACGAAATTTGGGTAATGACCGAAAGAACAAGATCGCGAATACAAGCTGCTGAGATGAGATTTCTTCGTGCTGTTGTGGGAATTCCTCGCCGGGATAGGGTGAGAAACCCGATAGTACGCGAGGAACTCAACGTTGAGCAGCTGCTTCTCCGAACGGACAGAGCTATGCGTCGTTGGTTTGGTCACGTAGCATGTATATCCCCACCATCATGTCAGATGAATTAAATAAAAACAAAGAAGGTGATTATGATGTTCCTATTCAATTACATTTTGTTTTAAATTAAATAAAAAATAAAAGAAATTGCATAGGAACATCATCATCATCTTCTTTGTGTTTATTTAATTTAAAACAAAAAGTAATTGAATAGGAAAATAATCATCATCTTCTGACCCGCATGAATTAAATATACCGTTGTGTAATAGAAAAAACGAGAAAGAGTTATTTTTACCTCAACGTTTCAAGTTCGTTAAGCAGGGTGACCAGATAAAAATAATAATAAGGGGTGGCGCGACAGTCCGAGTTGGACCGGGGCCTAGGTTCTAAGCAACCACTGCGTGTTGTGTGTGCTATTATTCTTTCACTAGTGAAAGGGACCTACAGTTTAATGCCGACTCCGAACGGCGAAGTTGAGAAGCTGTTTCTAGACAGGACTAATCTTTGAGCATTGTCAGTGACTCGAAAGATGTGGAGCCGTGAATTATTAAAGGTGGTTAATTCGGGTATCGAACCTCGGACCCTTTGCGTAAGGGTCGACGCACTTACCCACTACGCCACGGCAACCCACAGGGTGACCAGATAATAACGATAAGAAAAGAAATTTAAATAAAAGAACAGCGGTGCGAAATTTACGGTTCATTCTGGCTTTTTTAGGAACTACCAACTAAATCAAATTATGTATGAAATATCTCAACTTTCAAATAGAATTGGAGAGCTAACACAGGCAGTCCGTCACGTTTGTCGAAGAGATAGTTGACAGGTCGAAGTCCACCCGATTTATATTTCAAGCTATTTTCAGAGAGACCAGACGACATCGACATCGTCGCGTGTTCTCAACGTGCTGTAGTGGAAGCATTTACGGCAATTGAAAAAGAGGCGAAGCGAGGTGGTCTTAAGATCAACGAGGATAAAACTAAGTATATGCTGTCGACCAAAAAGCGATCCGTCACACACCACCTAGGAAAAAATATCACAATCGACAGTTACAATTTCGAGGTAGTAAAGGAGTTTGTCTACCTCGGGGAAAATGTTAACTCCACGAATGACATCTCTGTGGAGATCCAACGTAGAACCGCCCTTGGCAATGGGTGTTACTTTGGTTTGTCAAAACAACTGGCGTCAAAAGTCCTGACAAGAAGGACCAAAAATCATGCTCCACAAACCCCTTATTTTCCCAGTCCTGGTATATGGAGCCGAAATCTGGACGATAAGAAAAACTGCGGAGTTGATTCTTGGTATCTTCGAAAGAAAAATTCTACGTCGGACCATATACCGTCTGCGAGGAATGCGAATGGAGGCGAACTTTACGAGCTGTACTAGGATGTCGTTGTAGTCCGAAAGACGAAAATCCGTCGACTGCACTGGCTTGGCCACATGGAGCGCATGGACAACAACGCTGCAGCTAAGAGCGTTTTCGAATCTGAGCCTACTGGTTCGAGAAGGAGAGGAAGACCGAATCTCCGGTATAAAGACCAAGTAATCGCGGATGCAAGACAGCTTGGTCTTGTTGACTGGAAGCAGCGTGCCCAGGACCGTGAAGAATGGAAAGTATCTATCGCTCAGGCTCGGATCCTGCATGGATCGCCAGCCTGATAAGTAAGTATGTACGATTTTCAGAGCAGATGAATGTATTTGTACTTACGATTAGGATTTCCTAGAGCATTTTCAATCTAAACAGAACCTCTACAATTTCGGTCTTTCCGAATGTCCGTCATGCTTGTCATATTGTTTTTTTTTTTTTTTATAATTTGCGCGTGCTCAAGGGATTGCTAATACCCTTATGTGTCCGGGGTCAAGACACAGCACGGGCCGAAGGTATAGAAGGAGAAAGGGAGAGGAGGTACCTCTGCACATTGGTCTTAAATATCTGCGGGTTTTAGTCTGTGGGAAATATTAGAAAGTAGACTTAAGGGTATTCTGATGGGCATTCCTGGCGAGACGAGTATTGCGGGTGAATTCATGGAGAGGAGGAATGCAGTTGGCTAGCTCACTTGAGCATCGTTTGTTGAAATAACGATAAAACACGGACAAAGAAGAGACGGTACGTCGATGTTCGAGCGAGTCTAATGACTCTGCGATATTGTTGTCTCCTATAAGTTTTATCGCTCGCTTTTGGATTCTATCAAGTAGGTGCAGTGTGGTCTTGGGGGCACCAGACCAGATATGAGCGTTATACTCAAGCTTGGGGCGGATGTACGCTTTATAAATTAAAGCCAAACCAGAAGGGGTTGAATATTTCTTGCATCGATTAAGAAAACCTAAACATTTCGCAGCATTTTTGGCGACCTCAAATATGTGATCGCTCCAACTAAGTGTTGTGTTGATACACATACAAAGAATGGAAAGTTTTCCGGTTTCATCGACACAAGCGCCATTCATGGATAATGGCTGATTATCAAGGGTTCGCTTGAGTGACAGCAGACAGCATTGAGTTTTTGAAGCATTGAATTCCACTCTATTGTTTTTTCCCCAGTTAATTATGCTGTCAAGATCGGCTTAACATACGCTGCCGTTCCAATTCTACGGCCGAAGGGCGGGGTCGGTGGTCTTGGAACGAATATGAAAAGCTAAGGGTGCTGTCATCAGCGAAGGAATGGATTGGATTAGAAGTAGCAGACAAGAGATCATTTATAAAAATGAGAAAGAGTGTCGGAGACAGAACTGAGCCTTGGGGAACACCAGCATTAATTTGGTGGATATCAGACTTGAACCCATCCAAAACAACTTGAATTGAACGGTTCGAAAGGTAAATTCTAATCCATAGAAGAAGAGATTCATCGATACCATAGGCACGCATTTTCGACAAGAGAGCTTGATGCCAAACTCTGTCAAATGCTTTAGAAATATCAAGCGCAACGATCTTGCTTTCGCCTGCATTGTGCAAAGATTGGTTCCACTTTTCGGTGAGATAAGCTATCAGATCACCAGTGGACCTGTCGCTGCGGAAACCATATTGTCTGTCATTAAGAAGCTTCCGCGATTCAAGATATTTCATAAGCTGACGATTTATCAGCGTTTCCATGACCTTAGAAAGAAGGGACGCAAGTGCTATGGGTCGGTACGAGGTGGGTGACGAAGATAGGGGACTGGCTGGACTAATGCTGTTTTCCATCTGTTCGGAAAGAGACCTAAAGAGTAGGATAGATGAAAAAGCTTACGCAGTGGTTTTGACAGCACAGAAGAACACCTGTCCAGAAGTATAGGGGGAATACCATCCGGGCCAGCGGATTTGTGCACGTCGAGATCTTTCAGTACTCTGGCAACTGTACGAGTGCGGAAGTGGATTTGTCCCATGGTGGAATCAACGCTCTCAAGTACAGGTGGAAACAAATTGGAATCTGGCAGTGTTGAGCTAGCTGCAAAATGAGCCGCAAGCAGATTAGCTTTGTCTAAAGAGCTGACAGCTGGAATGTCATTGTAAATGAGCGTGGGAATTGAAGACGAGGCGGAATTCTTTACGTTTTTTACAAATGACCAAAAGTTTTTGCTACCCTTGGGACATTGTAGCACTTTTTGCCTCAACTTTTGCTCATAAGAGAATTTCACACGTCTTATAGTTGCATTGCTCTCATTTCTGGCCCGTTTAAACTTCTTCCGGTTTTCCTCAGTAGGGTTGGCTTTGTATGTCCGGAAATTCAACTCTCTCATCCTAATAGCCTCTTTACAGCTCGAGTCATACCATGCGTTTGCTTTGGGCTTGATACTCTTCACTTTCTTCACTCTTCACTCACTCACCAGCAGAAGAATATTTGTGATCATATCAGCAGGGGCATCCACGTCACTATCGAGGAAGCAAAGTGACCAGTTAAAATTCCTAAAAAAGTTGTTAAGTTTGTTCCAATCGGCTTTCTCGTACAGCCAAACTGTTCTTTTAGGAATTTGTTCTCTAACTATGTGTGGTGATAATGATAATTTTGCTGATACGACACAATGGTGCGACGAGCCTAGAGGCGACAGTATGTCAACAGAATATTTATCAGGATGAGAGGTGAGAAACAGGTCCAGGGTGTTGGCGGAATGATCTGCAATGTCAGGTATTCGTGTGGGCTCATTTACTAGCTGGGTCAGATTGTTTACCTCAGCAAAGATTTCGACGTAGCTTCCTTCGGGTGTTGTCTGGCCTGAATGCCGAAGCCAATTAGAATTGTGTACATTGAAATCGCCCGCAATGGCAATTTCAGTGCGAGGATACAGGGATACAATTCTTGAGATGGAATCGGATAGCGCATCAAATTCGTATTGTGTCAGTCAACAAAGTGTCCATAAGTTGTTTAGCTTTGTTTTGCGACACTCCGCAAACAAACTCCCTGCGAATGCAGTCCTGTAAAGAACTGACATCAATTGCCAAGCCTATGACGGATGACTTTAAAGAGAGAATCCCCAGCATTTGGTGTAGATTTAAACACATCACAGTTACCACCGTTCCACAACCATCGGAATTCAATCCCCCCACCCACCACAGGGTCCAAATGGTATTAACATTTTTCATAACCCTAATGTGTGGCTTCATCCGCGAGAGGGAATTTTTTATTTTTTTTGTGCATAAAAACAATTTTTTTGCAACCCCTTTTGCCACTGGCCGAGGGATACCATGCCACCTTGTGTGGAGTCCACTTTATTAACAGAAAAAAGTGAATTAAATTAAATATGACCAGTGGAACAAGGCAAGCAGTCCGCAAATCATCCTCTCGGGGTTTTACTTTTTTTATTTATTTCTTTTTTTTTTAATTTAATAAAATGCCCAGCACGTGAAATGGGCCACTGTTCGTCGAGTGGCGCCTCCCTTAACTGGTCCACCCGCCAGGGTCCCACGTCCGTCCATCGTAAGGTGATCTTAATGGCTTTCCCCACCCATCCTTAGGGCGAAGAACTTGCTGACATTGGAAGTTACCCCCTGTGGGCCGTGTCAATCCAAATCCATTATGAAACCACCGACCGCCACCACCAGCACCGGTCTGACCTGAACCACAAACGTTATGAAGAACCCCGAGCCCCGAGCACAGAGCCCATATACAAAACATGTTTCAATGTTTCGATGTGTCCAATAATAACAATATAGGCCGTCACCAGTCGTCTCAGCAGCGGCACCCGTCCGCCGTTCGCCGTCTTGCCCGAGCGCCAGCCACCACCGGAAAGTTCTTGTCCTTTTTATTGCATCCAAACAAATATTATATCTATCTGGCTGTGTTTTTATGATCCTTTCAACCAGCGGAACGGAGGCATATCGCTAAATCAAGTACACAGGACAACAGGACATATTTATAGCACTATTTCTTACTAACGCAATAAATGTTCACTTCACAGTAAAATATTCAGCCGAGGGTTGGCGCTGGCAAACACCTACCCTTGCGAGGCCCGAATCCGAATCCGAATCGATGTAACGACACACACATGCATCCGCTTGAACGTGGCTATCCATACTTCAGTGTACAGAGCGGCGACGCGTAGCGGGGCGCTTAAAATAGTGTAAGTCGCTTTAATATAAAACTGCGAGGTCATAATTAGCTGTCGGATGAGTTTTTGTTCGCCCGGAGCTGAAGCCGTACACAAAAGGAGCCATCCTTCATGATAATGTGGTGTGGTGCCACCGCCACTTGTGTGTCCAACTGCTGCGTACGTCGTGCTTCTCCTCCATCCGCGTGCGGGTTGAAGACGCGGATGTGCCAACAGCCCCCCAAAACGGAACGACACCGATGACAACAACGACGGCGACAAGGACGAAGGTGGTGCTGCTGCTGGTGGTCACATGGTGGCGGTGGCGAGGAAGCAAAGAGCAAGAAGCAAGCAGCAGGTCGTAAAAGGACTCTCGGTGTGTGTTAAACGCGACAAATTCCCACCACAGAACACGAGTGACCAATATCGCTGGAGGTGGTCGCCTCGCCAGCCATTACACGTGGACAATCGGAAAGTGCGCATCCGTCTTCACCTTCACGGGTCCGTATCGCACGGGTTCTACCGCACTCCCCGCACGTTCGTGCATGTAAATGCAATGAATTCGACTCCCGTGAACCGAAGCCCGGATGGCTGCTGCTGTCAGGGTCATCGTATCGCATAAAACTTTCAGCAAGGAGTGAAAAATCTCTTAATAGCTGCTCCAGAGATGGGCCACCACCTCTGACCCGCTGACATTCGAAAACAGTATTTATTCTTCTTCCTTTCGTCCTGACAGGTCGGGAGGTATACGAAATTTAATTTCGCGGTACCAAATAAATACTTGGTGGCAGTTGTGGGCTTTTTATTTTGGTCGACTTATTCTTAGAACCGGGCTCGCGTTGGGCGCCAGTCTAGCGGCAGGCAGGAGCCGCTAGACCATCGCATACTTGAAATGCCAGCCCATGGTGAATTGTTAATATGTGGCATCACCCGGTCGTGTGCCTACGCGGGGTTACGAAGATAACCGCACCACACCCGTGTACACTGACACACACACACACACACACACACCAGAAAAAAAGGCTTACATCGTCCTGGAAATAATTAATAGACCGGCGGAAGAGTCCGGAGATAGTGGTTGAGGATCTCGTCGTGGTCGTGTTTTATGCGAAAGACTGTCCACTACTGCGGCGGTGGCAGGATTCTCGGTACAGCTGATGGCAGGAAGCGCGACCATTGTAAGCGTGATTTACGGTGGCGATGTGAAAATTAGGAGTATGACAAAGGACCTCATATTTCTGGATCCGGCTGACCGCGGTCAGGTGGTGTTGGAGGTTTTACAATTTTGAAGATTCTTATCGTCGATTTCTCAAGGGTTGGTCCTCCAGGGGAGGGATGTGGTTTGATTGCTGATTCACTGAAACTATTCCTCCCAGGCTGGTCATGGTATTCATGCACTCGAGAAGAAAGATGGGATGGGAGAATTCAGTGCATTGACTTTACTTAGTCCTATAATGGAGCTCATGAATGATTCGTTAAGTTTCGTTAAGTGTGAGGTATTTTGATCTGAACAGCAACCTGCATATGACTATGACAGATGGAACACAAAAAGGGAATAAAAGAAAAAAAGGAACAAAGCAGCTGTCATTGAATTATGAAACCGAACTAACATCATAAACGATTCCTTCTCAAATAATAAAATGGAATAAAATGGTGTCTTATTTGACACTGGGATGGTTCGCCGTGGCGTAGTGGGTAAGTGCTTCGACTCCTACGCAGAGGGTCTCAGGTTCGATACCCGAATTTACCACCTTTGATAATTCACGGCTCTACCTCTTTCGAGTCACTGACAGTGCGCAAAGAGTAGTCCTGTCTAGAAAAAGCTTCTCAACTTCGCCGTTCGGAGTCGAAAACTGTAGGTCTCATCCACTCGTGAAAGAACAATAGCACGCACAGCACGAGTGTTTGCTGAGAAGCTAGGCCCAGGTCCGCCTCGGACTGTCGCGTCACCAATATTATTATATTATTAGCTAGAAAGTCAGATTGTGGTTTGCAGTAACAACACTGCGTGGACATGATAAATGCATCATCTCGCTCACAAACACGATCATTTCGCATTGGATTTGTAGGTAATTACCTTGTTGCTCCAATTAGGAATTGAATTCATTCTGAACCACCCACACCATTTGTTTGGCCATCTGTATTCACCACACTTCATATCCCTTCTCCGCGCACCAGAAAAAATTTCATCAAAGCATCATCATTTTTTCCTTACACTTATTTTCATTTTGTCACTCTAGGACAACCGCCTTGATGTCCACGCTGCGCAAGCATCCACAGCGTGCCATATCGTGTTCCTGACACCGATAATCGCTAAAATTCCACATTGTCCATGCCCTCCTTCTCGCCCCCTCACACACGTGCTCTTCATCATTTCTTTTCACAACATTTGCCATAGCATCAATCAATATTGATTAATTCACTTAATCCTTATCGCGCTGGGAGTATGAGTGAGTAGGCAATAACACATTGATGGGAACGTATTCGCCGAAACAAAAGCCACATCGACCATGTAAGTAATTCTTTCATTTCTTGCCTTCTTCATTTGTGTTCCCTTCGATGTCGTTCAGTTACTGGTGACAGATGCTTGTGAAGTGAATTTCAAGTTATTGTTGCACTTGAGTGTCTGGAGGAGGGAAGGAACAATTGCTTTGAGTATGAAATTGTAAACAAAATACTCAGGGTCTGGGGCAGAAATGGGACAGAAGTAGGATATCTCAGTAACAGTTCATTTCTGGTTCGGAGGATTAGAACAATTGTCAACTCGCAAAGCTTACCCAAAACGTTAAGCCATTACGACCGCTCCCTCAAAAACGAAGCTTCAATACGTGGACTTTATCGCGAAGACCAGAACCATTCTAGAATTGATATGATAGCTAGAACCAGATCCAGAGATTGGATGTATTCTTATGAACCGATATCCTCATCCGCAACTTATAGAGATCAGGAATCCAAAAAAGTGTGGTGTCACCATTTAGTATTTCAAATCTAAGCTAACCTGTCACTCGCCGGGATAGAATGAGAAATCCGGAAGTACGCGAAGAATTGCTTCATCGAACAGAAAGGGCCAAATGCACTTCGATGGTTTGTTCACCTGGCTTACGAGGTGTGCCTTGAATGCGATTCCAATAGGTAGGCCACCACTTGTCATATCCAGGAAGAGGTGGTTGGACCAAGTCCAAACAGTGGCCTGGTTCCGCTTGGGAATAACTGAATTGGAGTCGATGGCGGAGGATCGAGTGACCTGAAGATGAGCCTGCTTAGTACCCGCGGCCCCTTTAGTGAAAACCGAAAATGCGCACGCTGGCCCGGTCAAATCGAGCGCATGGACACCAATGCTACGGCTAAGAGACACTTCATATGCAAGCCTTCTAGTTCGAAAAGGAAAATATGACGGAATCTCCTGAATACAGACTGCAATCATCGTGCACACAATACTACATGGTCCTGAGAACCGTACGAAGAAGCCAGCTATAGCTCAGAATGAGATCCTCCATGGTTTGCAGCCCAGATAAGTAACTAAGTAAATGTGCAACAGGTCGGTATCTGTTAGCTTCCTGCGCAAGTGTAGAAGGTTCTTGCATTTCCAGGCAGCGCGGCGTGAGACTCCAAAAATTTTGTAACTCTTGCCAATGCCTCATGATGAGTTGGGAGACTACGCAACTTGATCCACTTAATCTTAGGATCATAGTGTTGTGGTGGATGCCGATCAGAATAACTTCGGAGTATTTGTAAGAACCATCCTGAGCAACCCACGAAGAGTTGAGTACGCTCAAACCTCCTAGTCTAGACCAACACAATTCTGTAAATAACGAAGCCCTGATTTGCTTGGTACCCCAGCCTTATCTGGGCGGGTTGCCCTTGGTGAGCGGCTCAATTTTGTCAATTTATTATATTGCAGGAGATTGTGGAAGTTGGAGGAGTTGAGGTTAGTTCAGGCCCATATCTACGCCAAACTGAAGAGGGAAAAGAAGAAAGATGCGTGATATATTGCGTTTTCCTTGTGAGGTGCTCTCCAGTCTCTGCCACGATCTTTAGCCAGGTACCTCTAATTTGTGCAGTCACATAAGATAATTTAAACAATTTCTGTGTCGAATTATCGAAACATCTGGAAGAAGTTGATCAACATTTCTTGGAATTTAGTTGATACTACTTGTTCTAGCACATCACACATCAAGAGAAACGTCGAATACGCTACCTATCCGGAGACGGCTCTGAATGAATCGAGAGCTTTAGACCCCCATCAGTAGCCTTATAGTCTGCAAAAGACTAAAAATAAAGGCAGTGAACGCAGTTAAGTACTCCTATTGCACGGATGGCGACTAGAGAAGATGATTGAGTCTTCCACTGGTATGAACTAAAAATAGATGCAGCTTAGGTCGGTGTTTACAAAATCTAAAGTATTAAACCTATGTTTTGTCGCCAATGCCAAATATAAAACCAAACTCCTTTTACCACTAAGACGAATAAAGACCTGCCATCAACATCGTTCTTTCTACTGCAATTGCGAACGCAAATTGGGAGCCATTAGCATTCAGCGAGACGCGTCCGTGATAAAAATACAAGATTGAAAGGACCTCAAGTACTTGTCAAGCACAAGATGTTCCTCATAACTCCTTTCCCTTTCAGATGACTGCCCATGTTTGAAACACTTCCTCAACACCAGATCCTTCTCCGTTGACTCATTGATACCGAAAGAAAGTGTGTTCAGAATCAGCGCGTCTGCTTGCGTGTCATAATGTTTTTCCTATACAGATTTCTCCTTATCTCACGATCTTTATTGGCCACAAAGCAAACGCCATAATTTCTAAACTGTAAGCGTCTGCAAGCTGACCAAAGGGAACCATTTATACGAACATTAAAAGTTTATCTTTATCGTGGTCTATATCCGAATCCGTAACCCAGTGCGTGGTACTTTTATTCCAGTTTTATTTGTACTCCCTTTCATTCCTGGAACATCCTTGCTCGCATTTCGTATTTAAATGCACTTGGAATTTAGGAGGTACTTATGATCCACACTCTTTCCTCACCTCTTCAAACGCAGATCGAAATAACTGTCATCAAATCCACGCGAGACTACAAACACATGCCCAGGAAGGTGAGCTTAGGATTACATTTATTTACTTACGTATTTGAAGATTCAAACAGTACACAGCTTGTGAAGACATTATACACGAGCCAGCATTTTTCCTGAAAGACCAAAACAAGTGTTGGATTAATTAGGGCCCATCTAAAGTTTGCTTAAGTGATAACGCATACATATATGTTTAAGGGAACAGAACTGATAAAATGACGGTCCTTGGGCGGATTAACCTTCAATCTCTATTGTGACAATCTCGGAAGATTGATTTAAAGTCTAAAACGCTTCTAAATTAGTTTTTGTTTGAGAACATAAGTGGAAAGTAAGCATGAAGCTATCTGGGGAAGCTTATCTGGTGTTATCGCGTTCACGCTTTTCGGTTGGAAGCACTTTAAAGAAAATTAGAAGCACGCATCTGGAGATAAAACTGGAAAATGTTCATATCGGATATACCAATTGTTCCAGTTATAGTTAAGAACGAGGTTGGTGAAGTTAGAGCAGAGTGTTGTTGGTTATGCATAATCTGCCACATGGATCTCTGTTAAGGGCTAGCTGATGTGATAAGAGTAATAATACAGTTACTGTCACAAGGAATCCAATATGACAGCTGAAATATCGTAGGCAAGATTTATGAAGTAACAGCTACAGTAACCTTAATCTCGTAGTTAATTTCTGTATAATAGGTTTCCATCATTTTGCAACTAGTACAGTGAATTCCGCTTGTATTGGAGCTAATAAGCGCTCAAAGTGAGTCCAATATGTTATACGAATGCTTGCCAATGAACTGACAATGTTCGCATTGATTCTACTGAGACGTTTTGCAAACTGGCTCGACTTCTAGTCGATGGATATATTCCTACCAGTTCCAGAGAAGAAATCAGGGTATCCACTGGTTCGATTACCCATCTCTGAACATTTTCCTCCTCAGTTGTAAAACTAGATATGAATCCCTGCTGAATGTAAATTTTGACGCGTTCTTTACTTTCTTTGCGTTGAACCAGCTGATACCGTCGTAAACATTTGGAAACATTCGTTTCCCTCAACTTCCTGATAAGAGGGACTACCCACAGTCACTTCTATTCTTAGAATCATGTGGTTCCAAAATGCCTGTTAATAGTTCTCTTCCATTCCGGCTTAAAGAACTCCTAATTATCTCCATTTACTGACGTAAACATATCACAGGCACGCAGTTAACAGAAGGCAGGTTTTGTTGAATTCAGTTGTTATAGACGTCATTGTCATAGGCTTTTTGTCTCCATTTGTAAGCATTCAACGCATAAAAAAGTCATAAAAGCGGTGCTCCCTCTTCAACTACAAACACGACCTATCGATCGGCTTCAAGGCACCGGCCCATCAGTCATGCAACGTGCTTTTGTTTTCAAAAACACCATAACACCAATCAAACTCTGTCTCTGTCAATAAACCCTCGTAACTCCACGTTCCATTCGAATCAACTCCCTAAGGACCTATCGATTTTGAAAAAAAAAAAAGCGAAAGAACCGAAAAACCGCAAGAGCCTTGCCAAAACATTTTGGGTTAATTTGCTCCGCACCTCCCTCAGTGTTACCTTTCAACCTGACACCCCAGTGCCGAGTATACGAGAGAGAGAAGAAAAAAAAGAAAACAAATTCAGTTGACATGACTATTTAACAGTGCTGAACCTACCTCTATCCCTGATTCCACCGCTTCGAGGTCACTCAAGCCTCTGCCAACCGTCTCCGTATTCCTATCGCTCCCTACATCCGAGGTTGCTCCATCATCATCATCATCGTTCCCATTCAATGTGCAGCTGTCATCGGTGACGATAGATTACGCGTGATGAACAACACTACTCACCCTCACTCCCGACAACGACAAATCTAATTAAAAACCAACGCAGCGGCCAGCGCAGAGAGTCCAACTCGATATTCCGCAACACAAAAATGCCCCAACAGAAAACCAAAAACCAAGGCGATAAAAACGAAAGAAAGAAAAAAAATCAACAATATATCCACCGAACTGAATAAACAATTTTTCTATATTTTTGTTTACTTGGCGCGCTGGAGTCACACACCGCGCGAAATCAACCAAACCCGATCGAAGGATAGTTGCAAAAAAAACGAAATTAATTCTCAGCCAAAATTCATAATTAATTCGCATGTAGGTCACCAGCAGAACCAGGAGCAGCGAACATCAATGTAAACAAATTATTTTACATTTCGCGAGCGAGTGACATAAGAAACTTGGAATTGCGTTGCTTTCGAGCACTGTTGTGTGTTGGGGTTTTATTAATTCGGCAGATTGAATGGTTGTCTACATTTCTGGGTTTTGGTTGTTTTGTACTAGGCTACGGAAAATCACTTTATTTTTTAACGAAAATATATATATTGAATTTTCATTAGAGAACACAATAAATGAATGTACATTGGCAACAAAATTTGTGACGTGAAGTTGGATGGGTTTGCTGATTTGAGAGAGAGGAGATATTTTGACAGGTTGACTGTCAAATTGGATGGCAACCGCAAGGTCGTTGGTGCTGATATTGGATTGGTGTGTGAGAGAAACTACTGGAAAATACATGACAAAGAGTGTTGCCCCTTTTTTGTATTATTGTTCAGTTGGGGGAAACTTTGTTTTGGTCATGGTGGTAAGTTGTAACGTATTGCGGTCTGTGAAGGAAGTCGTAACGGAACATTGTCAAGCGAAAGTTAATAGCCGTGTTTTTTTCATCGCTATCGACAGTGAAGTGAAGCAAGATTCAGAAGAACGATTCGCAGTGGCTTTGATTTTTATCTGTCAAAATACATGAAAAAGAAATTTATTTGTTGGAAATTGATGAAAAAAAATCGAAGTCGAATTTTTATCGGCAGCCACTTTTCACTGCCGATATTATAGGAAGTTGTAGGCAGTAGGTTGTTGTATGTGCTTTTCGTTCAAAATCCTACTTCACTATTAATAGATTTTTGAAAAAAAAAACACGGCTAATGTACGTACCTCTTTCGAAGTGACCGATCTACGAATCGGGATTTTCAGAACTTTGTTGGAATGGCCACAGTACAAGCTTACAATAGCAATTGGAGTTTGTTTAAATGAATTGACGAGGACATTGCACAAAATAATGTTGACTGCTCGATGGCTGAAGAGGAATCGTAGGGGAAACGAATCAGCCAAACGTAGTTTTCATCAAAAGTACCGAACTATTTGGACTCCTTTATAATGGATAGGATCGACTCGGACCATTTCCTTGTTGTAGTCAAGGTAAGAACTCGGACATCAAGAGATCAACGGAGTCGAGAAAAGACACCACGGTTTGACGTCGGAAAGCTACAATCGCAACGGACTGCTAGGATCTTTGCCGATCGAGTCTCCCTCAATACCTCTCTAAGTTCGTCCGCAAACAATCGAAGAAGATCTGAGGCGTTGTCAAGAAGCTATCAAAGATGCTGCCACTGATGTGCTGGGTTTTACGGCACCACCTAGAAAAAACCCATGGTTTGACAACGAGTGTAGGCTGGGGCATGCAGCGAAGCTGGAAGCCTATTTGCCGTGTAAAAAATAAGAATATCTCGTCGTGTATTGTACTAGTCTGATTTGAGTATCAGATAGGCAAACTGTTATAATTTTAATTTTGGCAGATATCCACCCGCTGAATATTCTGCTATCAAGCCTAGCTGCATGACGAATATTCAGTATCCCGCCAATTCACTATTCGATACAACTCTTAAAAATACCAATGATGCAGATGAGATGCGGATTTAGTTATTGGCTCCAAACTCATTGCTTGAAGGACCAGAATTATGCTTCAAAAAACTTTTATATTATCTGCCATGCCGTATGAAGACAAGCAGAACAGAAACGAATGGAGGCGAAGACACAACTTAAATCCGAACTGTGCAGAAATGTAAGCATCAATTGTCTATTACACAATAGGACATCAACAGAGAGTAGTTGTTTAGTACGTTCGGGATATAGGCTGACCTGACCAGTGTTGGGTGGGCACCGCGCCGCGCCGTTGCATGGTGGGTTAGTACGCCGACTCCTTCTTCGGGGGTACCAGGTTAGATCCCTGAATTTCCTTCGAATCACTGACAATACTCAAAGAGTATTCTTGTCTAGAAAACCCTTCTTGCCTTCAGTTAATATTAGTTTTAAGAGAGGACGTTCACGCAGATATATACATCTCATTATAACTTGAAAGGTATAGACATTTTCGTGGATATGGAGCTGATATTTCAGTCGTCGGGCATGCTTTCTTCCTCCCAAAGTCTGGAAATGATGTGGCGCACGCTCGCAACATCGCCACCGGAGTTGAGCTCTGATGCCAAATTATCTGAGCATGTCCCGACTTCTTCAAAGCTAGGTGGGAGTACCACTTTGTCGACTTGAGTTGGGATCTTTCTTTCTATCCTGCGGGTCAGTAAAAAGATTACCCTCACAATCTCGAAGAGCATGGGTGCCTTTCATATAACATGCACCCACGCTTTTGGCTTTTATTTTGAGAGGGTCGTATTTCTTGTGTTGCCCGATAGTCTTCGCTCTCCTTTTTTTTGGGGGTTGATCAAGACCTTTTCTTAAGGTATAGAATTTTCGTTTCCTACCCTCTTCTTGCCTGATACTCCTTTTGCCGTTGCTCTTTTATTCACGTTACAACGCGTCGTGGGTTTGACGTTCCCCGTCGGGTAACGGGGCCTCAAAATTCTTGTTGTCAGCGAAGCTTGGAGTTGTGTGTTCAAAGTTGTTGGGTAAGCTGTGTGCCCTTAAAACGTTCACCTCTGAGGAATGAAGCCAAACAGCCGTACGTCGATTGTACCACCTGGAGAGGCTTGTTGGCTGAGGCCCAGGTCCACCCGGACTGTAGCGCCACTAGTAGAAGAAGAAGACGATATAGAGGCAGACATGTCGTTGAACTTTATTTGGAAACGTTCCTCTGAACTGTTCTACCGTTCTACTTTATATTTGGTGGTCGGTACTGTTCGGCATGCACGTGGTTTTCAATCAGAAAAACTCAACCAAAATGTTTTAGGTAGTTTATGTATGTTGATTGGCATCCTCTTTAAATTGTAAACGTTCCATTGGTCCCAAGAAAAGGAAAAACGAAGGCAATGGATAAAGAGTCAGCTTACTCCAAAATAGCAATTGTCTACTGCAGCGCTTTGGCCACATCGTCACATAATTAATATTATTCTACACACATCATCGTGTTATTCGCAGTTTTATGGGATTAGAAACACTAAATTATTATTCTTGCTTCTGTGTGTAGTGGCGGTTCTAGGAGAACCGAATTAGAACCAAGTATCATTTTGATACCACAGTTAAGGTTTATAATTACTTAAGTTATTAGTTTGCCTTCAACCATCGCGTTGCATTTAGAAAGTCAATTAGCTTCGGTTTTAATGGACATTTCCTCGAGGGATTCGAAAAATGGGATTACCTAGAGTTCTAGTGATTTTCTAGCGCCCAGTGCCCAGTGATGACCGATATTATTCATGGGTTGTCAGTTTGGGTATTCTAAGTCCATGCAATATTATATACTGGCCATGTTCTACTGGGTTTCATGGAAGTGTTCAGTTGAAACCACCAACTTTTCGGATATATGAATTGATTCCAGCTTTGACTTGTCCTAATTGTATATGCACCTCGATGGCAGGCGAGCTGTCGAGTGCGGAACTTTGCTCGGCTAGTTCGTCAGCTTTTTCATTACCAGCGGAAACTTGAATCTTTCTGCTGAACTAGCAAGCTCTTCGAGGCAATCTTGAACTATTTGTGAGGGTATGGTGGTCTA
Organism: Eristalis intricaria; assembly: GCA_964034865.1. Taxonomy (NCBI): domain Eukaryota; kingdom Metazoa; phylum Arthropoda; class Insecta; order Diptera; family Syrphidae; genus Eristalis; species Eristalis intricaria. Next base: position 57,826,504 of record OZ035877.1, on the reverse strand, counting down.
TACTATAGATTAAAGGGCTGCTTGGCTATCAACGAGGATAGATATTCTTTGCATCTAGCATGTGTGTTCGATTGATCTGATTAGATGAGACGCTTAATGGCGAAGATTTCCGCCTGAAAGATACTGGTGCCATTTGGTATAGAGATATTCAGATCTTCTGAAAAGATACCCGCTCCGACTCCACAATTCGTCTTCAAACCGTCGTTGTGTAGACGCTGACATGCGAGATGAAATCATAACGCCCTCCCAGTCCATCCTAGTCCTTTCTTGTCGGAAGAACTACGTCAACGTGTCATAAAGATGGTGTATAGTTTTTCCCTCGGTATCGAGTCTAAGATACAACTGTGTCCATATGGCTTTGAGGTCCATAGCCTAGATTTTCTGAGTCTAACTGCGCTGTATATGGAGGTCCATGGGCAACAATGGAGCATAACTGTCAAAGGAGTTGTCTTTAGGGCACGGGTAGTGCCTATGCATGCCATTCTCTGCACTTTGTCTACTTTTGCGATTTTGTTTTTCTTAAGAGCCGGCCAACATACCAATGATCCGTAAGTGAGGATTGGACGTACTACTCCAGTGTACATCCACTGAACTAGTTTAAGCCTTAGGCAACACTTTTAACCAAAGATTTTGTTCCAGGCGTAGAAGGCTATACATGATTTCTTGACCCGTTGATCACGGTTTATCCTCCTGCTGAGTTTAGGATTTAGATAGACTCCTAGGTACATTCCGCTGGGTGATAGGTTATTGTTGTCCGTTTAGGTAGAGGTATAACATTTTTCTTGGTGTCCGTCTTTTTTTTCCAGGGTTTATATGTGGGGTCAACTTGTAGCCCAAACGTAAACTTGTTTTAAAGCCAGTTCCATTATGATCACGCTGATCACGTTAGGAAATTCTCAAGACACGTGAACAATTCCTGCTTATAGTGCCCTCCTGGTTTCCCCAGCGGCTTGAGGGAACTAGTAGCGTGGCGGGGCATGGGTGCTTTCCGCACATAACTCGTGACGACTGGTAACTTGGAAGTGAATTGCTTCTTTGCTTCGTATGAATGCTTTCCACAGCTCACTCGTGACGATGTCCAGTGTGTCAAGTCATTGGGTCTTGACCAGCTTCTCGTGGCAACTACAAGCACTTTAATGGAATGGGACAATCTGCAACTTCCGAAATATCGTGTATCCTTTCTGTCCACAGGTAATCGCGGCATGTACTAGCTTGTCAGCCGGTTCTTTCTTGCTTTCCCCAGCGAACTCGTGTCGATGTCTAGCGTGTCTTCCTGAAAAACGAAACCCACCTAAAACAGAATACACGCCCGTCTCCACGGATGACTCAAAGGAAATAAAACACAAATTTATTCATACAATCGCATGTTCTCTTCGGTTTTCATTTTAATCAACATTCCACGACATACACGTTTCTATAAAATACTTCAGTTATCCTAATCAAACTGCGTGTGAAAGAACTAAATAAATTCTAGAAAAAAGAAAATGCATATGTTTTGTACCACCCGAGTGTCGCTATATCATTTGCTCCTTGTTGAGTTTGTTGAGTTGTGTGTTTTTCTTAAATACTAACCTAAAAGCTATTGATCGTTCCCTTAAAAGCTACCACATTCACTGTGTATCTATTAACTTGGCTTGTGTTTGGTTTTTTCTTTTTTGTTTTTTATGCTTGCTTGTGTTTAGATGATCGGTTTCTTCAAAATGCTCTGCTCCTCATCACTGTCCTTCGCGTAGATATCTGAAAGTTTTTTCGGCGTTGATGCATTCATTTGCCGGGCATTCATGTGGGAGCTCTAGAATATAATTATAAAGGCGTTAGTGTGAATTATACGATGGCAGGCAACCCCACTACGAAACTAAGCAAAAGTACGGAATGCGAAAAATCAAATACTTTGCTAAATGTTCCCCATAACCAAATAATCAAAGACCAATCAAAGTTCTACTAAAAGAAAAAGAGAGTAAATTAAACATTTCTCTGGCGTAAATATGTATGTGTATATTTAAAGACGTTTACTTTTCCAACCAAAAGAGAAACAAAAAAAAAACGAAACATAATTTGCTTAAACAACTAAAGTGTTACAATTAGAAACAGAAATCGTTTTAAACAATATACCATAATAACATATGCAGAAGTATGCGTGAGTGTATGCTTGTTCGTTTTGTTTTATCGTATATATCTTTTAAAGACCAAATGCACAAAACTCGTCTTAGCTTAGATAAAATATAGAAAATATAAATTCACATGGGCGCTGTGTTTGGTTATGTTTTCTTCTACTTTCTTTGTGTTATTTGTTTATCTACACGCTAATAGTTGAATAAATAATAAAGTTTATGGAATAACATAAATCACATGATTGTACAATATTGACCTGATCTTGTTGAATTCAAATAAAAGTGAAAAAATGATTGAATTTTGAAAAAAAAAATATGATTACCGATTGATTGCTGATATATATTTCTGAAATAGAATAAGAATAATTTTGTTGATAAGAGTTTTGAGTAAATAATAGTGTATGCCAATTGTTCGTGATGATGGTGATGGATGTGTGAGAGCATGACATGATGAAGCATGTAACGAGTGTGGGAAGAATTCATAAAGCTGAGGACATAAACCAGTGATTTGCAACGAAACCCTTGTGTAAGCTGTGTTCAACAAACTGCAAACTTGTACCCAACGAAATAAGCAATGAAACATTGAATTTTTTTTTCGGTCACTGTGGCGAATACTCATTTCTTTCAAGCTTAACCAAGTAGTTTCGTTTTATGTGATTTCTTCAACAACATTCCTGAGATGATCCTACAAAAGTCACGCGCTAACAGCAGAGACAAGATTCTCCAGAAATCAGTTCATCCAGTACACTTGGCTTTAAATAAGAGGACGAATGCTTAAGGACAAGAGCAAAATAAAGTACATGCTGCTTCAAGTAGAGAACGTCGACGAGTCAGACAGAAAGTCCATCGCCTTGATCCACTTGATAATCAACCAGGTTGGTTGTGTAATAAGAGTGGACAGATGGAGAATGAAGATATACCACATCGGTTTGCCATTATAGAGTACAAAAAACATTAGTTTGGTGATCAAACGCAGAATACTGCTGTCAATCGCTACTTCTTTGTGCTTAAGAGGCGACCTCTAGGGATCGGCAGAATTTTTGCACACTATTTATGCTGCTGTACGGCGTAGAATCGTAGACTATTTCAGAATCGGATTAAGAAGTATAGGGCAGGCGATCTGTGATCTGGTTTGCGCAGAGGGCACTTGGAGAAGAAGATTTAACCATAAACTGTCCGGGCTGAGTTACCCAGGCGCTTATGAATTCAACGCCTAAGGTGACCAAGTGCTGAAGAACTTTGCTCCGGCTCCGGTGTTGTACGCCACGATGCAACAGACGATACCCACATTTTAGGAGGCGTAAACGAGTGAAGAAAGACTTCAACCAACGTGGCGTACGCAACTGGAAGCAGATAGCCAGAGAACGTACTAGCTGGAGGGACTTGTTGTTTGAGAACTAGATCCGCGACGTCCTTATCGCCAAGCAAAGGAGAATTACTTTAAATTGGGAAATTGATAGATGGCGAAGAGGTTTCGCCGATCAATGGCTACGAAGCACTAAGGCTCGTTTTTAAATAACTTAAGGGACTTATAGAAAAGGTTCGGGTATCGAAGAGTTTTGCGTAAGTATCCGCATGTTTTTTTTTTCTTCATTTCAAGTATAACGTTATATTCGAAGATATTACTTGCCGATCTTGAGGGAACTCAGGCTGTACTGGATCTCAAGTGAACAACTCTTAAAAAATACTGGAAATTTATCTGATACGGAGTAAAATAGAGGAAAAGGTGGTTACAAGACAGGCGTCCACGCGGAATGACTAAATAACATGTACCGCCAGGCAAATTATTGAGAGTTCAGACGGACACGTTAAAGCACATCAAGGACAAATGTGCATTATCGATAGTAATACATATTTAAAGCTGAGAGATTGTTTGTTTGTTTCCCTTTTTCTCAGGAACCACCAGTCCGATTTGCAAAGTTATTTTTGCGTGAGATAGTTCGTTTATTAAAAGGATTTCAACGAATTTATTGTGCGTTTAAAATTTTTATTTCTATTTTAACTAAATTAGTTCCCACAGGCATGTCCTATTTCGATTATTAAGTAAACCGGCGCAACGACCAAAACGTTAAAGAACGAGACACAATGCTGAACTGAAAGAGAGTACGCGCAAGAGGGCACATACCAGTCACCTACAGTGCGGGAGAAACCAGCAGACTCATCCGACATTAGAAGACATCACTCAGCAATATCATCGGAATATCCTTCATGAAAGATTTCCAACCCAGCTAAGGGTTGAGCACTTATGTTTCTGAAACAGGGCCATACAACGACTACTTCAAGGAAGAATGACCTTCAATGGTCTGTTACACTTAATTCAAGTATTGATTGAAAGACAACAAGGTACAACATGTTGTCGTGGTAGTCAAAGTAAAATCAATTGAGGGTGAACAGTCTTTTGAATATTTCATGCCTGATTGAAGGACAATCAACAATCAATTGAACCATTCGCTTCCGGATTGGGCATAGAAAGCAAATCTAATTTTAGACTCTGTTAAGCAGTCGTAGGATATTGTATTGATTAGAAAGGGGATGTCGAGACACTCATTCATTGGAAAGAGAAATCAAAGGCTTTCTCACGAATATTGTTGAAATTTCAATGAAGGATGGTAGCCGAAAATAAGTGAATGTTATATCCCTGGCACCTGAGAGATTGGAGACGGAAAAAGGGGGCTTTAAGAAATACCCTCCGGCGGCAATCTGCGGTAAATGAAGAAGTGATGCATTTTAAATTGACGTTCGTGAACCAGAATTACACGTGAACCCCTGAATCTACAGAACCACTCGACGTCTTCCACCTTTATTGTCTCATGAAACTTCTTGACAGATTGACAAAGGCCAATAAGAGAATGCCATTCACAAGATTTTGTAAACTGCAAAAAAAGCCCCTAAAATTCGTCGCTGGACAACCTACAAGGGGATAATCAGTGAAATAGAGGAACACAGCGACGTTGATCATCCCTGTCCTTGTCTATGGCGTGGAAGCCTGGACAATCTCAAAAGCAGATGAAGAAGCTCTTAGTCTCTTCGAGAAAAAAGTTCTGGATTCAATCTCTGGGCCTGTTTGCGTTGATGGCTTTTGGAGAAAAAGATTCAACCATTAACTGTACGGGGCTGTACAGGGAAATGAGCTTAGCCAGCTATCTACGGATTCAACGCCTAGGGTGGCTAGGCCATATAGAGCGTAAGGACAACACTCCCTCCGGCCGAAGAGTCTTCGACTCCGAACCAGTGGCACAACGCCATAGAGGATGCCCAAGGAACCGTGGTGCACCCAGGTGGAGAAGGACCTCAGCCAACTTGGCATGGACAGTTTTAGACAGCTGCCTTAAGATCGTGCCAGTTGGAGCGCTAACAGAAAAATATGAAGAAGTGGCGCACGCAATTGGAAAGGAACCTCCACCAACTTTGCGTGCGAAACTGGAGGCAGCTTACTTAAGATCGAGCTGGCTGGAGCCCCCTGTTGGTTAAGCCTCAGGTTCAGGACCCGGATTGTATGACCACCAGAAGAATAAGAAGAAGAGGTGGCGCACCCAAGGGTGCAACTTTGCGTGCGAAACTGAAGGCAGCTAACTAAAGATGCTGCCCGGAGACGATTGTTGGTTGATTAGTAGCGCCACCTTAGACGAGGAACTAATACTTTTGAAATGCTCATAGAGGAAACAAGGTCTTAAGAAAATCCAACAAGAACTACGTACTCGATGGATGCGAGCACAGCCGACCCGTATTAAAAATCTTTTAAGATTCTGGAAGCAAGTTTAATTTTGCATATGTATCCGCCCGAATCTATACGACAACAAGCAGCGTTTCTGTACTCCAACTCTTGCGTCACAAAACATTTTGAAGAAGGGATTCAGTGGGGACTGACAAAAGGAACACAACAATAGGAGGGGTTTCAATTAATCTATTACAACAATGACAATGAATCAAGTGAACGTTACATTTCGCTTTCCGTGACCATAAAACACCACGAGTTAAAAGAAATGATTCTGTTCTAACTTAACCTAGAAAAAGAAGAACTGATGTGAATACACTTTTTATGATATGTAGCGTTGACATTATTCGATGTCGATGGCAGTTCATGACTTTCGAGTGAGATTAACATCGATTGCATTCCACGCCCTCTAAAGGAGCGTAGAAAATTCTGAGAAATTATATTAATGATGTCGAATAAAGGTTCATGTGAATTCACTTCTCGAAGCATCATATATCGCACTTTATCACAATTTTCGTTCGGCTATTCTATTATAATACATCCCATCACCAAACAGCTACCAAGCCGAGAGGCTGACCATCTTACATATTTTTCCCTTGAAAGAGACTTAACAAGTATCGCCAGCGATTGGCGAATGTCTGAAATTGCAAATTGAAATAAATACATTTCTTAGAGTTGTCTTGGCTTGTGACTGAGATGAATGATGTCTGATGATCCACGATTGAACAACCATGCAAGGGAAACTCAGACAAGAAATAAACTGGTTCGTCTAGCTTCGCACTAACAGCCGTTTAAGGGAAACGTAACAACTTCTGGCTCGCAAAACTCATTCCCAACTTAGTCTAAGTTTAGTTAAACGTACAAAACCAACCATCGTACGGTACATTATACAAATTTTAGCAAATCGATTTTGGTAAGCGCATGCATGAACATATATAATTAAAGACGTTTACAAACTTAACAGGTACTACGCTAAACATTTAACGATTTTGTTTTTGTATTATTTATTATTTAGCTTAAAACGATATGTGAGTGGTAGGCGAGTTGTAAGTTCTCTTAGCCTATCGCAATAGGCAATGACTGATTCGGGTGTCTTATAAACTAATGTCAATGTCTTTGTTATTTTTCTTGCCGTGCTTTACCTGGTTTGACCAGTCACCGGTTGGTGTTGTGGCTCGATAGAATTTCGAACTGGTCTTATTGAAGATCGGCAATAGTTCATTTGCCTCGTCAGAGAGTGCCTTAAATGGAAGAGAAGACCACTGAATTGACTGAGAAACATACATTTACTGCTTACCTTGAGGTAGATAATGGCATCGGTACCATAACCTTCACAGGATAGGAGCACAATATCACCGTGGAAATATCGCGCGTAGAGTCTCGAGATAGGTAGTCCGTATCCATATCCAGCTAAGGGCACTGTATGCAAGTCCGATTTGGATGGCTGTGGTGCTGTGCTGTACATGTACTTGAAGAGTTGATCAGTCTGAGAGCGGGCAATGCCGCCTCCTTGGTCGGAGATCTGGAATCATTAACGAGTGTCAGTCAGTGGCACGTGGTTGTCTGACATTTAATGCTTTACCTTAACACAGATATCTTCTTTACCGCGAACAATTAGCACCTGAATTGGTGGCAGTTGTTTGTCTTGGTCATGATACTCGAGCACAGCCCTCATGGAGTTCTTGAACAACTCGAACAACATATGATACAGGTGCGATGGTACGTATACCGTCCGAATGGGTAAACTCTTCTCAAGTTCGTTGTGTTCTCGTATCACTAGCTCCGGACTGGCCATGTAGTACTGATCACATAGGAAGCGAGCGTTTTCATAGGCATCTTGCACCACGGAGCTCAGTTCGCAGGCTGGATCCAAGCAGCCGATGTGACGACCTCTGTCGTTGGGGAACTCTCCGAAGAGTATCGCTAGAGAAACACAAAGGAAAGGGCAAAATGTTAGTCTCTAATAGAATCTGGAAGAAAGATTCTTACTGTGTTGGTTGATTAACATCCGAATGCTAATGCGTGACATGTACAGGCGGTCCAAGAAATACTGGATTGAGGTCTCCATCGATGGTTCCACCACACCGCCTTGACTTTCTTTGAGCTCAATAACACCCTGTGCCATTGTCTGAACCACGTCCGAGTGCCGGTTTCGGATCTGCACCAGTGCACTGCAGAATCTGCACGAGCCATTTAGAATCGCATGGATGGTGATGCGAATGCGGTAAATACTCACTTTTCCAAATTATTGCTTGACGGATCGGCACGCTCGAATTCCAATACCTCCTCAAAGCTGCGCGCGTACCACTGACTCACCTCGGCAACGGATCGTGTTCCGAGAAGATTCTCCGGCAGGAGCGCGATCTCTTTCATGATGTTCGCCAGACGCACTGGCAGCTCTTTACGAAGGAATATAAACGATTTCTGTTCGCAGGCATTTTGACCTAAAATAAGAAAAAACAGAACGTGTTCATGATAACGTTTCGAGTGTCGATAATTGAATTCATCTAGTGCAAACAGCGGCAGATAAACAATGGATACGCGATAAAAAACACACTCGACAAGTGATTATCTCTCGAGGAGAATGTAATTGCGTTTCACTCAGGGGTGCCGCAATCTGGGATAGAGAAGGATTTAATGCTTATTAAATGTTCGTAGCGAACTCCTCGGTCGGTAAACAACAATCTGTGTGCCAACCACTTATCGATTTCATGTCAAATATGATACGGGTTTCGTCCGTTTATTGGGTCGATAGCAGGCCCTCCCTTTTGGGGTGAAAGGAAGGCTGATGGATTTCGGGGTTAGTTTATGAGCTTGGTGACTCAAGGTTTACGGTGTCATGTTACTTGTCACATAGGCAAGCTTATCTGAATGAATATTGCTTATTTTACTTAGTCGGGGCTAAATGATTAATCTCTGTGAATATTTCATTTATTAATTTGGGAAAAACAATGCGAAAGGAATTGTAGGCTACGTGACTGTAACGAAATGAATTGACGGCCTGCACAAGCAAACGGATGCAAACCTTGCTTCATTACTTCTAAATATGATGAAGGCATAGTGACCAGGGGGACAACAGAGGTCCCGACCAACAAGCCCACCAAAGCGTGATCTTTGGCTAGATCCTTCCAATTGCACACCCAACACACAGTTGATTGAGGTCTTCCTCCACTTGTGAGCACCAACTTAGACCAACTTGATCGGATCCCCGTCCAGATCAGGATTGCACTTCTCCTGCGTTGAAGGCACACGCAGACAGAACCAAAGACCATCGACCGTCGGTGGCCATTTGCACTTGCAGGATTACTTTTGTCTCCGAATGAGAATGTACAGAACGGTGTTAACATGCATCACAGGACCATTTAGATCCACCCCATCAGCCGCCCTCGAAACGGCTACCAATGCAGTGATTAGACCAAAATAATGAAACTGTTATATTAGAACCTGGAGCGAATGATACACGGAGCTACCTCAGAATGGGAACAGAAAAAAGCTCAAAAAAGGACAATTGGGATAATGTTAAAGCCAGAATGGTTCTATGACCGATCATGCTTCGGCTTAGCAGTATACCAGAAATGGAAGCATCTTTGGATCAGAAACAGAGCCTCTATTGGTTAGTTGGTTTAAGTAGCTACCCGATGGAGTTCAATCTGGGAACAAATTGTGCATTGTGCGCCGTTTTGTTACCACTCCTCGTAGACTTGGGTTGTTTGGATTAGCTAAATCCAACCTGTGGGGTTTAGAATTTTGATTATGTTCGTTATACTGTGCTCAGTCTCGAAGAGGTCACTAAGGAAAGGCTTGACAAACGCGATATGTCTTTGTTTGGCTTGTGCGGGCCAGTCATAGAGAGAGTGAGACAGACTTTCCTCTGAGTGAGTGCAGAGACAACTGTGACAGTGTGGGTTGAACGGTATTCCGAGTCTAGCAGCGTGGACGCCTGTGGGCCAGTGCCCTGTGCTTACAGCCACGACTCTTGCTATTTCGGAGTGGTTCCTTTTGAGGAGGTCGTCAACCCTTCTTCATACTTTGCTGCTTTGTTATAACTTGACAATTCTCTATATGTCGACACTCCTAAAGATCTCTAAAGTCTCTGCTGAAATCGTGTAGTTTAACAAAAACGAATATGATCGAGAGGTACAGCAACATCGAAAGGTCTAATGCCACTCTCATTCAGTTATTGATCGCCGAACGACAAAAACTGCGGTTAGACTTATGAATCTAGAAACAAATAAAAGACAAACCACATTATGACATCGAGTCGACAAGATAATCTTCAGATCTCCATTTCGTCGAACGAGAAAATATATGGTTCGTGTACGACCGTCTGTAATCAACAATGAATAAGGAGCAAAAGGGGCATTGTTAAGGCCATCACCTGCTCACTCAAACAAGGATAAGTTGTACAAGAGACCCTATAAAGACTGCTAAGGGATATGGTGACCAAAAAAAGTGAAGCAGACCAGAACAATGGATTCCCATCCATTCACAATCGAAATTCCCATTGGAGAAGTATCGAAAATGTTCCTCTCACGAACAATGTACAGCCTTTCCCAAGATCACGTGTCCAGCTCCCGGATGTAAAATGTGCACAGAGGACAATGGAATTTAAATCAAAACATCTCAAACAATGAGAACCATTTCAATGTCAATTCATATTTAATTGCATCACGATTTCGTTTATTTCATTTCATTCCATTTTTTTCTCTTCATTTGTGCGAACCTCCATTGTCAAGGGGCATTTTTTAAATTGTTCCGTGTCGTTACACGAGAAACCCAAACCATTTAAAACAAAAACAATACAAAAGGATTTCTGACTGAACCAGCATGACAGTATTGCATTCGTTTGTTTTTGTTCCTCTTGTGGAACTCAAATTGGATCCACTCAGGCAGTCAGTTGCACTGTTGGACAGTTTTTTTTAAAGAATAATTTAACTGTCTGAACCTCTTCCGATGTCATTCACGTTGTGAATTGAAATCGTCCGATTACGGTGCATTAATCTGTTACAAAGAAAAGAGTAAGGCCGGTTTCACACGCGCTAAAATTCCTCGGCGATTTTTTCAAATTCGCTTTTGTGATCTCAAGCCACTTTCACACAGGAAATCCTTCAGACTCTGCAATTGAGATCTCAATTCTGAACGTTTTCTTTCTCCCACTCTCTCTCACACATGCATCATCTCTTTTTCACACATCTATAGCATGCTTCCAATACCCAACATTGAGAACATAACAATAAAGCAACTCGAAGACAAAATGAAGAGAGATAAACAAGAGAATACGGAAAATCCAAAAGCAAACCCCGAGCACACGAGACGCGGGCTACCCCTAGCACGTCTCACCTACCTAGCCCACAAGATGGAAAAATCGCCGACAAAAGTTTCCTGTGTGAAAGAGGCCTAATTCGCCCCCGCATGTGACATTTACTGGCCGACTTAGAACTGTTTGATTACAGTGCATTAATCTGTCATTGTGACTATACAACAATCTCATTCCATATTCACATTGCGTCCATTACCTATTGTGCAATTATAATTGATTTCATTAAAGCACAATGCAATCATCTGCGATCAGACAGAACATTGACAGCTACAGTTGTTGTGCACAAATTGACTGCGTTTGGTTAAGGGGAGCGGCACATCCACGAATGTGCAAGTTGTTTGTTTGCACATGGACCTGTATGTAGGATAAATTAATCGATAATGGTAACACCTTTGGAATATAAATAATGGTCGATTGTACGTTGGAAAGGAAAGGGACATTGAATAGGACTTAAAGAAACAGCCGTAAACTGAAAACTGATATACGAGTCTACAACAATCGAGAGCCGGTTGAGGTTCTGTTTGGAGGAGCTTCGAGGATTATTGAATATTTACAACAGAGGAATTGACTCTGTTTTCATCAAATTTGTCCAAATCTACGAGGTTTTGACATACATTTTCGGAATTCGGGGTTTTGGCGAAATGTAATTGAAATCCTCTTATGTTCATCCATCCGCCATCCGGTTCACCATCGAACGGAAATCGTGTGAATTTTCAAGTCTCTCAAGGTCTCAATTTATACGTGCCCGACAAAACAAATGCAAATTTTTAAATGACCTTGCCGGTCAGTGTTGACAGGAAAGAATAGTGTGAGAAAATAGAAAATAGAGAGATATAGAATGAGAATGTACCCCAACATGACCAAAATTAACTGAAACTCAAGCTGTTGGTGCTTCGATAACCTCTTACGGACGGATGAGCTTGAGGAGGATTTAACTAGGTTTTAATGAAATCGATAGATTTCGAAACCGGGATAATGTAGGACGGAATCTAGTAGACTAGGAGAAATTTGATGAAATCTCTTGATTTCGTTCGGTGGCTCGGTTTACGTCAAGAAACAACGAATCTTGGGTATAGACATCGCACATACATGTCATCGCGGACGCAAGACAAGTTGGTCTTGACAGCAACTGGATCTTGACAAGAACTAGGAACCGTCAAAGGGGGATGATATCAATTAGTTAGGTTGAAGAGTTCCCATGGGTCGCAAGCCTAAGAAGCAAGTTACATCAACGTAATAGTTTTTCAAATTTGTCTAAGAGGTTCAGCGCTATATGAAGGCAATTCATGTCAAAAATTAATCGACTCCGTTTTACAGATGAAGACATTTTGACGGTGACCAGATGACAGTGGGTCTTTATAATTGTTACACACCGTCTCCACTGGACAAATAACACAGCCATACGTACATTTTTCGTGGGCCAGACATACCATGTCGTTTCACTTCAACGTTGAATGCTAGACATTCAACATCAAGAAGCGGGCAACCAACCACCAGCCAACAAAAAGAGATGGCACTAGGTAGGTAGGTAGGCGAAAACGTAAACGTAAACGCAAACGAAATGAAGAAAACATAACCGCTCGATTATTTCCTTTTGGACTACGTCAAGTCCACCCAGCTGCCAAAACACCTTGAACGGGCTCGAGTCCATCATTCGAAACGACATTGCCTGGATAACGTGTCAGATATTGGACCTACCGCTTTTAAGAACTTCCAACGGAAAACGCGTCCATTTGAATGATGTTCTATTCCATACATAATGTCACGACACGAACTCGGTACTAGAACACAGACGGAGTCGAAGTGGATATTTACTAGGAAAGTCTCCAGATCAACCGGTCTTTTAGACTACCATATGACTATAGCGTTTTCCAGGCAGAAATAACGGCTATTCATGAAGCCGGTGAATGGCTGTTGCTGAGAACGATATCGAACGAGAGCAACGTCGCCTACACCGACAGTCAAACTGCGATTATAGCAGAAGAATCACCATTTTTAAGATCAAAATTGGTTAGACTCTGTTGTATGTCTCTTAACGAGATATCAAGACAATGCAGCCTAGCGGTGTGTTGGGTGTGCTGGAGATATTCCAGTTGACGTAAACAGGTCAAAAACATTTGGGTGCAAATAGAAACTCAAAAAATTAAACTCACGAATTAACCTACATTTTCGAAAAGGATGTTAAATCAATCCGGACAATCGTCCAAAACACAAAAAGGTTGCTGGAGTATCGGACGAGAGGGAACCGGCTTAGTGGCAACACCCTTGGGTCCAAGTAACCCATCGCTCATGAGGGTACCCACATCACCCAACCTTACCTTTATATAAATTTCTTTTCTGTCGTTCTGTGTATACCAGACTAAAGGATACCAGGCAGCTACTTTCTGTGCTCAATCAACAGACCTTAAAAACCCCCTTAAATGACACGAGAAGCCCATGATGTCTTCTCCGTACGCATTGACCAAGACCCGAAGTGTCTCATACTTCCCTCCCATGGTAACCAAGATAAATGTTCGTCTCGATTGAATTGAAATGCTTCGATTGAAATGAACGACTCGAGCTTAAATCACATACACCATAGTCTAGAGAGCTTGATGTTCAATGAGACAATACGATTCGCCATCGTCACCCTTTTCCTTTTCAATTGCGTTCGTTTTCCAAATCATTGCACAAAGGTGCAAACAAAACGAAACTCAAGTCGATAGGGTTGTACAATGTCGATAGTAAAAAAGAAAACGACAGCGAAATTAAATGTCTCATCGATTCGAACAAATTATACGACGGTCGTAATCGAGGTGATTCAGACTTATTGACATGATTCCAGGCAAAGAAAGAGAAGATCTCATGGAAAAATAAAACAGAACAAAATTAAAGACATTTTATTCGAAATGCGAAGGTCGAGGACTTGTAGATGAAATCCCGCGCAATCAGTTGGGATGGGATGCAAAATAATGGCAGCAAGGCGAGTTTAAATTCTACAGAATAACGACGGCTGTTTGACATTCAGTTACTGGAATAATAAGATTTTTGTGTTTTTATTTTTTATGATTCGAGTCCAAGTTTTTGTAACCCACACGGCGTATGAATTAAGAACAAAAAGCAAATCGTTCGATTGTAAAAAAGCTATTCTGGACAGTAAAATGACAATAAACTGATTCATTGAATATCGGTAACTCAAACTCGAACACGAAATAGTTGGAAGAGCAAGATAGGCTTGACATACAGACAGACGCGACTGTTTTTAACATTTTTTTCAGGAACTCGTTGAGAGGCACCGTGGCAAACAAAAGTGTATACATCATGTTTTCCTTACGACGGATTTGATATTCATTATTTTCAAACCCGTCGCACTGAAACCTGTTAATTGTGATCGTTTATGGTTTTCTGCAGTTAAGCTTATATATGCTTTGCAGACATTTTGTCAGGCCCATATAAGGCGTGTTTTATTGAGAATCTATACTCAGTTCTACAATACTTTTACATGCGAAGCAACAACAAAGCAATACTGAGTTATTACTGAGCAAAATTTAATCATTACTGACTATAGCACGTTGAAGAATAAAAATCACAACTACCACCACTAACTCATAGATGACGCTTGAAGATAAAGCAGAATTATCAAAATCTCTAGATAGGATAACGTATCTCAATTTGTAATCCATCCTTTGTTTAATGTTCAAACGCTTTTAGTGAATGAAACCATATTTACAAACATTATCAACCAAATGCCAAAACTGTTTGAATTTTGAAGTATATTACAATGAAAGTAAAGTCAGGAACCAACTTTCGACACAAAAAAGTAAAGTTTTCTTGAGAATAATTCTTTTTTTCCTCTTGTACATCCCATGCCGTGTAGGCAACGACACCGCGACCATGGTAGATCTATTGTATCGAAGGGTTTGTAGTTAAAAAAAAATAACAAACCACTTCCCTCATGAAAGATAGTAAATCTTTTCAAGTGGACATTTTTAATTCCACGGAAGTGAGTATCTCCCTATGGAAGAAACGTTTCTTTAACCAGGTTATTGCCGGACATTCACAAGTCTCATTCTCTTCGAGGCAAAGCCGACAAACCGTGTTTTGAAACAGCTTTAGTTTATTAAGGTCATATTTCAGGCCACAGTGGCCGGTAAGAAAGCTTGTTAACAATCTTAAGCTATCCTTATTAAGATGGAGAATTGAATTATATGAATAAGGCCTGATTAATCCCTTTGACTGCCTAAGACCATGACCATGTGTCCTCTGGTCTAGGCGAAGTTTGTTTTCTCATTCATTTATCAGAATCCCATTGAGAATCATGAGTATAAGTTGAGTTGAGCTGAGTATGGATTCTCAATAAAACACGCCGATTTTTATATTTTTTCCAGAAAGAGCTGTTTTCTTTTTTTTTTTATAGCAGCTGAATAAAAATGTGTAATCTATGCCAATTTTTTTTTTTTTTTTTTTGGTGCCTTGGCATCAGTTTTTGTCATACCGATCTTAGGATCAACAATTTTCGACAACACCCACCTTTATTATATATGGTGCCAATTTTGTTTCCTATTTTCGTAAGTATAATCTGTGCTATGTCCCATGATTAAAAACCTTTTTTGGACAACAAAACGGCGTTGTTCTCAATACTTCTACATGATTTTTTGAAAATTAAAAAAAACACATGGTTTTACAACTAGAATGTAGCTGTTAGTATAACGCTGTAAGCTTAGACCTAACGGTAAATGCACATGCATGCATATAACGAAAAATTAAAACGTGAGAAACCGGATGCATGGGATCCGCGTGATTGTTATTTTTTTCAGTATTAAATCAATTTAATCATTCCCTGATCCCTCTTTCTTTCTTTAAAAAAAACAGCTATGGAAAACTAAAATGATATGTCCAGTCTTTGCCACTGTTGTTCTCGTCTTTATTGCATAGTACAGGCCCAGAAACCAGAGCCAGTTCAACCCTTGGACTGTGATTGGATTTAAAGAGACCTCTTGTGGTTGTACAGTTCGCGACCACATATTTTCCTTAAGCTTCCCCAAAGCAAGCGTGAACATAGAACGTTCCTCTCGAAGATGCAAAAGATTTCTACAATCGCCTTTGTAATTATCCAGGCTTCTGCTTGATTCTTCGAGACAGAGCTATAAAACTCAATTGCCATTAAAAAAAATAGCATTTGGTTAGAGCTTGATTCTCGGTGCGGGCTTGTTACTTTCGGTCAATCACTTCATTGTCAACTGCGTATGCCTTTGTTGGACAGTTGTACGGACTTATGGACGATCGGATCTCTGCTTCTTCTTATTTATTTGACGCTACAGTCCGGGGTGGATCTGGGCCTCAACCAACAGGATTCTCCAACTATCCCGACCACTTCTTCTTATTCTTCTGGTGGCGCTATAGTCCGGGGTGGACCTGGGCCTCAACCAGTAAGCCTCTCTAGCCGGCACGATCCTTAGCCAGCTATCTCCAACTGCGCACACCAAGTTGATTGAGGTCCTTCTCCACCTGGTTGCGCCACCGGTCCTCTATTGCGCCGTCCCACTGGTTCGGAGTCGAAGACTCTTCGGGCTGGAGCAGTTTGTCCATACGCTCTACATGGCCCAGCCAAATTAGGCGTTGAATCCGTAGACGCCTGACCAGGCTCATGCCTCTGTACAGCCCGTACAGTTCGTGGTTGAATCTTCTTCTCCAATAACCATCAACGAAAACAGGACCTAAGATTTGCTTTGTACCACACTGGACTTAAATTGACAACAATCTGAGAACATTCTGTAGTCTACTGTAAGCAATTGCCGACCGTAGCGTGGGTGTGTTCGTCGACTTCTATACTGGGTGTCCAGGTTCCTAAACCAACAACTTAATAATTCAGGGTGTCACTGAAAATTCTTAGAGAAAAGGTATATTTTTTAAGAAAAAACCCTTATACTTCGCCGTTCGTTGTCGACATAAAAATGTAAGTCCCTTCTGGCCAACAAGAGCACACACAGCACGAGTTGTTGCTGGAGAAGCTAGGCACACCGTGGTTAGTCACGCCCCCATATGATTATATCCAGCTTCAAAATGAACCAGTACATTGTTTTTTAAATAAAACCCATCTGCTGGTGACCAAATAACGCTAGAACACAGATATTCACTGTCCACAGATATTTGTTTCATAATTTTACTTCCCTTCTTTCATCTAGAACCAAGTGCCATGACTTAATTGCTCGTACAATTCAAGGACATTTCCTCGTAACTTGTTTGTTTCACGAAAAATGCAAAACAAATTGTGTTTCTAATTTCAAAAGCACGCTCTAATAATAAAGCACACTTCTCTCCGTTTCCATAAAACCCGCCACAACGTGAATAACATTAGAATACCGAAACGAGTTGCTCGCACGATAAACACAAAAACAATAGAAAGAAACAAAATTTAATGGCTTCAACTCCAAAGGCAAACTTTATGACATTCTCTGTCCCGCTGTGTGTAACCTTCTCAAAAAACAAAAAAATGCTAAAACAAGTTCATGACATCAACGAAAACTTTCTTCGTGAAACGGGAAATTGATTTTCAATGTCACGACCAAGGGACGCCAACCCCCTTCACCCGCAGTGACATAATCCGCACGCACAATGTCTAAACCGAAAGTGAGTTCGGTTGCGCGTCACAAGGGATAATTGAAAAATACCCGGCCAGCAAGACACGTGTGCCGGAACGTTATTAGCATGGAAAACTCTCGAGACCCGGCAGAAAGCAAAACAAATAATATCCATACCTACAGACTTTGTTTACCTTACGTCAAGTTGATTAGACTCCCTTGAAAGTGAGATGTTTTGAATGAATTACGAAAGGTGCATAGCTGGGAAGCAAAACAACTCGTTTATGCGTCATTTCAAATTAATTGCGCAATAACTGAGTTTATTGTGACCCTATTTGTCGAAACACAGCTCTTGAACAGACCCACAAATGACGTCTTATCGCCGAACAAAGCCATCAGTGAAATATTAATTTGACATTTGCTCAGTGCAAACACCGAATGTCAATTATCGTCTTTTTGCTTGTAAAGGAGTTGATTAAACCCAAATTGGAACGCCCGCCCGCTTTGATAAGCCCAAGCGAAGCCGTCTTACGTGCCGTGAGACACCCGACATCCAGCATGCGATTATCTCATACAGAATTTGCCTCTGACCGCTTGTTGATTGCTCAATTGGGCACACATGCACATGCGAGTTTAGACGAGTTTACGATCACATAATAACACAGCGGAGAGTGTCATGAACCAGAACATCGACGGCCAACATTGTCGGCCCCAGTCACACTTACGTAACGATTGTTTGTTTCCATTTTGTATGGATTTCAAGGGCACACAGCTCTATCTCTTGATAGATTTATATTTATATTTACAATGTGAACTAGGCCTTAGACGATAATATGACTTGACGTTTGAGTGTCAATGAATCTGAAAAATAATACCAATTAAGCGGGCAATGGAAACCCGTGAATGACTGTTGTGTGTGAATTAGAATTCGTTACTATGTTTTACTGCAGCGGATTATTATCAGTCACTTTGAACTGTCATCCCCTAAAGTGAATGCGATGATATAAGGCGATAAGCCGTTAATGGTGTTGACTTGTGGTCAGATCGCATCGGGATAACTTGGACTTCCAGCTAAGTGAATGACTACTTCAGTTGAGTTCATATTTGCGGTTGAATTTTATTCCATAAAAATTATTTTGTCACCTGTCACTGTCAAAAGACATGACGAGCTTCATGACAGCTCAGGAATGTCACACGAATGTGTTTGCAAGAGATTCTCACTCATTTGCTGAAGGAAATGCATCGCTGACAGTGGAATATACGGTAATTCTCCAACAATGACAGCTGACAAGGTCGCGAAAGTGAGATCTGCATGAAATGTCACTTAAATGGTGATTTCTTCCGTCAAAATGCAAAAAACATTTCTCAACGAATGTGTAACGATAAACATTTACATAGCGACATTGGTCTCTTCCCATTGAAACAAGCAATATGTGCTCTTAAATTCGTTGAACGATCTCAGACTCCGCAAAAAATACACAAAAGATTACCGGAAGTTGTTTAAATTGAATAAATAACCCTGGACATCGATAGGCTTCAGTGTGTCTGTATGCTCAGCCAGCTAAAGCCCACAATTGATCAGTCGTTGGAGCGTCTCATATTCACTCTTGTTGTGCGGAAGAGTTATGAAGCGGCTTTGACAGAGTGGGATGTGCTCGACTTCTGCGCATAAATTAGATTCTCCGTTATGCAACTGAGGAGGGAAGTAATGAATACAGCGAATGCTTCAGGGAAGATGACACCAATCGATCCGTGCTGATTGGTGGCTGTGCAGTTGCTCTGCATGAACACCAGGAAATGCTCGTAAATAATGAGATGCAAATAGGATCCAGTGGGTGGTGAGTGTGTTCGATGTAGTTGATGTAGTGGCAAGAGTTCCGGTTGTTGTCGTCTGTCACAGGTGGCACTCCATGTGCGAGAAGAATCCTTCTGGTTTTCTGTATACGCCAATTAAGTCTTAGAATGACAGTTTAATGGAAATCGCAACAATAGGGAAAACCGATGAGACTTTAATTTCGATTAGAATCACGCGACTGACATGACATTCATCGGAGAAATCGATCGACGTAGTTAGTGTAGAGATTTCGATGTTATCCAGCAGCCAGGCATTAACGTCAAACGTCAAATTAATGTGGAGCTATTTATCAGTCAAGCGTCATGAACTCGGTACATTTTCAAATACGATCCACATGTTCCAGTGGATGTGGAAAGGTCACTGTGGAAAATGCGAAGAGCCTTGTGCATGTGTGCAGTGCCATGTCTTCCACTTGAATGTGTTCATTTTTTTCTTCTTGAACAGCACTAGCCATAGGGCCAGCGGAATTGATCCGATGTCCTGACTCAGTCATCGATTTCTGGCTTCATGCTTAACTGCTTTCACTAGTTTCTTTCTTATAGAGTTTAGCAGTACAGATTCAGAGCTCTCTTTTCCACGAATATCCATTCCCTAATATCCTTTTTAATTTTGGATTTCAGTGCGCCCTGGCATCCAGCAAAGTGTCAACGTAGTTACGAAGGATAATTCGCTGATCATATCCTGACAAGTTTAAAAGTTTGTACGGATTAAGACACTGTCGCTTGGATATGGTAGTACATTGCAGCCGATTAGTGGGTTACACAGCCTCTTAAATCTCATTTATCGAAGCCAAGTCTCTTTGTGGTAGGGATCTTTCAAAGATGTTACAGGCGACCCCGCAAATATACCCGCGTTGCATAGGAAACGTCTCTCTAGTCTACTAGCATCTGTTAACGTCAATGTACGGGAATCGTATCAAGAAAGTCTTTTCTGGGGTCCTAGGTTAGTTTATTTTAACGTGGCTGGGTGCTCATAGCAAGCACAGGCAGCCCATTACATGCGCATTGTGGTACCACGCGGATTGGCTTAGTCCTTTACCTGGAAGCAACTGGCACACGCAATAAAGAGTTTTATCTGGTTTGTGATGATTTCATTTAATTCCCTCCGATCAGTGAAAAGGGAGGGCCCAAGGTGTGAGTTCATACGATTAGCCAGAGCACCGCTGGAGCAAAGAGGACGCGTGGTCTCCTCAATTCCTGCAGCTTCTGTTGAGAGTCCTGAGTGTTGGTCTAGCAGACAGAGTGACCCTTTGAGATTGAGTGTTGGTCATATTTCATTTGTTTTAAGGATTGTGGTCCCTTCTAGTCATTTGCGGTTGGTCTGTTTAAATTGTATTAATCTTAAAATGATTTTAGTTTGTAGTGAGAGATATGGAGAGTGGGAGGGAGATGTCTAGGAGGGAGATGTCTAGCGAGTTCACCGGCTCTGCAGCTAAGCTTGTGCATTTTAGTTCAGTCCTGAGAGTGCTCAGAGTAGCTCAAGTCTGTATACTGAACTAGTTCGTTCTTCTAGTTCATTTGGTTCGATTTCGGCGACTTCACCGCTTCATCATCAAGTTATTAATACATAGCCGACTTCACAGCTGATTACCGCCTAGTCCAACGACGAATTTGAGTGCCTTTTTGACAGATGTTCATGATGACGGTTACTCACGAAATAACGTAAATGCCGTCTGATTCTTTTGATTGGTCAATTTGGCTTATGAACACGTTTTAAAAAACAGCTGTCAAAAATCTTAAGGAGAAAGAGAGGTAGAAGTCGGGCATCTCTGTAAGACTTCATTTCTGGTAGCGATGTTCCGGCACTCATCCATGTCGGAGACAGCCGGCAGTTAGGAATGAAGCTGTTCCTGATCACTTTTGGATATCACATTGTTCTGGAGCCAAACCATTGGCCCCGATTACGAGTGTCGATTATCAATCGATAATCTATACACACCGAATGTCGATCGTCGACTGGTTATTTTGATACTGTGGCTGTCGATTGCAATTGATATTTGTGGATTTTCCTTTCAAATTTTTTCGTTCACAAATTTTTTGTCGTTGGTTTTTGTTGTCGAGACAAAAAAATAACCCTAACTGACGCCTGATCGACGCGACTACATAAACTGAGTTGTGGCGAGGAAAGAAAATAATTAGGATTGTGACTGACGCCGTCCAGGCGACTGATTCGATTTCAAACATCTAATGTAATGTAAAAAAATAATAGAAGCCAACCCCTTATTGGTGATCGACTGGCGCCATTCATGTTCCTGTGGGTTGCGGTCGATTTTGCGACATAGAAGGTAGATCCTGATTGGCCGACAACATAAATCAGATCGCGATCTGACTTCCATATTTAAATGTGACATGAATGCCGAGAGGAGTCAGTCCGAGTTTTGTAATCAGCGACAAATATCACCCCGAAATCATACAAATTTTAAACATGCACTCTGTATTAATTTATTATACTCATTTCAAAGTTAATTTTAATAAATAATTCGGTCATTAATTTAACTTTGTTTGTTTTGTGCTCACGTCAGTTGACAGTTTTTGTGCGACAGAAAATTCTGAAATAAACATTGTTCCCACCCTATTGTTGTATCTTAAAAACATTCACATTTTATCTTCAATTTCAACCAATGAGAGTTGCAAATAAAATAGCAATGAAAACAACGAATAAAATCTGTCCAGAAATCTATTATTTCATTCAAGTATTTGCACACACAATTTGTGTCGATACGCACACAAGTGCTTGATTACATTGAACCGGCATTGGCCAGACGTATACATATTTGTCATATGTACGTTTTTAATTCACAATAATACAATTCTCAGTCGATTGAGATTTGTCCACCATCGATTCAATCGATAATCGACACTCGCAATCGGGGCCACTGGCTCTTTAATGGCTATGGCTTTTGTCTGGAAGACGCTACAGTAATTTAGGAGATCCAGGGAAAGATTAACGTTGAGATCTTTGGAGTGGACACCCTGTAAACCCTCTGTGTAAATTAGCAGAGGTTTACCAACCCTCGCCTCATTTTCAAACTTCCAATCCTACTGGACGGTAGATAGTTCGTATGTTAGCATGGGTCTTTCTATCATTGTGTACAACTAGTAAACTACTCGTGATTAATAAACCCCAAACAGAGAAGGTTAGCCGCACTTTACTGCCACAATCAACAGAAAACTGGAGGCCAGCCAATCAATGACCGTGTCCGTCCGAAGTGTAACGTCACCTGAAGAAGAAAGGTGTAAAAATAAGGCGCAGATATACATACAATCAAAGCTGCAATGTTATGCTGGATCTCCTAAACATAACCAAACACTTTACCCCTTAACCGCCTTAACAACCTTGTTGCGTCTTCTTTACTTCTACATTCTTCACAAATGAAGCGTATTCTACATAACAACACATATAATCCATCAACCTCCAGCCATAACTTATACACCTTCTTAACTTCTTCTATCGTCCGCTTTGCACTGTCATCCCTACTTGGCGTACCTAGTCAGTGAAGCGTCTCATCTAACACATCCACAGATTCTAAGGTTAACGGCTGGTTGAAGGAAATTCCTCTTATCCGATGTTTCCTGTAAAACGCCAACCGAGTGTGACCACAACACAATCAAACTCTTGATTTATTGCCAGCACATGCCCTGTTATGGACGGTTTCTTTGACGGCTCCTCGGAATTTGCAAATAAGAATTATAGGTACGCCTGTGAAAAGCCGGTTCATACCAGTCAATGAAGCGAATCATTAGAGAAACATAAAACGTCATTCTCCCAGCTGAACAAGAGCCAAAGACTGACTTCACGTGAAGACATTCCGGCATCTTCAGAAACATTCTACAACTTCTTAATCGCTGTTAATGGCCTTCGGTCTGCTATCGCTGCCGAATAGTCAAAACAAAGGAGCAAAAGCCGCAACACGCCCCTCGATCCATGTGTTTACACACTGGCACAACAACATCAGTCCAAAAGCCACTTCTGATAAAGCCGCTGCTTGTTTTTACCATTTTCCTCCAATTAACACAATCGCAGGGCATGACTTTGACATTTCGCAATAATTGGCGACGATTTCGACTGGGCCAGAGGTGGGAGAGTTCAGCACACACACGCCTCCCACAGATAACGAGCGATTAGTAAGTCACTCTCAAAGGAATTCTCCACCATTCCATGACCTTGATCCACCCCGAGAGAGAGCAGCGTACCTTCCGAATTCTATGTGTTGCGTAAGTCCGCTCGGCACACGTGTGGCCACAGTCACGTATACCAGCAACACACCCCCGTTCCCCGATCAACAACGCACTCTCCGAAATCAAGTGACATTCTCTCCGCTGCCACTCCACGGTCCTCGGATAAGGCTCTTTGCATATTCCGTACGAGTTTGGCGCAGCCGAAGGCGTCATCTCTTGAATTAGCCACAATTTCATCACATTCTTTCTTCCATCACACCACACCACGAGCGAAACGACGAGGCGTCGTTTGTGTGCGTTCTCCTTATTATTTTTTTTTCTTCATTCTTTGGCTCAACGTCTCGGCTCTTATCTGTCCACGCAGCAACGCCCAGAACTTGCACCCAGACTGACCGCAATTCACTGTTATCATCGTCTGACAGGCCTCCACTGGATTTTGCTTTGCCCCTGCCGGTTGTTTGCCTTCTCTTTTTGTTTCTCGACTTCTCGTTGGACTCTGAGCTTGTGCTTGTTTTCGAATCGTCCGCACCACCCGATGAATTCAAAATAAAGCATCTTCCAGCGACTTCTAGGTGGCACTTGAATTTGTTTTCTTTGCAAGCCGTTCACATGATTCAAAGAGCAAGTGCTTTGTTTGTTTACAGAATATGTACTTTGTAAACGTTTGCGGCTAATTGCTTCCACGGATGTTTCACCTTCGATTGGTGTTATAAACGCCTCAAGGCCGTTTATTGCCAGCAATTCAAATCTACAGCGGCACGGAGTCTAATTCAGTCGCTTATGATTTTATAGGTGTTGTGTCTTATTGGATTTTTTCGTCTGACCTGACTCACTATCAGAAGAAATACACAAGTGGATAAAAGGAAAGCTTTCTGCAGACGGTGTTGCCATACCGACGTATTTCTGAATGTGTCGATGTTTGTTGATTTGCATAAACTGCGTGCATGTTCGTGAGACGTCGAGCCTTTGCAAACTTTTTGTAAACAGAAGTGTCCGAGAACATGCCGGAGTTGTTCTCACCACACAGCTAATCTAATCACGGTAGCCAATGGTGAGACATGATTCCAATCACAATGCTTGTTTACGAAATGGTAAAAGCAAAGTTATCAGCTGATTGTGAGATATCTGTCCCAGCTAATGTATAAACACTTAAAGACCCCAGTCAAGCATGTCACATTTGCTGTCTCTCTCTCCCCCTGTCATTAGGGCCAGAAATGAAGTATTAAAGAGACAGCCAACTTCTACCTCTCCTGTCGCTTAAAATGTTTAACAACCGTTTTTATATCGTTTTCTCAAATCAAATAAACCCATCAGAGAACGGCATTTACATTATTTCGTTAATAACTATCCAAAATACGTGAATAACTGTCGTAAATGGGCTAGCGGACAATCAGCTGCGAAGTTGCAAATCTCTATAAGACTTAATTTTTATTAGGACTTCTGAGTTGTCAATTGTTTGACAGAATTCTATGGGCTGAGGCAGGGATGGCAGAAATGTCACTTTTTTGGAATAACTACATTTCTTTCGTCCGCTACTCATTTTAGTAGTTAATGTAGTATTCGTAAGAAAATGTAGTAGACTTAGAAAAAATGTCAAAATGCAGTTGAGGCGTCAATTTAACGTCAGTTCAATTGAGCTTGCATGTGAAAAATGTGAAAATGCTCTATAAACACTGCAAAATCCACACGTAACAAGTGTGGCTAATACATGAAACAAATCGGGCATGTAGTTTATTCGAATAACTACTGCCATCCCTGGTTGGGTCTTTAAAGTCTCCGGCATTCGGAAAACTTTACTTGCGTAGCGTCAAAGCATCCGTTCACGGTGAAGTACCTGACGCAAGGGGATGATACAATGAATACTTCATCGCACAGCTGACTTCATTTGACAGTTTCAATTGAAAATTCAAGTTGTTTTGTTATTTATGCACAAAAAAATGTATTTTTGTTATAAATACTCAATTAAAAACTTTTTGTTATGTATTTTGAACTTTACTTCGACGAGAACCAACTGCCAGACTTTAACAAAAAAAAAATCAAATTCAATAGAAATGTCACAAATTGTTGATTGTCGACGCTGAATGGGAGAGAAAAGTTAAAATTTGAGAAAATACATCCGTCGCGTCAGCGTTGGTCTATGTGTCACCTCGCATAAGAACATATGTACTGCACGTATCTCTCAAAGTGTTACTGACGCTGACGCAAATAAAGAATTCTCCGAGCCCGAGCCTTAAGAAAGACACAAAAATCTTGCTCATAGAGCATACATAGATTCTGAGAACCAAATAAAAGGGGCGCCACGCAGTATTCATTAATTATAATCAGAGAGACTTTTGACACAAACAATTTTTGAGATAAACAAGTATTGATATTTGGCGGAAGTCTAACCTATCAGCACATACACAAAGTGCAAGTGACATTTCTCATCTGGTTCTACCGCAAACTGGTATTCAACTGATTACTGCTGCTCCACTTGTGTGGAACTTTGATTCTTTGAGTGTACCGACTTCTCAATGCCGCTACATAGTGTATACTCTGTCTGACATCCTCAATCCATTCATTACATTTTTTTTCGAAATTACAATTATTATTCCTACTAGATCTGCACTCAATTGGGTTGGGACATTCAAAGCTTAATCCGGGCAGATCTGTATATTTGGAAATAGAAACGTACATTATCAAAGTGTCATAAAGCATATGACACTTTGACAGCGTACTTCAGACTGCTTCGATATCAGGCTTTGTTTACGTTGATGATGTAGAATTTTGGGGGAGATTCAACTGCGGACTAATGCATATACTTATAAGGACTGTGTCATTAGCCTTCGGATCCATCGCCTTATTATAATTCACGATGGGAAGTGTATGGGATTACGCAAGAGAGGAACTGGATGCCGACAATCTTTCTAAACTCTGTACAATTGCTGGCTTGCACACATGCCATACGAGGATATTGACGTGATTGGTCGTTTGCTAACATAGGATTTTCTCAAGGGATGAGATGAAGAAGCAGTTGGAGAGATCGTACCTTGTGCTTTAACGGAACTTGGAAAAGATTATTAACCATGACCTGTATGAGCTACCCAACGACAAGACTCTAGCTACGGCCTTCCGATTCAACGTCTTTGGGGGCTAAACCATGTGTAGAGCGCATATGCAACACTGCTTCCGCTCGCGAACCAGGGGGACAGCGCAATAGAGGACTCCCACGAAATCGAAGCCGACCACAAGTGGAAAAGGACCACAGACATCTGGGCGTGCAGAATTTGATGTACTTGGTTAAGGATCGTGCCAGCTGAAGAGGCTTATTGATTAAGGCTCATGTTTTCATGGATGTACATATTGGAAATATACTTGTATACTTGTTTTCCAAAAGCTGTACCTTGCTGAATGTTGCTCATACTTACATCGCACATTATGTGCTTGAAGTGTGTTTAAATATTTAAGACCGATTATTATACTAAAACATGCAATTCTGAAGGTTAAACAGGCATTATTTCATTATAATAGATTTTATGGCTTTCTTTTTTTCAAAAAAGTATTCAAGTTGCCACGTAGTCGTAAAAAACATCAAACGAAATGGCATTTTAAGACCAGACAATAAAAATCGAAAATAAAACGCCTTGACATTGTAGAAACGCTGCATCCGACGAAATTTTTAAAAGCTCGTAGATCTACTCTTTATTATCTATTTTTTTTTAAGATTCCATGTTGAAGTCGTCCATCGCAATTCAGTGCGTCAGTATTTTGACCAAGAGCACGTTCGCTTCTGATGTTATGTAAGAGGCTGATTGTAAGAGGATGATTGCCTCCGTCTGATTATAGGACGCAATTTCTGCTTGCTCATCTTCATCAAAGGATTTTTTAGGAAAATAAAATTGACTGCACATTGAGTAAACGAGCAAAGGGAGCTTGCAAGGCTATTTAGATTAGAGTGTAATCCGAACCTTCTGTATGGAGGAAAGGATTGGATAAAGGACTTTGAAACAGAGTACCTGGATCATATTCTCCAGATTCTCCACGTGTCACTTGGCTAGTTATATTCTTTTCTGATGTTCTTCAAACCTATCACTACTTAAACAAATACTAAATTTATTAGGGAGTAGTCTTTACTAGACATCATGTACAAACGAGATCAAAGCTGTCACCCTCTAAATTGGTAATTAGAAAATTTCTTGAATGTTTTGACAGTTAATGACGAAGCATCGAGCAGTGTCTCGCATTTGCGTGCAACTGTGTGAATGCATCACTGGGCCATGTAATTGCTATTCTCCGATTCGTCAATGTTAAAAAGCCTGTCAAAGTGTTTTAAAGGACAAAATAAGTAGAAGTTGGCTAATTTTTACTACAGAAGACCTGGGCCTAGCTTCAAACGGAAGCTTAGTGAGCATAATCCGCGACTCGAAAGCAATACAAAAAAAGCTTCGGCTATGTAAAAACTATTTAAGTACTTTTTTTTTAAAGCTGTATTTTTGTTTTAGTGATCCTTTCCGTTTTCTATCTGACACTTGAGTGACTAACAAATAAAGGTTTTCGAAAGCGGAATAAGACGAATTGGTTAGTTTCATTGATGAGATAATTGATGTTGCATTGATTTTGTTTGTATTCTTAACGATATGTAACGAAGGCTATTTTTGGTTGAGCAGCAGTAATCAATCTTTTTAAGGATCTGAATTCACCAAAATGTGGGTCGCCGTGGCGTAGTGGGTAAGTGCGTCGACTCCTACGCAGAGGTTGCCAGGTTCGATGCCCGAATTTACCACCTTTCATATTTCACGGCTCCACCTCTTTCGAGTCACTGACAATGCTCAAAGAGTATTCCTGTCTAGAAAAAGCTTTAAAGCCGTTCGGAGTCGGCATTAATAGCATGCACAACACGAGTGGTTGCTGAGAAGCTAGGCCCAGGTCCGCCTCGGACTGTAGCGCCACCCATATTATTATTATTATTATTATTAATTCACCAAAATAAAGAGTAATGAGTCTAGAGTTGGGTCTAGACACTGTCTTCGATCTTGACTTCAATTCAAATAGATAACACGTATCTACTCATAACTTACTTAAATGAATAGATAACGAAGTAATTGATAACCTTGAATCGAGCAACCAAAAAAAAACATGATAAATACATTCCCATGCTCTCGATAGAGAGAGAGATAGAGTTACCTTTCCAATTAGTCGACACGAAACAATTCCATTCGACTTTGAGTAAGAGAACGTGCAACTTATTGTTCTTCAGAAAAATTGCAAGGATACATCAGACCAGAAAGGAAGGGGGGGTCTTCTAGGATGAGATTGGCATGTAAGGGTGAGGTAATGGATATTCTCTATGTCCTCAGGTCTCAGGCCATAGAATTCGATGCGTGCATTGCTGTCTGTCCAAAAACACTTTGCAACTCAAGTAACGCTCCACGAGTAGAATGCATCACGACGGGAGAGATAGCCCAGTTCACAACTGATTGACCCCTTGTCCATCGACGAATTTGAGTGCTTTTTTGACAGATATTCATGAATTTTTGACGGTTATTCACGAAATAACGTGAATGCCGTCATCTGTTTGGTTTGAGAAAACCATATAAAAAAACTAGTCAAATATTTTAAGGGGCAGGAGGGATAGACGTCGCGCATATATGTAATACTTCATTTCTGTTTTTTGTAACCATATCGCAACGGCTCGTTCTGGAGTTAGGGCTTTTGCATTTTCCGTAGGATATATGTAAATCATATGTTAATGTCGAAATGGCGCGGTCGCGAGTTGAATGTTCACAGACCGTAATATCGGAAGCGCGAACACAAATTTCTAGGTAGAGCTACTATCCAATCACCCGGGGTTTTCGACATTTGTGAAACAATTTTCTTAAATGTTTGGTAAACTGGGACGATTAGTTGCGCAAGTATTTAATTTTTCTAGGAATTGTATTTGCAGTAATTTCATAATTTTCTTGATTGAATTATTTTTCAAACCATTAGTAGGGTAAACGCGCGTTCATTTCGATATGAAAAACTCAGGCTGCCGCTTTTTAACACTACTATTTACGTCGCGTGATGAAAACTTTCTGTGGCCACTGGCAACGAAATGAGATAAATTAATTATCGAACACAAAGCCTGCTTTGTTTGCAGAAAATGAGTTGAGCCCACCTTCAGTAGAGTTAATTCACGTATTTACGATAATTGACAAAATTTGGAATTAAAACTCAAATTTTAAGACAAACAGTCTTAAAATTGATTCAATTTATCCGAATAGCTGGGACATTTCGAATGCTTCGAATACACTTAATTTCGAGGGATCTCCTGGAATGGCATCCATTCGCCATAAAAGGAAGTCTGCGGCAATGTAGTCAGATCACAAACTTGAGGGTCAAGACTAATTAATTTGCTTTATGAGGAATTATGTTTACTGTAGAATCCAACGAGAACTTGGAAGTCAACATATTTTGAGTCAGTTTAGCGAACCCCTCAGACAATTATGAAGGCATTGTTTACCTACTCCATATTCATTATTGCTTATTTTACAATGTCGCCGTGCATTTACTTTGCTAAGTAGCGTTCGTTTGAGTTGCGATAATGACTGCATACAGACACCTTCATTATCATTTAATATCTTGTACAGTAAGCGAATGGTTTCAGTAAATAATTGTAAATGTTTGCTTCAATGAAGTGTTGCGTGTGCATTTTTTCTTAATTGTTAAAGTTAATCAGACCCACAGTAGTTCATCTTGTATTTTGAATGTAGACTCTAAGAATAATTCCCGTGAGGGGCACTTAGTTCCCCGGCATACAAATGCTGCGGAAATTGTTTCCCTCTTTTACAATTTTACATATGTATCTCCGCTTTGCCATAATGCAGGCATTTACAGCCAATCATTTGCAACGACAAGTAGAAATCATTCAATAAGAGCCATGATGGCCTTTATAATCCATTTAGGCAAATTCAAAATTAATATAGCTCTTGGTTAAGTTTTCAAGGAAAAGCAGACCTGTATGCATATCCAATGAATTGATATTTCATAATACTGGCAGTTCCTTCCCTCAAACATCATCGTCGCTCATCGCCTCCCCTCTTTGTCATTTGCTCACAAAAAGCTTCTTAAACTTGATTCAAAGCATAATAAAAAGACACGACGCGACGTACAGAATGAAACGAACAGACGAAGAGCAAACAAAAAAAAAGAAAAAGAAAAAAAGTTCAAAACAAAAATATACGAATAGAATACACAACTCGTGTGTGGACAGATGACGGTGACGATGACGGAAATCGCCTTCAAAACAAAACACCAGAACCGAAAAAGGAAAAAAAATCGCTTTTCTACTTCTCTTCTCGCAACTTTTGTGAGGAATGACGGTAGCGTGAAGATAGACACGGCTGAGGGGAGAGACGGCGGTAGTTTTGTTTGTCGATTAGATATCTTTTCGGCTACCTTTTTGCCAGTTTGGCATGTTTTAACAGACGCTAATCTTGTCACAAGAGCCTTTAATAAATCAAAGTCTTAAAAATAATGTAGGTATCTAATAAGTAATCTCAATTCTCGGCAGTCTACCAATTCTGGAATCGTCTGGCGAGGTTTAATCGAACATCATGGGGGTGTGTACGTGAGTGTGTGATAAAAGCACTCAACGCAGTTCTTCGTGCGCGAGGCGGATGACTGTTCCTGATTTTACTTTCATTGGATAGACTCCCTATGAATGGGGGTGGAAGTGTGACGTCGTTACATAAGCCAGAAGAACTTCGTAAACCTCGGTCAACAGATTGAAATTTGTTGTGGCAAACATACGACCGTGAGCACACTGCAGTGTCATTGAAACGTCCTTGGATGGAGAGTAACCATTCGTTTGTCCCGATTCCAGATGTTAGAGAAATTCCGACACAGAACCAAGCAAACACATTGGGATTAGGATTGGGGGAAAAGACTTACCGAAATCTAGAAACTGCTTGATGGACAATGGCGACGGATTGAATTGCGAGTAGAAATCCAGCATTTTGTGGATGCTCTGCAACCGCCACGGAAAGATTCTCATTTTGGCAGAGATTTGATGAACGTTTATGTTCTGGACAACTGGAACTCTTGATTTAGTGAAATTCACACAGTTCTCGCTGGCCGCACAAGGAGGTCTTGACAAGGACGATGCTTATCTAGTGTAATTCAAGTGCTAGTTGAATGCACCTTCGAGAGGGCAGTGACATTAGAAAGCCGCGCTATTATTTCTTGACATAATCACACAAAAACAAACAAATTGGTTCTTTTATTTGTTCCTTTTTTTTTCAAAAGTCATGCAATGAAACTTTTACAAAACACCACAACTAAACACTGACTGACGTACGTAGCACCAGTGCACCGGCTTGCATTTGCCTCGACGAACGTAGGAGGCCGGACTATGACACTGATAGGCAACAGTAACAACAACAAAGTAGAGAACAATTTGTTCTTTTTTTTTTTTTTTTTGCTACAAGTGGGTTGATCTAGGTCGAACCTTGTTTCTCGGAGCACTTAACAGAGACAATTGATTCTCCGCCAGGAACTTGCTAACCGAGACACCACCAGACTTCAACGAATTCCAAAAGTGAACTGTCACTTTGTGCGATTTGACGTTTCCCTTTGCTCTGTTCGGTGAAGTGCGAAGCTTTACAGAAAAGAAAAAAAAAAACACCACAAGACGTCAGCACGTTGTTGGGGCCAATGAAAATCTGTCTGATTTGTAGAACGAGAATGTTCAGGGGGTGTGTTGATGGCGTTGGCCTTTGGACTTGAGAATGGAGATAATTCTTTTTATATCCGTTTCTTTTTGAAAACAACAACAAAGGCAGAAACAATGAATGTGCCTTAAAAAATGAATATAACCAAAGAGCGGAGGAGAGGCTCGTCATATGATTTTGTATGCATAAGTGTATTTCTTCAATGAACATAAATCGCTTTTGTCTCTGTGGCTTCCAAAATGAAAGGCGATCACTGTGGCCAAAGTGGGCGAATCTTCTCGTGACCGTTCGAATGATGAAATCCTTCGGATTATTGCAAATCCAATTTGCAAAGAAATCACGAATTAATCCTCACCTATTCTGCGATTGGAATATCTAGGGCGAGTGATAAACAAGTGCACTTGCAGCAGTGCGCCATGTGTTTTGCGACGAAAATATCCTAAATATTCAACGTCACGATCAAAATCTTTTTTTTTGCCTCAGACGTGTGGTCAAACTTCCTCCGAAAAATGACTTGCTTCTTCAGCTTGTGGGACCCGGAAAGAAGGGGGTGGCCGCAGTTGAGGTATAAAAAAAGACACAGAAAAGTCTGCTTGGATTATTTATAATATTTTTTACCGCAAATACACACGTTTCCTGCGTCAGCAATTCAAGTCGTGAGGGACATATGTCATGCGTGTACTTAAGATGTAAGTGCGAGGATTTGTGTGGTATATTTTAAGCTTGGTGATCAAATCTTTTTTTTAACGGCAAAAGTTTCGAGGGCAACCTTCTCAGGTCGATCACATTGCTATGAGTAATGTTTCATGGGTTGTCCTTGTGGACGGTCTCTGAGCAAAAACAGGTCGTTAGAAATGCCCTGTTTCAGTCATGTACTTTGACGTTGGCTGACATCCATTGCGTCTTGGATGTCACACACATTCGCGATAACCATTGCGAGTGCCCAGTCTGAAGGATGAGAATGGAGAAGAAAAACTTCTTTGCTGAGCTGTAAGTTTGAAATAGGTCTGGTTTAAAAAAAGGAAGGTAGAAATCCATTAAGAACACAATGAATATTATTTTCACATCTTTACAGTCTCACAAAGTTGCCATCCAGGTCACTTTGAAGGTAGAATTTATGATTTTGTGGACAAGTTCTTATAAATACTTATAAGTACCATATTTCCACCGAACGAAATCTCGAGATTTCTAAGAAATCTTACAGAAACCTCAATAGGCCGTTACCACCGAGTCGGAATTGTTTTCAAATGTCATTAATTTTCAAATGTATAAGTGGCCGTAGAAACTGCTGTTCATTGGCCGAAAATAACTAAATAAACTAAAATTCGTTGACTTGGCAACATCTCACGTACGGCTTTACCTAGATTTGAATAAGATCGAGAGGTTTCGAAGCCCGAAATTTTTGCAGCGGTCATTCAAATTTAGAGCCAGTGACATTGGTTTTGGCGGGCACTTATAAATTGAAAGCAAATTACTTGAAAATCATAGTCTTATGACATTTGAAAGCACTTGAAAGTCGGTGGGAAGTGGGAACGGCTTACTGATGTTAAGTTGATCTAAACCACGCGATTTCGGTTCGATGGAAACATGTCACAATTAATAGCGAAACCTACAATATTTAGAGAAATTTGATGAATGCTCGTGATTTCGTTCGTTGGGAAGGCTTTGAGCATTTGATACTCGAGTCTTTAATTTCACAGTTTCTTGTCACGTTTTTCAAAACTCCTCACAACCTGCACATTCTCTTTCAAAATAAATATTTCTTTTCCATTTTCCAGATAAGAACATTATAGGAATTGTTGATGATACACCTTATTCACAGCACGCGCATACAAAAGAAATACGCAAGACTCTTGTACACACATAAACAATGGTCATATGGTTGTCTATGCGCACTACGTTCTTACGTCAGAAATGAAGAGATTATTTTTAGAATTCAATGTCAAAGGAACGGAGAAAGTTTGGACATGGGCGCTACGTCTTTGGCAGAGTAACAGATTTGGAGGCAGCTAGTAATGACATTCAATGCAACGCCCAGTGACCGCGTCGCAGGCATTTGACTTGTCAATCAACCCACACTTTTACTTTCAATAACAAAACGAAAATTAAACGAATGTGAAAAACTGTTGGTCAGAATAGAGAGAGGTGTGTGGAATCATCCGTTTTGCTATGGATGTGTCAACTGCTTTAATCGTCTAGCTAAATATAGTATCGTGGTCTGGATATGATATCTCTGTTTCAATCATTTACATCAAACCGAACTGTCAGCCAGGATATATGTTAAGTTTAATTTAAAAAATTGGTTTTCTTTAACAAGTTCTGTACATGTTAAGATATTGAAAACAAAAATAGTGAATTTGTAGTAGAAACGTTTGTTTCGTGCATTAAGAGCAGCTCTGTGACAGATGTCATCAAGCCCATTCATCATCTAATCGTACGCTCTACAAAAAAATCGGATGTCGTTTGTGAAAGTGTTGAAGAAGTGTAGAAAAACAAAATATTCTTATTAGAATTTTCAACAGAGATGTGGATTTTGATTTAACTGCCATTTAACATTAGTTTTTAAAAACTAAATTACGCGTTAATAACCATGTTCCAAAGCCTTTTTAAAAGACTTCCCTCAAGATTTGAAGGGTGCTTTTAAAAATGAATATGGATGCATAATCTCTGCAGTCATAGCCTCTCATATTGACTTCAATAATAAAAAAAACTTGTTAGCCTACGGACTACATCTGCATCCCAACTGTCTGAATTCTTAAAATCACATAAACAGCTAGGTTTCGGCAAATTTCTCACACACATTTTCGGGGTTTCGAAACCTCGTGCTTTCGGCGAAAGCTAGTTGATGCCGCATTAAGTTCATCCGTCTATGAGAGGTTGTCAAACCGAACCTACAGTGGCTATGTTCTCTTCAGAATATCACAAGGGAGAAAAATAGGTAATAAATATTTTGTAGACTGCAACGCAGAAGGATTGTAGGGAATTTATGAAAAAGTATTGGCCTAGAATGGGGCCAGCTCTATGATGTGTCAAATGTCACAACTGCCTCAGAAGAGGGTGGTGAGTCACAAATTGTCAGGTTTTCGTTTTCCGAGCAAAACCTCACAACTTGTGAGCATCGCAAGAACTGTCAAAGATGATGTTCGAAAGGAGGAAATAGACACAAATGTAATAATTTCAGGGTAATTAATAAAATAAATTTTTTAAACTGCAACACAGAAATATTGTAATAAATTAATGAATTGGAGAAAACATGTTTTATTAAATTCTTCCGAATCTCGATTATTACTTATTTTGTTCCATATTCTTCTTCTCCCACATTGAGACGATAAAGCGAAAACAAATTCACCACACCATAGTATTTGTTTTCTTGTGAGCTTTTTGCCAAAATACCAAATTGCTCAAACCTCGCAAGCGAGGAATCGTAATTTAGGCATCACAACGAGAAATATTACAGAATATTTGCAGAAATGAAATTTTACAGAGTCGGTCACCTCTTCCCTTAAAATTTTTGACAACTGTTTTTTATAACGCTTTCTTAAACCAAATTTACCAATCAGAGTACGGCATTTACGTTATTTCGTGAATAACCGTCAACAATTCCTGATTATCTGTCAAAAAGGCACTGAAATTCGTTAATGGACTAGGGGGCAATCAACTGTGAAGTCGGCTTATCTCTGTAATACTTCATTTCTGTGAAAAAGTGTATCCACGATTCAAGCGCTGTTCTTAAAGAGGCATGCCGGAGGATTATTGTTGACACTTATGAGGTGAATATAGATCTTAAAAATTTAAAGTGCTGTAAAACTGTATAGCGGTTTTCAGACAGATATTTTGTCTTGGCGATTTGCTTGAAAACCGTGGTTAATGGACCAAATCGTGAATGTGAACGCTTGTTACAACAAAACTTCAGACTTGTTTTAAGGTAGACAAAACATTTCGACGTTTCAGCTTCATTGAAACCAATGAAATCGTTACGCCAAATTGTTGGTCTGAACGTCGCTTATAATATCTACTTCCTCTTTACACTCATACTTGATTTTTCTTCGAAATTAACAAAAAAAAAATTTAGAAACAATTTTCATTTCTGTTTTCCATATTTATTTATATATTTATTTGGTAATGAAGGTTTGAAACCTTAGTCTCTTTAAACGTGAAAACATCACCATGTGAACCCATTTCCACCTTGCAATGCAAGGCAAACCTTGCGAACACAATCTATTGTGCAGCAAGCTTAAATGGAAAATGGTGAGTTCGTGCGACTTGTGACAATGTGCGTGAAAATGCTTGCGATCATTTGTAATTTTCGCACGTCATATTCGTTGATCAGCCCGGCATAATTCCAAATGTCAGCCAAAACAAACAAAACACGCTGCCAAAGGAGAAGTTCCTGACTGTAGTTGAATTTACTTTGTTTATGCCGGTAGTTCGAAAACAAAGTTCGAATAGTATAAATAATAGCAGAATCATGATGAAGTACAAGCTGATAGTTGCTGTTTGTGAGAATCTGGGGATCGGTTTCAAGGGTGAAATCCCTTGGAAGTTGAGGTAAATCGTTCAAACTTTCGCTCTCTCTAACTTGTTAATGATTTTTTTTCTTTTCCAGAGGAGACATGAATTATTTCAATCGGATGACGAAAACAGTTCGCGATCCGTCGAAGCAAAACGTAGTGATAATGGGTCGTAAAACATACATGGGCATACCGATCAAGTTCAGACCACTGCCGGGCAGAATAAATATTGTGTTGACACGGGATCCAAACAACAGTAATTACCCAGAGAAAGTGTTTGTTAACACCAGCTTGGAGGATGCAATGAAACGCGTTGAAACCGAATTCGAGAATGTCGAAAGCGTGTGGATTATCGGTGGTAACGAGTCTTTCAAAGAAGCACTGTCCTCGCCTCGGTTTGATCGTCTGTATTTGACAGAGGTCAAGGCGCAATTCGAGTGTGATACGTTCTTCCCAGAAATTCCAAATGATCTCGCAGAGGTGCCCTTGGACGAGGGGATCCCAGAAGGAGTCCAGGAAGAGGATGGCATCATGTATGTCTTCAAGATTTATGAGAAAATAAAAAACAATTGAGTTAAACTAACAAAAACACATAAAATTCAAATATCTTAGAATTGTTTTATGATTTCTTTAACGACTCTTTGTCATCTATCTGGCTTTTCAGTGTTTCTTCATCGATTCCCTTGGCAGCTAACATTAATTCGTAGAGTTGCACTGCTTGTTCGTCACTGAGCTTCTCGACGGCATCCGTATCGAGGGTATCGCCTAGCGTGCCCTGGGGTTTTCCCTTTATGCCCAACTGCTTCGAGATGGTTACAGCGTATTTCTGGAAACGAAGAGTTCATGTATGGTCGAGTGATTCAGATTCTGAAAGACAAATCCTTACCGCCCACTCGGTGATGAAAACTTGTGCTTCGGCGGGTTTGCAGTTCAAATGCCGTCGGAATTCATCCCTGGCATAATTGTTCCCGAGTTCTTTCAATTCATTTGGTAGTCCTGGACACAAGGGTTTTTGTTATATGACTGGAAACGTGTGCGTAGAACTCACCTCGATGCAATCGCAGAACGGTTTTGTACAAAATTCTAACCTTTTGCGGATGTGTCAGTTGATCAACAACTATTTTTGACATAGCTCAGACTATGAGGATTCAATGGGGAAGTAAATAAGGGTTGGTACCTTGGCTCGGATCTGGAAATAGCTTTAGAAACTGGTGAAATCCTCCAGCTCTGGCTCCGGCCGAATCGAATCTTGACAGTTTCACATCTGTGACATAAGCGGCGGGTATGTTTGATTTAACAGGCAAACATTTCATGTCATCTGGTGTACAGTAGGAACCGACACTTTGAATGAATTTTGACGATTAAAAAGCAGTCGATATAAATTTTACATTATTTTATTAAGAATTTTAATCCAATTACAAAATTTAATCAATCCATGCGAATGCACTGTTGTCCTTCCCCTTGGAGAGTGATGGGACTTCGCTGTTGTGTGACTTGAAGACGCCTCCAACACAGTTGTTGACAACGTGCTCTGACCTGTCGGGGTTTTTGCTATTCAAACCACGAAACTTTTTTGTCAGCGTACCTCCCACGGTATTTTTCTTAGCAGTCATCTTTTGGGACTCTTCGATGGTTGCAAGGCCACCCTTCGGTTTGGTCGGGCCCATTTGGTCAATGTAGGTTCGCCATTGGGTGAGTTTATCCTCAGCTGCTCTCAGTTCGTCTAAGCTTCTCTCGTGGCCTGGATTCACACCGATCGGCTTAACACCAGTAACCTCCTGCAGATCAATCTTCAGCGGGGCCAAGGCCGAAATAGCCCGGGAGAGTCCAATTTGCGAGTGCCGTATCCTGTGCTCCATCAAATCAGCGCCGAGGAGCTCTTCGTTTGGATCCATCCGAATTGGGACGATCTTATTTACAATGTAGAGCAAGAGGAACGTCGAGCAGATGCCCCAGCAGGCCAAGCAAAATGCAGACAGCGACTGGATCCCAATCAAGTACCAACCGCCTCCCTTAAAGAGACCAGATCGATCCTTGGTCGTGCCTAGGGGCACGGGATTATCGGCAAAGAGTCCCACAGCCAGGACTCCCCAAATCCCACAGACCCCATGCACTGCGCTCGCACCAACGGGATCGTCCACACCTAGCCTGTCAAAGACTGGCATCGCAAGACAGCACAGCATTGCCCCAAGTGCACCGATCACGAATGCCTCCCAAGCGCGATATAAGAAGCACCCAGCAGTGATGGAAACCAACGAGCCCAGGATGCCATTGATGAGGTCGATTATGTCCAGTCGGCCATCATGGCGCCACAGGGAGTAGCAAGTGCTGGTGAGGCCGCCTCCGAAGGATCCCATCATGGTCATGACAGCGGCGCGGGCGGCATACTGCCACTTGGCGCCACTGACTCCGTACGTGCTGCCCGAGTTGAAGGCCAACCAGCCCCACCAGAGCACGAAGAGGCCCATACAGGCATTCACAGGATTCCCCAGCGGAAGGGGGTCGTACCCATCAGCGTATCGACCCAATCTAGGCCCCAGCATTGCCGCCGACGCGAAGGCCGATGCACCACCTGAGGAATGAAGTTAAATTTAGGCACTTGACCCACTTAAGGCGAATTCTGTTGACGAACCAATTAGATGGACTGGCCCACTTCCCGCGATATCGACTGCTCCCAAATTGTTCAAGAATCCGTGCTCACCCCACACCCACCCAGCCGGAATGCAGTACACCACCGTGTTGAGCAAGGAGAACAGGCAGTAAGCCTTGAAGTTACATCTGTAAGTGTGACACAAGCGTTTGGGTTAATTTGTCGTGACCGAGCGTGCACCAAAACTCACCTCTCCGCCATGGCGCCGCTTACAATCGTCGTCGCTGTGGTGGCAAATGACAATTGGAACAGAAACGCTGCGAAAATCTGACCCATCAATGGGTCGCCAACTGGTGGATCCAAGAGGAAGTCTCCGATGGCTATGAACGGATTGGAGAGCGGCCCTCTCCCGAAGGACATCCCGTAGCCGAAGAGCCAGTAGGTGAACCCACCCAGGACTATGTCGATCACGTTCTTCATCATGATGTTCACCTCGTTCTTGATGGACACGCAACCAGACTCCAGCATGCCAAAACCTGAAATGAAACAAGTGATAAACGTCATGTGAGATTTGCAGTGTGTTCACAGTGCTTCGAGGGAGGTGGATGTTAGGTTTGGATTTGAAGCAAGTCTTTGTAGCGAACATTTGGCAGGTCTTCAGTAATGTCTCTGAAATCTAAAGAGGACCAACAGTTTTATCCAGCTTTCTACCGGACGTTCAGGGGAGCACAGTTCTTTGACTGCCTTATCTACCTTCACATTCTGTACAACCATTTGATAACAATCACATTTTAAAACAAACAGCGGTGGATCTGCAAAAGTCAATGGAAAGAGGAACAAGAAGGGAAATGACACCGAGCCTAAAAACACACTGTACGAGGGTGGTCCGATAAGTAGTTAGCCTAGCAGAGAAAAACGAACATTTTGGAAAAGTGGCGATTTATTTCTCACAATAGTCTCCTTTAAGCTCGATACATTTGTCACAGCGTTGCTCCAACTTCTTTAATCCGTCTGAACAATAAATTTTCTGGAGATCTGTAAAGTCCTCCGTGGCGGCAATAAACTCCCGATTCGACTAAATTACCGCCCGACGAGTGACTTTTCAAATTCGGAATCAAAAAGAAGCCCACGGGGCAAAAAAATGGAGAATAAGACAGATGGACAGCAGTTCGGAGCCTAATTCGACCAATTCGGCCGTGGCAACGGCGGAGGTGTGAGCCGGTGCGTTGTCCTGGGGGAAGAGACGCGGTCAAAACAAAAATACGAGTCCGATTCGGCTGAAATTTTGAGAGTAGCCGTCTACGAGTATGTATAATAGGTCTGTAATAGTAAGATCTTTTGCGATAGAGTAAGCTAAGTACTTAACGTACCCTCGTATGTACAGCTATCATGTTCAAATTTTACATCCTTGCTGAACTCTTCGGATTGCGCAGGACGACAAGGAGTCCTTGCTGCTTTATCTTGTTCGGTGCGGAACTATTTAACTATTTTTACTAATTTTAAAGGCTGTTTGTCTTACCATTCTTCGGGGATTTGTTGGTCAAGACGCAATCTTTTCAATATCCCAAGACAGGAAGCCGCCATCCAACTCTTGCAAGTAAAATAGTGGATTGCAGAGTTTAGTCACTCGTCCAGCGAAGGGCGGACGTCATTTGTATTTTGTCTTGACGTCAGGAAGGTCGTTTTCAACTAATTCAGGGAAGTCCATTATATGCTCTACGCTAGGTGCTCGAGAATACCAAAAAAAAAGCAGACACTCACTACCAATTCATCGATTTTAAAGCCGCATTTGACAACGTCCCGTAAGAGCAGCGCAGGAGGAGTACCGGGCTAGAAGAAGGGAGGAGAAAAAGCTGCTACGCCTGAAGAAAAGGTCTCTCGCCACCGCCCATCTTAACGAAATAACGACTGGATGGTACAGTTGGTAGAGTGCCTGCCTGATAGATTAGCGTAGAGTACCCGCATAGGGTCAGTAAATGTAATTATTGTATTATGTATTATTGTATAAATGTATTATTGTAAATTCTTAAGAT
The DNA here is from genome assembly GCA_964034865.1 of Eristalis intricaria. Classification (NCBI taxonomy): domain Eukaryota; kingdom Metazoa; phylum Arthropoda; class Insecta; order Diptera; family Syrphidae; genus Eristalis; species Eristalis intricaria. The sequence goes on along the minus strand of OZ035877.1, from coordinate 57,784,941 downwards.
AGTTAAGCTAGTTTTAAGTAGTTTTGTCTAGCAAGTAAGAAAAAAATAGTGAGTTAAATAAAAATACATTGTAAAAAAAAGAGTGCCTGCCTCTGGTTAGCGGGGTACCCGGTTCAAATCCCCGTGAAAGCAAAGTCAATACGCTTTTATCTGGTTTTCAAACCTGGTCCAGTCACCATTTGGCGTTGGGATCAAATTAACGCCACTATCACTAGAGTAGTCAATCAGTGGTCTGACTAGGGGTATCACAATGGACCAATATGGTCTGAGTGTGCTGGTGAATGCACTTGCAGCCCACCTACGGATATTGAAGAGTCTTGGGACAAGCATAAAATACGGTCCTTCTAAAAAAAAAGCCAAAGGCCTTGCTGCTGGCTTTAGAAAAGGCACCCAGTATCTTCGAAACTGTGAGGGTAACCTGGTTACTGACCCGCTGGGAATGATGGATGTGTTTAAACAGCTTCTTAACGGGCCTGACCAGGAGAGAGTAATAGGGAATCAAGAAAGCACAACTCCAGTCGATGAAGCAGTCCTCCCACCTAGCTTTGAAGAAGTCGGCACAGCATTAAAAGGCTGAAGAACAACAAAGCCGCAGGCTCAAATGGCTTACCATCAGAGCTCTTCAAGGCCGGTGGCGATGTTCTGGTAAGGAGCATGCATCAGATCGTCTGTAGAATGTGGGAGGACGAAAGCATACCTGACGACTGGAATATCAGCTCCATATGCCCCATCCACAAAAAAGGCGATCCTACCTCTTGCAACAACTACCTGTCCAGCATATTGTGTGAACGTCTAAAGCCGTTTTGCACTGCACTATTCGGCACGTACCAGTGCAGATTTCACCAAGGTGTCTTTAAGTCGTAGGTACGTCTAATAGGGCCGATATGGCAGTTGGAGGATACTGAGACCACACGGCGTATGTGTAAGATTCTGATACCACACGGTGTACGTGGAGTATTCCGAAACCACATGCATATATGCAAAAGTACCAAAAAATTCAGATGTCCTGAAATGCGCTCCAACGCATCGGATTCTTCTAATACACACACAAACACATCACCAAAGGTGTTTTTTTATTCGTACGTACATCTTCACACGAAGGCAAATCCTGGAAAAGACCAGTGAGTTTCGAATCGATACGCACCACCTTTTTATCGATTTTAAATCCGCACCCGACAGCATTCATCGTAAGGAGCTATTCGATGCGATGGCCGAATTCGGGATCCCGGGAAAACTGATCCGGTTGTGTCGCACTACGCTAACAAACCGTGCACCGTGCAGTTCGGGTCGAGGACTTCCAAGCCGTTTGAAACCTGCACCGGATTTCGACGAGGAGATGCGCTGTCGTGTGATTTCTTTAATTTGATTACTGGAGAAGATAGTGCTGCAGGCAGCTGTAAACACGGAAGGCACTCTCTTCTACAAGTTAGTCCGATTGTTGGGATATGCAGACGACATCGACATCGTCGCAAGTTCCCAACGTTCCGTTGTGAAAGCATTTACGGCAATTGAAGAAGAGGCAAAGCGAGCTGGTCTTAAGGTCAACGAGAATAAAACTAAGTATATGCTGTCGACCAAAAAACGATCCGTCACACACCACCTAGGACAAAATATTGCAATCGACGGCTGCAATTTCGAGGTAGTAAAGGAGTTTGTCTGCCTCGGGGCAAACGTAAACTCCACAGACGACATCACGATGAAGATCCGACGTAGAACCGCCTTTGGCAACCGGTGTTACTTCGGTTTGTCAAAACAACTGGCGTCAAGACTCCTGACTCGAAGAACTTAGGTCCTGCTCTACAAACCCCTTATTTTGCTAGTCCTGCTATATGGAGCCGAAAGCTGGACGATAAGCAAAGCTGCGGAGGTGATTCTTGGTGCGTTCGAAAGAAAAATTCTAAGTCGGGAGGAGAAGAACTCTACGAGCTGTGCCAGCATGTGGTTGTACTCCGGAAGACGAAAATCCGTCGACTGCACTTGCTCGGCCACATGGAGCGCATGGACAACAATGCTCCAGCTAAGAGGGTCTTCGAATCCGAACCTCCTGGTTCGAAAAGAGGAGGAAGACCGAATCTCCGGTATAAAGACCAAGTAATCGCTGATGCAAGACAGCTTGATCTTGAGGACTGGAAGCAGCGTGCCCAGGTCCGTCAAAGCAGCTATCGCTCAGACTCGGAACGGACAGTGATTTGATGTCTTCCTTGTCGATGAAACCGAAAGATTTGATCGGCCTTGGTATGATTATCATTGGAAAATTTATTTGGAAGTTTTGACTTGCTTAGTTTTAAATTGCTGTCGTTCGTTGAAGGTGTTCTTGAATTTGGTAAAATTTTGCTTAAAGGTCCAACCACAATACAAGCGAGCAACCTTATGATTGAACTGAACGAAAGGTAGCCCAGAAGCATCGTCAAATATTACAGGCATGTAGTGCAATCACACCAATACCTGTCTGCACACGCTCTACTCAGCTTTGTATAATGTGCAAGAGCAGCAAGTATGTGTCTGCATGCGCTGTTCAATTTCTTATATTATAGCATGAGATAAGTAAGCATATTCATGCATTTTGTATTCAAGTATATTTCAATAAAGCATTCTTGATTGAACCATGAAAGGCAATACATGGCGACCGTGACTCCGCGCGCATTATAATAATAATAATATGGGTGGCGCGACAGTCCGAGGTGGACCTGAGCCTAGCTTCTCAGCAACCACTCGTGTTGTGCGTGCTATTCTCTCACGAGTGGCAGGGACCTACAGTTTAATGCCGACTCCGAACGGCTACGTTGAGAAGCTTTTTCTAGACAGGAAAATACTCTTCGAGCATTGTCAGTGACTCGAAACTCCGCGCGCGCATTACATCAGTTAAATCAAGTTAAAAGTTAAATCAGTTTCCGTTCAATTTGACTATACTACGTTTCGATTTAAAGGTGAATCAAATCAAAAAAGTGCACGGTACACAGTGATTCAAGTTAATAAACTTAAAGATCGAAGTAAACCGGGAGAAAGTGATTTCGAACAGGAACAATATATACATATGTACATAGATATCATATAATGGGTGAAAAACAAACGAAAGAAACTAATACGGGAGTGATCAATAATAATAGCTGTGTTTTTTTGCAAGCGTTTATACGCTTAATTTAAAAGTGCACAAAAAAACGATCATCGGCGCTTAATGATTCATCATAAAATCTTGGCAGCACCGACGACATTTATGACATTTGCTAAGCGGTCAGGGGTGTAGTCGTGGAAGGTGATGGTTGATATTTGATGGTCACAATCTTCGTTTTGTGAGTGTGTAGCGTGACCATCACTTTAAAACCAAAAACACTTAATAATAATAAAACAAAAAAAAATGTTCATCAAATGAAAAGACTCGTTTACGAAAACTAAACGGAATGTTTAGGGTATACCGAAAAATTGCATACTTATGCATGCCAAAATAATTAAAAATGATCTAATACATCAACCACACCTGCAAATGTAAGCCACATACAGCCACCTAAACAATGAATGAATAAATTCTGGAATAAACACACAGAAAATTATGTTTGGAAGCATTGTTCTTATCCGCGCTTATTTCTTAATCAGCGATAGATATGATGAGTAACTTAAGCGGAGATGGGATTTCTTGTTAGTGTATTTTACATGCAAATTGAAATTTAAGCGTATATACGCAGCTAACATAAAGATTACGGAATCGGTGAAAATACATAATGATGAAATGCTATGGCTACTACTAGGCATTCTTATCGCACTGGTGGTAATGATTTTATTGAAACCTTATAAAGAACCTTATATTCGTTAAAAAAAGGTATACGAGGATAATTTCATATCCGGAGCCACATCTAAACCTAAACATTATCTCACAGTTGATGCACGCAGGCTTTCTGGGCAGCGCGGCTGTTTCTTTATTTACTATTTCTATATATATATTATTTACTTCGCTCCCAAAAGTGAACGAAACCTAACGAAACTGGTCATCGTATAATCACAGTACAACGCGTCTCTATATTCGTTCGATTGCACAAGTTGACTTAAGTCTCTTTACGTCCATCTTGGCTGATTAACCTTCGAACTGATTCATCGAGAGAGGTTCGAATGATTTTTCACTGTAAACACCAGGACCAAAGGACTTAAGGGAGAATAATCTGTCACTAATTTACAGCACAAGGTGTCACTATTTCCTGGTTACTTTCAACAGTCTCTCACAAACATGAAGTGTCAAGGTCGCACTTGTTCTTGACAGATAACAAATCGACATGAGTCACGTCGCTGTACATGCAGTGGAAACCCACATTTATCTCGTCGACAAGTGCCGCAGATCAGTCTGATATGAGACTGCTCATCGTTTCGTGTGGCTTACGGAAGTTTGTAAAAACCGAAAGCAAATCTACTCACTGAAAGTAGAGTTGAGCTAAGTGCAAATCGATTTTCTGAAACGTGATCGTTTCCGGAATGTCGTGTGCGTGCCGACAAAGGCCATAGCCCTAATTACACTGACACACTGCTGGTGGAAGCGAACAAACAAACCTTCACATCGTCTGAAGGTCTTTCAGCACAGAAAATATCCTTGGAACCCTTGCAAGCGTATCCCTGCTAGTCGATCCTTGTCACTTACCCGTTTGCATGGTGAAAATGATGAACGACGAGGTCAGCACCCAGTTGGTGTCCTCCACACTCAAGTCGTAGACGCCAGGGATCACATAGCTGCCGTTGCGAAAGACCCCCTTCAGGGCGGTGGCCTGGGAGGCGGTCACATTCGCCTTAGTCGTCATCTGGAAACTCTATTCAATTTCGAATGCGAGCGAGACCGAGGACTGCAGTCGGAACTAGTTGAAGTCGCGCGGACAACTGAACGACGAACCCAGCAGCAGTCGGAGCTTGTTGTTTTCTATTCTCTCGGCGGTAATTCGAACCGAAATTAATCGGGCAATTACCAGCCGAGCAATTTCTAGTATTTCGGTCTAAATGACCCCACAGACGGACGGGCGATTATCCGAAATTATCTCACAGTTGATGCACGCAGGCTTTCTGGGCAGCGCTGCTGCTTGCGTCTTCGACTGTCTTCGGACGAGCAAGGACTGAAAGCGGTTGCTCCTTGCTGGGATACGTGCGAATCTTATCTGCGGATCTGCGGTAAACAATGCATTTGTTCGGTTCCCTGTTCGATGTCATGTTGTAAATGAATTGGGGGCGGCGCGGAATGGTGGTGGCGGCTTCATGAAATATTCACGAGATGTTTTGAAGAATGTACTCGTATTTGCGGAGTGCGCCGCGCCGCGCTGTGGCTTGCAGATTTTTAGCGCGCCCACTCGCTGATTGCTCGGCTGTCGTGCGAGCTGTTCGTGTGTCACACAACTGGACTGGTAATGATGGGAGTTCTTTGTGAACGCTTGTTGACCGTGGTGATGTGGTTCAAGGTGCACACAGTGGAAAATTGTTTTTCGAAAAGTTTCGTAGGGAAGGATAATGAGAAGGTTAAGTGACGGAAGTTGTTGTCATGGATCTAGGGTCTTGGATTGCGTGCCGTCATTTTCTTGATATGGGAGACTGCGCTTTGGCTCACACTGAGAGAGACTGGGGAATGTCAACAGCGGTGGGATAGGCTTCTTGTGACCTCTAGCGGTGGGTTTCGGCTCCCTTGTATATGGAAATTCTGCGTTTGAGAAACTGGAACTCAGACGGTGAGAGTCAACATTTCGGACATGATCCGTCCCAGGATAGGTAAGATTTGGCCCACTCATCACATTCAGCTCAGCGCAGGTCCACTGTGTTACCATGCGGATCTAGTCGATCCTGTTCCACAAGCCAGTTGGTGCTTTTGACAAAGCGATGCAGGTGGCTGATTGTAAACAGCTTAAATAATCCTTAAATACTGTGCAGACTCTCTCTCCAATCCTCTCTTACATATTTTTCACCATTCTCTTTCGGGAGGATTTTTCTTGATGAATGGGAAAAAGCATCATAAATCGGGCTTTGCAAACATTCAGCAATTCCAAAATTGTTTAAGATTATGGTGAAGAGAAACCTAGACTTCATAATTAAAGAATACATATCGGATGCTCAACGCTGCCTTACACTCATGTTCATACAATTAAGCCACATATGCGATTATGTAGTACCTGCTGTCTCACATCTACTTCCGCCCTTCCATTTTATTCTTCTTCTTTTGGCGCTACAGTCCGGGGTGGACCTGGGCCTCAACCAACAACCCTTTCCAACTAGCACGGCCTCTGGCTAGCTGTCTCCAGTGTCGCACGCCAAGTTAGTTGAGGTCCTTCTCCACCTGGGTGCGCCACCTTAAACGCGGGCGTCCTCTGTTGCGTTGTCCCACGGGTTCGGTGTCGAAGACTCTTCGGGCTGGAGCTGAGTTGTCCATACGCTCTACATGGCCTAGTCATCTTAGGCGTTGGATCCGAAGACGCCTGACTAGACTCATGTCGCTGTACAGCCCGTACAGTTCGTGGTTGAATCTTCTCCTCCAGAAACCGTCAACGCAAACAGGACCAAAGATCGCACGTAGAGCTTTTCTCTCGAAGATACCAACGACTTCCTCATCCGCTTTTGAGATTGTTCATGCCTCCGCGCCGTACAGCAGGACTGGGATGATCAAGGTCTTGTATAAAGTCAGCTTGGTCCTTCGAGAGATGGCTCTACTACTCAAATGCCTCTTGAGCCTATAGAAACAGCGGTTGCCAAGAGTTACTCTGCGTTTGATCTCGGTACTGACGTTGTTTGTACTGTATACTGCGTAGTCGAGATAGACGAAGTCCTTGACTACCTCGAAGTTATAGCTGCCCATTGTGACGTTCTGTCCAAGACGTCGATGTTGTGTGTCCTTTCTTGATGACAGCATATACTTCGTTTTGCCCTCATTCACCGCTAGACCCATTTTAGCCGCTTTCGCCTCAATGCCAGCAAACGCCTCATTGACGGCTCGCTGTGTTCTGCCAATCACGTCAATGTCATCCGCGTATGCTAGCAGTTGTACGGACTTCTGGAAGATCGTGCCTCTAGTGTTGGCGTGTGTGTCTTGCACGATCTTTTCCAGGATGATGTTAAAGAAATCACATGACAGAGCGTCGCCTTGTCTACAATCTTTTTTGACATTGAAGGTCGGTAACGAAACCTTGATGGAGCAGCGAGAATTCTCCATCGTCATCCTGCACAGCCTGACGAGTTTGGCAGGAATGTTAAAACTAGACATGGTATTGTATAGCTCGTCCCTATGCACGCTGTCATATGCGGCCTTGAAATCGACAAAAAGGTGGTGGGTGTCGATTTGCATTTCTTGGGCCTTTTCCAGGATCTGCCGTAGTGTGAAAATCTGTTCGATGGTGGACTTCCCTGGCCTGAAGCCACACTGATAAGGACCTATCAGGTTATTTATAAACGGCTTCAGGCGAGTACACAAAACGGTAGAGAATATCTTGTAGGCGATGTTCAGGAGACTTATCCCTCGGTAGTTGGTGCAGTCAAGGAGGTCTCCTTTCTTGTGGATCGGGCGAATGATACTGAGGTTCCACTCATCGGGCATGCTTTCCTCCGACCAGATTTTACAGATGAGCATGCGCCCAACCAGATCATCTCCAGCTACCTTAAAGATTTCAGCGGGCAGTCCGTCCACACCGGCAGCTTTGTTAGACTTCAGTCTTGATATTGCTATCTTGACCTGGCTTAAGTCGGGGGACGGAATTCTCGCCGATCATCGTCTATATTGAATGGGACATTCTGCCTGACAGCGGTATTGGTGTCATCATCGCCGTTTAGCAGTCTGCAGAAGTGGTTCTTCCAAATTTTCAGTATCGACTGCGACTCTACTACTAGTTGTCCATTCTTGTCCCGGCAGGCTTCTGTCCGAACCTTATATCCACTGAATAACTGTTTCACCCTCTGGTAAAACTTTCGGACATCGTTCCTGCCGTAGCACATCTCCTCGATCGCGCGCTTCTCGTGCAATTTAATCTTTCTCCTGAGACTCCGGGTCTCCTCCCTTCGTCTCTGTTCGCAGAGCTCACGAACAACTCTCCTTGTTCGTTGCAGCGTTGCTTTGTAGGCTTCCAGCTTCGCTGGATGTGCCAGCCTACACTCGTTGTTAAACCATGGGTTTTTTCTAGCTCGTGCTGTAAAACCCAGCACATCAGTGGCACCATCTTTGATGGCTTCTTGACAACGCCTCCAATTTTCTTCGATTGTTTGCGCAGGTGGCGACGAACTTAGAGAGAGATTCCGGGAGACTCGATCGGCAATGATCCCAGCAGTCCGTTGCGGTTGTAGCTTTCCGACGTCAAACCGTGGTGTCCTTTCTCGACTCCGTTGATCTCTTGATATCCGAGTTCTTACCTTGGCTACAACAAGGAAATGATCCGCTTCGATGTTGGCATGTTCGGACATCAAGAATTCTGGAGGAGTGTCTGTTGATTGATCAGGGGACCGCCAGGTCCCTTTATGGATGTTGAGGTGTGGGAACCGTGTGCTAGCTACAGAGAGATTAAGTCCCGTGACAAAGTCCACCAGCCTGAGTCCGTTATCGGATGTGGTGTCGTGCAGGCTGTGTTTCCCGATGGCTTTGGCAAACTGACTTAATCGGGGTTATTACAAGTTACACTGTCCACTATTCGATATATCGATAAACCCTTTTCTTCCTCTTAAGCAGTCTTACCATATTTCAGATTCATTCATTGTAACAGTAGAAATTGCTACGACAAGTACTTCCTTATCGCATATGTGGCACGAGTGTATATCTGACCGCTCAGCGTCTGTTAATCTTACTCACTTTTCGAAATAAGTGAAATGGAAAATAACAAGCAAGTTGATGCAATCTATACGGACTTTAAGTAAAGTATTTGACTCTGTTCTTTGGATTTCACCCGTTGCGTTTGATCCTTTCTTAAGAATCGCTCGCTGAGAGTAAAAATTGGTAATTCTTTATCCAAACTAATAAAATGTGCCTCAGGGGTTCCGCAGGGGAGTCATTTACGCCCCCTACTTTTTATAATTTTCATCGACGATATTATTCGTGCACTTAAACACAGTAAATGCTAACTATTCGCCGATGATGTGCAAATCTATAAGAGCATTAAAGATCGGAAATACTGCTTATTACTTCAGTCTGATATAATATATTGGAATGGTGTAATAAAAACAGTCTAACTCGAAATGTTCAGAAATGTCTTTCATTTTCATTCTCTATCAATCAGCCGTTCCCATTAAATTGAACTACTCCATTGGATCGGCTATTCTTTCAGATGTGAAACGTGTTAAAGACCTAGGGGTACTGTTTAACTCTTCTTTTTCACCTAACACTAACCTATAATTTATAAGTTATCTGAAGCCAACTCAGCAGTCGGCTTCATAAAGTGTAAGTTAGGCTAGGTTTGGGCGATTGCCACCACTGTAGTAGTTGTGGCCCACTTAGATCCTGGTTGCATCCATTGTGCTGTCACTACTCGGTGCTTTCCACCGGCGCACAGTGGTCCCGTTGTATGGGAGAGTTGGAAATAAATCTGTAACTTTTGAACCCGTGAACCGATTTTAATGCAATTTGAAACATAGTGCAAGTACGAGATCTTATTATGTTTCAAAAATGGTTGATGTATCTCATAAGCTAACGGAGTAATCTTAAGTTAAAAAAATACAAAAAAAAAAACACTTTTTTTTGTTTAAATGCATAAAATAATTATTTATTGTTGGCGATCACTCGAAATTGGGACTTAAAGCAAATTTGTAATCACTGTTTATAAATATAAATTCAATTTTACAAGTTTTGGTAACGTACACTTTATTTGTAATTAAAGAAACTAAGCAATTCAGTATAATAAGGCTTGTACTACGCTTCAGTACTAAGTGGCAGCGAACCTTTTGTTTTTGGTTCAGGCCTTAAATACGCAATCCAGGGATCAGATGATACCAACATTTGATGAATAACATCTTCATTTGTTGCTGTACGAGAAAATGTTCTACTATTATTAATGCGATAGTACCTATAGTCTTTATTCCAACTTTCCTGCGCCTCCTCTGACAATGATCCGACGGGCAAGGCTGCTAATGATATTATTTCTGCTCCGTGGAACAGAATTTTATGCACTGTTGCTGGCATATAATACCAGGGATATAAATTTGTATCCATTTTAGCGGTTTCCTGGGCATAAGCTCCAAACTTGTCGGGGTCAATCCAAAAATTGCTGCATATTGTCTCCAGGATAACACTGAATCTTTTTATGCACATCTATTTCCGTTGTTTCTGCTGTTGATAATGGGTCTTCTAAAAATCTTCTAGATGTGTTCCCATCGGAATCTATATTCAAATACAATACTTTCCATCGCGAAAAACTTCAAATTTGCACAACAAATGCTGGAATGCACCTGCAATTTTTGAAGTATTTTCGATATATATATAAAGCAAAACGTCATCTTCCTAATTGAAATCATCAATATTTTCGGAATCATAAACTAATTCCCGATACCTCAAAGTCAGAAATAGATATGCGCCAATAACGCTCTAATTATCCCTCTTTTTTGCCCCATTGCGACATGCATTTATGACACCGTAAACAAAACAAGATCAAAGCAATTAGTTTCATAATTATAACAATTTTATGGCCTAAAGAATTCTAATTCACAATAATAAAAACATCCTCGGCATATCGCACAGCGTTTGCACAATACATGCATTGGAAGGGAAATCGTTTGAAAATGCCAAAAAATGCACGACATTGCTCCACTTAAATGTCTCGTACTCCCAAAGTGATCAAAAGTGATCTCTAGTTTTTTCAACATCGATAGACAATACTTTTAGCTTTCAGAAAAAGTTGGAGACTCTTGGAGCATTTTTGTTATAGTCCATCAAACATTGAAATGCCCCTCTCAAAATGTGCCTTTACTTAAAAGCCTGGTTTAAAAAATTGGTAAGCAATAAGAAAAAACTGAAAACGCAGGTTGAAAGCAAGATGTATGACCTTTTTAAAAAAATTTACTTTTGGTTCCAATGTACTTAATTTTAGGAAATATGGCACATCAAATTTGCTTAAAAATACGTCAATTTTTGTAATTTTCAAAGTCCCAACTTTGAGCTAACGGTACAGCCAAACGGATGATCCAAAGTCAACAAAATTTTGTTTGACTTTCTAGGTTCTCATATTTGTAGAATCGAAAAACATAAACCATTTGGCCGGGCAAAATATGTCACTTCGGGTATTTATTTCCACTGCGGGACCACTGTGCGGCGCCTCTTAAAGGGACTACACTAAAGAAAATGAAATAAACCTAGAGAGCACCTAATGGTATTCTAGTGGCCTATTTTGACAAGTCCACTCCTGTGCTGATTTACAGCCAATTAGTTTCCCTGATAAACTTAGATATGTCTTGTATCTTTGAGTGTGACATTTCCTCTAGGTTACTGAAAAAGTAGTTGCCTTGTGTATCTTTTCTAGTTTATGCAAGGGCTGGTCTAGTGCCGAGGAGATGAAGCGTATTTTCTTCCTCGTCTCTAAAGCTTCTGCAGTAGTCGTTGTGGGGGACTCCCATTCTTCTGGCCCACTACGTTCCTTATTACATTCCTGTTTAGTTTTAGGAATGTATTTGTTTTGTTTGGATTTTATGAGGACCAAATAAAGCTCGAAGTCCTACATGTATCTAATTCCATCCATCTCCGATTAGCGGAGTCGACGGCGACTGTAGGTAACATGGTATTTATTACTTGGTGTGAGGGATATGGGGTGTCCTGATTATTTGCCAGTAGCAGTCCCACCCCTATTCTTGCTAACTCGTCGGCCGTTTCATTGCCTGGAAAACCACTAGGCCCAGGTACCCAGCATAGGGTTAGGTTGCATCCAACCGCTATCTCCCTAGTGTAATCTCTCTGGGGTAATCAGAGCCTGCCCGCCGGACTATCTATGTAGATGGCGGGAGATAGCCCGTGTATCGGGTTCATCGACAGTAAGCGGGCAGCCTCTTGGATAGCTTAAAGTTCTGCTTGGAATACACTACAATGGTCGGGCAGTCGAAGAGACAGGGACAATAATATGTCCGGCGATATTGCGAATACTCCTAGTCCGGTGCCTTCGTCTGTTTCTGAGCCATCTGTGTAGACTTCCAGGTAGTCTGGTGTTCTTACCAGATCTTTTTTCCCAATCTTCTCGACCTGTGTTGAGTGTTTTGAACCCAAACTCGAAGTCTAAAGCGGGTGTTATATAATATGTATGTGTTGGTAGTCTCGCATTTCTGATTATCTCTGTATGACCTAAGCTGTGTGAACTGCTCCAGGGGTTGCATTCCCGTAGCCTTGGCAGCTACCAGCTTCCCATAAATGTCCATGGGAAGAAGCTGTAGCAATGTTTCCATGGCGGCTGTGGGCCCTTGTGCCCTTGTGATGCAGATAAACGCTGATCTTTGAATACTGCTTATCAATTTAAGATTGGAAGAGCGTGGTAAAAATGTACCAGTTGGCTGAGAAATGCGGAAAGAAAATGTGAAACTTCTGCATACTTAACTAACTGGCCTTAAATGCCAGTTCTGGTTGGATAAGAGGGTTCAAGCCACGTTATGGAACTCGACTTTTAAACAATCTGTGGGAAAAAACTTTCATCGGATCGTGGCTCATTGCGCCCTTCAAAAATAATTCATGAACTTCAGCTATCTTAGAACCAAATTTATGATGCCGATGAGTCCGGTTTGTTTTGGATGATGTTGCCTGCAAAACGGCTTACAAAGTAGAGAAAGCCAGGATCATGTTCTTAGAGTGTACAAATGCCTTCACAAAGTAGGCAAGGCAAAAAAAACCTCGCTGAATTGTTGGAAGAATCGGTCGATCAACGATAAAAGCGACTAAAGCTATTCCAATTACTGATAGAGCAGAAAAACTTGCGCTAATATCACTGACAGCTTCGTCTTGATGACTGGAAGAAGCGTGCCGAGGAACGTCAAAAATGAAAAGCAGCTATCGCTCAGGCTCGGACTCTGCATGGGTCGTCAGCCTGATAAGTAAGTAGGTACGCTAATATCACGGAGTAATCCGACACAATTTTACAACCTTTTTTGAAAAAAAAAAATTGAGAAAAGTACAGAAATTACAAAAAATAAAAAAAAAAAACAGAAAAGTATTAAGGATTTTTTGAATAGAAATTAAATCTTAACAAATATAAATACAACTACTATACAAGTGTATTTTTTGAGTAAGTAAAAACCAATGGATAATGTGAACAATCTTGTTTGCGTGAACGCTGTTTGTGTTTTCTTATTTTGCTAAACGAAGAAATTGAAAAAAATTACAAGAAATAATAAATGCTCGACCGAATAAAATTTTTATAGCCAAAGCAAATTTTTTTTGGGTTCGGTTTTGTTTTTGTCTTGCATTCAATGTCAATGCCAACCATGCAATTGAGTTCGATTTACATTTTCTGCATCGTTGTGGAGTCCACTTCTGAAACTATACAAATAAAATAGGATTTTCTCATTCTCCCATTCACCTTATTTACAATGTATATCATCCGATAACTCCTTTAATACGGAAGTAATCCTTGTGATCAGGGTTGCCGCTTAAAATTTTGAGAAAGTCGCAAAAAAAGTGTCACGTCGCAATAAAAACAACTAACAAAGAAAGAATTTTATTTGCAATCCCTTTGTCTTGCCAGGTTAACCTAAAGCACAAAAAAACGTCTGACTAGATCTTCTCAAACTTAAGTTGTAAATGAAGAGTTATAAAAATCGAAACCCATCAACTAATTAATCTTCAGCGAAATGTTCGAAGAATAAATCGACTAAGAGGTTGAGTAATTTTCGAGTCAGGATATATGGTTGCATGTAGTTTTGCCTGCTTCGACATCCAATGACAGAATTGGTTTTTTTTTCAGAGCATACAAAGACTAGTTAGTTTGACTTTTGCATTCTCTTCATCTCATCATGCTGTGCATGCTCATGATGCGTCTTTTTTTCTTGGACGAATTTAATTTTTTTCAAATGTTTTTTTGTGCTTTTAATACTTCCTTAGGCTCGGAAATAATTGTACATAGCAGAATGGTCCCCTTGTGTCCAGATATTGACTTATCCATGGAAATCACATTTCCCATCCCAATATTGTGCGGCATTTCATCAGAATCCACAAAGGGTACTGATCTGGAAAAAATCTCGCTTATGAAATAGTCTCCAAAAGTCGCAATAAAATATAAAGTGTCAAAATGGAGGTATGTTTAAAAACTGTCACGATGTCTGGGCCTCAAAAAGGGTCACATTGCGACTAAAGTCGCTTAGCGGCAACCCTGCTTGCGGTCCTGTAAGCCCTCTGCACATACAAGTAGGTTGTTTGATGTCAAATAGAAGGATAGGGAATAAAGAAAATATTGGTTGCATTACAGTCCGCAGAGGGCCATATACCGACTCCGAAACGGCCAAGTTTGAGAAGCTTTTTCTGGACAGTTTTTGAGTATTCTCAGTGACTCGAAAGATGTGGGACCGTGAAAATTATTTTTGGTCGTACAGGGAATCGAACCTGAACTGAGGTTCAGTTTCGTAGGGGCCGACGCACATACCCAATACGCTGAGGCCGCCAAATAAAAGGATAGTGGGGCAAAATTGGGTCTCTATGACTTGCATTGCTCAGTAGGTCGAAGTGAGCCATGAACTTATATCAAAGAACACGAAAACGTTTTTCACATGTGTGCCTTCTCATGACGGAAGGGAAGGTATCAATTGAGTATGTTTGACTCTAATATATATCATTTATCATACGCAAACTATCAGTAATAGAACACCAATAAAACAACAAGCTTCAAACAAGGCACGCATTAAACAAAATCTCAGAATTTCACGGAATCGTATGTCGCGCCTCTACCGGTTATTCCTTAAGCAGAAACAAAGATAAGCAAATGCCCGAACCTCGTCAGTACGAAACTGGAATAATTTAAGCAAAAATTCAAACCATTATGCATGTGCTACTGGAATAACTCTATTTCGGAGTTGACGTGGGGCAAATATGATTTTTCAACAAAGAGGAATGCACGTGTACTCTTTTGTTTACATTCCCGCGAATGTGTGTTGCTGTTATTTAGGAATTTCTTATTTTGTCAAGAATGCGAGAGTAATCTAAACTTCAAGAAAAGCAAATAAAGGGTCGAGTGGAAAAGTGTGAAGGAAGGTTTTCTGAAAGTCTGGTAATTAATGAAAAGGTTCGGTGGATGGACGTTTTATTTTCAGGAATCGCAGTAAGTACGCCATGAGCATAGTTTTTATTCATCGGCGATATGTTTTATTCACCGAATCATCCATGAATTAAATTATGGAATACGACTGATTGCGGCAAGAAGAAAAATTGACCGAGGAATAAAAGAATTCAGTGAATATTGAGCGACAGTCAGACATTCATTCATGGTCCCGCGAGACTAAAGGCACTGATGGATCATTGTCAAATCGGTGTAAGCTTAGGTAGCCAGACTTGGATTTAGAGTTTAGATTTGTCCCCTATAGCTAGTCGTCCAAATAGTTTAACGAAGTAGGGATAATGAATTGAAAACAGAGGCGAGATTCAGTCGGGAGTTCACCAAGAGCTTAGACCACAAGCCTGTCCAGCTAGGACAAGTTAAACACGGTTTCTGATCCCAATTTCGCTCAATCCCTTCTCCACTTCTGTGCACACTGTCAATTACTTCCGTCATTTACTGTGCTCCAGTGAAAATCTCCAGGCATTGTCACACTGATGAGATCTTCGAAAGCAGGTGTTCTGAAAGGAACATTCTTCAAGAGCACTGTCTCTAAACCTGTGAAAGAAGTATTTTAAAATGAAGAAGTCCCTAGAAATGTTAGAATACGCGAGAGAGATTAATGTGTTTGAACTAACGCAACTAACCGTTGATTAGACGTTTGCCAGCATTGAGATGGAAGAAGCTAAAAAGGGGATGGCTGTGGGCGAGTGGATAACTCTGCTGGAGGTTCAACCTCGCCAGAGGGCTTGACGTGACCCCAGAGTGGTGTCCAGTCCTATCACCGTGAGATGACCCAGTTGACAAATTTCTACCTCACAATTTCGATTCATATGTTGTTTGTAGCGCCTTTTTGTTGGAACCACAACTCTGATTTGTCGATGTGGCCGACCTCTGGATACAAAAAGTCGATTAACCACTGCACCCATTGACGGTATTGGTGTCTGCTTCCTTTCTCCAATGATTCCAGCATACATTCCGGAATTCAAGAGCAAAATAAGCCGGCTCGACTCTTTGGCTGCCGAATCAACATTTCTGACAATTCTCACTGAAGTTCTATTTTCCAACTTGCCTCTGGCACGGAGGCGATTTGACTCCAAGTCGGTGAGACTGTGAATCAGAGCATCCTAGTCCCGTGCAATGCATACAAGTGGAGAAGGGCATTGGTGAGCTTCGTGTGTCCTACTGCAGGCAGCTAGTTGGAGGTGGTTCTAGTTGCTTGCTAGTCGTGGGACAGGTCCGCCCTAGGTATTCTTTTTTCCTCTTCTTGTCCATTCCTCCTTATAGGGCCTTCACGATACTTCTAAGCCTGACTCTTTTTGGTGCTTCTCTTGAGATGTCGTTCTATGTACACCGCGTACGTGAAAGTTATTCCTCACCTGTCCTTCGCCACGTTTTAGCTGGAGCTCCAGGAGTCGGTAACCAGCGAAGAGACTGCCTCGCGATGTAGCTGTTTGGTTGCCTCAATCCATGACCATCCGCGTTTTTTAATCTCGGTGAGGGCTCTTTTTGGGCTGTGCGACTCCAAAGTTCCAGCTTAGTTATCCTGCCTGGCCTCCAGGTTTTAAGTATATGACGGAGGCACTTGTTTTGTAAATACTTGTACCACTAGGCCTTAGCAGCACACTCCTTCTTCTTTATTTGTCGCTACATTCCGTGGTGGACATGGACCTCATCCAATAAGCCTCTTCAACTAGCGTGATTTGGCTTCCTGCTTCCAGTTTCGCACTCCAAGGTGGTTGAGGTCCTTCTCCACTTGAGGGCGCCAACTAAGACACAGGCGTTCTCTGTTGTGTTGTCCCACAGTTTTGGAGTCGAAGACTCTTCGGGCTTGAGCTGACTTTTTGATGTCTTCTCGCTCGCAGAACTTTTCTCTAAACGGACAAATGACTTATTCATCTGCCTTTTAAGCGTCCATCCCTCTGCACCGTAAGGCAGGATTGAGAAGATCATTGTGTATCGAGCGATGAGAGCCCACAGAAACAGAGCGGTTTACAAGAATTATTCTTCGTTTGATCTCGGTACTCATTTTGTTCTCACTGTTTCCTGTGGAGCCGAGGACTAGGTCCTTAAGAGCCTCGAAGGTATAGCTGTTCATTGTACCTCTCAGCATCACACACTTGGATTAAATAACAGTCGTCGAGAATTGAACAAAACTTGAGCAAACTTGAAGCCTCTTTTGACGCATTCTTCTATTATTTTGTCATCAAAACGACTGTATCGGTTTAATGCTCGCATTGTCCTTGTTTACCTGCGTTCCAAGCTTGTTTCGATGTCAAGTTAATGAACCGTAATTTCTCGGAACTCGTTCCACGATCAAGAGCCTTGTTCGTTAAGTAATCTGGGATGTGCACCAACCTTCTCCCAAGAACTTGCATGTACTAGTGTGACAGACCCCTTCCTTAACCTGACAGCTGTCAAATTTTCATTTGATCAACGTCCACACAACTCACTCTCCCATACCAATTCATGAGGAAAGCGAATAAAATCAATAACACGTGCTCACAGCCCATAAAGACATCTTGTTGACTCGTTAGATGTGTCTCTCGCTAGCGCCAGTCTGCCAATTGCAGGTAACCTGCTCCCCCCCGGCGTAGATCAAAATTCGCTGATGCCATGTTTCCAGTCCCATTAAAAGCATAACAAGCCGATTTCGAAGCGACATTATTGTACAATAGCCCATAACACTTTACGGCCGCCAATGAAATATTATTCAAATAAAAAACCAACAAACACACATTTACTTTTATTGTCGCACATTTCGTCATCCGAGGCGAGGCTGCTCATACTTATTTTCCTCTTGTTGTCTGCGCTCCTTTGGGCATGTCCCGGTCGCTTTCAAGTCGATGGCAGTAAATAAGCAGCACATAAGGAAGTGATTTCCTCTTGAGAACCGCGAGAGAGAGAGAGAGAGGGGTCGGGGGGTTCAGTAGTTCCGCCACAGATGCGGCGCGGTGATGCATCAGCTAATTGCATGCCGAGGCAACGGAATTAGAAAGAATTATAGTCGCTCGTTTGAATCCACTTAAAATGATTTTAATTTTGGTTCTCGCTCTTTATTTATCTCGTCCCTGTTCCGCCAATGAAAGCGGAGCTGCGGAGCACGCCACAACCAATACGATACCACAAAACCGAAAACAAGCAAGTGGCTGTGGATGCTAATCCGGGTGACTCTTCGTTTTGTCCCATGCCATTAGGGCGCATCATATCGGATGCATTCGAAAATCTGTGAATTCTGGAGCGATTCCGTATCCACGAGTGCCGGGCGGCGATAATTTTTGAGAGGGGCAATTAAAATCCGGGTGTCGCATGAGGGAAGTGCTGCTGGTTTGTTGGGATTCCCATCACTGATGTGATATTAATAGTTGTGGGCTGGGATCTTCACTTAGTGGAGTCCATTTTGAGAGTGGCGCTGATGGTGGTGTGACCGACAAAATGTCGCATACTCGGAGCGCATGGGAACTGATTTTCAAATGCGAAAGGGAAGTGAGTTTGTCAAGTTGCTGTGTGAATGTAGATATATTTCCTTTTCGGGGTTTTTCTAATGTTTTGCAACGCACAACTTCCGTCATCGCGGAGAGGAACAGTGACAGTTGACAATGACAGCTGTCAAAATTGAGTGCTCTTGAACAAATTTGACAAACTTTCGGACTGTCCTTTGAGAACTTCAATAAGAGTTGGTGTTGGCAATAGGAAGACAAAAGACAGAAGAAATGACAGCTATGAAAAAAGAGTTAAAATATCCTCTTGAACGCCGTTAGGGAACTCTTAGGCCGGCGTTTTAAACAATCTCAAACAGAATTAGTGATGTCATATATTCAGATACACGGCAGCTAAAACATCATGTCACTCAAAACGTCACTGTGAAGGTTAGGTTTTGGAAGGAGAGTCTGAGGGTAGAACATCATTTCCACTCGGAACCCTGGGGTCCCATTGTGAATCCCTTCATTTGTGGAGTACACATGCTAATTAAATCTATCCTGTGTCACGTGATGGCTTAACCCACAATCCGATATATCCGCATGCGCTAAGTCCGCAGTCTCTGTAAAGAATCATTGGCCCAGCGAAGCTAGGCGCCGATTCAGGAGAGTTGGGCATTGGCTAAGCAGAAGTTGGATCGTGTCGGTCTCTTCCTCACCGCAACTCCGGCGGAGATCGCTGGATTCTGCATTCCATTGTTCCGATGTGGCAGTATCCTATGATCACTCCGCCTAGCACACAGATCGAGTTGCGGTCCAACGCCAGAAGCTTCTTTGTTTGTTGTGAATGTTTGACATAGAATTTCCTACAAACCGTCAAAAGTATTACGACTCTTGCTAAATCTATCTTTCTTCTGAGACTAGCGACAAGCATTGAAAATGCTGA
This sequence comes from Eristalis intricaria, assembly GCA_964034865.1. Classification (NCBI taxonomy): domain Eukaryota; kingdom Metazoa; phylum Arthropoda; class Insecta; order Diptera; family Syrphidae; genus Eristalis; species Eristalis intricaria. Next base: position 57,765,382 of record OZ035877.1, on the reverse strand, counting down.
AATGCTTCATGACAGACTTTTAGTGTCATTCGACAGGTCTGTGTTGAAGACAACCACTTTTCTTATTGACAAGTGATGGATTGTGTTGTAGTTACGTCTAGTCCTATTTCAAAAGCCTTAAAGTCGACTGAATCTGGCCCTTATGACAGTCAATCAGCACTTTATGACATTTTAAGTGACACGTGGGAAGGATTCGAAACTGGAGACAGCTAGACGGAGACAGCGATAGTTGGAGAGGCGCTATTTGTTGAGGCCTATATCCGCCCAGACTAGGGCCTAATAAAGAAGAAGACAGTGGGGTGAAATTTGGGTCGCCGTGGCTTAGTGGATAAGTGCGTCGACTCCTACGCAGAGGGTGCCAGGTTCGAATCAACCAACTTTCAGAATTCACAGCTTTCACCTCTTTCAAGTCACTGACAATGCTCAAAGAGTATTCGTGTATAGAAAAAGCTTCTCAACTTATCCGTTCGGAATCCACCTCGGACTGTCGCGCCACCTATATTATATTATTTATTATTACAGTGGAGTGAAATATATAGACGAAAATAAAATAAGAACAGTCTGCAGAAGAGAACGCAGACGAATAGTCAAAACAGCAGAGTTTATGTGAGAAGCCTTCCGAATCTCTGCTGCAACATGATTTTATTTTAGTTAATGCATGTTGGATGTAGTAAGTATAGAAGGTGCATAAAATTCTGTCAATTCCTTATGTCACTTTGACAGATAGGATGACAGATAGATGAACTATTGAGAATAGTAATCGGCGGTGTCTCATTTTTCCAAAAGAAAATGGAGCAGAGTTTATCTTGTCTTTCCAATTTTCTGCTGTTGTATGTCTGTTGGCTCTGATGATAGGATAGACTGACCTTGCGACTGCTCCGTAAATGATATCATGGACTGGATCCTAGCTTCCTAGAGGGGACTACAAAGGGATTCACCACATCACTGGTTCAGCCCCATCGAGAGGACACCAAAGATCCAGTTAAGATTATTTTCGAATACGAGCCTCCTGGCTCGAAAATGATAGGAAGACCAAACCTCTGTTAGAAAGACCTAGTCATGACGGACACAAGGCAGTTTAGTTTTGACGCCTGGCAGCAGCGTGTCCAGGATCCACAACGATGGAAGACAGCTATTGCTCAGCACAGTCCCTCCATGACAGTCCTGCCAAATGAGTATGTATGCGTGTTCTTCAAATATCCTTTCTTGTGCAATCAATATCTAATCGCGCGCATTAACTTTCCCTTTGCCGAAGGACTACCCGCATCCGATTGAGTCAATACCTGCCATTCACCTTCAACTTCCGTAACAGCGTCAAACTCCGTTTTTTAACGAACTGTCAATACATCCAGGCAATAATGTCTTGATTACGCTGCTAATAGACAATAAACGTCGTCTCTTCCACGAACGGGAACCATCGACGCAACAGTAACCGATTCCACGGTATTTTCATATTTTTTTACCAAACGTCAACCGTCAACTGTCAACTCTTCCAGAGAAACCCCGTTCTCAGTTGAGTTTCCCAGAATTTCGCAAAACTGGCAAAGGATTTTCGCATTGCGAATTTGTGCGCCTATTGAGCAACAGCAACTGTAAAAGGATTCTCTCTGCGAATCATAAAAAACGGACAACCCGTTATGTTACCTAAGTTTTATGATTGTCAAATGAACGAGCATATTTTCCGTCAGCAGCACATTTTTTGTGTTATTTTTTTCGCCGTTTTTTTGCTTTCTGTTTGTGTTCACATTTTGAGGTCTCAATTTTGTACGGCGAGAAGCCGCAATCGGCAGCACAGCCAGAGAGTGAGGCTCGCCATGAGAAGCCCCAAAGCGACAGAGCATGAAATCAAACCACAAAGGAGCATTTCAATTGGCCTTGTTGGATGTTTCGACACAAACAGTCCACAGAGAGTACCTACCGCAAATCGAAGACAAAACGAAGAAGAAGACGACGAGGAGAAAGGAAACATTGACATAGATGTCAAAATTTGTTCGAAATTACTGCAAATTGGTCCTCCTCTCAAAAGGATCTACATGCCTGGCGGGGCATCTATCCAAACACACCACCGCATGCTACCCATGCTACAGAGGCTGGCTGACACACATACCTCTCTCTGCCAACTGGAGAGTGAATGACAGAGAGGATGAGAACAACGAGCGAGAGAGGCGAACGTAATTTGGTACGCGTCACGGTTTGATATGTTGTCATAAACACGAACTCCCTCGGTTCAGCGGGTGGTAGCCGGTCGACGGCGTTGGTCGAAGCGAGACAAATAGCGCAGGACGGTGGAAAGGATTCCTTCACGGAGGTTCACTACCTCAATAAAACCACATTCACTGGCTACTGGGTCCCTGGAACTGAGCTGCACCATCTTTTTCGCCGTCGTCATCGTCGTCGTCTTCGTTGTCGGTTGCTGCAATACCACCACCACCGTCCGTTTGATAGCCGACGTGGTATGTTGGTGCCTTGTTTTTGGATGTTTTACATGGAAGAGGCCCGAGCGAACAATGCCGCAACAAATATTTTGGAAACGCAATTCGTTATGGACCGCATTTTGTTGATGCGACGACGTTTTTGTCTTGTACGATTTTTCTTCTTTTTTTTCCTCGGTTTTGTTTTTGCTCTTCGTTTCGGTTGATTTTTTGTTTTGTATTCTTTTTTAGGCCTGACGACGAAGCGGGCAATGAATCAAAAGGCAAATCGGTTTGATTCGGTTGGGATGTGTCGGTTGGGTTTTCGGTTGCAAGCAACACAACCGCAGACAACCGCAGGGTTCTGTAATGACAACCCTGCTTTGCATAACTATTTTGATTCGCTGGCGGGGAGATGGCAGATTGGGATGGAAATAGTAACAAGTCAACTACAACGAGGTGTTCTACATCCTCTCAGCTTCTTCCATCGAAGAAATTGACAGATAATAAGCAAATACAGTGGACTCTCCATAAGTCGAAACTTTTTCGCCATATTTTCAATACATTTCCCTCAATTTTTCATACAAAAACCTCTCTCTAAGTCAAACGATCCCTTACTCTAATGGAGTATGATTCGACTTAGGGGGAGTCCACTGTATTTGACAGTTGAATGACGAACCTACGCATATTGCTGAATTAATCGTTTCACCGAGGAATTGGGTTTCTCTGATTGATCTGAATGTGTAATAAAAAGGCTATGAACAATTTGGTCGCCGTGCATCGACTCCTACGCAGAGGGTGCCAGGTTATATACCCGAATTCACCACCTTTCATAATTCACGGCACCACCTCTTTCGAGTTACTGACAATGCTCAAAGAGTATTCCTGTCTAGAAAGAGCTTCTCAATTTCGCCGTTCGGAGTCGGTAGGTCCCTTCCACTCTTGAAAGAACAATAGCACGCACAACACGAGTGGTTGCTGAGAAGCTAGGCCCAGGTCCGCCTCAGACTGTCGCGCCATCCATATTATATATATTATTATATATGAACAATCAGAAGCGCAAAAGCTGAGTAGGAGTTGGATATCTCTATTATGACAGATGACAGATCTCTTTACATGACAGCCACGTCACAAAGTCAACAGAGTTACAGCAAAGGCTGAGAGGAACTTTGGTCACCCATTGACTTCTCCCGTCATCTGTCAAGCAACGACCTCCTTAAGTTTTGTCTTCCTCATGTAGACCATGCCAAGCGCCGACTGTGTACGCAGTTTATTTCTAAAGAGTCATTTTAAAAGAGACATGCGTTGGACTCACTAAGGTTCAATCAGGAGGTTTGTCCTTAGACTACTGCCAACATTTTTATTCGTGAGTTTAATTGGACTAGATTTGTCAAAAAGTAAAACCTTTCAGAGCTGTCATTGGGCCGCATTCATAAAAACGAAGGATATGCTCCCAACTATAAGGTAGAAGTGTAAGGTAATGCTTTAAAGTAAAACGTTGAAGTATACTTCTTCTTCTTCTGGTGGCGCTACAGTCCGGGATGGACCTGGGCCGCAATCAGCCGGCACGACCTTTAGCTGTCTCCAACTGCGCACACCAAGTCGAGGTCCTTCTCTTCGGGCTGGAGCAGTGTTGTCCATACGCTCTACATGGCCCACCCTTAGACGCCTGACTAGGCTCATACCGCTGTACAGCCGGTACAGTTCGTGGTTGAATCTTCTTCTCCAATAAACATCCATGCAGACAGGACCAAAGATTGGACGCAGAACTTTTCTCTCGAAAAGACCAAGTGCTTCTTCATCCGCTTTTGAGATTGTCCATGCCTCCGCTCTACAGAGCAGGACAGTGATGATCAGGGTGTTATATAATGTTAGCTGGGTCCTTCGAGAGAGGACTCTACTACTCAATAGCCTCTTCAGCCCAAAGAAACAGCGAATGGCAAGAGTAATTCTGCGCTTAACCTCGGTACTGGTGTAGACGATTATAGCTGCCTATGGTGACGTTTTGGCCAAGTTGTGTATGTTGTGCTTTCCTTATTGATGACAGCATATATTTCGTTTTGCCCTCGTTTACGGCTAAACCCATTTTGGCCGCCTCCACTTCAATACCAGCAAACGCTGCACTGACGTCTCGCTGTATTCGACCAATGACGTCAATGTCATCCGCGTATGCTAGCAGCTGTACGGACTTTTGGAAGATCGTGCCTTTTGTGTTAGCGTGTGAGTTCGGCACGATCTTCTCAAGAATAACAAGTAAGGCAATGCGTTTGCCTTATATTTGCGAAAATATCCTTGATGCATAAGTAAAACGTAGACTCGTCAGAACGCTGAATGACATGGTATCTGGCTGGAAAATCTTTTAATTTTTGTGCCAGCTCAGGATTTTCATAGGGAGTCATTAAAATGCTCACTGTCACCAATGAGCACAAAATTGTTTTTGATTTCTTAATAATATAATAATATGGGTGGCGCGACAGTCCGAGGCGGACCTGGGCCTAGCTTCTCAGCAACCACTCGTGTTGTGCGTGCTATTGTTCTTTCACGAGTGGAAGGGACCTACAGTTTTATGCCGACTCCGAACGGCGAAATTGAGAAGCTTTTTCTAGACAGGAATACTCTTTGAGCATTGTCAGTGACTCGAAAGAGGTGGAGCCGTGAATTATGAAAGGTGGTAAATTCGGGTATCGAACCTGGCACCCTCTGCGTAGGAGTCGACGCACTCACTACGCCACGGCGATTTCTTAATTTCTTAAATATGTGCATTTTGCCGTGTTGCATATATGTCATGTACGTATCCAGGCCAACTAACGTCAACACTAGTAAACATTTCCTTGGCATCAGTGAGCATTCAGAGAAGTTTTACCTTTTCGATTACTGTACTCATCTCCAAAGAGTTTTGCTTTCAGTATCCCTACGTGCAATCGTCGAACACTTAAACTTCCTTTGCCATAACTCTTTTGCTTCCATTATTTTACTATTCGTAGTTTGAAACTTGATCCAAACAGTGGAACAATTCAGAGAGATACTGTAGCTTGACTAAGACCAAGTTCTTCACCGATACCTTTCTGATATCCAAGTTCACTGAGATATCGCAAATATACCTTCATTCCATGGGCAGTTGACGAGACACCTCCACGAGATTCTTGATTCGTAAATTGTGTCTCATCAAAACGGTATAAGCCTTTAAAATCACGAACAGGGGTAGATAAGTGGGCCTTTTAATATTTAGCATCCCTCACATGCACAATATCCGCCATGGCCCTCAAAGTCAGATAACACAACCGTATACTAGCGAAATGAGTCTGCTAAGCTAACTCAGACTCTTTGAAGAATTTGCCTTTAGTTTCAAGTAAATAGTTAAGTTTACGAATTCCTTCCCTTTAGTTTTATGTGAACAAAGTATAAGGTGCTGCTCGAAATTAATTGAGCCTTGCTGAAGGATTTCCTTCATATTTTGCAAGTATAAGCATAAAATTTCCTTTATGAATACGGCCCATTTGGATAACTCTACACACTGCACTGGAATTGGATCTTGTTTCTACAAGAACTTCCCGTATTTTGTGCTATTGGTCTCTCGACCTCGTCTTTTCGTTGAGTCTGTTGTACTTTCTGGGCACTGTAAGTGACTTTGGAGATTCGATTACTTACTTGCTTGGCGGTAAACCTAGAGAGTCTTCAACTTCTTACCAGAGCCACAGGGCTATAGAGGACGCTTACGAAACCGTTGGCACACATAATCACAGAAAAACCTCCACCAACTTGGCGCTCGGAATCGGAGGGAGCTGGCAAGAAATCGTGCTAGGTGGAGAGAATTATTATTGGAGGCCCCATTCCACCCTGGACTAAGAAGAAGAGCCAGCACCCTACTGCAGCCACAGTTGGCCACGGAGCCGTCACATTGTGCCAAACGACATTATGCCCAATTGGTACATCCACGCTTTCAAAAGCGCCATAGGTCCAAACTAGTTTGCGACATTGTGCCAAATTTGGCCCTAAGGCAACTTTGAACTATGCACCTCACACCTACTCCAAATGATACAGTGACAAAGGCACAAATTTGAACACCCAAAGTGCTTCTATGAGCGACATGCCAAATAGAAAGATTTAGCTTATTGGCACTTTCAAAAGCGCCATTTTACCAATTTTTTTTCCCATTTGGCAGAATGTCACGGCACTGTTGGCCATTGTTCATCACAAGGTTGTGGACAAAATGAAAGATTAAACAGCTTCTGACGCGGAGACTACCAAGGACCTGTGAGCAGCATAATCCATTCCTCAGCAGAAATCGAAGGTCTCTCTTGGACTTGGTTTAAATATTCAGATGCACTCAATTATACTTAAACTTGGATTGTCCGAAAGAATTAAAAAATAAACGTTCATATAATGTTATTCATTTCCCATTAGATTTCCATTTCCAATTGACACTGGAGACCTTTCTCATTCCCCGCATATAGTGCAGTGGAACTTCTCTTAACGGACACCCCCTGTAAGCAACAACTCTCTTTTCGGACAATTCGTCATGATCCCGGTATGAAGGTCTTTGCGTATTTCAACCCTGGCAGACTAACATATGCGTAGTTCTGCTGTCCGCTATAGAGAAGTTTCACGGTACATGTAAAAAAGTGTGTCCCTTCTCAACAGTGACTCAGTCGAAATCGGTACGAGAGAGCTCCAATGCTCCCCACTTAAAAACATTCATATTCGATACTGTCGCCTATCTTCGCCTATCTTCTCGAACATTCGACTTAGAACATCACATAACATCCTGACAAGCGTCTACTGACGAACACCGTATTTCGACTGTCCTGTAGGTACTCTTATGTCACAGTCTATACGGATAAAGCGACTCTCTTTCCCGAAATTTAACTGATCGACGACACTAATTCGATAGTTGAACCGATAGTGGTCTAAATTTATCAAGCAATCTGACTGTACTCTTAATTTGAAGTCCTCTCCGCTGTCTCTGATAATTTCTCCCAGTCTGCAAAAGACTTTAAACATTTTGTAGCCCTCAAATGAAGTGTCGTATTGGGAAGGTACGTCTACTGTTACGCCCCGCCCCCACTCTAGATTCAATTCCAGAATTTAAAAATTTTAACAATTTATGGCTCCACCCCCTTTGGAGCCACTAACAATGTTCTATGAATATAGAAAAGCTTCTGAACCTTGTTTCGGAATTGGTCGGGGACTATAGGCCCGATCGACCTGTGATGGACTAAAAACACGCACAACATGAATGGGTGTTGTAGAAGCCATGCCCAAATCCATCTCAGACTGTCATGCCAAGCTTCATTCATGAGACTTAAGCTTGGAATCGTAAATTCATGTCTTTCAGTCTTCATCTGTCAAATACCATGAAATTCGTTCGTACGGAATTTAAAATGTTAAAGGTCCGCTGTTAGGTGGTCGTGCCATCGACACCAAACAAGTGGTGCAAGGCAACACAGGACGCGCTTGACGAACCCACATGGAGATGGACTTCAACCAAATCAGTGTGGGGAATAGAAGACAACTGGGAGGGCCTGGTAGGGAATGTTGATTAGTAAAGTGAGGTTCATGTTCAACCAAGATTGTTGTTCCACAGAAGTTAGAATAAGACGAACTCAATGAACTGGGAATGAAGTGAGGACTTGATCAGAGAAAGCTGTCTTTTCATCTTAGGTAGGTTGGCAGAGGGGCTGTTAGTGAACTTACCAGCACACATAAACCACGTTGGTCCATTGTGATACCCACAGTCAGACTATTGCCACTGATTGACTCCAGCGATAATGTCGCTAATTTGATCCCAAAGGCAAATGGTGAGTGGACCAGATTTAAGAACTAGATGAAAGCGTATTAACCTTGCTTTCACTGGGATTCGAACCGTGGACCCCACTAACCAAGGGCAAGCACTTAACCAACTGCGCCATCCAATCACCATTCAGACATTCAGTCATCTTCTCGTCTTAGTTTCTTCAGGAACCAGTCTTTATTGTGAGGTGCATTTAGGCTTGGCAGATTTATCACAGATTCGCCTCAAGCGGCTTCATACACCTGTTTGTAAACTTGGAAGGAGAAGACGACCTAAGACACAACATTTACTGACGCAAGACACTAACCACATTCCTCCTAAAATAAAAACAAAATTAAACATTCCCTGTTATGGTTCTTAAGATCTCTTAGATATTCCTCCGTAGAAGTGGCATTTGGTTTTCAAACTTACTAAGGTAGGAGAAGAACTGCCTTGTCGACTCTTCTTTTTAAAGTCAGAGCAGAGGAGTGCCTTCCATACCTTTACGCAGCTGTTAGGAAACGCTGATGATATTGGACTTGAGCTACAAATTCAGAGGGTCCGTCTTATTACACTTGGCAAATTTATGTTTTCACGTGTACATCCTTCTAGCGCGGTACTCCTCTTGCGCTTTCCGTTGCAGCCTCGTCGGTTGCACGTTTCTTTTGCTCACACTCGCCATCATACAACTGGTTTCTTAGTTGGGAGTTGGTAGGCAGCCTAAGGTAGTTTTCGATACCTCTTTCACGGCCGAGGGGCAATGCTAATACATCTTGTTGGCGTTTGTGTTCGATTTGGACCTCAAACAAAAAGCTGGAACGATACTTAGCCAGCTATCTCCAACTGGTTGAGGTCCTTCTCCATCTGCGTGCGCCATCAGTTCCGTGGGCGTCCTCCATTGCGCTGTCTCACTGGTTCGGAGTCGAAGAATCTTTCGGCTGGAGCAGTGTTGACTATGTGCTGTACATGGCCTAGCCAACGTAGGCGTTGAATCCGTAGACGTCTTGAGTTCATGCTTGAATCTTCTTCTCCAAGAACCGTCACCGCAAACAGAACCAAAGATTGAACCCACAACTTTTGTCTCGAAGAGACCTTCTTTTGACATTGTCCAGGCTTCCGCACCATAGAGCAGGACAGGGATTATCAAATCCTGATATAGTGTTAGCTTGGTCCTTCGAGAGAGGGCTCTACTACTCAGTTGCCACTTAAGGCCAAAGAAAGGGCGATTGGCAATGGTTATTCTGCGTTTGATCATCTCATATAAAATAATCAATACAAAATAAACAAAACATAATGCAAAATTATTGTTAGTTCAATGTCTGTGAATTGTTTTTCGTTTGACAACTATAAACAAAAAGTATGTAGCAACACATGCAAGCACAAAAAGTCGCCAACTTACAAATAGTATTTAAATTTTTTAAATTAAATAAATTATAATACTATTTATTTAATAATATTTAAATTTAAATAATTTTTAAAATTATTTTTAGTATATTTAAAAGTTTGGTTCTTAATTTTAAAAACACAGGAAAATTTCGGAAGTTATTAAAATTTTAATTTGAATATTTATGTTGTTTATTTATTAAATAGCTTTAATATAAATAAAATTAAAATGTAGCCTAGTAGCCACAGCACCAAGGGGCCTTAGGCTATTTAATTTGAATAATTGCTTGACATTTACTTCTAAGAGACTACCTCGTGTAACAGGTCAACGCGATTACTGTTGGATATAATTAAACCAAGTGCCAACAATACTTAACGCCTTCTTAACCATCTAATAATAATTACAATATATGTCAATGTGGACATACTTCCTTTACATTTCCTTTTTTGTTAATAAATCACTCCTTACTTGTACTTGGTCAAACGTGGTTCTTTCTTTCAAATCTCTGCAAATCCACTGTTCACAACTCTGGTATTCTACAATTACATTGTATAGTGGTTAATGCTTTGAGCCGAATTTAGATTAGCGTTTACGGGGACATTGACTTGTATTTCATTACAAAAATACGTGTAATGTTGTCCTGGAAAGCTAGAGCTGTATTATTGGCATAAACGAGTGCAACGATGCATCCTCATTTAAAGTAGGTTTAGATAGTCAAATTGTCGTATTTCGCCGGTCTGTGGGAAACGTCGTCTTTTTGGATTCATATTAGTAGGTGCCAACCGGGTTAAAAACCCGCACGCTTGCCTGTGGCGTCTTGTAGATACTCCTAGAAATTAGCGCGGTTGATCGGATTTGCAATTAGTTTCTAATCGTCTCTTCATAGTGTTTAGCTGTTGATGAAGGATATGCGTGACATGTACGATCTCTTATCTTATCGAGTCATAAAACTGATTTCCGGTTCAGTTGGTAGATGAAAATCGGATATCAGTCTGTCAAAACAAAAAGAGATTCCGTTTATTGCTTGGGGAAATGCACATACATTTTCCGTTCTTTTTTTTTAAGTACACTTGTTATCGGCGGACTGCGGATCAACGGTTCTAAATGTTGCGCGATGCGATACCGAATGGTTTTTCTCTATTTTGCGATGGGCAGCGTGAAGATAATGCAAGTTGGGTCAGTGCGTTCAAAAAGAGGAGGAGAGATAACGAAATCGCGAGGTTTTATAACGTTTCTCCAAACCTCCGAGGTTTTGGCATACATTTTCGGCGTTTCGAAAACTCTCGTTTTCGGGAAGATAATTGAAGCCGCTTGAGTTCATCCGTCCGTGACAGGTTGTCGAACCGAACAAGACTACAGCATAAACTTAAGTTTTATTTTGGTAATTTTGGTGTTCATGTTTTCATTTTATGTTCCTCCCAAAAGACAGCTCTTTCAACAGACAGCTCTCTAAACAGACAGCTATTTAAATTTGAAAGCTAGTGACATTTGTTTTGGCGGACACTTGTAAACTGAGGGCTTATGACATTTGAAAAGTCCTTAAACTCGGTGGAATGAAGAAGGTTTCAGTAAAAGTTCATCCAAACCTCGCGGTTTCGCTTGGTGGCATAGCCTTACGAACAAAAGAACAGGATTACCAAATGACTTATTGTTCCTTTTACATTCCTTTGTCCGTAACTGCGAGCAAGTTCTGAAGATGCGAGGATTACAGAGATAATCGATTTTAATGCCGCAGTTCACAAGATTCCAGCAAAATCATGACTGGACTGATGGCACGTCTAGAATTGTAAGAGAGCCGTATTTTCCTTTCTATCCGCGAACACTTCGTCATGCTCGTTTTAAAGTGTTGGAGCACACAAGTTGATTCTTGTTTCGGACCATCATAAAAAGGAGAGCTCCCTGGAGTGCCTTGAAACTCCGCGACTGACACCAAGTACCGTCGACTTCAAGACGTCTTCAAAGCATTTTCAAATCTTGAACGAACTCTTGCACATTCAGCACAATGAGCTGGTCCTTACTAGGCAGTAATTATTTGTCTCGAATCTGCATTCCAGAAGTGTAAAAAATCCAAGAAACGACATCGCCATCCAATCGATTCACTCGATTCCAATCCATAACCTTTCAATGAAAGAGCGTAATCCAGATGGCAGTCCCTAAAGAAAGGTGTGATTGCGTCCTTCGCCCGTAAACCACTCAAATTCTTGCACAAAAGCTACCCTTCATCATCACGTCTCTCCGGTGCCAGGCATACACGCACACACAAACTCGCTCTAAGAACGAACCAATTTGAAAGTGAAAAGAAAACGAAAAAAAAAATCAAACATCCCCCTTGGCGGTACTAAACCGCTCAGCAAGTGATGATATTTTCTGCAACAATTTCCCAAACCAATCCGAAATCTGAAATCCGAAATCCCCTTCAGTGCGCTACTGTCTCTGCTTATGTGTCAATTATTTACGTCATCGTTGAGGGTGGTTTTGTCTCATGTCTCACTCGAATAGGGGCGCAAATGAAGACATTACCCACCCCCAGTCATGCGCATCTGTGTCCTGCTGCAGCCAGTGCCCAAGTCCAGTGAAAGATCTCAATCAGCTCCTCGGACCTTTTGGCAGTCCATCGCCACGCCGCACAATTATCATGTGTGTGCTGTGGTGTCAGACAAAACCCACACCGTCCCGGAGTGCATCATCTCCATCGTTGGTCGTCGTCGTTGTCGTCGCTGCCTGTCGGAGTCTTGTCACAGTTGGAAATCCACAATAAAGTAGCAGTAGTCACCACAGCCAAACGGAGCGGCAACAGTGAAGATCCGAAACCGAGACAACTACTCTCCTTCGCACAGACGAAGGAGTGCACATGCCGAGTGCCAAAGAGACATCCTAGAGGCACTCCGGCCGCAGCAAAACAAGAAAGCCAGCGGGTGGTGCGAAAATATTTTGGTTTATTGCTGTGAAGAGTGCCCCTGTGTGTACAGTGCTGGTACACAGACATCGGTTACGCTCTTTGAGAAGAAGTCATCTCCCGACCAGCGTTGCCGATGAAGAAACCGATTCGGTTCGCTCATCGGGGATGCTTCCTAATGATTCGACGACGTTGACGTTGACGTTGCTGTTGACGGTTCAGCAGAAAATTAAGTCGTTCCGGTTACAGCCCCGTTTAGCACAGTTTAGGTGGTGTCTGTATGCACTCCAGATACGCTCACAAATCGCTCAACAAGAATGGCCGACGCTGGATCGTGAATTTCCCGAGGAGGTGCATTTCGACAATTACCCCGGATTAGGGCTGGCTGGGAGGTGGACTCGATTTGGCGATGCTTTAACTTAATTTACTCGCGTTCGACTTAGGCGGGAGTGTGACTTGTCACTACAATGCGACTCACCTGATCACTCACACGCTGATGGCCGGGAGGGGAGGTGCAGCATTTTGTTTAAATGATTCCAAGGAGGTGCCTACTCAAGAGACTCGTTCTTGTTAAACTGGCTCCAAGATGTGCTTGCCGTTCCAATTAGCGCGACTCGAGTGGGGATACATTGATGGCGCCACGAATGAAACCTGTTTCAGACCAATGGCGCGAGAGTGGATCGGACTGGCGACTGGGTCTTTGCACGAGACAGAGATTCAGAGATTCAGAGAAACCGAATGATGGCGTCGCGGTGGGCTTTGTCGGCCGGTGCCTCAAGAGTACAGTCTCCGAGAGGGGTGCGCTTCTTTCGGAGTGAAGAACGTTCGATGGAGCTGATGAAAGCGGTCCAATTGTTTCGTTGGTTGTAGTCGAGACGGCGAAAGGCGCAAAAGACCACCTTCAAAGTGGAGCTTTGTGAGAGAAAAGTGTGAATGTGAACCCGTGAGCTGGAGGCATGCTCAGTGAAGAAGAGGCTGTGAATGTGAGGATGGATCTTTGTTGACCTTGTTGGGGGCTTATTACTTCTGTTATTAAAATCGCATTTTTTCATTCTGGGTAAAAATATAGAAGACTGGGGCATGGGTTGGTGTTTGTTCGACGTTGGATGGAAGTCAGCGAGAACAATAATATAGAGGGTCTCCCAATACACGCGTCATTTGTACGGCGATGTGGCCGTGTAGCCAAAGCTTCAGCCAGCAGTTGCTTCCTTAAAAACCTTACCGTTGTGTATGTATGATGGATTTGCTAGACATTCCTCCAAAGCAGATCTCTATTCAGTTCGCCCGTTCAGCACTTGCCGAAGAGATTTGATGACGATTCGCCTGCATAACTTGAAAGTTCCAAAGACGTTACGGCCGGAATATAAAGCGATCTATCGGTTAAGATCGGCTCCTACTGCTTCATTTATCACCTCCACCTTGACTCAATGAAGGCTCTTAGTGCGTGGGACCTTTCAAAGTGGTCATAGAAGCCTCCCCACGCATGTAGCTGTGTTCAAATTGTAATTCGGGCCATTTTTTCCGTCCATGAGCAATGGTTTTGGCTCATGACTTGTATAGAAAAAGTCTTTAAAAACTTAGAACCTATCGTCTAAAGAAGACGAGGTGCATAAGCCAAGAAACATTACAAAAACACACACATTACAGTGGTAATTAGTCGCGAATTTTGTAATCGAATTTGTAATCGATGAAATCTACACAATTATTTCCTTAGCGTCTTTGTCGAACTGAACACGCGATAAAGTGCAGCCCCCCGCCCAGAAACTCATGACGAGAAAAATTGGCGAATTGTACTTGTACCAAGTCGGTGGTACCCAGATACAGGCATTAGGCCCAGTAGAGAGCAAAAGTGACCAGGATGGTCCAGTATAACGAATGTTCGATGTAACGTACACTTTGTTCAATTCCATTATCTCTATTCAACGTACGATGAAAAGAGTTACAATTCGATATAACGAACAAGCTGGACCACCAGTGTACTTTTAATTCAATTCACATTTTCTTACCTTTAAGACTCAAGTCCGCAAAGCGACACAAGGCTTGATGGAACTCTGTATCTTCGAAATTCATGCACATTTACAGAACACGGTGTGAATATATTTCCACAAAAGACAGAGTCTATGAATGTTAGTTTAACAAAATGTCCGTCTACTGAACTGTCAAGCAGACGATGTTTGTCTTCAGTTCAAAGACATCTTTCGTTTTTCAACGCTTTAATTTACTTGTGGCGATTGAGCTTATATCTGAAAAGTAGAAATTTAACAAACTTAAAAAGCTTAGAAAGTCTGATGTCAGCCAGTGAAGATCTCTAGAACTTCGGTTATTAGACTGTCTTCCGCTACTTTCAAGTGGGAATAGGAAAACATAAAAATAATATTTGTAAGCATGCAATTAGACGTTATTGCGCAAAAAATGTTTGACGTTTACATTTTCTATTTATTGAAGTGTGAACGACCCATAAGTAAAAAAAATAAACAAACAAGGGTGCATAAAAATCCACTTTCCAAAGAAAATTATGGGCAACAATCTTGAATATGAATTCGTTCACAAGGTGAATGCTTGCGATTTGTTGGCAAAACTTAATTTGACAGTTCGCATAGAATCAGTACTGGAGAAATATCCTACTTCACCGCTGATTGTCCCATTGTCGAGCGATGAATTTGGGGGTTTATTTGACAGTTAATCATAACGTTACGTACGTTGCGTTTTTTTTACTAAAATCGTACTTGCCGGATTGTAAAGAGATGTCAAAAATACGTACGTTGCGTGCGCAATCCGCTCCTGTATAAATCTAAGAATTACATATTTTAAAGTTCCTGAGTTATTAGGAATTATTTATTATTCGTATTCATTCAATTATTAAAAATAAGAGCACCCGAATGCATTTGAATTGAAACATCTGTCAACCGCACAAAAAGTTAAAAGTTCACCAATTCCCCCCGTTCCATTCCCCTTTTGGGCCCCATTTGCTGCCTCTCTCTCCTACTCATAAGGGCTTATGAGTTGGCAATTTTTTGACAGAAGACAAGGCACGCCACGGGTCAACGGGCTGGTGCATTTAGGTTACAGACATCTTTCGTAATCCGA
Source organism: Eristalis intricaria (assembly GCA_964034865.1). Lineage (NCBI taxonomy): Eukaryota > Metazoa > Arthropoda > Insecta > Diptera > Syrphidae > Eristalis > Eristalis intricaria. Next base: position 57,749,834 of record OZ035877.1, on the reverse strand, counting down.
ACAAACTGGTACTGTGATGCACCATCAATGCCGTCTCATTCGTTGTATGTTTTATTCTATTGATCTTTGCTCTTCCATGAAGTGCTGTACAACGGTTGGAAATAATCATAAATGTTTACTTCTTGTAACTCAAACAGTCGCGAATCTAGTAATCGAATTTGTATTTATCGATGAAATCTACACAATTATTTCCTTAGCGTCTTTGTCGAACTGAACACGCAATAAAGTGCAGCCCCCTGCCCAGAAACTCATGACGAGAAAAATTGGCGAATTGTACTTGTACCAAGTCGGTGGTACCCAGGTACAGGCAGTAGGCCCAGTGGAGAGCAAAAATGACCAGGTTGAAAATCAATTACACGCATACGAAGGCACAAATATAAAAGCTCGTACCGGTCGCATAAAATCCAAATCCCATCGGCGAGCCAGAAATGAACTAGTACTGAAAGAGAAATTTTCCTCCTTGTCAACCAAGGTATTTGGGGCCTTTTTTGACAGTTTCTCACGAGTGCTTGACAGTCAATCAGCGAAATCGTGTCAATAACATTTGACACAATGAATTCGCTGACATTTCGCCTGTATAAAATGAATAGTTTCGAAAACGTTAAGGCCTTAAACGACGACTAGCTCGGTTAAGTTGCCATCTTTCAACAGACATCTTAGCGCAGACATTCTTCTTTAAACACGTTTGTGCAAGAAAGCCTTATAAAAACGCTGTCAAATCTGTGTGTATAAAATGTGAAGAATTTCGTTAGCCGCAAGAGGAATCTCGTGTAGACAGAACACGAAATAAAGTTGAATAGACACCTCACTTGTCCCTTAACATTTTTTGACAGCGTTTTTTATATGGTTTCTCAAACCAAATGGAAAAATCGAAAAACTGCCACTTACAGTATTAAGTAAACGTCAAAAAGTTATGAATAACTGTCAAATCTCTAAAATTCGTCGATGAGCAAAGGGTGTATCGAATATCTCTCTAGAACTTATATCTGCATAGAGTCAAGATAATCGACAATCGACTCTTGTCGATGCCAAAACGAAACCCGTTAAAAACCTATTGTCTGTCAAAATTACTTTAAGTCATAGTTCTTAAATTTTCAGTCCACTGTCGTGTGAATTTCTGAAATTGAGAAAATGTTCAAACACTTAAGAATCTTTATAGCCTTCTAGTCCTATTCTAAGACAAGAAACAAGGCAACACCGTCAACTCATGGCTTACTATAAACAAAGTGTAAACAAAGCTTAAGGAATCGATCTCCAATAAAGAAAGTTTCATAAATTTGACGTTTCGTCAACAAAAACACGCGGCGGGTCTTAAACAAATTAGTTTGAAAAAGAAGAGTGAGTTGAGTTATTGGCAAAAGTACATTTTTTTCGAAGAATTCTAAGAATGTTTTAACCACAATCAAAGCTCCTTGATCTGGTGAACATGGATTCCGACGATTCACCAATTCGGAGTGAAATTTGTGAATATTTATTTGGTGAATGTGAGTTGTTTACTTTTATTTTCTTCTAATTTTTACGATCTGTCATTAATTTATGAGAGGATACGTAGTGCACGTCTGGTGTTGTCTTGATAGAAATAAATTCATTGATAAAAAATAGAACCAAAGCCTCTGCTCTTTCTGGGGTCTAATGTCATTTTGTCAACAAAGTCGGGCAGTGTCTGGTCCAAAGCTATGCTAGTTGTCTATGATCTTGTCATGTATTTTGTGAATTTTAGAATAAGAATAAGTCGATGTTGTCGTAGTTTGTCACAATTTTAGTGGTTTTCAAGCTTCATCATCAGTCAAGTTGGAAGGTGTGTCTCCATCAGCGGTGTCATTTCAAGAGATAATTTGCTAGACCTGTTCGTTGCGAAATCTTACAACAATTTATAAAACTGTTGAACTGGGTTGAGACTGTTTTCTGAAACAATTTAAAGTTCAAGAGAGACGGCGTTTTCACTTGCTGTGCTGAATTTTGAAAAGATTTGAGTACTTTGATTTGAAAACTGTCAAGTGGTGATTATTTTCATTGAAGTGACATTTGTCTCTAGTTAAGGACTTTTGTTTTTCAAGACGTGAATCAGAGACCAAGAGATTTACCACTCTTGTCTCCTAAATTATTGTGTTATCATTTTTTTTTCAATCTGAGAATGATATTTACATAAGTTCGTGATTAACTGTCAGAAAGTCTCTTATATTCATCGATGGACAATCAGCTGTTACGACTATAGTTAAGGGATTGGATTTCTGACGTGAACTAATTACCGGGAATTCACCTTCTCTGTGGGGAAATGTGTTCTCCTTTTCATTTACTACACTAAGAATCGCAGTGAAAAGAGCGAACAAACCTAGACGCAGATATTGAAACCGTTTACTCACTCTTGACAAGATAACTTGGCTGCAGTTTGACTTGAAAAGGGAAAACTGAATTTTCGCTGTGTTCTGGTCACACAAATGCTCTTTCTCCCCTCAAATCCCCTCAAATGTCACAAAACTGGGTCCAATTAAAGATTGATCGTCATTTGGACCTCATTTTTGTGACTGGAGTATGAATTGGACTGATGTCACACATTGGTCTCATATTTTGCGTGCGCTTTAATGCCCAAGTCTATAGAATATATGGCAAACATTGAGTTCTGTCAAAAAATCAACAATTCATAAGCCCTAGTGAGAAGGAGAGCGACAGAAAATATGGCCCACAAGTGGATCACGACGGATGAAGTTGGTCAACTTTCGACTTTTTGAGCGTTTGACAGATGTTTCCATGGAAATACATTCGGGTGCTCTTATTTTTAATAAATGAATGAATACGCTTTGCCGTGATTAAAATTGTTTATGAATAATTCCTTTTCATTTTCATAAATTCGTACAAATGTGGATTGCATACACAACGTACGTTACATTGTGACTAACTATCAAATAAACCCCAAAATTCATCGGTCCACAAAGAGAAAATTAGCTGTGAAGTCGGATATTTCTCCAGTACTGATTTCGGGCTCGCCATTCATATGAGCCGCGAACTGCGAACACGAACTTTCAGAAGGATCCGGAATGAATTATCGAGTTTTCTTATCGACTAAAATCTCAACAATAGTTAGTTTGAGTATAATTAATTACGATTTTAAATTTTATCTCCACGAATCAATCATTCTCTTTGCGAACTGTCAACTTGAGTTCGCAATACACAAGAGCAGAAATGAATTACTACAGAGATAAGCCGACTTCACAGCTGATTGCACCCTAGTCCATCGACGAGTCCTTTTTTGACAAATATTCCTTTTTTGACAAAAATGCCCCCCTGATTGGTCAATTTGGCTTATGAACATGTTATAAAAAACATTTGTCAAAAATCTTAAGGGGAAAGAGAGGTAGAAGTCGGGCATCTCTGTAATACTTTATTTCTGCACAAGAGAGTCAAACGGAATCCACAAATTCACGACCAATAATATTCGCAATGAATTGTGTGTTATCTAAACTTGTACTCATTCCTCTCTGCGAATGGAAAAAACTACATATGATTAAAGTTTCAGAGTCTGTGAAGTCAGCTATTCTCGAGCTCCCTTAACATAGCGAGTTCTAGGGACGAGAACGACTGTAATTAAGGGGTACACACATTTTTAAGGATCTATTGGGTATTTGCTGACATCATCATTCAAATGTCTGCCGTAGAATTCTTGACGGAGTTTATTTAAAAACGAGGTAATTTTCGAAGACTTTTCGTCACAATCGGGCCTACTTTTCCAAGGCCACATAAGTTTGTGGATTTTGTTCGCAAGCACGATCTTTTGGGTATAACCACAAAAATATTTAAGATGGCGATAACTAAAGCAAACTTTGCAGCCAGTAGAAATCAGCAAGAAGGGAAAATGGGTCATTTAAGAAACTTTTCTTGCAAAGAAGTCGACTGTAACCACTTGTGTTGTGTGACCTATGGCATGGTCGCGCTGAAATCACAGGTCTACTTAATATCCAAGACTTCAAGGCGACAAAGCAATTCAGTTAAAGTTGAGAATTTAAGCTGATGGTTACAAGCTCCTTAATTGCGAAGCAGTGTACACCAATAACACCACGAGACCAAATTGCACTCTATACCGTAATTCTTGGGGGACACAATGGTCGTTCCACTGTCACCTCGGGATTTTGGCTTCCTCGCTTAAAGTCATAGCTACGGCACTGCTTCGAGTCCATACCTGGGGGCAATGGAACAGAGGACACCCGAGTTTATGGTGGCGCACCCAAGTGGAGAAGGATCTCAGCGGCGTGCGACACTGGACGCAGCTAGCCATCGACCGGGTGAGTCGGAGAGACTCAGGGCCACCCCGGACTGTAGCGCCTAATAAAGAAGAAGAACTGCTCGCAAGTTATGTCTAAGAGCTCGTAGAATCTGTCTTTGGTATCGGGGTCTTTCTTTTCTGTGCCCATGTGAGATAAATTGAGCCTCGTCGTGAAGCGCTCGTTCATAAATCTGAACGATACGACTTCTTGCCTAAGTCTGCCTCTCGCGACGAATCCGCATCCAACAAGTGCCGCTTTCTGCTGCCTGTAGCAATCAACGTAGTAAATATCACAGTTTTTCATCCTCTTTTTGGCCAGTCCATCCCATCGCACTTCTTGGATGACGGTTATATCTGATTTGTAGATGACTAGGGCTTCCGCTAATTTTTCGGCTGCACGTGGCCAATAGAGTCCTTATTTCGTCGCCTGTGATTACGTCCGTTTATGTGGTTTTTGAGTGGCCGGACAGTAACCCCGACGAACAACCTGCAACCTAGAATACCAGTTCCCTTTTTTGTACCCCCTAGGACAAGAGGTAGCGCTTATAAGCTTGGCAATTTGACTTCGGGTCAGCTACAACCAATATCAGATGGCTGCCACTTGGAGGTATGTGATTTGAAGGAAAAGTTACAACACTGGGCATCGGCAGATTGACGCCAACCAGTACCTACCCGATTCATCCACCACCCAACCATCACAGTCGAGCTACACCGTGTCACAATCATAAACTTGACTCCTCAATGAAAACAACGAAGACGAAATCGGCCGATAATCACATGCCAGTTGACACATTTGCCAAACAGGAACGTACGGCGTTTCAGCGTCCACACGAAGTAAACACACTCGTTGCGCGTCAATAGAACACGAATCGCATTCCTTCCAAAATCGAATTAAGCTCCCATTAAGACAGCCCCGTTAATTGCAAACTTGTCGCCAAGCTATGATTTGTTTACGATCAACATCAAGTCATGGCCAAGACTTGAATTCCTTTTGATCGATCTCTCAGAGAGAGAGAGACGCGTCATTAGGTCATAATCGATGTCATCAGCAGTGCGAAACAATCTTGAATGACGAGCGAAAGGAGTGAACCCTTGGTTTAGTCAACCGATTATGAGCGTTGATCAATCGCATCAGCAGCGCGTCGTCAGCTAGAATAGAATGCCTTATTCGCAAGGTCGCGCTGGCGGAAAACGAAGGGATGTATTGGCAACTCTTTACGACGTCAATAAAGGATTGCAATAAACGAGTTGTAAGCCGGAAAGGGTACCTACCACCGCCAGGTAGGTGCGGGAGTTGGTTTGCGAATTTTCCAGCGCATCCTTTTCGCAATGCAGCAAGGTAGAAAGGCTTACGCAATGCCGAGTGGTTCTGCAAAGACGTAACTCTTTGGAAACAATGGAAGGGTGCAGAGGATCGGCCCATTGTTGGATTCCTGCTAAGAGCCCAGGACCGAACAACGGCCGGGACCGGGAAGGAGTTTTGTCTCGAGTTTTGTTTCGCAAAGGATGTTACGTGCATTTTGCAATCGGTTTTTTATAACTCTTGCCGTTAACCCATTATGCAATTTCGCCGGGAAGTCAGTTAGGGGATCGATTTTCCGGGAAGACGGTTTTACAGCCAGCCAGCCATGTTCGCAGATTCGCTGATTTACGGGAGTCAATTCTAAAGGATTATCAGCGATAATTGCAGTCGAAGATGTTGAGTCACCTTGTCGAGAACTTGCGTAATCAAATTATGAGCAGAGCTGAGAGAGAGACAGAGAGCGGGAAGTCATTTGCCAGTGTCCTTGGAGGAGTAGGGAAAATACTCGTCACGACACAATGAGCAGATTTTTTTTCTCCTTGTTGCGTTTTGTGCGAATCGCTTTATGACCGCTTCCTGGACACGACCAACTGCTGCGAGCAACAGCAAGCAAGAACAAAAAACCAGGACTCACTGCCCTCGTTTTTGGTCACTGAAAAATTGCTCTCATTTTTTTTTCCTTCGTTGTCCTCATCGATTTCCGCAAAAATCATACCCAATTCGGGCTGTCATAAATATCGAGCAAAACAATCCTGATCCTCGGCCATTCACCGTGACAGGGCGCACAATGAGCGAAATTATGCAACTAGAGCATTTTTTAACAAACAAGAGCACAACGGTACAAGAGGTCCTTGGACCGAACCCGAGGACATCTTCAGTTTTTCGTTGGCATTGTGTGCGCGCCTTTTATGAGGGGTCTCTAATAATTTTTTTAATTGTAACGTTTTTACGGGGATTTTTAGAAAACGATACATTTTTCGAATTTTTCTAGAGCAACTGTGAACACAGTGTCTTACAGTCTTCCCAGAAGGTGGCCGGCCGAGATCGTAAAACGCACGATCAATGCGCAGGCATCCGTGCCATTGTCCTCCGTCCACCGGAGGAGTCTTTTTTTATGCTCTAATTATCTTTTTATTGGAGTTTTTTAAACTAGGTCAGTGGACGCGGGCACCGTTAAAAAAAAAGCAAACAAGTCATTACGAAAAAAATCCACAAAAAATAATTGGGTGTCTCATTGTCACAGACTGAGGACTGAGGAGTCGAGTGACGATGGCGCGCTGACGGTGGCAGTGAAGCCACTGACCTGGATGTTCCAGTTTTTGTGGCTTTTGTTTTCACAGCGATTTCAGGATAAGGTTCGACTGCGTATTGTTGCATAGGGTTTCTTGACTAATTGACGTCACTTTGCATGTGAACTCTTGCTTTCACGTGGTCTCCGGCTTCGCGTTGACTTGCCTGTGGTGCCCTACGAACGAGCTCAAGGACATTTCATTTTAATACTGCACACCCCTTTGTTGTAGGGGTTCACATCTTGGAACATTATCTTCACTAATAAGTCATCACCGTGGGTCATAAACCGATATACCATCACGGGAACCCTCTCACTGTCGCACTGTCGCACTGTCTCACCGTCGTCGTCGCTCCATCGCATACCCGGAAGGATAATTTTTCTCACGAACTGCTTATTTCAATTTTGGACTCCTTTACTTTCGCCTTCAATCCTTGGTCGTCGGTGTGTCGCTAGCTCTTTCCGTCTCCTGGGCCGTCCCATTGGCATAGTTGTGTTTATGCAAAGTGTAGTCTAATTTAAATGAACGGGAAAGAGGATGATTTACGAGCGTCGTGCACGGTTTTCTCCTTAACTGGATCTTCAAACTCTTTGCATATACCTTCGCTCAGTTTCGAATCGATTGAGCCGAGTGACCTGGTTTTCGGTAACCTTAAGCAAACAAAATTGCCATTCACTCTCTAGTGTCGTGACAATGGGACAAACAAACATTTTGTGTGCATTGTTCGACGGGGGAGGGATCGGTGCTGTGACACTAGGACCAAACGGATTAGCGGCCAGTTATGGCGAGGTCTTTCCCCTTGGCCAAATGGCCTCAATAATTAGTCCACAATGTGAGCTGTACATCGTTGTTGTTGACCGGGACCGGTTTATTGCAGCATATTGGCGAATTACTGAACCGAGTTACGAATGTTTGCTTTTGGCATTGTTGCAAGAATGAACGTAATAAATAGTGCAATAGTGGTGGCATTCGGCAAAAGGATGTAACCGTCCGTCTGTGACGCGTTCAATGGCATTCCTTCGCACTGACCATGAGATGACAATTCGAACAGCGAACAGAGTTGAAGCTGAATGGGCATTTGCTGAGAATCCCAGCGATTTCGGTGAATTGCTCGGCAGAGAATGGATGTCTCATTAAAGGCCGGATTTGATGGTTATTCTGTGGATTACATTGTTTTCTATGTGGAGCACATGAAAGTGATTGGACGTGATTCATTGTCGTCCACAGAGAGATGAGACTTGGTCAGGCACTGTGGGCTTAGTAAGCTGCTTTACCCCCAAGCTCGTCTGTTTGTAGTGGATGAAGATGGAGACATCTCGATTCTCCTTGGAAACGAACTCACCGAGACATTCGATGTCAAAAAAGGATTTAAACAAGGGGACGCGCTGTCATATGACTTCTTCGACATCATCTTGGGGAAGATCGTTCAGGACTCTCTTCCGCGACCTCCTAGACTGAGTTTGAGATTGTGGCGTTCGATCAAACTGCCTTCATGGCAGTTGGCTCTCAACGAAGATAGCTACTCTTTGCATTGGTGTTGTGTTTCGATTAGGATTTAAATCACGCCTCCCCTAATGGCAAGGATTTCCAAGTCCTGGCGTGATTTGGAAGTCTGTAGGCTGTAGACATGCTCAAAGACTCCCAAATTACGTCAGCGAATTCTAAGCGGAAATCCTTGCCATTAGGAGAAACGTGACTTAAATCCCATCCAAACACAACGCTTCCATCAAGACAGTGACAGTCAATCTGCCCTCAAAGCAGTTTCATCGACTTCCACAATCTCAAACTCAATCCAGGAGGTCGCGGAAGAGAGTCCTGAACGATCTTCCCCAAGATGATGTTCAAGAAGTCACACGACTTAGTAAATACCTGCGTCCAATCCGTATTTCTCGTCTGTGTATTACCGATGGGCGATTACGAATAAATCCCACGAACGAATAAAATGCCAATTGTTGAATATTGAATTCAATTGTCGATTTATTCGGTCTCATAGGAAAATAATCGAATCGAATCGTATTTTAGAATTTATTTTCAGTCCCAATTACACATAACGTAAATCTGTTGCTCTAATAAGAAACTGTACCTACAGAAAAGGGGAACATTGGGAATGGCAATACAGTAAAGCCTCTGTAAGTCGAACCATATTTCCATATTTCACGCTCGAGAACTCAAACATTCCATAAATCGAACAATTTATTTGTTCCCGTGCATGATGGTGGTCCAACTGTATTCCTTACCGTTGACAGTTCTCACCCTTTTGGTGAGAGGATTGCACTCTCATTCTCATCAATGTAAAGTTCAAATTGCAGTAGCGATGGCCAAATGCGAATAAAAACAATCGAATTGTTCAATTGTTCTCGCAATTCCAATTCACCAAATACGCATGATCCAAAAATCTCTCTCACCAAATAAAGAATCGGTGAATACACACAATCTAACAATATCTCTCACCGAATTAAAAAATCGGTGAATACTTATACACGTTCTAGGCCGAGATTGGAATTTTATTGTACAAGTTATAGTTTCCTTCGCGGTGAAGTCAAAAAAAACAAACCTTGAGTTTTTCTTTTAGGACAATTACTGCCCGCTTTATTGTGCTCAATCGAACTGAACTTAAGATCTAACTTACAGGTATTTATATCTACGTCTACCGTATGTGACGATGCATGGATCAGCATTTTTATTCTCAAAATAATGATGTTGTAATATTTCTGATCGCGCTTCCCGAAAATTGCTTGGATTGGAGTGTCTGGAGCGTACTAATGTAGTCCAACGCACAGGTACATCGGACGTTGGACTACTTTAATTGTTGTGCTTGGAGAGTGAGCGTTATAAGTCAAGTGAGAGTATTGCACCCGGCTGGTGGAATGCGACTTATAACTTTGTGCTGTTAACATACATACAAGAATCGAAAATCAACAATCAACTCCGCTCAATTTTAATTCGGAGCGTGAACAATAGGATTATCCGATTGTTTTTATTCGCAATATCCCATCCCATCTCTGTGTATACACTCACTTCCGGGATGAGGTTTATTCGCTTGCTGACAGAAATGAAGTATTACAGAGATAGCCGACTTCGCAGCTGATTGCCCCCTAGTCCATCGTCGAATTCGAGTCCTTTTTTGAGAGATATTCGTGAATTTTTGACGGTTATTCACGAAATAACGCAATTGCCTTCCTCTGATTGGTCAATTTGGTTTAAAAACACGTTATAAAAAACAGTTGTCAAAAATCTTAAGGAGAAATTATGGGTAGAAGTTGGGCATCTCTGTGATACTTAATTTCTGCTTGCTGTCCCAATTTGCTCTAGTGTTGACGTCAACATATTTTGAAAAGTCTAATTTAGGTGGAATTTAGTCTGTTAAAGGCCGTAGGAGTTCTCTAGGTATCGAATCCAGGATGCGTCTGTCAAATACTTTGTTTAGATATTTCGGCAAATCAACCTACAGCGGAGAAAAAACTATCATAAAGCGATGAAATTCCAAATAAGGTACCCAAAGAAGAGGTTCTGGATTCACCCTCACAGAAGTAAAACAAATAACATGGTCTCGAGTTCCACATGCGAGATTCTCTGAGTCTGATCGCACTATGGGTCGCTTTATCTTCAATGTAGAATTATTAACACACGTGAATGACATTTACGTGATTGGCAGAACACAGCAAGCCGCAAATGAGACTAGCTCAAAATGGTTCTTCATACATCGTCGGCATATACTTTCGCATTAGTAAAGGACATCGTCTTTCTCGACTCCCAAGTAAAAAGGTACGAATACTACTAGTACCAAGATTAAACGCGATAACTCTTGTCAATCGTTCTTTTTTTGAAAGTCAACTCAATTGAGTCAAAGAGGCAATTGAGTACTAGAGCCCCCCAAGGACCAAGTGGACATTAAACAAAAACTTGATCATCATCTCTGTATGACGTGGACAATCTCAAGAGCAGATTAAGAGGCTCTTGATGTTTTTGAGACAAAAGTTCTGCGTTCAATCTTTGGTCCTGCTTGATTTTTGGAGGAGAAGATTCAACCAGGAATTGTCCAGATACGCGACTGCTCCACACTGCTCCAGGCCGAAAAGTCCTCGACTTCGAACCAGTGGGCCAACGCAATAGAGGGCGCCAACGAAAACGATGGAGCACACAAAGGGAGAACTTAACGTGCGAATATAGCGTGCCAGCTCGAGAGGCTTGTTGGCTGGGGTCCAAGTCCACCCGGGACTGTAGCGACACTAGAAGAAGATGAAGAATTTTAGACAAAGAGTTGGTCGTTGGTCATCCCTTGGATAATAATAATATAATATTGGTGGCTCGACAGAGGCGGACCTGGGCCTAGCTTCTCAGCAACCACTTATGTTGTGCGTGCTATTGTTCTTTCATGAATGGAAGGGACCTACAGTTTTATGCCGACTCCGAACGGCTAAGTTGAGAAGCTTTTCCTAGACAGGAATACTCTTTGAGCATCGTCAGTGACTCGAAAGAGGTGGAAGCCGTGAATTCTGAAAGTTGGTAGATTGGGGATTCGAACCTGGCACCCTCTGCGTAGGAGTCGATGCACTAACCCACTACGCCACGGCAACTCACCATCCCTTCGATAAACTTAACTTTAAACTACTATCTTTTGACGTACAGATGAACAGTCAGCTTAGCCTCTCACTCCTAAGATTCAATTACAGCCTCTTGTGCTGAACTTATACATGGTTTGGTTCTCTCCTTCAGTCACGTCCTCGGATCTCAGATGGTTTGCAAAGTAAGTTGAAGGCAATAGTAAAAGCATACAAAATGGGTTAGGCACAGAAGTCACTGTATTTAAAAAAACTTTCAAGTGAAGTGAACTACGGCCTAAGTGGCTTCTAGACTTTGCTTTAAAGTCTCTTGTGTTTCACCACAGGCTAGCAATTTTACGTATCTCCTCAGAAGATAGACTTTAAGTGATGTATTTCATACATTTTATAACCGCCTTGTTTTGGTCGACTTTCCTCATTCAAACCAAACTTTCTCCCTGCTATGCCCTACATCGATGAACTCAATGCGTTAACTCAAGGCATCTACTTCATTCAATCATTTGCAAATCATCGCCTGTTTCTCTTATTCCCAAGGTTTAGTAATCGAAAACAAATCTTGGACAAGTTGGACAGAAATCCTTATCACGAGCTATTTAAAGGCCCATCCACAATATTGACTGTAGTAAACTAAAGATTATGTCAGGAGCGAAGTTTAATCGTGCCTATAAATGCTCCTCGGGAACAAACGTATAATTGCAACACTCACTGTGTACTCACTCGTTTGCTTGCTTCCACTAATTACATATTTGTAGATGCACCTTAAGACTCGTCTGTATTCAAAGTAGAATCAAGTTCACCAATGACAACTTTTGAGCATTTATAGACATCGCTTTGTCGCAATTTCTAAAGTTTAATGATTAAACATTAATCACTCGTGACGGTGTCCGTTAAAACATTTCTGAGCTTCCACAATTTCTCTGTGAAAAGCAATAAAGTGAAGAACTCGCATGCACTCGGGAGATACCAGGTAATCCTCCTTACATAATGATTGAGAGAGTCCAATCCTAGTAAAGACACTCCTCTCTTGAAATTACAAGCCATCCGATACCGATAATGCAGTTTACTGCAGCAGACATTTCAGAGTAATCCAAATTTTGTCAACCTTAATTACAGCCCTAGTAATTACTCATAATGTGTTTTTTATGAAGCAATAACAATAAACGTAATTCCGAGTTGCATAACGACTTGTCTTGAATTAGTAATTAGGATTTGGATTATTGGTGTTATTTATGATTTTGATTAAGTCTCTCCAGCAAATTACCTAACCATTCAGCACAAATTCAGCTCGCGGAAATCACCTTGTTTAACCGAGAACATCACTAAAATCAAATGATTATGTCATAGGAACACTAATCTTTTTGCTGAATTCATCAAATCGATTTCGTTTAACATCGAGTCGTGGCTGTTTGAATATGAATATTTAACAACACAGCTCGGGGAAGTTATTTTTATGAAAAATCTTTCTGCTGAATTTAAAATCGAAAAAAAAACTACTTTCCTGTTCCATCTATTACCTGTCCCATCGTATAAATTCAACCCCAATCTAACCCCCAACAAACAACTGCTCACAGTTTTTCAAGGAGAATTCAGTCATTCAGCATAAATTCAGCTTCAATAAATCGTATTTATCCAACTCGAACATCACTTGAGTCAGTTCAAAACGCCCAATAAACAACCAAATTTCTGCTGAATTCGCCATCTATCGTCGCATCGATTTTCCATTGCGGCACATCCACGCATACACACCGGCTCCAATGATTACCTACACTTCGTCTCTAGGTATGAATATCAAAGCAATGAACTTGTGGAACTACCCCGTAAACCACCCAAGTCAGCTAAATTAATTTAATTAATACCTGAACCAGCTCCCCTCCCGAATCACCAGGAGAAACGAACAGAAGCAGAAGCGAAAAAATAAACAGAAACATTGAGTTCAACCCTTACTGCCGAGTTCAAGGCATTTATGTCCAATAATGAACACCAGCAGAACTCGAATTCCCAGTTTTAATCACCATGCAATGAGGAACACGTTAATACCTACCCACCGACAGAGAATGGAAGCCTGGCTGGTGGGGGGGTCGAGAGGGCGAGGGAGAAGGAGAAACATTTTTAATAAAACACGAAAACGACCATTTAGCGAGTCGGAAAATTAGTGGAGTACACGAAAAGTACGCTTTGATCCATAAGCACACTGGGTTTTTGCGCCACCCTCAACCCGAACAACCATTAATGCGCCCCTGGCCCTGTGCCCCCGCTCGCTCGACGCCAACCTAAGCCAACCTCACACACCCACACGCAAGCAAAGCAGAGCGTTTATAAATTCTCTCCATATTATAGTGAACGTATAATAACGAGCGTAATTGGCACCACCATCACCGAGCATCAACACCACCAGCAATAAAAGACACCGATCCGACAGGGATGGCTCCTCGGCTGTAGCCCCACTCGCTCGCTCGCTCGCTCGAGCGCACTCCTTCTCTCGTTCGCTCCCCCGGGGGGGCGCATCACCAACGCCCGCTAATAAACGCAAAATGAAAGCCACCCTGCGCCGCACTCCGTCCCCAACAGCGCTGCCGCCACCCGAATTATTAGCCGAGGATACATACGAAAAACAGGGCAAAAACAAAAACGCACAGAAAAACTCGATGAAACCGAATAAAGAAGCCAGCAGCAGCGCGCCCAAGGGATGAGCGCTGGAAGCCGCTATATAATAACAACAAAGAAGCAGCTTGATGGAACAGATAAAATCCAATTATTAAATCGCATCGCCCGTCTCGCTCGCACCCGGGCGGCGGACCGCTTGTGGGCAAGCGAAACAGGGCACTCGTTCATTGCAATGAATACGAAATTTTCTGGCACATAAAATGCCGAAATATCTCAATAATCGCTCCGAGACGAGTCCCAGCATCCGTCAACGTGTCGGAGGAGCATCGCACGACGCTGTTGCCAGCTCGCTTGCACCACCGCTGGCTGGTGTCTGCAAAGACCGCAGCGTGGATGTGTGCGTGCGGTGTTCCTCTCTTAGCCATTGTTCGCAACGCACACACTCTCGTGCATGGCATTCGAAGTCGTCGTCCATTGGTCGCTAAGGAAAGGCAGCCATTGCCGGCTGGTGTATGCCACACCCTCGGTGCTGGATTCTCGTATATAAGGGTGCGGGGGTTGAAGTGATTATCACATTCGAACTCAAGCATCGAAACGAGTAACATCGTCTTCAAATCTCTCTCTCAGTTCTTCTTCGTCACAGTTTGCCGTTGAACGTTGAGCGTTGCACGTTGAAAATAGAAAAAAAAAGAAAGTAAAAATTCATCTTCTTCATCGCCGTCGGTTGTTCCATTTCGTTATCGAAACCGTTTCACACCGGATTAAAGTGTTACTACCCCGTCGCTGAAAACCACATCACATCGCAAACATGCAAGGATACAGAAACTACACCATGGAGCAGCATCATCACGCCGTCGAGCAGAAGCCAGGAGTCGTTGATCTCCTTGCGCAGTACACAAAACCACAAACACCTCCGCCATCTCCCAACGGTAAGTGTCAAAACGTGAAATCCGTCAATCGACAATCACACACACACATTCCACTCCACACTTCCTGTGGCATCGCTTGCATAGATTTGAAAGGATTTTCCTAATCAATTGCCTATTTTTTATTTTTTGCAGATTGCTCAAGTCCCGAACCAACGCTGTCGAGCAACAATCAGATTCCGGCCGATCCGTCAGTTCGTCGCTACCGAACTGCGTTCACCAGAGATCAGCTGGCCCGCTTGGAAAAGGAGTTCTACAAGGAAAACTATGTGTCCCGTCCCCGCCGTTGCGAGCTCGCCGCTCAGCTTAACCTGCCCGAGTCGACGATCAAAGTGTGGTTCCAGAACCGCCGGATGAAGGACAAGCGTCAGCGCATCGCCGTCGCATGGCCCTACGCAGCAGTTTACTCAGATCCAGCATTCGCCGCGAGTATCCTGCAAGCAGCCGCCAACAGTGTCTCCATGCCATACGCCGCCTACCCACCAGCACCGATGCTAGCCCCAGGAATGCCACCTCAGCTAGCGGCCTCGTCCTCTTACCCGAACTACCGCTACCACCCGTACCACATGACTCAGCGAGTGCCATCCATGCAAATGCCGCCATCAGTTCCATCGCTCGCCTACCAAACAATGCTGCCGCAAGGATACTCTCCGCTGTCCATTCCCAAGCAGCACACACCACCGCACGAGATGCAGTCCTCGTCGTCGCCGCACTCCACGCTCTCGCTGAGCCCCACCGGATCCGATCACACCAAGGTCTTCGATCGCAGCCTATCGCCCATCCGTCAGCCATACATCAGCCAGATGCCACCGATCACACCCATCCGCCTGCCGCAAGAGACCCTCACCTGCTCGCCGCCCCAGGGACTCCTGATGCCCGCCCTCCAGCCGCCAGTATCGCCGCCACAAACCCTCGTCAACGAGTCCGCGAAACCAAAGCTCTTCAAGCCCTACAAGACCGAAGCCTAAACTTCGCTCAATCACTCTCTGTTCGTTCATTTAAGTGTTCTAGTTGTTAATCTTTTTGTTTTATCCTTTCGTCTCTAATTTATTTGTAAATATTCGCTCGTAGTTAGTTTGGTTTGAAAATGTTTGAAGTGCAATAATGGTGCTAAAAGTCCCGGCGGCCAGGGGCAGCTCCTTAGGATTAATTAATACTCGAAAACAAAAACTACATGATTGTACATAGCTTTTGAACATCGATTGTACATAAATATTTATTTAAGTTTAAGACTATTTTATGTGAGCTATTTAAGAAAGAAAACAATGCAAAGGAGGAAATTTAATAAAAGTGTCAAAAATCATAAACAAACCGCTTTCTCTCTTCCACTCGCGATGGCTGGGCCTGTTTGTTTTGACTTGGAGGTGAGGTTCCGAATTTCGAACGCGGCTTTAATCGTTTAATCCTGCCTATCGCCGAGGTTTCGTTTTACGATGCTTACGCTTACCTGGAATCGACTCTATTGCTTAAAGCGTACAACGGGCAATTAAACGATTTCGGCAAAAACCCGTGCTCCGTCACGAGCATAAACTTCAATTTCGTTTCGTTTATGAATTATGCTTTGACTAAACGATCAATCTGCTTGCAACAACAGTGCACATCCGTCGCTTCGTACCTGTGCCTAGTTGAGACAACGTGTTTTAAATGTCATCATGCACGGCTATTCAGCGTTTTACGACAGAGGTTGGCCGTTGGTGATTTACATTCCGACAAACGTGCAAACGCCGAACGTCTGTCTGCAGATAATCCTTGAAATCCTGTGCGTTATTAGCTGAAACTGAGAAATTATAGTTTTCTCGCGGGAAATTCTTCGATTTCATTTTGATTTTGAGTTACCTGACTTCAAGTGCAGTCGAATGCAGTGGAAAGTGTTATAAAACGAAATCCATCATAGATCTGAGATTTTTACAATGTCAGTCGTAATGAATGAAAAGCGCTCGGCTGTTAAAAGACCCGTCCTGAGACCTTGAGTCTTTTCAACGAGAATGTAACGAGCGTTTTACTTTCGAGCATCGATAATAGATTATTCGGAAATCGACGAGGTGTTAGTGGATACCTGCGGGCATTTTTGGGGGCGTTTCCTTTGTGTCCTGCCTTTTATTGCTGACAAAAGTGGAAAATGTGTGTTGGCTGATTGCTTTTCTTGGAGTGGTGCGCTGAAAATTGTGCATTTAGGTGACACTTGTGTTTTGACTATGTTCGAAAATCAAGACATTCGATTGAAATATTTTCGAACATTCTGTCTTTAAACATGTAGTTTTGACCGAGAATGCAAAACACATGGAAATGGAAATTGACACTCAAAGTCAAGGAGAATCAGACGTGAATTTCTATTTCCCACTCCAAGTCAGACAGAGGTGAAGAGAAAGGCATACAAATTGCTGAAGTGTGTTCGTGTTCGAATTGCTTTTACACTCTTACCCAATTACCCAATCACCATTTGCCGTTGGGATCGAATTAACGGCACTATGACTGGAGTAGTCAATCAGTGGTAGTAGTCTGACTAGGGCTATCACCAATATGGTCTAAGTGTGCTGTGTGCAACGAATGCATTAGCAGCCCCCTAACTAACCTAACCTACCTCAAAAGTGGTAGACCAAAACAGAATAGACGTTCGTAGATGGAGCTCATGTCAGAACCGAACGAAAAGTTGCCAGAAATCATCGAATTTCTGCCCATGATTGCTTCTGAAAACTTATCCAAAAGTCGAACACAAACGTTTGAATGTATGCCGAGAGCGGTTCATTACCCTGCCCACAAATGAAGCGATGGCCGACTTCATAGCAGATTGCCACCTAGTCCATCGACGGGTTTGAGTGCCTTTTTGACAGATATTCACGCATTTTGATGGTTATTCACGAAATAATGTGAATTTTTGGAAAATTTGGAGAAAACGATTTAAGAACAGTTGTCAAACATTTTAAGGGGCAAGGAAGGTAGAAGTCTGTCTTTTCTGTAATACTTAATTTCTGATCCTGCCATTTGTGTGAGCAAAAATAAGCGAAACTTAACGAAACTGGACGAAGGGGTTACTATGGCCACAGTGTATTATTCAAATTCTCGATTGCTTAAGTCGACTTAAGATTGACCATTATTCTCCATCTTGGAGTGTTTGTGTCCAGCAGGAGCTCTCAGTTAACATTTGGCACTCTCCCATTTAAGTAAAAATTTAACGAAACTCAACGAAACTAAGCGAAGTGTAATCACTTGGGTGTTCGATTATGTCGTTTAATTGTAATCGTGTGGTTATAACTTTTGTGTATTTGATTACTTTGCTTAAGCTGGCTTAAGTTACCTTATGTGTTTTATCGAAGCGTCCTAAGACTCATAAACCCCCATCTTGGACTTTTTTTTTTTATCCATGTCAGCATTTGTCACGCTGCCAGTGTATCATTTGGTGGTCGTGTGCAGGGCACATAACTGTCGTTCAGACTCAGCTTGATAAGAAAAAGAGTGATAAGCTGGCGAAGCTGGGAGAGGCAGGTCTTGCCCCAGTTAGGTAGTTGCCAGTGTATCATTTGGTGGTCGTGTGCAGCGCACTCATTCAGACTCAGCTTGATAAGCTGGCGAAGCTAGGAGAGACAGGTCTTGTCCCAGTTAGGTAAGAGACCAGCTAGTGCATTCGACAGCACAGCTAGACCATATTGGTCCATTGTCGCAGTAGACATCGGATGTGTTTCATTGGAAATGCCGTGACGGGGACCAGATGACATCAAATAAATACTTTTATCAGTTTGGTGTGGCACACTCTATTGTTGAACGTACCCTTCTAGGCTTTGAATCTACAAAATAATTTGAGGGTCTTAAACATTTTACACATACCATTTCTGGGGGCACTGTTGATGTGGAATGTTTTTCCTTCGCGTCAACCGAACGTCCTTCTTTATTTCCATATGCTAGGATTTGATAGGGGTGGTGGCTCAGCCTCACATAGACCTGTTGGTCCATAGTGCTTCCACTAAACAGAGTAAACCTAGTTGTAGTCCACTGTAGCTTTAATTAAGTAGAATGCTCCAGTGCAGATGTGTGGTTAGGAATTTAAAGAATGCTTCACCTAGAGTAGACTTTTGGCTAAAGCCGTGCAAAAACAAAGATGGAGCTCCAGCGTTTAGCCAACGAGGTCTCTTTGAAGTTTCTGCATCTTCCAGTGGGACTTAGGCCCAGTCTATGAGCATGGTGACCCACTAGTGCTGTAATGATCCAAACGAGTGAGTATATTGCAGTTGAGATTACTGGTTTGATTTTGACGATGTTGTATTCGGGTCAGAAAAGATTTCGGTTTTGAGTCATGAATTAGTACTCTTCCATGCCTTATTTTCTATAATTAGTACACTGCAAGTCGAGAAACACGATAGTGCGCGAGGAACTCAACGTTTAGCAGCTGCTTCTTCGAACGGAAAGAGCTATGCTTCGTTGGTTTGCTCACGTAGCCCGAATTTCCCCAACATCACGACTTCCGAGGCGGGCCGTGAATGTGATTCCATCAAGTAGGCTACCACTTGGCAGACCAAGGATGAGATGGTTGGATTAAGTCTATAAACTCGCCTGGTTACGCTTGGATATACCCCCCGATGAGTTAGAGTCGATGGCGGTGGATCGAGTTGACTGGAGATCTTTCGGGCGTGGTTTACCCCAGCACGTCATGTGGGTCAGAAGATGATGACGAACATCCCTTTATAAGGCAGAACCTTGTTGGTCGCGCTGATGTCCGCTGTAGAGAAGTGTCGAGTTGGGACCAAATTGTGGTACTAATCCGACTGTTGGTATCACAATGGACAAATACGGTCTAAGTTAGCTGGAGAATTCACTAGCAGCCCCCCTATCTAACCTAACCTAGCCTAAATATCACGAATAGATACGTCATAACGACTTCGTTTCCCCTGAAGCATTTCTCCATTTTGATAAGAACGGTCCGATGCAAGACATAAATGCGGTACCACTCATGTTCATGTTCTATATTATCTGCTTAACTGTGAATGGCCGACTCAAGAGGTTAGGCCCCTATACAGGCAGTGCATTAACAGCAAAGGCAGTGTAGATCTAAGGGTTATTGGTGACAAACCCCAAGTCTTGCAGAAAATTTTCTTACACTGACAAAAAAGTGATGGAGCCTTGGCGGTTTTTTAACAAGTATGAGTAAATATTGATTTAAACAATGCACACAAATAACGTAAACTCCAGTACAAATCATACGTCTAGAGAAGCTAAGATTTTAGCTGCGTTTTGGAAGAAGGTATTATTTCTTGATGGTTTATCTTTCCGAGTTGGATTGGAAGACATTTTAGTCGCTTTTTGACCATTTTTCCATCGCTGCAAAATTGTTATCACTTGGAGTCTTATTTTTAAAATAACATCCAAGCTGCGCCTCTTGCAATTAAATTTATGCATAAAAACGCTTAATTTCAAAATTAAATTCCGCATATATAATAAAAATAATAAAAACTTAATCCTTAAATTTTTTGCTATTAATAAATAAAATTTTTATTACTCTTATTACTCATTACATTCATTCGCCAACACTTAGGTACAGATGTATCTTCATCCGTGAAATACAATCCATCTGCCTTTTGAAAGTCCGCCTCCGTGCAGCCGTACGAGTTGATGGTCGATCAGAAAATAAATAAATTTTCCAAAATTGTTGTTGTATCCGATTGAAATAAACAATAAACGATGTGTAATAAAATAATTATTTCATTCGCGTTGAGGTTGATTCTGGGAAAACGGTGTTGACCCTTTTCCTTTTCGTTTATAAGGGGTCGACTGTTTGTATGCATTTTCATAATGCAATAAAAAATAATTTTTATTTTACAATGGGACTTCCACTCGTTTCACTAATAATCCGGCAACGATTTGATTTTTACGCTAACGAATTTTCAATCTGGCTAATTAAGTGAGTTTACTTGCTTGTTCAACTTGCTTTTATGCCACTTCGGGAACAATAGAAATTGATAAAGGTGTTTATTGGGAATATTGGACTTGAAATGCATCTGTGTTGAGTGGCAGTGCATGTAGTTAATTTGGTGTCGTGTTTAATGTGCTTTGGATCTTGTTCGAATGGTAACTCAAAATTGGCGTTGTTATTGTGGGACATACACGGGTCGATTAATCTGAAATTGTTGTCGTCTTCCTTTTTTGTTTAAACATACGACTTGATAATGGCAAGGACTGGGAGGCGTTCTTAGCTTGACGAGAGGTGTTCAAGCAGTCTATTTTACGAAGCTAGTGTAATCGTCGGATTTTTGGATTTGCCTTACAACTCCAGCTCCTTGTTGGCCTAGTGGACGTAAGTATTCGACATGGAATCTTTAACTTCGTGAAACTTCTCTTTACGGACACCACTCTTTAAGAGCCACCTCTCTTTATGGACAATTCGGTATGCGCCCGAAATGAAGGTATTCGTGTATTTCAACCACTTTATAACGGACGTTCCCACATAACGCACAATCATAATGGCCGTGCTGCTGTCCGCTAAAGAGAAGTTTCACTGTATTCTGCTTCATCTGGCAGAAGTAATGGGCTGACTTTAAGCCTTTCATCGTAGTCCTTAAGATTTATGCCCTTAGACGAACTGGGATATATGTTGGGTAGGTTGGTTTACGTCTGTTCGCATCTCACATAAGCTTTAGATTTAGAATTAAGAAAAAAAAAAGTTGGATCCATTGTGTCCTTGATGGGTCTATACTATATCTTTTACTATACCTGACTGTTAAGATGACTAGATGGCGCAGTTGGTTGAGTTCCTGCCCCTGGTTAGCGGGGTTCCCGGTTCGAATCGCAGTGAGACCAATGTTAATATGCTTTCATCTGGTTTTCAAAACTGGTCCAGTCACCAATTGCCGTTGGGATCAAATTAACGGCACTATCGCTGGAGTGGTCAATCAGTAGTAGTCTGACTGTGAGTATTACAATGGACCAACCTGGTCTAAGTGTGTTTTTGAATGCACTAGCAGCCCGCCTACCTAACCTAACCTAACCTACTATACCTGACCAGTATCGTATATGAGTCTCAGTAGGTTTCCTTTTGAGTCCTCTTAAAGATTCCTAATTCGTCTTCGCTAAAACAAGCCATTCACAGAACAGATGCCGAACAGATTGCATTTCTTCCACAGCTTCTACAAACGTCAATGTGTGTGATGCCAATACGCTGTGCGTGAGTGCCATTCGACAAGGACTTCCACTAGTGTGCGTACATCCTTCCATCTGAAGCTGTGTAATTCGAAAAAGACATAACGATGACTCTCGGCTTTGTACCTTCTACATCTAGATTCAGGCCTTGTTTACTTGCCTTTTCTACGAGTTCATCATCTAGTGACTTCCGTAAACAGCATAAGGGCTGTGAAAGCATAGGGAATGGCTAGGATTTCCTCATTTTCAGAATCCTCCTTTGCTAGAAATTACAGGCTTCATTAACAGGGACTCCAGTTTTGGCGCGTATCCCGCGGTACCCTGTCCAACGGGGTCCGGAAAAGACTAGTTTCTAACTTCTGGAAGTAAATAAGCAACTTCCAAAATCGCTGAATTTTCTCGAAGTCACAAGATGTTTATTAAATCGACCCTCGGACCTTATCTTTACCCAACTAGGTCGTCGCCGTACGCAATTAAGTGCGGCATGGAACCTATAAGATCTGCAGTGAATATAGAAAACAAGATCGGGGAACCGATGGTTCCCTGTTGCAGACCGTTGTTAATGTTAAAGACCGTAGTGGAAGTTACGTCACCATTTTTCACAACGAACTTTCTATACGAATGTATAGCAATGGTTTACTTGTGCCATGCCTGACCAGCTTGAGGAAGAGGCCCTTCAACCAAACGGTGTCGAACACCTTCTCCAAGTCAATCAGACAGGCACCCGTGCACTGATTTTTGTTTTTATTCCATTGCATGTTGGACACCAGTTTTGACGCGGCATGTATGGTTTCATGCCCCGTTCCTTCATCAACCCATTGCTTCGGAACTCGAATGACTATCTTTTCAAAAACCTTGCTTATGCAGGAAAGAAGACTGATCGACCGAAGATTTGTCGGAATGGACTTATCTTTGTCCCGTTTAGGGTTCCGTTGAACAACAGCTGTTTTCCAGTGCGTGGGGTAATGTGCATTACTCAGCGCATTGTTGAACAAGCTTGCGTAAACTTGGACCGCTTCGGGGGAAGATGGCGAAGCACAATATTCGGTATTCCATCGATTCCCACTGACTTTTTCTTCTTCAGCGAGTGGATGATACTCTGGAGATCTTCTTGAGAAATCAAGATGTGATTCCCATCACTGGCGACGGCACTATGTGTCATGTTCTCGTCATTGAACCTGGTGAAACCTGAATTCTCTGATCGCCATTGACTTATCTCTCTCCAGGGCTTTGTTCTCCAGATCGTGATTCGGTGTACTAACCCCGTTGACCCTATACACTCTCTGTAACACGGCACCAATAGCTGTAATCTTCTCTTGGGTTGACGCAATTACCCATTACGCCACGGCGACCCATCTTTAATAATTCGAAATAAATTCCATAAAGGCTCATTGACATCATCAGTCGTTTCTTTTATTTTTCACTCGCATATAAATTTCATCCACTATACATTAAGATCTTCAATATTCACTGTGTTTAGTGGAAACAAATCTGATAAGTTCCATAACTGGTGGCATTGTTCAAGCTACAAGCTTTTTGGATCTTGGTATTTTAAAATTTTAATTTTAGAATCTAACAGATCACATTTTCTCGAATCTTAATACAATGCTAGGGATATGGTGAGCAATGGGCGAATGTGGTAGATTTAGAGTTAAAGTTGGTATTTTTTTCAAGATTGGAAAAAGTGGTAGAAATACCACTTAAGTGGTACAAGTCCCGTCACTGGATGATAGGCATTATAAGCACTTGAACAAGTCTTCGACGTGTCTCAAGAGGAGTAAAGCTAGCACACATTCATAGTTTTCGCAGGCAGTCATAGACATGACCAACTGCAGCATTTGTACGGTTTTAGAATGATAAGTTCCGACTGATGACAAAACCGAGGCTGGTTACAGATTCTGCCAACCGCAGTTTTGTCCCAGAAACCCGGATTTGAGGAATAAGTTCAAACTCGAAAGACCTGTTAGTTATAGGAACCGCTTGGCACTTTTTTTATATTTTATGGGGTGGCGCTACAGCCCAAAGAGGGCCAGGGCCTAACTTCTCAGCAACCACTCGTGTTGTGCGTGCTGTTATTCGATCACGAGTGGAAGGGATCTACAGTCTTATGCCGGCTCCGAACGGCCAAGTTTGAGAAGCATTTTCTGGACAGTTACTACTCTTTGAGCATTGTCAGTGACTCGCAAGAGGTTGAACCGTGAAAAATAACATTTGGTCGGTAAGGCCGGGGATCGAACATAGGCAGCGACGTTAAGTTGCGTAGGGGACGACGCACATACCCACAACGCCACGGCCACCACCGCCTGGCATTTAGAAAGATTTATTAGAAGGCCGTTTCTTGATGCATGGTCAACGTTAAAGCAACAGGTTAAGACATTGACTTTCCCGAACGATTGCGATGAAAAGAGTTAAACATCATCCACATAGAGGTGGACCATAACAACCTTGAAATCAGATGGGTGATCATTAATGTACATACAGAATAGTAAAGGACCCAAAATTGAACCCTGAGGAACATCATGTGTAATAGCCTTCTGCCTAGAACTTGAGATTCCAACAGTTACCTTTTGTGATCTGTCACTTCAAAAGCTTTTTATTAGTTTTGTAGCAGAACGGCAGAGGCCAAAGTAAGGGCGTAACTTCCAGCATAAAATGTCATGGTTGTCTTTTGAGTGAGTTCTTATTCTAAGCCGATTCAGTCATCGCCTAAGGTTGGGTGTTGGTCAAATTCGACGAAGTGCCTTCCAAACGCAGCTACTTACCTTGATTATACGTATAATTTAGAAGGTAGTCAGTCAAACAGACTCTGTTATTAATTACAATCCAAACTTACTATTTGGCAGCAGTAGGCAGCCTTTGCCACGACTTGGTATTGATCATGGCGACTGCCTTCGATTTCAATAAAAACACATTCTCTGTGGAAATGTTGAGTGAGCCAGACATGCGAAAAGCCTGAAACAGATGCAGCAAGTCTAAAGATTGTGTGATAGCCTTGGGATCCTGTGAAGATCGTCTCTTGCTACAGAGTCTTTTGAAAATCGTCTGGGAACAGTCTTTGCTCCAACTTCCCATCCAATCTCATCGTCCTCACTTTCCGATCCACTTGGCATGTATCAACAAGGTTGAGATCACTCGCAAGAAACAAATGACGAATAAATCGCCTCCGACTCAAGTGAATAGCGTCTCATCCAACGCCTAAATTAATCTCAATTAGCAAGTCACTCGGTCACCCATCAACTCATTATCACGACATTTTGCCAGCTTACAGTCACAGCCTGGCTCTGTCTTTCTTCCCTCCTCATTCGCTTTCTCCTTCCCGCTCGTTTACTTCCCACACCGAATTGTCTCTGCCAATTGATTGCGCAAACTGGGTGGCAAATCGTTTGTCTTTGACAAGAGACAAAGCCAAATACAAATCCTTTCTTCTCTCGCATGATCACATCCATAATGACAGACATTAGACATTAAAGTGACACGCGTACGCTTTACAACATTAGAACGACATTATTTAAGCGCGACGACATTAAGACGACAGCCGGGGGCCCATCGCCTCACTTCTGTCAAGATGACCTCGATGAATGTCATCCAAAGTCGTCGCACAGTGTCAGTGTGACACAGACAAAGCCGGTGCCGGTGCCACCCATGAAGTGACAATTACACAAAAATGATGTGTCCACATCCAGAAACGATCAAGCCATAGGATGTCGGCAAAAAAAAAAAAACAACACAAAATGCAGACACACACAAAGTGCGTGCGAACCCTTAAGTGCGATCGAACGCATGAGGTGAATGAAGGTCGTAAACTCCATTAATGGCAATCGCAGAGGAAGTCCATTGGCAAGAGAGCTCCTGCCACGCGACACATCCACTGCACACTTCTTCTTCGTCGTCGCCTGTGTCCTTGTCCTTGTCCTTGTGTGTCAACTGTCAACTCTCTCGATCGGACAACTCTGTTGGAGACCCAGCGGCCAGTCGGTGGAGGACGCATGAGATGTCCTTCAATTTGCTGGTTCTTTGCCTTTCCCTTTGTCCGACAAGAAAACAAACATTAATTGAAAATTATAATTGTCGCCTGTGCGAAGAGGTGACAGCTGTCATGGTGATTCATTGAATTCAAGGTTAAATTCGAAAATTCGAAAATCGAACACTCGAACCTCCAGTCAAGAGAGAGAGAGAGAGCAACGTTTTCGCAAACGAACAGCTCAATTAGCATTCCGTTGCGGGCATAGATCTGCTGTCGTTTTGCGACTCCTCAATCATTTGACAGATAATAGTGCGGTTCGGTCTAATTAGATGGCTTTATTAATATGATCAAATCGATACTTCGGCGAAATCCAATGAGGCTGGTGCTAATTTCATTTGACGGAATATGACATCGTGTGTATGTCGACGGGAAATGATTGATCATAGTTTATTAATTGAATTTTTATGATCGCTCAGATGGTTATGGGGTGATCTTTTTTTTTGTTCGCTTACTCTCTATTTTTGGTTTTTTGTTCTTGCGTTGTTTGTTTTTTTTTGGGCGCTGGTTTGATTAAATTTGTTAAGAGTGAGTTATTGACTGGTGTTACGCTGCGGAATTGATATTTCTGCTCTAAGTGACGGATAATTATTTGATTGATCGAGATTATTTTGAACGAACAACGCAGACGAGATTTGTTTGAGTTTTTGCAAGGGCTGGATAAGTGGCGAGGGGGTCAAGTCGTCTCTACAGCTTCTGCAGTAGTTGTTGTGGGCGGCTCCCATTCTTCTGGCATGGATACCGGGAAGGCAGCGGCCGGTCATAATGCCCACTACGTTCCTTATTACACTCCCCTTTAGTTTTAGGAATGTATTTGTTTTGTTTGGATTTAGTGAGGGCCGATTACCGGAGTTGAAGGCATTACAGTTGAAGGCATCTGTAAGTAACTGGGTGCTTATTACTTGGAGAGTGGGATATGGGGTGCCCTGATTATTTCCCAGTGGCAGTCCCACCCGTATTTTTGCTAACTGGAAAACCTCTATGCCCAGGGACATAGCATAGGGTTAGGTTGCATCTAACCGCTATCTCCCTAAGAGATAGACGCAAAGTTTTACCATCTTCGATTTAATTGAAGGTGTATCCAGAGCCTGGCCGCGTGACTATCTATGTAGATGGCGAAAGATAACCCGTATATCGGGTTCATCGACAGTAAGCGGGCAGCCTCTTGGATAGCTTAAAGTTCTGCCTGGAATATACCACAATGGTCGGGCAGTCGAAGAGGTAGGGAAAATGATATGTACTGCGATACCGTGAATACTCCTGGTCCAGTGCCCTCGTCTGTTTCTGAGCCATCTGTGTAGATCCCCAGGTAGTCTGGTTTTCTTACCAGATCTGTTTTCCCAATCTTGTCAGTCTGGGATGTGTGTTTAGAAGCCAAACTCGAAGTCTAAAGCGCGTGTTGTATAATCTCTATGCGTTGGTAGTCTCGCATTTCTGATTATCTCTGTATGACCTGGGCTGTATGATCTGTTCCAGCGGTTGCATTCCCGTAGCCTTGGCAGCTACCAACTTTCCATAGATGTCCATGGGCAGAAGCTGTAGCAATGTTTCCATGGCGGCTGTGGGGGTGGATCGCAATGCTCCTGTGATGCAGATACACGCTGATCTTTGAATACTGCTTTTCGATTTTAGATTGAATTTGTTATTGAGTGCAGCCCACCAAACAAGGATACCGTACATTAAGATGGGGCTAACAACAGCCGTAAAGATCCAGTGAGCCATTTTTGGTTTAATTCCCCATGTAGGGCCAAGGATCCTCTGACATGTGTAAAAAGCTGCCGCCGCTTTCTTGATACATTTCTTAATGTTCGGTTTATAGCTTAACTTGCTGTCTTTTTCTTCAGCTTAGGGGGCTCGAAGGTATTATAGTCTTCTCGTGAACAGTAAGAGCTATCAGCTGATACTTCGAGATGAGACGAGGCGTGGTAGAACTCGAAAATAACTTTTAATCTTGTTCTCATTTGGTTTCGCTTGGCTATCGCTTGAGAGATATATATCGCCCGTCTGTTGATATTTTTTGTATAAGAATTAAATGGGAAGACTAAGACCTCTTTCATAGAGAATAAATTAAAAGTTCTGCAATATATGGAATTCGATTATTGTATTTACTTAGCGTACATGTATTATATACAGAAGAAGAACAGTGCTTTATGCATGGGATGGGGAATATTTTTTTTAAGAATTTAGTTCTACTAAAAGTCAACTCTCAAGGGTTTTAAAAACTAAGCTATACCCTTTCTTGTTTAAAATAACATTTAACGAAGAAAAGGCTCTTTCTGCATTTACTTGGGCTGCAGGAACACAAAGCACGACCAATGCGAGTTCGAAAATAACAAGAGCTTAATCGGGATGACTAATCAAATCACTAATCGGTGACTCCGTAGGTACTGCCTGCTAACTTAGTGACAATGGTAAATGAGATTTATTATTTTTCTGTCAGTGATATTTCTCACTGATTGACCAGAACCTAATGTCACTCTCATCAAAATATCAACAAGAGAGAGTAATTTAAAAACATTTCAAAAGGTTGAGAGCAGTACTGTAGCAAAATGTATATATTTGTTACTGAGTAACGAGTATTCGATAGAGTAGCATGTAACGAAACGTTACTCCTCATATCGATGCCGAATAGTAACGTTTTTAATCGTAACGATACTCCTGAAAACCAGAATTTTTTGTGGACGTTTGTTTTGACTTAGTAGAGTAATTCCATTGTGATTTTTTTAACTAAAAATGTACTACAAGCAGTAAATGGTTTTTTATAGTTAATTTTTAACGGCCATTATGAGTGTTTGCTTCCTGTAATTAACAAAAGGAGTAGATATCATTCAAACCTACCTAAACACTTTATGCAGTGGAATACCAGGTTCCTATATGATGTCCTGAAATCGGATTCATTGGAGTCAATTTTAACTCAAAAATATCAATTTTGGAAAAAGTAACGAAAGAACCTAGTAACGAGTGATCGGGTTCAAAGTAACGAACACGTACGGATAGTCAATTTGTCGTTACTTTCACAGCCCTAGTTGGAAATTATTTTCAAGCAGGTAATAATGCGACTGGATGCGAATTGGATCTTATTTATATCTCAGGACGGTGAGGGCTTGAGCTCGCTCAGCTATCGAGCTTTCAGTCAACAAGAACAAGCTGTCATGTGTCCGCCGTTATTTAGGTTTTGTACCAGAAATTTGCAGAAATTCCTCGATGTGGCCGGGCCTGTACTGTCGAGGGATTATTGACATCCAGACTACATCCACAGCATGTAGAGTTCGTAGAGTTTCTCCATCCTCTCAGAAAGGCCCCTATAACCGACGTAGAATTTTTCTTTCGAAGCTTTGATTTGTTGTTTTGCTTAATGTCCAGCTTTTGGTTCTATATAGCAACACAGGAAAAAAATCGAGTTTTTGGGAGCATGATTCTGGGACTTCGAGTCAGCTGCTACTTAGCAGAGGTTGCCCAGGACGATTCTACGAAAATCGATGAAAACCAAGTGTGCTTCAATTGGAAACTCGCTGGTTCTCTCCGGGATGTTAAGACCCGGGAATTAAGTTCACTGAGGGACTTGTGGACGCAACAATATTTTACAATAAACAGAGGAATAGGTATGGGGGCATGCTGCATCCATGCAACCTCCATGCTTGGGTCGCTATAGGATTTGGGGTAGGTGTGAGGTTCTAAAAATGTTTGGATAAACAAACCCAAATTGGTATCAACGAAATAAGACCGAAAACCCAGTTTAGCGTCATTTCGATTCGAATTCGTTAACCAGGCTCATAATACTCTTGTTGTAAGTTAGTCCCCCTTTTAGACTTTTTGGTGTGCTCTTAGTTCCCAGAAGAAAGAAGACTTGGTTTCCAACATGTATCATGTGTGTGTGGGTGGGTAGGCTTACAAAATTATTGTTGGCTTCGGTTGTAGCTTGGTTGTGGCGTTCTTCTTTCAGTGCACAGCAACATCACGCGAGTGCTTAAGATGGATAATAACGAATACTGTACAGTCTGACGGGCAGTTAGTCGGAATCGACTGTCGATCGTACGTGACCACATTCCACCTGTGACTATAGACCATGACAGTAAGACCCATCCAAACCTATTGTTCTCTGGTATGGTGGAAAGATGTGGAGAGAAAATACACTCCTACACAGCTAACTAAGGTCCAAAGAACAGCAGCACTCGAGGACATCCTCTGCCTCCCACCTCTCGACAGATTCTTTAGCAACAGTGCAGCATCTTCGGTCCTCTCTGAGACTCTAAGAGGCGGGCTTCTGTACTAAAAATTTCGAAAGCAGCGCAGAACATAGGAGAAACTGACTACTTGCCACCCTGGTATGGTAGGAGCAAGTGGTAAATATACACTAACGGATCAGAGACGAGCGTGGGTAAGGGTGCAGGGGTTTTGTGTACCTCTTTAAAACAATCACTGACAAATTTTCTGCTATACATGAGGCGGGCGTTTTCATTTTCTGCTATACATGAAACGCGTTGAAAGACGAAAAAGTGCGACTCGTTCACCATCTTCTCTGGTACCCAAGCGGCACAGCATCAGTCATTCTGACATCGAAGCTCCTTAGGCTATGAAGACAGACCGTCAACGAGATATCCTTGGGCCATTCGGGTACTGCGACATACTGGAATCCAAGGAAATGAAAAGGCAGATAGTCTAGCGAAAAGTGTTCGTAGCTCGGAGACTGTCTAGGAAGAAAAACCCCGGCTTGTGTTAATTTCTATTAGGAAACACTGGAAGATGAAGCCTTGGATAAAGCCAAAAATCTTTGACTTGGTCTGAGAATTGGACAATCTAGAGCTCTATTACCGACATCACTGATCGCAAGGATGCACGCACGCTAATAGGAGTCCTTACCGGACACTGTGCAATGCGACAGAACGTACCCCGCGACGACTTTTGCAGAAGCTCTTGGGATGAGGAAGAAGGAACAGGGTGTATCAAACATCTGCTCAGCGAGTGCCAAGTTTTGGCACGGGGAAAGGCGGAAGTTTCTAGAAAAGAACTTCTGGTGGACTTAAGTGCTGTTGAACTGAAAAACGTCCTGAATCTGGCTGATTTTGGGACTACAGTAGGTCTCACGGCTTGGCACTCTCTAGCAAGAGCACAAGGGACACGTTGGGCTTAGGGAGCCACAAATTTCAGTAATTTTACATTTGAGGCCGTAGTTCTATTATATTATAATTTGCTTTAGATGCCACCAAATTGAAAAAGTTTAACGATAGGGAATTATTTCAGTTCAAGTTGGAGAGGTGAGTAAGGCAAGTTGAACAAAATTGTCTGTACTCGGTCTTTGGCCGTACCTGTGGGAGTAGATGATTCCATAGGTTTACAACGTGAATGAAGAAATGCCTGCGCGATGTTAGACATGTATAAACCGAAGGTTTTAACTACGACTCGATCGACAGAAAGTAATTTTTTGATAGAGATAGTTAGGCTCTTTACTGTGAATGATTTTGAATAGTAGGGTGCATGTTATATAGTTTAACAATGTCCCCAATTCATATTAGAGGAGAATTCCACGTTATTCCGAGACATGATCAAATCTTCGGAGTTTAAAGACATATCGTGCAGTCGCGTTGATTGTGGTTAGCAATTTTTGCCGAGAGGAATTATCACAGTTAGAAAACAATTCACGTTTGCTACGGTCGTCAACATCAAAGGAGACCCCTTTGAATGTGCCAACTATAGAGGGATAAGTCTCCTGAACACCAGTTTACAAGACCTTCTCTGCCGTTTTGTGTACTCGCCTGAAGCCGTTTATAAATAACCTGATAGGTCCATATCAGTGTGGCTTCAGGCCAGGGAAGTCCACCATCGACCAGATTTTCACACTACGGCAGATCCTGGAAAGGACCCAAGAAATGCAAATCGACACCCACCACCTTTTTGTAGATTTCAAGGCCGCATATGACAGCATGCATAGGGACGAGCCATAAAACGCCATGTGTAGTTTTGACATTCCTGCCAACCTCGTCAGGTTGTGCAGGATGACGATGGAGAATTCTCGCTGCTCCATCAAGGTCGGCAACGAACTCACAGAGACCTTCAATGTCACAAAATGATTTAGACAAGGCGACGCGCTGTCATATGATTTCTTTAACATCATCCTGGAGAAGGTCGTGCAGAAATCACACGCTAACACAAGAGCCACGGTCTTCCAAAGTCCGTACAACTGCTAGCATACGCGGATGACATTGACGTGATTGGCAGAACACAGAGAGCTGTCAATGAGGCGTTTGCTGGCATTGAGGCGGAGGCGGCTAAAATGCGTCTAGCGGTGAATGAGGGCAAAACGAGGTATATGCTGTCATCAAGAAAGGACACACAACATCGACGTCTTGGACAGAGCGTCACAATGGGCAGTCAAGGACTTCGTCTACCTCGGCTCCGCAGTAAACAGTACAAACAACATCAGTACCTAGATCAAACGCAGAGTAACCGCTGGTAACCGCTGTTTCTATAGGCTCAAGAGGCAATTGAGTAGTAGAGCCCTCTCTCGACACATCTTGATCATCCCTGTCCTGCTCTATGGTGCGGGGGAATGAAAAATCTCAAAAGCGGATGAAGAAGCACTTGGTCAAATCTCTGGATTCAGTGACCTTTAATTCCAAGACTTCCCTTCATTGCCGCATATCTCTTAACGAGATGCCCAAGTACTTTAGCATCCAACTTATGTGGGTGCCGGGACACTGTGACATTCCAGAGAATTGCGAAGCGGACGAACTCGCTAGAAAGGGCACAAACTCCGTG
Source organism: Eristalis intricaria (assembly GCA_964034865.1). Classification (NCBI taxonomy): domain Eukaryota; kingdom Metazoa; phylum Arthropoda; class Insecta; order Diptera; family Syrphidae; genus Eristalis; species Eristalis intricaria. The sequence continues at coordinate 57,716,990 of OZ035877.1, read as the reverse complement.
CACTTTCCGGGTGGAGACCAACCCTCCATGCCTATCGCTACTATAAAACATCTGCTAAAGCTTGAAACGCTTGCTCAAGCATACTGCGGATGAATATCTGGCACAGGATGCATCATTACCAAACAACTATGGCCTATGATCGATCCCAACCTATCGCTTAGCTTGATCAAATTAAGCAGGTCAAACCTCAGATCTCTCATTGGCGTTTTAACAGGGCATTGTGCCATCGGAACTCACGCCTCTAGACTAGACCTTCCCTATAATGATATCTGTAGAAGCTGCTTGGAGGAGGATGAGGAAGAAACCATCGAACACTTGCTGAGTAGCTGCGGTGCTCTCTCATCCCGTAGATTCAGACTTCTGGGGGCCCATTTCTTTGTTAATCTGGCCTAACTGAACAGCATCAGAATCAGGCCTCTTCATCGCTTTATCAAAAGCACAAATTGGTTTGTGGAATCGGTAGCCTAAGATCCGCGTGGTAACACAATGGGCCTATGCCTGGCCTAAGTGTGTCTGCTGTCCGTATGCGCTGCAGTCAGCCAACTCAACCTAACCTAACCTAGCACTTGGTCTTTGCGAGAGAAAAGTTCTGCGTTCAAACTTGTTGCTCTTTGTTATTGGCGAAGAAGATTCAACCACGAACTGTACGGGCTGTACAGCGGTATGAGCCAGGTCAGGCGTCATCGGATCCAACGCCTGAGATGGCTAGGCCATGTAGAGCGTATGGACAACTCAGCTCCGGCCCGAAGAGTCTTCGACGCCGAACCCGTGGGACAACGCAACAGAGGACGCCCGCGTTTAAGGTGGCGCACCCAGGTGGAGAAGGACCTCAACCAACTTGGCGTGCGATACTAGAGACAGCTAGCCAGAGACCGTGCTAGCTGGAGAGGCTTGTTGGTTGAGGCCCAGGTCCAACCCGGACTGTAGCGCCAAATAAAGAAGAAGCAGAAGAAGAAAACAATTCACAGCTGTAAGTTAACATAGGGCCTATGAGTTCTTTGACTTAAGCAGTTTTAATTTTACATTGTTTGGGAGTATAAATTTGCTAGTTGACAAACCTCTAAGAGACGCAAGTTCTTTTGACACCACACTGTCTATATGGCCAGGCCATGTAAATTCACTGTTACAAGATTTTTGATACAGGACACATAGTAGACTTCAGCAGAGTTTAGCTCTATGAAGGGAATGTTTGAAAGGGAGGGATGCTGTTTTGAAAATGGAAAGACTTTGGTTGTGTCAGGATTAAGCGTGAGACCATTTTCTTCAGCCCACTTTGTATTTGAGCTGAAATCCTTGTTTCATTTTGCAACTGAATCTTCAATCACACCAAGAGCACAACTCAAATAGATTTTAACATCATCTGGATTTATTTAGTATTCACAATGAGACCACACTTTAGTGAGACCATTAATGAACAATAACGGAGCAAGAACAGAACCTTGAGGTACCCCAATGTGAAGACCACGAAGAGACAACCGTTTTGAGTTATGTAACACAGCTTGAACACGGTAAGTAAGATACGAGAAGATTAATTTTGTTTAAGGACGTTATAAACAACATAAGAAATTATACATTAATTTATAATAAAAAAATGATTATAAAGAAATGTAACTACGTTACCGACATCAAAATCAGTAAATGTCAAAGCAAAATACATAAACAATCATTTTGAAATATTCATTCTGAATAACCCTTGGCTGGCGATTAGATGTGTTAAACTAGATTCAAAATAAAATTTATGTTTCGCAAGGTGCTACTAGTGCGTTTTATTCATCCATACAAATTTACAGTCCATATGGAATAAAAATTCAGTTCTCATAATCCTTGCCTTTTAGCAATATTTTTCAATAAACTTCAAATTTATTAGTGGGATTACAAAAGTTAAACTGGGTAGACAGTTTGTGAAAAAAGTATTGACGGGTTAACACTGTCGAGTGCTTTCGAAAAGTCAATTAAAGCTACCAAGGTTTAGTTTTATCCTCGAAAACATCTATTCTTCCGTCGTCAGTTACTTTAAGCAACGCTGTAACCATGTCCTTTAGCCATGTCCCTTTCGGAATTCTGATTGCACAGGATTTAAGTGTTGTTCTTTAATCATTCGGTTTGCATTCGATTCGAACACTTTCGACGAAACCGGAAGGGTAGCAATTAGTCAAAATTCAGGCGGGTTTGTTTTTTTGGGAACAGGAATCTCTTGTCCAAAGATCGAGATATGTCGAAGTCATTATAATAATAATAATATGGGTGGCGCAACAGTCCGAGGCGGACCTGGGCCTAGCTTCTCAGCAACCACTCCGTGTAGTGCGTGCTATTGTTCTTTCACGAGTGCAAGGGACCTACAGTTTAATGCCGACTCCGAACGGCGAAGTTGAGAAGCGTTTTCTGGACAGGAATACTCTTTAAGCATTGTCAGTGACTCGATAGAGGTGGAGCCGTGAATTATCAAGGATGGTAAAATTCGGGTATCGAACCTGGCACCCTCTGCGTAGGAGTCGACGTACTTACCCACTAGGCCATGGCGACCCAGTCATTGTAATCGTATTAAATATGTGGGTGATGTCACACCAATAGTTCCTCGATCTCAGCACCCAACCTGGACCCCACGACCACCGTAGCTACCACCAGAGCTTCCAGTCAATTGCCTCTAAACGACAGACTTCCGAAAAAAAAGCAACACTTGCCTCCGCCTCGTGAAATGTCACGCTCACTTATCTCGCAGTAGCTTGGAGTGAAAACTAAAAACTCATTGCGATCCACTTGATTCATGCGGAACGCATAAAAAAAAGAGCAACGCACCCTCGTCGGGCCACAGCCACCAGCAGACAGAGCACCACCCCTTTTCAAATTGCCCTCGCACTTGACACCGAGAGAGCATTACGAGATTTCGTAATTTTTAAACAACTCATCGGCGACACGTCGCGTCGCACCCCTCTTCAATTATCCTGCACGCCGCGCGGAGAAGGGCTGAGCGGATAAAAGATGACTAATTGAGTGTTCACGGCCGGAGAAATCTGTGTTCGGGCATAGCACGGGGGAACAATAAAAGAGCGATGACATGCGTATGCGTATGCGTATACCTCGTTCGTCCTGATAGTCCTTGTTTACATCGTTGTTTATTTATTATTCGCCAACCCCCTTGGGAGGGGGACGACCGAACGACGAGTGAATCTTATCGCTATTAAAAAATGATGTTATGACGTCGGGCGAGAGAATGAAGGTGCGTCCTCATCGCTGTGTGTCAGATGGTCAAATGCGAGGCGAGAGATTATGGGCTGAGAGTGTTTGATTTATGGACGCACCCTTTCGCACTCGCAACACTCGGGCCGCGTCTGTTTGACGAGGATCGGCGTAATTGAATAATCATCTGGATGGAATTGCGTGCGAGAATTGGTAACATATTTTCGTTGAATTTCATCGGCCTGCCGCCCCTGCTTAAACGTCATAATTGATTGTGTGCGCCCGGTGGGTGGGCGGCAGGACCTGTTCCGTTCCTTATGATCGCAGATAAATGACAAAATTACTCGTCGGCGAAAACAAACAAACAACTGTTCGCTCTCGTATTTTTGGGATGTATCTCGGCAATTACTCAAGCGCGCTATCTCTCCTCCAGAGCAGGCGGTGGATGAAGGGAGGGGGCAGGAACTCGCTCCATGTGCAAACAAGACACCATGAAGAGCCTTTTGTGGAGAATACATTTTGTGTACCAGAGCGAGTGAGCGGGAGAGCGACTGAGTTGGTGTCTGTGTAGGAGGGAGGGAGGAGACGGCAGTCAAGACAACTGGCTCCGTTGGCGATAGGGACGGTCGGTGGGATGAAAAATTGAAAAGTATTTATTTGCAAAACGATGAGCAGCTTTGAGTGCGCAAAATGAATATAATTTTCGGGTAAGAACCACATGATTCTTCAAGGCGGTGACGGCGGGGAGGGGATCCTTTTGCGGGACTGTGTGCTTCGGTTAATAATGTGCTGTTGTTTGCATTCGCCGAGGGATATTATTTATGGGTTCTTGTTGTGGGACAGCAGACCGGGGGGCCGCGAGGGTGCGGAGCGGGTGTCAAGTGGATGATTCGTTAGGCGGGGCGAGTGTATTCACTGGAGTTAACTGAATTGTGACAGACTGACAGTTTGGCAGTGGATGGTTCAGTTAGAGCGGCAGTTCTGTGAAGAGGGAGGTGTCTCAGTGTTTAAGATGAAGGGCACCTCATCGACTGGGGCGACCTAGAAGACGGAGACTGCTAAGCCCCTTTCTTGACAGATTCATCCGCTGCCTCATTGCCTCATTGGCCTGGCATCCAGCATAGGGCACTAAGAACCTTCAGATACTCCAAGTTCTTTCATGAGGTGAGCATCTTCGAATCGGCCTCGGCGGATATGAAAAAGAATTGGCGAAAGTTCTCAATCGTTGGAAGACACTGGGAAGTACTGGCGCAAAAGACTGTTATCAGATAACTGGGGATCTGGCTAGATCAGTATCTATATTTTAACAAACATGTAGATGCTGCTCCGGCCAGAGCCCGAGGCGCTTTTGTCCTCACAAAGAGACTGTGTGAGGGTGAGGGTGAAGGTTATCTGCTAAATGGCCCTAATCCGGCCAATGCTCACCTATGGCTGTCCCGTGTGGTTCAACGTGAGGGCAAGCTTAATGGAAAAGATTCGGTTGTTCGAGAGGGCTTGTCTTAGGGCTTGCCTTCGTCTTTATCGAACTGCAGAGTCCCAGTACATAAAATTCTATTCCAGTGATGTCTTATACAACAGGGCAAACCTGATAAGAGTGGACAATTTCCTGCTGAAGTTGGTTCGAGGTCATACTGCTAGAGCGATGAACTCGTCCAATAGCTTGATCTCGGGGGCTTGCTACCCTAATCCAGAATACCACGAAGGGGTACGGCACAACGGCTTTGTCCTCCCCGAGAAGCATTCCTCTATTTTGTCTGATACAAGACTTAAATGCGGTACCGCTCCTCTTTCATACCGCTCCTCTTTCATACCGCCCGTTCAACTGTGGATGGGCGATTCAACCACGACCACTCCATCACACAACGAGCTGAGGAGGGCATCCTCCGGTTCAGTATGGCGGTCTCAAGACGGGTTATACGGGATGTTGCAATGCAGCATCGAAAATTCCAAAGGAACTCCCTCGTCGAACCCTTTAGACCCTGGGTAGAAAGGGTAGTGCGGATCTCCGTGTGGGAGCAGTCGGTCACTGTATTCCAGCGAATTAGATGCAAATCTAGTAACAGCAACCTATGGCCGACCTACATAGTCTAGTGTAAGGTAGATTTTAAGATAAAATATATAAAGAAAAAAAAGTAAAAAAAAGTATACACTTGCGTACACCAGTGTGTACCTATGTGTAGACAATGTATATACTTTAGTATCCTATCTTCATATATATACATATGCATATGTATGTAATTTAGCTTTAGTTAGTTGAAGTTATTTTTAAAGTAGCATGTAACTTATTATATACATTTTTTTAATAAAACAGTTATTTAATAAGTTTTTTTTTCCATTTTTTCTTAATATAAAGTCGTACATTCAAATTGATTTCCATTTCTTTAAACAGACATTGTTAGGTTAAGTCGAAAGACATTGTTTAATATTAAGTTTAGCTTAGAGAGCCCGCCGAGGGCCAGTAAGTTAAAATAGAATCTTTGTTCGTCGAACTAGTTTAAGCATTTTGTCTAGTATGTAAGAATATAAGTAATGAATCGATAAAAAAAATAATTAAAAAAAAGAAAAACCTTCAGATACTCCCGCCAGAAGGTTGCGTTTGATTTCTGTGGCCGAAATTGCTTTAATAGGCACTTGACTGTCAATCAGTGGGTGGTATTTTCGACATTGATATCATTTTGGCGGATTTAATGAAGGTTTTTCGGTAGCTTTTCCTTCTAAAATCCTAAATAATTTATTAACATATTTTCTTGCAATTTATAATAAGTATTCAGTAGTAAGGTAGTTTATACCGTATCTCTGTAAATAGTGCAATGTAGATTTAAGATAAATGTACTTTTTAGCTACAATAAAGAATCAATCAATCTTGACTGCCAGGACCTCCGCTTGAAACACGCTATCGAAATGAATTTAATGGAACAGTGCATATTTAACAATTCGGTGAAAAAGACCGCGTGGTTCCTTATCTTCGATCCACCTTTTAAATTTCAACTCTTCAACAATGTATCGTTAAAACAAACAACATGAATCTTAGTATGCGCATTTAAATATAATATTTGTTTGCTTCCTACACCTGAACATGCAGGAGACAGATTTCTACGAACACACAAGCCCACAACCTCCTTGTCATTCATTTTCATACCATTCTACTGCTCTACGTAAACTTACACCATATACATCATTACATTGGCTCTTCTCCAACATCACATGACACATACTCCATGGCCCATAAGAGAACAACCGCAAAGCGGCAGCAGAATAAAGAGTGAAAAATCATAGTAACCCGAAAAATATCGGGTTATAAAATATCTGGCTGCTTTGAGCAAATTGCTTCTTAATTCTTGTTTTGCCTTCATCGTTCGCTGTCATCATGTCTCTGTGCACAAAAATAACTCGCTCAGCGTTGTCGGAAAGAAATTATATAAGGTAGTACGGCAGTCTTGATAGTATTCACATGCGTACACCACTGTGTACCTATGTGGTTACACTGTATATATTAAATATAGTTATATAATTAAATAAGAAAACACACTCAAATTTTCTGTATTTGTTTTTTTTTATTGAAATGGAGCACATAACTTTGTGAACATACAAGGTTTTTTCAAATGATCCGCGATCGAACACGTCCGAAATTCCACTGACTTCCTCTAACCATTGGTCCCCCTACATCTCCTAAAATGAGAGGTGAGAGAGAGTGTGAGAGAAAGTAAAGCCAACGCACACTTGGTGTTTGATCTGGGCAAACACCAAGTGTCGCCAATACAATAACTCCCTCTCGCGAATGTGTAACAATATATAGTTTAGCTTAAGTTGGTTTAAGTTATTTTTAAGGTAGTGTGTAAGTTAGTATATTAGTTTTAAGTAAATCAAGTTCAGTCATTAAGCTTTTTTTTTTAATTTTCCTTAATATTAAGTTGTACAGCTAAAGCAAATTTTCCTTAAATGCATGGATTCTTAGTTTAAGTCGAAAGACATAGGATAAGATTAAGTTTAGCTTAGAGTGCTCGCCGAGGGCCAGTAACTTAGAAATAGTAAAAATGTTTGTGCAATTAGTTTAAAGCATTTTTGTCTAGAATTTGAGTTCGTTACGAATATTGAAATAATAATGAATTTAAAAAAAAACGGCAGTCTTGAATGGGGAGTGTTTTGAAGGAAATAGTAGTACCGATATTTTACGCCTTCAAAATTGTAATTGAGGGTGTCCAACAAACAACAACTTTTGAAATATTTGTACATATATTCATCCTGGTAAATAATAATAATAATATGGGTGGCGCGACAGTCCGAGACGGACCTGGGCCTTACTTCTCAGCAACCACTCGTGTCGTGGGTGCTATTGTTCTTTCACGAGGGGGAGGGACCAACAGTTTAAGGTCGACTCCGAAAGGCGAAGTTGGGAAGCTTTTTCTAAACAGGAATACTCTTTAAGCATTGTCAGAGACTCGAAAGAGGTGGAGCCCTGAATTATGAAAGGTTGTTAATTCGGGTATCGACCCTGGCCTCCTCTGATAAATCTCTTCGCGGAAGCCAACTACGAGTTAATTCGTACACAGACACGTTTAGACCTGCCGCTTCGCTAAAGCTGAATCAGATATATGCGTCCATATTCGTCAGTAGTATATAGATATTGTCGAGTACTTCACATTTACGTCTTTCTTGAGTGTGTTGTTTTATAATTATTGTTATAATTAAATTATCAAGAAACCAATATGCATAAGAAAATACCACTGACTGAAAATGAACTTGTGATTCAGTGATTCAGAATTTGACGAGATTTTCGGCGAGGATGGTAACGACAGTAGCGATTATGCACCTTCTGAGAATTCAAGTGATAGTGACGATGAAGTCGTCTCCGAACCTGAAGATGAAGTTGTTACTGATCCCGATGATAATGTTGATGACTCCCAAGCAACAACATCAAATACGATGGATAATTTGTGGACAGAAATTCAACAAAATCCTGAACTATTTATTTTCCAAGAAAATGTTGGTTTGAAATTGGATACGTCAAATTTTACAGTGCAAACGCTGCTGGACTTATTATTTTTCGGAAGAGTTTCTTGCATTACTGGTCGAACAAACTAATTTATATGTTGCGCAAGAAATTGCAAAACGCACACCAATAAAAAAATCTAACAGGGTATCAAATAAAAGAAAAACTTACGTGTTTGGAACTCTACGAAATAACAGAAAGGGAAACCGCAGAGATGTGGTAGATCGTAAACTCAAAAAAGGAGAGTGTATTTGGCAGCAAAATGGACATATTACTGTGTGCAAATGGAAGGACAAACGAGATGTCCTTACCATTTCAAACATGCATGTTGTTGAAATGGTAGAGGTGTCCAATCGCGATGGAAAACTTTCTATGAAACCGAATATAATCCGAGATTACAATAAAGGAATGTCTGGAATTGACCGATCAGATCAAACGCTGTCGTACTACACATCTCTAAGAAAGACTATTACATGGCCTAAAAATGTTTCACTACATATTATGGAGATATATATACACACAATGCGCACAAAATTTTTCAAAACGTAACTTATTCTAAAATAAAACTGATAAAGTTTAGAGAAGAATTCGTCGTCGCGTTGATTGGAGAAGAGATTCAACCAGTTTCGAAAAAAGTGAGATTACAAGAGTTTCATTATTTAGAGAGTCTGCCACCTACCGAAAAAAAAACAACGTCCGACAAAGCCATGTCGTATATGTACCCAAGCAAAAAAAACGCCGAGAAACGCGGCCTTTGAATAGAAGCCAGCCCTTTGTGTGGAAGATTGTTTTAAAAAGTTTCACAAACAATAAAAATATTCTTTTACTTTTTGATTTTGAATACATTTTTTATAATTATATTTTCTGTTTATTTATTAATAACATTTCTGTTCATGTAGCCAGTATTGATTTTTTGTTCTCTTCCCAGAATCAAATCTTAAAGACGACGTTGGGCAGGGACATGCCGTTATTGCAAGAGGTAGGCCGCCAATAAAGTAGTTGAAATTACTCCCGAGTCACTCAGGTCTCTGTATTGTTGTTAGCAACTTTAGTTGGATTTTAGGCAGGCCTCCCACCATACTACACTGGCAGATATCAAAGATTGTCCCGACAATCGTTGTGTACATCGACGGAATATTCTGTTGCTCATGTATAGGACTCGGGCCTCTTTCTTGGCTCTTCCATCATTTTATTGAGTTTCCAATTAATTTCCCTGTCTGGAATTACACAAATGTGTTTCACTCTTCCTCGAAGGGTGAGTGTGTATGAGTCGCTTAAGGTTGCATTTATAATTCTTTTGCTGAGCAGTCCTACTATAAAGGTAGTAAGGTATTGCTGAACTGTGGCGCTTTCAAGTGCAAATTTAATTGCCTTGATCTTTATCTGAATGCGGGCTCGGTAGATGTCGGTGAATGCGGAAAGGGAGGAATCTTTGAAATTTAGGGACTTATCAATGACACTAGAGACATATGCGCATGTTTTGCACAGGAGATTGGTTGAAGTTGTTTCGAATATACGCGAATTACGAGTTCAACACCGACTTTCCCAAAAAAAAAGAAGAACTGTTTTCGACTGTTCACTGACAAAGACTGATTTATTATCATAAATTCATATTGCACCTTAGCTCGGTTTTGCAAATGTGACTGCAGGTCAGGGGCCGATTGGTACAATGGGTGTGCAGGCAGCTGCCGAAACACGCGTTACTGAACTTTTCGAACGTCTTCTTAAGACGTATGGCGTACACGGCTTTATTTTGATTTTCTCGAAATGTGAAATGTTTTTTAAAATAAATTTGAGGCATTTTGATGATGTCACAATTCTACCAATTGAAATGTATCCGCATCAAAAAAACACGTTTTATATTTTTTTTTTATAATTTGGGCGCTCATTTTTGCCTTGAGTGTTCGGGGTCAAGACAGACACATCATGGGTTGAATGTACAGAATGAGAAAGCGAGAAGAGGTATCTGTTCACATCGGTCTTAAATATCTGCGGATTGTAGTCTGTGTGAAATATTGGGCTGGGAAGTGCATTCCATATTCGTGTAGGTCGAAAAATTAAGCACTATTAATGGATAATGGCAGATCGTCAAGCGTTCGCTTGAGTGACAGCATTGAGTTTTTGATCCATTGAATTCCACTCCATTGTTCTTACCCCAGTTAATAACAATGCTTAACTGCGCTGCCTTTACAATTCTACGGAGTAGGTGGAAAGCACAAAACAACCAGGACGTAAATGGGCCACAACTTCTGCAGTGGTGGCAATCGCCCAAACCTAACCTAACCTACAATTCTACGACCGTGCGTTTTGGATCGGACACGAAAAGTCTGGGGTACTGTCATCAGCGAACTAGTGAATTGGATTAGAAGTTGCAGAAAGAGATAATTTATAAAAATGAGAAAGAGTAGCGAAAACAAAACAGCGGCAATCAGATGATCATTGTAAGTGAGCGTGGAATTCTTAATGCATTTTAAAAATGACTAAAAGTTGTTGCTACCCTTGGGACATTGTAGCACATTTTGCCTCAACTTTTGCTGATAATTGCATTGGATCATTTTATAGGACTTTTATAGGACTGGAATGAACATATCAAAGTCGCTCTACGGAACAGACACAAAGACTTATAGACTGTGTTGGATAAAGCTAGAGCCATTTCAAGAGAGAATTCAGCTTGACGTCTTTTGTCCTGTCTGCATTGATGGCAATTAGAGGAGACGATTTAATCAACACCCAAGGCTATACGTAGGTGAATGCACGGACAATCTGCGTTCGGGCTGGGAATTCCCCGACTCTGTGCTGTGGATAGATGCAATAGACTACGCTCACGTCTAAGATAGTGATGGAGGACCCCGACTAACTTGGTGAACTTGGAGAGGTCGGGCAAAGTAGATAAACTTGTTGGTTGATTCTCACGTCTCCCCAGGCTATAAATATCGAAGAAGACAACAAGGCGCTAAGGGAGGATTACTATGTCCGAACAAGAGCTGCTGATGACCACACAGGGAACGTGTTCTCTGTATTATTTCAGTTTTCCATTAGGGAATGGTCTTTCTCTCCAACACAAGAGATCACCGAACTGCCATTAATTCGAATACCCACTCGCACTCCAATATGTGATTGGACTTGCTTTTGAATTCCCATATTTCCTCAACTCGGATATCAGACTTCGCTCAACAGGAGACCTCGACATTCAACCGATCGGTAGATCAATCGAATTCAATATGAAGAATGTCGTTAATTCGAAGAGAAGGACCTCCTAGACAGCGTGTCATAGCGGTGAAGACGATGAAAGAAGACGCCACAAGAATGTTTCCCCAGACGCCAGTCTCATTCTGGGCTTTAATCAAGAACCGGAAATACCCCAGCATCCGCCCGTGGTCCAGACCCCATCAAGCTTGATCATGCTTCCGATCGACAATCCGACGAGACGCGTCATTTAGAATCACGTAATAAACACTAATCAATCGGCCGTTAATCCCAAGTGGTTGAGGCGACTTTCAGAGCTCCTTTCGCTCGATCGGCATCTTTCGGCATCACCATCCATTAGCACCAGCCGGCAGTCTGCCGAAAATCGTTGCAATCATCGCGTCAGTTGTGGAATTCAATTGTGAGCCGCACAAATCCCACAAAGATGATGGCCGTTGGATGATGGCCCGGTGCAGGTGTTAAAAACTTTTCAAATCGTAAAAGGAAATCACAGAAAGTCGCCACTGATTTGTGAAATGAGCTGAGCATCAGCGCTCCCAGCCTCAGTCGCCGCGCCGATGAAAGTCCGAATCCCAGGCCATGCCATTCCGTGGACGAGAACTTCAAGTGCCACCGCCACCGTCACCGTCGTCATCTCCTCCCGTGGGCTTGTGTGTGCTCGTTTATGGCCTGATAATCATTATACACTACCCTGTGAATCGCGATGAACCGCGACTATAAGAGGGGCCCCCGGCTTTGCAGCATCCCCAGCCGCCGTCGCTGGTCGCTCGCCGTATCCTCTCGATGTTTGTCGGGTCAGCCGCAGACTCGCAACCGTAAAATTCGGTTAGTAATTTTCAGTAAATAACAGGAGGTGCTAATTTACGATTAAAAAGGACAAAATAAGTCAAACAAAACAGGAATGCCGGAGCGGGCTCTTTCATTATTGCCGCGCGCACTTCCCATGCACCAACAGCAACCGGGCTTCTCGCCATGGGAACTGACACTGCGCTCTGGGCTCGATTGATCGAGGTGCGAGAGCCGGCCTTTTGATGCTTTAGCTGGTTTAGCGCTCGAGCTCGAGGTGTTCGGTGTTCGGTGGTCGGCCTGTGTATGCACGCAGAGCAAAGAGCTCATCTCGCCGGCCTGTATAAATCTATAAAACGCTATAAAATGCAATTAGCAACTGCATACAATTGCCCCTGCCCATTGTTATGGCTATCATGGTTATAGTTCAGTCGTTGAAGGCGGCTCCATTGTTGTTCGGCTTGACTTTGTCCGGCCCGAGGTGGAGTGGGCGAGCGTGCATCCTTTCGGCTGCCGACCGACCGGCCACGGCAATGAGTGCTGTAATACAGATTTACACGCTTTATTGGGAGTTTTATGGTGGAAAGCTGGGGCTAATGCCGCCCCAATGCGGCGGGGTTAAATGGTGGCTCATTATGCGATTAAGACGATTCTGTGGCTTTTCTTCGGTCGCAGATGGGACGTGCAAGCTTGCCGCTTCTGGTTTTTCACTCTTTCTCTCCCAAAATTGGGGTTTGGTTAGAGCGTGGTCAGTCGATGCGCTTTAATGCGACGTTGTAAATTGCTTAAGTGAAATGGCTGCGACTAATTGAACGCGCTTACGAGCGGCTGCTTGTACTCTCACTTTGGGCGGCAACAAATGTGTCAATTATCGAGCTTGTGAGGGTCTCTTGTGTCGCTGTGGCCGGGGGAAATGACACCCTGTTGAGCAATGAAGCTAACTATGGGGGATTTGTGATGGTGACGGGCTTAGTGAGTCTCTTTTTCCGGGGAAAGTTTCTTGTTATCCAGCAGGTAAAGTGGTTTGATGTCGTCTTTTTGTTTGCTTTCATTCACTGGAATTCAAAGACTTCCTCGACTTCATTCAATTGTCGCGAGTATAAGAACTGCACGAAGTAATTCAACGAGCATTCACTTGAAAATTGTTCGAAGGCGCTTTTAGATTACTGCAGTTTTGTCCGAAACCGGAACTGCGGCCTTTTTGAACTCGAGGTGGTCACACAGTCAAGTTTGACCTCGACAGGCAGGGCTGGACCCACCATATGTGCGGGATGTGCAAATGCACAGGGCGCCACGCTCTAAGGGGCGCATTCTCAAACATAAGTAAAAAAAAAAGGAAACATCGATATGCTCGATGTTTTGTTCTTAAACACTTTCATCATTCATCTGTTCACACAAAATACCATTCACAAAACTACAGTCAATCCTCTGTAAGACGAACAAGTTTAAGACGTATTTTTCTACAAGTCGAAAGTTTCTTGAATGTTTCAGAATTTAGACTTAAATTTTCCCACATTTTTGACGGGACTACAGTCGAACTACTAGTCTCAGACTGTATTTCGAAGAGAGTCACAATAAGAAAAAATTCCACAAAAAATTTGAGTGAAACGTGCAGAAAATTCATTGGCGAAACGTGGAAAAATAAATTTATTATTTTGAGATGGTGGACATTTGCTCATTTGACACATTTGTGACCAGCGTTGCCGCAGAGGAAATCTATTAGGTAGTAAGGCAGTCATAAATGGAGAGTATTTTGAAGAAAAAAAAATAGAAGAGGCCTTCAAAACTAAGCATAAAATTAATTTTAAAATAATTTAACAAAAATTTAATTAAATTCCAAAAAAAAATATAAAAAAGAGACAAAAAAACAGAAAAGGTGATGAGAACTCGTTTTTCTGCTGCGCCTCTGTGAAAAACTCTTAATTATGCACTTACAATGTCTCGTGTTAAGGACAAAAGTGTTGTCAGGGTTGCACTGGGTGCCTCATCACAAAGCAATGCCCTCTCATATCTCAGACTTAGTCACTCGGACGCTCCAAATTTGTATGACCTGACAGAACTAAGCAAGATTAGCATCAGGCTTTGGTAGGGGGGGGGGGGGGGGGGGGGGGGGTTGCTGGTGCATTCACCAGCACACTTTTACCATATTGTCCCATTGTGTTACCCACAGTCAGACTACTACCATTCATTTACCACTCAGTGCCAGATTGGACCAGATTTGAAAACCGGATAAAAGCGTATTAACTTTGCTTTCACTGGGCTTCGAGTGAAGTGTTCGCCACTTCAGTATATTTAATAATAATACTCATGTTGTGCGTGCCATTGTTCTTTCACGAGTGGAAGTGTAGGTCCCTTAATACCGACTCCGAATGGCGAACTTGAGAAGCTTTTTTTAGACAGGGATACTCTTTGAGCATTGTCAGTGACTCGAAAGAGGTGTGAAAAGTTGGTAAGATTGGGGACTCGACCTTCTGCGTAGGAGTCGACGAACTAACCCACTAAGCCACGGCGACCACCACATCAAGCCTTTCAATATCAAAAAATCGATAAAATCACATCAGACATTAAAGAAAAATTTGCAGTTGATCCTTAAAATTTCAAAATTTATTCATTAAAATCCCTGATGTACTCAAGGTATTGTAGTGTTTTCGTCAAACACCTTTAAATTCAATTACTTGATTTATCTAAAACTGTTTTGAATTATTAAGAATTTCAGCACTGCCTCAATTTAAACAAAGTTAATATAATCTCATAAAAATTCACATTTAATGAAATTGTTAAATTTGTAAAATGGATTTGTAGAAAGTTCATGTATTCGGGCAGACTGTGATTGAAACTCCAAATTAACGTGTTTATTTAGCTGGAGTTGAAAGTGTTCCACTCCACACAATTAACAATGATCGACGAGAATTCCCTATACACCGACGTAGACGAAGTCAAGACAGCGATATCGAAACTGAAGTCGAACAAGGCTTCCAGTGCGGACGGTCTGCATAAATCTTTAAGGCGGCTGGAGATGATCTGGTTGAGCGCGTGCACCAACTCATCCGTACGTTATGGTCGGAGGAAAGAAGAAAAGAAACGCCCGACGAGTGGAATCTCAGTATCGTTTGCTCGATCCACAAGAAAGAAGACACCTTCAACAGCGCCAACTACCGAGGGATAAGTCTCCTGAACATCGCATACAAGATCTTCTCTGCCGTTTTGGGTACCTGAAGCCGTTTATAAGCAAATCATGGTCCATATCAGTGCGGTTTCAGGTCCGGGAAGTCCACCATCGACCAAATCTTCACATTACGGCAGATCCTGGAAAAAATCCCAATAAATGCAGATCGACACCCAACACCTATTCGTCGATTTCAAGGCCGCTTATGACAGAGCGCATACAGACGAGCTATACAGCGCCATGTCTAGATTTGACATTCCTGCCAAGCTCGCCAGGTTGTGCAGGATGACGATGGAGAATTCTCGCTGCTCTAACAAGGTGGGAAGCGAACTCACCGAGACCTTCAATGTCAAAAAAGGTTTTAAACAAGGCGACGCGCTGTCATGTGATTTCTTTAACATCATCCTGGAAAAGATCGTGCAAGACTCACACGCCAACACTAGAGGCACGATCTTCCAAAAGTCCGTACAACTGCTAGCATACGCGGATGACATTGACGTGATTGGTAGAACACAGCGAGCGTTTGCTGGTATTGAAGCGCCAAAATGGGTGTAGCGGTGAACGAGTTCAGACCGAAGTATATGCTGTCATCAAGAAAGGACGCACAACATCGACGACTTGTCCAAAACGTCACCATAGGCAGCTATAACTTCGAGGTAGTGAAGGACTTCGTCTACCTCGGCTCGCAAGTGAACAGTACGAACAACACCAGTACCGAGATTAAACGCAGAATTACTCTTCCCAATCGGTGTTTCTTTGCACTCAAGAGGCAACTGAGTAGTAGAGCCCTCTCTCGACACATCTTGATCATCCCTGTCCTGCTCTATGGTGCGGGGGAATGAACAATCTCAAAAGCGGTTGAAGAAGCACTTGGTCAAATCTCTGGATTCAGTCACCTTTAATTCCAAGATTTCCCTTAATTGCCGCATATCTCTTAACGAGATGGCCAAGTACTTTAGCATCCAACTTATGTGGGTGCCGGGACACTGTGACATTCCAGAGAATTGCGAAGCGCACGAACTCGCTAGAAAGGGCACAAACTCCGTGCACTTTCCAGGTGGAGACCCACCCTCCATGCCTATCGCTACTATAAAACATCTGCTAAAGCTTGAAACGCTTGCTCAAGCATACTGCGGATGAATATCTGGCACAGGATGCATCATTACCAAACAACTATGGCCTATGATCGATCCCAAGCGATCGCTTAGCTTGATCAAATTAAGCAGGTTAAACCTCAGATCTCTCATTGGCGTTTTAACAGGGCATTGTGCCATCGGAACTCACGCCTCTTGACTAGGCCTCCCTTTAATGATTTCTGTAGAAGCTGCTTGGACGAGGATGAGGAAGAAACCATCGAACACTTGCTGAGTAGCTGCGGTGCTCTCTCATCCCGTAGATTCAGACTTCTGGGGGCCCATTTCTTTGTTAATCTGGCCTAACTGAACAGCATCAGAATCAGGCCTCTTCATCGCTTTATCAAAAGCACAAATTGGTTTGTGGAATCGGTAGCCTAAGATCCGCGTGGTAACACAATGGGCCTATGCCTGGCCTAAGTATGTCTGCTGTCCGTATGCGCTGCAGTCAGCCAACTCAACCTAACCTAACCTAGCACTTGGTCTTTTCGAGAGAAAAGTTCTGCGTTCAAACTTTTTGCTCTTTGTTATTGGCGAAGAAGATTCAACCACGAACTGTACGGACTGTACAGCGACATGAGCCTAGCCAGGCGTCTACGGATTGAACGCCGAAGAGGGGTAGGCCATGTAGAGCGCGTGGACAACACTGCTCCAGCCCGAGGATCTTCGACTCCGAACCAGTGGGACAACGCAATAGAGGACGCCCACGGAACCGATGGCGCAGCCAGGTGGAGGAGAACCCCGATTAGCATGTATTGTATCATGCCCCGCCTTGAAACCGAATTCATTGGATTGTCCGGAACTATCTTGTTGTCTTCGACTCATGCTATCCATGCTCTATCGATAACTTTTTCGAATACCTTGCTGATATTCGTTAGGAGACTTATACTACCGAAGATTCATCGGATTGGAGCTGTCTTTACACCTTTAGGCTGGACAACAGCTGTTTTCCAATGCTCTGGATAGTGTGCATTATTCAGGGCATTGTTGAATAAAATTGCGTTAATTTCCTACTGCTCCATCGATTCCCTCTGATTTCTTTTACTTTAATGAATCCAAGCTCTTTTGAAGCTCTACCTTAGATCGGACAGTGCTTCATGTCATTTCGAAGACAAGTGTTGTGACTTCGGACTCTGTTTTCCAGGTCATGATTCGGACGGATGCTAGTACACTTCCTCGAGGTATAGACCCTCGACCGCAAGCCTGAGTTCCACAAACATTCACAGACGGCTGTCGTCTTCAGAGTTGTTGACAGATCCCAAGCGGCTGTCAAATTTATTATACAGCCTTTTAAATGACCTCCATTCAAATCGAAGTCATCGCTTTGGAGGATTGCCTTGGTGTTCAATCAGAACAGATTCCTTCGCCCTAATCCACCATTTTCCCATCATTCTCCCCGCAGTTCGTTGCTCACCAGGTCATTGCCTCCTCCAAGTGCTCGCCACAAATGTTCAGCCATCAAAGCGAGTCAATAAACATCAACAAGAACTTCACAGCCGACCGCCCACAATTTCCCCAGGCCACCATCGCTTTCAACGATTTTGTCATCTATCTTCATTTCGAATCTGAGAAAATTCATAAAACAGACTTCTCCGGGTCGATGATGCTCGTCAAACATGGCGCTGCGCATTCCGGAAATATCCTCTCTCGCCCGCCACCCTCACATCAGTTCCGAAAATAATTCTCAATAATAAATCCATCCTTATTAACATCCACCTGAGCACCGCCACAGCAAGCAGCAGCAGTAGCGAACCACCGCAGCAGCGGACCATAAAATTGCCCCTGCTGACAGGACTCCGCCTCCGACACCCCTCAAATAATGTGTCGAACCGGCGAGCCACCACCCGCCCTGCTCCCGGTTTGACTGGATAATAGATTGCCGATTAATCATGTTCAACCATTGAATTATAACGAAAATAATTGAAGCTCCCTGCACAGGGTGGCGTGGCTGTGCCAGGACCAGGAGCCAAGATGCCAGGCAAAGCCGAGCATCGCCTCGCAACGTCGTTCTTCTTCGATTCCTAAATCACCAAACTGCGGCAATTTATCGGGGCCACAAGGATAATAAAAAGCCATGTGAAGGAAGCTCAGATCCTCGCCGTAAGTTGACTAATTCATCACCTCCGGCTACGTTCCAGATTCCGGACGAAGACTGTGTACGGTGGGGGATAAGGTGACCTTACCGCTGTGATGGGTGTGGGCCGAGGAGGTGGCGGCCATAAATAAGGACTCCATTCAAAACTCACTTTATTGCCATTTTATTGACACATCATGCCAGAGGGTGATGGTGGCTCGGTTGGATGCGCGTCTGCGCCAGCATCACACACACACACCCTTCTTCTTCTTCTTCTTCTTCGGTGTGGAACTGCACGAAGCCCATCCATTACCCACCGAACTTCATTATGTGGATTTATTTGTCTATTTATCTTTCCTTCTGGGGGTATCCTTCTCCACTTACACTGAGATACACACACACCGACAACACGATGCTCGCATTTCCGTCTCCAGCTGGAGTCAGCAGAAAGGAGGAACTCGTTCAGGAGGGCACTAAATAACCACGGCGCGGCGGTGGCAGTGCGGTTCCACTTGCACGTGACATCGACGAGGAAATGATTAAATGATTGGACAGGACCGGCACAGCAAGGAAACATGGCGGACATGGCGATGTGTGCACATCGTTAGCTCTTTGTTTGCATCCGTTGATTGCCCCTTTTTACCGCAGCATGATCGCGGCACGGAAACACGGAACAGTGTCGCATAAAAAAATCATCCGCCCTGCTCATGTGGCAATTGTCAGCGGGAATGTCATCGTGACGTACCCATCATGCGTCAATAAAAAACTAAAACTATAAGGACGATATTTACGTTTACGACGGTTGGTGGTTCGTTTTGTTTTCCGTTTTACGCATCTTTTGTTTTTTAAGGCGAAACGATTTTTCGCTGAGTCGTCGTCGCAGCTCGCATTTTTATTGCGGTTTGACGTTTTTTCATCGTGTCCGTGTTTTTTTCTTGTCATTTGTCATTTGTCACCTATTCGTGTACCTTTCCCGGTGGTTGGTTGTGATTTTTTGCGTATCTTTTTCGTAAAAAACTGAAACATTTTCCTTTTTCTTTTTTTCTTGGATTTATTATCGACGAGTTCCGTGGTAAAAATACGCGCATCCGTCGTAAATGTGTAATGGCCTTGTAGGCGTGAATTAACTTTTTGACTGGTCCTGATGAAGGTGGGTATACAGCGGCCGGCGAGCCGTGAGCGAAACTGGGTAATCGTATTTGGTAAAAAACGAGAACACTTTTCGCAGACTGCGGACTGCGGAGTGTCCTTTCATTGATTCCCGGTAAAGAGGCACTGCCACAGAGGAGATTTACAATCGCAAAAAAATAAGAAGAGAAGTAGAAGAAGGCAACTCTCACTGGGTAACCGGTGGTTTGCAATTGTTCACCTCGTTTAACCTTGTTAACCTAAAAAACTACTTGCATAAAATGAAGAACAGCACAGCGCATGGGCAGAGGTTTCGCATTTCCCCGGGATGCGGGTGCGTTTCGCTGGAAAACTGCTGAGTGAAATGGATTTCGGTTGTTTTGTTGTGTTCGTCAGGAGGTTTCTTCTTATGCGAAAATTGTAAAAAATGATCTGAGTGTTTAGCGGGACAAAAGGGATATGGACCTAGGATCGGTGGAAATGGGAATAATGATATTTGTTAAAAAACTGAAAGTAGGCCTCTTAAAAAACGACTGCACTGTCGTCCGGTTCGCGGAAGTGGCTTGCGAAAGCAGGCCCGGGTCCGAGGTGCCTTTTGTGGCAGGAAAATCGACCACAAAAAGATGGATATCGCGGGGTTTTTTATGCGATTGTCAACCCTTTGGTTTCCGGAGTTCTCGGTAGGCCGCCAGAAGGTTGCACTTGATGATTTATAGAGACCTTGGCTTGGAATCCAACCGGAGTGCTGAATCGTTGCAAATCAAATACAGATTTGGATTGATGCTCAACTCGTGCGGCCTTGACGGCCCAGGGCAATCTGCTTTCTGGAACCTGGACCAAATTGTGCTGCCGACGCTGTCGCTCCATTAAATTCTCCACAGTAAGTTCGGATTCGGAGCCTCTCTTACGGACGACTACAGAGGACACCGGGACTTAAAGTTGCGATAATTAGAAGACAAGGGCCTCGAGAAAATGAGAGTTGGTGATTGGAGACATCTAACAAGTGCTAGTTGAAGGAGCATGTTGGTTGACGAAGAAAAACGGAAATTTAAACGACGAACGTAATACCGATCTCACACAGTCGTTTATGGAAAAGTGGCCTGCATTAATGCATTACTTTTTAGACAATTCTTTTGAGTCTTTCACAGACTCAGCAAACATTAAATT
This sequence comes from Eristalis intricaria, assembly GCA_964034865.1. Lineage (NCBI taxonomy): Eukaryota > Metazoa > Arthropoda > Insecta > Diptera > Syrphidae > Eristalis > Eristalis intricaria. Next base: position 57,696,162 of record OZ035877.1, on the reverse strand, counting down.
ACACCACGAAATTTTATTTATTGCTTCTTCAATAAACTTCTTCTGTCTCTTCTTCTTCTGGCGCTACAGTCCGGAGTGGACCTGCACCTCTACCAACAAGCCTCTCCACCCAGCAGGATCTTTAGCCAGCTGTCTCCAAATGCACACACCAAGTTGATTGAGGTCCTTCTCCACCTGGCTACGCCATCGCTGTCCGCCTTTGGCAGCTTTCAATATATTCTATTTCAGCTTGTCTTCTCTAAGTGAGCTGACACTTATCGATCTTGAGACGTTAGATGTTCGAAGGGTAGATGGCCACTGCCATTGTCGACTATTAGAGTCACTAACTCCGATTAAGTCAACTCATTGAAATATGCCAACGATTTGTCTGTCACTACATCAGTAGACGCGGCGGATAAGTCGTGTGAATCCAAGTAAGTCAGAGATGCATGGAATTACCGAAGAATTTATGTGAACTCCTCCAAAACAAGGACACTCTGGTCTAGGAAAAGAGAGTGTTCAAGTGCTAAAAATAAATTTTAGAGCTTGAAGTGGTTTCTAAGTCAATTGCTCAATCAGTCTGAAGTTCATTCGGCGACGAACTACTTCCATCAACGCATTGAGAAATCACATTCATTTCGCATCGATGGATGTAGCCCACTGAATAGAATATCTTTGGTCGGCCAACTCCCGTTCTCGTGAGTCTATAGCGGGCCATCATGATTTTGCTTTTTGTAGAGGTGTCCGTTCTGAGCGAATACACGAAGACTTTCATGTCGATGCCATTGAGGAAATCGGGTTCGAAGCACTTTTCAATTCGAAATTACGGGTGTCCTCTTGAGCCATCATGTATCACTTCAAAATGGTTTCTCTTAAAATGTTCTCCAATCACATCGTCTACAACGTACATCGTGAATCAACAGCTTCAGTGAGTTGTTCATTGCCTAATTCAAACCGTCTCCTCCCAGATTCCTCCTCCAGCACATGTCCATTTGTCCATTTCCAACCATCTTCCACCCAGTCTCCGTCTACAGTCGCGTCACTTCCTTTTACGAGCGCCTATCAACCGGGTAAGCATTTGTTCCTTCCTCCCCCCAGTCAACGTCAAGTCATAACCACTTAACTGCCAAATGATAAGCCATAATCCCGTCCGAGTTGTCCTTCGTCTTCCCATGAAATCCGAGCAATCTTCCACAAAAACTCTCACAATTTCATAGCCTCATCAATTTTTACGCCCATGTCCACTCTGTGCCACTGTATGCATGCGAAATTATCCTAATTCGCCAATTAATAGACTTCCACCCCGACCGACCGACCCCTGGATCGATTTAAACCGTTCCACCAGTCCGAGGCCACCAGCACCACCAGCAGTCGCTCGAAAGTGCTCAGCTGCTCAGCTCTGCACTCGCCCATTAGTCACATAATTTCCATAAATACGCAATCACGATGAATCCCATAACACAACATGTTAACATCGTCGTTGTCCTCCTGCGGCAGGAATCTGACTCTGTCTATGACTCTGCCTCTGCTCCTGACTGTAAAGAGTTGGCTCTCTATCGGCCAGCATCAGCGCCGTCGCCGCGCCACTCACATGGCCTCCATCCACCGCCAGCCAGTGCCACCCTTCCATGTATGGTTGGCAAATTTGCCGAGCGTATCCGTTCCGCCCCGGATATTTGCTACCCATACACAAGCACACGCACACACCCAACCCGAGCCGGCCTTAGTCGCGTCGCGTCTGCCAAAGGGATGAACGCGAATAATGTGCGTATGAAGAGGCAGGAGCGAGTACCGTACCAACAACGCAAGGGACTCATTGTGTTTATGTTTCAGTTTACTCTCGCTCGTGTCCTGCCTCGTAAGGACGAGGCAATCGATGCAAATGTCAAACGATTACGAATTTGATAATAATATTGTGACAGGGATGGTTATTAACGCAAATCGGTCGAACAGTGTCTGTGCCATCGGCAGTTCCACGACGACGGAGGGGTTGCCGGGTTTTGTTCCGCAAATTTGTTATCTCGTCCTGCGATGGGATGCGTGCCGAATGCGAAGCACGCTGCTGAAATGGCCTGTCGATTGTAAATTGCCGCACAGAATGCTAACTATCAGTTTATTGCTGTTGCAGGAATTGTTTTTCGCTTCGAATGCGAAACTTGCAAGTCCTTATCGGGAGCTGATATCTAGGATCTGAGAGTGGATCTGTGGAATAATGGACGGTGATAAATTGGCGAGGAGATACGGAAGAGTGACTTGGACGGGGGGGAAGAATGGGAACTGGTGCAGCCCAACGTTTAAGAAACTGTTTGACGAATCTGATCAAGATGTGAGCAAAAGCAGGCGAGCAAGTAGAGATATGAGTCAAATGAATGATAGCGTTAATTTAAAATGATTTCCTAGAGAAAATGAGTGGAAATTTGACAGCTGTCAAGAGGAGAAGAGGAAATGTGATGGGATCCCTTGAACAGGGTGACCAGATCAAAGCGAAGGCCTCGAGTTTGTCAAGAGTGGTTGCCTTGTTAGCGCAGACTTGACGTAGCCCCATATGAAGTAATCGAGTGATGCATTTGATTAACGCTCGCTGTGAGATGACTTAATAATAATAATATGGGTGGCGCGACAGTCCGAGGTGGACCTGGGCCTAGCTTCTCAGCAACCACTCGTGTTGTGCGTGCTATTGTTCTTTCACGAGTGGAAGGGACCTACAGTTTAATGCCGACTCCGAACGGCGAATTTGAGAAGCTTTTTCTAGACAGGAATACTCTTTGAGCATTGTCAGTGACTCGAAAGAGGTGGAGCCGTAAATTATCAAATGTGTTAAATTCTGGTATCGAACCTGGCACCCTCTGCGAAGGTGTCGACGCACTTACCCACTACGCCACGGTGACCCACTGTGAGATGACTTAGACACCAAATTTCTCCAGCACAACTTCAAGCTACAGTGAAAGCTGCGAATGTTGACCAGCTGCTGGACAAGCATTTTTGTCCAACTTATAAGGGTGGCTGTTTTTTTTCCTCCCGAAAATCATAGAAACACTGTAGTCTTTCTCAAACTGGAGATATAAAATCAGCTACATAAGTAGGGTTATGGTATATAAGGCCGCCCCCTCCAGAAGTCGGCCGCGGCGCCAAGAAATTATGCGTAATTGTTAATCCGTTTGTAAGACACACATGCATATTTTTTGTCCAGTTTAACAGTTTCCCTGTCTGTAAACAAAAGGTTGCTACTTCCTTTATTAAAATTGTAACTCTGAGTCAACTGCTTATTTGATGTGAAACGTCGGGATTTTGGTAGAAAAAAATAGTGGAAGTGAAATATTGACAGAAGTGCGTTAAATTATTATATTTGTCTTATAAATATGTTCTTTCTTCTGTTTATGGAACACAAATTTTAAATTTTCTTTTTTTTTTAACAAAAAGGGAGGAGGCCGGGATAAGAAGATCATTTTTGAGTGATTTTTCACGCCTGGAATAGTCAAAGTATGCGTGTAAAAACTCGGGCCCACTACTAAATACTTAACTGGCCGACTTCTGAAGGAGTCTACTTAAAAATGATGTTTTCATTAACATTTTTGCAAATAATTTGGTTTTAGGTAGTAAATGCCTTGAAATACCCTGAATTTCATAATTAACACATTCCAATTAATCAGAAATGGTGAACATTATAATCCTTATTATAATAACTGATTTAGAGCAAATTAAAAGAAGATAAAAAGAGTTAAGGGGCCGACTACTGGCTTCATCACCCTATTTCCCAACGAAATTTAACACGAAAATAATTTTACCGCTATGTCTGTCTATAAACACACAACGAAATGCAAACGTCACAACGGCGACCAGCAGAAGACTACGTTTCTGGCCAACTTTGGGTGGTTATTTAGTGCGAAAGATTAAATAATATATCAAAAATTGCGGCCAAGTTCAAAGATAGACAGGTGGCCAGAGGTATTTGCAAAATTCTGGTGCTACTATAGACTGGCCAACTACGGCAGGTGGCCAACTTCGGCAGGTGGCCAACTTGACAGGTTTCACTGTATATCGTTGTTCTCGAGCTCTGGTCACAGAAAGTCAATTAATTGTGTCACATGTGCGATTCCGAGTACTCTCACGGGGTTTTACTGGACCGTCTTCCACTTGAACAGAAAAATGACTAATGGCATGAAATTAAAAGGTTGGTTCCCAAATCCCACTGGTCATGCAAGTATACTTCCATCCCCATTCCTTGAATTCGATGTTCCTTTCCAACACGTTAGGAGTCGAACACATATGAACCCATCAACAACTCGACATCCATCCACGTCTATACGGTTGGATCGAAAATGGCAAAAGGCACGGACGTGGACATTTTCACTGAATTCTTAAACAATTACTGCTCCATCAGAATTCAAAATCACGGCAGCGTGTTTCAAGCGAAGGTCCTGGTGGTTAAGGAAGCGGCCAAAATGATTTCATTTTTGGAAATACCGCCGGCTGGTATCGCCATTCTAATTGACGGCCAAGCGGCCATAAACCAAGCTAGTCGCAAGAAGCCCCTGAAATCTCAAGGTTATTGCTATATGCTATATGCTGGGTCCAAAGTAACAGAGACATAACTGGCAATGAGGTAGCAGATGAACATGCCAGGAAAGGGGCCAAAACCGACCCATCACGGGCAATCCCCTGGTTTGATCCACTTCTAGGGGATATCAAGAAAATTATAGAATCATGGCGTTATCTTGTGAAAAGTGGAGTTCCCTTTCCACATGTTGGACCGAACTTCGAGACGGTTATGGCCCAAGACCGATATAAAGGGTTTTCCAATAACGACTTGACAACTTTTTTTCTTAAATGGAACGCAAACCATTTCAGATACAGTAGACTCCCCCTAAGTCGAATTGTCACGGGATACCATAATCGTTTCGAGTTAGACAGAGTTTGACTTAGAGAAAGGTTTTTGTATGGGAAATTAGGGGAAATGTATGTAAAATATGGCGAAAAAGTTCGAGTTAGAGACAGTTTCGACTTAGGGAGGGTTCGACTTATGGAGAATCCACTGTATTTCAAAAACTTTATTATCGACTTGAAGTATAATCAACAGATTTATGAATGGAATTCGACTTCGTTTGCAACAGTCGATTCATTGGACCCACTTTACAACGACTTGGTCACACATTTCGGCCGAAACGGCCGCTAATTCGCGTTCAATGTTGGCTCTGAGTTCTTTCAACGTCGTCGGCTTGTTTGCATAAACCAACCACTTAACGTAGCCCCACAGAAAATAGTCAAGCGGCGTTAAATCGCACGAACGAGGCGGCCAATCGGCTGGCCCATTTCTTGAGATAACACGCTGATCATACTTACTCTTCAATAAATCGATTGTAACGTGTGTTGTGTGGCTTGTGACTTGTGGCACCATCCTCTTGAAAACACATGTCGTCCAAGTCCGTCTTCCATTTTTTGCCAAAATTAATCGGTAATCATGGCGCGATAGCCCGGTCCATTCACAGTAACGTGAGCGTGACAATTGTTATCGTCGACGAAAAAATATAAAGCCGCCAGCATGCAAGCCGCATCAAACAGTTATTTTTTGTGGATGAAGTGGTGATTCATGAAGCACATGTGGATTTTCACCCGACCAATAATGCATATTTTGGTTATTGACGGGCCCATTGTGCCAAAAATGAGTTTCGTCGAAAATTGGAGTCAACGCTCTTAAAGTTGCGGTCACCTACTCCGAATTTCGATTGAAAATTATTATAATTTGTAGACGTTGCTCGTTCGTTTACTGTACCACGATGAAAATGTTGAGTTTACTGAATAAATGTAAAGTGATCATTAGTGAAGAGTGCGTTCATAAATTAAATTCAAAGTTCGTGATTAGTGATTGATTGGTTTGATGGAAAGTTGTCAAGTCCCTATTGGAAACCCCTTAACTTTTTCAAAGCAGCACGAGGCTGCTGCGGAGCGCTAACTGGCCACAATCATCTGAGATACCATGAACTCAAAATGGGACTTACCCATGACACCATATGAAGAGGCTGCGGGGATGAAGAGGTAATTAAGGATACTCCTCACTATATTTGTCGATGCTCCAGTATCTGCCTATTGAGACAAAGAACACAGCCACTAACAGATGATGATGCCGGGACGAAAATGGAGGAATATTTATTTATTTATTTATTCGTCTGACTAGTTGCAAACTGTTTTAGACTACTTAAGTTCACTGAAGATTTTATATAAGAAATGACATGCGGAAAATACTAATAAAATTAAATTTAGATAGAATTCAATATAGCGGTTCTGCAACATAATCTGGATATATTAAAATCAACCTCATGCGAGTACAAATTGCAGTTTATGCAGGCCATAGTTATAGGATTATTTCGTGCATAATTAGTTCTGATCTAAAGGTTTAACAAAGAGTAACTGATCTCTAGGTCGAAGAATGCAAAACGGGGTATATGTTAAGCAGTGACAGTAAATGAGAACAATCGATGTGACCAGTTAATAAATCATGATGTTCATGAAATCACTCTCCTTTGCGAAAGCGATTTCAAATTTATAAGCACGCATCTCGCTTCGTATGAGGGCATGTTATTGTTCCAGTTCATTTTTCGGAGAGCAAATTTCGCAAACCTCTTTTGAATTTTCTCACACGACACAGCCATACTCCAAAACGGAACGAATAAGGGGCGTGTACAGTGACTAAAGCGTGTACGGATCGTGAAATTCTTTGGAGTTACGAAATAAAAACCCAAGCATGGTATTGGCTTTGCCAATTATATAATCAAGACTCCTATCAGGCTATATGCAATGAGAAATTCAATTCTGGATGAAAAATTACTCTTTTTGATTCGTTACTCTTTTCAAAACAGATCCAGTCAAAGACAATTGAAATTCTTTTTCTACTGAAAGTTTGAACAGAGCATTTATGCAAGTGGTTCAAAGTACACCCGTTATTAGCCTTATTGAGATTATACTGCAGTCTTAGGGCGTCATCAAGAGAGCTAACGGAGTTGTACATTTTTAAGTCGTCTGCATATAAAAGACAGTTGGATGTCGATATAAACGACGGCAGATCATTGGTGAACAGAAGAAATAGGAGAGGTCCAAGACGACTGCCTTGAGGGACGCCCGAGAAATGTGACGCACGCTGTCATGTGACTTCTTTGACATCATCCTGGAGAAGATCGTGCAGGACTCACATACCAACACAAGAGGCAGAATCTTCCAGAAGTCCGTACAACTGCTAGCATACGCGGATGACATTGACGTGATTGGCAAAATATAGCGAGCCGTCAATGAGGCGTTTTGCTGGCATTGAGATGGAAGCGGCTGAAATGGGTCTAGCGATGAATGAGCCCGAAACGAACTATATATGCTGTCATCAATAACATACCATCGACGTCTTGGACAGAGCATCAGAATGGGCAGCTATAACTGCGAGGTAGTCAAGGACTTCGTCTTCCTCGGCTCCGCAGTAAGTAATACGAACAGCATCAGTACCGAGATCAAACGCAGAGTAACTCTTGCCAACCGTCGTTTCTACCGGATCAAGAAGCAATTGAGTAATAAGCCATCTCTCGAAGGACCAAATTCACTTTATACAAGACCTTGATCATCCCAGTCCTGCTGAGATGGACAATCTCAAGAGCGGATCAACAGGCCCTTGGCCATTCAAAAGAAAAGTTCTGCGTGCGATCTTTGGTTCTGCGTTTGAGTTGATGGCTTATGAAGAAAAACATTCAACCACGAACTGTACGGACTGTACAGCGACATTACTCAGGCGTATACGCCTAACATGGCCGGGCCATGTAGAGAGTGTGGACAACACTGCTCCAGCCCGGAGAGTCTTCGACTCCGAACCCGTGGGACAACGCAACAGAGGACGCCCGCCCTTAATTTACCGCACCCAGGTGGAGAAAGACCTCAACCAACTTTCCGTGCGACACTGGAGGAAGTTAGCCAGACCTCGTGCTAGTTGGAGAGGCTTGTTGGTTGAGGCCCAGACTGTGGATGAGTGTGAAATAAAGTCAGAAGAAGAAGACAGTATTCCTTCCTCTCAAGAAGAGTCCTGTTTAGCAATCTTCGCAGTTAACATTCGGTATGAAACTCTCGATCCCATCCATTCGCGATCAAACAGAACACGAGTGCTTACTGTTGAAGCTGGACCTAGATGCACGTTGGACTGTCGCGTCACCCATATAATTATTACACTGCCTGGAATTCAGTTCAAAAGCATGGCATCAAGATTCTCCAAGCGTCTCAAGTGGTTCTGTAGAAATGAGTCAGATTGTGAAATGGTTCCATCATGATTCGGGCGAAGTCAATTAACTCCACAGAAAGAGAAAACAGTTGACTTGTCCTTAATAAAACCGAAAACTCCCCAGCCAGTCGTCGAGTGGAAATTCTTTCGATTTCTTGGCAGTTTCCGACCGTAAATTATATCACATCTCCCTCAGAAGCCAAAAATAAAACAAACGCGCAAAAAAACCCGCTATTTCCGTTTTCACATTCACCACCGCCATCACCATCACCATCACCATCAATTTAGCGGTCCATTATGATAATCACTAATTATCGTTAAGCGCTTGATAGTGTGCCAAACTAAAGGTCTTGACACTCATCCGCGGTCTCCATCTGCGTGAGCGCTTCTGCCCACACTCACGCACACATGGTCGCCATCAAGAGGCGTGCCAATGACAATCGGCCATATTTCAATTTGACAGGGCGATCAGTTAACACAGTCGACCAATCGAACAGCTCAACCGACCTGATTTCAAACGATCGCGACAATTCGTGACTGCCAGCCGATGGCTGTGTCCAGCACCGATCGGCCGTCTGAACACCTCGCCGTCCACGTCAATTAATCAAAATTAAACGAAAAAGAAAATCACAAAAGCCAAGTCGATACGCTGCTTATTTTTGTAATTATTGGACGATCATTAATCGTGACACGGACGTTAGCGTCTGGCTAGGAGCCAGTTCTGTGCCCACAGCGATCGCGATCGTGACCGACGATTCGGTGCGCGGATTTGTCGTGGCTCTTTGATGTGATGCCTTGACGACGATCAACCGGAGGCTCGCTGGCGGGAATCACAATAAATAGAGGCTATAAAGTCATAATTAAAGTCGGCTCGCTAATAATCGTAATGGCGGAATTTTGAGCGGCGATCATTGCTGTGACGGATTTGTGTCAAAATCAAGCCGGCACGACTGCACACTGGAATTCGGTATGCGAAATGTCAGATAATGCGAGATGAGCGAACACATGTCGCAGCACAATGGGCTTTGTCACAAAGCCACCACGTCTGGGCGAACGAAACCCTTTGTCGTGACATGGCTGTGTTCACAGATCGGTCAGATTTTGCCGATCGCGGGATGACGCGAGGCTCGCTTCCCTTTGATTACGGATTGATCGGTGCGCTTTCGCAGAGCGAGTTGTTCATCGTTTGGACACGATCGTGTTGACTTCAGCTGATGTCTTTGATCGGATGATCGTGATCCGGCGGTTATGGACAATTTGGATCGGGGTCAATTTTTAAGCCTTGTCAACTCAATTTGTGGCTTGTTCCAGAAAAGGCATCGATCACGGCGCAAGCGATCGCATTTAGAGTTGAAGGGCAGCTTCAATTTGTTTAATCGGACTAAATGGCGGAGCCTGAGTTATATTTACATATTAAGAGACGTCACGTTTGCGTCATGTCATAGTTAATGGGGTGACGATCTCACGGCGACCCGGCGGGTTATGGAAACAAGTTGCAAGAGATCGCCGAGCAGCAGCAAAGGCAAAGAACCAGAACCGGAAGCCAGTCCACATTCAAAATCCACTACAAAGTCAACTCACGGAGCCCCAAACTTCCCCGCACTGTCATCTGCTGCCTGGGCATCGGAGTGACCATGTTGACATGGGAAATATCGATTTTCTTTCCCCGCAAGCCCTCTCCATTTCTTTGGCCAGAAGTCAACTGATGCAGAGGAGATTATTCGAAAAAGTATTCTCCGACTCCGAACGGCAGATAAGGTTCTGCTTCTTTGTGAGATAACTCGCCGCAGGGAGTTCCCCTCCTTGGACGCGGTCCAAGTAGCTCCTGTTTCATCATAAACACTAAACGGGTGATTTAAAGCGGAAGGATAAAAATCGATAACCAGATGGTTATGCGAGCGCTGCTCAGAGCGATGATGAAGACTTTAGCAGCGGCAGACAATGTCTGCGAATTTAACACGAGCCTGAATATTGATTCTTTTGAATGAACTTTGGTATGAGCAACGACGATGAGAAATGGAAGTTGATCACATCAATGGGATGCGTTAGATTGAGTGAAAGAGCCAAGGCATGGTGGAAGATGAGGTAGCTCGATTTGAGAGACTATGTGTCTTTAAACTTTCACGGAGGATAGGGAAAATGACCGGTCTGGCCACCTCGGGCAGCCAAGTCATGAGATGTCTCTTTCGAAGTTCAAATGGCATTAGTTCTGATAACTACTCGCTCGACGGTCCTGGCATTAGTTCTGATAACTACTCGCTCGACGGTCCGATTGCGTAGCTGTCATCTTTAAATCTTTGTACAGACCTTATACACGCTGACGATGGGAAAAGTGTAGCTAACCACAAGGCAGGTGCAAGAAGCCTTAGATGGAGAAAAGCCTACAAGTACAGCTGCTGAATGTAAATGGCTGAAAGGAGCGTCGGATAACGCATAGGAAATAAAATAACATGTCGACTCAATTGCCTTGGGCACATATGAACAACCAATGGTTCGGTTGAGAGAATCATCGAGTCCTAGCATCGCATCCTCGGTATAAAGCCGCAAATGTTAGCGCAGTTGAGTGCAAACGACCGCCAACTTGATCTTGATGAGTGAAGCAGCATATTAGGGTCCATCTAGGATAAGAGAAGGCCCACAATGCATCACTGGTCTGGGAAGCCTGAAAAGTAATTGAATATCCGCCGATAGCTTGACATTGAAGCAGAAAGAAAATCGGTCGAACTCGCATCACCGTCGGCAAATAAAGTTGAGTTCATATCGCTTGAAGATAACACGGCGTTGGAACGGTGTTAGCGCCGAGTTCTTAATAATAATAATAATATGGGTGGCGCTACAGTCTGAGGCGGACCTGGGCCTAGCTTCTCAGCAACCACTCGTGTTATGCGTGCTATTGTTCTTTCAGGAGTGGAAGGGACCTACAGTTTAAAGCCGACTCCGAACGGCGAATTTGAGAAGCTTTTTCTAGACAGGAATACTCTTTGAGCATTGTCAGTGACTCAAAAGAGGTGGAGCCGTGAATTATGATAGATGGTAAATTCGGGTATCGAACCTGGCACCCTCTGCGTAGGAGTCGACGCACTTACCCACTACGCCAGCACCGAGTTCTTGCGAACTAGATATGTCTGCTGCTTCCATAAATCTAGGGATGCTGGGAGCTTTGCCGAGAGTGGAACTTTATATGGAAACCGTGGATGTTTAATATTTGTAGCATTGCCAACCAATTAAACGCGAGGAACCTGCACGCACTTGCGACCTAAGACGGTGTCAAACAAGGTTGCTTCATATTACCAATTATATTTCATTATGGTACACCGCTTATGCTTATACAGGTCTGTTGCTGTGAACAGAGAAACAATAGAAGACGGACAGAGAAACCAGTGAAACGAGCAGAACAGACATATACGAAGAAAGAGTTGACTCTTTTCTGACTGCCAGCTGAAGAGCTCATCTCCAGATCGTGGAAGTAAAATTGTCAAAGCTAAGTTTTCGTTCGACAGAGTGCCCTGCCTCTAGGTGTGCATTTGATAGTGGCTCTAAAATAAACCCCAAGCAGTCTTGATATCACACTATTGAGTTTAGGATCATATAGAGTACCGAGCAAACAAAAAATGCAAACGGGTACAACGTCAGAATTAATTCTGCGTAGCTTCCTGTAACGGTATCCAATCTGGTTTCTCTTTTGAAATGTTTCTTTCCTTTGTGAAACCATTTGATTTTGAGTAACAGTTTGTTATTGGTTTCGTGCAGATGTTAAAATCCTTAAAATAAGTGGTATAAGACGAAAATTTGGACGAGCAAAAAAAACGCAAATAGAGAATACGTCTACTAAGGTAGGACTATAAAATAGGTTATTCTTATAATAAACACTTGTACTATAGAATAATTAGAAACAACTGTCTACTGGATGCAAAGAAGCAATCATTGCAGCTTTTAACAATGGCAGGCTCATGAAGGGTATTACTCTCGAGTTTGGTGCTGCAACTTCAACCATTTCACGAATTGTATCCCGATTGCGTGAAAGTTTAGTTTGTTTATTGTGGCAGTAATTTTACAATAGTTATACATTACATTCTTTGTTTACAGAGGTTCGGTGTTATTACCTTACTACTAAAATATTAATAAAAGTTCTTAAATAATGTATCACAGAAGTAGTTTGAAGGAAAAGCCACTAAGAACCTTCATTAAAAACATCAGTGTCGCTACAGGGAAGAGAGAGGCGTTTTCAACTTGATTTCAAAAGTTTGAAGCAACTATCACACCTAATTCAAAGGAGACAAAGTGAATGAATAAATAAATATATGAAAAAAATAAATAAATTAATAAATGTACGAATAAATAAATAGAGGAATAATCAATAAGTAAATAAATAGAATATATAAATAAATACATCATTGCACTTATAACGAAGCAAGATTTGAAATCAAGTTATTTTCAGATGACAATCATGAGATGCCATATTTGAGATTTAGTTTTTCAATTCTAGATGTAACCATTTCTATGCTAGCTATTTCATGAATTACCTCTGTAGAGAAAACCTTTGTAAGTTAAAAATCATTTTCAAAACTTTGTTTTGAGATATCTGAAGTCTGCGAAGATGACTCTTTGCGCACTTGCCCCACACGGGAGATCCATAGAACATGATGACTTGCAAAACAGGTTTAAAAATTAATAACTTGTTGTGAATGTCCAGGTGTGAGTTTGCACAATAAATGGATAAAGAACCCTTATCGTGACATTCACTTTTTTAATGATTTCCTGGACATGTCGATCAAAAGTCAAGCGCTTATCTAAATAGATGCCTACATACTTTAAACTGGACTTCCACTCAATCTGAACGCCGTTGAGTTAAAGGTTTTTGCTAGGAAGTAAACAAGCCTTTCTTTTACGTGTAAAGAAAATAGCTTGGGTCTTCGGAGCATTGAATTCAATTTTCCAGGCAGATTGCAAGTTAGTTTCAACACTGAAACCAGTTGAATCCGATGAATAAATACATGTATCGTCAGCATATAGGGCAATATCACAGTTAGAAGATCCTGGCAGATCGTATATAGGTTGAACAGGACTGGAGCAAGAACAGAACCTTGTGGAACGCCTGCATTTATTTGTTTTTCTTCTGAAAAATGCTTATTAATAAACACCTTGAAACTTCTTGTGGAAAGGATTGACTGAATGATCTGTAACTAAGGTACATTGGACGATTGACATTTAGTAGCTTATGTAGCAAGCCATCATGCCAGACAGTATCAAACGCTTTCTCTAAGTCCAATACAACCATACCAGTGCTATTGCCTTCTGAAAGATTTTGCTTGATGTGTTTTGTGATGCGATGCACTTGGTGAACAGGGCTATGAAAAGCTTTGAAACCGAATTGCTCTTGTGGTAAAATGGCATTTTCATCAACGAAAAAAATTATCCTGTTCTTAACCACTTTCTCGAGGCACTTGCTTATAGAGCCCAGCAGGCTAATGGGCCTATAGCTGCCGGGCAAATTAGGTAGCTTACCGGGTCTTGGTATCGGAATTATTTTTGCAGCCTTCCAGTTTTTTCCAGTTTTTTTTAGCGAAGAAGGTTTTTAAGGCAGGCATTTTTGATTCCATCGAAACCAGGGGATTTTCTCGTTTTTCGATTTCGAACAATATTTTTCAGTTCTGAAGGTGTTATTAACCTGATATGACTTAACGACGTGTGAGCCATTGATTGCTCGCAATTTCAACCATTTCACGAATTGTATCCCGATTGCGTGAAGATGGCTATGTTAATCGAAAAGTTGGTAGTGGGCGTCCTCGCAAAACAACTCCCCGACAAGATCGTGAAATAGTCAAGCAAGTCAAAGTCGATCCGCTTAAGACTGCCGTTGAAGTTACAGACTAAGTCAATGAACATCTTGACCCTAGTGTAGGCGTACACACTGTTAGGCGACGATGCCCAATTTGGCTGGGTGTTCGCTTATTGGTCAGTGACCTGTGTCGTTCTAGTCTTTCGACATTGGACCGAGTTCTGTCCGAAGTAGATCTGTTTTCCTAGATGTTGTACAGTTAGTAATTAAGCAGATCTTTTAGAAATCCTCTGGTATTCTTCCCTCGGCCAACACGAGCGGGCTGGTCATGCAGAAGCATCATAGCGACATTCCCTTAATATCTATGAGGCCATGCACATTCGACCCTTCGCATTCTTTGAAATCTTGCTGTGCTAATGGCGAAGTCCTTAACTACCTCCAATAATCAAAGATGTCTGTCCTTCCGTGAGGACAGCACATTCAGCACTAAACCCACTTCCATTGTCGGCTCACTGTGTTCGACCAAATACGCCAATGTCGAAGGCATATGTCAACTATAGGAACTTTTGCAAAATCGTATCGCGTGGTCGTCTCTAGATGAAAAATGCACGCCTTCTGTAAATCCTTTTTTTAACATCGAATGTCTCGGTAAATTCGTTTATTAGGAGCAGCGACAATTCTCCATCGTCATCCTGCACAACCAGACGAGTTTGGCAGGAATGTCAAACCTGAGCATGGCATATAGCTAATGTAAGCTGGCAGATGCAAAACTGCAATCGACGAATGGATGGTGGGTGTACCTTTGCATGTCTTGTGTCATTTCCAGGATCTGTCGTTCGATGGTGGACTTCACCAGCCAGAAACCACGCCAATATGAAAATGTCATGTTAATCACGAATATTTTCAGGCGCAGGCGCGTAATTGAGGCTCTCAATAGGGTCTTTTTTTTTGTGGATCCTCCGACCATATCTTAAACTCATCTGCAACTGCATTGAAAATTCGGCTGCCAGTCGTATTGAACAGCATTGCAATCTCGATTTCATCTAGCCTGGAATGGAATTCTCATCGTCCATTATCTGAACTCGAAGATTCTCCTGAACAGTGGTATTTGGGTCTTCTCCGCCGTTGAACAGACTACAGAAGTGGTCTTTCCAGATTGTCAGTTTCGAGTGCGACTCTACCACGAGTCCCGACAAGCCTCTGTGTACCTATTGGATTGTTCGTTTTATTTTTTGGAAGAACTTTCGGACCTCATTCCTGTCGCAACACCTCTCTGATGGAACTCTGTTGATGTCGACTTTAGCAGAATTTCACACAATCTACAAACTAATGTTAAATCCTCTGATGATTTATCCAAGATGGACGGGCATTGGAGGATTTCATTGAAGATGAAGAAGCTGAACCTGAACAAAGTTCAAGTTCAAGTTCAAAGTTTCATTTATTTGTTGTTCGATTTGTACAGTTTTAGTGACATCTAACATCTATTATTTTAGAGATACAGAACAAAAGTTCTTTACAACTGAGATAGTTCAAAGTATAAAATTGAATACAGTGGACTCTCCATAACTCGAACTCTCCCTAAGTCGAAACTTTCTCTAACTCGAACTTTTTCGCCATTTCCCCCAATTTCCCATACAAAAGCCTCTCTCTAAGTCAAACTCTCTAACTCGAAACGATTAGGTATCAATTCGGTGACAATTCGACTTAGGGGGAGTCCACTGTATATGTATATACTCCTAAGCGGGTCGCCGTGGCGTAGTGGGAAGTGCGTCGACTCCTACGCAGAGGGTGCCAGGTTCAATACCCGAATTTACCACCTTTCATATTTCACGGCTCCACCTCTTTTGAGTCACTGACAATGCTCAAAGAGTATTCCTGTCTAGAAAAAGCTTCTCAAATTCGCCGTTCGGAGTCGGCATTAAGCTGTAGGTCCCTTCCACGCGTGAAAGAACAGTAGCACGCACAAAACGAGTGGTTGCTGAGAAGCTACGCCCAGGTCCTAAATACTTACAGCTTTCAGACCACTCGATGCTTGTCGAGTTCAATTGCAGGTTTGTTTGAGGTAGGAATTGCTGTTTTCTGCGTCTAGTAAACCACCAACCATCGCCTGAGATTTATCTGCAATCGGTTTGATTTTCCATCTGAAGCAGAAAAACTGAAACGCATCAAGTGCTTTTTGAAAAGAAGTTAGCGTGTCCTATGCTAAGATATTGAATGGGAACAGGGCTGTGTTATCAGCGAACAAAGCTAGGAATGTGTTACCAGATGCTTGTATGTCGGACATGAAAATATTAAATAAAATGGGAGCCACTACCGAACCTTGAGGTACGCCACAGTGAGTAAAGTTAGGAAAGTAAATGAAACAAAGTGGAAATAAGTGATCCAACTTTTTGGTTAGAGGTTACCATTTCAGACAGTCGCGTACCGAATTTCTGGTTTGGTGACACCACAATGACATCACATGAAAGAGGTCTCTGAGTGAAGTGTGTGAATCTTGCCTACATACCTAAGGTGTCCAATCATATTCCGAATCAGTGAGAAAACAGTGCTGAGGATATCAGGAAACGATTAAGGTGGTGCATGCAAGTGAAGGAGGTTGGTGGGAATTTGGCTAGGTAGCTGGCTTAAGTTGGTTCACCCCAGAGCTCAGGCAAAGGACATTAATTAGGCATTTGTGTCGAAGGAAGGAAGCATTGCACACTTTTGTGTTCTTAGTGTTATTTCGGGATTATCTGCAGCAAGCCAAAGGATTGGTAAACTTCCGCGTGATACAATGCTACTTGACAGCTTCTTCTTAATCTTCTGCTCGCTATACAGTCTTGGGGGACCGGGGCATCAACAGGCACGCCTCTCCCGAACAATCTTTAGCACGCCCATTTGGCAGAGGTCCTCCTCCACTTTCTCATTCCCTTGAAGTGTCATCATCAGTTGAAATCAGATGCCCTCACTGTCACTCAAAAGTCGTTCACAGAAGGTGACTACTAAATCGACATCTTTTATCAGTCCCTCCACTAATCGAAGTTAATGATTCAGTTCCGCTGAAAGGTTTTTTTTAACCCCTTTACTGACAAACGCTTCTCATCGTAACCGCAATCAGCGCTACAAATGTGACAGATCACTTTGACAACCTCAGCCGAGGGAAAAAAATAAGAACAAAAAAATAACCACCACTAAATGAGGTCAATAAAAAAGGACTACTTCCTTTTCACCTAACTGTTCAAGAGTCTCATTACGAAAAAAAAAGGCGAATTGTCACACAAGAAAAAAAACCGCAAGAACAGGAAGAAGAACCAAAAAAACAGAAACTCCAGCCAGTAACCGCACGAAAGGATCGCAGGTCTCCTCCTTTTTTTTACCAACAACTCGTTGTCACTCGGCATTGTTCGCGCACATCGCTGACTCGGTTGACAGCAGCGAAATCCCTTCAAAAACCAACACCTTTACGAGCGAAAATCACCCGTTTAAAAACGAAAGGACTAAACAATGAACTCCATCCGAAGGTTGACAGCGACTTCATAAAAACCCGTCCGTTGTTGTCGTCTCGCGGATGAGTTTACCTGGTTGCCGGTACAGCACTCTAGCCAATCCTATAGGTTTTACAACACAGCCCAAGGGTTTACAACTCTTCATATTTAACTCTGTTTGGTATTGGAATGATTTCGGTCATAAACTCCTTTCTTCGGTTCGTCGACTGCGGATAGGCCAAATGCCTTGGCTATTTACGACAGCGAAAGTGAAAAGAAAGGTTAAACTAACAACTCTGCACTTAGCTAGCTAGCTGTGGCGGAGCGGAGCGCTGAAGCGCGGAGGAAGAGTTCGCTGAAAAATGTTCCCTTTTGCAATTTATGATCTCGGATCCTTTTCTCTCATTCATTCTCATCGTCGGCGTTGTCGTCGTGGACCGTAGAGTATCCCTTTTGCCTTGGTGCATCGGTGTGGTTCAATAAAATTTGCATTCGCCTCGAGGAACAGCAGATTGTCATCTCTATTGTGTCACAGGGCACGATTGTGAGCATGAACTTTCCCAGTTTGGGAGGTTTTTGTGCTGCTTGGCTGCTCGCATCCTGCAGGATGGACTGCTGAAATATTTAAATTTTAATCCGATGTCGCTCAATTATTGACTGTGGTGAACCGTACTCCGTGTGTTTGTGAGAGCGAGTGTCCTTGGTTGCATTTAGCCACCAGCCAGGAGGAGAGACATCCCCCACCCAGCCGCCCCACATTCAGTCGCCGCTCGCTTGGCCCAGGGGAAATTATTCGTTTGGCAGTTCTTGTGATTTGATTTCGGGTCCGGAACCTTGCCGGGCCGGGCCCCGAGGGATTCTCATCGTCCTCGCACGCAATTAATGGTCTTCGTTGTTCATAATCGACGTTTAGCATGCAGAGGTGTAAACTTTAGTATCTTCGCATCGCAGATGAAGGGCGAACAAAAAAGGCAGAAGCAACAAAAAAAAACGACGAAATCCATCAGTCGACGCAGAGACGAGCTAGGATTTAGCAGTCCTCTATAATCGTTTAGTACTTTATGGAGGTGTCAGGATCGGATCGTAAAGAAATCATTTCTAGGTACCCGGTGCAGTGCAGTTCTGTTAAACAATAAAAAAGAGCACAAAATCCCGAGGATCCTCCTTTCAGTCGCAGTCGAGTACAATTCCCTGGAACTGAGCTATTCTTGTCCGCTTGTTCCTCCGTCGCTCTGATGGGCTGGCTGGCTGTGTTTCTGCAGTGTCTCAGCATTTGAATGCTGTTGCAGTTGCAGGGCCCGGCCGCGGGTCGCTTTCAATAAATCACGTGGCCCGAGAAGGCAGAGTGAAATGTTTTTCACGAACGAGAGAAAATTGGACTGTAAATTCATAAAAATCTAATCGAGCTGTTAGATTATCGATGAAGACGTTAACAAGGTCACGCAGACGGTGCGAGAGGGTTGAACGGTCTCTATCTGTCTGTCTGCCCACAACGGGGCATCAGTGGCGGTGGTTTTTGACCCAAATCCGTGGATAATTTCTCAAATGGACGAACGATGCACTCGTCGAAAGCGAAGTGAGTGAAAGTTGAAAGTGAACTCGATTTCGTTTTCGTTTGTGCAGCCTAATGACTGTGAATGCGTCTGATCACGAATCCTTGAACATTTCAAACTCCAGTGGGATGGCCTTTAAATCGGAACAGAAAGAGTTTATCACACATCCCCGAAAACGGCTGCCAGAGTCTACTAGTTTTTCTTGTGCGATTATCAACGGTAATTTAGAAAAAACCAATCACAAGCTACACACAGCTTCCAGCCGGTCATCAAAAAGAGCGCAATCGCCAAGTCGTTGGCTTTGAGGAAAGCCGCTCGAGTTGAACTGCTGCAGTTTTTGTAACAATTGCTCTGCGCGAGGGGAACGAGTCTCTCGAAAACCTCGAAATACTGCTTGAAGCCATCTCCGGATCGATCAGGGATCTCATCAAGTTTCGCTGAAAATAGAGCTGATCTTGTCGTTGGATTGTTCGTCTCATGATCAAATAGAGAGAGAGAGAGAGTGCGAATGAGAGACTTTAGATTTTTTGTCATGTCATAACAACGGACAAGGGCTTATACTACGTTCCCCTCCAAGCGAAATCGCGTAAATTGGATGAACTGAAACCCCAATAGGCCGTTCCCCCCAATTTGAAAGTGGTCTCAAATGTCATTAGCTATCAAACTTGAAGACAACCAGCTGCAACAGGAAATAATGCCGTTAAGAAAAAAAGAGAATGAGCAAATATTTGATCAAATATTTGACTTCTAAAAAGGAACACCAAAATAAACGGAGGTTCACGCTGTAGACTTGTTCGGATTGACAACCTCTCATGGAGGTATGAAGGGGATTTCAACTAGATTTCGCCGAAATCGCGAGTTTTCGAAATCGCATTTCCAGGATGATTTCGGAGGTTTTGGTGAAATTTTTCGAAACCTCACCATTTCGACAAATGATTGGATTTACCGACCAACAAATATGCGTCTCCACACACAAACTGTGGCAGCTGTGCTCGGGTTAACGGTGCTTAATCAACAGCATTCTCCATGGGCATTGGGTGCGTCTTGTCACCTCGCTCTGTTCATTGTGTCGCCGCAACCAAGACTGAAATCGACACCGGCTTATTGACGGTCTTTCCGAAGCGGTTTCTTCAACTTAAGGGGTCTGAATTGAGGTTTTGGCTAATTAGTATCGAAGCAGATAAATGGAGTTGGCACAAGAGTCCTCTGTTCAAGATAGTCTATGATATTTGAGGACCAGATCTTTTACTTTTCTTTGTACTGCTAAGTTGTGACACAAAATGAGTAAACACAAAACGTAACCCTTAGTTTATTCACCACTTAATCAGTTGATGGCCGTCCAGGGCGATTTTTGTCCTTAGCGATTTTCTCTTTAACCTGTACCACTCAAACATTTTTTGTAACACAGTTAGGTCACCTAAGGCCTTCTGCAACTTTGTAAATACCGCTAAATTCACTTTTCGCTCTTGACACGTGATTCAACTGTTGAACAAATTCAGTTTTTGGCATGAATTTTGACACAGATGTCAGTTGAAGATCAATTAAGGTAAAAAAGGGTTCTCTGATGTCGCAAATTTTTAAATAAAATTATCTTATTTTTAGTCACATACCACAATAAAATATCCCTCGATTGGACACTGTTGTCAAACATTTTCACTGCACTCGTACGTCGAACTTTAAACACATCTGAAACGCTGCGTTCTCGGACACTGCACATCACAAAATAGCGCATGTCCTTTCATTGCATTGCCAAAGGGTATACAAACGAAGAAATTATATTTCCTCAAGACAAAATGCGGTCTATTCATAATTACAAACCTATTTCCTGGTCTTATCGACATTTCATCAAGTCGACCGGAAATCGGTTTGCGATAACGCGGTTTTAGTGCGGAAGAAAAACGGTGGTTAGGGTAATAAACATGGAAAATGTTTGACGCCTGTGTAAACACAAAATTCTTATCTTTCTCTTTCGCGAAGCTTGCATTTTTTGCCGGAGCCGGACAGTTAAAATATCATCTTTTTTTACAGTAGAGATACCCGGTTTCTACCTCTCGTCCCCTTGTTTCATTTTTGATAGTGTTTTTTATAACATTTTTTCGAACTAAAGGGACCAATCAGAGGATGCCGTTTGTATGATTTCGTGATCAACTGTCAAAAAATCCATCAAATTCGTCGATGGACAAGGATAGAATCAGTCGTGGAGTTGCGTATGTCTATATTCATGGCTTTCTGGATAGGACTATTTTTGTTGATAAGGAAGCTGTCATTAATGTACTCGGTCACTGATTTTGCAGATTTCGTTGGATCAAATACCGCCTCTTCAATCGTACGATGCTTGCACATGGTCACATTATCAAATTTGAAGGTTTGTATACGATTATTTGTGTTTCTCTCTCCTTCTCACTCCCGCGTTACATGATACACACTTCCCTTTCCTACATACCGTGCAGTAATAGAATCTGACCTAAATAGGCCTAAATTGAGTCAAGAAATACCGCTGTGTGGCCTCACATCCCAGAATATTCTTCATCTTCTTCCAAGGGCACAACAGTTCGGGGTGGACCTGGGCCTCAGTCAACAAGCCTCTCCAGCTGGCAGGATCTGTAGCCAGCTGCCTCCAATTTCGCACGAGTTACGTGTCGCAACATGTCACTGCAACTTTCACTCAAGTAACATTGCATCAATGCACAGTCTTTGTCATTGTTACACCTCCAATTTGTTTACGTTCTTAGGATAAGTAGCGTCCTTTTCCAAATGTTAACTGTTATATCTAGTTTTTCGTTGATAAGTGAATATATATGGGCAGTGTACGAAAGGCCTCCGAAGATTTTGGAACTATATAGTTTTTGTTTAATTTAGTAGATCTAATTACTGTTGTGTAATCGTTTTTAATTTGTTTTACTTGTGTTCTTCCTAGGACATTCATAAATCACGCCAAGTCGGTTGAGGTCCCACTTGCGTGAGGCATCGGTTCCGTGGACGTCCTCTATTTCGTTGTCCCACTGATTCGGAGTCGAAGAGCAGTTTCTTGCGCATACTCGGTAAGGAAAAATCTGATCAATATACCAGGAGGAGATACACTCTTTATAGCTCGAAGGCGCATGTTTCGTTTTGCTGGTCTAGAACTGGATTGCATTTCTTATGGATCCTAACCTAAAATCTAAAACCAACCTGAAATAGGATACCTCAACAGACTGTGTACAAGGATGTGGTTAGCTTATAACACCTTCTAAACAGATCGCGGTAAGATATCGTGTTCTTACCAAATCTAGTCTTCTTGATGCTACTTAAGATTTCATGATTTTTTTTTCATATTCGATGTTCTAATGGTCTGTCAATTATTACCAGTTCTTGCCCGCTCTATTTTTTCCCCTTTTTTTTGTTACATAAAATGTGTTGAGAAATGTCACTTTTTTGGTCGTATTGTTAAACGTTTGGAACCAGAAACCTGGCTTTTAATTTCGCTCGCAACATATCGCAAGATTACACAATCTCACGATCTCGCAACCAGACAGTGGCAGTCTTCACAATGTTCACTGCTGTAGCTTCAACGATGCAATAGAAATTGAATCCTTTATACACATCTTTGTCTGGTATTTTATCACAGTTGTTGGGTAATTATCACTTTTATTTCAAATCATCTGTAATTTTCAAATCGGTCACATTTACTGCCCATAGTGTAAAATCGCCCGTGTTTTTAAATTGTTCCTCTTTTTCATCCATCGTCTGTTAAATTTTTTCCATGAATCTTTTCACATCTTTCGCAACGTTGGTCTAAAATATGAAATGCATTTGTCATTAAATAGGTAAAAAAGATCATCACCTGGTTTTTGAAATATTTTTCTTCTAGATTGGGCACACTTAAAAAATTGTAGGTACACTAGTGGCTGCCTGGTTCTAAGGAGAAACAATCTATTAACTTTTTTTTTTGCAATACCGGGCCAACCCGCGACAGCTGTGGAGCAAGCCCTTAGCACTCCGTCTATTTCCAAAAATCAGTTTAACATTTTTTGTCCCCCGATGGGGGATCTATCAGATCTTAAGCTGATAAGAACAGATACTACACTTTGATCTTAGCCATTAGCCCGAGAAGCAATCAAGCTGATCAAGATGACTGGTCTATTAACTTCCGAATTCTCACGCCATGACTTTCAAACCTTTCAAGGCTGGACTCAGACTTTGTCTTAGAGTTATGGGATGCATCGAAACGACACATTTTGCTTTTGATTTCGTCAATAGATTACTTCTTTAACTAGCTGAAGATGGAACTTTTTAGAAAGTCATGTAAAAGCTTTTAAAAATGTCAATAACGAACTCCTTTGTGCCCTAAACTGATATTTTTTTCCACCCAATTGACGGAATTGGAACCAACTGTACCGCAAGAGTCCATGCGCGGTCCCGTCCTTTTTGTTCAATATGTCTGAACGAGATTATTTGAATTGACTCCAAGATTCATAAGTCGATCCTAGTAACACAATTTACTACTAGTTTGGTGACATTTCGGGATCTCAAAATAAATGAAGTTCTCAAAAATGTTCTTAACTGTACGCAGCGCTAAAACCCCGGCGAAATTTAAATCGCATTCCTATACAACTTCAACAACTTTCCTGACAGAAGTTTGATCACCAAGACGCCACCAATTTAACCGCCGGCAATTCAATGATTCAGTGGAAGGGAATGATCAAGGTGCATGCTATCGTGGCAATATGGCATGAAAGTTGATCCCTTTGAGTATTTTCCTTGTCGAAATTAAAAGCAAGCAGAAAATCTTCTAACTGATCACCAGATCTACTGCGTTGATAAAGTCTCCAAAATCTGTCGGCAAAGCAGTTTACTTATGTCATGTGCCAACGAACTGTCATCTCGAAAGACTTTTGGTGAAAGTTTATTCATTTCATTGTGTTGTTCCTTCGCCTGGATTCGCTGTTTGTTAAAGACGGAAATGTCAGGGAAGATGTATAATTCAAATGTCGAATTTCATTTCAAAGAAAATTGACATAAGCCACAAAGAAATTTGTTGGATCAAAATTCACTTTATAATAAAATGAAATTCTCAACTCGACGATACGAGAAAGGATCAATAAGTCCGTGATTTATATAAATTTTCCTGGAGTTAAAAAATTACCATTGTTGCCATTAGCTTCAATCTGTCAGAGTAGTAGGAGAGTAGAGTAGAGTTGTAGAAGAATACAAAAATTGAGACGTGATGCCGAACATTGCTAGTGACGTGGTTACTACAAGCTCTGTAGATCCCTGCATTTGAAAGACTGGCAAAGGGACAGAGAAATGATACAATCACCATTGTTCAGGGCTAAATGTCAAAAGTGGCGTTTGACAGCAATTTACCACTTTTCCCTTGCAATTCAGTTTCGACCTAGGGTACAGCATTGGTAAATGCATTCTTAAAAAAATTGTCCGGTCCCAGCGAATGGAAACCGTTACAAAAATGCTCAATAAGGAGTTCGTGACATGGGAATGACAGTGTAGTGACAGAATTTGCAATGAAACAAGTCTAAAACAAAAAGTCTTACACCATTCTAAGTCTCGTCTTTTATGCACCCAAAATTATTAAATCAAACAGTTCTCAATGAAAAATACGACATATTCATAAAGGACATCATTCAATTAAAGTAACCACAATCGTTTCCTTACACGACCATCCACTCCCTAGCATCACAACAATTCATTCCCAAGGCAAAACGATCAGGACACCGAGCCACAAATCAATTGTTCGTCACGCTGACCAGAACCGAATTAAACGCTTGACACCGCAATTGTTCGTCTATACAATTAATCGAACGATTACCAGTTGTTACCCTCGTCGTGGTTGCAACAGTCACATCAGACCGTCACCCTGCCACGAGCTATGCGCATCCAACTGCAAAATGGATCAGAGACCCGACATCCGGTGGTCAGTCGTCGGCGGCGCGACCACGGCCTGTCGGTGCAAGGGGTGCAAAAGGTGTTCAAGCGACTAGGGTGACGGGACGAACAGGCACTGGTGTCTCCCCCGCTCATAAAATGCGATAATAGCTTGTCGCTAATTGTCTTATTGACTTCGACCGATTTTACAGAGGGGTGCAGAGGAATTCGTTGTTGCCCTTCGTTTTGCAGAGATCGACGGAAGGGTGAGATGAGTAGACATGCTCTGTCCACCCCCGCAGCGAGTGTGTTTGCGTGTGGGAGTCGTGTGGTTTTCAAAATTGTTTACTCACTTCTTCGGGTTGTGATTGTCAATCAGGGTCGTGGATTAATGGGCGAGCATTTAATTGAATTGTTTAGCGGTGATTAATCGATGGAAAATTGCCAGTTAGCCATCTGTTCGATGGAATCGAAGGTCCTTCAGCAATTAAATGTGTCCTTTTTGTGCGACAAAAGGGTGCAATCAATTTTGGCGAGTGAAGTCAATCGCTTTAAATTAACTTTTACTTAACTTTTATCCATCCAAGAGAATGGCGCTCGTAAACTGGCTGATCGACGGGTAATCCGCCGTCGGTAAGGCAGTTGGTATGACATATCCCAACGATGACCAACGTTCTGACATAACTGATGTGTCATGTGCAATAAAGGCCACTGTCAAAATCGCTTCCCATGGCACTGTACCTGCAAACCGCTATAAACGAACCAATGTTCGAACTTCGAAAAAGGCAAAAAAGCAAATTACGTAGCCAACAATCCCAGCCATTCACCGTCCATTACCGGCGACATTGTGAGCACGTTAAAAGCTCGACATCATTTTCACATCATCCGAGCGATCATGAGAAGCCTCATTGAAAGCGGCATCCAGCCTCCGTCAGCGACGCCCGACGAAGATCAATAGAAAGCGTTAAATCACTTCCATCGCCAAACAATCGCTGTCATTTACCCGCTCACGAAATCTCACACATTGCACCGTCCTCCTTGTCGTCGCTCTTTTTCACGTGTAAACGGGGGGAAATTCTGTAGAGTTTGTCTTTTGTTTTGTTTTTCTCTAAATTATAAACAAATTACTGTGTTATTTGGAATTTAATCTGCAGAGCGGTAAATTTTAATCCGACACTAATCGGGCCTCGCAGAGGCAAACCGAAGGCTGGACGAGAGTAATTTAAAACCCAACTCGACGCGATCGCAACGTAAACAAACAAGGATGGCTGTGATGCCAAATATTTGTGCATATTTACCAGCTAACAGACTCGGAGTTACGTCCCCTAATCGCAGTTAATCCAATTGAGGGCCATTTGGGAAAAAAAGAGGTCACCTCGATCGTCGGGCAACACCTCCTGCACTTGCCCGGTCCGGGAATGGGCAGGTCAGTGCCGAGTGAGCACACGAGAGTTAATCCTTTCGCACGCACAGTGGCAATGTCCTCGGCAACGGCGGCGGCAGGACGTGCGAAAAATGGCATTCATAGGTTCACGCTTGTGCGAAACCGCTCGATAATCCTTTTATGCGTGAACAACTCGGCCAAAGACAATGCGCGCACAAGCAGCACTCGCAGGCACTCAGGCACTGCGGAGAGGACGAGAAGTGACAATTCGCAAAAAGGGGTGCCACCGGCAGGGCATTGCGAAAATGCGAAACAATGGGGAAAGGATTGTAAAAGGATGATATGCTTGCTAATTCGCCAGTGGCTACTCGGTACTCTTGTGCAAAGGCAGCGCGCTCTCAATGGAGGTAGACCGACGCATCAGCTTCCGAAGCCAGAGCGGCTCGGTTTCAGTTCGGTTTTGTTGGCATTGTCCTGCGACGGGCGGGTTAAATCCTTTTTTCCACAAAAACTAATAAAACTGCAAATGAACATGCCTTTCGGAAAAGGATTGCCCACGGTCAATTGCCAGGAATCATTGCACTAACAGCGGCAATAAACTCCTTCACAATTGCCTCTGATCATCGGGGTATCCGAGTGCGGAAAGGCGAAGTCCGGGAAAAAAGGATTGCCTCTGGAGGATGAAAGGCCTGCAGGGATTGACTGCATGATGGTGTCAGTTTGACGTTTGCTTATGTTTACAATTGTTTGCTGTGACTTTTCGCGATGTGATTTGTCAACGAACGAGGATCGATGCGCCGCGCTGCGCCCCCGTCCAGATCACGATCGAGATCACATTAATGCAACGCAACTGTGGTGATCTGTCGATCCGACTTTGATGTCCGTCCGGAGGAAGTACACTTCTGGTGTTCGGTTTCGTCTGGGCGGCAGCGCTATTTGTGTGGCGGTCGGCACACTAGGCCAGATCCACTTGACGATCCATTAGAGGACTTTAAGTACGAGCTAATTTGCGAACCAGTCGTTTGCATGTGGTTCTGGTTCCCAAGGCGAGGCGGCTGCTTCTGAATGAATGGTGTGTTCATAAGTGGCTTCCCCGGGCGGTCTGGCGTGTTACGATCAACCGGAAGAATTCGACGTTTTTTTTCTGTCTATTTTTGCCTCTCAACTGGATGGAGGACGACTCCGGACGGAGCAGTGTGTGTGCACACACAATAATCATAATTGAGTGCTAGTTGTTAAGCGGAGCGCTGCCGACGATCGACGCAGCGAGTCCAAGCGACTTCGACTGCGACTGCGACTGCGACTAAGTGGATGGTTGGTTGGTTCGATTGTGGAGGCGGAACGCCTGCAAAAGGGCGCCGATTATGGATTGGCGAGACAATTAGTTAAGTTTCTGTTTTTTATTGCACTGAATTGTGATGAGAGTGGACAGAGCCCTGGACCGGGCGCCCGGGTTCGGATTTGTCTAGTCGAGATCGGTGATACCAAAGGCGGGTAGGTGCATGATCCGCATGTCATCACAAGCTGAAAAGAATCAGTTGTCAATGCACAGCCTTGTGGCACTTCATCCAAATTTTCACAAGAGGTAATTCTTGCGATGCTGGAGAAGGTGTAAGCACCCACCTGCTTCCTGAAGATGTGTGGAGGATCGCAGAGGATCCAGACAAGCATCACTTCGAAGCGAGAAGGGAGAAGATCGAACTGAGCACGGTCCTATTGGGGATCTGTAAAATGGAGAAAGGCGAGCTTGTGACCAAAGGCAAGGGTTGACATATGAGTGAAACAATCAGAAAATTATTGTGTAGAAGTCCAGAGAATCATTCTAAAATGTTGCCTCAAAAGGCTAAGTGGCGCACCCTCAATTTGGACGAAGATGGTCAAGTGAGGCTTGCGGTTGCATGGCGCAGCTCGTTCGGAAGCGTTGGTTCTCTTCTCTCTCAAAAGTGTATAAAAATTGATTTTGCTGATGAAAGCCTTATACTCTAAAAGACCTCAGATGGACAAAAGATAGGACAGGTAATAAAATAAGAATAGGAAAAACAAACGAACTACGCCCTTACCACAAAAATATAGGTTTAGCGGAGCTAAGTTAGCCTTGCGATATAGCCCCTTAGCTGAGACATCCAGAGGTAAGTCAAAATAGGGCCCAAGTCTGTGTTTTCACGAAGCTCTCGTTCGAAGTTCAACTAGACGCCTTCAATTATTACAATACATTTCAGCAGTACAGGCTACATTGGCACTACTGACAGTTGACACATGACACATGACATATTTCTCTAATTCGGATTTGACAGATGTCTTGTTTCTGTTTTCTGGAGGAGTTCTTTCCTTTTCTTGGAGAATAACGATCGCCTGGGCCAACGATCTCCGCATTGAAGTAAACACGTCGCACTCTCACTTAACACTAAGGATGGCTCCTTTATTAACTTTACCTCCAGCATATCGAGTTAAGCAAAACTTTGGTGTCAAGTTCCAACCTCTAACAAGTGCCTTCTCAACAAATTGCTTGTTGCCATGTTCCCATTAAACGAAATCGCAAGATTTCATCAAATTTCTTCCAACCTTCAAGGTTTCGACACTCATTTCCGTTGATTCGAAACCTCGCGATTTCGGCGGAAGCTAGGTGAAATCCCCTTTAGTTCATCCGTCCGTGAGATGTTAGCAAACTGTACAGGACTCTATATCGTGAACTTTAGTTTAATTTGGTAATTCCCTCCCCCCCCCCTCTCCCACTCTCTCTCTCTCTCTCTCTCTCTATCTCTCTCTCCCTCTTCTGGTGTTCTCGACACAATTATCTAGTGTCAAAAAGCACCTCTTTTGCCCAACATTTCAAAATCAAAAGCTAATGACATTTGAAAATACTTCAAACTCGATGGGAACGGCCTGTTGAGGTTTCAGTAAAAGTTCGTCCAAACCTCGCGATTTCGGTTCGTTTAGAACATAACATAAGACGGATTAAAGCTGCCAACTTCCAGTTTGACTCACCGATAAATATGTCATCAAAACGTCAACACGATCCCCCTTCGATATGACAGCCGAACGAAAAAAATATCAAAACACCGTTAAATACCCACAACATCCCTTCTATTTATTGCTTGAACACAACTTTGGAATGACTGTTAACAGAATCAACGAATGCAGAGCGTTCCTCACGAACTCATACGCGACAAAAGCGAATCTACCGTAATTTTTCGGAGTCAGTCCACGTGCATAGTAATTCGCAGCCACGACAGCAACCACTGCTGGAATTCCCTTGCCGGGGTTGAGTCTCCGCTGCAGCCTGCAAAGACACACAATATAACAGGATGAGTAGCTAGGCTTTTCCGCCAGATGTCACTGATTCAGAGGAAATGCCCTGCGCCATGCAACGCAACAGCACATTGCAGCATACCTGTTCGCAAGCGGGGTGGACAGCGCGACGCCCATCATGAATCCCAGATCACGACACAAAATGAAAATCGGACTCGTTTCATGCCGCAGGTACTGTGGATCCGAGCACCATTTGAACGCCTGCCACAGGGAGAGAGAGAAAGGAAATAATCACCACCGGGCCCGGCTCGATGTCAAAGTGACGCTTGACAGCAATTTACCATTCTAACCGACCAATGCGGATCCAATCCAGCGTACAGCATTGCGAAATACATTCCTATGACAAATAGTCCGGTCCCAGCGACGGCTGCAACCGCGATTGTCTTTCGCCATGACTGCATGAGAATGACGCCGTCGGCGGGCCCCCCACTCCGGTGTGCGCCAAGCACTGTATCAATGACTGCGACCGCCACGAGTGACCCACTTATGCACTGATGCGGGAACTGACTGCCAAAATAGACGCGAGCCGTCCACATGGGGATGGACAGCAAGCCCACCGCCAAGTACCGCGTCCGGGGGGTCAGTTTGGCGCGTAGCAGCAGCACGTACACGAGACCGGTGAGTGCTGCCGAATGGGCGGAGGGAAAGCCGGCCGACGTCTCGCACGTTTGAGGGCTCTGGCGGAGGTTGATGGACATTCGGTGCGGCTCACGAATCCACCAGTACGGCCGGTCCTGTGGAAACGTCCTGCAAGAGAGTGAGATCAGGCATGCGGAACACTTTTTCCACGGCAATCCTACCACTTGACGACAGATGACATAACATTCAGCAGGCCCACGACGAACGTCATCTCGCCCATGAGTCGCGTGTTGACCGCTCCCAGAACGGGAATCACACAGTCGATGAGTACTGCCGGGCTCAGGAATTCACTCAGTCCCACCAGCCATGGCTCCGCGGGCCGCAGTCTGTGTGTGAGAAACGAAACAATTAGTCGTTGAGTGACGGGGTGTGCTGCTGCACCGACATTTCTTGAACGTGTGCGGTCAGTTTCGCCTCAGAATGCAGCACATATTGCACATACTGGTCGGCCATGGTCCACCACCGCCTCCAGTCGCACGATGAAGTCAGAAGCACAGAATCGCGACGAACCGATGAGGAAGTAAATAAATTCTTTTCGCACGGTCCACGCTAATGTGACAATGTGACAGAATTTCGCATTCTCCGCTGTCAATGTCATCGGATCCTGACGCAAGCGCTCTTGTCGCTGGCCACGACAACGAGCTGCGAGCTGCGAGTGGAGAGTTGCCACTGTTGCGTGGGACGATTGAATTCACATGCAAATGGAGGTTGAATTGAATGGAAAAACCCGAATGCGAATTGAAAGCACGGTTAAGTGTCGAATTTATTAGCCGTAATTGGCTCGCTGTCATAATCGCGAATGCAAAACCGAAACATAACCATGAAATGCAAATGTTTCGAGATAAATTCCATGTTAATTGCAACGTTGATTCATAGTTAAGACCGTTAAGATATTAATTAATGACAGCTTAACTGTAACGAGTCCATGGCTGATAAATAGGGTGTATGATTGCGAATTCGTCGGTCGTGTCATTGAATTACAATGCAATGCTAACCACCGCCCGCCTCCGCAGATGTTGGGGGGATTTGCAGTCGAACAGACTTGGCGCACGACTTTTTTGGCACTTTTATTTAGAATGTGACGAGTCGCGAGCGCAAACGTGACTTGGATTGTGTCATGCGGGGGTTACCTATATCTGTCGTTGGATTACATCACGCATCTGAATGGCATGTGAGTTGGTTTTGTTTAAATGACATTTGACATGAACCCGTCCGGGGATACGTTCATTTATCATTACTCTTTTGTGAGTGAGATGTTTTGTGTGTGGATTGACAGGTGTACTGAAGGTGTACAAATTGACAGCTCTTTGTGGTGACTGTCAAATCGAGTTTTGTTGTGTTTATGAAGTTGTGTTGCCTCGTTAATCACTGGGAGGTGGAATTTATTTTGAAAGAGAATGGTGCATGTAAGCCGGAGATAATTGAAAAGTCATTCGTTTCAGAGATCAATCATTTTCAATTGGTCGGCTGGCTTTGTGTATTTAATGCGGTGACAGGTTGTAACGGCTTGTGGCACAATCTAAGATTGTATTCAAGGCTCCTGGAAAACATATGGATCCTGATTGTATTTGAAGGAGGAAACAGCATTTAGTCGCAAGGCTCATGAAGGGACGAATTTGTATCAAATGTATTAATTACTTGACAGTTTCGAAGAAGAATGTTTTGACAGGTCTGTCGGCCCTGCGTACGTTGTTGATGTGGTGCTTGTTGACCAGCGTTGGAATCTTAGTACGTTCAGGAGGAGGGGGAAATTTGATGCTTTATATATACAGTGACTCAACGATTTGATCACATGTTTATCAAATAACCTGAATTTTGATCATAATTTTTTTCTTTACAAAGCTAACTTGACGGAATTTTTGACAACATAATAAAATAATTTTATAATTCAAGACAACAGAGATCGAAATTCACTTCTTAACTTATTTTAATTTAAGAAGAACAATAATAGGACACTTGATCAGGTTAACCTTACTAAACTGATATTTTTTAGTACTTCGTAGGGGTTCCTTTTGCCTTGAGAACTGCTTTCATTCCTCTACGTATGGATTCTATTAAGGTTTGGTGTAGTTTTGAAATAATATTTTGCCAGGCTGTTTGAGTGCGGTGGAATAATGCTTCTAAATTTGAACAATCTTCTGGCAAATTTGTAATGCCACGTTTGACTTCAACCCAAAGATGCTCAATCGGATTGAGGTCTGGAGACCAATCAAGTACTTGAAAATTGTAACTTTGCAGCCAAGCTTTGGTAACTCTGGCCGTGTGTTTCGGACCATTATCTTGCTGGAAGATAATGTCCGAAACACTGTTGTTCCAGCTTTTACGACGTCTTAAGAGTCCGCCCTCTAAAATGGTGATGTATTGAAGGGCATTCATTGCACCTGTTACCCTAACACATTGACCCAACCCATCCATGCACATGCATCCCCAAATCATGAGATTTCCACCTCCAAACTTCTGTGTTGGCTAGATGTGGCGATCCCTGATTGGTTCACCAGGCTTTCTCCACGTCCATTGGTGACCATCGAAGTTAGTTTTTGTTTCGTCCGACCAAATCAACTTTGCCCAATCATTAACACTATAGGTTCTGTACTTTTGGGTGAATTCCTGCCTTAATTTCTTATGGCGGTCAGTCAGAAAGGGCTTCTTTAATTTGGCGCGCCCATGAAACCCGTTCTTCCGCAAAATTGTTCGAACGGCCTCAGTTTTTACAGTAATCTGGTCAAATCTGTATTGATCTGGTCCGCATTGTCGCAAAATACGCCTTTGTAAGGGAGAATTCAAAATTGGCTTCCCTCCGGCTCTTTTTTCGATTTCAGTGTCCAAATTCTTGTGTATTTTAGATATGGATCCCAATGGAACTACATGTTTTCTGTGACTCATTTTAGAAACAAATGACCTTTCCACTTCCTTTACTTGAGATCTACCAAGTTATCTCATCTTCTATTAAATTTAAGACAGTTAAAAATGCGTTAATGACAGATGTAGCAAACAGAAGGTCGTTTTCTTTAATTGCGATGACGAAGAGGGAAAAGATGATACTCCTTACTTCATCTACCACTGCTCAAGTTTATTTTTTTCAACATGAAGAATATGTGCATTTTGTATGTTATTTGAAATAATTTAAAGAATTATGTCATGCACGCCGCGACAACTGGTTGAGACATCAATTTTTTTTTTTTTAAGAATAACTCTATTTCTTTGGGCTCAAGTGGTAATTGAGTGGTAGTGCCCTCTCTCAAAGGACCAAGCTGACATGATATAAGACATTGATCATATCAGTCCCGATGTAAGGTGCGGAAGCACGAACAATCCCAAGAGCAGATCAAGAAACCCTTGGTCTTTTCGAGAAAAAGGTTCTACGCCCAATCTTTGATCCTGTTTGCGTTGATGGCATTTAAAAAGGATGATTCAATCACGAACTGTAGGGGCTGTAGAGTCTGCCTAGGGGTCTGCGAATTCAACGCCAAAGATGGCAAGGCCATGTAGATCTCGAGGACAATACTGCTCCAAAACGAAGAGTCTAGGACAACACAAAAGAGGACATCTAGGAAAACGAAGGAGCATACAATTGGAGAATGACTTCAGCTATTTTGGCATTCATAGTTGGGGGCATCTGACTAAAGATTGTGTCATCAGTAGAAGCTTGTTAGTTGAGGTTCAGCTATATTCCAGACTGTGTGGTCGTCAGAAGGAAAGAGATGTTATTGTCTGCAAACTCTTGTAAAAGTTTTAGTTTCAATTCGAATGTGCAAGCTGTCTTGCATCCCGGATTACTTGGTCTTTGGGCCTCCTCTCCTTCTCGAACCAGGAGGCTCCGCTTCGAAAACCTTCCTAGCTGGAGCATTGTTGCATGTATGCCCTCGATGTGGCCGAGCCAGTGCAGCCAGCGGATCTTTGCCTGTCGGAATACATCCACATCCTGGCTCGTAGAGTTCTTCTCCTCCAGCATATGTCCGACGCAGAATTTTTCTTTCGAAAGCACCATGAATCAGCTCCGCAGTTCTGCTTATCGTCCAGCTTTCGGCTCTGTATAGCAGGACTGGCAAAATAAGGGTTTTGTAGAGCATGACCTTGGTCCTTCGAGTCAGGAGTTTTGGCGCCAGTTGTTTTAACGAACCGAAGTGACCGAAACACCGGTTGCCAAGGGCGGTTCTACGTAGTATCTCCACAGTGATGTCGTTTGTGGAGTTTACGTTTGACCCGAGGTAGACAAACTTGATTATGGTACAGAGCTCAAAATTTCAACGTACGTGCTCTTCTGGTTACCGCTGGTCATTAATGGGTTAATATCGTCGTACTTAGTGAACTGATTTCTAAAAGCGTGCTAGGGGCATATTTAAACGTTCCGCCATCCAAGATCATCATTTGCCTAGACCTGTGTTCTCTAATGGCAATCATTCCTTAGCTCACGTCATATGTTCAAAACTCTGCCGCAGGGTCTAAAAGTCGCCCCCAACTGCACTAGCCAACGCCAATTAGATTTCCCAATCCCCGTCGAGTGGTGATCTATGTCACATCAAGATCTCTTGTCAAAATATACATCAAACCGCCCAATTAACTTCTCGAAATCGCGCAACGCCCTCATGCCCTCAAGTCAAGCGAACCCACCTCACCGATAGCCATCGCAGAGCGACACCGAAAAAAAGAAAAAATAATTCCTAAACGCCTATTCCCTCCTAACTACCGAATCGGTATTTTGCAACTGACCTCTAACCCGCCAATTACCACATCCGTTCTGTCGTCGAAATTAAATGTCCCTCGTCCACCCGCCACCGAGGGAGGGGCATGACATGCACACCAGCCCCACACAGCGATTCTATCGATCAAAATGTCATAATTCACCACGAATTCACTCCGCATACGGCCGGCATTCATGTGGACAACTTAACCAGGAAAGGTGTCCACAGCCGGGCAGCAATCTCACAGCGCGGCGCACATGGGAGCGCCCTCCTTGAGTCGACACGGCGGCGAGCTGAGGAAAATTCCATTCTAGCCGAAGAGGTGGCCACGGTAATTGCAGACCTCAAATTCCGACTAAGATTAGCCAGTTCGATTACAGCTAACCAAAGTGGACGGTGTGTTGAAGTGACCGTTTTTCCGAATGAAAACGCACAGCGAATTCGGAAGCTGCGGCGAAAGAGAGCGAAGTGGTGGTTACACCGGTTCACCGATGGTCTCATAGCTGTTCACCTCACACGCTCGGCTGACACTAAACCGATGGGAAATGCGAAAAGAAAAACACCGACTCCCCGACTCGACACCAGAAATGCAGCAGCAAAAATAGAAAAGCAGCACCAGCAGCAGCCATTGAAAAAAATCTTTTGAAACTTTTCCGGACCAATGATCAAGGGCAACGTGTTTCGCTGCGGTTGGCGGTGGATGTTGGTGGGTTGCTGCGAATAGTTGCACCTTAGCTGGGAATTGCTGCCGCCCCACCGTCGCCGACCGCAAGCTTACGAGGATACGACAGTCCGCCAGTCAGACCGTCAGCCACAAGCTAACCAGCAGCGGCCCACATGAATTCAAAAAATGTGCACTGAAAGAAAATACGATGGTGAAATACTTAGGTTTCCACAGAGGACCGCGATGCGTCACGTGCCAGAGGCTGAATCTGACGCATTTCTGAGCCGACGACGTGGAACTGGTTCACTTCGCGAATTCCACTCGATGAAGTGTACTTTTTTATTGACTCTTAGCTGCATTAGAAGTCACTTTATTAGCCACTTACGGGTAGCCGTTCCGATAGTGGAATGTTTTTCAAGTTTACGATCACAATTAGCCCGACAGCTGGACGGTAGCGGCTCGGAACGCTCAAGTGGCCGCCACGAAGTACATCAATTAAAGACGGAATTGGGCAGCTAAGCGTTTTCCGACAACCTTTCCACAACCGATCAACGCAGAAGCGTAAGCGTGTTTGCACAGTTAAGTGGAGGGAGTGGTTATTTTTAGTCGAGTAGCGTCGAAGGCCGCCACGAGTTTATCGATTAACTGGCCGATAAACAGTATTTGGCACTTATTTGTTGCCTACTTGTGCTACTCGAGTTACGCAAAGCTGAAAGCTGAGATGCTGAACGAAATGAGAAGGTGGAGTCAATGGAGGGCGATTGATTGAATTGAATTGGCTGCATTGCCGCCGACGTCTGACAGTTGCTATGCTCATGACAGATGACTTAACGAAGTGAAGTTGGGGTCCAGAAGGCTTGAGAGTCAATAGCGCGTGTAAACGGAAGTCAATTGATTGTTGATTTAACGAGATTGGAGTCATGAGAGTCATGAATTAAAAAACAAGCGCCGGTATGGTGCTTGAAAAGTGAAAGGGTTCACTTTAATAGGAGCCTCTGAAGCAGTGACGTAACTAGGCTTTTATGCGCCCTTTACGAGCTACTATATTCGCCCCCTCGAATGCGTGTAATTGAAGTTGGTCCTGCTCTTTTTTGAGGCCTCCTGGGCTTACGCCCTGTGCCAGGGCACCGCTGGCACCGTCCTAGTTACGACACTTCGTTGAAGAGTGCGGTTTAATTTAAAAATCCATAGTCAGTCTTATCATTCAACTTTGCAGGCGTTCTTTAATCTAACATGACCCTTACGAATATCAGTTAGAGTTAGACGCTGACAGATCCATCGCCCACAGACGAATTTGACGGATAATGACGCATGGTTTTGACAGTTAATGGTAGTTAATGCCTCACCTCCATGAAATTCGTTAATATGTGATCTAATCTGAAAAAATTATAAGAAACGCTGTAAAAAGTAGAAGGTATTACAGTTAGAGTCTCTCCACTCCACTTGAAGGTATGTTCGCAAACAACGCCGATTTCCTCCTCGTGCTCATGAAATCGGTGCTATTCATCGACCAATTTAACACCTCATTAAAAAAAGAAATACTTTTCTGATCCCAATGGGAATTGATGAATGAGCTCACCACAAGTCCATCCAGGACTGTAGCAACACCCGTTAAAAAGGAAAGGTCGCCATGTAAGTGATGTCGAAACGATACAACTAACGAGGAAAACATTGGAAATCGTTAAATGAACCATAAAACTTACTTTAATGCACAATTACCTTCTCAATCTCACCTTATCCTTACAATTAAATCGTTAAATTTGATAGGACAATTGAGTGGAAATAAATGAGTCGTTTTCTTACACGTCATTAAGATTGTACGTGACAACAGGTGTCAGTTCAATTTGAGAAAAAAGAAATAAATCCTATAAAACTGACAGGCGTTGTTTGGGTTCAGAAACCGTAGAAAAACAGGTGTTTCGGAACAGGAATTAATTACTGAAGAGGTGTTGGGTTTTGCGTACCGAACCACTTGTCAGAAAAAAATACAAGTTATCAAGTAAAAATTGATATAAATATTTATTTATTTGCTATACAACACACTAAGCGTAGAGGGCCATAATTATTACTTAAAATAGTCGGTTACATATGACTGAATCTTTTATTTTGGTTTTTATAAAATGGTTTAAATTTTAACCATTGAGGCAGGTGCACAGTCTCGTTTGTTGTTTCATGATATAAACGCAAAATTCATAATGGATTTGCAACCAACTCGTTTGAAGGTGGTTGTATCAAATCATCCTCAATTACCGCCTAGTCTTTCCCTATTACAGGCCTGCCACTGTCGTCGTTATTGTCGAGCTGAGAACATTCGGGTTCACATCTAAATATCTCAACAACATCTTTATCTGTGGGAAATTCCTAAGTAACAGTATCACTATCCCCCTGCAGAAGATCATCATACGTAATACTTCGTACATTTCTAGTATTTTATCAAGCTTCAACTTCCATCTGCAGTTGAATTTCCCCTCATTTCTTTCGTTTGGGGGTTCAGTTCTGAAAATCAAAGGAATTTCATGTTCCAGCCGAAGTGCCCACAAAATGATTCCACATAAAATGAACTTGTGGAATACGCATAATTCGGGAATTTTTTCTTTAGAATTCGACTTATCAAAGGTGACGGCAAGTTCGGTGACGAGTAATTGAAGATCGAGCTATCGAAGTCAAATTACATGTTAATTTCGCAGTAAATTTTCGAGTTATCGAAGTTCGACTGTATATGCATAATATTCACAATTGCTGGAGTTAACGCTGCATTTTCATAATTGACGCTACTGGACACTCCTTATGTCCCCTACTTCTCGATATTTTCCCGGTGTCACGGGGGAGGATAGACTCCCCTACAACAAGGATGTTCAGACTGATAGATGTACAGTGAACTCTCTCTTCAATGGACAGTCCCCAAACCGGAATTTTTAGTCCACATAAGAGACCGCCCGCTTAAGAGGAAAAAAACAACCAAAATCAGCAAGCCATTTCAGAACATCTTGTCCATGTAAGAGGATTTCCATCAAGAAGGACTTCACTGTATGTACATATTTAAAAAACAAAATAATAATGATGGAAAACTATTTTTCTCTACACCCTCGTAAAATGTTCTCTACAGATTGTAACCCATTAATGTCTTCACGTTCTATACGAGCATAGAACGGTGCAACTTCTTTATAGCGGACAGCAGTGGGACCAACATAATTGTCCGTCATACAGGGGTGTGCGTTTTGAAGAGGTTGAAATACATGAATATAATCATGGAGGGACCGTGACGATTTGTCCGTAATAAGAGGTGTCCCTTTTAGAGGAGTGTCCGTAAAGAGAAGTTTCACTGTCCCTACATAATAATGGAAACAAAGATTACTGGACAGTTCTGTTGTTGCGATGGGTGAAATCATCTCGGGCTATACGAGATCCTTCATGATTGTCCGTTATATAGAGATGCCTGTTCTAGAGAGGTAATGTCAATTTCGGTTTTTGTTTAAAAGAAAACGATTCATTATCAATTTCCTAAATAAACTGAATAGCGTAAAACTCTATCCACATACATACCCTTGATGGTGGCGCTGCTGTCCGCTATAGAGCAATTTCGCTGTACTCGAATAGCCCTAACTTCATGCCGAGAGGAATTGTCGGTTGAAAGAGGGATCCCTTACAGAAGGTTGTCCGTAACGAGGAGTTTCACCGGTATAAGTTCGATAAGTAGTCAAAAGAATTGGTTAAGATTTAATTTAACCAACTGATTTGGAAATGTATACATAGTTGAATACGTTCGAATCTTTTGCTGTTCATGGTCGAACCATTTAAGTTGCGAATCTTGGCCTTCCGAACTACAGGCAGGTAATGTATACACTTACCTGAACCGATGTGACTTCACGGCTTGAAGTCCCGCTTGAATTTAATGTTTGGTGAGAACAGGGACAAGTTCATGTAGCTTACTTACTGATTGTACATTATGACATTAATCATCAAAATTTAATTTGATTGTTAGAAAGGAAAATATAACAGTTTAGTTCAAACTTTTGACCAATGCCGTCTTAGAATTGAAAGATTCATTTTACCGTTAATAATTTCCCGTTATTGTGATCAAAATCAGTCAGATCGTGCAACTTTAAAAAAAGGTCTTTGTTTGAACGAGTTCACGGCCGCTTACGCATTGAACTGCCAATCTGAGCACTGTATCAAAAATGTGTGCAAAATTATTACGCACCATTTCAACAAAGTAGTGCGTGTGCGATCTAAGCAGTGGAGGTC
This sequence comes from Eristalis intricaria, assembly GCA_964034865.1. NCBI lineage: Eukaryota > Metazoa > Arthropoda > Insecta > Diptera > Syrphidae > Eristalis > Eristalis intricaria. Next base: position 57,656,357 of record OZ035877.1, on the reverse strand, counting down.
TGTCCCTTTTCGCCGCAGCGTTGACGACCATGGTGGAGGGTACACACTGATCACTTCATGACATTGATCATTGAGTAAAAGTATGACTGTTCCGTTTTCTGCCCCGTAGTAAAGGAACAGGTAAACTGTTAATTTGGGAGGAACACACGCTTGTTCTACTAAATTTATTTATTTATTTCAATGGATATGCAATCTTTTGACTACAGTTTATTATTATTCATATTGTTAAAGATATTCATTACAATTCGTTTAAATATGTTTAAGTCATTGCCCTTCCTCTCTTGTTATGTAGAGCCAAAATCGGATCCAAAAAACAGGTGCTTTCGAGGACCAAATCTTCTGGCTTACCTCATTTGATCTTGTCTTCGAGAAAGACAAAAAGACAGCTGGAACATGAACTCTACAAGTTGCAGAAGATGTGAACATGGTCTGCGGAACTCAGTTCGTGTGTCGTCGACTGACATTGTCAGTGGCATGCGGGCTGAGCTGAGCTGTACTCAGACGCGTGTCAATCTTGTGGGTAAAAAAGACTCACAGGTTTCGGTAAGGCCACTACGTGACCGCAGACGCACTTCAGTTTTTCAATATATTGTCATTGACAATTATTCATCAATGAGATAAAAAGTTTTCAAGAAATATGGAGTGTTGCTTTCGAGGCATGCCATGACCGGCAAAATCAAATGTTAATTTTGTTAACTGTCTCCATTCCTGTAAGCCAAACGCGAACTGCAAGTTGAGTCCTGCAAGAAAAACCCGCATGTGTGCTTTGTGATGCAACGCGCGTCAAGTTAACGCATGTGTGCATCGGGTCTAAAGGCTCCGAAACATACCAGAAATGAAGTATTACAGAGACGCCCGACTTTTCCATTCAAATGTTTGACAACTGTTTTTTATAACGTGTTCATAAAACTGACCAAATTAACCAATCAGAGGACGGCATTTACATTATTTCGTGAATAACTGTCAAAAAGTTCATGATGATCTGTCAAAAAGGTACACAAATTCTTCGATGGACTAGGGGGCAATCAGCTGTGAAGTCGGCTATCTCTGTAATACTTCATTTCTGACTTTACTTGCGTAGCGTCAAAGCATACGTACACGATGAAGTATCCGTCGCAAGAGGACGACACAATAACTACTTTATTTGACAGTTACAAGTTTGAATTGAATATTCAAGATGTTTTGCTTATTTGTGCATAATTAAAATATGTGTTTTAATATAAATACAGTGGACTCTCCCTAAGTCGAGCTCTCCCTAAGTCGAAACTCTCTCCAACTCGAACTTTTTGGTCATATTTTGCACACATTTCCCTCAATTTTTCCATACAAAAACTTCTCTCTAAGTCAAACTCTCTCTAACTTGAACAGATTATGGTATCCCGTGACAATTCGACCTAGGGGGAGTCCACTGTACTCAATTATAAACATTTATTTAAATGTTTGTCTATTTTCAACGCTGCTTCAACGAGAACGAACTTCCAAACTTTAACATAAAATTCGAATTCTCTTGAAATGTCACAATGTGAGGATTGTCAACGCTGAAGGAGAGAGAAAAGTTAAAAGTTGAGTAACTATACCTTTCGCGTGAGCGTCAGCGTTGGTCTATGTGTCACCTCCCATAAGAACACATGTCTTTTATTTATCTGTCAAAGTATTACTGACTCTCTCGCATGTAAAGTATTCTATGTGCCGGAGCCTTAAGGCTGTCTGGGAATGTCACAGAAATCCTAAATACGCTGGCAGAAAATAACAAACTAAAACTGATGTGGGTGCTAGCAAAAAAAAATTGGGGCTGATATACAAGACACCTTTTATTGGGCCCTCGCCACTTTATGGATTCAACAACACGAACACTAATCTTCACCTACACGAATGGGTCATTAAACAAATGAACTAGTTTTGGAACAGCTATGAGGGTACAAAGCACTAAAGAATGTTCATGGAACAAAACTACAATCCCAAGCGATCTAAAAAAGCTCTAGAACTTAATTAAACTGACCTAAGAGGGCTATGTGGGCCACTAACAGGATACGGGCTATGTAATAACCGCTTTTATAAAATATTACAAGTGTAGAAATGTGTAGGCACTGTTGCCATGCGGAACGAACAAACTAATCGACTATCCACGACTTGCCAGAGAAAGATTAAGAATAATAAGCAGAACATCCATAACAGGGACAGACTCCCAAGAAATCGGGCTTAAATCCTAGACCAAAAGCAGGGGTTACAATAGATCTTTATGGCCGCTGTACTAGTGTCTTGCCACGTTCTTCAACTCAATACGAGGATGACACCATATATCTTGATAAGCTTGATTTTTATAGAAGGAACAAAATGCTCCTTGACTTTCGAAGAACCAGTCTAACACTTGATTTAGTTTCGGCTTGTAGAACAGACTTTGAACAACTTCGCGAAATAAATCCTCTCAAGGCAGTCGTTTTCCCTGCCGCCTTGTCCTCCTACACCTGTGCGTCTACAGCTGAGGGTATAATCCGAGTCCCTCCACTGTTCCATTCCGATTCGCAGAACGAAGCTCGTCCCAAAACTGGCAAAATGCCATGCGTTGCTGTGGTTTATATACCCGCACGCAGTGGCGGCACTGAAGAGGCGATATGGAACACCTCCTCCCATCGCATTTGCATGTCACATCTGTTCGCGAAAACGATGCTTCACCACAAGCAGCGCAGACATTAGCCAGCACGTCTCTGCAGGCACTTAGCACATTCTACGAAAATCTGAGCGCGCACACAATGCAACCGATGAACTCCGGCACAGAATGCCGTCTGACCTGTTCGCTCGATTATGCACTCAAACAAAAAGATAACCACTCAACTGGCCACCACCGTCGTCGCTGTGCTGGACGACTTTTACTTTTGCCTTTGGTTTTGCCGTTTTGCTCCACGACACTTGACCACAGGTCAACTCGAGGAAGTAATAGAAAAAGCGACAGTGCGACCGTCATCGTCCGCCCGCGCCCAAACGCCGTTCGCTGACCTTGAGTCATTGTTCTACATTTTTATTGACCCGATTGACAACAACTGACACAACCCAGCCAACAGCGGCGAAAAGTTGTTGCAGGCGCATAAGACAAAAGCAAACAACTTTTCTCCCAGTGCACGCTAATGGGACAAACAAAAAGCAGATTATGACACAAAACAGCGACTAACAGGCGCAAAGTTGGCACGCCGCCGCAGCAGAGTGGGACATAGAACGAGAGAGAGGGAGAGAGAGCCACTCTCCTCCGAACTTATGGGTCAATGGTAAGCCCCGTGTCTGGTCCGCGGCGGCGCGGCGGTGGCTACATATGCCTGCGGACATGTAAAATGGATTCAAATCGAATCGAATCGAATCCCTTCCAGCCGCTAACGCGCGCGTCATAGCCGCAGCCTCGCACCAGCGATAGGTTCGAGTCGGGGCTTTCTGTCTTCCGGCAGAGAGCAGGCGCGGGACTACCTTTGTTCACCAACCGCACATGGCGAGGGGGGCGGCAATAGGCAATTAGAGCGCACAACTCTCCGGGCACCGGGCACCGATGAAAGGCTCTCCCCACCGCCAGCCGGCAACCAACCACTAGCAAAGCAACCAGCCACCGACCCGCTGGCCGTCAGCCGCCACCGTTGCACTGGTGTTGGTGTCGATCCAATGTAAATTGCAGCAACCACATTTTTATTCTCTTGGGCAAGAGAGGCGGCCAAAGGCGTGGTGTAGCCACACATCCGACTCGTGTGTGTTACAGTTCTCGGAGGAAAGACTAAATTATTCCGGGTATATAAGTTGTTAGCATAAACGGATACCAGTACAGTTCGGTTCAGACTGAAAGCCCAATTGGAAGTTTAGAATTCTATAGTCCAATTTGAATACGAAGAAAAGGATTTACAAAATGTTCTCAAAATTGGTAAGTGCGCTGCGAACGCCGTACTCGGCATGGATATCCTCGACTAACAGCGTCGTCCTTGCAGACCTTTGTAGCCCTCATCGCAGTTGCTGTGGCAGCTCCCCAGCATCCACCAGCCGCCCAGTTCCCAGCTGGCGTCGATCCTTCGAAGTGCCCCGGTTTCCCGATCTGTGACAACGCCCGCCTGCACAGCACACAGCCCAGCTGGGGTGCACCAGCTCCATCCTGGAACCAACCCGCTCAGCCACAGTGGAACGCTCCCCAGCCCCAGTGGAACGCTCCCCAGCCTCAGTGGAACCCCCAGCCACAGCCCTCATGGAACGCCCAGCCACAGCCCTCATGGAACCCAGCCCCATCTAACGCCGGCGGAGACAAGTACCCAGCTGGAGTGAACCCACAGAGCTGCCCCAACTACCCATTCTGTGACGGCACCGCTGGACACGGCTCAGTCGCTGCCCCACCACTGCCAGGCTGGAGCGAGAGGCAATACCCCGCCGGAGTGTCCCCACACAGCTGTCCAAACTTCCCATACTGCCATTAAGGACCCACGCACTCATGTACACATCCCCCAGCCGACGCACTGCCAAGCTTCCGAACGTCTCATCTTCCCACCTCTTCAGAGTGTGCTTATCCCCGTATTCCGATATTCCGAAATTCACTTGCCTCCGCATTCTCCTGCCTACTTTGTTGACGAATCTTTCGGCGACCTCGGTCGCTGCTCCTCTGTCTGTCTCCTGTTTCTAGTTTCTTGTCTTCCTAAGCTTCCAGCGAACAATTTAAGTAAGAAACGTAAATAAAAGAACTTATTGTGAAACCTCTTGTGTCATTGTCGTCATCCGATGCTGCCGCGCAATGACCATCTGTCACTTCGCAGCCTGAGCTGGGGCGATCGATAAGATCGGGCCGACAACGGCATTCCGCAGACTGGCACTGCCTTTGTACGGCCAGCCAAGGTTAGCGGGTCAAAAGTGTAACAATTATCTGCGGACTGCGGTTCTGCCATGACAAACGGGTTGCCATGGGCAACGAGTCTCGCAGAAATTATGATCACTTGAAGGGAATCAAGCGCTGCTGCAGTGGAATTCGAATTTGAATTTCCTTCATGTCGATCGAGGTGAGTTGCTGTTGATTGCGGTCAAGGTGGTCCGATTCATTGCTTCAGGAAGCACCGTGTCGCAGGCGCATTCGAGGCTGAGGCTGTTCTGAGATGTCAATGAGAGATCTGTTGTCTTGGTCAGCATGGTCGCCCACATTCCATTCAAACGTGGTTGGTTGGTGGGCTTGACGGCAACAGATGGCTTGTTGGCCCAAACAGATGGGATCAGTCTTTGAGGAGGCAGCGTTAGTTGCCGGCTCAGCTGTTGGAGCGACTCTTCAGGCAACGCATGGTGATCCATTAAGGACGGCAGCGGAAAGTGCATTTTCAAACTAACGGTAAGTAACAGAGTAGTCTGCTTTCGTTTTCCGGAAAGCGTTGTCTAAGGTGAGACGTAGGGGACGTTGCATTTGCACATGTTTACTTTTGGTTTAAAAGAAAATCCCACAATGCGGATTGACATGAATATCTGAAGTGTTCACCAACTATAGTAAACCACTTGTAAGTACCAAGTGGAGATTCTGATAGCTTCCCCTTTGAAAACGAAACACAAAAAAGTAGGTTCCGAAGCGCACGCGTGTGACGGACAGAGACGGACAGAAACCGTTGTTATACTGGGTCTTAGATCGGTAGCAAAGTTTCTAACGGACTTTTTCAACACGTGGCAGTGTAAACAGCTGGTAGTGTGGCAAATGGCAAATCAAACAATATTAGTAAGCGAAGAAGTCAATTTAATTTTGTGTACAGAAACTAATTGAATAATTTGGGATCTTTATTAGTCATCCATTCGTCTGCGTGTTAAGTGAGTGTTTATCCTTCGAAGAGGACGTAATGTTTCCCTTAGCCATCACACACCGATTGCGAAGTTCGCTACCAACAAACTGGCTCCGTTCTTCTTCATCCTTAGTTCCTGTATCCTCTTGTGGGGCACAGGGCCTCAACTACGCCTACCCGCCATCGCGGGTGGTAAATGCCTGGGAATGTGCCTCAACTCTCCCCGACTTCACCCAAACCGCAGGGCCGTCTGCTGCCCTGTGTTAATGGGCTCCTTTGCATAGCTTTGCTAGCTATACAGCTGTCACCCTTACGTAGTCTGTGACCAATCCACTGTCACTTCCGCCTTTGTATAGAGATTCCTACTGACGCCAGGGAATTCGCAATATGTTACTTAAGAATCTATTGACGAATGTTTCCAACTTTCTCGTTGTAATGGTGGTCAGTCTCCACGTGTTGCATCCATAAAGGAGTACGGATAAAAAATTAGCCCAGAACTAGTTGTCGATGCTACATTGCTACGCCAGATTTTACATAGCATACCTTTATTCTTTTAATAGGGCGCTGATGAGTTCGATCCAAGGTAGTCTCCACCATTAATGTCATTTCGTTGCGGTCCAATGTTGTAAGAGTCCATCAGATTACTCCGTTGGCCAGTCGACAAGGCTGCTTCAAGCACATCAGTTATCACCAAAAATAGTATGGGATTGAGGGTCTTCTTTTGAGGGCCATTGTCTCTATACACAACTGTAGCAGTTGTGTTCGGGTTAACGGTGCTAAATCAGCACCTTTCACCGTGGGCGTTGGACTTCGCCAAGGGTGCGTCTTGTCACCTCTCCTTTTCATTGTTTATATATACTGGATATTGCAGCGCAGCCGAGGCGAGGAATGTTTCACATTGGGAAAGTTGAGGGTAAGTCATCTTCTTTTTGCGGATGACTTAGTTAACTTCAGATCTTCCCAGAGGGAACTACAGTGCGCACTCGATAGGTTTGTGGCCGTATGTGCTGATTCTGGGATGAAGGTTAACGTGGACAAATCAGAGGTTATGGTAATTTGCAGAACGCCTGTTGAATGCACTCTACATGTAAGTGGAGTCCCATTGAAGCAGGTGGAGAAGTTTAGTAGTATGTCAAATGATGGGAGAAGTAAAACTGAACTCTTCTGTAGGATCTGTCAAGTCAGTTTTGACACAGCTTTGGAGATCTGTAATCAGGAAGGCCGAGCTTAGTGTGAAAGTTAAATTATCGGTTTTCAACTGAGTATTTGTTCCAACTCTCACCTATGGTCATGAAATTTGGATAATGACCGAAAGAATAAGATCGCGAATACAAGCTGCTAAGATTAGATTTTCTCGTGCTGTTGTGGGAATTACTCGCCGGGATAGAGTGGGAAACACAACAGTGCGCGAGGAACACAATGTTGAGCAGCAGCTTCTTTAGATGGTAAGAGCTATGCTTCGGTGGTTTGGTCTCCACCATCACGATTCCATCTGGTAGACGACCACTTGGCGGACCAGGATGAGATGATTGGATCAAGTCCATAAGCTCGCCTGGTTACACTTGGGCATAGCCCCTGATGAGTTAGAGTCGTTGGCGGAGGATCGAGCTGCCTGGAGATCTCTCGTGAGTGGTTTACCCCCACGACGCCTTTAATGGATGATTTGGGTCGGAAGATGATGGTGAAGAATAAGATGGATAATAAGATGCAGCCTTCTCTTACTCCACTTTGCATCTTGAATTCCTCTGACAACCTACCCCTATGCAACATGCAACATGCATTTGAATCCGTCATATGTAGCCTCTATAATAGCAATTAATTTTCAAAATCAATGAACAGGTGAAATCAAAAGGCATGTGAAGCGGAGATCTATATTCAAGACATTAATTGGTAGCGCAACAAGTCCGAGGTGGACCTGGGCCTTGCTTCTCAGCAACCACTCGTGTTGTGCGTGCTATTGTTCTGTCATGAGTCGAAGGGAACTACAGTTTAATGCCGACTCCGAACGGCGAAATTGAGAAGCTTTTTTCTAGACAGCATTGTCAGTAGTTCAAAAGAGGTGGAGCCGTAAATTATAAAAGTGGATAAATTCGAGATTCGAACTTGACACTCACACTAACCCACTACGCCACGGCGATCCATATTCAAGGCATTGCTCAATGATAATTCGCAATGTGTTGAAATGGTCGACACAGCAGATCCAGTTTGGAAACCTGCTTGTTCAGCACCGAGTGCATCTTCGAGGTGTTGTTTAATTCGCTCCAGATTTATTTTTGTTATTACCTGCTGTAGGCAACTCTTTGAAGGATTGCGATTATCGAAGAAATGAGTCACAGATTATCAAAAACATTTGGCGTTCTCATTGCAGAGCGCAAGATTAATCAAACAACTGAGAGAATCTGGGTAGAAAACCCAAGCAAACTTAATGCGAGTATGAACGTGATCTTCTACAACGCGATTGAAAGCCCAATGGTCTAGTGATGTATTAGCATCTTATTACAGAACAGTATTGCCACACTGTTCGCTTGTTCATCCGCACAGTTCCAGTCGAATGTTTAAGTGATAGACAAGAAAAACTGCAAATTTTGAAACGAAATAAGTCTTTTTAAATTTCTTTTAAATTCAACAAATTTATTCTAAAACTCATTCACATACATAATTATATTGATTTTGTTTTCCTTTTTAATGCAGAGACATATACTGCGGGGTATCCATCATCACGCTTCCATAAAATATTTTCCACTTTAAGTAGATTCGTTTTACAATCGCAAACACAATACAGCTAACTTACATTTAAATTTACAAAAGAATGTATGCAGGTGTGGGCGTGCATGTGTGTATGAACTTTAAAAGCAATTGATTAGTCTGTAGCAAGAAAAATAAACTAAAAGACTATGCCTAAGGAACAAGAAATAAGTTAAGATTAAAACAATATCAAAAAAATGGTAAATAAAAAAATGCATATTTATCCGAGAAAATCGCAATTTTCCGAGGGACTCTAGATTACTTATACTAATTACGGTTCCTGCTCTACACAAAGATCAACTTCTGTGAGTATAAGTCAAGTACTTCGCTTGAAGTGTGCAGCCATCCACAACAGTCGTAGTGTATCCCGCGTGTGTCAACTGGTTCCCTTTTTTTGTTTGTATTCATTAATTTAAGCATTTCCAACACAACGTGCAGCAACTAAGTGCAACTCTCTTCGCGCTAAAGAGAGAAGTTTTGCAGTTTGTAAAAAAATAAAATTCATAAAATTTATTTGAAGACCATCAAGGAGATGCTAAAAAAAAGAATAAGAGGAGACCCCGTTTAAGTTAATGTATATATGAACAATTAAGAGACTAAATAGAGATATGCACTTGAAGTAGACACGGAAACAGTCATTGAACTAGATGTGGTATCCTTAATGCGATAAAGTGGAAACGAAGCAGTAACACCATTCTGTTTCCTATTTCCATGATATATGTACTGTTCGTGACTGATGTATACCTCAAAGCACATGTTCAAAGTAATAATTAACTCGCCTCGATTCAAGAAACAATTTCCTTCTTTTGCTAACTTGTCTCAAAGATCAGTAAAGAAACAACACTTGTAACCAACAAACACTAATGATATAATAATCTACCTGAATAGCCATTAAAGTAAATGCACGTCTAAGGGCTTAAATAATGAGAACCTACTTAATTGACTAAGCTTCCTTATGGACTAAGCTTCACTATGGGCTCAATAAAGCTTTGACTAGATGTGAAACCGTGAAGATTCCTGAACTTTTCCTGTGAAAGACAGCTAGTCTGCGACACGTGGAGTAAGACCTTAGAAAAAAAAACCTATTTGAAAATTAAGAGCCTTCGATTCCGAGGATGTGATGTGCAATGTAGTAGGGTACGCCCACACACAAGTGGAGAAGGAGCTCAAGCAACTTCGTGTGCAGGTTGAAGCAGGTGATCCGAAAATCGAACTTTTTGTTGAAGGTTCTTGGTTGAGGCACCAAATGAAGATGAATATCAGAATTTGATGGCCTAGAACAACTTTGCACCTTATCTCTACCGAAGAAGTGTACATAAAGAACTCTATGCAAAACGATAACAATATGTGAAGCTAAATGTAAAAGGCAATCCAACAAATACCTTCCGCTGGTCGAGCAAAGGAATGGATGATGAACAAGATAAGTCAAACGAAACAATCCATAGGAAGAGATAAACATAATAGTAAAAGATAAAATAAGAGAAGCTAACAACAGGGACCGAAAGCAAGAATGTGAGCTCCTTTGAAGGTTATGATAGAATCTAGGACAGCTTCAACCTTCAACCTGCAAAAAAAAAATAAAAGAATTATCTGGCACGGCAAGCAAAAGAGAGATGGTATGCTCAAAGACAATCATGGGTAAATTCCAATCAATACAAAAGAAAAGCTAACCTACTGAAAGGAGTACTAAAGGACTCCGTTACAACTACACCACGAATCGGAAGGCTAGAGTATACGAAGGAGAAATTTATTATTTCACAGGTCACAATAGAATTAAAAAACAGAAAAGCTGTTGTCCAGTCAAGATCTGTAATGAACTTCAAATTTGAATCGACGAAACTAATATCACAAAACTAGTCAACAAATTTAATTCAATTTATAGATATGGTACAATCTAATGATGGGCATATTCGAATGATTTTTAGAATCGAATGATGACTCGAGATGGTCGCATTCGAATGATTATTCGAGTGATAATCGATTCATACAACATGTCGATTCTCAAAATCATTCGATTGACTACTAACTTACTAACTGTTAACACTAACTAACTACTAACAGAAGATAACTCTATAAACTTCTCACTTCCGCGAGAATAAGGAACAAGTTCTCGTAAAGAAATACTGATCAAGGATGTAAACAGAATGAAAGCAAAATGGAAAGAAAATTAAATGAAGTATTATCGACTCCGTTCATTAATAAGAAAATAGTAAAAATTCAAATTCTTTCCAATGATTTTGATGAAAGACATTTATCGACTTCTCTTGTGTTAGTCGGTATTTAGTAGCCATTCGAATGATTGTTAATCGAGCCGTTCTCGAGATGCTGCTATTATTCGATTATCACTCGCCCATCAATAGTACAATCTTAGATGACTGACTTAGGGTATTGAACTTGGCTGGTATTTATAGCAAGAGGAAAGCTTCGAAGTGAACAATTGGTCTCATGTTACACACCCTACAAATTTTTCTAAAACTCAAACACAAGAGAGTGTACAAGTTTAGGAGTAGTTTTGACACACGCGAAGCCCTGTTTGCTTTCAACCATTTGCCGTAAAATTGAGGCAGGTAGAGTCGGCTGCTAGTGAATTTACGAGCTCATTCAAGCCATCTTGTCCCACTGTGATACCCACAGCCAGACTACTACCAACTTTGCTTCCCCTGGGATTCGAACTGGGAACCCCACTACCCAATTGCGCTATCCAGTCGTCTAGCCTGGAGGTGTGCAGATGAAAAGGCATTTGATACAGTTCAACACAAACAAATTATAGACATCCTGTTTGGAAAAAATATAGATAAGAATGACATCAGATTAATCGAAAATCAATTGTGTGAATAGAAGACGAGTAAGGCAAGGCTGTATCTTATCACCAATGATGTTCAAACATGTATTCCGAAGAAATCTTCAGGGAATGCGATTCCATCGGGAAGGCAGACACAGGATGAGGTGATTGGAAAAAGACAAAACTTTCCTTGTTACGTTTTGGCGTAACTCCTGATGAGTTAGAGGCGGTGGCGGATGATCGAGTTGCCTGGAAATTTCTCGTGCGTGCATTTCCGCCGCGACGCATTCAGTGGATCATGCGGGTCATAAGTTGATGATCCTCAGGGAAGCGATAACAGAAAATGATAGTTATTAAAGTAAACGGTACAGAGATCACTAATCTTAGGTATGCGGATGATACCGTGAGAATAACGGCAAACATAAATGAATTGAGTGTTAAGCTAAACAAGCTATGTAATCTAAGGATCAGATGTGGTCTAAGAATAAACAATGCCAAAGACAGTGCACAGTTGTTAGCAAAAGGCAATACATGCAAAACTTTGAACTAAGAGAAAGAAAGTAGACAGGATTAAATAATTGTGAACCCAGATATAGAAATAAAATGCAGAATAGAGCAAGAGAGATCAGTCTTCGGTAGAATGAAGAGATTTCTGTTCGAGGGGCAATAGAAGTACCCATAAACGGGGTAGAATCATAGACATTACACAGTGAGAAATAAGAAAACTGGAAGCCTTTGAAATGTGTACCTACAAAAGAATACTGCGCATTTCCTGGATCAACAGAATTACAAACAAAGAAGTTCTACGTAGAATGAGGTTGAAAAGGGTACGAAAATGGGAAGGAATTTCACGATAAAAGAGAAATATAGCATATTTCGACATTCGACACGCCCTCAGAAATGAAAAATATAAATTTCTACAACTTATTCTCCAAGGATAAAACGAAGGCAGAAGAACGGTAGGGGAGCAAAGCCTGTCTTGGGTATCCAACATTCATGGCTAAACCTCTCGACGACAGAAGTCATGACAGGATTGTAAAATATGGAACAATTCTCAAAATGACGATTTCCAACCTCCGGAAGGGAGAGAAACTTTAAGAAGATGGAAGAGCATAGCTAGAGTGTGAAAACACAGAGTGGCCAGAGCTACGAAGGTATTCCCAACAACTAGGTAAATTTCCCAGCTTCTAACGTCAAACAAAACCCAGGACTAGAAGCTGCAACATTTCATGTACCTAACCAAACAAAATTTGTCTTAATCTGCAATTTGAATCCGTCGACCCTCCAGTCTACAGCGCAAATCAATCGAATTGACTCCTGACTCTCAAGACTAGATATAAAGGAAAACCTAATTGAGGACGACCACGTGCTAGAATTTCCTATAAAATTAGAACTACCCTAGATCACCTATCTTCAAATATCTAACCTCGACCTTCGTCCAACGCCCCGCTATCCTCTGTCCACTTCAGCCGGAGACGTTAGAAGCTACCAGCTGTAAATCAATTAAATTTGTAAATTTATTTACCATTTAATTAATAATAATGAAAATTAAAAGAAAAAAAGCAAATAAGTTATTATTTGATTTCGCTCTCTTTTTCGGCGGCATCCGCAACATCGTTACTTGGCTCTTCCGCAGCGGTTTCGCTCGATTGCTTGGTTTCACTTTCCTCACTCGGTTCGTCAGCGCTGTCTTTACTTTCAGCACTAAATTCAGTATCCAGTACGATTGTGGGTTGTTGTTGTTGTGGTGCTGGTGGTACCGCTGCGGTATCACTTGACTTGGGAACAACTGTAAAAGAAAATAGTTCTCACACGATGCTTCGGTTAGTTCAGCATTGCCTTCCACGCACCTGACTCTTCGCTTGACTCCGATGATGATTCCGAACTGTCAGAGGTGTCTCCCGCTCCCACAGTGGCGATTCGATGGTTTATCGGCGATGGACTTCCAATCGGCAACTTGGGTGCCACTGGTCTTGACTTTCGAGACGGGTTGAGGGCGTTGCAGAATACGCAACGGAATGTCGCGTAATCGAATTCCTCTTGACGCGCCATCCCTGAATGAGAAGACGAGAAGGAGAAAATTGCACGTTATCGGGCGTCTGCTGGCGTCACCATCGCCTACTCACCGTTGTGTGAAAAACATTCTTTGCATATTAAGGCGTAACGATTTTGCGGTCCGTCGCCAATTAAGTAGTCTACCACCTTCTCGAAAATGCCCTGCGTATTTTGATTTATTATTGGATAGGGCCGGGGCGTTTGCAGCGACACCATGTTGTTGTATGCAGCGGGAACGTTGCGCTGACGTAACACACTGCCGGAGTCCGTAGTGATCGGCGATCGCGGGCTTATCGACGACTGGAGGTTGTTCACGTTGGCTATGGAACGATTAAGTTGCATTTGGTTCATTGATTGTTGCATCGCAGGCACTTGACTAACTAGGCTCGTGTTCAGATTTTGTATTCTACTCTCCTGCGGCATCTTTCTGGCTTGTGGTGTTGCTGAGGGGCCTGAAAATGGTCGAAAAATAGTAAGATAAGGGATACTGGTAAATAATAAGAACAACTGAAGAAGTGGTGAGGAATAAGAGGAAACTAGTTCGCGAGATACGGGTGCCCTTGGGAGGTGGAAACCAGCTGACTATATAAGGAAGCATTTGCCGTAGCAATTGCTACTGTTGCAATGAATGAAGCTGAAATATGTTAAAGCTGCTAAAGAGCAAGAAAATAGTTAATCGATATGTCGAACAGTGGAAAGTATAACCCATAATAACCCAAACAAAGAATATAAAGCGGAACGGCGGAAGTAGATGTGAGACAGCAGGCACTTCATTATCGTATAGGGGCTTAATTGTATGTGCATGAGTGTATCTGGGCAGTCGGATATATGGCTCCGTCTGGTATGATGATGAATGGATAGGCAATGGGTAGAGGTTTGCAACTCGCTTGTATGACAGTAAAGAGAATTCCGCCTAGGAAGCATACAATTCAGCTCGTCCATCAACGTTAGAATTTAATGAGTTAAACGCAGTCGATATCTTGAAACATGCATCCAGCAGGAGACGGACATTTTCCTGCAAACGAATATGAACAACTGAGTGTACTGTCATCAGCCAAGGAATGTGTTGAATACGATGCGGGAGGCAGAAGATCATTTCTGAATATTAAAAAGCAGTTGGAGTAGGCCATTTAATAATATGGGCGGCGCTAATGCCAGTAGAGTTTTAGGGCATAGCTTCTACATCAGGCACTCGTGTCGTTTTTCACAAAGGGACGAGACGTACAGTTTTATGCCATCTTCGAACGGCACTTTCTATTTACTCTTTAAGCATTGTCAGGGACTCGCAAGTGGTCGAGCCGTGAATTATGAGAAACGCTTAATTCAGGGATCGGTCTTAGTCCGATTTGAATTGATTGAGTTGCGAAACCGAGAAAAGCGCCAACTATAATGGACGCACATAAACATAGCGAATACAAAGAAATCATACACTTGGAACAAAATCAGCCTCCGTACCTTTAACTCTTGATTGCTTGTTAGACCGGAATGAATCAGTCTGCACGCATACACATGTCAGTTCGTATTGGAATTTTACTTAAGCACACGACGGCGGAAATGGCGTGCCTGCCATTTGTGCCAAAGTTGATACGCTTTTATCTGGCTTTCAAATCTGGTCCAGTCACCATTTGCAGTTGGGATCTTACGGCACTTACGGCACATCACTAGAGTGGTCAATCAGTGGTAGTAGTCTGACTATGGGCATCAGAACGGACCAACATGGTCTAAGTGCGCTGGTGAATGCACTAGCAGTCCCTCTACCTAACCTAACCTACTTAAACTAAAGCACTTCTGGTCACACTGACGATTTTTCTGCCTGCATTCTATTGAGGTTTGACTAAGCTTCTGGATTTCCGCATCCATTAGAGTTGTCCATTAACGTAGTTCTTTGTTAGTCTGACGTTTACGCAGACACCCTATTTTGTATCCAGCTTGACTTCAATCCGATTTCATGGCTCAACTGGAGCATTTAAAGAACCTTTTTGCTGTATTTAGCTTCCTCTCTGAGGCGCATCTGTTTTAAAAAGTATATGAAATAGGAGGCGTTTGACAATGGCATATTTCAAATAAGTCCTAGTAGATCCAGTCATCCTGCCGAACAGCCATTCTCCTCAGAGGCGTGACAATTGACAAGCTCGAAAAGCAACTACCTCTTGATTCTGAATGGAATTTCAATCGCTGATCGACAATCGCCACATCCTCCGTTGAGACAAGAACTTGAACCTGACCTACTTGCATGAATATTCCTTTCAGCATATCCTGTTTGTGGTCTGCAATCGCTTGCTTTATCTTAGAATGCAGGAAGCTTAAAAAAACAGACGCCAGGCATTTTCTTAACTAAGAATGATGCGATAGAATTAAAGCCGATAAGAATGAATTCGTGGTTCACAGGCGAAAAAAAGCAACACATTACAACTTCCTTCACGCCTTGCCAGTGTAAATGATAAGAGGCGTTCTTGAAAATGTTAAACAACTCGGTGTCACGACAACGGAGCACAAAAGTGCGATAAATACGCGACTTATTTCGGTGGGAAAAAAGTCAGCTTCAACAGCAAACCAAGCAATGATTGAAATGGAAGTCAATGATGAATGAGGCGGCAAGCCGTGAGAAGCGAACTGAGGACATGCTGTGGGATGCACAAAAAAATCAAAAACAAATTGCATTTCGTAACAAATATTTTATTTGTTCTCAACCACTCTAGCCACTAGGCTGAACACATGCAAAGCTTAATCGGCATGCGTCTGATGCGGCATCAGTGCTTCGGTTCCTCAGCAAATGGCTGGTGTCCGGAGACGGCACAAAACGGGGGTAGGTGTACACAAGGGCACTCATGGCACTGAATAAAAAATACTCAACTCTTCAACGACTAACAAAAACAAAAGGAAATAGCTAACACTACAAATACTCGTAAAAAACCAAGCAAACACGAATGCTACACATTTTCAAAGATATCATCATTACCAGTGACTGCAAGGGGCTTCAGTGCGTAGGATTTGTCTCCATACTTGCTGAGAAGTTTCGATGCGACCTGAAATGAGAGGATCCCTTCAGTTCAGAGGCAAGACATTCGTACGCGTTCACTTACATTGTAGGTCTCCTTCTCCATGACTTCTTCGAGAATTTTCTTCTTTTCAGCCCGCAGCGTTACCAATTTCGTGGAGTTTTTGTTGATTTTTCGCTGGAAATACCACGACAACAACCTCCTCAGTAAGAATATCCTGCAGAACAAGAGAAGACGGCATTTGTGAGAATTCTTTGGTTGGCCAAAGGGGAGTTTACTTACAACAGTGGAAAGATGAGCATTGGAATGGAGTACATTATCCGCTCGGGCCATGTTGGTGGAAAGAAGACGAAATAAAATATTAAAAATCCGATGGCGTACAGGCCAATGGAGATGACTAGAAAATTGCCAATCAGTCTCTTCTGTTTCTGTTGCGTGTTCAAGGAGAATTTCTCAATTCTTGTGATGTCGGTCTCTATCTTCTCTAGAATGTCTGCCGAGCTCTTCTCTTTCTGTAAAAATAAAAGGTTTTAGAATAAGATAAGTTTGTGTCCTTCTGTTTGATAGATTTTTGACACAGTTGACATCATGAGTAGATGAGAAGAATACGGCAGAAATAGAGCGATAAGGGAAAAACTCCCTTCAACTAATGGCACTTCACGCTCTTGATCCAATCCCATACTCCTATATGCCCTCCCCGAGGAAATAAAGACTTTTAAAATAAAGCATGTGATCCATTCGGAGTCGGTGGTAGATGATCAAGTGAATGATCTCTCAGAAGATGTAGGATAGAATGGTGCACACTATGAGCATCATCATAAACTTTAATCACGCAGTGATGCAATTTTTAGACTCTAGACCCGACCGAGCGAAGGCTATGTGACCCACTACTCAATAAGTAAGTGTGCGCCACGTTGCGGAAATAATTTCAGACGGTAGATGATGAAGAGCTTGCTGTTGGCAAGAAATAAGCATGAAGCCACATCTCTAGATGACAACAAGTTGATTCGAACAATGTCAAAGAATCTGGAAGGAAGAGTGACGGTCCGTCGATAACGTATAAATATAACAAGATGTAATCCCGACTTGAATTCGTTTGTGGACCGACATCAGTTCAATATTTCACATCGTCTAGAGATTTTGTTGCAGCAGACTAGGCAGGCTTATAGGGTAGCTTCAGTGTCGAAGAGAAGGACGGCGGTACGCTTGTGGTTGCACGGCTAAGCTCGTCGGACGGGCGGTTTTTATCCTCTCTCTCGTACACCAAATATTTGCCTGTAATAGCTAGCTAAAGAAAGATGAAGTACAGAAAAGGTATGCGAGTAATCGAGATGAAAGTCTGATGCCGCAAGACCAGTGTAGAGGGGAAGGACGGCGGCACGCTTGTGGTTGCAGGGCCCCGTCTATCTTGGATGATAGAGATAGAGATGAAAGCATAATGCCCTAATGCGGACCACGTACGAACAACTAATGCGAGGAGAGAAGAGACTGGAAAGATGAAAGAAAAAATGTCATGAAAAGCCTCTACCACCAAAGAGACTGGAAAGGGGCTCATGGAGCTAAGGTATATGGTTGGACCAACGCTAATCTTAAACCATCCTAAAACTACCGAGCTCAGCCCCAAACCGAGTCAACGCGTCGTTTGGCGATCATGCATATTTATAACCTCAATCGCTGTCGATTGCTTCACACCGTCCGCTAGCCCACCCATCATGTCAATCGACATTACCATTGCTTCCTCCCTTGGTGAAGTTTGCGGAAGATACCCCTTCACGCTCACCCTGTCAAATAACGGGTCGTTATTCTTAAATCAGTTAGTTCTCTCTCGCTGTACAGAACTGGAACAGAATTCCTTCAAAAACTCTGTACCAAGACCACCAATTTCTAAACACTTGACTTCTTCAGTATGAATCTTGAGAAAACACACATGTCAACACTATGTCACATTTTTCACAAGTCCGTTCTGATGTTAGCAAATGCAGATGATTGGAATGACTGGTAATGAGGTGTGGCAAATGATTGGCAATGGCTCTAGCGATGAGCGAGGAAAATGAAGTATCCTCAAGAAAAGACACATAACAACGATATATTGGACAGTAGTCTGCGACCTTAGCTCCGCAGTAATAAATGCTAGGAACATTAGTGCCAACATAAATTCCAGAATACCGCTGTGTCTCAAGAGGCATTCGAGTAACAAAGCTCTCGCTCGAAGAAGTGAGTTAGCAAGTTTATTATCTCAGTACTGTTGTACGACGCAAACCTAAAAGCAAATGACGCAGTCACTGTTCTCTGTGAGTTGTGCATGCTATCTTTGGTCATGTTGCGTTGAGGGCATTTGGAGGAGAACACATATTCAAACATGAACTTTACAGCGACATGAGTCTAGCCAGAATTCTACGACTTCTACTTCCACACATGGACTAATCATCTCCACTCGTAAAGGCTTCGACGTCAAGTCTCTGGGACAACGCAGCAACGGAGGCCGACTATATGGTAGTTTACACAAGTGGGGAAGGACCGTAACCCACATGGTGTGCACAATTGGATGTAGTTGAAGAGCCGGCTTTTTGATTGAGCCGAGTTCCGCCACAGCAGGAAGCAGCAGAAGGAAGAAGTAATTGGCAACAATTGGATGAACTGTGGTTGACAGTATATTCTTAAGAACAGGTTGACAAGCTCAGAGCGCAGCTCGTCGCTGCCGGACACATTCACCATAAGAGAATCATGGTGAAGATGTTAATCCCGAATAATTGCCTACCGATTATCAGTTCAGTCTTATGTCTTGTCCAAACAACTACATCTCTAGGTCAGTATTCGGTCGGTCTATAAATTTTTTGCCTCAAAGTGCCTCCGCTTAACCAATGTTTAAATATTGCTTGAAAAACTCTGTAACAATGAAAATAGGTATGACATAACTAACAGAAGAATTTCAACATCAAAAAATCAACAAATGCCAGCCATTAACCAATTCAAATATGAATTACATTGTACACGTCACATTCCATAAATGCCGATTCATTTTCGAATCTAATCTAACTGCCTTTGGCCGAAAAATTTGTTCAGAGTATCGCGGGATGATCTAATCTATTGACGATGAAGTTCAAGTGAACTTCCAGCGAGTTTCTTTTGTTGACACCGAAAACAACTAAAACGTGAAGGCTAAAGTACGTCTCAACGACGCATCTGCTTCAAAAATTTAACAACGAAATCCGATTATTAGACAATCAAATGAAGTACATGCATATTTATGATCACAATCGCTGTCGATATTCAAATGAAACAATACGCATTGTGACTAGGATTCGAATTGGAGCCAATTATGCGCTTAATTGGTAAATCGATGACTTTCCCACATGAGATCATGGACATTCTTATCTAACTACGTCGTAAATACGTTATTTTTGCTAAATCCAATTTATTCACAGAGACCAAGTCAGTTTATCAAAAAAGAAAAATGAGTCCAGCCCCCCGACGAAGCTTCACGTCTAGGTTGTTGCATGCATCGTCACGTACCGGTGAGATTGAGATCTTTTAAATGCGTCTATTTCAATTAGAAAGAAGAACGGTGGAATTCGGTTTCACCTGAGTGCGATGCAGTGCTCAGACACCGACTGCCTTTGTTGATGGCCAACCGCTTTCAAAATGACGTGTACGTGTGATGAGCAATAGGCATCGAAGCAACGAGATCGCGCACACCCAAATCATGTTCAAAATGCACAACTGTAACGAATTCGCTCTTCAAGTGGACGCAAGAATTGCATTAAAAGGCACACTTGTTCGATTCAGATGGACTCTGAAACCCAGTTCGATACAGTGAACTTTTATTTGCCCGAGAACCAGATAAAAACACAAAAAATTAGACGATATCTCACGTTTTATTGTTTCGCCAATTCAGTGAGGCACATGCATATGTATATGCCGCACATTTACGTATCAGAAAAGCCCACCGATTCGGGCCATTCTAAAATTTGCATTCAGATGAATTTTGAATTAGGGTCAATGCAGCCGACATGCCCTTTGCGAATCCATAATATTTACACACTGCCCTGCCGCCGCTGTCGCCGGCTCACAATGCGCAAGGTTAGACACGGTGGACGCTGTGTTTGATTCTATTTATAGAATCGCTTAAAAATAGCCACACAACTGCAGAGCGGGGCGTTAAACAATGGAACCAGGCCTGTGGTCCAGTGGCAAATGATTACGCGATTCGGCACAATATGACGCACATTCTAATGATTAACGACCGCCGACGAAGCCGACACTTTGCTCGTGGCTGGTTGTTGCATAAATCCGCCATAAGTTCACGATCTCCCGACCCCCCGACACGAACCCGAAGAACCGAAAAACAAAATTCCGAAGTACGTAGGCGATAAAATATAACACATTGCCTCCAAGCAAAAAACAGCAACAACGAAATAAAAACTGTTCCATATGAACTTACTCTAAACTTTGCCAGCACAGCTCCCATTGTGACCGGATTGCAATTCCTTTTTCCTCCTCGATGACTTTTGGGGAAACTCGCAAAAACGTTTGACTAAATCCTTGGTTGACTTTTGTATCATCTATTCAAAAACACTGCTCACAGATTAACGGTGATCAATTCAATTGGATGCCGTGAGAAATTTGCAAAAATCAAAAACGCTAACAAGAGATGAGGCGATGTGATAAACGGTTAAATACATATGTTGCTCGGAATAACTATTTTTTTTGTATGGTTTGTTGTTTTGGCACACCGCAGAGATTCACAAATGTAATTGGGTGTGTTCGTTAGTTCGATGATGGTTGTCGAGTTGTCAGTTTTGTGGTGTGTTGCTGCAGGCTGTGGTGAATTCAACTCGTTCGTGTGCTCTGTTTGTTTTCTTCATTGGCAGTTGGTTGAGTGTGCATTTCAAAGTTGAAAAAATCAGTTGTTAACTTGAAACCATAAGGGTAAGGGGTTCGTTGGAGTAAAATAAAAATTATTTATTTTTCAATGTTTTATTCCCTTTTTTATGCATTTATTGATTTGTGTAAAGTAAAGACGCGTAAAGGGCGTCGGTGAATAATTGGATTTGAAGCGGAGTGGAATTGGTGCGCCGAGTGACCTGCTTTCGATTTGTATATCGTTAATATTCATATTTGAGGGTTGCGTCGGGTGAACTTGTGCCTTGGCAACGAGTGTGTTGATGGAACAAATCAAATTAAAGTGTTCAGTGTCGTCCCACAGCAGTTGCAGTTTTGTGTTGTGTGCCAAGTTTTGCCCCTTTAATGTGATAAAGTTTTTAGAATAACGCTTAGGAATGCCCTGTTTTTTCTTCTCATTCCGGAAACATTTAACAGTGTCATTAGGTCGAAATGGTGTCAGAAATTGATTTAAATTTGAAATAAAATGTCACGCAGTTGACGCGCCGGAAATGGATTCGGAACATATCCTATAGATGCGAATTCCTCGAAATTAATGAAGACAAGGACTTGTAAAGCACTTAATTGGTATGAGTAATGAAACACATGTGTCGATTCAAAGAGGTGTGCGCCGGTGTTTGAATTCGAAACCTTAAGGATTTGAAAAATTAAGGATAAAATCACATACATTGTGACTAAATTGGCTGATGCATTTTTGATGGCTGTAGATGTTATTGAGGGTGAAGCCGGTGTCTTTATGGTCGCCTGACTGTCCATAAGTAGAGTGACAGATACCATTTATAGGACATAGTTTAAGTTTCCGTCCAGCCTATTAAATTGTTTTGACGTCTGCTTGGAATACGCTTTATTGGTTTGATAGGGACAGGGAGATTTTGAGCCAACCTCAAACAAAATGCCTGTTCCGTCGTCCGTCTTAGATCCATCTTAAAATTCCTTGCCAAAGTTTTCTCTTCTTCTTCAAGTAACGCTCTAATCCGAAATGGTAACAGAATCAAACAAACACGTTTTTCAGCCGGCGCGATATTTTATCAGTTTCCGGAGTTGCTTTCCCATTGTGAGTATCACTATCACTATCATTGTGTGCGACAAGTTGTTCGCGGATTTTAACTGGGTCGCACAGTGGTTCCCAAATGGAAAAAAGCTCTGCACCAAAATTCTTCGTAATTGATATACAGTAGACTCTCCCTAAATCGAATTGTCACGGGATACCATAATTTCTTCGAGTTAGAGAGAGTTTGACTTTGAGAGAGGTTTTTGTATGGAAAATCAAGGAAAATGTTTGTAAAATTTGGCTAAAAAGTTGGAGTTAAAGAGAGTTTCGAATAAGGGAGAGTTCGACTTATGGAGAGTCAACTGTAATTACTAATACTAAAAAGTAAAGAGTAATTGGATCGTAAATATACTGGAAAATCTCTCTTTTTTTACAAGTACTCACCTCCAAATTGTCTTAAGATTTTGTCTATGCATAGTCTACTACATAGGAAGAATCAATACATTTTAGCGAATCCCATTTGAAACGACGAAAAGGACATTGAGAAATTGAAAAATCCTTGATTCAAATATGTTCTAAGCCGTAAGGCGTATGTAAGTAGACTATGTCTCAAATTAAAGCCACAAAAGAATGCTTTCAATTGAGATACATGTCGTTACAATCCATTAATTAATGTATCTCTATAGCTCCAAGTCCCTTCCAGACAGTTGTTGGAATACCCCTGCCGATAAACACTGCGGAAAAAGAGTAAAAAAATTGTTAGCAAGTCACTCACGTCATACTTTAAATACACCAGACTTTCTTACAGGCTTCAAAAGAAAAAAAATATATATACTTTTTTTCTTAAATAGATGTACATCTTTTTGCAAAATTAATTATAATTTTTGAAACTTCTTAACGGTCTGTATGTCAACTGAAGGAAATCAATTCTAGCTTAAGGATGAATAATAATGACCGTAAAGAGTCTTGAGTCAACTTGTGCACTGAAATGACACAAATGCCAACACTTTTCTCAGCTTCGTAATGTTAAGTCACTAAAAATTACTATACATCAACATTTTTGTCAAGCAAATTACAAAATAGTCCGATAGCATTTCTCATCGGTGCTTTTGACTACTTTGACCTACTACTACAGACAGTTTTACCATAACCTTACTTACGTTGATACTAAACATACTCCTCAACCTGCCATAGATAGAACAAATTGGCAGACAGACAGCAGTTAGTACGGCGATCAGATTAAGATCGCTGAGCAGCTGGATAAAACTGCAGTCTGTACATTCAACGATCCTCTATACCCATTGTGCTCGATCGCATCGGGCGGAAATAAAACTTCTTCTTTACTCCGATTCGAGATTTGAAGCGTTAATTTCATGATGATAAATGATATTTTTGAGTAAAATATATATGATCGTAAATTAAATTACCTTGGTTGACGCTCCGTTACGGGTTTGGCTCGAACACGATGGCAAATGAGCAAGGGAATTCAAAATGGCACCGCTTCGAGTCTCAACCTAGGTTTGACTGATTCCTTTTTCTTACAAATGACAAATAGGAGGCGCTGAAGGCGCTTAAGGATAACAAAACTAATTTATCACACTCATAGATACAGACCTACCTATGCCTAAACTCCTTTTCGAGAAGGATTTCTCAACCAGAATACCGCCCACATCTTATTGGGAGTCTGAACACCAGACACTGGAAGGTCCACTGCGAATCTTCACATATGGATCGAAGATGGATGCAGGTGTGGATGCTGGCATATATTCCAAAGATCTAAATATCCAGCTATCTTTCCGACTACCTAATCACTGTAGCGTCTTTCAGGCTGAAACTACAGCGATTAAGGAAGCCCTGTCCTGGCTAAAAAACAATGTAATATCGCGCACAGATATCGTCGTCTGATCCGATAGCCAGGCTTCTTCCAAGGCTTCCCTTAATTGCCGCCTATCTTTTAACGAGATCGCCAACTATTTTAACATCCAACTTATGTGGATGCCGGGACACTGTGACATTCCAGAGAATTGCGAAGCGGACGAAATCGCTGGAGACTCGGCGGAGACCCACCCTCGACGCCTATCGCCACTGTAAAATATCTGCTAAAGCTTGAAACGCTTGCTCAAACAAACCGCGGATGGATGTCTGGCACATGATGCCCCATTACCAAACAACTATGGCCTGTGATCGATCCCAAGCGATCGCTTAGATCAGATTAAGCAGGCCAAACCTCAGGACTCTTATTGACGTTTTAAATTTAATTACTATGTAGCTGCAGTGCTCTCTCATCCCGTATATTCAGACTTCCGGGGGCCCTTTTCTTTGTTAATCTGGCTGAACTGAGCAGCATCAAAATCGGCACTCTTCTCCGATTCAATCAAAAGCACGAATTGGTTTGTGGCATCGGTATCCTAAATTCCGCCTGATAACACAATGGACCTATATTTGGCCTAAGTGTGTCTGCTGCTCGTATGCGCCACCTCAACCTAACTTAACCTACTTACATTGAGAGTCCCTCAAATATTGTGCAAATACCCATCTCATCATCTAATGCTCAAACTTTCTTCTCTTACTATCGATATCTATTTGCTTCATCTCCTTGAGAGAATACTCTTTTCGATTTTACAATGATTACATTTTCATGTAATATCTTTAATGATCATTGCTGAAAGATGACATTTCAATCACCTCAGAATACCTCTGAAGGTTAACTTCTAAAGGCAGGGAGGTTCTCGCTTGTGTGCCGGCTTCAATTTTGCATAAGCAGTGACTAGTTGGTTCTTCCATTTGTTTTGTTGGAAATCGTGATGTTGTCAAATGATGTCATGCTGTACCTGCTGACATGGATTCTGCGAATCAAAGTGCGTTGTTACTCAAACTTACAGAGATGTCTACATATTTCTTACTTCAAGTCATCTCATGCTTATCAAAAATAACAGGGAATTCGTTTTCTATAATTAAGACAAGTGTTTGACATTCCCTCGACTCATCATCGTATCACTCAAACCAGATTTGGACCAACGTTTAACCTCGAAGATTCAGCCTCAGCATTCTGTTCACAGCCCACTTGATACATTTTTTTTTTTGCATAAACAAGGATGAATAGGAGTTTATACATCATTTCATCTGCTCTTCCTGTCTATCCCAAACCTACACTTAGGACCCTGAATAACGTTACCATGATAATAATAATAATAATATGGGTGGCGCGACAGTCCGAGGTGGACCTGGGCCTGGCTTCTCAGCAACCACTCGTGTTGTGCGTGCTATTGTTCTTTCACGAGTGGAAGGGACCTACAGTTTAATGCCGACTCCGAACGGCGAATTTGAGAAGCTTTTTCTAGACAGGAATACTCTTTGAGCATTGTCAGTGGCTCGAAAGAGGTGGAGCCGTGAATAATGATAGGTGGTAAATTCGGGTATCGAACCTGGCACCATCTGCGTAGGAGTCGACGCACTACGTTACCATGAGATGAAGTTAAATCAGTTCGTGATGAACACCAACTGGTTCCAAAAGTGAGAGTTGTCTATCCACAATATGGAAACCAATGGGCTTGGTGTCTGCAGTCCGCCACTAGCCCAACCTGGTCCTAAGTTCAATCCCCGATTTTAGTAGCTTTCTTAATTAAAGGCTGTTCCCCTTGTCACTGACAATGCCTATTTCAGTTAGGAAAAAGCTTCTCAAACATTGCGGATTGTAATCGGCATAAAACGGTAGGTCTCATGCACCCGTAAGAGAACAAAACACAGACACAACAGGAGTGTGAGCTGCAGAAGCTAGAGCCATGACCTCCTTGGATTGTCTCCCAGACCTGATAAAATTGAATTCTTAGAGCATCCTTGAAGGGTGGGTGCTCCTGAAATTCAAAAAAATACCTCTTCTTCATAATTTTAAAAATACATTACACAACACTCTAATGCCATATTTTTTGATTCGATTCAAATTACGAAAATTTTGCAAGTAAAAATAGGTCCAAATCCAAAAACCGCCTTGAGACCGCCCTGAGTTGTTGAGGGACAAAAGACATACACCCTTGTGAAGTTTGGAAAGAGCAAAGTATTCCTGATGATATTGTCTATCATTTTTCTATTATTAAACTTTCTATTATTAATATTTGTGTTTTCTTTTTTTATTTTCGTCCTAAAGGTAGTTTTTTCGACTTTAAACAAACTTAGCTTGCAAACAAAATCCACTACACCTATGAAATAAATTGCAACGGAGAGTGCAGGTAGAGGCTGTGAGGGTTACAGCAAGTTTTCATCGTCATTCTAAGAATGCTACTTGCCTCTATCACAGCTGTGTTCGTCGATTGAAAGGTTGTAAGTCTAAACAGAAATGAAGTATTACTGAGATGGTCGACTTCTCAGCTGATTGCATTCTAGTCCATCGACGAATTTGAGTGCCTTTTTGACAGATATTCATGAATTTTTGACGGTTATCCACGAAATAACGTAAGTGCCGTTCTCTGATTGATCAATTTGGTTTGAGAAAACGATATAAAAAAGAGTTGTCAACAATTTTAAGAGGTTAGAAGTCGCGCGTCTATGTAATATTTCATTTCTGATCTAAATAATCTAAGTGCCAATTTTATTATTCAGAGATGTACGACAAAAAAAAACACTTTTCAGTGAAAGTGCGTTTGAATTTTAATCCCACCACAGCTTTATTTGTGGAGGGGTAGGATTCTTGGATATTGGATTCTTTTCGATATTATTAGGCTTAGCACTTATGTAGATTTTATTTTCCTAAAAATCCTTTGGACTCACAATACTTCAATTTTATCTACAGAAACGTATGAATTTAATACACTGTGACAATGACATGTTTTCAAAGACCACGATTCAGAGTAATACCCATATGGCGAAAGCGCGTTCGCACCATCGGTCTAGGGTCTAAGCGTACGTGTTTTTTCGAGAACGCAATTGTTTGACAAGTCAAATGTTCAAAAAATCCCTACTTTTTGTATGTATCAATTCCTTACACAAATGGTTGTCTCAGCCTGCCAAACATGAAAACTCACTAACAAATAAAAGAAAAAAACCCGAGTGAGTAGAGTAACACTACCTAGAATTTTGTGATCGGGCTCAAGATATTACGGTCTGTGGGATACTAAAGCGCGATCGCTGTATTTTGACCTGTCCAATGGAGTCACCTGTACGTGGTGGCCTTGGCGTTGTATGTATAGCGTCGACCAGAGATAACCGCCATATTGTGGTAAATTGAAGAGCTTTGTAAAAATATAAGTGAAATCCAAGGGATTACCACTACATCTTCGTTGTGGGCTAGGAGTAAAAATGGCCGAAGTTGGATATCTATATCATCCATTATCTCTGGCGTCGACCCCTACGCAACTAACCTCGCTGCTTGGTACGACCAAAAATAATTTTTCATGATCGTACCTCTTTCGACAATGCTGACAATGCTCAAACAGTAATAACTGGTTGCTGAGAAGCTAGATCCTGGCCCTTTTTCAGGCTGTAGCGCCACTCACATTGTCATTATTACTATGGTCGCTCGTCGTCCAAATTCGACGACTATTAGGGGTAACGCTGAGGGATTAAGTAGAATTGATATGTTTACCAAGGTTCTACAACAGAGTTACATCACAAATAATCGCTGTAACACAAAAATGTGTCACTTTTTCAGTCGAAGAGGATTAGCTACTACGTTCCAGTATCGAACTCGTTCGAATCGTGCATAATACATAAGGTTCTTTCAAATTTTGAGGATCAACAAATTGCTTATTGCTTTTGCTTATTTCTTCTTTGCTGCAAGTGGGATACACATGAAACAGTTTTACCACTTATGCCTAGCTGTGTTTGTGTGTACATCTATAGACAGATTAAGTAAGAGGAGATAAGAAAAGGGTTAAAAACGTTAATTGTTTCTTTTTCTTTTAGTATATGTTCGTTTGCAAGATCGATTGCGACGTCAAATAAATTAAAGGCCTACAACAAAATGATATATGAAAAAAATGTGCGTATAACGACGTTACAACACACTGGAGGATGGTTGACACCCATGACTACACAACTTGAAAAGGCGTTGGCTTGGTGCAACAGCCTTTAGTTGGTAATTTCTTTAACTCTTTTATATGTGGTTTTACTTAACCGCCTTCAAATGCACTGTTCAATGGTGTAAGCATAATGCCAGTCGTTTGAGTAGAACGCTGTACGCTAAAATTGGCAGCACGCGTTTGTATTAAGATAATGGAGTGCATCCTACTTGAAATGTCAGAGTCCGACATATCGAACGTACTTTTGTTGATGTGGGTATTAGCGTTAAGAAGTTAAAGGTCCAACCATAATTGGCTTAAGCAAACTTAAAAGCGTATGTCAGAGAGTATGCAAAGTAACCAAGAGCATATACGACTGGATGGCCCAGTTGATTAAGTGCCTGGCCCTGCTTAATGGGGTCCCCGGTTCGAATCCCACTGAGAGCAAAGTTAATACGCTTTTATCTGGTTTCAAACCTGGTCCAGTCACCATTTGCCGAGCAAATGAACGGCACTATCAGTGGAGTGGTCAGTCTGACTGTGACTATCAATATAGACCAATATGGTCTAAGTTTGCTGGTGACTTCACTAGCAGCCCCTCCTACCTATCTACCAAGAGCATTGCCAAATTTCAAAGTGCCCACAATTGCATCCATAAACTTCCAAATTTTGATCGAAGCTGCGATATTTCATTTGTCGTGATGACATTGTGACACCAGGCTTAGCTATTTGTCTCTGTATTCCAATCTATCCAGGTACCCACAGATGGGAGATTGAGTTGTTACTTTGATTTAACACTAGATTTACCATACCAGTCAAAATGACTGGTTTTACCTTTTATTTCATAAATATTTACTATGTATATTTATTTTTTTTCGAAACTATTATATGACTTTTATAACAACAATTAAATACAAATAATTTGATAAGTTAATTTGATTTTGTGTTCATAACAAACATTTTTTTTTTTGTTTTTGGTACTTATACCGAAACCAGTCATTTTGACCTGGTACACGTTTTTGTAGTTCTATGTGCAAATGCTTTATATTCTTCACTTTTAGGAAATTCCCTTGTTTGGAAAATGGCGTGTAAAGAAAAATGTTTGCACATCCCTGGTAAAATAGTATTGTATAACAGCATATTTTTCAAATTTCATATGGGGGGCCTACAGCACATGCTAGAAGAAATATTATGGAAGAAGAGATAAGCAGTGCCTTCTTACTATTGATTGATCATCATATATTAGAACATATTAGAAATTGCACTGAAATAGAAGCCTCTCGAGTTTTAGGTAAGAAGTGGACCCTTTCGCAGGAAAAACTGAAGGCTTTTATTGGAATATTGTATGGCCGTGGTGCATACGAAGCAAAAGGTTTGAAATTATCATATTTATGGAACAAAAAGTGGGGTCCTGATTTTTTTTCCGAAAATATGAGCAGGAATGACTTTACGGAAATTTTACGTTGTATTCGCTTTGATAAAAGAAATGAGAGGAGTCAGCGCTTGCAAACGGATAAATTTGCGCTGGTATCAACTGTTTGGGATAAATTTATCGAGAATAGTCAAAACGCTTTCAAACCAGGAGCATTTATCACAGTAGATGAGCAACTGTTTCCAACGAAGGCTAGATGTCGATTTACCCAGTATATGCCAAACAAACCAGACAAATTTGGGATAAAATTCTGGCTGGCTTCTGATGTTGAAACGAAGTATGTTATAAATGGCTTTCCCTATTTAGGAAAAGACGAAAAACGAAATTCGTCAACTCCTCTCAGTGAATTTGTTGTAACAAGACTACTAGAACCTTATATCATGAAAGGAAGGTGTGTGACAACCGACAATTTTTTTACCAGCCTCCCCCTGGCTTCAAAATTATTAGCTAAAAATACTGCATTGGTTGGTACAGTACGTTGCAACAAACGGGAGCTTCCAAAAATTTGCAAAGAAAAAAAAGATGGTATGGAACGTTTTTCAACGCATCTATATGAAACAAATGAATGCACACTTACTGTTTATAAGAGTAAGCCTAACAAAAAGGTTGTTTTATTGAGTACTAAACACAAAGGCGTCAAAATTGATACCAGTTCCAAGAAACTACCTGAAACTATATCTTTTTACAATAAAACCAAATTCGGTGTTGATGTAACTGATCAAATGGCAAGAAAGTATAGTGTGAAATCAGGATCCAGAAGGTGGCCACTTCAAGTATTTTTCAATATTTTAGATTTGGCCGGCATCAATTCCTGGATTTTGTATAGAAGTATAACAGGAAAGAATATTTCTAGGAAAGACTTTTTGTTTCGATTAGCTGAAGAGCTCACATCTGAATATAAGTCATCAAGCCAAGGGAGGGCAAGTGAAATTCTCCGTCCAGCAACCCAGAATCCCCGGCCAGTACGTAAATGGTGCCAAATAGGACTTTGTAATAACAACAAGACAACTACAAATTGTGACATCTGTAAGAAATATGTGTGCGGAAAATGCGTGGAAAAAAAAGTTAGTATTTGTAAAGCATGTAAACATGATCATTCTGAATAAAACTGGAATATAATTGATGAGTTTTTATATTTTTATTTTTTTATGGGGGTACGAACTTATGCCTCAAACTGAAACGGAAGTTATGCCCCAATTTTTTTTGACATTACTTATTTGCCCTGTGACATAAATTGATTTTTGGGATATAATTTCATATTTTTTTGGGCATATTTCATAAATAACCGAGATATTAAATCCCTAAATTTTTAATTTCAATGTTATCAATGCGGGGGGCCTTGCCCCTCACACCCCCCGCTTATTGGAAAAACAACCCTTGCTTCGCCTTAGAACCAATTTTTATATATCTCATCAATTCTCTCAAACGATAAAGCATTATAATATAAATGAATAGAACTTGTCATATACAGTCAAATTGACTGGTTTTGGTATAAATAGGTATGTAAATTTGTTGGTATATCTAGTGTTAAGTACCGCTTTGGACTTAATTGTGGGTGCCAACGTCGCGGTCGCTCCCATTTGGGAGCCGCCTTAAATGTCAAGATCCTCGCAATTCTTATGCACACGTTAAGATTATAAGATGCATTACATGGTCTGGAAATGTCAATGGAAGTAAGACTACGCTAATGCTAGTGAAGCACTAACGCACATTACTTTCAACATAACTTAACATTTGCCTTTGTTTGCTCTTCGCTGCACGTGGACTCGTTGAATGTGTCACCCAGTTACAAATTTGCAATCTGGCTTCTGACAAACTTCCAAAACTTGCTGGTTTCACCGAATTCTTTGTTTGCAAAAATTTAGAAAAACCCTTTAAAATGTTTGTTTTTCTCCTCCTTCAACATTCTATTGCAATGACTACGCTCGCCCGCTCCCGTTCTTAGAAACATTCTAAATCAGCTCGTAAGTGCTGTGCAGAAGCATAGTCGTGCACAGCACATACGACATTCGCAGCAGAATGACGTCAACGCCCACGACCACGAGCTAGCACGGCACTCCGTCATACCTTGGCCGCATTTGGCAAGTTTCTAATGCCACTACAATGCTGCCTTTCAAAGCAATCATGAAATTCTCCCAGAGACCGTGTCTCCACTGCTTATGAATACTTTGCATTGTTTTCCCACCACATCCACCACCCATTCCCTTTCGCAACATTTCACCACAAATTAATCAAATCCGGCATCGGCATCGATAAGGCGTGCTGAGCGTGTTCGGCGTGCCGAACTTATTTATCGAATCGATTACACGCGCAAAAGAGAAAACCAAGTCCGCGGCTGCCTGGGCCGCTGGGTGCAAAGAAACCCGCATTTGTTGCGTCTCAGTTATTCTCAGCCTTGACCCCGCGCACTCAGACAGCCGATCAGAACGACCTTCACAGTCTCGATCGAAATTCGTTCACATTCTGTAAGACCTACCGAAACATCAAAACAGGATTCTCACCTCCCCGTTAAACCGCGCGACAAATTGCGAATTCCTTTGCATCCATGCCCCATTAAGTCTGAGCAATAAAACGGCAGTCACACAAAAACCGATACCCACAGATGCATGGGCTAGTCTTGATTTACTGATCTCGCTGAAATGCGATTCACGATACGAGACTCAAAATTCGAAACAAAAATCCTCATCGCCGCGAGATGGATTTTCATTTTTCGCACGGATTTGTGGAGGTTCCCATAGCCAAGCGGCGACGCGGCGGATTTCCCCGCTAAAGAAACACGAATTTTCTCATCCCCAGCTTCTTGCGTCACACATTTAAATTTTTGTTTTTTTTTTCCTGCATGATTTCAAAGCCCGTGCCGTATTCCCCCGGCCACAGCCACGACGAAGACAAGAGCAGAAAACCCAACAAAAATTATGAATGATAACGTCGTTCGGCGCTGGCCGCGTCGTTGTCGTCTGTTTCTTCGTTTTCGTCTTCGTCTTCATCGTTGTCGTCCCACACCATGCACCAGGCATACGAAAAAAAAAGACGCAACCGCTCGCCACCGCCAGCTAGAGCCACAGCCACAGAGAGTAGCTTATTGTTACTGTACCAGGCCGTGCCAATGTAACTATTGTTCACAAATTAGGTAACAAG
This sequence comes from Eristalis intricaria, assembly GCA_964034865.1. Taxonomy (NCBI): domain Eukaryota; kingdom Metazoa; phylum Arthropoda; class Insecta; order Diptera; family Syrphidae; genus Eristalis; species Eristalis intricaria. Next base: position 57,623,555 of record OZ035877.1, on the reverse strand, counting down.
AAATTGATAAACGAAAACGGAAAACATAAAATAATGGACAATTACACTTTGCGCAATCTAGCATTTCAATTGTAATGTGAAACTTTCCACAACAGTGACAAGGGAAGCGAAATGTCTCCAAATCCAGAACCGGTGTAAGTAAGGTCGCTTTGTTCGCTCCTCCTGTCAGCTGTCACATTGACACACCAAGTGTGTGTGCGAGTGTGTGCTAGAGTTAATTGAATTTCCGAAACTGTTTTCGCCTAATTTTCCTCGTCAATGATTTACATAATAATTGTGTCAAAAACATTTCATAAGCCACCACCAAAAAGAAGAAAGAAAAAAAAAAAAAAACTAACGCAGAAGAGGAGCCAAGTCGAGTCGGGCCGTCAGAAAGAGAATCTCCTCCGGTGTTCGAGAGATGATGGCGATGATTCACCAGCTGCCACCGTCAAGTGTCTCTCTCTGTCACCTCAGCTATTGTGAGTGGCTGTGTGCGAGATGAACGAGAAATTGAGAAAAGATTGTACGAGTGTTCGAAACCTGTCGTACTCACACAGCATTTCCGAGAGTGCGACCACTTGCTGATTGCTGGTTGCCTGCGTCCCGGCCCCTCTAATCAAATGCCTCACCGCTACGGCCATTGGACTCGCTGACAAGCGATCGTTTGCCGTAAACAAACACTTTGTGGGCCGTTTTGTGTGCATAGAGACTCAAGCTTGGTGTTGGTAGTGTGTGTTCACAGGTGCATGTGTAGGTGCATACGCGAAAATCATACATAAACACACGCACACATGCACACATACTTGAGAGAACTGAAAACCTGTTTCAATCGGGGAATTGTTGGTGTTTTAATTGATCTGTCAAACTCTGGTTTGTAAAGAGATGTGCAAAACTGGGAGTGTTTCGTACTGAAAGTGGAGTAAAAAGGTAGTGAAAGTGTACTCTTCGATAGATGCCTGGTCTGTGGACGGAGAACATGTTAATTGAATTATTTATGCCACCATGCATTAACAATCATGTGTAAGACAAGATTAAGATTGATTGAACCGTTTCCGGGGCAAAGGGCCTTATTTCATTATTCTTTTAAATAAACTTCAATTTAAGCTGCATTTAGAGCGATTAACAGCCGTTAAACTCCAATGCCCATAATTGCTTCTGAAGGCTTAAATTTCAACACCAGTCATTTGTGCTCATAGAGTGCGATTTTTTTCGGCCCCTCAAGTATGTAATAGTAAACGAAACTGAGCGAATTGGTTATTGTGGTCAGAGGGAAGTTTTTCAGTGTTAATGTCTGATAACATTTCTTGACCAGAATTGCCGAATGGAGCTACAGTCGCGTCCGATTCCAATCTGTTCCAACCACACTGTCAAGGAACTTCAAGGAATATCTAACCGACGACAGGCGGTCTTCATATTCGTCTTACTGAACCGTCGTGCACCGTAATTTGATTTTGTCGCTCCTATTTACGGAAACATATAACTCCAAGATGGTGTTGAGGATGTATTTAATCTGCTCCAGTATTCAGGTCTGTAGGTTCCAGAACATTCCAGCAAATCCCTTCATTCAATAAGTTCTATCTGAAAGACCACTTTGGAGGAGTGATTCAAGACACAGTTGTATACCGGGGTGCAGTGAGATTTGGAAAAAGAGAGAGGGAGAGAGAGATATGGAAAAAAAAACTGACAAACTGTATTTCGGGAGAAAAACTATGCATGGATCAATATTCCAGATCTTGGTGTTGGCTATGGAATCTGTAGTGACAGGAGGGGGATAAAATTCTTTTACCAGGATGTACAATAGAAAGAAGACAATAGTACAAGGTCCCCATTTAAAGATTTTCAATGACATGCCAATATAATGTCAAGTATTTCCTCGTGAGCAGCGAAATGATGTTTTGCAGTTGACCCTTCAAATATTCAGATTTGAAGACAGCCGCGAGCAGACTTGACTTCAACTGAACGAGCACGTACGTAGCGCTGCTCGTAGATACATTTCCGACAACTCGGACTGTTTGTTTTTAATTTTAACTCGTCTTTTATGTTAAGCACGGCGGGACATTCAAGTGCAGACCACTTATTGTTGACTGTAAACGTCAAACAATTGTTCACTGACGCCGCCGTGAAGCTTGCTGGGTTCTTAAATCTCTCACGAGTTGCATTCTAGACTTATACCAAGTTTCCACCGAACCAAACCGCGAGGTTCCATTAATTTTCTTCGAACCTAACCTGTTGCGCCATACATTTTCACGGTCTGTAAACCTAGCGGTTTCTGGTAAGCCTTGTTGAATTTGAACGTTCAATTAATCCGTCCGTGAGAGGTTGTCAAACCGAACAAACCTACAGAGAGAACTTCTGTTTATTTTGGTGATCATTTTCTCATTATTTCTGCTGGTGCAATCACACAATTATTTATTGTCAACAAACAGCTGCCCTGGCGGCCAAAATTAAGATCGATTGACATTTTTTTAGCGGGCACAGAAATGAAATATTACGGAGATGCCCAACTTTACCTCTCTTTCCCCTTAAGATTTTGACAGCTGTTTTTTATAACGTGTTTTATAACGTTAAACCAAATTGACCAATCAGAGGACGGGATTTACGTTATTTCGTGAATAACCGTCAAAAATTCATGTATATCTGTCAAAAAAGCACTCAAATCACAATAGTCGTGGACTAGGGGGAAACCAGCTGTGAAGTCGTCTATCTCTGTAATACTTCATTTCTGAGCGGGCACTTATCCAATGAGAGCGAATGACTTGAGAATTGAGAGCGAAACCACTTCAATCTCGTTGGAAACGGCCTATTGAGGTTTCAGTAAAAGTTCATCCGAACCTCGCGTTTTCGGTTCGGTGGAAACGTGGTATTAACCTTAGAATCAGAACCGATGCAGACAGAATGTCAGGCACAAACATAGATGTTCAATGACATTAGAAAAATTCCAACTATGAGACCTTAGTCAATGCATTAAAATGATGGTATGTCAGTTTTTTTTTGGAACTAAAGTTGTCTTGCTTTAAGGCGAATTTCCACGGGATATCAAAATTGTGCTATGGTTCCACCGAAATCGCGAGATTTTGATGAACTTTGACTGAAATCTCAACACGGCGTTTTCACCGAGATTGAAGTGTTTTCTCTCTCAATTCTCAAGTCATTCGCTATCAATGTATAAGTGCCCGCTAAAACAAATGTCACTCGCTCTCAATTCACAGTGTTTACTGTCAAATATCATTACCCATCGATTTTGGAGTGGCCGGCAAAATATTTATTTGGAAATAATACAGGCGAGAACACCAGAATTAAGACCAAAAATTACCAAAATAGGCTTGTTCAGTTTGGCAAGCTATCAGAGACGGATGGACTCAAGGGGCTTTCAACTAGCTTTAGCTGAAATAACGAGCTTTCGAAGTTCCGAAAATAAGGATGAATTTAACCCAATTGAAGCAAACAACTAAAATCGTCCTTTAGATATCATATGAACACAATTGACACACATTCCACAAATCAATGAACAACAAAAAATAGTAGCAAATTTTCAGTACTTTTCATTACGCTCACGTACTGTCCCATCTCTAGCACGAAATCACTCGCACAAACATAATAAGCCAGCCGATTCAGCTTTTCACAGCTCAAATCCAGTTGATCAGTTCGAGAGTTATGAATCTGGTATCTGGTTGCAGTTTCCAATTCACCGTCTGAGCTCAGTCCGAATTTCTTCTCTCTTTCTTTCGCTCGTGTTCGTTTGTTTGCTTAAAAAATAGAAATAAAATAATAGTCGACACGAAAAATAATAATAATAGAAACAAAAAAAAATATAACTAATACGCAAAAACGCAACAACAAACCAAGGTACTTGACACATACGGTAGTGTGTAAGCGAAAATAACAAAAATAACCTATCGCAAATATATTTTATTGTATATTTTTGTTTTTTTTTTTCTGTTCTTGTCGTTTCAAAAATATCTGTGTTCTCAGGTTTGAAATACTTAAGTGTACGATCGTATCGTAAATCGTGTTTTCAACCTTTGTACGTATGTATGTGACTGCAGTTGAGTGATTTGTGTATACGTATATAATAGAAACAGACGTCGTCGACGTATGTATGTATTTCATATAACTTTCATAATTTTTTTTCTTTTTGCCTAAAACGAAACAATCGCGTGAGTAATGCACAGAAAAAGGCATATATTCTGAGTTGATTTGATTTGAGCCTCTGCACTTTTACCCGAGCGATTCCCTCAGCTCGGCCGATTTGTCATCACGCACCTCAGTGGTGTGGCTGTGGTGGGCCCGTGGCTGGCAGGCGGCTGTGCCAACTCAGTTGTTCCTTGTTCCTGTGCTCCTGGCTTGGTATTTATGGCTTATGCTTGTTTTCATGTGTAACTCATTGGTTGTTATTTCTTGAAGTTAGTACGTCTAAAGTGTCATTAAGTCGTCTAATGGGTCGTCCAACCACCACAGCGATCACCACCACAAGCATGCAATAGACCCGCTGTTGTTCGTGCTCGCTGTCAGTGGCAGTCAGCACCAAATGATAATAATGACAACAACAAAAAAAAGAAACAAAAAAACAGCAACTGCCGTTGATCTAAATTCAGAGCTAAGTAGTAAGTAAGTAAGTCCGTTCGTATGTACTCGCCATTGTTGTTGTCGTGGTCGTCGTCGAGTCGTACTTGCTCGTGCAATATACTCGACCAGCAGCAGCGTAAGTGGTTAATAAGGAAGTGAAGAAAAATAGTAGGCTCTCTGATCATCCATCTCACTTTTGTGTTACTGTCGTTGTTGTTGTTGTCTATCCATCAAATCCGCACAATCCGTCACGATCCGTACGAAATGATCTCGTCTTTCTCTTCGTTTTGATTTTTTTTTTCTTGTTTCGTTTCGTGCGGTGAGCTCTAGATCGGATTCGCCCCCCTCGGTCGGCTAATGGGACATGATGCAAACTCAAAGTGATTAGAGGCCACTGCACCATGTGCAAAGATTTACAAATCATTTTTTTTTGGAGCACTCTGGTGTATTTTTGGAGAACCTCAACTTAAATTGGAATTGTTTTTGACCTATTTTTCCGTCCCTCACACAAAACAGAGAAAAGAAACCTCAGATTGAATTGCGTATGCTGGCTTTGAGGTTAGTCATTTATCGTTAGTCGTCGCTATTTTCTATTTTAAGTCGTGAAAGACCGTGGGGATTACCTGTCTCGAGATCGTCGTCGTCGTCGTCGTCGAATCCACCTGGCGCGCGCAACTTACTCGTCGATCTCTGTTGTGTTGTGCTGTGTGTGTTTTTGGGTTTGTTTTCTTCGTTTTTGCTCTACCCCCCACTCGCATATTCTGCGATTCTACGATTCTGCGAAAGCGGGGCTTTGTGCGGTGGCTATCAGTGCCAGGGTTCTGATGAGAGTTCTCCTTCTACTCTCGTGCAAATGCGCGATCGATCGCGCGTCTAGGCACTTAGACTTGGCTTGCTGGGTCGCCCGTATTATTGGGTGGCTATCGCGCAATGTTTGCATAATAAATTAGCAAAAATTGCTAGTTTGCCACTTTTTTGTTTGCTGCCGCTCTGGTGCTGCTGTTGTTGTTGTTGGTTGTGTCACGGTGGGTTGGTGTGGTGAGATATAGTGTTGTGCTTTGTGTTTTGAGCTCGTTTACGTGCCTTTCATTTGATTCTCGTGAAATCGTGAATTTTAATTGAGGATTTTTTTTGCTGTTGCTCCGCTCCTCTCTTCTATTTTCAAAATGATTATGCATTATTTGTTGTAATTTTCATCATTTATAATTTATCTCACGATGCGCTGGAATAATAATCGATATTTGCATACGAGCTATGGGTACATCATGCTGATGATGTTCTGAGGTATCTTACAAGTCGTCGCTTATAGGTATCTCGAACCATTGAACGGGTTTTGCGTTTTGATTCTGTTGATTTGTTTTGTTTCTGCGCGCCGCCACCGCACACAGGCAGGGATGTGGCGGGAGCTGGTGCTGCCTGGTTGGTGATCATTGTTAGATCGTGTTGTGTTGAAAGTGCGCTCGTATGTATCTCGAAAGATGTCGATTTGCTAGTTGAATTGCAGAAAGAGAAAAAACAAAAACGCAACGAAACGAATAAAGAAAATAATAATTTAATAAATTGCTTCTCTTCTCTGATGTGTGTTGTCTTGTGTGTTGTTCCGGTAGGTTGGAGATTTATTGCAAAATCTTTTGTGGTGGAGCGAGGTTTAATTGGAATTTATTAAATGGTTTTCATAAGCGCCCATCCGTCCACCTTGCAAGCGGTGGCATAGACCAAAAAGTGAACTGAAATAGGATGAGGAAACGTGATTGTTTGCAATATGGTCTGGGCTGCGGTACGGTAACCTTTTCCTTTTTGTGTGTGGAATGAGGCACGAAACAGGGTTTGGAGATACAAATCTTTTGCTTTTAATGCCACAGAGGCACACAAAAATAAAAACCTTTCACATTCTGTCTTGGTTTGTTTTTTTTTTGTTTGTTTCTCGTGTGTATCTACAAATAGTGGCATAAGAGCGGTGTTTATAGGTTGCCGAGTACAAAAGTTCCTTAACCGCAGCACACAGTCACTCTGGCTCGTCGTAAATCTTGGCCTTTATAGAGCGTGAAATGCTTCTTGGAATGTTAATTTTATTTTGTTTTCTTCTGTATTTTTGCATAGGAAAAAACTTCCCCCGCAACCGGTAGGGCTTCTGGTCTGGACAATTCGATTGTGTGCTATTTTTTTTATCGTTTTTACTTGGAATTCAAGCCGAGATTAAGACGTCTTCTGTGCAGTGGTTGTGTGGAATCGATCTCTGGCATTTTGACTGACAATTACGTTCGCAATGAGGAAATAAATCCATCACCTTTGGGCTGCTGCGTGACACCTTTGATAAATTTGGAGTCCTATTGTTGCAGCCCGCCACAAACACACACACATTCGCAAATTTTTTGCAAGTCACTCAATATCCACATAAACGAACAGTTCATTTTGGATTCCCAAGGCTTTCTGGTCAAATGAAAGTGTCTACGCATGTGTACTTGTTATGCGTCGCCCCCAACATCCTGATGACGCTTCTTGAATTTTGTCTACACATTAGTTGTAGTCAACTTGTCTTCGGATGTTATGTCCCGGCAGAGAGTTTTGTTAGCGCACTTACGCTGCGTTGGCAGTTCAGCTCTCGCTGCCCGTGTCTTTTAATTGCACCTCGACGGAAGTTCACATCGTTAATGTGTTTCCTTTCTGCGCGTTCTTCACCCAATCAAGTAGTTTCTCTCTTGCGGTTACACACTTTCTTGGCACGAGTGCGTACGCATGTTCTTAATCCTTACCCCTGATCCGTATAATTCTGTTAACGTATTCATTCCAGATTAGATAGACTAGGAATGCTGATTTTATTGCAACTTTTCCCAGGGCCCATTATCTGTGACTTGTGTATGGAAGTTCCGGGAAGGAAAATAATTGCTCCTTCTAGAAGGATAACTCGGACAAGACACGTTAGGCTTAGGTGGATTAGAGTCAGTGCGACTAATTGTCTTCACCTCCACAGCTTGCAAGGTACTAACCTAATCAATTGTCGTTTCCCATTCTGTTCCATTTCCATTTTCGTTTCATCCTGAAAGAAATTGCAAAAATGACATGAAACGAACAGCCGTGTCGGGGAACTTTCTATTCACAAACACACCTGAAAACCCCGATGTTTTGCTCACAGTTGCGTCCGAGAATTCCTGTTAACTACAAAAGAAAAAAGCTAGTTTTATTGACAGATTTTATTGTTTATTCTTTAAAAACGGTGGTATTTACGTTTCCTTTTAGCTGTGTTCCAAGTTAAAACAGAGCTTTGTTTACTTAAACAGTTTGTTAGATTAAAACCAGAAATGACTTCTAAGAGGCAAGAGGTCTTAAAAGTGTTTGACTGCGCTTCTTATAACATTTGGACGGATAAATCGTCTCGTACGTGATTCACGCAAGTGCTCATAAACAGAAGACAATGTTTGAAGCATGGTTTATGGAAAACAGAGCTGGACAGCTTTGTTTCTTTAGCCTAAGCTATGTTCCCACATAATCGAAACCACGAGGTTTAGTGGGAGGGATGAACGGAAGTGGGTTTCAACTTGATATCTACGAAATGGTATGATAATTGAAACTGAAACAATGTATTACAACTTAGGAGAGTTGTAGAAATTCGATGAAATCCCGGGATTTCGTTCGGTGGAAGCATGGAATATCTGAAGGGCGAATTGAGTTGTAAATTGCAATGCGATGAAGGGATTTTACTAATTTATGAATAGTATAGGAGAATATAACTTGTGGTTGCCGTGGCGTAGTGGGTAAGTGCGTCGACTCCTACGCAGAGGGTGCCAGGTTCGATACCCGAATTTACCACCTATCATAATTCACGGCTCCACCTCTTTCGAGTCACTGACAATGCTCAAAGAGTATTCCTGTCTAGAAAAAGCTTCTCAACTTCGCCGTTCGGAGTCGGCATTAAACTGTAGGTCCCTTCCACTCGTGAAAGAACAATAGCACGCACAACACACGTGGTTGCTGAGAAGCTAGGCCCAGGTCCACCTCGGACTGTCGCGCCACCCATATTATTATTATATTATAGGAGAATATATAATGATCAGCGAAATTTTGAAACAAAAATTTTAATAAACCTGTCTAGCACCGCGTTTTTTTCCTTGATTCAGTGGTATATAATGATCAGCGAAATTTTGAAACAAAAATTTGAATAAACCTGTCTAGCACCGCGTTTTTTTCCTTGATTCAGTGGTTTTTTGATTAACAAGAAAACAAGGAAAAATGTTGTGAAGTTTTACATATCTCTAGTACTTGAGTTCCCAACAAAACTTGTCTTACTCCAAAAACGTACGTATTCAAACAATAATTTCCCTCTTCGGTCCAGGCGTCCCTTGTTCAAAACCTTTGTGGCTTTTTCATAAATGTTTGCCTGTTGGGTGTTTAGGTTTAATTCTTGACACGATGAACAATTCTCATAATTCATAGCTTAACCTCACTGGCACTGATGATTGTCATAAACATTGTAATTGTTTAAAAAAAAAAAAAACTTCTCAAACTTCGCCTTTCGGAGTTGGCGAAATTTATCAAACAGTACAAACAAAAGCATGCAACATAGTTATATAATTGGGTGGTGTCAGAGCTAGATCATATTTAATTGCAGTACCACCGAATGCATCGTCACTCAAGGTCAAGCACGATCATGACTGTCGATTTATGGAAGACAAAGTTTGATATCAAAACAATTGATAAACGTATGCGCCTCTGGTAGCGGTTTGGATTGATTCCAGTTTTGATAACGCTGATGTTCCCCAAGGTTATGTTCTATCTCCGATACTTTTTCTCAATTTTGTAAATCATCACTGTAGCTGTGAAATGATACTATCTACTGCTTCTAATCCAATTCACTCCTTCGCCGATGAAAAAACTCTCATATTTCCATATTAGGTTCAAGCCACACGACTGCAGTGCTCTATCATCCCGTACAAGATGTAAATCAGGCACACTAAGCTCTATCAACTTGGCGGAATTAAGTTGCATTAGTATCAGCCATCCGCGGCACAACATTAAAACCTCTAACTGGTTTGCGGAATAGGTAACACAACAGGACCACCCTAGGCTAAATGTGACTGCTTCCTACTGACGGTCAACCTCTCCAACCTAACCTAACTTAATCTAACTCTCATGCCCTTCCGTAGAATTATAGAATTATGACGACAGCGAATGTGAAGCACTGACTAGGACATCAATATTATTAATACATTGAGGTAAAAAAAAAACAATAGATTTCGGAAACTCAATCATGCCCTCTGTCACTTTAGTTAGCCATTAACATCCAGGAATTATCCATGAGTGGCCCTTTCGATGGCATGCGGAAGCCAAAACCGCTTCGAAATGTCTAGGTTTGCTCACAAGACAGACGTTATTCGTCAGATTTCTCATAAGCTTATAAGGTCCTCTCCCGCCCACCTATTTGGTTCCAAAAGCGATCACTGTCATCACATTTCCCCCGAAATAAATCAAAAGATTTCATCAAATTTCTTCTAATGGTCTAAATTACATTATCCGGGTCTCGAAATCAGTCAATTTCATTGAAATCTAGTTAAATCCACCTGGAGCTCATTTTTCCTTGAGAGGTTATCGAACACGCCTTTCTTCCTTGTATCTGTTTTATCGCTATTTTAATTGAGTGATCTAGACACCATCCCACCAACATTGACTTAACCGAAATCCTGATCAGTTCACCAATTCTAAGACTTGCATTTTCGAAGAACAACATGAATATGGACTGCTTTTGCCAGCGAGCCCACTGTTTCTCCACTTAATACAATCCAAAGGCATTTAGATCAGGTGCCTCTTCTCCCTTTCTCCCTTGGGTCCCCTACTGTGCCTTGATTGCGAACACTTGAGGGAACTCGTATCTCCCCACCCATTAAAAAATGGTTCTCTGATGATGTCAATGGTGATTTACTTTCCGTGATATAAATCAGGCTCATGATGTAAGTCGGCTCATGCGAAAATATACTTTTTTCTTTCCACAAACTGCTCGTCTCTAGATATCTATCCGATGACTTCGTTTTCCCAGTGTAACCGTGGTCTAAGACAACAGCTGAATCCGCTGCAATGTCCCCTGAGGAGTTCAATAACAGACACGAATGAATTGAATCATCTGAAACAAAGTCAATTCATCTAAATTTCTCAGCATAGCGTTTTGTTGCTCGATTATGTTGGTCATAAATTTCTCTCAACGAACAAAGCGTCTGGCAAACTGAACACGATTTCAGCTGCTGATAAATTCGAATAAATTGCTCGCGTTGTGTTGAATTGAATATTTGATAAATGATGCGTTGCCACAGCACAACTTTAGTGTGATACTTTGATTTTCTTAATCAGTGATGCCACTACAACTTTTCAAAAAATAATTCATAAACCCCTCTACGAGTTCACAGAACACTTAGACCGCTTCCAGGACTTTTCAAGTGGAGAATATTTTCAGATTCGCTTGTTGGAAATCATGGGAGGGCTTAACAGAATTAATTAGGTACTCGTATGTTTATTTCAAAGAAGTCCTGGAAGTTGTGTTTTATTGCTTTAAGCCGAAACACCAAAGCACGGTTTGTTCTGTTTATTTAAAGATTTTTTTTCTTGGATTTATCTGCTTTATCAAACTGCCAGAACCACCAGTTTGAGGTGGATAGCACACACTCGTGTTGGAAGTGCCACCAGTTTGAGGTGGATAGCACACACTCGTGTTGGAGGTGCTATTGTCCTCGCACGAGTGGGTGTAAACTGTAGTTTTACGCCGACTCAGAATGGCTAAGTTTAATAAGCTCTTTTTTAGACAGGAGTGTTTTGAGCATTGTCAGTGACTGAGTTGAGGTGATTGTTTTTCTTGAATATATCCACTTAGTAAGCACCGGTTTATAGGTTACTGCTCTCTGAAAGACAATTTAGAAAATGATTAAGATGTTTCTTTGAACAAGTTTTTTTTTTCTAACTAACGGCGTACATTGTTCTGGAATTTGTTAACAGTTTCTAGTCCTTTGACTACAGAGACATTGTCTGTATATGTTTCGTCATTAATTTTGGAAGCTATGGCTGATGAGACTTTTTGGTAGATGCCCAGATGCACACTACTAATGTCACTTAGCGGAATCAATCGTCATTAGTGCCAGCCACACAAAGAGTGAGCAAATTCCTAAAATCTGATCATATACCTTCTTCTCTAAAGCACCATAACTTTTAGAATTGCGAAAGCTTCTGTGGTAAAAATGAGTGCAGTTCGGGACCCATTTTTACGATCAAACATTCTAGTGCTACAGGGTAGGAGGTAGAAAGTCAGTTTTAGAAACATTTTCATCTTCTTTGTTCAGAAGGTCCATCTCTTCAGCTACCATGAGCTTTGACTCTGCTTCTCATACGACACAACACGTTAGTTCAGCCCTTGCTGAATTTGTGTGCGCCACATAAGATGCAGGCGTCCTGTGATGAGTTAGCTGTCACTAAAGATGCTTGGTTCGTCGAGGTTTTTTAAGAAGTAAGCGCGACATTTCGTATTTGTTGAGAGGGTGTTGTAACAATAGTTTCCTCCCCCGCGTCACCTCTGAATTCTCTGCAAAAGACCTTGTAGGGCGGTCCCAATCTTGAGCCGTGAGTTCTTGAAACGCAATGCACACTAATAACGCCCATAAGAGTTCTGTGGACTAAGCTGATCAGCTCTGTGATCTGATCAGGCTGTGCGATCGTCTTGACGCGATCAGATGTCATAATTGTTTCGTAGTGAGTTGTCCTGTGCCTTAAGACCATCCACGATTTGTGTGGGCAAGCCTAACCAGCAGTAGCGATCCTCCATCCGGAGGGTGATCTGAACAAGTGGCCGTGACTTTCCCCCGAGATCGTTCGCCTTGCAATTCGTGTCCCGCAACCCACAGAAGTTGGATGCTAAAGTTCTTAGCCTTCCGGTTAATTTCTTCCCATTTACGAGTGAATTATGATCTTCCGTGACTTTGAGCTTTTATCAGACTTGACGTATGATTTAACATTGTCTCATCATTTGATTTACGATTGTTCCTAAACGTGGCTTCAGAATCAACGCCATAAATGTCTTCATTGAAACGAACACGTTTTCATAACACCCGGTATCAAATTACACAAATTAGTAGTCGAAATTAAGTGCTCTTGACAGTTGTTGTAAAGTGATGTGCGATCATGCCGGAAGCAAGCTAAGTGTGAAGCACTTAACTTCACCGCCGCGTCGACCGGTTGGGATCAATAATGACACAACAAACATCATATTCCAACTCCAACTCCAGCCCTCGTCGGATAGAGCGTTGACATGCCGTGCAAAATTAACAAATGAATTGATTATATGTGAAAGGTGCGACCGATGAGGTACTCTGTCACTTTTTCACTGCGATCGCAGGCGGGTCTATTGTGATGTTACCAGATCTTTCTAGGAAAGATAATTTTGCAAGCAGTGTTTCCCAGATCATTTAGAACCTGACGGCAAATTGAAATTTTTAGATTTATGATTGGACAATGAATTTGACGTTGAACAAATAAATCACGGGCTTTATGAAGCTGCAGAAGCATTAAATTCAATCGTTTTTTGCTTGGTTACATTTTGTGAAATTAGTTTTCGTCTATTAAGGAAATGCTTATGATGAGTGAGATCGTTTTTGCTTACTACTATTTTTCTAATTGCGCTACAGTACGGGGCGAACATCAACCGACATGCCTTTTCAGCTTACACTATATTTATCCACCTGCCACCAATTTCTCACGTCAAGTTGGGTGAGGTCCTTCTTCACTTGCGTGCGCCATCAGTTGCGTTGGCACACTGGTTCGGACTCTAAGACAATTCGGGCTGGATCATATCCTTGATTGAAAACATTTGACGTTGCTAATACGAGGTTGGCATTACTGTCAAATTCGACATTTACAAGGTTTTCTCACAAAATATAAGGAATGATATAAAAAGTTGCAGTTTCACTTGTGAAGATCTGCAACTCATCGTCAGTGCTGCAGCGATATTGGAATGACATTTGCCACAATGAACTGTCAGAAACAGACAATTTCAAGCAAATGTAAACAAAAAGTTATGCTTCTTGGTATGCAGAAAGATGCGGATTGAACTATAGAGTTTGAGTCGACTAAAATCTCCGCAATAATCAGTTTGAGTATCCATATTAACGATTTTAAATGTTTTCACCAGAAATGAAATATTACAGAGAGGACAGACTTCTACCACTCTTGCCCCTTAAAATTTTTGACAACTGTTTTTATATCATCTTCTCAAGCTAAATTGACCAATCAGAGAACGGCACTTACGTTATTTCGTGATTAACCGTCAAAAAATCATGAATATCTGTCAAAAAAAAGTATTCAAAGTCGTCTATGGACTGGGCAATCAGCTGTGAAGTCGGCTATCTCTGCAATACTTCATTTCTGGTTTTCACCACGAATCAATCATTCTCTTTGCGAACTGTCAAGCTGCGTTCGCAATACACAAGAGAGGCAAGCGCGATCTACATTGGCTCATTTAAATGGCCCTTAAGGTTTAGAATCCGTTGCCAAAGAATTCGTAATTCATAAACCCTAATGAGTGGGTGGAATCCAACACGACGTATTAGTGAACTTATAACTTTTCTGTGCGTTTCACAGATGCAATGCAGAACGCAAAATACACACATTAACTGCGAAGTTGTGAGATCTCTTCGACCCCAAATGGCCCCCATCCCATTCCAGACTTATCTGCATCAGAAGCGGCATTGACTCACCCTTAGCGCCTTACTGAGCGATCAATGCGAAACATACACTGCTGATAAGTGCGAGGAAGGCTGATCAGGCAGCATATTTATACGGCGACAATTTTATTCTTACCCCTCCAATTGGAGGGCGGATTTTGTGCCCATTGAACACAAAGCGATAACGTTAAGCTCAAACTAAGCAAGTGAATATGTTTGAAGTGACTCCGCTTGAAGACGGCGATAATCGGCAAGCGAGACAAGGCGTGCAGCTGATTTCAAACTTGAATCACAAGGTCACACGGGTGATGTTGTGTTTGACGAGCACTTCTAACGATTGCTATCTCAGCTGGAACTTGGCAAACAAAGCATCGGCACTTCGCAATCGCACACTCGATCTTCAGCGAATGAAGCAGTGAAACAAACTGGTGATCGCACCAAATGTTACCCTCTAACGACCTTGCAAGCCTTCCGACGGGCATAAGCCAGCACCAACGAACCAGACCAGAGAATTGCCAGAGCCGCCTTGTCCTTAAGTCAGAAGCGAGCGCAATCAAATGCCGATAATCAATTCAAGCATTGACCGGATTATAGCATAAGTACCATAAATGGCGATGGGGTCTTATTATAAACTGATGTGAAGATTAATTACCGTGCTATCGTGACGATTAATAGTTTTCTTTGCACTTCAATCTTCTGACAGGCAGATATTCACTTATCGTGATTGTCGCCGCACGCCTCAGTGGGAATAGTTGCTGGTTCAGCTTCGGCTTTAATCGGTTTCTTAATTAACATCGAATCAGATGTCAGATCTCTCCCTCTCGCCGAATAAGGTGGAGTTTACATCAGCAGTTGTCTGCTGCATGTGACGCTTGGGTGACGCAAGACGTCACTTGCATATATGTGCAAAGACACGAGTTTTCATAATTTGTCGTCATTCTGACGCCTTCTTTTCCGAGAAAATGCTGTTTTTGCTTACAACCGATGTTTGGACGTGGTCTTGCAAGAGTGGTCTGAGCAAAGGATTGAGCAAACTGTACTCTGTTGTATTTTTCACGGGTCAACTTAATCCCTAAGGTGACAATATGTTTGATGACTTTTGGTACACTGTTTCGTTATTTATAGTTTGAAATATGGGTGACACTACGATCTGAGGTGGGGGTTACCACTCGTGGTGTGGATGCTATTGTTCTCTCATGAGTGGAAGGCGCCTGGTGTTTCATGACATTGAAAAATACACTCTCTGTCACAGAGGTGGAGCGGTGAATTCTGAATAATTTTCGTGTCGGTGATTGAATCTATACTCCAAGTGTAGGATGCGTATCCACTATTCAACGGTGGCAACGATTATAGATTTCTTATCTACTAGGTTAGGTTCGGTTGAAGTGGCTGACTGCTGCACAGAAGGAAAACCAGACACACTTAGGTTAAGCATTTACTAAGAATGTAGGAACTTGTTCAAAAAAAAACTTCTTGAGTACAAGCTATTTTCAGACTTCTAAGTCTGGTGCCTTGCTTCTTCGGTAGCTTCCTGCATTACAAACAAACTCTGCTCAGGCGAGTGGAATATATACACTTCAAGTCTGAATATTCTTCTCGGCGTGTTGATTCCGAACACTCAATAATTTGATACTACTGTGGTTTCTATTTAACTAGAGCACCGGTTTAGCGGGACAGCCACTTAACTAGGACTAATAAAAAATAACGCAAACTTACTTCGCTTTTCTCTTCGTTCTTTCCTGACTTCGTGTTATCGAAACAGCCGTCTAACCATAAAATGAAGTCCAAAGTGTCCCAATTAACCGGATCCACTGCATTGGGTTTGTTCTGGATGACGCCAAAACCCGGGCTGGATCTGAACCCCAATTATGGAGTCTCTACAGCAAGGCCTGTCTCTGGTCGTTGTTTCCGTTTCGCAGGTCTGGTTGATTGAGGTCCTTCACCTCCTGCAACTTAATCGTTGCCGATTTTTTTGGCACTATCCTCATGTTGGTGGTTTCTTTCTCCGCATCGAAAGGGAGGGAGAAACGAGGAAGCTCCCTCTGCTAACTACCCAAATTGCTGGTGATCAGTGTTCGGGACGGATGGTCTTTGGCATCTCTGTTAAAGTGGAGAAGTCCCTCAAAACTCTGTGCGATGTTTTAGCTGTGTGTGGTGAAGTGATCCATCCACAATTGTCAGAGGGAATTGGAATATCAATCGGATCATTCTGGGGACGAACCGGGTAGCAAATAGTTGTGATAGTAAGCTTCAGAGATCATATTGCTTAACGAGATGATTGTCCTTGAAAAGGACCTCCGAACCATTTGGAAAAGAAAGTTCCACACGTTGGTCCTTTTGCACAAGACAGCATTACGATCGGATTCCATGTATTGAGGAAGACAAGATGTACAGTTGATCTGAAACTTGGACCTCTTTGGTTGCACGAGTGATCCTGTGTTTAATGATCTCTTGCAGTGATTGTTCTTTTGGAATTCACCAAGCAAAGCATTGATACTGCGGAAAGACACATTCGATCTTTAAGGAATGATAGTGATCAAGCACTGAAGTGAGCAGATGATCTTAACAATTGTAGGATTCTGCTCAGTTGCATCCGGATTGTTGTGTGCTGGATTTCTATCCAGTGTTAAAGATAAAGTCAAGCCCTCAACGCCTAAGATAGCTGGGCCATGTAGAGGGAGTGGACAGCATTGTTTCAGGCCAATGCGTCTTCGACTTCAAAACAGTGGAACAACGCAATAGAGGACGCCCACGGAAACGATGATGCTCACAAGTGGAGAAGGACCCCGATCAACTTGCCGTGTGAAATTGGAGGCAGCTGGCTAAGGACCGTGTCAGTGGGAGAGGCTTGTTGGCTGAAGCCCAGGTTCACCCCGGACTGTAGCGCCAGTAAAAAAAGACCTCATAAAAGGCTCCTGCAAATCTGATAATCGTGTCTAGCTCCAGCGTTGAACCACACGGGAGTTCTATAGACAAGCACCGGTTAAATAAGAGACGTCTAGTAGGTTGCCTTCACCATCTCAAGCAGTTGGCTCTTACGAAACAGTCTCTTTGTAAAAACAAAAACTAACCAGAGACTCCTTCAGAAGGGCATCTATGTATATGTCAAAATGTGGACACAAATCTGTACAGATCTACGCGTACCTAACTGTACTTCCTTGCCTCAGTGGATGCTCGTGTTGTCCAATCACCGAGAACTTTCGTTACGGAGGGTGCTTTATTTCGGCCAAAACGTATTTTCCTGTTTGGGCTACACAGCACTCACTTTGAAAATGAGTTTTCAATATTTCCCATCTTTTTTCATGCGTTAACCGACCCAGTTCGTTACGTGGAGGTATGATACTGACATTCTGTCCAGATTTCGGAACAGCTGTCAGTGTCAAAATGATTTTAGCAAGAACCACTAGATGGCCCACACTGTATTGGCATCAACTGTTAACAAACTGAGGTAGACGAAGTGCCTTACCTGCTATGTCCAAGTTATCCGTTTTTAGCTCCCATTCTACTTTTAAACCTCTCTTTAACCAGTCTCTGTGTTCAGTCATCCCCAACAATGTCATCAGACATGGAGTTGGCCTCTGTGCGAGTGATTTTGGACTTCCTCCTCAAGGATGATGTTAAAGAGGTCACTTAACAGCGAGAGTCTCCTTGTCAAAAACCTCCAACAAGTAGTAAATGAGTTCGATTGCACCACCACCGACGATGCAGACGACTTGAGTAGTCTACCAAGCACCACCTTAACGACAGAAGTTGCAAAGTTTATTGCCTTAGTTCCTTGGAAATCTCCAACCACACAGCGCCTCCGATAAGTGGGCCAAACTGGTTGTGTATTCAAGTCAACGGCGTCAATTGCCAGTCTGCCTGCCTAATCATCTGCCCATTCCGCCTCCGCCGTATCTCTCTTTGTGAGCAAACAAGCAATCGTTTCACCTTAATCAGACTTGTGTAACCACCTGAATTTGACATTGAATTAGTCAAAGTCCACCAGCAGCGTTCGACTTGCTTATCTACGTGCACATGTGCATTAAACTTAAACCCTCCTTAAAATACGTCTCCCCAGATCACGTCGCGTCTGCCTAAGCTGTGTCAATCCGATTGCACGGCTTTGTAGACACGAAAGTCGCCCGCAGTTCGAAGATGATCGGTCTTGCAGTACGTTTCCGCATAACGATCACACTCGACCTTGACTATCTCTCTGCTTGAAGTGCAAATCACACTTCACTTCCCCCATGTCTGCTTGCACTTGCGGCATGCGGAAAAATGATACAAAACGAAACCTCTTAGTTTCCCAACAAAACACTTCCACGAATTTAATTCAAGCATAGAAACACGTTTTGAGTCTCCCAATAATCGGCTTAAGCCGACAAGCCAGGTGACTAGCCATAACTGCAAGAGATCTGTCATCAGCAAATCCACATCACATCATCTGCAAAACAAAAGAACACTCGTCGACTGCGGACGCTTCTATTTGTATTCTAGATCTTCCCAAGTTTCTCTAGACGCGGCATTCTTCGACGTTATCTCGGCACGACGTCGCCAACGACAAGACGCTCTGTTTGTTCACACAGAGTTCAGCGATAAGTCGACGTTACACGCTCAGTGGATCGTACTCTGCGGCCGATTCAGTGATAACTTGTATCTCTTTGTTCTGAGAAAACGAACAACTTCCGGACTCTATCGGGGAATCTCAGGACCACCCGATCACACTCTTATCACAAGTGTTTTGCCTCGGTTTTGATTGCCGTTCCGCGGAGATTCGAATTTCGACATTAAGAGGCGTACATTGACCACGAATCAGTGCCGCAAGTCGCCCATTAAATTTCTCGACAAACAATCGCGTCCTCCCATACGCTAGCCGCAGTAAATGAATTAGTCACTCCGCTGCGTGCCGGTGCGGGCGGCAATCTCGCTGACAAACAACGCCCACCAAATAGTGTCTATCTTTTAAATTTGCTGGATTATTTGAACTTGTTCTGCGACTAATCACAACGCCTCTCCGTTTTGTTTCATACATCTGCAGACCCGCCGACTCGACAGACCACATTGCTGCCGCCAGAACGAACCAACGACAACCGGACTAGACACAAAGTACTCACAAAGCTTGAAAAGTATTAAGCCAGCTGCACATCGAAGCCTTGCGTCCACTGTCCTTCCTTCAGCAACATGTCGACCTTAATGTTTTGGAACAAACAAAACAACAATAGCAACAGCAACGGCAACAATGCCCAAAACAGCGACGGCAAGAACGGCAAACGGACCTGGCTCCATGGTCCCGACGCCCTGATGAACGGACACGTCGTCTATCTAGTCAAAGTAAGTTGCATCCGTTATTTATGATCCTCATTTATTGTTTTTTCTTTTTCGTGCAGTTTTTTGGAAACACCCCCGTTGATCAACCGAAGGGCATTGAAGTTGTCAAGGATGCCATTCGAAAGTTACAGTTCGCCCATGAGATGAAGAAGGCCGAGAATGGTAGTCAGGAGAAGTTCAAGAAGGTGGAGATCACCATCAGTGTGGACGGCGTGGCTATTCAGGAGCCTCGAACGCAGAAGATTCTCCATCAGTTCCCGCTGTATAATATCTCGTATTGTGCGGACGAGAAGGGGGTGAAGAAATTCTTCAGTTTTATCGCGAAAAACGCCCCCAATTCAGCGCAAACAAAAACGCCCTCGGCCAATGGCTTCCACAAGGGCGACGATCCAGCGGACGAGAAGCACGAGTGTTTTGTGTTCATTTCGAGTAAACTGGCGTCCGACATTACACTAACCATTGGACAGGCGTTCGACTTGGCTTATAAGTGAGTACATAGAATATAAATAGTTACGTTTAAGTAAGTGTGGCTTCTAAGAAAATGATAAGGGATATGTGACTTCGAATAGTGAGTGCTGGAATCAAGTGGGTTATGGCGGCTTGAATGGATTCGTTGACTTCAATTAATTCCACATCTACTGGCTGAACACTCTCAAGTTATCAACACACTCAAGTGCTAAAGCACATTTGATTCGTTCAGTGATTTCACCGATCTGGTTGAACGAGTTCTTCCTGAGGTGCTACACTCAGGGATGGACCTGGGCCTCAACAAGCAAACATCTCAATTATTCGAGCCTCCTTTCTAGATACCGAGTTTCGCACACCAAGTTTGTCCGAGTTCTTCTCTGCTTGTGTGCGCCACCTTGTCCCTTTCAATCACCATTTCGCCAATAGCTATGTTGTCCATAAGTGTGCCAACCTCCTAAGGTCCTGAAATCGGAAAGGACTCTCTAGAATAACTACCACAAACCGTTCAAGAATTCCATACATACCTACACGGATGGCATGAAAACAATGAAAGGAGTTGGCACGGCTGTTAAGAGTTACCAAGCACCACCATGTTCCACAGACAGACCCATTCCTATTCCTTTCTTCAAAAGATTCTCAGTACATTGTAGCGTTCTTCGGGCAGAGATCATAAAGCTTCGCGAGGCACTTCCATAGTAACATGCCATGCTTCTTCACGTCGGGTTGTCATTAAAGCGTCTTAATCAAGTTTAAACGAGTATCAAAGGGTCTTAGTAAAGGCCATGCAACGAAACTATCATCAAAATGAAAACGCCAGAGAATTGTCGTCATACGTGATTACAACCCTGGCTACACTTATGTCTCTCTACAGCCCGTACAGTGGATGCATCTTCTCTTCCAGACGCCGTAAAGTAGGACTGGGATGATCAATGTCTTGTATAAAGTCAGCTTGCTTTTTGGACGGAGGGCTCTTTTACTCAATTGCCTCTTAAGTCTAAGGCAACAACGGTTAGCCAGACAATTCATGCCTGCGGAGCAGAGATAGATGAAGTCTAACTATTGTCAGTCTAAATGCGCTTAAATGAAACTCGTTAATAGGTGTTATAGCTTCTGAACACGAACCATGTTTCGGACTGATTAGTTAGTTTCGGCACGGTTTTCTAAATTGTTGTGCACTTGCAAGATTCATATTAAGCTCCTTCATGACAGTCTTTGACTGTTCAGGCAGCCGGACTGTATAATGGGCACGTGCATCAACTCCTACAAAATATAGCTTCAGTGCCTGGCACAACAAGCAATTTCCATAATTCACGGCTCTACAATGTTTTTTCAAAATTCGTCGTTCAGAGCCGGTAAAGACTGTAGTTCCCCCTTTACGTGAACTCACGCGATTCGTGGTGTGAGTGACCCACTTCTCGTCACCGATCAATTTTCTCTCAAAAAATGGGTCAATGTTGTCGCGATTTAGCAGTGATTCACAAATGAAAACTCTGACCATGAGGTTATTTGCCGTTAACTTGTGTGCCATCGACCTCCTTTTTATATCCAGCTTATTCAAGTATAAACTGTATACTCTCCAACAACTTCATCCAAATTAACTGTTCATTTTTCGGTTCTTTCTGATGTCATGGCAGTTTGTAAGTCCAAGACTTTTGCAAAGAGTTGGTAGAGCACAATTTTAATCAAACTCAGCATTTTGACACAAGATTCGAGGTTATTCTGAAAAAGCGGCAAGGAAAGACCCAAAGTCCTGAAGGCGGTTACGCAATAATAATAGCATAGGTGGCGCCACAGCCTGTAGAGGTCTCTCTAGGCCCGGGCTTCTGCAGCAACCACTTGTGTTGTGCGTGCTATTGTTCTCGCATGAGTTGAAGAGGCCTACAGTCTTAAGGCGACTCCAAATTTTGAGAAGCCTTCTTCTCTAGACAGACAATTACTCTTTGAACATGATCAGTTTTTTTATTTTTTTTTCCGTGGGTAGGTGGAAATTTTCGACAAGACTCTACAGCGAACGTTCGCACATAGAAGTGTGAGATTTTTACTTACTAGAAACACCTCCCTGTATTTTTTAAGACTACAACTAAGTGAAGTACTTAACCAGTAGTTTGCATTTCATAATTAAGGTACTGATCGGCAGGTTACTCTCCAATGGAAGTTCCTGCTAACACCGCAACCATGCGCGGGTGTAGAGTATTGCACGAGATCAAGGGGTCGAATCCTTTGAAGTCGGCGCAAGACATTAGTTCCCTCAAGGATCGGGTGAACTGCAGTGTTTGTTTGCTCTTTTAGGCGGCGCTTATGTTTATAATCAAAACTTCTTAACATGATCAGTGACTCGAAAGAGGTGCGGCTGTGAAAATAATCTTTGCCGTACCGGAAAACGAACCAAGATAGGTTCAAGTGCGTAGTAGTCGACGCGCAGACGCACAACGCCAGAGCCGTCCCATTGATGACGCCAGTGACATAACGGCTTGCATTTTCTGGTGGAACAATTTCAAGGTGGTACATAAACTTGAATTGACCCGCAAGACTTGAGGCTTGCCAATAAGACTTTAGGCTGAATCTTACTGAAACTCAGTCTTTGGAGACTTTTTGATACGGAGATGAAAAACAAAACATCTCCATTTTTTTAATTTTAACCACCGTCCCGAGAAGTCACTAAGGTGCTTACTTCTTCAACAGTCTGGCCGAACTAAGCACTATTAGTGTCAGTCATGTTCGTCGGTTTATCAAAGGCACCAATTGGTTTGTGGAATGGGATCGTCCTACACTTGCCTAATTGTGACTGCTGCTTGGTGGCCGTCAGCCACTCTAACTCAGCTTAACTTTTTTCTTTAAGAGTTGCGCCACTGAGCATTTATACTCACATGGTACCTACCTCTCATACATTCATAGCTCTTTCGTACATCCCTTCTTTGTTGTCAGCCAGGGAGTGGTGAATGAAAACGAATCTTAACTTCAGCCTAAAGTCTTGATACGAAATAATCAAATACCCGTACAACTACAAAAAGTTCCCAAGCTGATAACATTTATTATTTAATTCCTTTTCAGAAAATACGTAAACAGCACAGGAAACACCACCATTAAGGATCAACCGCAAATCAAAGAACTAGAAAAGACAATAAGTATCTACAAGCAACGCCTAACCGAACTGTCCAGCGTTGTGTCAAAGAGCGAACTAGATCGAATGATGAGTAGATTAGGAATCAAAGATATTCTCGAGGTGCCAAGCGAGTGCAGCAATCCAGTTGCTAGTATTAACAGTTCCAATTCCATTTCCACTTCCAATACCAACGAGAGTGGTGAGATAATTCAATCTGATATCATTCAGAAAGTAATCTGTTTTCTTTTTTTTTTTCTCGTCCGCAGAGAGCGTTAACCTCATTGAGACCTCCAATAATAATAAACCATCGCTACCAGTGGTGCCACCACGTAATCTGCATAACCAAATCACTGACGTCTTCAAGACGTCCGACAATAAAATGGGAGAGCTGCTATTGAATTCAGATTCTGATAGCGATTTCGATCCACGCGCCGAGGAGCATGACAGCAGCAATGGCAGCAACGGCAGCAATGGCGGCAGTAAAATCAACAACGACTTGTTCGGTTTCGAGCCACCGAAGAGCTACGGCCAACAGCTGTTTACGAACAACAACGATAAACTGAATAACAATAACTTCTTAGGAACGGAATTTAACGGTAGCATTTTAAACACAAGTCCACCTCCATTGTGTAAGTTGAACACGCTTATGACATCTGTCACACGTTTACTACAACGTTTCTGTTTTGTGATTTTTAGTGGCTCCACCACCAAAAGCCGGTCCAAGAAGGACCCCTGTTACCCCAAATGGTCATCAGGATCTATTCGGCTCTACACCATTCAGTGTAGATGCGCCTAGTGTGTTTGATGTAAGTGTTTCAATCAAATGTCATGTGATGCATGAAATAACGGTTCTCCTATTTCGATTTTAGAGCTCAATGAAGTCGAAAATTGTTGATGACTTTTCTCTGGAGAGTTTGGACCCATTAAGAAATTGAAAAGGCCACGCCATCGGGCTGGCAGCAGCGTCGAATAAATTTGCTAAATGATATTTTTAATGCTATTATTTTGTTAAAATTGATATAAGTAAAGTGATAAAGCTATAAATTATGCATAAATATATTAGTAATGCTATTTCTGAATGAAATAAATAAATGAATGAAACATATGTTTTAGCTATATATTATATTATACTGAAGTAGATAAATGAACACGTGTAAAAATAAACCATTTTGTGTTATTTACTTTTTGGCTATCAAACAGTTTGTGGAATATGTGTGGTTGACTAAGAAGAGAAACCCCTATCCACAGACAGTGAGTTGCTGTATAGAATGTGGATATGAATGTAACGCCCAATGGTTATGTGGTATTGTCTTGGGTCGCCAAGTGCCAGAAGGCAAAGCAGTTTGTGAGACAGGACATGTAGACAAGAGAATAACTTGAAATGTTTAAATCAACTTCGACTCCGAGCTAACAAAGCGGCAGAGGTCTCCTGATGCCACACGCAAGTGATGAAGGATCTCAGCCAACTTGGTGTGTACAACTGTAAGCAGCCAGCCAGTGATGCTGGACAGGCCTTTTACTTGCGACCTGTAACCTTATCGCCAAATAAAGAAGAAGAAATAGAAATCAACTAAATGCAAACGATCATTTAAAAGTCGAAGTTTAAATAAGTGTATGCCAATATTTTACGGCGGCATGTAGTGATCAGGATATCACAACCAATTTGATAACCATAAAACGGCAAAGAATTTTCACATGACGATCACAATCACCTATTTGCTGCATTCCGAAAGCATAATCGTATGTCTAGTCACAACAAGAATCGTACCTGGGATCGGTTTTGCTAGCGACAAAAAAAAAACGCATTATATTAGACCACAAGTATAAGCCCCCTTAAAATTGTTCCTCCTATAACATCCCTGGTCATTTTCATATACTGCATTCAGCTTGCACCAGGTTTGCACACTGTGCAAACGTGTCAACTGTCACCCATATTTTGTTGGTGTAGCTCTCTAAATTCAATTTCAAAACAAATCACATTCCTTTTCAGTAAAGTGAAAAAACGGAACTTCTATAGAGAAATCTTGAACAAATCATGGTAGACGCGAGTACAAAGAAAACTTTAAGTGGTATACCACTGTTGACAGTGCGCGCTGGTCCCAGAGACAAGGATTTATGGGTACAACGTCTTAAGGAGGAATACCAATCCCTCATTAAGGTACTCTCAAATTGGACGAGAACACAAATCAAGAAACCCATCTAAAATTTCTTCCTCTTTATAGTATGTTCAAAACAACAAAGATTCCGGAACCGATTGGTTTCGACTGGAGTCAAACAAAGAAGGCACCAAGTGGTTCGGCAAGTGTTGGTACATGCACAACCTGTTGAAGTATGAATTTGACGTGGAATTCGATGTAAGTTGTCATCACACCACACGGCTGTTGTTCGGAAATTAATGCAATGCCTGATCAATTTAGATTCCAGTAACTTATCCGGCCACTTCTCCTGAAATCGCCCTGCCTGAATTGGATGGTAAAACTGCTAAGATGTATCGAGGTGGAAAGATTTGTCTGACGGATCACTTCAAACCACTGTGGGCGAGGAATGTTCCGAAATTTGGAATTGCGCATGCAATGGCATTAGGGGTATGTTGAAGTTTGCGATGTGATCCGGTTTTGAATTAACCTATTTGCTGTTCCAGCTGGCACCATGGTTGGCAGTGGAGGTTCCGGATTTAATAGAGAAGAAGATTATTGAATACAAAGAGAAGCCCAGTGCCTAGGGGGTCAACTAAAATTGCTGCTTTCTTATTACTTTTTATACGATGAATGTTGTTTTTTGCTTAGCTTGATTTTTGTTTTCTAGTTAAATAAATTTGTGTTACAAGCTTTCAAAGTGATTGGTATCATATTGCGCGAGGATTGAGAAGAGCTTGTAACAGAAAGGAGTAATTAGCACTTCGATCTATGGAATCACTAGATGACCTCGTATGGCCTGGACGTTTTGTTGATTAATATGATACCAGAACTAGTCAGAAGCCATGTACCAAGCTTAACAAGTACGTCTCTGAGATTTTTGCATTGCTGCAATGTACGTGCATAAGCCTATTATCGGGAGCGTCTGTGATGGGTCTATGACGTCTATGATGAATTGTCTGATTATAGCAGACTGAACGTACACCGTTTCACTAGAATTGTTCCGTCACGCTTGTGATCCACTGCCTTGACACCGTCTCTGAAGCTACAGATTTAAAGACTTGTAATTCTTTGAGATAGTGGGCATAGGCAGAAGAAGAAGAATGAGACCAGGAAGTCTTCATTCTCTTCTCTCGTCTGTGTCTAGATGTAGAACTGATTTCATTCCCCTAGCAAACTTGAATCGAGATATAGTCAAAGCAAGGCGCATGAATGCGCCTCAAAAAGGGACGAATAAAATGAAACTACTAAGGGTGAGCTATGTGTCTAAGTCACATAGTGTGTTTTTTCTTCTTAAGTTCGTTCTTCAGGACCACCATGGCCAAGAGTAGAGATTGAAAATTGAATTGAATGTACATCCCTCAATTACTTCCTTTGCAGATAGATCCGCTGTCCCCTTACTTTGAGAACTAGGCCTAAGACCAGCTTAGAAGTTACTCTCTGATCATTGCCACTGACTCGAGACGCGTGCCACTCTATATAACGCAAGTTGTGTCGGGAATTGAACCAAGGCACCCACCGCAAATGTCAAATCCATCCACTATTTCCTTAAAACTTAAACAAAAAATCACAAGTGAAAACTTCGCGCGAAACACCACGCAAACTAAACAATGGATGCGTACACCTGCCCATGCCCACCCCACCATCACCATTCTCAATCAAACCACGTGACAGAATCCCCAACAAAAGGAAAAACCTTGTACTCTTTTCATTTGCTTTTGAAAAGCTTGTTATTTCATTTTTTTTTGCTTTTTTCATTTTGCTTCCTCTAATATGACACAATGATTAGATAACAGTTAGAAGTAGGTAAATCTACGAATGATATTTGAGCATCTAGACAATCCAATTCATCATGTGGTAGGTAATCTCGTTTGTTGTTCGGGATTGCGCGCGCAAGTGTTTCCAGTGTGTAGAGTTTGTGTTTTTGTTGTTAGTGCTGGGCAGATTAGGTTTACTTGCCGCCGGTGTTGTTGTTATTATTATTATTGTTGTTGTTGCTCTTGTTTTTGTTCCAATTATCAGACCAAATTGTACTGAGTGAGCTGAAAATTGGATTGAATGGAGGATCCGATTCTTGCTGCGATTGCTGCTGACCGAATGGCTGAGGAGACATCTGCTCCTGCAACGCATTGATTGGACTGTCACGATTGGAGTATTCCAGACCTGGTGGTGGACGGATAACCGTGTTATTCCAGGTCGGGGCGGTAGTGGTAGCCGGCTTGTATCCCATGGGGTCCCATGTTTGGCTGCCACCAGCACCGGCCTCGGTTGTGCTGCTGCTGCTGCTCATTGACCAGGTTGTGGTGTTCTTCTGAGATTCTGGGAGTTGTGGCTGAGAAACGAAGTACTCATTGCCTGGATTCCATTGATTCTGCAAGCGCACGGGGGAGTATTCCTCGTCGTAGATGTTGTGGTTGTTTCCTGAAAGGGGAAACGTTACAGAATCTCTGCAGACGGGGAGGGGGTGTTCAAAGGAAAAGTCACCTAAGTACTGATTGGCGTCTCTGAACATGTACGAAGGCATGGTGTTGGAAAAGAAACTCGAGTTGTTGCAAACGGTCGGCTTGAGGACGTCCAAGTTGGTGAAGGGCTCCCAGTTGGGAGTTGATGAAGGCGAGCGCTTCGTTCCAATCGGACCGAGTTCGTTCGAGTTCATCTTGTGCAAGCCGTTGGCATTGTTTCCAATTGAAGTTGGCACAACCATGCTGTCACCGAAGGTTTCGTCGTTCTTGAGGTCGGCATCGTTCCAGTCGCTTCCGTTGTACATTGGGAGATATTCGCTTGGCGGCTCCTCACAGTCGAGTGCAGAGACATCTGAGAAACTTGATGACGGCTGGGCGGCTGTGACGACGTCTGAGAAACTTGCTTGCTGATTCGGGTCCCAAATCGATACCGGAATGTTACTGCCCACCGGCGACGAGAAGTGGAATGCATTTGGCTTGAATTTGGACACCTTGCGGTCGTAGCGCTTTGGTAGATGATTGCTGGTATTGGGTTGCTCCTTCTTGCGCTCACGTCCCGGGGTTTTGCCGTACTTTTTTCCGGTGTAGGCACTGGCAACAGGGGTAGAGTTTCCGTTTCCGTTCCCGTTCGCAGGCTTGCTGCTAGACGAACTATCAGAGTGGTTGTTGGGCAATGATTCAGGAGTTGTCACTTGCTTTAAAATGGTTATGGTTGGCTCAGGCTTCTTCTCAGTGGTATCAGTCTTGTTGAGGGTCTTAGGACTCTTTGTTCGCTTTCCAGACGCCAGGCGGTCTTCCGCTGGCTTCACCTCGGGTAATTCTTTGGCTGGTGACGCCTCGACGGGAGCAGGATCGGCTGAAGTCTGCGTCTGGCTAGATATGGCTTTGGTTTTCTTTGCACTCTGTTTGGGTGTCTTTTTAATATCGGCCTGGTTGACCTGGATGCTGCAATCAGATTTGCTGTTCACTTTCGGCGGCGAGTGCTTCTCTGGTTCAGTACTAGCGTCGGTGGTGGTGCTCGGCTGTGGTGGTGCTTTGTCGAGTTCCTTGGGCGAACCCTTGAGTTTCACTTTTTCTGGCGGTGGCTTGGTTATTGCTGCAGCACGAGGTATGGACGTGGCCGGGGCACCATTTGCCTCCTTTGGACGCACACCAAGCTTGGCGAGTTCCTGTGCCCACGAACGATCATGCGAATTGTTGTTCAACACCGGCGTGGCCGGCATGTTACCCCAGGCTTTCTTGTTGGTACGTTTCCGGAAATTCATAACACCGACACCTTTATTGCCCACAACACGGCTGCTTTTGGAAGAGTCTGAGGAAGGCAGCTGACCGTCATCGTAGTTGTTCGCCTGCATCGCAATGTTCCGCAAGTTCAGGGCCGGCTGAAGGGGGCCTTTGTCCCTGGATATGTTTTGCACGTGGTCTGTGAGAACTTTGCCCGAGTCGAGGTGTCCCACAATCAAAACAATCAAGAACGCTGTCACAAGCATGAGCATCGCGACTTGCTTGAGAAATGTCTCCCAAGGCGGACGCTGCAAAGCTTTCGAGCAGTGCTCCAGCAACGGGGGAGTCAGAGACGCCATCAGCGTGTAGTTCACAAGGTACGACAGATTCGTCTTGATGATGAGTGGCCGCACCACCCTGCCCAAGGTGAAATCCGGCGTGAATGTAATGTCGACCTTCTTCGAGGAGTTCGACTTCAACTCGAATCCCCGACAGTCCACGACGTTGAACCCGTATCCCTCGCAGTACTCGTCGCCTATCATGAATGTCTCAACCAAAATGGGCACCTCTCCAGTGTTACGGGCGCTAAACGTCCGTCTTGTGCTAATGACAGTCGACTCCTCTCCTTTCGATTTGATGCACGTGCTGATGTGGTTCTCGGTTAAGTCGAAATTCAGAGCTGTCAAAGAGCCAGGTTTCTTGTTTGCGAACTTAAACTGTGATCGCACTGCCTTGGCACTCACCCACACAGCTTCGTAGAGCGTCAGGTTGTTCCTGATGTGCATGATCGTCGAGAATACCCCGGGCTCCTTGGCCAGAAACTCAATAGTCGCCGAATAGCTGGACTTCGGCTGGATTATGCGCGGCTTGTGAACACCAATCAAGCTGAACACGTGCTTATCTGTCAAGTAGCAGTGCGAGCAGATCTCCACCACCTCCAGCGGCAGCGACAGTTTCGTGTTCTTAGAGACGCTCGGATTCGATATGAAAAAATCGACCAGCAAGGGCGCGTCCGAGGGGTTGTTAAGGATGATTTGTGCCATGTGCACTTGCCCAATCTCAACGGTGGGCAGTGTCTGGACGCCGCTTACCAACTTCGGCCAAATTATGTCCACCGTGAGGTTGAACTTGAAGAGTCGTACCTCGCTAGTGTTCACGGTGAACGTGATAGTCTTCAGGTAGTACTTAAAGTGACGGAATATTTCCGTTCGGCGCCGTAATTCGGTCTCATCGAAGTTCAGGTGACTCTCCAGCGGAGCGGATATCGGCGAAAGAGTCTGATTGAATGGTATGTAGCAGCGCGTCTGGCACAGGGATCTCGGATCGAAGTAGATCTTCCCGACGTTGGTCACAGTGTTGGGAATGATCCAAGTGCCGTCCTTCTCGTTGTCCTCGAACTGAAGGCCCGAGTCGCTGAAAACAATCGAATTCACTCTCATCGGCTTGGTGAAAGTGGAATGGAACGAAATCTCCGCGCCGCATAGTTTTCCCTGAAAAAAACAGTATACACGTGGTGATATAAAGTACCGAGGTAGTTTGGCGGCAGAAACTCACCGGGAAGCAGTCGTCAAAGTGCAGCTTGCTCTGATCAATCTCCAAGCGGCCCATGATGGTCTCGAAATTCACTGCAATCAGCATCTGCTCATGTTCAGTGCAGACCTTGAAGGTCCCAGTAAGTGTCTTGGCCCGGTACGACTGTATGGCGATCTCATACACCGCCACATCGTTCATGCCAAACTTGAAGCACAGTTCAAATTTCGACTCGCTCAGCAGTTTGTTCTCCTCCTTCTTCGTCTTCAGACAGCCCATGAAGAATAAGTGAAAGTAGACGCCCTGTGGGCTAGCAAAATTCCAAGAAGTCACCTCCAGCGGAATGGGATTTGGATTCCGCACGATTATGTAGCCCGAATGGGACATCTCCCCAAATGGGATCGCCCCGAGATCTAGCACCGCGCCTTCTTTCTTCATGTTCATGTCGTCCGTGTCAACTGTATAAAAGTCCAGCAATCCAGTGCACACCACCACTGGCACTTGGTATGTTGTCACATTGGTTGTAATGGTTAAAAACGTCTCCACGGTCGCCGTCTCGTTGAGGAGACTAATTTCGAAAATGGAGCGATACTGTCCGGGCGTGAGGACGACCGGGACAAAGTTCGTCAGTCTGAAGGCCGAGGACACATCTCTGTCAACAGTGACATTCATCACAGCCAGCGGCAATGTGAATGAGTTAAGCACGAAGAAACTTCTTTCAGGACCAGTGAAGTTCTGTGACTTTGTGACGAACTCCGTGGTGTTTTTGTTGAATTCAAGGGCACCTTTGAACACCTCCGCTCGCACATAGAGGACAAGTTCCATCACTTCCTTGGGATTCTCTTGTGATACTGATTTTACCACCAACTCCCCGTTGATGAAGGCGTTCTGAGTGAACCCACTGGGATCCAACGACAGCTCAGACATGTTTTTATCTATTCGAATCGGAAATTCGATGTTGCGAAGCTCATAGTCAATTATGTCCACTTTACTCTTTCCAGAGTTCTTCAGTTCCACCTTGAAGGTCCGCAACTCGTCTTTGGTGGTGAGGCGGCCGAAATCGAAAACCGGCGTGGGCGAGAACACTCCGTATGTGGTGAAGATTTCGAACTCCACTGGGATAACGAGAATGTTGTCCCCGCCCAGGCTGTCGTCGTGGACTCCTGCGATTTTCATTCGGATGTACGCAGTGTGGTTGCCTGGGTTCATGCCTATGAAACGAATTCGTATGACTGGCTTCGTTGTGTGCGGCGGAATCTCCCAAAGATCTTGAGGACCTTCTTGTCCACCGCTTGGTAGCTCTAATTGAAACTGCCCTCCACTGCTGTAGACCTAGACAAATACACACATTCAATCAGACGCTAAAGTATGGTTAGGTGAACTTCTTGACAATAAGCAAGCATCACACACCGTTTCTACACTTACCTCCAAAATCTGCAGTGGTTTCGGGTGCGGATTGTACATGTGAATCTCTGGCGATAGAGTTGCATTCAGCGGTGCTCGTATGCCAACCAGTGGCTTCAGACGATATGGACACTCCCTCCCCTCACCCTTCACCAACAACCTCGCCTGACCAAACGAAGTGTGAATGAGAAGATTCGTCTCCACGGTCCCATACGACCGCGGCAGAAATACCACACTAAATGTGGTGTTGCCCTTAGGGGGCACAACTTTATCTTGGAAAAACGAGCTGTAAAAATCAGGCGTCTTCCCCGATACGGACCTCAGATAAACACTCCGATTTTCGTTCTTATTAACTAGAGTCACCACGTGCGATTGAGCCGTGCCAATAGACCAAGCTCCAAAGTCCAAGCTTGCTGGGTGAAATGACAAACTATGATATAATTCTGAAACGATATCAATTGATTTCTCTACAGACACAGTGTCCACAGAACCCATGGACATATTATCAGCATAGATATCCTGCTGTCGCTGATTCCGGCGATGAATATCGACCTTGTCCAGCTGACAATCGATAAGTGCACTATGCAGGAGGCAAAATAACGCAAGCAGCAGCATGTCTGTGGATGGCTTTTCTTTTTCAGACGTGTGTGGTTGGCTTGAGTGTTCCTTTATTCAATTGTTCTTAGGGCTTGTGTTATTAAATGAATATCATAGATAGCTTGTCTGGTTGCAAATTCCAATGTCATTGCAGACTGTGATCCTGTTGCGCACGTTAGACTGTTTCACTTGATTATTCTTTTTCTTTAGTGTATTTATAGAAACAAACTAAAATAATTGATATTTCAATAAAAATTTTCTTGATTTATTTATCTTTTTCTTAATTTTTTTTTTCTTTCTTTCGTTTTGTGAGTTTTTTTTTTCTCTCGAACCGATTCCGCAAAATCTTCAACAACTAATTAGCACTGTTCGACTCGAAATTAAAGCTGATTTTTCGCGGTGACGCAAAATGCCTTATCTCTGACAGATGTGAGCTTGTTCGTGAGGTATACTTTGATTGTGTTATTTTTTTTTCACGTTGTTGTTTTCTGAACAACTTGTTTGGTAGGGGCATGTGAAAGAGTGTGAAAGGGAATGACACAAAATAACAGAGGGTGGTTCGTAAACAGAAAAAAATAATTTTTTAAAGAAATTTTATGATTAAGTTTGTGATGTCTCTATATTGAAACAATACTTTCAAAGAGATGATAAATCAAAGCGGAATCAAAAGAAAAAATCCCATTTTAGTACTTTGTTGAGCCAGAGATTTAACCTTCAAGCATGATGTTCTGCGATCAGGATATTGCCTCGTTTTTTTTTGATAAAATTTATAAAAAATATATCGGTATTCAATTTGAATGGCCAGCAAATGCCCATTCGTGCCTTGTTACGTTGCACGTCACTGTTTTACTTTCTTTGCGTAGTGGGCAGATGTGGAATAGATATCAATTTTTTGGAACAACTAACTAACTTTAAAAATTTATTACGTCTGCTTCTCATTGTGGTGGTTAATGTAGTATACGTAAGAAAAGGGAGTAGAAAAAGAAACAATGTCAAAATGTAGTTGAGATGTCAATTTAACTGGTTCAGTTATGCGTATACATGAAGAATGTGAAAACATTCTAAAAACACTGCAAAATCCACACGTAATAAATGTAGATAATCAATGAAACAAATCGGGCATGTATTTTATTCGATTAACTACGCGTGATTAATCCATTAGATTACCTCATGTAGTCTACTGTGCCATCTCTGGTAGTAGGCCATCATATAGCCGTAGTGTTGCAGATCCCCGCACAAATCCGCTAAAATTGAATTCGATTTTAGTTAGTTATTAGATCTAATTGGGAAGTAGACGAAGAAGGAAGAAGAAAAGAAGACATTTAAAAGATTCACGTAAACACAGAGCAAGAAGCTAATGAAAGAGTTTCAAATTTATCCACAAATTGTAGACCTGAGGTAGTAATCAAGATCTAGCCAAAAACAGGTATCTCTATCTTTGGGAGACCTAGAAAATCCAAGCAACCAACCCATGTTGGTGCGTTTATTAACAAAAGCGTGGGCTTATCGATGTAATAGAGGAATAATGCAGGCAACCATGCAGACAAAGTGATCTTTCTGATAATGCTGATTAATGTCTTCATCACAAGCAATTGATGATGTCGAACAAATTCAAAACAAAAATTAGAACAAATGTGAAAGCATCCATATCATGTTTACTTCTGCATTCTGTTTACCTACTCCTTAACCTAAGTCTTGTTTCTATTTTTACCCAAGCAATTCGTCTACGCTCAAGCCACACCCAAAGCTTAGCAAGGTTGATGCCCTAATATTTGATACTTTTAAGATTACTAGCAAACTAAGAGAACAGCAGACATGATGAACTCGCCAACTGATAAGAAGAAACAATGAATGATTCAACCTAAGCCAAAAAATTATTTCGGTGATCACTTATCTTCAAGTCTGACTGGAATCCGCTATGGGTGTTGTTATTGAATCAACCTCGACACTCGCAGATAACAATTAACCTAAAGAACAAATATTGTAAACATAAACAATTATCTAGTCAGCTGCGGGCAGATGAAATGACTAATTCCAGAAATGTACCCACGAAAGCCGCATATTTGTAAAAGAAATTCTTGCCACATTTAAGCAACCATCAACGGACCCATGTAACACCCCTTTAACGTATTTCAAAAGTTTAGAAAACAAACTTTGGCCTGTCGAATCCAAACAGCGAAATCAACAGCACTCTGACAATCCATGACAGTGAACAATGACAGTCATTCTTTTTGCTTCCTCTCGTAATGTTGTGTGAGATTACCTCGTGAGCAACTACTTGAGCATTTTTCTGAGAAACCCATTCAGGAATACAAAAAGTTGTGTCCATTCATTAAAATCCAACACGCAATTATAAAAAAGGGAACAACCTACGTATGTAATTTGGAAAGCCATCGCTGCTATTGCTGCCGTTGCCCCTCCCACATTTGGATCATCGTCTTGCCGACATCATCATCGCCGCCGCCGCATCGAATTAGTATTTCCTAGTCCGGACTTACTTCTCTTCCTCGTTTTATTTTCTTGCATTCAAGTAAAAAGGACGACGTAAGTACCAATCTAATTCAGAAAAACAAAATAAGTACATATGCATAGTGTATACACACATGTCACACAAGGTGCTGCTTGTGGGCTTGAGGATGTTATGCGTATTAAATTATGTTTATATTGGGGAAAGAGGAGCAAGAAGAAAATTTGTGTGTGTTTTCTCATACCCAACACTTTGCATATTGATTTAAATCGAATCACTTTCTCTTTTTTTTCGTGTGGTTGTTTTTTTTTTGTTTTTCATTAACAAATTCTGTGACGATTAGCTCATTTCTGGGCATAAATACTCGCTCGGTATTCGGCTGGTTTTATGACTTTCTCCTCAAACGTCTGTAGCTTGTGCTGTGCTGTATCTGCTGCGAGATTTCTTACACAATTTCGGCCAGTAGACCCATCCCAGCCGTTAAATTGGGACCGGAATGATGATATACGGTGACAGTGTTGTGTGCATGGTGCAATAAAAATGCTTCACTGCTTGTCATCGTTACTCAATTGCTCAAAGAAAACAACAACTCGATTCATTTTTTGGCATGGAAATCAATTTGATTTTTCTGCGTCGGGAATAATTTGCACACATTTCTCTTTTGGTGTACAAAATTCAATACTCAGTGTAGGGTTACCATGTGTCTGCACTGATTTCGATTTTTCTAATTCAAATCGCATAAAAACAAAAACATGTTGGGTTGAGGGTTTATGCTTGCTTATGTAAGCTGTTTGCGTCACGTTATGCAATGCAGATATTCAGCGAAATCTCTTCCATGGATTGGTGAAACGATAAGAAAAACCGGAGATTCATTGGGAAATCCCCCAACTAAAGTGTTGTCAGATTGTGTTAATCCCGTGCAACTTGAACAGAGTGGTTTATAGAGCGCATAACTGCAAATGTATACAATCAATTGGATTCGTAACTGCGGAGATACACCGTGCTACGTGCAAACTCACTTGTGTGTACACATATTATTTCTCGGAATAATGGCAATAAAGATTTCGTGCGAAAAGAATAAGCTGTCTTAATTCTGCCGAAAAACTTCCTTCAGTTTTTTTGCTTGGAAGAAATAGGTATACTCTATGGATCTGTCCTATTTAGAACATCTCGTTGACGTAAGAAAAAATGGAATCAATTTCCCTCGCACTCTCGCATAAAATTTGGTCTGATGAATTATTGAATTTGATTTACGTCGTGGAAGTGCATGCACAGCCATTTATGGGTCTCCCCGGGCTTGTTAAGCATTTGCATGCAATATTAAAGTGTTCAGATGCATAATGCTGACTTTGAATAATGACCTTCACGCTGTTGAATGTAGAACTTGTGAAGGATTGAGATTGGTGCGGCTGCCGGTTTTGATTTCACTTTAAGATCAAGACAGGACTTCTCGTTTCGTTTATTTTTGAATGATTCCATTTATTGAAATGAAAATGCTTTCGGTGGCTGCAATTGCTGGCGACATGGGCCAGTAAGTACTAAGTTCCTTCATATTTGCTGCGAAAGTGCCAACTTATTGATTTCCTTACCCCTGTAGTAATTTAATTCTTCTGAAGTGCCGATACTTTTGTTTTCTTCAATGAGCTAAGGACAAGAGTCTGGTCGGTAATTGATTAATTTGCCGGATCGATTACGATGTCTCAGCAAAAGCTGTGCTTCCTCCACTTTCACTTGAAATCTCTTGACATGACTGATTGATCTCATTCACTTGTCAGATTAAGAGTGTTGGCCAAAATCAGTCGATTTGGATGTGAGTGAATGACCCCACGGCCCATTTGATGTGACGACGACCGACTAAAGTTAGCAACGTCGTAAAAGACTTTGTGGCTAATTCCGGTCATGGTGGTGCCAGTTGCGTAGTGGGTAGGTGCGTCGTCTCCTACGCGGGTATGCGTTCTGGCTCAACAACCGGAGCGGGTTTGAGGCACTGTCATAAAAAGAGCTTCTCTCGTTCGATGTCGACACAAGACGATAGATCTCATGACATGAACGACGGATTTTTGCCCTCCGGACTACATCAACATTCTGGTACAGCTCGTGGAGTTATCGGCTGTGTCTTCTCCTCCATTTGCTTCAGGAGAGAAGCAATAGAAGAACGCACAACACAAGTGGGTGCTACAGTAGCTAAACCCAGATCAGATCTACCCTGGACTGTCACAACAGCCTTGCAATCGAAAAGCATCGAAAATTACAGGCTAGGTTTGTCATTGTCATTATCTTAAATTACAACTTTCAGGCTAATTAAGTAAGTTCTGTTTACATTGATTGAGACCCGAGTTCGACTTGATTTTGTTCTCATTTGCATCTGGGTCCGCTCAATTTGCTATGTCCAATGTCCAATCGCGTCACTAATTGTACCAACCTTTCGACTATAGTCAATCAATTATAAGTACAATGAGTTGACAATGCAATATTCATGCCAATCCACGAAGTGTGTAAGCAATTAGACCAATCCAACCATGCTTCAAAGAATAAAAAACTTGTTAATCCCCAACAACGCTTCATTTCAACAAACTAGTTATGGCAACCCTGTGCGAGTCTGTGAATAAGCTCCAATCAGGCTAGCAAAGAGAGCAAGCGAGACAATAACAGAAAACAGAATTAAAAAAATAAACATCATGCGATAATGTGCGAAAGCTTTTCTTTACAAGTTCAACTAGTGAGTGCCTGCCTACACAATTGAAAGACGAAGAAAAAACGAAAGAAAAAAAAAAAAACCTTTTCCGCGAGTACGAGTACATTTTGTGTTTCGTGTGTTCCTGGCGTTGCACAGCTGCGCGCGTTATAAATATTTCTGAATTCTGTGAACCTATTTTCACAAGTACCCCATACATTTCATCGTTGGTCGCTGTCGTCGGAGTCGTTGTCATATAGTCGTCTTATAACCTCACACAGTGCAGATACTTACTACAACTAAGTGGCCGTTCAACAAACAGACAGAAAGAAACTTTCTCGCATTATTTCCGTGTGGATGAATTGGTCAGTTTACCGAACTTCGGCAAGAGGGTAAGGTGGTATGCTGCCTCGAATCCACTTTCAGTGCTTTATTTCTGCAAAATTTCACAGAAACAATTCAAACTTTATTCTATTTTTTGCCTTTTTCGTTTTCAGACAGTGTGTGGTGTAGAAAATGTCAGCAAAAGCTATTTACGAAGCAACTGGAAAGGATATACTCAACCGGCATTTGGGTAAAAATATCGCTAGCACGTGCCGTTTTGCCACCGTCAACCTAGATACCGACCTCTCAAAGTTGGTGGACAATAATCCATGGCTAAATGAAACAGTAAGTCGAATTGCATTCATTACTCACTCTTAAGATAAGAATTCAATCAAAGTCAATTTGGCGTGTAATAAAATTACATTCGAATGTGTTGTGTTGTGTGTTACTAAGTCGAGACGATTAACGTATTGAAACTGTAGTTGTTGTGCTGTCGGAACCAGAACCAACGTGTATGACTAGCCTAGTATCAGGCCATGAAGATAAATATTATTACTAACGACACAACGCAGCGCCGCACACAACAGGAGTGGCTAGGGCGGGCGGGTAATGGGTGAGCGATTATAGCGCATACGTCATAGATCGCATGAACCGTCTACCGTGAGGACGGTACAGTGACACACGAAGAGAATCTTTCGATACAAACTTGTTTGTATGCCAGTGGCAGATGAGGTGATGACATTTTTTTCTGTTGTTTGCTGTTGTTTTTCTAACAAATTATGACGTGTTCAATGACATTGCTTATGTGAGGTGGCTCGCCTGAGTTCCGAATAACGTGAGCTAACGAAGCCAATCAGAAAGCTTGTGTGAGGCGATAGTGTAGTGAATGTGAAGCAGCGGTAATATATTGCTTCGTTTGATTTATTACATTTTCCAACTGATGAACATAACCTTTCAACTGAAGTTGTTATCTCCAGCTGCTATTTGCCAGATATTAGATCACAAATTCTCACATCGGATATGTTTATAATGCGCAATCAATTCACCATACGCCTACATCACATATTTATTTAGGCGCCCCCTGAAAGGCACGTACTCGATCATCAGACAGTGCAGCAACAACAAAACGTCTTGATTTACAGTTGAAACAAGTAGCACATGGCTTCTCTCTTCGCCTTTTCCTGTGTAATGCAAGAATGAAAAGCGGCTGACTCAAAGAAACTTAGTAGCAAAGAAAATTCAATTTCAACTCGAAAATTTGTTTACAAATTTAATCAAACCACGCGATCGGCATATTTCTTCTTTCGGTGCTTCCGTTAAATTTATTGCGAGTCAAGTTCACTGGTAATGATGTCTTTAACCAAAGCAAGTCATGATCTTGACCTAGAACTCACCAACCACATCGCACACGCGTCACATTCGGTGTAGATAAGCCGAAAATTCGGCTAGCCAGATCTTCAAGTGGTAAGAGTCACGCAGATAAGCCCTTAATTTGAACACATTCCAGGGGTTCCCTGTGTTTCGAGAGACGCTTTTCTTAATCTTTGGAGTTGTGTCGACGGCAATAAAACAATATGTAAGCCTTATTGTTTGTTTGGGGGTGGATGGGGGTGTGTTCATAAAAATTAAAGAGAAAAGCCGGTGAGAACCCGTAAAGAACTGAAACCACCACGTGGGCTCACATAGTTGATTGAAAGTTTAGTAGACAAAATTCCTGCTTTAATTGAAAATAATCTCTTTTCGGGTGTGATTTATAATTTATGCAAGCTGGTGAGTCAGTGGCACGTGATAAGAAATTTTCGTCACTTGATTTTATTCGGTAATTTATAACTAGGCCGATAACCCAGTCTTGATTAGGCACTATGTGCCTCGATGGGGGACTGTCTGTCGTTGAGGAGGAACTGAGGTAAACAAACTTGTTGAGATATACACGTATCTGGTGAAACACAGACTCTTTTCTTTATCATTTATTGAACAACTTCGTAAACAGATTGCTCTGGAATTTGTTTACCAGAAGAGATACATTTCTGATTAATTTATTCTTGGAAGTTGTGAAATGAAATTGTGCTTCAGCAAAGACAACTAAATACAAGTGTAAAGGTATAACCGGACGAACACAAGGCTATGAGGATAGGTTATGTTCCAACTGTAGACCACCATAATGTGCCCATGGTGACACTACGCGAATCCAATGATCTATTCCTATCCAACGAGCTTGTGATGAAGACCGATGCTGATGTGTTCCATCTCTTTTTTGAGTATTCTTATGGGTCAAGAGGATGCAAGTTGCGAAGAAATGAGTAAAGTTGTGTTGCTTTTCATCTTGACTTTTGTAAAAGTGACAACAAGAAAGGGTTAACCATTGCGTATACATTTTACCCGTATCACGATAGCGTGTTACGACTTCAGCGCCAGTCGAAGGGGAAGTTTCTCGAAAAACAACTCAGATTGAGCCCACAGGAATAGACAAATATATCCCAACTTAGTTATAACCAAAGTTATACAGTCCGAGTTGAAGCCGGGTCTGGCTTTCACACCAATCACTCGTATTTTGCATGACATTGCTCCCTTACGAGTGGAATGGGTAGTTTTATGACGACACCGACCGGAGAACTTTGAGATTATTTTCCTTGACTAGCTATACATTGAGCTATGTCAGGGACTCGAAAGATATGGAGCAGTGAATTTTGTCGGAAAATGAAGCCAGCCATTGGCTAAAAGTGGGTCTACAACCCGGCCGTCCAGTGAGCTGATTCATTTCCCGACAAGATTCACACTCAATCTCTCTAGGCTCTCTCTAGACGATATTTTCCAATCCTTTCTTAGTATTCTAATCTTTGGCGGTTAGACGTCTGCTTCATGACAGCAGTTCTACATCATCCGTGCGATCTTGTTTGACAGGACTTCGAAAACCAATTTAGGACCAATGTACTGTCTCGGACTGCGAGGTAGGTTAGGTTAGGTAGGAGGGCTGCTGGCGTATTCACCAGCCCACTTAGACCATGTTGGTCCATTGTCCTACCCACAGTCAGACTACTAACACTGATTGACCACTCCAGTGACAGTGCCGTTAATTTGATCCCAACGGCAAGTGATGACTGCACCAGATTCGAAAACCAGATAAAAGCGTATTAACTTTGTTTTTACTGTGAATCGAACCGGGGACCCCGCTAA
Organism: Eristalis intricaria; assembly: GCA_964034865.1. NCBI lineage: Eukaryota > Metazoa > Arthropoda > Insecta > Diptera > Syrphidae > Eristalis > Eristalis intricaria. Next base: position 57,582,446 of record OZ035877.1, on the reverse strand, counting down.
CCAAGGGCAGGCACTCTACCAACTGCGTAATCCAGTCGTGGGACTGTGAGGTAACTGCTTCAAACTTTGACGTTTCCGAACACACAGCTTCCAACCATCACAATCAAACTGCTTTTACGATCTCTTGGCCCTTATACCGGGGATTCGACCTTTCTCTCCACGAACAGGGAAACTCGGCTTCGAGGACAGTTTTCGCAGCAGTATTAATGTTTATCTACTCGATATGGTTGAACCAGTGTAGACTAAGGATACACATTTGTACAGCCCATTCATTTCGGGACTGTGTGTGGTGATCCAATTTGTTTGGCAAACCGAAGTAAGCAACGGTTGCCAAGAGGGATTCTACGTCGTTTCTCCACTAAAATATATTTCGTGAAGGTCACACATTCCCTTACCTCCTCAAGATTGCATCAACTATCGATCCTGAAGTTCCATTTCATAAAAAAGAACGCCCACACTCATTTCAAACAAAAACTTGACTTCCCGCAGCAAATTCAGTCTAAGATTTGATTGATTAATCAATTTTTCCCTCTTTCCTATCAGCGAAGACGACTACAAATTTCTCATCGATTAGATAATCTGGAATTTGTTCACCGTGTTGCTGGGTTCGAATTTCTCCGAATCTCTTTCAGCCAATCGAGACAAGTTACTGCCATTCAATAAATATTCATTGTCAGTCGATACTTTGGCAAGCATTTCTCTTTCGTCGTTTGGCTTGAACACATTATCTGACAAGGCGACTCGTCTTGGTCGCCATCAGTACATGGCTTACAGCCTGGTGATGGTTACTGCTTATCTGATATAACATCGGATGATAATCTCTAATGAAATAGTTTAAATGCGTAAATGAAAACAGACAACAGCATAGATCTGTGAAGGGATGCAGCTGTGGCAGGTTTTTGGACATTTGTCGGGGGTCTGTTGAGGTGAAGAGTCTTTTTGGTAGGTTGAGCCCAACTATACTGGCTATTGAAAGAAAGCTTATTGAGCACAATCTGTTCATCTTGGAGACATTGCCATTGACAACTGGCGACGCATTTAATACGGTTGCATTCAAGATTCTTGCTTCGCCATGAATTTGTTCCGTTTTTTACTTGACTGAGGACACCAACGTCGAAAGCAAGTGGTGAACGTGAAGCCCATTAAGCTAAACCTCGAATATATAAATGTATGTATACTTCTTCCTTACACGACTATTCCATTTGAAGTCACGGCACTATTCTTATCATGTGTTAGAATTCCGATCGTAATCTCAAAACAATATCAATTTTAATGTATTCTGAGTTCCTGCAACTAATTACAATGTAGCGACACTTTTCATCTGCGTAGTTGCAAAACGTGCAAGATCCGAGAGCAGACCTTTGTGTTGACCGTGTTGACATGTCGGTTCACTGTGCAATTGACGCAGGGACTTTAATTGATTAGTGCAGGTTTTCTGGGTGGTTCTCTATAACCTAGGATGGAATTGCACCAATTATAGTCAGTCTAGTGTGTTTTTTCATATACAGTCGCCTCCGCTTATATGCACTCCGCTTAAACGAAACTTTCAGTTATATGCAACTAGATATTTATCACGGAACAACAAAGTTGCCTATATCCGAACATCGCTTATATGAAAACTCCGCTTAGTTGGAACACATTTTCTGCATTTTTTGTGTTGCAAATAAGCGGAGTCGACTGTACAAGTTTGCGCAAAATTGATCATCCGGAGGCAAATGCCGTCGTACATCAATCATATTTGACATTTGGGACAGCTCCAGTATACAAAGAGACAATCAATAGAAACGCCTATTTGATCATCAGTCTCCCTAAGTCGAAACTCTCTCTAAATCGAACAAATGATGGTTTCCCGTGACAATTAGACTTAGGGGGAGTCCACTGTACTTGCAGTTAAGGGTTTATGGCAATAAGCGTCCGTCAGTCGCAGCCCTTACGGAGAATATTCGACAGGAACGCGTATAGTTATCACCGGAAATCTGGCATGGACTTGACCACTTGACTTGGATATCATCTCTTCCATTTAACAGAACAAATTGTAAAGTTCCAAATAAAGTTTTCCGGAAATTAAATCATTTTTTCTTATTTAGTAAAAAAGGAATTCAAAAAACAAAACTCGATGATTCATTTTGCGATGCGTTGTATTTGCTGCTAACGTCGAAGCTCTGCGGGGGAGTTTGAGAAAGAAAATCGTTTACCAAAATCGAAACTCGTCCGTGATCCTGAGTAAAAATCAGTTGATCACCGGTGCTTCCTATCCTCCACTGGGCCATTTGTCAGTCTGAGGAAAGCATTTATTGGCAACACTGCAAAGAAAGAATTGACGCTGCAAGACTGCATTAGAGTTCCCTGTTTTTAGATTTCCCTTGTGGCTAACTTGTGGATAAGTTCACTAAAAAAAATGTGTTTTAACAATAAGTAGTCTAAACCATCTTCGACTCCGAACCTGTGGGACAACGCAACAGAGGACGCCCGCGTTTAAAGTGCCGCACCCAGGTGGAGAAGGACCTTATCCAAGTTGGCGTGCGACACTGGAGACAGCCTCTGGGTAGGAGTCGACGCACTTAACCACTACGCCACGGCGACCCGGAATTCTTTAAGAATGTGTCATATAGCGAAGAACTGTATACGTCCTCTCGTTCTTGGAGGTTGCAAAGGTTGCACAAAGGAGAGAGTCCTGAGCGGTGCGGTGAAAAGTTTACACTTATCAGTTCAGCTCTTATTTTAAAGATGTTGCTTATCATATCTGTTGTTTGACTTGCCATGAAATGCGTTCGGTCTTGTAAATTCAAGTCCTGTATCCCGACGATTGGGCTTCATGTATAAACTGCTTACAGATTCAAGCCCTGTTTGCTCTAATAGTGTGTTGAACTTATACCTTTGGTGGACTTGCTGCTCATCTAACATAAGTATGAGATTAAAAACACATTGCAATACTAGGTTTTCCCATTCTACCACACATTTTCCTTCGTGAAGCAGCATTTCAGAAAGCACTATCTTTGGTATCCTCTCTTGCATCGTTCCCATGACTCTTACCACATAGTCGAAATGGAGGTGGAGGGGTTTCCAAAACTCCAGTTACCAGGTGAAGCAGTACATAGTTGGGCGTAACACTTGCTAAATTAAAAACTTGCCTGATGAAATGGCGAGGAAATATTTCGACTGCTTCAAAGGAACAACATCCCTACACGCACACTCGGTGGCACGAAATATCTTCTGTTTCGAGCAGAGGCAGATGTTTTTATTGTTGATACAACTACCCCAAACGGAATAAATGGCTCTTTTCGCTTCAGCTAATTTGCTTTGCAGTTGTGGTTATTCATATTTAAATTTTGCGTAATCAAGACACCAACTACGGGATGTAGCACCACCCATGATATTATTACAGTGGGCTCTTCCTAAGTCGAATTGTCACGGGACACTATAATCTGTTCGAGTTAGAGAGAGCTTCGACTTAGGGAAAGCCCACTGTATTATTGTTATCAGTGTTGGGGCTATAGTAACATTGTGTCAGATCTATTTCTATTTCGGTAAGTGTTCCAATATACCACATTACTACCCCAAGTGTAAGATCGACCACGCATTGTAATTGCTCCTCTGCATGTCGTTTATTGTTTCTTAACCTCTTCTCACAAGATCTACAACGCTTTTTCCAAATCTACCACTCTCTTCCTCAGGATCTACCAGACTTTGAAAATTTCAAGTCCCAACTTAGACTGTGAACCGAAGCATAAAGATCGGTCTAGCTGGAAAGGCAGACTGCGGTTTATTTAAAAGCAGTTACAACACTGCATGAAAAGCTGAAATATTGCTTACAAACAACTCAATTTCGCCTGTATTAATTTAATTATTAATAACTTTCGTTTCCAGTGTGGTTTTTTTGAATGGGTTAACATGAATTTCAAATCAGACAACTAAACGGGGTGAATCTACTGGGACCTTCTCCGCGTCGTGGACGTAAACTACTTATTGCATGACAACGACTTAAACGATGACGTTACCACCTGTCATTCCTTTACTTATAACATTCAATTTATATCGTCTGATTCATCTGCGTTCCGTTCTATTTCTCTACCCGACACAACCTCCAAATGAAGTCCACTGGATAATTCATAGAAGACGTTATTCTGTGTACTTTAACCTAATTCTTATCATTCACTGATCTCCACAGTCCAAGTCGCCTATCTGATGGAATGCTATTAGGGCCTTCCGCTCTTCGATTGTAAAGCTACAATAGAACATGCATACGGAATGTTTCCCATTGTCCCAGCGCATACAATGTCGCCCATATTTTTGATCGTTGCCACGATATGCATTTGGGGACGCCACTGTTGCTTAGGAAATCCAGAGCGTTTCTAATATTATAACTTGCCTTACATAAGCGCATTTTTATCTCGCATTTTTGCACTATCGACAAATGCAAACACTCTCCTCCCTGGCTGCACGAAGTAAATTGTGTTACAATTCTAAGGTTACACAGGCAATTAATGCATGTTCATGACCAGTTCAGTGTGGTTCAAATTTCTGACCCGCATGGTTCATATGAGGTTTTACAACACTGACTTCAGCACTTTATTAAACACAAAACCCCAACTAGTCGCTTACTTCTCCACTTACAGGCGCAAACAAATTATTGGCATTTGAATGTGCTCACGTTAGAATAGCTAAACTTAACCTTCGGCGACACGAACAAATGGCACGCTCAAAGTACTGCACACATTCTGCGTCTCCTCTCGCTCATTACAATAACATTTGGTTTAACATTAACCAAAGCTCTGTTGTACTCGTAATTTTTTTATCTCTGAATTTTGTGTGCTGGATATTTGCACACGATTTCCAGTAAAACTTGATCGGGAAACGATTGTGGTTCCCAAAATCTGCTCGCCAGACAAAAGAGGTCACCGTCACACCCAAGAGATGAAAGTGAACCTGTTCGAAATGATTGGGTGCCCGTTACTTTGACCACAACGTGTTAGTCATTAGCTGCATTCGTTTGTTGATGTTTGGTTGGTTGGTGGTTTTTGTTTTTTTGCATGCATTCGTGGCATTGGAGGGCGATTCGAAGTACATAGGTTGAAGAACGAGGCTGAGAAGTGTGTACCTACCTCATTTGACTCACAAATATTAGAATTGAGTGATTATCATAGTTTTCGTTTTCGATTAAGCGGCATTTGAACTTTTCCGAATCCCATTGAAATTCTCAAAGGAATTCATGTCACTTGGATTGACAAGCATTTCGGGCAAAAATAGTGTTAAATGCGCATCTCGTTTCAATGGCATGTGCTTGCATACGTAATTCTTGGGCGTGTAAGATAGAGGAACGTTACTAGCGACTTTATTTTGTATGCAACACGACGTTTAATATTTGTTCCGCCAGAGACGGCTAAGTTGGCTTAATCGATCATTGCATTTGCGATTGAGGCAGACTTTTGGACCTGGAACCTCAATTGTTGTGCCATGGAGCATGTAGGTTGGGAGGTATCAAAGTTCTCCAATGGGCTTACGAAATCACATTAATTTGTTTTCCTAATGGGAACATACTCTCCAATCGCTGTATGAACACACATTCTGTCGCTTTTGTTGAACGCAGCGCTTGCTGGCGGGTAAGTGGTGTCGTAACCCAAGTACGAAGAACAAACTTTCAACTTACACGTAGTCAATTGTCAATAGTGTGAAAGTGAAATGCAGACAACCGATAAAATCACGCGATTAGTGTTGTGTGTATGTGAATGTTCAGAGTACAGCAAGAAAACCACTCTGCTCTGACTAAAGGTCGTTTAAGGTTGGAGCAGTACACATTTGCTGTCAGGAAGATTGTGAAAATGTTAAAATGGTGTTGGTTTAGGTTTTAGCTTTAACTTCTGGAAATTGTTGGTTTAGGTTCGAGCAGTAGGACCATGCTCATTTTATACAAGACATCTCAGTCCTGCTGTCGAAGGATGGGCAGTTCCAAAATTAGATAAATAAGCCCTCTTTTCTGCGTGAGATTTGGTTCTGTTTGTGTGGATGGTATCTAGTTGGTTAGTGTGTCGACTCCTACGCAGAGGGTGCCAGGTTCGAATCCCCAATTTACCAACTTTCTTAATTCACGGCTCCACTTCTTTCGAGTCACTGTCAATGCTCAAAAAAAAAAAAGCTTCTCAACTTCGCCGTTTGGACTCCGCTTAAAACTTTAGGTCCCTTCCACTCGTGAACGAACAATAGCACGCCCAACACGAGTAGTTGCTGAGAATCTATCAAAGCGTATTGACTGAATAACCTTGTCTCTCGCCTGGACAGACTGAATACTGTTCGACATACTCTAACTGTAACTCTTCCATAGTCACTGCAACCGCAATATGTACTCGGCTAAGCGAATCCACGTGCGCCATTCGTTCGCTTTTTCTTTGTTGCACCTGACAATTGTAGTTCTCAAACACGAGTGGCCACTCGGGCGTTCACATCTTTCTTCCTCAATCTTTGCCTGAGGGCTTCACAATCTGTGCCAATAATGAACAGCAGCCCATCAAGATAGGTTCTAAAACGAGCCAAGGCGTGAATGACCGTTAATGTTTCTAACTCAAAACTAATCAATTTAGATTCTGCGTCAGAAGCTTTTTCGAGAAAAATGCCACTAGGTTTAATTTTCCATAAGCACTGCGCCAAACCTATATGCGTTTGCATCACAGTGCAGCTCGGTTCCGCGTTTTGGATCATAGGTCGCTAATATTGTTGCAGAAGCCAACTTACTTCGGAGCGTCTCGAAAGCAATAATACATCCGTCTGACCAGACGTATTTTGCATCTTTCTTCAGAAGATGTCTCAGCGGTCTAGCAATGCACGAAAATCCGGCGACGAAAAGGCGGAAATAATAAAACGGCCCAACACATCTTTTCACTTCTTTCGGATTCTGGGGCATACGATATGCTCGAACGGCCTCAATATGATCATCATTAGGGCGGTTTCCCTCTTCACTAACACAATGACCTAGATAATCAATCCTGTCGTAAGCAAACTTAAATTCAACTTTAGGCCAGCCTCTCGTATCTAAATCAGCAGTAGCAAGACATATGCCGACGACCAATAAACAATTCTTAGCCCTTTGTCAATCAGTGGTTTGAGTATTAGGTAAATGTATTTTCTCTAATAACCGTCCAACTATATTTTGAGCCTCTGTTCTTTCATAGAATGAAGGAATGCTAGGCGAACAATAAATCGGTACGTCTTTAGATAGTCTAATCGTAATGGTATAATTATTCGGTTTCACGCTGACCTCGGATTTTAAGTAATACTCATCTATTGCTAGGCCCAGGTCCCCCTCGGACTGTCGCGCAACCCATATTTTTATTATATCAATGGGAGGGGAAGATCCAACTTTACAAAGCCATGGCCAGGGCCAGCAAGTCCCGAATGCCTAAGCTGACTGGGGTTGAGCGATATTGCACGAGGAATGAAAATGATCACTGCCCTCAACCTTCAACTGGCAATAGCCAGCAACGATTGGATGAATCAGAGAGGACATGCGTGGTCAATATTCTGGATCGCTAAAGGGTACGGTCGTTGGTTTGCTTGTGGTTGAAAGTCGCCTTAATACTTACATGTAGAGCACAGAGCTTGAAGAGTTTTCCATTCCGAATCTGTCGACCCTGGCAGACAACTGGAAAAGGACATCAAACACCTTGGTGTCCGCAGCTGGAACCAGCCATCTGGAGATCGCTCTAGTTGGACTGGCGTGCTTGTTGAGGATCAGGTCGAGCCCCTGCACAGTAGCACCACACAAGGAAGGCGTTAAGCGGACTCTATCGAAATACTCTTCCCCAATCATCCGCGTTTGCTCTTAAATAGTTTATAAATAGACACAGTCATTTGTTGCTGATTGATGGTTATGCGTGAGCGCTTCATTCATTCATTCACAGTGTGAGGCTATACTATTTAATTGACATCTGAAATTCCTACTCAGGGCTATCAAAGTCTGCCTGTTTGGTTTAATGAGCACATGCTTAACCCAGTCGACCCCAACGTTGCCTCAGAGCAATTGCACATGTTTATTGCCTTACCATCTGCGTTCCTTCTTGTTTGATGAACCGTAATGACAATGCTAGCCAAATTTGTCTGTTTGAAGTGTGATCAAATAATCATACATCTGTGAATCATTTTACAAATTTGTTTTCAAAAGACTTTTGCCGTTCTGTCTTCAGGAAGACGTGGGCAATTGTGGTAACAAATTTCTTTGCGTTTAGTTATTAGACCACAAGTTAGACGATTCTCAAAAGAGGATATACAGCGTGCAATGTGGACTCACCATTCACCAGTACGTCCACACTTGCCGGTGATCAGATCACAATTGCCCTGAGACACGATTGGACACGCGCGAGACAACAAAGAGAATAACGAACACCCATGTCATGAGTATGATGACATATCGAAGTACATCTACCGTTATGTTGTCAATACGCTACACTACACAAAGAATTCTAAACTTCGACTGGGATGTTTCTAGTTTTACTAGCATGTGTGTGGATATGTTTATTACCGAAAGAGGTAAAGATATAGGCCTTCTTGACAACAGCTGCGTTTTTTGCAAGCGTATACACGCTTAATATTCAATTTGCATGTAAAATACAATAACAACAAGTCCTATATCCGCTTAAGTTACGCATCATATCTATCGCGATAAAAACAGTGCTTCCAAACATTATTTTCTGTGTGTTCATCCTGAATTCATTCATTCATTGTTTAGGTTGCTGTATGGGGCAACTTTTGGTAACCCAGAGTGTCTCTGCTATATATTCCGTTTAGGTTTCGTAAACGATTCTTTTCATTTGAGGAACATTTTTATTTTATTTTATAATTATTAAGTGTTTTTGCATTTAAAGTGATGGTCACGCTACACAAAACGAAGATTGTGACCATCAAAGAGCAACCATCACCTTCCACCTTCACCACAAATGTCCTAAATGTCGTCGGTGCTGTCAAGATTTTATGATGAATCATTAAGCGCCAATGATCGTTTTTTTGTTCTTTTATAAATTAAGCGTATATACGCTTGCAAAAAAACACAGCTAACATCATGCGGATGCCGACGAGTAATGGTCTTGCTGTGTTGAATAAACCTCTTCTAAGAAGTATACAGTCCGGTGTGAGGCTGGGCCTCAGCCAACTAGCCTCTCCAGCAGGCATGGTCTTTAACCAACTGCCACCTATTTCTAGGTGGCTATATTCTCCACTTCTGTGCGCCGTTGGTTCCGTGAGCGTCCTCTATGGTGTAGTGTGCCACTGGTTCGAAGTCGAAGTCTCTTTGGGCGCATGAAGACATGGCCTCACCATCTTGGGCGTTGAATCGGTGAACGCCTGGCTAGGCTCATGTCGCAGTACAGCCCGTACAGTTCATGGTTGAATCTCCAAGAACCATCAATGTAAACAGGACCAAAGATTGAACACAGAACAAAGACCAAGGACTTATTCATCTACTCATAAGAATGTTCATGCTTCCCTGCAATAGAGCAGGACAGGGATGATAAAGGTGGTGTTTAATGTTAACTTGGTCTTTCGAGAGAAGACTACTATTCAACTGTCTCTTGATGCCAATCGATTGGTAAGAGTTATTCTTCGTATAATCTCGTTACTGATGTTGTTCGTACTGTTTACTAGGGAGCCGAGGTAGACGAAGTCGTTCACCACCTCGGACGTATAGCTGCCTACAGTGACGTTCTGGCCGAGTCGTCGATGTTATGCGTCCTTTCTCGATGACAGCACGTACTTCGTTTTATCCCCTTTCACCGCTAAGCCAATTTTGGCCGCCTCCGTTCCAAACGACTCGCTGTATTCTGCCAATCACACGTCAGGGCCGTCCAAGTAGGTTAGCAATTGTACGTACCTTTGGATGATCGTGATTCTTGTGTTGGCAAGTGAACTTTGCACGAACTTCTCAAGAGTGAAGATAAAAAAGTCAGATGATATCGAGTCGCCTTGTCTTTTTTGATATTGAAGATCTCAGTGAGTTCGTTACCGACCTTGGTGGAGTAGCGAGAGATCTCCATTGTCATCATGCACAACTGGACGAGTTTGACAGGAATGTCAAAACTAGACACGCAGACATATTCGGTCTTGAAATCGACGAATATGTTGCGGGTGTTAATCCTCCCTTGGGCTTATTCCGGTATCTGCCGCAGTGTGAAGATTTGGTCGGCGCCCACACTAAACGGCAGAGATGATCTTATAGGCAGATGATGTATAGTTTCGCTATATGGGCTTCTCGCCGGGTTGATGCAACACAGTTCTCTTCTATCATCGTCCATTTAGTGGAGTGGAACATTCTGGCTGACAGTTTTATCTTACCTGCGGTATAACAGTTTACAGAAGTAATCTTTCCATATTGTGAAAACACTCAAAATGTGAACATTGCCTTTTGAAAGTCTAGAAAGTACATATTTGGAGAAAAGGTTATGTCTTGAAAGTAAATGATGTCAGACAACGGTATAGGCAGGTAGGTAGAAGTGGTTGTTTGATGATAACCTAATTTGCACTAGGTGCCGTTTTAATACCACAAATCTTGAGTTATTTAAATAACGTGAGGTGTATTTGAGAAATCGCTAAATCCAACCTGAGGATAAATGTCATCAATTGGAAAAGGGTTTACCAAGCGCTTCCTGGCTGGCTCAAGCAAGAGCTGGACTGTAGTAAACGAAATGTGTTAAGGTCTGAGCTATGTTGCTTCAGCTGCGACAATGTGAGTTCTTGCCTTGTTTAACGGCATGGTCTCCTATCGGCTAGTAGTGTGTAGACCGCCACTAGTCTATCAATATCATGACGAGTTCGCCGAAGAAGACCTTTTGTTTTAGATTGTTTGTATCCAAGCTATATTTCACTTGATGTTACACATGTAGGACCACCGATAGCATCCAAGAAATAAAAAACAACACTTCGCGCTTCGACAACATCTTGTGTTGATTATCCGTTTTATATCTCAACACAGGTGGCTCTTTCCAAATATTAGAGCACCTCCTGCAAACGGTACTATGCATTGTGTAATTACACTCCTGCAAACGGTACTATGCATTGTGTAATTACACTATGTCGTGCAAGTAAGGCACCACGCAATATTCATTCTTCTACACACAGTTCGTCAGTTTGGCCCATCTAAGGTTTGTTGCTAATGTATGTATTAGCCTTGACTGCTTGTATTGGGATGTACACCTCCTCTGCAAGTGAGCGCTCGAAGGCAGATCCCTGCCTAGCCAGTTCATCGGCCCTTCCATTTCCGGGGATGTCACTGTGACCTGGAAGTTAGATAAGGGAAACGCGTTGGCCTTTTGCTCTTGCTTTGATGGATACAGCCCTCCAGAAAGATAGCGGTATATATGTAGTACAAAATGGCGTTTGAATTTTTACTTAATAGGCAAACATGATTTCGAGTGATGTAAATCTTTAATTGGGCACTTACAAATTTTTTCTGTCAAATGGAAAAGATGATATCCGTCAAGTGGCTGCCGCCAGTGTTGATACCCATTTGTGCCCGTTCTCAAGATTTCCGGTGGTAATTGTTTGCGTTCCTGTCGAATATTCTGATTAAGGGCTGCGGTTGACTGAGGCTTGATGGCTTAAACCCTTCACTGCAAATGCATCCAGTTTGGTTAGTTTTTCGCCTGGGTCTAGTTCACACTTGTCAAATACGATTGACGTACGACGCAATTTGCATCTAACAACATCTTCAGAAAGAATGAAAGCACACACAAGATTCGAAACATTTTCCAAATGTTTTTTATCTTTCTGTAAACACTCGTCTTATAAACGAAATGTACACACAATTGAGATAAGCAAACGTTAACATTTCCTAACCTAATTCTGATTTGTTTTTGTTTTCTTGCAGAAATTGGTTGTTAAACCCGATCAACTTATCAAGCGTCGCGGTAAATTGGGCCTCATAGCGGTTAATAAAACACTTGACGAATGCAAAGCATGGATTCAAGAGAGAATCAACAAGGAGCAACAGATTGGGGCTGCATGTGGAAAGATAAAGAATTTCATTATCGAACCATTTATTCCGCACAAAGATGTAAGTCCCGTCGTAACAGTAACGATCGAACGACTTTAACGGAATTGATTTCAGGAAGAAGAGGCCTACGTCTGTATCTACTCACATCGTACAGCCGATACGATATTATTCCACCACCAGGGTGGCGTAGATATTGGAGACGTAGACTCGAAGGCATTGAAATTGGACATCGCCATCAACCATAAGGTGTCCGTCGAGGAGATCAAGACCGCATTATTGACGAACGTTGTGGCTGACAAGAAGCAGCGCATCGCTGAATTTGTGTATGCCCTTTACCAACTCTACTCGGATTTGTACTTCACCTACCTTGAGATCAATCCCCTTGTGGTCACGGACGAGCACATTTATATTCTGGATTTGGCCGCGAAGTTGGACTCCACAGCCGACTTCATTTGCCGCCCGAAGTGGGGTGATATCGAGTATCCTCCACCATTCGGACGGGACGCATTCCCAGAGGAGGCGTACATCGCCGATTTGGACGCTAAGAGTGGAGCTTCCTTGAAGGTGAGTAACTCACGAACTTTGTCCCATGTCAATTTGCCTGAGCATCCTTTTCCTTTAGCTAACCATCTTGAACAGGAACGGCAGGATTTGGACAATGGTAGCGGGTGGTGGTGCTAGTGTCATCTACTCCGACACTATTTGCGACTTGGGTGGCGCCTCAGAATTGGCCAACTATGGTGAATACAGTGGCGCCCCATCTGAGCAGCAGACTTACGAGTACGCGAAGACGATTTTGAATTTAATGACATCATCACCAAAGCATCCCGATGGCAAGATTTTGATCACTGGAGGAGGCATTGCCAATTTCACAAATGTGGCCGCAACTTTCCGAGGTTAGTGTGCTGTCATTCGATTAATTCTGCGACCCACTGTATGTGCAATCTCCTTTAGGTATCATCACTGCACTTCGTGAATTCCAAGCCAAATTGATGGAGCACAAAGTTTCCATCTTCGTGCGTCGTGCTGGACCCAACTACCAGGAGGGTCTGCGGAAGATGCGTGAGCTCGGCAGCACCTTGGGAATCCCATTGTTTGTGTTCGGCCCCGAAACACACATGACCGCAATCTGCGGCATGGCCCTGGGTCAGCGACCAATCCCCAAGTCATGCAGCGTTGAGTTTTCAACCGCAAATTTCCTGCTTCCCGGTGGACAACAGCAGAACACTGATGGAAAGGGTGTGAAGGCACCGGAATTTGGGGAACTGGAGATGAATGGTAAGAGATAATTTGTTTCTCGTCGTTTTTCTTATACATATAATATGTTGTGTGGAGGGTGTGGCAACCAATAAATTGGTTTTCTATTTGCTTCCTGCATGTAAAGCTTTTTTTTGTGAATTCAAGATCACCGGGATGCTTTACTGGTTTTGGATCATGTTGTGTGATGTATTTTTGTGTAGGGAAATATGTGAGTTCCAGATGTGACTTTCTCGAACCGTGAGTACTCGTACTGTCCCTAGTGTGAAAGGTTCTTTACTTTGATGCCGTAAATGAAACATAACCTCGGATTGAGTTTCATGATCATCATTATTCTTTGTGACGAGGTCTTCCAGCGAATTTAAATTATTGAGGGGTGACAATTGTATGTGGACTTGTGAGTTAAATGTGACGCAGGGATTGTTACTTCGAACTTAAGTGGGAAACGCTAAAATTAACTGCCAGTCATATCGCACTCGAACTTTAACTTACGTTATGTTAAGTCTTTATTTTCCTCCAACTGCTACACATGCGCTCTCTAAACTTTTACAATCCACGGCAACACTTCCAGGTAGTGTCCAAGTTAAAGCATTCACCGTGTTATAGGATGATGTGTATTTGTTATTTTTTGCATTCGAACAAATTCAAATGCATGAGGAGACATTTTAGTTCAGTTTTGGATCATTTTCCACGTCGTTCTGGTGAATTCTAGTGGATCCATTGTGATGCCTTGGGGAAAGGAACTCGTCTTGCTGACCGAGAACGGGTTATCTGTGTTATCTCACCTTGAGTGCTGTTCAAACATCCCGATGTTATAAAGCTGTTGGGTGTGTTCGTAATTTCTTGGAGATCATGGCAAGCGTATTCTCCTAGTGTTCCATTTCTCAACTGACCAAGACTGTTACAGTAGCAGGGGTATAAAGTACCCTCCTGTTCATCTTGATCGCCAGAGCTCTTACATATATAGTAGTTGGCACACTCATTATAGCACGTATAGCTGGGGCAAAATCGTAGAGTGATTTCATAGATGCCATCTTCTTTTCGCCGAGTCTTATGAACCGGCTCCATTCCTGTCAAGTTCATTGTCCCCCAACTTCGTTGCCGCTTAAGTTCTCTTGACCTGGAACACAGCAAAAAAAGATCGGCTGCTATGTACCAAGAACTTAGCCTTCTCAATACAATACCGAAAGCGTAATATCAAATTTGGTTTGCTGAGGAGCTAGGCCCTGGTCCTCTACAGGCTGTAGCCATTCATATATTTATTACAAAGTGGGCATCAGGAAAATGTTTACCGAAAGTGTTTACCGCAGGGCCATCTAAGCGAATGTGTTGTGTCTCTTGATGTGATGCCCCAATTTTATTCGAGGATCTACGAAAGGGGGGACTTAGAGGGTTTTGAACACCTATTGAAATACCACTCAACACTCTTGCATTGCGTTAAGTCTCCTGATCCACAAAATGTCTACTGGTCTTTTTGAATGGGTTATGTGAGGTTAGTTTATGTAAGGGGACTGCTAGTGAATTCCTCAGGGCACTTATAACATGTTCGTCCATTGTGATAACTTCACTCCGGTGATAGTCCCCTTAATTTGATCCCAACGGCAAATGGTGACTGGATCAGATTTGAAATCCAGATAAAAGCGTATTAAGTTGGCTTTCACTGGGATTCGAACCGAGTACCCCACTAACCTGGAGCAGGCACTTATTCCACTGTGCCATCCAGTCGGTCTAGTGATTATGTGATGTGTCTTATTTATATTTTGCTCATAATTGTGTTCGCCAGTGCAAATTAAGACTGAATTCAGTTTGATTTTTACTTTTGCATTGGAAACGTTGACAATGATCCTTAAACAAGTGAGTTCAGTCAGTTCATCATGAACTCATCCAACTTCTCTAACTTTTGTATTCGTCTCCTTTTTGTTCGAATTTTCTTGTAGCGATCTTTGGCCAGCTGCCACCAGTGGCGCAAACGCATGAGTTCGTTGATGGGTTTCTCTGCCTGAGTGCTTCATTTCAGGCGCGAGTGTCCTTTGCTTCGTTATCCCGCATTCAAGGAGAAGCGCTCTACATATCTCTCACGTACGTTGGATCCATAAATGACTAAGTTCTGAGTTGGGCAGGAATGACCGTATATAGTTTGAAAAAAGATTCAACTAATAGATTCCCCCTTAGTCTCATAGTCGTGTAACCCAAAGATGTGTGTCACTTTGTCAAACTTTTGACTAACATAATACATATGACTCGTGTGACACGACTTGAGAATAAGGGGGAGTAAATGTTGATCTGGGCTTCTTGCGTCTTATCATTATTTGCCTCAGTAACCTGACCAAACTGATCTGACGATACATACACTGTATTCGTTGCTCCTCATCGCCGTCTGCGACCTGGTTCTTACAAATTCTCAGTATCAATTGTGAGACCATCTTAATATCACCACATGGACATGATAAATGACGATTTTCACGTGATGAAAAACCAGAGTCTCGAAATATCATCAACGTCCTTTATTCAGCCTTCGCTGATATCCGCCTCCTTTCCATGCCCAATGGTCTTGATTCTCAATCTAACAAGTTCAAAAAAGTCTTAAACTGGATCAAAAACGAAATCGTTGTCCTTTTCACGCCACATGACACTGACGGTATCTCTAAACATGTGGGCAGCAACAAAAAAATAGCAGTTCTCAGAATAGAGGGTTATGGACTTCTGCTGCGCGAAGGTGGAAGAGATTCATTCTAGAGTATTCTCTCTCAGCCATTTTCCTTTTGGAATCGGAGAATGTGACTTCATATCTTCCTCTGAACGTATGGGCTTCCCCAGATATCTTTATCTTTTGTGGACTAGTGCCTCACAAAATTCCAGTACATGTTCTGGAATTTTGTTAGATTCTCCACAGAGACCTTCTTCTGTTACACCTAGTTTCCTTAGATGCTCCTTGAATCTGCAGTGCCCTGTTTGGAAGCCTTTTTGGATACGGAAGTTGTGCATGCTCATCTTGAACCATGTCTCCAACCTCTTTCGGTTTTATTATCCCAAGAGTTTCTTGGCTTGCTTCCTGCCATGAGCATTTTCCAGGCTGCTGTCCGGTTTCTTCTTACTAGTTTCCTGAATTCTTCTCTGAGAACTTTGTCTCCTACAGCAGAAAATGATGCGGGGTGTGTAAAGAATTCCAATGCTACATTCCCATCTAGGGAATTGGCCACTACATTGCCGGCTATCCCTTAATGACCAGGTCTCCATGAGAATTTTATTCTTTTTCTCCTACAGATCTCTTTAAGCTTCTTTAGGTCCACACGGGCTTGGAGAGCCATGATACCGTCTCGATTGTCCCACATAATCCTGTGTCACAATTGGTATAGATCCATGAAGTCAAAACTGGTGTAATATGCTGGAGCGTTTGCCCATGGATACGGAGTACTTTGTCATCCCCCCCCCCCCCCCCCCCCCCCCCCTCCCCCCAGCTCCTCCATCAGTCCTTGATCCGTCTCTGTACCATTTTACTGTATTGCTGCTCAGACTGTAAACTCTGGATTCATTGTTCCAGTCCTTTGTGGTGCTGAGCTTAGTCGTAAATTTGTTTTGGAAGTGGTATTTCCTAATCACGTCATCCTTTGGAATGGCCAAGAGTGGAAGCTTCTTGCCTCGTGCATCGGAGATTGTCTCTAAGTTGTGTGCCTGTCCTTCCATGATTGTTTTGCTTGCATATCCTGCAACCACAAGATCTGCTCTAATGGCACCCCCAAGGCAGCGGGGAGATCATGGATTTGGGAATTATAAACTAGGAAGTGTCACACATATTCAATGTCTAGCTCAGCAGAATCACTGTTGAAGCTTAAACTTCGTCGTCTTATTCATAAGCTATCGTTGGTCGTCGTGGCGTAGTGGGTAAGTGCGTCGACTCCTACACAGAGGGTGCCAGGTTCGATACCCGAATACACCACCTTTGATAATTCACGGCTTCGCCTCTTTCGAGTCACTGACAATTCTCGAAGAGTATTCTTGTCTTAAAAAAGTGTCTCAAGCGTGAAAGAACACAACACGAGTGGTTGCTGAGAAGCTAGGCCTATGTCTGCCTCGGAGTCTCGCGCCACCCTTATTATTATTATTATTATATCGTTGAGAAAACATGAAAACATAACCAACAACTCACTGCTCACATTTACTAAGACCCATTCAACATAGTATCTCTTCACTCTTGTAGAATCTGGCTAGGATTTACGTTTATTAGAAGAAAATGATCCATAGCCCAAATCCCTTCACAAATCACTCATCTATCGACCGACCGAACACGCGAGTGATGATAAAACGTATCTCAACAAATCAGAACTTATTCCAGTGTCGAAGCCTTCCTTAGATTCCATTACACCGTTGGTTGCCTTATTCTCCTCCGATCACACACACACACATATGTACCTAGTATATTTGCAGAGAATGGTGGGAGATGCATGTTGTTTGAGTCCACCACCATCCTCTACAGAGCCCTAACCTATCAAATTTTTAGTTCGTAGTTTGAATGAAATTTATAATTTTGCAACTTTTTTTTTTGTATCTTTTCTCTCACTATATTTCATGTTTGGCATGTGTAACTCTCTATCATCGTGTTGAAATTGTGTCATGTTACCATTACCGTTACCGTTTCGTCTTGTCCGCGTCTACTATGTACAAACATTGGCACCTACCCCTACTTGAATCAAAATTTGCATCTTTCGATCGAAACGCACAAATCGCAAACCCAATGCACACAATAATCTCTTGCATCCATCCGCCTACTACTTGCTCTCTTGCTCTTGCTATTTCCTCTTGCCTCCTCTCTTGGATGCTCTGATGTGTTAAATTGCTTTGTGTGTGACCACCACTGATGATGATGACGACGATGGTGATCACTTCAAAACAAATAAAATTCTACAATTCTACAATACATATGATATGGATGTGTTTTTGGGAAATGCAAATTCTAAACAATTATAAACATATTGGCGACCATTTTGTGTGCATTTGGTATATATATAGGTTCACCGAAACATTCGATTAAACTACCCCCTATCTCGGCAGATTGTCAGAGACATGACGAGTCGGATGGCAATGCCGTCGGTCTCTCAAAGAAGTTTTTCTCCAGCAACACATTCGCGATTGTTTGGGGAATGCAGACTAGGGCTGTGCAATCGATGCTTGACTTCGATTTCATATGCAGGTGAGATGGGAAGGGGAGGTCGATGCACGGTGGGGGAATATTTTCATTACGCACTCAATTGCAGACGTGAGGAGCCATCCGTGGTGGCAATGGTGTACCCATTCACCGGCGATCACAAGCAGAAGTTTTACTGGGGACACAAAGAGATCCTTGTGCCTGTGTACAAGAAGATGTCTGATGCTGTTCACAAGCACAAGAATGTGGATGTCCTGGTGAACTTCGCATCATTGCGGTCGGCCTACGAGTCGACCATGGAAGTGCTTGAGTTCCCTCAGATCCGCACGGTGGCGATTATCGCCGAGGGAATCCCGGAGAACATGACCAGGAAGATGATCGTGGCTGCCAATCAGAAGGGCGTGGCCATCATTGGACCAGCGACAGTGGGAGGAGTGAAGCCTGGATGCTTCAAGATCGGCAACACTGGAGGCATGCTTGACAACATTCTTCACTCCAAACTGTACCGCCCCGGCAGTGTGGCTTACGTCTCGCGTTCTGGAGGAATGTCGAACGAGTTGAACAATATCATCTCCAAGGCTACCGATGGTGTGCTGGAGGGAGTGGCCATTGGTGGTGATCGCTACCCAGGCACCACATTCATGGATCACATCTTGCGCTACCAAGCCGATCCGGAGGTCAAGTTGATCGTGTTGCTGGGCGAAGTTGGCGGAACCGAGGAGTACGACGTGTGCAAGGCACTCAAGGACGGACGCATCAGCAAGCCAATGGTTGCCTGGTGCATTGGTACATGCGCCGGCATGTTTACCGCCGAAGTTCAGTTTGGCCACGCTGGTTCGTGTGCAAACTCTGATCGCGAAACGGCCACTGCGAAGAACAAGTCCTTGCGTGAGGCAGGCGCCTACGTCCCAGACTCCTTTGATTCGTTGGGCGACCTCATCGCCAACGTGTACTCTGAGCTGGTGAAAACAGGTCGCATCGTGCCCAAGGAGGAGGTGCCGCCACCAACTGTCCCAATGGACTACTCATGGGCTAGGGAACTGGGTCTCATTCGCAAACCAGCAAGTTTCATGACATCCATCTGCGATGAGCGAGGTCAGGAGTTGCTCTACGCCGGCATGCCCATCAGTGAAGTGCTTAACAAGGACGTCGGCATCGGTGGTGTTATCTCGCTGCTGTGGTTCCAACGCTGTCTGCCACCCTACGTTTGTAAGTTCTTTGAAATGTGTCTCATGGTGACTGCCGATCACGGTCCAGCTGTGTCCGGTGCACACAACACCATTGTCTGCGCGAGAGCCGGCAAGGACTTGGTCTCTTCCGTTGTAAGCGGTTTGCTCACAATTGTAAGTTGCTGCGGAGGGCTGTGTTTGATGAATTGTTCACTCCAATGTCTTTGCTCTTCCAGGGTGATCGATTCGGTGGAGCTTTGGACGGCGCGGCCAGGCAATTCTCAGAGGCCTACGACTCGAATCTCCATCCCATGGACTTTGTCAACCAGATGCGCAAAAAGGGTCAGTTGATCATGGGCATTGGCCATCGTGTGAAATCCATCAACAATCCCGATGTGCGCGTGAAGATCATCAAGGAATTCGTCATGCAAAACTTCCCCTCATGTCCGTTGCTGAAGTACGCTCTGGAGGTTGAAAAGATCACCACCAGCAAGAAGCCCAATCTGATTTTGAACGTTGACGGCGTCATTGCCACCTGTTTCGTGGACATGCTGAGGAACTGTGGATCATTCACCAGGTAAGCGGTCCCTTTTTCTGTGAAGGTTAATCATTTGTCATTTCGTGTATCGTTTCAGTGAGGAAGCACAAGAATACATCAACATCGGCGCCATCAATTCGCTGTTCGTGCTCGGCCGCAGCATAGGTTTCATTGGCCATTACATGGATCAGAAGAGGCTCAAGCAGGGACTGTACCGCCATCCATGGGACGACATCTCGTACGTCATGCCAGAGCAGTTCAACTGAATTCCATCTACTTCTCATATTTATTTAAAACAAGAAACAAAAAACAACAACAAAAGCTGTGTATTTAATAAGAGTTAGTTTGTTCGTAAGGTTCCAAACCTGACAGGGTGATCCTGATTATCTCAAAATGTTTACACTCCATAGTTTAAGAGAAAATAACACAAATTGGTATCCAGATTCATTTAAATTGCATTTATTCTTAATTTTTGGTTTCTATTTTATCAAATTTAATTTGCTTGCATGTATCCCCCCCTCTCGCTCCCCGAGCAGGGGCGAGGACGTTTTGAAATTGTTTTAAATTGTAATTCGCTTTACGATGAACGTGAAATGTTTTGTATCACAATTGGCAGTACCCATGGCATAAATGTTTTTGATTTTTTCCAAAGAAAATGTTTCTCATTCAACTAAAGATCCATAAATAGGGCAAAGCAGTCGTGCATGAGAAATGCAAATCAAAGCGGAGCGAAGGGAACGGAACTCTCTTTTTTTTAATTTGTGGCAACAATAGCATACACAAACAAAAAAATAAAAAATAAAATAAATATTAAAGATGTACATTAAATTGAAGAAGTGGCAGAAGAGAATGAGATTTGTTAAAGTAGATACTTTTTATTGCACAATAGAGTATGTTTAAAATAAAGATGCACCTGAATTGGAGATGTGTACACTTGTGTTTTTTTGACGTGATTTTGGTGGAGGAATGACTGGTCCTGTCTGCGAGGTAGGCGAACGGTGGAGTAGACACAACCGCGAACTCTACGAGCTTTACCAGGATGTGGATGTAGTAGGACAAGAACACTCCAGCTAAGAGGATCTTTGAATGCGAGCCTCCTGGTTCGAGAAAAAGGGGATGACCGAACCTCTGATATAAAGACCAAGTAATCGCGGATCAAAGACAAAGCAGCATTGTCTTGATGACAGAAAGCAGCGTGTCCAGGACCGTCAGTGAGTAAGTAAGTTAAGTCTGAAGATGGGCATAGCTTGTGTGCCTCTGGCGAAATCTGACGGGGAAGGGAGAGTTGCATTATCGTTGTGAGCAGAACTTTGTAAGTGATAGTGAACGATAACGAGATCATTTTCCAACTGGTAAGACAGAGGCTGTGATGAGAAGCCGAATATTTGGTTAAAAAATGAATCAATGCCCACGTTTGGGCATCACTCATTTCTAAGATTTTCTAAGGTTGGCACAGAAAAGAAGAATGATTCCAAACAACTAAATGTGGATCGCCGTGGCGTAGTGGGTAAGTGCGTCGACTCCTACGCAGAGGGTCGGTGATAATTCACGGCTCCACCTCTTTCGAGTCACTGACAATGCTCAAAGAGTATTCCTGTCTAGAAAAAGCTTACCAACTTCGCCGTTCGGAGTCGGCATTAAAGAGTAGGTCCCTTCCCCTCGTGAAAGAACAATAGCACGCACAACACGAGTGGTTGCTGAGAAGCTACGCCCAGTTCCGCCTCGGACTGTAGCGCCACCCATATTATATATTATAAAGTAAATGTGCCCTAACTAGATAACTGGGTAAGTTGAGGTGGCTGAAGGGATGTATCATCACTTTGGTATGATCCATTAAGAACTGGGGGAACCAACTAGAGCTGAGAGTTAAGCGGAGTAAGTTCGCACAACTCGCTAGAAAGGGTACAAGCTCTGTAATCTTACCCAGTTTTGCAGAAGCTGCATGAAAGAGGATGAGGAAGAAACCATTGAACGCTTGCTATGTAGCTGCTGTGCTCTCTCATCCCGTAGATTCAGACTTCTGGTACTAAGCAAGTAATATGAGCATAATACCAACTTTTCAAAATAAGGTGCTTAGAACCATCGTCAATGCACCGTGGTATATCAGAACCGACGATATCCACAGAGATCTTGGAATATTACCACTCCAAGATGCAATTTTGCTTATAAACATAAGCGCCGCCTAGAAGAGCACACAAACATTGCAGTTCACTCGATCCTTGAGGAAACTAATGTCTTGCGCCGACTTCAAAGGATTCGACCCCTTGATCTCGTGCGATAGTCTACACCTGCGCATGGTTGCGGTGTTAGCAGGAACTTGCATTGGAGAGTAACCAGCTGATCATTACCTAAATTATGAAATGCAAACTACTGGTTAAGTGCTTCACTTAGTTGTGGTCTTAAAAAATACAGGGAGGTGGTCTTATTTGATAATCTGGCTGAACTGAGCAACGTTAGAGTGACTATACTGGTTTGCGGAATCGGTGCTGGCCATTGATACGCGTGGTAACTTAATAGGCATATGCAGGACTAAGTGTGGATTCTGTTCTGCAACAGTCACTTCATCCAAACCTAACCTAAGTTTGCACAAGGTTAGGTAAGTAGATGGAAGCGCAAGCCACGTCACATAGGTCTTGACGTCCCCAATTTCACTAAGTATCCTACTTATGTAAATCATTTGTTTCGTCGAAGTAGTCTCCAAAAACCGAGACACCAGCACTGGAGATGAACAGGTGTTACATTCTGTCTAACCTTTCTTAAGCCCCCGCAGAAGTAGTTAGTGATGACGTCTAGTTTCCTGGCGAGGCACTGTCATTTAATGACATCAATCACATGATTTGGAATATTGCAATATTTCTGGCGCCTGGGGGATAGTGTAGAGCTGCTTAGTCATTAGTGTGCTACACTTATTCCAATGCCTTGTTGAGGATGGAACGTCATATCCGCCCGCGGCATCTGTATTTTTGCGCATAGCCAGGCAGCAGTTGAATCCCTGGCATCGTTCTTTATGAACTCTAATGTAGTAAACGACTGCCGTTCACCTCTTAACGTACCAGGCCCTAGGGACATCCCGTGAAACTGCAAAGCTGATTTACTCGCTAAACGCAGCACTAGACTGCCAGATGGGTTCTCTCGTAACCAGGTGGTTGATATGCATCTCTGCAGTGGGAATAACTACTGGCCACTGTCTACTAGAGCTTCACGCAAAAAGATTAGGCCTCTTCTGTAACGCCTGCTGTAACAGCTGCCCAGACGAAAAGTAGAAATCCAACACCTCTGTACTGACACAACTAGGAAAGCCACTATCGGCTTTTACTTCTACGAGACACATTAAAGACTTCAGCAAAATATCAGGCACTAGTGAAATTTGGCTGACTGTCATAAATCACGGAAACCCTATGTAATTTGAAACCTGTCGGTACAATGGGCCTGCTTGGGTCTGATTGCATTAACTACCTACCTATCTATTCCAATGCCTTAAAGGCTGCCCGACTATCCGAGAAAATGCTTAAATCGTGTACGGATACTCTCTTCTATAAAAATTAAGACAGGGGTTGGTTTCGTCATCGCACTGGAAACATCAGGACTAACAGAGCACACAAACATTGCAGTTCACTCGATCCTTGAGGAAACTAATGTCTTGCGCCGACTTCAAAGGATTCGACCCCTTGATCTCGTGCGATAGTCTACACCGGCGCATGGTTGCGGTCAGGACTAACAGGATATAGTTGTTGTCCCAGGGAACGGGTATCGGGAACTAAAGTGCTAATGCCGCTCTCTTGCGTGCCTTTTCTATGCAGCTAGAAACACTTCGTTTATAATCCAGAATGCTAAGTGTGCCTACATTGGATTTCTAACTTAAACCAAGTCACTGTTCGTCCATTGAACATCCGAACGATCGTACCTCTCGTGAATTATAATCCTTTTTCGTGCAATTAAGGATCGACAAACAGTTAGTTTTTTTTTCAATTACATATGTGGTCTAAATTTGATACCCGAATTTGTGTTTTGCCCAATTCCATTGATTTATTGATGAAATAACGATGTATTAATGAATGAGGATGTGTTTTGAAAATCGCCGTCCAATAAAAATTTAATTATTCAAATTTCTTTTTCTTCGTTCCTCAAAATCGCATAAATGAAACATAACCAGCTATGAACAACCGCTGTACAAAAGTACCACTGACTATCCCATGACAGAAGACTCTCAAAACTCATTACAGTGCAATGACGTTTCAAGTGTCAAAATTTCTTTATTGTCGTCCGCATATCTCTCCCTCAAAAGAACAAGAAAGATAAAAAAAATCAGATTTGCTAAGATTAAATTTTCCTCCAATCAATCATCAACAAATGCTCCTAATCGGTGCCTAATCAGCGAGCATAAAAACTGCAGAAAATCTTCAATTCAATCTGAAATCCAGCCTCTGCACTGACATCAAATGAAATTCTGAAAACAGACGAAGAACCCGGCTCAGCAGACACGACGACATTACAGCACAGAAAAATGGGCATCAATGTAAGTCGGCACGAAGATCTCACACAGAATGAGTATCTGAAGAAGTTCGTCAGTGGAACTCACATCCCGTACGAAGATGCAAACTTTTGGAATGGAATTCTCAATTATAACATAACGCCGCCAACAAATAGGTGGGTTCTATGCACATTTCCCGATCGTCGCAGTGATTTGTGTTGTGTTGGCAGTTTGTTGTCAATGTCCCGTGTTTAGTCGCATCCGTTTGACATTTCTGTTTGTTTCATCTCTGCAGCGAGGAGCAATTGAGTTTGGATTCACGTTTGGAGTCACTATGCCAGGAGTTTTTGAATCACAATCTGAAGACGGGAAATTTCGGATCATTGATTTCGGTGTTCCTTGACAAAGTCACCGAATTGCTGTCGCTATCCGATCAAGAAAGGTAAGGCAGTCAGTTTGTGGAGACGGACTGATGATCAGCTTTTTTTTTTTTTTTTCAGCACTATGCACATATGGCAGACCTTCAATGCATTATTCATTATACGCTCATTGGTCAAGTACATAAATGAGACGGGCTCAGAGTTTCAGTTGCTGCAGCATTTTGAAGCGGTTCCCAATCCGGAAGTGCTCAACGGCGAAGAAACTCTTGCAAAGGTATCCGAGAGCACAGCGATTGCTGTTGAGGCCACGGAAGAGAGCAGCTCTACAGATAAACCGAAAACTATTCCCATCGTCGCAGTGGATGGCTCCAAGTTCGAGACGTTCTTTGATGCCATTGTTAACCTAATTGTTGTCATCCCAGTGAAGTGAGTTGTTGTTTTATATTAAGTGCGTGATCGCATTTGGAATGTGATTGTGATTTTTTTTTGTTTTCACAGGGAATTCACCTATCACCTTCACTTGGAGGCTGTCAATGTAATCATCACACTGCTAGCGGTGCATTTGTTCACGCAGCAGCCAGTCGAGAAGTCGGTCATCTTCAGGTAAGAAAGTGCGCCTATCCCTACCCGACTGATAAGTGAAAACATGTGTCATGCCTGCGTTATCAGAGTGTTGTTTCAAACCAATGTGTGTGATGGGGTGTGAGGAAGACTTAATAATTGAAGCAACGCATGATTGACAGATGGATTATGTTTGTTTTGTGGCTAGAAACAAACGGGTGGCGGGCGGGTGTGATAAGAGCTAGCTCGAAATAGAAAAAATGGCGCTACCAACAATTTGGCTGAGTGCTGGCAACAGGAGCTTTCAATCGATGTTTACTGCAAGCATGCGACTTGGAGAGCTAGCCGGGGGACTAAGCAATTTCATGGATCGACCTTCGAACTGTGATGGCGTTGTGGTGAAACAGTCTGAGATGGACTTAGTCCCACTCGCTTAAGAACCCGAGTGCGTGCTAAGGTCCGCTCACATAGAAGGGATCTGCAGCTTTATGCTGCCTCCCAATGGCAACCTTTACGACAAAGCCTGGACGAGTATTCTTTCTAAGTGTTGTCAGTGACACGGGCGAATTGGAGCCGTGCCTTAGAATAGTTCTTCGTGGCTTGAATTGAAGAACATACTCCCAGCGTAGTCACTATTCACTACGTTACCTCGTTTAACTACAAAGGGTCAACAATTGAAAGCGTGTGCTATTCAACGCACCATTCTCCAGCATTGAATCTCACCCGCGGTCTAGTCTTCTACATTCTATTTGCTAGCATATCCATTCATAGCTCTGCCTGAATTTGAGTGGTTCCGCACACAATTCATTTCTCAGGTTATGTTGAATACAACAAAAGTTTCACCATCTCACTCTAGCATGATTAGTCTGTCACCAAAATCAATTCAAATACTTTTTTCTTTTGCAGAACAATCTACAAGTGTCAGCACGCGAACGTGCTGATGAGTGCCCTCTTGCACTTCATCGCACGAATGGTTGAAGTGCCCGCAACAATGTTCGGCGCCGGACACTCTGGCTCATTTGTATACGGCATAGCTGAGTCGCTCATATCGATCTTCACGTTTCGCAAGAGTCAGGACGCTCTGAAGCCGAACGCAGCTGGAGCTGAGCTCTCACAGCAATTTCGCGAGCACTATCCGTTGGCAAATCAGAGTCTTCTCCTGGTTCTAATATTGACAAATCATTGCACCACAAAGAACAATCCATACAGAGCGAGCTTATTTGGTTGTTCCGACTCGAAGGACTCGCCCAAGGATGGGTCTACATTTAAGATCGACTTCACCGCGGTCTACGACACATTGTGCCGCATTGTGACCATCGATCAAGCCACACTTTTGCTCTACTTGTTGTTACATCGAAACGAACGTTTCTGCCGTTATGTGATGGTGCAGAATGACCTAGAACACTTGGTGGTGCCCATTCTGCAGACTCTATACAATGCTCCGGACAGTACATCGCATCACATTTACATGTCATTAATTGTGCTGCTCATACTTAGCGAGGATGATACGTTCAATAAGAGTGTTCACACGATTGTAAGTTCGCTGGCACGGTACGCCGTTGCTTCTGGCTAAGATTCTCGTTTTCTTGCAGATTCTGAAGAACATTGGATGGTACACAGAACGAACGATATCCGAGATATCACTTGGTGGCCTCCTGATTCTGGTCGTGATTCGAACGATTCAATACAACATGCTGAAGATGCGGGACAAGTACTTGCATACAAATTGCTTAGCCGCTCTGGCGAACATGTCCGGCCAGTTCCGGTCACTGCATCCGTATGTGGCGCAACGACTCATCAGCCTATTTGAGACACTTGCTCGAAAGCATTCCCGTGTTGACGCTCAGCTGAAGGAACCCGTAAACGGTTCGGTGTCGGTGAATGTCTCTACAACTCCCGAGGATATGTTAGCTGACCTCACCGTGCTCGAAGAGGTCCTCCGAATGGTACTTGAGATCTTGAACTCCTGCCTGTCAAACCAACTGGTCTACTGCCCGAACTTGGTCTACACGTTGCTCTACAAGCGAACCGTCTTCGAGGCTTTCCGTAGTCACCACGCCTTCCAGGATATTATTCAAAATATTGATATGGTGAGTGCGAAAGGGGGGACACACGGTGTGACTGGGATGATGAATGATCTCTTTCAACAGGTTGTTGGCTTCTTCTCATCGCGCCTCCAAAGGGTTCAGGAACAGCGCGGCGAACTGGGCGTGAACGAGGTGTACGAAGTGATTTCGAAAGGTGCCAGTCAATGGTCTAGTGATCGTCTAAGGGTAAGGAGTCCACACGACAGCTGTACTTTTTCGTTTTCAAATCATTTCTTCTTACGCTTGCTCAGAAATTTCCCGATCTCAAGTTCAAATACGTTGAAGAGGATGCACCTGAGGAGTTTTTCATTCCATACGTCTGGACGCTGGTCTGCAAATACGGTTGCGTGCACTTCAATTCCGAGACCATCAAGGGCGTGACGACGGACATTAATTGCTAATATTAACCAGATAAAATACGAGGAACACAGCGACGAACTAGCAGTAAACAAAGAAAACAAGAAAACATTCTCAAAACCAACGGAATGAACAAGTGATATTGGACTGATGTTTTACTACATTCAACAAATACACACAACCCACATGCCATACAAGTTTTAATTTCTCCACCCATCCCTCTTTCCCGGCCGCTCAACCCTACACCGTATCAGCACACCGCACACCTGTTCCCACGTAAATGGCTGCAACAACAGTTTTATCTTTTGCAATTTGTTCGTCTTTATTTATTCGCAACAATAGTCGAATTCTTTTGTGTATGTCCCTTTGTGTCCTCGCGAAAGTTTTGCTGAGCTTTTGATTTGAATACGACGAGATAGCAAGCAGCGTCTATCTATAAACATAAACAATGTATTTTGCTACACGACGGACGACGTGGGGAGGAGATCAGCTAAGAACGGATGTACGCATCGAGAGATCCAAACGAATAATTACCCAAACATAGTAGATAATGATGAAAACCAAAATATATAACATACCGACGTGTAATTGGCAAAACAGAGACGCAAACCCTTATTAAACCAAGCAACAAGTGAAGTACTTCTTTTAACTGTTTGTGTTCTGAATTATTACTATTATTAATTATTATTGGAACTTCTCCCATATATATGTTTAATTGTATAAATCAAAATGAATCCCTGCTTAGAAATAAAACAGAAAATAAACGATTTTTATTGAGCTGCGTGAGCTTAAGCAACCCGTCTTGTCCTTGCTGTGAGTCGAGGATGGTCGAGGGGGAATGGTCAACAATATGCTCTCGTGGTTTGGACGACTTTAAACCGGGAATATTTAGTCTATTCAATGCTTTATGGACTATTTGCTTTAAATGGAAGGATTAAGTACAGCTAAGCAACAGGCCACTGTCGATTGATAGCTCTGTGATTTTGGTTTTTTGAGTTTCTGTTGGTACCCAGATGTTTTCAACCTTAGGTCCAATGATTATTCACCCCTACTCCCAAATCCGCCGGAGGGAATCGTCCACAGATATCGAAAATTTTCGATTCCGAAATCCTATCGAAATGAATCGTCCGCATGTCGGTAATGTGAATTTAGATTCACTGCATTCTTAAATCCGATCGAATCGAATCACTCCATTCAAACAGATCCGCATAAAAATCGTTGCGGATTCCTTTGATTTTAAGTAGACTGGTATAAAAACAGGTTATTTGTATCCTGTTTAACATTATTTTATTAAATGAAACTCTAGGAAGAAAACTACAAACAGGGAACAACTCAAAGGGCAGGAAAGGAAAGAAATATCCGGACATAGCGAAAAGCATGACAAAAATGCGCCATGAAGAAGTAAAAGATTTTTGAGAAAATTTGCGATGAAGTTTGAACGAAAAAGCCTGAATCAGTATTTTTTTTTCATTCAAATATGCTTGTTTTGATTTCGTTGAAAAAAATACAATTTTATTGATTTACTACTACGTATGTATAATTTATGTATGAATGTATCCCACTTGCTTCATATGAGTCAGCTTGCTCACTTTCAGTTACTGGCTGGCCACCTTGTCATGCCTCCTTGGACATTTGCTCACTTTTGTTTTGTGTCTTTGGAAAAAATTTGAAAAGAAATACTCAAATTTCAATGTTTAAATTTCAAATTATATTTCTTAAATCAGACGTCAGATCTCTTAACAGCTGACTTCGAAAAATAGGGAAGTGATGTCGATAATATAGTGCATCCGACGGATTTAATGATAGCACGAATTCGTTCACGTGAATCGAACGAGCGAATCTCCGATCCGTCGGATTTGGGAATAGGCCTGAATGATAGCACGAATCCGTTCACGTAAAGCGAATCTCCGATCCGTCGGATTTGGGAATATGGCTGATTGTTTCGTTTCTGGCTACCTCGTCTACTTCAAAGTTTCCTGGGACACCTTTATGTACAGGAATCCAGCTCATTATTAGGCTGCAATGTGCTGATATCTCGTTAAAAGACATACTGCAGAGTCTTACCAATCTTGATCTTAAAAATGGTGATTCGAGTGGCATAATTGCTGCTGGACTGTCGCTGTAAATGACGATGTTTTCGCTCGATATCGCTTTCACCAACAACCATTCTGTTTCACGAATAGCCGTTATTTCTGCCTGGAAGACGCTGCAGTAGGCTGGAAGTCTAAAAGACCAGCTGATCTGGAGACGTTCCGAGTTCATATCCGCTCCCACCCCACTACCAGTCTTAGATCAGTCTGTGTAGATTCCCTTGGCCCTGTTATTGTTCAGTATCGAGTTCGTCTCCCGTAGCGCTCTAAGAAGAAGAAGAGTTCCGTCGGACGATAGTCGCATCGACATTTTTTCTTTCTTTCATACGTTCGAATTATTAAGTTTCATGTTGCCCAACTACAATCTCAGCTATCATGAACTCTGTAATCTCTTGACATTTTTGTCCCTTGTGACGTCATTTAGACGTCCTGGGTGCTCACCATCGAAAGCAAAACGAAATGCGGTAAAACACTTGTTCATCAGGCCATTTTTGTAGAGCATGAATTTGTTTCTTCGAATCCGGGGTTTTGAGGCCAGTTGTTTCCTACAAACCGTGGTAAAACGAGCTGCCAAGGTCGATTCTGCGATGGATCTCCACTAAGACGTCGCTTGTGGAGTTGTTCGCATTTGCCCCGAGGCAGACGATGTTTCTTAAATCTGTCTCAGAAATGAAGTGTTATGCCTGAAACACAATAGTCCGTTGGCGCTGGCGTTGGCTTTCAACGCACATAATTCAATGGCCAAGCACAAAATACAGCGTCGACCTGCGTTGGTGAAAATTGAGAGAGGTTTTTTGTTTGACAGTTGTTGTGTGTCGATCATAAATGAAGTATTACAAAGATGCCCGCCTTCTACCTCTCTTTCCCCTTAAGAAGCTTGACAACTGTTTTTTATAACGTGTTCATAAACCAATTTGACCATTCAGAGGACGACATTCACGTTATTTCGTGAATAACCGTCAAAAATTTATGAATATCTGTCAAAAAAGCACTCAAATTCGTCGTTGGACTAGGGGGCAATCGGCTGTGAAGTCGCCTATCTCTGTAATACTTCATTTCTGATCTGTCTTCAGTTTCTTTAATGGACTTTTCTAAATGTAAATTCGTCCATTGGTCCCCATTTCTTTCGAAACTCTGACAATGCTCTGGTCCTATTTGAACGTGGATCTACAGGCAGCTGTAGCTCCTGCAACACCTGGACATGGTTGAGATGAGGTTTAAGCGCACATTTTGCTGGATGTCGCTTTTTACGTTTCATACTGTTCTCAGAGCTTTCGTTCCTCGTAAATCCGGTTTGTGCACACGCTAAGCGCACATCCTGGCCGATTCACAATCATCGATGGACATGTTCAACGAAGCTCATTATTAAATATGCAAAGATGTCCCGAAAAGCTTCACCATAGTCAACTTAAGGATGTGAGCTGTTATTTAAATTCTTAGTTCTAAAATCGAATGACAATCGAATTCTGTTTAATTGTTTTCGCTGAACACGGTCGTTGGTTTTTTTTAAACAAATTCGGTTCGTGATAAGTGCGAAATTAATATTCAGAAGATGAAACGCAGACTCAAGGCTTGGTAAAGGATCCAACTGATTTGTTGTTTCGAAATCGGAAGGAACGAAATGGAATCAACTAATCGAACAGTCTTTTGTGGGTGATTCGCTTAAAGAATCCACGTGTTTAGAAACCTTTCAATAAAGAATATTTCAAAACAATGAAGTTGTTTAATTAATGGTAATTTGGACGGAAATTAAAAAAAAAATAAATAGGTTCCACTTGTGTTCATCGGCAAGAAGATGTTAAGGATGTTGAAATGTTTATCTAATCATCATTTACAGCAATGAGCAAAAATTGGTGCAGCTTTGATTTGTTCTATTATCGAGGAAGTGGGTAGAATACAATGGAGACATATAAGCAATGTTCTTTTTTACTCTCATTTCGTTGTTTTTGTACACTTATGTCTGAAACACAATAGTGCATTTGCGTTGGCGTTGGCTTTCAACGCACACAATTCAATGGCCAAGCACAACATGCAGTATCGACCAGCGTCAGTGAATAATGAGAGAGATGAGAGGATCGTAATGAAATGTAAAATGTAATCCATCGCACGTCTTTATTCAACAAGTTGGATATTTTTTGACAGTGGGGTGCGCTGTTAGAGAGATTTTATCCCAGATTGAGAGTTTTCTTCCAAATTCAGAGTATTTTGTGTCAATTGTCATTTGGAAATGAAAACACCTGATTAAAAATAATTTAACGACAAAAGTCATTTCAAATGATTGTATGCAGAAAGGTGGCAATATTTTTCATCTGGTAGATGAGAGAGAGAACAGCTGAGAAATTGAGTGTTTATTGCAATACAGTGCGTCATC
The DNA here is from genome assembly GCA_964034865.1 of Eristalis intricaria. Taxonomy (NCBI): domain Eukaryota; kingdom Metazoa; phylum Arthropoda; class Insecta; order Diptera; family Syrphidae; genus Eristalis; species Eristalis intricaria. The sequence goes on along the minus strand of OZ035877.1, from coordinate 57,550,051 downwards.
GCAATCTCTCCGTAACATGAAGTCGGCTGGCGCAGCGCACTATTGCGTTTCAGGCATTATTCTGAAACTGTAAGCTTTACGGTATCAATTGTGTGTACATTTTGTTTTATTTATGTAAGCGAACGAAAAACGACCGGAATCAATGTGCCCATAATTTCTAGGCTCACGACTATCATACGACTATTAATTGCGTTCGTAAGGGCGCGATTCATTTAGCTCTCATTCAAGTAACCAAAAGTTAACGAAACTCAACGAAACTGAGCAATAGAGATAATTGGGTTGTGTGAATAATAACTAAGGCAACACTCAAATTGAACACTCATGAGTGAAGTGTTCTAGTCAAGGTTGACACTCAATATGGTGTAAATAAACGTTTTCGTCAAAGTGGGTTCTCTCCCTAAAGTTGACGTTTGAAAACTAAAGTTCAGAAATGAAGTATTACAGAGATAGACGACAGCAGATTGCCCCCTAGTCCATCGATTTTGCCCCTTAGTAGATCGTCGAATTTGAGTGCTGTTTTGACGAATATTCATGAATTTTTTGACACTGTGGTGTCCAGAAATAAATTGCGGGCCATACCGCAAAACATTTCTGGACACTATACCTATCAGAATGACAACCCATGCAAGGTCCGAGACTGAACGATAGCTGCTTTCCATTACTGACGGTCCTGAGCACGCTGCTGCCAGTCATTAAGACCCAGCTGTCTTGCATCCGCGATTACTTGGTCTTTATACCGGAGATTCGGTCTTCTTCTCCTTTTCGAACCAGGAGGGTCGGATTCCCTAGCTGGAGCATTGTTATCCATGCGCTCGATGTGGCCGAGCCAGTGAAGTCGACGGATTTTGCCTTGTGGACTGCATCCACATCCTGGTATAGCTCGTAGAGTTCGCGGTTGTGTCTTCTACTCCATTCGCCTTCCTCGCGGACGGGACCGTATATCCGACGTAGAATTTTTATTTCGAAGACACCAAGTATCAGCTCCGCAGTTTTGTTTATCGTCCAGCTTTCGGCCCCATATAGCAGGACTGGCAAAATAAGGGTTTTGTAGAGCATGACCTTAGTCCTTCGAGTCAGGAGTTTTGACGCCACTGAAGTGATTGTTTTGACAAACCGAAGTAACACCGGATCTCCACAGTGATGTCGTTTCTGGAGTTTACGTTTGTCCCAAGGTAGACAAACTCCTCGAAATTGTAGCTGTCGATTGCAATAGTTTGTCCTGGGTGCTGTGTGACGGATCGTTTTTTGGTCGACAGCATATACTTTGTTTTATTCTCGTTGACCTTAAGATCAGCTCGCTTCGCCTCTTCTTCAATTGCCGTAAATGCTTCCACGACGGCACGTTGGGAACGCGCGGCGATCTCGTCTGTATATCCCATCAGTTGGACTGACTTGCAGAAGATAGTGCCTTCTGTGTTTACAGCTGCCCGCCGCACTATCTTCTCTAGTATTAAATTGATGAAATTACACGACAGCGCATCTCCTTGCCGAAATCCCGTGCAGGTTTCAAACGGCTCGGAAGTCCTTGAGCGGAACTGCACGGTGCATCGGGTATTTGTCAGCGTGGTGCGACGCAACCGGATCAGTTTTCCCAGGATCCCGAATTCGGCCATCGCATCAAATAGTTCCTTGCGATGAATGCGTATCGCATCGTATCGGATCGATAAAAAAGTGGTGTGTGTCGAATTGAGACTCGCAAGTCTTCTCCAAGATTTGCCTTAGTGTTGAAGCTTTGGTCTCTAGTCGATTTGCAGGGTCGGAAGCCGCACTGGTAGGTGCCGATTGTGCGGTGCAAAAGGGGATTAGATGTTCACATAGTACGTTGGACAAGGTCTTGTAGGCGACGTTGAGCAGGGAACTACCTCTGTAGTTGTTGCAGGAGGCAGGATCGCCTGTTTTGTGGGTGGGGCATATGGACTGGACTATATTCCAGTCCTCTGGAGGACGAAAGCATCTTCCCAGATTCTACAGATGATCTGGTGCATGCTCCCTACCAGAACATAGCAATCGACAGTGAAGAGCTCTAATGAGAAACCATGTTTTGTTCTGCAAGCTTTTATTGGCTATGCCGACTTCTTCAAGGCTAGGCTAGGGAGGTCTACTTCATCGACTGGGGTCGGTATGTCCTGATTCCCTATCACTCTCTCCTAGTCAGACCCGTTAAACAGCTGTTGGAGTGTCAGTAAAAGGGTTAGCCTCACAGTTTCGAAGAACCTGGGTGTCTTTCTTGAAGCCAACGTCAAGGCTTTTGGCTTTTTTTCTTATAAAATACCCGAATTTTCTGTTTGTCTGAACTTCTCTTTGTTGGCTGGTGCAGATTTCTAACTGGACTCTTAGATATCCTTGAGCTGGGAGGCGGCTGCGAGAAACCTTTCTGCAGGCGTAGAAGCTTTTTCTCCTCCCTTCATCTAGCGCGGTACTCCTCCTGCGCAGCTCTAGTTTTTCGTTGCAGCGACTCTGGGTATGCCTCGTCGGTTGCGGTTTCTTCTGCTCACACTCGCCATCTTACCACGGGTTTCTTGACGGAGGTGGTAGGTAGCCTAAAGTGTGGCTGAAATCACTTTAGGCTACCTACCACCTACTCTTTGATGGCCGAGAGTCAGTGCAACCACGTCTCCTTGGCGTTCGTGTTTGATGTAGACATAACAAAGAGTCTGCTCCTCGTAGATCTGTCAATCTCTGGTGCGCTCAGGCGTCCATTGTCCTGTTGCTGCTCCTCTTTTGCAGTGGCTGGTGGGGCTTTCTGACATTAGACAGTCGAGCTCTGAATCTTGCTGCTACGAGGAAATGGTCAGAGTAGATTCTTGCCAGCATAAATGACACATACATTGCGTTAATGAGCACATGGTCGATTTGGTTGGCGGTTCGACCGTCCGGAGATCGGCAGGTTGCTGTGGGGATTCTCTTGAGAGGGAGCCTCGTACTGTCGCAAAGTCACACTTGTGGTTACTTTACACTTTACACTCAACCAGAATTCGGCTTTCCTCTAATTGACTCAGTGAAACTCCCCGTATTAGCGCCCCCTTGTCTGGCTGCCTCTCCACCCGTTCTCTGTGACATCAGACGTCATTATCCTAGAAATAAGAAAACTACTCGTTAATGTCGAAGTCCGCCAGTCATCCATTCCGCAGAAGAACTGATGCAACTGTGCGTTACAGTCGCCCCCGTCATTTGCCACACCTACACGCAAAACAAGTTTCTCACACCTCAGTTCATTTGCCGAGTGTGTTCAACGACCCAACGACCCAGTTATCGCCAATCGATGTAAGCAACACTGCCAACGTTCGGCGCGGCGCGGCGCTCTAGCCAGGCTCTATTTATAGCACGTCATGCTATAAAAATACACTTAATTACAATTAATTAGCTCCAGCAGCCGCCCGCACAAAGGGGTTGGCACACTTCAGCCGGGGCTACCATGTTGGATTACAGTCATAATTAATGACACCACCTGTCAATATGGGACCACCACGAACCCGGGACACGGCGCGACGCCTTTGCCCACAGGTGATTCATGGAGTGTGACGCAAATTGAAAGTGAAATCCACTTGGCGCTGCCGGCAAACAAACAACGATCGCTCTTTCTGCCGGCAGTGCCTTGACATCCATGCTTTGTTGGAATACCCAATTTGTGCACGCCTCCCAGAGGGGCGAGGCGGCCTGGCCATTCGATAATTCGGTAAACAGAAATCGCTTCTTGGAAATCCCATGCACTTTTGGTAGTGACAAATGCTGGGGAATCCCACGATATTCGCGCCTTCGCCTTCCGTGCGAACTTCACCCATCTCTTGTGACTCCGGTCACGTCGCATGCGACAGTAAAATGCACTCCTCTGCACGGTGCGCTGTGTCTGGATGCACAGATGCAATTTGCGGTTCCGTGACGAAACCATTTGACGAAGTCGCAACGGGCACGGCCATTGTCGAGCCTGCTGGGTCTGGAACTTGTGCAAGAAACTGAATCATTGCGTGCACGCCGCACGGTAGCCAGCAGAGATTGACCGCATAACTGTCATTGCCTGCTGGAGTGTGTGGTGAAACGATCTCGGTTTGTTTTGATTGATATTGGGACTGCTGCGGCGACGTAACAGATTCCATTTGACTTACCTAAGAGCATCGGCCCGAGGGTCAACAAACTTTGGCAAATAGGGCTGGCTACTCGCTGTGCTGCTGCCACTTCGAATTTTCGCACTACGCTGCGATGTTACGCAAACTCGTTTACTGACATCATCTCGCTCTAATGACACTCTGGCATGCGGGCTGTGCTGATGGTGATGAAATGAAGGCAATAAGCGAAGATGTTGCTGGAACAGCAGCACAATCGGTGACAAGGCGGACGCGTTTTAATGAACTTCCGTTTATTCATTATGTCTCGCGCTTCTTGATTTACCTACGGCCTGTCGACGCGCTGCCGCTGTTGTCGAAAGTGATGACGCTCGAATGTCTCGAAAGATCACTGAGATTGGTGTCAATGAATGGATGGTGTCTTTTGGTGGTTTTGACAAATGGCGTGGGGCCTCTGAATGGTGTCGGTTTTATTTTTGTTTTGAAACAACGGTGATTTAGAATAGTTAGAGTGACATGCGAGCACCGAGGTGAGAGGATTTTTTTCCGGGTGAAACACTGCATTGCCGACGTTGCGTTAATGGTCGGTAATGAGATCCACACATCAGATAGGAAGTGTCTGTCTTCAGGGACTACCTTCGGAAGGGTTACGCGTAGAATTGTGTTTCTCGCATAAGAATCAGGGAGGGTAGTTGATCACTGTTTTGCCTATGACGACACGGGTGGCCTTTCAATGACTTCCGCGAGATGTTTCTAGACTTTGACGGAATCTATTCAGCGAATAGGAACTTGCCGCAGCCGGTGAAGGCCAAAGTCATTTGGGAAAATGCCTAAATGGATGGGGATAGTATAAATTGGTTGGAGTATTATCGGTTGAACGGTGGGATCAAGACGAAAAGCGTCCAATTCATAGACTACTGACACATTTTACGATTGTTGACACATCGATTTGACAGGAGTGGAAGACGGCCCAAAAAGAAGGCAAATCATTTGGAAACTCGGTTCCGAACAGTTCTCAGAAATGACTTGATGAGGAAAAAGTATTGCAAGTGCCTTCCTCTTTCATGACTCCACAGTCGACAGAGTAAAGTACATAATGTCTCCACTTTCCTTGTTCAAACCTGCGTCGACATGAGTCAATTAGAAGAGCATCTTCAAGGTGGATTTAAAAACAGAAAGGGTGTGAGAGATAGAGAGAGGGGGCAGATATTCTTCGTTTTGTCATGTCATCGTTGATTATGCAATGATTTGAGATGACAGCAATAACTCAGTCCACCCGCAACCTTAGCAGAGAAAGCGAATCCAGTGACCTCCGCCGTGTGGTCGCCGGTCCAAGTGTGGTCATGTTGGTTGCATCATTTGTGATTTAATCGCTTTGTTTTTTAGCGGCAGATGAAGGACTTACGAATATGGTCTGATAAATAAGTGGAATAAATAACTTTTCAGCCTATAACCTTTGAATGGGCTTTCGTTAGATCATCTAGAGTTCGGAAAGGAAAGTTCGAGAAATTTGACATGTGCTCAGTTGACACGGCTGAAAAATGAACAATAAGCGAAGGCAGCAAACATCCGAAGGACTGCATTCCAGACGAATTAAAGGAGTAGATAAATTCACGGAATCTATGATCGGCACAAGGGCTTGGAAAGGCATACACAGCTCCGATAAAATTGGATTTGAATCCCAACTTCCTGGTGAGAGACCGGGTAGATAGGGCTGACTTCTGCTTTCCTCCATCTCTGACTAGACGTTTCCAAAATTTGTATCTTTCGAATTTTTGTGTAGCAATAAGCTGTAACTTGAAATACTTTTAATTGTTAAATGTACTGTTTCATAATTTTTTTTAACTGTTTTTAAATAAATATAAATAAAATTGAATGGAATTGAATTGAATCGAATTGAATTGAATTGTACCGGGGACCCCGCTAACCAGGGGCAGGCACTCTATCAACTGCGCCATCCAGTCGTTTTAGCCTAGACTAAATAGACAGGGAAATACTTTAAGACATTTATAAGTTAATTGCCTATGCCTCCATCGGGCAAAAATACAAGCGGGTGAATCTATTAAACTGGTGGGTAACCGAGTGGAAGTGAGCGATTCAAAGATCAGACTATCTCACGCCCTCCCTGGATTTCGAAACAAGACACAAAACTACACTTCCCACGAGAAAAGATTAGGATGGAGACGAAGTCCGTTACCCGACCACTAGAGAAATCTACACAGGCGGATCAAAATCGGAAGAAGGCACAGGTTGAGGTATGGTTTCCAGTTGGCCAGAGATCTCTGTGACACCCCGGCTACCAAAACCTCTGCAGTTTATTCCAGGCTGAAGAAATACCTGTTGAATAGGTAGCCCTCCGACTATCCACGGGTCCTAAACGGATTCAGTCCTCATTACTTCTTTTTCTTCTGGTGGTGCTACAGTCCGGAGTGGATCTGGGCCTCAACCAGTAAGCCTCTTCAGCCGGCACGATCCTTATCCAACTGTCTCCAACTGCGAACACCAAGTCGATTGAGCGTTGTCCCATTGGTTCGGAGTCGAAGACTCTTCGGGCTGGAGCAGTGTTGTCCATGCGCTCTACATCGCCCAGCCATCATAGGCGTTGAATCCGTAGACGCCTGACTAGGCTCATGCCGCTGTACAGCCCCTACAGTTAACCATCAACGCAAACAGGACCCGCGAAAGACCAAGTGCTTCTTCATCCGCTTTTGAGATTGTCCATGCCTCCGCATGGGATGGTGGGATGGGATGATCAAGGTGTTATTTAATGTCAGCTTGGTCTTTCGAGCGAGGACTCTACTACTCAATTGCCTCTTGAGACCAAAGAAACAGCGAATGGGCAAGACTAATTCTGCGTTCAATCTCGGTACTGAAGGCTATTGGGAGCCGAGGTACGCGAGGTGAGGAGAGTCGAGGAAGTCCTTTGCGACCTGGAAATTATAGCTGCCTACAGTGACGTTCTGGCCGAGTCGACGATGTTGTGTGTCCTTTTTCGATGACAGCATGTACTTCGTTTTATCCCCGTTCACCGCTAAGCCGATTATGGCCGCCTCCGTTCCAAACGGCTCGCTTTGTTCTGCCAATCACGTCAATGTCATCCGCGTATGCTAAGAGTTGCTAACAGTTGTACGGACTTCTGGAAGATCGTGCCTCTAGTTTTGACGTGTGAGTTCTGCACGACCTCCTCAAGAATAACGTTGAAAGAGTCACATGACAGCGCGTCGCCTTGTCTAAAACCTTTTTTGACACTGAAGGTCTCGGTGAGTTCGTTACCGACCTTGATGGATCAGCGAGAATTCTCCATCGTCATCCTGCACAACCTGACGAGTTTGGCAGAAATGTCAAAATTAGACAAAGCGTTGTTTAGCTCGTCCCTATGCACGCTGTCATATGCGGCCTTGAAATCGACGAATAGGTGGTGGATGTCGATCTTCTTTTCTTGGGTTTTTTCCAGGATCTGCCGTAATGTGAAGATTTGGTCTATGGTGGACTTCCCCAGTCTGAAACCGCACTGATAAGCGCCTCTCAGGTTGTTGACGAATGGATTCAGGCACTCACACAAACCGGGAAAGAGGATCTTATAGGCTACGTTGAGGAGAATTATGCCTGAAACACAATAGTGCGTTTGCGCTGGCGTTGGCTTTCAACACACACAATTCAATGGCCAAGCACAAAATACAGCGTTGACCTGCGTTAGTGAAAATTGAGAGAGATTGAGAGGATCGTAATAAAACGTAAAACGTAGTCCATCGCATGTCATTATTCAACATGTTGGATATTTTTTGACAGAGAGGTGCGCTGTGAGAGAAATCTTCTCCCAGATTGAGAGTTTTCTTCCAAATTGAGAGTATTTTGTACCAACTGTCATTTAAGAAACGGAAACAGCTGATTAAATATAATTTAACGACAAAAGTCACTTCAAATGAGTGTATGCAGAAAGGCGGCAATTTGTTTTATCTAGTAGACGAGAGAGAGAACAGCTGATAAATTGAGTATTTATTTCAACGCAGTGCGTCATCGTAACATAAAGTCGGCTAGCGCAGCGCACTAGTGTGTTTCAGGCATTAAGGCTCTGGCACATAGAATACTTTACTTGCGTAGCTAGCGTAGTACTGAAGCAAGGGGATGACACAATGAATACTTGAACGCAGAGCTGATTTCATTTGACAGTTTCAATTTTGAATTTAAAATTCAAGTTATTTTGCTTATATGTGCACAGTTAAAATATTTATTTTAATATAAAATATTAATTATAACCATTCCTTTATATTTTTATCTATTTTGAACGTTGCTTCAACGAGAACCAACTCCCAAAGTTTAACATACGATTCGAATTCTCTTGAAATGGCATAATGTGAGGATAGTCAACGCTGAAAGAGAGGAGAAAAGTTAAAAGTTGAGTAATTATATTCGTCGCATGAGCGTCAGCGTTGGTCTATGTGCCACCTCTCATAAGAACGCATGTATTTTATGTATCTGTCAAAGTATTGCTGATGCTCATGCATGTACAGTATTCTATGTGCCGGAGCCTTCATCGCTCGTTACGACTGGATGGCGCAGTTGGTAGAGTGCCTGCCCCTGGCAAATCCGTTGCCAACGATGCAAATCACATCTTGATTTCTCAAGAAGATCTCCAGGGTATCTTTAACTCGCTGAAGAAGAAAAAGTCTGTCGGAATCGATGGAGTACCGAATATTGTGCTTCGCCATCTTCCCCCCGAAGCGGTCCAAAATTACACAACCTTGTTCAGCAATGCGCTGAGTAATGCCCATTACTCAGCGCACTGGAAAACAGCCGTTGCTCAGCCGATCCCTAAACGCGATAAAGACAAGTCCATTTCGACAAATCTTCGGTCGATCAGTCTTCTTCCCTCCATAAGCAAGGTTTTTGAAAAGATAGTCATTCGAGTTCTGAAACACTGGGTTGATGAAAATAAAATCATACCGCACAACCAGGCATGAAACCATACATGCCGCGTCCAAACTGGTGTCCGACATTCAGTGGAATAAAGGCAAGCAACAATGCGCGAGTGACTGTCGGATTGACTTAGAGAAAGCGTTCGACACCGTATGGTTAGAGGGCCTCTTCCTTAAGCTGGTGAGGCTTGGAATAAGTAAACCATTGCTATACATGGTCTATGACATGATAACAGGTAGAAAGTTCGTTGTGAAAAATGGTGACGTGATTTCCACTACGGTCTTTAACATTAAAAACGATCTGCAACAGGGGGTGGTTGGTTCACCGATCCTGCTTTCTATATTCACTGCAGATCTTATGGGTTCCATGCCGCACTTAATAGCGTACGCCGACGATCTAGTAGCGTATAGAACAGGTCCGACTATCGAGGTAATAAATATCTTGTTTCAGCGTGACTTCGATAAAATTCAGCGATTTTGCGACGACTGGAAGTTGGTTATCAACTTCCTGAAGTGTGAAACTACCCTGTTCAGGACCCCGTTGTACACGGCACCGTGGGATACGCGCCAAAACTGGCGCAAGTTCGGCATAGTTGACCCGCAAGGTCGGCCGTTAGCCGTGAAAAGTGTAGTTAGATACCTAGGCATTTGGCTGCATCAATATCTGTATTTTGACAAACATAAAGATATTGCTCTGACCTTTTGCCAGAAAAGCCTTTGCTGCGGCAAGGAGGTTGTTTTTCAGCGCCCAACTTGATACCAGAGTGAAGGTATTCTGCTACATGGCCCTAGTACGGCCAATTATGGTGTACGGTTATCCATTGTGGTTCAACGTGAGTCCTTCCCAGATGGAAAAGATGAGGTTGTTCGAGAGGCAGTGTCTTAGGAGCTGTCTCCGTCCGGATCGCACACCCGAGTCTGAGTACAAGAAGTACTATCCTACCGAGGGCCTGTACAACGAGGCAAACGTGAACAGGGTAGATAATTTTATTATTAAGCTGATCAGAAGGCACATTGCACGAGCTATGACATCTTCCAACAACCTGATCTTTGGGGCTTACTACCCAAGCACTATGTACCATGAAAGGGTGCGCCTCAACGGCCTTATTCCACCTGAAGCATTCCTCTATCTCGATCAAATCGGCCTAATACAGGATACGGAGGGATGCCCGCTGATCTTCCATGTTGTACGCCGAACAGTGGACAGGCGACTCCAATACGAGACGGATGTCGCTCGCAGCCACGAGGTTCGCCTCCGTTTCCGTAGAGCGATCTCTGCTTGGGGCAGGAGAGAGTGTCCCAAAGAACTGCACTTTTATTGGTGGTTGCACCAGAACCGGTCTTCGCCGGCGTTGGCTCTTCCAAACGGCGAGACAGTTGACCATGGTGGCCAACTTACATAGAATTTAAGTTAGTTTAAGAGAAAAATCAAAAAAATTAAAAAAAAGGTGCACCACGGCGTATAGATGGATATATTATGCATATACATAACATATACGCCTAGGTGCACACGTCTGTCTCTTAATAATAATAATAATATGGGTGGCGCGACAGTCCGAGGTGGACCTGGGCCTAGCTTCTCAGCAACCACTTGTGTTGTGCGTGTTATTGATCTTTCACTAATGGGAGGGACCTACAGTTTAATGCCGACTCCGAACGGCGAATTTGAGAAGCTTTTTCTAGAAGGAGTACTCTTTGAGCATTGTCAGTGACTCAAAAGAGGTGGAGCCGTGAATTATCAAAGGTGGTCAATTCGGGTATCGAACTTGGCACCCTTTGCGTAGGAGTCGACGCACTTACTCATTACGCCACGGCGACCACTGAGCGAATACACACAACAAAAATTAAAGAACACAGTACTTTGATTGAAATCGAAAACAAGGAGCAAGACAAAAACGATTAAGACAAAGAAAACCGTTAATGATGAAACCAAGGGTACGTTACGTCTCCTTTTCATTGCATATGGTCCACGCATGCGCAGCCAAGGCGAGGAATGTTTCACATTGGGAGTAATGGCACTATGTCATCGTCTTTCTGCAGATGCCTTAGTTATCCCCGAATCCTGACAAAGGGAACTTCAGCGTGGAATCGATAGGTTAGGTTAGGTAGAGGGACTACTAGTGAATTTACCAGTCCATGTTGATCCATTGGAATACCCACAGTCAGACGACTGCCACTGATCGACCACTCCAGTGATAGTGCCGTTAATTCGATCCCAACGGCAAATGGTGACTGGACCTGAAAACCAGATAAAAGAGTATTAACTTTGCTTTCACTGGAATTCGAACCGGGGACCCCACTAACCAGGGGCAGGCACTCTTTTTTTTCATCTAATTTTGTCTTTATTGTAATGAACTAAACTTCCTTGCTAGACAAAATATACTTCAAACTAGCTTAAACATCTTAAATAACTTATTTGATTTAATCCTAACATACTGACCCTATGCGAGTTCTCTAAGCTATTCTAATTTATACATATTTCTGCCTTTCGGCTTAAACAACGTTTTTTTTAGTCTTTAATTTGAATTACCAAGAAAACTTGAAAAACTTCGTTTAACCTAGCTAAACTATGAAAAAAATAACTTGAAACTAACTTAAACTAAAATAAACCTTATCCTAACTTAACCTAACATAACCTTAAAACTACTTTAAATATGTCCGTAAGAGACAGTGGGTCACCGTGGCGTAGTGGGTAAGTGCGTCGACTCCTACGCAAAGGGTGCCAGGTTCGATACCCGAATTTACCACCTATCATAATTCACGGCTCCACCTCTTTCGAGTCATTGACAATGCTCAAAGAGTACTCCTGTCTAGAAAAAGCTTCTCAAATTCGCCGTTCGCAGTCGGCATTAAACTGTAGGTTCCTTCCCTTGCATAGCACGCACAACATCAGTGGTTGCTGAGAAGCTAGGCCCAGGTCCACCTCGGACTGTCGCGCCACCCATATTATTATATTATATTCGCTCAGCTTAAATGTTTAGTTCACTCGTAAACCATTCTTGTATCCGTCATTTACTGCATGATCTGGTGCGCTGGATATTCCTCTCCAGCTCGCGGTTGACAGATCAGAGAGTTGTTTGCACTCCGCGATTCGAATTGAAAGCTCAACTCCTGCCACAGCAAGCACTTCTCAATAAAAGCATCACAACCAGGCGTCACATCAGATCAAAGAGTATAATCTACGAAGACAGGCAACACCCGAGGCAACGGAAAATCCCGCCGAAAATGCGGTCTCCCTTGACAGACACAGCACACCTTTTTGTTTTCTTCTTTTTAAATCATTAATTTATTTGTAACTTATTCAACTAAACAATAAATACATAATCATCACAAAATCTTGTCGCACAAGCAGACCTTAAATATTAAAACACGCACGCGCACACCAGTGGGAAGGAGGAAGGTGGAGAGCACAAATTCACTCGGCAACACTCGGCTGGCGTCTCAGTAGCCTTGGCAGGTCTGCATGCACAGCTTGAAGTTGGGGAAGTTGTTGGCGTTGCCGTCGCAACCGCCGAATTTGAACTCGCGGCATTCCTTGGTTGCGGGATCGTAGCTCCAGCGGGGAATCAGCGCCCGACACACGCCCTTGCGAGCGGGCATCTTGCAGAAGTTCTCCGGCTGCAGGCGAGCGGACTGCTTCGGCGCAACGTCGTCCAGGTCCATTTCATAGAGCAGGTCGCTCATGTCGTCGTACAGATCCAGCGGCTTGGCCTGGCTCACATCTATCACGCAGATCACGGTGCACAGGGCGATGACTGCCACTAAACGTTTGCTGTTCATGGTGATGACGGTTTTTCGGCTGAAGTTGGCTGGCTGGTTGGCAGTGAAACTGTGTGTCAGTTGGACTTTGCTTGATCGTGTCTGATCGCACTCTGATGGCTGGTTTGTCGCCGCGCTTCGCTTATATATTTCTCGTTGAGTTTCGCCGCAGCGTCGCTGGAAGTTTCTCGCATCGCACCGTTCGTCGTGTAGTCGCGTCGTCGCGGGTAAAACCACACTCGAGTGGCTGTGTGACGTGTCGCTGGCTCGATGACGTCTCTAGCGTGGCTTTTGTTCATGTAAACAAACATGCGGGCTCTGGGGGAAAATACCACACTCACGCGTACGTTGCGTGAATGCTCAAGATGTGCGCGGAGAGAAACTGGAATTCCGACGGACGACCTTCTCCGCCGCGCCTGCCATTGTCTGCTGCTGGTTTGATTGAACGCTTTGATGCGTTCTAAAGAGCACCGCTCACCGACCCGAGTTGACACAGCGATTAGCGCCCAATCCGCCTGCAGAACTCCACGCTGCAAGAGCACCAATTAAGTGCACACGACAACGACGACGCACGGTGCTTCACCGCTGGAGGGGGTGGGAACAAATTGCTTTAATGAATCATGCATGGTTGACGTTGAGCAGGGAAGGCGTGTGGATGGTGTGTGGATGGTGTGTCGGCCGATTGCTGGTGGCGACCAACAACAGGTACTTCAGCTCTCGACCGACAAACAGCCACCACAGGTGGAGGCGCACAGTTTCCTACGTTCGACCCATATGCCCGGGGAATTTTTTAATTAAACGAATCATTATGGTAATTGAATGGCGCGTATCTTTTATTAATAAATAATTAACGCATATTCGCAATCGCATTGATGCGTCCGACAAGCCGAGCGGTTGATGGTGATAATGACGCTGGCGATGGCGATGCAGATGGGGAGGCAGAGATGCTAGGGAATGTGACAATAGTCCATTAATCTGGTTTACACCGACCGACAGGATACTGTTTGCTGCTCAATATTTACACGAAGTTATCGATGCAACTGTGGCATTAATTTGTATTGTGTTTTTTTTTTCCGTGTCCCCCTGCATCCGTTATTCAAGGATAATTACTGTTTGTGTTCAAGGATGATGGGGATCGAGTTGATTGTTGTCGATGGATGGACGGAGGGATGGAACGCGGAAGTGGCATTCCACTTCCATCGCATTCGCTTTTGCATGGGAGCCACTTTGTTGAGGGTGCTTCGGTGGGGATTGGATGCTGGAACACTGTTTGAAGGGGATTTCGATTTTGTTTTAGAAGTGCCACTGGCTGTGGAATGGAGCTATTTAAACAGTCAAATGTGTACAATCAAGAGTGGGGTTGGATGAGGGAGGAAGTGGTTTGCTTTGATGGACGAACGGTCTAGAGTCCAGACCTCTACGACACTCGAGATAATTGTTAGGGTCTCGCTGACCAGTCGCATGGTGAACACGGGATATCAGGCGAATACGGAGTTCGTGAAACGATACCTTTGGTTTTAGGTAGAGAGCGATGTTAAGCGGACTTTCTGTGGCCAGAGATCAACAACGTCGATGTATATGAGCTGTCATTTCAACAAGACGGCATGTCCTACCTAAGTGATGGAGAAATTTGCCGAATGGGTCATCTCACTTCTCGTCCAAAACATTCAGAAACAGTTGGGCACCGGATGATATCCAAAAATTGAAGTATCTTCTGACCAAAATAAAATGCATTACAAGACAGTTGGGGAGATGTCAAGGATCGATTCGTCAAGGAAGTGGCTGACACCAATTTTCTAAAAACCTGGTGACTCTACGGAGCCACGGTGGTCACTGTGAGCCTAAGGCCACTGCTCAACCTAATCTCTCTTTGTCTTTCATTTTATAAATGAGGTCAAGTATTGCACGCCTGGGGTATTCAAGCTCAAAGCTTCGCATTTGGCCGATTGAACTTAACCCAATTTCCAAGTAATTAGACTTGACATTCAAAGAAATGGCCTTTTGACATTAAAATCCATTGATTTGAGGCCCTTTCTCAATCGCTTCAGCCCTGCCGCACAAGCTGTGCAAACAGTGAACAGATGCATCGTTGCCGTTACGAGCTGGAGGCACACGCCTGTATTCATTGAAAAGACTGCCACCAGATGTTTGCAGTCTTGAGCAATTGAGTATTGACTATGACTTGGCGCCACTTGACGAATGATGGTAAATCTGTTGAGTTTGCTACTCAAGCGACTGTCAGGAATGAGCGCTGGTGGAGTCGCTGCATCAGAAGACTTAGATCAGATCAGCCAGACACAATTGGAAACTCAAGCGACGGCTGTACGGATGGCATTCAATTTTGTTAGTGTCCTGTCTACAGCTCTCCATACCCGCATAACAGGGCACCCACCCGGGTACCCGAGATCCCACATTTTCGAATATTACTACTATCAGAAATAAATTTTCTACTTATAATATATTCAAGTGGAATTTGTACTCAATGCATGCTAAATAAGGACATTATACTTCAATAGCGCCTTCATCGCTGTGGTCCAATATTTACCAGTGAAGGCTTACATTGTTAACTTTTGTCTTTAATTGGGATATTTGTTACCCAATAATGACTGGCAACCCGTAGTCGATAATGCTGGGTACCCGCCAACCTTGGTATTACCCGAATTGTCTGGGTACCCGTGTACTCGGGTAGTTGTCAAAATGGGTATTACCCGGGTAGGATCTAAAGCGCTCGCTGTGTCCCCTTAAAGCTGAGGGGACAGCTTTACCTCAGCAACGAATTGGTGTTGCTGCGCCGCCTGGTAGAAGCCACACTTAGTCTAGAGTAGGCCTGATGCACACTCAGAGTGCAGTTAGAGCTTTCAATAAATCGGTGAACATAGCTGATACTAATGTTTTTTAGATCTTGACTCCTTCTACGGGAGGGAAGAGCACTGAACAGAAGATATACAGTAGATTCTTCCTCCTCCTCATCTCTGCAGCTTCCTCATCTCTCAGCGCAAGTCATTCCTTAGACCCAGTGCGTTTTGGATTGACAGTAGGCCATTTTTGTTAAGTGATGCGGCTTTCGTATGTCAGGAGACCATCTTAGATTTACATAAGCAAGTGTTTCAAGTTTCAATATATCCCTTGTAGCCATGCCGTCCATGCTGGAAGCTGGAAGGAGTACGGAACCAATAGCCTTTCTAGCGGTTCACAATTCTCTGTACAGTGCATCATCACCCACATATGTTGTATGCTAAAACACTTGGGCATCTCGTTGAGAAACTGGCGGAAATTTGACAGGGTACAGGTATCCAGAAAATAAATGACTGCGACTTTAGATCTATTGTGCCCTCTTTTGATACGTTTCTCTCTTTTGAGTTCACCTGACATACCGTTCTTATCAGACTGGTATTGAGGGCTATGTCCTGCTGCTGCGCGAAGGTGGAACAGGTTTATTCTAGAGTATTCTCTCTAAGCCAGCTTCTTTTAGGAATCTGAGAATGTGAATTCATTTCTTTTTGTTTGCTCAGGTATCTTTATCCTTGCTCACGGAAACCCAGTACGTGTTCTATAATTTCATTAGATGCTCCACAGAAACTGCACAGACCTTCTTCGGATAACTCCTGCTTTCTTAAGTGTTGCCTGAGTCTGGAGTGCGGAGGGATATGGGATACGTAGGTTGTTCGTTCTCATTTTGATACATGCCTCAAACATCTTTAGCTTATAACTGATCTAAGAGTTTCTTGGCTTGTGCTTTATTCGACATTTCTGTCCGGTTCCTTCCTTTCCTGAATTCTTCCATGAGGAGATGGGCTCTTACTTAGATTTAGGGTAGATAACGAAAAAAAAAAAATATATATAAAATCAAACATCACATCACGGCTGGTTTGAGATCTGGGTTTCCAGATGATCATCCATCCGTGGAAGTAGACGTTATTGGAACGTTATATTTTAGACATTCTTCTGTCTGTTATGTCTTATGAATGGGAGCGGAGACCAGCTGCATGGCCTTCAGTACTGTGTTGGGAAGCTCTAAAAAATTGGTACCTTTTTAGCAGAAATGAGGCTTGGTGACTAGATAACAAGCCTCTCTCTGGTCTGCTAGTGGGACGACCACAAGAAAGTGAATATGAATATTCTCACCAGTAAAAATGATATTTCTGTGACTGTTTTTGCTGTGGCCGTCATCATTGTACCATTTCTCTTCGAAAATGAGGTTGGGAACACGATTTTTTTGGACTGAAATTGGAATGGATTTGGAAGTCCTCTGGTTCAGGTAGGATGGCGAACCATCCGACACAGTGCATGCCATAATCGATCTTTGGAGCACCAAATTTCCGAATCGTGTTATCAACCGTCTATGCGATGTCAATTGACCGCCTCGGAGCTGCGATTTACCCACTTTGGAGAACCCTCAAGGACCGATGTTATGCCAACAACCTGGAAACGATTCAAGCACTTAAAGCCAATATCATCCAAGCAATCCGAGAGCAAATTAGGGGTTACAGAATGCGCTATTGCGAAGCCAAACTGGGTAGACATTTGAAGCTATAAAACATGCCAAATACATATCCTTGTTCCTGCTATTGTTCGTCGGGATATTTAGACATCAGCAGCCTGTGACGGAAAAGTATCTTACTGGGGTTGGCTAGTAACCAATAAAATATCAAATATCGATAATTTAATAGACTGTGCATTGGTGAAGTGCACTTCCTTTATAGACGTCATCCATGCTGCTGTTGGCTCTCAGCATGCATGATTCAGCTTGCTCATTTAAGGCGTCGCGGGTTTAAGGCACGCCCGAGGGATCTCCAGGCCACTCGACCCCCCGCCATTGATTCTAACTCATCAGGAGTTATACCCAAGAGCAACTAGACGAGTTTTTGAACTTGACCCAATCACTTCGTTCTGGCTCTGCCAAGCCAATGGGATGGCATTCAAGACCCAAATGGAAAGTTTTTTTTATCTTTATATAATGTTACAGGGACTTACTCATTTACAGGCTTCTGTTGATCATTCCCGCAGCTGTACTATCTTTCACGTCACAATTCCCAATTCTGTATACAGTGGAAGCTCCCATTACGGACTCTCTCTCTTTGGCGGACAATCCTCTACATACATACATTCATACATTCCCATGTTCGGACAATCCCCTTAGCCGGCAAAATGTGCTGCGACCATCGCTGTCCGCCTATGGGAGCTTTCACCTACTTACCTGCTTAACCCCCATCTCATCTTTGCGTAGAAAACTACGCAAGGGCTACTTCTTGTCTTATTTTCTTTTTCAAAAAGGACATATTGGAAACTTCCGAAATTTTCTGAATTTTTTACAATCCGTATTTTACGCATTCTCTCTTTCGTAGAATTCTAAAAAAGGCTTAAAAAAAATCGTGGAAAACACACTAAAATACCACATGTGTAGAAATCTACGCACAATTGAGGATGAGATGAGGGTTAAGGTGGCACTACAATCAGGGGTGGATATGAGCCTCAACCTACAATCGTCTCGATCTTTAGTAAGCTGCCGCCAGTTTCCCACGCGTAGATGACTGAGTTCTCTTTCCAATTACGAGCGCCACCTGAGTCGCGGTTTCCTTCTACTGTGCCGTCCGTCCGGGGGTGGAATCGAAGACTTTTCGGGCCGGAGCATTGGTTCCCGCAAATCGAAAGGAGACGGAAGCAACCAAGAGAACCTTCGAGACGATCAAAGTCGTATATAGGGTTACTTTGTTGTTTTTTTTTTTATAATTTGGATTGCTAATACCCTTATGTGTCCGGGGTCAAGACACAGCACGGGCCGAAGGTATACAGGGAGAAAGGGAGAGGAGGTACCTGTGCCCATTGGTTTTAAATATCTGCGGGTTGTAGTCTGTGGGAAATATTAGTTTGGGAAGAGCATTCCATATTCGTGCACTGCGGCTGAAGAACGAGTCTCTGAATTTAACTGTGCGTCCGAAAGTAGGCTTAAGGGTATACTGATGGGCATTCCTGGCGAGACGAGTATTGCGGGTGAATTCATGGAGAGGAGGAATGCAGTTGGCTAGCTCACTTGAGCATCGTTTGTTGAAATAACGATAAAACACGCACAAAGAAGAGTCGGTACGTCGATGTTCGAGCGAGTCTAATGACTCTGCGATGTTGTTGTCTCCTTTGGATTCTATCAAGTAGGTGCAGTGTGGTCTTGGGGGCACCAGACCAGATGTAAGCGTTATACTCAAGCTTGGGGCGGATGTACGCCTTATAA
The DNA here is from genome assembly GCA_964034865.1 of Eristalis intricaria. Lineage (NCBI taxonomy): Eukaryota > Metazoa > Arthropoda > Insecta > Diptera > Syrphidae > Eristalis > Eristalis intricaria. The sequence goes on along the minus strand of OZ035877.1, from coordinate 57,531,089 downwards.
ATTAAAGCCAAATCAGAAGGGGTGAAATATTTCTTGCATCATGTTGCATGTTCAAGAGAAGCAGCGATTGGCAAGAGTTTTTCTTCGGCTGGTGTCGGTTTCTGAGTTGATAGCGGTTCCTAGGTAGGCTAAGTCTTCGACTTCCTCAAAGCTATACCCGTCTATCGTGATGTTCTACCGGAGACGTCGGTGTTGGGAGTCCTTTCTCGTTGACAGCATATATCTAATTGGTCTTGCCCTCATTTATAGTTAAGCCCATTTTCGCGGCCACCACCGACCAGGTTATTGACGGACGGCTTTAGGCGTTCAAACAACACGGCAGATAATATCCTATAGGCGATGCTCAGAAGAGTAGTGCCTATATAGTTGATGCAATTCGGAGGGTGTCCTTTTTGTTGATCTGGCAGACAATTCTGAAGTTCCATTCATCGAGCAAGAATTTCCTCCGACCATATTTTACAGATGAGTTGCTAGCTAGGCCGTCAGCTTCAGCAGTTTTGTTAGATTTCAGTTTCGATAGGGCTATCATCTCTTCACGGGGTTGTTGCAGGATACACAGAATACAAGGTATCATACTCTTTATCTGTCAAACCGTGTGACGTCACCTGTATCCCCGCAGTTTGACCATGATTTGTCAAATGAATCCCGAATTTCTTCTGGGCAAAAATGATCCAACTGGGCCGCATTCGCAGATGAGCTAAGCGCCAAAATAAAATCAACATCTGTTTATTTTTCCTTGTGTGTGACAGTTCTTTTGTTGCTATTTTTCCTTGTGATGTGCTCATGAGAACATCACAATTTTGACGGTTCTTGTGATTCTCACTAGGTGTAGGGTTTTGCTCAGAATACGAAAACTTCACAATTTGTGACTCACCATGCTCTTGTGAGGTAGTTGTGACTTAAAACACATCACTGAGGTTTGCCAGAATAGAGGTGTTAATGTATAAAGAGATATGAAAGTGTTGCATATTTACATTCACAGGAACAAGTTTTATTTAGTTTTCTTTTTGCGTGCAATTTATTTTGGAAGTTATTTTCGGAAATGGTTCTATTTTGAATTCTTATTCTCAAATACATTTTATGTATAAAAAAAAGGTTACAATAACTTTCGGGCTTAAATTGGAATTTCAACATTATTTGAATATTATTTAATTATTTTATATTATATTATTACATTATTTGAAAGTATGAACTATTTATATAAATTGTACCCAGTCTTAGTGCATAACTATTTCAGGCTGAGCCCGTTCTCAGAGGTGTTGCCACGCAGAATAGTCATCCTTGCTATCGTCATCTTTATCCTTCGTAGAGGCATGCTCGGAGATTAGGCTGATGTTGCCGAAAGTGGCCTTGATGTGGATTATAAAAATCTTAATATAGTAAAAGCTTAAGACTTCTTGCTTCAGTCTGTCTCGAACAACAATCCCGCATCCAAATAAGAGCTGCTTTCGCTCTTTGTAGCAGTTACCGAAGTAGTTGTCGCACTTTTGATCCTAATTTTGCGCGGCCCATCCCACCTCACATCCTGAATGGCGGTAATATCTGCCTCATAGGCTTCTAGGGCCTACGCAAGTTTATCGGCAGCACATGACCTGTTAAAGGACCTCACATTCCACGTGCGTTCCAATATTTCCTTTTCCATGGTAGTCAGCTGTCAGCTTGTAGATTTTTCGTATCTATGCATTTTTTTCGGCGGGAAGTTAGCAACACGCGAATAACGAGACTAGACGAAACAAAATTACAAGACCAGACGACATGAGATAAGTTTTCCAACTGAATCTTTATTTTATTCAATTAAAATATACTATCAAGAGGGCGCCTCGAAGAGGCTGTATGTCGGCTTGACCTGTGCATTTACAAGGATCGTTGCTAGCATCTCTCCAAGTTTAGAGCAAACTTTGCCCTGGATGCACAGGCCCGTGCCTTCCCGTATATACTAAATTGTTCCGTCTGGTGAATCATTTCACTGCGGGCTTTTTCTTCCATACTCCGTCTTTCTTTCCTGCGAACCAGTGCTGCCAGTATTTTGAAGTGGAAAATACCACACGGAGAAGAAAAATTCCCATATCGCTGAAAATGAACCATGTGTACCATGTGAGACAAACTTCTACTTTAACGTAGAAACTGTCATGGGCTTGTGAGCTACTGTGGGGTATTATGGAGAAATGAACACTAATTTTAAAAATCGTTTGCGTTTACTATTTTTAACATCTGTTAAAATGGAAAATATACGCTCAGCATCTGCGTTTCAATGTGGCAAACTTACAGAAAAACGAGCAACTACACATAAATTAGGAAATATTTGTTTTTACTGGTAGTCCTTCATTGAACTTATTGTGTGCCACATTTCATCTATGGGCATATGTTGAAGTTGAGATTTTTCCTCACTACTTATTGATATTGCAAGGTTCCTCTACTCCACATGTAATTCACTAACATTGACGCCATTTACCCTAGCACCTGAATTAGTTATATTTCTTGTGTATAATTATGAACAAGTCGTTATCCGTTGAGCTTCATTTGATTGTGACAGTGAATGATCTGTCATGAAGAAACAATTGGAAGTTTTCTTCGAAATTATCCTCACGAAATGTTAGGAAATACAACCAAATGAAAGAAGGATCATTTCTCAGATGGAATTTCCCCTTTTTGTATGAAAATACCTTTTTACCTAATTTGTGGAATGGATGTTGAAATTTCCCACGAAGAGGTGAATATACCACAAACTGGCTTTTTTTTGAATTTGGGCCAGTTGTTTTTATTTGTCAGCCTCAGATATATTCCTCAATATTTAAATTTGGTTACAAGCCTTGTGCAGAGACTGTTCAAGTAGACCTCAAATCACCTTTCAGGTCGCACTGTTGTCGCTGATTAGTGATTAAGCTTGAATGATGACATTGAAGTAGATAGATAGTAGGAGTACAACTTGAGTTCAACGACACAACTGCCATGGACAAGGAACTGATGCGACAAGCTGGAGCTTTGAACGACTTTCGGAATTGAATTTCACGTCATTTCAACTTTCGACAGCATTCATGATTTCTACGAAAGTGTCCACCTCGTATTTGGGTGTTTACTCACTGTTTTCTGACTCTCCGTGTCCTTGATCAGGTTTGTTGACATCATTCGCAGCAACAGAAGAGAGCTTCAATTTCGTCCCATGTCCACTCTCAGTTGGGAAAATCCCTGTTTGACCAGATTGACGTCCCTCCAAAAGAAACGGTGTCGAAGATGATGTCATGTGCAACGGTGACCTCCTCTATAAAAACGAAACAAAACGAATCCCATTCTTCCGTGACTCGTCGAATGATTCGAATCAGGTGCCTTTTTTTCCTTCAGTCGACCCAGTAAATTCAAACAAACGCCACATTGCCGCCACAAAACCTCATATCTTGCATACATCTGCCGGCAATCCCTGGCTCTCTTATCAGCACACTTTGAACGGTCGCAACTACCTCAACTAATGACTGCGCCCGCATCTCGTACCGAAACCAGTTCCTCCAGTTACATGTCCGCAAAGCACCTAACATCACCATCGGTGGCGGTGATGTCGGTGTTGTCGGCTCTCTTAGACCGATGCACATCACTGTCGCAGCAGGTCCTGCAGAGTGCACAGCACACCAAGCCAATATTGCCACATTGCATTTATTAAATACCTTATCTATGTTTGTTAACTCTGCCATACATTTTTGATTCGGCTTATGGAGACCTCCTTCAGTTACCACGTTTGTCCAAGTCAGATCAGTGGCTTTTTGTCTATCCATTCCGCGTATGTATCCAGAGGTCACCCACTTTCGATGGGTACTAACCCAGCCAGATACTTCAGGGCGTCGTATTTTATGTCGTCCATCCCATCTAATGCAAACTCTGTGCTATCATCTTCAGCTTATATGTGGCCCTCATCAGCAACTATAATTGAAAGATCTGAAGTTATGGTTTTACTTTCTAGTACGTAGTCGTTTTTCGCCTGATGATCAGCACCCATTTGTGTTTCACTCGACGATTGCGCCACTAATCCTCCATTCCTACAGACTTAATAGGATCGTAGACGGTAATTGAACTCAAGTGACTTTCTGACCACTTGCGTATATGGCTGTACATTTGGATATATCATCCAATGACCACTTTATCCTCGCTCCTCCTAAGCTAAGTTTCCTCCATTGTGTGGCGAAGTATATGATGGTCTTTGTACTGCACTCTTGTTGGAGCTTATAGTTCTTGTGGGTCAATTTAAGGACTTTTCTTCTTCCTTTTCAAGAGAGTCAATTTCAAAGAGTTTCTTGCAATTCTAACTCTTTGGCCTAAAAGTGTTGAATTAGTTATGATAATAAAATGTACGTGTAAAAAGTTTAACCTTACCTGGTTAGTTCGGGAGAGATTTCCTGTGTCCCAAGTTATTAATTAATCGGCCTTCCTGACTATGAGAATGTTTGACCAAGGATCCTGCCACATCCTGATAGCTTCTTTTTTGTACCCTTTCAACCCTTTTTTATCTTTCTCTTGAGGTGGGCTCGGAGCAGCGTTCATCCCTCAAAATCCTTGCATTTTTAGGACAATAATTAAGCAATTCGTGTCTAAAATTGCGTGCATATTGTTCCTTAGTGAAGTGAAAGCTGTTTTCAGATTAACTTTGTCTTTTCGTCCACATTTGTGCGTCTAAATATTTGCCGCTCTCGGATATTTTGGGAAATGCAAAAGTTTCACTTGTGTTTTCTCGTCCTTATTATTTGTATTGCAACCAAATATTGCGCTAATTGCCATTAAAACACAAAATTACACACAAGAGAATTAGTCTGCATATACAACTGACAGATTTGTAGGATACACGTGACGTCACACAAAAAACGAATGAAAAAAATAAGGTTCGGGAAGAGGTTACCTTCCATGGTGTTGTTGATCTACATCGTCCCTTCCATTCGGGTTGAATGGCTCATTCTGCCTGGCAGCGGTATTTGGCTCTTCGTCGCCGTTATACAGTCTACAGAAGTAGTTCCTCCATATCCTCAGCATTGACTGCGATCCTAATACGATATTCCCTTGATCATCCTTACCGTCTTCGGTTCGGGGTTTATAACCTTGACTGGCTAACCTTGACAGTAATATCCCTCAATTCTAGCTATGGAGCTTTCACTGTTGTAGAAATTGCTGAGCGTTCATGGACTATCAAGAGGCCTCACATTCCACCAGCCGATCTGGACCGCTGTCCTTGCTCCCTTATTAGACTCGATTGGTGGCCCTGAGCTCCAAACCCCTTCCACCACTTCTTCGCGCTTTCAATTTCCGTTTTATTAGCTGCAGCAGCTTCCCTTCGATTATGTGTCAGCCGATGACATTAAAAACTCCCAACAAATCGATTTAAAGTTTCGCAATCGCAACTCCGCACCCGCCTCGATGCGCCGCCGCCTCACTGCTTCTGCCTGCGAAGTCGTTTCCGCTTAAGAATGCCATAACAAAATAAACGCATTTACATAACTCTCCCAACTTATCGTTCGGGTTAATTGAATTTTCAAAAGCACATGTGTTTCCCATAAGCACAAGCCTCCGCCTCCACCTCCACCACCTCAGCACACACAACGAGTCCCCGTCCAGGCCGACGAGGTAAACATAATTAAACGCCTTCGCACCTCTCCTGCTCGCCCGTGGGTTCTTTCTGGTTCATCCTGGTTTTTCAGCAGTATTTTCCTGCCTTTTTCGACGCCACTTCTCGTCATCAGAAGGCGTATAAATGCCATAACACCGTATTGACAACTGAAAACATAAGCAACGTCAACACAAAGCAAAAAAAAAAAAAAATTAACTCTCTCACGCTGTTGTGTGTGTTGGGGGAGGTGGGTGGTGGGTTGCAAGGAAAAATCTCGTACAATTGATTCGAGGAACGCACTTCACTCTCGATCTCTGTTGCCCTCTCTCTCTCTCGCTTGACTCTCGTTCAGACTCAGGCACCCGCCGTAAAATGCTTATCCCATCTACACTCCCCCAGGGGTGGGAGGAGGGTGGTCCATAAAAAATAATGAAATGTTGATTTTTCCGAAAAATACATTACAAAATCACACTCCATCTCCGACTGAACGGCTCTGCTGAGTTCTCACTCAAAGTTCCACATCCGGCGGAGGCGGGGGGCAACCCTTTCCGCGCGCCACCACCGCCGCCTGCCACCCTTGGTTAACGCATTTATGAGTTACTCCGTCGTCTCGAGAGCTGGGCGGACGGGGTAGCGAAAAGTTTGACATTAAATGAAATAGTCACCTTTTGTTTAGCTCTGCTCACGATGACGATGATGATGGGGATGGGGATGGGGATAGGGATGGTGCCGCAGCGGTGTGAGTGCTGGGCGCTTTGTAATTGAAAATCACAACTCATATAAAATTTTCCTCACCCCTCCCCCCTCCCCGAGCGCTGCAGTGCCGGCAGCACACAAGCGTTTTGACGTTCATTTTCAATTTTCCAAAGCACTATCGCTAAACGATGAACACTAGCGCCTGGATGCTGGCCGGGGGCGAGGGGTTGGCTCGTCGCTCTCACTCTCTCGAAAACCAAATCATCATCTTTGGCAGCGGGTTGATGGGGGGTAGGGGGGGGGGGGGGGGCGCTTTGAATCAATTGTTTCTTCAGGAACAATACGATATTATATGTGTGTTGTGAGCAAAACAAAACATTATTCCTCTCGTACGTACGCAAGCAGATACGTGCCGTGCCTATTGTGTGCTCCCTTTGGGCGGGGTGACTTGCCGGGGACGATGGTGGTTGTAACGATCTGGCAGTCGCCGTCACATCGACATGATACGCTTAAAAGCCACCCGAAAAGGAAACGGCAAAGTTTCAATCAGATTGGAGAGCAGGAGCCTTCCTGCCAGTCGTCCCTTTTTTTTTCATCCCCCACCCCTTGTGCTTCTTCACACACAATTCAAGCACATGGGTGGACGTGTGTGTGTGTGTGGATAGGATGTGCGGATGTGTTCTTGTCTTTTTTTCATTTTTTTTTGCCGCTTCTTCTGTGCTCAACTTTAGTTACAAATGTTCGGAGTTGTATGGATACATCCGTGGATGGATGGTGAATGGTGTAGGCTCGTACGGGGAGCAAGAGATAAAGGTCCCTCGACGTGGCGTTGGGTGCTGCTCGCAACGAACGGCTGCCGGATTGAGAGTTGTATCACAGTGTTTTGTGTGTTCAACTTTTGTGGCGATACGTGTTCCCATTCTCGTGTTCGTTCTCGTTCTCCTTTCAGGCCAACCATCCACAGCTCGTTCGTTCGTGTGGTGAATCAACAGGTGCACCGTCCTTGTATCATCATTTCACATTTGATATCTTTAAATCGTATCCTCTTGTGGTGGAGTTTTCACATCCTTCTCATCGACACACACACACACTCGCCACCCCCAGAGACGATCGAATCGTGGCGTCCTTCTCCTTGGCGGGTGGTTTTTGCGAAGGAAGGATGTTTTATTATATTAAATGTCTGTAAATCAGTTTTTCAATTGTTTCTTTGGTTTTGCCAATCCCTGGTTACAATGCGATTTCCTGGTGTACTTCAAAGTTGCCATTTAGCACACCGTTCTCTGAAACTGTGGTTAGTTGGCTTGCGCGCCCGATGCGAAGCACACAATTGACTGGGCGGCGGGCGGGTGTGGGAAGGCGTGCAGTTTTGGAAGTTTGCGAGTTTAGTTATCGTAGTTGACGGTGTTTTTAACTCTGTTACGAGTTTCTCTGTGGCTAGTGGAATACATTCTTTGTCAAATAATATTAATTAACACAATCATTGCCTGAATGCTGTTGTTTGAAACGAGGACTTGGCACCACTGCTAGTTTTGGGGAGGGGTGAAATGACGCTTAACATTTTGTGATTTCTTACATTGATGCAAAGATTTCTGAAGCTATGCAACCGAGGGGAATCTTATTAGTGAGTGTTTACGCTCGGGTTGGTTGGTTTTACTTCTTCGCTCGTAAGCGCGGGAATCTATATACAGTGGATTCCGATAATCCCTTTGTCTGGACAGTCTTACTTCGCCTTCCTCTTCGTGCTCGTGCGTCATTCGCCTAATTGAGTCTAATTTAACCCGAAGTATTTATTGGGATACTTCGGAATTCACAGAGTCAACAGAATAATGAAGCGACAAATCGTTGTGATTTTATAACTTAAGATTTTTTTTCTTTCAATTTTCAATTTTATTTAAAATTGATTTATGCATTTCTTACACATGTTTATCTGCAAAGCCAGAATGGCTTGCCTGCAGATGACTAATCCAAATAGCATTTTAAAATTATAAAAGTTGAAATTCATTAAATTTAATTGTATGTGTTTAAAAACGGTTAAACAAATTATGAAACAGTACATTTAACAATTTAACGTATTTCAAGTTACAGCTTATTGCTACACAACAATTCAAAAGATACACATTTTGGATTTGAATTTGCCATTTAATATTTTAATTTGAAGAATTTAATAAATAATATTAATAATTTCTTAATTAATTAATTAAATAATTACTTTTACTTTTTTAATAATTTCGCTTTTCGGTAGGCTTTTATTCTGTTAACATACTGTCGCCTCTAGGCTCGTCGGACCATTGTGTCGTATCAGCAAAATTCTCGTTATCACCACACATAGTTAGAGAACAAATTCCTAAAAGAACAGTTTGGCTGTATGAGAAAGCCGATTGGAACAACCTTAACAACTTCTTTAGGATTTTAACTGGTCACTTTGCTTCCTCGATAGTGACGTGGATGCCGCTGCTGATATGATCACAAATATTCTTCTGGGCATGAGAACCTTCATTCCTCACAGAGCGAAGAGTATCAAGCCCAAAGCAAACGCATGGTATGACTCGAGCTGTAAAGAGGCTATTAGGATGAGAGAGTTGAATTTCCGGACATACAAAGCCAACCCTACTGAGGAAAACCGGAAGAAGTTTAAACGGGCCAGAAATGACTGCAATGCAACTATCAGACGTGTGAAATTCTCTTATGAGCAAAAGTTGAGGCAAAAAGTGCTACAATGTCCCAAGGGTAGCAAAAACTTTTGGTCATTTGTAAAAAACGTAAAGAATTCCGCCTCGTCTTCAATTCCCACGCTCATTTACAATGACATTCCAGCTGTCAGCTCTTTAGACAAAGCTAATCTGCTTGCGGCTCATTTTGCAGCTAGCTCAACACTGCCAGATTCCAATTTGTCTCCACCTGTACTTGAGCGCGTTGATTTCACCATGGGACAAATCCACTTCCGCACTCGTACAGTTGCAAGAGTACTGAAAGATCTCGACGTGCACAAATCCGCTGGCCCGGATGGTATTCCCCCTATACTTCTGAAGAGGTGTTCTTCTGTGCTGGCAAAACCACTGCGTAAGCTTTTTCATCTATCCTACTCTTTAGGTCTCTTTCCGAGCAGATGGAAAACAGCATTTGTCCAGCCAGTCCCTAAAAAGGGCGAATCTTCGTCACCCACCTCGTACCGACCCATAGCACTTACGTCCCTTCTTTCTAAGGTCATGGAAACGCTGATAAATCGTTAGCTTATGAAATATATTGAATCGCGGAAGCTTCTTAATGACCGACAATATGGTTTCCGCAGCGACAGGTCCACTGGTGATCTGATAGTTTATCTCACCGAAAAGTGGAACCAATCTTTGCACAATTCAGGCGAAGCAAGATCGTTGCGCTTGATATTTCTAAAGCATTTGACAGAGTTTGGCATCAAGCTCTCTTGTCGAAAATGCGTGCCTATGGTATCGATAAATCTCTTCTTCTATGGATTAGAAATTACCTTTCGAACCGTTCAATTCAAGTTTTTTTGGATGGGTTCAAGTCTGATATCCACCAAATTAATGCTGGTGTTCCCCAAGGCTCAGTTCTGTCTCCGACACTCTTTCTCATTTTTATAAATGATCTCTTGTCTGCTACTTCTAATCCAATCCATTCCTTCGCTGATGACAGCACCCTTAGCTTTTCATATTCGTTCCTAGACTCACGACCCCGCCCTTCGGCCGTAGAATTGGAACGGCAGCGTATGTTAAGCATGTTGAATTCCGATCGTGACAGCATAATTAACTGGGGAAAAAACAATAGAGTGGAATTCAATGCTTCAAAAACTCAATGCTGTCTGCTGTCACTCAAGCGAACCCTTGATAATCAGCCATTATCCATGAATGGCGCTTGTGTCCATGAAACCGGAAAACTTTCCATTCTTGGTATGTGTATCAACACAACACTTAGTTGGAGCGATCACATATTTGAGGTCGCCAAAAATGCTGCGAAATGTTTAGGTTTTCTTAATCGATGCAGGAAATATTTCACCCCTTCTGATTTGGCTTTAATTTATAAGGCGTACATCCGCCCCAAGCTTGAGTATAACGCTTATATCTGGTCTGGTGCCCCCAAGACCACACTGCACCTACTTGATAGAATCCAAAGGAGACAACAACATCGCAGAGTCATTAGACTCGCTTGAACATCGACGTACCGACTCTTCTTTGTGCGTGTTTTATCGTTATTTCAACAAACGATGCTCAAGTGAGCTAGCCAACTGCATTCCTCCTCTCCATGAATTCACCCGCAATACTCGTCTCGCCAGGAATGCCCATCAGTATACCCTTAAGCCTACTTTCGGACGCACAGTTAAATTCAGAGACTCGTTCTTCAGCCGCACTGCACGAATATGGAATGCTCTTCCCAAACTAATATTTCCCACAGACTACAACCCGCAGATATTTAAAACCAATGTGCACGGGTACCTACTCTCCCTTTCTCCCTCTATACTTTCGGCCCGTGCTGTGTCTTGACCCCGGACACATAAGGGTATTAGCAATCCCTTGAGCACGCGCAAATTATCAAAAAAAAAAAAAGGCTGCGAATTTCCCTTGGGAGTTCGTTACGGATCATCGGAATTGCTACGTTAAACGTCCTTCGACCATATTCGTTCCAGTACCTCGGAACTTCACATAGCTGCTGCTGCCGTCTTCTAGCGTTCATCATCTGCTGCGTCTGAATCTTGTATATGTTGTCGTCACCGAAGTTGGCCAAGACTTCTAAATTGTATATTTGGCAGATGTTGACCATACGTGTTCTTTGAGTTCCTTGTTGCTGAAATTCTCTGGCACTTCCTGATGCCAGCACAAGCTTTTGTAGTCTTCTGTGCACTCTTTGCGATTCTAATTGGGAAGCTCTTCCACACGCTAATATTCCATATCTTAGAATGTGATTCCGTGGGTAGTGCGTCGACTCCTACACAGAGGGTGCCAGGTTCGCTACCCGAATTGACCACCTTTGACAACTCACAGCTCCACCTCTTTCGAGTCACTGACAATGCTCAAAGACTACTCCTATCTAGAAAAAGTTTCTCAACTTCGCCGTTCGGAGTCGGCATTAAACTGTAGGTCCCTTCCACGCGTGAAGGAACAATAGCACGCACAACACGAGTGGTTACTGAGAAGCTAGGCCCTGGCCCTCTACGCGCTGTAGAGCCACCCATATTATTATTATATATGTGATTCCACCAAGCCCATGTAGCATTGTCTGAGTACTCTTGCTGTACAGAATTTGCTTAGGTGGAAAAAAGCGTACGCAGATTGGCACAATTTGTTCTTCAATATCACTATATGGTAGTTTCATTTAAAATTGTAGTCAATCATCGGTCCTAGATACTTATACGTTGACACATATTCTAAATTTCCGGTGCAGTCATCATCGTATCCTGTTATTCCATCACATCCATGTCTGTGCAAACAACATTTTTATCTTAAGTTTCGTTCTGGGAATATGAGCGAATGTGCATTACCTTTGTCTTAAGTATCGTATCCATGGTCGTGACACCAAGCTGCGATTCTATTAAAATCTAATTGCATAAGTTTCGCCGCTTCGTCCACGCTCCTATGGCTAACTACGATCGCTGTGTCGTCCGCATACGCATACCCCGTACTATACTACAGCACTGACAGTAGATCATTGACATATATAATAAAGAGAAGCGGACCTAATTTTGAGCCTTGTGGAACACCATATTCGAGTTTTTCTTCATTGCTTGTGTAATCACCAATTTTAACCTGGAATGATCTGTTACTAAGATAAGAACAGCTCAACCGAATCAAACCAAATTGTTAGTACAAGTGGACTGGACAAGTAAAATGTAAAGTTGTCCTGTTGTTTTAAGTATACCTCAAAATCCGATGATTCCAACTGACATAATAATAATATATAATAATATGGTGGCGCGACTGTCTGAGGCGGACCAGGGCCTAGCTTCTCAGTAACCACCCGTGTTGTGCGTGCTATTGTTCCTTCACGCGTGGAAGGGACCTACAGTTTAATGCCGACTCCAAACGGCCAAGTTTGAGAAGCTTTTTCTAGACAGGAAATACTCTTTGAGCATTGTCAGTGACTCGAAAGAGGTGGAGCTGTGAATTATAAAAAGTGGTAAATTCGGGTATCGAACCTGGCACCCTCTGCGTAGGAGTCGACGGTTGCAGTATCCCGTTAGCTTATAATTTGCTGTGCTGATAATTTGGGGGAGTCACTACCCATCACATGGCCAGCATGGCCTTAGTTCTCCAGATAGATAATAACTATTTAAGTACAGTGGACAGTCCTTAAGTCGAACTCTCCTTAAGTCGAACTCTCCTTAAGTCGAACTCTCCTTAAGTCGAACTCTCCTTAAGTCGAACTCTCCTTAAGTCGATCTCTCCTTAAGTCGAATTCTCCTTAAGTCGAACTCTCCTTAAGTCGAAACTCTCTCTCACTCGAACAAATTATGGAATCCCGTGAAAATTCGGAAGTCCACTGTATTTGTACACAAGGTAATTATTGCTCACTCTAATGCCTTATATTTTGATTCGATTCAAATACAACAAAGAATTTGAATTTTGGACCATTTCCAGGTAAAAATAGGTCAAAATCCAAAAACAGCCTTGGTAAGGGACAAAAGTCTTACACTCGTGTGAAATTTGAAAAGAGCAATGTATATCCTCGGGTTTTTTGGGATACTCAGAACTCTAATTTCAAAGCAAAGCAACAACACGTACTCAAACTTTTACTGGAGGATAATTCTGCCTGCAGTCTCCACTCAAGGTTGCGCGTTGAATTATCTCAAGCATAGATGGCGTGTCAGATACTACAATTGAATCACAGATGCCGCTGACAAAAGTTCTTGAAGATATAACAGAATTTTTGGCATTGGTATCCAATTCCTTCGTTTAATATACAAACACTTCTAGCGAATAAACCCACTTTTGTACAAACATTGGCAACCAACTGCCGAAACTTGTGAATTTTCACGTCTGGTCAAATTGTTATGGAAGCAAAGCAAAGTTACGAACCAACTTTTGGCACAAAAAGGTAAACCTGAGTAAAAAGCGTTTTTTTGAGTTTTCACTTACTGTGCTGTTTCAGTATCTCAAAAAAAAAAAAACCACGCCCAATATTGTATCATTTTTCTATTATTTTTTTTCACTTTGATTTATAAAAAATGTTCATTTTTGTTTTTAAAAAATTAAAAAAATATTTATTTTTTGTCCAAAAGGTGGTTTTTCGTCTTTAAACGAACTCACCATGAAATGAATTGCAACGGTATGGGCAATGTTCAAACAAGTGATGGGACTTTTAAAGTTGCAAGAAAAAGAAAATAAATCACTGCCTCTTGACACTCGCAAACGCATATCCCGCCTAGAGGCGGTGGTAGGCATTAGAAGGGCTGGGGGTGGATATTCGTAGTGAATCATGGATGCCTTGTCCTCCAAGATAGCTATACGTGGCTCTTTGCCACATCCTCCAAGAGGTACCCCTGTTTTTACTGAATATAGCCGATCTAGAGGGGAACAACTCGATAGCAATCCCAGGTGTGTAACTATCGTGCCTATGGACGAATGGCGCTGTGTGACCGCGTCTTCTAACGATGAACTCCAGAAACCTCGTGGCAATCCGGTTTTAATAAAGTCATCTTCATTGCCTACTGAGGGTGAGTGCAGTGCGACTTGTTCGTCCCCCTTACTCGTGAGAACAAAAATTAATTCCAAAAACAGCAACACTACTGGGAGCTCTGATGCAATTGAGTCGGCCAGCGGAAATCTCAATAAAACCGACTGTCCGATCAAACCGAAATGTCCTTGACGGAAGAGGACGAGAATATCCTTATCCAATTCCCAGTTTTCTGATGCATAGTGGCGAGCAAAACTGGATACATGATTTTAGGTTTTCTGGTTTTTCTTCAATAAAATTGCTTCAATTTCCATCGGACTAAAACTTGTTGATTTTGATTAGTTCATAATTTTCTGCAGTTCAGCTTTGATATTCTTTGTGTTCTTGGTCGGGCCTATATTTTTTGTTTTTTTCCATAGCTAAATTCTACTTAGTGTCGTTTTAAAAGTCCTCTAATGTACGCACTTGCTTTTTGTTTTTTGGCATCAAGTTTTGCTATACCGATCTCAGTAAGGTGAGGATCAACAGTACTACGTTCATAAAACCGGTCTCAATTTGTTTTTCCTTTTCGAACCATATGTACGGCGCGATGGCATAGATCGAATTTTTAAACATTTATATTTTCAAAATTTAGAAATAAAAAACTTAATTTTTCAGCTAGAATGTCGCTGCTACCGTTTATTCAAAATCAGGATGACGAAATGTATTATAAAGTATGATAATTCAAGTTTAGACCTAACGGTAATGACACAGGCAAAATAAGGGCAAATTAAAACGTGCAAAACTGGATACATGGGATCCGCTTGGTTTTTATTTTATCTCAGCCGTTATAATTGCAAGATTTCTTTAACTGATCTCTCTTCCAATCCCCCAAACAATTTTATTGATGAAAAATCACAAAAGCTGATATGATGTATCTACTTTTGCTCGCCACTGTATATACAGGGAAACTTCTCTGTAGCGGACATCAGCTGGATCATCATAATTGTCCGTTATGTAGCGGTGTCTATTCTGTAGGGGTTGAAAATACGTTCATGCCGGGTCCATGACGAAAAGAGAGGTGTACCCTATAAACGGGTGTCTGTGAAGAGAAGTTTCATCAGAAGAATACATCCAAATCTTTAGGGTACTGAACAATGCTGGCTGGCAAAGCGAATGTGTACCGAGAATTACGATCATTACAACTGACATCATATTTGAATTCAAGGGGTTCCAATATCCAGTGTGGCACAGGGAAAATGCTTTAAGTGCACGGAGTAAATTTGGAGGAATCACGTTATTCACATCACATGGACATGGTTGCCACTTCTGAAAAATATTGTGTACCAAAATTGAAAAAAGTTACCAAACGATGTAAGAAATTACCAAAAATTTCTAAAGATGAAAAAATTAATATATGATAATAAAAGGTTGAAGTCCGCTTTGATTATTGCGAATTTTCTCTGATGTGCCAGCTTAATATAATAGCAGGAGACATCGCAAAACATTTAGTTGATGGCAACTAAACAACTAAATGTTTTGCGATGTCTCCTTGATGGCAACTAAACAACTAAATTTTTTGTGATGTCTCCTTGATGGCAACTAAACAACTAAATTTTTTGCGATGTCTCCTGCTATTATATTAAGCTGGCACATCAGAGAAAATTCCATCACTTTTAGCGGAAGTTTAAATTTAAAAGAATCTCACTTTAGCTTAGAAAAAAATTAAATTGCTTAAGAGTATGTATTCAATGTTTAAGCAATTAATTAACGATACTTTAAAATAGTATCAGTGATGGGCATAATCGGAGCGAGATTGCTTTAGTAACCGTGATTTCTCAATAATCGAATTAATTCGAAATGCGCGCTCGAATTATTCGAGTGATAATCGGTCAGTCCAACATCGCGATTCTAAAAATCAACTAATACAGTATAACTCGATAAATATCTTACTTCAGTGCGATAACTAGGAACAAATAGTTCTTTGAGAATTAATACAGGGACATAACCAGAATGAAAGAAAAGGAAAATAACTCAGGTATTACTCGTGGTGCTAAATCAACACCTTTCACCGTGGGCGTTGGACTTCACCAAGGGTGCGTCTTGTCACCTCTCCTTTTCATTGTTTATACGGACTATATTTCGCAGGGCAGCCGAGGCGAGGAATGTTTCACGCTGGGAGAGTTGAAGGTAAGGTCTTCTTTTTGCGGATGACTTAGTTATCCTCACATATTCCCATACGAAGCACCAGCGCTCACTCGATAGGCTTGTGGCCGTATGTGCTGATTCTGGGATGAAGGTTAACGTGGACAAATCAGAGGTTATGGTAATTTCCAGAACGCCTGTTCAATGTACTGTACATGTAAGTGGAGTCGCTTTGAAGCAGGTGGAGTGGTTTAAGTATCTCGAGTGATGGGAGGAGTAATGCTGTGTCAGTTTTGACACAGCTTGGGACATCTGTAACCAGGAAATCCGAGCTTAGTGTGAAAGTCAAGTTAATGGCTTTCAACTCAGTATTTGTCCCAACTCTCACCTATTGTCACGAAATTTGGACAATGACCGAAGGAATACAAGTTGCTGAGATGAGATTTCTTCGTTCTGTTGTTGGAATTACTCGCGGGGATAGGGTGGGAAACACGACACGAACGTTGAGCAGCTGCTTCTCAGAACGGCAAGAGCAATGCTTCAGTCACCCACTTAGCAGACCCAGGATGAGGTGATTGGACCAAGTCCAAAAACTGAGCATAACAGATGAGTTGATGAGTTAGAGTTGATGGCGGAGGTTCGAGTTGCTTGGAGGTCTCACGTGTGTGGTTTACCCCCGCGACCCCTTTAGTGATGAAGACGTATTTCTTCATTCTGAGAGGAACACTGTTTGTTTTGCCTGTCACTTCTTACCCCTGGTCCAAGTAGCCCCGCTCTCCTTACATATTCCTATGTGTGCGGAGCCTTAGCTATATCCTGATATAGCTACACCCATTAACTCCCTAATGGGTCCCTTATACAGGGGTGTTCGTCCCTTATAGAGGAGTGTCCGTTTCACAAATTAAAATTGGTCAACATCTAGATCTTAAATGGCTAATATTTAAATTTATTTTCGAAACCCCAAATTGCAACCATTTTGACCATTTTTTTTTCATTTTAATTCATTTTTATTTTTTACTTCATGACAACTTATATACTAGACAAAAATGCTTAAAACTAGTTGGTCGAACAGTGTTAGTTACTTATTCTAACTTACTGACCCTAAGCGGGTACTCTAAGCTAAACTTGAACTTATTCTATGTCTTTCGACTTAATCTAACATTATTTTGTAAAAAGAAAATTTTAACATGACTAATAAATAATAAGAAAAAAATTTAAAAACTTAATGACCGAACATATTTTTTTTAAAAGAAACTACAAGCTAACTTACATTCTACCTTAAAATAAAACTTACAAACTATCTTAAGCTAATCTACGTATATATACATATACACATTTGTATAGCTATATACACATGCGTATACGCATATATCCTTATATACATAATGCATATATATATATCGTTATGCATATATATATATACATTCTTCCTTTTTTTTAATATTTTTTTTTTATTATTATTTTTTTGTTTTTTTGTTTACTTTTTTATAATAATTAACATAAACAGCTTACCCACTACCTTACAACTACGCTAAAATATGTAAGTCGGCCATAGGTTACAGCTGATATAAAATCCGCTACAAGACGTGGACCGACTACTCCCCATGAGGGGGTCTGAATTGCCCTTTCAAGCCGGGGTCTAAAGGGTTTGAAGCTGGAGTTCTCTCGCTCCCCAGCCACCAGAACTTTCGGTGTTGCAAAGCAACATCCAGCACATCCCGCCTAGATACCCCCGTACTGAACCGGAGGAGACCCTCCTCAGCTCGTTGTGCGATGGAGCGGTCGTGGTTGAGTCGCCCATCCACAGTTGATCTGGCGATGTGATAGATGAGCGGTACCGCATTTATATTTTGTATCAGACCGTGCTTATCCAAATGGAGGAATGCTTCTGGGGGGACGAAGCCGTTGTGACGTACCCTTTCGTGGTATAGTGGGTTGGGGTAGTAAGCCCCAGAGATCAGATTGTTGACCAAATTCATCGCTCTAGCAGTATGCCCTCGAATCAACTTCAACAGGAGATTGTCCACTCTTATCAGGTTTGCCCTGTTGTATAAGACCTCATTGGAATAGTATTTTATGTACTGGGACTCTGGAGTTCGATAAAGGCGAAGGCAAGCCCTAAGACAAGCCCTCTCGAACAACCGAATCTTTTCCATTAAGCTTGCACTCACGTTGAACCACACGGGACAGCCATCCGGCATTGGCCGGATGAGCGCCATGTAGCATTCACCCTTGCATCGAGTTGGCTGTTGTAAAACAGTCTCTTTGTAAGGGCAAAAGCGCCTCGGGCTCTGGCCAGAGCAGCATCTACATGTTTGTTAAAATATAGATACTGATCTAGCCAGATCCCCAGGTATCTGACTACAGTCTTTTGCGCCAGTGGTTTCCCGTGTCTTCCAACGATTGAGAACTTTCGCCAATTCTTTTTCGTATCCGCCGAGGCCTTATACAACGGCGTCCTGAACAGAATGGTTTCCGACTTCTGGAAGTTGATACTCAACTTCCAGTCATCGCAAATTCTCATGAATGAATCGAAGTCACCCTGCGTGAGAGAAGTGATTTCCTCGATCTTTTTGCCTGATCTGTACACGATCAAGTCATCGGCATACGCAATTGCATGAGGAAGAGAACTTAACAGATCACTCAAGTAAATGTTGAACAGGATCGGCGAATTAACGGCACCCTGTTGGAGACCATTTTTAACTTGCAATACACCTGTCGAGATCACGTTGCCATTCTTGACTACGAACCGTCTACCGGTAAGCATGTTACACAGTAGGTACAGCAGTGGTTTGCTAATGCCTAGTCGATTGAGCTTGTAGAAAAGTCCTTCTAACCATACGGTGTCAAAGGCCTTCTCCACGTCAATCAAGCAGGCACCCGTACATTGTTTCTGGCTTTTGTTCCATTGGATATCCGACACCAGTTTCGACGCGGCATGAATAGTGTCATGCCCCGCTTTGAAACCGAATTGGTTATCCGGAATAATATGTTTGTCTTCAGTCCAGTTGATCAAGGCTCTATTGATAACCTTCTCGAATACCTTGCTGATGTTCGGAAGGAGACTAATTGACCGGAGGTTGCACGGATTCGAAGAATCTTTTCCTCGCTTGGATATGGGTTGCACAATCGCAGTTTTCCAATGCTCCGGATAATATGCATTATTCAGCGCATTGTTAAACAGGATTGTGTACATATTAACCACACCTAGAGGGAGATGCCTTAACACAATGTTCGAGATCTCGTCGATTCCAACAGACTTTTTCTTCTTAAGTGATTCGAAGACCGCTTTGAGCTCTGTCTTCGATATGAACGGGGACAACCAACAGACCGAAGACGAAACTATGATTCTCCACTTGAATTGAAGGCTACCGACCTGTGCTGCCGATCATTTAAACCTTAGCTAATGCTGTCCACTGTCCACCATTCTTTACAGCTTTATTGTTATTGATCCACCTAACGTTCTTAAGGTCGATATTTGCTGCGTGCGGCCGATTCAGTTCAGCCAACGGACTAAGTCCACATCCATGTACAACTCGTAGAATTCTTGACTTTGGCTATTTTTTCTTTTTTTTTTAAAACTAAGTGAGAATTGAGTTCGATGGGAAATTTATCTCAAGTCGTGGACCTTTGTATAAATTGGCCCGCTAGATCATGGAGGGAATGCTGAGTGAGAAATTCTTGTCTAAGAGAGATTGAGGTCAGTGCCTTGTTGGAAATCATAGAGTGACTAGTGCGTAGTTCGGTTCATAGGCTCAGTGTCTTGATTCTGATCTCAGAACTGGGTGCACCCTGTCTTGTTCAGTGCATTGATTACAGTTCTATCATCAACATGACAGCGCAAACAGATAAACTTACTGTTGAAGGAAATTACTTTGAAGTCATCTCTGGTTTATAGCCCTTGATTCGACAGTCGACAGTCGACAGTTTTAATAATAAGCATAACCGTAGGTTCTTGGACAGTGTCTACGCATCCGAGGAAAGAACACTCGTAGAGGTTAAATTTCCAGTCGATTTAGGCCGATTCATTCCCTTTAACTGACCTTACATAATGACTGGTTGTAATCCCTAATTGCCACCAATTCCCATTGTGAGCAATAGACCACGAACTGTAAAGCAACATGAGTCGAGCCAGACGTTTACAGTGGCGAGCAAAAGTGAATACATAATTTTAGGTTTTCATCTATGAAATTGTTTCCTTACGACCGATTTGATAGAAATGTTCAGAGTCCGTCTTGTTTATAGTCTTCTGAAATTCAGTTTTTATTTTCTTTGCAGAAATTATATTTTTTTTCTATGTTTTTTTTGTACAGTGCTGTTTTATTCATTTTTATTTTTAATACAACAGACCATTTCTACCCAGGGTCCTTGTAAAAGTCCTCTCGCGTAATGTTCGCAATAGCTTTTGATGTTGTGGACTCCGCTTTTGCCGTACCGATCTCAATAAGGTGAGGATAAACAGTTCTGGGCACTCACATTTATTATGTACGCTCTCAATTGTTTTCCCCTTTTTGTACCTTAAGTACGTTGCGGTGACATTGACCGCATTTCGGTGCTATTTCCCATGATTACAAACGCCTTGAGGTAGTAAAACGATGTCGTTGTGAGTATTTTCCATATATTTTTATATATATATTATTTTTCTTAAATTTTAAGAATTTATTTTTCACCTGGAATGTCGCTGTTAGCGCAAAGTATAATGCCAAGATCAAAATGACGAAACTTTATCTTAAAGTATGACATGCCAAATTTAGACCTAACGGTGAATGCACAAAAAAAGAAAGGAAAAATGAAAAATATGCAAAACTGGATACATGGGATCCTCATGGTTCTTATTTTATTTCAGCCGTTGTAATTGTACTACCTCTTTCTTTTAGTAATTAAAAAAGAAATCAGCTCTGAAAATTTCAATCAAATCCGCCGTAAGGAAGCACATTTTTGGTGAAAAACCACAGAAACTAAAATGATTGTATCAAAGTTTGCTCACAACTGTACGTATGGCTGGGTGCCTGGGTCATGTAGTGCGATTAACAATTCGCCACCATCTTCGTTTCCGAGTCTGAGTGTAAAAGCAACATAGGCGCAGCAAAGGTCGCCTCCATTTAATGCGACACTAGTGTTGAGCGATATTGCACGAGGAATAAAAATGATCCCTTTCCTCAATCGACTCACTCAACTCTTGAGTGAAAGAGAGGGTGACCAACGATCGAAAGGACATGCATGGGCAATCGTCTTTGGATCGCGAAAGGGTACGAGCGATAGTTTACCCGTGGTAGCAATATTTCGCCTCTAATCAAACAAGTAGAACAGAAACCCAATCAACCTGGCGGTTGCAACTGCCTCAAGTCCGCGTCTGACTGCAGCTCCAAACAACGAAGAAGACGTAGAATAAGCCTACTAAGCCTATCTGTCCGTGCAAGTTGGGCAGCGTGTTGGACTAAGCGCTTGACATTTAGCAATAAGTCGTGTTCTGACACTCGGAAAACTTAAACAACCAATAAATCATAAAGCATCTAACCATTTTCTCATGTGTTCCTAAATTCGTTGATTTCTCTTCAAGTTTCCCTCATCAGTCAGTCTATGTCCTGTTTGTGATCCAAGCAAGTCCCAAAAGCATTAAAGACGCCTTTTCCCACCACAAGCTGTCCTCAAATAAGATGTTCGTCACAAACATTGTCCAACAGGTCTCAACTCTCTCAACTGTCTTGGTGTCGAGGATTCGCACGGATTTCAATTTCCACAAACTCTCAAACAATTTCCACACTAGCCCCCCCCCTCCAACCTAGCCGACGACGTAAACCCTACGATTCCGATAAATTGGAAAATATTGCAGAGTTTCCGAGGAAAAGGACAACCCGACACGACAAGATGCGAAACGACACACTCACCGTGTCCATGAAGATAAATGTCCCCCCGAGCGAGGACCTCACCAAGCTCCAACCACCGTCGCGTTACCGACTCACAAGGACGCACAAATTTCCCCAACAATCGGATCTGGAAAGTTTCTAAATCAGCGAGCAAATTCGAAAACTTAAGACTCGCAATGATTTATAAACACATGTCCGCCGAGCTGGAAGCACAAGGAATGCGCCCCCACCCCCCATCCTCTCGATCAGAACCACCTGTCCACTTGTGACCACTGCAAGCCAAGCCGTGCCAATGGAACGGCTGGTGGAGGAGAAAAATCATTCGCCAGCACACATTGCTCCGTCGGAGCAGTCGCCAGGGGAATACACTCATCTTGTAATAGTTTTCCTGCCCGCCGCCACCGGGGGAACGACGCTGTCTGTTGCTTCGGTTGGTTTAGTGCCTGCGCCGCACTAAAACTGGAAAAATTATGGCCGAAATGAGAATTTAATCGAAATACGTGTGGAAAATGAAAATTCAGTTCAGCTCGGTTCGGTTGCGGCCGAGGTGCACGGGCGAAATGTGAAAACCGTTCATGAATCTTTGAGGAAGTCATCGTCAGAAGATATCACCTCGGCTCCGTTTGGCAGTGCCGACGCGCCTCGCCGCTGCCGACGGCACAGACAGAGAGGGCATTCGTACGACTGTGAGGGAGCATCACACGGCCAAGGAGCTGCCTGCTGCACAGCCACTGAGACATATTCCCAAATGATGCAGTTAAATTGTTTATTCTCTCAATGTTACGACGATGCAAGGATGACGTTGGATGTCTTGCTGCTGCTTGCGGGTGGCTCTTGGAGCATGAGCGCACCTCTTCGCCGATACCGACTTGCTCTCGGAAGTGCAACATAAAGACGGAATTATTATTTATCTTATCGTGATGTTGTTTACGTGACCTTAAGGATACGGTTTCTTTCTCGTGCCGTTGAAACTTTTCTTTGCATTTTTTCCCTTGCGGTTGCATGACGGGGATTCGAAGTAGACTGGTTCCATGCCCTTTTCCAGACTCTCGAGAAGGTAGTGTTAATCAGTGTCAAACACTGCGCGAGTTTGGGGATACAAAGTTGAGTTCAGCACAAGACGGGGGCGACTTCGTTTTCTTGACTCTGACAAAGGTCCTGTCCTTGTCTCAAACAATAGCCAGGATCTCAAATGAATGACGAATGGCAAAGTATCGACGGAATGTACATAAATCAAGCTGAAAATGAGCTGCGTGCAAAACAATCACTTGTGCCATCTAAATTCAGAGAAACAACGAGGACGAGGAACAAATCCTTCGGATGGCTAAAAGCGCGTTTCAAAAAAATAATCACCCGCTCTTTAGAAAATTGTACGAAGGGAACCCTAAGTAATACAACGTCTCACAAAACGAAATCGCGAGATTTCGTCAAATTTCCCCAAATCTAGTAGATCTCGCCATACATTATCGAAAACAACCGATTTCTCTGACCTCTCTTTCGATCACTCACCTGTAATCTTGTGAAAGATGCGCTGAGATTGACAGATAACAAAATTGACTTGGAAAGTTTTAGACATGACTGTTAGGAAAATAGTGGGTCTTTAAAAACAAGCTTGGATTTAGAACTCAAACTTGAAAAGTTTATAAGTAACGTCCAGAAAGCAGTCTGTAAAAAAATATCCAAATTAAATGAAACAAGTCTTCCGCCAGAAATAAAAGAACGCGCAAGAAATGGCAGCAGTCTCGGGCCCCGCAATATAAAACATACCTAAATTGCCTGTGCAATAAGTTAAAAACAGCCCTGCAAGTTTTTGAAAACCACGAGATATCGACTTATCTTGCAGGTCTAACAAATGAAAAATGTACAAACTACTCACTTTGGAATATAATATTATGGGTGGCGCTACAGTCCGAGGGGCACCACTCGTGTTGTGCCTGCTATTTTTCTCTCACGAGTGGAAGGGACCTACAGTTTAATGCCGACTCCGAACGGCCAAGTTTGAGAAGCTTTTTCTAGACAGGAAATACTCTTTGAGCATTGTCAGTGACTCGAAAGAGGTCGAGCCGTGAAATATGAAAGGTGGTAAATTGGGGTATCGAACCTGGCACCCTCTGCGCAGGCGTCGACGCACTTACCCACTACGCCACGGCGACTCACTTTGGAAAGAAGTAAAAAAATATCAAGAAGCCCCAAATGCAGGCCGCGCCAATCAAGAAAAACAATGATGAGTGGGCAAAAAGTGATGAAGAATAGGCGGATCTATTTGCCGAACATTTGGAGGACACATTTCAGCCTTTTGATGGGCAAATGTTGAAAGATGATCCAAGTGTAACTTCTATATCTGACAGCTCTAGTATAGAAAGAGTATCGCTGAATGAACTCTGCCATCTGCATCTTTTTCTTTGTTTGGCGCTACAGTCTGGGGTGGACCTGGGCCTTAACCATCAGGCCTCTCCACTGTCGAAAGCCAAGTTGGTTGAGGTCCTTCTCCACCTGGGTGCGCCACTTTAAACGCGAGCGTCCTCTGTTATGTTGTCCCACGAGTAATGTTCGGGAGCTTGATTTTTGATGCAATATTAAAAAAACAGTATTGCTTATTTAATTTTTTTTACATTTTCTTTGCTTATTTATAACTTCTTAACAGAAGAAAGAGAGTCTCACAAGAGTCAACCACTACACTGTTCTCGACAACCTCCCACAACATCATACCATTACGCACAGTTTACGATGCGTCTCTCTCTCTTACCCACACGCAACAACAATGCCTAGTTACTCTCTCTGCATGAATATCTTCCAATTGGGCGCGCGTTTTTAGCTTGGGCAAGCTTAATCATTCGATGCAAGAGAGAACAATAAACAGTGCGCGTGCTTTGGCCTGGGTCAGCTTGAGAGGGAGACAAGCGCATTTGCGCGCGCGGTTTTGACGTTAGCACGCACCTGTGCATGCACTCATTGACCTACAAATGAATGTATAAGTACCAATATGGTGTATGATGCACTATGGCATGTTTTATATGTAACTCACGGGTTCGGAGTCGAAGTCTCTTCGGGCCGGAACTGAGTTGTCCATACGCCTTACTAGACTCATGTCGCTGTACAGCCCGTACAGTTCGTGGTTGAATCTTCTCCTCCAGAAACCGTCAATGCAAAACAGGACCAAAGATCGCACGCAGAGCTTTTTTTCTCTCGAAGAGACCAAGGACTTCCTCATCCGCTTTTGAGATTGTCCATGCCTCCGCGCCGTACAGCAGGACTGGGATGATCAAGGTCTTGTATAAAGTCAGCTTGGTCCTTCGAGAGATGGCTCTACTACTCAATTGCCTCTTGAGCCTTTAGAAACAGCGGTTGGCAAGAGCTACTCTGCGTTTGATCTCGGTACTGATGTTGCTTGTACTATTTACTGCGGAGCCGAGGTAGACGAAGGCATTGACTATCTCGAAGTTATAGCTGCCCATTGTGACGTTCTGTCCATGACGTCGATGTTGTGTGTCCTTTCTTGATGACAACACATACTTCGTTTTGCCCCCATTCACCGCTAGACCCATTTTAGCCGCTTCCGCCTCATTGACGGCTCGCTGTGTTCTGCCAATCACGTCGATGTCATCCGTGCATGCTAACAGTTGTACGGACTTCTGGAAGATCGTGCCTCTAGTGTGGCGTGTGAGTCTTGCATGATCTTTTCCAGGATGACGTTAAGGAAATCACATGACAGGGCATCGACTTGTCTAAAACCTTTTTTGACATCGAAGGTCTCTGTGAGTTCGCCTTCTACCTTGATGGAGCAGCGATAAGCGTCATCCTGCACAACCGGACGAGCTTGGCAGGAATGTCAAAACTAGACAAGGCGTTGTATAGCTCGTCCCTATGCACGCTGTCATATGCGCTCTTGAAATCGACAAAAAGGCAATCACAAATCTAAAAAACAACAAGGCTCCTGGCTATGATCTAATAACCGGACAAATCGTGAATTGAATTTCTTTTTATGCTTTCAGGGAAATGGAAGAGTACGCCGCAGGAGGAGGGACATCGAGGGACGGTTGGAGGACGTGGTAAGTACATGTATTTCAGACGGTGCACATCTTAACAGATACTCTCAGCGTGAAGGCTGCCAAAAAAGGCACATATTAAAGTCCTCTACTTAACTAACTCTTCCTTTAGGTTATTATGTGCTCCAGACTCATGGCAGGTTGCAGAAGTGATTATGGTTCCAAAACCTGGTAAACCGTTAAGCAACAAAAAGGCGTACTGACCCATATCGCTTTTACTAATAATATCGAAAATTTTTGAAAAACTTTTATTAAAACGCATTCAAAAATTTCGAAAAAATCAAAAAATCGAAAATTTTCGAGCAAAAAACTCGACAATTGACCAGGTATACAGAATAACGAATGAAATCGAAGGAGCATTAGAGGAGAAAAAGATCTGCTCTACCGCTCTACTTTTGACGTTTCCCAGGCCTTGGACACAGTCTGGCATGAAGGCCTAAAATACAAGCTAAGCAGGCTTCTACTGACAAGCTTGTATATGATTCTAGAATCCTATCTCGATAATAGGATACTTAGAGTTAAACATGGAACTGAATACTCCGATTTTAAAGAGATCCGAGGAGGAATCCCTCAAGGGAGTGTCCTTGGCCGAGCATTGTGCCTGTTGTACACTAGAGACATACCTCAAGGTCCACTGCGAATCTTCACAGATGGAAGACGGATGCCGGTGTGGGTGCTGGCGTCTATTCCAAGGATCTAAATTTCCAGCTATCTTTTCGACTTCCTGTAGCTCACTGTAGCGTCTTTTTCGCGAACTATAGCCCTGTGCTGACTGAAAAACAAGATATCGTCATCTGTTCCGATAGCCAGACAGCGATCAAATCTCTGGATTCCGTCACTTTTAATTCCAAGACTTCCCTTAATTGAGGCCAATCTCCTAACGAGATGGACAAGTACTTTAACATCCAACTAATGTGGGTGCCGGTACACTGTGACTTGCCAAAGGATTGCGAAGTGGACGAACTCGCTAGAAAGGGTACAAACTCTATGCTCTTTCCACCGGTGATCCATCCTTCATGCCTATTGCTACTAAAAAACATCTACTAAAGCTAGAGACACTTGCTCAAATGAATGGTAGATGGTTGAGGCACAGGATGCTTCGTTACCAAACAACTCTGGCCTACGATCGACCCTAAGCGATGGGTTAGTCTAATTATTTCGAGAAGGCCGAATCGTAGAACTCTCATTGGCGTTAAAACAGGACATTGCGCCATAGGCACTCACGCCTCCAGACATCGACTGTCATACAACGACTTAGCTGTGTCCGTCGAAAGAGTAATTTTGGATTTAAGATCTCACCTTCTGCCGAACGTTTTGCTACAGGCATAGAAAGCTACACTTGCTGTCTAGACTGCCAGTCGAGCTTGGGATCCAGGATGACGTCTCGGTACTTAGCACTCGAGGTAAGGAAGAGAGTAATATTGTTTGTAGCCAAGACTTCTTCCTCGGGTCATAAACCTCAATCAAAAGGCTTGCACGCTGCTCGGCTGTTGAAGCAGGGCCGTATACGTTCGGGGCTGTTGAAGCAGGGGCGTTTACTGATTTGCTGAAAGCACCCACATTTTGCAATGAGACACTCGAGGCCAAATATCGTCACTATCTACACGCGTCAGTTCAAAATGCAAACACCTTCGCAGTGATTTTCATTCGGAACCATCTTCCTAATTTTACACGAAGCTTCCTTGCATAGCCCTCCTGCCCGGGGGTCAGAAAATATTCGTAAATTCTTAGACAATGTCCCTGTCAGATTTAGCGGCGGCAAACTTCAGTGGAAAACATCCAACGAATGCCGACTTTTCCACAAAATCTTCCAAAAAGAAAATACCCCACCTTCATTGAAACTGTGCGAAAAGATCCAAAAAAAAGCACCGCCAACCAACGCAGTCTTCGGAGAAGACACGCGGAAGAGATGGCAAAGAAAGGAGTGATAAAAGAAACAAGTCTGAATTCTGAAGACAGATCACTGACGTTTTTGAGTGATTAAACAGGAACAAGGATGTGACTGGCGCCCACCTAAAGTCTACCACTGGCAGTCACAGTTTGCCGCTAACATGAAAGGAACCAGCCACACCAGCAAGCGCACCGTACCGCACTGCAATGCACTGCATCGCATCGTGACGTGTGACGTCGGCGTAGCTTGCACGGTGACTGTTGTCAGCGTGTCGCATTCGATTTGAGCGCGTTGGAGGAGAGGCGGCGCTGTGTGTTGGGCCGTTGGCTGGTAATGGCTTTCGAAGGGCTTTGCCTGAATCGTGAAGGGTCCTTCACATTCCCCATAAACACACACACACACCCACCCACCCGCACTCACACTGGCGTATCCTTGAGCTCTTCTTCAACTAAATGTACTCGGCGCTCTGGTATTTCACTTTTTCGTTCGTCCTTTGTCTTTTGAATCCTTCTCATCCAGCCCCACACACTTCCGCCTCACCCCCTTCGATGTGATGAAAGTTTCTGTTCAATGACGCTGCTGTTGGTGGAAAAAAAATATAAAACACTGACTACCCGAGTATCCGTCGTCCTGGGAGGGGCATGCACCGTGGGAGAGTGAGGAACGAGGCTTCCTCCCGGATCCCAGCCCAGCCGTGCACAAAGCGTATCACAGACTCGAGATTGTTCCTTTGTGGATTTTCTATAAATATCATACGGCCAAATGGAGACGCGGCGCTTGGATGACGTCGGTCGCTGCGGACGGGGGTGTGCGCCGGCCGGGACTGCGGAGCGAGAGAGAGCTGCCTGAATGCCGTTGCATGTCTATTCACTAAGTTGCCAGTTTGGTTTTTCATTTGGCTTCGCCAGCGCAACGGGAGTGAGACTGAAACCCTCTGAAGCTGCTCAGAGGCTGGGCTGTGGCGGCTGGTGGTTACGGTGACGGTGGCGACGACGGCCTCCTGGAATGAGCGATTATTGCTGAAGAAGAGCGGCACGGCACGGTTGTGGTGATGCCGGTGGTATCGCTTGGATAATGCCACATTGTCGCCATTGTTGTGTGACACTCATGCAAATGCAGGAAACAACAAAAATCGCCCCTCTCCTCCGTGAGGGGCGAGTGTGCTGCCGTGGGTGGCGGCAGGGGAACGGTGGCCGGCGAGCGTGCACAAGTGAAAAGAAATCCTGGGAATCACAATAATAATAATAATAATCAGGATAATGTTTTTGTTTTGCTGTTGCTCTGGCCGCCTCCCCTTCGTCCACGTCGGTTGCCCGGTGGCTTCAGTTCGCCGTACGAGGGTGTTTGTGGGCAGCCATGTCCCTTTCTGTGTGACGTTTTGTTCAGCTTCAATAGGCGCGGCTTTTAGAACAAAAAAAATCAACAAACTCCACACAAGCAAAACAAACGAAAAAAAACTTTTCTCGGAATGGACTTCAGCCTTTGATTTGTCATTGGAATAGAGATCGCCTGAGAGGACTGCTGCTGCTGCTGCTACTGCTGCTGCTGTTGATGATGATGATGATGATGCTGATGAGGGGTTGTGCTTCTTGTTCCCCCCGTGGGTCGTCCTTCCTGAGACGGCTTTGTATTTTAATTTTTCCACAATGGAGGATAATAATCGCATTCGAATGGAGACACTTTGAATGAGAATGCTTTGAGGTTGTCTTCGATGTTGTTCTCGCATCATAATGCAAATTGTTTCCTAGGTTTTTCCTTTTTTTCAAATAGTTTGAATGTGTATCCCTGGGTCCTGGCGGAAGCACTTTACTGAAATATTTTCATTCTCGATATTACTTTCGAGACATTATCTTCGTACGGGGGGTATCGAGTGCGGATGGTCCAGTCCGGGGGTGGGGAAAATGCGGGTTCATTCAATCGGACGATTGAAGAGCGCTGCAATTACTTTCCTCACTCCTGACCGCTCAGTCAAGGAGATGCTTTCTTGAACAAAGGGTTCTGATTTTTTGCTCGAAACTTTTCCGAAGGACAGGGGTGTTGCCTTGAAGAGGCCTAGGTTGGCTGTCACTAGTTGTGTTGCTTGTAAATTTAAATGAGAAATGCTTCGTTGACTGAAACTCCAGACTCTACAAATGTTAAGCTCTACAAAAATTGTCTCATACTAGGCTGAGAGTTCAAAGAATTCAGATCTTATCACACTTTCCGCTTCAAGAATTTATATATTTCTCCGCTACAACCCGGGGTGGACATGGGCCTCAAACAGCAAGCCTCTCCAAATAGCACGGTCCCTGGCTAGCTGCCTCCAGTGCCGCACGGCAAATTGGTTGACGACCTTCTTCACCTGGGTGAGCCACCTAAAACGCGAGCTTCCTCTGTTGCGTGCCCCCCACAGGTTCGGAATCGAAGACTCTTCGGGCTGGAGCAGTGTTGTCCATGCGCTCTACTTGGCCCAGCCATCTTAGGCGTTGAATCCGTAGACGCCTGACTAGGCGCATGCCGCTGTACAGCCCGTACAGTTCAGGACCAATCAACACAGACAGGACCAAAGATTGAAGGCAGAACTTTTCTCTCGAAAAGACCAAGTGCTGTTCATCGGACCATAGAGCAGGACAGGGATGATCAAGGTGTTGTTTAATGTTAGCCTGTCCTTCGAGAGATGGCTCTACTACTCAATTGCCGCTTGGGCCCAAGGAAACAGCGATTGGCAAGAGTCATTCGCACTGTTTACTTGCGAACCGAAGTAGACGAAGTCCTTGACTACATCGAAGTTATAGCTGCCCATTGTGACGCTCTGTCCAAGACTTCGATGTTGTGTGTCCTTTCTCGTTGACAGCATATACTTCGTTTTGCCCTCATTAACCGCTAGACCTATTTTAGACGCTTCCGCCTCAATGCCAGCAAAAGCCTGATTGACGGCTCGCTGTGTTCTGCCAATCACGTCGATGTCATCCGTGCATGCTAACAGTTGTACGGACTTCTGGAAGATCGTGCCTCTAGTGTTGGCGTGTGAGGCTTGCACGATCTTCTCCAGGATGATGTTTAAGAAATCACATGACAGCGCATCGCCTGGTATAAAACCTTTTTTGACATTGAAGGTCTTGGTGAGTTCATTACCGACCTTGATGGAGCAGCGAGAATTCCCCATCGTCATCCTGCACAACCTGACGAGTTTGGCAGGAATGTCAAAACTAGACATGGCGTTGTATACCTCGTCCCTATGCACGCTGTCATATGCGGCCTTGAAATCGACAAAAAGGTGGTGGGTGTCGATCTGCATCTCATGGGTCTCCTCCAGGATCTGCCGTAGTGTGAAAATCTGGTCGATGGTGGACTTCCCTGGCCTGGAGCCACACTGATAAGGACCTATCAGGTTATTTATAAACGGCTGCAGGCGAGTACACAAAACGATAGAGAATATGTTCAGGAGACTTATCCCTCTATAGTTGACGCAATCGGGCAAACGATACTGAGATTCCACTCGTCGGGCATGCTCTCCTCCGACCATATCTTACAGATGAGCTGGTGCATGCGTCCAACCAGATCATCTCCAGCTGTCATAAAGACAGTCCGTCCGCGCCGGCAGCTTTGTTAGACTTCAGTCTTTAAATTGCTATCTTGACCTCGTCTAAGTCGGTGGGACGGAATTCTCGTCGATCATCGTCTATATTGAGTGGGACATTCTGCCTGACAGCGGTATTGGTGTCATCATCGCCGTTTGGCAGTCTGCAGAAGTGGTTTTTCCAAATTCTCAGTATCGACTGCGACTCTACTACTAGTTGTCCATTCTGGTCCCTGAAGGCTTCCGTCCGAACCTTATATCCACCGGATAACTATTTCACCCTCTTGTAAAACTTTCGGACATCGTTCCTGCCGTAGCACCTCTCCATCTCGTCGATCGCGCGCTTCTCGTGCTCTTTCTTCTTTCTCCTGAGAAGCCGGGTCTCGTCCCTTCGTCTCTGTTCGTAGAGCTCACTAACCGCTCTCGTCCTTCTGTCCAGCGTCCCTTGTATGCTGTTTGCTTCGCTGAATGTGTCTGCCTGCACTCGTTGTCAGCGGCAGCATCTTCGATGGCTTCTTGACAACGCCACCAATCTTCTTCTATTGTTTGCGCAGGTGGCGACGAACTTAGGGAGAGATTCCGGGAGACTCGATCGGCAAAGATCCTAGCAGTTCATTGCAATTGTAGCTTTCCAACGTCAAACCGTTGTTTCGGTTGTCGAATCCGTTGATCTCTCGATATCGGAGGTCTTGCCTTGGCTACAACAAGGAAAGGGTCCGAGTCGATGTTGGCTCCTCGGAACGTTCGGACATCAAGAATGCTGAAGGAGTGCCTGACGTCGATTGCAACATGATCAATCTGGTTGGCGGTTGATTGATCGGGGGACCGCCAGGTCCCTTGATGGATGTTGAGGTGTGGGAACCGCATGCTAGCTACAGAGAGATTATGTCCCGTGACAAAGTCCACCAGTCTGAGTCCGTTAACGGATGTGGTGTCGTGCAGGCTGTGCTGACCGATGGCGCATTAAAATCTTCTAGAAAGTTCTTGGTGTCGAAGCTGGGGCACTGATCGTAAGTCCTTTCTAGGAGATCATAGAAGTCATCCTTGCTGTTGTCATCTTTGTCCTCTGTCGGGGAGTGGGCGCAAATCAGGTTGGTGTTCCCGAATTAGTCCTTGATGCGGATTGTTATGAGGCGTTCGCTTTTATAGACAAAGCTTACGAGTTTTTGCCTAAGTCTGCCTCGAACAACAAATCCACATCCAAATAAGCGCCTCTATCTGTTGCAATCACCGCAGTAGACGTCGCAGTTTCTCATCCTCTTCTTGCCTGGCCCATTCGGCCATGTCTGCTTTGTAGCAGTCCAAGGCCTCCGCGACATCTTCGGCTGCACGTGGTCTGTTAAGGGACCTAACATTCCACGTGCAGAACCGAAAATCGTTGTCCTTCTACCGTTTGCTGGGGTCGTCAACATTAATTCCGTCCCTATCCGAGGTAGTTGGTTGTCCCTGAACCATAACATTTTGTACGTGGTAAGGGCGTTAACCTCACACACAACCCCCAATTGGGAGGCCAGCCCCTATTATTTAACCCTCGGGCGGAGGGTCCGGGTTTATCCGGTGTCGGTAACCTCGCTGAGGCTGTGAGCGCCACCGTTGTCCCTAAAAATATAGGGATTTTCCGCCGCCATCTCAATTCCAAGGCCTCCATCTGGCGTTGAAAGAACCTTCTAGACCTGTGCTCCGAAAATGTCGAAGTAGCTCTAGAAGGACTGCGCACCAGGTAGCTCCTTCTGACTGGAGTTTTGCCGCGGCGTTAGCCTCCCTCTCTAGACATTTCTTGCGATTTGATGGGGCTCCATTACCCTGTGAGAGAGTAGACACACTAGCTGTGCCTGTCTCAAAATTGCAGCGGAATAAGATGCATTATGCAGGCCAATGCCACCCTCCAGCAACTCACAAAACTTCCCAGAATCAAAGCAGTTCCTTAATTCTTTCACTTCGAGCACCGAAATGATTGCCAATCAGCCTCCCCAAGCACAATGGCCCACTTAGAGTACATCCCATCAACACACTTCGGTTGCACCCACTTCCACATGAAATCCACCCAATCATCTGTTAACAATCCGCTCCAGCTGAAAATCCACAACAAATCCCCGTCAATAAGCAGTTAGTCAGTCATTTCCAAACGTAATTGCAGACATTTAGTTGCTGCAACAATCATCCACCGTCGCCGTCGCCGTCGCCGCCACCGAGTTGTAGCACAAGTCCTCGACTGGCAGCCGCACACGAAATCCTCTCGCAACAACCAACTCAATTATCGAATTAATTTCGTCGACTTGACTGTCTAAGTTCGTCTAAGTGTGCTGCGGGCCCATTGTGTGGCTGCGAGTGTGTGGTGCGGCTGGGTGAGATTAAAGATTCAACCTTAAGTAACATGCGAGGACTTCAATTAACCGAAAGAATAGACGACAACGTCGAAGGATTCCGGCATCAAGCCCAACCGCTGTCGACGCGCCCCCTCTGCAAAAGCGGGCGCTCCAGCTGCTGGCTGGCACGTATCAGTCGAGGCACGTATCCTGTGTGTATCGAGAGAACACAAAGTCATTTGGCAGAGATAAAACAGGAATGGTATACGACCAGTCGGTGGGTGGTGGTGCTGTCGGTGGTGGCGGCGAGAGTGGGTTGCGTCCTCGTTGTGGATGCTTCTGCCGAAATACCTGTAATGACCCCGGCAAGGAGCACATAGAAAATAAGGTCGACCTGCCATGGCCGGGGACCGACAAAGAGAGAGAGAGAGAGTTGCTCAATTCCATTCCGAACTCGGTCCGTACTTTCGTTAATTTTTAATAAATCCACAGACCAGCTAAGCATACGGAAACCGACGAAGGAGAGATGGGGATTGAGGAGCGGGGGCGCATCCATCCACATTTCGAGAATAGGTTTGGCCATCTTGCCGGCTGGGGAAGAGATACCTTTATGACCTATTCCTGGCGCATCAGAACTTCGACGGGGCACATGTTGTTGTCGGTTGAATAGTTTTGGCTACTTGAGCGTCGGTGAATTGCTGGTTAATTCATTCTGACAATAGGAAACGGCAGAGTGGTTCACACGGACGCCCCGGTTACAGTGAATCAGAGATTTGTGCGTACTTTTTTTGTTCGGATTTTATTTTTAAGGAAAATTGTTTGGATTCTTGTTAGACAGATATTTTACGACAGTGAAGCTCATTTACAGGGTGTGTTTAAAATCCCATATGCAGGTATTCCACAAATTAGGGCACCTTGAAGCCCGTTACTGCTTCAGCGATGTTATAGTAGGCGATCGTTTAACTCGTTGAAGCGGCTCTCAGGAAAACCCCAAGTCATTCCCTTTCTGTTATTCCATATGGTCTTGCTGTAAAGCTCGGTAGAACCCCGTTGGCAACGGTAGTCGCTTGGTACGCCGATCTACGTTCTCTGAAAAATAACGTAAGCATGTAGACGGTTACTTACTTACTTATTCAAATCCTGTATCCCCTCACAGGACCTAGGGACGCTACTACTCCTACGCGCTCTCCAACTCATCCCCAGCTGTCGGGACTCCTGCTCTATTGTTCTGCGCCATGTGCTTCTCGGTCGACCTGCTCTTCAGCCGTCTTGGGTTAGCGGGTTCCACTGCATCGCATGTCTTGCTATGGAACTGTCGCCTTTTCGAAGGGTATGACCAATCCACTGCCACTTGCGCCAGTGAATAGTGGTGCCTATAGGTTCCTGGCCCGTTCTCTGATGAACCTGTTCGCTTGAGATACGGTTCGGCCAGAAAATGCTTAGTATGTTTCGTAGGCACCGGTTCACAAACGTCTGTAGTCTTCTTGTGGTAGTGGCGGTCACTTTCCATGTGCTGCACCCATATAACCTCACGGACACGACATTGGAGCGAAACAGTCTCAGCTTGGTGTTTCAGCTAATAGAATTGTTTTCCTATATTGTGGAGAACATACCGAATGCTGACTTAGCTTTGGATATGCGGTCTTCGACATCTGCTTCGGTTAATCGATCGGGTGAGACAATACTTCCGAGGTATTGGTTGTCCAGCAATGCCTATTTGACCGTGAGTGTTATTTGAGTAGCTGAGTAACTTTAGCTGTGTTTTTTTGCAAGCGTATATACGCTTAATTTTGAAGTGCACAAAAAAACGATCATCGGCGCTTAATGATTCATCATAAAATCTTGGCAGCACCGACGACATTTATGACATTTGCTAAGTAGTCAGGGGTGTAGTCGTGGAAAGTGATGGTTGATCTTTGATGGTCACAATCTTCGTTTTGTGAGTGTGTAGCAAAAACGCTTAATAATTATAAAATAAAATAAATAAAAAAATAAAATTTTGTGAAATGAAAAGAATCGTTTACGAAGCCAAAACGGAATGTATAGCAGAGACACTCTGAGTATACCAAAAATTGCACATGATCGAATACATCAACCAAACCTGCAGATGTAAGCCACATACAGCAACCTAAACATGAATGAAATGAATGAATGAATTCACGAATGAACACACAGAAATTAATGATTGGAAGCATTGTTTTTATCCGCGCTTATTTCTTAAGCAGCGATAGACATGATGAGTAACTTAAGCGGATATAGGACTTGTTGTTAGTGTATTTTACACGCAAATAGAAAATTAAGCGTATATACGCTTGCCAAAAAAACATAGCTATTGTTGCAATTTAGTGGAGGTCCATTTTCCTGTGAGAGAGCAGGCACACGTCGTCAGCGTAGTCATGGTTGTGTGCTTATTACTATTCTTCTTTCTTTCTTTTTTCTTCTCGGGAAATGCCAGACCTAAAAGGGTTGATGAAGTTGATGACTTTATACACTCAAATACTTTATACACAAACTGTAGCAGCTGGGTTCGGGTTAACGGTGCTTTTACTTCGCCAAAATTCCGTCTTTTCACCTCCGTTTCATTGCATGAACTTAGTTGTCATACAAGGTGGGAATGTACTCCACTTTATTGTACTTATGGGAACTAAGAACACACTCATAGTGCTCTTGAACTTACCCGGGTAATACCCTATTCCACAATTACCCTGGTAATGCGGGTCACATCAAAGTTGGCGTGTACCCGACATTGTTCGGCTACCGGGTACCCGTCATCATCGGGTAACGGGTGCCCTTCATAATCGGGTAAAGGGTATACTTCATCATCGGGTAACGGGTACCCGTCATCATCGGGTAACGAGTATCCGTCATCATCGGGTAACGAGTATCCGTCATCATCGGGTAATGGGTACCCGTCATCATCGGGTAACGGGTACCCGTCATCATCGGGTAACGGGTACCCGTCATCATCGGGTAACGGGTACCCTTCATCATCGGGTAACGGGTACCCGTCATCATCGGGTAACGAGTATCCGTCATCATCGGGTAATGGGTACCCGTCATCATCGGGTAACGGGTACCCTTCATCATCGGGTAACGGGTACCCGTCATCATCGGGTAACGGGTACCCGTCATCATCGGGTAACGGGTACCCGTCATCATCGGGTAACGGGTACCCGTCATCATCGGGTAATGGGTACCCGTCATCATCGGGTAACGGGTACCCGTCATCATCGGGTAACGGGTACCCGTCATCATCGGGTAACGGGTACCCGTCATCATCGGGTAACGGGTACCCGTCATCATCGGGTAACGGGTACCCTTCATCATCGGGTAACGGGTACCCGTCATCATTGGGTAACGTCTGTTATTGATGAGCAGACCACAACGTCGAAATGGAAAACTGTGGTACAACACAAAAAACCATTGGTGGAGTGACGCCCAAAAGGTAATAGAAAGTAATGTCTTTTTAGCATACTTTAAGTACGAATTTCACAATCCACCAACTTTCATAATTCACGGCTTCCACCTCTTTCGAGTCACCGACAATGCTCAAAGAGTATTCCCGTCTAGAAAAGCTTCTCAACTTCGCCGTTCGCAGTCGGCATAAAACTGTAGGTCCCTTCCACGCGTGAAAGAACAATAGCACATACAACACGAGTGGTTGCTGAGAAGCTAGGCCCAGGTCCGCCTCGGACTGTCGCACCACGAATATTATATTATTATAGTACGAATTGCATTTAAATTCATTGTAAGTAGCAAATTAATTTCTACTTAAGTTTGGCCTTATTTAGTTATTCGAATTAAGAACAATTTGGGGGTTTACTTAGCAAAACAATTTTCTAACATAAAGTATGTGGGTGTGTGATGCTGCCTTACCAAAACCCCCCTTAGGTCCTTATAGGATTTGGGGTAGTTGCGAGTTTTTGTGAATCGAAAGTTAGGTAAAGTATGGAAACCACGAATAAAAGGATGCTTCTAATGCACAGAACCTCGGACATATCCCAAATGCTACAGTGAACCAAGCAAGAGAGTTGAAGCATGCCTCCCATACACATTCCCCTGGGTGACGTAAAATAAGGTCCAAAGAATTAAGACGAAATGTAAAATTTGGCCTTATTTTGCTTGAGTTAGTTAGGCATATTGTTTTTATTTCCATTTTCAAATCAAAATAAGGTCATTTTAAATTTAGGAAAAAGCAAGTAAGGGATAGAAGGATAGCCTCGCTCGCTTACGGCATTTCAACCCTTTTTTCCTCAGGGTTTAACCTCTCACGCGAGTTCGTCAGTCCGCTAAGGATGTCAACAACTGTCTGTCAGGCGCCTGGAGCTAAAGTTTGATACCATTCGTATTGTGCACGCTATTGTTCTCTCACGAGTAGAAGGGACATACAGTTTTATGCCGACTACGAACTGACAAGTTTGAGAAGCTTTTTCTATACAGTTATTACTATTTGAGCATTGTGAACATTGTCGAAAAATTATTTTTGGTCGTACCAGGTGGGGAATCGAACCCAGGTAGCGAGGTTAAGTTGCGTTTTGGTTGACACACATAGCCACAACGCCACGGCCACCACAGCAGTTCACACAATATTCTCCCGCCAACACAAGAGGGACGAATATCCAAAAGTCCGTACAACTGCTAGCATAAGCGGATGTTATTGACGTGATTGGTCGTACACAGCGAGCCGGCAATGAAGCGTGTCCTGTTATTTAAACGGAGGCGGCCAGAATGGGTTTAGCGGTAAACGAGGCAAAACGAAGTATTTGCTATGATCGAGAAAGGACCCACAATAACGACGACTTGGCCAGAGCGTCACCATAGGCAGCTATAACCTCGAGGCAGTAAAGGACGTCGGATCGCAAGTAAACAGTACGAAAAACACCTGTACCGAGATCAAACGCACAATAACTCGTGACAACTGCTGTTTTCTTGTACCCGAAAGGCAAATGAGTAACAGAACCCTCTCTCGAAGTGCCAGAGAGACCTTGATCATCCCTGTCCTGCTCGTCCGTGCAGACGCATCGATTATATTCAAAGAGGATGAAGAAGTTCTTGATCTTTTCGAGAGAAAAGTTCTGCGCGCGATTCTGCGAGCCTTCTCTCTCACATGTTGATTGCATTTGGAGAGTTAAACCAGTCTAGCTAGTCGTCTACGGATACAACTCCTAAGATGGCTAGGCCATGTAGAGTGCGCGGACACTTCAGCTTCAGCCCGAAGAATATTCGACTTTGTGTGCGACGTCCACATATAAGGTGGCGCACATAAGTCGAGGGGCACCTCAGCCGGCTTGGTGTGGGAAACTGGAGCCAGCTAGCGAGAAACCGGGTCAGCTGGTGAGACCCAGGTCCACGCCGGACTGTAGCGCTCTAAGAAGAAGAATTATGCTCATATCCTCCCAAATGGGACTCCAGGGCGCACTTAAACTCTCCCCCTAATTACCGAAAGAATAGGATTGCGACACAAGCTATCGAAATGAGGTTTGGTCGGAATTACTCGTTGGGATAGGGTGAGAAACACGACAGTAAACATGGGCTCCATTTTTGGGATGCTTTCTCATCGAACGGAAAGGGCTACGATTCGATTGTTTGGGCAAGTCTCATGAATATCCTCATCATCATGACTTCTAAGGCGTGCCTTTGTGATACCATTCCATCAGATAGGGGACCCCTTGGTATACCCAGGATCGACCATGTCCAAAACTCGCCTGGATACGCTTGGGCATATTACCTGTTGAGTTGGAGTCGATTGCGGATGATCGAGTTGCTTGGAGATCCCTCGTGCGTGCTTTACCTTCGTGACCCCTTCAGTGGATCATGATGATGATGAAGGGCGCATTTTTATCGCTACACGCAATAATATACTTTGAACAAACAACGTTCAATTTTGCTTATTTGCATGGGGCAAACTCATTTGTACTTTACGTGTTAGAATTTTGCGTAAGTTCTCAGAAGCAATTTTAGGGAGTTTATAATTAAACAACGTAGTCGGATGGGTTTCTGAAATGAAGTCTACTTGTATTAGGCTTGTGCTTTTAAGTTCAGTCCATAGAGCACTTAGTTTAGTTCAGATCTGTTTATTGAACCAGTTAATTCTCATAGTTCATTTAGTTCAATCAGGCTTGACTCACATACTTGCACATCCATTTTTAAAATCCCCTTCACATACACCATTGCCAAGGCAACGATACTCGATAGACTTATGTTGCAGTAGTTCAGAAAAAAACAGTCCTTTTGTCCACAATACCCATAAACACACAAGTCAAAGCCCTCAATTTAGTTCAGTGTAGTTGAGTTCAGGTTTGGTAGGCGGGCTGCTGGTGATTCACCAGCACACTTAGACCATATTGGTCCATTGTGATACCCACTGTCACACTACTACCACGGATTGACTACCCCAGCGATGGTGTCGTTTGTTTATTAGAACTTTTCAGAAGAAAAGGACATTAATCAAAAGGCGTAAGTTTACACATACGAATATTTGATTAATTCACAAACTTAAAGAATTTTTTCTAGTTTCAGTCCTGCCACTTTTCCTTATTTTGTTTTAAACGTCATTTGATGAAAACGATGTCAGGGACACCATTGAGCAGATATAACCTATTATAGAGATATGCAACTTCTACCTCCCTTGTCCCTTGATTTCATCTGACAGCGTTTTGTATACGCTTTTTGTACCATGTCTGTGAATACGTGTGAGCTCTTGAGAACAGCTGACACCCTTCCCCACCTTAGTATTGAGGTGAATTAGAGTTCTTATTTGAAAATTCGCTCGTTATTTGAACGTTTTTTCAAATTTCGGTGTTAAATTTCCAACACAGTATGGATGGGTAAACGAACGAACAAAGCTTATGTTCATGAAGTCGTTTCATTAAAGCTTTGAGGAAATTACAGTCTGAGATACAAGAACATAATTAATTGAATGTACAACATAGTGTGAATTTTTGCATATGAATAAAAATTAATAATACATTCACACGTTCAGGTAACCAATAATAAAAATATTATTAAGGCGTGAATCACAAATAAGAAGGTTTGACAACCATTCTTATGCATTAGTAATAGTTGCAATATCTTGCCATTGTTCTTATCAAATTGTTTAAATTGAATTCATGAGTTTTTCAGAATTCATGAATTAAGTGTATGAAGTGGACTTGATTTTTTGAGTTGATTTGTCAGGTATGGCTTATGAATTAATTTGAGTTCAAATAGTGGACTTTTGTGAATATATATTCCATATTACACCACACTCTTATTTTGAAGCCACATTAATGCCATTATGCATGGATTAGTGTTCCCCGATCTTGTTTTCTATATTCACTGCAGATCTTATAGGTTCCATGCCGCACTTAATTGCGTACGCCGACGACCTAGTTGAGGTAATAAACATCTTGTGGCAGCGTGACTTCGAGAAAATCGATTTTGCGACGACTGGAAGTTGCTTATCAACTTCCAGAAGTGCGAAACTAGTTTTTTCCGGACCCCGTTGGACAGGGCACCGCGGGATACGCTCCAAAACTGGCGTAACTTCGGCATAGTTAACCGTGAAAAGTGTAGTTAGATATCTATGCATTTGGCTGGATCAATATCTGTATTTTGACAAACATATAGATATTGTCCTCACCTTTTTCCAGAACAGCCTTTGCTGCGGCAAGGAGGTTGTTTTTCAGCAGCCAACTTGATACCAGTGTGAAGGTATTCTGCTACATGGCCCTAGTACGGCCAATTATTCGGTACGGTTGTCCATTGTGGTTCAACGTGAGTCCTTCGCAGATGGAAAAGATGAGGGTGTTAAACAGGCAGTGTCTTAGGAGCTGTCTCCGTCTGTATCGCACACCCGAGTCGTCTGAGTACAAGAAATACTATCCTAACGAGTTCCTGTACAACGAGGCAAACTTGAACAGGAGAGATCATTTTATTATTAAGCTGATCAGAAGGCACACTGCACGAGCTATGACCTCTTCCAACAGTCTGATCTTTGGGACTTACTACCCCAATAGTATGTACCATGAAAGGGTGCGCCTTAAGGGATTTATTCCTCCCGAAGCATTCCTTTATCTAAACACAAGTGGCCTTATACAGGATTCACAAGGATGGCCTATCATCTTCCATGTCGTATGCCGAACAGTGGACAGGCGACTCCAGTACGAACCGGATGTCTTTCGCACACACGAGGATCTCCTCCGGTTCAGTAGAGCGATCCCCGCTCGAGATAGGAAAGAGTCTGCCAAAGAACGGCAATTTTACTGGTGGTTACACCAAAACCAGCCTCCGCCACTGCTAGCTTTTCCACAGGATCCGGTAGCTGACCATAGTGGCCAGCGTACATAGTTTTTAAGGTAGCATTAAGAAAAAAAAATTATAAAACAAAAATAAAATCCAAGAAGAAATATAAAACAAAAAATCAAACAAAAAAAATGTATATATATACATAAAGCAAAAACAAAAAAAAAGGTGCATCAAGGCGTATAAATTATACATGTTAGGCATATACACAACATATACGCCCTGGAGCACGTGCCCGCACTGTTACGGACATACTTAAGATAGGCTTAAGTTTTATGTTAGGTTAAGTAAGTATAAGGTAGTTTAATTATTTAGGTTTAGCCAAGTTTTTCACAAGTTTTCTTGGCAAATAAAAAAGTAATAAAAGATTGTCATAAGGACTAAAGAAAAAAACGTAGATTAAGCCAAAAGGCACATCAGATTTGCTTAGAGTACCCGAATATTGTCAGTAGGTAAGTATTAAGAACATTTGTAAATTCTTAAGTTGGTTAAGCTAGTTTTAAGTACTTTTGTCCAGCATGTAAGTAACATAATTCCCAATTAAATAAAATTACTTTAAAAAGAGCCCATATTACAATCTAAGAAAATTATCTTAAAAATACGAGTCAACATTTGAACACCCTCCGAACAACAGCCCATGTATTTTACATGGATAGTGGGCAAATTCAGAAATCTGCCGCCATTTTTCCCATTAAATTCACGAATTTGCAGCACTTTCCAACTAAAATCCACGAATCGGCCGCCATTGCGTGGTGGATCCATGGTTTGCGTAAGAGTATTTGTGAAATACAAGGGAATACCAATACTTTTGAATTTTTCTCCGGTGTGGACAAGGGGAAAAATGGGCGAAGTTGGATATGTCTACTATCCCTTATCTCTGCCATTGAGAAGGACAAAATATAATGGACCAACGCACATGTTCCGGTTATAAAAAATAAACAGTGAATTAATAATAAATTATCATATATTGTAATAATGCTTACTCCGTTATTCTTGTACAATGTTTGTGTATTTATCTTATTTTATGTGAATTGTATGCTAATTAATTCCTCTATTTTTGTTGGCCCATTTTTTAAGTTAGAATTAAAAATATTTGTGTATAATTTTCTGTTGCAATTTGTAATAATAATAAGAAAATACGCAATTTTTAAATTGACGATAAGTCTAAAATAAAGTTTATATTAAGAAAAAGGTGAGGTAAACGCCATGTTTTATGCGTTTTCTTCTTTATGTGGCGCTACAGTCCGGGGTGGACCGGGGCCTCAACCAACAAGCCTCTCCAGCTAGCATGGTCTCTGGCTAGCTGCATCCAGTGCCGCACGGCAAGTTGGTTGACGACCTTCTCTACCTGAATGAGCCACCGAAAACACGAGCGTCCTCTGTTGCATTATCGCACAGGTTCGGAGTCGAAGACTCTTCGGGCCGGAGCTGAGTTGTCCATACG
Source organism: Eristalis intricaria (assembly GCA_964034865.1). Lineage (NCBI taxonomy): Eukaryota > Metazoa > Arthropoda > Insecta > Diptera > Syrphidae > Eristalis > Eristalis intricaria. The sequence continues at coordinate 57,487,669 of OZ035877.1, read as the reverse complement.
CTCTACATGGCCATCTTAGGCGTTGTCGCAGTACAGCCCGTACAGTTTGAAGTTGAATCTTCTCCTCCAAAAACTCTCTACGCAAACAGGACCAAAGATCACACGCAGAGCTTCTACTTCCTCATCCGCTTTTGAGATTGTCCATGCCTCCGCGCCGTACAGCAGGACTGGGATGATCAAGGTCTTGTATAAAGTCAGCTTGGTCCTTCGAGAGATGGCTCTACTACTCAATTGCCTCTTGAGCCTTTAGAAACAGCGGTTGGCAAGAGCTACTCTGCGTTTGACCTCGGTACTGATGTTGTTTGTACTATTTACTGCGGAGCCGAGGTAGACGAAGTCATTGACTACCTCGAAGTTATAGCTGCCCATTGTGACGCTCTGTCCAAGACGTCGATGTTGTGTGTCCTTTCTTGATGATAGCACATACTTCGTTTTGCCCTCATTCACCGCTAAATACGAGCAAACGCTTCATTGACGGCTCGCTGTGTTCTGCCAATCACGTCAATGTAATCCGCGTATGCTAACAGTTGTACGGACTTCTGGCAGATCGTGCCTCTAGTGTGGCGTGTGAGGCTTGCACGATCTTCTCCAGGATGAAGTTAAAGAAATCACATGAAAGCGCGTCGCCTGGTATAAAACCTTTTTTGACATTGAAGGTCTCGGTGCGTTCGTTACCGACCTTGATGGAGCAGCGAGAATTCCCCATCGTCATCCTGCACAACCTGACGAGTTTGGCAGGAATGTCAAAACTAGACATGGCGTTGTATACCTCGTCCCTATGCACGCTGTCATATGAGGCTTTGAAATCGACAAAAAGGTTGTGGGTGTCGATCTGCATCTCTTGGGTCTCCTCCAGGATCTGCCGTAGTGTGAAAATCTGGTCGATGGTGGACTTCCCTGGCCTGGAGCCACACTGATATGGACCTAGCAGGTTATTTATAAACGGCTGCAGGCGAGTACACAGAACGGAAGAGAAGATGTTCAGGAGACTTATCCCTCTGTAGTTGGCGCAGTCAAAGGGGTCTCCTTTCTTGTGGATCGGGCACACGATACTGAGATTCCACTCGTCGGGCATGCTCTCCTCCGACTATGTCTTACAGATGAGCTGGTGCATGCGTCCAACCAGATCATCTCCAGCTGTCATAAAGACAGTCCGTTCGCACCGGCAGCTTTGTTAGACTTCAGTCTTGATATTGCTATCTCGACCTCGTGTCTTATTAAATGCCCATAATAATTCTGAGTTAAGGCTTATATAAGGCATCCAAGCTTATACCTGATTGCACATGAGATGGCCCATGTTAGAATAAGGAACAACATAAAGCATCTGGAATGGAAAGCAATATTCCTTATAAATAACAAGCTTTATGCCTATGGAATTTGTTGATTTAAGATAAAGATTGTTTAAGCCTTGCCTTACTTTTTTTTACGGGGATACCTGAATTTGTTGAACTACTGAGCTAAATGAGCTAAAACAGAATGACATTGTGAACTAGTTCACTTGGTTCACTTAATTGAGTGCTTCTTTGAACTAGTTCGTTCGTGAACTACACAAGACTAACTTGGCATCCACATCAGCCTGATAGATATGTAGCAACACATTACAATTAATTCTGGTGGTTGGTATAGACCTTCTGATAATTTGTAGATGAGTCAAAGACTTGACACTACTGAGAGAATCTTTATTGCCTCGAGGTGCGCCAAGTCGCTGCTTACAGGCACTGCTCTTTTTATTGAAGCAACATGTAAGCATTATGCACGTTCCTACTGCATTCGAAATCTACGGGAAGACTCTGGAAATTGCAAACATTTGTCCATTTCTTAGATCACAATCGCTTGAAAGTCTCTGTAGCGCCAGCAAATGCTTCAAAATCCGTTTGCGATCGTATCTCACGCACCATTGCCTGTCATCTTGACTGCCTTTCTTTGTATTGAACATTTAAGACACAACACAGAAGCACACAGCAGAAGCTAGACCCAGGTCCGTCTCCCATAAATGGAAATAAAAAACAAAAACAGAAGCACACACAGCGCCAGCAATGCACAGGCTTAAAGTAAACTCCGACCCTGACTAAGCGTCAAGCACTAAAAGCCTCCCCGAGTGCCACTGCCGCAAGTGCAGCGAGAACAATATTATCAACACGTGCACCTCACAACAGCCACACACCTCAGACTCAACCACTCACTCACTCGTCTCAAACATCCTCCGACTCACTGTACCGAACACTTCACGTGAATATTCACTAAACGCCCTCAACACATGTTTTGTGCTTTTCCACCTCAATTGCTCGTCCTTGGCGCTGCTGCCTGCATGCATGTGTACACATCAAGTCCCATCGACTTCCATCGCCGCCACCGTCGGGCAACACCCATTATCCATCCATCGAGAGTGCATACGGTTTGTCTTCCACTCTGAATGTCCTCAAATAAACATCCAAGGGATATGTGTTTCACTCTCCACCGCCGGCCGTGCCGTGCATCTCCAGGATCTCCTGTATTCTGGTGTGAAATAAAAATTCCACTTCATTTGTGCGGCGCGCATGAAGACTGTTCCCTTGCATCCCTAAGTTATTTGATTCGATGCAAAAGAGTCCTGTGAATTATTTAAACTATTTATGTTAAACTTAGAGGGCCAGCGCACGAGTTGGCTGAGCCTTTGTCCTTTGTTTGACGTCAAAGCAACGCGCGAGCAGTTTGACTTGTTGACCGACCGCAACACTATAACCTGCACCGCACCGAAATGGTTGTAATAAATATTTGACCAGCTCCCCAGCGCTGCTGAAGTGGCGCTGAACCTGCGGGTGGGTGGGTGTCGGTGTGGGTGTGTGCGTCAAACAAAGCGAGCGAAATATTTCTGCCTGCGACTCAATCGCATTTCGGAATGAAAACTGAACAGGACTCGCCAGCCGATGGCGGAGGGGTGGGAGGAGAACGGAAAAAAATCAGAAAAAAATTGACGGCGGCTGTGGGGCGGCTGTGTGGGCTGTGCGGACTCAAGTGGTAAAATGTGTTTAAGCTCTGAGCAGCAATTACTTCGCCAAGGAGAAGGACTCGAGGATCATTGTTGTTGCTGCTGATGTTTTCTGCACTTCTTTGGGGCTCTGAATGTTTGAGTGGTTGCAGCGAGTAATGGAGCTCTCCTCGCTCGCTGTTATCCTCATGATGGCGGTGATGCTGGCCGTTGTATTGGTGTTGGTTCGTTGTGAGGGTGTTCCCGTTGTTGTTGTTGTTGTTGCGCTCTTGTGGATCAGAAAAGATGGAAAATTAAAAGTTTTTTTCCCGTTTTTCACCCAAAAAAGCGAAAACATTTTGAACACAGAATTGGATTGCGTTTTTGGTTTGAAGCGTTGCAGGGGCCGTAGCCGTAGCCGGCTCCAGCAGGCATTCGTGTGCATTCTCTGACCAAACGACGATGGGGGAAAGGACAACGACTGGTCCGGCCGCAGGAGTACAGACATCATTTCTTCATTAACAGTAACAATGAGATAGATGAGATGAGCTGAAATGAGAAAAATGGTTGTGAGCCAGCGGTGAATATTGCTTGGCAGGGCATTCTGTTCCTTTTGTTTTTGTGTCGAATTTGAATGCTCGGCTGTCGTCCTTGGAATGTCCAGAAGGGTGTGGGGTTTTTTTTCCTGGTGTGGGATGCATTTCATGGTGTTTTTCTGTTCTTCTCGGTTTTTTTTTTGGTTGCCTTGAAGAGGGAATGAACTTAATTTGTCAAGAAGATGCCTGTGTCTGGCGAAGGATCGCATATGAGGTCTTTGGAGACAAAGGAGGACGACTTCGACGACGGTTTGGGTTAGACTGAGGACGGGAGTGGAAGTGGCACAATCGATTGTCTATGAGTTCAATCCAAGAAAAGAGATCGAAAATCGCAGGCAGAAGTGTCGTCAAATTTCAAGTCCAACAGCCATCCTTTGGCCGACGTGGCTTGGAGGGAATGAACGTACGTCAACGACGACCAAGAATTTTCATAATTCACCGTTCCAAGTCCTCCGAGTCACTGACAATGTGTAAGTCTTACTTCTCTTTGACGTTCGTAGTAAAGGGACTTGTCACATCCATTCCTGAGAAAACGCCAACGTCGAGTATTTGCTGTATCTACAGGGCTTGCCCAAGGGAATGCAATTTATAAACTTAGCTTCCACAAACATTAATGGAACCCGTGATCTTTTTGCCAACCTCTTTGAGTCGGTCTAAACTAGGTTTTCGATCCCACCGCACCTCCTGAGTGGCGGTGATATCTGTCTTATAAGCTTCGAGGGCTTCCACCAGTTCATCGGCTGCATGTGGTCTATTCAGGGCCCTCACATTCCACGTGCAGAACCGAAAATCCTTGTTCTTATTTCGTTGTGTTTCGTGGTCGCCTTGGCGTAGTGGGTAAGTGCGTCGACTCCAACACAGAGGGTGCCAGGTTCGATACCCGAATTTACCACCTTTAATAATTCACGGCTCCACCTCTTTCGAGTCACTGACAATGCTCAAAGAGTATTTCCTGTCTACAAAAAGCTTCTCAAACTTGGCCGTTCGGAGTCGGCATTAAACTGTAGGGGTCCCTTCCACGCGTGAGAGAACAATAGCACGTACAAGATGAGTGGTTGCTGAGAAACTAGGCCCAGATCCGCCTCGGACTGTCGCGCCACCAATATTATTATTATATTATAACACCGATACAAACACAAAAATGTTCTACACATCAGTCAGAGTACATTTGCAAAAGTCAGAGTACATTGTAAGAAAATGGCGATTTCCTATTTTTTGATTTATGGTGCGAAGTTGAAAAATGTAAGTTTTTGCTATAATTTGTCTCAAAAATAACAATTTAATACTGTGTCATAGTCCCTCTTCTTTATTTGGTGTTACAGTCCGGGTGGACCTGGGCCTCAACCAACAAACCTCTTCAGCTAGCACGGTATCTGGGTAGCTCCACTCCACTGTCGCACGTCAAGTTGGTTCAGGCCCTTCTCCACCTGGGTGCGCTACCTTAAACGCTGGCGTCCTCTGTTCCGTTGTCCCACGGGTTTGGAGTCGAAGATTCTTCGGGCCGGAGTTGAGTTTGACCATACGCTCTACATGGCCTAGCCATCTTAGGCGTTGGATCCGAAGACACCTGACTAGACTCATGTCGCTGGGCTGTACAGTTTGTGGTTGAAATGTCCAGAAACCGTCAACAGGACCAAAGATCGCACGCAGAGCTTTTCCAAGGACTTTCTCATCTGCTTTTGAGATTGTCCATGTCTCCGCGCCTTATAGCCGGACTGGGATGATCAAGGTCTTGGAAAAAGTCAGCTTGATCCATCGAGAGATGGCTCTTCTACTCAATTGCCTCTTGAGCCCATAGAAACAGCACAGTTATTAAAGGCATAAGCTGGTGCAAAATTTAAAAAATGTTTAAGAAATGGGTAGACGACTACTAGCATTCAATTTAGTGCTTATTTCAGTCGTCGGCCGTTGATGGCCGAGCACTATTTTGTTGAACGTATATATATGATGTTCTACCAAATTTAGGGTGTCATTCGTGTTTTCATCTCAAATTCTTGAAAGAACTGTTAGCAGATGCATCAAACTCAGGTTTTGTCTGCTAATTTTGTGTAATTTAGATTATTTTATATTGAAAATGCCTTTTTGAATAAGTTTGATGCTGCTTTGTTTTTAAACATTATTAAGCTATTAGTATTTATTTGCTTTAAGGGCACTTCCTTACTAATATTATAAATGCCAAAGTAACTCTGTCTGCCTGTTACCCTTTCACGTCTAAACCAATGAACCGATTTTGATAAAATTTGGTAGAGAGATAGACTTGATCTTGGAGATATACTTGGTCAACTTATTCTGGGTCTAAGGAAGGAAATGGGGGTAAAAATCTTTACACAGTCTTGGCTAATTAATGGCTTATCGGATTGAAAAACTAAACAAAAGCTTTTTAGTAAATTTATCCCTCATTCATTTGAGCTATCAACCATCATTTTGCATTGTCCTGAAGCCTTGAGCAAGGCCCAAAAGAACACCAATCTAATGCTATATACACCATCGGCAACAATCAACCAGCAGTGGCGACTTTTGACATGGTGTGTGTGTTTCGATATCGAAATTCCAGTGTGTTCTCTTTTTTAAATCGTAACAAAAACAGAAACCACCCTTCTGCGAAATACTCAAATTGAACATGTTACTGCGTGTTTAAGGCTACACACACACAAACACCATGCCAATCGATAGTCACCAAGGGAAACTGCGGCGTGGTGCGGCCAAATATAATTTTTTAATGTGGCCTACAGTAATTTAATTTACAATGACGCCTTAACAAAGGTTGAAGACCAAGTGATACCTATTACTGGAGAACATTTTTGTTCTGAGTTTGGGATGAGCAGACCACAAAGAATTGGGGAAGTAAGTACATACGATACTGATTTTTTAAAACGCCAAATAATGGATGCCGTTCCACTTTTGAACACAGGACAAAGATTAATCTTTGATAAAGTTATTCAAAAAATTGAAAGTGGCGAAGGTGGTTTGTTCTTTTTGGATGCTACAGGAGGCACTGGCAAAGGCTTTCCTTTAAATTTACTATTAGTACAAGTCAGGAAATAAACTGCTGTTGCAGTAGCTTCCTCTGCAATAGCTGCTTGGCTACTCAATGGGGAACGAACGGCGCACTCAGGGACTCAGGGAATAGCTCATGAGGTAATGCCAGTTTGTAACATTAGCAAAAACAGTGAGCGTGGACGATTGTTGCCAGAGTGTATGACTGCTGGTTTGGGATGAATGTACGATGTCTCATAAAAGAGCAATCGAAGCACTAGATCGCACTGTGAACGAAATTATGGGAGGGATGGTGTTACTTTTAGCCGGTGACTTTAGACAGATTACTAGGAGCACACCACCCAGATGAAATAAATGCCTGTTTTAAAGCGTCTATATTATGGGTACACGTAAAACGGGCCCGTTTGACTATAAATATGCGAGTTCAGACTGCTCTTCTAAAAATTGGAGAAGATCGTATGGCGACAGACAATATCGTCATGATTACACTGGGCCGTGAATTCTCTCAAATTGTCGATAATATAGATGATTTGAAAAATAATGTCTATCCCGATCTGCAAATAAATATGGGCAACAGAGAATGGTTGTGTGAAAGGGCAATTTTAGCGCCGACAAATGAGACAGTGTGGCAGATAAACGAACAAATTATATCATACGTGGAGAGGGATGTTGTCGAGTATCTCTCGGTAGACAATGTTATGGACCCTGAACAAGTAACGTCGTACCCTTTAGAATTTTTGAATTCTTTAGAATTATTAGGAGTGCCTTCTCATAAATTGAGGTTGAAAGTTGGTGTTCCGGTCCTGTTAATGAGAAACATTGACGCACCGAGGCTATGAAATGGTACACGGCTACAAGTAACTCAATTGAGACGCAATATTATATAAGCAATAATTATGACTGGAAGGGCAAAAGGACAGAATGTTTTAATTTCTCTCTTTCAGCTTAAAAGAGTTCAATTTTTCCTTAAAGCAGCATTTGCAATGACAAGGACAAACGCTTAAAGTAGCAGGTATACATTTAGAAAATACCTGTTTTTCCCCATGGGCAACTCTATGTGGCGTGCTCACGAGTATCGTGCCCGTAAAATTTGTATGTTTTAGCAGAGGATGGAAAAACAAAAAATATAGCTTTTAAAAATGTATTAAAATAAGATATTTACAGTAAATCACGGTAGTTTGCAGTTAGTATGTATTGTATTGTATTATTCGGAAAATTAGTATCATAAAAATGAAAAAGGCTACCCAAAGTAACTATTCCACGCGGACGAAGTTGCGGGTAAAAGCTAGTTTACTATTATTACTTATTACCCAACAAGCAAAAATCGAGTTAATAGGGTACCTTCTGCCTGTCCTTGGATACCAGCTTGGTGTTTGAACGCACTGTTGTCAACTTAGTGTCTTTTTCATTAAAAATTTTTACTTTGTTATCAAAAATAGATATGTAATGATTATTTAATATTTTGCTTTAAAAAGACCTTTAAGTTTTATCATTGAATGCATTTAATTTTTTGATTGATTCGACCTGCGACCACTAGAGTTTTTGATGCTGACCACTGAAATTTTGTAGCCGACCACTAGCGCAAAACGACTTTTTTCCATTATTTTGGTAATTTCTAAAAACCAGCAAGTGCTAAATTGAAAATTCTATTTGTAATATAAAAATATGGGTGGCGCGACAGCCTGTAGAGGGCTAGGGCCTAGCTTCTCAGCAACCACTTGTACTTCTCTCACGAGTGGAAGGGACCAACAGTTTAATGCCGAATCCGAACGGCGAAGTTGAGAAAGTTTTTCTAGGCAGGAATACTCTTTGAGCATTTTCAGTGACTCGAAAGAGGTGGAGCTGTGAAATATAAAAAGTGGTAAATTCGGGTATCGAACCTGGCACCCTCTGCGTAGGGGTCGACGCACTAACCCACTACGCCACGGCGACTCATCGGTGTTACGATTCGTATATTACAGGACGAACATAGTGAAAGTGGACGACCACTAGAGAGGGACCGACTAGTACCATTATCCTACAAGTGGAGTGTACATTTTGTCGATGGTGGACTTCCTCGGCCTTAAACAGCACTGATAAGGACCTATAATTTTATTGACGGGTTTCGCAGTTTAAGGGGTCACCTTTCTTATATAAAGCGCAGTACCTTGTCATGGAATTGTAGGAAACATGTTTATTACTTGCGCCGTAGTCGTTTAGCCAATGAAGGTTTCTAGGCAGACGATGCGAGTCAGAGTCAAATCATAAGCCGTTGTAACCCTGATATGCATCATATTGCGTCTGGTCACAATTTCCAGACGCACTGTCCGGACGCTTAGGAACCAATCTTAAAAGAGGCTCTCAACAGTCTGGGTATGTTCACGCGATCACCTGGTAATGCTTGCCTTGACATTTGGGAAGCAGGAGTACGAAAATGGAATAAAGGGGAGTGCAGTCCGCTATCTATCATCAAAGTTTCATGTTGTGTGAAGTCACCCTAAGGTTTTCGACTAAGCAGAGACCTATCCTCTCAAATGAGAACAAACATAGATTAAATTAAAATAAAGCCTCTCACCATTTCCCAGCATTCCATCAAATTCCTTATCGACCATAATTGCATAAAAATTGCCGTAAATTCCCCGTCCTTACCCGGAACACAAATCCTTGCCAAAACCATGCAACCAGCAGCCAATTATCGATCGATAATTGAACCACATACGGTCCGAAAAAACTCCCCTGCTCAGCCTTGTACGTTAAAACAAAAGCGACTCTGCATTCCTGCCATACACCACCCCGCCCGCCAAACAAGAGCCTAACCCTCAATCACCTGAAACAGAAATTTTAATGAAATAGAGTCCGCATTTGATTAATGATCGCGCCGAGCACACCACTTCCAACGAGATGAACTGAACCCGCCGCACTTGGGTGCTTTGCTAACTTTTTCAAGAGCCACCCCACCGGCACCCCCTCCCCGGACCACGGCCATAACGATAAACAAATTTCCTCTCCATCCAGCTTGCAAAACCAAAAACCCTCATCTAATTGCAAAATAAAGCCCAAAAAATAGGCACAACAAACACCAACTACACAAGTCAAACAAAGGCCTGGCAGTTTTCAATTTTCCCAGCTAAAGACGAGTCCTGCCCGCCGCCGCCGCCGTGATACATCGACCCAACGACCCGCTCAGTTGTTCAGTCGCTCAGTAGCCCAGCCGCCGTGCCGATGCCAGCAAGCGAAAAACTATGCCACATCCATTAATCATCATCGCTCGCAAATGGTCTGCGCCATATTCACGAACATGATTTACTGAAAATTCATACCTATCCTCATCCCCATACCCGCCGCGACCGGGCTCGGGCCATCGCCCACCCAACGACCCACCACCACCAGCAGCGTCGTAGTTACACAGGTCCTTGAAGTTCATTCAAAAATCGACACGGAAACAATAGAGAGCGTCGAGGACTGAAATCGGTCGAACTCCACTCTCTCTTGCTCCTTCGCTAATAGACCAATAAATCACCGAAGGGGCGACAATATTTTATTCCTCTTAATCACTTTAAATAAATGTCGAGTAGGTGGCGCTCTGGCCTCGTCCTCCTCCCCCTCGCGCCGAAGGGAGACAGACGGGTGCTGCGCGGCAATAACTCAAGACTCTCGACTCGACTACTCCCGAATATTAGCCCGACGCGGAGCGGCGCATCCCCCCTACCCCGTGCCGGTGCTATTCAAATGGAAATAACGGATTTTTTGAATCCAAATGGTAAATGGCTAATAAGCCAGAGCGTGCACACGGCGGCACCGGGAACATAATTAAGTGGCCCGCAAGGATGTTTTCGTTCTCCCTTTCAGGACACCATTCAACCGAACGACGACAACGACAACGACGACGCCGGTGACACTGTTGTAGCACGAGCCACCAACGAGAAACCCCAGCAACACCAGCAACCGAAGCAACACCACCACCACCACCAAGTCCACCCTCCAGCAACCTAATTGAGCATTAAATAATAACCTGGATAAATGGAATCCAGTGGCGGGCGCACACTGCCAGCCGCAGCTCGATCTCTTGGGGTGCCCGACGTTCACCATACACCTGCCGGAGCATTTTGCGAGGACGACAATGAAGGCGTAACCAGAGATGCCTTCTATTGAATTTCTTTTTTTCTTCGTCTTCATCCCTCCTTTTCGGTTTGCGCTCTACGCTCTTCTGCCAGTTCCCCAGGTGAAGTTGTGGATTTTTAAGTGAAGTGCCACCATCTGAGCACGACCATCCGCCCCCCACCGCCTCCACCCACGCACCAGTTCAAGCATTGTCGTCCATGTCGGCGTCCATGGCAAGGAGGTCCACCACCACCACCACCAACACCACCAACTGGGACGACGACGACGATTAGTGGTTAAATTCACGACTCAATACTTTGGGGGTATTTGTCGTATTTAGTTGTGTCACTAATTGGAGAGGATCCTTGAACTGCTTTTCACTAATCGTTCGAAGGAGTCACACCGCGGCCGCCGCCTCCGCTCTGCACACTGAACTGAACCGATATCACGTCTGGGCTGGCCGATGTGACGGGGTGGGCTGCTGTTGAACCGATTTGTTGTTGCCAACAACAACAGCTTACCACGAGCATGACATTAGTGTCAAAATGGAATCCAGTTTCGAGGGTTTATGTCATTGCGTTGCATTCGTGTTACAGTCGAGGTTGCATTTCATTGGCACACTTGAGGCTTTCGATTTTCCTTGGAGTTTTAAGGGGGATGTCTTGGGAGAGTGTACGAGCTGTCTTATGAGAGGGAAATGTGTGATTTGTTGACAATAGTGGAGGTTTCGAATGTCAGCTTATGGGACGAGTGCCTTCGGGGAGCTAATGTCTGGTTTATCCCATAAAGGGCCTTGAGAAAGCGAATTCTAAATCAATTGCCAGTCCTTTGTGCATTCAAAGAGAACTAGACCGAGACTGAGGCTACATCCAAGTCCCATCCCCGAATGTCGGCTCCTAAACTAGAGGCTCTCTTAAGTGACAGCAGCTTGCGAATGTGCCTACATTCTATCATGCGTTGGCCTTGTAAGCTTGTTCAGACAAAGTGACAATTCAGTAACCGCAATGAGAGGGGAGGAGGTGGTTAATAATTACAAGAATTCTTACATAAGACGATGTAGTCTTTGTCTGAAGCATTCTACTGCACACTCTCACAGACAGCGGCGATGTTTTCGGCAGATCATGCATTTCGCCGACGAGGGCGAGTTGGTTGCCTGCGGAAAAGTTCTGCGACCCAATCTGGATAGAGGGAGTCATCAGTCAAGAGGAGCTCATCTACAAGTGGAACCAGATGGTATTCGCATCCAACCTCATCCGCTTTCTGCATTCCAGAGGATTCTACGTTCAAATTGAAGGCACACAATTGAATCAACAGAGCGGAAGGCACCAAGGCGGGAGTTGCACAAGGATCGAAGCTGGGACCGTGGGTTTTCAACATCTACACGGCAGATCAACCACATTCAACCGACACAGTTAACTGCTGTCTATTTGGTCGCTGACTTATGCCAGGTCGACGTCACCGCAGATAGCCGCGCGAAAGGTCGAAATCCAAACAGAGAACAAATTTTACTACTATACCAAGTGGGGTATTCGTATCAATGCTAGGAAATTGGTACTCATCTGCCGTGGAAGATCTTCCCGAGGTGGAAGCAGATCAGCAGTCAAATGTCGGAGCAGGAAGATAGTGCTCCCTAACGGTACAGAAATATCAACAAACGAGAAGGTCAAGTATCTTGGCGTTAGCTTCACAGAAAGGTTGAAGTTCAACAGCCATTCGAAAGTGACCCTTAAGGAGGCTAACGTAGGCTTTCGAGGACTAAACTGCTGCTTTACAAGCAGCTTATATGGGCCATCTTAACGTACGGCTTCTCATTATGGCATACCGTCTCTAAGACAAGCTTGAACAAGCTCGCAATTTTCGAAAGGCAAACATTGCGTCTATGTACTGCCCTCTCCTTCGATAGGGGATAGGGACCGTCAAAGACATCACAGCAATAAGAAGCTTAACGACCATAAGTGCTTGGTCATCCCCCTATAACAGTGCACGGTGTCACTGTTCAGAAGAAAACAACCATCCTACTGAGGAAATCAGGGACTTGAGAAACACAATCCCCTGACAATGCTACCTCAGTGCGCTGAAATCTGCTAAATGAGCAGAAATTTCCAACGACGTTGAACAACGAGCTGCATGGCTTCTACCAGAGCAGCGATAGCAATCACCATCGAGGTTAAATCGGCTCCCAAAGCACCATGGACATGTTGGATCACCATGGACACACGGATTTGAACAACCCGATGTACGCACTGGATATTGTAGGACATACAAAATAAGCAATAAACCGGTTGGAAACGAATAATGGACAGAAATCGGCGAGTTGGTTTATTGTTTACTGAGCAAGCTGACTCAAATTATTACAAATATTACCTCGGTAGGACTACGTGCAGTTGACCGCTATGTCCGTCCTGATGACTGAACAAATGATAGCCAATTTGACAGATGTAGGCCCAAGAATAGCACCCGATGACGGTTCTGGTTCTTCTCAAAGATTGAGGACACGGTTATTGTGGACACCATAATATCAATTGAATCAAATGCGTTTGAAATTTATTATGTGCATCCGAAGTACCTTAAGGTATTGCTACCGACATTGTTGCCATATTCAACACACATTTTTCACGATGCCATCAGAGGTGACGGTGGTGTACTCAGTGTCGCCCTCCATTTTGATGGTCTCCACAGCGGTGACGTTGTCGGGATTGGGACACAATTCTAACTGCAGGTATTTTTTCCCGACCAATGGAAGTTGGCTAAGGTCATACCAGTTGAGAAGAAACTCGCAGCAACGATTTTAGACTCACCTCGTTTATCACTCCCACAAAAGTCTGAGAAAATTATTCAAAAGCAAATAAATGGCTTCCTTCTTATGTAAACTGGATGGCGCAGTTGGAAGAGTGCCTGACCGTGGTTAGCGGAGTCCCCGGTTCGAATCCCAGTGAAAGTAAAGTTAATTCGCTTTTATCCGGTTTTCAAATCTGGTCCAGTCACCATTTGCCGTTGGGATCGAATTAACGGTACAGTAGTAAGGTATGCCTGTTTTGTTCTTCAAGCTTTTAATGGCTGTGCCGACTTCTTCAAAGCTAGGTGGGAGGACTACTTCATCGACGGGGGTCGGGATTTCTTGATTCCCTATTACTTTCTCCTAGTCAGGCCCGTTAAGCAGCTGTTGGAGGTGCTGCTTAAACACATGCACTGTTTCCTGCGGGTCAGTAACCAGGTTACTCTCACAGTTCCGAAGAGCTTGGGTGGCTTTCCTAAAGCCAGCGCCAAGGCATTTGGTTTTTTAGTAGAACTCTAAGTAGACTCTTCGATATGCTTGAGGTGGGAGGTTGCGAGAGACCTTTTCTTCAGGCGTAGAAGCTTTTTCTCCTCCCTTCTCCTAGCCCGGTACTCCTCCTGCGCTGCTCTAGTTTTTCAAAGCAGCGCCTTTTGCATGTCTCTGGCCTCGTTAGTTGCATGTTTCTTCTGCTCACACTCGCCATCATACCACGGGTTCTTCGGCGGCAGTAGTAGGTAGCCTAAGGTGGTTTCAGCTACCTCTTTGGTGGCCGAGCACCGGCAATGCAACCACATCTCGTTGGCGTCGGTGTAATGCGTGGGCATACCGGAGAGTTTCTCACTCAGTTGCTCTTCGTAGGCTCTGGCAATTTCGCATGTGCTCAGCCGTTCAGTGTCAAAACTCTTCTTAATTGGCTGGTGCAGCTTTCTGAGATTGGACAGTTGAGCTCTGAATTTTGCTGCTATGAGGAAATGGTCAGAGTCGACGTTTGACCCTCTGAATGTTCGCACATCCAGGACATTTGACGCATGCCTTGCTTCAATGAGCACATGATCGATTTGGTTGGCGGTTCGACCGTCAGGAGATCGCCATGTTGTTGTGTGCATTCTTTTGCGAGGGAATCTCGTGCTGCTTATGACCCTTCTACGTGCTGCCGCAAAGTCTGCGAATCGGAAGCCGTTATCTGTCGTCGTGTCGTGAAGGCTGTGCTTTCCGATGTTTTCCTTACCGATTGAAGTCTCCGAGCACGATCTTTACATCGTACTCCGGACAGGCTCCGTTGGCACCGTCCAAGAGGTCAAAATAGTCATCTTTGACTTTTCAGCCTCGTCGGTAGGGGAGTGTGCACACATGAGGCTGATGTTGTTAAGTCTGCCTTGGTTGCGGACCACAGCCATGCGATCACTTATCGGTTTAAAGTCGAGGACCTTCGACCTTAACCGTTTTTTCCCACAACGAATCCGCATCCTAATATGTGCAACCTCTTGTGACAGCTGCAATATATGTCATAATCTCCCTTTTTAATGGTCCCTTGTCCTATCCAGCGTATTTCCTGGATCGCAGTAGTATCCGCCTTATACTGTGTGAGAATATTTTCCAGTTTATGAGCGGCCCCTGGAGGGTAGAGTGTTCTTACATTCGAGAAGCATACTCGCAAATCATTGTCCTTTTTCGCGTCGTGTCGTTGTTGTAGGTCCGTCCGTGTATTCGAGGCAGCTTGCTCTCTCATAACGTTGTTTGTTTTTATGTGGGCGGCTTGTTAGCCCTCCGCACAACCACAAGGCGATCGCTGCATACATTGGTTCACCTCACAACGGGTGCTGTGAAGGCTATCCAGGGGGCACCGCGGGGAGGCTGTATGTCAACTTGATCTGTGCATCGGCAAGGGTCGTTGCTGGCATCTCGCCAAGTTGAGAGCAATCAACAACTTTGCCCTGTGTGTACAGACTCTGCAGACGCAAGTGCGATCTTCAAATCATGCAGTGACCGCTTCCTGGTTTGTGTCAAGACTAAGTGAAGGCGAGAATTGGATAACGAAGCTACTAAGCCTTGGACAGCTACATTGCCTTGGACAGCTACATTGCCTCAGATGGTATACCAAGAGTGATACTTGGCTTATGCCAAATAAGGAGTGTACAACAGCTGCTGTGATCCTTAATAACGAAACGACGTGAGCCCAAAATAATCTCTCTCTACCTTCGATGCTGCCTGTCCAGCTTCCAGCTTCCTCGTTGAATCTCTTACGCACTTATGGCAGTCTCTCCCGTCACATATCCCAGAGAAAATCAAATCGTGTGAACCCAATGCACCAGTCCCCAGTGTAGACAATAGCAAATGTGTGCTCACTCGCACATGTGTGACGAATGACGGCATCTCTCACCCAGCTGTCGGCACCGCATGCATGTGCCTCGTAACTCAAACTGACGCTAAATGCTATGTACCTTGAAAGGGAATTTAACGGTCCAATGTCTAAGTTTGCCACCCGCCAACGCCCGCCCCACCCACCGATTCATAATAATCATCGCTTTCATCTCGCCAGCCCTCTCGGCGCTCATGTCGCATGGCTCTTCTTCATTTTTAAGCCTCCATCCGTCCCATTTGCATCTCGAGCGAAATACATTCTTTGTGCGGTTTTTTGTTTGCATTTTTTCGCCTCCAGGACTTAATGGCAAAGTAATATGCAAACGTGTGTGTTTTAATTTACTGCAACTTTGAAGGGGGTTTGTGTGCGTCGTCATCATCGTCATGAATGCTGTCAGGCCTCCTTGCAGCGCGCATAATGGCGCCGCCCGCGTCCTTTCGCCGGGGATTATGTTTCACAAGTGACAGTGTGCGCTGAAGTATGCTGACATTAGCTTCAGATTCGTTTTCTCTTTTTCGGACCGCAATTTGACGCCGCGTCCTTGCGAGCGTGTGTAACGAATAACGACCAAGAAGACACCGGCTGTGTGTGGTGAAATTGCGCGAATGAAATAAATGCCCCGCGTCGGATTTCTTTCTGGACATGGACATGCACACTTTTCTTCAAGGATCAATTTCACGAGGATATCCTTGGCGATTTTTTGCCTTGGATACTGTTGCCGTCTTGATTCAGCGGATGACGGCTGCGAGGGCACGGAATGAAATCCCTGTCAGGGGAGGCGGAGAAAGTACATATCCTTGCACGGCTTAAGGGCGTCAAAAGAAATCGGGAGTGTGGGCGGATACGGCGCGCTGCAAAATATGAAAACTCATTCGCTCATCCCGTGGCGCAGCGGAGGACGTCAGCGTCTTGGTTGTTTTGTTCTCAATTTCCAGCCGGAGTTGAAACGGACATAATTTTCTCCTTTTGATTTGCCACCATTTCGTCCGTTTCCAGCGGCTGACGTGACGGGGAACGCCCGGCTGGGTTGTATGGCCTTCTCCACTCGAGGACACTGTTTTAAGTTTTCTTTTTCTCTTATTTAACTGATTCCAGTAAAAAGGTTTTCGTTTTCGGTTTGGATGCTTTTTTTCCTTCTGTCGCACGCCCGGAGGCTTTTCTCTCGATTTTAAGTGATGATTCGTGAAGAATTGCATTTAATGGGGTTTGATACAGTTTCTGTTGTGGGAGAGGGTGACATTCTCGTCTCCCTTGACGTTGAAGAAATGAACGTGAAATGACTGTACAATGCTTTGATTCTAGCCTTTTAGGCGTATTTCCTCGGCTGTTCGACTAAACACGTCACGCTTTTTGGGGGAGATCCGCCAAATACGAAATCGCGTCGAAGAACATCCAAGCTCAAGTTCGGGGTGATTTTTGCAGACGCTCTTGAAGCTGCCAGGTAGGTTGATGCTCATTAAACTTGAGGCGGTTAAGACAACGATTGCTTTAAATTATCCTGTGAACGGCTTGGAGGCTAAAATACGTGAGGATAAGTGTGGTGGCCTGTATACCACCGTTGAGGACCGATAATCCCCTGAAACGCTATCGTCCGTTGTGAGTCTTTTATGCTCAGTGGGAGACGACTCCATCAATCTGGAACATGGAGTCCGAGGTGGAGTTTCTCTCGTCCAGATCCTGTGCCAAGGCAGTGGACCAAGCTATGGCCATATTTGTTGTGTCTCCATGAGCTACTCTTGGGGTTGTCGTTTAGACTCTTCGGTGAACCCTACAGTCTACCCTTTTTATAAGAAGGCCCTATAGCCCTTGAGAGCTGAGCAGTTCCGTGGATAAAATTGCGATTAGTAGGATCACTAGGCAGATCTGTTGTTTCGGTGCTCCACTCGGCATTTGGAACTGCTGTGTGAGGACCCAGTCGCTATCCTCGATACCGCCAGCTGAGGGCACTGGGCTTTGACCACGTTGACTGTGCACATTGTAGTCCGAGGAGTACCTCCGCAGGGGTCTTCAATGCGCAGCTTAGGCTGAGAAGGCTGGAAGATCGGCAGGTGTCTCCGGCACACCGTTCGCGGCTGATCTAGTTTTACGAGTGATTCTCGGTATGGTTCCTATGATACCTTGATAGGGCCCAACGAATGGAAAAAGGTTCATGTCTCCTTATACAAAATACATTTCCAAAAGTCATTGACCTTTACTAAGCATCCTCACCGCATAAAGATGTCCAGCTAGCTAGCGACAACGACTAGCGATGAGTGACGAGCGACGAGTGACTAGCGACGAGTGACGAGCGATGAGTGGCGAGCGACAAGCGACGAGTGACTAAACGTAGACCAATGAAGAGACATTATGAAATGGTGTGTTTGTGTCTGCGTAGTCTTCCAGAGGTGTTGGTTACCATAGAACCGATGTCGCACAATGCCGAATTTTCCAAATCGAGTGCAACTTTTTTTGTGATCTACTTTGTTTTGATTGTGAAGGGTGATTTATGAAACGTTTGGCGACCCTGTCATTGAAGTTAAATTTCATATTTCTGTCTCCAATTAATTCCAGTCACTGACAAGGATTCAAAATTAGCTCCGTCTAGAGAAAGCTTCTCATACTCCTAAGGTTGTTTGTCGACAGAATGATTTTGTTTCTCATGGCTTCAGTTGGCGCTGCCTTATCGGTATGGACAAGGGATTTGACGTATCCCCATGAAGCCGCCAATTGATGCTAATTGATGTACAACTTCGCGCTCTATTTGGCATGTAACGCCGTCTTAATTGAGTGCCATATCGACTCCGTTCAAAAGTGCATTTTTGGTACAGAGTTCGAAGTCATTGAAACAAAGGGGGCGGCACGATTGACATTTTTGAAAAATACAGGTAAATTCCGCCGGTGTAGTACCTAACATCTTTTACTTAAATCGAAGCTCCGCCTACAATTTTGGGGATAATTCGGCTTTTCCATTAAAACCGGATGTTTCAACTCTAAATTACCTTTTTATTAGCAATTGAAGCAGATATCTTATGAAAATGTCAAACATTTCATACATTTCAATCAAACAATTTAGAGAGGATTGTTTATTTTGCCTGTTACTTCTTACCCCTGTTACAACTAGCCCCGCTCTCCCCTAATACATTTTTTCGGATGCATCAGCAGCTCTTGTATTCGCTGAGGTTGTCCAACGCAGTACATAAAGGCAGATTTGTTGATTAACGTCAAAGTACGAAAGTGAGCTTAGCAATTCCTTTAAGCACATCACTGTTGCCGAAGTTGACGGCTCTAGCTTGTTAATGTCACCTCAAAAATAAAAAAAATAAACATATTCAGAAATACGTACTGGCATTTTCTTTCTGATGACTCACATGTGCAAACTAACGCGTTGTCCGGCGGGAGGGTTGTGGTTGCATGGCTCATCCATTCATTCTTAAACTGCTCACATTCACATCACAGCACAATGGATCATTCAGAACTAAGTGACGCATGGTTTATTAAATCAATAACCAAATACCTATCACAGTCGTAGCGCATAATAACGTTGATTCTCGTTGGTCATGGATTTCAGATCAAACTGAAGTTCGGTGGACAACCCATTGTTTTCCTGAAACAAATCTGCTGTAAATTCAAAGCCAATATTGGTTCCATTGAATTCAACTCCGCTCTTGTGGATGTTGTGAGGTCTGTACAAAACGCAGAGATCGTCCATTGGTCGTAGAGCTGAGAAGTAAGTTAGTACGTAAGTACAAGTGCAGTCAGTTATTTCGCGCCTTTCCTGCCTATACAATGTGTTTTTCGCATCCACTTAGTCCTCGTCATTTTCCCACTGAGCTTGCAGGGACGTTTTTAGGGCAAAATTCGACACTTTTTCTTTTTGGCTTTTTCTATCATTGTCGTAAGAATCTTGTCGATGACATTTGTCGCCCTTACGTTTTTTGTTGTTGAAACTGATGACAGTTCCTCTGTTGTCAAAAATTCGGAGGTTACCTGCTTGTACTTGTAAGACTATCTCATTGCCCCTTTTCCTTCACCCGGATTGGTCCTTCCATCAAGGATCAAGAAAGGATTACTCCCTTCTGTGGCTCATTGTCTTCTTGTAAGTAGATAGACTAGATAACGGTCTACTGTCGCCCTTGTTTGTTGGAGAACATCTGTCTGGTATGCGTTGGCCAAATGGTCCTCAGGCAGCCGATCCGTTTAGTTGATTCAGTCCTGCGTTGTATGCCTCTCTGATCACCTTTCGGCTAGTCTGTCAATTTAATACGGCTAGTATGTTTCTAGCACAGCGTTCGCGAATGAGCCAGTTCTTCGATTCGGCCCCAGCCTAGCTGATTCTCGGCACGTTTCGTTGATTAGGGCCATAAAGGGATAAGGATTCATCATTCAGTCTCATTATAGGAAATGTATACCCAAGAGTGATTGGCTTTACTAAGGCACCGTACTGCCTCAAGGCAGCACTAGCTTAGTGAGCGACGAGTGACTAGCGAGGCACGAAATTTGGATCCATTGGCAGCTGTTGTCATTGACTGAAGCTGCTTAATGGAGTAAATATGGCAGACTTGTTCAGAATTGGCCTTTGTCGTTGAAAACTCGGGGAATATCGAATTGGGTATTTCCATGTTCCACATAATTTGTGAAAACATGGCATCAAAAGCCTAAGTTAGACACCTTAAAATTTTAATTAGAAAATAATAAAAGTGGTAGGATTTAATTTATTTTCATTTAAAAAAGGAAGTGAATGTGTAAAAAATTGAATTTTTGTGTGTCTCTTCTAACACCGTAGGCCTAAAGTAGGTTGCCATATCCATCCCTACGGAGATATTTGCATTTCCATAAATTTGAACTTTTTGGTCGTCGTGGCGTAGTGGGTAAGTGCGTTGACTCCTACGCAGAGGGTGCCAGGTTCGATACCCGAATTCACCACCTTTGATAATTCACGGCTCCACCTCTTTCGAGTCACTGACAATGCTCAAAGAGCACTCCTGTCTAGAAAAAGCTTCTCAACTTCACCGTTAGGAGTCGGCATTAAACTGTAGGTCCCTTCCACTCGTGAGAGCACAACACGAGTGGTTGCTGACAAGCTAGGCCCAGGTCCACCTCGGACTGTCGCGCTACCCATATTATTATTATATTAAATATAAAATATTAAATTAGGCGATAAGTTCAAATTTATAACTTGTCGCCTAATTTACGATTCAAAAGTGTTCGGGTGCGCATATTTTCGCCATTTTTATTTTTAAAAAATGCCATTTTTAAATTTTCTCAATTTTATATGCCTATTATTTGTTACCTATATTAAATGATTACGTGATTCCCAAAATTTAACACAAAAATAATTGTACATTCTTCTTATTATTTATTTCTGTATATGAGCTATTAATAGTAAAAAAATATAACTTGCAAATGTGACATTCTAACTTATATAAATGCTTTCTTATGAATGCAATAAGTTGGATGTATCCAAATCGAAGCTAGCAACTGTTTCCAATTCTTGGGATGTTTTGTCTCACTGTACTTTGGAGGCTATATTTTGGTTGTAAGGCTCAGCTTGTAAGCTCCCACGTCCTCAAGCTGCTTACCTTAGCATCACATCATAATGGACCATTCATGTCTAAGTGAAGCATGGTGTTGTGCACTGGAGCTGGCCGGACCACAAAATATGAACACCTTTTTATGTTTAAAGGAGTTATATTTAATCTGTTTGGAAGATGTAATATTAATTCATTTTAAAGCAAAACATGAGACAATTCTTACTCTCGTGGTCCTCGTGGCTCATCACCCTAGTGGTCAACAAATCAAATGCAAAATGACGTGAATGACGGAAATCATGAATGTAAAGCGAAGTTGGCATGGATTCGCACAGCGGCGATCTAATGGGTTTGTACAGCGGCTTTCTAGGATGGTGAGCCATCACAGTGAGGACGTTCAGCGAGGTAATTAGTAGCTAGAGATTAAGTAACAGATTAATAATTCATATTTTAGTGTGAAGTAATATTGACAATAGGCATAAAGTAAACGATTAATAATTCATAATTATAAATATATTTCAATTGGAAACACATGGTTTTTACAAGAAATATCCTAGTCACCTTAAATAACTAGCACCTTCTTAGGTCTAAATTTTCTAAAAATTCTCTTTGCACTGTGTGACGTCCGAATATTGACGTTTTTACAGTTCAATCCGAAATTCGGTGGAAAACACATTGTTTTTTCATCAAATCTGCACTGAATTGTTTCGATTCCTTATTGGTTCCATTGAATTAAGCACCATCTAACCTGATATCCCATGTCAGTGTGGCTTCAGGCCAGGAAAGTCCACAATCGACCAGATTTTCACATTACGGCAGATCCTGGAAGAGACCCAAGAGATGCAGCTCGACACCCACCACCTTTTTGTCGATTTCAAGGCCTCATATGACAACATGCACAGGGGCGAGCTATACAACGCCACGTCTAGTTTTGACATTCCTGCCAAACTCGTCCGGCTGTGCAGGATGACGATGGAGATTTCTCGCTACTCCATCAAGGTCGGTAACGAACTCACCGAGACATTCAATGTCAAAAAAGGTTTTAGACAAGGCGGCGCGGTGTCATGTTACTTCCTTATCATCCTGGAGAAAATCGTGAAAGACTCATATGCCAACACTAGAGGCACGATCTTCCAGAAGTCCGTACAACTGTTAGCATACGCGGATGACATTGACGTGATAGAAGATAGCGAGCCGTCAATAAGGCGTTTGCTGTTATTGAGGCGGAAGCAGCTAAAATGGGTCTAGTGGTGAATGAGGGCAAAACGAAATATATGCTGTCATCAAGAAAGGACACACAACATCGACGTCTTGGACAGAGCGTCACAATGGGCAGCTATAACTTCGAGGTAGTCAAGGACTTCGTCTACCTCGGCTCCGCAGTAAATAGTACAAACAACATCAGCACCGAGATCAAAAGCAGAGTAGCTCTTGCCAACCGCTGTTTCTAAAGGCTTAAGAGGCAATTGAGTAGTAGAGCCATCTCTCGAAGGACCAAGCTGACTTTATACAAGACCTTGATCATCCCAGTCCTGCTGTACGGCGCGGAGGCATGGACAATCTCAAAAGCGGATGAGGAAGTC
Source organism: Eristalis intricaria (assembly GCA_964034865.1). Classification (NCBI taxonomy): domain Eukaryota; kingdom Metazoa; phylum Arthropoda; class Insecta; order Diptera; family Syrphidae; genus Eristalis; species Eristalis intricaria. Next base: position 57,464,821 of record OZ035877.1, on the reverse strand, counting down.
CTTGGTCTCTTCGAGAGAAACATCGATCTGCGTGCGATCTTTGGTACTGTTTGCGTAGAGAGTTTTTGGAGGAGAAGATTCAACCTCAAACTGTACGGGCTGTACTGCGACAACGCCTAAGATGGCTAGGCCATGTAGAGCGTATGGACAACTCAGCTCCGACCCGAAGAGTCTTCGACTCCAAACCCGTGGGATAACGTAACAGAGGACGCCCGCATTTAAGGTGGCGCACCCAAGTCGATAAAGACCTCAACCAACTTGGCTTGCGGCACTAGAGACAGTTAGCCATAGACCGTGCTAGTGAGAGGGCCTTGTTGATTGAGGCCCAGGTGCATCCCGGACTGTAGCGCCAAATAAAGAAAGAAGAAAGAATTAAGCACGACTCTTGTGAATTTTCACGTTTGTACAAATCGCGGAGATCTTCCATGGGTGGCTGAGAAGTAGGTAAGTATGTGAGCATAAATCGTAGATTAATTTACTGCATGCAAATTTTATGCCTTTCCCGCCTATACAAAGACTTCTTCAACTCAGTCATCGTTATTCCCTACTGAGCTTGGAGGAACATTCTGGATTCACCGAGTTCCCCTGTCATGTATGGTTCGGGGGTCCTTCTTCGTCCGTTCACAGTTGTTCTCCCACTTGGCTGTTAAATTCTAGTTGGCGTTGTGGAACACTCCCGATAATACACCCGGCTCCTTTGTCAAGTTTCGTTCACTCGGCTTAAACTAGGCTAGACCGTGTGGCGGTTGTGGCTTATTGGATAGTCCACTGACGACTGTGCTGAATCATGACATTCAGTTGTCGGCAGTAAGACTTTAATACTTCGTGTCACATCACCTCTTTAGAGTGCTCCCGGGCGATAGCATGGCGATAGCTTAGGTGTCAAGAAAAATCGTTTCAAACGTCATCATTCGAAGTCGGAATAAACCTGCTCCCGGTTCGGAATATCAGAATTACAAGCAACACGAGTAGCTTTCCCCAGATGGATATGTTCATCTCGGCATGTGGGGGTGTAGAAAGGTAGGGATTGCCCAATGGTCGTGTTCAACAACTGTTATGAACAAGCACAATAAACAACAGTCAACAATTGGTGACAGAGCCAGAAAACGCCAAAACAGATTCAACGTGTTTACTCTCTAAAGACTTCCACATGAATTTAAGGTTACCCATGCACCCTTCTAAAGCCACCTCCCACGATAACACCCCCAACCACAGATTCAGAGTGACAAACTGGTCTGAAACAATAATCACCTCTGCTCAATCGGCACTCACGTCGAGCACCCGTCGAACGCCGAACGTCGAACGCTGCAGCGTGTCTCAGCATCCTTCTTTTCGTTTCCCATCGAAGTGAATCCTTCAAAGCATCGTCTCATGCAAAAATTCAAGTGGAAGCCAGCATTCTCCCGGCCCCGCACTTGGGTCCTGTACTGCGGCGGATAGTAAGCAGCGCCAATAGTCAACAGGAAATACGATAGTACGATTTGCACTTAACCTCAAAACTGAACTCAGCTCACAACTGGGCGCGCACAAGCCACATTGAACCACACCAAGCCGCAGGGAGACCCGGCAAGCCACAGCAAGCCACATACAGCCACTCAAACAGGAATGCATAATTAATTCCAATTATGAGCTCGCCATATCCTTAATCGACATTCGACGGTATTTTTTTTTTGTTTTGTTCTTGCTTTCGCCAGCTTCTGTGCGGGTGTGCACTCACCGACGAGAACGTGTCCTTATCATTATCGCATCCGGGGATCCACTTTGGGCGACTTTGTAGTTGCCTGCAAATTACAGGCAGACAAGAGCTGATCTCTATCTCTCACGATAATCGATGATTATGTGCTTCGGCTGAGGCTGCAGTTCCTCCATAGAGGTGCCCCGGAGGTCCTTTGTGACAACTGAGAGAGAGAGACTGTGTGTGTGTGGCAGAGTGGAGGTTGTGTAAACATCCGAGATGGCTTTACAGCACCGAAGGATAATAACAATAATGATTATGTGAAGTCGAGAGAGGGGGCGCCGATATAAAAGGGTTCAATGTAAAGTGCTCTTCCTTGAGATGTGCTCTCTGATGTGTGTGTGTGGTGGTGGACCTAAAAAATGGTTATGCATGTGGAGTGCTTTAATGGATTCACTTTGTGGCTCTCATTCATGACGTGAGAGGTGGCATTGCACTTTTGGGCCCTCGACAGAGTGCAACTGCGCACAAGTCCATGGCAATGTCACATGCAAGTCTGCCTCTCGACGCCGCTGAGGATGCAATTAAAGATTTGCATAGATTAACCGAGACTTCGATGGGATAGAAGGCGCGACAAGTGCTCGATGGTCGAAAGGCGTGAAGTGGCGCGGCAAGGAAGATTCTCCCACTTTGACTAAGGCTCAGTCCGGAGACTCTTTGAAACCTCTCCGCCTCCGCACAAGCATTCGAACAAATTAAGCCCAATTGGGACATAATTCCCAGAAAGGAGCTACATTTTAAATCCAATTGCCTTGGCGAATCCCATTACCGCCCACCCGTGCCGGCAGCGGGAGAACATTTCGAATGAAACGCAACGAACTTCGCTCATAAACTTCGCGAAAGAATTTCCGTTAGCCGCCCAACGAAAGGGGTGGCACCCGAACAGTCGAACCAATAAATATGAAAATCGGCAAAACTTAAGCGCGTCCATTAAAAAGGACGAACTCATTAAAAACACTTTCACTTTCGCCGTGTGCCAGTTGTTCGCTCCGCTTCAAGACTCAGCTGAGGCTAAGGCGTCTGCCGCCACCGCCGCCGGTACCGCCATCTGAGCACTCAATAATAAATAAACAGAACAAGGTTAGTGCACAACCTTGCCGGCCGCCGCGCTCCATAAGCAGATACTGATTTATATTAATGACTCGCTGAACACACCCCCCGAAGTCCGTGGCCGAGGTGGTGGCGTGGCGCCCGCTCATTTCCTAATGAAGTGAAATGCCAATGTCCTCCAAGGATAATCTCCTGCTTCCTCGTTAATTGTTGCGTAATTGAACAAATGAACGAACGAGAACAGGGCGCAACTTCCGGCTAAACTTCTCCGCCCACAAACAGTCCGCCGAGGGCCAGGGTAGTGCTTCCGAGAGTCCCCGCGACGCAGGGCAACGGGTTACTTGAGCAATTTGTCAAATCGAATGCCGACTATGATCGGAATTAAAATATTAATAACATTTGAAGTTTGTTGCCAGACGGGCGGGTGGGTTGGTGGCCCGCTTGTTGGAATGTGTTTACTGTTAATTTAATTAAAACTGCGAGTACACGCAAACTTGGCGGCGGTGCTCCTTGTGTCGGCACGCATAAGCCGTGACAGATCAATAAGTGATGTTTGACTGAAAGTCAAAGAAATTGGTTTTAACACGAAATTTAATTAAACCGTGAGCGTTTCGGTGCTTTGGTAGCACTTCCCCATCTCGAACATCAGTCGAACTGCGTGCGGTTCTTGCCAAGGCAAGTGCAGTTGCCTTGCAATAGACTCGCTTTGACGGCGGAAGCGGTAGCGGAAATTTCATTAAAATGATTTAGGACGTCCGGTGACACTGTGTGGGGAAAATTGAAAATGCCTCGCGAGGTAACGTGCGGAGACGGTATCAAAAATGAAAATTCCTGCAGATTGATGGGAGCATGGATTTAGGGAAGCCGGTGACACAAAGTGTTCAGACTTAGGAGGGGTACGTGTGCTTTGTTTTGCTGGGAGTAGGCACCTGGCATTCGTGTTAATCAAGTTGAAGCGTTTAGTTTGGGAATTTTGCTAATTTTGAAGGGAACTGGAATTTAATTTGATTTATTGAAAAAGGGATTGCCATTCCCAGACATGGCGTCGTTTAAGTACAACGGAGAGCTGCTTTGCCAGACTCTGCTCGCAGATCTAAATTTTAATCACTTCTCGCAGATACCAAGCGCAGACTAAGAGCCAAATCAAAAAGGACGTCAGGAGACTATAGCCAACTGGTTATATGACTATAATACCTACCTACTTCGTTAAGTTTCGTTCACTTTTGGTTTCCTGGTCTACTCCACTGGTTCAAGAGACGGAATACACAAATAGGATACAATCTGACCCTAACGACTATTATATCGATTTTCGTTAAGTTTCGTTCAATTTTGTTTCATTAAGTGGAATCGAAACAATCGCCCTGAGCTTACTCTCAAATTGAGCAGTGGACCGAATACACAAAAATGATGCACTTTAACCCTTATGAACACTTCGTTGCGTTTCGTTGAGTCTCGTTCAGTATTGCTTACTTGAGTGCGAACGAAATCAGTCGATCGAAATCCAAGCAACTGATCAAGTGGAAGGAATTGTTATTTTTTGACCATAATAACCACTTCATTCAATTTCGTTAAGTTACGTTTAGTATCGTTCCCTATTGCCTGCTTATGTGGAATTCAAATATAATTCTTTTAACCTGAATTACCGAGAAAATGCTCAAAAATGTTACACTTTGGACATAAAAAGCACTTCGTTAAGTTTCGTTAAATCTCGTTCACTATATCTGTCTCATGTGGGGGCGAATTCTATTGCTTTCAACGTTAGTAACCGAGAAAATACACAGATATGTCACATTGTATGTATAATAACAAATTCGTTTAGTTCCGTTAAGTCTCGTTCACTATCGCCTGCATATGTGCAACTCAAATATAGTGCTTTTAACCTGAATACCCGAGCAAATGTACAGAAATGTTACACTTTGGCCATAACAAGTACTTCGTTAAGTTTCGTTAAGTCTCGTTCACTATTCCATTTCTTATGTGGGCGTGAAATCTATTGCTTTCAACCTTATCAACCAAGCAAATACACAGATATGTCACACTGTATCTATAATAACAACTTCGTTTAGTTACGTTAAGTCTCGTTCAATATCACCTGCTTATGTGAAATTCAAATATTATGCTTTTAAACTAAATAACCGAAAAGATGTACAGAAATGTTACACTGTGGCCATAACAACTACTTCGTTAAGTTTCGTTTAAGTTTTGTTCAATACTGCATGCTTAATACGGGGCGAAATCTATCACTTACAACCTTAGTTATCGCGAAATTACTCAGAAATCTTACACTGCGACGCAAATAACTACTTCGTTAAGTTTCGCAAAATCTCATACATCATTGCTTGCTTAAATGGGAACAAATCTATTGCTATCAATCTGAGTAATCGTGCAAATACACAGAAATATTACAAAACTAACTAACTAGTTAACTAAAATAACCATTTCATTAAGTTTCGTTAAGTCTCGTTCAATTCACATAAGTCTTACACTACGACCCATATAACTACTTCGTTAAGTTTCGTATAATCTCGTACATAATTGCTTGCTTAAGTGGGATCAAATCTACTGGTATCAATCTGAGGAATCGAGCAAATACACAGAAATATTACACTGGAACCAAAATAATACCTTCGTTAAGTTTCGTTCAATGTTGCTTGCTTAATTGGGAGCGAAATTTATTACTTTCAACCTTAGTAATCGAGCAATTACACAGAATTCTTACACTGCGACCCAAATAACTACTTCGTTCAGTCTCGTTAAGTTTCGTTAAGTCTAAGAGTTTCGTTCACATTTGCTTAATTAAGTGGGCGTGAAATCAATCCTTCTCTTCTCAAATGCACCTATAAGCCCTTTGAAATTGGACGATACCTCTCGCTGCTTTTCATACAGCCCTAACGTGAGGTTAAGTTGGCTTAAGTCAATTATGGTTGTGTCTCAAGTCTGCACTCTCCATCCTCTCAACTCAAAGTCAATTGTCATTTGAAGCACATTTTCAGTCATCATTCGCGCGTCCTGGCACATTTCACATCCACTCACCAGATTAACGGCATGACACACAGACCCAAATGTCTGCCGCTGCTGCTGGTCAATTGTCAGCGCCCAATGCCCGACCATTCATCTTCGGAACGATGGTATCAGCCACTTGCCATATTCCATTTCGATTTGGCATCGCGTCGAGACCATTTACATTTCCTCTCCTCGACCCAGTCCACCTCACAGTCGGCGCTACAAGGATACAAGGGAGCCTACAAGCTACCAAGCAAACAATTGAAAAATCAAATATCCATCAAACGATCATCACATTTGGATTATCTCAACCGGCAATCAGTGTCAGGAGGAGGCTCGAACGCCGACTACCGACGACCGTCAACGGCATCAACAAACAGTCCCTCTATCAGAACTGATGGCCTCCCACACTCCCACGCCCCCACACCCCGTCATCCAACATCCAACTGCCAGTCCTCACCGGGGAGCGTACGAGTATTGCATCAAATCAACTAATGCCATCCCTGGGGAAGGCGAAAATTTGATGGCATGACCTCTATCGTTGCGATGCATGCTCGCTCCTCTGCGGGCGGGCCAGAGCGCGTGTGTCCCTGTGTGTGTGTGTGCAATAAATCTGTTCTCTGGAGCCATGGATATAACTCAGTTCGACTTGTGTATCCACTTGACTGCCTATACACGCCTATGAAGATATCTTCAGTCAACAGGACCCGAAGATGTCGATTTAGTTCCGCACTTAGGGCAGTCAAATGGATGGTGTGGATGGTGGATGGCGGCTGGGGGGACGCCACGGAAAAACAAGAAGGGTAAATGAGTTGAGGCAGCCGATGATTTATACAGCAAATAGAGCGTGGCCAAGCGGAGCGGGCGGGAGCCCTGATCGGAATTTGCTTACTCGCAACGACTGCTTAAGTAGGGCTTGAGAAAATTTGAATTTTATTGATCTCTGCCGTGTGACTTGTGCTCTCTGTTTGACTCGTGTCTCCCCTGTCGAACGAGGGGTGGAACGGGCGCGTGGGGATGGTTCACTTGAGACAGAGGTGGGCGGGAGTGGGCGTGAGTGAGAAAAATGAGTTTTATAGAGCAGCACCCCATTTTCTTAATGAAAACTGCTCGACGATGGGGGCGGGGGTGAAGCTGTTAAGTTATTTCCGAGAGTAAACAATTCAGCGAGATGCCAGAACAGGGAAGATGTCTTAACGAGTCTTAACTGCTGTCAAGCAACTGTGGCACCGCACTGAGGAGCTGCTCGACGGAGGATTGCGAACAGGCACTGTCAACTCGGATGCATTGTAATCAAATCTAATTACGCCAAGGGCTTCAGATGCTTTTCGGGGGTGCGAAAGTGTCTTCAAATTTGTCATGGACAAATTATTGAATTAGCACTTTTTTGATGGGGAATGGGTTTTGACTACAAGGGACTGATGCCATTTAGGAGCAGGTTGAGTTTTCACTCAGACTTGAAGGAGTCTTGAGGTCTAAATGGTGACCAGCGCACTATCAACTGTACAACAGTCCAGATGATGAGCTCATTCTAGTAAGAATGATTGCCGATCGTTGTTAACAGCGGTCTCAAACGGTTACGAAGACAGAGCTTTGAAGCCGGAAGGTGAGGCTCTATTCACAGTGAGACTTGATCCATCGAGAGACAGCATGTGTGTTGCCGTCTGAAACAAATTGTCAAACTGCCTTCGGAGAAGCTGCCTCCGATGCTACCCTTTGTTCGACGAACGAGTGCAGGCGGCCACATTCAGCGGAGCAAGCAGCATATCAGGCTATGTTCCACCGAGGGACGAGACCAATTCGTGGTAATCGTGGACTCTATGAACTTAAAAGAAAGGAAGAGCACCGCCTTCTGCACGAGAAGCGCGAGCTATGTAAAACAAAAATTAACTAAACAAACATAAAAAGTGTACTAAAAATTAGTACAAGTAGTAAAGACGCCGCTCGATACTGAACATCTGGAAAGATAACTTCTATCGACTGTTGAACGTGTCACGATAGCAATAGCGCTGTTTCCCACTTCACAAAATGGATGAGGATAGAATAGAATTCCGCCCTCCCGACCTAGACGAAGACAAGATAGCGACATCGAGACAAAAGTCGAATAAAGCTGTTGGTGCAGACGGACTGTTTAAGGCGGCTGGAGATGAGCTGGTAAGGTACATGCACCAACTCATCTATAAGATATGGTTGGAGGAAAGCATAGCCGACGAATGGAATCTCAGTATCGTTTGCCTGATCCACAAGAGACCCCATCAACTGGGCCAACTACCGAGGGATAGATTAGGTAGGAGGGCCTGTGAGTGCATTCACCAGCACACTTAGACCACATTGGTCCATTGTGATACCCATAGTCAGACTACTACCCCTGATCGACCACTCCAGTGATAGTGCCGTTAATTTGATCCCAACGGCAAATGGTGACTGGACCTGATTTGAAAACCGGATAAAAGCGTATTAACTTTGCTTTCACTGGGATTCGAACAGGGAACCGCGCTAACCAAGGGCAGGCACTCTACCAACTGCGCAATCCAGTCGTAATGAATAAATGACGTAGCCTATAAGATCCTCTTTCCCGGTTTGTGTGAGTGCCTGAAACCATTCGTCAACAACCTGATAGGTGCCTACAGTGCGTTTTCTGGCCCGGGAAGTCAACCCTCGACCAAATTTTCACATTAAGGTAGATCCTGGATAAATCGCAAGAGATGAAGATTGGCATCCACCATCTATTCGTCGATTTCAAGGCCGAATATGACAGCGTGCACGGAACGAGTTTGGAATTGTATTTTATCGTTTTACTTTCGTCTTGCACAGAGCGTTACCATAGGCAGCTATAACTACGATGTAGTGAAGGACTTCGTGTACCCACGCAAACAGTACGAACAACACCAGTACCGAGATAAAAGGCAGAAAAACTCTTGCCAATCGCTGTTTCATTGGGCAGAGAATTGAGTGGTAGAGTCATCTCTGGATGGACCAAGCTAACACTATATAAGACATTGATCATCCCTGTCCTGCTCTGTGGCGTGGAAGCCTGGACAATGTCTAAAGCAGATGAGCCCTTTGTCTCTTCGAGAGATAACTTCTGCGTTCAATCTTTGGTCCTGTTTGCGTTGATGGGTATTGGAGAAGAAGATTCAACCGCGAACTGTACGGGCTGTACAGCGACATGAGCCAGCCGTTCACGGACTCAACGTCTAAGGTGGCTAGGCCATGTAGAGCGTATGGACAACTCAGCTCCGGCCCGAAGAGTCTTCGACTCCGAACCCGTGGGACAACGAACAGAGGACGCCCACGTTTAAGGTGGCGCACCCAGGTTGTGAAAGGACCTCAACCAACTTGGCGTGCGACACTGGAGACAGCTAGCCAGAGACCGCGCTAGCTGGAGAGGCTTGTTGGTTGAGGCCCGGGTCCACCCCGGACTGTAGCGCCAAATAAAGAAGAAGAATGGAAAAGTTTGTTCACTTAACGAGGAAACAGTACGAAAGGCATCAATACCGAGAATACCGCGAATAAACGCAGAATAACTCTTGGCAATCGCTATTTCTTTGAGCTCAAGTGGTAACTGAGTGGTAGTGCCCTCTCTCAAAGGACCAAGCTGACATGATATAAGACATTGACCATCCCAGTCGTGATGTAAGATGCGGAAGCATGGACAATCTCAAGAGCAGATGGAGAGGCCCTTGGTTTTTCGAGAAAAGGTTCTACGTCCAAACTTTAATCTTGTTTGCGTTGATGGCATTTAAAGAGGATCATTCAATCACGAACAAATTCAATGCCAAAGATGGCAAAGCCATGTAGATCTCGAGGACAATACTGCTCCAAAACGAAGCGTCTAGGACCACGCAATAGAGAACATCTACATCAAACGAAGGAGCACACAATTGGAGAATGACTTCAGCTATTTTGGCATTCATACCTAGGGGCAGCTGACTAAGGATTGTGTCATCAGGAGAAGCTTGTTAGTTGAGGTTCAGCTATATTCCAGACCGTGGGGTCATCAGAAGGGAAGAAATGGTATTGTCTGCAACTCTTGTAAAAGTTTTAGTTTCAATTCGAACTTTGTGCATAAAATGCTACGTTGACCATGCATTGGTCCAAATGCAACCATAAATGACACATTCTTCGTGTTGATGAATAAATCATCTTTGTGCTTCATTCTTTATATTTTTAATAAAAATGACTAACGTCCATATGGACCGCAGTGCTTAAACCAAGATTTGCTTATGGTACTTGCTTAAATATCATTCCTGATGGTCCTGGGCACGCTGCTTTCAGTCATTAAGACCAAGCTGTCTGGCATCCGCGATTACTTGGTCTTTATACCGGATATTCGGTCTTCCTCTCCTTCTCGAATCAGGAGCCTCGGATTCGAAGGCTCTCTTAGCTGGAGCATTGTTGTCCATGCGCTCGATGTGGCCGAGCCAGTGCAGTCGACGGATGTTGCCTTCCGGACTACATCCACATCCTGGTACTCCTCGTAGAGTTCGCGGTTGTTAATTATATTATTTAATTATATTAATTTAAGTTTGTCATTGATTGCATTCCATGCGCAAATGAAATGTATTTCATTACAGTTCACAGTAATCTGAATATTTTTGTAATTTATTGATTAACCTTATCTGACTGATTGTAATCTTATAACTTTTCATAATGAATACAAAATGCAATTGGTGCACAAATTCAGTGGACTCCCCCTAAGTCGAAACTCTCTCTCTAACTCGAACTTTTTCTCTCTAAGTCAAACTCTCTCTAACTCGAACAGATTATGGTATCCGATGACAATTCGACTTAGGGGGAGTCGACTGTATTTATCAGAAGTCTATATTAGGGGAGAGGTCGGTACGTTTGAACATCTCTAATCAAATCGTACTAGGCTATGCAATGACCATCAACAAGGCACAAGGACATTCTTTGCAAGTGTTTGGCCTGAATTTAGAAAGTCCGTGTTTTTCTCATGGGCAACTATGTGTGTCTTGTTCACGCGTCGGTAAACCTTCTAAATTATTCGTCTATGCACCAGACAGCAAAACAAAAAATATTGTGTAACTCTCACATCTGGCGAGACTTGGCAGCACTAAGAAGAGCTTCAAAAAGTTTGCAGGAAAAGGAGAGCAGATGGCATTGCTTGTTGAACGTTCAGAGTGAACAGCGGTTTAAATATTTAAGCAATAAAATGGGAAACATAAATTAAGTTTGTTTTCTGAACTAAATAAATTGTTGGCGTTAAAATTGTATATCCAACAGCACTTCAAAGTAAAAGTTATCTTATGTATACATACAGTGGACTCTCCCTAAGTCGAAACTCTGTCTAACTCGAACTTTTTCGACATATTTTACATACATTTCCCTCAATTTTCCTTACAAAAACCTCTCTCTAAGTCAAACTCCCCCTAACTCGAACAAATTATGTCATCCCGTGACAATTCGTGTTAGGGGGAATCCACTGTACATATATGCCGACTTTTTTTAAATTTGATTTTTCAATATGCGTAGCAATGCGCGACGGGTACAGCTAGTCTTTTATAAAAATCGTTGCGAATACTTAGTTGATCGCGAGTTACGTCTTCCTGCCCCCACCTCACCTCCTAAGCCCAGAGTCTATACGTGCCGCAACTTCGTCGCCGGATGCAGCGTCAGCGGATTTATGTTCATTGTGTTTCACAAAAATCGATGTGATTGCACTGGTTGCCGACTCAGCGTCTGGAAGCCTTCCGCTTCACATAAAGTTCATGCAGTCACCTCTGCAAATGAGAAGTCTAATCAAATATTGGTTTATCGAATTCTGCCAGTCCCTTGGGAGCAGTCCCATAATAAAGTTGTATTTTTTCTTAACCCGATATTGTTCGAGAATTTATTTCGTTCATTCATGCAAATATAAAGCAATGTGTTTCATTTTTTGCGACTAAGTTATGATCCGATAGAAAATCGCAAGTGTATGCATCTTCTTAATTCTTTCGAATTAAAACTCACACCTGCGCGCCCCTAGCCTTAGGCCCACCCCAGACTGTAGCCCGATACAAAGAAGAATTTTCAAAAAATGGAGAATAATGTGAACAATTTCATGTGTCTCAGATATAAGACCTTCGTTATGGAGACCAAGTTGGCATGGAATGAAGACAGCTTGGTCTCGATAACCGGAAGCAGTGCCTAAGCAGTGGAAGACAGCTCTAGTTCGGCCTCAAACCTACGATAAGTCGTCGGCCATGTCAAGTCATGAACTTAAACCGCATGGGGATCGCGTTAAGATTGGTATTCTTTCTCCAAAGGATTCCATTTACCAAAGGATTCCATTTACTCATTACTCTAAAAGGTAGGAATCCTACTTCACTTAAGCTTCTTGACTTTGTCACCAATTTCTCACCAAAAACCACGCAGTTCTCACCTTGAAGGCACTTCCCGTGAACCACTTCCGATTGCGGTCTTCTCTCAGTCTCCACTCACCACAGTCATCCTCGTCCTACACTCTTCTTGCAAATTTTCTCAATAAAAAATAAATCTCAAATCTATTGAGCTGTGATTTCTGCCCCACTCCCCGTCCTAAGCCGCCGGACTCATGTGCATCTGATGACCATCCTCACTCGCTCTCACTTCGCGACAAATCACTCACCCTCCAGCACTCCCCTCGGGACCGTGGGTGAAAGGAAAAGTCCTGTAATACAAAATAAATATTTTCCCAACCATCTGCGGTCCCCCGATATGATATCCTGCCAATTTAATTGAGTATTCCCAGCTCATCCTTCCGTCCTTGCGTCGTCCGCATCTCACACACACGCACACCCACACCATCCGAGCGAGCGACAGTAATGTGTGCAATAAATCATTTTTTCCCAGATTCCGCCTCACACCACTCCGTCCCGGCCACTTCGCGTCGGTCGACCCGCTCGTCAGACAACTGACTTGCCAGCTGGTAAACACAACAAATCCAACACTAATACTCCCCAGCAACAGTTCCCACGTCACTTCACGGGCTTACTGTCTCATTATACGTGCCTCCGCGAACGCGACGAGGGAGAAAAAAAGCCCGAAAAACTTTGTAACGACTACAGCCAGCATCCAGACACGTGTGCGAGTTAATAGAAAACACAAACACAGCGGCAACTTTGTCGTCGACAAGTTGTTTGTCACCCGACGCCCGACCCAACGCCCGGCACTGGGCGAAATCGAAGAGCCCCACTGCCGAACTTTCACTTTTCGCAAACGCAATGAGAAACTCACGACTTTTCTACATTCTCCTGGTCGCTCTAAACTTTTGGGGGACCTCAGGGACCGTTCAGCTGGATGAGTTCCTGAAAGCGGTTGCCGACGCCCGCCTGGAACTGGGGGGGTTTGAGGGGGGCTCCGTTGACAGGACGCGGATGGGAAAACGCAGTGCGTCGATAGGAGAGCTGCTGGCACGCTTTGACTCAGAGTACGATGAGGCTGGTCAGAGGCTGGAGGGCGGGGACGCCTGGTACCAGTCCTTCCGGGCAATGGAATGTCAACACGGCGGCGGCGGATGCCGGAAGAGCGCCGATGGACCCTTTTTCCCCGCCTCCGTGAAAAGCTATGGCCACGAGCGGCGGGAGGGACGCAAACTTCTGTCAGTCGAGTATACCGACCACGAGAATGCATTGATCCACGGCTTGGACCTGGAGGAGTTTGACAACCTCAAACAGAAGACACCCCTGGATCGCCAACTGGGAGGACTCATGTTCGACAACGCTCAGGTCGGCCACGAGGGGCACGACAAGAAGAACAGCGTCGTGCGCACCGCCGCCTTTGAAAAGCTGCAGAACTACCTCAAAGAAAATCAGAATCAGTCCAACGGCCAGAGGACAACCACAGTTCCCTTGAACCTCGCCGAGAATGACCGCGACGTTAACATCAAGCTGCACATGTCTGTAAACGCCACAGTCCTGGGCGAGGACAAGCTGCCGCAAGGATTCCGGCGCAACCAGACAATCATCTTCAAGCCCCCGTCGGAGATGTCCAGCAAGCGGACGATCAACGAGGAGGAGGCAGATAGCCTGGCAACCGTTGACGACGACTTCAGCAGAGATCGGCGGCGTGTGATGTTCCCGATTCGGTCCTCGAATGACGACATCAGGTGAGGTCTGTGAGCGGTTCGGTGGAGATTGAGTCTGCTTCTCTTGTTTCAGCAAATATCCCATCGAGGATACAGACCACTTGCCGCTGGACGAAGTCATCAGCGGGCAGCTAACGTCGCAGCTGGTGAAGGCAGTCTTCGAGCATGTGCAGAGGAGTCCAACTCTGAAGGTCCTGTGGCCGGGATTGATGCGGAACAAGGTGGCGTCGGGGAGTGACGTCCAGGATTTCGATGTAATAAGGACGCTTGTAAGTGGAAACCAACACATGCGCTAGAACCACCACAACAACCACAACCACCAGACCAATCTCCGCCACCAGATCCAACACATACACCAAACTCACCACACCTGTCATATTCACCACACACGCCAAATTCAGCGTATCCGTACCCCCGTATTGAATTCATCCACGAAACAAAGTTACTCACCACACCCTCATTCCAACAGTTTCACTAAAATCACAAAAACCCGCCACGATCATCTAACCCACCTCATCCCCCATATCCCCATATTCACTTTACCCAAAATAAGTAGTAAATCCACCACGCCCAACCCAACAAACTCCCCTGTCTATTGACCAAACACACAACATTCACCACACCCACCAAGTTCAGCATACTCGTTATATACCTCGCATCCACTCCCACCAAACCCATAACACCCACCCAACGCATCACAGATCAACTTAAAACACAAAAAACCATCACATTCCCTAAAACCACAAAAACTCACCTAACCCACCTCATCCCTCATACCCCCCATATCCACTTTATCCAAAATAAGTAGTAAATCCACCACACCGCCCAAGCCACCATGTCCAACAAACCAACCAAACTCATCACACACGTCACTCTCGCCTCACTCTATTCACACGCACCAAACACACCACCTTCATCACATCCACCAAAACCACCACAACCACCACACCGATGATAACCAACCTCATCTCATTCAAGGACACCGAATCCGAGGTTCATCGCGCAGAGATCATGTTCCGTCAAGCGATGGACGCCATAAACGCCATCATCGACCAGCAAGTCCGCTCCAGATCCTGTGTGCCGCTCCGCTCGGACCTCGAGGCCTTCTACAGGCTCATCATTGAAAGCCAGGCGGAGAACGAACGTCTCCAGACACGCCGAAAACGCGAATCCCACGACGTCATGTCCGACCCTGAGATCCGGATGAAGTCGAAAACTGTCAAGAAACTCCTCAAGGACTACGAAGAGCTGCCTCGTGACGACCAGCAAAAGGTGGCCAGCGTCAAGAGAAGCCTCCTCGTTGCTGCCCAGCAGCTGCGCGAGCTGCAGCAGCAATCCAAGCGTCGCAAGAGGCAGATCTTGGAACTCCACCGCAACGACAACCACACCTCCCCGTCGGCGTTCGAGACGCGCGACTCAGACCACGTCCTCTCGCCCGAGTACACGAGGCTCGTCAAAACCGCCGAGCTGCTGCAGTTGCAGAATGCATTCACTGATCCCGACTTACCCTTGGGGCTCAGTTACATTTAGAAAACAAATAAACATCCTTTTGGACACTCCCTAAACGTATCCTCTCCTTGGTGGGGCGGGCGAGGTGACTGAGCCACAGACTCGTGAGTGCACGTTATGGGGGGGCAATTTTCAGCTACATTTGCCGTGTGGTCAATTGATTGATGAATTGGCGAGAGCAGCAGGGCTCTGTGAACCTCAAAATCACAGCCTCTGCGAGAACGACATCGGTCGATGATGTCGTTAGACGACAACCTTGAACCAACCACCAACCACCAACGACCGACGACTACCCAGTGCCTTGCCGATGGCCGGGAAAGCAACCAAGTCGCTGCCGTGGTGCGGTCGCACTCATCTCTATACTCATGTGAGCAATCAATTCGAATCGAGTTCGATTTGCCCGGCATGCCGGACTCCGAGACGATAGTTACTTGCAGTCACTGTGACCATGTGACCGGGTACCGGGTCGGTTATTGAATTTCATCCGATTTTCGGCAGTGACTCCTCGGTTTTAGTGCGAACGATTGAATTTCTCTGGACCTGAAGGCTTTCGAAATTACAAAATCCTCTGCACTGGTGGCGGTAGTTCCTGTCGTTGTCCTGCCGCACCGGTGGATGGGGGGCCACCTTTGATGCGATTACCCGGACCGACGTTGGTTGGTTGCAAATGGAATCGATGATTAGATAAATCGCTTCTGGATCTATTCGATTGGAGTCGGATTGGCTGGTGAATGGCTGCAGAGCTCAGCGCTCTCTGGTCTCCGTCGGGGGGAAGCAACAGTTTGCGGACTAATAACTGCTCTCCTTCAGTTCGGTGCTCCCCCGGGGGTGCTGGAATCCTTTTAATTGCGGCCAGCTTGTGGTTCCTCACAAAATATGATTTGCTCTCGTGGCCCATCCTTCCTGGTCCTGAATAATTACTCCGGCTCTCAGCGCACAGCTCTCAGCCTATTGTGTGCACAGGCTGCGGAAAGCCATTAGCCACCATTGAAACGATCGCATCCTCTCCCGGGGTCAACCCAGAAAGCCACAGTGTGGGGGGTGTTTGAGTCGAGCAAACAACTGCGTCGAGTCCTCGCCGACGACGACGAGTCCAGGGGAGGAAAATGTAAATTTTCCTTCAGGAAATCCAAACAATAGCAATCTCTCCATCTTCGGGGCGGTCGTGGCCTGCTGGTGGTTGCTGAGAGTGGTAGTTGTCAGATTAAATGGTGGCGCCCCCTACCCCCTCACCCGCGCTCCCTGTGTGCGTTGCGTGTGGTGTGCGGGTGTCATCCGCAGGATATCACATTTATGAATTCCATCGTTCACTTAATGATGGATCAGCATCATCAATTTTATTTATTTGCTGGTGTTTGTGCCGGCAGCTTGGTCCATTAGAGGGGGCGTCGTCTTCGGCGGCCGAGGGCACACCGAACGACTCTGCGGGGAGAGGGGCGTGGGCGATGGTAATCGCTGGCCGGGAATTACGAGGATATATTCATTGCTATCGAATAACACTTGGAATTTGGGGAAGTCGTCGATCAGTTATGGTTTTTCCATGGACTCCTGGCAGGGCTCTACCCTCGATTGACGCTGACTTTGCGACGACGGGACTGGATGGTGTGGTGGCGGTGCTGGCACGGTGGTTGCGCGTGAGGTTGTGCGCTGTTTGTTCGGGCGGTTGACTGCTCTTGTTCCTATTTGCATTCGTGATGAGGTTGAGGAAGTTTGCTCGGTGGTGGCCAAGCATATTGTTTACATCGTGGACGAGGACATAACCGCAGTTGGTGGGCTCTGCGTTGGGCGATGGTAAATAGAGGAGATTGTCTTTGGTCCTGACCACACATGGGAATGCAATTGAAATGACAGACGCAGTGTAAATAGATTAAAGACTTTCGTCGATTGTGATTCGCTGATGAGATGGTCATTGACGTAGTAACTGATTAAGTAGTCTCTTAAGGCAAAGATCATTTACGCATTCAAGCAGGTAATGTAAGTCAGTGGTTTATTTGTCTTATAGTCCAGTGACTCTTTGGTATTTGATTTGGCATCATTTCATTCAGTCCTACCTTGTTGGCCCTTCGGTTCTCCAGTCCATAAGACCTTTAGTCCGTCAGTTCATTATTTCACCAGCCCATCAATCCTCCAGTCCATCAGCCCATCAGTTCATCAGTCCATCAGTCCATCAGTCCATCAGTCCATCAGTCCATCAGACCATCAGTCCATCAGTCCATCAGTCCATCAGTCCATCAGTCCATCAGTCCATCAGTCCATCAGTCCATCAGTCCATCAGTCCATCAGTCCATCAGTCCATCAGTCCATCAGTCCATCAATCCATCAGCCCACCTGTCCATCAGTCCTCTAGTGCATCAATCCATCAGTCCATCAGTTCATCAGTCCATCAGTCCATCAGTCCATCAGTCCATCAGTCCATCAGTCCATCAGTCCATCAGTCCACCAGCCACATCAGTCCATCATGAAACCACACCAAAAAACAAATCCAAAAAGTCATCAAAGTGGCATCACTGTTTGCAAAATGCTCCTCAACCCACAGCGCTAAAGCGAACTGTGAGAATGGGCAGTCGTCAGACGAAAGCCACCGTATATCCATATCCGTCTGGTGTTAAAGGCAAGTCCCTTGATCATAAGAAAATTCCATTAAAGTGGCATCCCTGATCGCAGCCAAATTGAGTGCAGGTTTACTCTCTCTCTCCTCTGCAAAGTCATCTGCGACTCCACGTGCCTGCACCTTGAAAAAGACAGTCTCGCTGATATCCTTAATTAGTCTTCTCCTCCCCCACCCCCACCCACGCGAATCATGCTTGGCATGCAATTTCTTATTCAACTTCATTCACAGCCCTCGCTGCCATTGATTCGCGCATCGCTCGCTCGTTCATCCCCCTAATGTCAGTGTAATCGATTTTGCGTAATTATATCTCCACTTGTGCCCAGTTGCAAATATTTCCAACGCCCCCCGCGCACCCTGAATGACACAAACATCGATATATCCTGTCAATCATTATTGTTTTGCGATCCTGATTGCATTCTCTTGGTTCCTCTTATTTTTGCTGTGTGGTGTGTGTGTGTGCGCGCCCATTGTGTGCAAACACCCAACGCCAGCAACAACAATTAGACACCCGCGCCGTTGTAGCGAGTGACGGCGCCGTTTTGCGTCACAAGAGCAAGAGCAGCGACATCCACTGCCAGACCAGGATACGAGCCCTGTTCCGTATCTCGTTTTTTTTTCTGCCTCCGCGTCCTTGTTGTGCGCTCGAGCTCTGATTTCTATGTTTTTGCTGAATATGAGAACAATAAGGACTCTCGCAAATCAGAATGTTGCCATTAATGCAACAATTTCATCTCGCAACCAATCACCAGGATACCCCACAGCCGCACGGCGTCGTTTTTGCATCCTTCATCGATTCGAAATCGCGAAGGGCAACATTCATCGTTCAACGTTGCCTTCATCATCGATATCACCACCGACAGAGTCGTCCTCTCAGCCGTCGACGACGATCTCATCTCGGTGGCCCGGACAATTGCGGGTGGTGACTGAATTGAATCTGGCTAGGCTGTCGGGGGATGGCGGTTTTAGCACCCCCAAAGAATGGATGCACCATCCAGCGAGGCACGGCCACGGAAGCGGATTCTTCATTTGTTTTCAATCGAATGGCGTGCGAATCTCTGCAAAAAAAAATACGAGAGACGGCAGCGATGCAACCGGTAATAAACTGACTCCATCACCACCACTGCCACTGCCACCGTCACCATCGCAGTCACCCGTCACCGCCACCATCACCCACAGGCACAGGGGATTGTGAAAATATTAATTGCACACACATAACAATACGCGAATCTATGTGAATGAAGAATTCATTAAATCCCTCCTGCTGCAGTTGGAAAACAGGGATTTCCTAAGCCAGCATTTCATCCTTGACGAGCGGTTAAAGCTCGCGCATTTGTTCCGATACGCGGACGAGAGAGGGGCGAAAATCGACGATAACGGCGAGCATTTTGTGCTGAAGAAATGAAAATCAATATACGTCGTTTTTGTTTTTTCGTTTTTCTATTTTTTTTTTATTTTTTGTGAGGCTTCGTTTTGCCGCGTGTTGCATTGTGGCGGGGAAAGGGTTGGCTGGCGCGGGGATGATGGCTCAGTCGTCAGTTAATCAGTGTGGCAGGGATTTAATTTGATTTTACCTAGATGGCTGCGGCTGCCATGTGCAATCATCGACGGGCGGCGGGGGGTGGTGATTGCACAGGCATTCAATTTGGAATACATCCCCCTGCTGACGGGTGGGTGGAGTAATTGTGGTTATGAGCGGGATTTGTCGATAATCCTTGAACAGAGTGAGATTCGGCCAACGTTTGCTTGTGCAATTGAGGGCGGTTTGAGGCGTCTTGGGAGTGCTGAGAGGCGCTAATGCGCAAAATGGTGTTCTGCGAGTGAGTCTTGTCATTAAGATGCAGGCAAGCGACTGCAAATGTACTTTCACGTGTGTCCCTGTTGCATTCAAGGACTGAGAGTGTGAATGGGAAGAGTGGAGTTAGACTGGGGTTGCTGCAGCTCCATATTTGTTGGAGTTGCAGAATTTCAAGGGGTTTGCAGTTGTGCTCCTATTTCTAGACAACATGAATAAAACCAGACGATCTTCTCTTCTAATCTTTAGAACCGTGATGGCTCAGTTCTTGTTCGTGCACTAACTTCCAGGTTCTCTGCTAGTGATGGCAGGCAGCTGAAGAAGAACTGATTGGAAGCAACCACCGTCTGACCTGTAAGACATGGTCGGAGGAATGAATGTCTGTTTTAGCTGTCGCCTGGCTATCCCATAAAAAAGTAGAGCCCCTTGACTGCATCCACTATCGAACGATATGAGATCCTCTACTGCTTCAACATACCGGAGCCATTCATAAACAGTCGTATAGGGAAGACCACTCAAACAGAGATCTTCACACTGCGCTAGGGACTGGAAAGGTCCAAGATATGGAAGTAGCAGGCATCATCGCATCAATCATCGCCGCACATTATATCTTTCGAAATGAAGAAGAAGACTGCTTTGGCGTCAATGGCTTGTCGTATTCAGCGATGTTAACCGACTTTCTTTGGCCAGAACTCAACAACATCCATTTACCCAAACCGAGGTTCCATCAAGACGGGTCTCCATGCCAAACAAGCCACACAACGGTCGAAGTAATGTGACGACTGGATCATCTCATGGGAAGTGATTATAAATTGGTCGTCGCAATCATGCGACTTGCTTACTCACTTACTTATAGTAGATGGCGCTACAGTTCGGGGTGAACCTGTTCCCCCACAAGCCTCTCCAGCTTGGTCCTTAGCTAGCTGCCTCCAGTTGCTAACTCGAAGCCGATTGAGGTCCCCTTTAACTTCTGCTCGACACCTAAGTTGGGGTCTACCTCTACTGCGTTTTCCATCTGGGTTAGATCCGAAGACTCTGCGGGCCGGAGCATTGGTATCCATTTGCTCTGCATATCCTAACAATCTTAAGCGACTGATGACTTCACAAGACTCAGAAGCAGCGATTGGCAAGAGTAGTTCTTCGTTGTTTAAAGAGCTTATAGCAGAGCCAAGGTAGACACTATCTCAAAGTTATAGCCGACGATTGTGACTTTCTGTCCAATACGTCGATGTTCTGTATCCCTTCTTGTTGAGAGCATAGTTTTGCCTTCATTTACTGTCCATTTTCTGTCCTCTGTCCTCTTCGACACTAGCGGTGCGTTCGCTGTGATGGGATTGAGATAACCCGCAGTGTTCGGCCAATTGTGTCAATATAGTCAGCGTACGCTAGTAGTCGCACCGACTACGAAAGATTTGTGACTCCGGTGTTGGGGTTTGAGATTTGCATAATTCTTCGAAACACGATGTTAAATAAGTCACATGACAGTGCGTCACCTTGTCTAAGTCCTACAGGATCCTGTGGAAAAGCTAGCGGTGGCGGAGACTGGTTTTGGTGTAACCACCAGTCAAATTGACGTTCTTTGGCAGACTCTTTCCTATCTCGAGCGAGGATCGATCTACTGAACCGGAGGAGATCCTCGTGTGTGCGAACAACATCCGGTTCGTACTGGCCTATCCACTGTTCGGCGTACGACATGGAAGATGATAGGACATCCTTGTGGATCCTGTATAAGGCCACTTGTGTCTAGATAAAGGAATGCTTCGGGAGGAATGAAGCCGTTAAGGCGCACCCTTTCATGTTACATACTATTGGTGTAGTAAGCCCCAAAGATCAGACTGTTGGAAGAGGTCATAGCTCGTGCAGTATGCCTTCCGATCAGCTTAATAATAAAATGATCTCTCCTGTTCACGTTTGCCTCGTTGTACAGGAACTCGTTAGGATAGTACTTCTTGTACTCAGACGACTCGGGTGTGCGATACAGACGGAGACAGCTCCTAAGACACCGCCTCTCGAACACCCTCATCTTTTCCATCTGGGAAGGACTCACGTTGAACCACAATGGACAACCGTACGCTAAAATTGGCCGGACTTGGGCCATGTAGCAGATTACCTTCACTCTTGTATCAAGTTGGCTGCTGAAAAACAACCTCCTTGCCGCAGCAAAGGCTGTTCTGGAAAAAAGGTGAGAACAATATCTATATGTTTGTCAAAATACAGATATTGATCCAGCCAAATGCCTTGATATCTAACTACACTTTTCACGGCTAACGGCCGAACTTGCGCCAGTTTTGGCGCGTATCCCGCTTTGCCCTGTCCAACGGGGTCCGGAAAAGACTAGTTTCGCACTTCTGGAAGTTGATAAGCAACTTCCAGTCGGCGCAAAATCGATGCTTTTTCTCGAAGTTACGCTGCCACAAGATGTTTATTACCTCAACTAGGTCGTCGGCGTACGCAATTAAGTGCGGCATGGAACCTATAAGATCTGCAGTGAATATAGAAAACAAGATCGGGGAACACTAATCCATGTATAATGGCATTAATGTGGCTTCAAAATAAAGCTGGATTCAATTTCGAACTTCACACCGTAATGGTTTTATTTAAATTTATTTTTCCATCGTTTTTATCTGGTCACCTTCATCCTCTTCATCTTCAGACTTGCATGATCCATTGAAGGAGTGGTGGGAAGGGAGGAGGAGGGGGAGGGAAGGTGTGAGAGTGGGGGTTCGGTGAGGGGGAAGGGGTAATGTAAAGCCCACATGAGAAATCTCTCGGCATCTCTATCCTACGCCATCGACTCTTACTCATCTGGAGCTATGCCCAAGTGTAACCAGGCTAGTTTTGGACTTGGTTCAACCACCCCGTCCTGGGTCTGTCAAGCGGTCGCCTACCTGATGCCCTCTCATTCAAGGCCACGTTCTGGAAATACCCATAACGTCCGATATAGTGACTTGTCCAGGCTTAACTTCATACCAGCATAAACACATATGGCCACAAACATTTCGTTTGCGCACTGAAGTCATCTGCAAAAATTAAATGAGTAACCGTCAACGTCAATGGGCCTATGTGTGCCCTGTGTGTATGCTGCTCGCATGCGCCGCTGTCAGCCACTTAAACCCTCAACTGTCCCAATGTGAAACATTCCTTCCCTCGGCTGTGCTACAACAGCGAGTACATATTACAGTCAGCGTCAAAAGTTAGTGTACAGCATACATACGAGTTATGACGTTTTATTAATATTCATTTCAAACGGAACCCCAATCAAAGTGCAGTTTTCTAAGGCAATTAGTTAATGTACTTAAATCAAAAAAATATGGATATTTAAAAACCTACGGGCCTGGCGGGTCATAAGCCAAAGCCTTAACGAAATTCAAATACCCAATAAATGGCCCTTCTAAGCTTTGCTTGCAAACGTTTTTGGCACAGGTTAATCTCTAGATCAAACACATCTAGTTTTTGATTAGTGGACTCTACATTGACGACGCTCGATGGTACCTGAATACCCATTTTAAGGCAGATTTCCTTCTGTGACTCACATGTACACATACTTTTGAGATTTGCATTTTGCTCCATTTTTTGGTTTAGGTTCCGCTGTGCATATAGTTTTTGACGATATTTTTACTCTATGTACATTACTAATTAACTTAGAAAACTTCGATTTAAAAGTTTAGAGTCCTGTTTAACATTATTTTTTGTTGAGAAAACAGGCACCTTTGTGCAGTGTACAGCATTTTTTGACGCTGACTGTATGATGAACAGGAGAGGTGGCAAGGGTTCGGCGCAATTCAACGCCCACGGTGAAAAGTGTTGATTTAGCACCGGTTATCCGAACATAGCTACTACAGTTTAAGTGTAGAGACTAAATGGTCCTTAAAAGAGGACCAGCAATCCTGTACTCCCAAAATCCAGAAAGCTCCAGAGCTTACCTCACGAAATTGCGTCGCATGCCTTCTTCAAAATAGCTTTAGACCGATTAGGCATATTCCCATGGTCGGTTGGACGTCTACGTTAGGTTAGGTAGGCGGGCTGCGAGTGCATTCACCAGCACACTTAGACCATGTGATACCCCTAGTCAGACTACTACCACTGATCGACTACTCCAGTGATAGTGCCGTTAATTTGATCCCAACGGCAAATGGTGACTGGACCAGGTTTAAAAACCGGATAAAAGCGTATTAACTTTGCTTTCACTGGGATTCGAACCGGGGACTCCGGTAACCAGGGGCAGGCACTCTACCAACTTCGCAATCCAGTCGTTCCTGTTGTACCTCTGCCGGGTCGAAAGGCGCATTGTTCATCCCCCTATCTTGGGCTCGATTATAGCCCTAGTACGAGCTTATACCTTCACACACCTAAAATACAAATGAAGTGAATTTTGTCACACGCCTGTATTCCAGTCCCCACGTTCCCAGACCACCTTAATGGCACGGGAGAGTGTGAATGGGAGAGCCATAAAATTCCCTGATTCCATTGGCCTATTTCTGACCGGTCTTCATCCACACCGGCGTATTTTCCAACTTTTAGCGATTCAATCTGCAAAATGACTTAATCCACCGTTGGACTATTCCTTGCTTCACTTAAGACCTGTGCCGGTCTGCCATCCTAAGTGCCCAGTACGGGATTGACCAGCTCCGAAAAGTGCTTGCTCCATCTATGCAAGATGTCCACTTCATTGAAAAGCAACACACCATCTTTGAATCAGACTCCTTCGAATATGTTTCACTTCCTTCCTCTGACTTGACGAATGGTTTGCCAGAATGTCTTCTAGCCGAACACCTTATAGAACTGCTGTTGAGAAAATTCACTAAGGGAACGTTATACATCAAGGGATGTATAACGTCAAATGCTTCAATTATTAGATGAAGCATTTGACGTTATACATCCTTTGATACTGCCTTCCTGTCATCACATCGTTTGTCTTATAATAGACAACTACCACCTAAAACCAATTCACGGAGGAGTGAATATAGTCCTTTCCAAGGTGATCAGCGGCCGCCAGCTTGTCAAACGACGGGTCAAGAGCCACATTACCTGTAGAAAATTTGTTTGGGCAACCTGCCTCCCAGCCATTTGCTCCATTGCCGCTTCGACGAATGAATCTGACTAGACCCTTCGATAATGTGGGGATTGATTTTACTGGTCCTTTGTACTATGTAATCCCCGGAGGCAACGCGATGCATAAAGCATATACTCTTCTCGTCACCTGTGCTGCCGTTCGAGTTGTCCACTTGGAGTTGACCACGAGCGTGTCAACTGATAGCTGCGTTATGACTATAAGGCGTTTCATAGCTAGACGTGGTGTACCATCATCGTTTTTTTTTCCGCCAACGCTAAAACATGCCGGCAAGCCTCCTTGGACCTAAGGAAGGCTGAAGGAGTAATTAAGGAAGAAGCCCTAAAAGGGTTCCTGTCTCAGAAAAGGATCCATCAGAACTTCATTGTCCAGCGAGCACCATGTTAGGGTGGGTTCTGAGAGGAGAGGCTTATCAGAACCTTCAAGACTACCCTGAAAACTGTCTAAGATCAAAAGCTAAGATCAATTTTGACCAGCTTCGTACTGTAGTGACCGGAAGCTATAGCTATAGAGACCACTAACGTATGTGTCTGCCGAACCGATGGATTTAACGCCACTTACTCCAGCAAAGTTTTTGATTGGATATTCTCCATCTGCCGACATACCTGAGGTGGGTGAGGTTAACGACTCTTATCTGAGGGAGCTGTGGAAGAATCGCATGAAATGCTCCGTTAAACTGGCGAGACGATGGCGTTCCGAGTATTTGCAACTCCTGAGATCATTCCACAGTTACATCGACAAGACATCGAATTGAATTGAGCCAGGGGATATAGTTCTCCTCTTCGACTCGGAAAATGATCGTGGTCAAAGGACGAGATGGTAAAGTGCGATCCTGCGAAGTTAGATGTGCGGACAGGCGTTTGTTCCGAAGACCGATTCAGCTCCTGTATCCACTGGAGCTGTCGATGATCCCCGCTGTCGAAATCCACCAACCCACACATACACCTTCTATCTCTATACATGTATATAGGTAACGTGGAGACAGACATTCAATGCACTCCCTTTGTCGTTTGCTCAATAACATGTGTGAACTCGTGTTAGCCATACATTTCAATTTTCTGAATAATAAAGATAATTAGTTTCCTTTTGTGCAGGGTATGGGCCTGTGCATCCAGGGCAAAGTTGTTGACTGCTCTCAACTTGGCGAGATGCCAGCAAAGATCCCTGTTAAATGCAGATGTCAAGTTGACATACAGCCTCCTCGCGGCGCCCTCTGGATAGCCTTTACAGCAACCGCTTAGAGGTGAACCAATGTATGCAGTGGGCCTCTTGTCCAGGGAGCTTACACCAGGACCCGGTCCCCCAGGTTCGGGGGTTGCGCGTGGGGTTAACTTCCCCACCGTGTAAAAAACCAAAAGTTCAGAAGCAACGAGAAGCCTCGGGTACGGATGACCCTACTGCTGACGACCAGGGACAACGAAATAAGGACAACTCTCAACAACTCAACAGACTAAGTGAAGCCGATGAACTTGCGGTGGGATAATAATGATAATATAATAATATTGGTGGCGCGACAGTCCGAGGAGGACTTGAGTCTAGCTTCTCAGCAACCACTCGTGTTGTGCGTGCTATTGTTCCATGACGACTGGCAGGGACCTACAGTTTTATGCCGATTCCACACGGTAAAATTGAGAAGCTTTTTCTAGACAGGAATACTCTTTGAGCATTGTCGGTGACTCGAAAGAGGTGGAAGCCGTGAAGGAAAGTTGGTAGAATGGGGATTCGAACCTGGCACCCTCTGCGTGGGAGTCGACGCACTAACCCACTACGCCACGGCGACTTACGCGGGATGGGCCGGGCAAAAAGACGATGAAAAACTGCGATATATACTTCGGCGATTGCTACAAAGAGCGAAGGCAGCGCGGGTTTGTTGTTCGAGGCAGACTTAGGAAAGAAGTCTTAAGCTTTAAACACATAAGCGAGCGCCTCACAACAATCCGTATCAAGGCTACATTCGGCAACATCAGCCTGATATGCGCCCACGCCCCAACGAGCAAAGATGACTTTTACGATCTCCTAGAAACAACAAACGATCGATGCCCCAGCAACGACATCAAGATCGTTCTAGGAGATTTCAACGCAAAGCTGGGCAAGGAAGACATCTTTGCTAGAGTCATCGGGAAGCACAGGCTGCACGACATTACATCCGAGAACGGACTCAGGCTTTTGGACTTCGTAACGGGGCGAAACCTCTTTGTAGCCAGCACGCGGTTCCCTCACCTCAACATCCACAAAGGCACCTGGCGGTCTCCTGAGCAATCAACCGTCAACCAGATTGATCACATTGCGATCGACGTCACACACTCCTCCAGCATTCTCGATGTCCGAACATTCCGAGGAGCCAACATCGACTCGGATCACTTCCTTGTTGTAGCCAAGGTAAGAACAGGGATATCGATAGGACAACGGAGTAGAGCAAGACCAAAACAGTTTGACGTCGGAAAGCTACAATCGCAACTTTGCCGGGAGTCCAACGAGAGTCCCTAAAGCTCTCAGACAGTCCAACCCTGCCAGGCGAAACCATCGACGAACAATGGAACCGTTGTCAAAACGCCAGCTGCATCTGATGTACTGAGTTTAAAAACGCCACCCTAAAAAAAAGCCTGGTTTGACAACGAGTGCAGGCAGGCACATTCAGCGAAGCAAGCAGCATACAAGACGACGCTGGACAGAAGGACGAGAGCGGTTCGTGAGCTCTACGAACTTAAAAGAAGGGAAGAGCACCGGCTTTCCATGCGAGGGAAGAGCATGAGAAGAGCGCGATCTAGGAAATGGAGAGGTGTTACGGCAGAAATGATGTCCGAAAGTTCTGGATACAAAATTCCGACTGAAGCCTGTCGTGACGCAGAAGGACAACTCGTAGTAGATTCGCAGTCGATACTGAGAATCTGGCAAGATCATTTCTGTAGACTGTTAAAGGGCGAGGAAGACTCCAATACCGCTGTCAGGCAGAATGTTCCACTCAGCGCAAGTGACGATGATCGACGAGAAGTACGTCTCCCCGACCGGACTCAAGATACCGATATCGAGACTAAAGTCGAATAAAGCTGCTGGTGCAGACGGACTGGCGGCGGCTAGAGATGAGCTGGTAGGGTACATGCACCATCTCATCTGTAAGATATGGTCGGAGGAAAGCATGCCCGACGAGTGGAACCTCAGTATCGTTTGCCCGATCCACAAGAAAGGAGACCCGAAGAGGCTTCAACTCCGAACCCGTGGGACAACTCAATAGAGGACGCCCACGGAACCGATGAGTCACTCAGGTGGAGAAGGACCTCAATCGACTTGGTGTGCGCAGTTGGCTGGGGAGGCTTACTGGTTGAGGCCCAGGTCCACCCCGGACTGTAGCGCCACCATAAGAAGAAGAAGATTTCATTTTGTCAAAGTGTTTCATTGTTCTTTTTATTTTGAACGTCGGGTTTTCAACAACTGCTCCAACTTACAAGTTCTTCGCGCCTCAGTGTATTGGGCACCATCATTTTTGAAAGTCCTAATTGTAGATGGTCTTTCGAAAATATAGTAATACGTCCAAGATTCTAATGACGTGCATATCTACTTGCCCCGCGTTGTGGCTTCTTCTATTCATCCAGACTCTGGTATGGTCGAGCTTCAGCTCAGCATAAGGATGAGATGAAGCGTCGCGTGTAGCTTGTCCTGCGGAGGAAGTCACTGATTTGAAGAACTCCTGCTTGTCAGCAAGGACCACTGCTCCAATTCAAGGAAAACTTCCACAAACACGTGAGATTTCGAACACGACCAGGTCTCTGGATTTTGGGTCACAAGTTGATTGAACCGCGTTCATCCCTCATACCGACAGAGGCCCCATAAAGTGACTTTATGACCATCCCGCATCACGTTTTACTGCACTCAGAAATGAGAAGCACCCACTGTCATCCACTCGTCCACTAAGAAGCACCACAAATGATCACTTCCAACCAGTGTTCCAGTTAAAACCACTTCAGCTTCAGTTTCAACCAACACCGCCGCGCCACCGCCACCGCCGAGTGGAAAGTTTTCGCTTGCAAACAAAACAGATTAAGACCGCTATTCTGCATGTTGTCCAGCACAAAGAATCATTTCTCGGACACTTCTCCACGAAATGTAACCGGGTCCAGTGAGCACAATGTTTCAAAGCCATCCTTGACCGCTTTTCGTCACAAGCAGACCCCAATTCTGGAAAACTGTATGAAAGCGAGGTGCTGAGAGGGGGGGGTGGTGGATTTTAGAGAGTTTCGAAACTTTATTAATTGCACACGAAGCAAGGAGAACGAAGACGAATGTCTGTGAGCTCGCCGCCGACAAGCGAAAAGGACGAAAACTTTATTTTTTGCAAAACAATCGTCGAACGTGGGTGTTCGTTGTTCGGTTGAAGTTTCGTTGAGATTCAAAGCAAAAAAAATGACCAAAAATAAAAGGACAATGGCGACTTGAATATCCTTGTTGTTTCTCGCAAGCAGGCGATCGGAAAACACAAGAATTATAGTCCAAAGCAAGGTCCTTCCACCGTGAATCCACATCCACACACAAGACGGCGGGGGGTGGTGAGAAGAGGGGCGTGGGGTGGGGTGATAGGCTTTCCCATGTGCAACACCGTCCAATGGAGGCGTTAGATGTGAGCCGAGGCCCCACAATTATCCGAGCCGGGGACTCTCGTCCTTTTTTTGATTTTGTGTGGCGTTCGTTTCATTTTTTTCGTGTTATTCATCTTCTCACTGCCGCCCGTTGTTTGGCGCGGGAGGGCGGGTGGGGCTGATTGTGGCTGTGTGGCGGGTAATCCCTGGTGTGGATGGCGGTGTATCCTTTTGCATTTAATGCACCTGAGGCCAATAATTACCCACGTTTTTCGTTTTTAATTTTCCTGTTCGGGGCGGCGGTCGGTGGTGTATCCTCAGCTCTCTCACTTCGCAGCTCACAGAGAGTTTCATTCGAGCGTCCCGCGCTGTGCTGTGTGTGTGTGTGTGTGTGAGGTGAGGATGTGTTGGATTTTTTTAATTTAAGGAATATTATGTCGGCTTCCACACACCCACACACACGAACAGCCTGTTTTTTTCCCGTTGATTATTGTGATCCAGTACTTTTTCATTTTTGCTTTGTTGTTGTTGCTGAGGGGGGGTGGTTGGAGGAGGCTCCTAGGTACGTCCAAGGTTGTGACTCAAATGAATGTTGAGGCGTACGAAATGCAAACAGGATGTGCTCTGTTGGGATCTGACGTTCGTAGCAGCTCGGTCGGGCGTTCGCCGGTGCAGATGGTTGTGGGCTCCGCCAGAGCTGCGGCCGTATTAAAGGTGCGACGCACAAACAATGAAACTCCATGTTTTATTACAAGGATATGTTTATTAGTATTCATTTGCCAGTTGAATGGACGCGTTCGTATTAATTTTCCGTTCGTCGTCATCGTCGTAGTCGTCCCAGTGGATGCACTCTTCTGAGCGACAAGGACTGTTGCTGGCCCTTAATTGGAATATCAAATGGGACTACCTATCGGGCTGGTGGGCGGGAAGGGGCAGGGGCATGCAAAGGGACAGCTGTGAGTGGTGATTTTTGGTACGAAACTCCACACCAATTAGTGAGCTGCGTACAGATACCTCTGCGTTGAGGGACGCTGGGCCGTCTTCCGGGTGAGGACAGTTGTTGGCTTTATACTGCCATGGAGGAGGGTCGTGATGAGAATGAGAGAGGGAGAGAGGGAGGGAGACAGGAGTGAGGTTAAGGCCAGTTTATGGCACAGTTTATGTGATGAATGCAGTTCAGCTGGGGCAAGCAGGTTAAGGTGTAATTCGGTCTTGATGGAAAGGACAGCTTTTAATTGTGTGGAGCGACTTGATTGGATTTAACTATTCGATGCCAAGTTGATGACATTAAATGGAATATGAGATCAAAAATGCTGCGTTTTCAGAGCAGTGCCTTGGTAATCTATTTTTTGTGGATACCTCGAGAGAGTTACTACCTGGCAATCAACTATCCTATCGGCGATTTTGATGGGGATTTTCAATTGCGAACATCATTTGCGATTGCTATCATAATACTCTGACGTGGTCTCATTGGAAGGAAGAATGTCGAAAGCAGGGTGAGAACAACCGTCTGCCGAGAGTTGGAAATAATTCTGTAACTTTTGAACCCGTGAACCGATCTTAATGAAATTTGAAACATAGTGCAAGTACTATGAGATCTTATTATGTTTCAAAAATGGCTAACGGAGTTAAAAAAGTTAAAAAATAACAAAAAAACACACTTTTTTTGTTTAAATGCATAAAATAATTATTTATTATTGTCTATGACTCGAAATTGGGACTTTAAGGAAATTTGTAATCACTGTTTATAAATATTAATTCAATTTTACAAGTTTTGGTAACGTACACTTTATTTGGAATTAAAGAAACTAAGCAATTCAGTATAATAATGCTTGCGCTTCAGTACTAAGTGGCAGCGAATCTTTTGTTTTTGGTTCAGGCCTTAAATACGCAATTCAGGAATCAGATGATACCAACATTTGATGAATAATATCTTCATTTGCTGCCGAACGAGAACATTTTCTCCTATTATTAATGCGATAGTTCCTATAGTCTTTAATCCGACTTTCCTGCGCCTCCTCTGACAATGATCCGACGGGCAAGGCTGCTGATGATATTATTTCTGCTCCGTGGAACAGAATTTTATGCACTGTTGCTGGCATATAATAGGGATATACATTTGTGTTTACTGTGCATAAGCTCCAAACTTGGACTTTCTTTTTTTTTTTGATTTATCACAGCATTCTTCAAAGTCTTTATGTGGTCTTCCTCTTTTATCCGACGGTAACACATTCTCCGATAACACATTGCCACGATTTCTTGCAAGGTTCACTGAAAAGTTTCCTTTAAACCATTCTGAATATTTAATTAAAAACTTTTGTTTTGTGTGACGCACTACCTTATACCGTTCATTAAAATGTGGCAAAAATCTTTTTGTCACTTCTAAAACTATTACTATTTGATAAAAAGCTGCCGAAGTTGGAAATATTTCCATCAAAAAAGTAATCGCACAAGAATCTATATTCAAATACAATAATTGCCATCGCGAAAAACTTCAAATTTTCACAACAAATGCTGGGATGCAACTGCAATTTTTAAAGTATTTTCGATATCTATATAAAGCAAAACGTCATCTTCCTAATTGAAATCTTCATTATTTTCGGAATCATAAACTAATTCCCGATGCCTCAAAGTCAGCTCTAATTACCCCCCTTTTTTGCCCCATTGCGACATGCATTTATGACACCGCAAACAAAACAAGATAAAAGCAATAAGTTTTATAATTATAACAATCTTATGACCCAAAGAACTCTAATTCACAATAATAAGAACATCCTCGGTTTTTGGAGGAGAAGATTCAACCACGAACAGTACGGGCTGTACAGCGACATGAGTCTAGTCAGACGTCTTCGGATCCAACGCCTAAGATGGCTAGGCCATGTAGAACTCAGCTCCGGTCCGAATAGTCTTCGACTCCGAACCCGGGGGACAACGCAACAGAGGACGCCCGCGTTTAAGGTGGCGCACCCAGGTGGAGAAGGACCTCAACCAACTTGGCGTGCGACACTGGAGACAGCTAGCCAGAGACCGTGCTAGCTGGAGAGGCTTGGTGGTTGAGGCCCAGGTCCACCCCGGACTGTAGCGCCAAATGACGAAGAAGAAGAAGAACATCCTCGGCATCTCGCATAGCGTTTGCACAATACATGCATTGCAAGGGAAATCGTTTGAAAATGCCGAAAAATGCACGACATTGCTCCACTTAAATGCCTCGTTGTCCCAAAGTGATCAAAAGTGATCTTTAGTTTTTTAAGCATCGATAGACAATACTTTTAGCTTTCAGAAAAAGTTGGTCTCCCGTTGGAGACTCTTGAAGCATTTTTGTTATAGTCCATCAAACATTGAAATGCCCCTCTCAAAATGTGCCTTTACTTAAAAGCCTGGTTTAAAAAATTGGTTAGCAATATGAAAAAACTGAAAACGCAGTTTGAAAGCAAGATGTATGACGTTTTTTAAAAAAATGTACTCTAGGTTCCAATGTACATAATTTTCGGAAATATGGCACATCAAATTTGCTTAAAAAATGTTTGTCAATGTTTTGTAATTTTCAAAGTCCCAACTTTGAGCTAACGGTACAGCCAAACGGACGATCCAAAGTCAACAAAATTTTGGCTTTCCAGGGTCTCATATTTGTAGAATCGAAAAACATAAACCATTTGGCCGGGAAAAAATATGTCACTTCGGGTATTTATTTCCACTGCAGGACCACTGTGTGTCGGTGGGGTGTTTATAGGAAGCGTCTAAGATGGGTCTTGCAATCAATGGGGGCAAGACAGAGTATCTTGGAAAAACGTTGCTATAGACGGCTATGACTTACCTAGGCTCCGCAATTAACGCAAGCAATGACACCACCACGGAGACAAAACGAAGGATCACCGATGCCAATCGTTGTATCTTTGGGTGTTGGAAGGCAATTGAGCTAAGCCCTTTATAAGGCGTTGATAATTCAAGGCCTGCTGTATGGCGCAGAAGCGTGGACTCAAAGCAAAGATAGCGAGACGAGATACCTGGTCGCTCCGAGGCTGTGGCCAAACGAGTCTCTCGATAAGTGTTTGATTTCAAGCCCCAGGGACAACGCGGTAAAAGAAGACCCGCACAAGACCATGCTTGATGAGAGCCTTGCTGGCTTAAGCCAGGTCTACCCCGGGCAGTAGCGCCAGCGCCTGCGGGCTCAAAAGGCAATTGAGTGATAGAGTCATCTCTCGAAGGACCAAGGAGAGCTTATATAAGACCTTGATCATCCCAGTCCTGCTGTACGACACGAACGCATTGGCAATCTCTAAGGCGGATGTGTAAGGCCTACGTCTCTTCGAGAGAAAAGTTCTGCGTGCGATCTTTGGTCCCGTAGATCGACACGAACCTAGTCAAGCGTCAACGGATCCAACACTTTTTATGGTGTCTAGTTGGAGGCACCGTTTGGATGTATCGATGTTGTCGAGCTCTGGCCACAGAGAGTCGGATAAGTTCGCTCTAAAATTCAGGCCATTGGCAATAACGATGTCTCTTTCGTTACTTCCCAGGAAATAAGGTTCGATTATGCTGCCATGTTCACCGCAAAACCTGTTAATTTCTTTTGTGCTTGCAATTTTTTTGTTGACATAGACGCTGGTCTAATAATGAGCCTCACCGGAGACGACGACGTTGTCCACGATGCGACGAAGTGTCTGGAGACTGAAGCCGACCTCAGGACGAAATTCACGTCACGTACTTACATGAGCAGGAGATGAAGTGAGCCGGAAGAATAGACCGATACACGATGAAATGGCAAACCTTGCTGAATAGTTTGACCGCTCGATGTCATTGGTAACTTTGACAGCTGCTGAAACATAAGAGATGGAAAATCTGTCATTGTTATCTGGTCACCGTTTAGAAAAGTCTGTGAGTTTAGTTTTTTACTTACCGAGGACAATGTCTGAGTGCCTGAACGTCATACTATTTTTGTCAGATCTCGGGTTCTCTCAAACCTTGCAACGACCATCTGCCGAAGCTCCCACTCCCTTTGTCCACGCGTCGGTACGCTTTGTTGGCGAAAACCTTCAATCAGTCGATTCATGCCCACCCACACTGAAAGGCGTTCACTTTCCGAACGCACGTCAGCCTTATTTACTCCAGATAAGGCAACGATCACCGCGTCTTTGTCCAAGAGTGATCCCGACTCAAATCGATCAACAAGTCCATTTGCTGCAGTTTCAGCAGCCACTACCACACGCAAGCGCCTTTGCTTTGACATTCAAATTTCAAACAGCACGGGCAGTGTACCGCGGTGATGATCAATGAACGCCACCTTGCGTGCATTTGATTGCGCTTATCGCCGTGGCCGGGGTTAACTGGCCCCCGTTCAAGATTAAATTTGGCGCTCCACGGCGTCCACCTGATAACACACGCTGCCAATTGCGCCGCATCCACGGCCAGCAAAACATCATCTCATTGTTCGGCTCCGCCCGCCCGCGCCCCTCCCCGATAAGCATCTTCACTCACAAGGTCGCGGGCCAAACTGTCAACTGGCAACCCGTGGACTTTCAACACTTTCGCACGCCTCGGCCGACGATGGCCCGATCGAGTGACTGACTGCTTGCAAAGCTCTAATCTGCCGCCGGGGATATTCACAGCTACGTGGTCCACATGGACTGGTCAGCTGGGATGATGTGATGCTTATCGCCTCCGCATTATGCGCTCACACACACCGCAACTCTTGCCGGGAGCGTTCCACCCGACCGGCCGACCGGCCGACCGGCCGACAGGCCGACAGACCATTCGCGAATTCTCCGCCACGACCCGGTTATCGGCTGTGCATATCTATCACCCCATACACTGGCGACGATGGCACACACGACCAGCGGGCGTCCGTCGGAGCCGAATTTAAAAACAGATTCCTCCTCGGGGTGGACGCTAGTCAGCGGCTGAGGGTGCGTCAAGTTGAGTTTCGAGTTTCTTGCTTGCCGGTGACATGTTGTCGAAGTCGAGCCTGTTCGCGAGAGTGGTGCAGCGGGCCCTTGTGCCCAGCCAGAGGGCGATTAGTGCCGCCGTGGAGGAAGACCTCTTCGTGGTTGTTCGCGGCGATGACGCCGCGGTCGGCGACGGTGATGCCATGCGCTTTCCGGGGATTTGGCTGCGCGACAACTGCCAGTGCGCGGAGTGCTTTCACAGGGATTCCCTGAGCAGGAGGATCAACTGGGCCAGATTCAATACGCAAGTGAAAGTGAAGAGCATCGCGGTAAGGTGTGCGAGAGCACCTGAGGGACGTGCCTGTTTCATGTGTTGTGTCTTGTGTCTCTTTAGTCGGACGCCGCCAGTCGGAGCGTGAGCATAGAGTGGAGCGACGAGCACTCGTCGGTGTTCGAGTTCGAGTGGCTGAAGGAGCGGGACTTTAGTCCGAAGAGCAGGGAGCGGTACCTCCAGGCGTGGTACCGGCCGAAGAGGATTCACTGGGGCAAGGAGGACTTCGAGAAGATCCTCCAGAGGTTCGACTACAGAGAGGTCTTGGCCGATGACAGAGGTGAGTGGTGCTGGTCAGGCGGTGTGAGAGGTGCCTCTCTGAGTTTCGGTTTTTGCAGTTCTTCAGGAATGGCTGCAGGCGCTGGCCGTGAAGGGAGTGGCCAAGCTGGTGAACGCGCCTCTGGAGACGGACGTCGTGCGGCGACTGGCCAACCGGGTGGGGTTCATCAGACGGACCACATACGGGTGAGTTCGAGTCCAGTGATAACATGGGTGGGGCTGTGAGGCATCAGTCATAAGGAAGTCTCTAGAGGCCGCTGATTGGTTATCAGGGTTGCGGGTCAAGCGGGTCGCACGTAGCCTGAGTCAATGTTTACGCCGGCGAACGACGACGGTGCAGGGTTCAAGCAGGGAGGTGGCTGATATCAGCTCGTGCGGGTGGTTATCAGCGCTGCCTCTACGACGTTCGTTTGTGGATTGTTGATGTTGACTTTTCCAAGGATTATCTCTGAGGATGAGTGATCGAGTTCGAGGATGTGGGACAAGGCTGCTGCAGAGGACGTCTGAGGTGCTGAGGTGGAGGCGCAATTGGGGTAGGACCTCAGCTAACGGGAGGCAAACAGACTCGATGGCGGTGGCTGGAGTGGCCTGCCGGTTCAGTCCAAGGTCCACTTCGGACTTCAGCAGTGACGCACCAAGAGGGCGAAGTCTGTGGGGGTGTTCAACTATAGGAAGGTCCAGCTCCAGCGTCACACACCCAAGTACTCTACCCACACGGCAATGACTCAGCGCTTCCCCGCTTCTGTGAGTTGAGCGTGGCTGTGCTTGGCTGTTCCATTCCTTGCTTCGGGGGCAGCTTGAAGGGGGATCCTTTCGATGATCGCCTCCAATTTCACACGTCAAGTTGGCCAAGGTCCTGACTGTTCTCCAGAGACATAGAATGCCATCCTCCATTCGCACAGACTCCCTTCGCTTCCTGCACTCACTCACTCCTCCTTTTCTCTCTCATTTCAGCGATGACTTCGTGGTGAAATCCCGTCCGGGCGCAAAGAACTACTCATACCTCTCGGAACCACTGCCCCTGCACAGCGACCTGCCGTACTACGAGTACAAGCCGAGCGTCAGTCTCCTGCACTGCCTTGTCCAGTCGAAATCGAAAGGCGGATGGAATACCCTCACCGATGGCTTCAACATCGCAGACTTCCTGCGACTGAATCATCCCCAGCACTTTCGTACACTCACCCAGACTCCGGTCGATTGGAATGACATCGCCGTCGACGATGGTGTGCCATTTCACAACATTTGGCGTGCTCCAGTTATCAAGTGAGTTCCTCTACAGCTTACACTCCTGCACCGTGTAACCATGTCTCGTTTGCCAGCCTGGATGCCGACGGAAACTACACACGCATCAATCACAGCGTGCCACAGCGTGACAATCACTTCAGTGTTGACATTGACAAGGTAATACCGTGGTACGAGGCGAACGCGCTCTTTGTCAGGGTTGCCCACGAGGAGGCGGTGACTTTTAAGAATGTTCCCGGCGATGTGCTGACGTTCAACAATCTGCGACTGCTGCACGGCAGGACGGGATACGATGACACCGAGCAGAATGTCAGGCACATCATAGGTGGCTTCATCGACTGGGACATCATCTACTCGAAGATGCGCGTCCTCAAGAAGAGTTTGCGGAGCTAACCGCGAGCGGTATTAAATGTTTTCTTTCTTTTTTGTGTCTCAGTAAAGATTTATGTAGGTAACAGGGAATTGTTTGATTTGAAGTTTCGCTGAAGAGCTGTATTCTTGGGGTGTCGGGCTGGGAGGGGGTTTGTTCAGAGCAAGGATGAACGCGCTCCTAGCTGTGTGCATCATAAAGGAGGGACGAAGGATGCTTGAGATGCGGCAGCTTTAAGGTTTTCCTTGAGATGATGGCTGACATTGTTGTTTGATTTGGGGATTCATTCTCATTTCGGTTGACTTGTTCGCCATTCTACTCTCGAATTCCATCGAATATATCCTACGACAATGTCTCTACTGATGGCCGTAAG
Organism: Eristalis intricaria; assembly: GCA_964034865.1. Taxonomy (NCBI): domain Eukaryota; kingdom Metazoa; phylum Arthropoda; class Insecta; order Diptera; family Syrphidae; genus Eristalis; species Eristalis intricaria. Next base: position 57,426,934 of record OZ035877.1, on the reverse strand, counting down.
GTTATATGCGATATGTTTGCATCACATTTCCAGTCAAACTTTGTTGCCTTAGGCATGGGTTGCAGGTCAGAACTTCGAGCAAATACAATCACAGGCATAGGGCGATTAGAATTGATATTCTTTCTGAGCTGTCCTCACTGGATTCCAGTGCAAGCCTAGCGCCTGATAATCTTCCCCCGCTTTTTTTTAAAAATGTATAAGGACGGATTAGTCAAGCTCCTGACTATCATTTTTAATATGTCACTAGCTCGCGGCGAATTTTTGGATTGCTGGAAGGATTCTCTCATCACCCCAATTCATAAATCTGGGCCTAAAATATTTACTGTCAACTACAGATCAATAGCTAAACTCCAATTAATACCGAAATTATTCGAGGCGAGTTCGAAACCAAATATCACAATTTCAACATGGCTTTGTGAGTAGAAGATCAACTTCGACCAATTTGGTTATATTTACAAACTTTTGCCTAAGTTCCATGGAAGCGAGACTTCAAGGTGACTCCATATACACTGACTTCTGGAAGGCATTTGACCGTGTTCAACAAAATGTGTTCATAAAAAAGCAAGAGATCATTGGTTTTCAATGGTTGACTAGCTACCTACGAATCGGAGACAGTTTGTAAAAATAGGAAATGATCTGTCACGGGTAATTTTCAATTTCTCTGGGGTACCTCAAGGTAGTCACCTCGGCCCTCTTCTGTTTCTTCTTTTCTTTTTTACTAACGATTTGCCTGCCTATGTTTCCCATTCTATCTGCCTTTTATACGCTGACGATTTAAAAAATTTATATTTTTTTTATAAATTTGATATTTTTCTAAATCAGTGCTATCATTGGCCGATGCAATGGAGTTGGAAAATGACATCTCATCTGTACAGAATTGGTGCGATTTGAATGGACTACATCTCAATATTAGTAAATGCTCACTTATAAAATTTTTTAGAATTTTATCTTCTATAATCTATGTTCTCATAAAGATCTAGGGGTTATATTCGACGTTCAAGTGACTTTTTCTATGCACATGGACTATATTATTTCAAAGGCCAACTCCATGCTAGGATTCTTCTTTCGAACTTCAAAAGATTTTCAAGACCCTTACACTCTTAAGTCTGTGTATGTTTCGTTAATTCGCTCTATATTAGAATAATATAATAATATGGGTGGCGCGACAGTCCGAGGTGGACCTGGGCCTAGCTTCTCAGCAACCACTCGTGTTGTGCGTGCTATTGTTCTTTCACGAGTGGAAGGGACCTACAGTTTAATGCCGACTCCGAAAGACCAAGTTTGAGAAGCTTTTTCTAGACAGGAAATATTCTTTGAGCATTGTCAGTGACTCGAAAGAGGTGGAGCCGTAAATTATGATAAGTGGTAAATTCGGATATCGAACCTGGCATCCTCTGCGTAGGAGTCGACGCACTTACTACTACGCCACGGCGACCAACTCTCTATTACTGTTGTTTAATATGTAATCCTATTCGTGTTGAGAGAATACAAGAATGATTTACTAGGTTTGCTCTTCGAAAGATGTCGTGGAATTCAAATATGCCAGATTATAATGCTAGATGTCAGCTTATCGATCTAAAGCAACTGCATGTAAGAAGGACTTATTATTCAGTTCTTTTCGCTCATCACGTCATTACTGCTCACATTGATTGTCCGGTGCTGCTTTCCATGTTCAGTTTTTACACCCCGTCTCGTTGTGTGATGCCTAGAGACTTCTTTTATGTTTCGAGGCATAGTACAAACTATGGGCAAAATGATCCTATGAGTAATGCTTGCATAAAATTCAACTTAGTTGCAAATGTTGTAGACTTTAATATGAGTAGAGATAAATGTAAAAATGAAATCTTATCTCTAAATTACATTATAATTGTATGTTAATTTCTGCTTATACTAGGCATTATTATTAATAAGATATGAAATGTTATTACTATTATCAGAAGTCTTAAAAAGCTTTGTACTTGAAAGACGGATGAATAAATAAATAAATAAATAAATAAATATAATTGTTCTTCGGTCGATGCCTTCATCTTGTCGTCTTATTGAGCTTGTCGTTCTTTGATCAAATCGTGGAAATTCATGTGTGTCATCGAGGCTGTCTGGTGTCTGGAGTCTAGAGACGAGCAACAACTTTTAAACAATGCCTAGAGTGTAGTTTGACAACTTGACTCACTGGACTCCTCGTGGATTCCCGCTTCCATTCGTTAGTCCAATGCCAACTGGGCGAGATATCGCATGCAGAAGTTTTTGCGAATGAAGCAGATTTTGACTAGCTCGTTTTGGACAAAACCTCAAACATATGCTCTAGATGCATGAAGACCATTATCTATGCAACAGAACATGACCAAGGTGGTCACAGAACAGGACGAACTTAGCCAGTCGGGAGAGCGGATTTGAATATATTTTCAGTGATTAAGGAGTGGCCTCCAGGGGATGTGACCAATAAAATGTCGGAACCAAAAGAGTTCTCTAAACATTGGAAAATTAAATGAACACTACAAGTAGAGACCCTTGGAGAGAACAGTGATCATCTCAGGCTCTCGAAATTATTTTCTACTTTCTGAAGGACAAGGTCAATGTGGAGAATTATATCTACTCCTCTAAACCAGACACAATGGACCAATAATCGTAAGTTTCAACAAAATCCTCTAGAAATTGTTCGAAGATGCAACTTCCTATTTAATGGTGGATATTCTTCGCGTAATAAAATGTTAAGGTTGAGAAAATTGAGTAATTTCTTAATTTTCAATGCTCCGGATAGTTTTGTGTATGTAGGTTGTCAGTTTTTTTCCAATATTTTAGGTGTTGTTTTTTTTTCACTATGTTTGCTTTTGGTTTTAGTTACTACCCTATGATTTATCAATTATATCACGATACTACTGAAACGACATTGCTTGTCATTCCGTAGAAAACTTAACTTCTAACTTCTAACCTCAAACGGGGCAAGGTACAAGACGTGGTTTTACCTTGGTCCGAATCATTGAACTTTTTTTATAGTTTGAAAGTTTTTTTATTTTTTTTGTTACTTGGGTTGGTGAAAATCTGACACAAGACACTGTGACCCGTGTCCACATAGTAGTGTCAGATTTTGACTGACTAAAAACAGCCTTCCCTTTTGGTTTTTTTGTATTACAACTCAGTTTCCGTTTACTTTTCAGGATGTTTTGTGTTGCAGATAGACCTTCGGTAAGATCACCTGCCACAACCATCATTAGGATGGTTTATTACTATTGGGCCAAACCGAGCGTTCTCGTAGGTTGGCGTCGGCTTCCTAAACGTCTCATGTCCAAAGTTTGGAGGATGGCATTGTCACAATGACCATGAAGTCAACTAATTAGTGTTCGAGCGGAGTTGGTTATTTCTCCGTCGACGGTAGTTATCCCTAGTTCCCTTTGTATATCGCCATTCCTGAGATACCAGGGAGCTTTCGCAATAGCCCGGATAATTTGATTTTGAGAGGATTGAATAAATCCTCTGTTACTTGCTTTGGTGGAGCCCCATAGTTGTATGGCGTAAGTCCATATAGGCTTCAGTACTTTGCTTGTATAATAGCAGTTTGTTGTCCATGCTTAACTTGGAGTGCCTTCCAAGTAACCAGTACATTTCTCTACACCGGTGTTCGAGCTCACCCCGTTCCTTTTTCACGTGGGCCTTCCACTTGAGTTTCGCCTCGAGTCCTACCAAGATATTCTGCTTCATTAGCGTACGGTATTTGTACAGAATTAATGAAAACTGGTCGATTTTCAATATTTCTGTAGGTAAACGTTATATGCATTGATTTGGAGCAATACGCCAGCGTTTTGACCATTTGTTTATTTTGTCTAGGGCTCGTTGCAGTTTCTACTTCCCTTTGCCAGCATCGCCGTGTCATCCGCAAATGTAGCCACAAGTGTGCCCTAAGTTTGAGGTAAGAAACACGTACAATTTAGGGCCAAGTACACTACTTTGAGGGACTCCTGCTCGGATCTCTTTAAAATCGGAGTATTCAGTTCCGTGTTTAACTCTAAATATCCTGTTGTCGAGATAAGATTCTAGTATCTTATACAAGTTTGTCGGTAGAAGCCTGCTTCGTTTGTACTTAGGCCTTCATGCCAGACTAGCAGACCCAGACCAGACCTTTTTCTCCTCTAATGCTCCTTCAATTTCATTCATTATGCTGTATACCTGATCAATTGTCGAGTGTTTCGCTCCGAACTGATTGTCAGGTATTAGTTGCTTCTCTTCGATACATTTTTGAATGCGATTTAATAAGAGTTTTTCAAAAATTTTGGATATTATTGGTAAAAGCGATATGGGTCTCTACGCATTTTTGTTGCTTAACGGTTTGCCCTGTTTTGGAATCACAATCACTTCTGCAACCTTCCATAAGTCTAGAACATATAATAGCCTAAAGGAAGTTTTAATTAAGTGGAGGAATTTAATTAGCGCGTTTTTTGACAAGTTCTTCAGAATTTGTCCGGTTATTAGATCATAGCCAGGAGCTGTGTTGTTTTTTTTAGATTTGTGATTGCATTTTTGTCGATTTCAAGGCCGCAGATGACAGCGTTCAAGGTCGGCTATACAACGGCATGTCTAGTTTTGACATTCCTGCCAAACTCGTCAGGTTGTGCAGGATGGCGATGGAGAATTCTCGCTGCTCCATCAAGGTCGGTGACGAACTTACCGAGACCTTCAATGTCAAGAAAGGTCTCAGTCAAGGTGACGCGCTGTCATGTGATTTCTTTAACATCATCCTGGAGAAGATCGTGTAAGACTCAGGCGCTAACACAAGAGGCACGATCTTCCAAAAGTCCGTACAACTGTTAGCATGCGCGGATGACATTGACGTGATTGGCAGAACACAGCGAGCCGTCAATGAGGCTTTTGCTGGCATTGAGGCGGCGGCGGCTAAAATGGGTCTAGCGGTGAATGAGGGCAAAACGAAGTATATGCTGTCATCAAGAAAGGACACAACATCGACGTCTTCGACAGAGCGTCACAATGGGCAGCTATAACTTCGAGGCAGTCAAGGACTTCGTCTACCTCTGCTCCGAATTACTCTTGCCAACCGCTGTTTCTTTCGCTGTTTCGAGCAATTTAGTAGTAGAGCCATCTCTCGAAGGACCAAACTGACTTTCTACAAGATCTTGATCATCTTAGTCCTGCTATACGGCGCGGAGGCATGGATAATCTCAAAAGCGGATAAGGAACTCCTTGGTCTCTTCGAGAGAAAAAAAAAACTCTGTGTGCGCTCTTTGGTCCTGTTTGCGTTGACGGTTTCTGGAGGAGAAGATTCAACCACGAACTGTACGGGCTTTACAGCGACATGAGTCTAGTCAGGCGTCTTCGGATCCAACGCCTAAGATGGCAAGGCCATGTAGAACTCAGCTCCGTTCCGAATAGTCTTCGACTCCGAACCCGTGGGACAGAGGACGCCCGCGTTTAAGATGGCACTGCACACCCAGGTGGAGAAGGACCTCAATCAACTTGGCGTGCAACACTGGAGACAGCTAGCCAGAGACCGTGCTAGCTGGAGAGGCCTGATTGTTGAGGCCCAGGTCCACCCCGGAGTGTAGTGGCAAATAAAGAAGAAGAAGAAGATTGCCTTGCAGAGTTCGTTCAGCGATACTCTTTCTATACTTGGGCTGTCAGATATAGAAGTTACACTTGGATCATCTTCCAACATTTGTCCATCAAAAAAGGCTGAAATGTTTCCTCCAAATGTTCGGCAAAGAGATCCGCCTTTTCTTGATCACTTTTTGCCCACTCTTCATTGTTTTTCTTGATTGGCGCGGCCTGCATTTGGGGCTTCTTGATAATTTTTACTGCTCTACAAGAGTACATAAGTAGTAAACCCATCTCTAGACATCAAATGCAGGCGAAAGGAAGGTTATAATCAGATTATGAATCAAGAAATTCAGAAGCTAAGTATTGAATGCCTCCGTCGCCGCTTCAGTTGAAAGCTGATTTCAGCATATGTCTACTAACCATTCTTGACACTAGTCTAGTAAGTTAGGTCTGAGGGCTGAAATTAGACGTAACGTAATTGTGCGTGAGTATCTCTATCTCATTGACGTTGATAGTGATAAGGACCATTTTGTTTTTAAGTTGGGCCTAGGTTCAGTGGCATGCGAGTGCTTCTGGAGAAGGAGCACATTTTAGAGCAGGTACATCCAAGTAAAGTGCAATTCAACAAAGCACTCCAGGGGAAGCTATCCCAAAAGATAGTTCAGTAGCATCATTAACTGCTTAGCTTCAAAAAGACGGTTCTCAAATTCTTAAAAAGCTGTACAACTATCCTTGACGTAAGACTTGTGTTATTCTCACTATTTATTGGTATCATCCTCTCTCATGGAGCCTTCCGACTGTATTTCATCGCGTCATAGGCAACCCCACCGCAAGGAGGTACATAATTTCATCCCCTTCCAAGGAGCCCCCAAACACTTGCCAACCACCATTCGGAGGAGTGAGCACACCTACATGCAGTGCACCAGTTCCCCGTCCTGACATCCGCTTCAGATGCTCCCTGCTAGGCCAGCACGATGGCCGCCTTCCGTTCCGGTTGTTCATACCAATTGCGGGTAATCCCGAACAAGCTTATTATCCAAATCACCGATAAATCTTCAAGATTATTTGCATATTTTGCCACACACAGCCACTCACAGGCGCGCACGCGATGCCAAGTCACTTACAAGGATGTCACACAAGACGGGCAAATAAGCGAAGTATCCTTCTCAATTTCCGTTAAACTAAATCATGTGACATTAAATAAGCACAACAAATCCCACCATTTGCTTGGCGACCTACAGTTACACGAACTGAACGCCGACGCCGCCACAAGAACCACCCCCTCGCCTCTGAGAGGAACTGAGAAGCAACACACTCTGAGGAGGACTCTCAGAGGCAAATCGAGCATAAGGATAACGTTTATCCGTGATTCTAAATTAATATTTTTCGAAAAACATCTGCGCCGTCGTTTTCCGTTCGCCGCGAAGGAGCACATTACCCAATTGCAACTCCCACATCCTGCTCCACCCCAGCCCCTCCTCCCACCAGCCACACTCACTCGTAAGGACATCGTGAAATTATAAAATCGTAAAAAAAGAAGTTTCTCTTTTCCAAATAAAAATTACTTCCCGCCACCCCCGTCCTGGCCCATCCTGCCGGTCGGCAGGTCCTCGCAAGAACGCGCTCGTAAAAACGTTCATTTTCATTGAAATTAAAAAAAAAAAAACAAAATAATAAAGAAGCAGGACCTACTCCGTGCTCTCTCATAAATAATTCACGAGCAAGTGTGGGTGGCCGCAGGGAGTCCCGGCGATGAAGTCAGAGCCGGTGGCAAGGACAAGAAGGAAATCTCACGTTTAATTGCAGTAAACTATCCGGAAAAAGGATATTGCCACATGTCCGCAAAATAACAAATTAATAAATAAGAAGGACACCCCCCAAGCACACCCACACACCCTCACACGGAGTCACGCTGCATTTGAAATTTAAAGAGACCTCCTTCCGTGCACGGTCCACAGTCGAAATAGTCCCTTTTACTGCTGGACACACCGTAGTTCCTTCTCATAATGGAGCCACCAGGCATTACACTAATAGTCCAAGTCGTATCCCAGCTCATAAACAATTAAAGCGTCATTTACATGTAGCCAACGTCGTCGTCGTCGTAGTGCTCCTTCTCGTCGTCGTCATAACGTCTTAGCCGGTCGTTGGTCGGTTGGTGCACCCTTTTCGGAGGTGTCCTTGTTGCCAAAAGGATGCGGACACGTGTAAATGGCTGTGCAACAAGGTACAAGTGTGCTGGGCGCTCGTGGACGACCAGCGGGTATTTGCCTAGCACATGCAAGCAGGCATGCCAGCAAACCCCAGCCGCAAGTTGGACCTGTGCGTTGCACGGAAAGAAACCGTTAAGCATTCCGGTTAAGTGAAAATAAATTTTATCGCGAAGCTGCCTGGAACTCTGGCGGGGAAGCGAAGTAAATGTGCTGCATCCTTGCCGAGCGCTGGTAGTTTGTCATGGCTGCAGGACGGGTGGGTGCATGTCATTTGAATCCAATTGCTCGGAAGCGGTGGGGCGGCGGGGGCACCTGCCGGGAAGTACATAAAAATTGCTTCGGCTGCAGTGGCACGGGATGGCTTTATAACCGTGAATTGGCCGTCGTGCAGTGAATTTGAACTTTGTTGTGCGACGACGACGTCTGTTTTTGGATAGAGTCGTCGTGGGCGTTTTATCGCCTGTTTGCGGAGCAGATGAAGTTAGCCTTCGCTTTTGATGGTGATTCGGAGAGAGGGAGGCTTCTTTTTAGACTTTATTCGCGAAATGGTGCATTCTTTCATCAGCCATGTGGAGCTGAGGAATTTGACGAGGTCCTCGACTTGGAATTGGCGAAATGGCAAACATGTGAGAAAAGGAACCGTTGCTGGTATTGACTTGAATGAAATGTCTTAATTTCTTACAGACGTGGGCTTTCAAAGATGAGTCATAAGTGTTGGGAGACCATGGTACAAAGCAAAAGCATGCTTAGCATGGACCGAGAGAGGGGCAGCCACCATGATGGCGGGAGTGGCTTCTTGAGGCTTAGGTCTACTCAGCCCTGTACTTACTTACTTATCAGGCTGACGACCCATACAGGATCCGAGCCTGAGCAATAGCTGCTTTCCATTGTTAACGGTCCTGGGCACGCTGCTTCCAGTCATCAAGACCAAGCTGTCTTGCATCCGCGATTACTTGGTCTTTTTTACCGGAGATTCGGTCTTCCTCTCCATCTCGAACCAGGAGGCTCGTATTCGTAGACTCTCTTAGTTGGAGCGTTGTTGTCCATGCGCTCGATGTGGTCGAGCCAGTGCAGTCACGGAGGTCTGCCTTCCGGACTACATCCACATCCTGGTACAGCTCGTAGAGTGCGCGGTTGTGTTTCCTTCTCCATTCGCCTTCCTCACAGGTGGGACCATATATCCGACGCAGAATTTTTCTTTCGAAGGCACCAAGAATCAGCTCCGCAGTTTTGCTTAACGTCCAGCTTTCGGCTCCATATAGCAGGATTGGCAAAATAAGAGTTTTGTAGAACATAATCTTAGTCCTTCGAGTCAGGAGTGACGCCAGTTGCTTTGACAAACCGAAGTAACACCGGTTGCCAGAGGCGGTTCTACGTCGGATCTTCACAGTGCTGTCGTTTGTGGAGCTTACGTTTGCCCCGAGGTAGACAAACTCTTTTACTACCTCGAAATTGTAGCTGTCGATGGTGATATTTTGTCCTGGGTGGTGTGTGACGGATCGTTTTTTGGTGGACAGCATATAATTAGTGTTATCCTCGTTAACCTTAAGACTAGCTCGCTTCGACCCTTCTTCAATTGCCTTAAAGGCTTCAAATACGGAACGTTGGGAACGAGCGACTAAGTCCTGTAGCTCTACATTAACACAAGCCTCGTTCAAGAGAAGATGAATTCTGCTTTACAGGGAATTTGTCTAAGCTACTGCGTCAAGTTTTAATGTGTCCGTTTCAACCCAGATTCAAATCAATGGACAATATGATCGAAAGCTCATACTAAACGAGGGCCATCTCAGGCAATACGGACAGATCAATATAATCTATGGTGAAAGATTGCAAGCTTAACAAGTATTCCCATGCATAAACAGTTTCGGTTTCAAGCGACCCCATTTGAAGTTGCTCTTGTTGTCGTACATGTCTTAGAACTATGTGACTACTACTGTGATCATGAACCGATCATTAAGCGTATATTCGCGTTTTTAAATGTTTCTTGCCTTGAAGCTCTGGAACGTCTACATTGTCCCTGAAACAATTTATAATGAATAAAGGCCAAATGAACGACTGGGTGGTGTAGTTGGTAGAGTGCCTACCCCTGGTTAGCGAGGCCCTCGGTTCGAATCCCAGTGAAAGCAAAGTTTATACGCTATTATCTGGTCCAGTCACCATTTGCCGTTGGGATCAAATTAAAGGCACTATCACTGGATTAGTCGATCAGTGGTAGTAGTCTGACTGTGGGTATCACAATGGACCAATATTGTCTAAGTGTGCTGGTGAATGCACTTGCAGCCCACCTACCTTACCTAACCTGGACGGAAGAAGACTTAAGTCAACTTAACCAAACGACGGATTACAAGAAAATAAAACGCTGAGACCATAGTCTCGTTATGTTGCGTTAATTTTCGTTGAGTTTCGTTTAATTTCGTTAAGTTTCGTTAAGTTCCGTTAGGTTTCGTTAAGTTTCGTTCATTTTTGTTTACTTAAATATGGTTGAAATCAATCATGCTTTAATTTACAGCCTTCCTGATTACTGATGATTTCAAAATTGATCCAGCAATGGCCATACATGAAAGCTCAGCAGAGAGATGTTTACACTTCTACACGATCTTCAGTGGGACTGCACTTACATGTAGAGTGAATTCAGCAGACGTTCTCTGAATGAATACAGTGAACTCTCTCTAACTCGAACAATTTATGGTATCCTGCGACAGGTTCGACTCAGAGAGAGGTTCTTGTATGGAAAATTGAGGGAGATGTACGTAAAATATGGCGAAAAAGCTCGACTTTGAGAATGTTTCGACTTAGGGAGAGTCCACTGTATAACCACGATTTTATCTACTCTAATTCTCATCCTAGGAATAGCACATGAGGACACAAACCTATCTAGCCAGAGCTACGTTTCACATTTGAAGAAAAAGAAGATGCGGTTACTGTTAAACTTCATCCACTCCATGTTCAGTTGTAGGGCCTATAATCGGGTCTTGGGTGAACAGTGACATCACCAGACGTTGCCCAACAACACGGGTTCCTATGTCAGTTGTCTGCACCAAAGTTCGAGGCGGACTTGTGCCTTAGTTCTAGAACTCTGGAAAAAAGACCTAAGAATCGTAAGATGAAAGACTTCTAATCGATACAAATTCAAACTATAAGAAAGCTTTTAGCGCAGACTGTTACTTCCTAAGCAAGCAAGGGCTTGTCTGGTTTCACTTAAATTTACTTAATTAAAGATGTTAACCAGGAGGTGCATGCCTATGTGTCACAGGAGCAAGTTTCCATACTTCAACGGCTGCATTTTCTCTGAATTGTTAAACACGCACTGTTTTCAAGTGGAGGTCCTGGTAGTCAAGGAGGCGGAAAAATTGATATCAATGTTGAAAATAACACCGGTTGATATTACGATTTATTACCAACTGGCATTCCATTAAAGCTATCTTGGCAATAGAAATCAAGTCTAAGCTTAGCTAAGCTGTTAGCACGGAGTTCGCTCAGTTTATTCTGGATCACAGGATATAGGGACATGAGGCAGCGGATGAACTTGTCTGGAAATCCCTTAAGCCTGACCCATCTCTAAAACCTTCTTTTTGAGATGTCAAGAAGAAAGTAGAAAAATGAAAAATGAGAAAAATGAAAGGTGCAACTGTCTAACCACCTATAAGTCCACTCGGATGTAATGGCCCACTTAATAAAAACCTGTCGGCTTCTGCAATGTGACTCAAAGTTGCTTAGGATGGTAATTGGGACGCCAAACAGGCCATGATCGCCATCGTACGCATTCTATCAAACGCGTGTGCGTAAATGGTCCGATTAGACTAGCCGCTCACGCATTGGTCACTGCAACTATGGTCCGATCCAGAAGCGCAACTGCACAAATGTGGCGCGATGCGTGTGGTACAGTGACTCAGAGTAATTTTGAGCGTGAATACAGTGACTCAAAAATAATATAAGAATTTAATAAACAAAAAATAACAATAAGATTTCCAAACACGTGACTTACGAGGCCGTGGTGATGAAGGAGAAAGAGGATACTCTTCACTATTTCGCATCTGTACCAGTCTCTGACAATTGAGATACAGAACACTGGGAGACTTCTTACATGGCCTCCAAGATCTAACCAAAATCTTTCCAACCTCCAGGATGGCTAACCAGGGTGGCTGTAGAACACAGTTGAGTTAGATGGAACTCCTCCATCTTTATGTTATTGGTTGACTTCGAGTGAGCCTTCGACGTGGTCAGGCGAGAAGCCATCTGGAACACACATTGGAATACCTCCATCCATCATCGAGCTCATCCAGGAGCTCCAGACCGCACAAACATCACCGCTTCCAAAGAAGCCAATGGTCCTTGGTGGATAAACTCCACGACTTTGACAGCACCGATGACATCTGCCTGCTATCTAGCACCTTAAAAAATTACACCCGCTGGACTTTAAAGCCTGAAGAGGTAGCAAAGACAAAGCTGGTGAGAGTGGGCTCAAGGCGAGCCATCTTCACTTACCCCCTAAAAGAGATGTGGGCAAATTCTGCAACCTCGGCAACACTCTGCAAACGATTTGGGTGCCTAAGCTGACGTCTTGTCTCGTGTAGTCAAGTTCCGTCACACTTACTACTCACTTGGCAAAGTTTGGCGGTCAAACCAGCTGTACACCTCACTCAAGCTTCGTATATTCAACTCCTGTGAAATCCGTACTGCTACACGAATGCGAAATATGGAAAACAACCATCATTGCTCGCAAGATTAAGGTCTTCGCCTTGAGACTTATCCGGCAGGTCATCCGGCTGGAATGGATAAGGGATGAAAAACTGCTGGGCAAAGTTTCACAGAAGCCCATCGCTACATAGATCCAACATCGAAAGTGGAGCTAGATAGGCCGCACCAGGCTTAAACCGGAGTAGATATTGCAAGGAAGGGCTTTACTTGGACCCCACTAGTAATTATTAGATGATAGATGCACCCCAAGTCATAGTCATAGATGCACAGACAAGTCGGGTAGTCCACGCTTACCTTGAAGGCGGACCGTGGAGAAACAGCATTGGCAGGCTGGAAAATCCTGGTCGGAAGTGACTAGGCTGCGCCGAGGCAGACTCGGGGGGAGATCATCAGTAGAATACCTGATACCGCTCAAGTTATATTTAGACATCACAGCGTCGTCCCAGGAACGCGTCGGAGTTCAAGAGCTAGCACACGTTTGATTGAACGAGTAGGGAACTTCTTATCATGATTTTACTGTACCGAAAGCTCTAATGACCACCTCAAGAACCTCCAATCTGGGCAAGGATGCTCTCAGACTATATACTTCCCTCCAGGTCAGGGCTCCAGTGAACGAGATCAATGCGGCCTTACATAAACGCTCAAAATGAAGAAAAAAATATTCCAGAAGCTCAGAAAAAAAGCTGGTCTAACCAACTCCAAGCTGTCCAATGAGGTAATATAGCAGGCAGCTCATCGTGCCGTGATGAGTTTTCTTTGGATGTCCTTTAGAGATGGAAGTAAGATCTATTACGACAGGATGTCACACATCAAAGTCTGCTGCATATTCGTCTCGTTTTAGGGCATCTGTTGATGCGAACGGAGCTGTGCTTGGATCTTTGCTTAAGAATAATGAGCTCACACCTTTGGAGATTCTTAAGGGGCCAAGGATCAGCGAACGTTTCTAATCTATGGCCTCAGCTGAGTTTAGAAAACCTTGGTAAAACCAACAACCGAGGCCCACCACATTAGGATTTCCATCTGCGTCTCACATCCTCGCTGTTCAATCGATTTGCCACAGCCACACGCGCACCACCCTCACCGTACACAGCAACATTCGCCTGGATTGATGGAACTCTATTAAAGGCCACCATTCAGCCATCCAACCAACCAATCCACTTGCCTCGGATAGCCCTAATCCGATTACAGTTCGTAAATCAGATTTTCAAACGAGCAACAAGCACCGGAGTGCGGCGAGAGTGAATGAAAGGGATAACTCCGCATCCTTACGGACCCAAATCAAATAGCTCGACTGTTGCTTCCGCATGACACCGTGTTCGGCTGGCCCCACCGCACCGTCGTCCTTCGGAATCAGGACTACAAAGCGACTGCCATTACAAATATAAATTGCGCGTATTATTCAAATGAACGAGACAGGCGTTCGACAAGCGGGACAATGGAGAGCCGATGATGATGACGATGTCAATGATCACCCAACAGACGGAGGCGGAGGCGGAGGGTGGCGAAACTCGAGCGGTCCAGGCAGCAACACCCAAACGTTGACGTCGTCATCGTCTTGACGCATCAAACACAGAGAGAAGAAAAAATTGTTGTCACCCTTCCCAAAGCCAAACGAGGGTTGCACACACGAAGGCGCTACACACAGGAGAAGAAGGAGAGGCGAAAAAAAAGGATAAATAAGGACCTTCTGCCATCGCACAGCTTCTTCCTGGCAGCGGAGCGCACCCATCCGAAGATGATAAGGCGAGCAAACTGTTGAGGCTGCATGTGAACAGCATTCCTGTGAGCAGTCGCCCGCCCTTCGCCCGTCGCCCGGATGATCCCGCAAGCGGCCACTGGGACAGGGGCAGGCACGGGGACAGGGCTTGTGGGAAAAAATAATGAAGGTATCGACAGGATGCCAAACCCATGCCCGAGCCCAATACCCAAGGGTGCTATTCACCGAGGGTTTTCAATTACACATTACCATTGATCGAAGGGAAATTGGATTTGATACAAATTCGGCTGTGTTGTCATGCACCCACACCCGCAGCCGCCGGCCCACCCGACCACCATCGGCGGCATCAAACTCCCTTAACCTCCCCTAACCCCGGAGGGTGGCCACTGTTCTCTCGTTGACTTTTATGAACTTATAAACAACCATGAGATTATAGGGCTTACCCCTTTATTTGCTGCGAAAGGATACTATTTTGCGCATTACAAGGAACGACACACTGCCGAGCGGGATAACAAAAGGGAATCTCTCCGCTTCCTCGCTGCAGTGCGGGGGATGAAGCGAGCTCATCGACAGCGGCCGTATATAAAAAAAAGCACACACACACGAGAATGAAAAGATTCGGGATTACCTTGGTCTTTGGCGCGAGGGTGTCGGCGGAGATTCCGAAGCTTCAACCTCTGACGGGAGTCATTTTGTTGGTTGTTTGTGTGACATAAGGGCGCGCTCTCGAGCACACACAATCGAGTCCTTAATGTAATTGTGGAAGATGTGGAAGATGGAGGACGACCGCCGCTTCGGCAGCGGCATGTGTAACCCTAATCCCTGTCCGCCTTCGGTTTTGGCCTCGTGTGTGTGTGTGTGCGGGAGGATTGTGGACTCGTTACACTTGGGCTTGTGCTCTTTGTGGGCGCTTTTGTTTGGGTTTTTGATGGACAATTGGGGTGGCCGGATGGGAGAGAGTCAACTTGTACACCACATATGTACCGATATCCTGTTGATTAGGTGGGACTTAGGTGGAGCGGAGGATGGAGTTTCAATTCCGCTGTAGCTCGTTGTGTGTCATTTTCTCGATTTCCTTGTCCTTGTCCGCCCTGGATGGTTCTAATTTTTAATCAAAGAAGGAAGCGACCATTCCTTGTGTGATCTGTGTGGGTTGAGGCGTGGGAGCATGAGGGCGATGTGGAGTTTATTTTTAGTCGGTCAGAGATAGGTTGGCGTGGAGAGGAAGCTGGCTGAAAGGTTTGCTTGGACTTATCGGAGCGGAAGCGCTGTCACGGCTTTCACGGATGTCTCCATTGTTAGGATAACTCAACTGGCGTGAGTTTTGCTGTGCACGCGAATGAATGTGTACATTGTGCGTTCCGATTCCAAGAGCGCGAGGGTGTACACTCTTTTTTAGGATGCCAGCTCATTGAGCGCTCTACGGAATGTGGCCCCTGGTCTAAGAGTACCTCGTGTGTATGAGGTGGACCAAGCTAAGGCTAAACGTGATCAAGGCAAGGGCAGCTGCTCCTTAGTGGTCGGTATATAACTCACAGAAGCATTGAACGGCTGCCATTTTTTGAGAAGATCGTGCACAACTCATGACCAAACACGGTCTTGCCAAATTGCGTCGTTGACCCAGCACTAATGGCTGCAAATTACGTGATTTGACATGTACCACAGCCTTACCTAAGAGTGAGCATGTGCTGGCGAGGACGAAACGAAATACCTGCTGTCAGCAATTACGGTCTTGGTTGCGTTGATGAAGATAAGACAAGAAGAATTCAGCAAGAAGTGAAGATGGCATGGGGTTCGTTCGATAAGTCAGTGACATTTTGGTAAGAAAGGGGTTACGCATGACCACCACCACAAGTCGCACTCGCCCTCTCTCCGTGTCTCTGCCAACACACAAATTTCACTTTTTTGGCTTATTACCTTGAAGTCATCAAGACAGATTGGTCTTGACGAAGCAGCGTTCCCTGCGATGGAAGGCGAACCGATTGGTCACGCTCTGACCCTCCATGGATCTTATACCTGCCATAAAAAAGTAAGCCAGCCGTCTGCCACTTTAGATCTCTTGGAGGTCCAAAGAGGACCTTGCAGCTTTTCGAGGACCTTGGAGCTTGTTAAGCGCCACTTGTGGTGGTGCCGCCACACCAAAATTCAGTGAAGCATGTTTTACCCAAGACCCCTTGTCCGAATGCAAATGAAATTCACTGTTTTACATTTTCATTAAAATCAACGCGATTATCTGTTCACAATGATTATCAAACACGAGCTAGATGACGCAGCTTTCACAAAACTTGACAGTAGGCTGTAACAGCTTACTGGAGCACAGTTTCATCTCAAGTAAATGTGCGGGGAATGTACAGCCTCACAGCCATCGTCACCACCATTTTCTGAGAGTCTACAGATGTTGCCGTTCTAAGCAAACGACATTTGAGTTGATTCAAATTCGTTCCATGAATCACGACCCCGCCCTTCGGCCGTAGAATTAGAACGGCAGCGTATGTTAAGCACATTGAATTCCGATCTTGACACCATAATTAACTGGGAAAAAACAATAGAGTGGAATTCAATGCTTCAAAACTCAATGCTGTCTGCTGTCACTCAAGCGAACCCTTGATAATCAGCCATTATCCATGAATGGCGCTTGTGTCGATGAAACCGGAAAAATGTGTATCAACGCAACACTTAGTTCTTCTTCTTCTTCATTTGGCGCTACAGTCCGGGGTGGACCTGGGCCTCAACCAACACTTAACACTTAGTTGGAACGATCACATATTTCAGGTCTCCAAAAACACTGCGAAATGCTTAGGTTTCCTTAAACGATGCAAGAAATATTTAACCCCTTCTGATTTGGCTTTAATTTATAAAGCGTACATCCGCCCCAAGCTTGAGTACAACGCTCATATCTGCTCTGATGCCCTCAATCCCATCTTGCACCTACTTGATAGAACCCAAAAGCGAGCGATAAAACTTATAGGAGACAATAATATCGCAGAGTCATTAGACTCGCTCGAACATCGAAGTACCGTCTCTTCTTTGTCCGTGTTTTATCGTTATTTCAACAAACGATGCTCAAGTGAGCTAGCCAACTGCATTCCTCCTCTCCCTGAATTCACCCACAATACCCGTCTCGCCAGAAATGCCCATCAGTATACCCTTAAGCCTACTTTCGGATGGACAGTTAAATTCAGAGACTCGTTCTTCGGCCACACTGCAAGAATATGGAACGCTCTTCCCAGCCTATTATTGCCCACAGACTACAACCCGCAGATATTTAAGACCATGCGCACAGGTACCTAGTCTCCCTTTGTCCCTCTATACCTTCGGCCCGTGCAGGGTCTTGACCCGGTTACATAAGGGTATTAGCAATCCCTTGAGCACGCGTAAATTATAAAAAAAAATTACCATTTTAGCCTTGCCTTGATTCAGATCAAGAGCTTTTGGAGGCAAATTAATATTTTGCTTTACATCTGGCTGGCCTCTTGGTGCTCACAGTTGTACCCCAGCCTTCCTTAAAATTCCTGATAAAATAGCCTTAAGATAAAATATGTCAAACTAGTGCAAACAAAATTTATTTTTGTGACAAAAAACTATAATTTAATTGAAAAATTATTGAAAAAAGAAATAAATTTTGTTTCTTTAAGAATGTATCTTTTTTCTTTGGAGTACTGTTGTACCCCTCTGTAGTACAGTGGGGTGTAACCGTACCCCAAACATCTCGACAGTTGCAATCGTGTGAAGTAGTTTGTCACTTTCTCACAGCGGGGACAGTGACTCTTCCGGTGCTGGATACAACGACATTGAGATGCAAAGTAAGAAACGATTGAAGGTGCAAGCACACCTTTATCCTCTTTCTCCATCATCTGAAGAGACTGGGCCTAAATAAAAATGATGCACACGAACACTTCCCAATTTTCACTCACCAACGGCGACACACGACGAAGCCCAAGGCCATCTAGCCATAAGGCGATGGAACATCTCGGTAAAACTTAATTTGGTGGACCCAATTGTCGGAGTAGCTTTATTTCGTCTTCGTTGCTCTCTGTTAACCAAATAGCAGAGCAAAACGACTGTTCGTGTCGGATGACAGAAAGCAAGTGGGTTTTACTTACTTTAAGAGAAAAAGAGGTCTTAGCAATGTGCACATACAAGTATGTGCATGTAACATCTGTTATTTGAGAGTGGTTGACAAAAGAATTCAGTTTAATAAAATAATATAACACTCTCCAACGCATATGATGAGAAGATTCAAACACGAACTGAACGGGCTGTACAGCGACATTAGCTTAGCCAGGTGTCTTCGGATCCAACGCCTAAGATGGCTTATAATAGCAGTTTGGATCTGACTACTCAACCGTCGACCACATTTTTGTTCTAAGTAGTATAGCAGGTACATACATAAGGCAAAATAGGAAACTTTACACATTCCTTGTTGGTTTCAAAGCTGCCTTCGATTCTGTGAACCGTAATGCCTTATTCTACAAATTGTATGGAATCGGAATGTCGTCGAAATTCGGAAGGGTTCTCTAAAACCTGTACGAAGATAACAGGGCTGCGGTATGGAAGGGAGTTGAGTTATCTGATTGGTTCCAAACGGAAACAGGAGTAAGGCAGGGTTGCCCACTAAGCCCAAACTTATTTGCCCTTTTTATAGAGGAAATTGTGGATTTTCTTTGTGGCGGCTGGAGGTGGCAGCAAACTCCAAGGTCTTCCAAAAAGCTGCAATGTCCTCTTTGGACCTCCAAGAGGTCTAAGGTGGCAGATGGCTGGCTTACTCATTAAGGCTCTTATGTTTGCGGACGACATCGTGCTGTTAGCGAACTCACCGGAATCCCTGCAGTTGATGATTAATCGATTAAGTTTAAGTACTGCAACCTATGGAGCTTAATCGTTAGTCTAGAAAAATCAAAGATAATGATTTTTAAAAAAGTTTGTGGGAGAGTTGCCTCCAACGAGAAGTGACATTTTAGAGGGATAAATCTAGAGGTTGTCAAAGAGTATAAGTATCTAGGAATCCTGCTCACAAGCAATTTAAATATAAAAAGGCATCTGAACGACAAACTTATAATAATATATAATATGGGTGGCGCGACAGTCCGAGGTGGACCTGGGCCTAGCTTCTCAGCAACCACTCATGTTGTGCGTGCTATTGTTCTTTCACGAGTGGAAGGGACCTACAGTTTAATGCCGACTCCGAACGGCGAATTTGAGAAGCTTTTTCTAGACAGGAATACTCTTTGAGCATTGTCAGTGACTCGAAAGAGGTGGAGCCGTGAATTATCAAAGGTGTTTAATTTGGGTATCGAACCTGGCACCCTCTGCGTAGGAGTCGACGCACTTACCCGCTACGCCACGGCGACCACCACAAACTTACTAAGGCTAAAAATGCTATCAGTGTAGCCTGGAAGAAATGCTTCAACAATCCTAATATCATACGCAGCAGTCAGTTTAAATTATATTAGGCTGTATCCGATAATGCAATACGCGGCACAGGTTAAAACAGTTAAAAATGTTCAAGCTCCCGCCGAAGACTCCGAACTACATGCTGTGATGCAAACCGTTCGAAACAAAACTGCATGGTTCAAAGAGTGGATTAAATTAGCTGGTGAATGTGGAGTAGTACTGAACATAGATGGTAGTAATTGATATAATTCACTATGCCAATTAATAAAGCAGGGCGACGAGCAGCAAGATTACAGTTCTTAGAAAAAGCGGCGGGATCAATTCACCGCATTACATACAGCCGGCTCAACCACAACCTGGGGAGTCGAAATTACTTTAAAGATATCCATAGCTTCCAGGAAATTTCTGGAATGTTCAAACTTAGAGACGAACTCCTTAAGCTGAATTTTTTACCGCATAGAGAGGATCTCCCTATACTCTGCAGTATTTGTAATTTGGAAGAGAGAGAAGATATCATGCATTTCCTAGGCAAGTGTCCGGTCCTAAGAGAAACCAGGAGATGTCTGTAATCGGAACAAGAAATCCTATCACTTCTAAATGAAATGGACGTAAGCAAGTTGTTTGAATGCTGCAAAATATCACTAAAATACAGAGATAATATCGTAACAGGAAACTTTTGAAATAAGCATTTTTTATATCATGGAGAGCTAATAATTATTACTTGTATATAATTAGTTATAGTCAATCCGGCAGACAGCAAGCCATGCTGATTTTGATTTTGTTAAATTTTTTTGTAAAAGGAACATTATTCGAAATAATAAAATCAATCTAAATCTAAAAAAAAAAATCTAGAGAGCATGGGCAACATAGCTTCAGCCCGCAGAGTCGTCGATTCCAAACCTGAGCGACAACATAACATAGAACCGATGGCACACACAAGTGGAGTACCCCAACCAACTTGGCGTGCGAAATTAGAAACAGGTGGCTACAGATCATCCCAGCTGGAGAGGCCTGTTGGTTGAAGGCCACGTCCACCCCGGAGTGTAGCGCCACCAGAAGAAGAGGATATGGCCTGGCTGGTGAAACTTAGTTCCTGATTCTCCAACTTGGGTGGATCTCTTTGAGGTATTTAGCATCTTCTTGTGAACAATGCGAGTTCTATTTTGACGGATTTACATCCAGACCAGCTTTTCCTTTCCACTTTTTGAATTATGCTCGAATTTAATAGGAACTTCTTTGACATGTAGCGAGAAAATGACGGGTCCGAGAATATACTCCTCAGAGAACCTTCATAAATCTTGATAGTCGCTTTTCTGCGGCTACGCATTGTGACCTTCCAACAAGGTTAGGTTAGGTTATGTAGAAGTGGTTGACTGCTGTGTTTAAGGATAGCAACCACACTTGGACTATGTGAATTGTGATTCTTCATGTGATTTCTTTAACATCATCCTGGAGAAGATCGTACAAGACTCACACACCAACACTAGAGGCACGATCTTCCAAAGTCCGTACAAATGTTAGCATACGCGGATGACATTGACGTGATTGTCAGAACACAGCGAGCCGCCAATGAAGCGTTTGCTGGCATTGAGGCGGAAGCGGCTAAAATGGGTCTAGCGGTGAATGAGGGCGAAACGAAGTATATGTTATCATCAAGAAAGGACACACAACATGAGCGTCACAATGGGCAGCTATAACTTCGAGGTAGTCAAGGGCTTCGTCTACCTCGGCTCCCCAGTAAACAGTACAAACAACATCAGTACCGAGATCAAACGCAAAGTAACTCTTGCCAACCGCTGTTTCTATGGGCTCAAGAGGCAATTGAGTAGTAGAGCCATCTCTCGAAGGACCAAGCGGACTTTACACAAGACTTTGATCGTCCCAGTCCTGCTCTATGGTGCGGAGGCATGGACAATCTCAAAAGCGGATGAAGAAGCACTTGGTCTTTTCGAGAGAAAAGCTCTGCGTGTAATCTTTGGTCCTGTTTGCCTTGACGGTTTCTGGAGGAGAAGATTCAACCACAAACTGTACAGCCCAGCGACATGAGTCTAGTCAGGCGTCTTCGGATGCAACACATAAGATGGCTAGGCCATGTAGAGCGTACGGACAACTCAGCTCCGGCCCGAAGAGTCTTTGACTCCGAACCCGTGGGACAAGAGGACGCCCGCGTTTAAGGTGGCGCACCCAGGTGGAGAACTACCTCAACCAACTTGGCGTGCGAAACTGAAGGCAGCTAGCCAGAGACCGTGCTAGCTGGAGTGGCTTGTTCGTTGAGTCCCAGGTCCACCGCGGACTGTAGCGCCAAACAAAGAAAAAGAAGAAGAACCACACTTGGGCCTATGTTGGCCTTCTTCTTTTTCAACAAGAATCAATGAGTACCTATTTCGCAAACCACTTAGCGTTTTTAATAAGGCGAAGAAGTTGACTGACTTTGAAGCGGCTTAGTTCAGCTAGGCTATCAAAATAGTGTGCTGCCAGAAATCTAAGTTCACGGGAGAGGGAGCATCTCAGTTGCATAACAAGTGTACGATCGTTTCTTCCTCATCCTCGTCTCTGCAGCTTGGCCTCTTCAAACTTATCAGACTAAGCGATCGCTTATGGTCGATCGTAGGTGATTGTTGTTTGGTAGTGCGGCACCCGGTGCCAGTTGACCATCTACGATTCATTTGATCAAGTGTTTCTAGCTTAAGTCGGTGTTTTATGATAGCGATAGGCATGGAGGGTGGATCACCAACCGGAAAGAGCACAGAGTTTGTGCCCTTTCTAGGGAGTTCGTCCGCTTCGCAATTCTCTGAAATGACATACTGTCCCGGGACCCACATAAGATGGATGTTAAAATACTTGGCCATCTCGTGAAGAAATAAGCCGCAATTAAGGGAAGTCTTGGAGTTAAAAATCACTGAAAGCCGAGATTTGATCGCTGCCTGGTTATCGGAACAGATGACGATATTTGTGAGCGATATTGCATTGTTTTTTATCATATACAGTTCCAACAAGGTTATCCTCTAGGAGACTTCTGGCAAATAGTGAGAACCTGAAAAATGTGAAATATGTCTTGGGACAACCCAGACGCGTTAGTTGATGGAGACACCCAAAGGCATCAAGAGAAGAAAGACGATTCGTTGGGTTAAGGAAAATGTTCAGCTGAGTCTGCTGCGCTAAGCAATTGACTTCGCGAGGCAATACTACCAGATTCCACTCCTCTATGTCTCCTCCTCACGAGGCTTAGCTCACTTAAGGATGACTTCCTCCAATTTGACGCAGCAAAGTGAGTGTTTTGAAAGGGAGGCTCCAGACTCTTCTAGATGGTCACTTCGAAGTGGACGAATTCTGAACGACGTCTCTAAAGGACGCCTTGGAGTCGACTCCTTGCCAGCCATGTGCTATTAGAAGTTAGCGATGCCAGATGGAGGAACGTTTGACGTTTCGACTCCACTCAAAAGCCCTAATATCGATGACCATCCGCCGGGCTCCTCTCCACTCCACACCCGCCATGCTTACTCGAAGAATACCCGCGCTCACGTTGGCATCACTCCTTAAGGGAAATGTCGTGAAATGCAAACCCTATCCATTCGTTTATTGCCACCGCATCGGTCATTACGCGAGTGCACATAAATTCACATTTGCTCGCATGCTAACAGCACTTGAGGACTATTTCAAAACCCCGCCCGCTCCCGTTCCCCCTCAGAGCTCTTAAATCCAATTTACAAAATTGCCCAACGATTTAAGTCCAATAAAGTGTCTTATTCATAAAAACTAAACCGCCGTCATCGTCGTCGTCGTCGTCGTTGTTGCCATCATCGGCATCGATGTTGCTCATAAAATAACCCATCGCCGCACATGTTTCGCGATAGTTAGTCCCATTCACCATCTCTCCCCGCAGCTCCATGGTTTCATACTGAAATAATTGAAACGTGGAATTTATCTCTTTGCCGGAATTTATTGACCTTAAAAGTGATCCGGGCATTAAGAGTCACATTTGTGAACATGGCCGCGCCACCAATCGCCGGGTCAGAGGCGAAAAAAAGGGGTTACCCGTCACTACCGCCACGTGTTTACCACCCTCTCTCTCTGTCTCCGTGTCTCTGCCCACACACAAATTTCACTTTCATTCTGTGGCTTATTACCTCCACGGCCACCCGCCGCAACCTGCCACCTTGGAGCTCTGGAGAATCGATGGGAGGAACATATACAACACAGCATAAGCCAGGGGAGAGCCGCCCGAAGTCAGTCTCTGCCCAAGACACATATGCATGAGAGTCAAAGCCACGAGGAGGATTAGGATGTGCGCTACCCTTGAGGACAATAAATTCCGCCCGCACACACTCGCCTGCGAGGGACACACATAGACCGACCCGGCACAGTTCACACCGCCAAAGGACACCAGAACACACCGCAAGGCCCACGCTCGTTTGCCGAATGGATTTGAACATCTCGAAATGATCTTAAAATCACGTCGTAAAAATGTCCAAGTTAAAGCTCATAAGTCGCAACTCACCTGATGGACGCAGTGGTCCTGGGCGGAGCGGCGGCTTGGCGGTGGTGAGGGGTTGCCGTGCGAAGCGTCTTCATCTTCGATTTCGACTTGTGTGTGAGTGGGCGAGTGGGTGAGGAGAGAGATGGGAGCCCACTCGTCCCCCTTGTATCCGTGCATTAATATTTATTTACATGCCGAGTTCGAACCCTTTTCTGGTGTGATGGCGCAGCGCGGAGCGGTGGCGTGCGGAGTTCCGGTACCGCTTAGGTAGTTTTTATGGCACCATCGCTGAGACGAATGTGCGGAAGCAGGCTGTGCAGCTGAGCGGGCCCTCAGCCCTCAAGTAGCCCGCCCACCTTGAGATGTGCCGTCGAGGTGTGGGCTAATATGCAGATGGATTCAATAACGCAAAGTGCTGTAGCAAGGACATCATTCAATAAAACTTATGCTTCAACGTTCGTCGAGTTATGTTCGCCCATATATATAAAGTTACGTGCCAAAATGAATAAAAATTGCTGCGCGCTGCGCTGAACACGGGGGGAGGCTGGAGCTGGAGTCAGTTGAGCTGGGATATGGTAAATAGACAGAACACCACAAGGATACGTGATCCGTTGGCAATTGGTGCTGCGTGCGTTCAGCATAAATGTTGAACATAAGTCCTGCACATGTCTACGTCTTCGACTTCGTCTTCGACTTTGTTCCGTTCGTTCGTTTCGAATGACTTCTTGTGTTTCCTTATGAAGCGGGGGAAGTCCTGCGGAGGAGGGGCGGGGGAAAGGTTACACATAGAGCGCCGGGGCAGGACAATCGTTTCCACTTAAGGGCAAGTGATGTCGGACATGGTCGACAACGATATTCACAAGTCGGCCGCCTAAAAGGATGCAATTTGTTCGATTGTCACTTGTAGTTGTTGTGTCGTCTTAGATTCGGGGGCAACGTCGATTCCTTGTTATTGCTCTCCAGCAGATACATTGTCCTTGTTGTCCTCGTCACCGTCGTCGTCGTCTTCGTTTTCGTGTTATGGAAGTTTTCTGAGCTTGAGATGAGGGGGATAATCGAAGCAGGGATGGGGGACAACTGCAGACATGTGAACTAATCGTCTTGAAACGATGTCGACACGGGGTGGAGTGCACCTGACGAGTGACTGGGTGTGGATGCTGCTACAGCTGCTGCTGCTTATGTGGCTGGAGACAGATCGATTTCGGTGAGGAATTCGTGGATGTGTTGATGGGTCTGGGAGTTCTAGTGAGGTCGTTTTGTTCGGTGTTTTTGTTCACTAGCTGCGAACTTTACTTCCTCGAGGGCAGGACTTATTTCCTTCAATGGTCAAATGGCCTCTCCTGTGACAACTGGATCAACAGTCTCTAGGCCAAATGGTTGAGATTCCTTTAATTTCATTTTTTTCTTCAGACAAGGTCTCCTCTGTTAATAGTCATTAGGCAATAGCCAGTAGCAACTCGTCAGCAGCCAGCAGCCAGCAGACAGCAGCCACCAGCCAACAGCCACCAGCCACTAGCCAGTATTCACTTGCCACTAAAACTGGCTATTAGCCACTAACCACCAGACAATAGCGAGTACCTACTTGCCACTAAAAAACCAGCTATTAGCCACTAGCCAATGGCATTTAGCCACTAGCCATTAGCCACAGTCGGAAGTCAATATTCTACTCTGAAAAATATTGAACATAGTTTCTTCCACAGCGTTTTTAAAAGGTGACCAACAAATGCTCAAGGCCAACCTCAAGATCCTTGACCTAGGATCCCGCGCACAGAATCAAGGTCCTTACGTTTCATTTCAAAATGCCACCTCTTCCCGTGATGCTTACATGCACATCTCGAGCAGAGGACTTACGAAAGCAGCCAAAGGACAACCCAGTTTAAGGAACTCATCATTTAGCCTCTTCCCGGCTAATTTGCTTTTGCTGGCACCCATCCCCAGCCAAGACCCTTCCCACCGCATTCAACTGACATCTCCATTCCACCTCTCTCCGATTGCACTGGATGACGAATGTAGCTCGGTCCAATCTCCGTCAGGAATCAGTTCATCCTCTCATGATTTCGGACAATGAAACAAGGCTTTAATTACATTTCAACTTCCATCCGGCCTTCCTGATGAAATAACTCCTCGGCTACGCACCAAATCAAGTGATAACTGCCTCAAAATTAAAACGCCCGTCAGCTCCAGGCAGAGGTAATAAATCAAAATCCTCTCCACTCTTGGATGTGTCCACCTATCGGCGTTGCTGCCGCCGTCTCCGCCGCCAGGAGCAGCAAAGCCCGGTTGTGTGTGCTGGCTTGCAACAAGGGTACAATGACACGCAGCTCCCTTGTAACGGCCACTGCCTCCATTGTGCAATCACAGCGCACACACACGACTTCCTCTCACGCACACCAGTTTGGAGAGATGTCTGCTTGCTCTGCTTTGAGTGCGTCCGTTTATGGGGATGTGCTTCGATGTGCGTGCACTTGGTCGATGTCGGCTTGTCCCGCTCACTGCTCACCCTCCCCACACCCGGGCGCTTTGTTTATTAAGCACTAACACTAGTTATTTGTTTATAAATCGTAAATTGCACTGCCGCTGAGCACAGAGCGAGCGTGAGAGACAGCCAGTGTGTGCGTGCAACGCACAGTGAGGCTCTGCACGTCGCCTGCATCGGCACCAGCTCGACGGAGTCCTGGGAATGTGTCCTCCATAAATTTTATCTCCGGAAATCAAAAACATAACTCACAAACACACAAATTAACAGTGCTCCAGTGTGAGACGCGAGGCGCGGCTGCCGTACGCCCAAGATGGATCCCCAGGATGCACCGACTGCCGGTGGGTGTGGCAGTGACCAAAATAACAGACGACAGCAATATTGTGTGTGAAGTTTGACTGTCATTTGAGAGCCGTACCCCGGGGGGCGGACGGTGAGCAGGGGGCCAGGGAATGTTAGGATACGAACTCGAATTTCATTTCAATAGCCCGGCCACCCACCGAGGGCAACGTGGTGGAAGTGGACTCGTTGTAAATTGAATACGAAGCGATGTACGATGAGGGGCGGCGGCGCGGCAGGGGCCGAAGAAGGATTATCGTCGGTGTCCTGTGGAGGTATTATGTATCATCGATTTACAAATTGGCGTTAATTAGATTAAAAGGGCTGCTCCTCCTGGTGGTGCATTGAAGGAGCAGACCGTTGCACAGGAAGTGGCCCATATCCAGTCGTCTGCTGGCGGCGGCAGTTGTGGGGCCAGACACGGAAAACGATTGCCAAATGAAAATTGACATGAATTCGATTAAATTTTGTGATCGATTCGATGGAATATTTTAAGGAATAATTCATGTCCTTCGGAATTGAACTGGCGTCAAGCGGGACGTGGTGGGGATGATTTTAAAGGGATTCACTGTGAATCACTATGAATATTTTCAAAGTCAGCCACACATGTGCATTGACATAGAGACGCTGCGGATTGATCTTTCTCAGAGAAGTTAGAGGACAAGGGCGCTTTTCGGGGAAGGGCAGTTGATTTAGGGGGTCAGTGATGTCCCTTAAGGGAGCTCGGAGGGAGGATGGGAATAACCAGATAATGAAATAATTATACAATGGAACGCATTTCAGAGTCTTATGCAAGTTCTCTGGCTTTCACTGCGATTTTAACGAGGACAAGACTATTTTCGGCCGGAGGCATTCTAAGAAGGACGTATATAACTCTTGTTAGACATACAGTAACATACAGTGCGTCAGCATGGTCCACAAGAGCGAGAGATGTAAAGCACATCGAGGACAATTCGATGCGCTAGGGGCTGAAAAAGGCTACTACTCTTGGCTATTCCAAAGGATGATGTGATTAGGAAATTAAATTCCCAAAAGAATTTTACGATTAAGCTCTGCACCATTAAGCCAGTCCTTTCAGCACGAGCAGGACTGGAACAATGAATCCATAGTCCGCAGATTGCGCAGATGTACGGTATAATGGTGTGCAGTTGGATCAAGAACTGATGAAGGGACAGGAGCATTGGTATTTAGATTATGGACAGAGTACCTCGTGAATAGACAGATTCGTTCAAATCAATCTTAACAGGAACTGTACCAACTGCGACTGCAGTTGGATAGTCGTCGCTATTTGTAGTATACTAGTAGTAGCATCAAGTTCTATCTCTTGGAATGCGAACAGAAGCTTAAAGTGTTGAGCAGGAGAAACAGAGTAAAACTATGGTGGCCTCGCCAAACGGGGATAGAAGGGAATGAAATGGCCGACTCTCTAGTTAGGAAAGGACCATCGGAACTCTTCACATGCCATGAATCATTCTACGCTGTAGGAGACCATGTCTGAAAACTGGAACAATGCTTATGGCTTGAAGCAGCTCAAGAAACTCTATCTAGGTAGCGGGAAAGGATCGGGTTTTACAAAGAGGTGGAACAAGTGCTGTGAACTGGTTTAGTGAAATGCGAACCTCAGGAGCAGCTATTTCTGCGAACATAGATTGTTTCTTATTTTCGTCAAAGTTTTCTATAAGATTTTTTAATTGACCTACTGGCTCAATTAAGCGAATATCTTTTAATTGCACTAAAGGCTCAATTGAGGGAATTTTGTTAATTGAATACACGGATAATTGATCCTTTAAGGTTCCCGAAAAAAATATTCAAAATATTCAAAGGGAAGTTCCAAGGCGCCCACGTCAACATCGACAAAGATCGATGATGTGGCATGGCCTGTGTGGCAAGGCGTGCTATCCTGCATGAACTAGAGCTCGTCCAAAGCCAAGGCCTCCATTATCATTTTTAAGAAATCGGTTAAAATGACACTTGAACGTCCACGGTTGAGTGAAACGTTGTTCCCAGCTTCAATTTCAAAGAAAATGCCCACACTAGCCACATTCTAATCTGTTGTACACAAAGGGGACTATCAGTAGCTGTGTTTGCAAGCGTATATACGCTTAGCTTTCAATTTGCATGTAAAATACACTAACAACAAGTCCTATATCCGCTTAAGTTACTCATCATATTTTAAAAACTTTGCTTCCAAACATTACTTTCTATGTGTTCATTCTTGAATTCATTCATTCATTGTTTAGGTTGCTGTATGTGGCTTACATTAGCAGGTGTGGTTGATGTATTAGATCATTTTTAATTCTTTTGGCATCGATAAGTATGCACTTTTTGGTTCGCTATTTCTGCGAACATAGCTTGTCTCTTATTTTCGTCACAGTTTTCTATAAGATTTTTTAATTAACCTACTGGCTTAATTAAGCGAATTACTGACTGGAGGCTCAATTGAGAGAGTTTTGTTAATTGAATACACGGATAATTGATCGCGAAAATTGGACAAAATGACTGGTTCAATTAAGCGGGTAAGACTGTATATCCGTATCAATGAATTAAAAAGAGCAATGCATCAGACTCCATTTTTACGCATGTTACTAAGACAACCCTATTACCATCATCGATGCTTTCGTAAGTCTTTTATCCGTATTTCAACTGCCTTAACCACAATCAGATTAACATGTAAAAGCTATCGTCATGGCTTAGTGCTAGGAAGCTTTCAAAGAACTCACACATACGATAATCCCCCACCTTCTTTAATCTGTCCATGTCACTGGGGATGGACCGCTAACCATGTAGGTAAGGGCTTTTCTGGTGCCAGAGCCAATGGCAGTTAGGCTGCCTGTTTATTCATTTGTGGCATAGCCCACGGTGGTGCTCAGATAGGCGCATTTTGTCATACCAAATATTATTCTTATCCTCCTTCTCTTTGAGTGTCGAACTCGATGAGGGGACTCCGTTCTGCAAAAGCCGACGGCGATGGTTATAGGCGTTTATAAAGAATAGCCTAGAGTACTGTGTCGGTGTCGATCAAGATACAAGATACAAGATATTTTTCGTCTCACCTATACTTTCTGGTTACAACTTATAGTTATAAATAAGTTTTAAATAAATAGATAAATAAATAGAGCAGATTCAATGCTACTGCCTACATACATGACTATTCGAATTGATTACGTACCCAGTCAGCGGAGAGGCCTCTTAATAATAATAATATGGGTGGCGCGACAGTCCGAGGTGGACCTGGGCATAGCTTCTCAGCAACCACTCGTGTTGTTCGTGCTATTGTTCTCTCACGAGTGGAAGGGACCTACAGTTTAATGCCGACTCCGAACGGCCAAGTTTGAGAAGCTTTTTCTAGACAGGATGAGCATTGTCAGTGACTCGAAAGAGGTGGAGCCGTAAATTATGATGATAGGTGGTAAATTCGGATATCGAACCTGGCACCCTCTGCGAAGGAGTCGACGCACTTACCCACTACGCCACGGCGACCACGAAGAGGCCTCCTGTCTTTCAAATATTTGAATTCAAAGGCCCTTGAAATCACATAAAAAACTATATTTGAAGTTTTCTTTCTGCACAGACTTCCCGACGACGTGAATCTGGAGCCACCATTACTCTTGTTCAACGATTTCATCACTTCTGTTCAGGACGCCATGGCATAAGGCCTCGGCGGATACGAAAAAGTATTGGCGAAAATTCTCAATCGTTGGGCGCCTCGGGGAACCACTGGCGCAAAACACTGTAGTCAGATACCTGCGGATCTGGCTAGATCAGTATCTATATTTTAACAAACATGTACATAGATGCTGCTCTGGCCAGGGCCCGAGGCGCTTTTGCCCTCACAAAGAGACTGTTTTACAACAGCCAACCCGATGCGAGGGTGAAGGTTATCTGCTACATAGCCATCATCCGGCCAATGCTCACCTATGGCTGTCCCGTGTTGTTCAACATGAGTGCAAGCTTGATGGAAAAGATTCGGTTGTTTGAGAGGGCTTGCCTTCGCCTTTATAGAACTCCAGAGTCCCAGTACATAAAAGTCTATTCCAATGTGGTTTTATACAACAGGGCAAACTTGATAAGAGTGGACAATTTTCTGTTGAAATTGATTCGAAGTCATACTGCTAGAGCGATGAACTCGGTCAATGACTTGATCTCGGGGGATTACTACCCCAATGCACAATACCACGAAAGGCTACGGCACAACGGCTTCGTGCCCCCAGAAGCCTTTCTCCATTTAGACAAGAACGGACTGTTACAAAATATAAATGCGGTACCGCTCATCTTCGACATAGCCCGTTCAACTGCGGATGGGCGACTCAACCACGACCGTTCCGTCGCACAACGAGCTGAGGAGGGTCTCCTTCTGTTCAGTACGGCGGTAACAATGAGAGATGTTCGGGATGCAATGCAACATCGAAAGTTCTGGTGTCTGGGGAGAGAGGGAACTCCCTCGTCGAACCCTTTAGACCCGGGGTAGAAAGGGTATTACGTATCCCCGAATAGGAGTCCAGTCGGTCACTGTCTTGCAGCAATTAGATGCTATAAGCTGAATCCTATCCTATGGCCTAGGGTAGTTTTTAAGGCAGTTGTAAGATGTAAGTAGGAAAAAATAAAAAAAATAAAAATATAAATAAAGAAATAAGAAATAAAAAATAAATAAAAAAAAAATAGTATTCACATGCGTACACCACTGTGTACCAATGTGTATACACTGTATATACTAACTACATCTATATACATGTGTCTATATATTCATAAATACATATGTATATGTATGAAGCTTAGCTTAAGTTAGCTTAAGTTATTTTTAAGGTAGTGCGTAAGTTAGTATATAAGTTTTAAGTAAATCCAGTTCAGTAATTTAGTATTTTGTTTAAATTTTTCTTAATATTAAGTCGTACAGATAAAGTAGTTATTCTTTAAATGCATGCATTCTTAGTTTAAGTCGAAAGGCATCTTCTTCTTCATTTGGCGCTACAGTCCGGGGTGGACCTGGGCCTCAACCAACAAGCCTCTCCAGCTAGCACGGTCTCTGGCTAGCTGTCTCCAGTGTCGCACGCCAAGTTGGTTGAGGTCCTTCTCCACCTGGGTGCGCCACCTTAAGCGCGGGCGACCTCTGTTGCGTTGTCCCATGGGCGAAAGGCATAGGATAAGATTAAGTTTAGCTTAGAGTGCCCGCCGAGGGCCAGTAAGTTAGAATATGTGACACTGTTCGTCCAATTAGTTTTAAGCATTTTTGTCTAGTACGTAAGCTTGTCATGAATTTCAAAATAAAAATGAATTGAAAACGAAAACGAACGATTTCATCACAAATTAACTCAGACCAGGCAATGTGCGGGGTGACAAATAATCATTTTTAAAAATGTAATAAAATGCACAAAATTATTTTTGTTTTATTAATTATCAAATACAACTTTGTTCAAATGGCTGTCGCTGGCCATTTGGCTGGCTTCTCAGTAGCGCATTCTGTCACACCAAATTTCCAAGGCCTTGTTGATGGTTTCGGCTGCACGGATTGCTTGGCCTTAGGTGCTTGAATTATTTCCAGATTGTTGGGATAACAGTGGTCCTTTAAGGTTCATCAAAATATCCAAAGGGATCAATTCGAAGTTCCAAGGCGCCCACTTCGACATCGACAAAGATCGATGATGTGGCATGGCCTGTGTGGTAAGGCGTGCCATCCTGCATGAACTAGAGCTCGTCCAAGTCCAAGGCCTCCATTATCATTTTTAAAAAATCGGTTAAAATGACCCTTGAACGTCCACGGTTGAGTGAAACGTTGTTCCCAGCATCAATTTCAAAGAAAATGCCCACAGTAGCCACATTCTAATCTGTTGTACACAAAGGTAGCTGTGTTTGCAAGCGTATATACGCTTAACTTTCAATTTGCATGTAAAATACACTAACAACAAGTCCTATATCCGCTTAAGTTACTATGATGATCTATCGCCGCTTATGAAA
The DNA here is from genome assembly GCA_964034865.1 of Eristalis intricaria. NCBI lineage: Eukaryota > Metazoa > Arthropoda > Insecta > Diptera > Syrphidae > Eristalis > Eristalis intricaria. The sequence goes on along the minus strand of OZ035877.1, from coordinate 57,394,127 downwards.
TAAGCGCGGATAAAAACAATGCTTCCAAAAATTACTTTGTATGTGTTCATTCTTGAATTCATTCATTGTGTAGGTTGCTCTAAGTGGCTTACATTAGCAGATGCGGTTGATGTATTAGATAATTTTTAATTCTTTTGGCATCGATAAGTATGCAATTTTTGGTAAACCCAGAGTGTCTCTGCTATACATTCCATTTGGGTTTTGTAAACGTGCTGCCAAGTTTTATGATGAATCATTAAGCGCCGATGATCGTTTTTTTGTGCACTTCAAATTAGGCGTATATACGCTTGCAAAAAAACACAGCTAGTGTTGTCCACAGTCTCACGAACTTGGGTACAGCAGTCGTGGTGAGTGCTTTATTTCGGCCAAAATTTTTCAAAAAACGCACTGTTTGGGGTACACAGCACTCACTTTGGAAATAAGTTTTCAGCATTTCCAAGCATAAAGCGACTCATTTCGTTTCGCGTAGGTATGGTACTCACTTTCTGTCAAGACTTCGAGCGGAAAACAGTTGTCAGTGTCAAAAATAGCCTATGGTTAAAAAAAACCAACACTAGATAGCCACCCTTGTATGCATACATGCCCCAGACGTTCCAGCCATTCCTTTCCCGGCCCGGACCCAGCATCCAGTTTTCGCATCCTTTGATCGAATGACTCAAATCAAACGTAGAATGTCTCCCATTAATTTGGAATCCTCTAACGGGCTCCCATTACAGTCGCACTCAAACCAAAGCCTAAACCAGGAGTCGTTCATCTGTGATTGTCAAAATCTCAACGCATCCCCCTCCCCATCCGGTCTCAGGAGAAAACAACCCAAACAACACCTTTTCAGTCAGTTTCACCCCCAAAAGGGATAATTATTTACCATCATCAAGTCAACCTGTCCAACAAACGATTCATTCTTGTGCCCACTGCCGCCCCCTCCGCCTCTCTCACGTCTCAACGAACAATCAAGCATCTCTGGCATTACCCTTGCGCCATGCCCCAAGCTAACCCATTCGATTCCATTAACTCACATTAACCAATTACTCAGATAATTTTCCAAATCGGAATTCATCCTTGAATTCCTTCCTCGGGATTGATTTAATCTACATGTGAATCGGCCACCGCCCCGTTCAAACAGACAGACACGCAAGGACTTCGGCCTCCCTCCCCACCCCCGCAGCACGATTCGACGACGATGACGATGACATGGCAGACATGTTAATTGAGAGATGGACAAATTAGAATCAATTCCTCCTTGTGTGGTGGAGTGGGCGGGTGCTGGCTGGATGCTGGCTGAGTCCTTGCGGCTAATTCCGCCGGTTTGAGCAGCCGATCGGGGTGCTTTCATAAAATTCGGGAATCCAAATGGCTCAGCCGTTAATGACCGGACTTAGGTCGCTCAGAGATCGTTCTGGTTGACCATAAAACCCACCTCCACCCCCACCCCTCACCCCCTCGACCTACGTGGCGAGTCAATTCGAATCGAGTCGACATCATATCGATGTCCATTAAACGTAATTGGTGAACGCGTCGTCCGTCCCACTGTCGAAGGAAGCTCCGAATGTTTTCTTCTATCCACCGACGACCATCATTAAAAATGCATAAACAAGTGTCCTTTCGCCTGCGAACCTTCGGAAATGTCATAAAAGCCCACCAAAACGCCGCACAGTATGCCAGCGTGTGTATCCTTTTCTTTTGCCATTTGCTGCTCAAACCACAAACTACCACGACACCACCAGCAGAGCGGTGAGCGGTGGCAAGCGGAGAGAACCCTTTGGCCCCTCATTACTGGCACACTTCTTCTCAATGAAAAAGGACATTTTATAGTCCATAAAAAGTCAATTGATACGTAATGTTGTAATGTAGCTGTTTGTCGGTGGATGACTCTGGATGGCTCTGCTCTCGGGGCCCCGAGTGGGGTTTGGGTTGGCGTCCTGCTGGAGCGCATTACAAATACATTTAGGAAAAAGGATTATGGTAGTTCCTCTGTGCCCTCTGGCCTGCTGTGCGAGGCGGCAACAAGCCATCAACGGTCGATTTAAATTTATGAATATTAAGTTGTAAAGGATAAACGAGGTGAACTGCTGGAAGTTGTGTCGGGCAGCGTTATGCCCCGGCACTGAGGACGACAAACTTTTTCTTCAGTTTCCGGAGAATTGGAGAGGGGACGAAGTGAGTGAAAAACTGTGAAAATGTTGCACAAACTTACGATTGACAGAAGTTTTTCGGCTCACAACCGAAAGTTCCACGGCAGTCGGGTTCATGGGCGAATGATTGTTTGGAAAATATTTAAACAAAAGCAAATCAATTTGTGAAAGGAAAATTCTGAAGGACTTGTCGTTGGTTTGTGACTCTTGGCGCTAAGCCGGTCTGGTCTGGGAACTTGGTTCTTGGGGGGATGGGGGAGTTTTACTCTTTGCGGAAGCGGAAGCTGGTCTGTCACACCATGGCAGTGTATCGAAGTCCGTTAACATCGGTAGTGAATGGTGGAAAGCAGGCGGCAGGAGCTGTGAAAAACTTACTTTCAGTTCACCGATTATAATTGCAGGTGACCAGATAAGACCGATAGGAAAAGAAATTCAAATAAAACACCAGAGGTAGGAGGTACAACATTTATTCTGGCTTTATTTTGAAGCTACGTTCATGCCATTATGTATGTTAGACTAGATCTTAAATGGCGGCTCCGGTATCCTTGAAGGTGCTTCAAGCAGTGCTTCCAGTTTTTGATGACTTGATCCGATATGTGCGTCGTTATGCCGGCAATAGCGTCTCGGAAGTTGGGCTCGAGCTTAGGCTATGAATTCGACATCGTATCAAGTCGCACGACTGCGGCCAATTCGGTCGCCGGATTTCTGCTCCACAACTTCGAGTGTTACGTCGCTTGTATGCCATGTAAACCAGTCTTGTTGGAAACATAGGTCAAATATTATATCGGTGTTGTTGAGATCTTCTTCTTTATTTGACGGACCTGGGCTTCAACCAAAAAGCCTCACCAGTTATCGAGCTTTGCCCACTAAAATTTGATTAATATCGCTCTATACGTGACACCATCTGATCGCAGCGGAGTCTGCTTCCTGTTTTTTTTTTTTTAAGAAATAAGGTGTCTAGTTATCTGGCCACGTTATAAACAGTACCAAACTGTGGCGACATTGATGCTTGGTTGAACGCTTGTGGATTGTGGTCGCTCCAAATACTCGAGTATTAATTGCTGACATAGACGCTTTAAATTTTATGGTAGAAGTTCGGATCTGCGGCCAATTGGGCGTTCAGTGACAAAGTAGCGAATTCACATCGTTGTCTATTGTCGTCCGGCTTCACAATTCTTACGTCAGCCCAGTTTTCAAATGAATGTGTACTCAAATCCGAACTCAAAATAAGCCAGGAGGACTTTCACCTGATTGACGCCGATTAAACATTTCTTTGGCCGCTACAGCGGCTATGTTTTCTACATTTCGCACCAATCCCTATCTGGTGGATCACATGACGTCCCAAAGAGTGCACTCACTCTCATAAGCTTAAATTAGTGGCGCGACAGTCCGAGGTTGACCTGGGCCTAGCTTCTCAGCAACCACTCATGTTGTGCGTGCTATTGTTCTTTCACGAGTGGAAGGGACCTACAATTTTATGCCGACTCCGAACGGCAAAGTTGAGAAGCTTTTTCTAGACAGGAGTACTGTTTGAGCATTGTCAGTGACTCGAAAGAGGTGGAAGCCGTGAATAATGAAAGTTGGTAGATTGGGGATTCGAACCTGGCATCCTCTGCGTAGGAGTCGACGCACTAACCCACTACGCCACTACGCCACGGTAACCACAGAAGTGATTATGGTTCCAAAACCGGGGCAACCCTTAAACAACAAAAAGTCGTACAGACCACTATCGCTTTTAACAATAATATCTAAAATTCTTGAAAAACTTTTGTTAAAACGCATTCAAAAATTCATCGAACAGAACAAACTAATACCTGACCATCAGTTTGGGTTTCGAGCGAAACACTCAACAATTGACCAGTTATACAAAATAACGAATGAAATTGAAGGATCATTAGAGGAGAAAAAGATCTGCTCCACTGACCTACTTGACGTTTCCCAGGCCTTCGGGCAAGTCTGGCATGAAGGCCTAAAGTACAAACTAAGCAGGCTTCTACCGACAAGCTTGTATAAGATGCTAGAATCTTATCTCGACAACAGGATATTTAGAGTTAAACACGGAACTTAATACTCCGATTTTAAAGAGATCCGAGCAGGAGTCCCTCAAGGGAGTGTCCTTGGCCCTACATTGTACCTGTTGTATACTAGACACATACGCCAAACTGAGGGTACACTTGTGGCTACATTTGCAGATGGCACAGCGACCGTGGTCTGCTAGGATCTTTGACGATCGAGTCTCCCGGAATCTCTCTCTAAGTTCGCTGCCACCTGCGCGAGCAATCCAAGAAGATTGGAGGCGTTGTCAAGAAGATGTGCTGGATTTTACGGCACCACCTAGAAAAAACCCATGGTTTGACAACGAGTGTAGGCAGGCACATGCAGCGAAGCTGGAAGCCTACAAAGCAACGAACAATGAGAGCTGTTCGTGAGCTCTACGAACAGAGACGAAGGGATGAGACCCGGCTTCTCAGGAGAAAGCAGAAAGAGCACGAGAAGCGCGCGATCGAGGAGATGGAAAGTGCTATGGCTGGAACGATGTATAAAAGTTTTACCAGACGGTGAAATAGTTATCCAGTGGATATAAGGTTCGGACAGAAGCCTGCCGGGACGAGAATGGGCAACTAGTAGTAAAATCGCAGTCGATACTGAGAATTTGGAACAACCATTTCTGCAGACTGCTAAACGGCGATGATGACACCAATACCGCTGTCAGGCAGAATGTTCCACTCAATATGGACGATGATCGACGAGAATTCCGTGCCCTCGACTTAGACGAGGTCAGGCAATATCAAGACTGAAGTCTAACAAAGCTGCCGGTGCGGAGATGATCTGGTTGGGAGCATGCACCAGTTCATCTGTAAGATATGGTCGGAGGAAAGCATGCCCGATGAGTGGAATCTCAGTATCGTTTGCCCGATCAAGTGGCAGCGAACCTTTTGTTTTTGGTTCAGGCCTTAAATACGCAATCCAGGAATCAGATGATACCATCATTTGATGAATAACATCTTCATTTGCTGCCGAACGAGAACATTTTCTACTATTATTAATGCGATAGTACCTATAGTCTTTAATCCGACTTTCCTGCGCCTCCTCTGACCATGATCCGACGGGCAAAGCTGCTGATGATATTATTTCTGCTCCGTGGAACAGAATTTTATGCACTGTTGCTGGCATATAATACCAGGGATATAAATTTGTAGCCATTGCAGCAGTTTCCTGGGCATAAGCTCCAAACTTGGACTTTCTTTTTTTTTTGATTTATCACAGCATTCTTCAAAGTCTTTATGTGGTTTCCTCTTTTATCCCACGGTAACACATTCTCCGATAACACATTGCCACGATTTTTTGCAAAGTTCACTGAAAAGTTTCCTTTAACCCATTCTGAATATTTAATTAAAAACTTTTGTTTTGTGTGACGCACTACCTTATACCGTTCATTAAAATGTGGCAAAAATCTTTTTGTCACTTCTAAAACTATTTGTTTAATTTGGCACGATGTTAAGTTTTCGTTACTATTTGATAAAAAGCTGCCGAAGTTGGAAATATTTCCATCATAAAAGTAAACGCACAAGAATCTATATTCAAATACAATAATTGCCATCGCGAAAAACTTCAAATTTTCACAACAAATGCTGGGATGCAACTGCAATTTTTAAAGTATTTTCGATATCTATAAAAAGCTAAGCGTCATCTTCCTAATTGAAATCTTCAGTATTTTCGGAATCATAAACTAATTCCCGATGCCTCAAAGTCAGCTCTAATTACCCCCCTTTTTTGCCCCATTGCGACATGCATTTATGACACCGCAAACAAAACAAGATAAAAGCAATAAGTTTCATAATTACAACAATCTTATGACCCAAAGAATTCTAATTCACAATAATAAGAACATCCTCGATTTTTGGAGGAGAAGATTCAACCACGAACTGTACGGGCTGTACAGCGACATGAGTCTAGTCAGGCGTCTTCGGATCCAACGCCTAAGATGGCTAGGCCATGTAGAGCGTATGGACAACTCAGCTCCGGCCCGGAGAGTCTTCGACTCCGAACCCGTGGGACAACGCAACAGAGGACGCCCACGTTTAAGGTGGCGCACCCAGGTGGAGAAGGACCTCAACCAACTTGGCGTGCGACACTGGAGACAGCTACCCAGAGACCGTGCTAGCTGGAGAGGCTTGGTGGTTGAGGCCCAGGTCCACCCCGGACTGTAGCACCAAATGAAGAAGAAGAAGAAGAACATCCTCGGCATTTCGCATAGCGTTTGCACAATACATGCATTACAAGGGAAATCGTTTGAAAATGCCGAAAAATGCACGACATCGCTCCACTTAAATGCCTCGTACTCCCAAAGTATGCAAAATTGGTTTCTAGTTTTTTTTTAGCATCGATAGACAATACTTTTAGCTTTCAGAAAAAGTTGGTCTCCCGTTGTAGACTCTTGGAGCATTTTTGTTATAGTCCATCAAACATTGAAATGCCCCTCTCAAAATGTGCCTTTACTTAAAAGCCTGGTTTAAAAAATTGGTAAGCAATATGAAAAAACTGAAAACGCTGTTTGAAAGCAAGATGTATGACGTTTTTAAAAAAAATTTACTTTAGGTTCCAATGTACATAATTTTAGGAAATATGGCACATCAAATTTGCTTAAAAAAATACGTCAATTTTTGTAATTTTCAAAGTCCCAACTTTGAGCTAACGGTACAGCCAAACGGACGATCCAAAGTCAACAAAATTTTGGCTTTCTAGGTTCTCATATTTGTAGAATCGAAAAACATAAACCATTTAGCCGGGAAAAAATATGTTACTTCGGGTATTTATTTCCGCTGCGGGACCACTGTGCGGCGACTCACAAGTAGTTTATCTACATCAAAAACGCAATAAAATAAAACTCGAATTATGAGACTCATGTACATAGTTCAAATCAAGTCATTCAATTCAACCTAACCGCAAAAAAACCACATGCACCAAGTGGTTACATCTTATGTAAATAAGTATCGGGTGGGTTAGGTTGTGAATAGTAACGTTAATAGGCGACTCCCTGCATAGCACTACACGGCAGCTGGCTCCACTGTTACAGCTGACTGGAGATCTCCCACGTGGATGCACTGTGCAATTATCAGGTGCGACCAGGAACAGATATCGATCAGAACTCTGCAACAGATATTGACAACCGGGTATTAAGTATAATTTAGGTTTGGAGCCCAAATTGGGTTTTCATTTTCGGCACTGTCAACAATTGTACATATATGTGTATAGTGAAAATGAAAGACGTGTGGCTTTATATTTTTACTACTTTTTTTATTTTTTTAATCTGTGCATCCTTCAGCTCCGATCGGAGAACTCTCTACAACTGAACTGCATCAGCGTTGATCCCACAACCATTCATGCACCCTAAGATGCCCTCCCCGATACGTGATGGAATGTGCTTACACAGCATTTGTGCAACAGTCTGCATTCGCTCTTGGAATAAAGAAATGTATTGCAGAAATGCTGATACAGCTGGTGCAACATTGTGCGCAGCTATCCATCACGCCGGATCGAGACAATCCCGAATGCAGTGTTGGGGATCGCCGACTCCGAACGGCGAATGTGAGAAGCTTTTTCTAGACAGGAATACTCTTTGAGCATTGTCAGTGACTCGAAAGAGGTGGAGCCGTGAAATGTGAAAGGTGGTAAATTCGGGTATCGAACCTGGCACCCTCTGCGTAGGAGTCGACGCACTTACCCACTACGCCACGCCGACCACCAATGAATGAATACTCAGTTTTTTTTTTTCTTTTTTGGTTAAATATTTTCGATCATTAAGCACGATTAATTATATTTTTCTTTCCTGGCGTATAAATTAGAATTTGTTTTTTTTTTGTTCACAAATCGGCCTTCCCGTTTCTTGTCAACACATTTTGCCTACGATACGAATTTTTAACCACTTTCCGACCATCCAACCCGTGATCTCGCTCTCCCAAGACTGACTCACGACATCCATTCCTTTCACCCGCAATTCTGGACATTTGAGAATAATCCCAGTACTCCCTCTTAGTGTCCAACTGAGCCTTCACCTACTGTTTACCTATTTCAACGTGTCCCCAACGAGAGATAAAAAAACAGAGCCTGCCTCAAGTCGGAATCGAACCTTCAGACGTTGGAGTGGTTTGCTGACACCCTTCTTTAATTTTTTTTAACTTTAAAATTAATTTTTATTTTTAAATTCATGATTCTTAAAACTAGACAAAAATGATTAAATCTATCTTAATATATAAAAAATGCATGTTCTCAAAATCTATCCTACTGACCCTTCGCAGGTTCACTAAAATAATCTAAACTTACTTATCTATTTGCCTTTCTGCGTCTACTACTATGTTTTTATCCAGTCCATATGGACAATCTTTATTCTTAGTGGCCAAGAAAACTTAGAAAAAACTCGCCGCACTAAACATTTTTTTAAATTTTCTTAAAACTAATTAAACCTGAGCTCGTACACTATACCCTAATCCTAATAAAATTAAAACTACCTTACACTCTGTCATATGACATATATAATCTACACGCCTTTGTACACCTTTTTTTTCTTAATCTAACTTAACCCTACTTTAATATATGTAAGTGGGCTGTTGTCCAACAGACCGACCAGGCGCTGGCGATGGCTGAGACTGGTTCTGGTGTAACCACGAAAAGAAGTGCCGCTCCTTTGCACTCTCTCTCATATCTCGAGCTGGGATCGCTCTACTGAACCGCAGTTGATCCTCGTGTTCGCGAACGATATCCGATTCATAGTGGAGTCGCCGGTCATCTGTTCGGCATACAGCGTGGAAGATTATAGAACATCCACTCATGTCCTGAATCAGATTTAATGAATCTAAATAGATAAAAGCCTCAGGTTCAATAAGGCCGGTGTAGGTGCTGACACCCTAATATCACGGCCAACAACTAAGCCATAAGTCGATATGCAGCTTCTGCGAAAACCTTTCCACAATGGATTGCATTTAAGAATTAGGTCGATCTTGTATTATTTTAGTCGCCCACTGACGTGGATCAACGAAGCCAAAGTCCTCTCCCATGGGCGAGTTTTCCCTGGCATACTTCTAGGCAGAAATCTTTTGTACTGTGCAGCCGTCCTAAATACTGATAAATAGTCTACAAGGAGAAATGAAAATGATTTATTTAATATTCAAATTGGTAAAGAGTAGTGGAAAATATAATGTTATCGAAAAATGTTGGCCAATGTAATCAAATACAAGAAAGTGACAATCTAAAGCAATCGAATGCGTCCGAGTAAAACGGAGAGAACTACACATCAAAAGCAGATGACTCTATTGTGAAGGAACAAGTCAGTGCTTCGGATGGCTTTAAAGAGAGAAGAGTCATTGAAGTAGATCCGGATGCAACATTATCCAACATAAGTGTATCTCCCATAAAATCTGTCCCATCCCATTTCCCATTCACTGTCACACCGTAGCTCACAAAATCAGAGTGCATTCCCAAGATGACTATTTCCAGGATTAAATATCCATGCCGGGTGTAATCTACACGATCGGACTTAAGACATGGTATAGTTCGTAGAGAGCTGTCAAACGAAGCTTCGTGTTTTTTCAAGCCAAAAAAAAAAAAGTTAACCAAGGCTCTGACTTCGTGAAAAAACAAACAAAAATTTTGAACACATCTCTTACTTTAAATTCGTGACCTCATTTATAGCATCTCTGTTGGTGAGGAATTAAGTTTCTTAGCAAATGGGTACCGTAAACAACAAATTTGCACGAAGTTTAATGCAACACATTGCTGAGATTGTATGGATAGTTTTCCATAATATAATATGGGTGGCGCTACAGTCCGAGGCGGACCTTAGGGTCGGCGATGTAGAAAGTGTTCTTATATGCTGATCTGGTTATTTACCACAAACAAATTGCAAAGCTACCGCCATCTGTGGAACTTAAAGATTAACAACTAATTATGGTTTTCGGCACTGGTCGGAGTTGCAGAACTTCCCGAGAAAACTGGGCGAGCCGATTGTGTCAAGGAATTTAGCTAGCTAGGTTTTCTTATTAAGTCGAACATCGATATGTATTCATGAAACAGCAGTTACTGCTTACACAGCAATCAATCTTATATGGCGAAGTTTCTTTTGCAACCTTCGTTGGCAGTGCTTCAAGGTTCACGGTGTTTAATGCCACAGTGAATGCATGTCTCTGCTAAGCTAATCAAGTGTTTGGCTTGGTTACAAGTACAGTGGACTCCCCCTAAGTCGAATTGTCACGGGATGACATAATTTGTTCGAGTTAGGGGGAGTTCGACTTAGGGAGAGTCCACTGTACTTTGAAGAGTGTGAAACCATTCAACGGTTACTCTTTAAACTCCCACCTTCATATGTCATTTCTAGTCTTTCTGAAATCTACTTGAGGAATTTGAAAGCAAATGCTGACCATATGATTAAAGTAATTAGCCGGTCAAGCAAAAGTCTTGAGAAGAGTCTTCTTAAAGAATGGAATGGGCTTGCGTGTTCACATTATATTGGCTTTGTGGGACGATAAACTCTATGAATTCATAAAGATACGTCATGACGATTCTATAAATAGAGCCAAATCTTCTTCTGCGCAGCTTGTCTATAAACTTTTGGACCGTATCGTAGGGCCAAAAAACTACTTGGAAGAGAATATTCATCCAAGCAAATAAGCCTAATATTTAGAGCTAGAACTGAACTTCTGAGACTCAGTTACATGCCACATCGGCATGATGTCGGTCCTATATGCACGCTTTGCAATCTTAACGATGTGGAGGACATTTTACACCTTGTCGCCATTTGACTTATAAGAATGGCACTAACTTTACTTCTCTAAAGAGTCTCTAGAACTAGAAGAAAAAAGAATGTTCTAAATGAATCAAAGGGATGAAGCCTGCTTCAAAGGTTTTGTATTCATGAGCTCTGAAATGTTCAACAAAAATCATTCTAAAATTTAGATGCTGAATGTGACAATTTTTAAGTCGGTACGACATACGGTTCGGAGGTTACGAGCACTTTTTAAACAGGAATAAAATTCTTAAAATAAGGGTAGTTGCATCAATCCGTTATGAAACCATTTCAAGTTGCGTAGTCGTGGATATCAACCATCCCCCAGTGTGTTGTAACTTCCATATATACACACATATTTTTCATATTCTGCTTTGGTGCAACCATTAATTTTTTTTCTACGTCTCAATCGAACATATACGAACGACTGCCTGAGTCACCAAACGAAAAGGAAACAATAAACATTTTCGCACTTTTCTTATTTTGTCATACCCAAACTATCTATGCATGTGCATATACACAGCTACACACAAATCATTCAATTTTGCTGAAATTGTGAATATTGAACTTCTGAACGGATTAGCCGATTTAGATAAAATTTCAGAGCTAGACTAATTACATAATGTGTTACAAGATAGGCTAATTTTGTTCATGGTTCATGAAGTTTGACTTCAATTTGCACAACAAGTGAACATCGCGCGAATTATAAGTTAAAGAAGCGGTTCGAGTAAAAAAATCAATTTTTATACCTTCTTTATTGAGTACAGAAAAAGAACTAACTTATCATCTAATTACAACATTCCATGTCACCTAACATTTGCAAAGGTGATCGGTCGCCGGAAGTTCAGCGGACGCTGATAAGTCAATTTTGTGGCGATCACCTTTGCAATTACATATCGGATTAGTTTCTGGCGGAAAAATGCCAGACTGTTGACAACGCACTATTCCGCTGCTGCTGCTGTTTGGTTTCGTGGTGTTCGATTGCTGAAGATGCACTTTGCTGTTGTTGTTGGCTATGGTGGTGTTCTCGTAACTCGCGCAGGTACATAGATGGGATTTTCAAGAACTTTTTTTTTTTTTTTTTATGAATCGCTTGATATCCCTCCACGCTGTGTGTGTAAATAGTTGAGAAAAAACTGTTATTTCCGTCCGTTTTACTGCAGCACACATTGATTATTCAAACTTCAACAAGTATGCGCACAGTCAACGAATTGTACTCATTATGAGTAGGGATGTGAATAAGAGATTGAGATATGCATCAATGACAAAAGAAAATTCAAATTCTTCTCTGAGTTCTGGTTCGAGCAGGTTTATTATTGTTTTAAATTAAAAAGTGCGGCAATAATGCAGGTAAAGTACCGATTGAAGAAACAAACCCGGGCAAAGCCGGGGTGCGAAATTAACAATCCTAGTTCATACCAGAGCCAAACATGTACCATTTCTAATGCCGTTGGAATTTTTGGTTTCAGAGGAGTCGAATCACATGCACCTTCGAAGAGAAGGGCTTTTGTTTGATCACAAAAAACAAAAAAATATGTAAATTTTTTTTTCTTTTTTACGTCTTCAAATAAATGTATGCAAACTTACAAGACTAAAAAATAATTTATGTTCTTTTACATATTGTTCGACTTCGAAATGAATCCTGGAATAAAAAGCTTAGCAGTTTAGATAAAAATTCGAAGCCTTTCTGGAACATGGTTAAAATAGTTAGAAACAGAAACAGAACTATACCATGCCTGAAAAACTCAACTGATATTTTCTACACAGATGTTGAAAAAGCAAATACACTTGCCTTGACTTTCGAGCGCAACCATTGTGTATCACAAAATTTAGGTGATATTCACACAGACTCTTTGGTAAACAACACTATGTTAGCATTTCAAAGATTGCAACTAGATACGCCATCGGATGTATACGTAGAAGATGATGACATTGAGTTCTTCATTAAAAATCTGAAGACGAAAAAATCTGACGGCCTAGATATGGTTAAAAACATCTTATAAATGAGACATCTTATAAATGCTTGCCTCAAGTTGCGGTATTTTCCAGCTAAATGGAAACTAGCCAAAATTGTACCGATACCCAAGGCTGGTAAGCCACCAGATAACGTAGATAGCTACCGACCAATTAGCTTACTGAGTAATCTGAGTAAAATTTATGAAGGAGTTCTTAAGGAGAAGATCATGCAATTTATTGATGAGAAACACATACTTCCGAATGAGCAATTTGGTTTTAGACCTTATCACAGTACGTCACATCAAGTCAAGAGAATTTGTGATTATGTAAAAAGAAATCGATCAAGCGGAAAATCAAGTGGCATGGTGCTACTTGACGTCGAAAAGGCTTTCGATAGTGTGTGGCATTACGGTCTACTATACAAAATGATGAACCTAAAATTTCCATCTTACCTGTGCAATATTGTTTTAAGTTATTTGTCAAATCGATGTTTTCAAGTGCATGTTAACAATGGTGTTTCTAACATAGTTTTTTACAATGCTGGAGTACCGCAAGGTTCTGTTTTGGCCCCCATATTGTATATCCTTTTTACATCTGATTTTCCGAAGATACCTGAATGTGAAACAGCGTTTTACGCTGATGACACAGCTATTTTTTCGTCGCATGAGCTTGGTCTTGTTATTGAGACCAATTTTAAGATTGCGATAGAAATTGTACTTAGCTACTGCAATAAATGGAAAATTAAAGTAAACGAAGACAAATTGCAAGCCATCTTTTTCAGCCGAAAAAGAAAAGCTTGTTTTCTCCCTTCCAGTAGCTTGCAGGTAAATGGAAGTGATGTGGAATGGCGAAACTTCGTAAAGTACTTAGGTGTATATCTAGACTCCAAATTAACTTTTCGTGAGCACATCGCACAAACCGTTAATAAGGTTAAAATTGCAACGACAATTTTATATCCATTTATTAATAGGAAATCGTTATTGTCTATATCAAACAAAAGCATAATATTTTAGGTCATATTCCAAGCTATACTTTTGTATGGATGCCCGGTATGGGGAAAATCCGCCCAGTACCACATTAGGAAATTACAAGTGGCTCAAAACAAAGTCCTTAAAATGATGTTAAATCTACCATATGATTTCCCTACTTCAAGACTGCATGAAAGAGCGGGTGTTGACCCAATCACTTCACGAATATTAAAATTAACAAATAAATTTATAAACTCATGCGCTTTGACCGAAAATCCCTTAATTAACGACTTGTGTACCAATAATTAAAACATATACATATATATTTTGTTTATTTATTTATTTAAATTGTTTTCATTGTACATTTTTGTTTTAGTTATTCATATATATATATATATATCTATTTATTTATTTATTTATTTATTTGTTTATTTATGTATTTATTTATTTATTTTTTTACTTATTTTTATATACGAATATAATTATGTATTTTATATATATATATTCACATATATATATACATATATATATATTTTTTTTTCTCTCTCTCTTATTGAAGGTTTTTCTCGTATTTTCCTTCAATTTTCGACACTTTCCATCAAAAACAAATAACTTAAAATATAAATATAAACGTTTTTCAGAAGAAAGATGCATAATTCATCACATCTCTGTAATATATATTGTGCGATAAACTAAATCAAATGTAAACTTTTTATACGAAAATAAACTATCTATCTATCTATGTTCTTTTACCAGCAGATTGAAATTGTAAAAATTTGAAATCGAGAATGGGGTCCCCTTATAACTTTGTTTATTGCAAAGTGACCTAGTGTTTGAAAAGGATCGCGACGATTGCATGTGTATTCTAATATTTCCTTTTTATGGTTTTAATTTGCCCTTTTATGGCAGGGTACTGTAACAATTATACGCTCATAACATAGAAATGTAATATAAATTCCTTATTTCACAAACAATCAATGTTTAAAAAGAGCATCAATATTACCAAGGTACTACACACAAGCTCACTCACGGTCTGGTGAGGGTGGTGAAATTGCCCGGGATCTGTCCAAAGTCCATGCTTGACTTTGAAGTGGGATCTCAGCTTCTAGTGAAATCGCTTGCGACGACAAGATTTATGTTTCCACGGAAGAGTGAAAGCAAACAAGGGCGTTGGCCAATCACTCGCATTCCCCACATCCAAACACCTGACGCCTTCCATTAACGGACGAGCAGGCAACAATCATTTCCCAAGCCCCCTTCAACGCATCAGAAATCCTCTCGGATTCCGGAAGGTGTCTTGAGTTTATCTCGCATCCATTTCTCAGTCTAATTTCCAGTCGGCAGTCCTTAAACTCAGTCCATTCACAGATCGTATCGGCACCTCATCCTCTCATCCAGCCTCGGTCCAACCACCAACTAAGCACTTAATTAAAACGTCATAAGTGGTCTGACCCGCATTCTCGCCACGGCACACTCTGTGTGCACACCCCAATTCGCCGCAATATCCCTAATTACGGACGAACCACTTCACCATTAGTTCCGTGTGCTTTCTGCATTTCTGTCGAATTTGAACGAACGACAAGCGGCCGGAGGAGCAGACTGGGATGAGTGCGACGCTCCTCGAGCAATGTCGACGACTTCCATTTGCACATTTAATTTGTTTAGACACAAGAGCGAGAGGTGAACGAGTGCACTGGCAACATAATTGCCCAGCAGGTGGATAACTTTCCACGCTTCAAGACTTTAAATTAACGCTGGCTTGAGCTGGAGGACATCGCCACGTTTGCAGTGCCGCCGTTTAAGGACACCACAAAATGTCGTCTAATTAAATTCAGCCCTCTGTCCCCTGAGAGGGGAGGATGCGTCGGGTCATCCCCGGCCAAGCACAAGACGTTGATTTCCCCCCGTGACCTCGACGACAACAGACTAATCACCCTCACCATCGGAGATGGCCGACATGTAAACACACACTTATGGCATCGATGCCCTGTTAACGAGAAAGCGAGTGGCTGCTATATTGCGCCAGGACCTGGGACGGGGTCGACCGAAGGATGTGGGGACTGTCGGCCCGTCGGCATTTATTTTTTGCCGGCTTGTCAATTACTTAAACATACCTCCTGTGACCGAATTTGAGTTCTTCTCGATGCGCTGCCAAGCCCACAGGGCCGCCCCAACTCCCAACACCGCGCTCGAAGATTTCACAGAGACAAGCTACCGTTTGCCGTTCGGGGAAACTGAATAAATGCGCTCCACTGACGCAGCCAGCTCAGCGGGCTCCGGTGCATTAATGTGCATGCATCCTCCCAACTCTCAACCTCCCACCCCCCACTCCGTCGAGCATTAATATTTTAATACATCATACAATGTCGTACAATGTCGCACAATGGCAGGGAATTTATTATTTCATTTCCATTTGCATTTTATTTAGCTTCCGTGGCTAATCTCTGAAGTGGATATCTCGTAGTTCGTTCATATTTGTGTGTGGGTTGTTTTTTTTTTTTTGTTTGTTCGGTGGCGTGGTGGGAACGGGGGCAGGATAACACAAAATCCTAAATCCAAACTTTGCATTGTGTTGCATTGGGGGTGGGACGTCACTATGCTGTAGCAGGCTGCACACCACGTCGTGTATAGTTTGCTCTCACTCTCTCTCTCTCTCTCGCACCCTCTGTGTGTGGGTGTTTGCTTGTGTCATTGTTATCCTTGGTCCTTGGTGATTCTTTTTTGTTGTTCTCCAACATCTTGCGCTTTTTTTTTTGTGGGGTGAGGACGAGGACGAACTGAGGAGAGAGAGAAAAAAGAGCACACATAAAAAATGAGAAAATTGTTCATATAGGCGCATTTGTAATATAAGATGTCTGTGTGCGTGGGGTGGGGGCAGGGGGAGGGGGAGTCCTTCCTCATCTGGTATTTTGAATGCGGTTTATCTGTTTCCACGTAAATATGCATCTGGCTTGAGGAGTAATTTTTCCTCCTTTTTTTTGCTCGTTTTGTTCTTTTCGCTTGAAGGAGGCTTTCGTTTTTTTTTCGGCTACAAAACCTGACTGAAGTGAGTTCGTTTGTTTGTTTTTTTTTTTCGGCGAAGAGATGCACGCAAGAGTTGGACTTTGTGATGTTTCTTGAACGCTGGGTTCGACTTTCGTCGAGGGAGAAAAAACCAAAAACCATCAGAAGGCGAAGTCAGTTAAGAAATGTCTCACAGGTTAAACACAGCTTGGGAAGAGGCACGGGTTTCGAGGTAGGAGAGCTAAATTTGTGGTGAGACTCCCGCAGAGAGAGTCCCCTGGAAAACTCCCGTTTGAGGTTCCATGGTCCCAATCAGGTTCAATTTATATGGTCCTATGCCTTTCTCAAAGCTGTGTCTTCTCTTTCTGAAAGTTCTCAGCGACGGATGTGGTAGACGAAAAACTTGTGTTGCGCCGTCATTTTTCAAAAGTGCTCTCTCGCTTTCTCAATGCCTTTATGTTGTATGCTCAAACGTCCCTGATTTAGTGAACTTTGCTGAAACTCATCATAGACCGTTGAATAAATGTGAACACGTAGTTTGTACAGTGCTGTAGAAGTTCCTTAGTAAGCACAGGGAAACAGACATTAACATTAAAATACCATGAAGAAAATACATGACATATGACATGATACCAGGTAGAAAGTTCGTCGTAAAAAGTGGCGGCGTAACTTCTACCACTGTTTCTAATATCAATAATGGTCTACAGCAGGGGGCTGTTGGTTCCCCGATATTGTTTGTTGTTGTCACTGCATATCTCCTAAGGTCTATGCCGCACATAATCGCGTACGCCGATGATTTAGTGGCGTACAGATCAGGTCCGAAGGTAGAAGTCATTAATACCTTGTTGCAACGTGACTTTGGACATACTTTGACATATTGCGATGACTGGAAGCTGCGTATCAACTTCCAGAAGTGTGAAACTGTCCTTTTCCGTACACCGCTGGCCATGGCCTCAAGGGATACGCGCGTTAACTGGAAGAATTTCGGCATAGTTGACCCCCAGGGTCAGCCGTTAGCCGTGAAAACTGTAGTTAGATACCTTGGCATTTGATTGGATCATTTTCTGTATTTTAACAAACATATACAGAAGGCTTTGACCAATGCTAGAAAAGCCTTTGCTGTGGCATGTGAGTTGTTTTACAGCAGCCAACTTGATACCAGGGTGAAGGTAATCTGCTACATGGCCCTCATAAGGCCAGTCATGGTGTATGGTTGTCCCATGTGGTTCAACGTGAGTCCTTCCCAGATGGAAAAGATGAGGGTGTTCGAGATACCTGTCTCCGGTTGTATCGAACACCCGAGTCTGAGTACAAGAAGAACTGTCCTAACGAGTTCGTGTACGACAAGGGCAAACGTGAAGAGGATAGACAGTTTTATCATTAAATTACTAAGAAGTCACATTGCAAGAAGTATGACTTCTACCAACAGTCTGATCTTTGGGGCTTACTATCCCAATTATATGCACCATGAGAGGGTGCGCCATAACGGCTTTGTCCCACCTGAAGCGTTCCTCTTTTTTGATTCGATCGGCTTGATCCAGGACACGGAAGGATGTCCTGTAATCTAGCACGCGATGCGCCGAACAGTTGACAGGCGACTCCTCTACGAATCGGATGTCGTCCGCAAACACGAAGATCTTCTCCGGTTCAGTAGAGCGATCCCTGCTAGAGACAGGAGAGAGAGAGTGATAAGGAGCGGCACTTCTTTTGGTGGTTACACCAGAACCAGTCTCCGCCTTCGCCGCCCCTGCCTATATGATATTAATCGTTTAGTTGGAAATTAGTTGTAAGGTAGGTTAGAAAAAAAAAAGGTGCACTAGGGCGTGTTGATTATATATGTTACGCATATACATAACATGCACGCCCATGTGTACACGTCCGTAGAATTACGGACATAGATTAAGTTATATTAAGTTTCTTTTAATAGGTAATAGGGTTTAGATTTACATATAGGCTAGGTAATAATAAGAACGTACAGAGCGCCAAGTTTTTCTTAGTTTTCTTGGCCAGTAAGTCCTAAACGATAAAGTCTGTCCTAAGGACAAAAAATTGTTTAGACGCCGAAAGGCAAATAGTAAGTTAGATTAGAATATTTTAGAGTACCCGCGGAGCGTCAGTAAGATAGAAGTAAGTACATGAATTGTTAGACATTAAGATAGATTTTCATGTCATTTTTGTCTAGTACAAGTTGTCCTGAGAATTAAAAAAAAAAAAATTATAAAAAACAAAAAACCATGAAGAACAGTCGCAGCATTGGGGGAAATGTAGAAGGTGTACCGTTGACTTGTAATGAGTGGGACTCATTCGGCAGGGTAAGGCGTTCCATTTTAGGATGACAAGTTCTAAAAAAAAGTCTCTGAAATGTGGCTTAAATTAGGTTTGCTGATGAGTACTCATATCGAATCAACAATTCCGTACACCCGACCCGGATGAAGGTTGGTGAAAATCTTCAATAAGACACTATGTGTGACACTAGTGTCAGATTTTTACTGACTAAAAACAGCCTTCCCTTTTGGTTTTTCTATATTACAACTCAGTTTCCGTTTACTTTTCAGGATGTTTTGTGTTGCTGGTAGACCTTCGGTAAAATCACCTACCATAACCATCGTTAGTATGGTTTATTACTATTGGGCCAAATCGAGCGGTCTCTCTAGGTTGGCGTCGGCGTACTAAACGTCTCATGTCCAAAGTTTGGAGGATGGTATTGTTACAATGACCATGAAGTCAGCTAATTAGTTTTCGAGCGGAGTTGGTTATTTCTCCGTCGACGTGACGTAATTATCCCTAGGTCCCTTTGTATATCGCCATTCCTGGGATACCAGGGAGCTTTCGTAATAGCCCGGATAATTTGATTTTGAGAGGATTGAATAAATCCTCTGTTACTTGCTTTGGTGGAGCCCCATAGTTGTATGGCGTAAGTGCATATAGGCTTCAGTACTTTGCTTGTATAATAGCAGTTTGTTGTACGTGCTTAACTTGGAGTGCCTTCCAAGTAACCAGTACATTTCTCTACACCGGTGTTCGAGCTCACCCCGTTTCTTTTTCACGTGGGCCTTCCCCTTGAGCTTCGCCTCGAGTGTCCTACCAAGATATTCTGCTTCATTAGCGTACGGTATTTGTACAGAATTAATGAAAACTGGTCGATTTTCAATATTTCTGTAGGTAAACGTTATATGCATTGATTTGGAGCAATACGCCAGCGTTTTGACCATTCGTTTATTTTGTCCAGAGCCAGTTGCAGTTTTTCAGTTGAGGACTCAACTGAACTTCCCGTTGCCACGATCACTGTGTCATCCGCAAATGTAGCCACAAGTGTACCCTCAGGTTGAAGTATGTCTCTAGTGTAAAACAGGTACAATGTAGGGCCAAGGACACTCCCTTGAGGGACCCCTGCTCGGATCTGTTTAAACTCGAAGTATTCAGTTCCGCGTTTAACTCTTAATAACCTGTTGTCGAGACAAGATTCTAGCATCTTATACAAGCTTGTCGGTAGAAGCCTGCTTAGTTTGTACTTTAGACTTTCATGTCAGACTTTTTTGAATACCTGGGAAACGTCAAGTAGGTCTGTAGAGCAGACCTTTTTCTCCTCTAATGCTCCTTCGATTTCATTCTGTATACCTGGTCAATTGTCGAGTGTTTCGCTCGAAACCCAAACTGATTGTCAGGTATTAGTTGCTTCTCTTCGATGAAAGCGTTTTAATAAAAGTTTTTCAAAAATTTTGGATATTATTGGTAAAATCGATATGGGTCTGTACGACTTTTTGTTGCTTAAGGGTTTCCCCGGTTTTGGAACCATTATCACTTCTGCAACCTTCCATGAGTCTGAAACAAATAAAAGCCTAAAGGAAGCGTTAATTAAGTAAAAGATCTTAATTAGAGTCTTTTTCGGCAAGTTCTTCAGGATTTGTCCGGTTATTAGATCATAGCCAGGAGCCTTGTTGTTTTTTTAACACGGATGTGTTCGTGAAGATAGGCATATCTTAATTGAAAGAAAAAGGCTGCTGAAACTGACGACCTAGCAGTCGGCAAATATGAGGCACTTATGTGAGCATTCCGATGGAGGCCGGTAAATGAGAATAAGACCACGTACTTGCTGTCGACTTGCCAATCGTAGCTTCTTGAGGTAAGAAAGCAATGGATAAGCAAAGCCCTCTTCGAACAACCGAAATTACCCTCTATATGACTTTAATCGTCTCAATTTTGCTATACGCCACAGAGGCTTGGACTTTGTCAAAATTAGATGAGGTAGCGCTTGGCTGCTTTGAAAACATTTTTCGTGTGACAAACCGTCTGCAGAGATGGTGAGTAGAGGAGAAGATCAGACGAACTGTACGAGCTTTTCAACGACACTGACTTAGACCGAAGAGTAAAGATCCAGCCATTGAGACGGCTGTGTCATGCAGAGTGAATGAAAACCAATTCTCCGGCTCTGAAAGCCTAGAGATCTTTCCTCGAGGACCGCGACAAGCAACTATGTTCGTTCAAAACTGGAGGAAGTTGGTTAAAGATCAAACTGGCTGGAAACGCTTGTTGGTTGAAGCCCACCCCATAGCACCACCGAAAGTAAATAAGTATAAACATCTCATTTAAGTGGCAGCAGGTAGAAGTTGCTCAGGAATGGGCTTAGACCAGGAGTACTCTTCAGGCCCAGACTACTGAAAAGGGCATTTAATTGTAGTAGTTAACATACACTTCCGGAAGAGCAGAGTCGTGAGTCTTGAGTACGAAAATATTCGGATATTGTACTGTAACAGTATAGTGATAACATATGAAGTGTCAGATTTTCCTATACAAATACTATACAACGAATAATAATAATATGGGTGGCGCGACAGTCCGAGGCGGACCTGGGCCTAGCTTCTCAGCAACCACTCGTGTTGTGCGTGCTATTGTTCTCTCACGCGTGGAAGGGCCCTACATTTTAATGCCGACTCCGAACGGCGAAGTTGAGAAGCTTTAATAAACGAATAAGTGAACGGAATTGCAGACAACGGATAATTTATGCAAATTAGAAAGAGTACCGGGGACAATACATATCCTTGGGGAACTCCAGCGTTTATTCATCGGAGACCCCACTCAATGCAATTTCCAACTCATTGCAAAAGACTCTCAGCTATTCCTTCATGTCAAAAATAATTTAAAAAAAAATGGTCAGTATGTTACCTCCATTCACTGACCATAACACCAACCTTCGTACTTTGAGTCAAACGGGTAATGCATCATGCGACATGCACACACGATCGTTCGATGCACCTTTTAACGCGAAGGACGGTATAAAAGATGACGAAACCTAGGAAATGGATGTTAACCGGTCCGTTGAAGAAGCGCGTTGTACACGTGTAGCTTGCAGGAATGATGTAAGCATATTTGAAAAGCAAGTAAGGCCTAGCTTCTACTGCAACCACTCGTGTTGTGCTTACTCCCACAAAGTTTGAGAAGCTGTTTTTAGACACTTTAAATTTTGACGAAAAAACACCTTCGTTCAAATTTTGTCACAACCGAAGAAATGGTCAAGAAAATGCACGAAATTGTGTTGAATGATCATTGAGTCAAGGTCCGTGTGATAGCTAATATTGTACCAATGTACAATTATTCATTGGAATCTTGCAGGACCGTTTGGGTATGAAAATGTTATTCCTAAGATGGAAGTCGCTGCTCAATGTGGACCAAAAACCGGGTTAGGTGAAGCTTTTAAAACAGAACTTGGAACTCTTTGAGGGCAATTCAAGTGGGCTCTTTCAGCGTTCCGTAAAAGTTAATGAATTTTAGATCCACCATCAACGAACGAACTGTGGAAAAATGCTTATCTGTAGACTTTATTTGCAAGCATAAAAGTTTCGATTTTGTTGACAGAACCTAGAGCCCACGCAACAGATCAATTTGGAAAAGAAACAGGTCATAAAAAGGAGAGACAAAGCAGGGCTGCCGATCGAGTTGACAGCCACTAGGATAGCCCAAGACAGAGTCGCGTGGAGATCAATCACGGAATCCCTGTTACCACTAAATGCTCCGTAGGAACATGAACTTGTATATTTTGAAGGTTAAATAAATATAATCACTATCTTTCTACTTTGGACTCATATATTTTGCAACTTGGCACTGCGGCAACTTGTAAACCATTGCCACTGCCATTAACAGAAATAGAGCTGGACGTTGTTCGACGTGAAATGTTCAAGTTCACCCAAGATAGGAACGCGTCTAAGGCTTCATCCTCAAGTCGAATAAGAAATGGACTCCGGCCACAAATGGTTTTACTGAATTTTAACTCTATTATCCAGCTTGCACAGCTTGGTACTGTGTTGCTGAATTTATTCTTGTCCACTCCTCGGTATACTAACCTCTTCGCTCACAGAAGCCTCTCAGTCTGAGTATGAGTGGAGGCAGCCTCAAAGAAATTAAACAGTCTATCCTTGCAAAGCATTTCCTCTCGCCTTTTGATTGCTCAACACTTTAGAGTTTGCTTCCAGAAGTCGACCTTAGAATTGATCAACAAACGAAATCCGAAAAACTTTGCGTGAGACTGTGAAAATCTCCCCACCCCAAGTGCACTTTGACACGACAAAAGCAAGCAAACGCCCGGGACTGTTCCGTCACATGCAAGCCGTGTGCTTAATTATTATTTTCCCGCTTCACTCTGATTGCAGGCATGGCGACTGGTGACGACGTACACATCCGCAAGCCTTCGACGGTATCTGCATTTTTAATGACGGAACAAGAAGTGAAACTTCTGCGCCTGATTTGACAAAGAGTCCAACAGCGCAGCCCCAACCGGCAGCGCTCACATTGCACACGCCCCGCCTTTGACTTAGAAACCAGAGTGCAGCGGAGTGAGCTCGTGTCGCCAAACAATGCCAGCCAACCCCGATCTAACTCCGGCATCCGTTGGATTCCACCACAAATCCACATATTAAACAGAGGGAATAAGCCAAGAGGACACACCCCTACCGCCAGCCTGGCCACAGCCCAGGGCCCGGGGGGTCGTGCATTATAATATCAAATCTGCTCAGCATTATGCACAAATTAATAAACTCCAAATGCGGAGAAGTGCCGCAGCGCATTTTTTCCTGCTGACGTAGCACAGTGACATCTAGTCGGCGTTCATCCCCCGCCGCCGCAGCCGCCTCCGGTGGATTCGTCGGATATGAAGGCGCACTTGAACAGCGCCCAACCCCGGCCACGGATGAGGCAGGCAAGATGAATGAAATGCCTGCTCATTGCAAAAGTGAATTGGATGAGAGCTGTCTCGGCGAGGGATGGATTTGGTAAATGGCTGGATTTGCCAGCCCGTTGTTGTCCTTTTTTTTGTTCTTCCTCAATAGCAGCTGCCATCGGCCCGACAACGAGCCGATATCATGCCAATTTCATTTGTATAATAGAGACTACGATGGATTGGCTGGCTCGGAAGACAGGGGAGTACACAAAAAGAACGAGCCTCGGAGGTGGGTGGTTGTGCTTGGAGAAGGCATAGGCGTGCAGAATGGCCACAGGGCGTCAGGGGAGGACCTTCGACGCGGTCTTGTTTGGGGTTCTTGGTGACAATCACGAGGAAGGAATGCCCGCAGGTGAGACTGAGACTGAGACTGAGACTGAGACTGAGACTGAGACTGAGACTGAGACTGAGACTGAGACTGAGACTGAGACTGAGACTGAGACTGAGACTGAGACTGAGACTGAGACTGAGACTGAGACTGAGACTGAGACTGAGACTGAGACTGAGACTGAGACTGAGACTGAGACTGAGACTGAGACTGAGACTGAGACTGAGACTGAGACTGAGACTGAGACTGAGACTGAGACTGAGACTGAGACTGAGACTGAGACTGAGACTGAGACTGAGACTGAGACTGAGACTGAGACTGAGACTGAGACTGAGACTGAGACTGAGACTGAGACTGAGACTGAGACTGAGACTGAGACTGAGACTGAGACTGAGACTGAGACTGAGACTGAGACTCAGACTGAGACTGAGACTGAGACTGAGACTGAGACTGAGACTGAGACTGAGACTGAGACTGAGACTGAGACTGAGACTGAGACTGAGACTGAGACTGAGACTGAGACTGAGACTGAGACTCAGACTGAGACTGAGACTGAGACTGAGACTGAGACTGAGACTGAGACTGAGACTGAGACTGAGACTGAGACTGAGACTGAGACTGAGACTGAGACTGAGACTGAGACTGAGACTGAGACTGAGACTGAGACTGAGACTGAGACTGAGACTGAGACTGAGACTGAGACTGAGACTGAGACTGAGACTGAGACTGAGACTGAGACTGAGACTGAGACTGAGACTGAGACTGAGACTGAGACTGAGACTGAGACTGAGACTGAGACTGAGACTGAGACTGAGACTGAGACTGAGACTGAGACTGAGACTGAGACTGAGACTGAGACTGAGACTGAGACTGAGACTGAGACTGAGACTGAGACTGAGACTGAGACTGAGACTGAGACTGAGACTGAGACTGAGACTGAGACTGAGACTGAGACTGAGACTGAGACTGAGACTGAGACTGAGACTGAGACTCAGACTGAGACTGAGACTGAGACTGAGACTGAGACTGAGACTGAGACTGAGACTGAGACTGAGACTGAGACTGAGACTGAGACTGAGACTGAGACTGAGACTGAGACTGAGACTGAGACTGAGACTGAGACTGAGACTGAGACTGAGACTGAGACTGAGACTGAGACTGAGACTGAGACTGAGACTGAGACTGAGACTGAGACTGAGACTGAGACTGAGACTGATACTGAGACTGAGACTGAGACTGAGACTGAGACTGATACTGAGACTGAGACTGAGACTGAGACTGAGACTGAGACTGAGACTGAGACTGAGACTGAGACTGAGACTGAGACTGAGACTGAGACTGAGACTGAGACTGAGACTGAGACTGAGACTGAGACTGAGACTGAGACTGAGACTGAGACTGAGACTGAGACTGAGACTGAGACTGAGACTGAGACTGAGACTGAGACTGAGACTGAGACTGAGACTGAGACTGAGACTGAGACTGAGACTGAGACTGAGACTGAGACTGAGACTGAGACTGAGACTGAGACTGAGACTGAGACTGAGACTGAGACTGAGACTGAGACTGAGACTGAGACTGAGACTGAGACTGAGACTGAGACTGAGACTGAGACTGAGACTGAGACTGAGACTGAGACTGAGACTGAGACTGAGACTGAGACTGAGACTGAGACTGAGACTGAGACTGAGACTGAGACTGAGACTGAGACTGAGACTGAGACTGAGACTGAGACTGAGACTGAGACTGAGACTGAGACTGAGACTGAGACTGAGACTGAGACTGAGACTGAGACTGAGACTGAGACTGAGACTGAGACTGAGACTGAGACTGAGACTGAGACTGAGACTGAGACTGAGACTGAGACTGAGACTGAGACTGAGACTGAGACTGAGACTGAGACTGAGACTGAGACTGAGACTGAGACTGAGACTGAGACTGAGACTGATACTGAGACTGAATGGACGTCTTGCTGCATCCAACGCCTTACAGAATGCCAAAGGGTAACAAAAGGACACACCGCGACTGACGCATTATGGAATAACATCGTCAAATCTAATCCACAATTAGGTCCTTTTACCCTTTGAACACATGACTGCCTTCCCCCTCCCCCTCTCCCATTATAACCATTTTCTCACTTTCCCTGTTCGTCCACCAGCCCACTCCAGGGCAGCTCCGTTTACGACCCATATCACATTTCGTCACAAAAATCCTCCACCTGTGTGCAGAGCCTTATATTGAAATGCCACACATTGAACCAAGGACCAAACGGGAGGACGTACAACTCCACACAGCCCATCCGCCTGTCGCCCATCAAAGGCACCAAGATTCAGGAGGATACATAAAAAACGTAAAATCCTTCGATTTTGGCAAGATGGAGTGTATTTTGCGACTCTCATAAAACTGATCCAGTGTAATGAAATTCAAAATCCCTGCCTGCCATGGTGTGTGTCCTTCTCGAAGGATACGCTGTACCTGGCCCGCATATCCCGAGCACCAACATGTTGCTAACAAAGCCACCGCAAATATCTGTGGATTTTTATGGCACACACCGCCGCCGACACCTCCTCAGAGCTGGTTGTAACCCCGGCCGATGGGTGGATGGTCGTTCTCAAGTCGAAGCGAATCGATAGTTTGCCAGAGTCCTGGGAAATGGGGGTCTGCCTGGTTGTTTGCGTTGTGCTCCTTGGGCCAGCCGCCGACACCATGTAGGCTGGGGGTTGTTTGTGGAAGTTGCATGTAACTGCCAGGGGCAGCGCCCCTGTGCGAGTGTATGCAATTCTTCGTTCATATTAAATGAATATGACTCGGCTCTGCATGCAGGTGTCTCGGGCGAAACGGTGTCAGTGCCCGGATAAGGTGGTGGAGGAGCGGCCGGCCCACTCTGGTGGGAAGCTGCAAATCCGCAATCAGACAGGTTCATGGGCGGGTGCGGGGTCACGTCGGGTGGGGGACTCCGGGCAAACAAAGCTATTACAAGGACTATTTGAGGTTCTCGAATCGAGAAGTTGTTTGCTTTGAGGGACCTCTGTTGAACGTTCTATTTCTTATTCTTTCGTGCTCCTCCTTCTTGCCTGGATCTCGAGGAGACGGTGTGTATTTCTGCATAGTCCAGATGGAGGAAAGGGTTTTCATCAAGACTCCAGTCCAAGACTGCTGGTGTCCGATTGGGCATTTGGGTGTGCTTGATTGGCACTTTGCTTCACCCAGCATTCGATTGACACAAATGTGGAAGAATTGCATGGGTACCAGGACCCTCACTCGGGGAAGATGCGCAACCTGTTCCTGTTCCAGATTGGGATGGGATGGTATCCTTTGTCGGGTGGAAGAACACATGTTAATCGAAGGGAATCATTTATTTATTCATTTGTCTGCAAAGAATTGGATTCCTTTAAGGAGTGTGTGGTGTGCCTCAGTCCATCGGGCAATGAGAGGTCAGTACTCACCAACGTGATCCAATGAGCTCATGCTGTAAGTAAGGAGCTACTGGCGTCCTTTACACGGCCGCGAGTTCGTCTTGCGCTTATAATCTCCAAACAATGTTAGAGCGGGTGAAGGTACGAGCGTGTGAACTGCTCTTGCCTGAAGTCATCGGTTTTTTATCGGTTATTAGTTGTGGGAATATTAGGAGTAATATTATAGCATACCCTCTCTGCGCTTGGTTGGGAATAAGTGGCGGCTGACATGCCGATGCTGCTGTCATTTCCACCCTCTTTTCCAAGGAGCCTAATTTGTGAAGAGGTCTTTCATCTTATTCATTGTCGCCTCAAAAATCTGACAAACAATGACCGGCATTAAACATGACGACAGGTACGGGCGTATATGTAGCAACCGATGAAAGCAGCCTTACTGCCTTCACAGGGCGGTCTATCAACCCAGGCTTGCTCAGGCTGAGCATCTGACCTTTTTTACAGATCTGCGATCCACGAACTTGGTTCCGCGACTGGAACTATTCGCCCAAAGTAAGCTAAGTGAGGAGTAAACGTCTATAAATAAACCCCAATCATTGGTAATCTTTGGTTTTAATCCAATTCAAAGATGAGAATGATGAGATGTGACAGACTCGCATTTTTAATAAGAAAATTGTATTTGGCCCACCCTGTACATCATACATTGAGGAGATCGCAAACAATTCGATTTGCAACACCATGTGACAGGAAATTCTGTTGAATGAATAGGGGTTTTTTCCTCGATACCCATGGCCGAACCAGGATGCCGGCAGGAAGTGCAAATGTACAGGGCCCCAAGCGCTTCGGGGCGCCCTACATAAATAAAAAAAAAGTAACAAAATTAAACGCATCTAGTTAAGTTAAGTTAAGTGAATTAGAATATTTTATTTCAAAAAAAAAAGTGATTGCTTACAATTTTTCATTATTATAACAGCCTATATGGTTTGGCCTAGAGGCCGTCTACTAGACTGACATTAAAAGAAAAAAAATTCGTTAAGTACTTATGTAAGCCAAAAAATATATGCTGTTTGTTTCATTATATAATGCTCCAAACTTTCATCAATTATGCAGTTCCTGTAGCGCAATGCGTTGACTGTGTAGGTGTAGTAAGTCCCAACCTCTGCCACCATTCAAGGTATTTATTGCTTCCTCCAACTCAAGAGTCTGGGCACCGAACAAATTAACGCGGAACTCCATAAGTATATGGCATTTCGCGATGAAGTGCAACACATCCTCACGTTCTCTAAGATTGCACAGGCCGCATAAGATTGGAAGCTCCAGGCGATGCGGTATAAAATTTAGCTTAATTTAAAAATCATACTTATTCTTTCCAGTGAGTAGATATTCGATAAATGAGTCCTTTCTTGTAGGTTGTGGTTCATTTTGCTGCGGTAGGCTCTGTATTGGGATGACTGGGCTTCATTTACAAATTCGTCAAAAATGTTGTGACCAGTTTTCTGAAGTGTGATTTTTTGCTTTAAAGATTCCTGTTGTTCGCTTGGCGTAAAATTGAAGCTATAACCGCATTCTGTTCCTAGTGAATTCCATTCTTGGACACACTTCAGCTTGTATCTATGCATTTGTGCAAGTACCAACCTCGGAATTTTTTACTGCCTCATTGCATTGACTTAATAAATATAGTTGAAATGTATTTTAAGAGTGTTCATGAACAGGGGTGTAACTTCAGTCTCTAAATGCAACATGTAATTGGGTGGGTCGCCGTGGCTTAGTGGGTTAGTGCGTCGACTCCTACGCCGAGGGTGCCAGGTTCGAATCCCCAATTTACCAACTTTCATAATTCACGGCTTCACCCCTTTCGAGTCATTGACAATGCTCAAAGAGTAATCCTGTCTAGAAAAAGGTTCTCTACTTCGCCGTTCGGAGTCGGAATTAAACTGTAGGTACCTTCACTCGTGAAAGAACAATAGCATGCACAACACGAGTGGTTGCTGAGAAGCTAGGCCATGGCCCTCTATGGGCTGTCGCGCCACACATATTTTTATTATTATTAATTGGGTGAACTGCTAGGAAGCTTAATAATCCGCCTAAGAAAATATATGAGAAACTTTTCCACAGTTTCGAAAGCGCTGTAACCCCAAACTTGTGCTGCATTCAATAAGATAGAAGAGGCTGTGGCGCGGAATATTTTACCTTGTGACTCATGCGAAACATTTTTATTCTGCTTACAGTTTCCCCAAACCGCACAGATCGCACGCTTTGCTTTGGCAAGTTTAACTTTAAAGAGCTTGTTCATATTTAGGTTTGACCTAATCGAAAAACCAAGATACTTGTACTGCTTAACTATCTCAATCTGTTGGCCTTGAAATCTCCATTTTTCTCCTCGAGCGTACCTGGCTCCTCCATCTCTAAGGATCATCATTTTCGATTTTTCTAAATTAAAAGGTAAATTCCATATTTTGCAGCCTGTTAACCATTAACTCCATGGTATCTATTGACTCGGCGAGAAAAACTATATCATCTGCAAACATTGGTGCCGGTTCCACCGTGATTTATTCCACCTCTGACTTCATCCGTTATATCGTTTATGTACAGGATAAACAGTAAAACCTTGTTTGACGCCCATTGAGACCTCAAAGTCCTCAGATAAATGGCAACCATCTCAGATGATGATTTATTATAACTGTACATTAATGACTTGCGACGAGATTCCGTACTTATATAACTTATAGAAAAGCATTTCTCGTGGGATGGAGTCAAAAGCCGCACGAAAATCCACGAAGAAAGCGTATAATTTTTACGTTTCATTTTGTATATCTCTGCAATATTTACTAGCGAGTATATCTGGTCTATGGTAAAATAGTTTCTAGGAAAACCAGCTTGAGATTCCTTGAAAATATTTCTATTTTCCACCCACTTCGTAATTCTATTGAAGAGCACACTGGCAACAGCAGTAATATGTGCTGTCATTTTATAAATTTTATTTCGACCATTCGTCTGCAAATTGTGAATTTCTAAACATGTTCGAAAGCTCACACAAAATACCAGTCACATTCCACACAGTCCACAAACTATTTCAAATAAAGCCAAAATAAAAAATCCCACCAAGTCTGTGTATAGTAATTTCTTGCACAAGTTTATAAGGCAATACAGTCGCCTCTCGTCAAACCTGCTATAATTCGAACCTCTCCATAATTCGAAGTTGTCACGAGTTCCCTGGAAAATCTCTTTATATTTCGAAAAAAATCAATACATTTTTAAGCACTTGGTAATTCGAACAAAAAAATCATCGCTACGTAAGAAAACGACGCGTTAATTCGAACTCGTAGGCTTCGAATACTCGACAAGTCAAAGTTATCAGATTGCATAGAATAGAGGTACATTTTTAGACAAGTTTAAACTTGTCTCATCGTTGCAGAGCATTTGTTATTGAAATGAGTAGTTTGCCACACACTTCAGTTTGGGTAGTTTAGTTTCAGTTTTCGTTGGTTACAGATTAAAAGATTGTGTTAATTATGAGTCCTAAAAAGTATAAATGCTTGACGATTGCTGAAAAGAAGGAGTTAATCGAAAAAGTGGACGGATGTAGGAAGAAAAGTCTTGTCGCAAAAGAATGTAAAATTCCTGTGAGTACACTCTCAACCATAATAAAGCACAAGGAGAAGATTTATGCTACTCAAACTACTGGAGTAAGAAAAATAACTACAAAAGGTGAATTTCCTCGTCTGGAAGATAGCCTGGTCATTTGGCTAAGGCAGTGTAGAGCACAAAAGTGTCTATTAGCGGAAATGTTTTAAAAGAAAAAGCAAAACAGTTCGCGTCTACTCTAAACATCAAAAACTTTTGCCGCAACTGAAGGATGGCTTACAAATTTCAAGAAGAGAAATGGTGTTGTGTTGAAAACTGCTTGTGGGGAAAGTGGAAGTGTTAGTGATGCAGTTTGCTTAGATTGGCATGAGACATTTTCAATACTGATGAAACCGGCCTCTCTTTCAAATGTTTACCTGACAAAACGCTTACTTTCAAAGATGAAAAATTTCACGGCGGAAAACATAGTAAAGAGAGATTGACAGCTTTGCTTGCAGCAAATTTAGACGGATCGGAAAAATTTAAGCCTTTAGTGATAGGTAAAGCAATAAAGCCGCGATGTTTCAAAGGAGTGAAATCGTTTCCTACTGATTATCGGGCTAACAAAAAAGCTTGGATGACCACAGAACTTTTTAACGATTGGCTTCTAACAGTTAACGTGGAAACGACAAAAGCGGAAAATTCTACTCTTTTTATACATTTGTACTGTCCACAACAGTCCCCCTACATTGTCCAATGTAAAATTCTACTTCTTTCCACCGAATATCACTTCCAAATTGCAACCATTGGACCCAGGCATCATCCATAATTTTAAGACTTTCTATCGCAAGGAAATTGTTGAGCTCTTTTTAGAGTCTCTCGACAATCAGGTAACTGCGAGGTACTGACGGCTATTTTACTGATTGCCAAGGCATGGAGAGCTGTAACACCAATAACGATTCTCAACTGCTTCAAAAAATCCGCTTTCATAAAAGAAGATCAGAAAAATCAGCCTGTAATTACTGAAGATGCAGAAGCAGTAGTAGTTCCACTGGTTGATATTAGCGGAGTGAGTTTTTATGACTTTGTTCAGATGGATCAAGAGGTTGCTGTCTCGGGACCTCTAACCGATGGCGAAATTTTAACTTCTACAGATACAAATGAAACAAGCAACGACGAAGATGAGGATGATACATCACAGTCCTTGGCAGATGTGTCAATAAAGGAAGAAAGAGCCTCATTCGACACATTACAAAGATTCTGTCTACAAAACAACACTGATGAAACAGTGTTTCAGGCACTATTTCTGATAAAAAAAACGTTATTGATCAGTCTCAGCAAAGTGCTTTGAAGCAAACTCACTTTAAAGACTTCTTCCATAACTAATAATTAATTCACATTATGTACATATGTATATGCATATATAGGTTACATATCCCAAAGCGTGCGATTTTTCTATCTTTTCAATTCCCACATAATATCTTTTCGTTTTGTTTTTCAACGGTGTCAAAGAACTCATAAAGTTCACCGATGCACGCGCATGCAATAATGTAATAATATCCGCGCGATAAACATACTTTTTGACCGATGCACGCGCATGCAATAATGTAATAATATCCGCGCGATAAACATACTTTTTGCATTTAGAAGAATACGCTGAGCTAGCAATCCAAGTAGACATAAGGAACCGAAATGTGTAATTACAGTTAGTTAGTAAGAAATCATTGTATCATTCACAACAATAAAGATTTATTTTTTTTAACACCGCACCGGAAAGATTTCATTAGTTATATAATAACCTCTTACCATTTGATTGCGTTAAAAAATTAGCAGTTAATAAATAACAATTGATTATTACTCAATAATTCGAACTTTCATATTTTTTCTCTCGACACTTTCGAACCATTTTATATTTCAAACTCTTGTTAATTCGAATTTTTGTGTGGGGTCCCATGAGTTTCGAATTATCGAGAGGCGACTGTATATAAAAATAAATCGAAGTAAGCGTCTAAAGGCATTGAAAGTCATCTTCTTCTGCCTTGTTTGTATAGTCCTGGGTGGACCTGTAGCCTCAACCAACTAGCTAAATCTCGGACTAGTTGCCTCATTAGGTGATTTGTGCCTCCCGTGTAGAACGCCAACTTGGTTGGTTC
The DNA here is from genome assembly GCA_964034865.1 of Eristalis intricaria. Lineage (NCBI taxonomy): Eukaryota > Metazoa > Arthropoda > Insecta > Diptera > Syrphidae > Eristalis > Eristalis intricaria. The sequence continues at coordinate 57,360,624 of OZ035877.1, read as the reverse complement.
TTGACCTGGGTGTGCCACGTTAAGCGCGAGCGTCCTCTGTTGCTTAGTCCCGCGGGTTCGGAGTCGAGGAAAGCATTTACTTCTGGAAAACGACTTATGTGCCAAAACTGAAGAATGAGGCGCTGCACCTAGGACTTGCGCAGGCCGCTCATTTGACTTGGCCATGCAGGTGCCCAATGGACTGCAGAATTCATGCTTATACAAAATTCTTGAATTGGAGTGGTTTGTTTTGAATTGTTGAAGATAAAGAGAGTTATTAGAGACGGGCCATGACGCTGGTCACAAGCAGAGACGGAACATCCTAAGCAGATTCGGCTCGATGCTAAGATACCGTATATACCTCGCTCTCCTGCGATCCAGCGATTTTTAAATTACTCTTGTGGGTGATAAAGCTTTGAGACGTACGTTAGGCAACACTTAAAACCGTCACCCATTAGAATTACTCAGCTACTCAAATCCCAATCACTTTCAGCCCTCCATCGGGACGTGCGTCTCTGTGAGGACGACATTGACGTTCCTTTAGTAACGCCACACCACACAAAACCAATCGTCATTCAGCTCGCGAATTCGCCACGAACTAGTCCATTTCAGACTTGCGTTGACTTTCTCCTCGCACACGCTCGTAAGTGAAAAATCTGATAAGCACAGCTCCACACGCCATTGTCAGAGGCAACGACGACGACGACGATGCGGTGGCACCGTCACGCCTCGCACACCAAAATGCCATGTAAATCGAATCTTTATTAACTGTTTGCAAAAGGGAAAACCGAAGAGGAAGCAAATAAATTATTTCCAAAATGTAACTCTCTCAAGGATATCGCGGTGTTCCGATGTTCAAGGGAAAGCGAGACTTCCCCACACCGGAAGACACGTAAGCCATCTTAACATATGAAAACGTTTCGCCGCACGACACCGACACCAACACCGACACCGACGAAGTGGCGAGGGTGTGAAGCCATGCGTCTCACACTCCGGCTGGAGTAACGCGAAAAAAATGAGCAAGAAGAAGAATAACATAAACTGTTATTTCTATTATAATAAACCGCTAAAGCGGCAATTTTCACGAGGCTGCTGTTGGCGCTGCTGCTCCTCTCGGCTGGCGGGCGACAAAAATCCTATTTAGCATACGAATAGCAAATTGCCACCACCCACTGGGCGATTCGCACGCCCAGTCTGGAAAAGAAGAAACACTTTCGTGGAAAAAAAAGAACAACACCAACAACAACAAATTCCACCACACAAAAATTGTTGTTTGACGAGCAGAAGAAGACGAAGACGATGAAGAAGAAGGATGTTGAATGCTAGCATCCCCGTCCCGTTGGAAAACGTTTAACATCATCTTAAGATTCCATCGAGAGTGCAAAGTGGTTAAGTGGCTTGGATTGGATGCTTCACATTTGGAGCGCCCCGTTCCAGCAGCCACCCTTCGGTTTTCGGGGGGGGGAGTAAGCAGATCAGACCCTCCGGCTGGATGCGGTTACCTTGCGCTGAGTGGGATGGTAAAGGAGGTGGAGGAGGAGAACGAGGTTTGATTGGATTTTCATCGTCACGTCTGACACGAGTGAATTGTGGCGAGGAGGGACTGGGGGGTGTTTCAGAGTGTGCCTCAAGGTGGATTTTTTCGTTTTCATTGTTGCTCTGAAGGATCGCTCGTATTTTGCTTGCCAATTTGTCCTAAGGACGCTGCTGCTGCGGTATTTGCAAGGCGGCCAAATTCTATGCAGCACATTTTGAGATTCTCAAGGGCGGGAGGGTGAAGGAGGGGGTGGGACTGTGGGGGCTTGCGTCAATTAGGCTCAACACATTCATAGGCTCGATTGAGGAGCTGCCGCCTATTCACTTGAGAGCGTCTTTTCGAAGTGATCAACCGAAAGGAAGTCGAAAAGAGGGTGTCAATTGAAAATTATCTCCCTCCTCTCGCCGTTGGGATTGAAGGACAATGCAAAGAGACCCCGCACAGTAACCCTTTCGAGAGGAAGTCCCTTCAAAGGACCAACAGCCCGCCATTTCAGTCACACTCTCTCGACTCCTTGCGGCCTTCATCCAACACGTCAGACTGCATAAACAGATCGCCTTCTCAGTTCAAGAGTCACAAGTTGAAATTGACTCAATTCCACAGGAATCACCTGACCTCAGTTGAAGCGCACCGACTCGAGGACTCTAAAAAAAAAATGCTCCTCAAGCCCCCGGGAACTCTTAATGAAACGAACTGCATCCTGGCCCTGGTCGGGGAGCCATCCGAGCACACTTCAATCGCCACCAAGTGCCATGAGCATAAATCGCGCTCCAATGTCCGATTGGCAATTGAGTACGAACCCAACCACAACGGCCCCCACCCCCCGGACCAAGGATAACGCCTCACACATCTCACGTTTGGCTGAGCCGCACATGTATCCCCATTTCGCCGAACTTCGAATGTCCGCATCCCCGATTGAATTCCATTTCGTCGTCCGCCTCGACTTTGATTATTAAAAATGGACGAGGACGAGTGCGCCACGGACAATGGCTGGTCATGGAAGATTGAATAACAACACAATCCGCCAGAGACCCTTGTCCAGCCCCAACGACAACGGTGACGACGTCGCATACCTTTTGCCGGTCCCTTTCTCGGTCGTCTCCCATGGCCCATCCCCGAGTCTCGGGGCGACGAAAATCGTTTCGGACAGATTCGGGACTAAACGCCCGGTCCACCCCCGGTCCCTGCAAGGAGCCACACCGCACCGCACTCGCTAACTCTAATTTATCCCTCCCCAGAGGCCGAGATCAGGATAAATTATAATACGGCTCTTTGGAGGATTGTTTACTGTGGCTTCCTGGCGCTCTCCGCGGTGGGTTCACCTTGGCTGTGTGCACGTGTGTACGTTGCTCCTCGCTGGTCCTTCGATTAGCAGTCGACGAGAGGAAGGATTGTGCGCCTCGCCTCGTCCGTAAATTCGATGGAAATTATGAGCAGAAGGGCATGATGATGAATGGGAGTTTCATCGATTTGCTGCTGCGGTCTTCGGAGGTTGTTTTGCGTGGACTGTCACTTCCGGTGTGGGCGGAAGGAGTTCGACTGCGGCAGACCTATTTCTGCAACAATTGTGCATGATTTCAATTTTGATATGTCACCGGCAAGCTTCTGCAGCGGAAGATCGATTACAATCGATTGCGGAGATCGAGACGGTTGTTGTTGTGGGCGTCGCGCCGCGCCGCCGACTGCAAGGACACCCCGGGAATGGGCAGCGAGTTGTGTGCTGTGTCCGATTGGGTGGAAAATTTTCCAATTAAAGCCGATGAATGAGGGAAATCGTCCATGAACGATGCCAATCGATGGCGGCGAACTTTGTTTGGCGGAAAACCTCCGTGCCGTGTGCCAGAGGATGACTGTGATGTGTGCAACAAAAGAGTGGCCTTTAATGTTGAAAAGGCCTGTTGCTGTCATTTTGTTGCTTTTGGACCATATAGACGACATCGGGGTCTTGGACGAGCTGGAAAGGAGAGAGTGTCGTTATTCTTGATGGCTTAGTCAGGTGGGATAATGTCTGACTATTCAAGTGAAGTTTGTTATCCTCTTTTAGACGAGAGTTGGACTTCAAGCAAAATATCAGAGCTTCGAATAAAATCTTCTACGTCGGATATATGGTCCCGTCGGCGAGGAAGGCGAATGGAGCAGACGACACAACTGGGTGTAGACTGGAAGGCAAAACATCCATCGATTGCACTGGCTCGGTCATTTCGAGCACATGGACACCAAGGATCTTCGAACCCGAGCCGTAGTTCGAGAAGGACAGAAAAAAGAAATATTGAACCTCCACTTAGCAGCGTGCCCAGACAGCTTGGTCCTGTTGTCTGAAAGCAGCGTGCCCAGACAGCTTGGTCCTGTTGTCTGAAAGCAGCGTGCCCAGGCAGCTGGGTCCTGTTACAGTATCAGTGTTCTCTGACAGCTTGGTCATGTTGCTTGCAAGCAGCGTGCCCAGGCAGCTTAGTCTTGTTTTCTGAAAGCAGCGTGCCCAGACGCTTGGTCCTGTTGTCTGAAAGCAGCGTGCCCAGGCAGCTGGGTCCTGTTACAGTATCAGTGTTCTCTGACAGCTTGGTCATGTTGCTTGCAAGCAGCGTGCCCAGGCAGCTTAGTCTTGTTTTCTGAAAGCAGCGTGCCCAGACAGCTTGGTCCTGTTGTCTGAAAGCAGCGTGCCCAGACAGCTTGGTCCTGTTGTCTGAAAGCAGCGTGTCCAGACAGCTTGGTCCTGTTGTCTGAAAGCAGCGTGCCCAGACAGCTTGGTCCTGTTGTCTGAAAGCAGCGTGCCCAGACAGCTTGGTCCTGTTGTCTGAAAACAGCGTGCCCAGGCAGCTTGGTCCTGTTGTCTGAAAGCACCGTGCCCAGACAGCTTGGTATTGTTGTCTGAAAGCAGCGTGCCCAGACAGCTTGGTCCTGTTGTCTGAAAGCAGCGTGCCCAGGCAGCTGGGTCCTGTTACAGTATCAGTGTTCTCTGACAGCTTGGTCATGTTGCTTGCAAGCAGCGTGCCCAGGCAGCTTAGTCTTGTTTTCTGAAAGCAGCGTGCCCAGACGCTTGGTCCTGTTGTCTGAAAGCAGCGTGCCCAGGCAGCTGGGTCCTGTTACAGTATCAGTGTTCTCTGACAGCTTGGTCATGTTGCTTGCAAGCAGCGTGCCCAGGCAGCTTAGTCTTGTTTTCTGAAAGCAGCGTGCCCAGACAGCTTGGTCCTGTTGTCTGAAAGCAGCGTGCCCAGACAGCTTGGTCCTGTTGTCTGAAAGCAGCGTGTCCAGACAGCTTGGTCCTGTTGTCTGAAAGCAGCGTGCCCAGACAGCTTGGTCCTGTTGTCTGAAAGCAGCGTGCCCAGACAGCTTGGTCCTGTTGTCTGAAAACAGCGTGCCCAGGTCCGTTAACGATGTTAGGCAGTTATAACTCCGACCCTCAGAGGGTCCTTGACGTGATAAGTAGGTCTTGTCCCGCCAATGGTTTCTCATCCTGAGAAAAGGACTTCGGTGCCTGATTCGGCCTTGTTATTTATCTTTTTGTTCATGCACGTCAACACGATTAAGGGGGAAGACAGTTCACTCCGTACGCATCCTCTGAGTAAACTGCAGGGGTCTTAGATTGAAAGTGGCCTTGCCCGTCAAAAAGGCACGGTTATATACTCTACTATTACTCGAGAATATACCGTACTCTGTTAAAATAGCTGAGGTACCTTGGACAGGGACTAATGCCCACGTACCGGCAAACAGTGGTTCAACAGTGGAAGTGAATACCAAAAATTACATATTTTTCTGTCTACCCGAATGGTAACATTTTTCGATTCTACAAATATGAGAACCTAGAAAACCAAAATTGTGTTGACTTTTGACGATCCGTTTCGTTGTACCGTTATCTCAAAGTTCGGACTTTGAAATTAATAAGAAAAAATCGTATTTTTAAGCAAATTTGATATTGCATGTTCCCTAAAATTAATTATTTTGAAAGCTGAACTTATATTTGTCTTAAAGGACATACTTTTGGCTTTCAAACTGCAAACTTTTCCATATTGCTTACCAATTTTTTTAGAACAGGCTTTTAAGTAAAGCCTCTTTTTGAGAAAGGGACATTTCATTGCTCGATGGGCTGTAACAAAAACGCACCCAAAATTTCTCCAGCAAGAGATGTACCTTTTCTGAAAGATACAAGTTTCGATGGTGCAAAACCTGAGAACCACTTTTTTAACCACTTTGGGAGAACGAGGCGTTTAAGTGGAGCAATGTGGTGTATTTTCAAGCAATTAAGGCCGTGAGCTAGCCCGAAATCACTGGAAAACTGGGGTGACAGAATTTCGCAGTAGCGTAAGCTAGCGGAGGCGACAAATTGAACGACGTTGTATTTCATTTTCAATATGGGAATGTTTGTTGCTACTTATTACACATGGACAAAGTTAATTTGGCTCATTTTATTGCATTTTTAAAGATAAACTTGTGTTTGGTCCGCCCTGTGCTTTTTAGAATACCAACTATTCGTAAATGTGTGTATTCTTTGTGCCTCTTCGCGTTGACGGAATTTGGAGGACAAGAAGAGAGACGAACTGTACGGACTGTACTGAATAGTATCTTAAACCTAGCCAGGCGTTTTCGGATCCTGCTGCGTGGACAGATCGGCTCTGGTCCCAAGTCAAGAGGAAGAAGAATGATTGGAAAACGTCTGCAGTTTCTAAGCACAGAATTATCATTTTGTCAAATAGCAGGTAAATTTTTCAGAGTAAGAGATGTAAGCAGTGATAATGGGTGGTGTCAATAAAAACTGAGTGTAAGCATTTCCTTAGCATTTTGGAGGAAATGCTCCATCTGGTGTGAATAAAAATTGATTTCGTTAAATTTAACGAAACCTCACATATTTTGACAGCTGAGTTCTTTCTCCGTTTTGGTGTGAATAAAAACCAAATGAATGGAGATCTCACTTGTGGAAGTTAAGTGTGAATAGGCGTTGACTTCAAGAGAGAAAAAAATGAAAACAATTTAAAATAATGGAAAATACTGCGTCCGAAGAGAAATATTGACGGAATATGAATATGAAGCCTTAAACCTTAATCCTTAAAAAAAAAGGAAATCTCGGATGGACGTCATCAAATGTTTGAAATTTTTTCCGTGCTTGCTGAAAAAAAGCCAAACTCCAGACATGAAAAATAGAAAGCAATGGGAGTGGAAGTGGAATTAAAAAAATCCATGCCATTCACTTGAACATATCGCAAATAAGGAAAAAAATTGATAACATGAAGGCCCGCGTCAAATCAAAAGGCGATAAGAAAAAGACGGGCAATCTTCCCATTACATTAAATGACCAAAAACAATAAAAGGTATGGCACCACCGCCGGTTTCTTCAGGAATATTGGAAAGGATATGAATACTTAACCATTCCATGTTATCAAACTCGAATCTATACACGTTCTTGAAACTATCCCTTGTGTCCCCGAAAGGACATAATTTAAGTGCGTCTAGTGGGTAAGTGCGTCTACTCCTACGCAGAGGGTGCCAGGTTCGACATCCGAATTTACCACCTTTGATAATTCACGGCTCCACCTCTTTCGAGTCACTGACAATGCTCAAAGAGTTTTTCCTGTCTAGAAAAAGCTTCCTCAACTTCGCCGTTCGGAGTCGGAATTAAACTGTAGGTACCTTCCATCGTGAAAGAACAATAGCACGCACAACACGAGTGGTTGCAGTAAAAACTAGGCCTTACTTGCTTTTCAAATATGCTTACATCATTCCTGCAAGCTACACGTGTACAACGCGCTTCTTCAACGGACCGGTTAACATCCATTTCCTGGGTTTCGTCATCTTTTATAACCGTCCTTCGCGTTAAAAGGTGCATCGAACGATCGTGTGTGCATGTCGCATGATGCATTACCCGTTTGACTCAAACATACGAAGGTTGGTGTTATGGTCAGTGAATGGAGGTAACATACTGACCATTTTTTTTTAAATTGTTTTTGACATGAAGGAATAGCTGAGAGTCTTTTGCAATGAGTTGGAAATTGCATTGAGTGGGGTCTCCGATGAATAAACGCTGGAGTTCCCCAAGGATATGTATTGTCCCCGGTACTCTTTCTAATTTGCATAAATTCTCCGCTGTCTGCAATTCCGTTCACTTATTCGTTTATTAAAGCTTCTCAACTTCGCCGTTCGGAGTCGGCATTAAAATGTAGGTCCGTTCCACTCGTGAAAGAACAATAGCACGCACAACACGAGTGGTTGCTGAGAAGCTAGGCCCAGGTTCACCTCGGACTGTCGCGCCACCCATATTATTATTATTATAAAGTTACTCTGTTTTATTGCCACATACAGAAATGCGGAGTACCTACATTTGTGGCTATCCGTGCAAAAGTGTCCTAGCCCAAAAGAAAAAAAATATCAGAATACCAATTTTTACTCTATTGGATAAACTCTACGCACATTTATCTCTATAGGACATTTAAGAGAGTTGAATAGGGTAAAACTCTGCTGGATAACTGGCCAAACAGCAATGAACAGGGCGACTTCCATGCCGGGGCTGCTGAGGAATGAAACGAGCATCGGAACCTCTTATAAAACCTTATATGTATCGCCTTATTTTTGTCTGATTTTTGTGTTTCTATCCAATAAATATTGTAGATACATGCGAAATATTTCGTTGTTTGAATTTTCTTATAACCACAAAATTTAAGGATGCCACCAGAACAGGAAATATTTTAAAGTGCACAAAATTTGCACAAAAATGAAATCGACCACATTCTACTGCGATTAAGACAAAAGGAAATGCTTCGAAAAATTCGAAAATACTCAACATAATTGCAGAAATGTAGGCACATCTTACGTTGGTGCCTAATTCAACATGAATATAAAATAATACCATTTTGCTCTACGTGAATAGTAGAATGGGAGAATCCGCTAGGTGCCTAAGTTTCTCCCATAAAAAGACCATCGCAGCCACCAAAAACCAACTACTCCAGTCATGTAAAAAATCCTTCATAGTTTCACTGTTAGCGAGATTTCTTTCTTTTTCTTATGTAATCCAATCAACCTCCTACGCTTTGAATTTTCTTGGATAATCTTAAGCCTTGTTGAAGGTAGTCACAAGACCGAACTGCCACCCCAACCTGTTACTATGCTAACTAAACTATAGCATCCAGCTAGGTTATATAATCCATTGAACACATTATGATAATTTTTTTCAGATTAAACTCTAGAACCGAAATGCTAGCACAAAACTGAACTAACTTTGGACACGATCCAATTCTGGTCGATGATGTGTTGTCAACAACTCGTTCTGGCGATTAATATGTTCCACTCTCAAAAACTAACTCTGCCAAGATATGACAACCCCTCCGAAAAATCAACTTCAACTCTGTGTAAAAACCGGCAATTGTAAAAAATCTGACAATACTTCGAGTGCCTAGTCTAATCACTTGGCACATCCAAGTTCGAATCGCCTTTTGTTCGAAATTTCAATTTTGCACTAGTTCGTCGTAATTCTTAAGCAATTCGACGTGACTTCCATTTTCCAACTCGTCTTAAGCTCCATTCAAAACAAAAAAAAAAACAACTGAAAAAAAAGTTCAGAAAATCAGAATGAAAATACTATCAAATTATCGTCGTTCTACGTTTACGCGAAAAAATCATCGAAAATACTAGCAACGTACGTCGACGGCTGGGTTCTTTTATTTTAATCGCAGCCTCGTACAACATCCGCATCCGTGAGATGACCAGAAATACTGTATCCTGCCCTACACCATCGGCCACTGAACACGAAGCACTTCGTGTCGTGCGACGAAGTATCGCCAGCCGAACACTAGCCGAAGTTTTACTATGATTCGCGTTCTCTCCCTCAACTGGATGCTGTATCCATCGGATGAACATCACCCTCACTCTCTCCCTCTCGCCTTGACGTCGGCGTTGTGTTGCTCTCTCAAAATGAATTCACTGCCTCACAGAGGGGTAGCACAGTTTAATCTAGGACACGGCGCATTTGATGTGGAAAAAAGCTCCCGTCCGGCGACTTTTGGGACAAGCTTCTACGCAGCATCTCTCGCTTGCTCGCATCGACTCGACTCAGCACGCAGCTACAAAACAAAAAAGGCAATAAAAGAAGAAAAATGCAAACCAAAAAAGGACGGGGATAACGGGAGACAGCCATGCAACCAGAGTCAGATAGAAATCTTCACACAGAAGGGACTCGCTGCATGAATCCTTTATGTGGCCACCACCGAGAAAGCTCTACCCCTGTGTCACAAATTCATCCCCCGTCGGAAAATTCATCCTAGATTCGTGGTATAAAAACCCCCGCAACTGAGATGTGACTCTTATAAGTCGGCTCCATTGCGTCCTGTGTGTGTCCTGTTCCTTGCTCTCGCATAAATTGCGTAACAGACAGACTAATCTACACACACACACGCAGGATGTGACAGAATATAAAACATCAACTAAATTAACAAGGACTTTTGTTTGGAACTTTTTTTTTCTGTGCTTCAGTGTGTATTTGGTGCAGTTTGCATTTGCATAAGACTGATAAATAGATACAGCATCGGAGTGTGACGTCCGAACGGGGGAGTGTGGTGCCCGCTCTGCTCCTGCTGTTGCGTGTGTATACCATGCTTTGACAGTTGATGATAATTAAATAAACAAAAGAAGATTAATGTGACCTAGCCGATGGGTGTGAGCGAGAGATAGAGAGAGAAACAGTGTGTCGACTGGCGCGGGGAATGTGCAACAAAGTGTAACCTGCCGTGGAACAGTATACAAACTCTGAGTGTGAATAGCTTCGAGAAGTGCATGTGCCCAAATCAAGTCGTGGTAAGTTTAATTTGCAAATTTATTCGTTCATCCTTTTGTGTCCTTCTTTGTTCTGAGATTTTTTTTGTGTTTGTCGAAAAGATTATCGCGCCACAACTGCATGACTTATTCAAATTTCAATTAAACGCCAGAAAAAAATAAATCAGATCCAGACTGGACCGTGCGTTGACTTAGGCCCGTGATAGAAATTCACTTTACGACCAGACCACCACCCGCCGAAAATTGTCACCGAGATGTGCACACATCCCCATCCAGCAGAGCTGAACCCACACACACGCCGTGGTTCGCGAGCCCGTTCGCACACATATTTCACATCGAATCGAAACGGGACTCAGGGGGGCCGTACTCGTTCGTTGTAACAGCTAACTGCACACACATCCACCGCCGACACTCGTGTGCAAGGGATATGGCAATTTATTTTACTATTTTATGCCACCCACCCACTGCCGCCACCACCGCGCCCGCATGCGATGTTGGTACGATCCGCTTGTACTGGCGCTGCTCCGGATGCCCGGCCTTGTCTCGGTGGTAACTGCAGACCCCGAAAATCCATCGCATATGCAAAAGGGGAACAGCAGACCCTCACATATACACGCCGAAATGTCATCCATTTCATCCCTCTTACACTTTGGCATGACCTTTTCCCTCTCGTAATCCACCGCCACCTGAGCGGGCGGTCGAGCGGTGCGACGTCTGCGACAGAGGTGAGGTACAATTTGAAAAACGTGCATGACACACTTCAATTTCTTAGTACTCAACGACGACGTATCGTTTTATATCCACATCCATGTCGGATCGGAGCGAGCTCGTGCCCAGTTCAACCCTCTGCACATCCATCCATTCAAACCGAGAGAAAGACAATTGAAATTCCGATAAAGGCTTTTATTTTAATTGTTTACGGTATCCTCGGGGGAGTGCGGATGAATCCGCAATGCTCCCTCCTGCACACAGTCGAGAATGGCATACTTCATTATTTTTATGAATATTGTGTGACGTCCTGAAGGAGGACTCTCCGCTCGTTCACATGCAACAACTGACAATAGAGAATTGTCTTTCGATGTGAATGCGATGAGAGCACAACTAGTTTGACTTGAATCGGTTAGCCACCTTCGTGCGGTCGAGGGGCGGGGAGCGGAGGCCTACTGTGCCGAGGACATGACTATCATAAAAACTGAAATGTCAATGAATGGCACATGAGCGGGCATGTCGTCTGTGCGAGTGAGGACATCAGCAACCGAGGATTGTCTCTGCGATGCGATAAGGCACGCAATTGGGAGACAATAAGTCCTGGTTTTAGGACCGATACGAGTGAAATGATGGGAGCAACGATGCTATTATGCCGTAAAATATTTTCCGACTCACATTTGAGAAGTGGGCTTCTTTTTGACTCCGTGCATATGGGGAGATGGGCCTATGAGAGGACTCTTAAAATTCAAAAACAGCTCGTGCATCGTTCCGGCGATATTTTCCAACGAGGACTGAAGTGAGTTTCTGTCTCAATGTGGTCAAAGATAGTCTGTTCGCATGCATTTCCTTTGCAAGGCCTACAAAATCTCGACTGAGTCGATCTAGAAGAACATTTTAGTACAACGAGGTCTCTCCTTTTATTTCCTTTTCGACTGGAAACTATCGACATTTAAACCAATGCACGGTCTAAATTAAGTTCTAAATTTCGAAAACGTCTCCTTTCTGATCAAGATCAAGTTTTTTCAGACGATCTGTGGACAAGGAGACCGGAGAAAGCAATTGCAACATATTCGATAGGTCACTTCAAAAATGTTGAACAATTTACGATGGTTTCGATCATGGTCAGATCATGGTTAAGTGAAATTTGATGCGATTTATAAGGCCGGCGAAAGCAAGTGATCCAAAAATATTTTTACAAAAAAGGTGCGATTTAAAAAGCTTATGATCAAGAAGTTTGTAAAAAAAAATAAAATTAAATATGCTTAGGAATTGAAGGTGATCCAAAAATTAGTCAAAAGGAAGATGCACTTTAGAAGCTCTAAAATTTGGTACAAAAAATTTGGATTTTTTTGAATTTTCAAATGCCTCCAGAGGCGTGGTTTGGGCGTGGCATTTCATGGCAACAGTAGTGATGGTGGCCAAGGAGATGTACTAAATTTTTAATGTCTGTCATTTCAGAGCCGACTGGTTACAAATAGTGTGATGTCAAGACTTAAAAATCGCCTATTATGTTCCAAATTGTTTCCACTCGTAAGAACTTAGAAGTAGGAGTTAAAACCATTTTCAATCATTTGTACGATTCTAATACAAAACACTGAGACCACGTTCGAGTACTTTCAGGCATTTCTGAACTCTTGGTCGTCAAGGAGTTCGATATCAGATCCTGAACATCGAATTCTTGACATTTTCCATTTAAGCCCAATTTAGCGCACGCAATCTTCTGTTGACTTAAACGTTTTTGAATTTTGGTCTACATCCACATTACTGACACGTAATGAACATCTAAGCCAGTCCTCAATTTTTGCAGACAATTTTTGAATTTTTTTGGCCCTCCAACTCTTCACATTTTGGAACAAAGTAATCATATTTGAATTCTGTCGTCGATTGTTGCAGAGATATTCCAATTTTTGTCATTTTTAGGACCATAACTTGCATTTTTGAAGTCAGTCTTCGATTCTTGGAGATCCTATCCTCAGTTAAAAAATCAACTGGCTTTTCTTTTCTGACTCCTTTGCGTTTGAAAATTCAAATCAAAATATTTAACTAAAACCACTTTTTCCAAACTCTGATTTATTATTTTTTCTGTTGAAGTGAAAATGTTCAGAATTTTGGTTGTCAATTAAGTACATTGTTGCCCAGATTCAGAAGTGCAGTCATTATTTTTGTCAAATAATGGAGCAAATTGCTCAAGAATTTTTTTTTAATTAAAATTAAAGCAGCTAACAAAATGAACAGATCCGGGCATTCGTGTACACCGAACTCTTTTTTTACACTGTAGATACGTTCTAGGCAAAGACGTGTGTAAGACATGAAGCACAAAGAAAAAGAGGGATTTGTTCCATATCCTTCACAAAAAAGCAAGAAAACAATATAAATTCATAAACAAAAAATAAAAAAAATACTATTCGCTTATATTATTTTCGACCGTGTCAATTGAATTAAACGTGCAAAAGCCATGTAAAAAATGATTGGGTGAACATTATATTAAATTTTTAACTCGAACCTTTCTTCGGAAACAACATTTTGATTATTCACCGCTTCCACTTATGTCCTATCTGCTAAGATGACGGTGATCCAAACATTCGTTAGGCCGCACCCAAGTTCGAGATTATTTGACAATTGCTAAATTTAATTGAATATAACGATAAGTTCTAAAAACGTTTAGACAAAATTTTAAGGAAATATTCGAGCGACTTCAAAGTCAATTTGCACAGGATTTCCAAACTAGCTGACTTTGGAAGTTAAATCCTGCGAACACATTTAATTTAAGGCACCTCATGTAAATCGAATTGTGATCCAAATTGTTCAGAATATCCTTCCACGTTCAGCCACAATTGCTCGTCATTTCTTGCCAATTTTGTCTTCAAGGGAATTCCTAAACAAAATTTAAAATCATTTTAAGGCCAAAATTTCGATAAATTTCGACGATCGGAATTGTGTTCAAAATTCTCACCAATTTTAAGAATTGAGCTGATGATCAAAATCATTGCCTGTTCATTTTAAATTAAATGTAGCTGCTTATACATTACCTTGCAATGCTCAGCAGTGGCTTCACGTGATGTTAGAAATGTGTACAATTATTTTTTATTTAAATTAACTACGATGCATGGGCGAAGCAACCACACCAGAACAGTTGTAGGTTCCTTGAAATCAAACCTTTTAGCTGAAAGTGAATGACTTGAGTGCAGTTATTTTAAAAATTTAGTTGGCCCTGTTTTTCGTGTGCTATTTTATGATTACTAAGGATCAGCTTCTGAAGAGACGTTTAAAATCAAATGCAGTTCGTCGGCATATTTAATTACGGTTTGCATGCTACCACCGATGATCTTGTTGCGGAGTGCGAATGCAAGCCTGTTTAACTGGTGTGCAATATTTTCTTAACCAAAGTACAGTAGAATTGGATTCCAGATTCGAACGAAAGGTCAATTCGATCGAATGATCTTCTTATTACAATCAACTTAGTGTATTTTGACATTCGTACAAAAAATTTTCATTGTCGGTTGTACCTCAATCAATTTTATTTTTGAAATCAGCTGTTTGAAATTTACTCACATTTCAATTTGATTCAGTTTCATTCAAAAACTCAAAGAACTGTAAGTAGAGCGAGGAACGCCAAATGTAATTCATAAATTTGATTAATTTAATTATTTTTTCCACAAAAATGCCTGAACGATTCGAAAGCCAAAATTTGCTACAGTCTTTCTTAAAACGAATTGATGATGTGAACTTTGGAATCGTTCGAAACATAAAATTTGAATATTTCAAATTCGACTAATACCATGTTCTTTCGAACCGAAATCGTGTGATTTGGATGAATTCAAACCCAAACTACAATAGACCCTTACCTGAGTTGGAGTGATTTAAATTGCCATTGCCTCTCAATTTATAAGTTGTCGCCGAAACAAATGTTATAAGCTCTAAATTTTTAAATTAACTTAAAAATGGGTGTCTGTTGAAACGAAGTAGCAGTGCGAGAACATAAGAGAATAGACAGAGAAAATTAGAAAATTAACATCATAATAAGTAAAATAAACAGAAGTTAACGCCCCCTTAATGAAGCCTACATCATTGGTTAGACCTCTCATGGACGGATGAACTTATTGCTTTGAACTAGAATCCAACGAAATCAAAAGATTTTGAAACCTCGATAATGTATGTCGAAACCTTTATTAAAAACTTTATCATATCTCCTATTTGCAGAAATTTGATAAAATCTCACGATTTTCAAACCTAGATAATGTATACCGAAATCTAGGAGATTTGGAGAAATTTGATAAAATCTCACGTTTTTCAAACCTAGATAATGTATACCGAAACCTAGGAGATTTGGAGAAATTTGATAAAATCTCACGATTTTCAAACCTACATAATGTATACCGAAACCTAAGAGATTTGGAGAAGTTTGATGGAATCTCGCGATTTCGATCGGTGGAAATATGGTTTTAATTTCAAATGTAGTGAATTTCAACTTTCATATCATTCTCAATTGTGCGTAAATTTGTACGCATGTGAGATTTTAGTGTGTTTTCCATGGTTTGTAGTTTTTAAACCATTTGTAGAATTCTACGGCAGAGGGTAAGTGTAAAAGAAGGATTGCAATAGCGTGAGAAAATTTCGGAAGTTTTGAATTTGTGGTTTTTGAAAAAGAAAATTAGACAAAGAGTAGTTTTCTACTCGAAGATGAGATGAGGGTTAAGTTGAAGGTGATTGGCGTGAAAAACACCGATTGCCGAGGCAAAATTTACCATTGTGCCTTTAGGGCCGTAGGTACTTTTATGTATATTTTTTTTCAAATTGATCAGAGTGAGCGTAGGACGTGCAGCTTCATGTGTGTAAGAAGTGGTTTTTCCCGTTGAACATGTGAAAAAGCAAACAAATCCCTAGACTTAAACTGCACACTTTAGTGATTGCTCTTGTTTATTTTTATTGCTAATATGTGTCCCACTAGATCATCAATGTTTGGAAAGACATATTAATTGCTGGCATTTTATCACTAGTAATCAAGGCAGCAAATCATTTAATCAATGAAAATATTCGATTCAAAATCATCACTTCTGAGACATTATCTACCAAAATGTTCACCTCTAGTCCAGTCGGGCATAATTTATAAGACCACTTCCTTAGAACAGTTTCCTCTTCCTGTCTGTGGCCAACGATATGCACTTCATTTATATTTTTGTTCTTCACTTTTTTTTATAATTTGCGCGTTCTCAAGGGATTTCTAATACCCTTATGGTCAGGACACAGCACGGGCCGAAGGTATAGAGGGAGAAAGGGAGAGGAGGTACCTGTCTTGGTCTTAAATATCTGCGGGTTGTAGTCTGTGGGAAATATTAGGCTGGGAAGAGCATTCCACAAGTCTCTGAATTTAACTGTGCGTCCGAAAGTAGGCTTAAGGGTATACTGATGGGCATTCCTGGCGAGACGGGTATTGCAAGTGAATTCATGGAGAGGAGGAATGCAGTTGGCTAGCTCACTTGAGCATCGTTTCTTGAAATAACGATAACACGGCTATGTCCTGTAGAACTCATTTGTGATAGAAGACTAAGGGGATAGCTTCAGCGCCTGAGCATAGGACAGCGCTGTTTGTTGGACCGGGTAGTTCTTGTCCCAAACCATATGCAGTATATCACCTCATTCGATAAAACTTCAAGCTGGATTTTCATGATAATAAAACGTTCGCTGCGAGATCATGTATGTTGCCACGTACATATGTCAATTTTCAATTTTTGCTGCGTATCGGCCACTGATGAGTATGATTTTATGGATTTTCCCAGAATTGCTCGGTTTTACTTATTCCTCTTCAAACTCCAAATCAGCCAGATGCAAAGGTTGTGGCATTTCCCTCAATTTTTCCGGAATTTTTATCCGAACTTCGAAAAACTAAGTTTCCAACATTGATCAACCAACAATAACAACATTTACAAAAATACAGCTTGCGAGTTAAATCATTGTACAATCATAATATATTTTTATTTTTCTGACACATAAATTATAAAAAATATATTAAAAAAAAAAATAAATCACGGAAAAAACAAATATAATTATCACTAAACAAAATGTTGTCCTGCAACCATATTCTGATATTTGAAAAATAGAATTTGAGGCGATCATCCAGATATCAGTTAAACTAAGTTTAGACAACCGGGTGGCTGAACCAATCCAAAGGAATTAATCCACTGAGACGAATGTCCACCTCGGACTGCAGCGCCACACACGGAAGAAAGAAGAACGAACTTATTGAAGATTAGAACCAAGTACAATCACAATTCTGCTTGTTTTAATCAATCGCCTTGTTGTGGTCACCTCTTCGTGGCCTCCGTCGAAATACCACAACAATGAGAAATCCTTGAGAATGTAAGCGCCACAAGCGAGAGACTGATAAATATTTAGAAGCAATCCTTGGGTCAACTTTCGAACAATCGTTTCATCAAGCGTAAGAAAATCACTTTCCTCTGTTACCACGGCTGGAGGTTGGAGGTGTCCTTCGTCATTTATTAAACCAATTCCAACTGGCACATGATCTCCCTCGGCAAAGCACACAACAGAAGCCAATCAAGGGGCCAGCAAATCCTTCACAAAAATGGAAAATAACTCAGTTCGGACACAACGACAAGTCATTGTCATACTGCAGTGCTTACCCCTGTTTAAAGTAAACACGAAAGGACATTGCATCCGGCTGCTTGAAGCCCTCACACACAGTGTCCCCATCGACAGAGAGAGACGTTACTTTCTTCTGCAAGCCAAGCGCACACACATGCTACTTCCGAGTCAAGTCGGACGACATTAATGCCCCTCGCACTTGCCTTCATTCAATCCGATGTGCGAAGGGGACCAACAGGACCCCCTAAGTCCAATTTACTTTCGGACACCAAGCAACAAATTCAAAATGGCACCATGCACGTCGCCCCCATCGCCACCCACTCAATGCACTCAGTTCAAAGTCACAAGACCAGTCCCTCGACAGTCGGCAGTCGGTCTTTCAATCCTTGTTCCGCACATAAATAAGGACTTGTCCGCCCGCGCCCCCCCTTCCCCGAACGCCAACAGATTTGAGCATAAAACTATAAATAAATTGCATTACTGCAAGCGCAATCCGAAGCAATTCCTTACTCTGAATCGAAAATCCTTCATCCATTAATAATTGTGCGATACATCCTCGTTCTGCAGGACGACGACGCACGACGCGAAAGACGCGGGTGCGGGTGTAGGACTGTTTCTCTGAATCCAGTCAAGAGAGAGTTGAGAAAAAATATAAGAAAAACGCAGCAAAGCTAACAGGATTTTCCAGGATGCACACACCAGAAATATGCTCCGACTTACGAAAGGACTCTCTGAAAATATGTGTCGTCATCGGCATCCTGCCCCACGCGCTCAGACGCCTCCCGTGTGAGCGCGAGTGTGTGTGTGCTGTGAGTTTTGATTGCAAATAAAGTATGAAATTGGATTTCTTCGAAGAAAATATAGACTCCCAGCGAGCGGGTGCTCGGTCGAGGGGCGCCGGAAACTTTTATGGCATAAGGAAGTATCAATCTGTGAATTGTGTATCGCGTTGGTACCTTTCAATCGTGTGTATCGCATCTGCCATCGTGTGCAGTTTTCAAAAGAAACGATTCTTCTCTGGCATCTCTCTTCACACGGGGAGGGGCAGTTCGAGTCCGAGGCAGCGAAGTGACCTCAAGTAGTTCGTGTAATTGAAAGCAATCAGAGCTTGGAAAGTGGAAACTTTCTCCTCTAGATCGACGGACTGTGTGAGGTGGATCGTGTGTGCCTCAGTGGTGGTTGCTTGTCGGGAGTCGATGGTTTAGAAGAAAGATGTGATGTATAGAAGAAGTCATTCGATGTCGAGTGATGACAAACTTTGTTTGTATCGAAGATGGGGTTCAGTTAATTTTTAGAAATCGCTATATAAGAACAGGCCTCGAAGTTCGTCTGAACAAGGAATTCACGAAGGCACCATCAAAAGACTTAATCTCCAACCGGGGGTAAAGACGGTTTTACATTTCTGAGAACGCCTCTTTTACTAGAACCACGTGTCGCGTCCTTTAGCTGCCAGTGACTGGAAACAGAGGAGACTCGCATTGAAGCAGGAACAATGGCTGTTCTAAGACATCTGCAGTGGGAACCTTTCCACAATCTCAACTGATTTGGATTCCGAAAATCAGTGGCTCAGAACCCTCCTCCCAGAATGCCCACGCCCACGTTAAAGGTCGTCGCCTCAAAGTGGAGAACAACCTCATCCAGAAGAACAGAAGACCACCATCGACTGTAGGCTCACACAAAAAATCTTAGACTTCTCATTTTCCGGCGGCTTATATTTATTTCGGTGCCCAGTGTGGGTAGTTGGCACGACTTCTAACATGGCTGTCTAGGTTCGATTCCCAACACGAAGAGCCTTCACGATTCATAACAACTCTCTTCCTCTCTCAAGTCACAATTTTCACAGAGTATACTTTTTTATTAAAATATTCCCAAATATCACTGCGCGACTAATGAGAGCACAACAGGAATGGTTGCTGCAGAGGCTTGGGCCATGTTCAACTAATATCCTGGACCAGGTACTTTACCATCAGCCCATGCCAGGGAGTGTTAGATAGACTACTGTGCGACCTACTGCCACATCTGAGTTTATAAAGCGAATCTTTTGCTGGACGAATTTAAAAAAGAGCCTAAACATGGGTTTCCAGTTGGCAATTGGTGTTTTAGGTGCAGTCTCGAGTGAGACACTCAATAATTGGTCACACTCTGCAATCATTTTCTTCGGTGTTGCCATTAGTATTCAGTTCGAAATCTTTCTGTCGCGAATATGTGATGTGTTGATGAACAATGAAATGGACGTTGCTAACTCTGTACCTGGCTTACCGACGTTGTCGATTGTCTTTTGGAGACGTAGATGAATGTGTTTCGATCTTGCCACCGCCAGATTCATCTTAACCAACTCCATTTCAGCTCACATGTGGCTCGGTGTCGCGGTGTGTATGAAACCTGCGGTTCGTGACATGAAACTATTGGCGAGCAGTATTCCATTGGTTTTGGCATTTGCTAAAATAATAAATGGTGTACGGACACTGATCATTTCAATTAAACTCGGTCTTGTATGCCAGACGGACGGACGGAGATGGGCAATGACTCATTTGGTTGTTCTAGAGAGTGCCATCATTTTTTTTCTGATTTTGAGTCAACTGTTTAGAGTTCATATCTAATGACTGAAACATTAAGTTGAGGTAGCACAACGACTTGTGCTTCTATAAAAATAATATGGGTGGCGCTACAGTCCGAGGTGGACCTGGGCCTAGCTTCTCAGCAACCACTCATGTTGTGCGTGCTATTCTTCTCTCACGCGTGGAAGGGACCTACAGTTTAATGCCGACTCCGAGCGGCCAAGAATACTCTTTGAGCATTGTCAGTGACACGAAAGAGGTGGAGCCGTGAATTATCAAAGGTGGTAAATTCAGGTATCGAACATGGCACCCTCTGCGTAGGAGTCGACGCACTTACCCACTACGCCACGTCGACTTGTGCCTCTGCATGAGGAAAAATCAGAATCTACCCAGCATCAGCTCCGCGAATGTTCAAGGGAACAAAATGGATCTTCTATGAAAGTACATACTTCTTAGAGCTGAAGGAATGAAGCGGTGTTGAAATAAAATTCGATAAAAAAGATTCGCATATGATTTTGGCTGGGTATAGTAGGTCCCTAAACTAACACTCCCTAGCATGGGCAGTATCTGCCCTTGGTTAAAGGGGCCCCCGGTTCGAATCCCAGTGAGTTAATACTCTTTATCCAGTTTTCAAATCTGTCCCGGTCACCATTCAAATTAACGGCGATATCACTGGAGTGTTCGATCAGTGGTAGGATTCCGGATTATCACTATGGACGAACATGGTCCAAGTGTGCTGGTGACTGCCTAGCCTACCCTGCCTTGGGAACAATGCACCCAACCCCTTGGTATATGTAAGCTGTCAGGACACCAAATGACCTACCGTAGCGTCTTTCAGGGTTCATCTCCGTACATAGAGAGCGATTGGCTCAGCGCGTGATGAAATAACTAAAAGTGAAAGCAACATCAAGAAACTGAGTGAATTTTTGGGCTTCATTGCTGAGGGGACGGGCCAACTGTGATGGCCATAATGAGACTTAAGATATGATAATCATATACAAAGTGTATAATTTCGGTATATTTAATCGATTGCTTAAGTTACTTAAGTCTCATTATGGCCATGAGTGAAGCCCAAAAATTCCCAATGGAGAACTGAATCGCTTCTAAATTCGATTCACAACGAAGTTCGTCTGAACAAGGAATTCACGAAGGCACCATCAAAAGACTTAATCTCCAACCGGGGGTAAAGACGGTTTTACATTTCTGAGAACGCCTCTTTTACTAGAACCACGTGTCGCGTCCTTTAGCTGCCAGTGACTGGAAACAGAGGAGACTCGCATTGAAGCAGGAACAATGGCTGTTCTAAGACATCTGCAGTGGGAACCTTTCCACAATCTCAACAGTTCTATAGAACTAGTCATAGACTGATTTGAATTCCGAAAATCAGTGGCTCAGAACCCTCCTCCCAGAATGCCCACGCCCACGTTAAAGGTCGTCGCCACAAAGTGGAGAACAACCTCATCCTGAAGAGCAGAAGACCACCATCGACTGTAGGCTCACACAAAAAATCTTAGACTTCTCATTTTCCGGCGGCTTATATTTATTTCGGTGCCCAGTGTGGGTAGTTGGCACGACTTCTAACATGGCTGTCTAGGTTCGATTCCCAACACGAAGAGCCTTCACGATTCATAACAACTCTCTTCCTCTCTCAAGTCACAATTTTCACAGAGTATACTTTTTTATTAAAATATTCCCAAATATCACTGCGCGACTAATGAGAGCACAACAGGAATGGTTGCTGCAGAGGCTTGGGCCATGTTCAACTAATATCCTGGACCAGGTACTTTACCATCAGCCCATGCCAGGGAGTGTTAGATAGACTACTGTGCGACCTACTGCCACATCTGAGTTTATAAAGCGAATCTTTTGCTGGACGAATTTAAAAAAGAGCCTAAACATGGGTTTCCAGTTGGCAATTGGTGTTTTAGGTGCAGTCTCGAGTGAGACACTCAATAATTGGTCACACTCTGCAATCATTTTCTTCGGTGTTGCCATTAGTATTCAGTTCGAAATCTTTCTGTCGCGAATATGTGATGTGTTGATGAACAATGAAATGGACGTTGCTAACTCTGTACCTGGCTTACCGACGTTGTCGATTGTCTTTTGGAGACGTAGATGAATGTGTTTCGATCTTGCCACCGCCAGATTCATCTTAACCAACTCCATTTCAGCTCACATGTGGCTCGGTGTCGCGGTGTGTATGAAACCTGCGGTTCGTGACATGAAACTATTGGCGAGCAGTATTCCATTGGTTTTGGCATTTGCTAAAATAATAAATGGTGTACGGACACTGATCATTTCAATTAAACTCGGTCTTGTATGCCAGACGGACGGACGGAGATGGGCAATGACTCATTTGGTTGTTCTAGAGAGTGCCATCATTTTTTTTCTGATTTTGAGTCAACTGTTTAGAGTTCATATCTAATGACTGAAACATTAAGTTGAGGTAGCACAACGACTTGTGCTTCTATAAAAATAATATGGGTGGCGCTACAGTCCGAGGTGGACCTGGGCCTAGCTTCTCAGCAACCACTCATGTTGTGCGTGCTATTCTTCTCTCACGCGTGGAAGGGACCTACAGTTTAATGCCGACTCCGAGCGGCCAAGAATACTCTTTGAGCATTGTCAGTGACACGAAAGAGGTGGAGCCGTGAATTATCAAAGGTGGTAAATTCAGGTATCGAACATGGCACCCTCTGCGTAGGAGTCGACGCACTTACCCACTACGCCACGTCGACTTGTGCCTCTGCATGAGGAAAAATCAGAATCTACCCAGCATCAGCTCCGCGAATGTTCAAGGGAACAAAATGGATCTTCTATGAAAGTACATACTTCTTAGAGCTGAAGGAATGAAGCGGTGTTGAAATAAAATTCGATAAAAAAGATTCGCATATGATTTTGGCTGGGTATAGTAGGTCCCTAAACTAACACTCCCTAGCATGGGCAGTATCTGCCCTTGGTTAAAGGGGCCCCCGGTTCGAATCCCAGTGAGTTAATACTCTTTATCCAGTTTTCAAATCTGTCCCGGTCACCATTCAAATTAACGGCGATATCACTGGAGTGTTCGATCAGTGGTAGGATCCCGGATTATCACTATGGACGAACTTGGTCCAAGTGTGCTGGTGACTGCCTAGCCTACCCTGCCTTGGGAACAATGCACCCAACCCCTTGGTATATGTAAGCTGTCAGGACACCAAATGACCTACCGTAGCGTCTTTCAGGGTTCATCTCCGTACATAGAGAGCGATTGGCTCAGCGCGTGATGAAATAACTAAAAGTGAAAGCAACATCAAGAAACTGAGTGAATTTTTGGGCTTCATTGCTGAGGGGACGGGCCAACTGTGATGGCCATAATGAGACTTAAGATATGATAATCATATACAAAGTGTATAATTTCGGTATATTTAATCGATTGCTTAAGTTACTTAAGTCTCATTATGGCCATGAGTGAAGCCCAAAAATTCCCAATGGAGAACTGAATCGCTTCTAAATTCGATTCACAACGGGAGCATGTTAGTTATTAAAGTGCACAAACCACGATCAGCCTCTTGTGTCACAACTTTCTGTCACAAATCTCTTTCCTTGTTTAATGCTCTTTTTCATACAACCAAAGGTTACTTACCTTAGCCAACACATTTTACAACAGTTTGGTATATTCAGCTAATGCACGAACCAATTTGGCGTGTCCACCTAGATGGCGCTGTTTATTATTTTTTATGAAGTGCTTTAGTGTTATTTTTCTACAAATTCTATAAATTTCTAAAAAGAGAAACACCGAATGTTGCTCAACTGTGGACTGCAGCACCTTATGTCTGAGAGCGGTTTTCATTCCGGAGTGATCCTTCGTGAGTAGTCGTATAATTTTAAGCCGATTTTAAATTTAATTCTAGAATTCTTAGTATAATTGAGATTACAACTAACTGTTAAAATGGTGGCTCAACAATGGCTGATAGATCAGTGCACAGTGGCTCAACAATGGCTGATAGATCAGTGGTCTGATGGAAGAGGTGCAGCTCATTGTTCGAAGACCTTGCGAATGTTAGTTTAGAAGCTTAGTAGATTTAGCCCCATGAAGTACGATTGTTCGACCCCAGGCTTCTTAGGCTCATGATTACCTCGTTAGGGTGATTGCAGATGCCTAGAGTAAGTCGGAGGGGTTCAAGAATGTTCCCGTAATTCCAGTACAGTATCATCGGAGTAGAGATCTTTGATCTAACTGAAAGGATACCGTCCCGCAGCTCATGTCTTCTTTTCGAACGGTTCGATTGTTGGTCGCAAATTCTGATATTGTAGTTGTGTTCGACGGTAGATCTAATCTGCTTGGCAATGCCATTGAATCGGATGAATTGGTGGCCCAGTTGCACTAGTTTCTCGAGGCACCTAAACACATTCGATGTGTCATTTCGTGGCAGGCGTTAATGCTTAGGTCTCATTCTTTTTTCAGAAACAAAGCTGCCCTTAAGAGGTGAATTCTTCATTCCCTTTCTATCACCTGTTTCTCATGACTGCACATTCGTTTGTGAATGTTGAAATGTCTGACCACTCACTCTTCCAAGACAAAACCTTCAGAGACCCTCGCCTAACTCATTCCCTCCCCGATGTCCCGCGTCCACATTCACTTAGCACATCCGCACTCATCACCATTGATTCACATCTGACGACCTTTCACAGCTCGCAGAGCGCATCAGGAATCAACACAAAGTCCAACAATCGAAGCGTAAACACAGTCTTGACACAAATCACAAAAGCTCCTTGCATTCCGTAAGGAACTGCGAGTGGCGCCCGGCTCTCCATTACACCTTAACGGTGTGACTGAAGTCGAATAGGATTCCGGAGGTCTTTTGTGTGGAACGTGCACAGAGAACTGAGCCACCTCCGCCCTCCGCGCCACTTCGCATTCAGCATTCGCCGCGTCACGGCACACAAAAGCCCGACTAATTACGACACACAAAAGCGTAGCGCGCAAATGTGCACGGAAGGCACAGCACACGGCGATGCACATAACTCTGGTAAGGACCAAATGAAAATAATTACAAAATAAACTGGCACTAAACTTGACTCTAATTACGCGATGACTACTTCTGCGGCAGTTATTGCGACTGCAGCGACGACGCGGACGGTCGAGGACGACCACTGACAGGGAGACAAACGTGAAACGCCAAAGGACACCGATCCCCCCGCATGTCCGTGATATTTGAAGCTTCGCTTTTTCGTCTTTTCATCTCGCTCAACACCAACCCTCGCAATCTGTGATGAATTCTCTCTTGTCATTTTTAACATTTTACCGTTTTGCACTTTGGCATTTCATTTGTGGGAATCAGTGTCCTGGATGCGAGAAAAAGATTTCTTTATTTAATTCAAATCCTTGCCACAACCCTCGTCATGCTAGCTGTCATGTTCAACTCGAGTCGGGGCAATCCATCTCTGCGCGCTGCTGTACAACGTTTGCGTCCTTATCTGGCGAGGCGAGGGTGTGCCTTGGTTGCCTGGTGGTCCAGAATGCTGGCAACCGCTGCACGACCGACGCGACGACCAGTCGTGTCCGGGGGGTGGCGGTGTGGCGCGAAAAGTGAAAAAGGAGAATGAATAAATCGCCACAGGACTTTAATAATGACTTCGCAGTTTGCCCCTTGTCTCGGTGTGGTGGATGCTGAGAGCTAAGTAATAAAATTAATTGAGATACTTTACGTTTGTGAAGTGTTCGTTTATTGCTTTGAAATACATTCGCAGTCGCAGCCAATCGGGGGAATGCAAGTCAGTGGCCCGGCGATGGAAGTGAAGGAGCCGAGAAGAGCTCAGTGTTTTAGTGGTCGGTTGGGTGGTTTTTCGTGAGGCCGCGAACCAGTGGTGGAAGTGAGAAAATGGATCTAGAGAGTCGACGGTAGTCTTGGATTCCTCACCACTCACTCAGAGTGGCATCTAATTTACGCAGTCAGTCGGACAGTGATTTGATTTGGTGAAGCGGTTAAGAGTGACTTGGAGTTGAGAAGAGTTTTCGTAGGGTTTTGAGAAGGTTTTGTTGGCGCACGTTTACTTGGCTAGAACCTGAAGTGTTTGACGGAGTGAAGAATAAACACGGACACGTTAGGCTTCAAGAAACGTTCACTTTCGCTAGCGGCTTCTTTGAATCTCTAGTCATAGGCTTTGGTGTTCAGTCTGTGACTCAATTCTGAGCCCTCTTCTCGACTTGACGTAACTTTGGAACCATTTTTGGTATCACAAATTTGATAACATAATCGTGGCGCCCGACCGTGGACCTTCTCAATCTGAAATTCATTCAAAAATTGAGTTGGGTGAGACTGGTTAAGGGTGACAAGGAGCTCCGAGTTGACGAAGGCTTACATTTCCGGCACCCAGTAGCGATAAATGCGACGAAGGACCCCCTTGACTTCGAAGACAGCTTACCACATATGTTCTCACTCGTGGAGAGGCTCTATATTGACACAGTCTTCGGCTTGGTTGTCATTGGAACACAAAACCTTTGGTTCAGTTTCCGAATTGAACTTGGAATTAATTTTCATGGCGCAAGGCTGTTTGCTTAAACCTGGCGCCCAAGAGGGGATCTCCACCGATTGGGATCCACGATTATGCATTCGTTCTAGTGATTTCAAATGGATTCGTTTAGAGGTTGGAAATAGTTGACGTTTACTCCGCAACATCCACTAGACCTTGAAGTGAAGGCGATATTCTTGACTCACAAGTTTGGCTTCAAGGATTGTCCTCATTCGTAGACCAGACCCTTGGAACTGAAGTCAGGTGATAAGACCGAAGCATTTTTACTGTTCTCGTCTGTAGCACGAAGCTGTTTAAACACTCTTAAGACTGCCTCCTCGTCCAAGTGAAAAATGTAACGTATACGTCAGCGTGAGCATGCAACAAAACTCTTAAGACTGGCCTCTGAACCAAATGCTAAGTGTTACGTATACGCCAGCGTGGCCATGCAAGAAAACTCTTAAGACTGCCTCCGATAGGCGCCCAACAATAGAGCTCCACTCACCCTACCTGCACGATTGCTTACAATTTTTGGAACATTCCCAGATTAGAAACCTCTTTGTAATGAACTCTATTCTCCCGCCACTAGATGCAAACTAAAGGATAATCAGCAGAAGACTTCACGCCCCACTGGAGAACTTCATGAATTTCTCAACAAAACCAATCGATATTTTTCCTCAACTTGACGTACAACCTTTGCCAGCGTGTCCTTCCGCTCAACCATGCTCAGGTATAATCTTGCGCACCACCCACCCATGAATAGCCCATCCGGCTCGAAGGACCAATTTTACGTTGAAATTCATAAGAAACACCGACTCCTCCACCTCATCTGAATATTAACCGACATTATTTATGATCTCCCTCCCATCCGCCCCGCCCGACAAACTCCGCACTCGCCCCATGTCCTTCGGTGAGACTCTCTGAATGGGTTAATTACAATCACAAACTCAGAAACAACCTTGAACCCAAGACCTACACCTGTTCCCTCACACTCTAGCGAGCACTCAGATCCCTCCTGTCTGGACGATCTCATACCGCATCCAAGACAAGGCTTAAACTTAAAAGTAACCGCAACAGTCCTTCGCACACACACAGTCGTCGTCCGCAGATAAAAGTTATGGTCGCCTTGTAATTTTCTTCAAACTGCACAACTTTGCCCACGAAAAACGCCGGAACCCCCCTAGACTTAGTGCTCGATTGGCGGTTGCGTTAGCGGCCTACAAATGGGGAGTAAATTGCATTCCGTTGTATCCCACAGTGAGCTGGGGGACCGACCAAGATGAAGACCAAGTCGAAGGAAAACGAAAAAAAGCAACAACCCCACCATCAAGCGACGGGAATAAAAAGTTAAAACTTTCCATCCGCAAAGTGACTGAGGTTGCAGCTACAACATTATTAACGACATCCCATCCCTTTGCGCTAGAACGGAACACCTCACCACCCTCCAGCCGCCGCCATCGTCATCGTAGCCTCCTCTCTGAGAGGGAAACTTTCACAGCTTAGCTCTTGAAAATTTTCTGCGGTCTTGTATTCGGGGTGACACAAGTGAAATAGCAAAGCCATCGGGCTCGGGGCAAGGACGGGCGATGCTGTGTGTCGGTGGCGCGCCGGAACGGAAGGGTATGAAAGAACCGCGACCGCGTCGATGTAAAGTGACGTTGGCCACTGGCTCGGTTGCTTAAAAATCCAAAAATCCGATAATAAAGGAAACCCGGACTAAATCCTCTTGTTTCCTTTCACTTCAGCTGGAGTTGGACTTCGACAAGACCACCACCCCGGCCATCCATCCACCATGATGCCTCTCGTCTTCACTTGACTTTTTGCGGCAGCGGCAGTGACGGCGGGAAGCGTTGGGGTTAACCCTTGTCTCGATAGGGTGTAGTTTTGAGAAACGAAACGCGCTTTGTTTCGATGGAGCATTTTTGCCGTTTTGTCGTTTTGCGTTCACTGTCGCCGTTCGTCATCGTTGTGTGTTTCTAGTTTTCAGTTGTGCAGCGCTCTTTGGAGGTTCTTGTGAAACGGCGAACTGGAAACTTTTTCAAGGAGCCCAGCGCACAACTCCTTCCTGATGATGGCGGAATTAGTTGCATTTCACTGAAGTGCCTGGCTGGGTGGTGTGGAGGAGGAGCAGGAGGCAAAGCAGTGCAAAAAGAGTTGTGAATTCATTTGCGGCAATTATCCTTGTGTGGATGCGGCGGTGGGCTGATGTGGAGATGGGGGTCATGGCAATCAGTTAATGGACGCCAATGCCAACGTCGACGACGGCAGAAGCACAGAAAACGATTGCAAATGTATTCATTTACTCATGGTAATTGTATTATGATAGCTCAGTGAACTATTCCTTGGAATATTCACAACATCCGGTAGACATATTGTTTGGGACCCATTGTACGGGGTCTGTCGTCGTCTTCCCCTGCTGATGGCACTTGGCTCTGCTCTCCGGCAAGCAGGAATATGGATATTTTTGATATTTTGGAACACAATCTCGTGGTTTCCACTTGAGTTATTTGAGTTATCCTTTTCTCGGTTTATTTGTGCCAGCAAGGAGAAAACAAAGAAGACAACAGCAACAAAAAAAATCGAGAGATTCTTGTTTGCGGGAACTTTGCTTTCTGCAATTTCTTTCAGCAGCTCGCCTGGGTGGAATTTGATTATTGGAATAGTGCACGGACGGATATTTGTGGTGGAAATGTGAGGATATTTGCATTCTACCTGTGAGTGGATATTGCTATTGTTGGGGAATGTCCTTGTGGCGTGGTGTGTTTGCATTGTGATGAGAGGAAAATCCGTTTTTATTGCGTTTACGTGACGACATGTTGCATTTTTGTATTGATGCTGGGTGCGCCCTGCTGTGGTGTGGGTTTATAATGTAATTAGTTTGAAGAGATTGCACGGAGGATGGCAAAGGGCAACAGCATCTGGATCTGGATCTAGCTCTTGTTTGCTGAGCTGGGCGGAGATTTGCTTTGATTGCAGTTAGGAGGATGCCAACAGGACTGCTACCATAAGCAGCATGCTGCATGCAGTAGTCCTTTGCGAAGATGTTGAAAGGAATTGAATGCGCTTCTGTTTTCCAAGAGAAACTAGGAATGGGATAAGCAAAGGATGACAAGCTCTGGCAGCTTAAGCCCATGTGAGCGGGTATGTGAGGGCATTTGAATGAAACTTAGGGCTGTGGCGTTTCTGCCAAGGGCTTTGTGGCTGAAGAAACTTCGGGTAGATCTTGTTACTTTGTATCGAGGGATCAAGTTTTCCATCGAAGCGTGCAGAATGTCCTCCTCGAAGCTTGGAATCGCTGTACATTTCGCATCGCTGCTTCCGAATATCTGCGTCCAAATTTCTGCTTACTTATTTACTTATCGGGTCTTCGACTCAGGGATGGTCCGGTGTTGAAAAATAATGGTATTTAGTGACCTCTGCATTTGTGTGGCCTGTATTTTTTAAGTCTACCTGCGAGCAATGAAAGCCACATATGAATTAAATTCCAAAATATGTGATTTCCACTGCTCAACATACAGCTCAAATGCTGCTTTTCTCCATCATTTTTATTGATTTCCAACGAACAGCCATTGATTTAGCGAGTACACACACCATTCACACTCTGACCAAGAGATGGCGTTGACTCTTACTGCCGCAAATGGCCACAGTTTTCAAAATTGCATTCAATCTACTAAGGGCATCACTTAAGAGACTCATTCCGCAGAAAATTCACGACTTTTTGTTACAATATAGTCCCTTGAAAATAAGCTTTTCCTCAGTTTACTGCTCTTAGTCAAGGCACTTAGTTTGACCGAAGGCCACAACCAATTGACAAAAATTCATATCATTGTGTCTCGGATGACTAGCATGGGCTTAGAAGGTCGAACTATTTTAACGAACGACTTGAAATTTGTCACAATTTGGCATTTTGTCTCGTCGAGCGACAACATTTTTTTAGAAATTATCAAATTTTCGTTGATTTATTTGTCGGACATTTTTACTCTTGTGGTACGATTTGACGCCGTGGCGCAGTAATCCGCTCAATCGACTCATTCGCTGTCTACTTAGATTTGATTTCCAACAAGCAGATAATGTAATAGATATAATGCGAAATATAGCCTTTATCCAACCTTATCCAACAGGCATTGTAAACTTTTTTAAGGTAAAGTAAAAATTATGAATAACCTCTGAGTCACTAGCAGCATCCTGTAAGCATTGATGTCAAGAAAAAGGATTCTCTTCACGAGTTCTATAAGTTTGGCGCCAAGTATGGATAACGGTATTTTGTAGAGTGGTTAAAACAAGCATTTTCTTACTATGGGAGGGAGGACGTCCATCTCGCCACGTTTAGGAGGTAGAGACAATTTTCGGCAAAAAAAAAAACAAAACTTAAAATGGAAAAAGAAATATAAGCAAACAACGGCAACGCTTACAATGAAGTGCTATACCGAAAAAAAAATAAAAACCAGGAACCTGTTATTTGATATAAATAAAATTAATCATGTCAATAGTTTTTGAAAAATTCGAACGCAAACTCAAATGTTTCATAACAAAATAATGAAAAAAAAGTTTGGACCAATATTTTAAGAAAATTGTAAATTGATGTTCTAAATTGGCTTATTGGTCCAATGCTCTTATCATGTATGGATCGAACACAAAAAGATTCTTTTCCAGTTTTTGAGAAAATTGAATAGTTTTGATTTTGGGCATCTACGTGGGCTTCCTTTGGGGTTAGTGAATGAGTTATAGTGTAAACGCCTGGCTACAGGTGCCTGCCAGGCGTATACACTATTACTTAAAAGTTTCCGTTTCCGTTACTTAAAAGGTTCCGTTTTCTTACTTAAAAGTACCCGGGATTAATACCTGGGTAATTCTGGCTTATGCTGATGCCGTTCAGCTCTCTCAAGTTATTGTAAACTTAGGCTTCTTCGTTTAAACCACTGCGGGAGCAGAATGTGTTATCGTGTCGTCTCCTCATCCTCTCCATCCATGCAGCCTTCTGCTACCCCTGTCTCTCATCTCTTGAGTTCATTCCTAGAGATATGACACATTTATCAAGATTAAACAGCCTAAGTGTGGCCTGTAATATGGTCACGACCATCCAATTTTCGATCCTTTTAGTTCTTTTGCGTCGTGCAATCGCTCGTCGTTCACTCGTTCGTCATTCAATCGTTCCTCGTTCAATAGATCAGTCAGTCGTCCTTGCTTACTGTATGTTCTTAGCCAAAACGTCACGAATGATTGTCATGAAGAATTGACCTTATTGACAAACTACGCGTATTACAAGCGAATTCTTTTGAAACTGAACTTCTTTCGATGAGGCCCAACAAAGGAGAATGTTTCGATGTCAACTCATGAATATTTCCAATCATTTCTGTCCACTTGGGAATATTTCCTTTTATTCAGTCTCTAATTTTCTACCCGCTTCCCTGAGCTGATTACAGTCATCTTCTGCTGCGACACAGAGTTAAAATGTCTCCATTCGAGGCACCTGTGCACTCATTTCATTGCATTTCGCACGCTAGCTTTTCTCATCACTCCACTCCCCATCCGAAGCGTTAAGTCCTCGTGTAGTTTCTTAACACACGCTTCCGCTGACAATCCGCCGCGTCCATCTGCCGACACGTAACCAAACTACAAACCGAAAATTATCCATGAGATGGTGTCATAAAAAGAAAACAATTTCAACGTCAATTAAAATAAATTGACACAACCGACATGAGGAGAGGGCTTAAGCCATCCAGCCAACCAGCACGCCAACAGTCCATCTCCATCGTCACCGCCGCCGCCGTCAAGCGGATCAATATTTTCCAATTTCCCCGTAAATTAATGCGCGGAAAATTTAATTTCCTTCAACTCCCTTCCCAGCCCAGCCCAGCGAGTGAAATTAATTTTATTAATCTATCCGTTGGCTGCTGACAAAATGTATCCATCATCAACTGTTCAATGAAACATTTTTTTTTCTTATTTCTTGCTGCCCATCCAACGCCCCTTGGGGGCGACGCGACCGGGGATGTGTAACTCGAAGATGAAGATCTTGTCATCTCTCAACTGACAACCACTTAGAAGGGGTTGAAGGCTAAACTTCAACTCGGGACCTGTGCTGTGCTCTAAGGGTTAAACAGACACCGCCACCGCCCCTCGGTCGCACGTTCGCTTATCACAAAAAACGGAGAACACGAAAGCAAGAAGCCCAAGTGAAGCGAACGGTGGCAGGCGCACAGATTCTTAAGGAAAAGTAATTTTCAGTTTTCATTATCCTTTCGAGAGACGAGAGTGGAACCACCACCAGAGCCGCCAACAGCCTGCTCTCGCAGGAGGGCTCTTCTCCGTCCCCAGCCACCTCATCCACTTGATGTTTTTAATTTGGCCATGTCTATGGAGATATTCGTCAAGCGCCAACACGGCAGTGGCAGCACAAGCACCCGCACTCGCTGGGGGTGGACGATACAAAATGTGCCCGTAGGCAGAGTGGTGGCTCACTTTTTGTTGTTTCGTGTTTTTCCTCTTTTTTCTTTGCTTCCTCCTCGTGTTCTGTTCGCTCTGTGCTCCACTCACGGGGAGGCAGACTCAGAGAGATGATCCTTGGGGGCGAATTGTTAGCCATATTCCGTTTTGGCTCGGTGAAGAGTTGCAGGAGTGGCACGGCACGAGTGGGACGAGTGCTCCCCGACAAGGAGCAGCACTCGGGGGACTCGTGTAGTGGCCACTAACGAAGAAATTACATTCTTCTTCACGAGAAGTGGACACTGGAGAGTGCCAGAGGAAATCTGGGTGTATGTGCACCGCAGCGAGGTGTGCTTTTCAGGAACTCGGTCCGACTCAGCGATTCAGCGAATTGTGGGCGAAAATCGGCGAAGAAGAAAAGTCTGAGCTGTGTCTTGGAAGGCGCGCAAAACACTCGAAAATGAATTGTTTCTCTCGCGTGTGTCCTCACTTGACGTATCAGGGTGAGTGGAATGTGGGTGGGGTATCTAAAGTAGCTTTTAGCATGAATTCGCCCCAAGAGTCTATTATTCTCTGTATTGCCACTCTCCCCGGTGCAAGTGGGTCTCATAATGCATCTCAGCACAAGTCGAAGACAAACCGAAAACAGAACAATCGAGGGGCGAGCGAGCCGAGCAGCGGCACAATAAATGAATGCAACAGCGTCGTCCTCGTCGTCATACCCGCGCCATTCCTCTCGAAACCGTAGGTGTTCCGAAAGAAGAAAGGAACGAACACGCCCGAGGGAATATTGAGCACCCTAGTGCGCCTAGGCGGCTCCCCTCCATTGTTGTTCGCCATAGATTTTGTATCGCTTTGTGTATTTCGCACACACGCGGGGTGGGGGGTGTATCGGCATCGGGTGCAGGTGTAAGACAATAAACTACTTCAACCTGACAGATGCGCCGTTGGAGTGAAGTGGAGTGATTTCATGAGAGGCCTTGTTGTGAATGATGGTGGGTATTTCTTTCCTGGTTTTTGTCCATTGTTTCCACGAGATAAGCGAGAATTTGGGTCAAAAGGGTTCAGCGTCGTCGTTTGCGTGTGTTGTCTGTGCCTTGTGTACACACCACCACCCTCCAGGTGTTTAGTGGAACAACTTTAATTTCTCGCGCGCTCCAAAGCCACACCCAAATGAATATATCCACTCGTACATTCTATAGACACATCTCCGAAGGCATTGCACTCAAAACATTCGCCCTCCCCCACCCACATAGATACACCGGATCCACACGAAGAGGAGCACACATACACAGAGCAAGAGAGAGAGAGCAGAACAGTCATAGCTGCAGAAGCAGTTTCACATCATCCCCTGGGGACAGAAAAACAATTCCAGAAAAAAGCGAATCATTTTTCTCAAGAGACACCCTTATGTGCGCTTTAGGGGTGGCTCTTCTGCTGGCTGCTGGCGCGGGAGTGGATAAAAGTGACGATATTATGCTTATGGTAGGCTCTGAATGTAATATAATTCCTGCATGCATTTCCCAACCCTCCCCCGTCCAGCACCCCCACTCCAACAGTTAAGTGTTCTCTGCTACGCCCGGTGGGTGCTGGGCGCCGGAGCTGAGAAGGGTGTACTCGATAAGAGCACAACCAACGAACGACATAAGCAGTGAGGTTCGAATTTTCTCTGGGCCCTCAAAAGGGCAGAGTATGGGGGCTGGAGTCAAATTTGATTTTTAATGGAATCAATGGACTTCTGGGAACCGGTGGTGGTGGTGGGGATAGGAGGCTGGGCGCAACCAAAGGGTTTCAGCGATTTTTCTCTGTGAAAACGACGTTTGACTGCTCAAATGGCTGGGGATCGGCTTTAAGTGGTGGCTGGGTTAAAGAATTTATGGCAATGTGCACATTTACTAGGTTTTTTTTCAGTGCCCGATGTCATCAAAGAGTTTTATGCCGCCGAAAGACACGTGGAGGCGACTAGGGTGTGAGATGTTCATCGGCGGATGCTTGAACCAGTTGGCCGTGTTTTATATTCGTGAAGTTACGAGGGTTTGGGGCGGAATAGATCGGAGATTGGCGGTGGAAATGGCCATCAAACTTGCTGTAGGCCCGCGCAATGTAGGCTCTGCTTAACTCTGGGACTTGTCTCATTTTAAGTACTGTCCAAATTCACTGTCGAACTTAACGAACTGTCGAAATGTGGGTCTTCTCGTACTTAAGGCACTCCCAAACTTAAATACGAGATTTATGCTTTATCAAACTTTTGTGTCCGTAGAACTTCAGGTCCTGATGATCTTTGGCGAACAGTTGGCAAATGGTGACTGGGCCACATAAAATCGTATTAGCTTTGCTCTCACCGGGATTCGAACCGTGGACCCCGCTAACCAAGGGCAGGCACTTACGACGATTTAGTCGTTTGTGTGCTTAATGAACCTTAGCCGCTCTTAGACCTTAGAAACTGTCGAACCTTAAGTCCTGGTAAACTTGGGCGAATTTTCCAACAGTTGGCCCTGTTGAACTTCATGCCTTGCGCAAATCAGACAGACGTAAGTTGCTGTCAAAATTTACCTCCTGTTAAAATTTGATCTTTTTCGAACCGTAGCATTGAAGGCTTATTAAACTTGAAGCCCTGTTTTCAACATTTTCAGGCTACTTCTTTCCGTAACACAACAAATCCTAGGTAAAACCGAGCGAAAAAGTCGTTATATCAAGCTGAATGAAAAATGCTTCAGGCTTATTTGGGAAAAGAGAATGTTTGGGACCTGTTTCTATGGGCTCAAGAGGCAATTGAGTAGTACAGCCATTTCTCGAAGGACCAAGCTGACTTTATACAAGACCCTCATCATCCCAGTCCTGCTGTACGCCGCGGAGGCATGGACAATCTGAAAAGCGGATGAGGAAGTTCTTGGTCTCTTCGAGAGAAAAGCTCTGTGTGCACTCTTTGCTCCTGTTTGCGTGACGGTTTCTGGAGGAGAAGATTCAACCACGAACTGAACGCGCTGTACAGCGACATGAGTCTAGTCAGGCGTCTTCGGATCCAACGCCTAAGATGGCTAGGCCATGTAGAGCGTATGGACAACTCAGCTCCGGCCCGGAGAGTCTTCGACTCCGAACCCGTGGGACAACGCAACAGAGGACGCCCGCGTTTAAGGTGGCGCACCCAGGTGGAGAAGGACCTCAACCAACTTGGCTTGCGACACTGGAGACAGCTAGCCAGAGACCGTGCTAGCTGGAGAGGTTTGTTGTTTGAGGCCCAGGTCCACCCCGGACTGTAGCGCCAAATAAAGAAGAAGAAAGAATGTTTGGGACCGGTAGTCGAACAATGACGGGTTCCCGCCAGTATTTCCCGCCAGAGTATTGCCCGCATTACCCGTGTACTACGTTATTTGGGTATTTGTGGAAGTGGGTATTACCCGGGTAAGATGAAGGTGTAAACAATCCATCTACGGCAGTCTTTCAAATAAAATTCTCACATTCTTGATCTTCCAACAAACTGAACTAAATTCCACGTTATCATTTTAAAAGACTAGGTTTGTCCAGAGGGCCTGCATTTATGTGTCTTTCCAAATGACTGCCGAATATAGCTTAAGTTTGAAAAGTTCAAACTTCTTCTTGGATAATTTTTTTCAAATATTGGACTGAGTAATATTAAAATCCGGGGTATCTTAAGCGACTCCTTATCTGGAGCTCGTGCCCATCCGAATGAAGGCATCGCACGTAGTGTATGCAACAATACATGATTAACAACAAGACTCAAACAAAGCAATTCCATTCAATTGTAACCCAATAAATCCACTTTGTGAAAAGATCAGAACGTTCAGGTGTGAAAGAGAGCCTTTTTTCGAGAGATCTTGAAAGTTCATTTGTGAATTCGAAAATGGGAACCTTTTTTCAGCCGTCGTCGGACACTTATTTTAAAACTTCGTACGGACACATGATGCCTGGCCAGAACCCTATCATCAGAGATAACCTATAATAGAGATATCCAACTTCTACCTCTCTTGCCCCTTGATTTCATCTGACAGCGTTTTTTATACGCTTTTTGTCCCCTGTCTGTGAATACGTGTGAGCTCTTGAGAACAGCTGTGAAGACAGCTGATACCATTCCCCACCTTAGTAATGGGGTGAATTAGAGTTCTTATTTGAAAATTCGCTCGTTATTTGAACGTTTTTTCAAATTTTGGTGTTCAATTTTCAACACAGTATGGAGGGGTAAACGAACGAACAAAGCTTATGTTCATGAAGTCGATTCATTAAAACTTTCAGCAATTTACAATCTCAAAATACTTGGACATAATTAATGAATGCAGAAAATAGTGTGAATTTTTTCATATGAATAAAAATTAATAATACATTCACACGTTCAGTTAACCAATAATAAAAATATTATTGAAGCGTGAATCACAAATAAGATGTTTTGACAACCATTTTTTAGCATTAGTAAAAGTTGCAATTTATTGCCATTGTTCTTATCAAATTGTTTAAATTGAATTCACGAGTTTTTCAGAATTCATGATTTAAGTGTATAAAGCGGGTTTCATTTTTTGAGTTAATTTGTCAGGTATGGCTTATGAATAGGCTATTTATACACTTAAGAATTAATTTTAGATCAAATAGTTCCAGTTAAATGGGCATTGCAATGCATTTTTATTCACAAAAGTCCATATAACAATGCAAGAAAATTCCCTTAAAAATACTAGTCAACTTTTGAACACCCTCCGAACAACATACCCATGTACGTTACATGGAAAGTACATGGATTCCCACTAAATTCATGAATCTGCCGCTTTTTCCCACAAAATTCACGAATCGGCCGCCATATTGTGGTGAATTGACGAGCGTTGTAAATGTATAAGTGAAATACAAGGGATTACCACTACATCTTCGTTGTGGGCTAGGGGAAAAAATGGCCGAAGTTGGATATCTCTATCATCCATTATCTCTGCCTATCATTTTACATGCTTTGTATGGAGATATATGTCGCTTAGAAGCCATTTTTTATAAGGTGCTGGTAGCTTTTGTGAATTTCTTGCAACAGTGACGATATTTGCATATTACTGTGTGGTGCCCCAGCGGTCAAAAAATGAATGCTCGTCAAATCCTTCCACATTTTCGGTCTGGATTCGGTATTTTGTTTATTACATTTTTTTTAACTACATCTCTTGCATACCGATTTGTTTCCCTTATGATAACGAAAGTAATATTAGACTAATTGCATTAAAAATACGTAGAATTGATTTATTTTCATACAAAAAAGCACGTCCCAAGGTGCCTTTTTTTCTTTTCTTGACGACGCTACTATACATAGGGAATCACAGTAACAACTTGAATCTAGTTCGATGAAAACATTCTGCATGATGATTCTGAGTGTATGCCATATTTTCCACAAGGCGCTATTGGAACATAGTCCAGATCTTAATCACATCAGGTTTTGATTGAATCACCCATCTGCTGAGAAGCTGGCGTGTGATAGTCAAAACCAACTGGCGCTTGTGAGCTAACTTGTATGCCTTAGGGTCGATGCTGCTGCAGGCTATCTCCATGTTCGAAAACCCGTGTGTTTCATAACGTTCTCACAACCGATTGCAACGGCGAATAAATCTAAAAGTCGAAATTAGACTGAAAACAAACATGTTTCTTTCTGTTTGGATGGAACAGAGGCTGATATGTTTTATGGCTTTTTTTTTACTGTGAGAGCATGAAAATGTTGTTAATCTCTTCTTGGACGAGACTAGGGCTCAAGCAATCCTGCCAAGATCAAGCTCTGAAGTCTTAAGATCTACCTCTTGATTAACAAGCATCTCCCCCTCAATGTAACTTTCAAATGCTTCCAATCACAGAGTCCACAATGTGTGTGGACAATGCAGCTACAAAGCACCCACTCTCCCTGTGTCGAAATCTGACTCCATATACATTAAATAACCGACAGCATTACCTTAACAGAAACAGACTATCAGGGTTTCCCTATAACGAGATTATCATACTCCTCAAGTTGGCTCCAAGTCCTAGATCTATCTTGTTCGAAGTGCGATGTGATTGTTATAGACAATCCCGATCTCAATTCTCTCGAAACTCGCCTCAGCCTACATTTTGTTACAGTTCAAATAAAGGCTTGGTGACCAAAGTATCGTCTCACCAGCACGTCCGAGCTTGTCAGTGGTCACATCTGCTCTGAACCAAGACTGGACAAGCACATGAGACAACAAAGAAAGTAGCTAAGATCCATCTCATGAGTATTATGACATATATAAGATAAGAGCACCTCCAACGCTCTCACGTTCTACCGTAGTATTGCTTATATCCTACAGCGACCATTTAGACAGTTTTAGCGCAGAAATAAGTTCTGCAACTCGCAAAAATGCCCTGCCCTGGGTTTTTGAATGAAGTTTACTGCACAGTTCACAGTCCATTGCTGAACGCCCGCCAATGAGCATCATTTAACAGACGTCCTCTAACGCAGGAATTCTGGCCTGCCACACATTAGAATCTTGTAAATAAATGTAAATGCAGTCTAAGGTTGCATAAATTCGTTTTATGCCCAACGTCCATTGGCAGCTTGACAGCAACAACAGCCTTCCAACACCTTCCCTGCATCACTCGCACCAAACAGCTCCTTTCTAATCTCAGCAACGATATTCCCTTTTCCAGTGCATTTCATCTCCACCGCTTGAAGAAATCCCCCATCCACCATCAGAACTAAGCCCCGTCATGTAACCTCATTTTTTGTAAAAAGGAATCGGCTTCCCCCACCCAGCCAACGGGACGACTTATTAAAACCACAGCATCAGGCCGCTGGCTGAAAAAGTCATTTGTTACAATTACCACAAGCTCTGACCTTCTGGCGCTTAACATCGTCGAACATTCGCATCCCACTCCTCGGGCGCATTCCCCCACGGCCGGCACGGCATCCGGGTGCAAATAGCAAACAGCCCCCGCTCCAGTGGCCGGAAATTCTGTGATCTTGCGCCCCCCCCCCCCCCCCCCCCAGTCACACTGGTGTACACGTTGCCCTAACCACACCGCGCATAATTAGTCATTTGATGACCAAGGACATGCTAAGGTGTAATCCCCACCACCACCCGCGGCCATTGCATGGCACCTTCTGTGTTACTTATTACTTTTTGTTGACCTTTTTCGTGCGCCCGGCCGGCGGGGGTCCGGTGCGAAATATGGAACATTGCCAGGAGCCAGGAGCTCCCGCACACAGATTCGCCGAAAGGGAGGCTTAATTGAAAATTCATTCAAGCGAAGAAAGGCGAAAACAAGGACTTGCCACCGGTTTGGGTAAAAACTTCCAACTACTTCCGGCAAACTTTAAAGTCAGTCGCAGGTCCTCAGAACCGTTTGCCACCGGAAATCTGCCGGTGACTGGTCGGAGTGCTGCGCGCAATTTATCACTTTGACGGCGGTGACTGTGTGCAAGCTGCGACTGGGGGGGAATCCAATATGCTTAAGAGGGTTACAAGGTCCTGGCGATTTCGATTGCATTTTTTCCGCCATCGTCGGACCGAGTTGAGTGCATCTCCAGGTTACCATCTGCTCATCAATTATGCGAGCGATGCGGGCGAGATGGTGTCGGCGCACGTCGTCCAGGACTCCACGTTCGAGCGTTGCATTGTTCGAGCAACTCCAGTCAAAGAAAGAGTCACTCCCTGTCACCCACTGCCACTGCCACCGCTGGCCGACGGTCGACGGCCGCCCTTCTAAGCCGGGATTTATTCAACCATTTGTTGAGAGTGTAATAAATCTTTCGGAACAAATCTCGGATGCGATGTGCAGCCACTGTCATTCAGATTGAAGTCAGGGCGGTGGTCATATTTGTTCGTTTGCTCACGGATTTGGATAATGAAATGCAGGACTCTGCTGAAGTGGATTTGTCGGGCGGTGTTCCTCCTCGTCGGGAGGTGTTAGCCTCGCAAATTTGGCCGCTCAATGGCGTCGTCTTGTGATATATCGTTTAATATTCATTTTTATCGCATTCGCGTAATGAACACGACACAATGGTGTTATCCTCGCACGGAGCGTGCATCTTGGCGTGATGCATTTTCCGGCAGAATGGACTTGGGATGCAACCAGTGTGTCCCTCTAGGAGATTGGGTTAACTGAGGTCTTGGGTCTCGGCAGATGCCCACAACAGCCACGCAGCTGGGTGGCTGGTTTGTCGTGGTCGGGTGGAGCGAATGACTGTGTGCATAAATTTACTCCGATTCTGATATCAGCGAGCCTTTGTTTGGCCGCCGTACGGCGTTGCATACGAATGAGCCACATTGTCCTGGTCGACTAAGGACCGAGGTCAGAGACGCGATTGGAGAATATGACTTAAATGGCATCTCGTGAGGGCGGGAGCATACAAGATTTATTTTGCGTGGATGGAGTTGAAAAAGCATCGTCCTTGCGGAGGGGACCAACTGAATTAAGAGAGCGCTTGCTTTCAATCCAATGACCCACAAACTGACTGGATTTTGTAAGCGACTTAAAGTTTTGATTAACTCACGTCCTTTGTGTGGATGCATTGCTGCACTCCAGCGGGCTCACATTAAGAAGGGTTTCATTCAGAAACTCTGCCAATGATCTGTTCTATGTCTGCACTCTAGCCTCTCAGTCAGATGTTAGGACACAGGACGATCTGTACACGAGCTCTCTTGAGTTTGAAACTTTTCTATTCTCTCTAAGTTCCAAGCGCCTAAGTACTGGCAACAGGCCTCAATAAGTTCTCCAATATCGAAAAAAGTTCTTGGTCTATTTGACAATCCGTCACTGAAAGATTTCTTCAATAGCCTCTTCTGGTCTCGCCATGACTGAGTCCTTCACTGTAGGCTAGTCCTATAATATCCACTTCCTTAACAACTCCCGGACTTTTCTCCAGGATTTAGACCGTCCACTTGTGAATGAACTATAATACGCACAGGATGAGTGGTTGCTGTCGAAGCTAAGCCTAGGTCAACTTCGGACAGTCCCATTTCTGTCTAAAGACGCTTAAAAACTAGCATCTTCACATCAGCAGTTACTGGTCTGTCATTGGTCTTGGTTTGGTTGGGATGATAGTTTCCGACGACGTGAGAGAGAATATCTATTTTTGTCGGCCGGAGATCAACGTCAACTGCTTCCTCTTCAGTCGCAGTCATTGTATGAATCTTGAATGAATTCGACGGCAAAGCATGGGAAAGTCCTGGCTAGAGGGGACATGTGATGGTTTCTCCTAAAATCCATCAAATCTACAGGACGACTTCCATCGAACCCTTCTTAGGCTTCCCCTCTTTCATTATTCGGAAATTAGAAAATTTGGAATTTTCTCTGTCTGGCTCCTAAACGACTGAACGGATTTGGATGGAACTTGGCAGATGAACTGAACAACCCCCCGTTTTGAGTTTTACTCTACTCACCATCTTGCCGCCCATGAATATTGTTTTGCCAACGATCAAGTTTTATATTTCGAAAAAGCCTCTGGCTAGTCACATCACATTCTCTTCAATGCTGGGGTCCTTGGTCGCCTTGATTGGAAACTAATTCTTGCTTCAATATGCTAGTGGCTCCAATAAGACTCCGAACAAGTTGGACAACGCAATAGAAGACGCCCACGGAGCCGATGGGGCACACAAGTGGAGAAGGACCTCAACCAATTTGACGTGCGCAATTGGAGACAGCTGGAGAGGCTAGTTGGCTGAAGCCCAGGTCCACTTCAGAATGTAGCCCCATCAAAAGAAGAAGAAGGCTCCATTACGAAAAGTTCCTACACTTTTGGATGAGTTGAGCAGAAGTCAGGTCTGCCTTCATGCATTGAGAGACATATTGCTGAAGAGGGGCTAACGAATCACAAGACAAATGAATCGCTCTAGGTAGGGGGTACACATCACTGAACTATGATATAGATGGAAAAAAACCATGGTCTTCTGTATAAGCATACGTTTGCCCTAGAAAATACCCTTGGTTGTTGACAGACTGATGAACAAATCGGTTCTCCATCTTTTTCCTCATGTTCAGGGCTACATCAAAGCGCATTGTCAGCAAATGCCCCTAGTTGAGAGCAGGACCTAAGTCCCAAGATTTTGGACATAATTCGGCCGAACCTCTTTTCAATTACAAATGCATGCTTCAAACTTCAAATTGATTAAAAAAAGGATCAGCCCAACATGTTCCACGTTTTCCCGGTACAACTTCGGAAAAAAGTAGAGCC
Source organism: Eristalis intricaria (assembly GCA_964034865.1). Lineage (NCBI taxonomy): Eukaryota > Metazoa > Arthropoda > Insecta > Diptera > Syrphidae > Eristalis > Eristalis intricaria. The sequence continues at coordinate 57,317,411 of OZ035877.1, read as the reverse complement.
CTTAAACTACTCCCTTGTGGTACTCCTGTTTCTATGAATTTGAACACAAGGCTTTAATTCTAATGCTTAACAGGAAGGATCTTATATGCAATCTTACTGGGTTTCTAAAATGCTGTGGAGCACTCTCTAGCAAGAATTTGACATGTTGTTATGTCACAGGACCTTATGTCAAGCAATGCGGTTGAACAAACACATTTCCGTCCAAAAGCTTGTTCCAATACAACAACTCTTCGGGAATGCTTCTAAACACCACTTCATGTTTGAGAATAGGGTTGTCTTGCTTCATATTCGGTCCTACAATCCGAAAGCACAGGGCGTACCTCGGAGGAGAGATGATAGACTGCAAGACTTGGTATCAGTTGGCGATTTTCTTTTTTTCCAAGATCCATTCCATTTTCCATTCCAAGATTGACAATCGTAGATCAACTTGAGAAAGGAAATATAAAGTTAGCTAAACTTCCAAGGTCTTGCAATTCCCGGCGTTTTTTGACTAGTTCAAGTAACTCCCATTTGACATTAAATCGTTTCACAAGATCGTACAGAAGATTCGTTACAAATGGCTTCAAGTGGATTTCTATGACTGTGTGTCTAGGTTAAGGAATAATGACTGACCGTAGGAGGCAGACCAAAGTAGGCCTGTTGTGATGCCTCGTACGTTGTACCTAGGATCTCTCCATTAAGTGGCAAGTTTAGGAGATGTTTTTTTAAAAATTCGCTCAGATGAGAAGGGTGGCTCCTCAGTTCTGACGACTATTTCTTTTTCATGATTGAATTGAGTTAAAACCTCAAAACACCAACTTGCCTATTCCTGTTTACTTGTTGTTTTTTGTTTGTCTGTTTATCAGCAGCATTCTTGTGTCCGTCTGCACGATACTGGAGTCTTCCTCATACGGTCCTCTCCACATCGCGTGGACCATATTTCCTACTGATTCCATTTCACGCCCATCATCAAGTCACAAATCTCGCCGTCAAGTGTAAGAAAAAAAAATACCCATCACCTCACTGATGAAAGTCAACATTGTCTCATAGTCAACTTCATCTCGAGAGTGCATACCTTTCAGCTTTATCACCTCATCAGGGAACACCTTCAAAGCGTCGTCGAGCGTCGGATACAATCACCTTCACGGCCGCCCCCTCCTCCTGCCACCCACCATCAACCTGGCTGCAGTTTCTCTAATTAAAAATTTCACTCTCCTCCTTGACTTCCTTTAGTTTCATTGATAATTAATCTGCACTTCAGCACACCACAGCGCCGGGCCCCCAGAGCAGCAGTGGGTCCCACTGCCGACCGATTTCAATTGCTGGGATAAAATTTATCGATCATCATCCACCCGCCGCCTCCGCCGCCGCGCCTTAGCATTCAACGAATGAGGGAAGAAAAAATTTAATTATTTAAGGACATTTTTATAGACGACGCCCTCCTGCCACATGCACCCACCCCCGCTCAGCCCCGTGCAAGGGATGCAATTAGCACAATGTTCGACTCAATTATCAAACCTAAGCAAGGCAGTGAATTGAACCGCCTCTCATGTGAGGACGAGTGTGTGCGTGTGTTTGCGAGTGTGTCAGTGTGTGTGAGTAAGTGCCTGTCGCAGTCCTTTCACACTACTTTACGACTGCAGACACAATGTAATAAGTGAGCTGAAGCAAAGGAAAAACCCGTTAAAACTGCACAAAATTTCTTACCAGACAAATTAATAGCCATAAAAACGAACTAACCAAAGGGCGGGCGGTCTGGGCGCACTGTCGGGCGGTGGGCCCGGGTGGAGAGAAAAGGTGTCACTGGAAGTAAAATACTACCGCCCGCACTCTGGCAGTGGGAGGGGAGGCGAGTGTGTGTTTATCTTCGGGAGGTTAGGTTTGAGTTTTGAAAAGAATCGATGTTGAAGTTTCGTTTCGGTTTTAATTAAGATCTCACTTACATTCTTTCGCAGTTAGGCGGGCCCTGGGACGGCCTCTGAGAGGGGGCGGTGAAAATGTGAGAAATGTACAAATTTATAGGACACAATCAGTGAATGGTTGGAAATTTAATCACACCCAGCGAGTGCAGATAACAAGGATCTGCCTGACGCCGCGCACGTAATCACAAACAGGGCATAGGCTTGATTAAAGCGACGACGCCTGCCCGCCCGAGTGGTGGATGCGATGGCATCTCTCATTTGAGACGCCCAAATAGACTGGATTTATGCGAGAGGTGCCTTGTAATTTGACGCGAGAGGAATCAAGGAAATTTATTCCTTTTTTCCTGTCTCACGCGTCGCAAGGACACAAATAGAGTCATCATCTGCTTTTGCTCATCAACGCCATCATCATCGTCGGTCGGGTCGTTTTGCTGATGCTCCTTTGAAGGGGGTGAGCAAGAGAGTGCAACAATAAAGTTTCGTCCTTCGAAATATTCACATCGTCACTTTTTGTTGGAAATCCTTTTTTCATTATCCTTGCAAAGTAGAGCGTGTGCTTTGTGTCGCTTCTCGCCCCAACAACAGTAAAAGGATCAAACAAACACACTCACACACCTCGACACTCAGCAGACGAAGACGACGATGACGTGGTAATGGCATCAGAAGAAATACAAGAGAAAAAAACACGTCTAAAATGTTCCACATACGCCTCCTGTCATCACCTGCCGCCACTGTCTTATGATGTCTTCGTGTCCTTCTTCCTCGGGCCGGCTGTGGTTGGAGGTAATTCGTCTGTGTCCCACCAGTCCGCCCCGCCTCGTCCGGAAGCCTTTGTGGATAGCCGACAACGATAGCACAGCCATCATGGATGGACGCACTATGAATTGTGTCGGATTGAGAGGACCCAAGGGACCTGCGGATGATGGCTAAATTTTCTTATGCTCCCTCATAGAAGACAAAAACTATGCGAAGTAGAGCGGCAAGAATACGAAGCAAGCACACAAGCAACAGCAAAAGAATGACGAACGAAACCTCTCCTCGCCCACTCGAGCGTTTTTTCTTCTTCGCTCGCCGGCGCAAGGGAAACAGAGAAAATCAACGCGGCGATCCAGAAGAGATGGTTAAATGATAATACGGCTATTCACAGTTCAAATCCACCTGCCGCCCGCCCAACTACACCCCCACCGCCATCACTTAGCATGAGATGAGCGCAAAGTGAATGCTGAATGGGGTTGACGGGTATAATTGTTTTCGTTGCATGTTTTCCAACCCCTCCGTCGTTCCGCCGTCACCCACTCGTTCTATACGCTACGCTTGACACAGACAGATCTCATACACACAAACAACAACAACAACAGCAAACACAAAGAGCCCTCCGCATAAGAGCAGGGAAGGAAGCGAAGAGCAGGGCAAAAAAAGGAGGAAGAGCAACAAAAAAAAACGGCATCAGCTGAATAGAAAAGATAATTAAAAATTACAGGTTTATCGTTTTATGTAATTAAGGGATGATGTGATGGGAAAATATTTGATTTTCGACTTTGCCCGCAGCCCCACCGAGGGCGGGGTGGCTTGCCATGGCAAGACTAGTTTAATGTCGTTTCATTTGCACCAACAGGCGGTGGTGGTGGGGTGAGTGGGGAGGCGAGTGGATGTGTACTTAGGATGTCGAAGAATTCATGGTTACGAGCGCCCCGAAGACTGTCGAGACTTAAAAGTGCAAAGTAACCACATTTATGGGACCACCGGGAGGGAGGAATGGTCAAATAAACCGAAAAGTCCCTTCGCTCGTCCCTCGCAGGACAATGAAGTAGATGAATGGATGAGGAGAGGGGACAAGGGAGATTCTCGAACAAACAAGAAATGCTTGATATTCAAAATGACAAGAGTCAAGGAGTGAAATCAACAGAGTTTCGGTTTCAATGTGGTGCTATGGTCGAAGCCAAGAAGTGTCATAAGATCGATGCGGAGGTGTGGCCGCAGGCCATACAGGGGGGGGGGGTCTCTATTCTTGGACGATGGACAAATGTGTGCGTGTCGTTAGTTCTGGGTGACCCTCCACTGAACCGAGTGAGCACTTTGGCGGCCACAAAGTTGCGGGGTTTTACTGCGCATCCTTTTGATGGTTATATCTTGTTGGAAATTGGTGGTGTCCTTCGGATGGGGGATCTTGAATCTGAAAATGCAACAATTGTACATTTTCCTTTACAGGACTTGGACGCTAGCGGAATGATGGTCGGGCAGCTGGCTGTGTTGACAATAATGATTCTCATCGAATCCTAGTCATTTCCTGTGTCTTGAAGTCCCTCCAAACGGATTACCTGTCATACAGCTTCCTTTCTATGTCAACCCAATTTCTGGCAAAACTTCAGTAGCACTCGGATTCAGCACACAAATTCAAGTTGATCGTTATGCGACGACAATGAGTTATTCCAAAAACTGACACAACAGGAAACAGGCCGAAGGATTGATGCTTGAGGTCTGAGGATTGAGGCTTGAGGGCTGTGGCTTGAGGTTTGAAGAGAGAGGCTAGAGGCTTAAAACTTGAGACTTGAGGCCTGTGGCTTGAGGTTTGAGGCGAGAGGCTTAAAACTTGAGACTTGAGACTTGAGACTTGAGACTTGAGACTTGAGACTTGAGACTTGAGACTTGTGATTTGAGCTGTGAGACTAAAGTCTTGACGCCTGAGGCTTGAGGCTCATTTCTTTAGAACTTAAAAGCCAAAAAATGTTCCATGATATTTTTGTTCCTTTCTCTGTGCTCGTGATTTTGTCCGTTGTTGAGGAGCAATCCGAGGACAAACAGGTACCTTTCAGAGGAGCATCTCCCCATTCTACTAGCTTCCATAGCTCCAAAGACGATGAACAGGCAAGAGTATCCAAGCCATTTTCTCTGCACAAGAACAAATTCTTTATCCTCCTTCTGGTTATACACTTATCGGAGTATCCCCGCTTATTCGTTTTGGACCTGAAACAGAGAAAGTGAGACTTTGTAACATTGAACCAGAAAATGTCTATCCACCTACCATCGATTTTCTCATTTGAGGTAAAGAAGTTTCAGACGTTCCTTCTGTAGTAACTGAGAATTTCATCGGAACTCACGCCACTAGACTAGGCCTTCCCTAAAATGATTTCTGTAGAAGCTACTTGGACGAGGATGATGAAAAAACCATCGAACACATGCTATGCAGCTCCAGTGCTCTCTTATCCCGCAGATTCAGACATCTGGGGGCCCTTTTCTTTGTTAATCTGGCTGAAATGAGCAGCATCAAAATCACCCCTCTTCTTCGCTTTATCAAAAGTACAGATTGGTTTGCGGAATAGGTAGCCTAAGATCCGCGTGGTAACACAATGCCCCCATGTTTGGCCTAAGTGTGTCTGCTGCTTGAATGCGCGGCAGTCAGCCACTTCAACCTAACCTAACTGAGGATTTCAGAAATTTCTTTTAAATGTCAAAATTTTACCAAAATGCAGTCAAACCAGCTAAGTTGTACAATAGTGCCAGTTTGGACGGTGCGTTAGTCCGAGCAGTCTCTCCTGTATTCAAACCTGCCGTGTAGAGGATGGGCTTAAGAAGAAAGTAAAATACACGATTTAGGTACATTGGGAAGAGGACCCGGTGTAAACAACAGAATTCTCTGTTCAGGACACATCTTCCCATTTGTTCGGATTTCACGGAATCACAGTCTCACCGTCTCACGCTTCTTAAATTTTGTCTCTCTTGGAACTTCCTGTTATTTTGAGCATGTTCCGATTTCAAGGGACACATCCTCTTCTAAGGACATTCAATTTGATAAACTATCTAACCTCCTGTCTTCTCTCCTTTCAGATCTCACAGACCGATGGGCACACGATTCCAAATGTGGTAAGTTCTTGAAAATGGTCTTATGCGTTCGTGCATTTATGCAGATAGCTAAGTGGTTTTTGGCCCATTTTTTAGTTCAGTTGTTTATCAATATCATCGTCTTCTGACGCACACGATCCACTAAAATGATCGCGGGGGTTAAAGTGAGAGATATCCAGGCAAATCGATCCGTCACCATCCACAACAGTCTCGGAGCTATTTCTGTGCTATCCATCGAGCACTTGGGTTAGCGAATCGTGCATACTAATGGCACGGGCTATTAGTATCCTTAGAAGACTGCCTTATCCTTGGACGCAACCAAAAACAAAAAGTCGTCGATACAAGAAAATGTTAATTCTTAGATATTAAGAAATCATGGAACAAGATTATCTGGCCTAAAGTCAGATCCCGCCCATCTTTCATTCTCCTCCGTTCTGGATCAAGATCGATAGAAAGGAACTCCCGCTCAACATTTTCGAACCTAATACGATGCTGATCGAAGAACGAGGAAAAAAGAGATGGATTTTCTTCTTCTGATGATCGAATGGGAGGCTCCACCCACAAGATGCCCAAGCACTCTTTGTCAGAGATCGCAAGAGCACGACCAACTCCCACCTCTCCTCAATCAATCAATCGATCATATGAGACGACTTCATGCAAATTCCCCATCTACATCTACAAACAGTCACCATTCGTCTGGTTCTCAAATGAAAATCTCATGCATTTTGCATCCTTCTTGCATCTCAACCCCCAAGCATTCCACGGAATGGCAACAGCAGAACACATCCGAAATAAGATCCGTTCGTTCGTTCGGAGAATTTTCATGTCCCCGTCGGATTCAGAGCCTAGTCATAATTCACAAGCATCAACAGACCCTCTTCCGGTTGTTCCACGAACAGGCGAGGACCAAAGCTGATATCCATTAAGACCCTCGAAAGAATGACAACATAGTTATCCTTCAGCCCAGCTGCCTTGGAAGAAGAGGACGAGAAAAATCCCCAAAAACGTGCGAGAGGGGGACTCCCTGCATCTCGGATGTGCCATGCAGGGCTGCATAGCGAGTGGAATTCAATGGAATGCTAAGCACCATCCCGATTCACCTTCCATCCGTGGGGTGAATCCGTGAATCTGTGAATCTGTGAATCTGTGAATGCACACAGGATCGACCCCCTGCCCTCATGTGCATCATCCACAAATCAGGCACCACCAGTCGTCGTCACCGTCGTCGCTTCTATTGCCACCTGTCCTGGCTGTCAACAAGGACACGACATCTGTGACGAGATGATGATGATGCGGATGATGATGATGATGACGACCATTTTGTTTGTGCTGAAGATTCATGAATGAAAGGATAATTAAAACGTAACTAACTGGATTATTTGAGATTATTTTCACGGCACTGAATGACAGAAGCCGAGTGCCGTGGGTTGAGGGGTAGGATCTCTCCGTTTTTTTTTTTTTTTGATGGGGGATCATCTTTTTGTGCTGCTCCAGTTCTTTTCTTAATTTTTCATTCAATTTTGCCCCCTCCGACTGAGTCCTTTGTGCGCAGCGCTGCAAGAGAAAGTTTTCATCCGTTGCACGTCGGCCAGAGGTCTCATTGAAAACTCGTCCTAGTTAAGTCACCTGTCTCCCTCCCCTCCCCGGCTCATCACACGTGATAGAGATGTGAACATCTTGGCGAAGGACTCAGCGCTGGTATCCGTTTCGGATGGAAATTTTCCGCCATGCTATGTAATTGTCGAATACAAGCTCTTGTTTAAGGCACAGATACCCGAACTGAATCGCTTTTGGACATGGCACACACTGCTTCCCAAGGTGATTATGTGTGTATATCCGGGACAGGATAACAAGAAGGACACACAGCGCACAGCGCCCAGCACAGACAGCCAAAAAGGAATCAAACTGAGATTTTAATTTAATTTCTTCACTGCAAAATGTGTCCTTTAGAATCATCGCCATCATCATCATCTTCGTTGTCCTCGTCGTCGTCGTCCTGCTTGAATAACTCGTCGAGATAAGGCACTGAGAAAGGGCCCGGAGAAAGGACACGAAAAAAAAAAAGAAAGAAGAATCCGAAGGAAACGTCCTTTTTGCTTGGTTTAATTTCCCATTTTTCCATTGACATTGCCGTCTTACTTCTGCGTTTTTTTTTCTGGTCCATCATCCTCCAAGTTGTCGTTGTCGCTGAGGTCTCCGCACATCGGCCGCGCGTCCGGATCCTTGCACACAGCGTCTCGTATTCATTAGGTGAGTCTGAGTCTGGCTGCAGTTCGTGTATGCATTGGAATCTTTTGTGCATACGGTGATGGTGGGCGGTGTGAGACTGCTTTTGGCCCGCGCGCTTTCATTTCGAGGTTTCCACTTCATGTTCTCTATTATCGCATCGAAAAATGTAACTAAAAGCTGCTGCATTCCTCGTCTGTGTGTGGGTGGATGGTGTGAGGGGGGGGGGGGGGGTACTGTAGATTTAGTCACCCATTCACCACCCACACACTGACTCCTTTCGTGCAAGGTGCTGTGTGCATCTGGGCGAAAGAGAGTTATGATACCTTTCACACACAGGATCTCAGTTTTAGTTTCATTTAAGGATACTTTTCTAGTCAAACTCGCTCTCTGCGCCCTTCACCATCCTCCATCCGAGCACCCGGCCCGCCCGTAGATGTGGTGCAAGCGAATCCCAGAGATTCCTGCATCGTTCCATTCCACCTAATTCTCGTTCTGTTTTTGTTGTCGTTCGTATTTTACTTCTCTTTTTTTTTCTTGTATTTTTTTGGAAGTGCGCCAATGCTCTTTTCATTTGTGTCGTTATTCGGATTGCATGAGCCTTGGTGGTGGTCCTGTATGGGAGTATATTGGCTGCGATTCAGAGAGGCAACATCTGGTGGTGCTGCTACTGCTGCATCGTCGTCGTCGTCAGAGGCGATGGAACGAGACTTACTTCCTAAAGAGCTCCACTTGCTTGCTGGCTTGCTCTCGCTCTTTTGGTCCCACTTCCACCTAGTCGGTGGTATGTGCCTTTTGTGTTTCGTCGTTTGCCTTCCACATCATGTGCTATATCCTGTTTTGTGGGCGCCTACCCTTATCGTTAAATTAGTGCAAGTGGTTGGTTAGGTACTTATTTTATTACGTTTTTCGGGGCGGCCAAAGGGAAGGTGTTATTTTTTTTGTCCTTCGTCCTCCTCTCCTTCCCTCGTGGTGTTCTTGGCACGGCTGGAAACAAGCTTAGGCACCCGGACTCACACCATTTTTCATTCGTTTCTTTATTTTTTTTTTTTTTCGCTTCCGGTCTCTAGTGCAGCGAGATACTAAATTCCTGTGCAGAGGTTTTCTCAAGGCACCAGAATGATGGGGGGAGGGGGCGTGTTTCAGTCTTGGTAAGCATCCTACTTACCCGCGAAAATGTGTAGTTCCTTCTGTGACACACAATGCACTGGAAGCTGCTTAAATGAATGTCCTTTCATTTCAATTTAAATGTAAGCAAACCCCAAAAGGAACCAGACACCAATTTCCACCGGTTCGTCGTCGTCGTCGTCGGTGTCGGTGTCGGTGTCGGTGGTGAGACACCCCCCTGAAGAGGGATGTAAATTATTGGAGTTGGTTGGGTGCCAGCAGATACAAGAAGTTAATAGTTGCGGTTAGTAGGACTTACTTAAATAAGCTGTAAATCATTCTTAGTCGAGGACGATTGGAGTGGATGTTTGGCTGGGATAAGGAACCGGAAGGTGCTGGTTGAATTGTTTGCCTCGAATGGCTATTAGTGTGTGCGGAGAGTTGTGAGGATATGAACACTTAAGGGCCATGTCTGTGGAATCGATTGTCGATGGCGAATGCTGGTGCGCTTCGATGTGGGGCGTATTGAGGCTATTTTCGCTTGACATTGAAGTGAATAGGTCTGAGATGTCGTGTCCGTGGACGTTGGCTTGGGGGATTCCCTTTTTGGTGGTTGAGAGGCTATCGAGAGGCGCTTGGTGAAGGACTATTAATGCTTTTGAGAGTGGCACTGTTTTGGGATCTGGGAAATCCGCATGCGGGCACTCCTTTGATGAGCCCTTGGAAGGTGATACGTTGACACGAGTTCTGGTCTTAGCAAACTGTCAGAACAGCTGTTCGAATTTGCTGCTGAGAATAAATTTGCTGCAGTTGTTGTCACATTACGGCGCCCCATTCGCTTTCAAAAGTATTCCGGACTTTGTTTGGCAACGAGAACCTTCTTGTAGCAAGTTTTGTAAGAATTCCCGGGGTTTTCGTGGCATAGTTTATACGAAAGCTGTTGAAAACAGATGTGTGATCCTGAATTACCAGTTCAAGGCTTCTGCTGTTTATGCCCAGACCAGTATGAGGTTGCTACTCAACTACCTTCATCCGACCAGAAAATGTATGGAATTCCTCCCAAAAATGTGGCATTTTTGACTGGTCTAGGGCTTTCTGGCGAGCCGTACAGCGACATGAGCCTAGTTAGGCGTCTACCGATTGAACGCCTGAAATGAGTAGGCCATGAACAGCTGTGGGCTTCAACCAACAAGCCTCTTCTACTAGCACAATCTTTGGCTAGCGTTCTTCTATGTCGCACGCCCAGTTGGTGGGTCCTTCTGTGCGCTACCTTAACACGGGCGTCCTTCGTTTCATTGCCCCACAAGTTCGGAGACGGAGACCCTTCGGACCAGATCTGAGTTGTCCATACGGTCTTCATGGCCCAGCCAAGTTAGGTGTTGGATCTGTAGACGCCTGCCTAGGCTCATGTCGGTGTACAGTTCTTGGCGGAATATTCTGAACCAAAAACCAAGGATCGCACTTTTCTCTTGAAGAGATCGAGTTCTTCCTCATCCGCTGTTGAGGTTGTCCATGCCTCCTCGCCATACAGCAGGACTTGGATGTTCAAGGTCTTATATAAAGTCAGCCTGGTCATTCGATAGATGGCTCCATTGCCCAATTCCCCCTTGAGTCCATAGAAACAGCGTTTGGCAGGAGTTGCTCTACGTTTAATCTCTGAACTGATGTACTTACTTATCAGGATGACGACCCATGCAGGGTACGAGCCTGAACGAGGGCTGTTTTGATGGTCCTGGGCACGCTGCTTCCATTCATCAAGACCAAGCTGTCTTGCAACCGCGATTACTTGGTCTTTATACTGGGGATTCGGTCTTCCTCACCTTCTCGAACCAGGAGGCTCGGATTCGAAGACCCTCTTAGCTGGAGCATTGTTGTCCATGCGCTCGATGTGGCCGAGCCTGTGCAGTCGGCGAATCTTTGACTTCCGGACTACATCCACATCGTGGTACAGCTCGTAGAGTTCGCGGTTGTGTCTTCTCCTCCATTCGCCTTCCTCGCAGACGGGACCATATATCCGACGTAGAATTTTTATTTCGAAGGCACCAAGAATCAGCTCAGCAGTTTTGCTTATCGTCCAGATTTCGGCTCCATATAGCAGGACTGGCAAAATAAGGGTTTTGTTGAGCATGACCTTAGTCCTTCGAGACTGGAGTTATGACGCCAGTTGTTTTGGCAAACCGAAGTAACACCGGTTGACAAAGGCGGTTTTACGTCGGATCGCCACAGTGATGTCGTTTGTGGAGTTTCCGTTTGCCCCGAGGTAGACAAGCTCTAGGAGAAATTGTAGCTGCCGATTGCGATATTTTGTCCAAGGTGGTGTGTGACGGATCATTTTTTGGTCGACAGCATATACTTTGTTTTATCATCGTTGACCTTAAGACCAGCTCGTTTCGCCTCTTCTTCAATTGTCGTAAATGCTTTCACTACGGCACGTTGGGAACGCGCGGCGATGTCGATATCGTCTGCATATCCCAGCAGTTTGACTGACTTGTAGAAGATAGTGCCTTCCGTGTTTACAGCTGCCCGCCGGGCTATCTTCTCCAGTACCAAATTGAAGAAATCACACGACAGCGCATCTCCTTGCCGAAATCCGGTGCAGGTTTCAAACGGCTCGGAAGTCCTCGAGCCGCACTGCACGGTGCATCGCGTATTTGTTAGCGTAGTGCGACACAACCGCATGAGTTTTTTTCCCAGGATCCCGAACTCGGCCATCACACCAAATAACTCTTTGCGATGAATGCTGTCGTATGCGGCTTTAAAATCGATAAAAAGGTGGTGCGTATCGATTTGAAACTCGCTGGTCTTTTCCAGGATTTGCCTTAGTGTGAAGATTTGGTCTTTTGTCGATTTGCCGGGCCGGAAGCCGCACGTGCGTGCAAAACGGCTTTAGACACAGTACTCTGGACAGGAAGTTGTAGGCGACGTTGAGCATCGAGCGATGGGGCATATGCAGCTGATATTCCAGTCGTCGGGCATGTTTTCGTCCTCCCAAATTCTACATGCATGCTCCTTACCAGAACATCACCACCGGCCTTGATGAGCTCTGATGGTAAGCCATCTGAGTCTGCGGCTTTGTTTCTCTTCAGCCTTCTAATGGCTGTGCCAACTTCTTCAGAGCTAGATGGGAGGACTACTTCATTGACTGAAGTTGCGATTTCTTGACTCCCTAGCACTCTCTCCTGGTCAGGCCCGTCAAGCAGCTGTTGGAAGTGCTGCTTAAACACATCCACTACTCCCTGCGGGTCAGTAACCAGGTTACCCTCACAGTTTCGAAGAGCATGGGTGCCTTTCATAAAGCCAGCAGAAAGGCTTTTGGCTTTTTTGTAGAAGGTCCGTATTTTATGCTTGTTCTTAGTTTGTATTATTTACCAAGAAGCCGGCTTATAGACGGCTGTCTCAAGCTGAATTCCATCTTATGAAGTCATTGCCCGTGGACCGTGAGGAGGGAATGAGGCGTTGAAGCCCAGAGCCATTTTTTTGCATCAAAGCTCTGACGAGTGTATTTCTTAGTCATTAGCCACATGTCCCCTTAAGGAGGTGCTAAGTTCAGTTTGTATGCCTTCTGACGCAAGCTGATCCACTGTTGTCAATGAGTACCTTGCTTAGTCATGAGCAACAAACCAACCAAGTCGCTTTGAACATGAGGACAGGAGCTCTAACATGTTTTTTAAATCGATATGACGCAACCATCACATCAACCATTAGGTCCGATCCCTCAAGTCCCTTGCCAATTAAATGTACTGACTTTTAACCGCTCGCTTTCGATATTCCGCTCGCTTTTCTTTTCGTCTTGATGTCCTTTGCAGGGACCTTTTTCAAACTAGACCCAGACCAGACTTGTGTTCTGTGGCAACACATGCTCGACCTCAAGTTTTTGCACGCAATCATCTCTTTCTAGATGGACTTTCTTCAATCTTAAGAAAACGAAGCCGCGCTTCTTCAAATTGCGATCCACTATCATTTTTGAGCTTGTTTGGGTAGCTTTTTCGATACCATCAAACCTGCTCCCTCAACCCTCAGCGCGGCTCTCATTTTCTTCCGAAAGACAACGACAAGGTGAATACCTACATTCTCCAATCCACCCTTAGGCCACGCAGATCTCGAGAACGGCTGATTTCACTCTAATTAGTTGCCAACGGCGACTTGGCCATCAGTCCTCGAGTCGAGTCCTCGAGGTGAATTCGCTGGAATCTCACGGATCAAAGAGTTCACTGACTGACACACCCTAAGCTGTTGTTCCCAAGCAACTTGATAAGCCTTTGATCCAGATTAAGTTCATAATATCCACTCTGAAGATTACTCCCGTACCCCCCTGCGTCCGTGGGAGCGACAGAATCGCCACAACAACCACTCACAGCAAATCCCCTTAGCAATCGGCGAAAGAATCCCCATCCCCCAACGTCCCCGCCTCGGGGAGGGCTGAAGCTGCTAATCACACACATTTGCCACCCACCTCATTCGGATGCGACACAACACACTCGCCTTACGTCATCGCTAATGTGCGGCAGAGGCTATCCAGTGCCAGTGTCATCTCAAATCGGATTAGATACATGTGGCCGGTTGCTGCGGTGACGAATCTGTGGCGGATCCTCTGCTCGAATATTCACGCAAATGCATCGCCTCCGGCCGCCGCCAACGCACGAACTCACACTCAAGACATGTGTCATCTCGGGGCGCGTCGACCGCCTCCTGCCGCAGACCGACAGACTGTCGGGCCAATAAACAAATGCGCCCCAATTGCCGTCTTCCTCTTGGTGCCAGCGCGAGGGACACTGGGCTCTCCCATCACCCGGCGGCCCGCTTAATTCGAAATTAATGGAAATGTGTCAGTCGTTAATGGCCGCCGCCGCTGTCGTCCGAGGGGACCGGCGAAACGCGGGACGTCACCATCAAATGCGCGATGTGAACGAAATTTTAATAAATCCGCTGCAGAGGCCACGCAAATACGATCCACTTCAAAGTCAAACGGTGGAAGGGGGCGGGCGCAAACAAGAAGAAAGAAATGAATCAATCCGCACCATCAGACGAGTGTGAGGGTCGTTGGCGAACGTCGATGCACGTTGCCCTCATGCAGCTTCCGCGCGGACACCATTGCCACCATCCGCCGCCGCTGGCCGCCTGACTGGAGAGCCCACAGATAGACGTTGGGGCGCACTGAGTGCTTATGAACCGGTAATTGCTTTGTGCATCTTTATTAATTTCCCACTCGATTGTGGAAATTCCCGGAGCGGGTTTCACAACGACGCGACGACCCAGACTGTGGCAAGATTGTCCAGCGTTGGGAGACCCTCAGTGCAACGCATAGGGGTGACTTTTCGATTTCCACACACTCGCATGCACACACGCAGCCTCTGGAGCGAGATTTGTGAGCCAGGCAATTGCTGACGATTAGACAATTAATGCTACTCTCGGCCTGTCTCTCTCTCTCAGAGGTCTGAGGATGTGTATTTGTTTACAGTCCGTAAGACAGGCCACAGACATGACTGTAATAAATATTTAGATATGCACATTAATTGAATAACGGCCCAGTCAATAAATTGATTGTTAACGTTCAATGAAAGTGATGTGGGCATGTGTGTGACTGAAGTGGCGTGATGTGAAACGTCCCTGCGGCTTGTAAATGCCGTTACGGGTGTGTTCACCAAATGCAGGCGAAGACAGAGGCGCTCACTGCGAAGTGCTAAACCTTCTGATGTCACGTGATGGAAAATGCACACAGTTTCCATGGGAAGTGGGCTCTGGGCGGGCTTGAATGGGAAATTTCATGCGTCACGGGTGTGTTCGTTAATTGGTCTTTCTATTTTCTCAGTTCTTTTGAAAAGTCGTAAGCGATGATGAGGAGTCAGTCGGATGATGGTTTTTAGATGGTATTTGATGCATTGAGACTCACTGTCAGAGCGGGGGGCGACTGAGAGCGATTGAGTAACGACAACTGAGCGACGCGACTAAGCTATGTGTTCGACCATTAAACAAACAACAATTCAGACGAAATATCAATACAAAAATATTTTCAGAACTACCCACAATTACTTAAGAGGACAGTGCAGGCTGTAGAAATTGAAAAACGGAATCAGACAAATTTAGCGCAGCGCGGAGATGAACTAAGAAGTTTCTTTTTCACTTCATGCTACGTCACTCCATTGTGCAGCAAGATTTCTTATCGCGTTAGAGCTCAATACAGTGGACTCTCCATAAATGGAAACTCTATCTAATTCGCCATATTTTACATGCATTCCCCTCAATTTTCCTTGCAAAAACATTCTCTCGAAGTGAAACTCTCTCCAACTCGAACAAATCATGGTATCCCGTGAAAATCGAGTCCACTGTACGTGGCCAAAACCATGCGATTTCATACCCGGTCATCGTGCTCTGCGTAACATTCACGAGCAACTATAATGGGCGCAAGAACACTTAAGATCACTTCAGCAGTCACGCAGAAGCATGGATATAGATCCCGAGAACAAACTACACCCTTAACTCGGTTTCGTTAAGTTTCGTTAAGTTAAATTAAGTTTCGTTAAGTTTCGTTAACTTTTCTTTTTTTACGCCGGAATGTCATCAAATGACTTTGGTAATGTTGGACGTCATTGGTATACAATTTTCATACAAAAAACTGTTGAGAATGATTTCTTAAAGTCTTATGGTTGTAGTGGTGTGGGAACACTTTTTCTTCTACACATACCCTGTGTGCAGTCACTTCAAATTCAGTCGAAATAGCATTATAAATTAAATTGGTGGCTGTTGCTTACAGCGACTCAATGGAACTCGCGAATTTGCTAAGGACACGAGGCATAAGCCTACGATTCCGGAAACATGCCTATTCAAGAGCTTGACGGAGATATCGCAGTCCTATCATCAATCACTATCAAGTCTAGCTCAAGGTGCACTGCCTTGTCATTGGACAACAGACAACAGAACACAATTGTCTAACAAGCACTTAATAGCATCCAGCCTCACCCTACCTCCACTAGGGAGCCCAGGATCTTCCAACACCAGGTTGCGTGTCATAATATCGGCAAGACTAAGTATCCTAGATTAACATGGTCTGCCAATCTGAAGAAGACTCAGTTTTCACTCTGCCTTGAGTGTCAAGCGGATATCAGAAATTAAAGCAAAACAGTTCAATAAATCGTCAAATTCACTCCCTCCTGCAAGTCACTCGAAAAACAATCATTCCCCGGCATTTCTAATCAAATCCCTCGTGCAAGAACACACACTCTCTCGTCGAAAATATGTAGCTCCAAGCTCACTCACCGCCCCACCTCCATCCCACGCAGATGTAGAGCAATGTCCCAAATGGATTCCACAGCAGTGGCCCATGTAAAGTGCTCTTATTTCACAAATCAATACCAATTCCATCTTGAACCGAGTGATTTCTCCCATTAACTTGGCCGTGCCTGCTACATCATCATCAACCAACCCGCCAGCCAACCAGCCAACAGCCACCATCACCAATTACATTGTCTTGCACAGATTTTTATATTCACTCGCCCCCAAGGCACACATATCCATATCCGCCATTCCGACAGAAGTTTCACAAATCCAAAGCAAATACATGCATTAGTACGCAAACGGGGGCCACGGGCACACCGGGGCGGCACGAATGAATCCTTTTAGGCAGCAACCTTGTACGAGAGGACGAAACAGGAAAAAGGCAAAAAGAAAAACCCACACAAACAATGATACCGCGGAGCGACAGTACTCATATTCCATCGGAAAATTCGCCGTGATGGCTGCGAGCATGCCTACAAATCCAATAACTGGCATCAAGTGTTTTGAATATTTTAGTTCGAGTGCGAAGCATCCTGTAATTGAATCTCCAGCCCGGTTACCGCCCCCGCCGCACCGCCAGACAAAACAATAGAAATCACAAAACTCTATGTGAAGAGCAACAAATAAATAAACAAACCGCCAGAGTATCGCATCGCTTGTTCGGCGCTATAGTTTGGTGGAGTTACAAGCCCACCGCGCCCCACCAGCAACAGTGGCACAAAGAATAACAACAACACGGAGCGGTGATAGTGACTGCAGTGGAGGGGGGAACGCGAGCGCACGCGAGTATCTAGATGTGTGTACATCTGTGGATTTTATTGATCCATTTATTCGCCACCGTCGTCAGCACTCTTCCTTTGTGTGTAGTTAAACGGAGATAGTGTAACCGGAGGAGGATGACGATGATGATGATGATGATGATGAACGCAGGAAGAGCCGTCCTGTGAGATAGTTTCGACCACTTCCCTCAGCGGAGCGACGACCATCGAAAAAGCAACTTCTTCCTGAATGGTTTGTTTTTTTTTTGCTGCTGCTTTTTCCGCTGTTCATCCGCCACCGCTGTGAGCGATGGAAAAAATGCATTTTTCATTACTGTGTCAGGAGAGATAGAGGTGAAAATGGCGGTGCAGGACAAAGTTTGAACCGTGTAATCCCCGCAACATTCCGTTTCGGAAACGAAACGAAACTAATTACGAACTTGACAGATCACTTGTAAATGCACAAAAGAGTATCTTCATCCGTTCATCGATTACACACACATATTGCCAACCTGCTGTGAGCTGCGGTGGGTCGACTGGGGAGAGCGGGAATGCGCTGAAGAGCTATTGCACAAGCTCACAACACACAGGAACAGGATATGAGGCTTCGTGGTATTAAGCTATCCGTGGGCAGGTTGCATTTCCTTTTTTTATTTTAATTAAATTTTTACTTTGTTTCCACAGCCACAGCCCGGCCAAGCCTCAAATGATGGAATTTTTGGGTGATTTTTTTTTTCTCATTTTTTCCTGCCAATGCCGCTGGTTTTAATTGATGCTCCTTCTTTTGGGGACTTTCGGGGGGGGCTGCGAGCACAACTTCCGGTTGGGGTGTCAATTTGTGTCCTTTTTAAAATTCATCCCAAATTGCATCGCACCGACCCTCTGCCGTGTGCGATGCAATTTTATTGAGAATTTGCAAAAATGACGGAATGAGCCGGGAGAGGGAAAAAAATTGAGAGATCCTGAGCGGCAGAAACTTTGTAATCGGTTACAGCTTATGCATCCTGTCATGGGGCTTATGGACATTTACTTGTGGTGAAAATCAATTTCTCGATTCACCTGGCAACCGCTGAGCTGCACCAAGAGGTGCCTACGAAATCTGTGTGCGAATCCAATCTGAATGGGGTGCAGTGAGCGATTTGGGGGGGATTGGTCATGCGTGTGATCGTCTCGGGGGCTGGCACTTAATCATGGTTCTGAAGAACTCATCAGTTTTCTTTTTATTTCGACGATGAATATAATTCTTTTTTGAAACAACCTGGTCCGGATTTTTCTTAGAGCTTTTTGCCGATACTACGTCCGAAGTACTTGGAACATCGAATGGCGCCCAACGCTCTACTCCTCGATGGTCTTGTACCATAGGAAGTCGGTTTCAGAAGATATTTCGTTCGAAATGCAGCGCATTCCTCTAAGTCGAGTTTCTCTAGAACGAATTTTGATATCCAGTGATTTTAGAAATTTAGAGGGAGGCTGTACTCAGAAAATGGAATGGCGCCCAACGCTTAACCCAAAGTATCCATCCTGACTTGTATCATAGAGACCCCTGGGGTTGCAAAATCTTCCTTAGGTCCACAAAATGCTCAGTTAAGACCGAAAGAAGTGACCGTCAAGGTACCTAGGACGCTACAAATGCCGGACTTTATGAATGTCAAGTCTGGTCCTCCTGGAAGGAATATTAGCTATATGACATGGACAATTTTAGAAAGTCCTTAATTGGAACTTCACTCAGTACCTCAGTTAGCCGGTGAAGATGTGCAACTTAGTTGATGCACTTGGAATGAAAAAGTTGAGCGTTGGGCGCCATACTACTTTTCGGATTGAAAAATTTGGTCACTGCTAGCCTTGCATCTCAAACTCAATACGCCAGCTTGCCTAATCTTAGGCGAAAACATTTCCAGAGTCCTGGGTTCTATGTGTTTTCATTATGTTTTCATCCTCCCTTGAAAATGGAGAAGAAGAACTGGTAACCTGACACAAAAGCCAATATTTTGAAGATCAGGAGATGGTCTTTAAATTTGATAATGAGATCAATTCACTTGGGACGTCATCTTAAGCGAAACATTGCATGTCTCTACCTTCGGTATTCTTCGTCAGTCGTTGTCGTGACTTCCGTTTTGTCGACCTTCAGCCTCAAGCCTTCTAATTGATACAAGAAAATGCTTGGGAAATGCTGGAAAGAGGAGAAAGACTATAATCCATTTGAAAAGAGAAAATGATGACAACCTGTAAGAAACCCTGCTCGCCAAGAGGGATTTGTATGCTACCGCCAATGGCCGTTCCAAGCTGCATATCGATCGAGAGAAGAAGGATTGATAGGACTAATTTCCGAGTCAAGAGCTCTGATCAACTGGGACAACGTTAACAAGCATGTCCACATACTGAAACTCATACTTCAGGCGCTCCTTTAAATGTATTTTTGCACCCGTTCGTAACGGAAGATGACATCATTCGCAATCATTTGTACATAATTCGGAATGTGGGCAAATTTAAGATCACATCTCCAGTCTTTTTGGGACTTGCCGCTGTAAGTGCTCACCCACTGTGATTACCACAGCTGACTGAACACTGGATTTACCTCCTGAGCTCTTAATCGTGAGTGTATCGGCACGTTGGTCCTTCGAGCCGGATATTTGCCTAAGGATTTCAAAGACCAAGCCCACTCGGATGGTTAATGCAAAATGGAAAATCTTTGCGACTATTTTCTTCTCCAATAACGTGTCCATCGTGAGAGACCAAGAGCACTCGCAACACAAGTGGTTGCACCTAATGCTCGGGTCCACCTCGGACTAAAATGTGGCGGGTGTTCCGTGAAGCTGATATAGGCACCGAGGGATCTTTTCCTGTTGGCTGACTGCAGAACCTACCCCCATTTCCCATCAAGTTCTCCCATAACCCCTAAGCCTCAGTCGACCCTGAGCGGCTGTCAAAAAGATCTAAAAAGCCTCATCCCTGTTGCGACAATCTCCTCGATTTAATTACACAACATTCCATTGTCACAAAGCCGCCCATCCACCAGCTCTCGAAAACAACCGAGCTCCCAAGTATCGCTGGGAAATGAGGAAAATCTCAAAAACCCTTCAAGTCGCTTATTCACTTATTCATTAACCCGTGAGGGATGTTTGTTCCAGTACCTCGCACATATGGGAACACAACCGACCCACTTACACGAGAACAACAAACAATGTAGCGCGATGAGAATGCTTTTAATTAAGTGTCGGTCGTACTTTCTCTTCTCTCTTGTTGCCCGCGCTCCCCTGGTTGCCGTCTTCCCGTGTTGTACACGTACGAGTGTGAGCCGGGGATCTCCATGAGGAATGAAACTTCCAAATGTCCCTCAATCAATACGTAATGACTTTGAAATTGTTTTAGCTCGTGATTCCTGAAAGGACACCACCATACATGAGGGTGTCAAGGCGCGGCGCGTACCTTTTCATCCGGCAATGACTATAAATTGGATGCTGAATGAGCAGGGCTGAATGTGTGACCCCCGCAATATCATCATCATCAGAGAATGTATCTCATTCCAATTACCAGCCAGCCAGACCATCATCTGCTCGAAAAACCGACCTGCTCCCAATTAATTGGGTCACACAGTGTGAGTGACATCGGTGGTGCGAGCCACCGTCATCTCGCCAGGACCTCGAAATGGTACTACACGTACTGGATGGCGGTGTGGTGTCCCCCGCCAGCCCCGGCAAACATCATTAGCTAATATTATATGCATTAAATTTAATGGCAGCCCCCGCCCTTCGAAGGGGGCAACCGCCACCACTGGCGGGCGTCGTCGGGCACCGCAAGCCATTTAAAATCGCTCTCGTCGTCATCGTTATTTGCTTATGGTCCCAGAGATGACGTTGCTGTTTACCGCCCTGATTAAGGGTTGCTGCGCGATGGCTATCAAATCTGCACTCGCCTCCGCCTCAGCCACCCACTCGGCCAGGGCCACAGCCGACACGACTGCCGTACAGGCAGGAACAGATGTCATGTGATATCATCGCCGGGCACAAAAAGGGATCACTCTCGCTGCCATCTCCTGAATCGGGATATCTGCTGGTTAACACCCTTTTACAGCCTTCGCAAACAATTTAAGGCGACAGCAACACCTGACCGCCGCCGTCGTCGTCGCCACTGGTCCCGCCCCACACTCGGTCTGCTGTAAATTCAGTCCCGTCCACCCACCGGGAACTGATGCTCGGCTGTGGTGCGGTGGCTCAACAAGGACATTCGGAGTAATTTATCTACGCTGCGTTGTGTTGTGTGTGTGCGTGTGGTTTTTTTTTCTTTCTTGTACATCGTCCTTCCCTTTGTTTTGTAAGTAAATTGCCAATTAGACTGTGGTTGGGTGCTTGACCCTTTTTTTTCCAGTCTTTTTTCGGTTGTAATGATGGTGTGTCCCTTATTGTTGTCAGCAGGAAATGTCCTTCTGCGTCTTGAGCATCTCCACCAATTCCGTTCAGGGATGGGCGGCCGACTGAGAGCTTCATAAGATAATAAAAAAAAGAAAGGGACCAACCACGGTTGAGCGGCGGCAGGGGAGAACAACGATCCTTTATGGGATTTCTACTTCTCTATGGAGTCGCTTTTAATTTGCGCGAGAATTTTATGCTTCGCAGTGATAGCGATCTATGAGCCGTCAAGAGTAATGGCCAAGTGGGCGGAGGTGGGGCCGGCAGCGGTGTAATTGAATTGCTGTGCTTCTTCGAGGGGTTTTCTTCTTCTTTTCGTTTTTTTTTTTCCTGTGTGTTCTTGTCTTCTTCTTTTTTTAATTAGATGGGGTTCTTGCGTGGAGCGGGGGGCCATCGCGGATCTTAGTAAAACAGTGATACACTTAAACTTTCACGCTTTTATAATTTTGAATAATTCTACTTCTTCTTTTATTTTTTGTTTTCCCGTCTAACTCTCATTTCTTCTCTTCGATTTCAGATTGACGGTCCTTTGGTGGCTTGCCGAGGTGAGTGTTGACATAAAAATCTAGTGTCTAGTCTAGGGGCTTGCGGGCAGTGGCGGGGGGAGATTCTGCTTTCATCGTCGAGTGGTGGTGCTTGACGGGCAGACTCTCCTGGACTGTTGCCACTCCATTGGTGCCTTGAATCGTCTTGAGTTCATCGCGAAAACTGAAGGACATCGTCTTTAGTTCTGTTTTCTGTTTTACTGAGTGTGCTTCAGGATATTTTTTTTATATTCACCTTTGAAACGGGATTTCGTAGAGAAGAATATCCGCGAACCGGGAATGAAGACGTCTTCTGGGAGAACGAACTTTAGAGGGCGTCACTGAAATAAAGGCGATTCCCTCGGAGGGACTTTGTTTCTGATAAATAAACGACTTCAGTTCGGTGTACCACTAGGTGGGGTACTCGGGCGTGTACTCTTTTTATGATTGTATGGCTGTGACATTTAAGTTATCATGCCGTTGGATTGCTTTTATTTAAGGCATTGTTTAAGAAAAAGTTTCAAACATAGAGTGTCTATATCGTGGGTTGGAGTGGATATCAATTTTCACATGTTTGAGTGCTTTTCTGGCAGAATTTGTTAGAAAATAGCCAAAACTTCAATTTGACTTGGGAAAGAGGTAGCGGTTGGCATAAGAGTTCCTTGTTTCAAGGTGACTTCTGGATCCAGTGCTGAAGCCTTATCTAGCTGCAATGCGTCGCGAGACTATCAAATCTGCACTCGCCTCCGCCTCAGCCACCCACTCGGCCAGGGCCAGAGCCGACACGACTGCCGTACAGGCAGGAACAGATGTCATGTGATATCATCGCCGGGCAAAAAAAGGGAACACTCTCGGTGCCATCTCCTGAGTCGGGATATCTGCTGGTTAACACCCTTTTACAGCCTTCGCAAACAATTTAAGGCGACAGCAACACCAGAGCCCATGGCATTGGTGGGAGGATCAATGTTTATTCAGCAGACAATGATGGACGCGCTTCATACAGTCTGTAGAAACCCCCAGTAAGCAAAAACCGAGTTCATCCATAGAGAATCAGAGTAAAACAGACATTTCTAGCAACTTTATACCATCGCCGCAGTGATAGGTTCCACAGCCACTTCACAGCGCCTGGGGATACCCTTCAATGTGGAGGGAGTCAGAAATCCCTGACGAACCACAGTCGTATGAGTTAAGTCCCATTTCATTAACTGGGCGTTAACTAACACGCTTCTCCAGATTGCCAGGCTGTTGTCTCTAGTTCCATTCACGATGTCTGAGGTCATTCTCAACTTGTGTGGGCCTCTTGAAAGCGGGAACCCTCTGCCGCTTTATCCCAGCCATCTTGAAAGCGGGCTCCGTGTACGAGACTTTCGGTATGGGGTCCTATTTTGGCCAGATAAATTTATCTGGCCTTTCTGGCCGTGAAGTGACTCAAGTCTTTCGCATAACTCTCTTTTATGCTAGTTTTTACCATTCTGGGATGTGGTCTGCATTGTTGTTGGCAGGAATAAGCAATAACTGGACAAGATGACAGCCTTGTGGAGCTCCACAACTCTTCTCGAATGGAGATTTGTTTCGGACTATGTTCTGCCTCAAACTGATTCTTTCCTGTGTTAAACTTGTAGCCCTCGTCGAGTTGTGGTCAGGTGCGTCGACTTCTAAGCTCCTCTGCCTAAAATTGGAGTCGAATGCTTAACAGTGGTGGGTCCTGTCAAGAAGAAGTCTCCCGCCCTTTGGAGTCGTCATAAGTAGGTCCCCATCGCTCATGGGAGAACAAAAGCATGCATGGGAGTTGCTGCCGTTGATACGTCCAGAGTCTTGCTCCATCCAGATAAACACTCAGACTGTTGGCGGACTTTCTCGCTCTATGCCTAGACAACCACACTGAATGCAAATGCATCTATTTGATTTGAAGAACTTGGGGTGTGTCACAAAGACAATAGTACCGCACTTAAACTTGATCTAGGATGGGATTTCTTGAACGTCTCCCCCTGTTACGGATGTTTCCTTCATCATTTTGAATCTTTCTCTGGCAAGGCTAAGGTAGTCGATTAATAAATGGTCCATAGTTCCTTTCGCCTGGTCACAGTGCCTACAGATTTATTTATTGATAATTCCCATTTTCTGGAGGTAGTAGTTATGTGTTCCGTGAAATGTTAGTGCCCCACATAGTATCCTTAGGACAGCTTTTTTGGAATTGAGTTTTGTTCCATGAGTTTCTTAGAGTGTTTCCAAATTGTTCCAAAACTTAATCATTTGCTTGTTGATCCATCAAGAGGCTGGGTTCTCAGTGGCGCATTCTGTCACCCCAATTTTCGAAGACCTTGTTGATGATTCCGGGCTGTAGCTAATGGATTGCTTGAATGAACTTGGCCTTAAGTGCTTGAATCGTTTCGTGATTGTGGGCATAACATCGCTCCTTCACGGTTCCCCATAAAAACAAATATCTTAAGGGGTCATGTCAAAGCTCCGAGTCGGCCAATTGACATCGCCAAGACGTCTTATGGCACGAATTGGGAGTTTTGTGCGCAAAAGATTGATTGTGGCATGGACTGTGTAGCATGTCGCGTGGATGATGTGGCATGGGCTGTAAGTAGGTTGCATGAATCAGAGGTCGACCAAATCTGTCTTTGATTTCAGTAAAAAAAAGTGGGTCACCGTGGCGTAGTGGGTCGGCTCCTACGCAGAGAGTGCCAGGTTCGATACCCGAATTTATCACATTTAATGATTCACAGCTTCACCTCTTTCTCCACCTCTTCACTAACAATACTCAAAGAGTATTCCTGTCTAGAAAAAGCTTCTCAACTTCGCCGTTCGGAGCCGCCTTAAACTGTTGGTCCCTCCACTCATGAAAGAACAACAGCACGCACAAGACTAGTGGTTGCTGAGAAGCTTGGTCCAGGTCCGTATAAAAAGAGGGAGCAAATAAAATATGAGGACTTCGAACAACTAACTCAAGAAATAAAGTGTGTGTTTAGTTTAAATTGGTCTTGTTCTATTGCTATCCCCCAACAGTGGTAAGGTGGTAAGATTTCAAGCCTAACATTTTGGTCCTTCGAGCCGCATATGAACCAGCGACCTATGGATGCACAGTCATTTGTTGGGAAGGGACTACATTGCTCATCTTCGCTTGACGGACCGGAGCAGACGTGTTCCAAGACATAATCACGGATGGTGTGGTTAAGAGTGAACCCGGAACACCGGTGGCACAAAACACAAAACTAGGCTGGATCTTATCCAAAAGCATCAATCGACGAAACGTTGACAACACTATTATTTGCAACATAACGAATGTCGAATTGAACGATAAACTGAAACGCTTCTGGGCAACGGAGGAGCTGTAGGAAGAAACGCATCTTACAAGCGAAGAAATGAAGTGTGAAGAAATATTCAAGAAAACGTTTAAGAGAGATCAAACTGGGAGATATACTCTATACAACTACCCTTCAAAGAAAACGCAAAAGAGCTTGGCGAGTCAAGAAATAAGACCTCAAGATTACAATGCCTTCTTACAGAAATACCTGAAATTTCCTTCTGACTCTCCTAATCAAGAAAAAACCGGCCATTATTTCATTCGATATAAGGACTTGCGACCGACTCCAGACAATCCTCTGTCACTCTTGATGCTCGAACCTCCTGAGGAGCCAGGGTAAGATAATTTCCTGGTTGACTGAATATACCTAGGATACGGATATCAAGGGTACACTGAGTTCCCGAGATATACCTTGGTAACCAGAAGTCGCAACAGACAGCCACAAGCTGTATCTCCTTGTTGTGACTGTTTCCGAGTATCCGAGGCGGGCCGCGAACTGTGGATAATTTTCCAACTTCTCAATGTGTCCATTCATAGGATGTCACTTTAATCGGGCCATAAGCCCATGAGCGAGAATGACCAACCCTCTAACCGACGGTTGACGATAATGAGAGCTTCAAAAATTTTCTAAAAATTCTTCCACATTCACGACCGCGATACCACCTCAGGAACACAATTTCCTTGATTGCGATAGTGCATCCATCCAAAACTCAATTCCTGATATCTTTCAAATCACAACAAAAACAGATGGCAACCCACTCAAAAGTCATTCCACGACCTCATCAACATACAAATCAATTGGCGTACTCCCTCAAAGCATCCCTCCATCAATTATGTAAATTTTTAATCTCACAGGTTGCACCAAAGCAGCAGCAGCAGCGCTGCCCAATGTCATTGATTAACGACATCCTCGACTGGATCGCACCCCATTCCCGGGCACATGCCATCAACATCATTGAAACTTCCATTCAACTTTTGCACCCATCCCTTCCCTCGACCATTTCTAGATCCGCAGCAAAACAAAAAAAAAACGAAGACGAAATGCTTGCCTTTCTATCCACGAAAACCAATTCATAGACTCATAATAAGTTTAAATCAAAAATCCAAAATACCTCAGCCGACCCGCGCCGCGTTCGTCTCCCGCGAAGCCAAAGTCAGGCAACAAGGAGTAACAACAACAAATGGACCGAGAGAGAGAGAGTTGGGAAAAAAATGAAAACAACAAATTGGGAACTTTAATTTTGTTAAAAACTTTCCAGGACATAACTTTTTCATCCCATTTCCTCTTCGCTGCTGCTGCCCCATGCCCCGAGACACGGTGCTCAGCTCAGTTCAGTTCGGCCTCCTGGCATGGGAAACAGGAAACAGCTGATGAATTCCAAAATTCACTGTCACCCAATTTGCACATCTCGCCTTGAACACTCACTCATCCACACACACACACACACAGAGAGAGACAGACAGAATTCAACCGACACGCGAACAGCCGACGGACCATACCCACGGTCGTTCAAGCTCGTTTGACGGACCTTTGGTCGGTGGCCGGGTGGCCGGGTGGCGGTTGTGTTTGGTCGCTTCGTTGGTCGTCCCGCTCAATGTAGGTTAAAATTTATCGTTTTCTTGTACGAAATCCTTTTTAATATTCTGGTCCATTGAAACTTCGGCGAGGCACTTTTTAATATTAAACCGCCAGCAAGACGAAGGAGGATGGGGGAAAATATAAAGAACAGGACACGATCAGGCTGATGGGCAAGCCGAAGAAAAAGGGATTTCGAGGACGATGGAAATAAATTACAACACACCACAAACACACAGCCACTGTTACTTGGTTCCTCAACCGTCGTCCTTCGTCCTCGTGCTCCTCGTCGTTGTGTCGTTGTCGTTGGTCGCTGGTCGTTAGCGTACAACTTTGATGATGGCACAGAGGGGGGGATGGGGAGAAGGAGGCGTAGGGATTGAAGGAGAAAAGCACCGTGCCGCCGCAGCTAACGCCGCATCCTTCCTACATTAACCGTAATCCTATTTTGGGGAACATGATTGTCCTGAAAATGCCATTAATCATTTTGCGTGCACCCAGCAATTGGACAGGACATTGTTAGAGCTGAACGCGAGCTCAGCCACATGGATGAGATTTTTTTTTTGGTTTCTCATCCTCTGTTCCTTATGTCAGATCTGTTCCTCTCCGCCTCCGCATTCGCATCGCGTCTCGGAGTGTCAGTTTAATCTGTTAATTTAGTTTTAGTCCTTCGAACTGTAAAAACGAAGGGATGAGGAGGAAGCACAGTTCTCCCCCACCCCTGCGCAGTGGTTCTCGTGTGTGTATTTGATTCCTCTTTGAATTTGATAAATGAGAATTGGAGGCAGTAAGCCAAGGATGTGAAAAACGGTCGAAAGGGGGAGAAGGGAATAATTCGAAGTTTCTTCAGCCAACATCGGCCCCAAGGTGAGACGACGAGCACGAGCACTGTGTGTCCAGACATCAGTTGGTCAGTTGGGCATACAAACAAATGTGTGTGTACATACGGCTAAAAGCTTTGCTTAGATTTTATCTCACTCTCTCTCTCTCACTCACTCTCTTTCTCTCCAGGCTCCAGCTCATTATTTATAGAAGAAGTTTGTCGAACTTACACAATAGATTCTTCCTTCTTGGTTAAGGGCGAACGATGGCAACGATACATGACACAGTTTATGCGCAGAATCTCTAATTCTTCGTCCTTCTGTTTTTTTCCTGCTCCTTTTTGTTTTTGTAACGCCACAGACTGGGAATGTTTCCGTAAAAGGAATGTCACTCGCATCCGTGTGCAGAGAGAGTGGGGAAAGCTTTTGTTTTTCTCCAAATCAGCATCCACAGGAGATGAGAGCGAGCGTTGGAGTATCCTTCCGATGCGATGCTCCAGGAATCCTCTCAGCAAAAAAAAAAAACCACAACACACCACACACGAATGCATGAAAATCACTGAATCAGAAGAGAGACAGAGAGAGTGAGAGAGGGAGAAAGCGTCGAAGAGAACTTTCGCGGGGCTCTCTTAAAACAACTCCCCATGCACTGCTCATCTCGGTCGTGTGGAAGTTTTTGCGAAAAAGCTTTCGCCACACGGTAAAACGAACAACGCAACTTGAGCAGAGGCAAAGTAATCTCATCGCTCTGTGCACACCGCAGCCTCTTTGCAACAACTTTCCACAAGCGAAATCATGTTCGCATTAAGTGTCAGGATGTGTAGGAGAACAGTTTGCAACGGTCCCTTCAACCATACGGTTACATCCGTCCAAGTGCTCTATTTTAGTTGAAATTTAAGTTTTTCCTTTCATCTTGTGTGTGTCTCTCAACTCGATGACATCAGGATACATTTTGCAACAAAAGAATGAAAAGAAAAGAAAAAAATTAAGTGAATTATTGTGTGAATTAGTTGGAATATTCCATGTGGAACGTATGTGGAACGTATTTAATAAAATTCAATATACCACCGAACTGAAATATGCTAGCTACAAAATACATTGAGACAGAGAATTTCCATGGCATGAGCAGTGAATGCACACGTTAACATGTGGCTATATGTTACTCATGAACACTAATAGTGGGAGTGAAAGGGTACGCCGCCGACGAGAAGAATCATCATCATCATCATCATCATCACCCTCATCGTCATCATCATCATCCATTTTAGAGGAAGTGTGTATGTGCTTGCACATCTGTGTGCAGTTCTCCTGTGTGTATTGTTAATGAACATTTATGTGAATGAACAAAAAAAATGCAACGAGCTGAAAAAAAAATACGATCGTACAGAAACAGGGCGAAAATAATATGAAAACTTATCTCTCTGGTGAAGTTCATAAAATGACTGTGCACTGTGCACATGGGCATTACGCCGTTATCTATGAAATATTGCCTCTGTTACAGCGGTGGGCTTAAATTCTCACTCTCTATCTGCCTGGCCAACTTTTTTTCCACACAACCATTAGCGAGAGTAGATAGTTGCTGCTGTTGTTGGCCACCATCCGTGTTTGTGCGGAAAAGGGTGCGTTCAAATTAAACTAAAAAAAAAAAAACACCCGAACAGCCACATGAATCCAGAAGATACAACAGTTTTCATCCATTTATCGAATGCGTAGTGATGTCATTAAAATTCTCGAGAGATGGGGTTGATGGCGATGGATTGATGAGCAAAAAACAAAAAAGTGGCGCCCAACAGACGTACAAACAGATGTGAAGCAGCTTTTCCTCCCTCCCCCAACGACCGATGGTTCCGCTCAAAGTGGACATTTAAAAAAGGAAACTATTATCCTTGGCAAAAAAAAAGAAGAAGGACAACTCACCCTTTCCCCACATCCGTCGGTGGCGGGGGACTGTGTTCACTCACTCGATACGTTCGCCCATAACATCTGCCACTTGTGTGAGTTTTTTTCTGTTTTTTTTTTTCCCGTGTTGTTGTTGCTGTTGGATCTGCTCCTCAACTTTTGTCAAGAGTTCACTTGAAAAATCAATCAACAAGTGTGTGTGCTTATGGAAGAGTCACAAGCAGCAGCGCTAGAGTCGAATTATCGCGCGGCGAGGATATCTGAAGTGTAGACTTCAAAAAAAGGGGAGCAACGAGGGACGAGGACGACACGAGAGCCAAGACCGTGAGACCAACAGAGAGAGAGAGAGAGAGAGAGAGAGAGGAAGAAACAGATAGAGCGAGAGAGATCCAAGATGGAATGAGTGAATGAGAGAGTTGGCTTGCATGCATAAAGTGTGTGTACGCGAGAAATGAGACTGAACTCCCCTCGCGCCACTAGAATAACGTGTGAAAGAGACCTATACCAGGATGTGCCACGTCTACAATGTGAGTACAGAATTTTGTGACATTATTCAGTTTTTTCTTCTCAAAAATCCTGCCGCCCCCCTACCCCCCCCAACCCCTATCAGACTTCTTCACAATTTTATGTGTATCTTTTATGAGTGTGCGGTGTGTGGTTGTAAAAACGAGGAACAAAACTCAGGGATGTGTGTGTGTGTTCGGGAGTGTGCATGTAAAAGATACACGAACGCACATTTCATTTATTGAAAATGCAACACTTTTATGCTGTGCTTTGGCTGGTGGCAGGCGGGGAGGTTTTCTGTTGGTTTCTTAAAAAAACATTTTTTGTGTTGGTTTGTTCTTTTATGAGATTCGCGCATTTAAATAAAAATCCTAAGTGGTGGACCTGCCTAAAAACACCACCCAGCCAAGCACCCCCTCGGCCGACCGGCCACTGCGAAAAACTCTCCCGGCTGTGACGACATGGGGAGTGTGTATCTTTCACACACTTTGCTGGGGTTAAAGAGTGTGTGCGTGTGTAGTTCGTGTGCATAGGATATTCTCATAAATATTGAGCCCTGCGGTGGGTAGTGTGTAACTATGATATGATAGAACGTTTAATAAGTCATGAAGAGCTTATGGAAATTTTACATCAGAGTGATACGCCGCCGCCGCCGCCGCAACATTGTGTGTCAGTCCTTTGGCGGTGGGTTCCTGGGTTTCTTTTTCTTCGTTTTTACTGACCATTAAAGATACACGGCTGCCGAGTGATGGTGTATGGCCGCGTTGAGTGCCTCTTGTTGGACGGGATTTTATCTTGATGATTTGTTAGGTTCTTGCCAGGCAGATGGGCTGTTAAATTTTGTTGTGGGCTCTTATGCCGTTTTCGGGGAATGTTTGAGAAAGTTGATGGAAAGGCGCCGTTTGATGGGACTTGAAGGGATTTGTGGAGGGCGTTAAGAAGAGGGGTGTTAAGTAAGGGTCTTCTCAGCGGTGGTGGTAGGTCGAAGGTGTGCGATTGCGGAAAAGCCTGACGCACTTTAGAGTCGAGGAGATGTCGTTATTCAGAAACTATGAACATTTGCTGTACCCACGGCTGCCCATTGTGCCAACATCGCCATCAATTTGTTATGGAAATTTGGAACATAAGCTGCACCTACACCCGATCCTCTCTTAACTCAAATGTGCAAACTGATGGCTTTCATTGAAATATGATTCCCATTTTACATCAAGATCACTGATCACACAGATGGTTGACAAAGCCATTAACCATCGCACCTCACCTCATTTTCAGGGGCTGTCATGATCCACTGAGAGGGTCGCGGGGGGAGGGATACATGACACATCCCCAGGCCTCTCGATCCTCTGCCTTCGACTCTAACTCATCACCATATTTGCCCAACAGCAACCAGGCAAGTTTTTGGAATTATGAAACAACCACGTCGTGCGTCTATGTGGTCGCCTCCCTGATGGCACCGCATTCCAGCCACTCATCGGAAGTCATCATAATCGGGACATTTGTGCCACTTACCCAAACCATTGAATCGTACTCCTTTTCCCGAAGAAGCAGCAGCTCAACAGTGAGTTCTTTACGTAATGCCGTGTTTATCACGCTATCACGGTCAGTAACTGCCACAACAGTCCGAAGAAATCTCATTTCGGCAGGATCTACTAACGATCCTGATTTTTTTTGGTCATTAGGTAGTCATTTACTACTATTTTAGCAAATGTCGCGATTGAGAGTTTCCTTCTTTTTCGAACATTGCATCGCTTCATTTGTGTTCTGAAGGGCATCCTACTCGAGAATTCTAACCCAATCAATTCGTGGGTGATATTTGATATTATTCGAGACATGCGTAAGGTAATGGAACCCAGTCAGTCAGCACAGATGGGTCCACACATGTTCAAGTTGAACTGAACTGCATTGGCTGAACTACAACCTTGACCACGTCCTCAGCCTCAACTAACAAGCCTATCTAGCTAGCAGTTAGCTGCCTCCAGTTGCGCACTCTAAGCCGGTTGTGGACTTCGTGGACTTCCGGGCCCGTAAAGTAAGACTGGGATGATCGGGAATCCCCTCGATATTGGGCCGTCCTACGCAATTGTCTTCTCAGCCCAAAGAAACAGCGATTGACAAGAGTGATTCTTCGTTCTATCTCGGTCGAGGTGCTATAAACCTCGACCAAGATAAACAATGTTTCTTACTACCTCAAAGGTAAAGCCGTCGATTGTGACCATCTGTCGAATGTTGCGTATCCCTTCTTGATGACAGCATATACTTGGCTTTGCTCTCATTTCCACTCGATCCTCCCTTTCAGGACAAATATCTGGTGACAAGTTTTTCTGAGCCACGAAAAAATTCCAATTAACGATTCAAGACCAGTCTTCAGACTGAATCAGGAACATGGTATTCTTCCTCCTTCTTCTTTGTGAGTGATCACATTGACTTCTGAACCAAAGATTGTCAAACGCGGCTCTCCAGCTTGATCGATCTTTAACCAGCAGCCTCTAATTTAATTTGTTGATGTCCTTCTTTACTTGTGTGCCCCATCGGTTCTGTGGGCATTTCCTATTGCTCAAGCGTCTGAACCCTAATCAGGTCTTAAAGGTGAGATCCAACACTCTTCAATAATCGACTGATTCAGACTCAGATCTATGTTCGGCGTCATAGGACATGTTGATAGGTAAACATACAAGAAGACTTGACGCCATCAAGAACAGATCATCTAGTAGTTGTTTAGGCGAAGAGGAAGCTAAAGGCGAGATCATATTGGTACCTGCCAGTCTATGGGGTTCTTCAGGCTCTTCCAACTAGAAGCGATTCACTTAAGCGAGACATTCATAGCCACGGAGACCTCAAGTTGGTAGACTACCCTAGTATGATCTCTTTGGCAGCACAGTTGACCAAGTCTAGTTTGAGTACATTTTCAATCGTCTTTAACATTCTTAAAGTTGCTAGTCGACTCATTTCGTGTTTTACTCTATGACTGATGCCTTGTCAATTTTTTCATTCCATGGGCGTGACTTGTCAATCCTCAGTTAACAAAGTACGCGACAAAATGTGTGCACGGTCTAGTGACACACGACAAGCCCCATAATGACTATCAACATTCTTTGAACTTTATTCACTCTGTTTTTGATTTCATGTTAGACAGCGACCCACTCAAGCTTGATGAAACTAGTTGCGGATTTATTGAGTCACACTCTTGAGTGTTCCATTCATCTACATTTTTAACAGAATTTCCTTTAAGTGAGATTTCTCTTATCGAGGTTTTCCAACTGAACCTTTTTCACATTTAATTGTTTTTTTGTAAGCCACCCTCAAGTAGAGTCGTGTAGTTTTGCCTACTCTAAATTGTATCTTAGTGTCCAGTGACTTACAATTTCATCATCTTTCATCAAACTGTCTTGATCAAAGCCATTGTGAACGAGAGTGGTCACAATAAACACTTCGTTAAGTTTCGTTAAATTTATTTAAGTTTCGTTAAGTTTCGTTCACTGTTGCTGACTTAAGTATTGAATTGAAGGGGTATCGGTTCATGCAATTTCGGTCAACACAATTTTACAATTTAGTTATTTGTTTTATAATTATTACCACAATTCTTTTAGTTAGCTTTTGGCTTTTCGTTCAGTTTTGGTATAAGTGGATATTGGCTGATACCCTGACCCATAATTTAACAAAACGCGGTAAATCATTTGAAATAAATGAATGCCCCAAAATCTCGACAAACGATGATATCTTCTGCCATAGAAAAAACACAGGAGACAACCGCCACCCCTGAGGAACTCCATATTTTTTCCCTTCAACATCCAAATCTTCCCCTCTTCATGACGATCATGCATAAATATGCCACATCCTCCACCTAGACCCGACTTCAATCACCGCCGATGACGACAACTTCCGTTGCGTAGCGCTCCACTGTATCTATTCCATCAGCGAATCTCGCCACTAACTCATGCAATTTCACTCAGAGACACTCAGTCTATTTCTGGAATTATCGTGAGATTCCTTCAAAAGCGACATCATCACCACTGTCAGATAGCAACGCACTTCATCCTCTCTGGTAGCCACCACATTCCCCCTCGAGGATGGGGAAATTCGACTCGAACATCTTGCCAACGACTTCACGCGAATTATTGTCAAACAAACATTGAATCGCTTCACAACAATGTGGTGACATCCACTTGATTAAAAATGCTGTCGCCTGTTTTTGCGTGCATGTGTGTGTATGTATCCGTCAGTATCTATCTGTATCTGTAATAGATAATTCACAGTCGTCGGTGGGAATGAACTGTGGCGACCAAAGGCGGCGCGGCGGTGGCAGTGGCAGCGGTGACCAACCGCAGAAAGCAATAATCAAGAATTCGAGGCCAGTTCCGTTGCTTGGTCGTCCCGACTCCCTAAATACAAATATCTTGTGTCCCTGTGTTCTGTGCCGCGTTGCTCCTCATTGATGAGAAATCCAATTAAACGCGTTAATCCGCCCCTACCCTTTACGGGTTGCCATCGTCATCATTGTTCTCGTTCTTGTTCGTTGTTGCTGTCGGTGGCAGTTTTTTTTTTTCCTTTTCATTCTCCTACCAGTATTCTTTTTTTTCGATTTCGGAATACAGAACGCTCCACGAATTGGCTACTTCCGCAGGAGGCCAGCTGCGCTGAGTCTCTGATGATACGCTCGCACTCTGCTGGCGATGATGATGATGCTGCTGTGTGATGCTGCTTTCGGCTGGTATCGGTCGGATTGTGTCGGTTATCGCTGTTGGGATTGTGGGTGGTTAGAGGGCGGGCGGGCGGACGGGGGGCTGAGGGAGTATGAGATAGTTGTCCATTGTCGCTGTCGTCGTGCGTCGTCTATGACAAGTAATTTACACAAATTACGAACGCCGCTCCATTTTTCGAATTGGATAGAGGATTGAGGATGTCATCGGGGGTAGGGTGGACCACAGCAGCCCACCACAACGTGACACACACACGCGCGGCCAAACTGAGAGAGAGAAAGAGAGCGAGACTGGTGCTGGCCTGGGATGAGCACTTAATACCCCCGACCCGACTGGAAATTGCTCTTAATTTCCGGAAACTAAATTCGCTGTTATTTACGTTTGTTGTTGTAAGCGTTCCTGTCTGGTAGCGGCTGACGGCGCGGGGGTGCCGTCGGGATGATGTAGCGTGTGGAGCGTTACATTCTGTTATTTTGTGGCCCGGTCAACAGTGGTCGGTTGCTGCCAGCGGCGGGTGCGTTAGTGCCTCGGGAGGCCGGCCCGGCTGTGGGATCCAGACTGTTGTTTTTAGGCGTGGGTAGAGGAGGGTGAGGCGTGAGGTGGTGGTGGTGGAGTTGTTTAATGGCGAACAGGCGTGCGGTTTGTTTTCAAACATAATTTTGTCACATTCCCGGGTGCGAGTTGTATCTGGAAAATATTGCTGCGATAAAATGTCGATACATTGTCACCGAACAACATTAACAGTTCGTTTAGGCGGGCCTGCCGGGGAGTGGTGGGGAAACGAGTTTGGGGACGCCAACGAGAGTCTGGTTTTTGGGGAAATTATTGCCGAATGGTTTTTTTTTTTTGAAACGTGGAACCGGGGGTGTGGTTACGCTTGTCAAGTTGTCGGCAACAACACTGGTTTTGCAACAGACACTTGGAACGGGATCATTTTTTGATCAGAAGGGGTTAACTCGGTCCCTGATGGGTGCTCTTTATAAAGCTGGGTCTCACGAGCATGGAAGATCTGCGATTTGGTTGAGAGGGGTAGTGGATTGTGGGGGTGATTCTTCACTATGGGAACCAACGCACCATCATAAACTGAGGAGGAATCGAAGTAAGTGCGCCATGGGAACTCTCGTTGTCGCTTAAGTGGAGGGATCTCGGGCGTCAGGAGCAGAAGCAAGAGAGGTGTGGTATGGTTTCTATTTCTTCTCCGTCCATAAAATTTCTGCAGAAACCATTATGAACGAGCGTTGATCACAATAACCACTTCGTTCAGTTTCGTTAAGTTTTGTTAAGTTTCGTTAAGTTTCGTTAACTGTTGCTGACTAACTTGGAAGCTAATTGAATGATTTTTTATAGAAAACACTAATGACTCCTTCATTTTGCCACGCTTTCGTTCAGTTCTGATATAAGCGCATGTTGGCTTCTGTAGAAACAATAACTGCTTCGAACCGCTCGGACCTGATGAATAAGACTTTAGCTTTGTCTATCTGAAAGCACGCGTGGATTTTCCAGCTTAGCTTCCTGTACAGAATAAGACTAAATGGTTCCGAGAGCCTTAAGCTGGTGCCTTCTTTAATAAAGGGCTGTAAATGTTTCAGGAATGCACTTTGATGCCTGAGGAAGTCGTTAGAGTTCAGGATTCAGAACACAACCAAGAATTTAAAGTACTCATGATTTAGTCTCAAAGATTCTTAACCCTGTTCTTGATGGTGTGTTCTCGATGGAGTTGGTGATCCCAGATTGATCCGAGTCTCAGCAAATTCTACGTTCCATTCTGTTGGATCCCAGAATAATCAAGACCACGATGTTTATCAATGACCATCACTGCTGCTTTGTATAAGAGTGGTTGACCTCCTTCCTTTTCCCTCCTCACTTGCTGAGATCATTGGCGAACCTGAGCTCGATGCACACGGCTTGTCGACGAACCCTTAACTTTAATTGACTACAGTTCCACGGCAATGCTCTGACTTCCCCTTCCTCCTGGCAAACAGAATATAGCTGGAATAAGCTGTGTGTCTGTCTCTGATACCATGGCACCATCGATCCAATGAGTTTCGCTCCTTTGTCAATTCACCTTCTGGCATACAGGACCACCGAAACGAAGTATAATTCTGCTGTCGAATGCACCTACAAATCACCAAATTAGTCTTGTAGCCACCACGGCATATACAGTACAGCAGAAAGCTTAAGCGTTTATTGAGTCGATCGTCTAGAGGTGTTAGTGATCTATGATTCGGTTTCTCAAGAAGCAACCAAAAATTAGAGAATCTGAGAAGCCCAGGATCAAGGAGGACTCTCAAATTAGCCTCTCAAATTAGGCAAAGTCAGGGCAGCCGTGCAGGCAAGAAACAGATCGTCTGCGGATGACCTGAAGGCTGGCTCAATCAATGGATTCAAAATCATTCACTCTATGCAAAATAAGGTAGATTCATAAATCAAGCTTGTCTCGACAACGTCACTCCGCGGTTCATGAGTTGTCAATAGTAAGGTTTGGAATTCAGTTCCCCTAGAAAGCGAAGATTTCAAACTGTGCACAGCGTTGTGGTTAAGTACGTTGACTAGTACTCTGAATGCGTAGGTTCTTGACACGAACAGCATTCAAAATCCACACACTGGAACTGACAACGGTCACAAGGTATACCTGCCTAGAGAAACCTTCGCAAACTTCGCTATTCGAAGTCGGAAAAATCTAGAGATCCCCTCGGCACGAGAGTGAACAATGGCATGGACTACAAGAGTGGTTGGTGAAGATGTTTGGCCCAGATTCTGCCCATTTTAAAGGTTTCTGCTTGTAAGTCGCCAAAGATTGCCTGTTATGAATGAAGATGTGTACACTTTTCAACCGGCACGGTGAGTAGCCGTCTCAAGCAGTGGCAGAAAGCTTTCACTTAAAACCATTCTCATTCCACGGCGAAACATGGTACAGTACTCTCTCTAATCTATCTCTCCCTCTCCAAAACGGACCGGACACCTATACGATAAGAGAGTCCGGTTATGGAGTACCTCTTAGCATGTAAAAAGGAACGCATTTCTTCCTCCCTTTCCACAAATATTTCCGGCTTTTAAAGGTGTCCTGTTGGCAGAGAAAAAAAGTGCACAGAGCAAGAAGTAAGAAGACTAGAGCAGTGTTCCTTTACGACCCACACTCAAGAAGAACAAAACAGCGTTAGATGCGAGCAATCAGAGTCCTAGAACTAACTCGTCTCTCCTGAATGCCTCTTTCAGCATCGAAAGATCCATTCCATTTTCGGACAGCATCTATTAACTGAGATTGGAACCCCATTCAACCACTGCGCCTCAGCCAATCAGCCCTTGTCAACGCCCCAAACGTTGTTCAGTTCAAGGAAACTCCAAGTAGTTCTAATTAAGCCTCAGAGGCTTCGCACACTTGCCAATCCACAGAGCAGTTCAAAGCCCTGAATGGAGGCTTAAGGACGACATCCATCGGTTTCTTGACCATTCGAGTCATCCCTCCATCCACCCACAAAGTGCACAGACCATCCTTCTGCAAACTTCCGCTCACTCGCCAAAAAAAATGCAAACGACAGCAGAAACTTTTAATTAAACGGAATCTTCTCCCCGAGGACACATTTCAAGGTGTGGCAAAAAAATAGAACATCCATTCTCATGTTCACACACACACATCGGAAGTGGGACATATGGGATAAGAAACCGCCGCAAAAAAAAAAGTCCTCGACATTCATCCGCTTATGTCAAACAATTCCTAAAGTTCCACCTTCAATATCGATGCTAGTGTTAAACATTGTCAGCGACACGGACGGGGGACGTGGAGGGAGAGCTGAGAGTGATGGTGGAATGTTAGTCAAATCCCCAGCCTCGGCCACATTTTACACGTGAATATATTTTTCATTATCAATTAAATTTTTTTCCTACCCTCTTTGCCGTAACTTTTCACCGCACACAGCCCGATAAGGGTTGCACCGGCTTTCCAAAAAAAAAAAAGAAAAGAAAATGTGTATCCAACACACCGGGATGTTGTGTGTGTCGTTCATCCCCTTCGCAATGACATCCTGCCGCCCGCTCTCTGTCGACACCGAACTCAACCCTCAGCCACCCCTCCTCGTCGTTAACTACCTGCTGGGGCTATATTGCTTTAATTCCATGTTAAATAATTGAATGAAAATATGCATAATTGATAAAGTTAAGTTATGTAATTTATATGCACTGCGATGGGCTGTACAGCAGTTTCAACCCCCCAAAGCATCCATGCACACACACGCTCAACACGCCCACACACATATCCATCCATGGCATGGGGGAATGGACACTTTTTGTGAGCGAGCTTGGCTGAGGAATGTGGTTGTAAGTTTTGGGACAACAATTTTATCACAGCTCAACGCAGGCACACAAACCCGTGCGCAGAGACTCACTCATGCACTCATGAGCGGATGCGCATTTTTTTTTTTTGCGGAGGAAAAGTTTTAGGAGATGATGATGACAAAACTCAGTGATAACTGAAGTAATGTTTGTTGTTTCGTTTTGGGAGCAATTTTTTGTGCAGTGAATTTGGAATGCAAACCGCCGAACTGCGGCGGGGGATTAATTTTTCAATTCTGTGTGCCATTGAGTGGAATGTGTGATGCCGGATGTACTGCGGTTGTTGTACGTACTTGTGGACTGGTGTGATCTAAGCGCAATTTTAAGGGGCGGGCCCCCTTCGACTGAGTGAGTTCAAGAAATTCCATTCTGATCAGGGCTTTCGCAGAGGCAATGCGTCAGCTTCCTGTCGTGGGAAGTTATTTGCAAGCTTGTGTGCAAGTTCGTGTCACCGCAAAGTGATAAGCATGAACTTATGGTTGCATGTCTCAGGCTTGAGAACACACTCCCTTCTGAGAAGTGATGGCTGCGATTAGAAAGTCTTCCGGCAGCTGATAGGAGTTTCGTTGAAAAGGGAAATTTGTTTCTCGTTTAAGGCTTGGGGGGCGATTGTTGATACAATGAGTGACTTTTGGTAGCTGGGCTGAGGAGAGGTCATCCTCGGAACCGGTTTTTTAGATCTGGGAAGAGGGGAATGTCATAAATGTAAGGGGATCATCTGAGTCTTTGGGGAACTGCCACCTATTTAAGGGCTATTCAGTTTGATGAAAAAACAGGCGACTTCCTGATCGACAGTCGTGAGCATACGGAAGTCCTTGAAGAACTATGCTGCCATGAGAAGTTGACGGACTGTCTTTAAATCCCGTCACAATGAACAGGGAACGTTTGATCTCAGTAAGCCGTAAGGACATCGGGGCACCCATATAATTATTTCGAAATCTCAATTTTAAGCCACCAGCACAGTTTTTGTCGAGGAATTCTCTTCTCGAGCCCCTTAAGATTGAGTTGAGTTGCAATTAAAAATTGCTCTCTCCTTTTCGCATGATAGCTTGATCAATATAATAAGAGGTCCTGTAAGAAATTCAATTTATTTTCATATAAATAGTCTTTTTCGTTCTATATCTTGAATAGTAGGTTATCCTTAGGCAAACACCACTCAGTAAGCGACAAAGTTTTGGACAGCGACTGAGCGACGAGTAGGCGACCAACGGATTGAGTATCTGACTGAGTGAACAGTTCAATGATCAAACCACTGACCGATTCAACTTCTGGATGGTTGAAGGACTGAGCGATTAAAGGACTGACTGACAAAGCGACTGGGCGAATGAGCAATTAAATGGCAGTTCCTTTTAACGACTGAGCGATTGAGCGACTGTACGATTAGGTGATTGAACGATTAAAGCACTTAGCGATTAAAATGACTGAGTGTCTGGAAGAGTGAGAGCCTAAGCGTTTGAGCGATTTAGCTCCTGAGCAATTTGGCTCCTGAACGATTTAACAAACTCACAGTTCTTAGTAATCAAAGACTGAGCGATTAAGTTATTGATTGGTTACAAAAACTTAGCTACTAATTGACTCAGCAGTTAAGGGACTGAGTGACTAAGCGACTGAGAAATTAAACGACTGCTTTTTTAATGGCTGAGCGATTTAGTGACTGAGCGATTTGGCTCCTGAGCGATTTAACAAACTCACAGTTCTTAGCGATCAAAGACAGCGATTAAGTTATTGATTGGTTAAAAAACTGAGCTTACAAATGACTGAGCAGTTAAGGGACTCAGTGACTAAGCGACTGAGAATTTAAACGACTGCTTTTTTTATGGGTGAGCGATTTGGCGACTGAGCGATTAAGTTGCTGAGCGATTAAATCACTGAGCGTCCAGGCGAATGGGAGCTTTGGCGAGATGTCGACTGTCTACTGATCGATTATGCGACTTATCAATTACACAGATAAGCAATTAATGACTGAGCGACTAAGCGATTTAGCTGTGAAACAATTTAGCGATCAAAGGACTGAGCGGTGCAGCGACTGAGTGCTTCAGCGATTGAGTTATTTATTGACAAACTTTAAACGACTGAGCGATTGAGTGGCTGAGCGATTGAGTGGCTGAGCGGTTTAGAGGCTGAGCGATTGAGAAGCTGAGCGATTTGGGGACCGGGCGACCAAACGACTGAGCGACAAAAAGACTTCTTTACTTTCCTTCTTAATTTACTTTGCTAAAATACAAAAGAGGTGTTAAAGATGATGCTTACACAGGTGATGTTTGTTTCAGACACTGTTTCTTTCAAATAAAGTTCTCATGAGAGATCCACATGCGCGATGAGTCGCATAAGTCTTCTAAGGCTTTTCCGTAATGCCTTGCTGTTGTATTTCACGACTCGACGCACTCGCCAGTGACAGATGCTGTCGGAGACATAAATCGAGGAGAACTTCAATCTGTAAATTGTATCAATCTGGAGAAGTACCATACATGAGGGCGATTGTGCATGTTCCCTCTCAACCAATGATGGAGACACGTTTCATGATGAACCAGTCCTCATCTAACTGATCATTGGGATTGTGACAGAGTCTAGAATGCAAGGGGAGCTGGTATGAAGGTTTTGCTCACAGAACTTCTTCCAGTCACAAGATTTAGTTACAGTTGACACAATACCCCTCAATCAACCAAATCATTCGAGGACATGAAATTTATCCATCTTTCACCACATTGACACATTTATCAAAAATTGTTTCCTTGACATCAAGTAAACCACTTTAGTCCCATGTGCCACACCTCAAAATGGGTACAGTCTTATGAAGGAATGATGTACTTCATCAAAACTCATCTCCTCAAGAGCGTTGTCCTGCCACAGTTCAGCAATACGATGATGTCAATGCCTGCTGGCCACTGAGGAGTCAGCAGATTCACCAAAACTCGAATCACTCATCTCTTCTCATAAAATAACCCAAATTGATCCCACTCACGGTCCTAGTATCCAGCCTTGTGGCACCCCACCAAACCAAGATCATTCCCAGATCGCACTCACCACATCATCGCCATAAATTGTCAACAAAAATCTCATCATGACCCTCGGCGGTGGTGTTGAAAGCCCCCCATCCGGACAGCAAGAAAACATCACGCAGTAAATCAGGCACTCGTTTGCTCATCTAAACACACGCTTTCCGTGGCAAAGCATCCGCAGCGATGACTTCATCGGACTCTGGCTGTCCACTCGCCACGCACGGCCGACGCGGCATTGCCTCCGTCCAGGCGGTGATGTGGTCCGGCTTCGAGCCGACTCTGTTGTTTTAATTAGAAATTCGATTTGTTTAAAAATCACACGCCATCCAGTCCCTGCCCCACCGCCCACTGGGACCAAGAACCCATAAGAAATAGCGGCGGTCTTGTGTAAACACAAGCACCCGGCCAATGTAAGCAAATGCGAAGTATTTCAGGAACACCGGGCCTCATCGCACGAGTGCTCCGTTCAGGGAATTTGTCAACTCCAGCGCGGGCGGGTGGAGGGGCAATTAAAAATTCAGATCTCTCAAACTGAAAGCTGACGTTAAATCAATGCACCCCCAGTCTCGGTAATGAAATTCCTGCCGAGGAATCGCATCCATGATGTCTTCGTCGAGCTGGGAGGCGGCTCCTCCAGTGCGTGCTAATTGATTGACTTCGGGATCGTAGCTGTGCGTGCGTGAGCGTGTTTGTGAAAGATGCACATGTATGCGTTTTGTCCATGGGTTGCGGGCTGGATGACATCACCTGGGGGAGAGAAGTCTCTCTCTCTCTCCTTGGCAATCCAATCAAACTAAAACGTTGCTCTGTCTCCCAGCTATGGGCCTTTGCACATTCATTTGCAGGAATTACCATTCGAGAGAGATATATTTAAACAATTCCACAGGAATGGCATGCGCCCGACGGGGGGAGGAATGGCATGGCCCGGAGCAGGCCGATGCGGAGGGTGGGCGATAATCTCTTGGGAGGCTTTGGCTGAGGAATTAATAAGGAATGCTTGTTGGCTGTTTGCTAAGTACAAGGACAAGACGCAATTACTCCTGAAAATCAGTTAACGTTCTTTGGTCATAATCTGTGTTGGCACATCTGGTCCGAAACGAAATTATTATGCTATGAGCTGGAAAGGGGGCGGACCGAGGTGACCGGACTGGGGAGTTTGTGCTCTGGTGGCTTGCGGAGATGGCATGCCGCATAGGCATGGAAGAACATGCCGCTGGAGGAATCTGGTTGTCTCGGCTTCTGGTTGGGGATTACATTTTCTGGTCAGAAAGTGGGGCATTCAATTGAATAATTGAAATCTTTGTGACCAGCCAGACGTGCTTCTTGCAAGTGGCTGGGGAGATGAGTTGCAGTGCGTTGGGAACGGCTATCTGTAAAGTGGTGAATTTTTAAATGCCATTGAACACCTTCTGCTGATGGTAAGCTTTAAGCAAACTACTCTACTTGTCATCTAGACGATTTGCTGTAGATTGGCTGTCTCAGCTCGTCTGCTTTTGTGGAATAAAAAGTGGCGCCCAACGTAAAGCTTAGATGGATCGCTTCGCATTTATGTGCTCTCTTGGCATGAGTTGTTGAAGTATTGGTTTCTTGAGCGTTTATGGTTGATGCTGTAAACCACGCTACAGACTGGAAGGGTGCCAGTGGCCCTGAACTACTTGGTTTTCAGGATACCGTCAGTTACTTAGGTGGGTTTCCGGCGTAACTGAATGCACACATCTTAGTAAATGGCGTCTTGGGCCGATTTGAGTCTCGAAGTTGGTGTCATTTTACCATTTACAGCTCAATTTACGGCTTCTTCTTCTGATCTCCCTTCCCAATGAGCCCATAATTCTTTAGCAAACCGCCTCCAGTCACGTACGCCACAACCACGGGTAGAACTCTTTTAAAGCTTCAGGGTGGCAGGATCGGAAGTGCCGAGCGAAATTCCTAGCAGAAGTAAAATTTATTGAACACTATCTTGTGTTAAATAAAACTGCTTAATGCCATCCACAGAGCTCGGGCCAGTCAGCCGTCAGTGGATTATTGAAAGAAATTGGCGCCCAACATAAAGCCTAGCCAAATCACTTTCATGATGTTACATGCCATCAGTTCTCTTATTGCTGGCTGCTTTAGTACAGCACTAAAGAATCCCAATCTTATTCTGACGTCGCAGGTCCTAGGCTGCTTCCTGTAGTCCGTTTGTCTGCCAAGTCAGAACGAACTGCGCTCAACTGCGTAACTCAA
This sequence comes from Eristalis intricaria, assembly GCA_964034865.1. Classification (NCBI taxonomy): domain Eukaryota; kingdom Metazoa; phylum Arthropoda; class Insecta; order Diptera; family Syrphidae; genus Eristalis; species Eristalis intricaria. The sequence continues at coordinate 57,273,019 of OZ035877.1, read as the reverse complement.
TTCAGACTTTTTTTCAAAATGCTGACTTGTGTACATTCTTGGAGCAAAAGCTGAAATTTTGATAGGAGTCGATAAGTTAGAGATATGGCGCCCAACGTAGATTCTATTCTCCTTGCATGCAACTTTTTTTGTTTTGCCGTGAGACTCCGGTAGCCAAATAAGAAACCTCTCCCCTGTGAGCTCCCATCAGCTGTTTCCAGTGTCGCTTGTCAAACTGGTTGTCGGTCTCCTTCATCCAGGACATCATCTGTTATTATTTATTAGAATAATTTCTTATCCTGCGCGGTCATGGTCACAATGGATCCAACACGTTGGCCGTCAGGGCACCCAATTTATCGACCGATATCCTGCGTTGTACGGTGCCTCAACTTGTCACTATCTTAAGGTTCGATGGTCCTGGCGCCCAACTGAAGACCTCAGGTTTACAAAGTTTGCAGTGAGGTATCGTGGTTCTGGAGCAGTCTACGCTTCCTTCTTATCCAAAGTATCATCTACATTAGACTTCGTTGTAAATTTGGCCAGAGATTGAGATTGGAAGGACCAACGACTTCATACTCTTGCTGATCAGAAAGTCAAGCGACTCGTTTCTTCATTATTTTGACTCGAAGTCGATGCATTTTTGTTTTTATTTAATATTTGTTTATTTCTTGTCACCATCTCGACAACAAGACCCACCCGCTTTCTTCTAATGATCGGTATCGTTTAGAAAAATGAAGTGATCTTCCAGCTAGTCACTCAACGATGCTCGCAAATTACGCACAACATTTGAGAGCCCGACTCCGAGAAGTCAGACTCAATAAACAATCTCTGCACTTCGTGGAATCAGGACCTCATGCTGGTTGAGGGCCTTGTTCTCCCTTGTCTCGACGTTGTCCTCTTATTCACGTGGATTTTAGATGCAAACAAACTTGAGACGTAATCCTCTAGAGTTTGTGATTGTTCCTCAGTTCCAGTAAATTCAATTAGGATGTGTTGTCTTCAAACTGTCCAGTGATGTAAGGCGCCTTCACTTGGCACTGGCACAGCAATCGTTCGGCATGGCGCCCAACAACGGACTGAAATTGAACATGACAATGGACGAATGCACTGACTGATCAATTCCAGTGACAACATTTGTCTGTTTTGCTTTCCAGGAACAAATTGTGTCTCCATCGTTATCCATTTGAGTTTATTGGGATAGGCCAGCTCTTTCTTTCGATGATAAGGCCACCGATTGATATCGAATATGACCCTAAGGCGCATACTGAGAATTAATCATAAGCAGACCATGAGCAACAGCATCCTGAATATAAAAGTGACTACCTAAGTCGTTCAATGGCCAGTTCACAGCTCCGTGAGGTCCTTAAGACGAAGATTTTGAAGACTCATCATGGGGAGATAATTGTGAGGAACAGCGTGATGAATTCAAATGTCCCTCTGTTGTTCCGTGGCCACTGAAATGCGCCGCTCGAGACCATTCGCTCCAGCACGATGAATTCAAACGACTCCTAAATGGCCCACGTCTCCTAACTGCATCCAAGTGTGTCTGCAATAAATTTCCCGCATCACTGCCACTGAGCGACCACTCAAACAAACGACTCTTCGCAGCCCCGCTGCATCCTGACGACACTCAAAAACCCATCCGCCAGCAGTGATAAAGTAGTTCTGCGTGGGATATATTTTCAAAGACTCACCCTTCTCCGGTGTCATGCACACGCCCACCTCTTAAGACAAAGCGGGAAGGTCAGCAGCCAGACACGAGACTGCCTCGCCAAACACAACCACCGCCAGCGTCCCACTCGGGCGCCACTCTCTCGTTCGTCCGTTATCTGAGACTCAAAAGGATGCCATTCCGTGTTGGAAATTCCCCGGCGAAAAACTAGAACTCACCGCCACACCCACAACGAGTTGGTGTTTGCATTGCATCTCGTAATCGTGATGAATTTTAATTGTGACGTAGGTTTTCAGATGCCCTCCCCTCGCTGGTGCGCCGAACTATTGTTGACGCGAATGAAGTTGAATTTCCTCCACAGGATAATAAAGGATGCAATATGCAGAAAAAAACACACTCACACCGTACGCGAGCAGGACGCAGGAGAAGAATTAAACAGAAATCCTTTTCTGTTGAAGGAATTCTCATTGTTCGGGGCCAGTTGATTCACATCAACGCCAGAAGAAGAAGACGACGCAGCCAAGACGAAGCCAAACTCCGCGCGCTACCGCCTTCAGACGCTCGTGTACAAACATCTTAAGCTGGAGGGGACACCCGGGAAGCCATGCTCTGGGCCCGGTTTGTTTGTGACTCAACGAAGAGAGGAAAGGAGATATCCTCGGCGTGTGTAGTTCTTTCATTTTAAATTTGTGCCACAAAAGAATTTATTCAGATTTTTTTTTCTCCCGCTTCACTCCTTCGTCGGAGCACAAAAGACGCAACAGCATCAACAGCAGGAGCTGAAGAGGTTCGTCCTTTTGTTTTTTTTTTTTTTTTTGTTGCTGCTGCTCCCCGCGATCGCTCCAGAACACTCACGGCGAATGAGAAGTGCTGTGGATGGATCGGTCGGTCGCGGTGGCGGCGGCGACTGCTGCCAGCGCATTGTGTGGCGCAGATGGAGATGCGAAATGATGGCTTTTGATGGATTCCAAAAGGAGAGTTGAGTGCAGGATATTGGTACAATGAGCTGGGACAATGGAATTGGGACAAGCGACGAGCCAGCGACTCGATGTAAAGTGCGCGATAACACTCCGAGTGTGGGTGGAGGGGTGGGCGTGAGCGAGTTTGACGAATTTTCATACTCGACTTGAAGGAGATTGCTTAGCACTAAGCACTCACGAGAAGAAAGGACGACTTTCCTCGGAGAAATATGAAATAATATTTTTATTAAATTAGGAGTTTCTTGAAATGACAACTGGCTCGTGTGTGTGTGTTTGCTGAGCTGGTGGCTGACGAGAGTTGGGGGTGATGAATGGTTAAGCGGTCAGTCGGTGGGACGCGGGAGCACTCTGTGCAAGTGCCACACGATGGGGGTGAGTGAAATGAAAAGCAAGCAAGCATAATTCTTCACGGAGGGAACGGGCGAGTTTATCTTTTGAGATACGAGCGATGGATGATTGCGTTTGCGACCGTGTGACTTTTGAAGGGCGAGGGAGGGAGTTGTGAATGTTTTATTGCATTTAACTGAGGAGAGTGTGCTTACAATTGGCGCCGCGGTGGAGGAAAATGGATGTCGTGTGGTTGAAGTCTCCGCGCTGAAACCTTCTTTGTCCTTCTTGGGGAAGCCTTTGGAATCCCCTGAGCGGGAGAGACCACTGAACCACTGTTTTTGACACACAAAAGATTCCAAGCATTTACATTGATGTCGCTAAAACTCATCCATCATCTAAGCTCAAGAACCTTTGAGTGCCTGTCTAGGCCTCAAAATGCGACCTCCTTTAAACGGACAGCAATAATGGCAAGTTGTGTGCCAACCTAAGGGAGCAACTTGTCCAAAAGCTCATTGAATGTGTTCAAAGTGAAATGAACGCTCGAGAAATAAGACAGTTCAAGAACTGATGGAGGGGAGTCTATGGGAACTGTTCGTTCAATCCCACTAACCGCCTAAAGGAGCTCTCTGTCGAGGAGGTTTTCTCGTGTACAGGAGCTGCCTGCTTAAAGAAGGCGACGACCTTAAGAAGGAGTCCTCCTCAAAAATGAATAGTCTGTTCAAAAGCCTTGTTAAAACTAAGCTGTCAAACCATGACTGCTGTCCACCTGATGGAGCTGTCCGCCTGAGGAACCAGTCCGCCTAAGGAAGCTTAAGCCAGCCGTCCATCTGAAGTACCTGTCCACCTAAAGGTGGTCTCTGTCGAAGGGTTCTGTCTAGTTAATGAAGCTGTTTGCCTTCAGAAGCTGTTGATCCAAGGTATGAGTACGTCTAAAGAGGTTATCAGCCTAAAGACACTAGTGTAAGTCTAACAAGGGTGTCAAACTGAAGGAGCTCCCATCCACCACATCTCACGGCCTAATGGAACAAACAGTCCAAACAACCAGGGGACATAGAGTTAGGCCTGGAATCCACCAACAAGACGACTACTCCACAGGTCATAAATTCAACTCACAAGAAGACTAGTTCACTTCAGCAAACCCATACAACTCTTAGAATCTTTTTAAGCCTAAGTGAAGCCATACAAAGAAAAGTTTCTAAAGATGGATGGATATAGTCGAGTCCTCCGGAAGGCTTTCTTTAACATCGAACTATTAATCATTTTACACTACTGTGATACAAATCAAACCTTAACAATTGCTGCGTCATCGTTTTATGAGGTAGTCAGGCAGTCATCAAGGCTTTGGACACTCTCAGCTGTCCCTCGTGAAGCTACGACTTAACCAACAAGCCTTTCCAGCAAACACGCCTTTTCCGCCTAGCCTAAGTTATTTGAGCTGCTTTTTAACTTGTGTACTCTTTCTTGGACGCGGGATTTTTCTGCTTAGAGTCTCAACGACACTAAGTCTATGACTTTAAGGGCATGAGCCAAGTTCTCCATGCGCTGTACAATACCCTGTCACAGGTGCTTGATCAGCATACGTCTAACTGGACTAATAGCCCGTACAGTTCGTGGCTGAATACTCTCTCCTAGCTACGGTCACACATTCAGGGCCAAACATAGAACGCAGAAATTTTCTCTCGAAGAATACCAAGGACTTCTTTCTCCGCTTGGAACTATTCTCTGCGTATCCAATGTAGGCGAAGTGCACGATTCCCTCGGAGATAAAGCTGATAAAGCTGGTTTGTTCCAACTTTTGTCCTTGCTCTGCACACACTAGTCAGGAATAGGTATCTCTTTCAAAGGAACCTTTACACGAAATTGGGAACTTTAGCTTAGCCCTGTTTATTAGTGTTCCAGGCAAGAAGTAGCTAGGGTAATGGCACTAGTGGTAGGACGCAAACCAGTCACCACTAGTAATTCATCTCGATATAGATTAACAATGTCTTTTAGGGTAAAGTCACACTGGATGGTGGCCGACCACTAGTGCAGTTAGCCTACATCATCTTTCCATCGTCTGCAAGAACAAGTCCCAGTTACCGACGTAAGCAAGCTCAGCAAACGCTTGCCCACTTCACCTCAGGCCATCTAAGAGAAACGTGTTCATTTAGCGACTTCTGCTTCATCCCGTCCTGCACTCTATCGGGACCACCTTCAGTCCTCCATTTCAAATCTTCAAAGGATCAAATTGAATCCATAGAAGCTGTACCTGCAAACCTAATTTCAAAGCGCCATCTGTCACAAATCTCCGTCATTCATTGCACCGAAACTAAGTCACATCGCACACACAAAAGCCAAGCCATGTGTCACAAACAACCGCCAAGGGCCAACCCTTCCGCCTGACAGACGATGTCAACCCAATACCCGCCAAATCAATGCTCACCGCCACTCCAGAAATTTCCACTTCCCTGCCATCGCGGCGATGCGACTGCCGAATGCGTGTGCAGTCCTCTCAAAAACACTTTTGTTTCCTCGAGAAGCCTGTTGCAGGCACCACCACCACTCATTTTCTTCACTTCCATTATCCTTATTTCATCCACACTTCCCCATCCCCACCGTCGTCATCATCTTCACTAAAATCACCCAAAAAACAAATGAAATGAGGAGAAAAATAAAAAGATCCCACCCTAAGAATAGAAGTCTACTTTCCATTGTTTCATCCCAAGTACACCGCCGAGGAACAATGCATTCGGGAGTGTAATGTGCACTCGAGGAGTGCACTGGATAAAGGATAACTGCAAACAAAGGAAAGTCGAGCGAGCGCTGCGAACGAACGTACAAAAAAAGCACCAGAAAAACAAAAAAATTAATTACTCCATAATTTTCTGGTTGATTCGGGACTCAAGAGTCTTGTTTTGTTGGGCACGCCGTCGAGCGAGCGAGAGAGCAACCGTCGTGTTGCAGAAACACCGGCAGCGCACAAATGTGCAGCTTTCCCATTGTCCTTGTGACGGAAATCGCGAATCATTTACACATCTCGCACATTAACCACCAACAAATACAGCACACAAAAGCGAAATCCCCTTCAAGGATCTCATAATTGATTTTGAATTTTCTTTATTCTCTTTTCAGGCACACACACATACGAGGGCAGCACTCAGAGTCAGTCGATGATGGATGATGAGGAGGAGGACGATGTGACTTGAGGCGGCCGTAAACTGGATCCGCATCTGGCAAAGCGACAAATGACAGGAATCGAATGTAAGTCAGTGGTGTACACTTGAAAGAAGTCCCCTTGTGAATTTGCATCTGTGTTAAATCCTTTGTGTTATCCTTTTGTCGAACGGGAGCTGTTTGTGCCGAGATATAGTAAAGTTGACATTAATGACGTTTCCTTTTGCGTTCGGTGGCTGCTCTCTAAGTGCGATTGAATTGGACACGCTTGGCATCGGTTGGGGATTAATGGAAAAGTAATGAAACTTCGATGACATATTTTGTCATCTTTTTGCATCTTCCTCCTCATCCGAGGGGGAAGCAATCACGGCATATCTGAATGGATGCCGCTGGGGCGCTTAGGCTGATGACTTACGGAGGAAGTGCTTCGAGATGTGGCAATCAGGGCAGCTTGAAGAGTCAGTTTTCGGGTAAAAGAAAGAGGACCAAGTTTGGGCTCATCGAGGGAATTGTACACAAGGTAGTTAGCTTTGGTCACGGTGGTCACAGAAGCCCTAGGTTTGTGGAGTTCTGTACGAGCTCAAATCGAAAGTCAATCCCGAAATGGCATGGAAAAGCACCTCCAATCTCTTCAACGTTTCTGGTTAGCTGTTGTTGTTGGTTGAGACTCTTTTTCACTTTTGGGCGCCAGCTTAAAAATGGGGGTCTTCTGTAGCATTGTTCCACTGGCGCAGAGTCGAAGGCTGTCAGGCTGAATGGCTGTATGCCTGTGGAGCTCTGTACGAGTTCAAATCAAAAGCCAAGCCCGATATGCCTGGGCAATCACCTCCAATCTCTTCAACGTTTCTGGTTAGCTGGCTCCAGTTACACGCACCAAGTTGGTTGAGACTCTTTTTCACTTTAGGGCGCCAGCTTAAAAATGGGGGTCTTCTGTAGCATTGTTCCACTGGACCAGAGTCGAAGGCTGTCCTTTGGGTCTGGGTGCCTAGCGGCTGTACAGACCAACGACTTGAGTCTATTCCACCCAGTGTAATACAATCTTGTCCCCATTTTCTCCAAGTGTTCAGACAAAGTTGACAGATCTGGCTAGTTTTAAAATTTGTCTTTAAAAGCCAATACTTAAAGGCATTTCTGTTGCTTACAAAGCAGATGCCTGAATGGAAACTTAAAGGTGGACCGCGAAGTATTGGAAAATATTTCCTCGTCAATGATGAAAGCTGTCCATTCGAAGTTCAGAAGATCAGAAAAAGTATTTGAAAGTCGACTCTCATTTAAGAGGTAAGAGGGAAGTCCGCCTTCTAAGGCCTTCGACTTAAAGTGGAGGACGACGGTCAAAAAGAATTCCAATACTTTGTCTTGAAAAATGTGCACACTTTTCCCAATAGAATCTTGGAGTGGATGTCAATTAATAGGACTCGCAGATGCCATCGTTAGTCAAATGGAAAGAGAAAACATCGAAATTCCTTAAAAGATGTCCTCATTTGGTTTAGGGCCATTGATTCCCTTTCAAGACCCTCAAATGTGGACAAAATTGAAAATGTCAATCATAGCTTCTTGCTTGTAAATGTGTCGCCATGGTATCTCTTATTATTCTAATCTAGTAATGTTACTCATACAAATTCTCACCGGCATCACCGCGGAATCGGTAAACGATGAATAAAGGGTATTCCTCCTTCTCACCACCTATCATCCGCTTTCAGCGAAGAATTCACTCCTATTCAACAGCAGTGGGCTGTGCCTTGTCTGTCTGTCAGTGAATCTTCTTTTTCATTATATAAGCAAATGAATTCAATCAGCAGATCGTGTCAGATGTGTAAGAGATAGCCGTCCGTGCATCAGAGTTCTGAGAGCAAATTGATGTCAAATTGTGATATTTCACGAACTCGCTAGAAAGGGACTTGTTTCGTACTCTTTCCGGGTGATAATCTCTCATCCACGCCCATCGCTTTATCAATAACTTCAGACCTACGCTCGACCCCAAGAGATCTCTTAGCCTGATCGAAAAGAGTGGGCCGAATTTAAGATCTAGACATCGCAAAAATCGACAAAGCAGGGCATTGCCCCATCGGGACTAACGTCTCTGGGCTTGACATTCCTTACAACGACTTCTGCAGAAGCTGCAATGAGAACATTGGCGATGATCTCGCATCCCGTAGAAAAAGACATCTGGACTACTTCAATACCCTAGCTGAACTAAGCAACACAAGACTCAGCCATTTTTTCCCTCGCTTTACTTGAAGCACTAACTGGATTGCGGAATAGGCATTTATAGATCCGCGTATGCCGGCCTACCGTGTGTCTGCTGTCTTTCCTTACAACAGGCTGCATGTCAGCGAGTCTATTCCACGGCATGAATATTTGTTCGGAAACTCAGTCATCTGCTCAGCAAGGAAGAGGCCTTGCAGCTCTCAAAGAATTTTTAAATACGTGCACTTTGATCGGTATTCCCGTTTCGCGTGCGTCAATGCAAGTTCTTAAAATTGTCTGAAAAGTGAACAAACTCCACGCAGGATACCATTCCTTTGGAACATCATCAACGTTGACTTTAAATTCGGTAGAATTCCTAACTATTTTCTGAACGCCTTTAATGGGTCGTTTATTGTCTAAGATCGCTGATCGCCAGGACATGGGTATCTGAGACAGGACGCATTGCTAGTCCCACTGTTATTTCCATATTCGTGTTCAATTCAAACACTGCATGAATTGGGGTTTTAGCTTGACATCAGTCTTTAGACAGTTTTTCTAGTCAAAATCTTCTCAGTAAGGTTTTTTTTAATTGGACACCATTTACTTCAACTGAAGTCCCCTAAATCCACTGCATGTCCAATCAAGGTTTGAAAAACTTTCGAAAGAAACTGGAGTGTGGGGTGGCCTCGATTCTTCCCTTCAGACATTTGGTGACATGCAAGACAAAATTGCTTTTGATCTAACCTCACTTTTGACAACTTTATTTCAGAATCTCTTGAAATGAACAAACCTTTTAAGATCTTGACGAATTGTAAATATTTTGAATTTAATTTAGATTCCAAGACGATTGGTTAATATTCCTGATCTGTGCATCCCTTCTTCCATCTCCATCCACATCACTCAATCATTTCTTCCATGTAAGCCGAACTAAATCCAGCCCTAAGACTCGATAGTCTGCACAAAGTCTCGAATTAAGTAAAACCAAAATCGTTCCTTCCTTCTAGCCCTCCAACCTTGCCCTGCATCGTCGACACAGTCAAATCTCTTTTGTCCCCATTTCCGCACTCACTTCCCGTCGAATACAAAAACAAAAAAACCCGCCGTCAGCTGCGTCTTGCCCAAGCCAGGCCAGAGCGAATCTGCAAACAAACAGACGACTTTGTCGGTCAACCTCAGAAATTCCCATACACGAAGAGGTCAAACGTCCACTTACCCCGTGAATATCGTTCCCATCATTATCCTTGCATAATCTCGTCCCGCTATGATTCCAAGTGATCTCGTCCATTGTCGCACACTCCCCTTCTCCGGCTCCTAATTACGTGGCCATTGTTAGCCGACCAATGCGTCCCGCCCGCCGAAAACATTTCTAAAGCCCCGGCGACATTCGACCGGCCGGCCGAGCCGAGCACGGGAATCTAGAACAAATATGCAAAACGTTCCTAATGGCCGACGACGTCGGTGACGGAGCGGTAGGGGCACACTACGAGTCCCAACGCCAGACCCATGAATATTGGATGAGTTCGCATGTTAAGTTCGGCAAAACGAACACAAAAAAAAAAAAAGATTGAAAAACACAGAAAAAAAAAACCTTAAAAATTCAAAAATCCAAGAGAATTTGAATCACAAAACGTTTTCAAGCCAGACCAGGCACCACACCGGCCCAGGGCTCCGGGCTTGCGTGCATGTGTGTGCGGGTTGGTGTGTGAATTTTATTTGTGCGCCCAGTGTCGCGTCGGTTTTGCGCTTGCAAGGGATACTCGGTTCCTCTGCTCGGCTCTTATCGATACTAGACATTTAAGGTCACGTGTGTTGGTTGTGTGTTGTTATATTATCGGCACACCATCCCCTCGTCGGCCGGAGGGGGAATGGTCACGGGGGATGGGTCATTTTTGGTTTCGTATTCCTATTCAAAAATTCAACTGATTTTCGAGGAATGTGCTCGTGTGCGAGAGTGAGTGAGCGAGCGAGCGAGAGAAGGAAGGAAGAGGAGAGGTTGCGTTTTAATTGTTTTTGAAATGGAGATAGCCGTGGCGAGTCGGGAGCGGCAGTGGGTAAGCCTGCATTGGGATGCATAGATGTGGTTCGGATACGGTATGGTAATGTGCGACTGATAAAATAAGGGAGACCTTTGAACTTGAGATTGCGAGCACAGGGACACGTCGGACAGAGGAAATGATATCACTTTTTGAGTGATGAGTCAGGGAATGTTTGTTGTTTTTTGTCTCTTATTTTTTCCCTTTCGCCTGCGAGTTGATAAAGGGAATCGTCTGATATGCAAACAACGTTATCTGTTCCTTTGATTTCGAATTTGTTAAGGGTCGGGTTGAGGAACGCGTTTTTGGCGAGATATTCCTTAGCAGCCGGAGTTGAAAGAGGCTTGGTCTTGTTGTTCAAAAGAACTGAAATGGATCGGGGATAAGACGAACAAATCGTCGATATTTTTGGACGAGATTGAATTTGCTGACTGCGAGAGAAGCAAGCCTTTAAGGCATGGAGTCTTGAAAGGGAGGACAAATTAACGTAGCAGACTACTTCTGTGCGACTGGCAAATGTGCCGGTCTTGATGCCATTTAATGACTTCCATTCTCAACTGACCAACAGAATTGGATTGGCTTGAGACATTCTCGTTTGCGACTCTTACCGGCCTTCACCTAAAATTTCTTAAATTTTTTGACGTGCCTACTTTTGACTGGGCAGCAATGTGGATGTGCCTTTGTTGCCATCGTTAACAGCTTTTCATAGAAATCTGGAGATGTCAACAACACTTCGTGTAACATCAAGAAGTTGAGTGAATAGAATGGAACCTCATCAAGGCAAATAACTTCCAGTCTTGAACCCCTGAATTGTCTCACGTTTTCCACAGTGGCCTGAGTTTGCTAACTTTCCTCTTGTTTTTAATTACCGCGCCACGCAAATGGACGCTCATAATGATTTCCATTGTTTTGACACACAGGATGATGCTCCAGAGTAAAAGAAGAAGTCGGACCAACTTGGCGACCAAAGTCATGTCATATTCCAGCTCTTGGTTGACTTCGCATATAAGTCGATCCAAATAAAACAGAAAATGCCATCCAATTCCTACTTACTTACCTATCACGCTTGTGACCCATAAAGGGTCTGAGCCTGATCCATAGCTGCCATCCGACAATTCTGGGCACACTGCTTCCTGTCATGTGTCCACAAGTTCTTGGCCTTTATACTGCAGACTTCCCTCTCCTTTCCGATTCCTAAGGCTCCAACTCGATGACCCTTGGAAATGACCAGTGTAGTCCATGAATTTTAGCGTTCCAAACTATATGTATATCTTGGTTCAGATCTTAGAGTACGGCTTCTCCTCCATTCACCTATCTCGCAGACACTATCAGATATTCGACAGAGAAATTTTATTCCGTAGGCACTTAGAATCAGCTCTGCTTTGATGCTTATCGTCCAGTTTTTGGCTCCATATAGAAGGACAGGCATGACAGACATGATTTTGGTTCTTGAAGTGAGAAGTTCATGATAACCTCGTGGTTAACAAACACCTTTACTCCCTAAAATTGAACAGTCGATCGTGATGCCATCCATTCGCGCTGGGGATCAAAGCAGGAGGCTTAACCGACTTGCTGTGTGAAACTGCAGATAGCCAGCAAGGAGTCGTATTCAGTGAAAAGGCTTGTCGGTTGAGGATCAAGTTAACCGCGAACTGTGGCGGCATGCAAAAAGAGACTTGCATCTTTTGCGGTCCTTCCTTGTTTCTGTGTCCGAACTTCACACTGGCTTCACACATAAAGGGATTCATGCGACGGCCAATTCTCTCAACCATCTTAAAATCTCCTCTCTGTCTTTGACTGTTGACAACATAATCAAGACTCCAGTCATTCCGTTTAGGTTAGTTTAAGGTTTTCAGGTTCTTCATTTCTTTAAATTAACGCAAGAGTGTGCAGGATCGAAACGAAAGAGGAAGCCATCTAAGTCCTTCCGGTTATCTCAGTCAACAAGAAGGTCAGTCTCCGTGATACGAAGTGGGCATGCCTCAGTTTGAAGTAGAAGCGCCTTAGTCAGTTCGAGTCTAGAATATTCAAGAGATTGGGAAACAACTGAATTTGGAAATTTTTCCGCCGACTCGTAAGCCTCGCCAATGAGTTAGAAGATCGCTTTAAATGGACTCTCAAAATCAGCTGGATCCTGTCTCTCAAAGAATTCATGTTCGCATTGCCCGCACACGAGCTATTGTTCATTCACCCTTTAGCCCAAATTCGAATGTAACGCGTTTTCACATTAACTTTCCAAAGGCAGAATCCCGCTGATAGATGAACAGACTTGCATGTGTGGTTTCTCCTTTCCATTACAGTTCTCAGCTGGTCAAAACCGAAGCACATGCTATCATAAGTTCATTCCCAGCGGAGAGTCAACTATTCGAAGTTAGGATATGGCTGGATCGTCAGATTTTGAGTATTTCCGAGAACTTCTATCACATAACTCTATGTATCATACTCAGCCTTGTTGTCCTTAATACAGATACGCTGGAAATCAATGGTAGATAATCCTGGAATAGGCACGGTGGTTGTAAACACATCGTGTGTAGACGCTAAATCGCATTGAACCCTATTTGAGCCATCGAGACTCCTTGCGGACATCCTAGACTGAGGGGACCTTGCAATGTCAATCAAGGTATCGCATGCACCTCCATGGATTCTTACTCATTCATTATTTGTTTACTCTGACTCACGTTTCGAAGTCTGTTCTTTTAAAACTGTCTCAAAATCAGTTTCTGACTTCGATGTTCCACAAATGATCCTCATCGAATCAGAAAACCTTCATAAAGCAACATTTTGGCCAGAAATTGAAGCATTGAATCGTGATGGCACTGGACTATATTCATAGTTCGAGAAGGCTCCCTTTTTATAACTTGTGGCCATTGACTATCGAAAAAACGACTTTCGAGTGCTTTCTATCTTTTGTCCCGCCTGTTGTTCAACGCCGATCGCGTTGCCAAAACTAACCTAGGGATGGATTCCGGAAGCTGTTCCGGGCTTGTTCTTGTTCCACTCTTTCCAGAATGGATGTCCACTTTTGATGGAATCTATTCAATTTGCTTTCGGTTGCGAACAGATCTTTCGGAATCCGTCCACTGATCACCGTAGCATCTCAAGACTGGATTTTTTGACCCCCTATTGATTTTGAATCCCCAAAATGAACCTCCCATCGTCCTCCACTTAGTTTGGCGCACTAGCCAGTGCCGGATCTCGTCCACAACCAAGAAATCCGAACGCACTGCATAAAGTTCCTTAAAAACAGACCTAGATCAACAGGAAAACCCCATCAGCAAACTTCGACCTGCCGCCAATGCAGCACTTAAATTGTTGTCAGAAATTCCAAGTTACGAGTACTTCTCAGAATTCCATTCCAAATGACACACATCGTGTGAAGACAAGCGCACAAACAACATCAAAACGAATGCAACATATTTTCGCAACGTGGCGCATTCCTTGGACACGTTTCATGTTCCCCCAGCTATTCACACGAGAGCACGCTCAGCTTGCCAAACAAAGAAAAGGAAATCCCTATCATCATCCGGTTTTTGAAAATCGTGGCGTTTAACATCACACTCCGCGTGTGTTTGTGCGCGCCTCCTGAAAACATGCGGCAAACACATGTTTGCGAGATGTGTTTTTTTTTTTGGCAAATCTTAAAAACTCGGCCTCTCTACCTACCTACTGACTGACTGAAGCAACAAATTGCGGTGCCCTCGTGGTGATCCTTCGAGACGGCAAGAACCTCAAGCACGAAAGGAAAATTCTCATGCGAAAGCCATCGGCCGGATGGTTCGGTTGAAAACTGCCAAATTGGTGGAACAACAGGCATCTGCGGATACGGGTCTTCTTCGGTCTTTCGAACGCGTGTGTAGGGTGGCGAGCGAGAGAAAGAGAGTGCGTCAGTTTCAAGTCGAGTCGAGTATGTGCTGGGCGATTGGCGATTAGGTGCCGTATCTACCACCACCACCACCACCATCGCTCGGTCTCCCTCTCTCACTCAACCATGTACTCATGCACACACACATCCAATGGCAATTCGTTCATTCAATTCAATTGAATTTAATTCAAAGGCTGCCATATCGCACAGAGTACAAGCACATATAGCGTAGCGCGCCGCCAGCTCCTCTTGGTTGGTGTCTGCAGTATTGGCTCTCGAGAAACGGCGAGTTTTTCAGATACAGTTGACGACAATGCTCAGTCAGATCAGTCAGTTGTGTTGGGCACTCGGAGCGGCAATGGTTGCTTGTATCTGCTCTTTGCAATCGTTTTATAATATTTTTTTTTTCTTGTCTGTACAAACGGGCCTTGTTCGCTCGCGCACTACTCCTGTGGTGGAGCAGCAGTATTCAGTGTGAATTCATAAAGTAAAATGTATCTATCAAACTCTATCTTTGATGTGTGTTCTGTATCTTTGATTCACTTGATGGCGGTGGATGTGTGTGCGAAGGGAGATTTGTTCGTGAACGTCAGCAGTTGACGATACATATGACGGTATCCTCCTCTGTACGAGAGAGCAAGTACTTTGTATTTAACTGAAAGTAGCAACGGTGGCGGCGTGCTTTTTTTGTGTAAAAAAAAAAATTGAAAAAAAAATCTTGTATCTCGTGCAAAGTTCAAAAAATTATACTTCATCTGTGTGTTAGTGAGTGGTTTATACAAATTTTTTTAATTGCCCTCAATCGAAATCAATTGATTTGTGATGAAAGATACTAATGTATCTGTTAGATACAAATGTATCTTTTAGATACAAATGTATCTTTTACAGTGATTTCGAAAATATTTCACATTTCAATATGTATTTCAAATAAAAAAAAAATTAACGAAGTATATCACAAGACAAACAGTACTCTTATCAGTGTTTATACATAGAACAACATCAAACAAGGGAGGCATTCATTCACTATCTATCGTGCTGTGGTTTTTTCGTTTTTTTTTTTTTCACTTCTTTCCTTTTGGGGTAAGTTAATGCCATTGCAACAACAAAATTATCATATTCCTTATCGTCTCTTACCCGAGTAGTGAGTACCATGGATTTTTTTTTTTTTAACAGCACTCCTCAGGCTATGAACTAGAGGCGTCAACTTTGTATGTATGAATATTTTTTTGGTTTAGTTTTGTATATTCCTCGACTTGACAACTCTCCTTTGATCGTTGGTGTTAGTTGAGTCGCCGAATTGGAAGCGCGTTGAATATGGTATGTTATTCAAATTACGTCAGTTTAGTCCGCCACCACGAACCGTAATTCAAAACTCGCAAGCAGAAGGATCTACATGTGGAAGCTAAACTTTTGGCCAAATTCCGGTTATCTTCCGAGAGAGAGGGAGAATGGAAAATGAAAGAAATATCTTCACACAATTGTGACCCAATTAGATGCAAATTATTGCTTGATTTCGAGTAATTACGTGCCACTTGAAGTTTTGGAACTTGATTTACTCGTTCTTTGTGCACTGGAGTGTGTGTGAGTTCTTTTGTTCGATCTGAAGCTGAAGATGGTCGGGGGTATTCACTTTTATTGCTGCTTGTTATCTGCCCTTTATTTCAGATACTCGCGAGCACACACACACGTTTCAGTCGTTAGTAGACCAATGGATGAGGCGTGTTAATTCATTACGTTCGTTTAGTGATAAGGTTTACGAGCCAATTAAGATTCGAAATTGCTTATTACCAGTGGTTTGCCCTTCGAATTGGAATTAAGCTCTGCACAAGCTTTGAATTGGTACCGATTGTTGACGCTCATCTGGGCTATTTGCTTGTCTTCGTTGAGCTCAAAAACAATGTGTTTTCGTCCATTATTTTGCAATCAATTGCCTATTTCTCATTTGCTGGTGAATGATGTCTTCATTCCTCGAGTTGCTACCGCGCCGCCAATCATGGAATAAATTGCAACCTCTGAATAACCATGGCTCACCACTCATGTGATGTCGATGTCCGCCTCATGTCACTCTACATTACCAGCAAACTAGCAAATCGTCACATCCATTTCGAGACTATTTAGAAGCAGCACTTCCTGACACACTTCCTCCGTGTACACTGTTGGCATCTGGTCTTTGTCTAGTCAATCATTTGTTTTTCGGTGTTGTACACCATCCGTGGGTATGTTCTAAAAATCGGCGAGTTGAGTCCACTGATCAGCTTGTTTCGCCATGCCATGTGCAGTGTTCATTTCAGCACGATATTTGGCGCTTTGTTCAGTGGTTCATCCAGTTCGCTCTGAGGTCCTCTCCTGAATCGCAGTATAGTCCGCAGCTCCGTCCTGTGTGCCTTCACTAGTGATTTGCTTAGTTCATCATGCAGTGTCTCGTTCATTGTCCATGACAGAGCCCTTTTTGGTACTTCACTTATAAGTTCACTGGTCTGCCTGGACCCTGTCTCATACTCTGCTCCGTATAGCGGCATCCAGTTCGCATGTGATCTATTCAATGCGTAGCCTGCTTCACGGCTTATTCGATGCAATGTTTATTCAGTTCAGTCTCAGTGTTCAGTGCTTTGTTTGTGTAGTACATCATACGAAGCTCTGTCCTCCGTGATCAAAGCGCTGATCAGTGATTTGCCAAGATCGCCTTGCTGTCTTGTGTTCAGTGCAGACTCCTGTTCGTTGCTTTGTTCTCCCATTCAGTGATGTGTCTAGCTGACACGGTGGGGCTCTGCTTGACGACCTCTTGAAATATAGTCTGTCAATAGATTCCCGGTTCTCTGCTCGTATGCATGATCTGTCTAGAACACAGTGTGTTTCTCTGATCAGATCATCGCTCGTTGTTCTATTAAATACGGCACCTGATGCCTTGTTCTATTCTGTAGACTTCAGTTTTCAGCTCACACTCCGTTTCGAAATCTGACCTGTTTGACAAGGATACTCTGCTCAATGGCCTCCTGGCAGATCTGCTTAGACGATCTTCTAGTTTGTTGTTCATTAACTCGGCCGTCGCTCCATTCCCCAGCTTCCCTGTTGGCCTGTTCGCAGATCTGCTTAGACAACCTTCTAGTTTGTTGTTCATTGACTCGACCGTCGCTCCATGCCTTAGCTTCCCTGATGACTTGTTCGATGAACCGTGCTTTCAGCATGTCACTATGTACCCGCTTTAGAACAACATTGAGTTCTGTGGACCACTGCCTGCTTTCGGAGGTTTAGTCTCTCTTTTCAAAAAAGTCCCAAATTCCCCCCATCTTCTGAACATCCCGTCTGCATTCGGAAGACTCTTAAGCTAACAGAGTTAGTAAATCTAAATCTGCTTTCGTTTCGGTTCCTCAACTTACAGACTTCGTCAAAGCCACGTCGCCTCAACCAACTCGGGCAACATTTCTACAAACCCCTTCCGCATATCCATCACCAAGCCACATTCCATTAGACACTTCTCCCCTTCAGACAAGAAGCATGACATAAACTGTCAGATTTGTTCCCACCACTGGCACATCTCACTCTCACACAATCATTCTCCCCAGCAGCCCCCCCTCTACGCACTTGCACAATCATCTATCGCAGTCAATTGTCAAAACTAGGACACTTCAGTTGACATCTGTCAATCTCCTCCCAAGTAGATACCCTCATTTGAATTCCAATCATTTCCAATTAATCGGACAGACAGACACACCAAACATGGAGCACAAATGTTTTGCTGTGTTCCTTTGTTTTAAAACCCCCGCCGCCGCCGTCCTGCCACGAGCTCCGAACGTAAACGAGACCACAAATGGACTTGGGGGGCTTACACACGACGACTAATTAAGAGGCCCAAGCACGTACGCAATACCCTATGGATAATCATTCACTTACACAGAGTCGGCATACGGAACTTCGGTCAGTTCAGGGGACAGGAAGTTGACGTGTCCAAGTTATGAATTCAATCACATGCAGCTTAATGCTATCCGGCTTGGATGGCGGCGTTTAAGCGTACTTAAGCGGTCATTGTATTCCCGCCCTTTTTTCTTTTCTTCACTGTGAGTGGTGCGAGCGCGTGTGTGTGCGCGGGTTGGTTGGACGTGTCGGCCTGGAGGGAGATTTACTTCCGTTTTGAGATTTGTATTCTAAATACGGGTCAAGACATTTTGTCGGTGTGCTGGGCGGGCGGGGGCAGGTTTTGAAAAACCGGTGGTGCTGAATGTGTTGCCAAGGTTCAAGAAAGGGACGTGAGAGAATGAAAGTGGCTATTGAGTGGGTTTTGAGAGGAAGATCTCGAGTGTGACGCGTTGAAGAACTTGGAACGTGGAAGCTAGCACGATGGGGATAATCCATTTTTGGGAACTTTCACAGAGGATTGTTGAGATTTCTTGTGTCTGTGGAGAGAATAGTCTCGTGTTTCCTCTGACCAAGACTGACGGATGGCTCACATGTAGCCCACTATTAACTTTGGTCTGTCTTCATGATGAGCTGGCTTTGGCAAGTATGCCGCCTTTGAAGCTAAGACTATGGTCAATAAGCCGTCTTTAAGCCCACACGTGATCCCTTTCAAACTCAGACTTTGGCCACAATGTCAGTTCAAATTTTGACAAAAAGGCGGTCTTTGTTACTCGAACTATGGCCCCAAAGCCGGTTCAAGTTTTGACCAAAATAAAGTAAACTCAAACTTTGACAAAGGAGACGGCTGTGGAATTCAAACGGTGGACAATGCGCCGTCCTTGGAGCTCATACTTTGGCCACAAGGCCGGCTCAAATTTTGATTAAAAAACGGAGCTCAGACTTTGGCCAGGATTAAAGGACCGGATTAAAAGACCGTCTTTCCAAGTTAAACTTTGGATTATATGGCGTATATGGATTATATGGTCTTTGGAACTCTTTAAGGCACATCTCCAGCTCTGATTTGGGCCTTCATTGGATTTGAGAGAAAATATACCTTTCTGATATATACTAATTTCCTGCTAGCTTCCCAAGCCAGCGACTGTAGGATAAGGTAGGCCTTAGCTGAAGTTGTCTGCCAAGCCTGGTGGTGCCGGCCATGCTGCTTCCAGTCACATTAGGTCCGTCATTCCTTGGACTTCATACAGGGTGTTCGGGCTTCCTACTGAGAGTTGGGCAACAGACTTTCTTTCACTCTCAGCAGTCGTTGAAGTTCAGGGTTTCAGACTGTACCTAGATCACGCTGACAGCGATCAGTTTGACTTCATTTTGGATATTCGGACGCTATGCAACTTCCTTAAAGTTTCAGCTGACTAGAGAGAATCTAGTGAATTCTGAAGTTAATGGAGCCAAAAGTGTGTCCCAGGCTTTGTCATAAGACTTGCATTATCACGAAACAAGCGGAATGTCAGCTTTATTCAGGTCCTTCTCTGTAAGTGCACACTGTTTGACAGACGTTGTGGACACTGACGTCAAAGTAACCTTTTCAGTTTGGGCGAAGCCTTTCGCTCCAAGCATACTTCATCGCAAACGCAGTAATCTCGGAGCAGAGCCGCCATTCTCTGTAGTGGACCTCTTGGTCGAGACACAAAATTCAATCATTCATGAAGACCCGTCCTCTTAAACATTCTCAGTCTGCAGTCCAAAAACCTTCCGAAAATGACAAATTTTTCAGAATTGTCTCAAACCATCGCTTCACATTTCCACCCACCCTCACGATATGTGAACACCAGCGCTCCAATGATACAGGGAAGCAACACAGAATCCAGAACCTTCCAAGAAATAGACCAAAACTCAGTCAAGACATCACCTAACAATCACGTCTCACACTCCCCAGCCAGACGTACACTTGTGCGAACAAATTGCTCACTGTCGCGTGAGCTGAAGTATTTGTGAAGGGAGAGGGAAAGAAACCACCGTCACTTAATTCAGACTTAATTGACTTTTAACCATTTTCGATGCCCACTTGTGGGACACACAAGTGAAGTCGTCTCGTCGAAGTAGAAGAATTTCCACAGCTCCCTCGGTTGAATTTCCACTCACTTATTGATTCCTTCGATCCGAATGCGTCCCTCCCGGCATCCATTCAATCATCTTCAATGAGTCGTTGCCTCCGCCTCCTCACTCCCCTCTCCCTACGGGCTGACCACAAGGGATTTCCATGAAAATCTGTGAAAATCACTTAGGAACGCCGAAAATGAACGACTCTCGCGCACACACACGCACTCATATAGCCACTTGGAAACAACATCCCTTTTGGGTGTTGAGCTGTATTTTCCCCCATCCGCGGTTCACAACAACACCCCACGAACGACGAACAGCGAACCACCATTCGTTCAGTGGAAACCGCACGAACGTGATTAATTGGCCAGCCAATTACTCTCGCTGGAAACGATTTCATTGAAGCATACCGACATCATCGAGCGGACGAAAATGAAAAAAAGAAGAACAAAACAGCAAATTACGCCAATTAATTCAAGTCTCGTCCCGTTAAGTTTCCATACGCCGCGCCTTGCTGTCGTCGACCCCCGCCGCCGCTGGAGGGATGATCATTGGCGCAAGTGGCGGTTTATGTGCCCCTTCGAATGCAGGCCAAAACACCAGATCCCCCAAGTGAACCGACAAACAAAAAAGCCGTTGAAGCTAAATTGATGACGACTCGAATCTGGGACTTATCGCGTTTCAACGAGCATTTCATTTGAATGGAATCATCCCAGTGGGTCACCCTGTATGTGGGTGTGTGTGTGTGTGTGTTTTTTCCCTCCCGGACCAAGGGCCACCGCTTGGCCTTCCCCGAATCGCATGTGGATACAGGAAGTGAATGCCCGCGCTTGCGGTTGTGTCCGTTGCGATCGTGCCTTATCTCGGGGAATGTTTGAACAACTGATAGCGGGAAAGAACGGCGCGGCTGTGGCGTCCCCGTGGCGTGGTTTTCAGAATTCACCTCGAGGTGTGTTCGCGACTCGGCTTATCAGCGATGGCAAACATAACCACAAGCCGTCGACGTGGGGCCGGTTGTTGAAAGGGTCGCTGCCACAAATTGGACAATCTGAAGAGTCAGTTGTTTTCTCTGGGATTAGGGTGTCGCACGTCGCCATTGGAATGCAACGAGATCAGCGTCTGCCTTGCCAGCAGCTCAAGTGACGGTTGAAGTGTGCGGGCGTGTCGGTGAGCGGTGTGAGCGAGGAAGGGGAACTGCAAGTGAGGAGGGAAGCAATTGTCAACTGAACACGGATCCGGTTTCATTTGTCAAGTGGTGGAGTTTGGGATTTGTTTAAATTTCAGCTGAACTGTGACACAGGACACAGTGACGCTTTAGAGAAGACAAAATACTGATGTTATTTACGATGGTTCGCTGTCACTGCGCCCAGCCGTCGTTACTCACCATCTTTCAGGTCATTCGAGTATCGGCTCAATTGGTTGAACCGACACATGCGACTGACATTTGATGCCACGGTGGGACAGCCTTGCAGCATGTCATCGCCTGTTCGAGTGGCCTCGAGAGTCCTAGTAGCCTTACAGCCGCTGCTCACTTAGACCAACCAGTTGGGACCATTGTGTCCTGTTGTTGGCACCTACTGTCGCCTGTGAGGAGACGGTCACGTCGGAGTGACATGTGTCTTTAATTGTCCAGTCGCTGACTGAGACTGCATGCTGCATTGCCACAGCTAGGACAGTGTACAGTGTTGGTGATAGTTTTAAGACCTTCGTCACTGTTCTCTGTCAATACGGTGCCCTTGTCTTAAAATGAGTTGCTTACTCCGATGTCTACTTAGATCATCAACAGCATCTTTCTCCCGTTCACAATGAGTTTTGAACTTATTTGACCGCTATCGCATTGCCGCAGAGCGGCGTCATCCCAGTCATTGTTCAATTTTCTCTACATGCCGGTGGAGGAGGACTACAAGTTCATCAGTTATCTGCAATTTCAATCGCCAAGATGGATGAGATCGCTTTCAAATTCTCGAAGGGGACTTCTTTGTGTGAACCTTGTCTCAAGCTCTCTTCCTTCAACTTCCGCAATCCCACCAAAAAAGTTGATCCTCTCGTGCCGTGAAATGTGTCCAAGAAGTTTCCTAGAAACCTTGATGTTAATTAGATGGTGTTCGAAGTGGTGTGCCACAAGGTTCCATTCGCGGTCCGTTGTTATTTTCAAGGTTCAGTGATGCTTTCCCAAATGTGCTCTTCTAAGGGAAATCTAAAATTTAGGTGGACGAAGTGTTCATATCGAGTGAATATTCCTAGTTTTTGTGTCATGCAACGGTCTGGGTGGTATGTAATCTTGATCAGGAAGCTTTTAAAGTCTTTGCGACGTCTAGCTATCCGCCTCCAGTTTCATACATGGACCATCACCACTTGTTGGCTACACCTTAGGTGCATTTGAACATCTTCTGCATGCTTTGTCTCACTTCTAGTCCAGAGTCGAAAAGTCTCCAGGCCGGAGTCCATGTCTGAACCGTCTAGGGCTTCAGGTTCATGGATGATTGGAGATCACACGCAGCAACCTTGGCTCAAAATAAGCATCTTCTTCCGAGTCTATTGCTGTCCGTGAATCAGTCACAAAGGCCATGATGAACTGTGATAAAATTCACCCGAAAACGTAATCATGGACTAAAAATGGTCGCCTAAATTGAATTCCTTCTGAAACTGCTTTTCTTTCTTCCTAGAGGCAGAAGATTTCTCTCGAACATCGCGGCGCTGTTGACGATATGTGGACGACGACGAAAGTGGGTGATTTCAGAGTTGATCCTTTCGCAGTCGCACTTAGTGCTGGAGGAGTCTTGGAACCGAAAACCAAGACTCCTCCAGCTTGCCAACCGCTACCGAGTGTGCGACTTCTGTCCAGTTTCCGATGTTCTATGTAACTGTGCGCATGGTTTCACGCAATTATTCGCATCATCATTGACAACAAATAAACATCAACGTTGACTACCTTCTGGCATCGTCGTTGACGTTGACAATGCTTATTTGCGTAGTCATTGACTAGCTAGTCTTTCACGCAACAACAATCTTGTGACTACTTGGAGCGGTCAACAAACAACATCTCAAACTCAAGCCTTCTCTTCGAAACCCCGCCCAGCCCCATCCATCCATATGGAGGCCCATCTTCTGCCCTTCAGCAGCCTTTCCTGATTTGCATTTGCAGAACTCACAACTCCCAGCCAACTGAACTCTGGTCCATCTGCACATCCATTGAACCGAAAAGCAGGACTCCTCCAGCTTGGCCTTAAATCAAATCTTCTCAAATGCCATTGAATCACAATTGTCTTCCGCCTTTTGCATGTCTTCCTCCCCCCCCCCCCCCCCCCTCCCAGCCACCCTCATTCCGTCACGCAAACTCCCAATCCCCAACCCAATCTAAATCCCATCTGCCCCACAGTCTCCAGGGGGCTTTTGCTCCATGGGAACAAACCATTTCCCATGCCCCATCTCACAACCAGGTCAGGGTCCATAATCCCCCAAAATTATTTATCCACTAAATACCATCCCCTGTGCATGAGTGGGCGTGCGTGCGTGTGTGGGTGTGCGTGCGGGTGTGCCTTCTAAATTTCAATTCAAATTCAATTCCAAAACTCGGCTACTTAACCATGTTTATCCGCTCGAGCACTAAACATTAAGCCGACATTCATACACCCTCCCCCCGTCCGAGGCATTTCACAACTGAAATCCATCCCGCAGGGCACACCGACCCCCCGACCCGCTACCACCCCACTCTCGCCTGTCAGGCACAAACCAAAATTCGGTCTGTTGTTGTGCCGAAAACAAATAACTAATTGATTTCCATCGCATGAATTATTTATCCCCAGAAACATCAAATATATTATTTTCCACTCCGGTTCGGTACGTCGTCCGAGTTGTGCATTTCATCCGATATAGTCGAGTGGCAATCGTGTGGCGGGTGCTGAAATTACCGCCCCCCATCCCGGGGCAGTAATTAATGACTGCGATTATGTAACGGACATCCATCATCGATGTGATCATCGTAGTCATCGCCTTGATGGTCATTATCATCCAATCCTGCCTCCTCTCTCTGCGGAATGGAATGGAGTGCCACGCCCTAATTTGACACAACTGGTGATACAAATCAATTTACCAATTTTCGTCTGCCTTAAAAATACTCGGCAAATCAGATGCAAATCCCCCCGACGCGACGCGGCACGGCTGCGGTTGCGGGTGGATTGATGGGAATTTGAAATTTCATGAAATATTCAGCCCTCTTCGAGTGTATCTCGCTGGCAGATGGCTGCCTTGCCGCTGCTCCCCATCAATTAGTTTGAAAGTTATGACTGTTTGGCTGACACTAAATTACAATAATCACAGCCATGCGAAACAAAATGTATCCTCTCTGTTCGTTCTTTGACTTTGTTTGACTTTTTCCTTCTCTTTTCCAATTTCAGATCGAAGATGACGCCGCCGCCGCCGCCGCAGCAGCAGCAGCCGCCAGAAGATGGATCCGTTCCCACGCCAGCCTCGATTACTGTTTGAGTTGTAAGTAGACGAAGTACGTAGTATCTGTCAATTGTGAAGCGTGCATGTGTGTGCCGGGTGGTCTTATGATTGGAACTCATCCTCGCATTGAGCAGATACACATTGAGAGAGCAACCTAGAGCATTACACCGTAAAAATTCTCAGCCATTTCAAGGTGGCACATGTACATGTGCTTATTTTTGGCACATCCTCACTCCGCACCAAGCCCCCGTGCTCGGCCAACGTCTGCGATATGACTAAGCAATAAGAAGACACCGTCAGATGGTGTATCTGTCAGTCGTTTGTTTTTTGCCCTCGCTTCCAAGCGTCTGTTTTTGCTCACGGTCGGGTATCTCTGTCTGTATTGCCATTGCTAGGGGATTTATAATCGATTTGTGGTGTGTAAAGGAGCACAGGGCGCTCTGGCTTCGGTCCAAAGATGAATTCGCCAAAGACGACATGATCCACAAAGCAAATTGCAATGCATGTGCGCTCTCCACAACAACCACCACCACCACCACCAGCGCCAGCATCACCACCGACCGTTCCCTGATTCGGTCTTATTCACAAGCTCTGCTCTCTGCGAACAGCTGATTGGAATTTTTCACTTGTCGTGTTAGATGGAGCACAGATAGATGCACAAAATAAATGAGAAAAAAGAAATACAAATAAATAGATACTACTCATAGTAGACAAAGCTAATTATATAATGGAACAGCAGAGAGTCGACAGAGAAGAGAGAGAGAGAGAGAGATATGCTGGTGGATGAAAATAGATTTCACATTAAGGTGGGATGCAGTGTCTAGACGCGTTGTCTGTCGACGTTGACTTCAGGTTGTTGTTTCGCTGTGCATCGTCGTCGTCTCTCGATGTCATGACAAGGAATCCCTTAATCAAGAAAATTGAATCATTTCTCGGTGACTGTGAAGAAAATTGGTATCCCTCTCTCCTTATGGCCATAAGCAGTGATTTCACTCAATGATCGGATTCTTTTGAGAGGGATTTCAATGGAAAACCTCTCCCGCATAAATCAAATTAGTTTCTTTTTTTCTTTTTTCACTCCTGAAAGTTCTCTTGGTGGGAAAAGGGGAGAACGTATGTTTTTTCAATTTGTTAGTCTCTCTGAGGAGTTTTTTTTTCCTTGAGGACGAAGACGTTCCTCTTGTGTCCTTTCCATTTAACAGAGAGGAGATCTGGTCATGTTTGTGTCCTTATCCTGGAATAGCACCAACGCTTTAGTCGACTTCTACTTCTGTCTGAACGTATTCGTTTAAAAGGAAAGGTGTTAGCACCTAACCGTGAGGCGTGTCGCGTAGTTGTCCTTTAACAGAGGTCTCCTACTTGGAAGCCATTTATTGAAAAATTGTATTTGAATAGAAATGTTCCATTAAGCAGTAACATCCGAATAACACACAGCACATAGCATAGCTCTTACTGCTCTCATCCAGACAAGGCTTGTGCATTAAAACAGGAAGTACAGCTCACCAACTGGCATCGTATCCAATTGTGCTTAGTCACATGTTGAAAGAAATTGAAGCCACTGCAAATACCCTTGTCGCAAACCATTCTCCTAACAAGTGAGGTTCAAATGACAAACGCCTCATCGCAGAGAACGGCGTCAAAGCATGGTCTTGAGCCTTTCCATTCTTCTCATAAACATTGCACTGGTGTCAAGCCTTGGGTCACATCTTCAGTACAAAAGATATTAAAGGAATTAGTACTAAGGCAAGCCCTTGCGGCAATCGATTTGCCCAAGAGGCGAAGTACAAATGACAGGCTTAATCACATCTTCATTAAAGAAGAAATTAAAGAAATAGGTACCACTGCATACCCTTGAGGTATTTCATTTGACAAGTTATAAGCATGAGATCAAGATCTGTGGTGGACTCGAGTCACTTTTACTGATCAACTGTCTCTCTCAAGGCACTAAGGGCAGTAGTCCTTTAAAACATTTCATGTGAGTTGTAAACACCTAAAGTACGTGGCGTAGAAAGACGTTTGCACTCAAAGCTTCTTCTTCTTCTTAGGATGCTACAGTGCGGGATGGACCTGGGTCTCACTCAACATGCCTCTCGAGTAGGCCCGATATCTCGCCAGCTGTCTCCAGTTTCGCCGGCTTGCAGATTTGAAGATTTTTCGGGCTGGAGCTAAGTTTTCCATGCGCTCTACATGGCCTAACGATCTTAGGCATTGCACCCGTAAACGCTTGACTAAACTCTTGACGCTGTACAGACCATACAGTTCTTAATTGAACCTTATTCTCCAAATGCCATCAACCAAACAGGACCGAAGATCGCGCGCAGAAACCATCTATTGCGCAGAACTTTCCTCTCGAAAATACCAAGAGCCTCTTCATCCGCTTTGGATATAGGCCATGCCTCTGAGCAGTAGAGCAGGATGAGTCAGTTCTTGTATCAGTCTTGTACAGAGTCAAATTAGTCTTCCGACAGTGGGCTCTATTTCTCAATTGCCTCGTGAGTCCATAGAAACAGCGATTGACACGAGTTATTCTTTTTAACTCATAGCCTAGTCTTGGCAAAAGGAACCATCTCGCTTCACTGCATTCTTAAAGCCATCTGATTTCCAATATCTCAGCCGTCTGATGTGTCATGTCAAACTAGGCTGTGCAAAGAACTATGCGCTATTTCAAATGTGAAGATTTTTTTGAATTTTCCAAGAACAAGTTCCAATAGTCCAAACCTCCCCCTTCAATCGTGAAGATCTATCGACTCAAAGACTTTAATCTCACCAAGATGTCGTCTGAAGAAACTGAGCACTTTCTCCTACTCTTCTGGTCATTGCTGATTATTCCGCCGTGTGCACTCTTAACTCGCAATCAAAGGCCGAATGCACAATTTTCATCAAGTTCTAGACTCTTGAAACCGGAACAAGCCTGTGCCTCACTCTCTGCACATTGGGTGAGCATTGGAACATGGCCTAATTCATTTCTCGGTTTCCTCAATTCTCTAATGAGTTGAACTCTTAGGTCCCTGATGCATCGTCGATGTTCTGATGATTTCAGTATAAGTTGGGAAGACAAGCGTTGGGCGCCAGATGAACAAGGTAGCTTCAATGACTTGCGGGGACTTTGCACATCGTTGGTCAAATGTCAATCAAGAGGTCTGACGTTAAGACGTTTTTGTTTTCATCGTTGCGGTGTTCAAACCGGCGCCAGACTCATCCTTTCCCTGGTCTAGTGTAGGGCGCCAAGCAGACTTCAAAAAAAATGCGGCTCCAGACTCATCCTTTCCCTGGTCTAGTGTTGGGCGTCAAACAGATTTCACCGAGCTGATGTTGTCTTTTCTGCTAGAAGGCATAAATATGGGTCTTAACGCCAGTGTTCTATCGAAAGACAAATCCGCATCTTATTGCTTCAAAATTTGAATCACATTGTGACTCAAGCTCGAAGCAATGCTAGTCCTTGACGACAAGCAGCAGAGCTCGCATCCTCTCCACTTCATAGCCAGTCAGCTTCCCACAGCGTGCACTCACCTATCCGTCATTCGAGCGTGCGAACCCTCATGTAATCCTTTCACCCACATATCGATCGTGTTCATCTGCCGCAGTGATCATCCATAAAACCCATCCTAACATCATGCCATCACCCAGAGAAAAAAGCAGCTGATTCACGTTAAGAGCATCCCTTGGGCGAACATCAGAAACTGTCGCGTGCACACTACCAGCCGCAGGTAGTCATGCGGGCATGAGCGCAGTGGCGTATACAACACGCCACAGCTGTCAAAAACGAATGAATCTGGGTTACCAGCTGGGGCCAAACAATAATCACCGAAGACAAGAAGAAACAGACCACAAGAGCACTGGCATGGGGTTGAAAATGAAAACGAGAGACATGATTAATATTCCTCCTCAATCTGTCAAAGGATGTGTTTTTCGTGTGAGGGCCACAGTCAAACACAAACTCACATGTATTTTCATTAAGGACACGCAAGAAATGAGATGCTGTGGTGTGCTGTCTCCCTTACCTAGCCACAGAATGGAAACAAATTAGAAAATATGAAAGAAGATCAACGAAAGTCATCAATTTCGAACACACACACATACACGCAGTCAGCCTCAGCAACACCAATGCATGACGATGCGAGATTATTTAATTTTTGCTTAGAAGTTTCAGTTTTTTGTCCAGTCCGGACGTCCGGCGGCGTTACAGCACTCGTCCTTCTGCTGGTGGAGTTTTTGGGGCAATGGATTCCTTGTCTCGTCGGGGGCAACAAGGAATCCAATTAGGACAATTAAGGCAAATTTATAGCGAGTCATTTCTTTCCCATTTCTCGTTAATCTTTACAAAATACACCGCATACACACACTCACACGATGGTGTCCTTATTCAGCACTAATTGCACGTGAGACACGCCCTCCCCCCCCCCCCCCCTTTTGATGGTGGGGTTGGGGATGGTTGAGATTTCTCTGATAGAATCCAAAAACAGAATTACATCCGGGGGTCGTGATAAGAGGCGGTGTGTGGGACACAAACTCACAAAAAAGGACATTCCCCCCACCGCCTGCTTGGAAAATATGACTCGGAATTTTTTGGTGACTCTGTATCCTTGCTCGGATGGTGGAGCAGCAGCAGAGTTAGAATCTAAAGAATTCAGGCACACACACATGCAGGATCACGGCTAGCTCTTTGCTGCGCTTTGAGTGGTTAAATTTTTGCATTTGTTCGAGGACGGGAAAAAAAACCTGAAACAAAACTCCGCAAACTGGATAAAGGATAAAATTTCCACCTCCAGGTGTGTGTGTGTGTGTGCGAGAGTGTTTCTAGGAAAAAAACAGGACGACACCGGAGCACACAGGAGTCCCTGTCATAACGTGTGCCGTACACACCGGAGAGGGGTGGAAGGGAAATTATTTCCCAGCAGCGCAATCCTCCGCTTGTATCTCTCTAACCGGAGTTTTGTATATATTTTTGCCCTTTTTTGCGTTGCGTTGCGTTCTCTGCTGCCTCCTTCCGGGATATCCTTCTCGCCGTGTTGTCCTCTCTGGCATATGAAAGGACACACAGTGTGGCGGCCAAGTCTGTCAGGTAAGCGGATTCCTTTGCCAGTCGAGTTTGTCTTTTCTGCTGTTTTTTTCTATTTTTTTGTCCTCTGTGTGAAATTATTTTTGAGGTGGATTTTATGGATGTCCTTTTGAACATTGATTTTTACACCCCACTCGATCGAACAGCAGTCGCGCTCACACACAGCCACACATCGCCCATTGAATTCTGTGAGTCCATGGACCGTGGCGGAAGGATGTTAGTCAAATGCTTTTGCACACACGTGTGCCGTCGATACATAGATACATAGCGGGGACATCTATGAACGTCGCGTCGTCGTTTCGATAACGTGAAGCGACCATCGGTTGTTATCCGGAGGAGAGAGAGTGGGTTTTTATCCACTGACTCCCACAGAAAGATGATCAGCTTGACTGTGTGTGTGTGTGTGTGTGTGTGGCACAATCGATTGGATTAAAGTTTGCCTCTGTGCATGGAGATTATGAAAATTGAAATTTTCCAAACGATTTCTGTGGCATCCGCCGAGTGGAGTGGTGGTGCGGACTGTGCAGACTGAAGTGGTCTGATTGTTGATAATTGATTTCGTTTTTTTTTTTCGGTTGACTTCCGCTCTCGCTCTCCCCCTCAGTCATTGTCCATCGTTAAGCGTTAATTTTTGAAGTTTTCCACCACTTTTGTGCGGTTTTGGCCGGTTGCAGGCACTTTCGTGCATATGCGATGATTTTTTGGAAACAAAAAACACGCGACCAGTCAGTTGGAAGTTTTCAATGGGAGCGTTTGGCTTTGGTGGCGGCGGCGCGGCGCTGGTGGTGGTGTGTTTAGTGGCTGGAAAAGGTGAGGTTTATGCACAGTCCAGGTGGCTGGTCGGGATTCGATGGGTTTTGCTTGCAGTGTGTGCGGTAAATGAAAGTTGAAGTGGGTTTCGGTTGGACGCAGTGATTTTTGTGAGAATCGGAGGGTCATTGGACGCGCGGTTTGTGATCTTTGGCGGATGTGTTGCTCGAGGGTGCTTCAAGGATGTGTGCAATGATTTGTGGAAGCAAAGTAAAGCGCTTTTCACACTGATAACGTTGGGAAATGTTATTTTTTGGACAGTCCGGATGAGGGAATCCTTTCTATGTAGGGGGATACAGAGCGATTCTTCCCAACCGTTTGTCATTGTGTTAAGCGTCAGAAGACCGTGAGCAGGGAGACCTTTTTTTGGTCTCAGTCTCAATGAATTCTGATGCATTTGATGTGACCCTACAAGCTGCTATTTGCCATGTTAGGTAGGTGGGTAGGTAGGTAAATTGAGTGCCCTCTATTTGCCGTGGATCGCTTAGACCAACCACTTGGGTTCGAGGTGCCCATCTTCAGGCATATGAAGCCACCGTGAGCCTTACTGCAATTGTGAAACCACTCCGATTCTTGTGGGAATCCTAGGAGGTTTTTGAAACCAAGACCGCTTAAGTCCTCCGAGAAGATGTGATTTCCTAGAAAATACCTTATTTCCATTGCAAGGGCTGAGCATTCCCAGAGCAGATCTTGAAGAGATTCTATTTCTTTCTCGTCTCTGCAGCTTCTGCAAAAATCTTTATGCGGTATGTTCAGTCGCATTGCATGTGGGCCTATGGTAGAGAGTCTGGTAAGGTTGCCTATTTGAGTACGTACGTCGTTCCGACTCAAGCCGATCAATGGTGTTGCTCTCTTCTCGTTTAGTTTCGGCCATAGTGCCCTGGCTGCGAGTCAGTCTTCTTTACTTCCTCGTCTACTAGTACTTTTGCTTTGCACGATTTGCATGTTAAATCTTAAAAGAAATGTTGACTTCTTTCTGGAAAGTCTACGGGTACCATTCGAGTACAACTTATGAAGTGACGCTTTTGTTCAACTCCCGGACTTCAGGGGTTCGTCTGTCGACACAACTCTGTTTACCCACGCATTGGTTGTACATTTTGTGCCCAGGCTCACATGAAGTCTTATAAGTCTCTCCTCCTTACCTAGAAATTCTGATCACCATTCGTGGTTTCGATTACCAAGTTATTCTGGTTCTTGAACAACTCTGGTCAAGGTGCTTCGAGCACGTCAAAAGATTTCAACGATCAAGTCTTTCTGGTTCTCAATCTACTCTGGTCATAAAGGTGCTTCGAGCATGTCAGAATTGTTGACGATCAGGGTTAGGTTTTGATCAGCGAGGAATTTCCATCACCTAGGAACTTTGACTCCATGAATTGTAAGGACATTTTGACCAGAATTTTAACCACCAACAAATTCCAGGCCACTTTGGGTTGATCTCTGTGACCACGTTTGGCGAGTGAACTTGCTATCATTTCATGTTCATCTGCCTAGAATGTAGGCGTACCTTCACGACGGATCCTTTCTTAGACCATATGTTGGTTGTCCCAAAATGTAAGTCCTTAAACGAAAATTTAAGAGTGTCCTAAGCCGAACACTTCATCAAACCTGCTCCTCTTTTGACTATGAACGGCCCTCCTTAATTTTGATCATTTCTACCTTTTTTGGTTCTAATCGGCTGACTCTTCATGTGACCGGCTTAAGAATCTTTAAAGATTGTCGAACTTTTGTTTATTGGTCGTCGCTGGCACCTCATCCCTGTACTGGGTGTCTTAGTTGATTACTTGCTACGTAAAGCTTACACAATTCGCAGCTCCACTCCTTAAGTCTGTCTACGTAAAGTTGATCGAACTTCGTCGCTCCACGTCGCCGTTCTCGATAGCACGAACAACAAAGTTGGTGCTGTAGAAGTTAGGCCCACCTCAGACTGTAGCGCAACTCATATTACACAGCTTGCTCAAGACTGGTTTGGAGCATGTCTGCAGTTTGAGTCATTGGGAAGGCGTTTTTACAAGTTCGACGTTACATTTTTAACACTTGCAAGAATTTTGGAAGACAAGTTGGATGCGGGATATCTGGGAACAATTTGGAGAAATTGTAGAATGGGTACAAATTTGGGAATCCTTGAGTTACTATCAACCTTGCATATGACCCCGTTTCAATGAAAACAGTGAAGACGAAGAGTGATCAAAATGCAAAATAACTCTGTTAGGTACTCTGTTGGACGCCATATTTCCATCTGCCATCACAGTGGTTGTCCGTGGGCCCAAGTGTGACTGCTATCATCAACCACCCTCTTTCGTCTAAATACTTGCATAACCTATACTTGCACTGGTCATGTAATTCTTTGTATCACAGAACCGCATCACCCGATGTTCAATCTTCACATTTTCAACGAGTAAAGCATTGAATCCCCTTTAGGGCCCTCAAAAAACTCTCCGCTCTCACTTAGCGTCCTTCTTCCTTCCAGAAGTCAAAAACCTCAAGATTCCCCCCTCCCCCTGTCCACAACCAAACTTAAATGTATCTCTCAACCGACAAACTATCTGAATCCCTTTAAAGTGGTACCACACAACACTGCACCACAAAGAATTCTTTAAATTCTGATACCGACAACATCTAGCCCGCGCACCAAATGCGTCTTCATCGCGTTTTCAAGCCGGAAAACCGTTAAAGCGTGAACAACTAAAGTTGCAATACCCACACAGTTGAAGAAGAGTGTACAGAAAAAAAAAAAACAAGATTTTTAATGATCTTCGTAATTATGGCAGTTTTGCGAGGATTTTCCTCTTCACCAACCAATTTGGGTGTGTGCCATCCCCTGCCGTCTGGCGTGTGCAAAATAATGAAACAAGTCCTCCCCCTCTGATGCCCCACCACACACCCACGTAGCCAAACTAACGATGCCAGGATGCAGGAGTAGTTTGTGCCCGAGAGTAGATTTGTTCAAATGCCTGAGGCTGTGTTCATTAATCGTCGCCCGAACACAACGGCATTGCCGTTACCTCGGCGCGTTGTTATCGTGTACTCCACTCTCGTTGCCGTTGTCATCGGTGTTGCAGTGACATTCCATGTTTTTCGCACAACCGTCGCTGTCATCAAAATCAGCGGAAGATACTGCATAGTCGCGGAATAGATTGTTTTGCCGCTGCTCTTTTATTTTGCCACCCCACCATTCCTCCAATTCATTTTGGATAAATGTTGCTGTGTGTGTGTGTGTACGTGTATCCTTGGATATTTATTTCTGGTCCCCGCAGGCAAATGAAAAGTTGAAAATTCAAAAATCAACGCAACTCTCTCATAAAATGAAAAAAACAAAGACACACCAATGCGAGCGTATCCGACGTCGTAAGCAGAAGGTGTATCTGCATTGCAAATTAAATTTATTTATTTTTTCATTTCTCAACCGTCAAGGAGGCGAGATGGTGTGTTCTGGCGTGTGTGGTGTGTGCGAGCTGCTAAACGGGTAGAAAAAGTATTCAAAATCGTTCTGAATCAACAAACAGACGCGGGCTATTTTGGGAGCCCGCCGTGCATGCCCCGTGCCACAGACCCGCTGAGGTGAGAAATCCATTTGGATCGGTTGTTCTACATATTTTTTTTTTTTGTTTTTCTGCTTTCTTGTTGTTGTGCCTTTTTTCTTCGGTTAAGGTGTTTGTGTCTATTTTTAAGTGCACACTTCAAATGAGGTGAGCGCTGATGGGATTGTAAAAGGTGAAGTTTAGGGACCCGGGCTGTAATGTCTTGAAGGATGTGAATTGACTTTCATTTGAAGGTTAGTGGATCAGATGGGAGAGACAGCAAAGTGTGAGGTATGCGATTCGCATTCGAGGTACTTGATTCTATTTTTGGATGTGACGAGTTTCGATCGAGAGGAAATCATTTGGTTGCCATGTGCTCTGGATTCGGATAATGGTTTGTGAATTTGTGTGAATTATTTGGATGAATTAGATTACTTTCCTAGGGTTGTGAATAAGTAGGTTTTTAGAAGCAGTTCTAGGAGGAGTTCTTTCACCAATCGTCTCGCGAGACATGCTATAATGGTTCATTACTCAGTTTGATTACGGAGGATGTCATCTTTCAACTTCTGCCGTACGCCATACTTATCTGATCAAGGTTTGTTTGAATTCACTTAATCCTCCCTCTCAAACATCTCTGGATTCTGCTCTCAAAATCCATCACTTCCTAATCAGTATTCTTGGCTCTTTTCACAGCTACCACGCCACACTTCTGTTTCGCCTTCAAATTCCGTTCAAATTCCCATTCAAACTTGTCTCAATCAAAATTGGCCTGGGTTGCCTCAGGAGACTACATCACAACCAATTCTCTTCATGGAGCAAAAAAAACAAAAAATACCCCGCCTAA
Source organism: Eristalis intricaria (assembly GCA_964034865.1). Lineage (NCBI taxonomy): Eukaryota > Metazoa > Arthropoda > Insecta > Diptera > Syrphidae > Eristalis > Eristalis intricaria. Next base: position 57,238,191 of record OZ035877.1, on the reverse strand, counting down.
AGATATGCAAAGCAAACGAATGAAATGAATATTCCACACGATAAAGCTCAAGCTGGCACACAACAAAACACCAATACTCAGTGGAAATTACAAGCAGCAATCCACTGATTTCATCAAAAACAAATCGAGACTGTTAGCGTCGCTCATATCCCCATGCGCACACCTCAGAGGCGGCAGAGATACCCTTAATGTTCATCCCCAATTGAGCACAGATTTCATTTTTTTTTCTGTTGGCTCCCCACACACGAACACACAAATGAATGCTGAAGATACAACAAGATAGACCCCAGATAGCACGGCGATAGACGGTATAGATGCATTCATTCGGAGATTGCGAATTATCCAAGCCATTTACTTTCAGTATGTTGTATAACAGTGACAATGACGATAATTATAATAACACCCAAAGCGGCGTGTACACCCCAGCCACTGCGGGGAGGGGGTATCTTTGAGGTGGTTTTTTTTTTGCACTCTCTTCTGCTTCACTTCACTTTATACACCGCATATCTGAATAGGAATTCACCAAGGGATGAGTGCTGGAAGGTGAAAGCAGGAACGAAAGGAGAGTGAAAAAAAAAAAACGAATTTCATTTGAATTTCAAAGTTTTCGCTTAAAGACATTGTCTATTCCAACCCATCCCCCCATCGACCAGACAGATACCAGATGCAGCTCTCCCTCTCTCTCCCACATACTCTCAGTCTCTAGGGGTGAGTCGTGTATCTACTACATCTGGCATATTTGCATTGGATCTGCATATGAAACACAAAGCGGAGTGGGGTTTTTTCGGAAATGGTGAGCAGTTTGAATAAATTGTGCACCGCGCCACTACACGGTGTGACACAGTGTGAAACACTCTCGGTTGCCGTAACGCACGAAGTGTATTACGACACTGTGAAGGGGATGATGCTGGGATGTAGTCTTATGCGCCGATAGGTAGTCGTGCTTGAAACTAGAGTTTTTTCGTCAGCACTAAGTTCGGTATAAAGTACGAGTCCATTGAAGTAAATTTGAATACGTTGAAGGTGCATCATCATATTTCAAAATGTCCATAATAGCTGTTGGGGTTAAAATGTCCACACCAACTGCCTTTAAGGTGCATAGGAAACGACTGATTGTTCTCCCACTTAAGAAAACTAAGCTTAACGAAGCTTAACAAAACTTAACGAAACTTAACGAAACTGAACGAAGTGCAGATTTTGGTCAGATTGTATTATTTCTGTCGATTGGCTAAGTTAACTTAAGCCTGTAACTGTTGGGCCGAGATTTAAGGGAGATTTGGTGCTCAACGTGGCTTCAACCCCAAACCTGTTGAACAATCCCACATAGCACGTCGAAAGAAAAGTTAAATTTTCATACAAAAGAACACACTCATTTTCCTCATCGCGACCAACTCTACCAAAAGTCTGCATTCAAACCCCTCCGAGCATTTCCCGAGTTGATGAACTGCGGTCCACATAAGTCGACCGGCAATCCCCGGGCACCCATCGATTCTCAGTTCAGTTCTGCTCCGCAGACAAATTTGAAATGGTCAGCCTTGCTGATGGCAAATTTCCTGCCCGCCATAAATCTATCGTGTTTGCCTTCTTTCAAATCCCATTGCCAATAATTACACTCGTACCTTTCATCATTTCATCCTCATCTCCAACGGACGTTATTCCCACAACGCTGTGATCCTTCGCCCACTTCATATCGGCACTCAGTCGGCGACCAGTGTCTCAGTGCCCGGGCACATTACAATCTTCTCGTTCCTCCCCTCGACATCAACAGGGTTCCACACTTATTCCCCAGGACACGGTGTGGGCGAGCTGGCACAATTCAAAATCCAATTGAGAATATTGAATTTTAATCGGAGAATGGAAGAGCGACGACTTCGAGCTCGGATTCGTCGTCTTCTTTCCATTGATGTGTTGCGTCCCAGCGCCACCACCCGCTGCCGGTAGAGATACAAAGATAGACATCCCCAAGCAGTTGTCGGGCAGAGGGCATATTTATTATTTATCGCCCGTAGCCCGCGTCGAATCTCTTTTCGTTTGCATATTTCATTGCTTTAAGCATTAAAGAATTTTTGTTTACAAAACCTCTCTCGTCCATCGTTCGCTCTCGTGGTCTCGTGGCCGTTGTCGTCCTCCGCCTGCCGGTGTGCTCCGCGAATCGCTCCCAAAGTGTTATGTTTGCTTTTAGCATTAATTTTTATATTTTTCCATGTTTTTTGCAGAATTCTCATGCTCCATCCAGCAGCAGTAGAATGGCCCCCCTTCGCTAGTGACGATGATGATTTTCAGCAGGCAAGGATCAATTCCAGATGAGTACTCGCCGCCACAGCAGAAGCAGGAGCAAGAGCAGCCATCCACCCACCCACCCTCACGGGCAGCGCAATGGCAACTGTGGAAATTATTTGTTTTCATAAACCAACACAAAAATTCTGGTGAATTATTGATAAATTTTCCGTCCGAGTAAATGTGACAGGCTCTCGAACCAGAATTTAATCAACAAAAAAAAAATCCACCCGGCCTGGCCCTCGCCTCAGGCCGTGGTATCGGGACGTGTGTGGCCCCCGGTGGATATCATGCAGAAAAACGTATCTTTATTTAAATATTGATTTTCAGTGAAACGAATTTTCGCTTTTCAGAGCCGACACTTTATGTTGGCTTTTTATCACCGATACTCGTACTTACTTAATTATTTTATTTTTATTTGTGTTTTTTATTGTTATTGTGCGCGTGTGGGTGTAGGAGTGTAGCCTAACGATACCTGAAGTGTTGCTGTTTGTGTTTTGGTCTCTCCCTGCTCCGAATTGTGCTCCAAATAGTGATTGAAAGTGTCTACGACAAGCTGGTGGTGTGCTGTGGCATAGATTAGCACAGGAGGGCGATTTGGCCGAATTCGCTCCGACAAAGGATGAGAGGTTAATGCTCAGTTGACAGTCTTGAGCCAACGCTGGAGAGGGGGGAAACTACATGCAGGAGGCATTCGTGATAGTGTTTGTTTTGGAGCACCGGTGTATTCGTACCCTTATCATTCTCTCGCCCCGTGTGATTTTGATAACGACTGGACGGAGAACTGATAAGGGCTCGTGTCACCATTTCTACATCCAGTGTGAAGCACCGGAGAGAGACACAAACTAAATTCTTTTCAAAATTCATGTGAAAATCAGAAAAAAAAACTGTGCTGTGTTCTTGTTAACCTGTTGACTTTGATCTATTTTTAGGCGAGACACAAAGGCGCGAGCGGCATGCCTTGGCCGAGAAATCGTTTTATGAACAGGTGGCCTAGTTTTGTTTTATGAGTGTTATTGATAGCTTGACGGAAGTTCGGGAGTTTCTTTCTCTACGTGGCAGATGTTTGCTGTTGACGGGCGGATGCGATGGGTTCAACTGCAAGTGACCTCGCTGAACTTGTGGGACTCGCTCACAAGATATATAATCACCATCAGCTGGCATGTTAATGACTACACAATTCTGAAAGCACACAGGACACTGCAACAGGTCTTGGACATCGATGTGGATTAAATCAGTGGCGGGAGGAGAGCATAATACATGTTTTACAAAACCATCGAATTACTTCTTCTTCTTTATTTGGAGCTACAGTCCGGGGTGGACCTGGGCCTCAAACAACAAACCTCTCCAGCTAGCACGGTTTCTGGCTAGCTGTCGCCAGTGTCGCAGGCCAAGTTGGTTGAGGTCCTTCTCCACCTGGGTGCGCCACCTTAAACGCGGGCATCTTCTGTTACGTTGTCCCACGTGTTTTGAGTCGAAGATTCTTCGGTCCGGAGCAGAGTTGTCCATATGGTCTACATGGCCTAGCCATCTTAGGCGTTGGATCCGAAGACGCCTGACTAGACTCATGTCGCTGTACAGCCCGTACAGTTCGTGGTTGAATCTTCTCCTCCAGAAACCGTCAACGCAAACAGGACCAAAGATCGCACGCAGAACTTTTCTCTTGAAGAAACCAAGGACTTCCTCATCCGCTTTTGAGATTGTCCATGCCTCCGCACCGTAAAGCAGGACTCGGATAATCAAGTTTTTGTATAAAGTCAGCTTGATCCTTCGAGAGATGGCTCTACTACTCAATTGCCTCTTGAGCCCATAGAAACAGCGGTAGGCATAGCCCATAGATATTACGTTTGATCTCGGTACTGATTTTGTACTGTTTACTGCGGAGCCGAGGCAGACGAAGTCCTTGACTACCTCGAAGTTACAGCTGCCCATTGTGACGCTCTGTCCAAGACGTCGATGTTGTGTGTCCTTTCTCGATGACAGCATATCCTTCGTTTTGCCCTCATTCACCGCATCGAATAACTAACGATACTTTAAAAATTCAAGGCCAGCTATTGAAGCAGCGACATCTTTCTTCTGAAAATTTTAACCATTGCAATATACATGGTGCGCCAAATACAATTATCTTTTTAAAAATGAAATAAAATTAACAAAATTCAGTTTATACAGAACAAACATTTACATTAATTATGAAGTACAACCTCGTTCAAGCGGCTGCCTCGGCTGAGTAGCGCAGTTTGTCACCGAAATTTTCTAAGACCTTGTTGCTGGCTTCAGGCAGTATCTCACGGATTGCTTGGATTATATTGGCCTTAAGTGCTTGAATAGTATCCGAATTCTTGACATAGCATCGGTCCTTTACGGTTCCCCACAGAAACCATCCAGAGGGGTGAAATCGCAGCTTCGAAGCAGCCAATTGACATCGCCAAGACTACCGATAACACGATTTGGGATTGTGGTGCGCAAAAGATCGTTAGTGGCGTATTCTGTAGAGCATGGCGTGCCATCCTGCATGAACCAATAATAAACCGAATAAGTTTTCAATATTTCCCAACGTTGTTCAGGCGACACATTTCGATCCACGATAGAATGATACTGACTTTCTGTCATGATTTCGAGCGAGAAACTGCTGTCAGTATCAAAATAACCTGTTATTTAAGAAAAACACTAAATGGACAATCCTCTGTGTACAGTGAACGCTCGTTATAGTGAACATAGACAAAGTGAGTTGCTACTGAGTAAAAATTGCTAAGTAATCGAAACTGAAGATGAAGTTGAATCTCAATCATAGTTGGCGATTGAGAGCACCACTGGATCACAGATGCCGCTGACAAAAGTTCTTGAAGATACAGCATAATCATCGGCATTGTTGTTCGAAATCTCGATATAGGATACCGTATCCCAATTTGTAATCCATCCTTTGTTTAATATAAAAACGCTTCTAGTAAATAAAACCATATTATTTGTAAACAGTTGTGGCAACCAATGCAAAGTTAGTTGTATTGTGAACCAACTTTTGTCAAAAAAATAAATTGAGTATAAAATTAAGTTAGTAAAGAGCTCAAAAATGTGCTGAGTATAGATTCTCAATAAAACACGCCTAATATTTTATACAGGCTATTCTAAATAGTGAAAAAAAAAAAACAATCTCGATACGCTTTGTTAACAATTTTCTTTGAAGCATTCAGTTTGCATAAACACTGCTAAAACTCATCAGTGTTATGTAGTCGGCAGTGTCCCTACTATCGTCCAAATTTAACGTTTGTTCTACTCATCGTGATCATGATAGTGTATTGTACACAACATGGGAGTGTTTGTACAGTACAAATACAAAGTCCGTGAGACAGTTTTTTAAGTTGTCAACAGCTTGGCAACTTAGGAGCTTCGGTCATTGCGAAATGCTGTAAAAAACATCCTTATAAATACTGACAGGCCGAGCTCAGACAATCCATGATTGTCCAAGCCTGAGAAATCTCGAGATGCTGTTTGAAAATGGGCAACTATCAATGGCATTCACTAAATAGTTATTATACAGTCGCTGAAATTCCTCTCCGTGTCCGATACAGAGCGGGCCCGTTGTATAGGGGTTGAAGTACACGAAAAGCCAAGAGGCTTTTTCTAGGCGGGATTACATTTGGAGGATTGTCCGTGACTAGATGAGGTGAAGCCGTGAGCAGTGAGATGTAGTCGTGAATTATGAGTCGTGAATGATGAGAATTATATTAAATTCGCGTATCGGACCTGACACTGTCTGCGTAGGAGTCGACGAACTAGCCTACTAGGCCACGGAGATCACCTTTAGGCTATACAACTTTTTCTTGTGCTGTTGTCCGAAGTATTTTACAATGAATATAATGAAAATTGAAATGAATGTGAAATGAATTTATAATATAAATATTATTTGGCATTGTTTTCAGAGACAGTGACATGCTTTTCTACTAGTACATGGTCCAACGAAACGATGATAATTGTAAATAAAACAAAAGTTTGTCAGGGAATTATCTTAATATTTTTTGTTAAGAAAGAAGGATCTATGAAAATATCGGTATCGGTGGCATACCTCTATCCGATGGTCCAGATTTTCAATCACGCTGCGATATAATTGAGGTTCAATGTCGTTAATGTGCCGAATTATCTCATCCTTGAGTTGTTCTTGGCTTATTGACGTACACTGTTTCATTCAATTAACTCCAAAGAAAAAAGTCCAACGGTATCCAACGGAAGTCCAACGGTATGATAGTGGCGGCCAATGAACATCGCCATGACGTGACATAACACGGCAATTGAATTTCTCGAGCAAAAGAGCGATTGTTTCGTTGGCTGTGTGGTAAGTGGCACCATCCTGTTGGAAGCACATGCTGTACAGGTCCATATCCTCGATTTCCGGTTACGAGAAGTCCATTATGGCTATAGTGAACACCATTCACGGTAACTACTTGTCTGATCTTATTTTAGAAGAGAAGAAGTACGGCCAGTTGACACCGCCAGCCCATAAACCGTACCAAAAAGTCACTCTTTGTGGATGCATCGGGTTTTCAACAATCACTCGTGAAGCCATACTGCTTGTTAAAACGAATCCACTGAGGTGAAGTCTGCCTCGTTGCTGAAGGTGATTTTCTTCGTAAAGTTACCATTCACTTCTGTCTGTTCAACCAACCATTCAGCGTATTGAAGACGCTTGAGATGGTCTGTAGGCTTCAGCTCTTGAGCGTATAAACTCAAATCTTTATTCCGATTTCACATCAGTGAAGATGACGAGTCGAGGTTGAAGGGTCTTCTGCCACTCTACCGCAAGCAACAGCAATGTTTTCTGCAGAACGAACTGGGCGCGCATGCGCAGACGTTTTCACAAAGCCTAGAGACCCGATTTGCTGAAATTTGCCCACAATTTTACCGATTGTGGACACATTTGTTTATGCTGGCCCAAAAAAATCACGAAGATTTAAACGCCAATTTTCGTAAAAGGCTTCAACAATCTTACCGCGCTGCTCAATTGTGTACTTCTCCGTGGTTGAATTTGTCAAGCACTGAAATAAAGAAAAGTCAACTTAAGTAACTTGACGTTCACAATTAACATCCTGCATTGTGGTTGGACCCTTTAGTTAATATAATAATATTTCATCTTCTCAGTAGTGCAATCACATTCGCATGAATCAGTACTGCGATCACTACTGATACGTGGACAAGTCTCGGCATTCTCGCAATCACTTATCATTTCATTCACAGCGGATAGCTGAAATCGGCGTTGTTAAAGGTTGTAAGAATTGAAGCCATCATACAAGTTATGGCAAAAAAAATTGATTAGGCTTTAAATGATGGCCATGGTGACCGACAACGCTCAGAACATGATAATAATGGGAACCATTGAAAGATTCGACATTTAGACCATGACTTGCTCATTGCCTTTGTGTTATACTATCGATACTTTCGCAAATTGAGACTATCCCAGCTTAAGCAAGACTAGACCAAAAACGTTCTAGAGTTTCTGCAGCAACGAAGACAAGGAAATTGTTTTTTATATAGAAGAAGGCACATTCATCGAAAAGCCGGCGAAAGCTAACATCTGCAGAGATGAGAGAACAGTTTACAGTGATTGATGGACTATCTTCTCATTGCCGGCGATGTACCGCGTCCTCAATAAGGTTGTTAGTCCTGGATTAAGATAATAACTGATATTCAGATTCATGGCTTTCATGAAGGGATGGCAGCTTTCAACTAAGGCGGCATGAATGCAATTAAATCGTACGAACTCAAACTCCGCCTTGCAATTCAATTAGCTTGTATTTGAAGACGTTCCTAGCCACAATGCATCATCACGGATTGAACTCCCACGAAGAAACCATATATATAAATAAAACGAATGAACATAATAAATTGTAACAAAAACATAAGAGAGATAATACATTAACAAGACAAGATACTTTTAAGGCAAAACCGTGTACAAAAGAGATGAAGTACACTCAATTCTCTTTTTATGCTGTAGATACGTTTCAAAACTAACCTCACAAAAAAAATCGGATAAAAAAATACACTAATGTTGTGTAAAAAAGGAATGTGTTCCATTATTTTCAAAAACGCATAAAACCAAGGAATCATATAAAAAAAGACATTAACTACATTACATAATTAGGGATAAGTTCCAAAATTTTTATTTAAAAATTTAAAAAATTAAAGTTCTTAATCAACCAAGCTAAAGACGCGTTTGGTTGATTAAGAACTTAACTTACACAAATAGCATTGAGCATATGTAACTATTGTTAGCTTGCTATGTATAGAAGAAATATTTAAAAAGGCGAATCTCATACAAAATTCTATAGAAAAACATAGCATAACTTCAAAACCAAAAAAATCAGCATTAGTTTCTAAGGAAAAAAATCGTATAACATCAAAACCCCATAAAAAGAATTCGCATAAAAAGAGAATTGCTTGTACATAGAAAAAAGGCCACCCTATAGTTTTTCGTTAATAACTTGAAAAACACCTAAAATAAAATAATTTAGCTGACATTTTTATTAGCCTTAGTTCAGTTATCTATATGAAAACATAACATTTATTCGTTTACATCCAACTTGAAATATATTTTGTTTAACATTTTTAAAAACCCTGCCGTGGACCTTGTTACGGACACCTGTTCCGAATAAGGCACATACATAATTTTGTTCAAAGCTTATAATAATAATAATATAATATGGGTTGCGCGACAGTCCGAGGCGGACCTGGGCCTAGCTTCTTAGCAACCACTGCGTGTTGTGCGTGCTATTGATCTTTCACGAGTGGAAGGGACCTGTAGTTTAATGCCGACTCCAAACGGTGAAGTTGAAACGCTTTTTCTAGACAGGAATACTCTTTTGAGCATTTTGACTTGAAAGAGGTGGAGCCGTGAATTTTCAAAGGTGGTAAATTCGGGTATCGAACCTGAGACCCTCTGCGTAGGAGTCGACGCACTTACCCACTACGCCAAGGCTTATCCTGCTACAATAAGATTTACTTTGTCATGAAACAAATAAAACAATGTAGTTTGTCATTTCTATATATTTTTATTTACTATTCATTAATACAAAACAGAAACTACACAGCCTTCTCGAGAGATATTAAAATTAAGAAAACAAAAAAAAAATTAACAAATTTGACTTCAATAAATTAATTTAAATTCAATTTAAGGTTGGGTTATAGTTGAATTTTACCACCTCCACAATCGAATACTTCATCATCTTAGTTAGTCCGGAGCAAAGTTCATGTTACCATCACCACAATTCTGAAACTGTATCATAGCACATCTAATGTTGGTTAGAATCCAAGGCCCTTTCCATATCCTCTGACGACCATTTTGCCCGCTTTCTGTTCCCTAATTTTCTCTTTGACGTATTTTCTAAAAAGAACACGAAGAAACAAATTTAATTTTTCATATTCCCAAAAAGGCCTGCTTATCTTATCGGTAGGACTTTTTAAGCACATGAACGACCTCTCTTAACGGCAATTTTAACGAAAGCCTTCTCAATGGATTAACATAACGTCTAGACCATTCTAAACCTAAGTTTAGCGTGTAATATTTTTAGTGTTATAGTGGACTTACCCGAATTATTATTTGCGATACAATAAATAAAAACAAAACACTTCTCATAAAAAAGCGCGTAGATGCACATGCACTAACTTGTATCGAATGTAAAAAAAAAAACGATTGCGTTATATGAGAATTCCCATCGATTTAAGTGTAAACTTAGGTGTCCACGACTACATTTAAAATATAATTCCTGCTGCTTATCCGTTGTCTCACTTTTTGCACAGTGGGCCTTATTAGGTTATCGGCCTTATTTGGACCACCTACCTTAGTTACTAATCCTTCACAGGAAAACAATATAAATTAAACAAAAAACCTTACAAAAACCATGGAGTGCTATCCTAGGAACTGGCTCCTTTTCTTTGCTAGGGCTGGGCAATCTCCGAGCTGATGTTAAACAGGCTCTGTTTCTTCCTCATCTCTGATTCCTCCTGGTCGTTATACTTTAATGCTTAGTAGCATTGCATGTCTATTGCATAATGTCAGTTTCCTTACATGGTCACCACGTCCACTAAGTATATTTCACTGACACTTTCTCAACATAACCTACCTAATTGCATTCTCACCGAATTAACCTAAGTAGGAAAATTAACAACATGCGAAAAAAGATTTGCATTCAAAATGAATCATTAAGCTCAAAATTCGAAATGTTGCATTTCCGTGTACCAGTATCTTAAGTGGAGTAGCCAGTCGGAAGACCTTAAGGACCTTGTAGTAAAAAGAAGCTTAATTATAAAACAACCGCGGGGAAGTCTAATATCTTCCATGATGAAACCCTCAAAACCCACAGAAAAGGCGAAGGTCTTCTTTCAAGTCACAAGAAGCCCTCATCATTATCTTTACTGCCTGCGGATGAAAGATCTACATTCGTCAAAAATATGTGGCTTATACCATAACTCCAAGAGCCATCATACCGCGGGCAGTGGAACTCGCACATGGCAAAAAGAAAAGATGTAAGCACTCTCGGCGGGAAATATTTGTTGAAATGTTGATTCCATAAAGTTCGCTACGTCAGTTTTTTTTCCGGCTAGTTTTCAACGGGCTATTGGGATTGTTTGTGGTCTTCATGTGGTTTGGTAAGAGCACGAATTTTAGAGCTATTCATTGAAATATCATGTTACGTTGGATGAGAGTGAATTTATTTCACAGCGACTACGAACATCAACTTTGACAACTAAGTGGACGATGGTCTGGTACCAGAGCCCGTCGAGTCCAGCCTCGGCATCGATGTTTTTTCTAAGCAGTCTTGTCTTCGGAATCTGGGAAAATCAGGTCAAACCTTGGTGCGACTCACGGGTGCTTAATGAATGCATTTTAAATTTGTTATTTTTCCAAGATTTGGGATCTAACTTGGCGTGGTATTGGCGGATCCCTCACAGCTTTTATATTTCTCGGCACCTTCTCTCACTCGATCACTGACAATCTTAAGAGAGTAAGGAGTTAGTACAATGATTTCAGTCGAAGGAGGCAATTGCAGATTCTCCAGTAAATTAATTAGATTTAATTAAATTCTCCAAAAATTATGAAATACTGATAATGCTCAAAGAGTACTGTCTAGAAAAAGCTTCCTAAACGTGGCCGTTCGGAGTCGGCATTAAACTATAGGTCCCTTCCACTAGTCAAAGAATAATAGCACGCACAACACGCAGTGGTTGCTAAGAAGCTAGGCCCAGGTCCGCCTCGGACTGTCGCGCCACCCATTTTATTATATTAACAACTATAAATTGCCAACATTGTTTTCTGTGACTGAAAGCTGAGCTGACAGTTCTCAATTGATTGAGTGAGTTAGATTGGATTGAAAATTAATCAAGAGTGGTCCATAGCAAGGCTTGCAAGTCTAAAATTTACAAGCAAAAAATAATAAAGCGTCGAAAAAATGAACTTGTTTTTCCATTTCTATTGAGTTGTAGATGAGTTGGCCAACATTGTTCCGAATTTTGTTCCGGGCATTTAAGTTTCATGGTTAAATGGTTACGATTTACAGAATCATCTTTCAACACAAACGATTTTTTTTGTTCAAATGTTTACATAAATACTGGACCAGTTTCTAGGATAGGTTACTAGTTTCTTAGGATAATTGCTCTCAGTTTTGTCTTTGGGAAATGTTTACCCACCGTCGACCAAGTTGGCAATAGTGTCTATCGAGAGTTCAGGCAGCGCTTGCAGCAGAGTTTTCGGTTCGTATATATTGTGAATGCATAGACAACACGCGTACTGCCGAGATGATATTTTAACAGCCACAAGCAAAAATTAAGAAAGCGTCCAAAAAATAAGTCAGCGTTTGGTGAGGAATCATTGGTTCATATGACTTCATGGATTATTGACGGGCGGACAGTAGAACGATTACGTGCATCACTTGTGCCTGGAAGAAGCCAAGATTCGAAGCGTTATTGCCCAAATACAGCCTGATGTTCTGAGCAGAGAATGTGAAAATTGCAATTGCAGTCGGCCACTGGGGTCACACATCATACAAGAAATGATATCTACTCATTAAGCCCACAAAATAATCGTTGAAATAAATAAAAAAAACAACCATGAAATCATTTTGTTTGTGCTTTATATAAATTTGAAGTTCAGGCTTAGATTTTTTCTAATAGATCTCTTCTGCACATTGCCGCGGAATAGTTAAAGTTAACAGTTTGCGTCAAATAGTGAGCATCGTCATTTGAACTTGACGATTCGTTTGTCAATGTACAGTTTGGTATCGCCATAAGTTTGAACAATAATCTCAAGGTACTGGAAATCGCCTCAACCGATTCCTCCACCGATGTTCTTTTGACCTGTTGAGCTGCTCCTAGGCTGAGGGAGTCATTCCGTGGAGGTACATTATTCTCAACAGTCTAAATCACCAGCATAGTGGACGGAGTTTTTCTCTTTTATAGTGCACTCCGGATGAAACTAGAGTTGAGTACTTCCGGACCTGTAGTTCCACTCATTCCACACACTTTATTTGAACATGTCCCATAGCTCTGACATGTCCAAAGAGATGTAAAACAATAACTCGTGTACACATGCCAAGTAAGGCGAAGGCGAAGTTCGTACACGCAGTTCACATAATGCATCCATGGATGTGGATCATAAATTAATATTCGTTGTCGTTTTCATATGTGCAGGTTTGCTACTAGTTCTTTGCAAAGAGGATAATCCACGCATGCTCCACACATATAAATCTAACTTTCCTGCATACCAAACATGTCACATGGAACTGCAAAGCTCGACGAATATGTATCATTCCGGGAACATGATCAACGCACACACATGAATGGACCTACATAGTTCCGCGGACATGTCTCCAGGAACCAGTTCCGTCTGCCTAAAGTTAAATTTTGAGTCACTTTTTCAACCATATCGCTGGTATCTCTCTCTCTCTAACAGTATGCGTAATGCTATCTCCAAGATTGCAATCCACACCAGCTATTCTAAAGCTCACTCACAGAAAATTGTAGGTCTTCCCGCTTAGGCCTTTTTATCGATCGAGTGGTAATGTTGACTAAGCATATTCGACCTTCACACATGTCATGAAACCCGTATGAGGTGTTCAGAGTTCCTATAAGAAAATCATCATCTTTCTACTTTTGCGTGACGATATGTTAGTCCGATTTCGACTTCAAACAAGTGCCACCTTAAATTTTATTGTATTCGTAGACCCCTTCAGTTGACATCAACGCAGAAACCAAAGATTTCCGTTCATCCGCTTTCGATATTGTCGATCACTGGATTTTTATGTGCGGCCCCCAATACTAATCCTACTTCTAGTAACATTGTTGATGGATACATAGCATTAGGGAGTGATAGGAATCTTATGCAGCGGATGTGTGCTACTATCTCCTGTGATAATGATAGAGGGATGGTTACCAAGCTTGTTTCCTGTTCCAAGATATATGATGATCGACGGATAGGTTCAGGTGTCTGCTTCTAATGTTGTGTGTTTATTATTTACTGGGATAGAGTCGTTTTATACAAAAAACTTCAGTAATTTAGATCTAAATATTCTGTGTGTCAGAACCTAGATGATTGTTGTGATCGGCGGTAGGTAGGGACTTTGGGGGTAAATTTACCAGCACACTTAGACTATGTTGGTCCATTGTGATACCCACAGTCAGACTACTACGACTCCAGTGATAGTGTCGTTTATTTGATCGCAACGGCAAATGATGACTGGGCCAGATCTGAAAACCAGGTAAAAGTGTATTAACTTTGTTTTCACTGGGATTCGAACCGGGGACTCCACTAACCAAGGACAGGCACTTAACCAACTGCGCCATCCAGTAGTATGATTGGCGGTGAAAAAAAATAGTCAAATAGTGTGCTCTAGATATGTTTTAAAGAGTCAAGCGCTCTTGTATGAAGTTTCCCATTATCCATTAGTTCTTCAAAGCAATCCTTGAAACATATTGTATCCTTAAATGCTCTGATTTGATAAAAAAAAATAACGTCATTTTGACATGTTGTCATTAATTGCTGACATAACTTTGTGGTTGCTCATCTCGTGATTTTGGACTTCAATCCACTCGATTTGTTCTTTCGCGTGGACACCAACTAGTTCATGTTTATTCGAAAAATAAAACAACTAGCGACGACATTTGCAGTATTTTCACTTGTTTCCGCGAGCATCACCTTTTGTTCTTACTATTCTATATATTGGGTGACAGACGTCGTTCATAATGTTATCAAATCGGGCTAACGGTCGATTGATCTGAAGACTATGTAGCAGGGCGTTTAATGGATCTCGAGGACTGGCAATTGGTCACGGAGAGCTTCCACAAAGTGGCAAGATTTTACCAAAGATGTCATCTTTATCCAGCTAGTCATCGATAGGACTAAGATGACCCTTTGCCAACGTATCAGTTGCTATCCTGGAGACGCGCCTGAGACTTAAGTGTAGAGCTTGTCTGAATCCCTCCCCTTCTCCTAAGAAGAAGTAACTCTTTCCTTCGGTTCAGTGTAGATCATCTTCGTCAAACACTGTGACAGTTCATCTGCTAGATACTAACAAGTGGTCATGGAAGACTCTTTTTGTTAAGGCTTTGCATGACCACTGAAGTAGAGGCACGCATGTTTTTGCTAGACGGTTCTTATGGCATGGCATTCGACTCTTGGTCTCAGGGTCATAGGAAATTTGCTGTGGCAACCGAGCTAATTTCAACAAATCACTTCTCTCAACAAAAGGCACACCGAATTGAATGATGGTTGGGGACGGGGTATTGAACTCCCACAAAGTCCTAGAAGCTGGATGCTGAATGTAAAGGAAAGAGTAAGAAAAGTTCATGCCTGGGCTTTTGCAAGGAAGTCTCATGCAATAAATGAAGTCTTTGACCAGATAATGGATTTACGTTGTCATTGTGTGGCCCAATCTGCTATCGGGCCTGTTCGTCTTCGAGAAAGCTAAAGTTAAGCATCTCCATCTGGGTTGCTCATTAGTACTCACTCAGACGAGCGAAGTGATCCTATTTCTAAATTGTATGTCCCTTGATATACTTGGTTGTAAACGGCGACTGACATTTAAGCTAGAATTCACAAAGGTTCCATTGGACACTCCTTCTTCTTCTTCTTCTTCTTTATTTGGCGTTGCAGTCCGGGGTGGACCTGGGCCTCAACCAACAAGCCTCTCCAGCTAGCACGGTCTCTGGATATCTACCTCTAGTGTCGCACGCCAAGTTGGTTGAAGGACCTCAAGCTGGATGCGCCACCTTAAACGCGGGCGTTCTCTGTTACGTTGTCCTACGGGTTCGAAGTCGAAGACTCTTCCAATGCTTTATGTACCTCGCGAGATTATTGGCCATTACACCTTCTTGAAGGAGTAAATGGCGACCAAGGTGGCAATAGTCGAGAGTTCAGTCAGCGCTAGAATCAGTTTTTTCAGTTTTTATCCGCAATGTCGAGTGAATGCATTGACTGCCGAGATTATGTTTCAACAGCCACTTGTCAGCTCTGTGAGAATCTGTAGTCTTAAAATGATCTCTCCATCGAGCACTGACTGTGAGATGGACCCGATGCCTCCAACCTCTTACACCACCTTCATGGCGACCACTGCCTCCGAATCACATCTCTGCTGTTTCCCACGTCATCTCCTTCCTCCAACACAGCGAAGATGATGCTTGTGACGTCCGACTGGCCAACACCTAGTTCATTGACTAGCAACGTGCTACATGTTCACATACCATTCACTGACCACCCAAGAGTTCATCGCTCTCCTCGCTAATCAACTAATGCTGGGCATATCCCTTCTGATGACTTTCAAGTCTTCAGCCGTAGCAACCTCGGGCGCCTTTATCTCTCCGAAAATATGAAACACGGGCAACAACAACAACGAAAAAAAAATCTGAAAACAATTTCCTCTGCCCCCACCATCGCCACGAGAAAGGTAAGCAAATTTCCCTAAGCGATGTGATCCTACCGTCAAATTACGCAAATTAAAAATCATTCCGAGTGAGCATCCACCCCCATGGCCACCCTCCGCTGCGTCGTCGTCGTCGTCGTTATCGTCGTAGTCTTCTGTAGCGTAATTCACCGAAATTCATTTATTATTTAGTCCAATCGCATTTCCCTTAGTCCTTTCGCCTTGTTTCTTCATCCTGTTCGTCATCTCCCGCAGGGCATCGGAGCAGTATCACGAACTCGAACCCATAATCATCACATTGCTCAGCACCGAGAGCCACCCGGAGAGTCGCATAAAGATTCGGCACACCTCCGCCGCCCCGTAACTCTGCAGGCAAACCGAAAAAGGACATTCCCCATCCGAGTGGTGACGACACCGACGATGCGGGTGGGACGGCACACATCCATCCCCGCACACATACCAAAACTAAGGACAACACCGAGTCGGAGAAGTCGGCGTGGTGAATCCAAGAATATTTCGTAAATTGAAATTTTATTTCACTTGTGGCGCTCGCTTTCTTTGTCGTTGTCGTTGTCCTCGTCCTTGTCCTTTTGGGAGCCAGAGAGCGAGTGTACTTCAATCGTTTGTTTTCGCTTCGTTCTCTCTCTCTCTCTCTCGGCATATCAGTTCGACTGCGTTGTTTATGTGCGCTCTCCCGTACAAGTTCGATAATAACTTCGTCCCTTCATACTCGTATTCACATTCGCTGCTTGTGCAGGTGAACCCGGCGCGAGCGGGGGAGATGGCCCGAACGCTTGCACACAGCAAACTTTACTGCATTCGCTCTGCGACTGGGTATCTGAAACTATTTTATGACCAGCCCGAGGTGGGGTGCTGGAGGCTGCGCTTCTTCGCCTCATACATTATATACATTTCAATTTGCTAAAGAAGTTCGTCCTATATCCTGTCGGCTGGGCTGGGCTGGGCTGGGCGCATCTCTGCGCAAAACTTAGCCACATAACACCACCGCCGCGCCGTCCGGTAGAGGGGGCCTGCTGCTGTGCTGTGCGCCACCAAAAATTCCTGTCTATGACTGCGAAGGACAGGACACGAATACACAGAGTCCATGAAGGCCATGAAAAAGTGTTCTTCTGGGAATAAAAGGATCGCCGTGGCTGCTGAGATGGTGCTGGCGGAGGCAGAGACGGTGCTGGCGCAGGCACTGGCAGTGACGAAGGCAACTCGGCACAGTGGACAACGACAAGGCAAGGAAGTGTGGAAGTGTACTGCCGCCTCCCAGAGGTGTTCAATTCATTCTCATTTAACCACATTAGTAGCGGTTCGTTTTACGCCTCTGCACGGACGCCGGGCCTTGGAGCTGGAGCCGGAAAATTAACACAAGGGAATCGTGATAATGGTGCGAAGGGGAGGGCAGCTCTTTGATTGGAACGAGAATTATTTTTGAAAAAGATATATTTCCTGATTGTCCTGCTGAGTGGTAGTTTCCATGGTCTGAAGGTGTGGTGGCCTTAAAGCGATTTCTGATGGTGGATCGAGAAAAAACAAACAAAAAACGCTGCTGCAGCTAAGAGGATTTCGTTGAAGTGGACTTAAAGAGTTGTTCGACAGAATTTCAGAAACCCTCTCATGCGAGGGATAATGAAATGAAGCAAATCTAGCGGACAGGCGCTACGGAGACGTGTGTGAAGGAGAGTATCAGTTAAGGACCTTGTTAATTGCATCGGAGGAATCTAAGGTTTAGGGTCCTTTAAATTTTAAAAAGTATTTGAAGCCTGTTTGCGCTTTTTGCAGGTCTCTGCTGGTTGAACGCTTCCTTCATATGCTACTGCCCTTAGACAGGTTAGGACGAAAATGAATCGAGTTATATCCTTGGCGATAATCCCGGAGCCAGGGTGTCCACTACGTCGCTAGTCTGTCTGATACAAGAATGAACGCAAGATCAGACAACATGGGTCGTATGCATAAGGCCTGATTGTGATCAAAACAGTAACAATCTAGACACGATTGAAGGCAGGAGCAAACCACGGCACCGTTCAAAATGTGAAAACAGCCATTAAATACATTTTACATATGAAAGGACCCTAAACCTTAGACAAAGGACTATAAACGTCTTATAGAGCGTTGGAGAGAGGGTTTTGTGTATCAAAAGAAGCAGCGGTTGGCAAGAGCTATTCTTTGTTTGATTCCAGCGCTGATGTCGTTATATGAGCTGAATACGGTTCCCAGCTAGACAAAGTTGAGAAAATTAAATGTATCGACTGTGACGATCACTCCGAGACATCAGTGCTAGAGGGTTGTTGTCTAGTTGAGAGAATATACTTAGTCTTGCCCTCATTTACGGTAAACACACGACAATAGACCAGGTATACAGAATAACGAATGAAATTGAAGGAGCATTGGAGGAGAAAAAGATCTGCTCCACCGCCCTACTTGACGTTTCCCAGGCATTCGACAAGGACAAGGCTGGCATGAAGACCTAAAATACAAGCTA
Source organism: Eristalis intricaria (assembly GCA_964034865.1). Lineage (NCBI taxonomy): Eukaryota > Metazoa > Arthropoda > Insecta > Diptera > Syrphidae > Eristalis > Eristalis intricaria. The sequence goes on along the minus strand of OZ035877.1, from coordinate 57,219,525 downwards.
AGCTTCTACCGACAAGTTTATATAAGATAATACAATCCTATTTCGATAGTAGGATATTTAGAGTTAGACAGAATTTCAGAACTGAACGGAACTGAATACTTCGATTTTAAAGAGATTCGAGCAGGAGTCCCTCAAGGGAGTGCCTTTGGCCCTACATTGTAGCTGTTGTACACTAGAGACATACCTCAAAGGTATATTTAGAGTTACACAGAATTTCAGAACTGAACGGAACTGAATACTTCGATTTTAAAGAGATTCGAGCAGGAGTTCCTCAAGGGAGTGCCTTTGGCCCTACATTGTAGCTGTTGTACACTAGAGACATACCTCAAAGGGATATTTAGAGTTAGACAGAATTTCAGAACTGAACGGAACTGAATACTTCGATTTTAAAGAGATTCGAGCAGGAGTTCCTCAAGGGAGTGCCTTTGGCCCTACATTGTAGCTGTTGTACACTAGAGACATACCTCAAAGGGATATTTAGAGTTAGACAGAATTTCAGAACTGAACGGAACTGAATACTTCGATTTTAAAGAGATTCGAGCAGGAGTTCCTCAAGGGAGTGCCTTTGGCCCTACATTGTAGCTGTTGTACACTAGAGACATACCTCAAAGGGATATTTAGAGTTACACAGAATTTCAGAACTGAACGGAACTGAATACTTCGATTTTAAAGAGATTCGAGCAGGAGTTCCTCAAGGGAGTGCCTTTGGCCCTACATTGTAGCTGTTGTACACTAGAGACATAAATCAAAGGGATATTTAGAGTTACACAGAATTTCAGAACTGAACGGAACTGAATACTTCGATTTTAAAGAGATTCGAGCAGGAGTTCCTCAAGGGAGTGCCTTTGGCCCTACATTGTAGCTGTTGTACACTAGAGACATACCTCAAAGGGATATTTAGAGTTAGACAGAATTTCAGAACTGAACGGAACTGAATACTTCGATTTTAAAGAGATTCGAGCAGGAGTCCCTCAAGGGAGTGCCTTTGGCCCTACATTGTAGCTGTTGTACACTAGAGGCATACCTCTAACTGAGGGTAAACTTGTGGCTACATTTGTGGATGACACAGCGATCCTGGCAACGCGAAGATCCTGGCGTATTGATTCCAATGAGACCAATCAACGCATACAAATTTTACCTACAGAAATATTGAAAATCGACCAGTTTTCGTTAATTCTGTACAAATAACGTACGCTAATGAAGCAAAATATCTTGGTATGACTCCCGATGCTAAACTCAAGCGGAGGTGAACAGAAACGGGATGAGCTCGAACACCGGTAAAGAGAAATGTACTGGTTACTTGGAAGGCACTCCAAGTTAAGCATGTACAACAAGCTGCTATTAGACAAGCAAAGTACTGAAGCCTATATGGACTGACGGCATACAATAATGGGGTTGTACCAAAGCAAATAACAGAGTTTTTATTCTGAGGGATAACAGAGGATAGAATAGAGGATTTATCAATAAAATTATACGTGTGCTATTGTGAAAGCTCTCTGGTATCTCAGGAATTGTGATATACAAAGGGATCTAGGGATAACTACCGTCCACGAGGAAATAACAAACTTCTCTCGGAAGTTAAGTATCAGACTTTGCGTTGCGCCACCTTAAATGCGTCCGTTCTCTGTTACGTTGTCCCACGGGTTTGGAGTCGCAGACTTTTCCAATGTTTAATGTACCGCGCGAGTTTCTTGGGCATTTCACCTTCTTGTAGGAGCCTTAAGTAAATGTCGACCAAGGTAGCAATAGTCGAGAGTTCAGTCAGCGCTAGCATCAGTTCTTTCAGTTTTTATCCGCAATGTCGTGTGAATGCATTGACGGCGAGATTATGTTTCAACAGCCACTTGTCAGCTCTGTGAGAATCTGTAGTCTTAAAATGATCTCTCCATCGAGCACTGACTGTGAGATGGACCCGATGCCTCCAACCTCTTACACAACCTTCATGGCGACCACTGCCTCCTAATCACATCTCTGCTGTTTCCCACGTTATCTCCTTTCTCCAACACACCGAAAGAAAGGTAAGTATCAGACTTCATGGTCATTGTAACAATGCCATCCTCCAAACTTTGGACAAGAGACATTTAGTACGCCGACTCCAACTTTCGAAACCGCTCGATTTGGCGCACTAATAATAAACCAACCTAACGATGGTTATGGCTGGTGATTCTACCGAAGGTCTACCTGCAACACGGGAAAACATCTTTAAAAGTAAACTACTAGAACGACTGGATGGCGCAGTTGGTAGAGTGCCTCCCTCTGGTTAACGGAGTCCCTGGTTCCCGAATCCCTGTGAAAGCAAAGTTAATACGCTTTTATCTGGTTTTCAAATCTGGTCCAGTCACCATTTGCCGTTGGGATCAAATTAAAGACACTACGACTGGAGTAGTCTGACTAGGTACGGACCAATATGGTCTAAGTGTGATAGTGAATGCTAGCAGCCCGCCTACCTAACCTAACCTAACCCTAAACTACCAGAAAAACCAAAAGGGAAGGGTGTTCTTAGTCAGTAAAAATCTGACACTGCTATATGCACACGGTTCGCATAGTGTCTTGTTGAAGACTTTCACCAAACTAAGCAAAAACAGAAAAAAAAAATACGGTTAAACACATCTCCGTGGCCTCCTCAATACAATACTCACAAAAGTGTCATTGACATCACGCGGCGTTCTTTCGATTATGTCAACATCGTCGATATATGCGAGTGGTTGGGCGGACTTCTGGAAGATCGTGCCTCTAGTGGTACCGTGTGAGTATTGCACGATCTCTCTAAGAACGATGTTGAAGGGGTTTTATGACATTGAAGGTCACTGTGAGTTCGTTCCCTGCCATCATCAGCTCTCTCTTTTTCGAGAGAGATGATTATCTATCGTCAACTCGCACAACTGACGAGTTTGAATTAGATATTGCATGTATGTATAACTCGTCTCTATGCACGCTGTCACATGTCATCTTGAAATCGGTCTCCTCCATGGTCTGCCATAGTGTGAAGATCTGGTGGATAGTGGAATTCCCTAGAGTATCATATAAGCGGATGACATTGAGGCAGCTAAAATGGGTCTAGAAGTGAAATGAAGTATATGGTGTCCTTAAGAAGATGTATGCACCGTCGATGTCTTGGATAGAGCATCACAATGGGTAGCTACAACTTGGACGTAGCTAAGGAATTCGTGTATAAACGCTCCGTAGTAAAAAGTATGAGCAAAATCAGTACCGATCTCAAATGAAGAGTAACTTTTGCATGTTTCTATGGATGGGCCCAAGAGGCAATTGAGCAATACAGTCGTATCTCGAACAACTAAGCTGATTTTATATAAAAGTGCAGGGCTCTAATCCCAATCAATCCCAAGACAATCGTCTCGCGATAGCGCAGCCACGATAGTTTCGCTTCATGTAAGCATAAAAAAACGATAGCGTCTGAGAGATATCGTTTTGTCTGCTTCGAGTAGACTGAAAACTGTCATTAACTATCGTCTCGCAGACTGATTTTTGGCGATACCTATTTCAGTATCGTCTCCTATTAAATAAGAACAAATTGTGTGTATACATATCTTGTTCTACACTTTTGAGACATTTTTAGAGTGATAGGTCGCATTTGTACTAGTTTGGTTCGCAAACTGAAATAAGAATGTGTTTGTGAAATTTGAGAGGAATGAGAGCACAGATGTCATTTTTACGTGAGAGTAAATATTTTCAGAGCACTCAAACTGTAACAATAGGCGAGACGATGTCTTACGTGAAGCAAATCATCGACGATATCATCGAAGAGAATCGAAAGGACGATAATCGTCTGAAAAGTTACGCGATGAGAGCCCAGAACGACGCGGAAACATGGAAGATGAAGTCCTTGATCCTTTCGAGAGAAAATTTCTGCTTGGGATCTTTGGTCCTCTTTTCGTTGACGGTATGTGGAATAGAATAATAACACCAGTAACCATACACTGTACTGAACAGCGACATGAGCCTAGACAGGCGTCTATGGATACAACGCCTAATGTGGGTGAGCCATGTAGAGAGAGTGGACAACTCAGCTCAAGCCGAAGAGTCTTGGACTCCGAATCTGTGGGACAACGCAACAGAGGACGTCCTTGTTGATGATGAGAAGGACCTCATCCGACTTTGAGTGCGAAACTTGCGGCACCTATACAGATGTTGTGGTAGTTGGAGAGGCTTGTTGGTTGAGGCCCGGGTCTACCCCGGACTCTAGCGCTAAATAAAGAAGAAAGAAGAAATTATTTTTTTAGTAATCCTAAGACTTAAAACTGTGTTTTCTACATAAGGCCTTCTCTGCCCACTTCATCCACGAGATAATCTTACACACTTTGCCGAAATCCGGTGCAGGTTTCAAACCGCTCAGGAGTCCTTGAGGCGAATGGGAACAATCGAATCAATTTTCACGAGCTCCCGAAATTGGTCATGGAATAGCCCTTAGTGATGAATTCAGCTTGCATCCAGGGGCGGATGCACCGTATGTGCATGATGTGCAAATCCACAGGGCGACAAGATCTAAGAGGCGCATTCTGAAACCTAAATAAATGAAACTCATGAGAGTATTCTTCAAATTTTGTTCGTCCAACCAGCCACCTAGTAGTTGTGTGAGATATGTAAGTTTTTACAAAAAAAACTATTCTCACACGAGCAAATAGTTCAAAATGGCCAACTGCGAAAATAGATTTTGCGGGCTTCGCTCAAATGTTTCCATATGAACAGTGAACTGAATTTATTATTCTGAGATGAAGCTACATTTGTTAAACTGATGCATTTGTTTGAACAAGAGAATGAGTAAGATAGGTAATGTATATACAAAATAAGCTACTATTCAGCATATGATTAACTTATAACAGAACTTGCTGAAGGAAAGGCCAGTAAAGTCAACTTCATAAATTATACTTTTCCTATCAGCGCATATCTCCGTTATATTATATATATTTTTTTTTCTTAAGTATTAATTTTATTTCAATTTGTTATGTGCACGTATAAAGTTTAATATCGTTTCTTACATTTTGGCACCTTCAAATACAATTTGAGTGCCTTGAAGTACATTGTATTTATTTTTTACATAGACAACAGAACATATCTATAGTAGTTGAAAGTAGTTTAAATTATCAACTATCTTAGTATTTCAACTAAATTATATTAGTAGTTTAATAGTGGTTGTAATATTCGAGGTTCTGTTTACTTGAACAGTTGCGATTACTGCGTCAATATTGATAAAAAGTTAAATAATAATAATAATATGGGTGGCGCGACAGTCCGAGGCGGACCTTGGCCTAGCTTCTCAGCAACCACTCTTGTTGTACGTGCTATTGTTCTCTCACTCGTGGAAGGGACCTACAATTTAATGCCGACTCCGAACGGCGAAGTTGAGAAGCTTTTTTAAGACAAGAATACTCTTCGAGAATTGTAAGTGACTCGAAAGAGGTGGAGCCGTGAATTATCAAAGGTGGTAAATTCGGGTATCGAACCTGGCACCATCTGCGTAGGAGTCGAGAGAGTTGCTTTAATCGAGAACGTACTGATTTTGTTATGTTTAATATTTAACATATATATGTATCTAACCAAGGATAGGGTCGACCGCGGCTACCTCAATAAAATATGAGTGGCGCGACAATTCGAGGAAAACCTGGTTAAATCTTCTACAGCTGTTGTTCTTTTACGAGTTAATGGGATCTACAGTTTCTTGCCGACTCCGAACGGTGAAGCTGAGAAGCGATTTCTTGATAGGAATACACCTTGATCATTGTCAGTTACTCCAAGGATGTGGAGCCCTGAATTATGAAAGGTGTCAAATTGAGATATCGAACCTGTCAACTTCTGAGCAGGATTCGACGCACCAACTCTTTATGCTACGAAGAAAATTCACCTCTTGGGTAACTTTGAAACGACTTGTGTTGCAAAAAATCAAGAGAGGGGCGCCATACGTAGGGCTTGAACAGCCCCCGAGCCCATTCTGCTCGGGCCGGACCTTCTTGCGTCTTTGGACTTAGTAAAAAGGAAGTCGATGAAAAGTCTGGTTCCAGGATTTGTTTTAGTGTGAATATTTGGTCTATAGTCAATGTGCTCGGGAGAAAAAAGACGTACGGGTACGTGCCGTTTAGTGCCTTAGGCATTGACTAGGCGATGATGATGAGGGGTGTACACATATAGTTCTTTCAGAAGGTAGGACCGCATTTGTTTTGTGGATGACGGATGTGGGATCTGTATTTCAGTAGCTGAGAAGGTTTTCCCACGATCTGATGCATGGACCCAACCATAACATCGTGACCGGTATTACAGAGCTTTGTCAGTTGACCGTCTTAGCATGCCACTAAAATATTCCTCATCTTTTGATAGCTGCGTCGATATCCCCAATTTTAGGCTGCATTATAACTTCATCAACTGGATTGAGACAGGCACTCTCCCAGTCATTCCCATCAGGCAGCTGTTGGAAATGCCGCTTATATACATCCAAGCTTCCCTCTGGGTCGGTGACGGGGAACTGGAAACGTGCGGTCGGGCCCGTCGCAACGAAGGTCAACTATTTCCCATCAGGTGGGAAGGAATTTTACTGTCATCGTCCGCATGAATACCGTCAGAAAAATAAGGGCAAACAAACATGGGAGTGAAAGTCTGAACCAAATTTAGCCTCGTCGTTGCCAATAAAACGCTGCAGCTTGCAGAAAAAGTTAAGAGGAAGTCTAAATACACAAAGACCGCGTCCCTGTGACTTTTGTGCATTCCACCTGCATGCCCCGCTTTCATTTACGAAACGAGCACAGTCCACTCTCGGCCTACTCTTTGTCGACAAACGCAATGCGTATCGTGCCACAGTCCATCTGCTTGCCTCTTTAATTTTCCGCTCCTGACGAGTACTCTTTTGTTCCTTTGAAGCATTTCTAAACTTCGAACGACAGAGAAACACAAGCGAAATCCCTTTTGCATTCCTCCAGCCACATTCTTCTCTCTCCAAGGACTCCGCTCGTCTCTTGCGGCAACCGATGAATATTTACATAAACCTCCCCTTCGCCCGGCCACGAGACGGAAACACGAGATGCCCCGCAAGTGTTTTCCCGCATCGCCATCGCCAGAACAAAAGAAACACACAAAACACGCCTCCCAGTGTTGTTCGTGTGTGCGGGTGGATGCCGCCGCACAATGATGACGACAGCAGCCCCACTGTGTTGCTGCCGAACAACAAAACTATTTCCATAAGTTACAGCCAAGCACACACACTCGATGGGAGGCGAGGACACGAAAAACAAAATCCACCGACATCGGTGTTGGGTATCGGGAGCAAGGTTAATGGCGACGAGGACGTCAGGATTTGTCGACAATGCCGAGCGCAGCGTTGCAAATTGTGGTGTTTTGCATCCGGAAGATGACACACGCCCATACACTCCCACCCCCACGCACACAATTCCTCGCGCTTGCTTGGGCTTGGTCGTAAACATTTTACGAGGCAACTTGCAACCACCCCCGAACGAGCAGTGGCTTCATTAGACGACGTATCCAGTCGATATCCAGTGCGGTTCATTACCGTTATTGGTTGTAAATTTAATTCCCGCACTTCATAAAGAAACGCAAGCGAAACAAAGCGGCCAAGCGGAGAAGGTAGATCGTAAAACGGGATCAACGCCGATTATCCTTTCGAAGTAAATTGACCCCAATCCACCCATTAAATCATATTTCAAATAGATAATCCAGCAGACGCGGGTGGCGCGGGACTGATGCATTCTCTGAATCGCTTGAGGTCGGCAGCGATTATAATTCGCTGCAGCAGCGTCGCGAAGTGTGTCCCCGTCACACAAGGATCCGCCGTGCAGCTGCCAAATCGAAATCCCAATTCCATCACCCAACGGGGGTAGGGTGGGGAGCGGGAAAACCAACCAGGCACCGGAAAAAGAGTGAAAGAAGAAAACCGAAAACAAGAAAACACACACACACACATGATACGACGACCAAAAAGGACTCGACTAACATTTTCCGCTTGTTATTACCGCGCGCGTGCACTCAACCGGCAAGGATAAACTTTTTAAATCAAACAATTAAATTCCCTACGCTTGCCTGATTTCTGGAGCGTTCTGGAGCACTGGAACTCTGGAGCATATAGAGTGCCGCACGAGCTAGAGGGAGAGAGAGAGAGAGAGAGAGAGAGAGCGCCACACAATCTCACGTACAACAGTCGGTCGTTGCGGGCTGACTGAATGATAAGCTTGGCTTGGCTACTCGTCGTCGTACTGGTTGCACAGGTGGGTGGGCTGGCGCCTGGAAGGTCGGAGGGATCGCTAGCAGAGAAGAGCGAAGTTAATTTTTCGTACGCCCACACCACGGTAATTCCTTCATTTTTAATTTCGTTCGCTTCAGATAAGGTACACTGTCGGGTTTCTAGTCTCCTTTGTAGTGGGTGCCGTTGTGTTGGGGAGGGAGGCGTATTTTTTTTTCCTGTTCATGCTTTTGTGAACCGTTAACGGGGTATAAATCCGAATCCAATTCAAGTTATTTCTGCAAGAATGGGATTAGTTTATGTGTGATTGGATTGGAGAGTGTAAAAAGGACTTTTCGCTTCCGCGGATCCGGATGGATAGTTGGCGCTGTGCTGCGCTGGAGCGTGGGACAATTGGCTTGAAGGGATGCTCGAGGATTTCCGAGATAAATCGTGTTTTTTTACCATTCTTTCTTTGCATTCTTTGAATATAATTATGGATAAGGGGATAACACGCAGAGTGGTTTGTTTTAAGGACGCGTCGAGGGTGAAACAAGACGAATCACTTGCGCGTGGATCGGGCTAGGAGGAGGAGGAGAGCTGTAATTCAAATGGAGAAGGATTAGCACTTGCTGGAATGACAAGAGATGATTGGGCAAGGGTTTTATGCAGGATCAAAAACCGTTTTATTGGATGGAGCTCTGTGGAATGGTGGTCAGGGTTGCCGATGGGATTCGGGGTGTATGATACTTTGTTGTTATTGGCGGTGGGATTTCGCGGTTGGGATCTCGTGGTTATGAGCTGTGACTTGATTGAGGCGAGGATGAGCTGGCTTCAGATTGTGGGATGAATGGGATTGAAAGGCTGTTTTTGGAAACGCATTGTTCGAAGACGACGTGCATCTTGGGACTGATCCAGTGAGAGGGACCATATCAAGGCAAGCGTTGCCGATGGCTTTGTTGTGAGAGTTTTTCTGGAAAGTACCTATAGTTCTGTTGGTACCTTTCTGACGTCAAGCAGTGATCATAGTTGTCTCTTCCGGAAGTTAGACAGACGTCGTTCATAATGTTATCAAACCGGGCTAACGGTCGATTGATCTGAAGACTATGTAGCAGAGCGTTTAATGGATCTCGAGGACTGGCAATTGGTCACGGAGAGCTTCCACAAAGTGGCAAGATTTTACCAAAGATGTCATCTTTATCCAGCTAGTCATCGATAGGACTAAGATGACCCTTTGCCAACGTATCAGTTGCTATCCTGGAGACGCGCCTGAGACTTAAGTGTAGAGCTTGTCTGAATCCCTCCCGTTCTCCTAAGAAGAAGTAACTCTTTCCTTCGGTTCAGTGTAGATCATCTTTGTCAAACACTGTGACAGTTCATCTGCTAGATACTAACAAGTGCTCATGGAAGACTCTTTTTGTTAAGGCTTTGCATGACCACTGAAGTAGAGGCACGCATGTTTTTGCTAGACGGTTCTTATGGCATGGCATTCGACTCTTGATCTCAGGGTCATGGGAAATTTGCTGTGGCAACCTAATTCAACAATTCACTTCTATCAACAAAACGCTCACCGAATTGAATGATGGTTGGGGACGGGGTATTGAGCTCCAACAAAGTCCTAGAAGCTGGACGCTGTATGTAAAGGAAAGAGTAAGAAAAGTTCATGCCTGGGCTTTAGCAAGGAAGTCCCATGCAATAAATGAAGTCTTTGCCCAGACAATGGATTTACGTTGTCATTGCGTGGCCCAATCTGCTATCGGGCCTGTTCACAATGGTTCCATTGGACACTCCTTCTTCTTCTTTATTTGGCGCTACAGTCCGCGGTGGACCTGGGCCTCAACCAACAAGCCTCTCCAGCCATCACGGTCTCTGGATAGCTACCTCTAGTGTCGCACGCGAAGTTGGTTGAAGGACCTCAACCTGGGTGCGCCACCTTAAATGCGGGCGTCCTCTGTTGCGTTGTCCCAAGTTGAAAAGCTTTTTCTAGACAGAAATACACAGAAATACTCTTTAAGCATTGTCAGTGACTCGAAAGAGGTGGAGCCGTGAAATATGAGAAGTGGTAAATTCGGGTATCGAACCTGGCTCCCTTTGCGTAGGAGTCGACGCACTAACCCGATACGCCACGGCGACCCAGAGGTAGAAGTTACATGTCTCTATTATCACTTATCTCTGAGTCTCACTGTGGGTTTCACAATGGACCAACATGATCTAAGTTGCTTAGTGAATTCACTAGCAGTTCCCCTACCTACCTACCTGTCTTGCAAAAGAACCTATACAGCAGTGTCTTGATACTATGGATGTGCTCTCGAAATAGCAGTCGGGCATTAGACAAAAATTCTGAATCTACTGTGATAAAATTCATAGCTGACCTGTGCATGGCTTTGGATGTAGATGGCGCTGCTTTCTTCGTACTTTTGGACTTTTCCAAGGCCTTTGAATGTATTGACCATACGACTGACTAAATTAAAAGATAATTTTGACTGGAAATCATACACATACGTAAGTGGATGAGTAACATACAATTAATTGTTGAAACTTCTGTTGGTATATCTGATTCGTATTATGACGATTGTGGCGTTCCGCAGAGATCTGTTTTGGAGTCCCTACTTATCTCATTACTTATCAATGATTTGCCACTCGTCGTGTCCAACTGTAAAGAACATTTGTAAGCTGATGATCTACGTGTAGCAAAAACTCTTAACCAGAGTCTGTGTCAGTGTTAAATGATAACTTGCGTTTGGATCCAAGCCTGGTGAGATCGAAATAAACTGAATTTAAACACACAAACAACACTTGCCAGTTTGTGCCACAATACAGAAATTCTATCCAACAGAATTCATTACCTCTCAAGCCTGCCATTTTCAGGACATCGTCCAGCATTTGGCTAATTACCAAACTGTGCCAAAGTCAAGCCTTTGTAGATCAATATTATTTTTCAATTCAAGGTACGAGCGGCCTAAATCTGCGTGGATTAGAATAGTCATCTGCCTGATCCTTAACATTCGACCACTGTGTAAGAACGAGCGAAAACGAACAATGAATATTTAGCGTCAGAGTTGAACGACAATAAAAAGAAACTAACGAGTTTATTGTGTTACCTCCTTGGTGGCCAAAATACAAGAGAGCGAGTTAACACGCAGATCAGTTTTAAAAATTCAAAACTGTTATACAATTTTCGAGTACATGTGCAAAGAGTGTGTAGATAATGATGTGAGTATGAAAGCATCGGGGAATGAGACCATTATGACAATTAGAACAGTAGGGATAACTGAAAGTGGAACTGATTGAACTTGGGACATTATGACAGTTATAACAGTACGAATAAACTTTAGGGTGACCATTTTTTAAACATGATAATTTGCGAAGAGAATATCTATTCCCAAACAGACCACATTTGTGGAGAGCTGGTCTCATCTACTTGAGCCATCAATTTTGACAAAGCGAACTGTTTGAGAAATCTTCATAAGGCTTGAGAGAGAGAGAAAGGAAGAGAGAGAGAGAGAGAGATGATGACAGCAGATGTTTTGAAATTTAGATCGCCATTAAATCAGTCATGGAATGTTTGGGAAGGCCAACAAAGTCCAAACGATCTATGTTCGTTTCGCCGATTCCTTGAACATCTCCGCCAAAACAATGCTCTCTCAAGGAAGAGCGAACCTTGTCCGATATATTTTCGTGTCGTGAGAAAATCCCCCAGCCATTCGCGTGTCCTTCCGCACGGAATCAAATAAGAGAGTTGTTGCTTCGACGTGGGAAAACGTCCCAAGTTGCCATTACCCCCCTTGGCGAGGTGTCATGCCACACACACGCACGCACACTGAGCAAACGGAATGACGGAACAAACTGAAGTGCACACAAAAACGGAAATTTTCACACCATTCACAGGGAGTGTCTTCCCAGGTCTCGGTACGACTTCCATCTACCGGCGAGGAGGAAAAGTAAACAACACGCTCCTCCGCCATTGTACCATCCACCACCACCATGAGCGTTGAACGCTTCAATGTTTACCCGTTCCGATTGGCATGGCAGAAAAAGAGTCGATGCGCCCCGAGAGCTCATGGTCAGGACACGAGTGGTGGGCGGGTCGGGCAGGCCCAGCTTGTTCGACGTCGTTGTTCACTTTTAATTTCCCACATATGCCAGTGGATTGGCCTCAAAATCGCAAAAAAACAGGAAAAAAAAAGGCAAACGAATGCGAGACACAGTTTCAGTTCCTTTTGCACTCCCAGGACAGGACAAATGGAAAGGTAAACAGTAAGGACCACAATGTGTCTACGATGAGAGGGCGACAACTGTCGTCGAGACGTATGGAGGTCGGTGTGTGTGCGTGTGTGTGCATATGTGCCGTCCGCCTCCGCCGCCGGAAGGAGCTCGACACCCAGAACCGAGAACAGTGTGAAGTTTTAGATTTCATCCACAAAACGCTAACCCCTTGGAACAATATGTGACGCCATCCTCCTCGACCGCCCGACATACTCCTTCGTCACTGCGCCGTTGTCAAGCTCACCATCACCACCGTCGTTGTCGTCGTCGTCGTCGTCTTCATCCGTCTGCCACGCTCCCTGGATGAGGCTGTGCTGCCTTGTGTACATTGTGCGCCGTGTTGGGTCGGTGGGCTGGTGGGCCGATGGTGGGCTGACGTGCTCGGTGTGGTGATATCCGCCCCTTAATCAGCCTGTAACCTATTTGTATAAATATTTTGATGATGTTGTGCTCTATTGCTTCGAGGTGATAACACTGTTTGTCTTCCGCCTCTTTGCCGGGCGATAAGGGGCGGCATGATGGCGCATTCCTCTCGTTTAGTCAGGTGCTGAGTGCGGAGTGGGGAGTGGGTGGTGGGAAGGTGCTCCGTGGGGGGGTTTAGGAACGCTTTGCAATTCTGAATATCCAAATTGGATAACAAAGATTTTCGTCGACGTCGTCGTTGTACTTGTCGCCCATACGCTCGCACACACACACACACACATGGAAGCAGTGCCCATGCATACATTAGGACACCGGCACAACTCTCAGTCCTCGGCAGAGGCAGCAACAACAAGGCTGATGATACATTTCCACATTAATGGCAGATTGGAACGTTTTATCTCAACCGAACACCTTCTTCTTCATCTTTGTCATGTGCGGTGATGTAGCGAGGGCGGGCGGCGGAGCAGCCGAAGCACCAGGGCGAGGAGGCGAGGAGGCGATGGCTGACTGGCGTACACATCGAAGGGGTACTTTCAGTTTTCTGCTCTCGACCCGGCCAGCAGCAACTGCATATGTCAGCAGGAACCAAGCGGGGGTGGTGTGGGTGTCCTTTTAATTTATGTTGCTTCGCCTAATAGTTGTTGGTCATTGGGATTCGGGGAAATGATGCCTGACACTCAATGGGACGGGCATATGGGCACTTTGTGGCGCCCATAAAGTGGCTTTATATGTGGTGGGCAATCATGGCGAAGGAGCTGTACACAGTTTACAATCGGATAACGGCTACTTGATGCTGTGTGTGATGGCTGGACGGAGTAAAGTGAATGTATCCGTTTGTGTCGGTTTCAGGTGATAACTCATTTTGCAGTTGGCATGTGTATGATGTTGCTGGGGTGGTGGGGTGGTGATGGTTTGTAGAACTGGGCAAAACACAGAAATTGACTGGAGGGGACTAGGTTTTTTGGGCTTTTCATAAGTAAAGAACAGTACTTGAATGCAGTCGGTAAGTAGAATGATGAAGATGGCTTGGAGAGCCTTGGCAAAAATTTGCTCTCAGTCGAAATCATTTGGTAAGCTGTCCCTTGTTGGGACGATGGGCAAGGTAAGTGCTTTTTTGACGGTAAGCGTCTTACATTTTGCTGCCACTACTGTTGTGCTGGACACATTGCGAATTACAGGGCCTACTAATGGAAAGCCACGACCTAGGACGGAGGCTGCTGTCAATGGTGTTTAACTCTAGAACCTAAGAACATGAACATCAACATTACATAGTTTTCCAGAGCTCTACTCCAGTGGCTTACTCGTGGACTTCAAATATCCCCATCAAAAAGTGCCTTAAAACTCTTTCCCATTAGGTAGATGGAAGCTGATTATGTCCAGGAGGAGGCAAGAAGGTGTCATGTCTGAGAAGATTTTTGGTATCTGCCCTTCACTCCTTACGAGTGAGATTTCCTCGCGGATGATCGCCGAACGTGTAGATCATTCGAGTGCGTTTTATATTCCCAGAATGTTCATTACTGAGTGGGGAGAGGTTCCGTAGATGATAAAAATATTATCCTTGAGAATCAACGACGACCTGCAAACAGCTTCTTCAGCTTAAGACTTCCGGTGTACTACGTTTGATTGAGTCTTCGACACAATTTGGATGTAGATCGACTAAAATTCCGTCATAGGCCAACTGTTTTGCCGCAGTTAAAACGTTCGTCCGTAACTCGCACGCCAGCAGTAGAGGCACGGCCTTCCGAAAGTCGGTTCAGTTGTTAGCATATGCAAATGACATTGACGTGATTGACAGAATTCAAAGGGTCGTCAATGAGTCATTGGCTAGCATTGACCAGAATGACCCCAAAAGGGATCTGGCAGTTAACAAAGGAAAAGGGAGGTACATATAAGCTGCCCTCAAGAAGGGACATACAACATCGATGCGAAGTCTTGGCAAGATGTTCGCAATGGACAGCTACAGCTTCGAGGTAATTACAGACTTAGTCTGAACAGTACTAGCAACATCAGTACAGAGGAGAACTGCTGTTGTCATCCGTGTAGTACAACGATATCCACAGAGATATTGGAATTTCATCAGTCCAAGTTACGAATTTTGCTCGTTAGCATAAGCGTCGCCTGGAAGAGCACATAAACTCTGCTGTCCTTCCAATTTTCGACGAAAGAAACTCTTTTCGCCGTCTTCAAAGGACTACACTAGTTGACCTATTGACCAACCCGCGGTTAAGAATGAACTCTCAATGGAGAATCTCTTGCCAAATGCGTCTAAACCATAAAAGAAAAACTGCTGGATAAGTGTAAAACTTAGTTGTAGTGGAAATATATTTAATTTGAAGGGATATGTTTTTACGGGGTAAAAATCGCTTTCGCTATGTGGGTACGGTCTCTATAGTGTCTTTTGAAGATTTTCAACTACCCTCGCAAAAAAAAAAATCAGTGTAGTACTGTAGCCCTCTGTCGAAGAACCAAATTGAATTTGCATAAGACATGGACTATCCCAGCCACGATGTACAATTACAAAAGCGGATGCAGAAAAAAGAAGTAATCCTAGGTCTCTTTGTGAGAAAACTTCTGTGATTGATCTTCGTTCACGTTGGCGTTGTTGGAGGAAAATATTTTCATTTTTAATTTATATAGATTTATGTTTATACAATTCTTGTTTACAGAGATTCGGTCATGTTTCTTAATTATCTTAAATAAAATGACACATATGCAATGTGAAGGAATAGCCGTTAAGAAATGTTAGTTAAAGACTCCAGTAAAACTGGTGGGACGAGAGGGGAGAATATACAACGTTATTTCAAAAATGTAAAGCAAAGTAATATAATTAAAGAGTTGTATTAATTAAATAAATATATACAACGATAAATTAACAAGTAAATATATGAATGAATAAATATTAGTGAGATAAATACATAAATAAATAAGCAGATACATAGAAAACATAATTAAATATTGTTGATTAAGTAAATAAATAATTTAAATAGGACACTGGTCATCCCAGGCTAGCTGTACGACGCGGAGTCATAAGTATTTACAAAATTCATGGTTACTATTACCCCAACAGGTAGTGATGTCATAGTTCCAGATTACGATGCAGTTATACTATTGCTAAATGAAATGATCTTTAAATAAATAATATTTATTTTTATTTCTTTATTTATTCTTCCGTCTTTCATTTTATTCTTATTAATAATAATGCCTAGTATAAGCAGAATTTAACATACGATCATAATTTAGAGTAAATTGCTACTCAAAAAATTTAAGATTTAATTTTTACATTTATTTCTACTCATATTTAAGTCTATAACATTTGCAACTAAGTTGAATTTTATGCAAGCATTAGTTATAGGATCATTTTGCCCATAGTTTGTACTATGCCTCGAAACATAAAAGAAATCTCTAGGCCTCAGATAACGAGACGGGGTGTAAACACTGAACATGGAAAGCAGCAGCGGACAATCAATGTGAGCAGTAATGACGTCATGAGCGAAAAGAACTGAATAAGAAAGTCCTTCTTACATGTTGAGTTGCTTTAGATCGATAAGCTGACATCTAGCATTATAATCTGGCATACTTGAATTCCACGACATCTTTCGAAGAGCAAACCTAGTAAATCTTTTTTGTATTCTCTCAATACGAATAGCGCTATTGTTATATAAAGGATTCCATATTAAACAGTATTCTAATATAGAGCGAATTAACGAAACATACACAGACTTAAGAGCGTAAGGGTCTTGAAAATCTTTTGAATTTCGAAACAAGAATCCTAGCATGGAGTTGGCCTTTGAAATAATATAGTCTATGTGGATAGAAAAAGTCAGTTGAACGTCGAATATTACCCCTAGATCTTTATGCGAACATACTCTTGTTAAGATTGTATTATCAATCTTATATTTATAGATTAAAGGAGATAAAATTCTAAAAAATGTCGTAATTGAGCATTTACTAATATTGAAATGTAGTCCATTCAATTCGCACCAATTCTGTATAGATGAGATATCTTTTTGCAACTCCATTGCATCGGCCGATGATCACACTGATTTAAACATTTTTGAATCGTCAGCGTATAAAAGGCAGTTGGAATGGGAAACATAGGAATGCAAATCGTTAATAAAAAAGAAAAGAAGAAACAGAAGAGGGCCAAGGTGACTACCTTGATGTACCCCAGAGAAATTGAAAATTACCCGTGACAGATCATTACCTATTTTTACAAACTGTCTGCGATTTGCAAGGTAGCTAGTTATCTATGTCAAGATTTTGGAATGAAAACCAATCATCTCTAGCTTTTTATGAGCACATTATGTTTAACACGGTCAAGGGCCTCCGAGAATTCAGTGTATATGGAGTCAACTTGAAGTCTCGCTTCCATGGAACTCAGGCAACAGTTTGTAAATATAACCAAATTGGTCGAAGTTGATCTTCCACTCTCAAAAGCCATGTTGAATTTGTGATATTTGGTTTCGAACTTCAAAATATATTTTTTTTATCTTAACAACAGCTTCGAATAATTTCGGTATTAATTGGAGTTTAGCTATTGGTCTGTAGTTGACAATAGAACTTTTAGGTCCAGATTTATGAATTGGGGTGATGAAAGAATCCTTCCAGCAATCCAAAAATTCGCCGCGAGCCAGTGACGATATTAAAAATGATAGTCAGGGCCTTGACTAATCCGTCCTTACAGATTTAAAAAAAAGCGGGGGTAGATTATCAGGCTCTAGGCTTGCACTAGAATCCAGTGAGGACAGCTCAGAAAGAATATCATCATTCGTCAATTCTAATCGCCCTATGTCTGTGATTGTATTTGCTCGAAGTTCTGATCTGGAACCTATGCCTAAGTCAACAAAGTTTGACTGGAAATGTGATGAAAGCATATCGCATATAACCTTACGGTCATCAGTAGATACATTATCGTAGGACATATTCGATGGAATTCCAACAGAATTACGTTTAGTGTTGATAAACGTCCATAAAGTTTTTGAGTTCTGTTTGATTCTTGACTCAAGAGAAAATATGTATTGCCTGTAAACAAATCTCTTCAGGAATTCATATTCTTTCCGCATTCGACACAATACGCCACGCAGTGAATTGTCTTCAGCAGATCTCTTACATATCTTGCTTAAAGCATTTTTGAGTCTGCATAAGCTTCGATTGAGCCAGATGGCATCTTCTAATATGTTTCGAAACTTAGTATAAACTATGTTTAAACTTGGGAAGTCAAAAGTTGTATCCCAGTCCACTGAAGGGAAATAATTATTTAATAATTGTAATCAGCTTTTATGACATCCAACTTTAGTCCAGTTTAGGTCCAGTGACCTAAAATAGAGATAGAGATAGGGACTAACCACTTGAACTACGGCTGCGAAATCGATGAGTATGTGTGAAAGGGATTAGATGCAGATTAAGTGAACAATCGAGTCAGTCTCCAGTACTACGAGAAAGTGATATGTTCTCCGCTAGTTTTCCGGTTTCATCGACACAAGCGCCATTCATGGATACTGGCTGATTATCAAGGGTTCGCTTGAGTGACAGCAGACAGCATTGCATTCCACTCTATTGATTTTTCCCCAGTTAATAATGCTGTCAAGATCGGAATTCAATGTGCTTAACATACGCTACCGTTCCAATTCTACGGGGTCGTGAGTTTTGGAACGAATATGAAAAACTGAGGGTGCTGTCACCAGCAAAGGAATGGATTGGATTAGAAGTTTTAGATCATTTATAAAAATGAGAAAGAGTGTCGGAGACAGAACTGAGCCTTGGGGTACACCATCATTTATGTGGTGGATATCAGACTTGAACCCATCCAAAACAACTTGAATTGAACGGTTCGATAGGTAATTTCTAATCCATAGAAGAAGAGATTCATCGATACCATAGGCACACATTTTCGACAAGAGAGCTTGATGCCAAACTCTGTCCAATGCTTTAGAAATTTCAAGCGCAACGATCTTGCTTTGGCCTGCATTGTGCAAAGACTGGTTCCACTTTTCGGTGAGATAAGCTATCAGATCACCAGTGGACCTGTCGCTGTGGAAACCATATCGTCGGTCATTAAGAAGCTTCCGCGATTCAAGATATTTCATAAGCTGAGGATTTATCAGCGTTTCCATGAGTTTAGAAAGAAAGGACGTAAGTGCTATGGGGGTCGCCGCGGCGTAGTCTTTTAGTGCTTCGACTCCAGGGTGCCAGGTTCGATACTCGAACCTACCACCTTTCATAATGCATGGCTCCTGTCTAGAAAATGCTTCTCAGCTACGCCGTTCGGAGTCGGCATTAAACTGAAGGTCCCTTCCACGCGTGAGAGAACAATAGCACGCACAACACGAGTGGTTGCTGAGAAGCTAGGCCCTGGCCCTCTACGGGCTGTAGCGCCACCCATATTATATTATAAGTGCTATGGGTCGGTACGAGGTGGTTGACGAAGATTCGCCCTTTTTAGGGACGGGCTGGACAAATGCTGTTTTCCATCTGCTCGGAAAGAGACCTAAAGAGAAGGATAGATGGAAAAGCTTACGCAGTGGTTTTTGCGCAGATGAACACCTTTTCAGAAGTACAGGGGGAATACCATTCGGGCCAGTGGATTTGTGAACGTCGAGATCTTTCAGTACTCTTGCAACTGTACGAGTGCGGAAGTTGATTTGTTCCATGGTGAAATCAACGCTCTCAAGTACAGGTGGAGACATATTGGGATCTGGCAGTGTTGATCTGGCTGCAAAAAGAGCCGCAAGCCGATAAGCTTTGTCTAAGGAGCTGACAGCTGGAATGTCATTGTGCCTGGGAATGTCATAAATAAGCCTGGGAATTGAAGACGAGGCAGAATTCCTTATGTTTTTTACAAATGACCAAACGTTTTTGCTACCCTTGGGACATTGTAGCACTTGTTGCCTCAACTTTTGCTCATAAGAGAATTTCACACGTCGGGTAGTTGCATTGCAGTCATTTCAGGCCCGTTTAAACTTGTTCCGGTTTTCCTCCTTGCATTTGCAACTAAAAGATAGATACAAATTAGTTAGTACATATGGCACTCAAAACGAGCAAGATAAACAAGTGAAATATTAAAGCTTTTACAAAAGATGCACATCTTTAAATATGATATGACAATAGCTGCTTTTTTTTGCAAGCGTTTATACGCCTAAATTTCAATTTGCATGTAAAATATACTAACAACGAGTCCTATATCCGCTTAAGTTACTCATCATATCTATCGCCGCTTAAGGAATAAGCGCGGATAAAAACAATGCTTCCAAACATTATTTTCTGTGTGTTCATTCCTGAATTCATTCACTCATTGTTTAGGTTGCTGTATGTGGCTTACACCTGCAGGGGTGGTTGATATATTAGATAATTTTTAATTCTTTTGGCATCCATAAGTATGCAATTTTTGGTATACCCAGAGTGTCTCTGATAAACACTCCGCTTTGGCTTCGTAAACTATTCTTTTTATTTGATAAACATTTTTTTATTTAAAATTATTAGGTGTTATTTTTTTTAAAAAGTGATGGTCACGGTACACAGTCACAAAACGAAGATTGTTACCACCAAAGTTCAACCATCAACTTCCACGACTACACCCCTGACTGCTTAGCAAATGTCATAAATGTCGTCGGTGCTGCCAAAATTTTATGATAAATCATTAAGCGCCGATGGTCGTTTTTTTGTGCACTTCAAAATTAAGCGTATATACGCTTGCAAAAAAACACAGCTAATGTAAAGTTTTGCCGATTTACATTTTAAAGATATTCGCATTATCTGTAATTCATATTATCGAAGGACTACTGTACAGAAAGCTGCCAAAACATCGCAATTGGAACTACATCATCAAGGGTGCCCAGGACTACATTTACAGCTCAAGGTGCAATCGAGTACCAGAGTCCTCTCATGGGAACCTGAGCAGACAATGCACAACATCTCAATCAGGCCAGTCCCTGCGGTCCAGAGGCATCGAAAGTGTATGGAGAAGTCTTTTTGAGAGCCAAGTTCTGTGTATAATCCGTTTGCTATTGTGGCAATTTGTGCATGATTCAAACACGAACTGTGCGTCCTAAAGAACCACAAGAATCTGCCCATCCCTTAACGATTCCAACCAAGAACACACCAAACAGTTCGCTCCGGCGAGAAAAGTCTTCGACTCTTAGTCAATCTCCCAGTCAACCTCAAACAACTTACTGTAGGCAACTTCTGACCAGTGACCTTGCTGGAGATGGAGATTCTGGTTTAGGCCGAGCTCCACCCGACAAACAAAGAAAAATTCCATTCACTTACTTGTTAAAATCGTTTTCTCACATGAATTCGGGATTTTCAAAGCGCCGTGCCGTCGGTATAGACAGTTCTTTGTCCTTGTCCACCAAGCCTCACATCGTTTTCTTATAAAATTTTGACTCATCCATGATTTAGAACCCCCGGTAGAAACCTGGCTCAAAACAACTTCTCCAAAAATGACTGCACACGATCACACACTTCGCCAGCGTGTGAACCATGCCATCCTCTGCCCGACTGAAGAGCATTACAAACTTCAGATCACACCTCGCCCCCTAACGACTTCTCTCGCTGGCTCTGGCACACATCCCCACCCACGACCTCATACATCTTCAGCGATTACAGCAAAAGAGCAACAAAAAGAAAACATTCAAAAACACACCAGAAAGGAAGTGAGTTCCCTTGAAGAGCTCCACACAACAATCACTCAGCAAATCCTTGCCACATGAAACCCACATCATCTCGAACGAACTACGAAAAACGACCGAATCGATACGTTTCCCTTTTCGCCACATTAACCGCAGATACTCTCACTTTCTCCGCACAAATAGTCAGTCTTTGCAGTAAGCCTCTTTCCCCCCCATCTCCCCCGGACGCGGTAGCGCCCAGCGCCAAACTGCGGGATTATGAGTCCCAAACACTTGACAATAAATCAATATGCCAACTAAAACTTTCCTCACTTTCGGCCATCGTCATCGTCATCATCATCATCATCCTCATTGGATTGGAAGCTTTTGTTGTTGTTCTTGTGGGTGGAGGGGTGATAGTGTGGCACAATTTCGGTCCTGAAACACCAACACTAAGCACTAAGCACACACACTCAATGATGGCTCGGCGCTGCTCCATCCGCTGGTGATGGAGGAAATATTCAAAAACTTCTTACCCGATCGTCCAAAGCCTTTGGTAATCCCTCAGAAAGTCCCACTGCACCCCTTCCACATCGAATCGCTGCTGCTCCCACCGTAACACACGAAACTACGGAGAGATACCCATCCGTGCTGCGCCGTGCCGTGCGGTGCTGTGCCATTCCGTTGTGTGTATCTGGAGGAGCTCGGAACCATCCATCATGATTAAAATGCGCTTCCCCATACTTTAAGTGAAGTGAGAGTGCCAACCGTGCGAATGTGTCAAGTTCGGCCCCCACACTCGTGTACACACTCCGAGACGATGGCAACCCTTTTCATAAATATTGACAAGTTTGGATGGTTTTGGTGGCAATGCTCGGGCATGGTGGCGTTGTGCTCGGGTCGAAGGTGGCGGCCGGGGTGTCCCCTCATGGATTTTAATGGACTACCGCTGTTGACCCTTTGCTTAGATTTGATAGATTGAGTCGAGTGGGTGATTGGTGATTGGACCGGGGACCGGGGACTGGGATTTGGGGCGCAATGGCGTGTCACATCATCATCATCATCAGCATCGGCGTCCCCATCACCGACGTCGTCGTCATCGTAATTGCCCATCACAGGACGGGCTGTGTGGTGCCATGGGGGCGATGTGGACGACATCCAAATGAGTGGAGATATGGGCTCATTCTCATTGAGGGAACCCCACACTTGCTGCCGAGAGAAAACATCAATTCTATCTGCTAATTCGAACGATGCTGTGTTGAGGGATTTTATTCCATCCGGGTACTTGGGACAGACTCACCTTCGCACATCCATTCACTTCCGTCGAGCGGTGTGGGTGTGCTGTAAGTGGTCCATCCTCCCTCGCAGATGCGACCAGATTCACTGCTACATGCCTGGTGGTGGTGGTCGTCTGCCTGAGAGGTAACCATCCTAGTCCCATGCACTTCATACATTTCCCACATCGCTCTCCCTCTCATGCTTCACCGTCGCCGCGTCGCCGTCTGTTTGTGTGCGTTTGCAACGGGCTACAACAGCGGAAGGAACAAATTAGACTAATTGGAAAAATCTCGACTGCTATTGCAGATACATCGTTCGGTCTGTGCGAGCCAAAAGAAGAGAATTCAGAAATCATGTACCACCCTGCGCGGCGTGGGCGTGGAGGGATATGGGGAGGACCTCGAAAAAACTAAGCCAAACGATTATGATGATTCTGTTGTACAGGTTAAGTGAGTACCGACCGGGATGCAGAGATGAAAGTTCCAAATCAAAGTCACTCCACGGCTGACGACGTCGGGCGGGAGAGCACGGAGAGAGAAATGCCGTGTAATGGTGCAGAGCGTTCAGCAGTTTCTGCTTCCACCTGCACCCCCACCCTCCACCCCGTCCATTGTCCTGCCCCCGAGGAAAAATTCGAAAAAAAACAAGCTTTAATTTCCCTTCCGTTTGTTGCAGGAAGGGATGCCTCAGCTACAGCTAGTGTTCTGTGCCGGGCCTGCTGTTGCTGATGCTGCTGCTGATGCTGATTCTGATGCTTTGCTCTTTGCTTTGAATTTGAGATGAATGCCAGTTTCGAGGGGGGGGGGGGGGGGGGGGGGGTGTGGAGTAGTGAAGCTTAAAAAAACACAACACAACACATCACAATGCAAACACACACACACCCATGCACCTCCATCGAGATACACACACAACCTGACTCCGACTCCGTGGAGTGTGTGTTGGCTTTGATTTTTATTTGGCCCTCGCAAGGCGATGGGAGTGGCGGGCAGTCACCTGTAAAAAGTTGATTGATTTTTTTCTTCCTCTTGCTGTAGAGTTTTTTGGGAGTTTTTCTCGTTCTCGTGCCGGGATAAACAACTACTCTCGTGGATTTTGATGTGACTTGCAAACGGTTTACATGTGCGTAGGCCATGAAGGCACTGAGTTGCGTCCTGCAACGGGGTATAATCTTTATCCGGACTTGCTTTGGCCGCTCGTGTGTTTCAAGTTTCTTGGGGAACTTCGGATTAGTCCATTGTGGTTGGAGAGGAGTTGGTCGTGTTTTATTGGGAAAATTAAACACTCTGTGAAATGTGAGTTTAGAGAGAATATGGGAAAAGGAGAAGTGGATGTGGTTAGGAAACTCCTTCTGATCTGCTACAGTATGGCCTCGAACCTAGGAACCCAAGCAAACATCAAAACCATGACGCAGGTTTTGATGTTTGCTTGGGTGTGGATCCCGAATATGAATTCGAATTTGTGATCCATTGAAACACTAGGAAATTTGCGAAACACCAGAACTAATAATAATATTATGGGTGGCACGACAGTCCGAGGCGGACCTGGGCCTTGCTTCTCAGAAACCACTTGTGTTGTGCGTGCTATTGTTCTTTCACGAATGGAAGGGACCTACAGTTTAATGCCGACTCCGAACGGCGAAGTTGAGAAGCTTTTTAGAGACAGGAATACTCTTTGAGCATTGACTCGAAAGACGTGGAGCCGTGAATTATCACAGGTGGTTAATTCGGGTGTCTAACCTCTGCGTAGGAGTCGACGCACTTACCCACTACGTCGCGGCGACTGGTGAATAGCCCACCGGATAAATGGCCACCAGGGTTATCATGTCAGGACAACGAACACCATTAATTGTTACATGATTTTTCGAAAGAGAATGTTCCGATTAGACAGTAAATCCAGCCCAAAGCCCGCACCAAAATAAAACAAGACACATGAGTTTTCATTTGTTTCTCAATAATTAACCGTGGGTTTTTTGAATGTCAAATGCGACAATTTTGACGATTACCAAAGCCATCAAGATGCAAATTAATGGCCATGAAAAATGTCGACAAAAGGGTGCGTATGTTTCAGCAATCCCGTGGCGGCTAATTTCGGCTTGATTTGACATAAACTTAACTCAGTTCAATTCGGTTTGGATACAACTCGGATTGACTCGGTTTATCGACTGAAGTTGACGGACTCATCACTAAGCGTGAATGCATTGATCAACATTGAAACTCACCATATACCAAAGCTGGTGGCTTTAACAAACATTGTAAAACTACTCTTTCTGCACACCAGTTGAAAATCGGTAAGATTGTTAAAGTTTTTGCTTTTAATAAATAAAATAAGAATTAACAAATAATTTTTTACTGATCTTGAAAAGTGTCCAGAAAAGACTTTTCGCATAAGTTGACGCTCGTAAAAAGTTGACGCTCTGCGACGTTTCGATCAACTTTTCCGAGCTTTTACTGTAAATACGAGAATCATTTTATGAATCAGTCACTTTTTGAATCAAAAATATAAAATCAGCGGTTATTACGCGCCTCCCTTATAATAATAATAATAATAATAATATGGGTGGCGCTACAGCCTGTAGAGGGCCAGGGCCTTGCTTCTCAGCAACCACTCGTGTTGTGCGTGCTATTGTGCTCTCACGAGTTTAAGGGACCTACAGTTTAATGCCGACTCCGAACGGCGAAGTTGAGAAGCTTTTTCTGGACAAGAGTACTCTTTGAGCATTGTCAGTGGCTTGAAAGAGGTGGAGCCGTGAATTATCAAAGGGTGTAAATTCGGGTATCGAACCTGGCACCCTCTGCGTAGGAGTTGACGCACTTACCCACTACGCCACGGCGACCACGCACCCCCCTTTGCAATTGATAAAAGAACAGCCTTTTTTTTAATTCATTTTTATTTCAGGAATTTATTCAGACTTACATACTAGACAAAAATGCTTAAAACTAGTTGGACTAACATTTTTACTATATCTAACTTACTGGCCCTCGGCGGGCACTCTAAGCTAAACTCAATGTTATCCTATGTCTTTCGACTTAAACTAAGAATCCATCCATTTAATATTAAGAAAAGTTTGAAAAAAAACTTAACAACAGAACTGGCTAAACTAAATGCATACACATATATATGTATTTGATATTTGCAATGTATCCTAATAGGTACACAGTAGTGTATGTATGTGAATACACATTCTTTTTTTTAAAATAGATATATATGTATTTATACATATGGTTTTTTTTGTTATTATTATTTACAGCTTACATCTACCATAAAAACTTCCCTAGGCTATGTAGGTCGGCCATAGGTTGCAGCTTATAGATTTGCATCTAATTTTCTGCAAGACAGTGATTGACTGGTCCCCCATTCGGGGATACGTGCTACTCTTTCTACCCCGGAACCAAAGGGCTCGACGAGGGAGTTCCCCCTCTCCCCAGCCACCAGAATTTTCGATGTTGCATTGCAACATTACGAACATCTCTCCTTGATACCGCCGTGCTGAACCGGATTAGACCCTCCTCAGCTCGTTGTGCGACGGAACGGTCGTGGTTGAGTCGCCCAGCCACAGTTGAACGGGCTATGTGGAAGATGAGCGGTACCGCATTTATATTTCGTAACAGTCCGTTCTTGTCTAAATGGAGAAAGGATACTGGGGGCACGAAGCCGTTGTGCCATAGCCTTTCGTTGTATTGTGATTTGGGGTAGTAAGCCCCCGAGATCAAGTTATTGACCGAGTTCATCGCTCTAGCAGTACTACCTCGAGTCAACTTCAACAGAAAATTGTCCACTCCTATCAGGTTTGCCCTGTTGTATAAGACCTCATTGGAATAGAATTTTATGTACTGGGACTCTGGAGTTCTATAAAGGCGAAGGCAAGCCCTAAGACATGCCCTCTCGACCAAACGAATCTTTTCCATTAAGCTTGCACCCACATTGAACCACACGGGACAGCCATAGGTGAGCATTGGCCGGATGAGGGCCATGTAGCAGATAACCTTCACCCTTGCATCGAGTTGCTTGTTGCAAAATAGTCTCTTTGTAAGGGCAAATGCACCTCGGGCCCTGGCCAGTGCAAATACATGTTTGTTAAAATATAGATACTGATCTAGCCAGATCCCCAGGTATTGGACTACAGTCCTTTGCGCCAGTGGTTTCGCCAATTCGTTTTCATATCCACCGAGGCCTTATACAAAGGCGCCCTGAACAGAATGGTTTCCGACTTGCGGAAGTTGATACTCAACTTCCAGTCATCGCAACTTCTCATGAATGAATCGAAGTCACCCTGCGTGAGATTAGTGATTTCCTCGACCTTTTTGCCTGATCTGTACACGATCAAGTCATCGGCGTACGCAATTGTATGAGGAAGAGAACTTAACAGATCACTCAAGTAAATGTTGAACTGGATCGACGAATCAACGGCCTGTTGGAGACCATTTTTAACTTGGAATATACCTGTGGAGGTCACGTTGCCATTCTTGAATACGAACCGTCCACCGACAAGCATGTTACACAGTAGGTACACCAGTGGTTTGCTAATGCCCAGCCGATTGAGCTTGTTAAAAAGCCCTTCTAACCATAAGGTGTCAAAGGCCTTCTCCAGGCCAATCAAGCAGGCACCCGTACATTGTTTCTGGCTCTTGTTCCATTGGATATCCGACACCAGTTTCGACGCGGCATGAATAGTGTCATGCCCCGCTTGAAAACCGAACGGTTATCCGGAATTACATTTTTGTCCTTAGTTCAGTTGATTAGAGTTCTATTGATCACCTTCTCGAATACCTGGGTGACGTTCGGAAGGAGACTTATTGAGCGGAGGTTGCATGGATTTGAAGATTAAACAACAGTCATACACTGACCGTACCTAAATGCACTGTAAACAAGTTTCTAGTCATGCTTTCTTGAGGTCAATTTTTCAGGTTTTTTATCGTAGATCATTTGAAAAGAAATAATCTTCCTCTATAGAACAAAGTTGGACAGCTGTAGGATATTATCTCCAATCTAGAGGAAACTTCTGCTCTAGTGTGATCTTCCAGCGGCTGGTATAATTAAATTGTCCTCAATGAAGTTAGTAGATACCTGTGAGAGTGACTGTTGATTATGAACTGTTTTTACAGTTTTAGTTTAATTTTTCCCTTGTGGTCTAAAGAATACTAGCATATCCGTTGAGCAAAAAATCTGAACACTTCTCCTTTGAAAAAATGTCAACTTTAGAGTCTATCTCCGGCTGTCTGAGAGTCGCCTTCACTGAGAATTGCCAATGAATTATTTCATTTTTTGAATTATTAATTAAATTTTGTTTTATTATAAAATTAGTATAATTGTGGCCCGCCTCGGCGGGCCGTGGCGTAGTGGGTCGACTACTACGCAGAGGGTGCCAGGTTCGATACCCGAATTTACCACCTTTAATAATTCACGGCTCCAACTCTCTCGAGTCATTTACAATGCTCAGAGAGTATTCCTGTCTAGAAAAAGCTTCTCTCTCGACTCGGCCTTAAAATGTAGGTCCCATCCATTCGTAAAAGAACAGCATGAGGGGTTGCTGTAGAAGCAAGGCCCAAGTCCGTCTCGGACTTTCGCGCCACCCTTATTATTATTATTAGCTTTCATTATATATATAATAGTTTTATATTGTTTTTCTTGAAATTTTGGGTTTCCCGAATTAACTTTTAAAAGATATGAAACATGAATGTTTTATTTAATGGATTGAGTTTCGTATTATCGATCTATGTGTGTAGGGTGACTGTCCACTTCGCGGTATTTGACAGAGCGGAACGTTAGGATTTGCCCTACGTCTCCGCTAAATTATCTCTAAAATTATCTACCACAAACTTCGCCAAAGGAAAAAGGAAAGGTCATGTCGATTGACACGAAGGGTGGGCTGGCGGACTTGTGCCAACAACTTCAGTTTCCTTACTAACTTATATCGCCAGACGACGTTGGAAGGAAGTTGTCTCGATGCAGGACTCAGCTAGGTAATTTTAAGTTAGATTGGTATATATGTAAGTTTAGATAGGTGAGTTGAGCCGTAGGTTAGGGGTAGGTTAGCTTAGCCCTGCGAGCACTCTCCCGGTCTCTTTTGGTGGTAAAGGCAGAGGCTTCGTCTCTTCTCTTCTTCTCTGGCCTACCTTTAGTTGTCCGTCCGTAATCTGCATTCGTGTATTAGGCTCTCTTTCTCTTTCTATCTTTTCCTCTCTTTTGATACATCTCACTAGCTAGCTCCAGGCACGAGATATGTTTTTTCTGCAAATGGGTGGTGTACGAGGAAGGGGACAGGAACCACTCCTTCAGACGCTAGCTAAGCCGTGCAACCACAGGCAGGCCGCCACTGTCCTCCTCCTCGACACTGACACTTCCCGCTTAGCCTGCTGCAACAGCATCTGGACGGTTTAATTATTTCATCCCTCATTTGTCTGAAATCTAGACAACTTCTAATATTTTTTTCCTATTCTCTACCATTTGAGGAGACACACCCGTTTCCACATTTTTCAAGATTACATTGACAACGAGTAGTCCAGCTCTCATGCACTTTGTGTATATTCACCTGTACGTCGCTGATGCAAGAGTAAAAGCGTCCAGCCGCACTTCCATCGAAAGTCACGCTAACAAACTCCCTTCAGATGGACTAATGTCTGAACAAGGTCTAAACCATATAACTTAGCCTCTTGAATCAGAACGAAAAAGCGTGTCATCCCCAGTTCAGGATCGCAAAGGAATCACTTCAGTGCCTCCTCGAATAACACATTTTGGGTCTCCTCGAAGACTAGGCCCATTCCTCGACTCTCAGCACTCAGAAGCAACAGCCTCTCCACTCACCCGCACATCATCTCCTGCACTCCACTCAAATTGATCGCCCTCATAGAGAGAGAGAGCGGGAGTGTGAGAAATCCATTCAAGTGCTCAAGGATGTGTGTCGAATTAGTGTTCAATGGCACTCAAGGCGATCCATTCGATGAGAGGAAAAGTTTAATTTCTTCCTCGGCACTTTATCCTTCGACAAGATGCTTGAAATCTCATCCAAGTGCAAGCAGAAATTTGTTGGAAACTTGCATCTTCGGGATTCCAGTCGCACGCCTCCAGCGTCTCACTCACGTCCCATTCAGCTTCATTCAGTCATGGTGCAACAGAAATCAGTTTTTTACGTTCTTCGAAATTGCCCAAGGAAGAGCACACTCACACACACGCACACATGACCTTTCCCAGCCGCGTGCGAAGCGTAAGCACTGAGGGGGCACTAAATTGGCCAGCCCACGGCAGACACATCTGCCCAGCGGACGCGCGGGAGGTGTCGTCCATCCTATGGCGCCGTGGCCGGTCATTTATTGCGTGTGGACATCCCGGAGGACGGTTCGGCCATCGCCGCCGCGGAAAACATCCTCTCAATTATATGAACCGCAACTACGTGGTCTGACCAACCGCCTCCTGTTTATAAAATGTTTTCGTGGAGCGCTTCTGTATGTCCGCACGGCTTGCAACAGCCGCCAAGCGATGACACCGACCAGAGAAGCATGGAGTGGTATCAGCGCGTCGTCGTCCTTTGTTCACCAGGCCACAGCGTTACTGTTCCTGCTGCACTGCAGCCTACTCGCCCGCCCCAGCTCGACAACGTCGCAGCTTTCATCCATTAATTAAATTTTCAAACAATTTCACGACGACCACATCGAATGACTGCGCGCATCGAGCATGTGTGCTCGCGTGTGTGTATGCCGCCTGTGTGAGTAAATGGGGGTTAGGGTGTTGGCAAGGACATGCAGACACACCAAGGTACGCGGAAAGGATCAACAAACAAACAGAGCCAAAGCAGGAGTCGGCGAGAGTTTGCATAGACCAAGGAATTCAGCGGGGATTTCCACTGAGCGCCGCGCCGCGCATACACCAGCTCGCAGCGGGAGCTCTAGCCCGGTCGTGAATTAGTGAAACAAAAACGATGACTTCATGATATAATGTACGAGAGTGAACCACTTACCAACCTGGCCGGGCATCAGTCGTCCTTACTCCCAGAGGATGCCAAAGCACACACACACACACACACACACACGGGAATACAGAAAAAGTCAAACAACTAGAGGGGGCGGTGTGGACGAGTGTCGGGGTCGGTTTGGTTTGGTTTCCTTTGTCATATTTCCCGTCGAGAAACTGACGATGAATGCGGAACTGGGTAAATATCGAACCGAATAGAATTCCAATTTCATCGCAGATATGAGTGGGAACAGTTGGACGCAGACGGAGACGGTGACGGCGGCGCGGGGCAAGCGACGACGAGATACCAACTCCCAGCTGGCGTACACGAGGACGCTCCCGACCCAATCCTTATGGTTATTGAATAAGGTAAGCGCATTCCCCTCACAGATTGGGAATTCCGTTGGAATACTGCCCGATTTTTTGCTTCTATGGACCACTGATATCGATATTATTTATTGAGAGCTTCGGTGTGGGGGTGGCTGGCGGAGAGGACATGGGCCAAGCAGAGGGGGCGACATTCAGGGGAGTGGGAAAGATATGATTGCCAGGCGAAGGGATGCTGAGAATATTTTGAAAACTGGCCAATGACGGAATTTGATATGTTCCTCATGCTCATTCTCATTTACTCCTTCCAATGCACATAAACATGAGTGAAATGACATGCGCCGAAACAGCAGCACCTCCACCTCCACCTCCACCTCCACCTCCACCTCCACCTCCACCTCCACCTCCACCTCCACCTCCACCTCCACCTCCACCTCCACCTCCACCTCCACCTCCACCTCCACCTCCACCTCCACCTCCACCTCCACCTCCACCTCCACCTCCACCTCCACCTCCACCTCCACCTCCACCTCCACCTCCACCTCCACCTCCACCTCCACCTCCACCTCCACCTCCACCTCCACCTCCACCTCCACCTCCACCTCCACCTCCACCTCCACCTCCACCTCCACCTCCACCTCCACCTCCACCTCCACCTCCACCTCCACCTCCACCTCCACCTCCACCAAGAAGGTTCCATCGGACTTCCATCAGAGGGTCTCCATGTACTTTCATCAGATCAACCCCTAAAGCGTCGAAATAATTTCTTTGTCACTCCGCCCAGAGTTGTCGCTCCATTACCCCAAATTTGATGACACTCAGAAATAATCTCTGTCCGCTCCCCCCGGCCCACTGCAAGCGAACAAACCAATAAAAGTTCACTCTGACCAAAAAAATATCGTAAATTCTCGGACCCATGCCAGTGCCGCACCGAGGACCGTCGTCCGAACCTATTTGCAGCTATTCAAATTTATTGTCCAATAAAACGATTTCCAGCAGCCTCCCCCTCGTTCGAAATAATTATCTCCATGAGCGTGAGTGGTGCGACGTCGGGAATCAAGACGACAAGTTCTGCAAGCGCCTTGGTCCTATTCTCCTTCTACCGCTATCTGCAGTCTGCTTTTGCATTTGATTCCCATCCGCGCGCTGCTCGGTCATTATCCTGGTCGACAAGTCCCCATAAGTTGCCATCGCCCGGACAAGCAGCAAAATCGAGATGCATTCCGCAGACAGCAACCCACTCAGTTGCATGGATCATCAGCGGTTGGCGGGGTGGCGGCTTAGAGGAGAGTGGCAAAAAAAAGAAGAAGCAATAAAACGACAACCACACCCCAGAGTGTAGCTGAGGAACGAAATCGGTCCATTTCGACACTCCGCATAATAATTGTCGCCTCCTAAATACTTTCGAATGTTATCGTTAAAATTTCAGCACCGAGCGCACATTCCTTCCGAATGGGATAAGTTTGAGGCTCCCACCGCCGCGCCGCACTGGCCGGGCCTCTCGCTGACTCGCTGAATGGGGTCCTCCGTTTGGATGGGTTTTTCTAGCTCTTTTCTGGTGCTTCTGTCGCGTGGTTTGGTCGTCTTGTTTTTTTTTTTTATGCGAATTCCGCAGAAGGTTTTTTCGTCCTCGTCCTTTGATTGCTCGCATAGAGAGAGTGGCTTTTATTTTGTAGGAATTAATTGTTCAGCCGATGGGAGCAGGGAGGGCGATGGAGAGGGACTGAAGACTGAATCTTGCATCTGCCAGATTCACATTTGTCAAGTGAATGGCTTAGTTCGGTGCTTAGTGAAGTTGAAATGAGTTTTTTCCTTCTGCGGGTGTGTGGAAACGAGTCGTCAAGGAGTTGCGATGGGAAGTGAAGGTAATGGCAGTCGTTTTTAAGGATCATCCATGCAAATGGCGGAGGAAAGTTGACAAAAATTCAATTTGGCACAGTTCGTTGACTTGAACATTGTCTCAGTTCCTCGGAAAGAACGCCAAAGTCTTACTCAGGCAGGAAGCTTGCGGTTGAACCTACCAGAGCGTCTTTTCGAATCCGAGGCGGCGACATGAACCATTCCTTGTCCATCCAAGTCTCGGCCCACACCCACCAACATCGAGGGTGTTCACAAATTACATCACATGACCTAATGCCTCCACCCCTCCTTTCACGGCTAACCAATCGATTTCCGACCTCACAAAATGTGCCGCACGAATTCCCCCCTTCCAGCATAGATCCAGCGCCATCCCCTTCAATCTCGGGGGGATTACCCAAAAATGGAACACAGCTCAACACACCACCGCCTGCCCCGAGCAGATTAAAAATTAAAACTCGTAAATATGTCGTTTCCCTTCGAGTCATTCGATGATTTAAGTGGACGTGGGGCCCACCACAGCTCCGCGCCCTCGGTCGTTGGCACAGCGCGTTGCATCCAAAGTGGGCGGTCAACGCCAAAATTTAACCAAATCCACCGCAGCACCACGCCGCGCCGTAAGTCGACCCAACCCTTCGTCGTTGTAATGGGCGAAGAAAAATGCGGGGTGGTCTGTGATTTACGGCCCGTTATGAGGATTACATAAGCCTCGACGATCGGCGGAGGTCGGCACAGCCGCCCGTCGAAGTTGTCCACCCCCTCGTCAGGACCTGGCTCTGTGATTGAATTCTCGCGCTGGTCTTTTGTCAATGTTGCGAACAGGTAGCGAGATTGGTTTCTGATTTATTCGTCTTCCAAGGGCGATGACGACGATTGGGGGGCCTGGTGAGGGGGAGGGAGAAGAGGCTGGAAGGCTATGGGCGGCAGGGAGTGGATGCTCCAAGCCTTAGGGCAGACCGACATCGAGAGGGCGGAGGTTAAGAAGAAAGCAAGTATTGATTGGAAATTATAACGGAAAGGAAATTTACCGGAAAATTGACTTGTAAGGGAGAAAGATTGAATATCGACGATGACTTCGTACAAAATTCCACACACAACATCCCCGCCTCCACCGATGCCATCCAACCCACCACCAGCATCTTGGCGAAGAGAGTTCGATACTCGATGCGATGTGGTGTGCTAGGCGAGGGTCCTTCACGAATAGAACTGTTTATGTCACTCCTCGAGAGCTCGGGAAGGAACACAATTGTTTCGTCGCTTTCACTGTTCACAGTTTGTGGTCGGCAAGGACGGTCGGAGGGTGTGGCGGAGAGCGACTACAAGAATGCGGGACGGACGGAGTTTAAGTGGTGAAAAGTTTCTTAATTTCCCGTAAAGTGATTTTTGCTAATTGAGTTCTCGTCGAGAGGGTGCAGTTGAATGGGAGAAGGGATGAACGGGGTCCCACCCCTTGGTTGGGGGTCCATATTGTGTTACCACGGTCGGAAGAGATGGATCCTCGGGGAAATGTTTTGCATTCACTTGAAGTGTGTGCCCGTAAGGCTGGGCCGGTGGTTGGGGTGCTTTTGGGAGGGAAATTAAAAGTCAGTGATGTCAATGATTATGGTTCCGTGAATGAGTTGCGAAAATTGCTGCGACGCTGGTAGCCACTCGGATGGAGACCACTCTACCGGGCGGGTAATTAAGTTATCCTCGAGGGTTGTCATCAGGGGAATTGCAGGTTGATAAATGTAAAGATGTGAACTGGTTACATCAGCGAGACCCATTTCGCAGTCCGTTTCCATACAGCTTGGTTTCAAGTTTGGGCTGGGTTCTTTTGCGAAGCGATTGGACTTGAAGAGCGAATCAATGACACTTAAAGTGCTATGCTTATGAGCTAATTGATGCTCCTTGTTGGTATAATCCGGGTAGAAATGGAAGTTACGTGTGTTTGAACTTGTGCAGGCTGCTGAGCAAGCAATTACTGTACACAGGTGCAATTATTTTGGTTGAGGCCCTGGTTCATCGATCGACAGAGGAGGACCTTCCTGTCCCGCGTTTGATGGATTATCATGCAAACTGTTTTTACCACGAGACCTGGGTAAAGCCATACAATTTAGTAGGTATTCAAATATGACCGTCAGACGGATCAAAGCCTTCAAATCGTACAAGACTACTCCACGAACTTCACGCCAGGTTTGACAAATCGGAGAGTTGATTTTGAAAATGATGTTTTTGATTGGTCACAGGGACGCCAAGACGTAATACCACCTGAAGCCATGAAGCAATGACCGGGAATCCGATTTTTGGCCCGTCTCAAGTTTGGGGAATGATCTAGGAACAATTAATATGGACGATTAGATCTCACTGGGTATGGTTAGTATCAAGCACCAGTGTCAGAAACATTGCTGAGTCCCTAGAATAATCCATACATCCATAGACTAACTGACGTAATTTTAGGATTTCAAACAAGTCTGTGGATACCACAACCTGCAAAGCGGCAATGCTAAGGTGGCATTTCCTTTCTTTATTTGGCGCTACAGGCCGGGGGGACTTGGGCCTCAACCAACAAGCATCTCCAACTAGCACAGTCTCTGGTTAGCTATCTCCAGTGTCGCACGCCAAGTTGGTTGAGGTCATCCTCCATCTGGGTGCGCCGACTTGAACGCTGGCGTCCTCTGTTGCATTGTCCCTCGGGTTCGGAGTCGAAGACTCTTCGGGCCGGAGCTGAGTTGTCCATACGCTCTACATGGCCTAGCCATCTTAGGCGTTGGATCCGAAGACGCCTGACTAGACTCATGTCGCTTTACAGCCCGTACAGTTCGTGGTTGAATCTTTTCCTCTAGAAACCGTCAACGCAACAGGATCAAAGATCGCACGCAGAGCTTTTCTCTCGAAGAGACCAAGAAGTTCCTCATCCTTTTTTGAGATTGTCCATGCATCCGCTCCGTACAACAGGCCTGATAAATTTGTATAAAGTCAGCTTGGTCCTTCGAGAGATGGCTCTACTACTCAATTGCCTCTTGAGCCCATAGAAACAGCGCTTGGCAAGAGTTACTCTGCGTTTGATCTCGGTACAGATGTTGTTTGTACTATTTACTGCGGAGCCGAGGTAGACTAAGTCCTTGACTATCTCGAGGGAACAGCTGCTCATTGTGGCACTCTGGTCAAGACGTCGATTTTATGTGTCCTTTCTTGATCACAGCATATACTTTGTTTTGTCCTTGCTTACCGCCAGTCCCACTTTTCCAGTTCTATCTCAATACCAGTAAAAGTCTCATTGATGGCTCGCTGTGTTCTACCAATCACGTTAATGTCATCCGCGTATGATAGCAGTTGGACGGACTTCTGGAAGATCGTGCCTCTAGTGTTGGCGTGTGATTCTTGCACGATCTTTTCCAGGATGATGTTAGAGAAATCACATGACAGAGCGTCGCCTTGTCTAAAACATTTTTTGACATGGCATTTACTCAACCCAAAAAGGGCCATAACATTCCTCTCAATAAACAGGAGAGACATATGCAAATTGGTAGGCACATACTATTACCGGCAACCATGTGAGGCGCATAAGAGCTCCCCACTCTTCCTTCTGTAGAAGCTGTGGAGATGAGGAGGTAAAAGAAAAGGCACCGCGATATGGGTCCCCTCCATAGAGAATCAGAAAAACGCCACTTGGTGAACAAAACTTTGACTGTCTGGGAGTAAAATTAAGACGTACATATAAATATATATATATATTGATTGACTTGGCTGGATGGCGCAGTTGGTAGAGTGCTTGCCCGGTGTGTGGGGTCCCCGGTTCGAATCCTAGTGAAAGAAAAGTTAATACGCTTTTATCTGGTCTTCAAATCTGGTCCAGTCAGCATTTGCAATCAAAATAACGCCTCTATCACGGAAGTCAATCGGTTGTAATAGTCTAACTCTAGCCGTCACAATGACAGCCCACCTACCTAACCTACCCTATGTATTGATTTCTTAATCAAGGGATACCCCCAAGCTAAAGTAATATGGATCATAAAGGGACAAACGAGGACTGAGGTTTACAACACTCCGGTCCCAAAGCGACATCACAATGCAACTTCTAAAGGCTAACTGGCCACATTTCCAATTAAGGGCACTCAAATTTCTCTAGATAGTGAGTAATTCTAAAAGTGAAACAGGTACCTCCACAAACCTTTAATTCCAAGACTTCCCTTAATTGCCGCCTATCTCTTAACGAGATGGCCAAGTATTTTAGCATCCAACTGATGTGGGTGCCGGGACACTGTGACATTGCAGAGAATTGTAAAGCGGACGAGCTCGCTCGAAAGGGCACAAACTCTGTGCTCTTTCCGGGTGGAGACCCACTCTCCATGCCTATCGCTACTTTTAAACATCTGCTAAAGCTTGAAACGCTTGCCCAAACAAACCGCAGATGGATATCTGGCACAGGATGCCTCATTACCAAACAACTCTGGCCTATGATCGATCCCAAACGATCGCTTAGCTTGATCAGATTAAGCAGGCCACATCTCAGATCTCTTATTGGCGTTCTAACAGGGCATTGTGCCATCGGAACTCACGCCTCTAGACTAGGCCTTCCCTATAATGATTTCTGTAAAAGCTGCTTGGACGAGGATGAGGAAGAAACCATCGAACACTTGCTATGTAATTGCAGTGCTCTCTTCTGCAGACTTCTAGGGGCCCATTGCTTTGTTAATCTGGCTGAACTGAGCAACATCAAAATCAGCCCTCTTCATCGCTTTATCAAAAGCACAGATTGGTTTGCGGAATAGGTATCCTAAGATCCGCGTGGTAACACAATGGGCCTATGTTTGGTCTAAGTGTGTCTGCTGTTCGTATGCGCGGTAGTCACCCACCTCAACCTAACCTAAGCTCCACATAAAAGTTGTCTGCAGAGCTCAAGAACTAGCACTATAGCAGCTCTAGAAGAAAAATAAGATGCAAGGAGGAACTAATTATGTGAAACCTAGTAAACATTTTGTATAATTTTCCAAACAGATGGCCTTAGTGTTATATACCTCTTTCAGTCAAGATTTCATACTAAACCAAAACCTTACGGACAGTCTTCTGATTGATTTTTGATTGCCCAGTGTAAACACAGAAATATTTAGTTCCCATGAACTAAAGAATGTACTTTAGTAGTGACAGACAAACTTCAAGCGGTAGCTTGAGCATATGAGTGGTGTTCGAGATAGTTCAGTT
Source organism: Eristalis intricaria (assembly GCA_964034865.1). Taxonomy (NCBI): domain Eukaryota; kingdom Metazoa; phylum Arthropoda; class Insecta; order Diptera; family Syrphidae; genus Eristalis; species Eristalis intricaria. Next base: position 57,181,461 of record OZ035877.1, on the reverse strand, counting down.
CAATATCAGCATGCAACAACGAAAGACATATGCTTGAGCTCACCAGGTTTACACCAGGAGCTAAACATTGCCCAAAAAACCGTTTGGAAGCATTTGAAAAGGGTGGATACAAAAAGAAGCGCGACGTATAGGCACGACACGAGTTAATGCCAAAGAATCTCATGGACCGAATTTCCATCTGCGAATTACAACCATTTTTGAAGCAGTGGTGAAAAGTGGATCACGAGATCGTGTCCGATTCGCCATGAGTCGGCGGGCCAATCCGTGGGCAATCCAGGATTCACGACTTGGAAGGTCTTACTGTCTGTTTGGTGGGATTGGCAGGGAATCATCAACTATGAGCCGGTGTTCCCTTGAAAAGAATTACGCAACTATAGCAAAATGACGGCTGTTTTTGAGTACAGTAAATAGAAAAGGAGTTTTAACTCCTAGGTTAAATAAATGGACGGTCTGAGCGATTACTGTACTCAGAAAGGGCTGTCTTTTTGCATATAGTTGTGTATTTGTTTTCACGGAAACACCAGGCCACACACTTAGACCACGAATCGCCTCAAGCTCGCCGAGCCTTTAAGTCCGGATCGAGAACCAAGTAATTGCCATCTTCCCTTACCCATGACGAACGATTTAGCTTGTGAAGAAGGATAAGAAGTCCAAGAAAAAATGGATTTAATCTTACTAGATCTAATATCATCGATGAAATTTCACAATCTTCGTCTTCTTAAGTGGACCAGCAATAGTCAACTGCATTAATCCCTTCAAATCACTTTAAAATCAGCTCCATAAATCGATCTAGTGATGGATAACAAATATAATAGGGATCAGCATGCAAGGCACCACGAGACAAGTCTGTTCGGTTGCTGAAGAGACTCAATCCGGCTCGAAGGACCAAAAATTACTTTTTAATACTTGCTTTTATCGCCACTCCACGGATGGCTGCAAGTTTTAAACACATTTTGACTCCATTTAAAGGGTATTTTCAATTATTTATCCATCTTGTCAATAGTTAGGGTTAGGTTGGCTATGGGGGCTGAAAGTGCATTCACCAGCACACTTAAACTATGTTGGTCCATTGTGATACCCACAGTCAGACTACTAGCATTTATTGAACGCTCCAGTGATAGTGCCCTTAATTCGATCCCAACGGCAAATGGTGACTGGATCAGATTTGAAAATCAAACAAATGGCCACGAGTTCTGGTCTAAGCAAACTGTCAGAACAGCTGTTCAATTTGCTGCTGAGAATAAATTTGCTTCAGTTGTTACTCCAGACATTGTTTATCAACGAGTACTTTCTTGTTACAAAGGTTGTCGGAATTCCCGGGGTTTTCGTGACGTAATTTATACGAAAGCTGTTGAAAACAGATAAAATGTGTGATCAAGGCTTCTGTTGTTTATGCCCAGCCCAGTTTGAGGTTGCTGAGAACCCAGACGTCAACTACCTTCATCCGACCAGAAAATGTACGGAAAACCTAGCAAAATATGACATTTTTGACTGATCTAAGGTTTCTGGCGAGCCGTACAGTGACAGGAGTCTAGTAAGGCATCTACGGATTGATCGCCTAAGATCAATAGCCCATGTACAGCGGTGGGCTTCAACCAACATGCCTCTCCTACTAGCACAATCTTTGGCTAGCTGTCTTCTGTGTCGCACGCCCAGTTGGTGGGTCCTTCTGTGCACCACCTTAACGCGGACGTCCTTTGTTGCATTGTCCCATAGGTTCGATGTCGGAGACTCATTGGACCAGAGCTGAGTTGTCCATACGGTCTACATGGGCCACCCAACTTAGGCGTTGGATCTGTAGACGCCTGCCTAGGCTCAAGTCGGTGTACAGTTCGTGGTGGAATATGTGCAGAGACCGAGGAATTTCTCATCCGTAATTGAGATTGTGCATACCTCCTCGCCGTACATAAGGACTGGGATATTCATGGTCTTATATAAAGTCAGCTTGGTCATTCGATAGGTGCCTCCATTACTCAACTCCCGCTTGATACCATAGAACAGCGTTTGGCAGGAGTTACTCTACGTTTAATCTCTGAACTGATGTACTTACTTACTTGCTTATCAGGCTGACGACCCATGCAGAACGATAGCTGCTTTCCATTGTAGACGGTCCTGGGCACGCTGCTTCCATTCATCAAGAACAAGCTGTCTTGCATCCGCGATTACTTGGTCTTTCTACCGGAGATTCCGTCTTGCTCTCCTTCTCGAACCAGGAGACCGGGATTGGTAAGCAGTCTTTGCTAGAGCGCTGTTGTCCATGTGCTCGATGTGGCCCAGCCAGTGCTGTCAACTACTTTTTTTCATCATTTTTGCATCGCTTGCCAAGGGCGAATTTATGTCGATCTTCACTGTGATGTTGGTTTGTAGAGTCCACAAATAAACTCTTTTACTACCTCCAAATTCTAGGTGTCGATTGTGATAATTGGCGTTAGGTGGTGTGCGGCGGATAGTTTCTTGGTGGACTGCACATATTTCGTGTTATCCTCATTGACCTAGGGACCAGTTCATTTCGCCTGTTTCATTCTATCGCCTCAAAAGCTTCCACTACGGCATGTTTATAACGAGTGGCGATATAGCTGTCATCTGTGTATCCCCAATGGTGTACTGACGTGTAGAAGATAGTGCCTTCCGTGTTTACAGCTGCAATATTTTTCCCAGTGCTAGATTTAAAAATCACGACAGCGGACAGTGCATCCCCGCAGGTTTCAAACGGCTAGGAAGTTCTCCTTCCTGGGATCCCGAATTCGTCCCATCGTTTCCAATAGTTCCTTGCGAGGAATGCTGCCGTATGCTGCTGTAAAATCGATGAAGATATGGTGTTTATCGATCTGAAAGTCGCTAGTCTTCCCCAGGATCTGCCTTAGTGTGAAGATTTGGTGTATAGTCGATTTATCGGGCCGGAAGCCGCACTGGTATGTGCCGATTAGTGCAGTGCAAAGTGGCAACGTTCACACAATACGCTGAACAGGATCTTGTGGGCGAAGTTGAGGAGGGATATACCTCTGTATTTGTTGCAAGAGGTAGGATCGAATTTTTTGTGAATGGTTGAAGGTACTACCATCAATTAACCAACGACGGATTGGAAGACAGAAGAACGACATCAGGTAGGGTTATTAGCAATGTGCTGATTCCCATCAATCGGGTGCTGAACGATTCGAGCTAGCTCAGGGTTCAATTTGGTAAAGGACTATGGAGAATTTTTCATACCTGACAGAGGTGAGATCTTATATTATTCGTAAATACTATTTACAGTATTCACACCGAAGTGCAAAGCTTGAGGAGCAGATGAAGATATCGATCGTTGATAGCTTGCTCCAAAAATTCTTCTTGAAAATGTGTAGATGTAAAGATTAGCCCATTCGCTCAGTCACAAAATTCATGCCATCAACGGGAATACTGTGACACTTTCCACGGCTTTCAACGTGAGGGCAACCACGTAATGCTCATATACATGTTGATATGCCAGGCATTTTATTGTTATGCACCCCACCAAGGGAACGTACAGTCCTTGGAAGCTTCCCCTTTCTTAGGTTCAGCTCGTAAGGGCCTAGCTTAGCCCACCCCAGTATTATAGGATGTTGTTCCCAATTCCAATTGAAAGTTTCCCACTGACTGCCGACAGGAGAGTGCTCATTGCCACGAACATATGAGGTGACATTGTTTACAAAAGATGTTCGTCTTCATCCACCTTGGTACACAGGCATCAACTCCGAAGGATTGATTGATTGAAGTTACAATAATTCCTCCTAGGAAGACAGAAAGAGACAGAAGAAATTCAGTAGACCCCGCCAAACACAACGAGACAGAGTCTCTAAATCAATTGACACAGCGCAGCAGACAAAGTGTTTTGTTTGACTTTCACGATGCATGCAATGATCGATCTTGGGTCATCTACGCCTCGTCAAGCTCAGTCTATTCACTGAAAGACTTAAATAATGCACATGTCCTTGATCGAAACTCTGATTGAGGAGGGAACTAGAGAAAAGTCGGGAGGAGGGCATACTTCCGCCTTGATGATGCAAGAACTGCAAAGGACACAAACCAAGCTGCCGTGAGGTTTGAGGGAACCATTCACATCATTGGCTTCAAAGAATTGCTCTCATAAATCGATTGCAATGCCACTTAATCTTATGCTGCAGTGCATTGTATAAGCGAGAGACTACGCCCTGTCATTCCTCATCTGACACTGACACATACACAGTGAGAGCATGCACCCACCCATACACACACAGTCGCATGCACACGCAGAGAGAGAGGACGTTGTGCAGCAACAACGAAAAGAAAAATCCTGAACAGAACATATCCATCTCTTTGTGTTAATGGGCTTAGATACATTTCTCATATCCTTCTCTGCCACACATCCAGCGCGGTATCGCTTGCTTGCGCTGGTGAACGTCAGAGCACCATCACCATCACCATCACCATCGCCATCGCCATAGCCATCGCCATGAGCATCAGCATCAGCGTCAGCATCCACCAGGGCAGCAGCGCAACTGAGTCGCAGCGGCAACAACAACTCGAGCAAAACAGCTTTGTTGTACAGAAACGTTATTAATAAAGTTCATAGATGGTGCTACACGCTGCTTAGATGGTGCTTGCTCCGCTCGAGAGGGGTTGCGTTTATGAGGCCACCGCTGTTATTGCCATTTTCAGTTTGAAATCGCAACATTTTGCGATAATGACGTTGCACTACGAATGATAATCCTGCCGCTGAAAGATATCCCCACTCGACTGTGACTGGACTGAGTGAGGGCGTCGCATCGGGTGGATGGCGTAGCTGAAGGAAACGTCGAAACAATACACTCTGAAAAGTACAATTAAACAAAGGGTCGCTGGGCGAGGGAGGCGATGCAGGCGAGTGAGGGATTCTGGTTTCTGGATGCTAGATGCTGGCAGCCAGTGCCAGTGTTTCGCGCACATGCGGTCGGCACTGAGTTTGAGGTGGAATGAGTGCCAGGCTAATGCGCGAATTCAAATTAACTCATTGGATATGAGTTTTGTGGATGCCAGTACAATAGTTGAACTCATGTCATTCGCTGTCTCCCTCACTCCCTCAGGCTCTCGCTCGCTCGCTCTGTGTGCAGATACTTAATCTTTTTGCTGTGCATTCTCGGGAAGTTTCCGAACGAAAGTTCTTCTGTGTTTTGTGTGTTTTTTTACCACTCCCCCCGAGCCCCACGCCACCTCATCCCCTTGCGGCGAATTGAAGTGAGATTTAAAAAAAAAAAAAACGCAAAAAACATTGTGAGACATGGTTGTAAGGAGATACGAAGATACAATGCCGCCGTCGACTTCAAAATGAGAAGCTGACTCGGCTGTCTGTGTGGCACGGGGCGGTGGGGTGGGGTAGGGATCGGGTTGGCTAATTGTGCAAACAGTAATGGATTTCTCTGTGGCTGTGGATCAATTGGGAGACAATTTGAGGCAAAGCCGAACCCAGCCGAGCGCTGCTGACTAAACAAGTGACTTTGTGCGCCTTTGATGGTGGCTCGATGCAGCAGAAGGACTTGATTTGATTTGAGTTCTATTCTCGGCAAGGAAGGAGGACGTCCATGCAATCACTTGATAGGAAGCACCATCCACTGACAAAATTCTAGGGTTCTCGACTTTATCAGCGGATGTCCAACAGTCCACTGACTATTGATGATGTTAGTCGAATGTGCCGAAATATTGGTGCAATCTCACACTGAAAGCATTCATGGTCAACGATTAGTCCCAATTCAAAGACAAATTGGTAATAGTTGAAATTTATAGCCTTACTATGATACTAATAATACTTACACGATACTATTTAATACTTCCAATGATACTAATTGCTCATACAAAACCGCAGTATTCCGCACTCTTCTACCACAATCCCTGCGGTCAGTCGTTCGGTAATACTTCGCGGGGATGGTTACCGGGCTGTACAGCGACATGAGCATAGTCAGGAGTCTACGAATTCAACGCCTAATAAAGCTAGGCCATTTAGACCGCATGGACAACACTGTTTCAGGCCGAGGAGTCTTGGACCCCGAACCAGTAGGACAGCGCAATGAAGGAGGCCTACAGAACCGATATCACACAAAGGTGGAGAAGGACCTCAAACAACTTGGCGTGCACAATTGGAGACAGCTGGCTAAAGATTCTGCCAGCTGAAGGGGCTTGTTGGTTGAGGCCGGGGTCCACCCCGGACTGTTACGCCTCCAGGATGGTCAGAGTGATGTCTATATGCCCCATACTGGGATCGCCTTACTCTTTCGAGACTTCTTAGCTTATTATGCACGCTCGCTATAAATGAGCAATTCTAGAAGCTCGGGGTTTGGAAAATTGATGCTTGTCCCTGCAAAGCGTCTGAAATGAAATATTGCGTGTTATGCGTCTACCTCTTCGTCCCCGCGTTCTTGACCGAAGGTTGAGCTATCGTGTCCCAAGTTATGGAGGTATTTCAGATAACAGCTGCGACCCGACAGGAACTGAGTGTGATGGAAGATGCACTTCCCATGACCTCTTGATGTCCACACTTAAATCGTGGCGATCAGTTCGGTGGTCCATCTGCCTTTGAATGTGGTCTCCAATTCGGCTTGCAACAGTGCCACAGATGTAGCCCTTTCATCCGACTCCAAACAACTTACGTTAATATCTAAGCGTCTTGCCGTTCAACTTAGGTAGACCCATTGCACCTTGTTGGCGAGAATGTTAATAGAGAGCGCTATGACATTTGCTTGGAGTAAGTGTCCTTATTGCACAGACCCTGTATATTGAGGCAAGCTTCATTGCTGTCTCCTTGGTAGCGACAGCTTTCCAGACTATACGCCAACTTAGGCGAAGGAAGGATGCGTATTTGCTTTGGGCCTGAGTTCCTTCGTGAAAGTGAGCTTGAGAGCGCTTTCCTGTTTGTTTTCACCTTCGTCCAGGAGCTGGCAACATCACTTAAGGTTATCTTTATCCCTGTTGAACATTTCTGGAAACATCTACAGTCAGTCGAAAGCATATACCATAAGGGTTCCTGTGCTCCCAAAAAAAAAAACTTTAATTTAATTTAGTTGTACATCTCCTTCTCCTTTAATTGCCGCTACCGTCCGGTGTGGACCAGGGCTTCAAGCAACAAAACTCTTCAACTAGAATGATCTCTGGCTAGCTGCCTCCAGTGTCGCACGCCAAGTTGGTTGAGGTCTTTCTGCACCTTTGTGGGCCACCTTAAACGCGATTCGACGACTCTTCGGGCCAGAGTCTTATTGTCCATACGCTCTACCATGGCACAGCCACCTCGAGTTCGTGCTTGAATCATCTCCTCGAAAAAGCGCCCACGCAAACAGGATCGATGATCGCAGGCAGAACTTTCCTCTCGAATACACTAAGGACTTTCTCATTCTATTTTGAGATTATCTATGTCTCCGTGTCGTACAGCAGGACTGGGATGATCAGTGCCTTTTATAAAAACAAGTTGGTCCATAGAGAGGGTGTTTTATTACTCAATTGCCTCTTGAGCCTGGCAAGAGTGTTTGATCTCGGTTTTGAAATTGTTAATACTGTTTACTTCGGACCCGAGCTTGACGATGTCCTTAACTAAATCGAATCCATAGCTGAGCATTGTAACGCTCCGACCAGAAGGTGTCCTTTATTGAGGATAACTCAACTATCCTCATGTGTTCTGCCAATCACGTCAATGTCACCCGCATATGCCAGCCTTGTACGGAGTTCCGTATGATCGTGTCTCTAGTGTCGGGGTGGGAGACTTGCGCGATCTTCTCCAGAAGTGACAACACGTCGTCTGGTCTAGAACCGTTTTTGACACAAGAGAGAGAGAGAGAGCTTGGCTGGAATGTCAAAACGAGACATGACGTCTCTGGTTCGTCTTTATGCACGCTGTCATGTGCGGCCTTGAAATCGACGAAGGTGATAGCATTTGCATGATCTGACGTAGTGTGAAGTTCTGATCGATGGTAGACTTCCGTGCCCTCACGCCACATTGATATGGACCTATCAGATTGTTTATAAACGGCTTCAGGCGGGCACGCCAAACGAAAAAAAAAAGCGTGTAGGCGATGTTAGGGAGACTTAGCCGTCTGTAGTTGGCGCAGTCAAAGAGGTGTCGTGAGATTACACTTGTATCCATATCTTTCAGATGAATTGGTGCATATACCTTACCAGCTCATCTCCAGCTGCCTTAAAGAATTCTCCAGACAATCCGTCTGCAGCAACTTTCTTCGACTTTGGTCTCGATATCACAAGTTCACGTCGATCACCGTCCATTGTGTGTGGTGGAACATTCTGTATGACGGCGATATTGTAGTCAACCGCGTCGTTTAACAGTCTACAGAAGTGATATTTCTGAAGTATATACTGTCATGAAGAAAGGACACACAACATCGACGTCTTGACCAGAGCATCACAATGAGCAGCTGTAACTTCGAGGTAGTCAAGGACTTCGTCTACCTCGGCTCAGCAGTAAGCAGTACAAAATCAGTACCGAGATCAAACGTAGTTTCTATGGGCTATGCCTACCGCTGTTTCTATTGGCTCAAGAGGCAATTGAGTAGTAGAGCCATCTCTCGAATGATCAAGCTGACTTTATACAAGACCTTGATCATCCCAGTCCTGCTGTACGGCGTGGAGGCATGGACAATCTCAAAATCGGATGAGGAAGTCCTTGGTTTCTTCAAGAGAAAAGCTCTGCCTGCGATCTTTGATCCTGTTTGTGTTGACGGTTTCTGGAGAAGAAGATTCAACCACGAACTGTACGGGCTGTAAAGCGACATGAGTCTAGTCAGGCGTCTTCGGATCCAACGCCTAAGATGGCTAGGCCATGTACAGCGTATGGACAACTTAGCTCCGGCCCGAAGAGTCTTCGACTCCGAACCCGTGGGACAACGCAACAGAGGACGCCAGCGTTCAAGGTGCGCCACCCAGGTGGAGAAGGACCTCAACCAACCTGGCGTGCGACACTGGAGACAGCTAGCCAGAGACCGTGCTAGCTGGAGAGGCTTGTTAGTTGAGGCCCAGGTCCACTCTGGACTGTAGCGCCAATTTAAGAAGAAGAAGTGATATTTCCAGATTATCAGTATCAACTGGCACTCTACTACGAGTTGTTCCTCTTCGTCACGACAGGCTTCTGTCCGAATTTAGCACCCATTGAATAGTGCTTTTACCCGTTGGTAGATCTTCCGGACATAGTTTCTGTCGTAACAGCCTTCCTTTGCCTGGCTCGCTCTTTCTTTTGCCTTTTGAGAAGCCGGTGCTCTCCACTTCCTCTAAGTTCGTAGATCTCACAACTCGCTCTCGTCTTTCTCCCCAGCGCCGCCTTATATGCTGCGTGCTTCGCTGAATGTGCCTACCCGCACTCATTGGCAAACCAGGGCATTTTGTCTGGGTGGCGTCATCAGGGGGCAGCTTCTCTGATGGCGTTTTGACAACGGTTCCATTGTTCATCGATTGTTTCGCCGGACAGGGTTGGACTCTCTGAGAACTTCAGGGAGACTCGATCTGTCAAAGTTCCTTGCGGCCGATTGCGATTATAGCTTCCCGTCGTCAAACTGTTGTGGTCTGACACTACTCTGCTGTCCTGTCGATATAGGTGTTCCTACTTGACTGTTACAAGGAACTGATTCCTGTCGATGTTGGCTCCTTGGAGTGTTCGGACTCGGAAATACTGGAGGAGTGTCTAATGTCGATCGCAATGTGATCAATCTGGTTGACATTTGGTTGATCAGAGGACCGCTAGGTCCCATTGTGCATGTGGAGTTGGGGGAATAGCGCACTGTTTACAGAGAGGTCTCTGCCCTTTACAAAGTCAGGCTGAGCCCGTTCTCAGAGGTGTTGCCACGCAGGCTATGCCGTGCGATAACTCTAGAAAAGTAGTCTACATTGCCCAGCCTTGCGTTCAAATCTCCGAGTGTGATCTTGGCGTCGTAGCTGGGGCATTTAACGCATGTCCATTCTAAGAGATCAACATTGTTATCCTTGCTATCGTCATCTTTATCCTTCGTTGAGGTATGCTCGGAGATTAGGCTGATGTTGCCGAAAGTGGCCTTGATGTGGATTGTAAAAATCCTCTTGCTTAAGTCTGTCTCGAACAACAAACCCGCATCCAAATAAGAGCTGCCTTCGCTCTTTGTAGCAGTTACCGAAGTAGTTGTCGCATTTTTGATCCTAATTTTGCGCGGCCCATCCCACCGCACATCCTGAATGGCGGTGATATCTGTCTCATGGGCTTTTAGGGCCTACGCAAGTTCATCGGCAGCACATGACCTGTTAAAGGACCTCACATTCCACGTGCGTTCCAATATTTCCTTTTCCATGGTAGTCAGCTGTCAGCTTGTAGATTTTTCGTATCCATGCATTTTTTTCCACGGCGGGATGTTAGCAACACGCGAATAACGAGACTAGACGAAACAAAATTACAAGACCAGACGACATGAGATAAGTTTTCCAACTAAATCATTATTTTATTCAATTAAAATATGAGTGGTACATAAAATGCATGCATCAGCACAGTTGCACGATCTGTCCAGACGGGATCAGATGACATGGCGACGCTGCGATGCATATTCTCGGAAAAAATGTTAACACAACAATATTTCCTAGAATTGTGGGAGTGCAGACGTTGTTGTCGTGAACCCTGTGGACCGGGTTCTCGCTTAAGTCCCTAGACTAGGGGGCGCTTCATACATTGGTACATCTCCAAGCGATTGCTATAAAGACTGTCAAGAGGGCGCAGCGAGGAGGCTGTATGTCAGCTTGACCTGTCCATTTACAGGGATCGTTGCTAGCATCTCTCCAAGTTGAGAGCAAACTTTGCCCTGGATGCACAGGCCCGTGCCTTCCAGTATATTCTAAATTGTTTCGTCTGTTGAATCATTTCACTGCGGGCTTTTTCTTCCATACTCGGTCTTTCTTTCCTGCGAACCAGTGCTGCCAGTTGAAGTGGAAAATACCACACGGAGAAGAAAAATTCCCATATCGCTGAAAATGAACCATGTACCATGTGAGACAAACTTCTACTTTAACGTAGAAACTGTCATGGGCTTGTGAGCTACTGTGGGGTATTATGTAGAAATGAACACTAATTTTAAAAATCGTTTGCGTTTACTATTTTTAACATCTGTTAAAATGGAAAATATACACTCAGCATCTGCGTTTCCATGTGGCAAGCTTACAGAAAAACGAGCTGCTACACATAAATTAGGAAATATTTGTTTTTACTGGTAGTCCTTCATTGAACTTATTGTGTGCCACATTTCATCTATGGGCATATGTTTAAGTTGAGATTTTTCCTCACTACTTATTGATATTGCAAGGTTCCTCCACTCCACATGTAATTCACTAACATTGACGCCATTTACTCTAGCACCTGAATTAATTATATTTCTTGTGTATATTTATGAACAAGTCGTTATCCGTTGAGCTTAATTTGATTGTGACAGTGAATGATCTGTCATGAAGAAACAATTGGAAGTTTTCTTCGAAATTATCCTCACGAAATGTTTTACCTAATTTGTGGAATGGATGTTGAAATTTCCCACGAAGAGGTGAATATACCACAAACTGGCAGCACTGCTGTGGACTGCTTATCTAAGCCATGCGGGCCTCTCCCAGTTTTCTTGAATTTGGGCCAGTCGTTTTTATTTGCCAGCCTCAGAGATATTCCTCAATATTTAAATTTGTTTACAAGTCTTGTGCAGAGACTGTTCAAGTAGACCTTAAATCACCTTTCAGGTCGCACTGTTGTCGCTGATTAGTGATTAAGCTTGAATGATGACATTGAAGTAGATAGATAGTAGGAGTACCACTTGAGTTCAACGACACAACTGCCATGGACAAGAAACTGATGCGACAAGCTAGAGCTTTGAACGACTTTCGGAATTGAATTTCACGTCATTTCAACTTTCGACAGCATTCATGATTCCTAGGAAATTGTCCACCTCGTATTTGGGTTTACTCACTGTTTTCTGACTCTCCGTGTCCTTGATCAGGTTTGTCGACATCATTCGCAGCAACAGAAGAGAGCTTCAATTTCGTCCCATGTCCACCCTCAGCTGGGGAAATCCCTGCTTGACCAGATTGACGTCCCTCCAAAAGAAACGGTGTCGAAGATGATGTCATGTGCAACGGTGACCTCCTCTATAAAAACGAAACAAACTCGTCGAATGATTCGAATCAGGTGCCTTTTTTTCCTTCAGTCGACCCAGTAAATTCAAACAAACGCCACATTGCCGCCACAAAACCTCATATCTTGCATACATCTGCCGGCAATCCCTGGCTCTCTTATCAGCACACTTTGAACGGTCGCAACTACCTCAACTAATGACTGCGCCCGCATCTCGTACCGAAACCAGTTCCTCCAGTTACATGTCCGCAAAGCACCTAACATCACCATCGGTGGCGGTGATGTCGGTGTTGTCGGCTCTCTTAGACCGATGCACATCACTGTCGCAGCAGGTCCTGCACAGTGCACAGCACACCAAGCCAATATTGCCATCCCCATGCCCTACTGTTGGACCCACTCCCGCCTCATCATCATCGTGCTCGTCATGATGACGGAGCAGCGGCAGTAGCCACATCAACAGCACAACATTCTGTGGCGTGGCACAGCAGAGGACAACAGAGCAGCAGCAGCAGAAAGTAGCCAGGTCAAACCTCAGAGATGAAGATGCAGGAGGACGGGCGGCCGTTTTTCATTTATGTCCATTTCCCATGTTAAGTAAATATGCAATATCCTGTCGCTTTCAAAACATTTACACAAACCAACACCCTCTCGGTGTGTGTATGTGGATGCCGCCTGCAGGCAACCAGAGGCCGATATCCTATGAAGATGCATGGGCTACATCATCATCATCAGCTCCATATGCGGGGAGGGCCACAGGCGAGGGCTTGAGCGATAGATAGAGAGAGAGAGTGAGAGAGAGAAGCTTTATTGGATCGAGTTTGGCACGGTGTCGGTGTCAGTGACGGCAACGGCATCGGCGACAGCGACGGCAGCGATGACTGTTGTAGCGTCATTGGCGGCAGCTTCGGGGGCAGCAGAAGGAGCACTGCACAAGTGACGCCGGCGTTAGTGGTGGTGTTGGCCATGTGTACCAGGCGGTGTTTATGGGCTCGTCATGCCCCAATGAAGCTTTGCATAGTGTTCCACGATGATCCTTTGTACTTTGCATGGATTCGTGTGCAACTGTGGTTGGCCTCCTCCAGTAATTTGCTCTCGCAACCATTGCAGAGGCCGGTGCCGGTGTCTATGTCGGAGCCGGTGTCGGGCCATAGCTGGCCATGGCAGGGTAGTGCCTGAATCGTCTGCTAAGGGGCTATGCGGTAAGAATGCGGGTATCAACCCCAGCACAGCACTCTCCCCCACGGTTCCGTGACCGTCCAATTGGAGGGAGTCTGCAAATTTTGGGCCGCTACCAGCGACCTACTTCCACACTCACACACAGACGAACGGCTGAAGGGCGGCGGAGGTGGCAGAGAGTTTTTTGGGAAATGAAATCCATACTGGAGGACACTCCACAACCACCACCACCACCAACCTCACCACCGCCATTACCGTGATCAGCATCAGGACCGCCCCCACCCCATCTAAGGAAACTCATTTTGTTTGCCATTTCCTGAGCGCAAACAGCGACGAGCACAACACCAGCGTGCAATCTCATTTGCGGGCTGCATTTGTTTTCCTGGGACCCATTGTTCCTTAGCTCCTCCATGCATGTGCAGAGAGGCGGATGTGTGTGCTGCGGAGGGTGGGTGAGAGCGGCAGAGAGAGAGAGAGAGTGCTTTCAAGGACACTCTGCTGAAGAGGAGATATATTTGCTTGGCCACCGCCACTTAAGTTGGCAACAGATCCAGAATTGTTCCCAACCGCCGTCGTCGTCGCCACCACCACCTCCTCCCTCTCCTCCCCCTCCTCCTCCTCCTCCCCCTCCATCACCTCCGCAGCATCATAAGTATGTCAAAGTATCTGTAAGCACATGAATCTATTCCGGTTCCCGGTATCTTTGCGAATGCATTTGGAAAATGATTTCCATCTCAAGGAGTCGCAGGCTGGCAGGGATCTTTGCTCTCGTAATTAAATTAGTCGGAGGGGTTAATCGGGGCTCCATTAAAGTTTATCGGGCCCCCTTCGTGATGCCCCTTTGAAACTGTAACCTGGAAAATTATGTGGAAAACTATAAAATCCCATCCCCCTGGGGCACATGCGACGACGACGACGACGATGAGACCGACAGATGGACGTGACTGGACTTGGGGAGGTACAATTTATGCGTCGGTACTTTGATTTTTCTTTTCTTCGGTTCGGCTTTTGATGTGAGAGAGCCCAGTCCGGCCCTCCGGATGGTTGGGGCGACGACCGAACCGAGTTTTGGCTTCCTGCTTTGACTTTATGGGCCATGAAAGTGATATGTAACGGGAAATTGTTTCTCGAAGAATTTGAAAATGTGCGAAAGTTTTTGAGTGTTGCCGAGTGGGACTGACTGGGAACGTCCCCAGAACGCTTCACTGCGGGCCTACAAAGGAGAGGGGGGAGGAGAGATGACTTGGAGTCTGGGTAATGGAGGTTGACATGGTTGTGGGACAGAGATTTTAGGCATGGGCGTCGCACTCAAGGACGAGAGTGCTTCGAAAAATCGATGAAGGATTGAAGTATGCAATTAAACTGGGCGGGGCGTGGCTGGTGGTGGGGGAGTACTTGCGAAGGGTCATTTCAAGTGTTTTCCTATTTTTTTTTTCTTATTGTACGCACAACGAATTTCGGAAATAACTTGCTATGAATCCAAACTTAGTCGACGTGATAGAAATCTGTTTTCAGTATAGATTGGGACTACTGGTGGACTCAGATCATCAACACAAGACTAGGCACATTTTTATACCTTACATTTTCGAAATGCGGCTTTTACAGGCTGGCTGATACCCAACAGGGTGTCAATCTGGAGGCGAGATTATTTGAGACATTTCGGTCGACAAAAGAGACTACATATTTAATAAATAGTTCAAGTTTTAAGTCTTCCCGGGAAAGTCTACGCAAAGGTGTTGGAAGAGCGTTCTATAGCTATCGTCGAACCGAGGATGGGGGGTGAACAGGCGGTTCTGTCCCGCCAGAAGTACAACCGACCAGCTTTTCACTCTAAGAATGTAACTTGAGAAGGGTTGGGAGTATGCCAAACTCATCTACAGCTGTTTTGTAGATTTGGATTTTGCCCGAGTTCCTCGAAGTAAACTCTGGAGTGTTCTGCAGGAGATTGGTGGTCCCTTTTTGAGGGTTATTTAGTCCCTATACGCGAACTGTAGCAGCAATGTTAGGATCAACAGTGCTGAACCAACAACCCCGTGGGCGTTGGACTTCGCCAAGGGTGCGTCTTGCCACCTCTCCTTTTCATTGTAGATATAGGCTGGACGTTGCACCAGAAGCAGGAGCGGAATTCTTCATATTGGGAGAGTTCAGTTTTGCAGATGACTTAGTTATTCTCACATCTTCCCAGGCTGAACTCCAGCACGCACTCGACAGGTTTGTATTTACTGATGCTGGGATGAAGGCGGACCTGGGCCTAGCTTCTCGCTCGTGTTGTGCGTGCTATTGCGTGGAAGTGGGCTACAGTTTAATGCCGACTCCGAACGGCGAAGTTTAGAAGCTTTTTCCAGACAGGAATACTCTTCGAGCATTGTCAGTGACTCGAAAGAGGCGGAGCCGTGAATTATGAAAGATGGTTCAAATTCGGGTATCGAACCTGGCTCGCTCTGTAGGAATAGGAGTCGACGCACTTACCCACTACGCCACGGCGACGGAATGAAGGTTAACGCGGACAAATCTGAGGTTGTGGTGGTGGTGATGGCGATGGAAGATTCCCAGGTGAGCTTCAATGCGATTCCATCTGGCAGACATAGAAAGAGGTGTTGGGACCAAGTCGAAAAAGTCGCCTGATTACACATGGGCATAGCGTGAGTTAGAGTTGGTGGCAGGGGATGGAGTTGTCTGGAGATCTCTCGTGCGTGCTTTGCCGCCGCGACCGGGTCTGAATATAATGATGATCAGAATATTCTGGAGTGTTGGTCAATTTGATGGCGACTTTTGCTTCAACTATTTACAGGTGGCAAATCCATACTCCTGTATGCAGTGGCGACTAGTTGTAGTCCAACACTCGATAAAGACAATATTCGTAAGCCCTTCGATGGGGTACAAGAGATGGCATGCATATGCCGATAGACAGCGGCTAGAAGCTTTTTCTCTTCCCGTCTTCTTGCCCGGGCTCGTCGTGCACTGCTCTTGTTTTTCATTGCAGCGGGTTTTGGTATGTCTCGTTGGTTGCACGTTTTGTTTTGCTTACACTCGCCATCATACCACGGGTTCCTCGTCGGAGGTGGTTGGTAGACTAAGGTGGTTTCGGCTACCTCTTTGATGGCCTAGATGTAGGCCGGAGAGTCTCTCACGTAATTGCTCTTCGTAGGCTCTGGCAATCTCTGGTGTGCTCACGCTTCCAATGCCAAAACTTGTCTTTGTTGACTGGTGTGCCGTTCTGACATTGGATAGGCGAGCTCTAAATCGTGTCGCCAGGAGGAAATGTTCAGAATCAACGTTTGCCCCCTTGAATGTTCGCATATGAAGGATTTTTGACTCACGTCTTGCGGCAATGAGGTTCGAGCATCCGGAGATCAGCAGGTTGCTGTGTGGATTCTTTTGCGAGGGAACGTCGTGCTATTTATGACCATATTACGTCCTGTCAGATTGTCAGAAGTCAGAGAGTCGGAAGTTGTTGTATGTGTTGTCGTGTTATGGAGGCTGTTCTGGTCTAAGGCTTACCAAATTTGTGCGGGAAGTCTTGCAGCAGTTACTTCCACTTCATCTAAGGAAGCGAACAAAGTTATTCCAAGGGTTCAACGTGGCCATCATCCCACTTCCGTAAGGGTTTGGTGGGGGTTCTCTTGCCATGGAGTCACATCCCTCCCTTTCTGTGAACTTGGTGAAAATTGGTGCAAATATTTACAAGGAAGTCGCGCTAGAAGGTGTTCTGAAGGGTTTGACCGATACCATTTTCAGTGGACGCTGATGGATCTTCCTCTGGTCCAGCGTACGAAGCCAAAACCACGCAGGAGTTGCTCAGAGTCAATATTCCTTGCTATATAGCAGAAGCAGATTTGCCATCGAAGAGTCCAGGTCTGAATACACTGGATTATGGTTCGTGATCAGAATTGGAGAACACGACCTGCATGACTTGTCAACAAAATTTGGGAAGCCTTAGACCAGCATTAACCGGATCGAAACCGTATTTGCCGCTACACCCCAATAGGCACAGCGTTTGAAAGTTTCGAGTGATACCAATTTTTTTAAAAATCAATATTGTGTTCTTTCAGCGTTTTATATCTGTAACAGAACTTATGGCAGGACTAGGTGTACCCACTCATCAAATAAAGCGGGTTGTGACGGAAATGAAGCAACTACTTCAAACGATGCAGGTCGGAACTGTCATCCGCGAAATGTGGCCAAATTTTCGGTGCTTAATCGAGAGCCTAGACAAATATTCGGTATTAGGCAAAATCACTATTCGTGGTATCTCCAATATAAATGGTCTACGAGTGCAGTAATTTATTGCGAAGTAGTGGAAGACTTTGGCTACCTAGGCTCCGAAATTAGCACAAGCAATGACACCACCGCGGAGATAAAACGAAGGATTCCGCTTGCCAATCGCTGCATTTATGGGCTTGCAAGGCAATTGTGGAATAAAGCCATCTCTCGAAGAAAGAAGATATTCCTACAGACGACCTTGATAGTCCCAGTCCTGCTGTATGGCGTAGAATCATGGACAATAACCAAAGCGGACGACGATATCCTTCGAGCGTTTGGAAGAGGAGACCGAACGACGAACTATACAGGCAGTGACAGCTATCTGGTCAAACGTCTTCGAATACATCGTCTCAGATGGCTAGGTCATGCATAACGAATGGACACCGATGCTCTGGCTCGGGAAATCATCGACTCCAACCCCCAAAGTCTTCGACTCCAACCCCCGGAGGCAAAGGAAGATCAAGCCTCCGGTGGCGCACGCAACTGGAAAAGGACCTCAATCAGCTGAAGGTGCGTGGCTGGAAGCAACTATCACAAGACCGTGCTAGATAGCGGATTGTAGCGCCAACCAAAGAAGAGGAAGAAGAAGTATGGTCTTGCATTGATGAACTGAGAAATTTCCCCTGCCGTTTTAATTCATCAAGGTATTTAATATTTTCACAGGCAGTCAGTGGAGAAAAAAAGGCTAGAGACACGTCAGATTCGCCATCTTTCCAGAAGAACTGCCATCGTCACCATCTGTTTGATAGGCCATCCATTTGGGCAGACACGCCTTTCCTCTCCTGAATCCGACCCAACGTTTTTAGTCTTTCTGGTTCCCATTCCGAGAGTGGCCTTCCTCCTCCACCCATCCCATCTCTCCCAACGATCAATGAACCAGTGAAAAAAAAAACCAAGCAAACAAGGACATCTTTCCGCTCTGCATTGAAAACGCTGACATCGCTTAAATGCTTTAAGAGAGTGCTCTCCATTCCGTTTTTCACTAGAAATCCTTCCGTCCTTCACCCCTTCATTCACTTTAATGAAACAGGATACCAGACCCCAGCCTCTTCTCCACAGGGGCTACACGAAGCAAAGAACTAAAACAAACATCATCACCATAATTTAATCCACACTTTCATGCATTTATAAAGTGTCGCCGTCCCAAGTCACTAGCACCGTGTACATACCACTCACAGACGACAACGACGACAACGACGACGACGACTACTACGATGACGATGGCAGTAACAACAGGACCCAGTGTCCTTCCTGTTGCCGAAAACCCATTTTTAGCTACTGAGCTCATAAATTAACCACCCCACCGTCACCGAGGGGCACTGCGACCCCCCGACAGGCAGCGCCCCAGCACAGAGGGACACAGCTGCAACAAGCGAAACGAAAATGCATCGCAGCTCCTTCGTTAAGTAATGACCATGTACACAGATAGAAAAACTCCACCATCATCCGCAGTCACAGTCGGTGCGGCAGCGGCGGTGGGTAGCGCTCACCTTTAATGGAGTCCGAAAGGTGAACTCCCCACCCCCCCTTACCGCTCCCCACAACGAAATGACACAAAAAAGGAATTGTAACTCAATGGCTCGGACCGAGGAAGACAAACTTCCAGCAAGGGAAGTGGACAAATTGCAAAATGTTACAGATACCCAGGACCCGGTTCTGTTGGAACGCAAATGTGGTCATTTGAGGGTGGAGCTTTTTTTCCCTGCTACTCCGATGCCTGGTTGCCTCTTCAAGTTGTCAACGCCACAGGAGAGAGAGAGCGGAAAAAAACCACTCATCTCAGTCGACTTTCCTGAAGGACATGCACTTTCAGTGCACCGGAGTCGAGAGTTGGGTGGCGACTGGGAGGCGGCCGTCATCGTTGTCGTCGACTATATTCCAAGGAATTGACAACTCAACAGCCAAAAGACCAATGATCCAAAACAACACCCCTCACCCACTGGCACACCCGAGCCGGCACACACAACTGCAGGTTGGACACTGCCGCACAGAGACGATGTCCCGACCGGCTACGACACTGGCTGGGTGATTAATAAACAGATAACAAGTCTGGCTTTGCCGGTCGTGTACGTGTCATCACCAGTGTGACCGCACGCATGTGATAAAACCGAACTGATGGGCGGCCACCACCACCGTCGCTGCGCATCACCTCCCGGTGCCTGTCTCCGTCGGGGATATTATTTAACCCAATATGAGTGGCAAAGTGAGCAGCGAAACGGAAGGACTTACATGTGTTTTTGAGTTCGCCTGCCACCGCCGCACCGCTCCCTTTCCATCGGCCTCGGACAATGCCGCGATTTATTACATTATCAATAAAGTGAATAAATTTTGAGGTTATGCGGTGTGATAAGTGAATGTGCGCGATGGCTCGCCGAGGACCGGGCGCCACCGGTCGCGGTGGTGGGTTGTTAATTAAAACAAGCGCCCACTTGAGCTTATAATGTGAACTCGGGAATGGCGTTAACTGATTAAAAGTGCCTCTGCTGCAGTAGTGGTTGTGTGCACGGAGCTTAGGAGTGCCTTAATGCGTTCACGGTGCGGTGGGTGAACTATGAGGTGAATGGCATGAGGGATCGAGGCTGCAAAGTGGATGAGGACTGTAATGTGTTGTGTGGGAGGCCTAGGAGAGCAGGCTCTTCACATGATTCTGTGCAAGGATTCTGCTAATTCTCAGTCAGGATTTGGACAACAGCCTTAGCTTGAGGTCATTGCAGACTCCTCGGGAAGGATTTGTACCTCAGAGCAATTCGAAGGATCAGCCACCGAAGCTACCAGCGCCGAGTGGATGCACATTTGGAACCGAGCCTCTGAAGGATATTGTCAAAGTTGCTTTACTACTGACAAACAAAAACTTTTGAGGTACGCCTCCAGTGCTCAATGAAAGGATGTGTGCGTTTTTAGGACAAGCATTAAGTTCCTCGGACATCAGCTGGATGTAAACGGGATACGACGTAGTGACCGGAAGATGCTGGCAGTAACAGATTTTCCCCGACCGAAAAATGTGCATCAGGTCAGACGAAGAGTTAAAATCAGGATTAGTTACTCCGACTATTTTAGCTCTTTACGATGTGGAGTGTGATCACGAGGTACATACTGGTGTATGTATATGTATGATGTTAAGAAGAAGGAAGGTTTCCAAAGATGAGGAGCTTTGTCAAAGGCAAAGTAAAAGGATGCGCGCAATGCGTCTATACCAGGAGCAAAGGTGGAACGTCAGTGAGCTGCATTGTGTGGTGAAAGTGGGATCCAAATGTGTCATATCGGGCTATTTACAACTGGACGTGTATATTTGGTGAATGACTAGTGGGCAACTTTACCAAATATACCCTTTTAAGAAATGTAATGGCACCCAATACAAAGGGAGTGATGACAATGCTCAACCAGGTCAGTGATTTGTTCGGGATGCCCAATCGGTTGATAACCGACAGAGATACTGCTTTTTCGGCAGGCGCACTCAGAGAACACTGCCAAACTTAAGGGTTACCACATATTACGACGGCTGTTAAAACACCAAGGGTCATAGGACAAGTGGAGAGGGCCAACCGTACAGTACCTGCATCATCTAAGTGCATTCATTCAGCAGGCAAGAACTGGGTGCAGCAGTTGAGAAGTATTAAATGGAGCTTAAGCACGGCGAGAAGTGTAACAACACAGGAATTAATGTTTGCCTATACAATTTAACACCACGAATGTTTCCACTCCAGATGAACAAACAACGGCTTCAGATGACAACTCATCCGTTGCACACACAATTGCTGACACAACGTCTGGACCGTCTGGACAACATTCTATCATATCCAGCGCGGTAATCCGAAGACACCTGTGGGAAACATTGCACGCCTCTACGATGTGAGATAGTATTTAAGGTAACCTTAAGAAAATTGTAAATTAGTCTAAGTTTGAAATTGTTAGGGGTGATTATGCTCAGAGTCAGAAAAAATACATTTTTTTGTAAAGAAACTGAATAAATAAAATTTTAATTTACATCAAGAGGAATTACAGTTCTGTTAGAACTCGAACACGGCGGTCGTAGCAACCATGAAGAAATGGATCGTATGCGAGACGCCGCCCTGCAACGCATTGCAATTGATTAACAGAAGCAGACGGAAAGTTTCGATAGAGCTCAAAATATGTACGATGTGGGCGACTTAGTCCTGATTGATCCTGAGTGTGAATGATCGGGGAGTTAGCAGCTAGTCCAAAGAAAAAGCGAAATAAATTGGTTAGCAGAAAAATATTCGGGATGTGTTTTTTTAAGAGACTTGCTGACTCTTATGTGCCTTGTCAGAAGTTTAAAGAAGAAGGTTAAGAATAACGAGATCTCGCCTTTGGCGTTGTAACAGGGGCCACTATAGGCTGTGTAAGGTGGTTGGAGTTAGCTTAGGAAATGCAATCAGATGGGTAGCTAATAAAGCTCTTTGCAGGGAATAGTTCTTGGAATAAGAACTGATTGGACGACGTACGAGCTTCTTAGCCAGGGACTAGGCTGATGTCAGTGACTTCGCAGACAACAGAATCAACGCATCGAACTTATACACCGTACTGCATCTTAATTTAATATAATATGGGTGGCGCGACAGTCCGAGGCGGACCTGGGCCTAGCTTCTCAGCAACCACTACGTGTTGTGCGTGCTATTGTTCTTTCACTAGTGGAACTGCATCTTACTGCATATGACAACCACATAAATTTTTGAGCTTAGTACAAACCACATGAGATGATCCCTCTAGAAGTCCCTCTTTAACTTACCCAGACGAAAAACTCAGACACAAGGAGCATGATGAAACATTAACATATACAGGACAGTACAAGTATAAGTATTTTCCATTTTGTAGTTCTATTTTGTTGCGTCCTCATCACCATCATTGGATCCATATTATCCACTAAATAAGTCACATGGCTAGAGCACGCACTAGAGATCTCCAGGCAACACAACTCTCCCCCATCGACTCTTAATAATAGTAATCAGTTCAGTTATTGGACTTAGTTCAACTACCTCGTTCTGAGTTTGTCTAGCTCTCGCCTACCTAATGGTTCAAGGCCCCCCAGCGGAAGTCGTTATGATGGGGACATTAGTTATTCGCGACATCATTCCTCAGGTCACTTATCAAATTTCACGACCATTGGAACAAATACAGAGTTGAAAACCGATAACTTGGGCCTTGACACCAAATTCGTCCTTCCGGTTTAAAGATTTTCCAAGCTGTTTCAACTCTGTCCCGGCTTGGCCAATCCTACAGCATTAATCCTCACATACTCCACGAAAAAAACCCCAAAAATTCGTTCTGGAAATTACCATAACCTCTGAAATGTTCCATGTGCGATGTCTGCCCATTTCTGCTTCGTTTACTATTGCAGAAGAAAACTCAACGGGATGCATGTGAGTTCAAAATTACCAGGCCATGCTGACCGCATGGACTACCTGACTCCAGCCGGCAGAATCTTCGACGCCGAGTCAGTGCTTTTTTTCATTCATTCATTCATTTTATTCATTTTATTCATTTTAAAATTTACATAATCGAATAATTTATTAGTTTTTCAATTTTCCATTTAATAAATTTAATAAAAAATTTGAAATAATCACAAAAAGTTCAGTTGAAAGTCGAACTGATATAAAACATGATCCGTTTATCTTTTCGGCATTTATATTAGAACGTATGTATATCCACCGTGGGTCGCCCTGGCGTAGTAGGTTAGTGCGTTGACTCCCCAGATGGAAAAGATGAGGTTGTTCGAGAGGCAGTGTCATAGCAGCTGTCTCCGTCTGTATCGTACACCCGAGTCCGAGTACAAGAAGTACCATCCTAACGAGGTCCTGTACAGCGAGGCAAACTTGAACAGGATAGATCATTTTATTATTAAGCTGATCAGAAGGCACATTGCACGAGCTATGACATCTTCGAACAGTCTGATCTTTGGGGCTTTCTACCCAAACGCTATTTACCATGAAAGAGTGCGCCTCAACGGCCTTATTCCACCTGAAGCATTCCTCTATCTCGATCAAATTGGCCTAATACAGGATACGGAGGGATGCCCGCTGATCTTCCATGTCGTACGCCGAACAGTGGACAGACGACTCCAATACGAGCCGGATGTCACTCACAGCCACGATTCAGATTCAGTAGAACGATCTCTGCACGGGACAGGAGAGATTGTGCCAAAGAACGGCAATTTTATTGGTGGTTGCACCAGAACCGGTCTCCGCCGGCGTTGGCTATTCCGAACGGCGATACAGTTGACCATGGTGGCCAACTTACACAGAATTTAAGTTAGTTTAAGAAAAAACTATAAAAAATCAAAAAAAAGGTGCACCACGGCGTATGGATGTATATATTATGCATATACATAACATATACGCCCTGGTGCACACGTCTGTCTCTTGCGGACATATTTAAGGTAATTTTAAGGTTATGTTAGGTTAAGTTAGGTTAAGGTATTATTAAGTTAGTTAAAAGTTATTTTTTCATCGTTTAGCTAGGTTAAACCAAGTTTTTCAAGTTTTCTTGGTAATTAAAATTAATAAAATATTGTGTCTAAAGACTTAAAAAACGTTGTTTAAGCCGAAAGGCACAAGTAATTATAAATTAGAATAGCTTAGAGTACTCGCATAGGGTAAGTAAGTTAGGATTAAATACAATAAGTTACTTAAGATATTTAAGCTAGTTTTAAGTATATTTTGTCTAGCAAGTAAGTTTCATTCATAATTAAATAAAAACAAAATTACATGAAAAAAAAGTGCGTCGACTCCTACGCAGAGGGTGCCAGGTTCGATACCCGAACTTACCACTTTTCATATTTCACGGCTCCACCTCTTTCGAGTCAGTGACAATGCTCAAAAAATATTTCTTGTCTAGAAATAGCTTCTCAAACTTGGCCGTTCGGAGTCGGCATTAAACTGTAAGTCCCTTCCACGCGTGAGAGAACAATAAACACGAGTGGTTGTTAAAAAGTAGGCGCAGGTCCACCTCGGACCATAGCACCACCCACATTATATATATTATGTATGTCCACAAAAAAAACATTTCTTTTTATTAAAAAAAAAACAAGAAAAATAAGTATAGGTTTTTTATAAAAGGAATAATTACAGACTCAATCAGACTTTGAAACTGCTATTATAGACAGTCCGGAAGAAGTCTTACAACTTCGTTAAGTTTTCCGAATGGTTCGAATAATTCTGAGCAAATTTGCCAAAGACAGCCATTGTTCTATCTCTTACCATTTAAGGGTCTGTAAAGGACGAACAAATAAACATTGATTTTTATGTATCCGTATATAGATTGCTTAACTTATTTTATTAAATTCTTCGACTTGCTTGTGTTGATCACTTCTACTGTGAGGATAAATTCATACTGCTGTCATCCGTACCCATTGCGATATATTGGTGTTCTAAAGCGCGCTTGCGTGAAGCGACATAGTGAACGACTTCGTCTACCTCGGCTCGCAAGAACAGTACGAACAACACCAGTACCTAGATTAAACGCGGAATTACTCTTGCCAATCGCTGTTTCTTCGGGCTCAAGAGGCAATTGAGTAGTGGAGTCCTCGCTCGCAGGACCAAGCTGACATTATATAACACCTTGATCATCCCTGTCCTGCTCTATGGTGCGGAGGCATGGACAAGCTCAAAAGCGGATGAAGAAGCACTTGGTCTTTTCGAGAGGAAAGTTCTGCGTTCAATCTTTGGTCCTGTCTACGTTGATGGTTATTGGAGAAGAAGATTCAACCACGAACTGTACGGGCTGTACAGCGGCATGAGCCTAGCCAGCAACGCCTAAGATGGCTAGGCTATGTAGAGCCTATGGACAACACTGCTCCAGCCCAAAGAGTCTTCGACCTCGAACCAGTGGGACAACACAATAGAGGACACCCACGGAACCAATTGCGCACCCAGGTGGAGAAGGACCACAATCGAATTGGTGTGCGCAGTTGGAGACAGCTGGCTAAAGATCGTGCCGGCTGGAGAGGCTTACTGGTTGAGGCCCAGATCCACCCCGGACTGTAGCGCCACCAGAAGAAGAAGAAGAAGAAGAAAGCGCGCTTGCGGTCGAAGCCATTTTTCTATATTCAAAATTCATTCAGAAAATTCATTGTCAGTAGTCTGAATACTCTGGTCTGGACTCTGAACATTCCCAAGTCTTTGACGTAAGCAAGTATCTCATATTCTTGATAACACCACAATAGCATTGCCTGAGTACTTCGAAGTTAAAGCAACGACTTAAATGGAATAAGGCATAGATAGCGCCAAGCAGTTTCTTATAACCTCTTCTAAATGCCTATTGGATCTAAGCTTATAATCCACTGTTATTCCGAGATACTTCTAGTAGCAAACGTTTTCAATTATCATGTTGCAGCTGTCTGTGACCTCTTAACATACAGAAATGAGATCTGGTTTTGTGTAAGCAATTTGTTTCATAGACATTTATGTTGTTGTCTAGCAAGGTGAGGAGGGCGTATGCAAACAACTTTGGTTTTATCTATATTAAGACGTGACCATCATCCCGACACCATGCATTAGCTGCTTCAAGTTCCTTCTGCACAATAGACGTTGTCTCCGAAATGTCAATGTGGCTTACAACCAAGGCTGTATCATCTGCATATGGAAACCCAATACTGTTTTTTAATATTTTGAGAAGATCATTTGCAAACAAAATGAAAAGTAATGCGCCCTGTTATGATCCTTGTGGGACTCCAGATTAAATTTTTTTCTTCGCTTAGTTCTTCCTTAGTTTTACAGTGAAAGAACGATGTTCGAGATAACCTGCACACTAATCCAGTATTTGTCCTTGTTTCCTTCCAGCATTCGGACATAGTGTGTCAAAAGCCTCCTGGAAATCGAGGTATCGAACGAGACCGTTGTGATGTTAGTTCAGGCTTTTTTTTATTCTATCCTCGAAGTGTCATAGCAATCGATTTACAAAATCTTTATTTTTTCTACATATTCATGCAAACGTTTGGCTACAATTTGTTCTAGGACTTCGAGACAAGACCTCAAACATGTTTTGCGCGACAAAGAAGACAGATAGCAACAGAACGTCTTATCGGCAGGAACATGTTCGAATTTTTCCAGGTCCACCTTGAAAAGAAAACGAAGAAGAATCTTTTTGCGAAGTCGCTTGACACGCTGTTTCATTGTTGTCCAGGTCTAGCCACTTGCATTCCTTCGACAGCTCATCTTTAAGCCTGTTTTCGGAGGGAAGTTAAGGCCTCCTGTGAATAAGAACTGTCCATTTATCGCTGCAGAACGGTGACGGTAAATGTCTTGCAGAAAACCAACTCTGAGCTCCCCATTGACCACGACATCAGTACATATGCTCACAGGAAATTTATGTCTTCAGGACTGTCCTCCGAGACTTCATTATAGATTCAATCCACTCCACTTCCCCCTCCGACCGCATCTGACTTCTTACTCAACTTACATCCATTCAATTAACATTTCCAAAAAAAACATAAAATGTCTGTCGATTCGAAAACATCTGTTGAAACCATTACACACTGCTGTTTTATTCAAAGCCAGCTTGATCCAGTTCCACCTTCAGCCACACCGTCCACCAGTCCATACCCGTCAGAGCGTCGACAATATCACCACAATCGATGCAGACCCGCACGCAAATAGAAGCAATTCACTCAACAAAAGGACACTCTGAATGGAAGCGTTTTTCAACAACAACAACAACGACGACATACACACAAAAAAAAACACACCAAACATCGCTTTCACAGCCCTGAATGCCATGCATCCGCTTGACTCCCCCACCCGCCCAGCCATGCATTCACACGGCACACAACTGCAAAGTGCACACACCCTTGGCCCAATATTAGCATTTCCATTCAGAGGAAGACACTCTCGGCACGGTTTCTGTGCAACAAATTGATATTAATTCACCTTTCAATGGTGCGCCCATCTCTTAGGCCATTCACAGTCAAATGAGCTGCTGAATAAATTTCCACCGCTCTCTGTCGCCGCCGCCGGCCAGAAGCCGAGCACAGAATCACAAATTCCGCTCGGATAAACGGTGAAGCAGCCGCCCCCATCGAGCGCCCGGTCGGCCGGAGGCCTGGTGTGCCAACTGGTGAACCAACTGAATGAAGGAGCTGATATCGAAAATCTCCCGAAATTTGTGTCGGACTTGTAGATACAAATCCCGATTTAATACCCTCCATCACCGCACGTCCAACACGGCCGCCCACCCTGCGCTCCGCGCCCCGCACAAGGACACGACACTTATCGCGCACAATTAACCCGAATGGCTTTTCGCACCCTCCGCCGGGCGAGCTGAGTGCTGCGCCCGCTGTTCCACATCCCACTTGAAAGTTCTGCCGAAAAATTTGACGGAAAAGCTTCGCTAAAGCTCACTCAGCAGTGCTCCGTCCAGGAGCCAGCTCGCCCTATGTGATGCACAGCCGGGGTTATCGATTGGGCGACTGCATGTGCAGACCCTGGCCACCTCCCACTGTGGTGGAGGTGAAACGAATTAAAATGAATTGAGTTTAATAATTAATTCAAAGGATGCTGCGCGTTAGTTGCCCGCCCGCCGACCGCCTTCCTTCGTCGGTACCTGAGTGCGCTTCTTGGGGCAATTTTGACGAAAAGTTATGACTCCGTCGATGGGGGTGTGTAAGCGGCAGTAACAGCGGCGTCTTCAGGCTTCGACGCAATTACTTTGGCAACTTTATGTGGAGACAATAAATTCAAAGGCTATTGCTCTGGCGTCACTCTAAGGAATTCGACTTCAAGGCTCATCGGCGTTCGGCAGTAAATTCGATCGAATGAGGGTTCCCTGTCAGCCCACCAGTCCACCAGTCAGCCAGCCATCCTGCATGTCTAATGGATTGACGTGTGTGTGTGTGTGATGTTTGGCTAGGTCCTGAGCACACGGGCTGTGCATCGAGTAAACAAAAGTGCGGTGGGTTGAAGGACGAGTCGGACATCAATAATGGATGTGGATTCAAATTTGTATTTGGCTTTGTCTGCGGGAATTTACAGGCTTAATCGGACGAGAGCACGTGATTCCAGAGAACTGTGTGCGGAGCAGGTGGCGGAGACTGGAGTTGGCCGGCGAAGAGATACGAACGTGAGGTCCGTTGTTTATGACCACTGGAGTGCGAACCTAAGTAGTCGACAGGACGTTTTGATGCATTTTTCAAAGGGGACAGACTTCGGTGAGGCAATGAACTCGAAGCGAAGTGGCCTTGGTATGGAGTTACTTTAATGGGGACACTGGACGTGGGGGCGAATGACTGGATAGCTCAAATTGTGGTCACCAGGACATTGGAGGAAAACATGTTTCATCAAAACTTAGTCGAGAAAGGGAGGCCATTTAATGAATCTTCTTGAAGTTTGTCACAAATGTCGGGGGTTCGATACCCGGCACACCAACTCTTTAATGTCACCACCTATTTCGGGTTAGCGAATTGAAGGGCCACTGGCTTCAATCCGAAAATCTAAGTCAAGAAAAGCTTCTTGAAAAATCGCCCAGAGATCGTTGCCATGAGTGTCCGTGGTTTGATTTCCATCACAACAACTTTAATTTTTAGCAAACCACCTCTCTCGAGTGTCTAAACCGATGGTCAGCTGCCATCACTCTCCAAAACTCAGGCCGAGACTTAATAAATCAACATGGACAGCGAAGACTTTGGCATTCAATTTCTTGGTTCAACCCCGGGCACACTAACTTCCATTTTTGTTCTCAAGGCTGTGACATTGAGTTATGTCAGTCATTGTCTTAAGATGCACGAGCCCCCACTGCTGCTCGAATCACTGACAGTGCTTGACATTGTTGAATGATATTGCAGGACATGAACTACAGTCTTGAGTGAAAGAGAGGGTTGCCAACGATCGGGTGAATCAGAGAGGACATACATTGGCAATCGTCTTTGGATCGCGAAAGTGTACGGTGGTCTACTCATGGTAGAAATTCGCTTCAAATAACCTGACAACGATCTTCAGTTGGTCGATGGTTCGATCCCGTCCACTCTAACTCTTATTTTCACCGCTAACGCCTCTCTAGACTGACCATGCTTGAGTCTCTGCCAATGATCGGTTCACTGACGATCATTCCAGATGGTGCCTGTGACAAAGTTTTTTAACGTGTGCTCAGGTCTGCCGACAGAAGTTTGTGTGTCCCCGGATCGAACCAGAGCCTCTTTGACAGTCAGCAGCGCTTTTCTCTTCTCTTCTTTTTCTCTCTTGAACTTTCTATCCATTTGCTATGCCCTTGCAATGATTCTCTCTAGAATGAAATTAACTAGAAGTCCGCGGTTGCCCGGGAAAACCAACTTCTGTGGGAAGACTCTAGCGCACGTTGTCATGCTTGTGAAGCATTGCTTTTCTTGAGGCACTGACTATGTCATTGACGATGCCCTGAAATGGTTTCTACAACGACAATCAAAGTTAGTGTTCCTGGGATCGAAGCTCGAAATTTAACCAAAAGAATGGCCTTCTTCAACGTCTCAACTCAAAATGTATACCCGTCGACGATTCGGTTGATGTTCATCACGAAACGAAGTGCTCCCCAAACTGACGCCCATCTCATGTCCCATTCCACGCTCCAACCCAGTTTTCACCCAAACAAAATGGCCCCCAGTCGGAACACAGTTGATGGCCATTTAAACATAGCAAAACAAACGATCATCGCTGCTGTCTTATTTCCGCACATTTCTGGATCATTGAACATTATCCGCTTTGACTATGAATTTGTCACTCCATCCGGCGGACGCATTCGCATACAACCCGCCTCCCCTTTCCCGCAAGCAACCAGCAACCACTCGGTTACTGCCATTAAACACCTCTCGCTTGGGTTCCGCAATTAGCAAACCAAATCACTGTTTAAAACTGTTCGTGCGCATAACACTAACTGTAATGAGCATAAGACACATCGTTCATTTCGCCTTTTTAATTGACAACATAAAGCCTCCTTCCGCACTGTCCTCTGCCAGCAGCAGCCACACATATAGACACACCTCGGGTTGGATCTTTGCTTGCTGCCAGTCGCTGGAGTGGGAGTACTCTCAGAACGACTGCTCCGCTCCGATCTGTTTTCCTCGAGGAGGGCGGCTGGGGGATGACTGAACGCGTGTGTGTGTGCTCATCTCCCGTCGCCATTACAGCACTGTTTGGGTTTGGTTAATCATGACTTTCACATCCCCCGCTCCAACCGAATCACTTTCGCAGTCCCTGACGTTCGCTTTTTTCGCCTTCGTCTTCGCTTTCGTCCTCACATCTCTCGGCCGCCGCCGCCGTCGACAACGCCGAGCCTGTTCGGGGGAAAATTCTCATCAAAATTTTATGGTGAAATTAACAAATCTGTTTACAAATTTATTAAAACCTGGAATGTGGTTGTGTGAGTGCGGTGCCCGGGGGCCGGGGGCCGGGCTTTGGATGGGTGTCGGTATGACTCCGAAGGTGAATGGCATACACATCCAGTGATGACAGTGTGCCTCGTCCCCGAGGGTGAGAGGCGAGAGATGCCCGAGCACTCCACAGCGGCCTCCTCCTCTGGTGATGATGACTGGGACAGAGGAAACTTTTTAAAGGAGATTACCCGGCAAACGACTTTGGAACCAGTTTTCATATTTGAAGGGCTCCGTGCACACTCTTCGAGGCGATGCTGATGTTGTGTCGTGTTGTGCCATCGCATCGCATCGTATCGTGTCGTGTCGTCATCGTTGGTCGATGTTGGCAGCGGCGGCGTGTGCACACGTACATCCTCTCCAATAATCGTCTTTAAATTTTTGAACATAATTTCGAAATTAGGGTGAGACTTAAATTTTAAGCGACACTTCATATGGATGGCATGGCGGTTGGGGCTCCTTGTGTGAGCATGCATGCATGTTTCGTTTTGTTGGCAGGAAGTCACTTCTTGTGAGCCATATGTCGAGCGGATTTGAATGTGAAGTGGTGGATCAGGGAGGGGGGAGTGGGGGAGTTCTGCTGGTTGAGGATTCCACGAAGTCTGAAATGGAGTGACACAGGGATGAAACTGAGGACCAATGACTTTTCCTTTCGAGTGTTTCTTTGAGAGGGTCATTAATGGAGTTACGAGTTGGTGTTTTGAATTTTGAATAATGACCTGTTCCTGCATTGAAGAGTCTTAATCCCATCGTCGACCCTTTTGTATCAGTCTCAAGGCACGATTTGATGTGTAGCTCTATCTAACCTCGCCTCAAACTATCCGCTTAGGTTATAGTAGTTGAGTTGACATAATGGAATTTCTTGTGAAATAACTGTCCTTGAAGAAATGAAGACAAACGGAAGTTGTAAGCCTAAACAAAACTAGAGCTACAAATCGACCATTGCTTTCAACCTAGGGCGAAATGTAACCATCGCAGTTAAAGTTTTTAGTTAAATTTATGGAGTTCGTCTGCTTGGTGATAAACGTGAATTCCACGCCATCATTGATCCGATGCAGAATAGCTCCTGCAAGCATTGCTAATATATTTCGTCGTTTGTCCAAACAAATTCGATGAAGGCTCTTCAAAATTTTTACAAAAGTTTTATTCTGCCAGTGAGCCGAACTTTGGATGGGAAGCAGAACAGCGCAGCGGATCTTGCTTTGGTCATACGTAGAGAGGTGAATAATGGAAAAGGAAGTGAAAGAAGGAGTTCGATTACGAACTCTATTTCTTCTTCTTCCAAAAATCCGGGGTGGACATTTGCCACAACCAAAAAACCTATGTAACTGGCACGACCTTTAGCCAGCTGCTTCCAATTCCGCACGCTAAGTTGGTTGAGAGTCTTCCCCACTTGTGTGCGCCATCGATTCCAAGAGTGTCCTCTATTTCGTTGTCCCACTGGCTCGGCGTCAAGGACTCTTCGGGCTGAGGCAGTGTTGTCTATGCGCTCTACATAGCCTAGCCATCTTTGACCTTGAATCCGCTCATCTCGTTGTATACAGTACTGATTATGGTTGAATCTTCATCTCCATGAACCATCAACAAAACAGGACCAATTGAGATGCATAACTTTTCTCTGAAAGAAACCGAGGCCTTTTATATCTGCTTTTGAGATTGTCCATGCCTCCGCACCATAGAGCAGGACAGGTATGATCAAGGTGTTATATAATGTCAGCTTGGTCCTGCGAGCGAGGACTCCACTACTCAAGTGCCTCTTGAGCCCAAAGAAACAGCGATTGGCAAGAGTAATTCTGCGTTTAATCTCGATACTCGTGTTGTTCGTACTGTTCACTTGCGAGCCGAGGTAAACGAAGTCCTTCACTACCTCGAAGTTTTAGCTGCCTATGGTAACGTTTTGGCCAAGTCGTCGATGTTGTGTGTCCTTTCTCGATGACAGCATATACTTCGTTTTGCCCTCGTTCATCGCTAAACCCATTTTGACCGCCTCGGCTTCAATACCAGCAAACGCTTCATTGACGGCTCGCTGTGTTCTGACAATCACGTCAATGTCTTCCGCGTATGCTAACAATTGTTTGGAAGATCGTGCCTCTAGTGTTGGCCTGTGAGTCTTGCACGATCAGCTTCAGGATGATGTTAAAGAAATCACATGACAGCGCGTCGCCTTGTCTAAAACCTTTTTATGACATTGAAGGTCTCGGTGAATTCGTTACCGACCTTGATGGAGCAGCGAGAATTCTCCACCGTCATCCCGCACAACATGACGAGTTTGGCAGGAATGTTAAAACTAGACATGGTGTTGTATATCTCGTCCCTATGCACGCTGTCATATGCGGCCTTGAAATCGACGAATAGGTGGTGGGTGTCGATCTGCATTTCTTGGGTTTTTTCCAGGATCTGCCGTAATGTGAAGATTTGGTCGAAGGTGGACTTCCCCGGCCTGAAACCGCACTGATAAAGACCTATCAGGTTGTTGACGAAGGGTTTCAGGCGCTCACACAAAACGGCAGAGAGGATCTTATAGGCGATGTTAAGGAGACTTATCCCTCGGTAGTTGGCGCAGTTGAAGGGGTCTCCTTTCTGGTGGATCGGGCAAACGATACTGAGATTCCACTCGCCTTCCATGCTTTCCTCCGACCATATCTTACAGATCAGTTGGTGCATGTACCTTACCAGCTCATCTCCAGCTGCCTTAAACAGTTCCGCAGACAGTCCGTCTGCACCAGCAGCTTTATTCGACTTTAGTCTCGATATCGCTATCTTGACTTCGTCTTGGTCGGGGGGACGGAATTCTTGTCGATAATCGTCAATTGCGTTGAGTGGGGAAACCACCAATGGATACATAGTCCTATAGACATATCTCTCTACTCCCGATAATGTCTGAAGTATTTGAAAAATTCTGCTTAAACGTTTAAGTCCAATTGTGGAAGAAAAACAGCTCATACCAAAAAGAAGTAAACACCCAACCATTGACCACGTACGTGACGTACGTACGTGACCATCGTATAACTGATGTAATAGAAAAGGCGATGAACAAAAGCTCATTTGTTCAGCCACATTTCTCGATGTTTCTCAAAGCTTTGACAAAGTTTGGCACGAAGGCCTGAAATATAAACTATGCTCATCTCTACCGGGGAAACTGTATAGTATTTTAGAGAACTATCTCTGTGCTGGGATATTCCGTGGGAAACATTGAAATGAATACTCTGCTTTCAAAAATGTAAATGCTGGTGTACCGCAAGGGAGTGTTCTTGGCCCTCTGCTATACCTACTGAATACTAGTGACTTACCACAAGAAGAACGCACTGTTCTAGGCACATTTGCTGACGACACCGCTATTTTGGGGACAGCCAAAACGGTTGAAGAGTCTACAGCAAAATTACAACGTTCACTAGATGGGATACACGAATGGATGAACTTATAGCGAATTGTTCCTAATGAAAGCAAATCAGTCCATATTAACTTCACATATAGGCACGTTAATAACTTGCCAGTTTACCTAAATTGTGTCCAAACACCTTTTGGCAATGAAGCAAAACACCGCGGGATGACTCTTGACGTGAAACTCAAGTGGAAGGAGCACGTTAAGAAGAAACGTGCAGAACTTGACATCAAATGTAAAGATCTGTATTGGCTTATTGGTAAACAGTCTAAGCTTAGTATTGACAGCAAACTGCTTGTATATAAGCAAATCCTAAAACATGTTTGGACGTATGGGGTTGCAAGCAAGTTATTTGAACATAATACAGACCTTTCAAAATAAGGTGCTTAGAACTATCGTTAATGCATCAGTGTATACCAGAAACGATGATATCCACAGAGATCTTGGAATATTACCATTCCAAGATGAATTTAAGGACTTTGCTTATAAACTTAAGCGCCGCCTAGACGAGCACATAAGCTCTGCCGTTTACCCGATCCTTGAGGAAACTAATGTCTTGCGCCGACTAGAAAGGACTAGACCCCTTGATCTCGTGCGATAGTCTACATCCGCGCGTGGTTGCGGTCTTAGCAGGAACTTTCATTGGAGAGCAACCTGCCGATCAGTACCTAAATCATGAAATACAAACAACCGCTCAAGTGCTTCACTTAGTTGTAGTCTAAATTAATTCAAGGAGGTGGTGAGTAAAAATCTCACACTTCTATGTGCGAACGTTCGCCATAGGGTCTTGTCGAAAATTTCCACCTACCCACGGAAAAAAGACCTTGTATTCTCTTAGTCACTTTATTTGCCTTTTGTCACCTTTTCGATGATCACATTTCAGGAAATGTGACTAAGGCAGTACACAGGACATGAGGGTGACAGAAGTCACATGAAGTGACTAAGAGAATACAAATTTGTCAAAGGTGACACGACTAAGAGAATATGTAAGAATACCATCTGCTTTGTCTATTTTACTTGTTTTTCCTATTTCGTGTTTCACGTGTCAAACGTTTTTAGCGCCCGCAAGCAGTCAACATTTTGGATCCCGCAAGCGGTCCATCGTGCAATAGTGGACTGACGAGACGAGTTTTTCCGTATTCGATTTTTCAAGACTCTCGCATGATTGGAAACACGTGTCAGAGTCAAGCGTGCTCAGTTGAGATAACTACTATATCATGGAAAGCATTACACCCGTATGAGGCTTACAAATACAGAGAACTCACTCTTAACCGGACAGCTACGAGACCGGAGTTTTTCGTTTCCACATAATAGAGCGTCCGCTTAAGAGGACGGATGGAAACTATATCCACCAAACATTATAGAACGGTACATCTTGTCCGCTTAAGAGACTTGTCCACTTAAGAGGGTGTTCATTAAAAGGGAGTTCACTGTAATTGAATTTGATTTTTATAAAAATTCGTGCTCGGTGGAAAACTGTTTGTGCGCATTTCGAGCAATTTACTGACGTCGTCGATTTATTGAGTACGCAAATCAAGTCTTGGTTACCAAATTTGGATCCACCTTCACGTTACAGGCCACGAATCCGAATGCGCTGGTGGCGCATTCGGAAGCTGTATCCGTCATTATAAGGACCATGATTTGTCCATTCATCGCATTGTGTAACTCGACCACGTTCAATGATTTAGCATGTTGTCACGAACATGTTTGACTTTTTAATCAATCACCGGTGATCTGTCAAAAACCAAACAGTAAAAAAAAATCCCGCATTAGACGCACAGTCGACTACTCCCTTCCTGATAAGACCCTCATTACTCGAACTGCTCGCCTTGCGAGTGAAATTTTCCACCTCAATCACATTTCACATCGCCTACCACTGATTGCACATCGCATCCCGCTCCTCGAGCCACCTTCAATTCCAATCCATCAGCAGAGCATAAAACCCAAAAAAATTATTAGAGCAGAAGTCGAATGTGCAACGAGGTATAATAGACTCCGGAATAAACTGCACTGCGAATGTAGGACACATCCAGTCCACGACAGATCTCTAACAAGGATTCACTCCATCCGCTCTCTCTCTCTCTTTCTCTCTCTCTCTCTCTCTCGCTCGCTCGCCCCCTGCCACTTATCACAAACCTTCACCATCACATTCTGCTTTTCTGGATTTAACCATCTCTTGCTAGTTCTAGCTCTTCATTTTCTGACAATTTTTTGTTCTTGCTGTCTCACTCTCTCTCTCTCTCTCTCTCTCTGTAGTCATCCCTCAACCCGAGCGTTCCCCCCTCAGCGCCCATCATCGCCATCTTTCGAATTAATTGTTCCAAATTTTTTGGCTTGACGTTTCGGAGTGATATCAGCCACCAGCCCATTCCCTCCCGTCTTTGGGCGAGGCCAGTCTGTTGGATTCAAATTGTCCTTGTTCAGTTGGTGGTGTATCCATTATTCACTCGACTGTATCTGCTCTGTTCATTTCAGCAACAGCAGTGGCAGCAGCACCAACAGAAGCAGCATCAGGACCACTGGAGATTTCTGATTAGCAAAATTGAAAAAGTTCATCATTGTCCTGAGACGCAACGAGCAGTGGCTGGCTGGCTGGAGAGAGGGCTTGGAATGAAACGACGACCACCACCAGCGGCAGAACCACCAAAAGGACTTGTAATGATGACGAATTTACCCAAACTTGACAAGGCAACAAGAGTTCCCACGCCGCGCCTCGGCGGTGGGGACGTCAGTCAGACTAGTTGACCTCGTCCATTCAGGGCGCCCGCCCCTGTGAGGGTGTGTGTTGCAATAAACTTGCTCATTTCGCCTCACTTGTCCTGGTTTTCGCTGGATGCGAACGAAATTAAAATTAAAGAACCAACCTCTGAAGCTGGGGAGAGTTGAGTTGGGCTGTGTGAGTGATGCGATTGCAATTTAAATTGTCCCCCCGAACGGGACACACTACCCTTCCTTCTTCTGTGTGCTGGAAGAGTACGTTTGTCTAATTACGTCATCGTTATCATAATGACTGTTGCAGTTAGAGTCACACACACACCGCACACTACCCAGGACGCCAAAGAGGAATCAGTTCTTTGATCCTCTTTTGAGGAAGACGTGCACATCACGATGGTGGTGCAGCTGCCTCCGTCCCGATTCGTTCGTCATTTGGAGAGTGTAATGTACCATGCATGCTTTAATATGGTGATGATTATATCCTGGCCCATCCCCCCACCGCCCACAAGAGCGACGACAGTGGAAGAAAACTGCAAAATTTCTCCAGCCGCCACCCACAAAGTGGACCGCGACGTGATGTCGGCGCCGCGCCGCCATGAGATGCGGAGTGGAGGCACTGTGTAAATAGAATATGCATTATGTCTTATGTAGCATGGACAAGTTTTGCAATTTATCCAGGAGAACATGTAATTTAGGTTGAGCGAGCATCATTTTTTTGCTTCTAGCTTGACGCGCCTTCGAGACCTTGTCCGGCCTATTTTGCATCCACTATCGGAGAATGTCCAGAATGCATGCATAAATTCATAGCAGTTTTTTCGGTTGTTATTTTGTGTTTTGTTTTTTTGCAAAATTTTAATTAACACATTTCCATAGAGGGTGGTGCGGAAGAAGGTGTCCACTCGCTGCACCCCCAACACAACACAGCTTCCAACGACCTGCGGCTGACCATGGGAGCGGAGGAACATCACAAGGTTTGTGATTATTTATTCATTTTTGTTGTTTTGTTTATCCTCTTGTTACACACAAGAGTCCAACAGTCGGTGCTTCACACACGCGTCCCTGTGTGTGCCGCGCCGCGTCGGTTGACGTTCAAAGGGAAATTTAGAAAATGAGTCTCGGCCGCAATAAAAGTGAATTACTGGTGGAATTTTAATTTTGCATTTCATTAAAAGTCACGTGAATCATTGCATTAATTTCGAGTGAAGCTATGCGCATTGTTTCGCTGGCATTTGATGCGAGCCACCGAGAGTGGTGTGCGAGGGAGGGAGACAGTTCAGTCATTAGGACGCGGACGTCCGAGAGCTGTTTGCATCTAAATATGATGTTTCCTCGGCACTACGGGTTGCAACAAGTAAGTTATGCCAAACGGAAAGTTGGGAAAGCGCGTTTGTGGGCGATGGCGGTTTTGGGGGAGTGTTGACAGACACACACATACACACGGCTCGCAGGGTGTGCAGAAGGAGGTGCTGATACGTGGTGACAGAGTGCTTCCGGAGCCGGAAAACTTTCACGATTTCGCATTCAGTTTGTGACGGAGTTTGTCGTTGCAACTAATTGTTGACCTCGAGGTGAAAAGCAGGATGTGGCTGCATCCTGCTCCGTTTGAACTGTGCAGACGACAAGTTGAGCTCACTGCATAGACTGCACCATTAACAGTAAATCTCTGATTCATCGATTGAACTTTGTGGACACATCTTTCATCCAGCTTCACAGCTCATTTCGCAGAGTTCCCTGTTCAGTTATCCTGTCCCTTTATATTTATGACAGCATTCACATGGTGGATCTTCTGGTCATTCATTAGCAAGGACACTAGCGCCACTCGTTGTGGGGAGTGAACGAGAAGATGTAATGGTTTCCTCGGCATTGAAGGTTTTTCGACAAATCGACAAGAGAAGGCAGTCTTGTATTCTGGCGTTGTCCTCAAACTGCCACGCTAGCGGACTTGTGTCGTACCATGTTCTTCAAGCTTCTTCAAGCAACTATTTCATCAAGGAGTCCGACACACGAGAAGGAAAATCCCAATGAAGACGAGCCTGTTGTCGAAAATGTACCTCTTCACCTTCACCGAAGCTGAGATCTACTTCATGATATGACATGTTTTGACAGCTGAGAGGGTGCTGCATGATAGTCGAGGAGTTAAGAGCAATTCCTGTGAGCTCAGGCCAATGCTGTTTATTTCACTCAACCTGGCGGGATGGCAGCAGTGGTTGCGTTTAAGATCACCTGAAATTGGTATGCCGCCTCGCCGTGACGTCCTCTGGATAGCCTATGCAGTGTCCCGAAGGTTCAGTCTCAGTAGGGCAAAAAACTCTTCTTCTTACTCTTTTACTAGGGCTACAGTCGGCGCGAGAAGAACAATTTCATTTGAGAGTATGTTCCTGACATATTGCCTCGAACTGCAGCACACACAGACTAGAAGGAGTACTAGATCGGCGATGGGTTGGCTAAAAAGTGCACAATATTTAAATCCCCACCTCAAAATCTGCAAATCCAAAATCCCCAAACAGTTTGAGTCTAACAAAGAAATTAAGTTTGGCATTGGTTTTATCTCGATTTCCAAATCGAAATGTGGCTAAATTTAATTTGGAAATAAGGCCAAACAGAAAGTCTGGATCAGGTTCGTTTCACGCTAACAGGATTTCAAGCCTTTTTTTCCGCAGGGTCTAACACGCTCACGTGTCTTCGTTGCTCTGTTAAGGGTATGTCAACAACTGTCAGATGGCCCCTGGATGGAATGGAATTATATTTACTCTAGAGTATTGAATTATGGACTTATGACCCACCGAAGATTTATTGTCCATTGTCGACTTGTGGCCTGTGGACTTGACCCTGCATTGGAATTTTCGTATGTCTTAATACGTATGTCTTCCATCTGCGATCCAGATGATATGGTGGACGAGAAAAGGAATGTAAAAGAGGAAAGAGTGTGGCAGAAGTTATTGCGCCCACAAATTGTTGTAAGTGGAGTCCTATTGAAGCAGGTGGAGATGTTTAAGTACCCGGTTTCTTTTTCACTAGGAATAGGAGGAGTAATGCTGAGTATTTCTGTAGGTTTGGCAAAGCTGAGTCAATTTTGAAACATTTTAAGGAATATTCATCTTCAAAGAGTCAAAACTTCTGGAATTGAATGCACAAACAGGAATTTTTGCACAGTCGCACAAAAAGTAATACATGCGACAACAAACCACTTGATCTTGGGGGTAAGTTAGATATGTGTCTGTTTAGGTCTTAAGTCATCCAAAAACCAGGCTTATAGGCCTTAATTTATGTACAACGCTTATATTCTATCTGGCATAGAGCACAACAATATAGCGGTCTCAATAGACCCGCTCAAACACTGACGTAGCTTGTCTTGTTTGTCCATGTTTTATAGCTATTTTAACAAACGATACTCAAGTGAGACAGCCAATTGCATTCATCCTCTCTACAACTTTAACCGAAGTACCCAACTCAACAGGAATGCCCATCAGTTTATCCTAAAACCTACTTTCGTGCGCACAATGATTGTACGTTTATAAGCTTCATATTCGAGTGGTCGAACTGCCCAGGTCAGAAATAGAACACTTGCGCCATAGAGTCTGGATCAACGGAGTGTGACATCAAAGGCGTAGGGGTACAAAAAGCAGTCACTAAGTGACCCTAAGTGGGATCTCATCGAAATCGGAGATTCATTGAACTCAGCAAGCTGGTAGTAACCCACCAAAAGTGGGTAAGATGGCACTACGCGTTCAATATTGGACAGTTCCTTCTTCGAACGGAAATGACTATGCTTCGGTGGTATGGCCTAGTGACAAAAGTGTCACTCTTCCGAGGCGTCCTTCACTGCGATCCCATCAGGTAGACTCAGGACGAGGTGGTCGAACAAAGTTCACAAACTCGCCTGGTTATGCTTAGGCATAGCTTCTGATGAGTTAGAGCCGACTGCTGACGATCGACTTGTCTCCCATGTGCATTTCCTCCGAGCCCCCATAAGCGGTTCATGCGGATCAGAAGTTGATGATGATGATAAAATCGTTGCACTTATTGAAGTACGGATTCGTGCAAGGGAATAATTGATCAGCATTCACGGAGGATTCAAGAACAGCGTGCACACTTCCCCTTCGAAGAGGCTTAAGGTCCCATATGCATTCTATGAGTTGATGGAGCCTACGGAGAATCATTGTGTGATTGTACATGTGTACCCGAAGAAACGTGCACCCAACGGATTTTATCACAGACTTCCATTAATCGGGCTTTCAAACATTTCTGAGCCTTTTGAAAAGTCAAGCGAGGGATTTCCGCAAGAAGATGGGCCTTAGTGGGATTTCTTCAATCTGGCACTGAAGAGATGCCAGATTGGACAGCAGCTGTGGACAGCAGCTTACGAAAGGACTCCATATTTTGTACATGTCAGCTCAACTGTACACTGGCACGCAGATGACATAGCCACAGTTGCGAGGTTGTGTGTTCAATGTGATTGAAGATCGAAACGAGGTGGTCCGTAAATGTACACTAGTGCTCTGATGCGGAAATCCTCTGCACTGATAACTTACGAAAGTTTAAGCGGCAAGGAAAGACTTCTCCTCCAACGAACACTTGTCGGCTGTCTGTGCACTCAAAGGTACTACGCTTTAGACAAGCGTTCGGCTGGTCCCTATGGGAGGATGCCACTAGAATTCATATTGTTATATAATAATATGTGCCTCCACAATCCCCCAAATCAGACTTGCCGACTGGGCGGGCTTAGTATTCGAAAAAGCTCGTTTTCGAAGAAGATGAAGTTAGAGAGTAGCATTTCAGCTTGAATGCTGCTTGGCAACCGGGCCACGCTTGGGCTTGGACATTACCTTTAAGTACCGTTGGTTTCGAGCTTGGTATTGGTTGTTCTGAGGATGCTCGATCTCTTTCTCTTGTACTAGCAGTTGGTAAGGACGTGTTTCGCCCAGCTTAAGTGAGAATTATAAAGTGTTTGGATAGTAAGCAATTAATAGCTGTGTTTTTTTGCAAGCGTATATACGCTTAATTTTGAAGTGCACAAAAAACGATCATCGCAGCTTAATGATTCATCATAAAATCTTGGCAGCACTTGCAACATTTACGACATTCGCTAAGCAATCAAGGGTGTAGTCATGGAAGGTGATAGTTGATCGTTAATGGGCACAATCTTCAGTTTGCGATTGTGTAGCGTGACCATCACTTTAAAAGCAAAAGCACTTAATAATTATAAAATCAAAACAATTAGCATCAAATGAAAATAATCGATAACGAGACCTAAACGGAATGTATAGCAGAGACACTCTGAGTATACCAAAAATTGCATACTTATGGATGCCAACAAAATTAAAAATGATCTAATACATCAACCAAACCTGCAGACGTAAGCCACATACAGCAACCTAAACAATGAATAAATGAATTCAGGAATGAACACACAGAAAATAATGATTGGAAGCATTGTTTTTATCCGCGCGTATTTCTTAAGCGGCGATAGATATGATGAGTAACTTAAGCGGATATAGGACTTGTTGTTAGTGTATTTTACATGTAAATTGAAATTTAGGCGTATATACGTTTGCAAAAATACGCAACTAATAAGTGAAGACAACAATAGTTGTTAAATAATAAAAAAAATAATAAAATATAACAATATTTAAACCAGATTGGCTTAATTTATCCGAAAAGGTACGCCTGAACCTTACCCTTGCTGTATACTTTTTTGTTAGATATCTGTACAAAATTGACACTTTGTATTTTTTTTGTATTTTACCATCACGGAGCAAACACAAAACACTGCGTTCTCTTAGTGTATGCCCTCAGTAGTGCAGTACACAACAGATGTTTGCTGCGCGACATAGGATCATCTACCGATTTTGCATCTCA
Source organism: Eristalis intricaria (assembly GCA_964034865.1). Lineage (NCBI taxonomy): Eukaryota > Metazoa > Arthropoda > Insecta > Diptera > Syrphidae > Eristalis > Eristalis intricaria. The sequence continues at coordinate 57,138,630 of OZ035877.1, read as the reverse complement.
TAGATTACATCAAATAAACAATATTAATTAAAGAATAGTGTATTCATAAATTTGTTAAACTCCAATCGACACAAGCAGGTCCTCCAATGTTGGGCAGCATTCCGGACAGCGCTGCCTGCATCCTTGCTGCTTTTTTGCTGCAATACTCGACGTGAGTTTTAAAGTGCAGCCGCTTGTCTAGCATTACCCCTAGGTATTTTAGAGCCTCCTTCGATCGAATTATCTGGGAACCAACGCGGAAGTTCGCGTATTCTACAGTCTTTCGGCTGGTTATTAAGACAGCCTCAGTCTTATGGTCTACAGACAGACTGTCTGACTATTAGTTTGTGAGATATTTCGTTTTCGATTTAATGAACCACTGTTTCTTAATTAAAAAAATATGCTTCTTAAACCAGAAAGTGGCTTGGTGAGTGTTATCCAGACTCTGTGCTAGTTTGCTCTTGCACACGAAAACATCAGCAAAATCCACAAAATGATTTTCGATGGGCGTAAAGTGAGTAGTTGGGCATGCGAAAGCTCTGGGTAAAGTGATTGCCACACGAGCTCACAATTAAGAAAATACAATGCACCATGTGACAAATCAATGAAAACTATGTCAAAATTTCTTCGAATTACCTCCGCGTCCACCGTAATCTCCAGATCGGGCCCCCAGCGGATTGCGATCTGACACCTTAAAATAACGCTCAGTGGATAGAAATTTAATGCAGATGAAGAGGTAATCGCCGAGGCTGAGAGACATTTTGAATAGTCGATTGAATAGTTGTATCGTCCTCCATTGCAACTACAGTGGACTCCTCCTAAGTCGAATTGTCACGGGATACCATAATTTGTTCGAGTTAGAGAGAGTTTGACTTAGAGGGAGGATTTTGTATGAAAATTGAGCGAAATGTTTGTAAAATATGGCGAAAGAGTTCGAGTTAGGGAGAGTTTCGACTTATGGAGAGTTCGACTTAAGGAGAGTCCACTGTATGTATTTTAAATATAAAAGAATTTTCAAAAATAAGTTTTTTTCTTTAAAATGCTAGGAACTTTTCAACCGAACTGTTAAGTGTGACTGCTACATGATGACCGACAGACACCTCTACCTGTGCAAAAGGGGATAATTTCTGTATGTTGGCTGAGGAAACTGTCCTCTTGTTCGGGTCATAGACATAGACTGTCGACGAAAATAAGCAGAAATTCTCTCTGCCACATGTCACTGTCCACTCTCATTTGGGAGATGAACTATTTCGGTTAATAAACATGTTTGCGGTACCGAATGTGGGTAACAGATCATCTGTTCGTTGGTAGTGCATACGACTGCTCCCCAAACACGGACTCCCTTGGCGATGGAACAAACGAGCAGTCACTGGATTTGGAAATTCACACATTAATCGAAAATCGGTGATCAATGAACCACGAAGAAGAAAATCAAAGAAAAGTGATCAAAGGGAATTGGAACGTGCCTCTAATTGACCGTGAGTACATACAGATTGTAAAGATTGGTGCAGAAACGGAATTTGCATTTATTTGTTCACGTCGAGCAGATTTCTTTCGATTGATGGGTGCATATCGGCGAACTGAGCGCAGGTGCATGACGGAGTTCTTAAGCTCGAGCTCCGCGACATCAACTCCTTTCGGATATCCTACAACTGTGTTGGCGTTGCTAAGAGATTACCTGCCCCAAATTATCGATCTAGGAAAACCTCCGACAGCAAGCAAAACAAACCCATCGGAGTCATCTGTGTTCGTTGGACTTTTTTTCGTTGTACACTCGTCTATAGCGCCTCAAACAAACTGCAATACCCCGGCGCGGCGGTTCGCGTATCTGGAATAATTAACTATCACGCCCGCGCCAGGATACCGAACTGTTGACAGCATCGTGGGAAGCGGAATTCATCAACGCAACACCCCATCCCGGCTGTGTTCCATGTTAGACCCAACGACACAACAAAAGCGATGTCAGCGAAAACGGCAAAAAAAAAAATGTATTCATGTTGCTCCCACAGCCGGGCCATTAATAGCGACGCCACCAATTTAGACAACCAAAGCGCAATATGGCGAACCACGATGCAGAAGGATGTTGCACACGCGGGGCGCACACAAACAAACACAAAAAAAAAAATTGAACAAAACAGCCACCCCTCCACCGGGCATCGGTCGGCCAAAGGACAGACCACACTGGGAACTAATATTTCGACGCACGAGTGCATTGTCGACACCGAATGAATTCAATTGGTGTGACATTTCATATCAAGCCCGCCGCGCCCTGGCAGCTTATGCAAATAAACCTCGTTTGGCATCCCGCGCTGCGTCGCGTCGCCCCCCAAAACGCAGGATCGTACTGGCCTATGCGATGCGCTGAAAATTGAGTTTTAATTCCGGACCGCAGTGCCCGGCCGCCACCAACAGATTTCGCGCGATAATTCGATGATGGCAAATTCAATTCACAATTGGCAGTGCGGCCATTGGCGATGACATGCCCTCCCCTCTCCCCCCACGCCCTCATGACGCACAAATCAGAGTTGCAGTGTAACTGGACGGAGGTTTCGAGTTTTGTCTGGACCCGTGGTGGAGAGTGAAAAACAAACGGGAAAAAACTAGAAACAATCCCTTTTGGGGCAATTTTCAAATTGCCTGCTTAATGGCGCAAAAAAGTGTAACTAATGACACTTTGAAGCGCCGCAGAGCTCCGGATCACGGAAGCTGGCCGCAGTGTTGTACACGCACACCCACACACCCGCTCACAACCGACACGGCCGATCCGCTGGAGACTCCTGTAAATGGCTGGGTTAAGTGCGCCCACTTTCCGGCCACCACCAGTGGCATTAATCTCCGGTTAGTTGTAGTTGTTGCTGGCGGTGCCGATGGGATGGGTGGAGTGAGTGCGAAGTGCACACACATACACGCATATCGGATGAAGTTGAAGATGAGTACTGAAATTGAAAATTTAATCTCCTCGGGAATGATGTTGAAGCTTTTGTATAAATAGAATACGCATCCTTCCTTATCGCTGTCGCCGTCGTCGTTCCCCAGCTATTGCTCCTCCAGCGCCACCACTTCATTGTCACATTGGCGCGGGGTGGAGGAGAGGTGGTGGTACGTCCTCGTACCGAGTGTATATTTATTTCTTTTTCTTTATTCATATCGCCCATAAGCTGTTGTGCGAGATGTGGTTGCCGCTGTGTTTGCGAAGGAGCTCCGAGCAGGAGTGGGTAGCTGGGAGGAGGGATGACGGGCGGGGGAGAGCGAGAAGAGTTTCCTTTTAATTAAGGACATCGTGTCATAAAATTTCCTTCTCAGAACCATCCACCGCCCATGGTGTGGATGACGCACTGGAGTGCGCAGATGATGTTTATGATGATGATGATGATTAGATGTTGCGTGCGCTGGGGAGTGGGTCGGGAGGAAGCCTTGATGGGGTGGGATGAAGTGACATCCCACTAAGGAGCTAATTATTCGTAGCTACATCCGTTCATGTGTTTCGTTGTTTTTTCTTGCGACTGCGGTTGCCGTGGTGAGCCACGAATGAATTTGTCATGCTTTTGTCTTGTGGAAGATAATCTGTTGTCGAGGATGCTCCCTTTGGCGTGCACTCGAGGGGTGCGATATCAATCAGCCAAGCAACAGGCACGACACCTTACTAAGTGCTTTGGTAGATAGTCTTCAGTTGTCAGTCTTTAGTCTTCAGTCTTCAGTCTTCAGTCTTCAGTCTTCAGTCTTCAGTCTTCAGTCTTCAGTCTTCAGTCTTCAGTTTTCAGTTGTTAGTCTTCAGTCTTCAGTCTTCAGTCTTCAGACTCCAGTGCCTTCAGTCTTCACTTTTCAGTGTTTCTTAATTTTTCAATCAAATCACAGAGCTCCACGCCACATCCTTCGAAACTGCCAGATATTCTCATCCAACTTTCACATCATAGGCGACAGTGTTCATCCAAAAGCACATTTCCCTCCCAATCGAAGTGCTTCTACGGCATTTAACCGTAGCCGCTAACGATGCTGACGTTTAACGAATCCAAACATCCCCCAGGCCCGGCCAAAATACCACTAAAACAGGTTTTCCGTGCATTTTATCCAACCCCATGCCGCCCCACAGATCGACAGCCAAGTGAATGACTGAAAAGAACATCAGCATCGACGAACAAACCGAAGCGGAGCGCAGCTGCCTTTGACGACCGGCCAGTAAATTACTTCGAATGCAGTGTCAAATGCATCTCCAGGACATGGCTGAAACGCACGCCACGCCAATGAAGCCAAGGCTCACATGGATGCCACCTCGCCGCCCGCTGCAGTTGTCGTTGGCATGCATGTGCTGCGCCACATAGAGCCGAGAGCGAACCATGCCAAGGAAGTGGTTTTATTAAATATGCACACCTCCCCAGAGGACTGGTCGGATTACGAATACTTCGTTGCCGAACTTCGTTCCGCCTGGCCCTGCTCCCAAACTGCATATCTTTGCGCTCCGGGCTCCGGGCTCGGAAAACTTTCCAGGACTATGTACACGCTCACTTTCTAATCGCAGGCCACTGCTCGAACCACCTCCGAACCTGCAGCAGTGTCACACTTCAGCACTTTTGTCCTCTCCGTCGTGTGCACATGCAGGGAGCTTGGCTTATCCTCGAAAATCAGCACCCTCTCTACGAGGAGGGTGCGAGATGCGCTTTGTAAATATTATGAACCCGTTCGTCGTCGCAGCCGGCCCCCGCAGGATGTCTGGCGTATCTGTGTTGACTGTTTGTGGGAATTCTGTGATTAAAATATTTGCACACTCTGTGGAAGCTTTGAATCGGTTCGGGGTCTGGTCGCATGAAAAATTCCAACAAAATCCGGGCAAAAACTTTCCCACCGCACTTGAGCCAGCCGGCGCTGGGTGCAGCCCGCCACCAGCCTTTGTTGCCACCCACTCCACTGGCTGGCCATCGGATCTGACCAAAAATGCACCCAAAGGGGTAGTTATTCATGGCGTGGGTGTGCGATGCACGGAAACGGGAAAAACTGAAAACAGGGAAACAGGAAAACAGAGAGCGCAACGACCAGGAATTATTTCGGTCATCGCAGAGGTCACTGCGATTGTTTGAGCTGTGAGTGCGCCAATCTGAGGGAACTGCCGGTGGATGGCCAGTTGATGGAACATGGATGTCCAGCGAGAGAGTGGAAGAGAGCGAGTGTAGTGCCCTATTTGCTCTGGACAGTGGCACAGTGATTCAACCTGGTTTCCGTGGATGCCACTACCACGGTACGCCATCCACCACAGTGATTGTGATTGTCACTGCCAGTGCCACTATTCACCCATTTGGCCGTTTGGCTCTGCTGTGTGTCCTTCGCTCTGTCTGCGAGACTACGAGATTGGGCGACTGCGACGAACTGTTAACATGGTAGGGACGTTTGCCCTTTCGTCCAGGTTGTGTGCGGCAATGTGCTGTGCTCTACCGTATGTTCGCTGTGCAGACAGTGCGATGTTAGCGTTGACATATTTCGGCTTGTCCTTCGATTTTGTGGCACTTTATGGGCTGATATGGCGGTGCGAAGTGGATGGGAAGTGCCTTGTGGCCGATTAAGTGTAACATGGAGCTCGAGCGAGATTCAGAGGCCACGTTTCACAGCAGTTGGTGGACTATCATGCACGCAGATTGACCTGCCGACAAAATAGGGGCTTCAGTTGGGTGACACAGGGAGAAGCCTGATCGAAGCGAATGTGTTTGGTTTTTTATGGCCACGAACACCTGAACTCAAACGGGTGACATGGAAACTGAAAACGTACTTAATCGTGGACATTCTAGCAGGCAGCGCTTAACATCTTAATGAACTAAGTTTGGGGCAAGAGTGACTGATGAGTGAAGACTGAAGACTGAAGACTGAAGACTGAAGACTGAAGACTGAAGACTGAAGACTGAAGACTGAAGACTGAAGACTGAAGACTGAAGACTGAAGACTGAAGACTGAAGACTGAAGACTGAAGACTGAAGACTGAAGACTGAAGACTGAAGACTGAAGATGAAACCAAAAATGAGCGTGGTAACCCTTAATCGTCGTGGCTTTATGTGCCGTAAGACTTGAGATGTTTGGTCGTCCTTAAGCCAGTCGTTTTAGTTTTTCTAAATCGGTTGCTCTCTGAAATATTACACAGGAATTTAATTTCAATCGAAATGTTCAAGCGATTTCCAGGAAAGTCTGTTTGGGATTGAATATTAGTTAAGCCTGAAAGTATGCAAGATATATGGACATTGCGACGGAAAAATGAGAAACATCACGCGTGTTTGGGAACTCTTGTGATTCCCTCTTAACATTCATGTCGCTCCTACGATTTGGCGAAAGCAAGCTGACACTGGAAGGCACTGAAAACGGTTGAACTAGAATTGAAGCCTCATCGCACTCAAAGCACACGATCGCCTTGTGTACATTCCTGAGCCAATAACCACAAAGTCAATTTACTGCGTAATCACGCCACGGGCCACCCTCAATGAGTGAGTCATTACCGACTTTCCCCGGTCGTGTGTCATCGATACGTCTTCAAACTTCGCCCACCCACCAGCCAGTCGCAATAATCAGTTCGTCGCACATCGCCTTTTGCGTAACTTTCGCCCCTCAAGTAAAATGCCAGTTGGGTCGACGAAGAAAGGGTGAAACACACAAAGACGAATTCCGTGTAAGTTTGCTGCTGTTAATGCGTTTCTCAAATACCACCGTCTGTCGACCACATCAACGAGTGCCCACGCATCGCACAAGGAACGTGAAGGGGACCTTTAAACGATGACCGCTTTAAGGATTGAGTGTGTCGTCATCCGGCCCATCCCCCGGACCAACTCGGCCACACTCTCCTGATTGTTTGCCTTTTTAAAGAATTAAATTTCATTTCATCACTAGAGGGCGGACATGACACCCGCTTAAGCCTATGTCCTTTATTTATTTTTAGCGACTGCAATATTTTCCTTCTCGTCCTGGGTGCAAATGATAATCCCCTCGAGCGGAAAAATGCGAAGGATGATGCTGCTGAGTCTAAGCGAAGGCAAAGAAAAAAAAATAGTCAACTCAAACGAGAAATGAATCAAATGGGAAAAACCAGTGATGCCAATTGTATGGATTTTTGTTAGGGAATGAATGTGTATATTGTGACGTTGCACGTGTAGCCCGTCATTCGGTAATGACAGTGCTCCAGACAGGTGATGGGTTTGGACGACTTGAAGATAAGTCAAGCTAAGTATAAGTTAGTTACAAGCTCAAGCTAAGTACAACTAGTTGCGACAAATGAAGTCACAGTAAAAAACCATTTTAGAGGGAGCTTTGATTATAGACTGACAGACGGACAGACGGACAGACGGACAAACGGACAAACGGACAGACGGACAGACGGACAAACGGACAGACGGACAGACGGACAGACGGACAGACGGACAGACGGACAGACGGACAGACGGACAGAGGGACAGACGGACAGACGGACAGACGGACAGAGACAGACAAATTAAAGGCAGAGGTGACAAATTCGCGACAACTTGTCAATTTTTCGTCACACTTCTGTCTGATTTAACTTGGCAGACGATATGTCTATTGATATGAAATTTGGAAAGGTAGGGACAAAAAAAGAAGCGTGTTCAAAAACTTATGAACAGCAGTTATTGAGCACTTCAACTAATGACATCTTCGATCGGCGCTATGAGTCTATCCATGACACGTAGGGCATTCCATAATCAACCGAAAGCATGCAAGATCGACGGGCAAACTGACTTAAGAGTGCTGTGTGGAGCACTAACAGAACACCAACCAACAACCACCTTTCAGAAACAGGCCTCACCAGTGCAGAAATCTATATGCACTGTGATCAGGCGAAAGAAAGTATGGAGCACAAACTAATCGCCTACGACAGACTTGACAGTGACAGATTCAAAATGATAAACAGAACATCAATAACAGGGAAAGAATTTTCAGGGAAGAAATTTCATTTAGAGGAATTGTGAAATTTCTGAAGACACCACTTAAATCCCAGACCAAAAAAGGTACAATAAAATCAAGAGTTTTGCTATGATACACAATTTCCAAGTTTTCCAAGGTCTTCAAATCAAAATATCGGCAGGAAAACCCTTACTAGAACCAGCGAACAAGCGAATGTACCCAACGGCTTAGTCATACCACATCGATTACTCATTACGAAATGAGCTAGAGTCTCTCGCCACAGATGGCTAGGCCATTGTGGATCAAATGGACACCAACGGTTCGGCCATAAATGTATTCGACTCCCAAAACTACGGACAACGCAGTATAGACCATCACAGCTGGAAAATGATCTCCATCAGCTGGATAGAAAGGATGCTGAGACTCAAGTCCAGGAAGGCAGTCCTGGAGCGGATATATACCTAAGCTGCAATAAGAAAAGAGGTCGGTCAGTTTTATATGCTCAGAGCGAAACCTCGCTCGTTCCTCGGGACTCAGAGCTAGTCAACGAGCATCAGGTAGTGACCACAATAAAAAGGCATTCATTTTTCTGAGGTATTCAAACATTTTGGTCCTTCGAGCCGGATGTCAGGGTGACACAGGAAGGGCCAAATAAAAGTTTCTTTTTAAGAATACAATAATATGAAAAAAAATATTTTTTTTCCATTTATAATGGCTTCGTGCAAGTGGTAGCCTCGGCTGGCTTCGCAGTAGGGCTGTCCCCCAATTTTTCAAGACCTTGTGGATGGTTTCAGATTGTTGCATGGAGGATAATGGCATTAAGTGCTTGCAGCTTTTCCGTAATGTTGGCATAAAATCGATCCTTCACGGTTTCCCAACGAAACCAAAGAGGGGCAAATGCCGGGTGATACATGATTTTGGAGTTTTGGTAGGCGAAAGATCGACTGTGGCACTGACAGTCAGTGCCATGGCCGGTCATAATGCATGAACCAGATCTGTTACGCCCAGTACTTAAACCTTGTTCCCAGCCTCATTTTAGAAGTTCAATAGCCCAGCAGGCACATTGTCATCTGTGCGCACTGTTCCCATGAGTGTTGCCCACTAGCATACAGCTGAGGAACTTTTTGCACAAACTTGCGTAAAGCTGTCGGTGTGGGTGCCTCATTTTGGCAAAAACTTCTATTCAAGAAACGCACTGTTTGGGCTATACTCCGCTCACTTTGGCAATAAGTTTTCAATATTTCCCTAAGTTGTTCGGGCGTAAGGCGACTCTTTTCCTTCCGCAAAGCTATGATACGGACTTTCTGTCAAAATTTCGAGCAGGAAACAGCAGTCTGTGTCAAAATAACCTATTATTTAATAAAACCACTCTATGGCCAACTCTGTACAGTGAGCAATTAATCTTGATACAGGGCTGGTGTATGAACATAGAGCAGAGCAGCTGAACATGGCTACAAAGTAGCATCGCTTCGTGCCTGCAGACAACTCAATCTCTATGGCACTTTATGGACTCAATAGCCTTTGTTACTTAAGCCAGGTATACACAGCTATACACAGCTTTAGCCGAGATAATCTTTTAATTCTAACCGATTGAAGACGAGATCATCTATGGAGGGTCTTAGCAATCGCACATGACCCAAACATATTTGTAACTCAATAAGTCAAGACACTCAAGGCCGAATGGATGATTTTCGTCGAGAGAGAACTTCTTCGTTTTGGAAACAACCGGGGCCAACAATGAAACTAAAGTCGAACAACATTAACTCTTTTTTTTCAGGAATCACCCCCTATCTCCCGAGGAATCACCCCCTAGCTCCCGCATCCAATAGCCTGCCTTCCGTCAAATAGCCCGGCTGTCTGTATACGAAGACCAACCTCTTGTCACAGAATAGCGATCTAACCGCAATAACCCCCGTTGCAAAAGCAGATCTCCTTCCTAGAACTTTGGTGAAGCAGATGATTTTGCTACTGTCTGTGTTTGAACATCAAAAAAATGGCACAGGCTGTTCTGCATTAAGCTAAGGCTAGGTAGATTTACAAGAGTCTCGGTAAAGTCAACCAGAGCTCGTTGCCTCTCTGGTATAAATCATCTTCGAACTACCTCTAAATTTCGGAGAAGAGTTTTATGTAGAGGGAATGAAAAAGCTCAGAAGCTCGTTGCTGCCATGTGTTTCCCATTTACAACACGCTACCTATCTCGAATCACTTACAATATTCTGAGAGCTAGTGACCGTCAGGGAATGCTCGGAACTGTACTGTATTAACACAATATTAAGAACAACTCCAGTGGTTGCCACAGAAGCTAGGTCGGACTCTTCCCCTTGACCCCTTCAGTCTCACGAATTCGTCAGCCAACTACCCGCAAGGCCTATGATCCAAAGGAAAAAGGTCCGATCAAGCTCCGTAAATCACAAATCAAGTGGCAACACTGTCAATGGCTCGAGACTGAAATGAGGGAAAAAAAAGAGGAGCAGGAGCAGAAAAAATGCAAATACCCGTTGGCGACAAGCGGGTAAACTGAACGAAGCGCTCAAAATCATTAAAAACCGTTAGCTAGGCAGGCAGCTGGAGGAGTTGAAGTCGCAGTCAAAGAAGAAGGGACGAATAATAATTACTCCCTTTCTCCCCACCACTCTGGGCGAGTGTCTGTGGGAGTGGATGGAAATTAAAAAGAAAATAGCGGTAAAGGGCACCAAGCAGCATCATGGCGCGACGGTGGCCGATGATGGGCTCCATGGATGCGAGGGCCGCGCGGCGCCCAGGGAAACAGAAACGAAACGCTTGCAGTAAAGGTAAAGTAAGCCATCCCGGTGGGATGATACAAATTTGACATTTTCATTCAGCGGCGGCATCCGTGTGGCGGATTCCGATGGCCGGTGTGATCCTTTTGTGGTTTTACTTTCATGAACTCTTCGTCTGTGATGTCCCCTAATAGGTGGTTAACAAAGGAATGTCAAACATTAATTAAAAAAGGACATCGCCAGACTTGTGGGAGAAATTAGTTTTAATCAGCGGCCGATGTCGGATTCCCCCTCGCGCTGAGACTCCACATCAAAGTGCTGGCGGAGTGATGGTTTCTTCAGACAGACGGGCGTTGCGCTTGTTGTTATTTTTCGTAATCTGTCAGTGAAAGCGTTCGCTTTAATGATGACTTGCGAAGAAACATGCCAAGGCGTGGTTCGAGGGGAGGGCGTACACTGTTGGACTGACTGACAAATATTGGCGACTTCCAATTCTTTCTAATACCCAGATGACACCTCAGCGCGAAGTACAACAACAAACAGATGGCCGCACCGCAACAGTAAAAACGGGGTCTCCCACGCCACTCACTATAAACGCTTCGCACGTCGCCCAGTGCACGGCCAATTAAATTCTTCACACTTCGTCCAGAACCGCAAACATCGCTAATGCCTAGGCAAACACGGCCGCCGCTTGCCGGCGTGTTGACATTTTGGTAGCCCCGCTCTGGACCTACGCGTCTCGAAACAATGCACACGGCGCGGCGTGCCGGACACACACGTGAGTTTCAACAAGACGTGTACGTGTACATCTCAATTAGAAGCGCTGCGCGGGTGGCTCCGTAAGCAGAACGCGACAACCGGAGCCTACCGCCGCGCCGCCACTGGTCGCCATTCGGACTTCGGGTCTATTCAGGTCACAGAGCCGTGGACCGGTCAGGAATTTGAATCAACCCACAAATTCTGAGCAAATATTGATCGAGTCACAACGGTCTCTAGCGCGGTACACGGAAAAGTCATCACGACTATCAGCGCTGATCGTTGAACCCTGAGTGGCGGCGCGCCGCTGTTTCGCCTTCAGTATAAAATGGCCCGCTCGGTCATGGCTGTGATTAGTTTGCACATTTCAAGGTGAACACCATGACGACCTATCTGCTCTTTGCTCTTTGCGGGCTGTTCACAGCCACGACGGCCTTCAGCGCGGCGCACTCCGGTATGTCGCCAGGGGACTTTAACAGGACTGGACGGTACCAGCGCGTTTCGAGCAGCCTCACCCTCACCGGGGTGAGTTTCAACAGTTGCACCACTAACGCAGGCCTCATGGGGACGTGCATGACGCGCTTCAACTGCCTCAAGAGCGGAGGCGTCGTGTCGGGATACTGTAGCACTTACGGCGTGTGTTGCGAAAGTGAGTACTACGCGAAAGCGGTTCGAAGAGACTCCCTCTACGCACTCTCTCTCTCCCTCCCCATTAAGCTAACCTGCAGTGCGGCGGCAGATCGACTCTCAAGAGGACAATCATCCAGACTCCAGGCAACGTGTCAACAAGGTGCACATACGTCATTGAGCCGTACAGCGGAAAAGTGTGTCAGGTGAAGATCGAGATGAACCAGTTTCGCCTGCAGCAGCCGCAGTTATCCAACGACAATGTCCTCACGTGCGTCGACTATCTGGAAGTCAACGGTCAGAAAATTTGCGGTAACAACGATGGCCAACACATATACTTGCCATTCGACGTATATGGCGGAACGGAGTCCAACCTCAATCTTCAGTTTGTCCTTCCGACCTTGGATTCCATCAAGCAATGGTATCTAGTCATCACCCAGCTCGAGTGCCCGACAGTTACGCAGCGAAAGGGCTTTCTGCCGTTCGCCAAGAACGCCGGCTTGCAGGACATCAAGAGCATATTCCAGGCGCAGAACACCGACTTGACCACAATCGCACCCGTCGGCTGCACCCAATACTTCACCGAGCGCACGGGCACCTTCGAGTCGTTCAACTTCAACGGCGGTACTGGGCCCTACCCGACGAACTTGAACTATGCCATCTGCTTCCAACGTCGCATTGGCGACTCCTTAATCGAGTGAGCATTCGACTTGCCCTTGCAGGGAATTGCTTCTCAGATGACGGTTTGCATTTTCCATTTTCCGCTTTTTGTTGCAGTTTCACTTTCACGGATTTTGAGCTGCCGAACCAACATGAAAATGAGGGCCTGAACCAAGACTGCTATCCGCTCATTGCGACTATAGGAAAGGAGGAGGACTACTTGATGATTCCCGGAGCCGTGGTTAAGGGCACTAGCATACAGCCGACTTACTTCTGTGGAACGTCGAATAAAGGGAAACAAATTGCAGGTGAGTTGCTGCTATGAGGCGGCAGTCGGTTTCTTGATCTAAGCGTTCATCTCCACAGATGGAGCACCTGGTCCTTTCGTGATCTACTTCAACAGTGACAACATATATTCAGTCTCTAACAAGGGCTTCAGGATAAACTACAGCATCATTTAGAACGTGTGAATTGTTGTGAATTGTGCTGAGAATAAATGAGAAGATGCTCAAGGATGGTTGTTTAAGTGATTTGTGGGGGAGGTTGGCCATTGTGCATCGTGCGGTCGACTGGGGAAGTAGACGCGAGCTGGAGGTCGTGGATGGTGGTTTTCAGATTCTGTCAAGAGTTTTGATTTTAAGCTAGATTCTGTTCCCAACATTTTCATGTTTCCTTTCGCTGCACAGGTCTTAGTCACCGCAGTAAGAGGCCTTCAGCCGTAGGTTGTAGTCAGTCTTTCTGAGCTCCATTTTGGTTGTTTAAGAGGCTTTGAGGAGTCAAATTAATTTTTAACTTAGGCGTGAGGTGTCCATTGGGCGGGAATTGATGTTTTGAACCGTTCCAAAAGCTCGGCTTCATCCATATATTAGAGTTGTTTCAAACAAGACGGAACACTTAAAAAAATACGTACATTTTTGGAAATTTGAAAGCCCCAACCTCGAGCAAACGCTACTCCCAAACGGTCAACAGAAACTTGGCGTTCTCTTTTTTCAAGAATCGAACAACCTACACCTATATTTGGCCGAGGAAAATATGTCACTTCGGGTGCACATTTATTTCCACTGCGGGACCAGTGGCGCTACACGACATACAAGACAGGCGACGCTCAAACTTTTGAATTAAATGGATACATTTTGGCAACTGGGCATTTCACTTTCGCTGCAATCATGAAACATGACACCAATTGTTTTCTCTGATCAACAAGTCAACTCTTTAAAAACGAACTCGAGGTCAAGATTCAAGAGATTTTCCGACACGAGTAGTTAGAATGTGATCTTACGTGAACATTTTCTTCAATGAGTCTTGACATGGATCGGGGGTGTTTTTAACGCTTCAATAGTAGTTCGATATCATGTGGGCATATCAGCGACCCTGGTCCTCCATAGTCCGAATATCTTGATGGAACCGTTCTCCTTAGGTTAGGTAGTTGGGCTGCTAGTGAATTCACTAGCGCACTTAGACCATATTGGTCCATTGTGATACCCCTAGTAAGACTACTACCACTGACTGACTACTCCATCCAGTCGTTAACCGTTCTCCTTATTTTTCACAAAGATCACAAAGATTTTCAGAAAAACCGTCCAAATGGCTGTGGAAGAAGTGTACCTTAATGCTTATCTGTGAAACCAAAATGTGAAAGTGCAACAACGTCTCCACTCAGTCTTTCTTTTTATTTCGCAGACAATTTTGTTCAATCCAAATGAATTCAATCGGGGCCTATCTTCAATATCAGTCATAAACCTATTCTTCCTTCTTTTCATATGTGGATCATCAAAATTTCCGGCTCAATTCCTTGCCTGGAAGCCTTTGGAAGTCATTTCTAACCCAGTGCTCAGATAAAAAAAATTATAATTTTTTATAAAAAAAAAGAATCATCATGATGATTTGAAGGATGGAATGGGGTATTGTCTGATTTGCGCATAATCCACCCACTTAACGAGCTCCGAAACACTTAATCTGAAATTATGGGATCGTTTTTACACGACATTGCTAGACGTAGACAGTGTAAAAGATGGAGACTCTTAAAAGTTGTATGCAAGTTAAGTGTAACTAGTACAAAGATATAGAGCTAGTTGGCTATAGAGCTAGAAGCTAGAGCTGTTGGAGGAAAATCGAAGGTTGATTTGAAATCAGCCACCTCGAATAAAAAAGAACAGAAGAAGAAACTACATGCAACAGAAAGAAAAGTGTGATTTCGTTTACCAGAGTAATCTTCAGTTGAAAATTTAGAAGTCAATGCCAGCTGTGAGCGAACTTAACATCAGGTGTGTTTTTTTGCCAACGTATACACACTTAAGTTCTAATTTGCATGTAAAATACTCTAACAACAAATCTTATATCCGCTTTAGTTACTCATCATATCTACCGCGCTTATGAAATAAGCGCGGATAAAAACAATGCTTCCAATCATTATTTTCTGTGTGTTCATTCCTGAATTTATTCATTCAATGTTTAGGTTACTGAATGTGGCCTACGATATTAGCCCCTGAGGGCTTTTGTTCACCCATTTATAGGTGTGGTTGATGTATTAGATAATTTTTAAATGTTTTTGCATCCATAAGTATGCAACTATTGGTATACCCAGACTGTCTCTGCTATACATTCCGTTTAGATTTTGTTAAAGACTCTTTTCATTTGATGAACATTGTTTTTATTTTATAATTATTAAGTGTTTTTGCTTTCAAAGTGATGGTCACTCTACACAATCGCAAAACGAATATTGTTCCCATTTACGATCAACTATCTCTTAACACGATTGCACCCCGTGACTGTCACAATTGTCATAAATACCGTCGGTGCTGCCAAGATTATATGATGAATTATAAAGCGTCATAGATCGTTTTTTTGTGCACTTATAATTCAAGCGTATGTATGCTTACAAAAAACACAGCTATTATCGTCTTTGACGTCGCGTAGTTTCTCTATTAACCCCATGGCGTGTAAGACTCCACACCTCCAGGTTATTCTTCTCACCAAGAAAACAAGTTTGAAGTGATTTAAAAGTGCACTTAGGTCATTCTTGGTCCAGTGTGCCGGCCAGGAACTGTAGCCGCTGGTTCGTTGATGTTCATTAGCTCGTGTTTGTTCTAAGACGCTTATGTAGGATCATATGGAACTCAAACCCTTGCTCACAGTCAACTGGTGTTTCTTTGAACGCTATCGACGTATCGTAGCTCAGACTTGTGGTGGTTTCTTTTTTTGCGAAGCAAGCACTTTCAGCAGCCATGGTTTGCTAGACGTACTAAAATATATTTTTAAACTCAGCGTTCGGAGTGGCTGTTTTCCTCGTCATCTTAAATATGCCCAAGCTAAACCCCTATTTAAAAAGGCTTATAGAAAAACGATGCCTAGTTATAGACCCATTGCATTACTGCCAGCAATAGCTACAATGTTTGGAAAACTGCTCAAGCTGGTCAACTGGTCAAATGTTTTTAATAAATGCCGTCCCCCAAGGTTCTGTGTTGGGACCACTGCTTGTTTCCGATTGACGTGGACTCCTTTTTTTATCTTAATCTGAACAGGAAGTCCACTGACTTAGCGAATAATATTGCTTCCACTTTCAGTTATGAGACAGGCTTGGATTGAATTGGGAAGATGTCAGAGGATCTGGAGACGTTGAGGTGTTAGTTTGCGAAAGGTGTTAATTTAGGGGATAGACCCTGGCACACTCTGCACCAACCAACTACGTAACGGCGCACCATGTGACGCAACGATCATCGTCCCAAACATGCTCTAAAAGACAATTTATTTTCATCTTGCCGCGCAGTATGGCACCAAGAGTTGGAGCGGTACTTATATTAGCTTATTCTTCCCCTTAGCTATTCTTCCCCTGAGACACGTTAAAAAGATTCTACTGTTGAATCTTTCCTGAGAAGTTTATCTTTATTATGAGTCTGTGAACGATGAAACTATGGACACTTGTCACCAACCAATACACCTTGACTTGCGACTCTACGCCGTACCATCTCAAGCACAGCATAGCAAAGCATAGCTCCTTCCAATGCCTCTCCTCTTCGAAGCCAAGCCTCACCCCGGAAACCTACGTGGATGCCCACGCTACGCAGCTAGCAAGCATCCATCGAAGTGCCATGTTCATCGATGTATCTAGATAGTCACGACATGTGTTCAAAGATAGTAATTTCCGAATTGCGACAATGTTGTGTGTCGACATGGGTGTACCGGGAGTTGTTATATCGTCGCGCCATCGGAACATTGACTTCAAAGTAATTTCCATGATCAGTAGTGGACTTTAATAATCGTCTCAGGACAAGGTGATCAGTCCAGCGAGGGCCGCTTCACCGGTCGGGGGACGTCATCCATTTCCACTTCAGCACAATCTGTCTACCATTTTGGGCGCCGCACATCATCTTAATCACTCCTTATCGCCCGCTTTTCGAGGCCGCAGCATAGGCGGGGGTATAAAAGAGCGCACCGGGTTGCGTCAGCATTTAGTTCACGAAACGACAACACCGAGACACACTTACGATGATATCGCTCCTTGGACTTGTCGTCCTGTGCGCAGCCGCGGCAAACTGCGTAACATTAGTGAAGAAGGATTTCTTGAAGTCAGGGCTGCAGTGCGGCACGATGTCCCACTTCAAGACCACACTCCTTGAGACTCCCATTGAGATGCCCACTCGCTGTGTGTACTCGTTCAGGCGGAACACCCCGGAGGTCAACCAGATTCGAATCGAAATGGACGTGCTCCAGCTGATGCAGCCGCAGGAGGTGGTGGGTCACCCCGACCAAAAGACCTGTGTCAATCGCCTAATCGTCAACAGCTTGACCCTCTGCGGCAACAACGACGGCCAGCACTTGTACATTCCGTTTGACAATACTTACGTGAAACTGGTTTTCGAAATTCCAGTCTCTGACCCACAGTCCAAGTGGAGCTTAAACGTGACCCAATTGGAGTCCGGCGAGGCTGCCCTGAAGAAGGACTTTCAACTGCGTCCGCTGGCAAATGGCCTGAACAACTTGAAGAAGGTCTTCGCCATGCCGAGCAAGGACGCAATGTCAGTTGCCCCGGCAGGCTGCAACCAGTACTTCATCGCTCGCACTGGCACCGTGCAGTCGTTCAACTACAATGGCGGTAACGGCCCCTACATGACCAACCAGAGCTACGCAATTTGCTTCAAGCGGTACACGGATTCCACAGCGGTCGAGTGAGTATGAAAGGGCACTCGTGGCAGAACGGGGCTTGAAAGTTTGTCCTCCCTTCCAGGCTGACCTTCACGGACTTTAAACTGCCCAACGAAGGATCGCAATATGGCTTGGACATGGCCTGTCATTCAGCTATACCAACCCCAGGACGACAGGAGGACTATCTGTCGATCCCTGGCGCCTCGATGGCAATCAACGGGGCCGTGGTGTACCCGTCTTACTTCTGCGGAGAGACGACGAGTGGAAAGACAGTCACATGTAAGTCTTGATGAAACCCTGGCGCTTCCTGCCTGTCAGTCGAATTGACCGCCTTTCTTTTGCAGTTGGCAATCTGGGACCCTTCGTGATGTATTTCTACAGCGACGGTCTAGTGTCTGATGACAACAAGGGCTTCAAAATAAACTATAAGATCGTCTAGGTGTGGGGTATTTTGTAAATAAATAAAGTGGTTTAGAGCGAGCGATGTGTGTTTGTGTGGCTGAGTCTTTAGTTGGTTCTCTCACGAATGTGAATCCCATCTAAGGGAAGCTAGAGAGATAGGGAAACCTACGCTACGAGACGATGTTTTGCTGTGACCAGGGCACTGTATGCATTTGATGGATACTCGACTGTAAGAAAACCATATTCTCAACGAAATACGCTTACAGCCTGTGGAACCCGCACTCTACAACCGCTTAGACTGATCCACGCGAATTTAGTGTCGAAATATGCTTGTGTACTCATTTTTCCGGGACACAGAAAACTCACACTCGCAGAATACAGACCGTGATTCATGCTTCAACATGCCAAGACCTCAATTAATTTGTGGTGGTCTAGGATTTCAGTATTTATGGGTCAACGCTGGACTGCGTCATTTCTTTTCATCAGTTGCTCTAGTCACTTCAGATGGTTCCAGCAACCTGAGAATTTGAGTAAAGATGAGCTTTATACATGGAATATGTCCGCTTGTCCATTTTCACAATACGAACCTTCATCAGACATTTGACAGAATCCGTGAACATGACAAGGTATTTGCCAAAATCTCAAGTATCAACATTTTCGGAGTTGACATAAGGTGCTGCGTTCAGACCAGGCCCATCTTACGCATCAAATGAAAGAAAAGAGCCTAAACAGAAGAATAAAGAAAATGAAAGTGCAATCGAAAAGTTTTGAAAGAGCCTTCAAATTAGACCCTTGTCTTAAGCGGGAGCTAGAATCGAGTCAGGAGTCTATTTAGCTCTTGAATTCGAATCGTTGAGATCTATCGAGCTTATGAAATAGACAATTTTAAGATCGTTCATAATATTTTGACAGAATTTTTGACGCGCCATGTGTGTAGTCAAAAAAAAAAAAGCTTAATTTGTTCTTGGTTCCATACTTGGTTACCATACTGTATGTAAAATAAAACAAAGTCGTGCACTGCCAAGAAGTTATAGCTCTCAATTGTGATGCTCAAGACAACAGTGATGTCCAAGGCGTCGATGTAGTATATTCATTCTTGAGACAGGATATATACATAGTTTTGTCCTCGTTCACGGCTAGACCCATTCTTGCCGCCTTCATCTTAATGCCGGCAAACACCTCAGTGACGGCATGCTGTATTCTCACAAGCACATCAACGTCACCCGCGTATGCTAACGGTTGTACGAACTCTTGGAAAATCGGGCCTTTTGTGTTTGCGACTGAGTTCTGCACGACGTTCTCAAGAATAATGTTGAAAAAGTCGAAAATAATAATGTTGAAGGTCTCGGTGAGTTCGTTACCGACTTTAATGGTGCAGCAAGCGTTCTCCATAGTCATCCTGCACAATTTGACTAGTTTGGGAGAAGTGTAAGAACTAGACTCGGCGTTGTGTAGCTCGTGTCTCTGAAAGCTGTCGCATGCGGTCCTGATATAGTAGATGTAGATCTGAACTTCTTCGGTTTCCAGGATCCGCAGTAGTGTGAACATCTGGTCGATGATGGATTGCCCTGTCCTAGGCCACGCTAATGGACCTATCCAATTGTTTATCATCATCTTCATCATCTTCTGACCCAGATGATCCACTAAAGGGGTCACGGGGGTAAATCACGCACGAGATATCTCTAGGCAACTCGAGTCTCCGCCATCGACTCTAACCAAGCGTTACCAGGTGAGCTTATAGACTTGGTCCAACCACCTCATCCTGGGTCTGCCAAGTGGTCGCTTACCTGATGGAATCGCATTCAATTGGTAGATAAAACATTGTTTATAAACGGCTATAAACGGGGACACAAAGGAGGGGAGAGGTCTCCTTTCTTGTCGATAGGGCAAAAGACACTGAAATTCCACACGTATGCCCTCAGGCTTTCCTACAAACATGTCTTGTAGATGAGCTGAGCCAGATCACCTCTCTACGAGGAACTGGGCAAACATTAATTTTATTTCCAAAAATAAATGACAAAGCGATAACCTCAGCGTCGTCGAGCGACATTGTTACCAGGCTCCCCTATGATTTAGCCAAAATCCAAATCTGTGAATACAATAGATCTACGTACTCGATGCGTATCGAAGTCCGTTCACAGTTGCCTGCGCGTCCATGTTCGATAGAGTCTAATTACTCTGCGGTACTGTTGTCAAATGAGTATTCGCAGGGGATCTTGACGGCTCCAGACCAGAGGTGAGCGTTGTCTTATAAATCAGAGGAGGTGAAATATAATATTTCTTGCATCCATTGAGGAAACATAGATATTTCGCGTAGATGTTGGCAACTAGAATTTGGGATCGTTTCAACTATGTGCTTTTCCATTCGTGAGAGAACAATAGCACGCATAACACGAGTGGTTGCTGAGAAGCTAGGCCCTGGACCTCTACGGGCTGTAGCGCCACCCATATTATTATTATTATTATTCAACTATGTGCTGAATTCATATTCATAACAAGGATGAACAATTTTCCGATTTCAGAGACATGTGGCGGTGTGACGACTGTCGAAAGAAGATTTAACACCAGATAGACAGCCTAGCTTCAGCCGCAAGCCGAGAAGTACCCTCTCGATTTTTGCCACACGTTCCTCCTGGTGACCCTTTCCTTCCTCCTTTTCCAACCTTTTTCATATATGCGAAGCGGCCATATTTTTAGGCAGGCAGTCGAAGTTGTATTGGAGAATGAAGAGACGCGAATAAAATAAAAAATAATTAAAAAATCCGAATTGCAAATCTGCAACAAATCGGAATTATTTCGGAAATCTTTCAGCGTTATTGACAAAGCTTCAAGCCCGCAGCAAAACTTTGGCCATTCGAGATGATTTCGATATATTTCATGTTGGTTTTTCAGAGATTTTCGTATTCAACGGCAGTTTTAGTGAAGAATGTCCCCGCGCCCGGTGTGAAATCCATTTCCGGATTGGAATTGAAACAACGCAGTCTACACAAAAAATCGTTCGACGTGTAATCGTTATATGAATTGCATGAAGACAAAATAATTGCGTAGGAGTACGAATTTGGTATGGATGTGTAGACACTGACGCTTCTGCTATTAGTACCAGAAATGAAGTATTGCAGAGATACCCGACTTCACAGCTTATTGCCCCTTAGGCCATCGACGAATATGAGTGCCTTTTGACGGATATTCATGAGTTAATAATAATAATATGGGTGGCGCGACAGTCCGAGGCGGACCTGGGCCTAGTTTCTCAGCAACCACTCGTGTTGTGCGTGCTATTGTTCTTTCACGCGTGGAAGGGATCTGCAGCTTAATCCGAACGGCGAATTTGAGAGGCTTTTCCTAGACAGGAATACTCTTTGAGCATTGTCAGTGACTCGAAAGAGGTGGAGCCGTGAATTATGATAGGGGTTAAATTCGGGTATCGAACCTGGCACCCTCTGCGTAGGAGTCGACGCACTTACCCACTACGCCACGGCGACCACTATATTCATGAATTGTTGACGGTTATTAAGAACACATTGTAAAAAACAGTTGTTAAACATTTTATGTGGCAAGAGTGGTAGAACTCGGGCATCGCTGTAATATTTCATTTCTGACTACTAGATACATACTACACTACACTGCTTGCTGATCATCGCCTGATGCCTTGGAGGAACAACACACTATCATAAAAGCATCATCTGCACGCTATCAGAAAAAAAATGTATAAACCATTGTATTGACATCTTTTTTTTTTGTGGGTTGGTGTGAATCTTCTATAAGACAGATGTGTCAGATTTTTACTGACTAAACATACCCTTCCCATTGTTTTAGTTGTGTAGGGAGCACTTTTGTGAACCACTGTCGTAGATGTTAAAAGTCATATTGTGAGTCAGTTATTTAGCTGCAAATGAATTATGTATATTCGATCATCCGATCAGGTGAACGGCCTGAGAACTCTCCACTCATTTGTACATAACAAGTTCATAAAAGATCTACCAACTCAGCAGCAGCGCTCATTAAACGGATTACCACACACTCGTAGTATTTTGTTGTTTCATTTTCTCCACATACGCCTACAGTTGTTTGCTACAACTAGGTTTCCCTATCCAGTAGTCTTAACTTCATTATTTTTACGCGTGAAGCAAGTAGGTTTTCGAAAAATCACCTGCTGGCACCGTTTATAGCGACCTGTACTCATTCCACTAAACCGAGCGGTTTCATTCGTTGGAGACGACGCACGAGGTTTCTCATCTCCAGTGTTTGGAGTATGGCATGGTTACAATGACCATGAATTTGAATTCTTAACTTCCTAGCGAAGTTTTTTATTTCTTCGTCCACGGTTGCGATCCCTAGATCTCTTTGTATATCAGCTGTGTTTTTTTGCAAGCGTATATACGCCTAATTTTGAAGTGCACAAAAAAACGATCATCGGCGCTTAATGATTCATCATAAAATCTTGGCAGCACCGACGACATTTATGACATTTGCTACGCAGTCAGCAGTGCAGTCGTGGAAAGTGATGGTTGATCTTTGATGGTCACAATCTTCGTTTTGTGACTGTGTAATTTAAACCACGTACGTGACCATCACTTTAAAAGCAAAAACACTTAATAATTATAAAATAAAAAAAAATGTTCACCAAATGAAAAGAATCGATTACGACACATAAACGCAATGTATAGCAGAGACTCTGGATATACCAAAAATTGCATACTTATGGATGCCAACAAAATTAAAAATGATCTAATACATCAACCAAACCTGCAGGTGTAAGTCACATACAGCAACCTAAACAATGAATGAATGAATTCAGGAATGTACACACAGAAAATAATGATTAGAAGCATTGTTTTTATCCGCGCTTATTTCTTAAGCGGCGATAGATATGATGAGTAAGTTAAGCGGATATAGGACTCGTTGTTTGTGTATTTTACATGCAAATTGAAATTTAGGCGTATATACGCTTGCTAAAAAACGCAGCTATCATTATTTCTTAGATACCAGGGAGCATTCACAACAGTCCTTATAACTTTGTTTTGGAATGACTGTATGAATTCTCTGTTACTTGCTTTAGTGCAACCCCGAAGTTGTAAACCGTGGGTCCACACTTAACTTGGAACGTCGTCCGAGTAGCCAGTACATTTCTCTATATAGTTATATAATTAAGTAAGAAAACACACTCAAATTTTCTGTATTTGTTTTTATTAAAATGGAACACAAACCTTTGTGAACATACAAGGAGATTTTTTTTAAATGATCCGCGATCGAAAACGTCCGAAATTCCACTAACCCCCTCTAACCATTGGTCCACCTACATCTCCTAAAATGAGAGGTGAGAGAGAATGTGAGAGAACGTAAAGCCAACGTACACTTGGTGTTTAATCTGGGCAAACACCAAGTGTCGCCAAAACAATAACTCTCTTTCGCGAATGTGTAACAATATCGATTCTCAAGTTCGTCACGTTTTTTCTTTACGAGCGCCTTCACTTAAGTTTAGCATCCAGCTTCATCCCGAGATATTTAGCCTAATTTGCGTACGGTATTTGTACCGAGTTAATGAAGACGGGTAAATTGTCTATGTTTGTTTAGGTAAGATTAATACGCGTGGATTTGGTTTCAATTAAGGCAATGCGCCAGAGTTTTGTCCAATCGCAAGTTTTATTTACAGCTTTCTGCAGCTTTACGGTAGCGGACTCAATTGTACTTTCCATACCCAGAATAGCCGTATCCTCTGCGAACGTAGCTACTATTGGGCCCTCAGTTTGTGGTATGTTCTGGGTGTAGAACAAAAACAGAGTAGGACCAAGGACACTCCCTTGCGGGACACCGGCGGCAATGTCTTTAAATTCCGAGTATTCGGTTCCGTGCTTAACTCTAAACATCTTATTCTTGAGGTAGAATTTTAAAATGCAATATAGATTTTTCGGAGATATCCCACAAAGTTTGTATTTCAAGCAACCATGCCAAACCTGGTCAAAGGCCTGGGATACGGCAAGGTAAAACGCTGAAGCAAACCTTTTTTTCCTCTAGTGCTTTTTCGATTTCATTGGTTATTCTAAATACTTGGTCAGAACGAAACAACACTGACAACAATAGACAAGCCCATGAGGTTAAAGTCTAATTGTCTTGACGTCACGAGCAAGGGAAGAAGAGCCTAAAGTAATTGATCGGAAGGATCTTCTAAGTTTAAGTTTAGTTCGTTGGTTATTCTAAATACTTGGTCAATTGTGGAATGACTCTTCCTGAATACAAATTGATGATCGGTGATAAGGCTTCTTTCTTCTATTAGTGGTTGTATTCGTTTCTGTTGAAGTTTCTCGAATAGCTTTGATGTTATAGGTTAAAGTGATATATGATTTTTTGTCGTTTGGCCGTTTGTCCGGTTTCGGGACCATTGTCACCTCTGCGACTTTCCACTAATCTGGTACGTATAATAGTCTGACCGAAGCGTTTATTAAATACTGAAGCTTAATAATATCTGCTATAATAAATGACAATAATTTTGCCAAAAGAACATTTACCACACAAAATGTCGAATAGTTTTTTTTTTTGAGATGATGAAGTATATGCGTATCTCTTAAGTCTCAGCATTTGTCAAGCCTGATGAATTGAAAGCATTTTACGCTTCGGTTTGTTCGACTTTAAAAGACTGCAATTACCAATACGTCATGCGTTTGCTATTTGACTTGACTTTAAATGTCCATGCTTCTCCCACGGACAAGTATGTGTATCATGGTCATGTGTAGTTAAGCTATTAGTTCTGTTTATTTATACCACAACTCCGGGCAATACAAAAAATGTAGCTTACGAAGAAGTTCTGCGATAACTTAAGTTAAATCATAGCTTTAGATAATAAGAAAAGGATATAAAATAAATATAGGAAAAAACGGACTGTAAAACCAGTGTTTTTTCATTCTTATATTATTGTGATCTGCCTAGCGAAGCGGGCACACGGTCCACTAATATAAAATAAAATTTATTGAAAACACTAAGCGACATTCAGGGATAATGGCTTATTATTAACTGTTCAGATATTCACCGACAAACTTTATGAGCCACACAGCGACATCGATCTAGTCAACCAATTGCGCACCAGTCGCTTGAGATGAGTAGGACATGTAGAGCGACTTGACAACAATGGTCCGGTCTGCAGAGTCTTAGGTCTCTGTCGGGACTTGGACACTAAACAATAAGAGTCCACATAAAGTTCCGCTAGACTCGCAAAATCGCTCACTATTGGATGCCTCGAGTATTCCCTCATCCAGATATTCCCGCATTTCTTCGCTTCCTCTTGCATTTTTTTCAGAAATCTTATGTCACTCCGTGCCATTTGTCCGCTCCGCTCTAAATATAGAAAATCTCGAAATCGAAAAATTCGTAATGACACAACAGAGTCAATCAATTATTTTGTTTACACACAATAACGATGGCAAAAGATTATTTTCACCCGACGCCACGCCAGCGTATCTTATCGAGCATCAGGAGCAAGCCTGGAGTGCTAAATGAATGTGTTTTGTATGTTCGCCGGATTGCGATAAGGGCGCACGCCGCTGTAAACAAATGACAAGCTCCCCCCCGCGATGGTTCCAAAACAAATCATTTCCATGTTCGACGAGCAGATTGCATCTCGATGGCCGTGAATAAAACCCGGCGAGCTGCTGCAGCAAATCACAGTTCTACCGTGAACGTATCGAGAAGCAATGAAGTTCCTTGCCCTTGTTTTCTGCATCGCCGCTGTGAGCGTTGGGCACAGTTCGGCCGCCTCGTTGGTGTGTGGAGGCTCAAGTTCGGCTAAGAGCATCGCGCTGGCGAGCCCCGCTCTGCCGCCCAGAGAGTGCCAGTACACCATCTCAGCCTACAGCAGCTATGTTTGTCAGGTACGTAGTCTCCGTTTACACTCAAGACGTGTATTCATATTGCCATCACCAGCTTCGCATTGACTTCGCGATGACCCTGGCTCAGCCATCCCTGCCGAACGGCGTCAACGGGCTCGCAGTGCCTGAGTGCGTCAATGACTACCTCATGGTCGGGGATCTCAAGCTGTGCGGCGTGGAGACATCGCAGCACATCTACATCCCGTTCAACAGGACCGCCGGCGTTAAGTCTGTTGACATACAAATTGTGACAAGCTCTCGATCGGGCGGCTCCAATCTGCCTGAAATCTCATGGGACTTGCAAGTGACCCAGCTCGAGTGTCCCGCTGGATCGGCTATCCGCAGCTTTGACGACGTGGAGGCTGTCCAGGCGAGGGCCATCAAGGACGGCTTCCTCGTCGCGCCTCCCGGCTGCAACCAGTACTTCCCCAACGACCAGGGCCATATCCAGTCCTTCAACTACAACGGCGGCAAGGGCATCTTCCCCTACCATCTGAACTACGCCATTTGTTTCAGGAGGACCACGGCTACCGTTGGACTGGCGTAAGTTGCCCGCCGAACCTCTGTGCTTCGCTTACATTCTTCCTCTCACCCCTTTTGCAGAATCAAGGGATCAGGCTTCCAGCTCGGCAGTGACGACGGAACACGCACCAGCCTCCTCTCAGAAACCGACGACTACTGCTACCCACAGGTCTACACGGCTGGACGCGCCGAGAACTACCTCATGATTCCCCAGTCGGACGTAGTGGACAGCGACATCCGCGCCAGCTACTTCTGTGGCAAAAGCCTGGAGGGCCACACCATTTTGAGTGAGTTGTTTTGTAGTTTGAGTTGCATTAGAGTGGTGTCTGAGTTTACCGATCCTAGGCACAAACCCCGGACCGTTGATGATGATTTTCAATAGTGACGGTGTCTACGAGCAGGGTGTCACCGCTCAGGGTTTCGCCTTGGAATACACAGTTCTCTCCAAATAAGCAGACGAGAGTACGTGCACCAACCCATGTGGGGGAGACTTTAGTGATGTGGGAAATTTGCAGGAAATAAATAAAAATGTCCCACTGAGGTGGAAATACATTCCAAATGGGTTGTTGCTTGTGATGAAATTTCGTTGTCTAGACTGCTGGAAAAAGGAAGAATGGGATGTGAGTTTGGAAAGGGTTTTTGTTTCGAACCGCGTTTTACATCGTTTCGGCCTTTTTCCACACTCGTTAGCATTCTCAGACGCGTTACAGTAGTGACTTTAAGCGGAGACATTGTGTCTTGATGAACATTAGAGGGGTGATGGCACCTCCCCAAGGAAGCAATCATTGCGTCCCCACCCACATCGTCGGTGGTAAAAAAGACGTTTCCCTAAACGAACTCATTTCATGTATCCACATTCATTAAAATGAAATAAATTCCGATACAGCGTCCCGAAGTGTGGCTGAAGCTGATAGCCCCACGCACAGGGCCCGCTTGCAGACACCGACGACGGCGTCGGTCGCATAAAAACCGAAAACAAAGGATCCCCTAAAAGGCTGTAAAAAGGGAAAATAAACACCAAAAGGTAATCCGACATTTTACAAGCACCCAAACAGGCAGCCACGCAAGCCCGCACACACAGAGTGTCCTCTCAGAACCATTGGCACGCTGGGGGATGCAGACTCGTCTCATCGGGCTCGTTCGCATTTTCGGGGAGTTTATGAATGGCCTCCACCCCCACCCACGGCAGATGCAGGGCTCATTATCTCGGGCATTTAAGGTGAACGATTTAGCCCATTGGCCTTGATTACGAACCGACTCAGTGACACATGAACGGATGATTGGATGGCTTATGGAATTATGAAATGATCCTTCTGAGTTTGGGGATGGGGTCCTCTGTTTTTCGGCGAACGTGTTCGGTTTCCGACTAGGTGATGGTGCAACGATTACTTTTGTTTCTCGGCAAATATGGGGTGGAACCGAACCGACCGGTTGTCAACAGTTTCTATTCAATTGGCCTCTAATTGACGTCGCTATGGATTATTGACAAATAGGTTTGGAACGTGTGGGTGTGGCGGTTCAAGTGGATTGAGGGTGCGGGTCCTCATTTCTGTTGATTGGATTGTTGGATATTTGATGAGTGTTTTGATGGTTGTGAACGCCAGCTTCTTCGGGCCTTGACCAATTACGAACTCGTGCACGCGAGAAAAGCTTTGAGTCATACTCCTTCTGAATGCAGCCAATTTCTCTGGAGGAATACATGTTGCCGTCTAATTTCATTACAAAAAGACAAAGTGAAGATCCGAAGTGTCTGCCTACATTAAGGAGTTCTTCAAGATTCAGATGTGCAGCCAAAGAGACATCAGGCGCGATTTGAGTTGAGATGTCCTCCTGAACGTGGTGTAGATGTCTCCACTGAGCACGAAATGAAAATTTGCGTTTTTGTGGGGTGCGGGGATTAGTGATCTCCATCGACAGTCATTGACAGACGCGAGTATTTACTTACCAGGAAGCAATCAATGGTCCTATACATGGTACTTCATGTCACCAGAACTAAACCGTCTTGAATCCACGATGAATTCGTCTCTTTTCCGAAAATTTAGTTATTCCCTCGTTCGAACTACGAGGCGTGGATGCGAATACCCTTTTCGCTGGAGCATTGGTATTCATGGGCCGAGACGAGTGTCGATAGGCTTGACTAAACTTTCACTCTAAGTCTTGCAGATACCCCACGAGACGTACTCTGAGGTGACCCCCACGAAAAGGGCGATAAACAGGCTTGTATGAAGATGCATACGATAACAACAACAATTCTGCGGCTTAGCTTATCGTCCAGCTTTCGGATCCATTTGGGAGGAATGGCAGATTAAGGGTTTTGTAGGGACAGATTTTGTCCCATCGAGTTTTAAGCCTAATTCGCTCAATAAACGGATTGGACACTGCGTGTCCAGGAACTCTTTTCTTTCGGTATGGGCCGAAATTACTTTCAGGGCATTTTGCGGTATGACCAATTTATATCTGGGCACTAGAGAGACGAATAACAGTTTGCACTAGAGTGTCCAAAAACACTACAGTGTCCAGAAACATTTCGCAACATCCGTCATGCTATACCGACATGACGGCCCGGACAGTCGCCAATGCACAGTCATAAGTGAAAACTGGAAAGTCTCTAGGGAGTTTTTCTCCAAAGGACATCTGAAACAGGCAAACTGCTCATTTCAGCCCTTTAAATCACCAAGGGTGGATGGAACAACACCAATCCTACTACAAATAGAGAAAGGCGAATTATTAAAATAACTATCGTCGATATCAAGTCTGGCACTGGGGTATATACCAAACCAGTGGAGACGGGCAAAGGTAGTGTTTCTTCGAAATTAGGGAAGAAAGACTCAAGCCTACCAAAGTAACGTTGCTCCTCAAAACGAGCTTCTAGAGATACTCAGTCAGAGATACTAGTCATCATAGCAAGGGGGAAAATGGAGGAGACCCTATGCGACATCATTAAACCAAAATCCGGCAGAAACCACCGCAGTACCTTTCACTAGGAAACGAAAACTGGATCGACAATAAGTCTGTCGGACACAACACTTACTCACTTACTTAAGGTGGCGCTACAGTTTCGCACTCAAAGTTGGTTGATGTCCCTTTCTACTTTCGTGCGCCACCTGAGTCACGGCCTTCCTCTACGTCGTCGTCCCTCTGGGGTGGATTCGAAGAATTTCCGATTGGTTTCCAACCGTTCTACACCACTTAGCCATCTCAATCCTTGGATTTTCACTCATCTGTCTAAGTCTATGGCTCTGAACAGGTCGTACAGTTCGTTGTTATCATCTAAAAACATCTATGCAGGCGCTACAGAAAATCACCCGAAGCAATCAAGAGTACTTTCTTTCTCTGCGCCTTATACGAGGACTGGGATGATAAAGGTCTTATAGAGGGTTATTCTGGTTGTTCGAGAGAAGGAGAGGTTTGTTTATCAGTTGCTTTCGTAGCCCAAAGAAGAAGCTATTGGCAAGACTTATATTTCGTTCCTAGGTAGAGGTTCCGAGGTAGACAAAGTCTTTGACTACCTCAAAGCTATATCTGTCTATTGTGACGCTCTGTCAGAGGCATCGGTGTTGGGCGTCCTTCCTCGTTGACAGCATATACTTGATTTTGCCCTCATTTGCTGTTAAACCCATCTTCGCTGCCTCAGTTGCAGTACGGAGTTCCTCCGCTAAGGTCAATATCATCGGCATAAGCGTGTAGTTTGGCGGACTTCTGAAAGATTGTTCCTCCGGTGTTGGCGTGCGAGTCTTGAACAATTCGTTCAAGAATGATGTTGAAGAAGTCGCATGACTGAGCGTCGCCTTGCCTAAATCATTTTTTGCCATCAAAGGTCTCGGTTAAGAAGTAATGTTGGACAGCAAACTTATTTGGAAAAAGCACGGAAAATAGGTAACCGGGAAAGTGATGAGTGCTCTTATGACTTGTCAGAGCTTAGCGGGCTAATCCTGGGGATGCAATCCAAGTAAGTATCCTACGATTGGTGTACACAGCAATTGTCGGACCAACAATTACATACGGTTCAATAGCATGGCCCAAAGAACCAACCTGATCAGTGCAAGAGGGACTTACCAAGTTCTAGAGGGGCTATGGAAACCTACTATATAAGTGCTACTGGAGCCGACTCCTTTACATCTAGAGGTTGCAGAATGTCCAAACAAAACATTCATGAGGAAGGCAAGAGAAGGGATAAGAAAAGACAGGTGCATTACATCGAGACAATTCGATGCACTAGTCAAAAAGGTACTTGGTACTTGAAAGATGACTTGTTTGGAAAAATTCAATTTCCAAAAGGAGCTCAGAAACAAAAAGGACCACAGCAATAAACCCTTAGTCCACACTACATAATGCTCCATGCACCACTATCTTTCAGGCAGAATTCTATGCCATAGACAGATGCAGAGAGAGAAGGCAAAGTTATGGAAAAGGGCACGACAGTGTCTAGAAACACTTTTCGATATAGGCCGAAATTAATGTCTGGTTACCACAGTGTATTTTTCATATGGCAGAACATGGAGTTGGGATAAAGTCTGGAAGAGATGCGTTCCTTGAGGCCAACGTGTTTCAACCGGAAACTCAATTGCAAGGCAGATCAAGCCACTTCAGTTCCATTCCGAATCAAGGCAGTACACATCGTGGACCAATCGAAAATGTTACCAATTCCACGGTAACGAACGTGAGCAAATCTCCCTCAAGTGTCTGTCACCAGTGTACAAGGGAATCCTGGGCTCTCATCGCGTAAGACGACGATGGTCTGACGACGTCGTTTCGACGATTGTATCACTTCCTGTAACACTAAAATAATTGAATCGCCTGGACGACGACGTTTTGATGTGGTAACTCATTGAACAGTCAAATATCAACGATTGAACGATTGCTATTTAACAAACGTTTCATACTTCTTGGTTGATTGTTGTTTTGTTCTGTTTTTAAAATTTTTATTAATGGAACCATAAAATGCGTATAACTGCAATAAACGCGGGAAGCATTCGAACGAAAGAGCATTTTACCTTAGAAGATCCACCGAACACAACCATAACTATTTCTTGAGCTTTGGTTGCTCACAACCCGTAGAGCATTTAATGTCTTCTTACTTCAATCAAATTCATTCTATTTTAGTATTGGATTGCCCGAGACCGGTCAGTTTCATTTCTCATTGCCGACTATATAAACTAAACCAATTTACGTTGTGTTCCTAAATTAATTTTTGACTGTTCGTTCTATAGGTAGGTAGAGGTAGAACAGCAGGTAACCACCCTAGCGACATGCGCGGACACCCTACACCTGCAGTGATGAACAACATCTCCACATCGGATGCAGGAATGCTGACACAGGTCTGGACAACGGACAGAAATACGAAGCGAGGCAAATTCCATCACGTACGCTGGTGGCTACTGTAGGTAATCTTCAATTTGTAATTTGATTGTAAGTTTAGTTTTAAAATATAATAATAAATATTATTTTTAATAAATTTCAAATAATTAAAATTTAGCTTATATACAGTTATGGACAAAAAATAAATACAGACATAACTCTGGCAGACAACTCAGATTTTTTCTTCCGTTACCCTTTACCAAATATCTCGCCATCTTCTGGGAAGTAGGTAGGTAGTAGGCCGAAAAATCCCACAAAAATTAACCAGCAAGATCGTTTACCGTTATCGGGAAAATTATCAAATGTCATTTTATGTCGTTTGTTGGCTGGACAAAATAAGAAATACACGTATCGAAATTGAATTGTCTTTACTAAAAAACAGAAAAAATGTTTATTTAATCACAGTTAAAAAGCAAAAAGGTGTGTTTTATTGCTTAAAGAAATAGTTATATTGGAATATTACAATAGATTAACAATGTTTTCTAGAAAGAAATGGGTCGTAGCAAGCATTGTTCGGATGAGAAAAGAAAAATGAAAAGCGACGGATTTTCGTACCGGAATATAGCGAAAACTCTAGGGTGCACTTTAGGTATGGTGCAAAATGCATTTAAAATAAAATCTAAAGAAGAAACTAGGGGGTGGCCACGGAAAACCAGCAAGAAAACCGACCGTTTAATAGTGTTAAGGCAAAAAAGGACCCTTTTATCTCTTCCAACGAGATTTTGAATGCCACTAAGATAAACATCAGCGCAAGAACAATCAGAAGAAGGCTTGTGGAGTCCAAACTTCCATCCAGATCACCAAGGAAAGTTCCAATGCTTAGCCAAAAAAAATATTAAGCGTAGAAAGATGTTCGCTTCTGAGCATAAAATGTGGTCCGGTGATCAAGGCATACAAAAATGGCGAAACATTCTTTGGAGTGATGAGTGCAAATTCAATTTGCGTGGATCTGATAGCAGGCACAATGTGAGACGTCCACCCAACACGGAATTCAATCCAAAGTATACAAAAAAGACCGTCAAACATGGGGTGGCAGCATTATGGTATGGGCATGTTTCTCTTGGTATGGAGTTGGTCCTAGACATCTTATAGAAGGGATTATGACTAAGGAAATTTATATTAACATACTCCAGAGCATAATGTTGTCACATGCCGAGGATAATATGCCGTTGGTGTGGACGTTCCAACAAGATAACGATCCGAAGCACACCGCCAAGGAGTGGCCTGCTCAGTCGCCGGACTTAAATCCGATAGAGAATCTGTGGAAGCAAGTAAAAGATGTTGTTGGCAGCACAAATCCCAAAAATAAAAAAAGAATTGTGGCAGTCCGTGCGAATGGCGTGGGAGTCAATACCTTTGGAGGCATGACAGGGACTTGTTAATTCTATGCCTAAAATAATGAGCGCAATTATGAAAAGTAAAGGTCATGCCATAAAGTATTAAATACTCAAATACTCAAATACTAGTTGTTTTTCTTATAATTTTCAACAACTCCAGTATATTTACGGGTGAAACATTGAAGTGTATTTATTTATTAAAATCCGACTTTTCTTCAATAATCAAGAAATGTGTACAATTTTCCCAAAAAGAACACATTTCTTTACACATTACATATATATCATAATTGTGCTTACTATTTGCAACAGTTCTTATGCAAAAAAAATTAATTTAATATATTTGAGATAGCTGAAATAGAGCAAGTCTTTCAGTGGTTACACGTGTATTTATTTTTTTGTCCATCACTGTACATACATACAGTGTCGGACAAAACAATAGCACCGAATTACACCTCGCAATATTTTGCCCAAAAAAACTGTCTAAAAGTAAATCAATTTAAATGAATTTTATTTATGTTACTTAGGTAAACAACAGATCTTAAGATATTAAAAAACAAACTATGCAACTTCAACACTTAAAAAAATATAATAAAAGATAAAAAAATTCAACAAAATCAAACGCGACAAAACTAAAGCACTTATTTCAATTTTCTTCTAAACATCTTTTTTTTATTAATATTTTGTAGCAAACCCATTATTTTGAATAATTGCTTCACGGGGCATTGACTTGCAGATACTGAACCCAGCGATAACCTTTTGATGGAAAACGAGACTGCAAGTAGCGTTTTTTAAAGGACACGCATTTCTTTGGTTAATTCAAGTTGACAAAGGGCGCTATTGCAAGTGTCGACTATCGACTTATAATCGCTCGTTGTCTACTGTCGACTATCAATTCTGAAGTTTGGTATTGCTAATGTCGTTCGCAGTCGATATTTGTCGACTTGACAGCAGTTTCTAAGCGATTGCAAATTTGTGGTCGTTGGTTGTGGACTAAGAATTTTAGACTGAAAATGCAAGTATATTCCGGCACTGAAAGCAACAAATAAAAAACAATTGTAGATTTTAGTGGAAAATCCAGACATTTTAAAAGAGAAATCCAGACATCGGTGTCTCCTAGAATGCAACACAAAGTATCTCACTTTTTTTAGTTTGCAGATAACAAAGAAAGTTTTGAGAGACTTGCACTAAACTAACGCGAAATTCATTGCCGACACTTTTTTGGTAGTCATTTTGAGCACATAATCAGAGAATTGTCGCAAGTTCGATGATATTAGGTACATATGTGTTGATCTGCATGTATTTCATCAATGGTTCTTTTTCATCGAGAAGGTCTTTGAATGGATATTTAGACAGTAATTCAGAAAGCTGTAACGAATATATAATTAGTATATAAACTGAATTATTAATGAACCTACTTACAGCTTGTGAGATATTTCCAAAGGATAGAAGTACTTAGCCGGCTCCTTTCCTTTTAGGAAATGACTTGAAAATGACAAGACAACTGATGGCATTAAATGTTTTGTTTTAATTAATATTTTACCCAATCAGTACTTTATTCAAATGTAATAATTAATAATTTCGCAAACAAAACAATAGCCTTTGAAAAATGTACAAGCGATTGAAGTTTTAGCTGTCAAATTGCAAAATATTCACAATATGAACTTTTTCATTCACAGTAACAGGACTATCTATCGACTGAGTTAAAAAATATCAAAAGTGATATCAGTCGATAGCGACAAGCGGGTCGATAGTCGACACTCGTTATAGGGGCCAAATCTGCGGGTAGCTTGTTTTTAGTCTTCCTGCTTTATGTTGTTGCTGACCTAGTGTGTTAATTAATAAATCAGTAAGTTGACCAAAAGTTAAATAATAAGTATATGTACATATTTTCGAATTTTGATTTGAAATGATTAGAAACACATCTGCCTACTATTTAAATGATTGACGACACGACGATTCGCTTGCTTGGTGCAAACTTATGACTGCGTCATTAAATACAATCGTTTGAACGATGATCGTCTTAAAAGTTACGCAATGAGAGCCCAGGAGCAAGTGTGCCTCGACGGTGGACAATGGGATGAGTTGATCTAGGTCTGCGAGAAGCCATCAACAACTATGACTGAAAGAATTAAGAGAGGAGAGTGCTGTGCAGAGCATTCAGTCTTCTTCTTGTTCTGCTTGTCTTGGCAACACTGTGAATGTGCCCAGAGGGCTAGGTCGCGTTTCTGAAACTAGTAAATAATCATAGATTGCCTTCTTATGAATTCAAGGGACTTAGACAATTCTCTTTGCTCCACATTCTCACAACAAGTGCCTTTCAACGTTCATCAGGCCAGGCGAACCATATTTTTAACTTGCCACATTGAATATGGCCCTTGCACCGAGTCTCTTCAACCATCCACCTTCAGTTTCCTCACTCGTTCAATGAGCCGTACTCTCCAACTTGGAATCCAATTAGATGCTTTTCACCTTTTGACTCAGATCCTCCTCCTCCACCTGGGCCGCACACCCATGCACACACACGCCATGCACACACAATCCGCGCCACTCAAATCGATTTCCATTCCATTGGGTATCGGATGCGGAAAGCTCATTACGCCCGTATCAATCTAATCCTGTTTTTGTGCTGTCCGAAGCAATAAACATCGGTCCGACACTAATGGGGGCGGCTCGTGTCTTCGCATTCAGGCGCCCTCTCAAAGCACCTCGGTCAGAGGGCCGAATCGTTCGTCCTCCCAAGGGTCGCTGGCAAATTTGATTACAGACCCACACTCACACACCGGCACTCCCGCTTCGGGGATCACTAATCTATTCCATTTGAAAGATGTACACCTCTGCTCCAACTCCCACTCTCGCTCCCGCCCACCACACATGACAGGCACACATTTTAATTCGCCTCATTTCAAAAGAAAGTTGAATAAGAATGCGATAAATTCCTCCTTTGAAGTGTGCTTACCCGGGAAAGATGATACACTCCCCACACCTGCAGCTCAGCCAGCCGGAGCTCGGGCGCGTCTTCACAAAAGAAATCAATTTTCCTTCTCGCTCGGATTGCGCTTCCTGGGTAACGGTAATTACGACTGCGATCTCGGGCTAAACACGACCGCCCCGGTGCGTCTGGAGTGAGTGTACCGATTGTTTACAATTTCGTCTGCTGCCGGCTCACATGTGCGGTCTCGAGAGGGGGGCGTACGGTCGTATTTTGCCCGTTTTGATGGGCGGAATGTAAAAAAGTCGATGGGATATGCGCGGAATTATGGCTTCAATCTGGCAGGTGATTGTGTCGGATGGGAATTTTGATTTGGCAGTGAGTGCTTGTTTATTTTGAGAGCGGTCTTAATGATGGGGAGGCAAGTGAATAGATTTGACGAGCCTGCCAGCTGAAGGCCTGCTGGATGCGATGGAGTAGAGTGCTGCTTGATGAAGACCGTGAGATTGAGAAATTGGAGATACAACAGAAATGTGAGCTTCAGGACGTGCTAATGACCGCTGTGATTAAGCATGGCACTGCGGTTAGTTGAGGAGGCAGCAATCGGAGGGAGAGGATTTGATGAGTGGAAGAGTTTGTTCAAGGGACTGGGATGATGTGGTCATTAGGACGATCACTTGGAAGCGAGGAGAAACAAGGTGATACGGATGTAGTGATCATGCTACAATTATCCCAATACCTCGGTTATGAAGTTCCTTAACCTCACAAAATTTGTACGCCTTAATAATCTCGTCTCATTTTACATATACCACCCATATTCCGAACATTAAATACAATTCGAAACAACGACAAGTTTATGATTGAATTTTTTCATAATTGCCAGGACCCATTCATGTACACATGCATTTGAGATAGGCAATAATTATGAAATGGGCGAAGGCGCAGATGCCTGGTTTGGTGTAACACACACCGAGTGAGTGAATGGCTGGCGTTTTTTTATATGAAATTTTCTTTTATTTAAAACATTTTAACTTACATGCTAGACAAATGTACTTAAAACTAGCTTAACTATCTTAAGAATTTACAAACGTTCTTAGTACTAACCTACTGACCCTATGCGGGTACTCTAAGCTAATCTATGTAAGTTGGCCACTATGGTCAAATATCGGATCCTCTGGAAAAGCTAGCGGTGGCGGAGGCTGGTTTTGGTGTAACCACCAGTAAAATTGCCGTTCTTTGGCAGACTATTTCCTATCTCGAGCGGGGATCGCTCTACTGAAGCGGAGGAGATCCTCGTGGGTGGGAACGACAACCGGTTCGTATTGGAGTCGCCTGTCCACCGTTCGACGTACGACATGGATGATGATAGGACATTCTTGTGGATCCTGTATAAGTCCAATTGTATCTAGGGAGGAATAAAGCCGTTAAGACGCACCCTTTCATGATGTATATGGGGTAGTAAACCCCAAAGATCAGACTGTTGGAAGAGGTCATAGTTCCTTGTCCTCGCTAGGATAGTACTTCTTGCACTGAGTGGCTGGCGTGCATTGTACCATATTCAAAAGAATTGAACGGTTGACATATGGAGGACATTGTACTGTGTATTATGAAGTGAATAAATATGCGAATGATGGGTGCACTTATGAAGAAATGATGCATAAATTAAGCAAGGAGTTGCGTGTGTGTGTGCGTGGAGGGGATGAGTCTGGGTTTGGTTTTTTGAAGCGCCTGGTGGTCTGGTTTCTTTTCGACTCTCCTTGGTACTCTTTTCTTGCTTAAGCAAGAAAGCGCGAAGTGTAACACAGTTGTATGGCGTTCTAGTATAGCGGCCGGCAGTACCATCCAAACAAAATCTTACCAAGACAAGTAGAATAAAGAGAACAGCATAAATCTGTATACAGGCGCACTCAGATCAGACTACATTTTCTTCCCATGAAAATCTACGGGATACTTATAAGCAGCAATAAGATTAAGACAATGTGAACGCTGAGCGAAGGGCACATGGAGATGCAGTACTAATCCGACAACTAGATACTATAATCCGCAGTTGTTTGTGAGTCAGAATTAGTCATGATGGCTCTATAATACGCCGTCATCTTTGACTTTCATTCGTGAACAATTTAAATCAATACTCTATCCAAGCAGTCCATAAATCCAACGAATATTTTAATCGATCCAACAAATTGTTGTTTGAATGGAAAAAGTTCATCGATATAATGAGCATAGTACATTGATCCAACAACGTTACTCCTTTTTCATCATCTTCTGACCCGCAAGATCCACTAAAGGGGTCGCGGGGTTAAAGCACGCATGAGAGATCTCCAGGCAACTTGATCCTCCGCCATCGGCTCTACCTTGTCAAGAGTTATACCCAAGCGTTTAGGAGTTTATGCACTTGGTCCAAGCACCTCATCCTGGATCTGCCAAGTGGTCGCCTACATTATAGAATCTCATTCAACGCCCGCCTCGGAAGTCGTGATAATGGGGGCATTCATGCCACGTGACCCTTTCCCTTAGAATAAGCAACTGCTCAACGTTGAGTTCCTCGCGCACTGCCGTGAATCTCACCCTATCCCGGCGAGTAACTCCGATTGTATGCGCGATCATTTTCTTTCGGTCATTACCCAAATTCCATGACCATAAGTGAGAGTTGGAGCAATTATTTAGTTGGAAACCGGTGACATGGCTTTCACACCAAGATCGGCCTTCTTGATTGAATTGAGAGATCTCCCAAAGCTGTGTCAAAACTGGCTTAGCTTGACCCATCCTACAGGAAATCTCTGATTTTACTCCTTCCATCACTCGTGAAAATGACTCCGAGATACTTAAAGCTATACACGTAGAGTGCATTGAACAGGCGTTCTGGAAATAACCATAACTTCGAATTTATTCACTTAAACCTTTATCCCAGCTTCAGCACATACGGCCACAATCGTATCGAGTGCGCGCTGGAGTTCAGTCTGGTAAGATGTGAGAATATCTGAGTCATCTGCAAAAAGAAAATGCCTTACCCTCAATTCTCCCAAAGGTAAACATTCCTTGCCTAAGCTGCGCTGCAACATCTAGTCCGTATAAACAATGAAAGAAAAGGTGACGCGCGAGAAGACGCACCCTTGGCGAAGTCCAACGCCCACGGTGAAAGGTTTTGTTTTAGCACCCTTAACCCGAATAAGGTTGCTACAATTTGAGTATAGAGACTGAATGACCCTCAAAAGAGGACCTTCAATCCTATACTCCTGCAGAGCATTTCAGAGCCTACCACGTGGAACTCGAGGAACATTTCCAAATCTACAAAACAGCTGTATATGGATTTGACATACTCCCAAGACTTCTCAAGTACCCTTCTTAGAGTAAAACATTTGGACATCCTACAATATCTCAAAGTCACAAACAGGTTATGGATGGTCAAGAGAAATCCGTAATGACAAACCGATCCTTAACAGGAAATGCAACAGGCATACTCAGTCCCATCGGGGTGCAAATCCAGATAGTGACAGGCCATTGGCCCAAATGGTACGAGTGGAGAGTGATTTTAGCCAATAATCTTGCAGTCACCCCCTCTAGGTTTGCGCGATTGCCATCACTGTAGCAGATGTGGCCCACTTAGATCCTGATTGGATCCTCCGTGCTAGAATTCACCCTATCTACCTACCTACCTACGTAGCTAAGCACGTGGTTATAATTTGACACATTTTGACCTTGCTACGCAGGCACTCTGAATTAGTGGCTCACTGGACGTTGTAATGCGATAGGTCGATATTCGATAATAGTCTGAAGTTAAGTGCAAAGCAAAAAAGTACATACATTGCAATGAATTCGATCCCAGGACCCGCTAAGTCGCACGAGAGTCGTGTAGGTGTCTCCGAGCATCACCATGCCATATCATGTGTCAGCGTATGCAAATGAAAGAGAGAAATCGTCTACGAGGGATTATTTTCAAACCATCTCAGAACCTCCCAAATTAGTCATTAGACAGGAAGGAGTAGGGGAGCGCTACAGATATGGTCCTCAACCAGAAAGTCTCCCCATTCACAACTACCTAGAACGCACACCAAGTTAGTTGCGGTGCTTCTCCACTTGTGTGCGCCAAACGTGGGCGTCCTCTGCTGCCCTCCCCCAACAAGCTGGAACTTGAAGACCAACTAGTTCTTAAGAACCAATAAATCTACTGTCACATCCAATTTGCAGCCCCCAACTGAATCACATCAAAGAAAACTGACACAAATCATGCTACACCCTTTTCCATAATTTTTCGACAGTAAATCTCCACCCAGCTTTAAAGACGCCGCTGCCGGTCTCAAAAGAGTACGCGGGAGAGCGAAACAATCGAACCCACCTGCCCCGGGGGACGTATTTATTTTGAAAACATGTTTCCATCTGAATATTCATGCCGTCTGCCATCGCGAAGCGCCTGTTGTTTCAAGGGAACTTTTCTGTTTACATTTGAATATATTGATCGCTTCATCATCGAATGCCCAGCTACTCCGTTCGCGAACGCAATTCAATAAATTTTGCATCCCCCACTGGCTGCCTGGTTGGTTGGCTGACACCCCCCCGGTCATTCGCAGCGGCAAGATGCTTCTCAGCCTCGCACAGATACGATGAGAAACCTGTTGTGCCGCGGTCTCCACCCCACTGTACCATCATCATCGGTAACTGATAAGCTCCACGTGCGCGTTCCTCCCTTATCAGCAGCATGCCTTCACACGCACACTCAGTGCCATCGAACAAAACACAACCACCGCACATGTTGGGAGCGAAAAGCTCGCCGGGAAAGCTGTGCGTTGGGTTGTTGCGTCCCTTTTTTGCTGGCGCATGATATCGTGGGGCTTTCTCCATGGCAGCCACCCGTCGACATGACTATGCCAGCAGTGGCACAGCACTTGTCCAGTCCAGTGCGCTCTCTAACAATCGTTGCC
Source organism: Eristalis intricaria (assembly GCA_964034865.1). NCBI lineage: Eukaryota > Metazoa > Arthropoda > Insecta > Diptera > Syrphidae > Eristalis > Eristalis intricaria. Next base: position 57,097,515 of record OZ035877.1, on the reverse strand, counting down.
GTTGAAGTCTTCTCCGTACGGTCGGCCGTGGGGTTACAAGTCGCATCTTGAAGATACACACACCAGTTGGCGTTAGACGTTCGCGGTTGGATGAAGTAAATTGCGCGAAACGGAATTAGAGAAAAGTACGAACGTAACGTAACGTAACGGATCTGTGTGTGTGCAGTGCAGTGCAGTGTTGTGATCTGTGTGAGTGATGAGATCTTAGATTCGATCAAGTGCATCTGTGAGATATCCCACAAGTCAGAAAGAGCAAAAGAGAAATAAATAGATCAATCGAACGGATCGAGTGCAAGACAGTGTGTGAACGGTGAAGAGTCTCAAATGTGCAGTTTCAAGGATACCTCGGGAATTGTTCCAACTGACGGTGCACCGACGAGGATTACGATTTAATAATCTATCGGATTTCAAGGTACGACTGACTGTATCTATGCGTGTGCATGGCGGGTGGATGGGCAGTTTGTTTATTTATTTATCGAATCCTGTTTACCCGGAGGCCAAAGGACTGTGGAAGAAAAACATGCAAATTTTCGAAACCCCTTCTTCGTATGCGTCTGCTTGTCTTTGTGTGTGTGTGTTTTTTTATTGTTCCGAAAGGATTTAAATTCGAGTTGAAATTCAAAAGAAAAGCAAAAATAATGGACTAGAGTTTCAATTGTTTGTTCGAGATTTGCAAACGAACTGGAAGAGATACATACGTTACGTACGTGTCCTGCTTCATCCTGCGCACGGAAATCCTCGTTGAGTTGCTCGCAAAGAGGATTGCTGAGCTGTTGAAAATGAGATTTAATAGAAAATTCATATGTGGTATAGATGCACTGCAGGGTATACATTCTCGAGATGGTGGCACTCGGGTGGAACGTGCATGGGGAGGAGACTTCGAGAAATCCAACTGCAAAATTGCCTCTCACAATTGAACGCCTTAGGGCTTGCTTTGGTTTTGTGGGTGTTCTTGTGGGCGGGAGTCGTCCGCCTACTCACACGAAAATTACACATACTTCAGCCATCACAGGAATCCTTAAGTGGGCTGCATCGCCTCGAGGATTTGCGACGGAATAACATTGATTTTAAGCAAAGTTTGTTCCGATCGAGCAGTTCCTCTTAAGTTTGCTTGCATAAATTCAATATTTACGGGGGATTGAGGTGAAAATTAGTTCACCAGTTGCCATTTGGGCGGATGGGATGGGAGTCGATTGCGATTCGCATGGGGGCTTAGACGATGTGCTTTCGAACACTTGATGGCATATTTGTCCAATTAGGAACGGTTTTTGGGATTTTCGTCATTCTTTACAAGCAGGCCCCTTTTTGAGTGGGTCATGTTCCACAAGTATGGAGCCAGTCTTAGACCAATTTAAGCTCAACAGGAACCGTATTCGGAGCGGGTGGGTTGTCTGCTGTGTACACACATGACTCATAGCCTCCCATTTAACGAAACAGTTTGGATAAATTTCATTAAACATGTACACTTTCAGAACAAGCCTGCTTACAAACTCATGCATATGGAATCGGATCAAGACCGTATGCTGCGCATATTCTAATTAGGTACTGGGTACTGATTGCCGTCCTTCACCTAATCTTCCCTTGAGCCGGATTTGGTAAGCGTGAGTTTTACGCGAGAATGACTGCAACTATGGAATATTTTCACTAATTTTTTAAACTGTGAGAAAAACAAGTCCACGGGAGAAAACTCACATTTGCGTACACCGGCCACAATGACCTAAGGACTTATCTACACACTTCTGCTATGGCGGTTCAATTACTTGTCTGTCAACGATGTAGACCACAATATCACAAGACAAAACATGATAGGCACCACAGGCGCTTTACTGTCGACTCCGTCAGATGCTCTTACGGTGATGCTGCATCGCCTGCCCTTGGACCCGGGTTGTCAAGTTTCAAATATCGAAATCGCCAAAACCCTCAAACAGTCCAAAATTTCGAAGCCATAATCGCCAATTTAAAGTAAAACCAAAAAATTCGAGTGGTTTTGTTACCTGATTTTCTTCAATTAAATACCCAAAAAATGTAACGTTTTTAAAGAAAAGAATTGTGATTTGTAGAATTTATTGAAATATTGAAGTTAGAATGAATGTGAACAATCTGTTTCTTTATCTCGCGTTACAATCCTGGATAAACTGAAGCCTATCCAGCAAGCCTCATAAACTAGAGCGATCTCTGGCTAGCTGCCTGTAGTTGCCAACACCATGTTGGTTCCCCACCGGGGTGCGCCAGCTTAGACACGAGCAACCTCAGTTGCGTTTTACCACATGTTCAAACTCGGAGACTCTGGCTCTGCCACCCTAGGCGTTGGATCCCGGGTATGTTAATGTCGCTTTACAGACCCTACAGCTTGTGGTTGAGTCTCAGACACAATCTACGCAAACAGGATCACTAATCACAGGCAGAGCTTTGTTAGAGTGTGACAATATTGAAGAAGTCGCCTTGTCTAAATCATTTTTTTATAACTGAAGGGTTTGACAAGTCCTTCACCGACATTGATGGAGTATCGTGAGTTCTTGTCGATGGTGGACTTTTCTGGCCAGAGGCTACACTGATATGGGTCCATCATATTATTTATAAACGACTCCGGGCGTTGAGTGTAGGAAACTTCCCGCTATAATACTGGCGCAGTGAAAGGCTTATCTTTTCTTGAAGGGGTCTCCTTTCTTGTACATCGGGATACTGAGATATCACTTGTTGGCCATGCTCATGTGGTCTACTGAATCTATGATTTTACTAATTTTCCTGTAAGCTCCTACATTACCCTCATGCAAGAAAGAGACTTTGGGTTTCTGTCAGTTAGTGAGGTTGAAGTTATAAACTGTCTGGCAGCCATTAAATTGCTTATGACAAAGTCAACTACAAATTCTCTGTTGGAAACTAAGACATCTTTATGGTATTGGTGATTTGGCAATGAAGCTTCTTGAAAGCTTCCTTTCTGATCAAAAAGTGTTTCAAAAAGTGGTAACCTGCGATTTATCGTCGGATATTCTACCTATGTACAATGGATTGATTTTAAGTCCTAGTAACTCGCAGATTATTCCCATTTTCAAAGCTTAGGCTTTAAGCTTACACAACTCACCTGAAGTCGTTATTGTCGGTAATGAACTTGATGTGGTACATACGGCGACTGGTTATACCATATACCACAGCGACCATATATCTCAGCTTGCACGTGAAGTAATGAAGATCGCTCTGAAACACTTGATGCCAGAATTTGTATTTTCTTACATAGAACATTGATAACTAAGATTCCTGTGTATTTATATGAAAACCTTAATTTTGCTCGGTCTCATAGAACACTGTGTTTGATTCCATTACGCCATCACTATTTGAATTGGTCACGTCTATTTTTTGTCTTTGCCAGTCAAATGTGGAACTCTATTCCAATAACAATCAGAAATATTCATCATGCCACAAGATTTAAAAATGCAATTATTGATTATTTTTCACAATTACCGTAAATGCTGAAAAATTGTATTATTTTTATCCCTATTTGCTTTCTTTCGTTTTGTGCCTTTCTTTTTATTCCTTCAACTTAAAGATGCATCTAATATAAAGCTTTTTTTTGTTACTTGGGTTGGTGAAAATCTTCAACAAGACACTATGTGACCCGTGTCCACATAGTAGTGTCAGATTTTTACTGACTAAAAACACCCTTCCTTTTTGGTTTTTCTTTACTACAAGTAAGTTTCCTTATCTAGTAGCTTACATCTAGGGATATTTTCGCGTGCTGCAGGTAGACCTTCGGTAAAATCACCTCCCATGGCCATCGTTAGGATAGTTTATTATTATTGCGCCAAATCGAGCGGTCTCGTACGCTGGAGTCGGAGTACTAAACGTCTCATGTCCAAAGTTCGGAGGATGGCTGTAACAATGCCATCCATGACCACGAAGTCTGAAGCTTTCGAGCGGAGTTTGTTATTTCTTCGTTGACGGTAGTTATCGCTAGGTCCCTTTGTATATCACAATTCCTGAGATACCAGGGAGCTTCCACAATATCCCGTATAATTTTTTTGTAAAGGACTGAATAAATCCTCTATTGTTTGATTTGGTACAACCTCATAGTTGTAAGTCCATATAGGCCATTTATAATACAAAGCTTTTGATAATTATTTTCCTTACCCGCTAATCTTAGTGTTATAAAAGATATTCAGTCCCCATGTGGGGGTGTGGCGATATACCGATTTTTGTGTAGCCAAATGCAATTTAAAATCGCGAATATGACAACCCTGCCTAGGACCTATTACGAGCACTACAGGCCACATCGCCATCGGACTCAGAGAGTCTGTATGCTGAAAATTACAACGCTACGTTCCTAGCTCCTTCCTTGACCTTTTTCCCAATAGATCTGGTACCATACCAAACAGACTTTACGGTCCTTAGAGTTAATCTATCAAAAGACTTCGACATTCTAGAAGAAAGAAAAATCCAAGAAAGGGCGTAATGGCATAGTGACCAGATGTGTGTCGTCTAATTAGACAATTTACACACGCGGGTGTGTTCTCAGAATCCCTGAATATTTCTAAAGCCTATAGACTGCCTGACAATGACAGCGTGTTCCAAGCAGAACAATTTGGATTCCGGGAAATATGTCGTCAAGTCAAAATACACCTAAATGTCTTGCCAAGGCTGAATGTTGACATATGCGTTGATAGCCAAGCAGCCAACAAAGCTATTGCCTCTTTTTTCACATTACACATTATAAATACGGGAATACCGAGCTGAGATAACGGTGTTAGAAGGCCAACTCATTTCCCTTATCTGGATTGCAGGTCACAGTGACAGCTCTTGCTAGAGCCGGACAGCGAGCGCTTGGTAAACCATTTTTCAACTGACTTGATGAGATTTCTGCGAAAGGTATTAAGAAACTAAGGTTCTTCTTAAATACCCCATGTTGGACATCTCGAAGTACACCTATAGATTCGCTACTATGTCTGCTAGACTTTTCAACCATTCACCACCATGGACATCTCGAAGTACACCTATAGCTTCCTTATTTTTAGGTAAGAGAGCTGTGGCCTTAAAACGGCACATAGTGCTAATTAGGTTCTCATAAAACCTTCACTTTTACCTTCAGTTCCGATCCATCTTTGATGGTTTCGAACATTGAACTTCCATTTGTCAACACCAATTTGTATTTCATCTGCGTGATCACTTTAAGGTTAGTCTACATTTTCCTTGGAAACCTGGAGCCTCGGTTTCTTGCGTTGGTGAACTGGGTCAGATCTGCATATGCATCCTTATGCGCCTTAGGATACTTGCAGCATAAAGAACAATCCGGTGCATACATCATGCAACGCAAACGAGAACCGACTCCAGCGTCTTACTTACGGTCGAGCATTCGGTGCCATTTAGCAACAGAGAGAATTTAGAGGTTTCCTTTTAATACGAAACTTACATTCGATGTCTAAGGAGTTTACATTCGACCATCATCGGGACAGCACCTCGGAAAATATTCAACATAAAGACAAGCAAAAGGGGAAGGTCTATATAACATCATACGCCCACAAGTCTGTTAGGGTTAGAATGCTGACATAGTTTCGGATCAGACTCTTTCTTTGTTTATGGGGTGAGCCATTTGTGTATATATCCCAAGAATAGAGGATATTCGTGTCGTTGGCATGACACATTTCTCAGAGTCATGTTTCTATCGTTCCGTGAAACCATCAGGAAGCCAAAATTGGGTCATATTTCTCTGAATTTTTGCTTCAACTGAAATCAGATTTTAATATGGACGTTGGACATTGTCCCTGCCGGATTTGGAAAGTTGGATTCAGATAAAGATACCCCCCGAGGAGCTACTGACCACCCACAGATGCTTGGAGCTTGGAGTTAATCTCGTACTGCGGAGAATGATTTTTTTCAATTTTGTATGACTATCAGGAAGCCGAATGGTGGCCAAACAAAGTGATGTCTGCGAACTGTAAAAAGGCAGAGATCTGGCCTGAATGTCACAAGCTTCTCCACTACCCTTGCTTGGCTCCGTCTTGAAATGCCTGAAGTCACAAAGACTTACTGTCGTAATGGAACAGTATTCCTCTTAACCTTCGCTGTCCTAAAATTGTGTGTTTATACGGTTTGTAAGCGCCTGAGAATCGAAGAACAACATTTCCTAGTCACTCACAATCAAAAACAATCTTAAGTAGGCCTTAGGAGTGGTCCTATTCGACTTATGGCTATTTTCTTTCTCGTAGATGGCGCCACAAACGGCGTATTAGCGAATAGGTAGCTTTTCCTCTTGATGCCTCGCATCTGTTGGGACTAAGTTATTTTTTTTTAGTGAAGACACGACTTATAATTGCCCTTGGTATCATCATCATCATACGTTGTGACAATGGGTCAAAAAGTCTGACTCGAAAGACCAAAATCACGTTCTACAAACCTGCTACATCGAACCGAAAGCTGGACGATAGGCACCAAAACAACGCTTATTATGTGTGCTTTCCAAAGGCAGATGCCGCATCGGAAATGTTGTCTATTAGCTTTACTGAGAAGTGGATGCAATCCGGACAGCTAAAATTGATCGACTGTGGTTACTCGTCTACTGAACCAGCAGTATGCAGTATAAATTCCAAGTAATCGAAAACGTAACACAGCTTTTTCTTGACGACTCGAAGCAGCGGTGCGGCATCAGGGTTGTGGTTCAGCTCTGTATCAGACCTTCAGTTGCTGGTCTGATAAGTATGTCTATAATGATGAAGACGAGAGCAAGCAGTCGCTGAGCACTGAATGGAGTTTCGGCCACAGTCGTCCCGTCGTCCATTAAAGGGGGACATCGTCTTAAAATATATCATTCGAGAGATGACTCATGAAAAGTACTCATTCAGTTGATTCGAAGAAACTACCAAAATAGTCATGTCCCACATGACTTAATCGACTCCGGTCTTACCCGCATTTTCATTCAGTCTCCCGCTCACCACAGACTTGCCCATTTATTCTCCACCTCCCATTGGGAGGTGTTCATTCAACGCATTCACAAGGAATGACATAGCTTCAATATGTCATGACATGTACACCATTAATCTCGGTCAGAGGGTTTACATTCATTCGAGTGCAGTCGCCTGGAATTTATTGCATCGAGTGCGGTGTCTTCCGAGTAACGACATCACAAGTATTTCATTCCGAGTTCGTCAAACCACAAAAACATAAGCAACCCCCTGGCAAATGCAGTCGTTCGTCTCCATCTGAATGCACTGCACTTCTCATTCGTTAACCCATAAAGCACTTCCCCGAACAGAAGTCTTTAGACGCTTGGGCGGTCGGTCGGTGTGAGGCGGATAGTTAAATCGTTCCTCACTCACCAGCTGCCAGCTTAGGGGAGCGAACACAATGACAGATTTAATTTCAAGTGTCATTTGGGCAAACAGCTCTGAGGAGGAAATGCTTGTCTGCGTCTGTGAGGAGAATTTCAATTTCGATGTGGATTTCGAGAGTGAATCATTTGGTCGTCTTGCTGACACCACAGCACTGCCGCGGTGCGAAAGTCCGACCGGCCACTTCGGCGTGCGCGTGACCAGACCTATCGCGGGACTTTACCGAACGATAAGCACCCATTTGAAGACTGATTTTGCTCTAATTAGGAGACCAGATTTATGAGACATCGAGATGTCATAAATACGATGCATGCTCGCTCGGCATTGACAAGTGTAAGCCGAAATCAAACGAAAGTACAGCGACGCGAGTTGACATTATCGGCAAGAAATTCGAAGATAAGCATCAGCGGTGTTCGTGGTTTTCGATAGTCATGCGGCTTCAGAAGGGTTGATTGACAGTTTAGCTCCTAAGAATGCTCGGATGGTTCACTGGAAAGCGGCGTGTGTCAGAGTGGTGTTTGCGAACCGAGGGAATTGTTGAAAGGAACAGCTCCTTTGGGCTGCGATCGGGTTGACAACCCGATTTTGGTGGACAAAGTATAGATTCTTAAACAGCCATTGGTGCTCTCTTTACAACTTTGCACCACAGTCGGACGGGGTACTGCGATGTGAATGATGATGTTTGTCCTTATATCCGTTGGCGTCGCCCATAATATATCTTCAATAGAATCAAACCAAACCACGTCCAAACCCCCACACCATCCCCTTCTTGGCTACACTCCAGACACCACAAGAATTGACAAACACCGATAATCATCGCACACGCCCTGCAGTCCAAGTACCGATCAATTCACTTGCAAAGCTTTCGCCAACAGCTGGTGGTGGGTACAAAGAAAACCCCCTCCAAGATGGATGAAGGCAATTAGCATCAACTGGTCACATGCAAATGTCAAAATGTCACAAGCGTTTATGAATTGTTGGTGCGACGCTCCGGCCCATGAACTTGTATCCGAAGCGCGTAGCGTTACGAGTCGTGTGTCTTTGAGATAAGACTTTTGTTTTGGTGGGAGGGCGTGAGATTATATTGTCAACACACTCGATCGGATTCAATTTAATTTTGCTTGCTGTCCAAAGTGTTAACTTGCATCTTCGTGTCTTTTGAATTAATTCAAGTCGAGAGTTCATCGGGAAACTTTCTCCGAATGTTTGTTCAAAGCGCAAGTCTTGTGTCTTCTACCGAAGCAATGAAATAACACATTTCCGAGAACATCGAGCTTCAGAGTGGTGCAGTAGAGAGAGGCAGGTATCTAGCTTCATTTTCCAAGGGCATCATTTATAAGGACTACTGACGTTCTTATAAGTGAAATTTAGCCTCATCTCGTGTAATTCATCAAATTTGTATCCACTCGTGTACCCGATGAGAGGTGCTGCTGTGGCCAGAAGTCGTCGTCTTGTTGTGTTTTGTAATCAGATAGTGGATAAAGAAGAGGCCCAAGAATACACCCCTGAGGCACTTCAACGATGTTCGATGTTCGTTTCAGCACGAAGTCGATGACCCACAAGAAATGAGACCCCTTTGACTACGCCAACTACAGACGGATAAGTCTCCTGAACATAGCACACCAGGTCTCTGTCGTATTGTGTGCTCGCCTGAAGTGGTTTATAAACAATCTGATTGGTCCAAATCAGTGTGGCTTCAAGTAGGTTGGGGATTGGTAGGGGTGGATTCACCAGCACACTTAGACCATGTTGGTCCATTGTGATATCCACAGTCAGACTATTACCACAGATTGACCACTCCAGTGATAGTGCCGTTAATTTGATCCCAACGGCAAATGGTGACAGCACCAGATTTGAATACCAGTTAATAGTGTATTAACTTTGCTTTAGGTGGGACTTGAACCGGGGACCCCACTAACCAAATGCAGGAACTCAACCAACTGCGCCATTAAGTCGTCGTGGTAAGATAAGTTCACCATTGATCAGATATTCACACTACGACAGAGCCTGGAAAGTACCCATGAAGTTCAAATTGACACTATTCGTCGATTTCATGGGGCATATGGCAGCTTCCATAGGAACGAACTATAAAGACCGTGTCAAATTTTGACATACCTACTAAACTCGTCCCGTTGTGTACGATGACGATGAAGAATTCTCGTGCTCGGTAAGGAACGTACTGCCACCTTCAATGCGAAAACAAGTCTTAGTAAAAATGACGCGCTGTCGTATAACTTCTTCAATATCATTCTTGAGAAGAACGTGCACAGCTCACTGGCCACACTAAAAGCACGATCTTCCAGAAGTCCGTACAATTGCTAGCATACGCGGAAATGGTCGACGTGATTGGTCGAACAGAGCAAGCCATCAATAAGGCGTTTGCTGACATTGAGGCTGAAGCGGCAGGCATGGAAAATCTTAAAAGCGGATGAGTTAGTCCTTGTTCTCTTCGAGAAAAAAGTTGTACGCGCGATCGTTGTTCCTGTTTGTGTTGCCGGTGGTTGGTGCAGAAGATTTAATAACGAACTGTATACAGTAACATGAACCAGACGTCTACAGATCCAATGCCTAAGATTGCTGGGTTATATAAAGCGTATGGAGGACTCAACTCCTGATCGAAGAGTCTTCGACTCAGACCCTGTGGGACAAAGCAATAAAGGTCGTCCGCGTTTAAGGTGGCATACACAGATGGAGAAAGGTCTCAGCCATGGAACCAACTGGAGGCAGGTAGTCAAGACGTTTTTAGTTGGAGAGGCTTGTTGGTTGATGCCTAGGTGCATTCCGGACTGTAGTGAAAACAAAGAAGAAGAAGGCTCATTTAGTGCAATACACCAAATATGTATCCACTCGTATAGCCGATCAGAGGTGTCGTTGTGAACAGAGGTGCCTCTAGATTGGTCAGTTGTATTTTGTAAGCCGAAAATGAAGAAGAGGCCCAAGAATTCATCCTTGAGGTACTTCAATTCTTATGAATATCAACACGGAGTGATGCTCGTTGCTCGTTGATCAAGTTTGATATTTTGTTTTCCTGGTTTCTCAGTTTCAAAATTCTAGTACAATTTTCGTTTTGACCTGGCGGCCAAAATGGCTTGTGTCTGGTGAAGACTATGCAATTCCAAAAGCATGTTTGTAATTAATGACTGAAATGAACAATAGAACATTGATGCGACACAGCACCCGAATCATTAGCAATTTATCTTTCCCTTTTCGACCATATCGTTCATTTGATTCTCAATCTACTTTAAAGGCAGCACACACTTTTTTTGTCGACATTCTCCATGAGGATACATTTCGTAGTCACAGCGATCAAACTGACTGCCGGTACTGATCGTTCCTTGAAGTTGACCCTAATTATGATATTTTCGACACAAACATGCATCCAAACAGTTCGGGGGCATCGATCAGCATGATTTTTGCGGTGATCACTAAGAGAACAAATTCTCCGATAAAGAAGAATGTAATAAAAAATTAATTCACTTGTACTACGTGTCATGAAGAGACACCTTGTTACAACCACATTTCGACCGGTCCATGTCTTCGTTTAGTTATAAAGTCACGAACCAGCGGCATGATTCGGTTGCCTCGACCATTATTGACAAGCCCGGCCAGAAGCACTTTCTGTTGAGATTTCCAGTTCAGAACACGGACTCATTGTGGAAGCATTTGTTAACAGTCACTCAGTTCTTAAAAAAGTGCTATTCACTAAAACGAATGTTCCAAGGATGTAGGACAAAGTCCTTCAGTTTTTCCGACGGGATCCACTGAATTAGATGAACACACCAGTCGGACCAACAAGAATTGTTTCCCTGTCAAAAAGATTCTGCACAACTTCTCCAACAGCAACCACATCTATCCACAAACTTCACAGAGCGCTACGCTTCAAATAAACGATCCTAACCGGGAAAACATTCCATTTGAGGTTTTACTTTCAGATGAGCTCGAACGAAAGCCAGAAACCATTTCGGTTAACCATAAATCGGAAAACCTCCGAAGGTCAAACGCAGACGAGGATACCACTGACGGATATTTCGGGAGTTGTTCAATTATTCGCACTCGTTCGCCCCGAAGCACCTTTACCGAAAACACATCCCATCCAGCGTGCTTTTCCTTCATCCCCAGCTTAAGTTCATCGCATGTATTCAACCAGAAAGTGGGTGGAAGAAACAAAAGAGCCTCCCTCGCTGCGGCCGCCCCGGAAGTCACGTCCCATACGACCAGTCGGTCAGCCTGTGAATCAGATTCGAACAGTCTGACCTTTTGTCTTCTTCTAGTGGACGAGAGTTGGAGGGGTGAGCGTTTTCAAAGTGCAACTATGCACTTTCGTTTTCTTTCTTTTTCTCTGCTCACTCCTCCCTCCATCCATTCTTATCGATTTAACTGGCCCCCTTTATGGTGTCCTGGCTGTGGATCCGTATTTCATATTAGTTTCGTTATCCTCTTTTGTTTATGTGCGCATAGGTGTGTATGTGTGGGGGGATGTAGTATACACGTCATTCATATTCATGTTTGTTAAGCACTCGTGTGTGGCAATAATGTCAGCCAGCGATAGCCTCGTTGAAGGGAGCTTTAAGTTGGTCTTAATGAAAAAAGGACCGCTGCAAGGGGAATTCTGATGTGATTCATGATGAATCTCGTGTGATGTGGAACAGAGTTTAGTTTCAAATGGCTTCAGGGAAAGTTAAATCCAGTTACTTGTAAGTTTCGGTAGCAAGGTAGTTTGCGTTGCAACATCTGGTCGAGTGTAAGACGAATAGTTTTGCTAGATATTGGCCACAAATGATTGACTTAAGGGACTGCTTGTGCATTTTGGGCCACCGTTTGCAATTCGAATTCGACAAGTTGTCGACCTGCTCTCATATTATCGAATTTAGACAGACTTAGACACGCTGGTAGTAAGTGACGTAGACCACATGAGCATCGACGAACTTAAGGAAAACTCTTGAAGGATTGCTAGGAATAAAGCTCTGAGGAGTCTAATCCTTGGGTGAGCGTGAAATAAGAGCAGAGGCCTTATACAGTGTGACATCCAGTATAAAAGGCATCCAGTGTGACATCCAGTATAGAAGGTAGTTCAGAATTGGAACCTCCATAGTTTGCTAGACGTGACGTGTAAATTAAGGCATAAGACATTGACGCAGTTTGATGTTCTTGGGGACCTTAGAGTCCAATCCGTAAAACCCTATCTTGCAACCTTTGAGAATCTGACTTTGGCTACTTTATCGTGGAGTTATATGAAGTCTCCCCTTCCCACTCGTTCCCTTTAGGCTCTAACTGCCCATTGTGTCATTCGGATCGAGTCCACTATTAACGCTTCCTTTCATTCCCGGGACCAACCACCCTCTTGACGCATGCTCACAATCTCATCAAAGTCATCTACTGTCCCCTGATTGAACACCTCTAATTTTACATTACTGACATCAATCTACCTCCCCATCGAGCGGAAGTCTCAAATTCATGCAATCAATGATCATGCAGCGCCTTGCGGCCGATTGCCTTATGAACCGTGTTCAATTGATAAAAATGAGAATTCAGGCGTCAAGCCAATCAGAGATCAGAAGTGATTAGAGCTCACCCAACACGCGTGGTATAATTGAATCGCAATCACGATGTACCCCAATCGGAGTTCACGATAAATCCAATCAACACGGAATTACAAGACACTTGTTGTTGGGAGGAGATTGTTTGACATTGATTCGTTGCACAGGCAACCAATCAAGGCAGATAACTGAAGAGATTCCAGAGATTGAATCTGAAGTGATTTTGTTCAATTTCCAACCGATCTGATTTTTGAGATAAGGTTGTTTTGGTTTCAGGTTTTGTGTGGAGACGGTTTTGCTGGTGTTGGGGTTGCCTCAGTTTGTCGATATTGTGCATCAGGACGGTGAGAGGAGCTTAAGTTAAGGAGGCAAAGTAGACCGTCCCTTTTGAGAGCATTGACTTGGACTCACAAGGACAATCAGCAGATGTAGAGTGACATTAGAACTGTCTTGTTGATTGAAGCTCAGGTTCATTTCAGATCACACTGTCGAGGTCAAGGTAAATTACCGCTCCTTCCTGCCAGCCGTTGACACGCAGACAGCCACCCCACCCACTCCCTGAGTCAATGGATTCGCCTTCAAGACGCCCCCAGACGATTGATTCATGCGAAACCCATCACGAATGGTCGTCAAATTTTGACAAACTGCTGAAACTGAAAAGCGAGAAGCAATAAATCACATCTAAGCACGACCGCTCATCGCTATGCCCCTCCTCTGCCGAATTCACCGACTCATTGATGCTTAATTAATCATTCTCACTTAATTAGAGGCAAATGCTCGGTAACCGTCGCCGTCGCTGTGGCCGCTCTGATTTCGTTTCTTGAGAAACCCGTGTAATCCCACCCAGAGACCGATGTTCACATCCGCCTTTTACCGAGCACAGATCCAGCGCAACGCGCTTGGTCTCAACTATGAGACCAAGCCCCGCCGCACAATGGCAATTAATTAGTACGCACACAACCAGATTGTATCTCGAGGATGTGTTCGCCTGTGGCGGCTTAATTAAATAAATGTTCACACCACTGGCAGCCTAGCACACCGTTCGTCGCGTTGCGACTCGTCGTCCGCCTCTCATAATTGCAACTTTTTGTCGCGGCATCGTCTTGCCAAGTTGGGATAATCCCCTCAGTCAATCGAACAGCAACCCAGTCGCCGTCTCGTCGTCATCCCGTCTGACTGCCTGATTAATTTTCAATTTCCCTCCCGCCCCACCATTCTCCGGTTTGCATCAGCATTCCAGATAACAACGATGACGATGTCGTGAAAGAAGCTAGCGGCTTGGCTGAGGTCCATTCGCATGAACGGTAGCCACCCCGAAGCGGAGTGAGTAATCCGACATAACTATCCAAGCAGAATCCATTGAGAAAGGAGACGCTCGTCTTCTGGAGCATTAACTGCGGTCCCAGATCGTGGGCACTTCCTGTTGTCGTGTGGGCATAGCAAAAACCAAGAGATGGTCCCGCTCCCATAGACAAGGAGTGCGGTTCGTGGGACTACAGGAGTGATCTCGCGGGGTTGAGGGCATCTGGATATGCCGAGGTATCCGCAGAGCTGACTGGCATTCCCGCGGTCGACTTGGATGGGAGACGATGCACACTGGTATGCGGTGTGCGCTAGATGCCGGTGCAGCTGGTCCCCTTTGTGGTTGTTTTGGGATTGAATTGTGGTGGGATGGCATGCGTTGGCTGGTCGGAGGGATGGATCCTTGGTGAATATTTGTGGTGGTTGATGGAATGGATGCTCAGAATTGACCCGGAAGCCATTATATTTTGAAAGCTGACTGATTTGCTGGCGTCCACTGTTGGCTGAGGTGAAGAAGTGTGACTTTTCTTCAATCTAGTGCTTGGATAGGTACGCTGAGCAGGAGGCGGCTTTTTGTTATGTAGACAAATGAAAAACTGCAGGGGTTCGGCATTTTATGACGTGTTGCAACACCTGAGGTAACGCGTCGAGGGGTTCCATAATGAACACTGTTTCTCCGGACTGACGTTTTTCAATTTGTGCATCCACTGTAACACTGTGAACTCCGATGGGCGGCGGACGGACTGAGCTGGCACTGTTAGAAATAGGGAACATATATAAATCCGCGTGTTTACGAAATGTACGTGAAATTAGGATATACGTGAAATAAGTATGCACGTGAAATTAGCATATCCGTGTCACGTGCGATTTAATATCTAATTACACGTAAATTTCCCATTTTGTGCCGATTTTTATGCAAACTAAATTTTCGGAAAATTCACATGCCACTTTTTAACTTCAGCTGACATAAGTGCAAACCGGAAGAGGAACATACGTGATCACGAATCTGTTCATGTACGTTTAAGGCGTTCACTTGTTCATGTCAATTACATAGGACTTATTTTTGGGACGCCCACGTTGTCAGACGATTTGAGTGTAGATGGGGACGTATTCACGTGTAATTAGATGAACGCTCTGAATTTGAGGCTGTAATTGATACCCTTAATCTCTTGAGAGAAGGTGAAGACAATTGGATCAAGATGTCGCAGGTCATAAACTCGTTGTTAGGCTGAAGATGAACCTATTGCTTACAGGAAGCCGTACTCGCCCATTTTCCTGATAAAGGTAGAATGCTGACAAAAAAATATATGTATACAGTGGACTCTCCCTAAGTCGAACTCTTCCTTACTCGAACTTTTTCGCCATATTTTACATACATTTCCCTCAACTTTCCATACAAAAACTTCTCTCTAAGTCAAACTCTCTCTAACTCGAACAAATTTTGGTATCCCGTGACAATTCGACTTAGGGGGAGACACTGTATGACAATTTTAAATACACCACGCTGTTCTTCTTAACTGTGTTTGTTTCTAATGAATATTGCGGTCATTATTAGGACCTGACTAGATAGTGCCAAGAAGATTGATTTGAGCTTGAAGCACTCTGCCATCAGGCCTACATGTTTACTGTTCATTAGGCAACTATTTTTCTAGTGAAATCGTCGATGAGCGAATTAAAATATTAGCATTTTCCAATCAGTTTGAATCAGCTGACAGCCTCTAGTTTTCAAACGTAAGCTGATCGATGAACTTGTCTGACATCTGGTCTCGTTTACTTGACGGCAGTGTCCATTTTGCTTCTCTGTGGATATTACCTTAACCGGAACTGCGACATTTGCAATCATGACGTATTGCGTCTTATCATCTCTCATAATGATTATAGATAATCCAAGATAGAAGGAGAAATAAAATTCGTGATTAGCATTTTTTATTATTACTAAGCATTCTTTATTGATTTGCTAAAAATATAATCACAATAGTAAATGTACAAAAGTAAAATAACATGATAGAAATACGTCTTTGCGTTGACTTTGCTTTAATAAGTACTAGCTGACCCGGCAAACGTTGTTTTGCCATATAAATTATGCCTATCCCATCTCTCATTCACATCCCTACTCATAATGAGTACAATTCGTTGACTGTGTGCATACATGTTGAAGTTTGAATTATCAATGTGTGCTGCAGCAAAACGGACGGAAATTACGTTTTTTTCTCAACCATTTACACACAACGTGGAGGGATATCAAGCGGTTCATAAAAAAAAAGTTCTTGTATTTACCAGCGCGCAATGTTCACTTGTTGTGCAAATTGAAGTCAAACTTCATGAACCATAAAAAAATTAATCTTGTAACACATTATGTAATTAGTCTAGCTCTGAAATTTTATCAGAAGTTCAATATTCACATTTTCAGCAAAATTGAATGATTTGTATGTAGCTGTGTACATGTACATGCATAGATAGTTTGGGTTTGACAAAATAAGAAAAGTGCGAAAATGTTTATTGTTTCCTTTTCGCTTGGTGACTCAGGCAGTATATGTTCGAATATGAGACGTAGAAAAAAATGAAAGCAAAATATGAAAAATGTGTGTGCATATATGGAATTAACAACAGTAAGATTCGGGCTGTTAGATCTAACAACCCGAGCATGTTTCCGCAGATAAACAAATTCTTTAGAAGTAAGAATAGCGATCATCCGTGTCTTAAGCTCCCCAGAACGACGGACAATGAACGCATACTGACTACAACAGGTATTGATCCAGATAACGCCGTACTCGACGATAACTTCTTTGTCGAAGATCCGCAAGAAAAAATGGAGGTACTTGGCGCGGTCTTTCAGGAAGTGTATAAGGTAAACGAGAGTGGGCGCCCGAATCACGACCTGGAGAACCGCATAATGGCTAGCAACTCTCAACTTCGAGAAGACATTCAACAATGGTGATCTGAGAACACTGGCTTTGTCGTGTTCAATGATGATAACATGGCAGATAATGCCATCGCCGACGAAGGGGTTCATCCCCCGTTCATATCGAAGACAGAGCTGAAAGCGGTCTTCGAATCACTTAAGAAGAAGAAGTCTGTTGGACTCGACGAGATCTCGAGCATTGTGTTAAGGCAACTCCCTCTAGGTGTGGTTAATATGTACACAATCCTGTTTAACAATGCGCTGAATAATGCATATTATCCGGAGCATTGGAAAACTGTGGGTGTGCAACCCATATCCAAGCGAGGAAAAGATTCTTCGAATCCGTGCAAACTCCGGTCAATTAGTCTCCTTCCGAACATCAGCAAGGTATTCGAGAAGGTGATCAATAGAGCCTTGATCAACTGGACTGAAGACAAACATATTATTCCGGATAACCAATTCGGTTTCAAAGCGGGGCTTGACACTATTCACGCCGCGTCGAAACTGGTGTCGGATATCCAATGGAACAAGAGCCAGAAACAATGTACGGGTGCATGCTTGATTGACCTGGAGAAGGCCTTTGACACCGTATGATTAGAAGGCATTTTTAACAAGCTCAATCGGCTAGGCATTAGCAAACCACTGGTGTACCTACTGTGTAACACGCTTGTCGGTAGACGGTTCGTATTCAAGAATGGCAACGTGACCTCGACAGGTATATTCCAAGTTAAAAATGGTCTCCAACAGGGTGCCGTTAATTCGCCGATCCTGTTCAACATTTACTTGAGTGATCTGTTAAGTTCTCTTCCTCATGCACTTGATCGTGTACAGATCAGGCAAAAAGATCGAGGAAATCACACTACACTCACGCAGGGTGACTTGAGATGAAAAGTTGCGATGACTGGAAGTTGAGTATCAGCTTCCAGAAGTCGGAAACCTTTCTGTTCAGGACGCCGTTGTATAAGGCCTCGGCGGACACGAAAAAGAATTGGCGACAGTTCGCAATCGTTGGACGACACGGGGAACCACTGGCCACTGGGGAACCACTGACCACTGACAAAGGACCGTAGTCAGATACCTGGGGATCTGGCTAGATCAGTATCTATATTTTAACAAACATGTAGATGCTGCTCTGGCCAGAGCTCGAGGCGCTTTTGCCCTTACAAAGCGACTGTTTTACAACAGCCAACTCGATGCGAGGGTGAAGGTTATCTGCTACATGGCCCTCATTCGGCCAATGCTTACCTATGGGTGTCCCGTGTGGTTCAACGTGAGTGTAAGCCTGATGGAAAAGATTCAGTTGTTCGAGAGGGCTTGTCTTAGGGCTCCTTCGCCTTTATAGAACTCCAGAGTCCCAGTACATAAAATTCTATTCCAATGAGGTCTTATACAACAGGGCAAACCTGATAAGAGTGGACAATTTCCTGTTGAAGTTGGTTCGAGGTCACACTGCTAGAGCGATGAACTCGTAAACCAGTCATTTGCCGTGGATTAGTGGGTTAGTGCGTTGACTCCTACGCAGAGGGTGCCAGGTTCTATACCCGAACTAACCACCTCTCATATTTCACGGCTCCACCTCTTTCGAGTCACTGACAATGCTCAAAGAGTATTCCTGTCTAGAAAAATCTTCTCAAATTCGCCGCTCGGAGTCGGCATTAAACTGTAGGTACCTTCCACGCGTGAAAGTACAATAGCACGCACAACACAAGTGGTTGCTGAGAAGCTAGGCCAACGCGCTACCCATATTATATTATTAGTCATTATGCGTAATGACATCTATTTGCAACCTCCACGAGCAGTCAGTTTCGCAATTATTCCTAGTCTGTTCACACACGGGATCTATTAACAGAATGACAAAATTTAAACAGAGGAGACGTCAAGCCTATTCATTTGCCAACGGCACGCCTTTCAGCTTCATTTGTAAATGTTCACTTTCAGCCGAGTACCAAGTGACATATTTGCCTGCTTTTTACCGAAGGATATTCTCTGCCAAGAAAGCCCCCCTCACTATGTGAAGGGTGGATCTAGCAACGAGCCCAATCTCAGACATCATGTTAGCTATCTCATTTCACCTCCCCGTGGGCTAATTGGGCACCTCGTCATCCTCCTCCCATCTCAAAGACGCCATCAACATTGATTGAGTCAAACTACGATATAGTTCCACCTCAGCCAACAACTGACAATGGAACTCACTCACATCACATCTCTTGTCCATGTCATCAGATGTGAATCTTCATGAGGTGTCAGCCACTTAACCCAACACCCAACTTCCTCGACACCGTTGATCTCTAGATCTCCATTCAACAGCACCCACACACAAATCACAAGCCATACGTCACCGATAAGCTCCAGAGAAAGTGCCTGAGCGGCTTCTGGCGCTGGCATCCACACGACTTCCATCGATTGACTTAATTAGCGGAACAACATCAAAACAACTTGCTCGAACAGCTCCGAACCGACAACGAGCCAAAATAAACCGCACGACTGAGTGCCCACACGTTGAGTGTCCTCGTCCGCTTCAAATGTCACCACAATTGGTGAGCACGTAAACAAGGAACCACAAAACCACCGAGAGACGACGAGCAATAGAGCGCGCTCATCCCCTCCCATGGGTCGGATGAGGCTGGCCCCTGGGGGGGATAATGGAAGAAATGTTAATGGCTTCATTCCCGTCAAATGATGTGGAAACATGCTCGGTTACAGGAAACACGAGTCACCGGGGTTTCGTCATGTGCGTCCTTTGTGCACTCAACTCGGCGATGGGACCTCCTGGTTCGATGACCCAGTCGCCTCGAGGTTCATTATTTTTCAATCCTTTCAGGTCCCCTGGAAGTGTTTGTTGCCCCATGCAATAAAGGAGATAAGCGACTCGTAGGATCCCAGCAAACATCTCCGCGAAGGGGTGGCTAATTGGACACCCGAATGCAGCAGTCCTTGAGATGAAATCAGCGACCGAAAATAAAGAAGTATCTCGTGGCGGTTATCTGTACACGCCCTTGGCTGGAATAGCTGTCGGATAAGTATTTTTCGGACGCTCACCGTGCGGGAAATGGCAGATTTGCTCAGTGAGTAGGGTAGGGTTGACCTTGACCGAGGATAACGACGATGACACATCGAGGAGGAGGGCAGAAATGATAATTTGGCTCGCCTTGGGAGATAATTAATTGGGCCCGATGATGGCCGCTCATGTTGAGATGACTAGCATCTGTTGCGCTGCGAGGAGATGCCGGGGAAATGATACGCCCTGGGGACAATGAGACGCGACCACTTAACTGAAGTCATCACAGTCTGCGAGGAGTCCCTGCTGGGCGCTGAGACTGACAAAGTTGTGACTGCTTTGGAGGAGATAAATCTTGACCGGAAGGCTTGAGAGTTTGACGGCACACGGGGCAGGGTAAGGTGTGGATTAGGGAGAGTTCAGTCTTTTTGCGAAGGACAAACAGAAGTGACAAGCATGTCACAGGAGGGGGCTTGTTTTATGTGAGTCTGGAAATGGCGCATCGTGACTGGCAATGGCTAATGGGCATTGATGTCGGAGTCGTCATCACTCAAGTGGGGCACTTGGTTGCTGTAACTGGGATGGCGGCATTTTGTAATGAGTTTCGATTCTGTAATCAAATGGTTGTGTCCGACGGATGATGGTGGAAAAAAAAGTCGAGCGAAGGCCATTTCAGAATAATGCCTTGGGCAGCTATAACTTCTAGGGAGTTAAGAACTTTGTTCATCTCCTCCTCTTCAAACCCAAAAAAAAACCCACGGAGGAGCTGAAACGCATTTTAGCCTCGACATTCCGGGGAAACACGGCACTTGCCATTGAGACCAGGTTGTCTTGCGTTTTCGATCACTGGGCCCTACTGGCATAGGTTCAGCTCCTCCCCAAACCTAGAAATGCAGGTTCGAAGAGCCTCTTAGCTGAAATCTTGGTGATCATGCGTCGAACGTGGTTGATTCAGTATAGAGGACGGATTTATTCCTTGAAACATTCACATGACTGTTGCCTTCCTCGCAGAGAGTAGAAAATGTTCGATTTATTTTTCCAAAGCTCTGCTTATCGTCCAGCTCTGGACATCAGATGGAAAGAGTGGCAGAATGTTTTGTAGAGAATACGTTTGGTCATTCGAATCCGTTCAAGTTCACACCACAATAAGGACGAGTAACAACACGAGCACAGAGATTAATGTGGCCAAGTAGGCAATTATACTCCAAAGCCCTATTCTTCTCAGTACCAAACGCCCGATTATGCTGCATAGCGCAAGGACGTCAATAGCTGATAGAGAAGCCACTAGTTTCCTTGAAAGGTATGTACAACGCTCGATCTTTGTGTATGAATTGTGCGGCGACATCCGTCCATACCATATCTATGGAAAAGAGACAACACCTGGGGCACGGTGAGTCTTCCATCCTAGCCAGGGGGACATGTTTGAGTGGGTCGCCAAATGCTGTGAAATATCAAGGTCCACTCTTATGTTGCCTCAATCCAGGCTTATGTATAGGTTCATATCTAATCCGTAGTCGCCAAGCTACCTCAGCTAGCAGCTAGACAGAATTCAATCGCGGCTGATGAAACTCATAATGTGTACTAGTAATGTGCCTTCTTTGTCACTGTCTGATTTTAACAAACTACGAATATACTCATGGGAGCAGTGCACTCATCAGCCAACTTAGAGAGTGCTGCTGGAGAAAGCTGGTCAAAGATCATAAGTCCTGGAAACACTTGTCAGTATTTTGATCCAAATGTCGGATCGGTGGGACTAAATATGTCGTACCATCAGTCGCAGCAACTGATGGTTAACCTACGACTATTGGTTGACTGGAGATAGTCATACAGTCGCATGAAGGCCAACATAGACTTCATTTAATTTAATTTACTCCTAAACCCGGCGCTTTATGGCAAGACGGTTTAACTGCCTTATACTGATGTCGTTCGGTTATTCAAAAAGACTGGATGTGATTTCAGGACCACATGATGGCGCAGTTGGTTGGCCTGCGCTTGGTTAGTGGAGTCCCCGGTTCGAATTCCAGCAAAAGCAAAGTTAATTGGTTTTCAAATCAGGTCCATTCACCGTTTATCGTTGGAATCAAATTAAGGACACAATCACTGGAGTGGTTAATCAGTGGTAATAGGACCAACATGTCCTGGTGAATGTACTAGCAACCCTCTACCTACCTATCCCTAGATGTCAGTGAGTTTGTAGAACTTTCTTTTCGATCTCCTCTTCCTCTTCATCCATGCAGCTTCGGATGAAATCATTACATGGAACATCTTCCATCCTCTGGACTTGTGTGTCAATTGCACAGTCCCCTATTATGATGATATACATACAGACTTTGGACGATTCAGCATCTGATACACCACTAAGTGCATTTGTATCTAAGGCCGATGTTAAACATATTGTAGATAACCAAAGAATAAGGAAAGCTAGTGATATTGACAGGATACAGAATGTCTTTCTTAGGAACTTACCTAAGACTGGCATCAAATTCTTAGCATTTTTAATCAATGCCTGCCTAAAACTGCAGTACTTTCCAACAGACTGGAAGGAAGCAAAAGTTGTCCCCATTCCCAAAGCAGGCAAGCCTGTCAACGAGCCTAATAGTTACAGGCCTATTAGTCTGTTAAGCAGCTTGAGTAAAGTCTACGAAAAAATCTTGAATCACCTATCTTTCCTCATGAACAATTTGGTTTTAGAAGATACCACAGCACGAGCCACCAAATATTAAGAATTTGCAATGGAATTAAAAAAAATCGTGCTCTTGGAAAATCTACAGGAATGATACCGTATGGCACAATGGTCTGTTGTACAAAATGATTCAATCTAATTTTCCAACATTCCTCTCCAAAATTATTCAGAGTTTTTTGTCGAATCGTACGTACAAAGTGTTCGTTAATAACAGTCCCTGACGTGTAATAAATGTTGCAGCAGGTGTTCCCCAAGGATCGGTCATTGCCCCAATTTTGTTCAATTTGTACATGTCTGACATCCCGCACTTACCGGATTGCTAATTTGCTCTTTATGCTGATGATTCTATCATATTTTCGTCGCATATATTTGGTCTTAACATTGTGACAAATTTACAGTATGCGACAGAAAAATTTATCGAACATCTAAGCAAATGGAGAATTAAAGTAAATGCGGAAAAGATGCAAGCTATCTTTTTCACAAGAAAAAGAAAGTCTTGCTTTCTACCGCCAAACCAATATATAATAAGCGGTCAATGTATAAAATGGGAGTCACATGTGAAGTACCTAGGAGTATATCTTGATAAAAGACTCACATTCAAGGAACATATTTCAAAAACCTTACACAAAGCAGGTGTAGCAATTAAGTTGCTCTACCCATTTATAAATAGAAGGTCCTTACTGTCGAATGGAAATAAAATGTTGATCTAAAAGACATTTTTCAAGCAATTTTGCTGTATGGTTGTCCAGCATGGGGTTCTTGTGCCAAGAGCCATATAAAAAGACTACAAATACAGCAAAAAAAATTGCTGAAAATGATGCTCAATCTCCGCCGGCACCACTCAACCCATGATCTTCATAAAAAGGCTAACGTTGAATTGATCTCTGATAGAATACGCAAGCTCACTGAAACATTTTTAATCAGAAAACCCCTTAATTAATGAACTGAGTACTATTCATATGAGACTAGACTAAACTAGACTCAACATACTTTTGTTAATCCTCTTTTCTGTACTTTATATGTACGAATTTCCTTCTCTGTATTAAATTGTGAAATGTTATTATTTATATATATACATGTGTACACATACATTGTTTGTTGTTAAATCTTTATATACATTTATGTGTTTGTTATATATGAATCTATTTATAAATTTGTTAGTTATTTATTTCATTGTTTATATATTTATTTATTTGCTTATTTATTTATTTACATATTTATTTATTTATTTATTTCTTTATTTATTTATTTATTTATTTATTTATTTATTTATTTATTTATTTATTTATTTATTTATTTATTTATTTATTTATTTATTTATTTATTTATTTATTTATTTATTTATTTATTTATTTATTTATTTATTTATTTATTTATTTATTTATTTATTTATATATTTATTTATTTATTTATTTATTTATTTATTTATTTATTTATTTATTTATTTATTTATTTATTTATTTATTTATTTATTTATTTATTTATTTATTTATTTATTTATTTATTTATTTATTTATTTATTTATTTATTTATTTATTTATTTATTTATTTATTTATTTATTTATTTATTTATTTATTTATTTATTTATTTATATATTTATTTATTTATTTATTTATTTATTTATTTATTTATTTATTTATTTATTTATTTATTTATTTATTTATTTATTTATTTATTTATTTATTTATTTATTTATTTATTTCTTTATTTATTTATTTATTTATTTATTTATTTATTTATTACATATTTATTTATTTACATATTTATTTATTTATTTGCTTATTTACCTATTTACTTACTTATTTTATTTTATTATTATTATTGTTTTTTTTTTTTACATAAATGAATGGTTTTGTTGTTGTTTCCCTTTGGTAAAATTTTGATTGTTTAACTTTATAATTTATAAATAAATTTATTTCAGTTGTAAGATATACTGATACATATCACATCTCTGAACTGTAAATTGTGTGGTGGCATACCGTTGTAATATTTAAGAACAAAATAATTAATCTATTCTATTCTATTATGATGATAAGATTCCTAGGTGTAGGTCTGCTTAGTCTGAGCAGAGCATCATGGCGGTTCTTCTCCATCTGGAAAGAGTGTTGAGGTTGTACCTTCTCTAGCGAGCTCGTCTGCTTCGTAATTCTCTGGGATATCACTGGGTCAGGGCACCCGCATAAGTATAATGTTGATAATGCTGTCTGACTTTCCGACAAGATGATGCTATCTGTACCCAATATCAATACAGCCTTTCATCTAAGGATTCAAACGACAGAAACAACTAAACACAAATCGCAAGATGGTACTATGAGCTCCAACCAAGTCTCCAACGGTCACTCTATCTGCTCAGACTAAGCAGACCTACACCCAGGAATTTCATCATCATAAAACCTAATCCAGTGATAGTGTCCTCCTTCAACACTCTTTCCAGGTGGAGGAGAACCGCCATCCACGCCTATCGCTATTGCAAAATATCCACTAAAGCCTGAAATGCTGTGTGCCTCATCACAAAACAATCATCGTCACTATTGATCCAAAAACGGTTAGGCAGCAAAGGCGGTTGTTTTTCAGTTGATATTGACATTATCTATGGATTTGATGGCAGCATGGATGTCCGAAGAGATACTGATGTACCCACATTATTTATGAGATAAGACAGTGCTATGGTTTGTACCAGGCAGACGCTGCAGTAGTTAGAAAGTGCAAGAAACTGGCAATGTTGCTGACCTCCAGCCACTCATTGATCCGTCTTCGATCCACCGTGTAAGTTCGAAGAGGAACGTCTAGCCTCTGATTGCCAGTCTGCCAATTTGATCTGGAAGGAATGCTGGTGGATAATTTTTCTCGAAGATGGTTTGGGGTAGGATCGTCTAGATCGGTGGCGTTGGGAAGGAAATTGAACTCTTTGAGAAGATGCCGATTTCAGACCACAGTCGAAATGTCTTAAAGCTGTACTTCATGCTACCTGCTTGCCAAATAGGTCGGACTGGAGAGGGGACTTGAAGAAGTTTGTGAAGTGCAGCAGACAAGCAATACGTCTGCTTTAGGCTCCGCTGATGCATACTATGTGGGCTAGACGTTGTTGCGCTGCAGTTGACAGCTTTATTCAGTACTGTCCACCAAATTGAGACTCCGTACATTAGAGTCAGTTTGACTATCGAGGTGAATAACCAGTGAACAATGCATAGCATACGTCGGGCCAGAGTTGACCTTCCTGACCCTTGCCTAGATTGCGTAGACTGTTCAGCTTGCTATTGATGATGAGACAAAAGAATATGCGCTGGTGGCGTTAGATTAAGGCACAGAGCTATCTAGACAGAAGACCCCAACAAGATTGTAGAAGTGAACCAACTTATCTTGATACATTACCAGTCCCTCCTTCGCAAATGTTTCGCTTCAAACCTCCCTTAGGACAAGACTGACTCATTTTCTTCGCAGGTGTTCGAAGTGATTTTAATTCAGCAAACTCACAGTTAATTCTTCACCGTCATCAGTAAAAGTAAAACAATTAAATTAGTTCTTATTCTGTTGGGACACGCTGCAAATTTTTCAAAACGACCACAAAAACGCTTTATCCTCTTTGGAGTCACTGCGCTTGCTTTACTAAACACATCCTTGAAAAGCCCATGCTCGCCTCGAAGTATGCCATGACAAACGCACACTCTCCTGAGATCAACCCCTGCCGACAAAGCAAAGGATTTTCTTGATTTCGAGTCATAACATTCATCATCTTAGTTCAGCCCATGTTGACGGAAGTTTCACTTGCAAAGCACACGCCTCCCTCGCCCACCTCCCCTGAAGGACAGACTGCTCTCAGTGGGAATTCAAATAAGGAACTCAGCTTTGCCTCGGTCTGCACGTGCCTTGCCGCATTCAACTGAGTCCTAATTTGTGGCACAGTGTGTGTGAGTCGTAGTCCCCAGCCAATCACCGGATTCAAATCGCTCATAAGTTTTTCATCAGTTTTTCACCGCCGCACATGCGAACGAAAGTTCCTTCCATCACGAAGGTTGTTTGTTGACATGACGAATTCCCCTCCCCCCTCCGGCGACCAACTGCAAACATCACCCGCTGCGAGAGCAACAGTCTGCGGAACAAATTCTCTTTAAACAAGGATCCGCGACGCATCACGCAGTTGGCTTCGGTCGAGGAGGAGGCGGCGAGCGCGAGCACAACAAACGACAAAAATGTCAAAAGTTCAAGCGCCAGCGGGTGGCTCTTAGAGCACATTAGCCCCTGTTTAACGAAACCCGTAGTGCACACATCAAGTGGCGGGCGGCGCTTGACAAGTGACATGCGACAAATAGCACGGTTACCCCGGCCCTGCCGCGTTAATGGATGGGAATCTGACACTTTAATCACTGGCATTCTATTTACAGCCACCAATCGGATTCGGCTCGCACGGGGGACACACTCGACTCGTGGTCCATTAATGAAAGCGCCACCGTCACTCGATGCCGGCGCGACGACGACGGACGGACGGACGGAGCAATTAAGGAGCATATTCTCAATTTGTCCGCAGGTTCTCTTCCTGTCAGCCGTGTATGCGGGTCTACGAGTCTGGACAGGGCATCCTCTGGGGTGGACCCCGTTCGGGTGTCCATTTGAACTAATTGACTTTTTCGCATCCAGACGCGGATCGGGTGGATTTCCAGAGCGCTGCGTCTGCCGGTGATTGACTGCGCTAGCAATCGATATCTCGTTTGGCCTGGGGTGGTCGCGGGGATGTCGATTGCCCGAGAGGACATCGGGAGCACAAAGTGCACTTCGGCTGGTGTATGCGGGCGCACACTTGACGGGAAATTGTTTTCGTGTTTGCACTCAGATTGGAAGCGATTTCTGAATATTTACTCAGTGACATCGATCTCTGCGCGTTTGATTGAGTATCTTCGCGGATGCTTGCTGATGAATTGTGACGGAAAAGATTGCTCTGGGGTGGGGTGGGATTGCAACAAGTAATGGGGATCTTAAATTGGATGTCAGATTGGCGAAATCAATAACTTCCTGTTTTTCATTTCATCCCCGTGACTTGGCAGACGCCTTTATGGAATGTGTTGATTGAGTGGCCAGGACTTCGGTGATCTACTTGATTTTAAGCAAGACTTGAGAGATGGAGGATCTGTTGTATCCTGCTGACAGGTGGGCAAATGTTTGAGTAGTGTGCTGCGGACCTGATGTAGAGCAACGTTTCAACCGTTCGGAAATACTAAGACTGATGCGCTCGCCATGGTTGGTGCATCCTCTTTTATCGGAAACTTACATATGGGGTTGCTACAGTCCGGGGTGGATCTGAGCCTCAACCAACAAGCCTCTCCAGCCAGCCCTATCTTTAGCTAGCTGCTTTAGCTGCCCCTGCAACTAGCCATCTCAATCGTTTGATCTTCACTCTTCTGGCTAAGGCGATGTCACTGAACAGCTCGTACAGTTCGTCGTTATATATCCTCCTCCACTCACCATCTAAGCAGAAGGGACCGAAAACTTCCATCGGAAAGGTCTTGAACATAACACAGAATAATTGAGATGTCCTGCAAATATCGACCATCTTTTCCGACAGCCAGCGAGCGATTAAGTCTCTGATTGGCGTGACATTCAACTTCCCCGAATCGCCGCCTATCTATCAACGATCTCACATATGTGGATGCCGGGACACTGTCACATTCCAAACAATTATGAAGCGGATGGACTCATTAGAAAGAACACTGGCTCCGTACTCTTTCCAGATGGAAAGCTGCCATCCGTGTCCATCGCTACTGCAAACTACTGAAGCTCTCTTAGTCATACAAATGGCAGTTGATCTACCGATACAAAGTGACTCATCGCAAAACAATTATGGCGTACTCTGGATCGGAAACGTATCCTGTTCAGAATGATCAGACATTTGTGCCATTGGAACTCTTGCTTCCAGGGCTAGGCCTTAATACAATGACTTCTGTAGAAGCTCTATGCAATTGCAGCGCATTCTCCTCCTGGAGGAAGTCGCTTAAAGCTTACTGCTTCATCGTCCTCACGGAACTAAGAAGCTATCGATGAAGAACTAAGCTGGGTATCGGAATAGGATCAAATATATTCGCGTGGTAGGACAACGTGCTCCGCCCAAAGAGCGACTGCTGAGAAACACATCCTAACCTAAAATTTCCAACCTTACCTAACCTTAACTTAACTGACTGGTTAAAGCTTCTTAAATGATGCAGTGCAGATGATGGAAAACGTCATCGTATGCCGTGACGGAAGATGGCATGATGCTGTCACGCCATAATTTTCTTTACCGCAAATTACGAGACTGTGACTGTGTTCACGAGCGTATTCTATAAACCATAGTTAAACAACATATGGATGTCTTATGCCCATACAAACAATTAAACAATCTGTTGCTATTAACAGACAAGCCTTAACCGACAAAAAAAAAGAAATTTGTATACGTTTTGCGTTATGCACTTGATCAGCCCTTCCCCAACCCTAGTAGTTGGAAGAACTAGTTCTTGTTTGAAATTCACTCATTATTTGTATGTTCTTATCAAATTTCGATGTCAAATTGTCGGGACAATAAAGAGGGATAAATGAACGAACCAAGTCTGTGTTCATGAATGATTTCACATCTGTCGGTTGGCCCGTGAAAGCCAACTGAAGAGCACTTCAAATTGACACAAGAGTTCCATCGATATGAACGAGTTTGACATCTGCTTAGATGCCACCACACACATCGGGAACAAGCCAAGTCCGTCACGTCACACAGAATCAGTTTGTGTTTCTGCTGGGAAACCGGATAAGCAGCACTTTCTGCGAAGTGTATACAAATCTTTCATCGAGGCCATCATCTGTTTATTTTGCTGATGGACAACAAAGAATGAAGTAAATTAGTTCCGAGAATAATTTGCTTGATTGCTGTTCTGTTGTGTTTTACCACCCACGTTGCGTCGTCAAGCCGTACAAGAGAACACTATGAGTTCTTTCGAATCGTTAAACAGGACAAATAACAAGCCGAGAGGTGCAACGCAGTTGTATGCTGGGTCTTCATGTAAACAATTTAAATCTGTTTTCATGAATAATTGGTCAAGTATTGGGTCTCTAAAGATGCCCATACACTGTTCACTTGAGTGTACACTTGTGTCGGTGTGCTGAATTGTGTCCTCTGTGTGGGCTAGTTCGCGTACTAATTTTGGGTGGGCCACACTGTGTGAGTAAAATGAAAATGTTTTCAATTTTACAGTCACTGTTCCAGCAAGTTTAATTGTGCACGAAATTGTGTGACGTGTGGCGTGGAAAGCGACACCAAAGTACGTACTAGAGTGTGCGCACAAGTGTACTGTGTATGGGCAGCTTAAGACTGTTCAGGAAAGGCCTGACCACAGAACTTGACACGATTCCTTGGCGTGAATAAGGGACGCAAGGCGAAGCAAGATGATGTCAAATAGCCATTAAACTAGGTTCCAAAGGATACAACGAGGAATGGTGGCAAGGGATGATCAGGCAATAATGGTGTCATTTTAATTTAATAGAAAAAATGAAAAAAAAATGCAGCGAATTTCAAAACGACACCTTTTGCTGAATGGCCCTTCCCCATATAAAAAACGTGTTGCTTTCCGTTCTCCAGCTTGTTTATAAATCAACTTCATTCAGGCAACCTCCATCGGCGAAATAAATTCCATAAATTTAGATTCACTTCGTTCGTGTATAATGATATGACTTTTGCCGACACACCCATCCGCTCATAGAAGTTTTGGCAAACTGACGGACGACTGTTATCAGGTAATCTTGGGCTCAACCATTTCACGGAACCCTGAGTCACTCGCAGATACCAGTTCGGCGAGAAGATGACAAGTATTGATTCGGCGTCACGTCCCGAGTCGATGAGAGATGGGCAAACAAAAACACAGTGATGACATGGCGCTGAGAACACCCCAACCAGAACGTGCCCGACGAACCCTTATACCCCGCAGCGCCATCCATCATCATTCGAGTCAATAAATCACTTTTCCTTCCTGGCACGGCATCCTGTCAAAAACTGTCACCGCATCCGCCAAAAGGGTCTCGATTTCAGCTCAATTTTGCAGAAATTTCCACGTCCACCCCCCCGTCACGAGTCGATAGACTCCCCCGAAGCGCTATCGAATGACATCTTCGACTTGAGAATTGTTTCCCGTTTGTCACTTCATATCTACCATCCGTTGGGAAGGTGGAAAACTTTCCTGCGAGAGTGAGAGAGAGAGACGGCACTCGCACAACGAGGCGTTGAAATATGGAGCACTTCCGGAATGGATACGACGCGGTGCTTCGTCCCCCTCCGAGTCAAGCCAATGCAATTTGTTGTCCAGCTTTGGCAGATACCCCCGACTGTCCCTCAGTCCCCTCTAGACATTGTCCTAAGCTGCAGATTATAAAGGAAGCAGATTCACCCTTGTTTTCAGAAAAGATTGCAGCCACCCAATCGCGCCCTCCGGCTGCATCCTTCTCGGACAGACAAGCGCTCGTCCACCCGTTCCCATGGCGCTGCTTGGCCAGAGGCTCATTACAACTTTTTCGCCGAGAAATGCTCGGGCATTTAAGGACTTTTGTCACCAAGGAGAAAGTTGAGACTTAATGAAGTTTACAACTTTCCCCCTCGCCCAATCTCTTGCCATTCAATTTCACATCCACGAGTGTGAGCAGGAAAATGTGTATCACTTTTTTTGCTCTGCTACATGGCTGCCTGGCAAACGACTTAAGATGTCACTGTGTCAGTTCCGAGAGCGACATCACCTCGAGCTGCGCCTTCCGTGGGCGAGGAGAAGAGCCGGAGTCTTTGTGTGTGTGTGCGATGGACTTTTGGGGATAAACATGTTTGATTTTGACACAGAAACAGCACGGAGACTTTGCCAAATGGCAGACGTTTCTGGAGCGGACATGTTTATTCGATTAAGACCGTGACAAGGAATACATTAGAGGGGTTGGCTTTTATGATTTTCGGAAAGATTTTCTATTCTTTTCAAATGCCTTGGCATAGTTTGAGAGATGTTGAAATGCAGAGGTGTTCTTTACAGCGACGACGCTGTCTTGTGTCAAGTCATTGGTTGTGAGGTTTATCGCATGAAATGGATTGTCCTTGTGTGACTAGCGGATGTTCAGTCCAAAGTGGTTGCATCGTACAATGGATTGAGATTGAATGGGAATGGAAATCTCTCTCTCATGAGAAGCAATCATCATGCGTTGGTATTTTGTCACACCGGTGCAATAATTAGGAGCTTAAAAGGAGGAGTTCTTTCTTCAAAAGACACTATCTGGACCGTTTCCACATAGCGAAAGGGATTTTTACCCAATAAAAACAACTCCCTTCAAATAAAATATATTTCCACTACAGCTATGCTGTACACTGCAATTATACTTTCTTGGTTTAGACGCATTTGGCAAGAGATTCTCCATTGAGAGTTCTGGCTAACACCGCAGCTAAGCGCGAGTTGAGTTCACCGTGCTATGCCATAGGGCTTATTCCTTTGAAGATGGCGAAAAGAGTTTCTTTCATCGAGAATTGGAAGGACACCAGAGTTTATGTGATCTTCTGGCGACGCTTATGCTTACGAGCAAAACTCGTAATTTCATCTTGGACTGATGAAATTCCAAGATCTTAGCACTTTATTTTGAAAAGTTTGTAGTATGTTTCTATTACTTTCTTTGGTACACCCCATAGTTGTATACCATACGTCCAGACGGGTTTTAGCACTTGCTTGTAAGCAATTGTTGTCAGTACTTAGCTTGAAATATTTTCTAATAAGCCCGTGCATGTCTTTGTATCTTAATTGGAGCTCATCACGCTTCTTTTTGACATGCTCAAGCCATTTAAGCTTTACATCGAGAATCATTCCGAGGTATTTCGCTCATTGCCGAAGGATATTTGAACATTATTTATAAAAACGGGCAAGTTATTCAAGTTGTTAGACGTAGAAGTTATATGAACGGATTTAGGTTCGTTAAGCACAATTCGCTCAGTGTTCGTCCATTCGTGTATCCGGTCTAAAGCACATTGCAATTCTCTAGTTGATTCTGGGCGAATTAACGATACACTTGAACATAGAAGGATATCGTCCATGGGTCGCAAAGATGATAAGTAAGTAAGCTCATTTTGCTGAAGCACTGGGTAAGACCGTCCATGGGTCGCAGAGCTGATAAGTGAGTAAGCTCATTTTGACGAAGCACTATGGGCGCTTTAGACAAAATATTAACCACGACGCATTAAAACCAGTTGAGATCGTGTATAGAACAAGATAACACACAAGTTAATTAGTGAATGGCAAGCTAGCGCTAGGATCATAGCCAGCATCTTCTTCGGCTGGCGCTAGTTTCAACACGGTGGGCCTTGTGCTGCCTTCATTTACCTACGCTCATATGACTGAGGTCCATTTCTACTTGAGAACGCTTAATAATAATAATATGGGTGGCGCGACAGTCCGAGGTGGACCTGGGCTAGCTTCTCAGCAACCACGTGTGTTGTGCGTGCTATTGTTCTTTCACGAGTGGAAGGGACCTACAGTTTAATGGCGACTCCGAACGGCCAAGTTTGAGAAGCTTTTTGTAGACAGGAAATACTCTTTGAGCATTGTCAGTGACTCGAAAGAGGCGGAGCCATGAATTATCATAGGTGGTAAATTCGGGTATCGAACCTGGCACCCTCTGCGTAGGAGTCGACGCACTTACCCACTACGCCACCGCGACCACAACGCTTACGGTGGCGAAATCTTTATTTGCCGCGATGTCCACCGAGTCAAGAACATACTATGAGTTGCCGGAGCGTTGGTGTCCACCCGATCAACATGAGGTCTGTAAAGTTACAAAATTAGCCAGCGGCAAGAAATAACAAACTGAGTACCTTAAATTATACCTATTAACTGACTGATGTTCTTTCGTCTACTATTGAAAATGTCCACGTACTACGTGGCGCATAATTAATCATCTAATTTTGGTTTTGGTGAATAAAAATAATTATTTTGAGTGATGGTAATCTTTGTGTGGACCTTTTCAATTTGTTCTGTTAAGTGGAAGCGATGACTTCCGTCACTTGACTGCTGCCATTTTTGATACATACTTGTGCCCGTTTATTTGCATTTTCCACAACTTTCCGCAAGATTTCCGGTGATAATTGTTCCTTTCGAATATATTCCTTAAAGGCTGCTATTGTCTGAGGCTTGTTGGCATATGTGACTTCAAGTAACCCCAAAAAAATTAAGGAAATCGACATCGAAATTCACTCCTTGCTAACAACACCTACCAATTGTTGGTTAAAAAATCGAGACCATTATTCCACGCTCTTGCGGAGTAACGCGCTCTACTGTTTGTATACTGAAGCTGTCTAGTTCGCAAATGTCAAATTTGATTTACGACGCCATTTGCAAAAATTATACCATCTTCCGTTAGGATGATTAATTTTGTTTTGTATCTATCATTTTTAAAAATATTTATATTCCACCCGATTCAGAAAAACCAGAAAGAAAGAATACACGAGCCGTTCAGAACAAAAGTACAATTTCTATTAATTTCCAATTAATTCGATTCATACAAAAACAATCAACAACTTACTGAGATTCAAACAAATTTAAAGAAACAAGTATAACTGAGTGATAGAGACACGAAGTATCCTACAGAGAAATTTTGATATAAAATATTTTTCAACAATCCTATTCAGGATTGCGACTATCAAGGTCTCATATAAAGATAACGTGATGCGTCGATGGAGGACTTTATTCTTCTGTTGCCACCTAAGCCCGAAGACACAGAGCTTCGCAATCATACAATTCATTGCTCTCTGGGTACCTTTACTTTGGTCTTAATGTTTGAGTTCCGCACGATAATTTTCATTTCTTTTTGACACCAACCACCTCAGTAAAGTCTTCACTGTCCTCAACGGAGCAACAGATAGCAAAGAGAGGCGAGTCTACAACAGATCGTCGAGATAATACAATTGCCATACGCGGTCAATCAGTCAGCAGCCATTTGGAACTTATGCCCGATTTCACAGTGCAACCGTATCTGCTGGCTTAGCTAAGTGTAGGATCGAACTTAAGCTTCACTCAAGAATATTTCATTTTCCACTCAATATTTAGGGGTGGTTTGGGCAAGCCATGGATTGACTGGGTTTGTGAACTATTGAATCCACCAACCATGTGAACAATGACCGGGTGTCGTAGTTGGTAGAGGGCCTGCTCCTCGCTATCAAGGTCCCGGTTCGAATCCCAGTGAAAAGCAAAGTTAATACGCTTTAATCGGTTTTCAAATCTGGTCCAGTCACCATTTGCAGTTGGGATCAAATTAACGGCACTATCGTTGGAGTAGTCGATCAGTGGTAGAAGTCTGACTATGGGTATCACAATGGACCAGTATGGTCTAAGTGTGCTGGTGAATGCACTAGCAGCCCTTCCACATAACCTAACCCTGTGAACCTTGAACAAAATAGCGATCGTGATTGAACACGATCAGCACGCTGTTGAAGAAAGGAAAAGGGAGCACACCAACTCAACAAGCGAGTGTTCATGCATGTAAGGCCGCTTTCACACAGAAAAATTTTGTCGGCGATTTTTCCATCTTGTTGGCAAGGGAGGGGATACGTGCTACGGGTAGCCCGCGTCTGGTTCAGCATTCAGATCTCAATTGCAGAGACTGAAAGATTTCCTGTGTGAAAGTGGTTTGAGATCACAAAAGGGAATTTGAAAGAATCGCCGACGAATCTTAGCGAGTGTGAAAGCAGCCTATTAATCTGTGTGCCTGCCGTCCTCTTCAGGAGCATTGCCAGACAAAATAATTGGTTGCTTATGCGAGTTTTCTCTTTGTAATTTGGGGTTGGAATTATTTGAATACACTAAGGGGAATAATGTACTCTCTGAATTGATACTTAAGCCATGGCAATCGCTGGCTTAAGTTAAACCACTATTTAAGTGCCGTGATGGACTAACTTCCACTGTCAAAACGAAACTTCTATTGATTCTGAGCTTAGGGATGCATCGGCACTTAACCTCATACTAGGTTGATTTATGTGACCACCCGAGAGGATGAAATGAAACGGCACGTTCACTGTTCGGCTTAAGACTAAGTCTTTATTTCTTAATTCTTATAGAATAACCCATTTACTAAGCTTAATCTACGTTTTCTTATACTTTTCTCAGTAACAGTGTGGTGGGCAAGTGTGAATACCAGAGGTAACCTATAATGAGATATCAAACTTCTACTTCCCTTGCCCCTTGATTTCATCTGACAGCGTTATTTATACGCTTCTTGTCCCGTGTCTGTGAATACGTGTGAGCTCTTGAGAACAGCTGTGGAACAGCTGATACCCTTCCCCACCTTAGTATTGGGGTGAATTAGAGTTCTCATTTGAAAATTCGCTCGTTATTTGAACGTTTTTTCAAATTTCGGTGTTCAATTTTCAACACAGTATGGAGGGGTAAACGAACGAACAAAGCTTATGTTCATGAAGTCGATTCATTAAAACTTTGAGCAATTTACAATCTGAAATACTTGGACATAATTAATGAATGCACAACATAGTGTGAATTGTTTCATATGAATAAAAATTAATAATACATTCACACGTTCAGTTAACCAATAATAAAAATATTATTAAAGCGTGAATCACAAATAAGAAGTTTTGACAACCATTTTTATGCATTAGTAATAGTTGCAATATATTGCGATTGTTCTTATCAAATTGTTTAAATGGAATTTATGAGTTTCTCAGAATTCATGAATTAAGCGTATAAAGCGGACTTCATTTTTTGAGTTAATTTGTCAGGTATGGTTTATGAATATGCTTTATATATACTTAAGGAATGGGCCTTACAATACATTTTTATTCACGAAAGTCCATATAAAAATGTAAGAAAATTCCCTTAAAAATACTAGTCAACTTTTGAACACCCTCCGAACAACATACATGTTACATGGAAAGTACATGGATTCCCACTAAATTCATGAATCTGCCGCTTTTTTCCCACAAAATTCACGAATCGGCCCCCATATTGTGGTGAATTGACGAGCGTTGTAAATGTATAAGTGAAATAGAAGCGATTACCACTCCATCTTCGTTGTGGGCTAGGGGTAAAAATGGCCGAAGTTGGATATCTCTATCATCCATTGTCTCTGGTGAATACATATCATAGGTGTTTTTTTTGCAAGGGTATATACTCTTGAATTTCAATTTGCATGTAAAATACACTAACAACAAGTGCTGTATCCGCTTAAGTTACTTATCATATCTATCGCCGCTTATGAAATAAGTGCGGATAAAAACAATGCCTCCAATCATTATTTTCTGTGTGTTCCTTTCTTAATTTATTCATTCATTGTTTAAGTTGCTGTATGTGGCTTACATTTGCAGGTGTGGTTGATGTATTATATAATTTTTAAATGTTTTTGAATCCATAAGTATGCACCTTTTGTGTATCCCCAGAGTGTCTCTGCTATACATTCCGTTTAGATTTCATAATCGATTCTTTTCATTTGATGAACATTTTTTTTTTATTTTATAATTATTAAGTGTTCTTGCCTTTAAAGTGATGGTCACTCAACACAATCGCAAACCGAAGATTGTGCCCATTAACGATCAACTATCACCTTACACGATTCCACCCCCCGACTGTCACAACTGTCATAAATATCGTCGGTGCTGCCCACATTTTATGATGAATTATTACGTGCCGAATATCGTTTTTGTGCATTTATAATTTAAGCGTAAGCTTGCAAAAAAACCCAGCTGCAGTGAAATCTGGCATTCGTTTTTGTCAAGATCTGCGGCAAAGTGAATATTTGGTACCAGTTGAGTACCAATCCGGCGGAGGGTTTCAGGTCCAAGCACAAGAATACAGATACGATCTTATATGGAATGTTTAGGAGTAGGTTGAGCTGTTCTTTCCTTAGGATCGGGCAACGATGCTGAGATTCCACATGTCGGGCACTCCGGTGAGTTGGTGTATCCACCCGGCTAACTGGCTCATAACAGCTTTGGATGGCAGTCCATCGGTACCTATGGCCTTGTTGGAGTTTAGTTGACGATTGTCACTCACTTCCCAACTTTATCTTTGCTATCCTTGCTTCAGGACAGCATATACTTCGCTGAACACCAGTCCAATATCAGTAGCTTCCGCCTCAAAGCCAAAGTCTCATTGACCGCTGGATGCGTTTGAAAATTTGAAAGGACTTCTGGAGATCGTGGCTCAACTCTTGGTCCATGGGTAATGCACGATCTGAAAATGGTGCTGTAAATATCACAGAAGAGCTCTTCTTAAGCCTGTCTAAAGCCTTCTATGACATTGAAGGTGCCGGTGAGTTCGTTGACGGCCTTGATGGAGCAACGATAATTCTTCATCGCCATCTTCCAAATTTGTTTGCCGGGAATGTCAAACCTAGAGTCTAGACCATAGAGCTGGTTTCTATGAACGCTGTCGTACAGATATAGGCCATTTAATAATGAATAAGTGGTGAGAGTCGATCTGCATTTTTTGAATCTATTGTGGACTGTCTTAGGCTGAAGTCGCTCTGATCATGACCTTAATGAACAGCAGCGCAGATCTTGTATGCGATATAAAAGAGACTTATCCCAGTTAGCGCAGCCTCCTTTTCTCGTATCTAATATCCCCATGTCCGCCTTATGTCCACACTCCCCGCGTTACGATCCCCAGCCGACCTCAATCCGTCTATTAATTTATGGCGCTCACATCACATGTGTTTCAGTCTCCCCTCCATCGTTACATCAATCCCAAACCACTTTCTCGAACCGCTGAGCATAAGTGAGTAAAACAGCGAAACACCTTGTCACCGCCATTCACTTACCATCGATTGTGTCCAATTAACAATGCATAAATTTACAACCAGTAATCTCGTCTGTAATTAAGATGTCCATGCAAATCTCCGCGTCGCGACGTGTCGTCTTCTGTTGAGGATCAACGCGAAGTCGCGGCAGCAACTCACCACTTGCAGTCGTTTGAATTTATTAACTTTGACTCCTTATCGGTGGCTTACACCCAACTCCTTCATTTGCAAGTCGACGGACTGCGGGCGCAACGCCCCACAGAGGCTCGGCACGTTCGCACCGATCGTCCCACAGCAGGCACGTCGCCGGTGGCACGGAACTACATGAACGACAGGCTGTACCGCGGTTGCAGAGCACGAAAACCCAACCGATGCTGTTATTTGCGACGACAGCTGTGCCGAACTGGTTTGTGGGCCCCAATGCCCGGCCTGTGCCAGACACCGCTCACCACGATCGAGGGATGCAAGCGTATGTTGCTTGCCTGGGAGAGGTGACAAATGGCACGAGGTACGAGTGATTTACTGGGATCACAATATTTATTGCCGCCCGGGGCAGCGATCTCACGTGGGCTTCCCCGCTGATCGAGCGGAGTGCAACTCTGCTCCATTTCCTTGAAACTCACTCCATGCGGAAATGCGGCTGAATGCCGCCCAGATGATCCATCAATTCACCCGCAGGCCTATCTGCGATAGCAATCGAGGCATGAACTGTGCGATTAGGGGGACTGAGTGTATCTGCAAACAGTAGTCACGAAACGGCTCAGAAATGTAATTGCTCGGATGACGGATTAATCCACACACCCACGGGCGGTGCAGTGGATGGGATGAGCAGTGCCCTGCGACGTGCACTCGTTGTGTTGCATGCGGCACTGGCATTTGAATGCGACAAGCGAATCGGCGATGGAACTGTGCAGCGAGGTGGCGTCTGACACGGACGCGAGTGGGAAGGGTGGGTGTTTGTCGAGAGGTAATTAATGAGTTGCATAAGCGAACTGACAAGCGTCGCTGTGGGTGAGGTTGGAGGGTATTAAGGAAGGCGTGCGAAGAGAGTGGATCTGTTTGAACATGGGATTGGCGCGACGATTGGCGTCTTGGTTGGCAGTGCGGATAATTAAAAGGGGAAAGGGCAACGACAACGTAAGACTAAAGGCTTACGACTGAAGACTGACGACTTACGACTGAAGACTGAAGACTGAAGACTGAAGACCGAAGACTGAAGACTGAAGACTGAAGACCGAAGACTGAAGACTGAAGACTGAAGACTGAAGACTGAAGACTGAAGACCGAAGACTGAAGACTGAAGACTGAAGACGGACACCTGAAGACTGAATAGTCAGTGCAATGCCTCCCAGACAACAAAGAGAAATGAAGGTTGCACTCCTTTCACTTCCACTTTCAATTGCGCATCGATTTGTGCGAACCACTTTCGATTTCCGACGAAATCGAGAACATCTGCGTCTAAGTACTCAACAATTTACGTTGGGTTTTCAATTACCGCTTGAGTAGATCCTTTATCCATTCCCGACTCTCGGGAGATAAAGTTCTTCATTAATTTGCCAAACGATGGCAGCAAATGGAATCGCAACGATGAGGGACTCGTAAAAGCACCCGAATTGCATTCATCCTTAAACTTAAGTTCCGCCGATAAATTTATTATACATGAGCCGGCATTTTCGCTTCAGCCACCACAGATAAACTGAAATTGAGTTTGATGGCCCAAATTATGACGATTTGTCATTCACTCCACAGCAGTCATCGGGAATGCTCGGCACGGCCATTATCCGTCCCTCAGAGGACGTCCCGTTCCGCTTGACCCAACTATCCTCAATCACGTGGGGCACACCCGATGGCTGTCGGTTAAACTTTGATGACTCTATTAGGGAGTAGACATCGGGTCGGCCATCTATCTGTTAACCTTTCAACAACAGAGGAGATCCCCGCTGCGGCGGTTGCCTCAAGGTGTACTTCTCATAAATAAACGATTTCCATGGTTCGTAGGTCGTATTCAATTTAAACGAAATCATCTTCCCCCTCTCACCACAGCCCGCCGCCGGAGGGGAGACCATCATCGCTCCAGAAAGAGAAACATCTGCCTAAAGGAGTCCCATTCGGATACACTTTATGGCCTCGTTTGGGTTCTGCGTGTGGAATGGCACTTCGCCCTTGACTTTGTTCGGCTGATAGAGCAGTGCCCCCCACCCACCGCCACCCATGGGTGATCCCATTACGGTGCCTATTGTGAACACATGTTGCGGGCCACGCCACTTGCATGAGCTCCCTCTCTGAATCTTTGAATTCCCCCCAAGCAGAGGACGCCTCCTCTGCTCAGTCGTGAGCTTCTGCATTTCACTTGTCTCACTGTCACTTGTGTCCAAACGTCCATGCGAACGGAGCATTAATCCATTCCCATCACCGTCGGATTGGAAATCATGCGAGCACTGACGCCCATAATTGGCGTTGCACTTGTCCATCAAAACGAACTCGGTCGCAATCGCCAAGAAGATGACACAGTCTCTGCTCGCAGATGCACAACGAGAATGCACGGCCAATTGAGTTTTATCGGTTTGCAAGAATGGTTATTGTGCGGTTGCAATCCAACAATTGGCGTTGCAATCCAAAGTAATGGCAGCGCGCTCCGTACGTGTGGGAACCGACTGCGCTGCACGGGGATCGACCAACGATGGGTGGGGGGGAGGTGGTGTAATGAGATGCAAATTAGAAAATTCAATTTTATTGCCGCCTTAGAAGAATTTAAGTGGATTCGAGTGGCCAGTTGACAGATCGATTTTCTACCCACTGGGCCGAGAAGCTGTTAATACGGACGACGGCACCGCTTTTGTGGAGGCAACAGTTTGCCGTAGATCTTGAATGAAATCAGCGGACCGTGCAGGGGACGGTGCCAGATATGCATATTGGTTGTCAGAGAATTGCAAGACCGACGTGAGGAGACTAATGAGCGGCCATTATGTCGCCTAAGGCATTGCTTCAATTCCAGATACTTCCGCAACACATAAAGCATTCCTTTTGACGTGTGAATAATTACATGTTCCTGATTATTAATGCTTAGAAAATGATGACTGAAATTGGCAGCATTCAGTAATTATTTTGAAGGCACTTCTTCTGTAATTAGTGTTCAGTGTCACTGTTCAGTCGTTAATCTTCAGTCTTCAGTCTTCAGTCTTCAGTCTTCAGTCTTCAGTCTTCAGTCTTCAGTCTTCAGTCTTTAGTCTTCAGTCTTCAGTCTTCAGTCTTCAGTCTTCAGTCTTCAGTCTTCAGTCTTCAGTCTTCAGTCTTTAGTCTTCAGTCTTCAGTCTTCAGTCTTCAGTCTTCAGTCTTCAGTCTTCAGTCTTCAGTCTTCAGTCTTCAGTCTTCAGTCTTCTCTTCAGTCTTCAGTCTTCAGTCTTCAGTCTTCAGTCTTCAGTCTTTAGTCTTCAGTCTTCAGTCTTCAGTCTTCAGTCTTCAGTCTTCAGTCTTCAGTCTTCAGTCTTCAGTCTTCAGTCTTCAGTCTTCAGTCTTCAGTCTTCAGTCTTCAGTCTTCAGTCTTCAGTCTTCAGTCTTCAGTCTTCAGTCATCAGTCTTCAGTCATCAGTCTTCAGTCTTCAGTCTTCAGTATTCGGTTTTCGGTCTTCAGTCTTCGGTCGTCTTGACCTATCCTCATTATCAATTACGCATGTCATCGTTTCCGCTTTTCGAAAACCTCCCCAAAGTGGTTTCTCGTACTCATCAGTGTCATGTTCGCAGCGACGCTTCAGTATCGACAGTCATTAACGACTCCACACACTGCCGCCGCAAGGCATTGCAGATCAACATTTCTCCAAGAAGAAAAAAGAAGTGAAAAACGTGATTTCTTTTGCGGCACTGACTTCATCTCGACGTTCCCACACAAATTAGTCCGATGGTCTGGCTTGCGGCCAATTAAAACAGCAAGAGCGATGTGAGTGATGACGTGGCTGCCGTGTTTCGTCAAGATTAATTACCGCTCATTCATCTTTCTCGCTGAAATGTACACAATGGACTGCATGCCTCAGACAGGCCGCAAGATGAATGCAATGTGCGACGATTCACCTCAGCTCTCGTTCTATGTGCATCACTTCCTGTGCCAAGCAGCAACTGCCCACAACAGACGCGTCAAGAGAGCCCACGAACGACTCGTCCAGAAGCGCCCTAGTTCATTACGATTCAGCTCGCTAGACACGTACCTTCCACACGGCCACACAGCTAATGCGCCGTCAAAGACATTCGCCACTGCTGGCGGTGTGTCTGTCTGCCCTCATCTGGGCGCTGGAGTCTTTTCCATATCGCGGCACTAAATCTTTATTTCATTTGTAGAACCATTCCCATCTCGCATATTTGTGTGCAATGCACTTCCGCTTAGGCGGCCGTCGACGGCCTCCACCGACCACGGTCCGCGCGATGGCCGATGACATCACAAGACCAGCTCTCCAGCAATGGCCATTCGACTAATGCTCATGTTCATCCTCGCTTAATTGGCAGCGTAACAGCAATCAGATAAGAACCGAGCACACACACACGTGCGTCGGTCTCTGGAGCGAGATGATATCTAGCAGACATCCCAACTGTCCTGTCATCGAGGTAGGGTAGTGCCCCTTTGCGCCGTGGTGGCCATCCAGCTGGAGGAAGTCTCAAAAGCAGATGCCCATTTTAGATTGCCTCCATTGCAATTGCGAGTGCAATTACTGCTTTGAAAGGACTGCTCGCTCGTGGTCGGCATTTGCATGAGCGACAAGGCAGTCAGCCGCATGTGCCACCCC
This sequence comes from Eristalis intricaria, assembly GCA_964034865.1. NCBI lineage: Eukaryota > Metazoa > Arthropoda > Insecta > Diptera > Syrphidae > Eristalis > Eristalis intricaria. The sequence continues at coordinate 57,054,236 of OZ035877.1, read as the reverse complement.
CCGGGGCGGCTATGCATCTCGCAAATGGATCTTCGAGAGGAATTTCTGCCGAGAGTCTCTGCGAAAGCGCATTAATTACTTCGGCGGATTGATGTATAAACATGCAAATCGGATGATGATTGAACTTATGTGATGGGCCATAGAGCAGTGACCCACAACCCCGGTGGCGGGAGCTGGCAGTGGAGTGGCAATGCACTTAAGGGGAATTCGTGAGTAACTCAGTTTGGGCTGACGGTGATCGTGAGGTCGAAGACGATGATGCTCGGAGCGTGGAACTGATTTACCATGAAAGGGGGATTTGAGGCTGAACAATATGGGTTTCCTCTGATCAAAGATCGACATATCGCATGACGTTTATGACGACTTGTGATTCGTATCATGATGATTGATGACCAATGACTGGAGATTGAAGTGGATGCTGTTGATTGAGAAGAGCACATTTTGACGAACATCTAGAGTTGAGTGACTGGTATCTTATATTTTGAAACTTGATGATTATTGACTGATGGTTGATGATTGATGAGTGATGGACTAAGAAAACGGATATAGATGTCAGAGTATGATCAATTGATGATTGATGACAACCACGAAACTGCCTTTTCACTGACGGATCAAAAGTGGAAACAGGTATTGAGCCTGCAAGAAACAGGAATCATTCAGACTCCCTGATATTTGCACTGTCTTCCAAGCTAAGATTCTGGCAATAGAGAAGGCAGCCGAACGCATACAAACACCTGATATTCCAGCAACATATATCACCATCCTTGTTGACAGCCAAGTCAATAGGATCCTGTACAATGCGATCAAAGGCTGATATGAACTGCTGCGGCTCACTAAGGTCCATCAGTCGCCACAGCTGGTTCGCGGGCCACAGCTCAAAAGCAGAGAACTTGAGAGCGGAGTTTCGGGCAGACAAGAGTCTGCAATGGATATCAGCGTCTTTCAGCGTAACTCGTTTTGGCTCGCAAGGAATGCCTGTAACAAGACAATATCAACGTGCCTGGAGCTTAATCATGGGAAAACAAAGAAGCTTCTGGCATTGGATCGAAACTCGATTCGTGTCCTCGTCGGAATGATTACCGGACACTGCCCCATCGAAACAAGGCTCCGGAAATGGAATGCGGAACCCAGCGATATCTGCCGGAACTGTGGCGATGAGGAAGAGAGCGAGACAATCCCGCATCTGGCAAATGGTAATGACCAGCTCTCCAAAATCGGCACCTAGCTTCGCTGACCAAAGAATTTTCACAGTGACTGAGGACGAATCGGATCTTCGTAAGGAGCACGGAGTGGCTTAAGCCATCGTGTGCCAGAATAGGCTAACAGATGGTGTGCTCTACAAATGAAGGGATTCACAATGGGCCATTAGGACTCCAAGTGGAAGTGGAGTGCAACATGGCACTCCCCTTCCAAAACCTAACCTATCGCTGGTTTATGCCTGATAACTGGAATTCATTGATTGAGAATTAAGGCAAACTGATGATTGAAGGTTGATAAGGCTGAGGATTGAGCTTTTGGATTGAAGATTGATGAGGACTGGGAATTAGAGAGTGATTATGAATGACTGTTGATCAGAGACTGAAGATTGATGATTGCTGAGTAAGACTGATGGTAGTAGACTGATGAATGGAATTGAAAAGTGATGTTGAATGACTGAGTGTAAAAGACTTAAAATGGAAGATTGATGACTAGGAACTTATGATAGATGATTGATAATTAAAAACTTAAGATGGAAGACTGATGGTTGACGACAGATGGTTAACGACTGATGGTTAAAAACTGATGGTGGAAGACCTACGATTGAAGACTGATGACTGAAGGTTCCTGATGGAAGACTGATGGCAAATGGTAATGATAGAGGACTGATAACTAGAGACTGAAGATTGAAGACTAATTGTAGAAAACAGATGATGGAAGTTTGATGATTGAAGACTGACGAACGAAGAGGACACGCTTAATGCCTGTATTAGAAACTGAAAAGGAAACTACTGATGGTAAATTATTGAGTATTGAAGACTGAATGATGTAAAACAAATTACTGACGACTGATGATGGGAGATTGATGAACGAGGACTGATGATGAAGAGTTGCTGATGGAAGACTGACGATTAACAACTGATGAAGACTGTGGAAGACTTATGACAAATGACTCATGATTGAAGACTGCAGATTGAGGACTGATGGTAGAAAATTGATGATCAAAGACTGATTGAAGACTGATGATAAACTACTGAGGATTAAGAGCGGATGAGGGAAACAAATCACTGATGATTGAAGACTGACGGTTAGAGCCTAATAATTGAGCGATGATAGCAAGGGACTGATGATGGAATACTGATAAAGGGAGCATTGAAAAGAATCGCGCAATTTTAGATTCAAGAAGTTGAATGATGGAATTTCAATAATCAAAGATTGGGGACTTATGACTGACAGTGGTTTAAGTTGATGGACATAGCCAGCTTGTGTCAGGAAGTAAATCGTCAAAGCTTTCGAAATATTTCCGAGTACCACTACAAGACATTCGCAAGCCTTCCGTCACCGGCTCAATCGCCCCAAGTCAACTCCGCTGGCATAAAAGCCCCAGCAGTGCCTCGCTTAATCCCATCACTTCAGCCTCCGACAGGCAACAGAAACTAGTCTTCTTAATGCCTTATCATCGTCTACTGCCGCCAAAAAAAACCTGTACCCGTCCGTGGAAATCATTAATAATGTGTGACGCAAACAAGTAACTTTCACGCGAATTAGCCCACGCCGGCGATAGCTCCTCGCACCAGCATCAGCCTCTCGAAGAAACGGAGCGGCTGTCTCTAATGGCTTACTGGCAAGTAATTAGCAAACGAGTTCACAGACAGCCAGTAAGTGGTAACATATGTTGCGCATCGCGTAAACGATTCCAAACGACTTTAAACGACTCACTAATTTGCGATGTTTATCCGATCACAAGATCGGCGTCGAGCGCATCTCTCTCTCCTTGCAGAAAATGCAAATCACCGCCGCATCACTCTCAATGGACATTGACGACTTAGTTGGCGACATGCTCTGCCACCGGCAACGGACCAATTGGCCAACAGCAATCAACGTCCCCGGCTGCGGGAGATACTGTCAATTCGTTGGGATCTCCGATGCTCACCGCATGCAAGGCAACCTCGTGTCGGTGTCGTTTGCGACATCCAACCACTTTGGCCACTCACCCTGGCCGCCGCCGTCGCCGTCGACCACGAAAACCTTTTGCAATCCCAATCAACTTGTTGACTAATCCAATTCAATTAAATGTCCGAGCTGCAATCATAACTAAATGCCGTGGTGGCGTGCAGTGCTCCACCAACTTGCGGTCCCATAAACTGTACGACTTGATAAACGCACAACTTGTCGTGTTCCCAACCTCGTCGAATGAAATTCACGAAATTATGGGCTGATACCGGGCGATAATTCCGTCTCGTGGTCTCTGTAAATAGCCGCAGATAGAGTGATTCTGAATGGCGCTTCTCAGAGGTCGTCCGACGACCGCCACCGACTCACCCTGCGTGTGAGTGCGTGGCTTTGGCGTGGTTTCGGGCGAGGGGTTGTCATCCCGCTCACTTTCAATGAAAAGATAAGACGTTCGCTCGTCTATCGGTGATGTGTGGTTTCGCTTTCACGTTTATTGATTCAAATTTATTCCAGAGTCACCGAGGGGTCGACGTCGTCGTCGCCGGCGAATGAATCTGTTCGGTTTCAGCTGTATCGTGTGCGGTTCTCGTTTGCGTTTTCGTTTTTTCGTCTTGCTCGTCAACAGTTCTTTGAAATGTAAATTGACATGTGTGCTGGGTGCTCCTGATTTGTATAAAAATTAAATCGACGATGTTTACAAACAGAATTGAAATACAGATACGGGAAGGTAAACATTTTAAATTGGGCAAAAGTTCTGTTCTGTGACAGCATTCGCATGGTTTTTCGTGGCTGCTCCGTGGGGTGGGACTGTGACTGTGAGGAAGAATGACACGTTGTGTGCCCATTGTGTTCCTTCGTGGAAAGTTTGATTGGATTCGTAAATGCCTCCATTACGGATCTCATAAACTAGAGCAAGCTTCGAGGTGTGCACGTATTCACAGTCTGTTTGCTGGTGGTTGCTACAGATGGCCATCCAGGAAAGGCAGAATGTGGAATGTGTTGTTTTAGAACAATGGACTTGGTGGTCGACTATTTGAAGGAAATTCCCGAAAATGTTGGTTTTGTTGATAATCCATGAGGGGCACTTAGATCAGTACCTAAGAGTCCAACAAAATGTTCGTACCCCTACATCCGGTGGATGGAATATGCCTATACTCGATTCAACCGCCACCCACTAAGCTAAAGTAACTTACCTCCCATCTAAGCGAAGATTTTGGCTAAAGGCTAAGCAGCCGTAGGGCGAGAGAAGGCAGGATCATGCTAAGTATTCCAAGATCCGAAAATAAACACAGGAGGTACATGACCCCCTTTTAGAACTTCAAAATACTTCAGAAGATAATAGCATCAACAACCGAAAAGTCGGATGGAAACAAAGTCTGAGACCATGTCGCCTTGAAAATCTACTCCAAATCAAGTGAAGGGAAAGTTCGTGCGTATGCTACCAACAACTGGAGTGTATTCCTAGCGGAGATATGAGTTAGCCATGCGTCTGATTGGTGGAAGATAAGATCTAATTTCCTTATCGATCCGATCTATTACTTACTTACTTATGTCCTTTAACCCCTCGCGTGCATAGGGCGTCAACCACACCAGCGAGTTATCTCGTTCGAATTTCTGCAACGCTCTAGAGCTCTACCAAGTCATACCTAAAGAACTCGATTCCTCTTCAACTGTTCTGCTCCTCGTTTGCCAAGGGCGTCCCCGTCCATTATTCGATGCCAAAATAAACAAACATCGTCAGCGCAGTCTAGGTGTTTAAGGTAAGATGTCATTGTGCACAGAATGCCATAATTTCCGCCCGTCAATGCCACACTGAGTACAATGGTGATAACCACCAGAAACAATAGTGGTGAGAGTATGCATCCTTGACGTATTCCACTTTGGACTTCAAGCACCTCTGACAACTTACAGTTGTGTAACACTTACTATCTTCGCATGTAGTCGTCATATTAGCCATGAGTTTTTCCGGAATGCCTCTTCTGCGTAAGGCCGACCATGTGTGGGCTTTTAGCTGACTTTCATCGTTGACGGGGTTGGGCCCGCTTTCTTTGTAGTGCCCCTCACATGTTTTGTTATCGTTTTTTTAGAGTTCTATTGATGGTCGTGGGCTCCTGCTTCGCGAAGGTAGGTTATTCCAGAGTATCCGATCTAAGTCAGTTCCCTTTAGGACAATGAGAATGAAAGATGATTCTAGTAACTTAAATTCTTTCTCTGACTTCACAAAATCCAAGTACATGTTCTGGCATTTCATTCGTTTCTCCACAAAATCTCCTAGCTTCCTAAGTCTTCAACGCCCTGTAAGGAAGATACGGAGGTTATTCTTGCTCGTCATGGTATATGTCTCAAGCTTTCGGTTACATTGAGTCAAAAATTTCTAGGCCTGCTTCATGTCATGATCGTTGTTCCAGATTTCTGTTCGGTGCCATTTTTCTAGTTCCCTGAATTCTTCTTTGAGCAGATTGGCTCTTACAGAAGGGTTCAGGGTCTGATAAGGGTTCTGGTGTTGCTTTCCTAGCTAGTGAATCGGCCATTTCAGTGCCTTCTATCCCTGTACGCCCAGGTATCCAGCAGAGATTTACTCTCTTTCTCCTGCTCAACTCTTTAAGCTTCTGTTGGCCTTTCTAAACAACCTTGAATTTGATGAAAAATTGATTGAGGATGGTTTTGGTCCTTCGAGCCAGAAGTTTTGACACCAGTTGCTTGTGAGAACCCAACAGACACACTTTGAAATGGAAGATTCTATGTCGCATCTCCATTAAAATGTCGTTTGTAGAGTATACATTTGCGCCGATGGAGACAAACTCCTTTACGACCACAAAACTGTAGCTGTCGATGGTGGCGTTTTCCTGGTCTTTGTCTTGTCCTGTGAGGTGAACCATGGCTCGATTCTTACTTGGCAGCATATATTTTTTTTTCTTATTTACTTTAGGGCAAGTTCGTGTCGCCTGTTGTTTAATCATTGGGAAAGTCTCTGTTGCAAGATGCGGAAAATGTTTGACGGTGCTGATGTCAACAGTGCCAACAGAAGTCGTTCCTCTTCGTGAAGAAATCAGAAAGACATGTATTTGCCAAAATCCGGTGATGGCTTCAAACGGCTTCGAAGTCCCCGAATGTTCTTGTCGCGGAAAGAGAGGTCGCCGAAGCGGTCACCTTTTGCTGAGGACTTCGCTGTTATCTAGGAGGGGGGCATCATGAAGATGATTGAAGAATTGCGAAATTTGTTGTATTTATTGTTGCAGACAATATTTATTATTGTCGCCACTTCTGTTTGCCACCGTGAACGACGGCGATCGCTGTTCGTTTTCCTATTGGCTGGGTCCTTCTGGTCAGCATCGAGTTGCCCATTAATTCCGTATGGTCAAGCCACCTTAAGTGATACATATGTTGACGCCTAGCGATACTCATGTCGCTGTACAGTATGTATCTTTCCTGGTTGTATATTCGCTCCTGATCGCCAAGATGCTCATGGAACTCTCGAAGATGCCACCCGCTTAAAAAAGTCCTCAGTTACTCGTGGATGGAGTAATATTGTGCACATAAGATGATCTTCATGCAATGAACATTTTTCTCTGTGGATCATCAAACTTCCAGAGTAGTCGCTCGATCTGATATTATTTAGCAGGCATCCTCCTTACAGAGTGTTGGTTATCCATTACACCTCTGCTCTGTGGAAGCCACAGTCAAGAAACATTGAGAGGCATTAGTGGGATATCAACCGACTCGTGTTTGTAATTTATATATAGCCATTGACGTAATCAAACAGATATTCATCACACCATCCGTGGAGAGGCGAATTATGGGTCGAACATCAGTCTTCAGTAGTCATGAGAGCCACCGGTGGGCCAGCATAGGAAAAAAACTCGTAAATGGATGGAAACTTTTCTCATTACATCGCCACGACCTATCCAACGCCCAGCTGCTTCGGGCATTCATGTGTTGCATTGCAAGACGCCCATCTATTAGGAATGATTCACTGCCATTTCTGATGGTTCCCCATCGAACTCATCACCATTCGCATCCCCACCCCCTTCAGGCACAACAGTGAAATCAATTCAGGCGCCCCTGACCTTCAGCACGCGGTCGGTTGCTCATGCTCCTTCGTGTCGATTGCCGATAAGAATTGCAATTTGTCCGCCCGCTCATAATTGCACCTTCGGCTTATTGAGCAATTTTCCGCGAGTCCATTTACATGGATAATAAATCGACTGGCTCCGCAGGAGCTATTTCCGGCATCTGAAGCGTGGGCGGGAACGCCCGCGCCGCTTGCGCGAACAATAGACCTCCCGTGTCGGAGAGTGATGAGGCAACGATGTGCCTGATGGATTTCTCCAGCAGTGCGTTATCAAAGACTTCCTCTCGCTCGTGCTGCCGTGCACGTTCGGCGGAGATGAAAAATTGAATCCCTTTTAGGGAAATGAGACGTTTAACTGACGCTGAATGCGCGGAGGGGGACTGGATGGGAGTTTGAGTGCGAACGATAATGGTTACGGGTACTTTACCGAATCGCTATTACTCATCCGAAAGCTGGCGAATGTGACGCGGTACTTTTTTGCTGCTTTTGGAGGTTTTCTTCGTCCCAACTTGGGCCGTCGTAGTAAACATTTTAAATGAGTTATGCCAGAGGAACGGCTTTATTTGTTTCGCGCGCCATAAAACAAAAGGGTTCTGTGTTGCCTTGTTCCCTCAAGGTATTTAAAATTCCAATTAGAAAAATAAGAGTCCTTCCCCCTACCACTGCACCGTCCCCTGTTCGGTTCGGTTGGGATCGCAGCAGCTGGAGAGCTATGCTCGGTGCGGTCAAGTCAGACAAATTGAAGGAATTAAGACAATTGGCGTCTCTATGAGAATTGCTCTGGGATGGGTGGTCTATGGGTTGGTGGGGGCTGAGATGGAAAACGACAAAGGATTATGATCCATAATTTCATTTAAATTCGCATCAGAAGCTCGCGGGAATTATTTTTTGCAATTGAAGGGAGGGAGCGAAGGCGTTAGGAAGTCCTTAGATTCGAAAATTGCTTCGACAGTTTTATATTAAGCGTGATGCAGTGCTGGAACAGCGAGGGAAGTTGGAAACGAATCCTCAGTTTTACATTCATCCTCATCCTGCTGCTCTCCACGTGTCCTTGTAAGGTGGGTAATTGAAAACATTGATGAAGCATCTAAGAAACGAAACAGCGCACAGAATTGCATTTGAGCTGGGAGGATCTCGGACAATCCCTTACATACGACGCCTAGCTCCATACGGAAAAAACTGGAGGACTCCCTGGACGAAGCCCTGGGAGGAGCCAGAATTCGATACTTGGCGAGAAAATTAATTTTTTAATTCAAAAAGTAACTGATTTCTCAAACGATCGTCGTTTCAAGGGCTGGAGCCTGAGCTTATCTGTGGCTGATGAGCCTCGGCACTGTATTTGATATTGTCACGATAAAATTGTTTCGCTAGATGTTCAGCTTTCGTCTCCTTCTTTATTAAGGCGGCTTGGCAACAACGTTCGTCGGAGGTATTCAAGAGTTCAAGACTCATATACAGCCAGTCGACATATTTACACTGCTCGTAGAAAGATGCCCATGACCGGTGTTGATAACCGCTAAGAGAAAATTGACAAATTCTAGCCAAGCAATGAGTCAAGATTCAAGTTGAGTTCCACGAAAGAAAAACCGGACAAACTGCCTTGAGGGCGGATACGAACCGGCCAGCTCGTTTGCGATAAAGTGTTCAATGCAAAGTTGTTAAGATTACACTGGAAATGCGTTTCACAAATCTGAGCTAATTTTGAATTTTGATTAATTTCCGACAAGTCCTATCAGTCATCACTCAGATCGACTGTGCTCTCCCTTCATTCCGTCTGCCCGCCAAATCGAGTAGTGCTCTCTCCATTTTATTCTCCTTCATTTCAGGTTCATCTTTTGACGTCGGTAGGGTAAATCCAAAAGCGTACGATTCACCCACGAACCTAGATCGATCGTATCATGGTATTGACTGTGTTTGGGCAGTGGATGACTATAGCACTCGAAATCAAGGAATGCTATTAAGAATTTATTCTATACTACGATCGTTTGTAACACCACACCGCACAGAATCGGTGTGCCCCTCTAGAACGGGATCATCTAAGTCAATCGGTAGATATATAATCCATTTTTTTGAACGAAATTTTAGACTCTGGTCACCATAGACGTCAAATATGCGCCGTTCTGTTTGATTATTTGATGCCATTTTCACAAGCATCACCTGAGGCGAACAGAAAAACCATTCGCAATATACAGGAGCAGATGATAAGCTTGGTCCTAGGTCCGGAAAAAAAATTTGGATGTATCCATCTATGCAGATGACATGAAAATAAGCAAGATAGTATCTAATTCAACCGACTCACATGCAATCCAAAGCGACCTTGACTCCTTCGCCACTTTGTGCGACAATAACTCTCTTGAACATAACTTCCGTGAATGCCAGTCACTTTTTCTCGCAAACGCATTCTCCCTTCTCTCAGTACTCACTTCCTGCATAACGAGCCAGTATGTGTAGTTCGTTTTATTCGCGACTTACAAAGATATGTGATAGGTAACTTCATTCACCATATGATCCAATGAGCCAACTATTTCCTTGGTTTCATAAAACGCTGGGCCAAAGAATTTCAGGAATCCCTTCTTTAGAAATTCCCTATACATCGCCTATGTCAATCCCTATGCCAGTCAAATCTGGACCCCACGCGTCAACCATTCAAATCGTATTGAAGCTGTCCACCGTAGATTCTTCGTCTTGTATCACGCGTTCTGATAGCCTTGCTTTGCCACCCTATATAGCCTACAGTTGATCGGCATGCGAACCCTTAAAAAACGACGTGAACTAGCTGCCATCTTATTTTTATACCTAGTCTTAATTGGAACAATTGACTCTCCGTCCCTTCTGGAAATAATTCCACTAAACTCCCATACTCGTCGCCTTAGGTCTGTTACTCTTTTCCGATATCCCCTCCATTGTACCATCTACGGACTGTCCGAGCCCATCTGTAGAATGCTGCCCTTAGTAAACATATCCCAAAATTCAATTGATTTTCACTCATCCGTTCTTCTTTTTAAGGGCGCTACAACCCGGGATGGACCTGGGCCTCTCCAGCTTACTCGATTTTTTGCCAGCTGCCTTCAATTTCTCACGCCATCCATTTAATCCACTAGAAATTCCTTAAACATCTCCTCATAATTATCCTAGCCCCTCCACTTAATATACATTTTAACTTAAGTTGGTTTGTAGTTAAAAATACTAGTTCTTAAGTTCATATAGTTTCTGAGGAGTTGCTATCGATGTGTGTGGCCAGACGTTGTCCTAATGGACAATTCTTCTTCGTTTCTAAGGGATTGCTTCCTTCAGACATTCCAATAATTGACAATACTGGTCAGAAGGAGAGTTTTTCCGCAATAAATCAGCTCATAGTAGTTGATTCCCTGCAACACAGGAAGGAAGTTACTGGTCATGAATGGCTTGGCTACCGTTTGCGCCGTTGACGTTGTCGCAAGTGATCCACTTTTCGTCACCAGTCACCATTCATTTAAAAAAAAATGGGTTGATGTTAGCTGTGTTTTTTACAAGCGTATATACGCCTAATTTTGAAGTGCACAAAAAAGCGATTATCGGCGCTTAATGATTCATCATACAATTTTGGCAGCACCGACGACATTTATGACATTTGCTAAGCAGTCAGGGGTCTAGTAGTGGAAGGTGATGGTTGATCTTTGATGGTCACAATCTTCGTTTTGTGACTGTGTAGCGTGACCATCACTTTAAAAGCAAAAACACTTAATAATTATAAAATAAAAAGAAATTTCGTGAAATGAAAAGAATCGCTTACGAAGCTAAAACTAAATGTATAGCAGAGACTCTCTGAGTATACCAAAAATTGCATACTTATGGATGCCAACAAAATTAAAAATGATCTAATACATCAACCAAACCTGCAGGTGTAAGCCACATACAGCAACCTAAACAATGAATGAATGAATTCAGGAATGAACACACAGAAAATAATGTTTGGAGGCATTGTTTTTAACCGCGCTTATTCCTTAAGCGGCGATAGATATGATGAGTAACTTAAGCGGATAGAGGATTCGTTGTTAGTGTATTCGCAACTGTTGTTGCGATGGACAATTTTGCCCATAATGTACTTTGGCATTAACTCATGTGATTCCCATACATCGAGCTCTTTTTGTATAAATCCTAGTTCAAATGATTCCAAACAATTTTTTGCGTCATGTTTATCCCCTGGCCAATCGAACCAGTGCTTAGATGAAGGGCAGACTCGACGATTTCTATAATCTTATCGACATTTTTGGCAATTGGCCTTGGAGAGCGTGATACATCTTCGACATCGAAATTACCGGAAAGGAATCAAAGGCTCTAAAACTGCGCATCATTTATTGTCGCAGTATTAGGATCCTAGACCGATCATTTACATTTTCAGCCGCCTGGCTTGACTTTCACCTTCATCGAAGAAAAACTGTAAAATATGTCGTGTTTTCACTTCGCTGGTGTCCATCTTTGACGCGCTCTCATCCAAAACTGAGTTGATCAATCAAAAAACGGTCTGATCTTTCTAATGGCATTTAGCTTGGTCCTATGGGAGGTATACAGCCCGAGATATAGATTTACTAAAGCCGTTTGCTGGGAAACGAATGGATTTCCTATAAGTCGATGAATGGTGAATGGTGGAAGCTTTGTTGTGGTGTACAGTGCCTGAAATTTACTTTTTCGATGTCAATTTGTCTTAGAAATTCCATTCTGACGGTTCAGTCTTCCATCACTGCGCTGCGATCAGTACTTGCCCAACTACGCGAGTAATGTTGACTTGCAGATCCTGAATCGGGCTTGACGTGGTTTATTTTGTCGGGCTTTGTCCAACAAGGTAACACTAAGCCTCGAACTTGTGGATGATGTGGAGGGCATTAGCGGACTCGGAAGTTGATGCACACCATCGACACCATGGATGCATACTGAAATAAATAATCTGCCCTTCAATGGACATATATGTCTAATATTTCAAAACGTGGAAACAGAAGGATCTGGTCAACTCACAAAACCCCCTAAGAAAGCAGATTCATTTAAATTTCCAACCAAGTTAGATTGTTCCCCCTCCTATGCATGTATTCACGTGTTTCCTCAGACACTCGTCCTTGCTATAGACCAGTAGTTCCAACTCCTGGTCCTTTCACTCCCAACGGATGGCGGTGAATAAACCAACCTCACGTTGATTACCCGCCATTCTCGCAACCCCCTCACCGACTCCCACCATGACCACCTGAAAGAAAGGAAGAAAAACATCGCTATAAGCAGAGAAATTCCGGTGCCACGATAACCTCACAAAAACAGTCGAAATTAAAGCAGTTCACAAAGCATATTGGCCGTTTCATCGCGACCACTGCGGTGGGTTTAACGGCTCCCTAGAACCCTACTCGTTGATTGCACTTCAATTAAACGCTGCCGCCAGCCAGTCAATGCACGCCACCCACCCTGGCTTTTCAATGATTTACGACCGACAAACGTGCACACCACCGCAAAAAAAAAAAAATGGGGCCACCGCAATTTTATTCAATTTCGAGTAGTTCCGCTGTGATCCGTTTCTCGTGAAACATCTCGTGCGTTGCCGGATATCCGGGGAAAGCTGCTCCTCCTCCACTCCGCCCGCCAGACACGCGATGATAGCGCTTGTCGTGTTGTGCAGCGCGATTAGGATTTCGGTCATGATCCGCCCACCTCAGCTCGGATGAAATAATGCCTGGGCGGTGCGCGAATAGGAGGAGGATTTGCAGCTCGCCCGGCAATTTATGCGAGCCGCAGCGGTGGGGCACGTTCCGAGAGCTTTTATGTGCTGGGTCATAAAATGCAAATACCGTCGCGTAAGCGCCTTCAAAATTGACCAAAGTCCGCGGCCCAACCGAAGGCGAACTCGGACAAATCCCAGCTCAACCAGCCCAAGCCCCGTGATTCAGCCGCGAGGTCCCGGCAGCAGCGATGACGCTGGCAGCGGCCCAATTAAATGATAATTTAAGATGTTTTATGATGTTTTGCACTTTATGGGGGATTTGATGTCCACCCAGAGTTGTAGAGTCGTGGAACTGTGACGCGCAGATAAGAACGCCGCGTTTACACGCCTTCAATGCGCTGCAATGTAAGTGTCGCAGATTTATTGTGAGCAGCCTCCACTCGGTGGTGTTTGCTTTGTGCAAATCTGTGACTAAAATAAATCAGACGCCGTTAGATGTTTATGGCTTTGCAGATGCAGTTGTCGTCTTATCGCTTGTCTATTGTTGTTGCTGTTAATTTTTATTTTGTAGGCATTTTTTTTTTTTTTGGTTTTTGTTGGATGAGATGCGCTGGACAGATGGCTTGGGGTAATCTTGCTGTCGAATGGCCGTTTTACGAGTGCGGCCGAGAGTTATGACGCAGCAACAACTTTGCGGGTTGATTGTGTTGAAAGCACCCCGGGGAGAGTGGCGTTCTTGGAATGGGTGGGACGATAGGAATGTCTACTCACTTAAGGAAGGTGGAAGTAAAAATGTAACGATTCCGAAGTAGGCATGGTGGGTGGATTGGTTGGGTGGGTTGGGTTGGAATTTTACGCGCTGCACCAGGCAAGAGGAGGAGAACAGCTCGTTAATTGCATAAGATTGAAGTAAGGTCAGAGATACAGAGACAGAGCCGTAAATCAAAAACAAATTACATGGAGATTTCGAGTTTACTACAAATCTAGGAGTTATTGCAAAAGAATGATTCAATCTTCTATCTGGATACACAGTCAGGCGAGATAGATAAGAGCATCTGGCCATCATTGCTCAGGGATTCGTGGAATTATCGAGCACATCGTACAGCGAGCGAGAACCGCAGTGAAGAAAAACAATAAACAATCAAAACATCAAGACAACTAGCAATCGGAGCCAGTTGAACTGTCAAACAGATGTTTAAGACCAAGGAAGACAACGAAGAAATACAAGCAAGAGAGACCTTCTCGGACAAGTAAGTGGACTTAAGGGTCTTAGGAAGCTGCCGTAGTGCCCGATAGATTCCTAAAACCGATCATCATTCTCCGGGACTGCACCGCTTCGGGATGTCCAAGTAACGAGTGCAAAAATGGTGCAGCTATGCATCATCAAACAGATTACGTCTACTTATCTTGTTTCGACATGTCAGTTGTCAACCTTCCACTGACATTGGAAATGATCAGGAGTTCCAGATGACATCGATGTGCGATCTGGGTTACACGTCCTAAGAGCCGATACGACTCTTAAAGGAGAAGTCAAACAGAAATTGATCAGGAGGTGCAGGAGGGAGTCAATGGATTGGAGAATGGTGCTCCAAATGGGATCCGGTTGCGTCGCACCATCCATTTCCAACTGGCAGTACAAGAAATGTCCAGAATTCCTCGGATTCAAGCAACAAGACGTGCTGTCGTATGGTTCGTACTTCAATCCGTTTCTGGGGAATTTTGTACAAATCAGTTGATGGGTTGATGGTCATTAAATCGACATGATAAGCAGTGGTAGAAGTGTTCTTCTTCTTCTTCTTTACTTGGCGCTACAGTCCGGGTTGGACATAAACCTCACCAACCAACAAGCCTCTCCAACTAGCACTGTCTCTGGCTAGCTGGCAAGTTGGATGCTGGGTGCGCCACCTTAAATTATGACGTCCTCTGTTGCATTGGATCCGTAGACGCCTGACTAGGCTCATGTCGCAATACAGCCCGTACAGTTCGTTGTTGAATTTTCTCCAGTTGTATATCCTTCCTTGACGACAGCATACACTTCATTTTCCCTTCGTTCACCACTGGACCCAATTCCTTAAGCCAACGCATGGTGGAATCCTCAACCTGGAGCTGTCTTTAATCTACGGTCAAAAATACCAAGTTTTCTTGTGACGGATACTTTGATTTGGCCTTCCTCTTCTTCTCGAGCCATGAGACTTGAATTCAAAGAACCTCAAGCGCTACTTCGGTGGTTGCTGCAGAAGGTAAGCCTAAGTCGCCAATGGGCTGAAGTGCCAAAGAAGAAGAACTTAATGAAAATCGCTTTCATCCAAAATTGGACCATAGAAGGAGTTTTATCTGCCAAAGCAGTTTTATCTGCAACAACGCTTAGCAGGGATAGTCGATGCACTGTTTAAGTGAAAGCTGCTATTATAGACACTCTCTTAAGCGGACAATCCCCTTGAGTGGACAATTTCTCACTGAAGTGGATTTTGAATTGGAGTTCTGTTAACTTCCATAGACGGACAAATCCTTAGCCGGACATAAGTGCTGCGACCGTCGCTGTCCACATATGGGAGCTTTCCATTTCATCCCATTTTTCGTATAAGATGCCTGACTGGCAGACACCCTCCCCCCGACAATGATCTTTCAAAACACCAAGTAGAAATCATTCACTGACTCACCTTAGAAAACTAAAGCTATTCATGTCATTCACAGGTGCCACGATGAATCCCAGATCTACATCAACCACTGCCATCGGCACTTCATTATTATAATCAAAGCCACCTCTCTTAAGTCAACAACCAATCAATGCCAGCGAAGTGGCCTAAAAATAGGTTGTTCCCAGTCCGTTTGTGGAAAACCCTCATCGCACTCTCCATTCAATTCACTTGACCTCTCAGCCCCAGTCCACTGATTGAGACTCGAAATTATCAATTCAATTCCCTTGTCGAGACCGACAGCAATTGCGGTGCAGACAATGAGTTCGAATTGAAAACTGATACGCGAATTCAGTGAACCGCACTGAAACAATTTATGAGGGATTCGATGGCCATCTGCAATCACCTACGAACTCGCAAAACAATCCCGCGAAGCGTAGAGTTGTACACAATTCGCTGTCAAGGCGCGTACATCGGTTCCACACGCGCCTATGGCAATGTGTTCATTGTTGCCGCAACACAATGAGGCAATCGAAGGTCGCTGCTTGCCGGAGGGATTGGTCCGTGCGGATGGACTGAATGAGTGTCTGCCAAAAGAAAAATTTACCGTAAAAGCCTGAAATCACTTTGCCATTGGCAATGTGCCAGGTGGCCTTATGTCAGCCGAATGGGCACGTTCAGTCGTGGATTAAGTGGCCAGCGGGCAATTGAAGAGCACCGTTGAGAGTGTTAGAGAGAGAGCGACTGCCCTTACAGTCGATGGGATGCGGCGCATGTTTTACATGTATATCGGGCGACCGGTCTCCTAACAAGAAACAAATAATTGCTATGAGAGCGATCAATTAAATGAATTCCTCGATGCAACTGTGTGGTTACCGCATCGCGGCTGTATGCATATTCAATTAGGAACCTGCCACCGGGGCCCTGAATGCAAGTGATGCAATCTACACCCGCATTCATCAGGAAATCGGCGGCAGATTGATGGGTAGAGGCTCAAGTGAGGAGGAGCTCATCAAGGTTCGGGCACTCCAAATGTGAAGTGCTTGTAAATCACTGCACTTAACTGGAGCCGTGAGAAATACGCAGTAATCGGCATAGAGGGCGAATGCTTTCATTGTTTCTCTGGCAGAACCTTCGACGCGTCAGTGATTAGATAAGCAAACGATTTTTGTAGCTGGTGAGTGCCATCGCTTGTGGGAAGTCGGACGAGCACTCGTATTTTCTTGCATACTCTTAGGATTTTTGATCAAAAATCATGTCGGAAGGCAAGAACAATTTGCTGGTTGTGGAGGTTTCAAACAAAAACAAAGTCTTTAACTTCCTTCGCCACCAAGCAGGAAATATCCCAGTTAACTGCCGATGAGAGCTCGCATGTGCTTAACGCAGTATTAACCACCAAACCCTCAATTCAGTCCTCATCGCTGAACCACAACTCTTCGGAGATGCCATGCGTCGGTTCACATGTATCCCCTTCGTCTTCGTCTTGAGATCAACCAATCAATAGCAGGCTTATGAAAATGCCTCAATTCACACACGAACTCCGTGCCGTGCCGTCGCGTCGATGTGAATGCGTGAATAGTTCGCATGTGAAACTTTTCTTCGCTGCTTCGTCGTGGGCACATTGAGTGCCTTCATTACAGATTCCCCCGCCCACGCTGGCTCACACTGGCTCACCCAACCGAACTGATCCGACGAATAACGAACAAGGACACCGCTTTGCGGCATTAAGCACGTTTCACTTTCCCACATTACTGTCGCCGCTAACACCAGCACTATGGCCCACTTCAAGCTCGGTTGCAAGTACATAATTAAACGCAACCGAGTATAACAACGGTCCCAGCTCACGCACATCCCTCCAAAAGGCGGCATTCTTGCCAATAAATTGAGGCGTACTCTAATAGATACTCAAGAGCTGCCGAGCATTAATCTTCCAAAAAAAAAATCGTGGCCCACTAAAACAACCCTCTCCCGACCGAGCTCATCCACACACTCAGTCGCACACTCACCCCAACAGCCAGACAATTTGAAGAAATTACGACCAATTTTCACATTAACATAAACAGACGATCTGAAGGAATCAAATGAAAGGAATTGGATCCCCAGTCGCCCACGGCGGGCGGTGCGGCGCTCCATTTCCCTAAACACATGCTTGACTCTTAAGTGAACGACGCGCAACATATGTGAGCTAGTAGAGGCGGCTGTATGCCTTGCAATCGTCGTCATTGTGTCACCATCGTATCGTATCTATTCCATCAAATCTCATCGATACGAAGAGATTGATTCGAGAAAGCTTGCGTCTTTCAAGGTCACCTGTCGCCGGCAGTCGTCGTCGTGTTTCCCTCCCCCGTCGACCGTGACGCAGCGCACATCGCATGAGATGAGATTTATTGTGTAGATGTTTACGGATATCTCGAGTTTTAAATTATATTTCGAGATCAAATAAAATCCGAAAATGGTTCGTTCGTTCATAAATTTCCCGAGGAGAAGTTTCGATTTGATATTGGCCAGGTAATGGAATCAGTCCGTTGGATGAGATGGATCCAGTGTGTTCGATGGGTGTGATGGATTTATTGTTGCTTGAATGGGCGATGATTTAGTTGATGGCAGAGAGCATCTGTCGCAATGTGGTGTGTCTATCGTGGGCTTTTACGGCGGCAATCCCCGATACCAGCAGTTGGATGAAAGGCTCATTTCAGTCGATTAGAGCTGAAGTACATTTTAATGAAGCGCTTCATTGAGTGCTGAGTAGGTGATGTCTGTCGACAAGTGTCTTCTCGAATCAGTTGCAAGGGGTGCAGCTCACACTTGAGCTTAGTTTGAGATTGAGCACCAAGCATACATTACGTCGCTTTTATGCCGCGGACTGAAGCTGTTGATAGGATGAATCGTTGAATCCCATCACTCCCTCTGACGTATGTTCTTCTTTGTCTATTCGAACGTCTATTCCCTTGAGTGTAGCAACACACATTCGTTTCGAAGAATTCTCAATCTTATAACGACGACCTCAGGGCTGAGTGCACGCAAGGGTATTTTATTTTTTCAGTATCAGCGTCAGAGTGTGATGAATGAACTCAGTAAAGATGCAGGATTTTTTTGAAATTGGAAGATAAATGGTCTCCCAAAGCCCCACCATTTCCCTAGCGACTTCATGTGTGGTCTTTGAAATTGCCATCACTTCTTCTTGTGGAAATCCGACCACAATTTTTTATGAGTGATTACACTTTGGACAATCGAAGACCACAAACAGGGTGGACCACTTGCAGGTTTCTTTTTTAAAATGCAAGAAAATTATCTGTAAGAACAAGCATTCCTATGAATTATGAAATACGACGTCGTTCAAGTGGCTGTCTTCGCAGTGGCGCATTCTGTCACCACAATCTTCCAAGACATTGTTGTTCATGGTTCAGTGCTGTAGCTTACGGCTGGCTGGCTACATGATATTGCTCTTAAGTGTTTGAGTTATTTCCGGATTGTTGGCATAACATCGGCCTTTCACGGTTCCTCACAAAAAAAAATAAGCATAGGGGTCAAATCGCAGCTTCATGATCTCGACAACTGCAACCACATCCTCATCTCTGCTCACCGTACGACGACGGGAGCCATGAGTGTTCTTCACTAGCATATCAGTCTCATGAACTTGCACAAACTTGCGTACAACAGTCGTGGTGGGTGCTTCATTTCGGCGAAAACTTCTTTTCAGAAAACGCACTGTTTGGGCTTCACAGCACTCACTATAGAAATAAGCTTTCAATATATCCCAACTTTGTTCAAGCGTTAAGCTACTCAGCAATAAGCGCTGCTGACTTGCTGTCAAGATTTCCAGCTGTCAGTGTCAAAAGTCAAGTCCTTGCGTCCCCGATGACTTGGTCTTGATGGTTAGAGCGCTGCTTCCAGGGTAGATTTGTTGATCACCTCAGTTCTCCTGAAAATCGATTGGTATCGGTTCCTTGTGCACCTGCCTCTACTAGGGAGACTGGAATTCCATCGACTGAAATTACGCAGAGTCAAAGGCCCCGAGTGTGAGTCTCGGTTGTTGATTGAATCGATGGTCGGCAAATCTATCGAATGAAATCTATTTTTGTATTGCGTGACTCAAACGAATGCGAATCGACAAATATCAATCGCAATCGACAGTCACATTACCAAAACAACCAGTCGACAGTCGACAATTGACAATCGATGTGTATCGATTATCGAGACTCGCAATCACAGTGTTTTCTTCTCCTCCTTATTCATCATCTTCAGGAAGGTCTATCCTCCTCAGATCATTCTTAAAGTTCCTATGACCAGTGTACAGTGACGTATCATTGCGCGTTGCCTACTTTCAGGTGTTCAATATTCACCTCCCGAACAGCCGACAGGTTATCCTAGCAGGGATTAGTGTTTATGCACTCTTCTCAATTTTAGTGTAACTATTTTTATGTGTTGGCAACTAGTGCAGTTGTTTGTCTTTCTAAAGTTTGTGGTATGTGGGAATGGGCAGATGATCTAAGACCATGATCCGATCAAACATATTGAATAAACAAGAGGATAGATACTGGAATAAAAGTAATTTGATCGTTCATTCTAGGCACTCAACTAATTTTAACTTTCGCCATAACGCAAGCCCTAGATTTTAAACATCCTTTTTGTCTGTCGACATTCTCTCGTCTTTTTGTCGTTCTGCAGCCGCCAATTTGGTGATCAGTTAGTCAACGACACCCGCAAGTGGTTTGAAGTCAACGACAGCAAATGGATCGTATATCTCATTACTTTCCAAATAAATATGAAAGTCCAACAGAAGCATTCCTAAGGACACACAACATGACTCGGCTGTGGAATTGGACTACAAGCACAACCCTAAGACCGCTCACTCAACCGATAAAATTCCCAACTCTCGACCCTATCGTACCCCTATCTATAATCATAGAACACATGAGTTGATGAGAAACAGAAACAAATTGCCCTGTTGACCGGGTCTAAAGACGAATTGTCACGCAAAGCAGACGTTAAATCAGAAATGGTAACTTTCGAGCTGTCGTTCATGTAATAAACCCACCTCCTGGCAACTCCCACCCTGACGGCATCCTTGTTGTAAATGCGTGTCAACTTTATTGCTCATTGTTCTCCGTGACAAAAAGCCGTAATCTCAATTTGAGGGCAATTTAAATTTTAAGTGCCATCTAAAAAACAAAACTCTTATCTAGGCGCATTCATTTTTATAGTTTAGACACACGACATTTCCCACGCCTTACATGCCACACAGATAAACGCGGCGATGTTGAGCACGGGAAAACTACGAGCAAGCACACGAGAAGAGCACACAAGGCGATGTAATTAAACTCAAGCAACAGTCGCAGGACTTATCACACGTTCCCTCGGAACATTTGTGTGTTCTTGTTAACGACTGTGCCACTGTTAAGAGTGAATTTAATTTTCGCTTGAATATGCAAATCGAAGGGGCGCGTGGCACCCGGTGCGGTTGGGTGTCAAAGTGGATAAAACCTTTTTCAACTCGATTTCGGCAAAACATTCACAATCCCCCGGTCGGGTGTGAAAGGAGTTTAAGTGCTTTAGAGCGTGTATTTTTTTTTTCTGTTCTTCGAGGAGGAGGGAAACATTGTTGAAAATATTTGATGTTCACAGCTGGGGTCAATCTGGAGATTTTTGTAAATTAAGAATATTTCGTCTGGAAAGTTCTTAGATTGAGTTCCCATTTTGAGGGTGCGCTCGAACTTATGAGCAACTCGGGGCGCAACTGGTTTCAAATTGGAAAATCTGTCGGCATTTGTGCCGTGAAGAGTGCCAATAAAGCGACAAGGGCTCTGGGTTGGCTCTAGAGGGTGCAGTCGTCCCTCTTCAGGCTGAGGTTTAAAAGAATTCTTCAGCGAGTGCTTGGAGGACGAGGCCTCATTCAGCCCAATAAGGGGACAAGAATTTCCCCAGGGGGCAAACAGTGGGAAAATACCCTTGTTCAGTGGCATGTCTCAGTCATGTTGCTCTGTGATTACACGAAAATTGAAACAAATTATTTCAGTGGAAATCATGTCAAATGGAGTTTCTTCAAAGGTTTCCTTCTTGGAAGACTGAGAAAACATGGGCAGTGCGTTGATTTAATTTTTGCGACTGCTGGCTGTGCTGCCATTTAAGAGAGAAGGTGAACTGTAGCCTGGGCCAGTAGGCGAATATATCAAGTGGAGACAATGTAAATTTAATCTCATGCGGAGACATACGACTTCTCAGTAAGCAGATGGAGGGGTTTCTAAGATAAAGGGCTTGGAGTTGGATTCAGTTATAAAGAAGGGACTGCCCAAAGTGAATCTCAGGACTGCTATCGAGAGACGGTGCATCATCAGTTTTTCGATTAAGTGAACGAAGAGTCACCACATCACCCTTCTGCTCGTACAGTGCGCTACACCCCCTTCTCCAAAAAATTGAAGGACTTGAATGAGAAGCACCAACTGTTTTCAGAAGCTGGTGTTATACTGTGGTACAGTGTGGGTGGATATTGGCGTAAGAGCGACTACTTTTGCACTTTTGCACGCCATACGCCGGTTCCTGCTTGGAAAGCACTACAATCATTCGATAAATTGTTGATTCAGTTGAGACCTCTAGACCAGCGTCTACTTAAGTATCAGCTTCAGGCCGTCAGCTTTAATTTCAGAAGCGCAACTATTCTTTTGACTTATGTTGGTTTCCTCTTTTTGTCGGATGCATGAGACTCAACAAGCCTACCCAACTTCTGCATTCTTTGGCCAGTTAAATCATCACACCAAATTGGTTGAGGTCTCGTTCTTTTCATCACTTGTGTGTAGCACCTCTGATGCAGGAGTCCTCTTTTACGTTGCACAATAGGCTAGGAATATAGTCTTCGGGACGGAAAGTTATCGTCACTGTGGTCTACAGTCTTAGGCGTTGGATCCGAAGACGCCTGACTAGACTCATGTTGCTGTACAGCCCGTACAGTTCGTGGTTGAATCTACTGCTCCAGAAACTGTCAACCCAAACAGGACGCAGAGTTTTTCTCTAGAAGAGACCAAGGACGTTTTCATCCGCATTGGACTGGGATGATCAAGGTCTTGTATAAAGTCAGTCAGTCAGTCAGTCTACTCAATTGCCTCTTGAGCCCATAGAAACAGCGGTTGGCAAGAGTTACTCTGCGTTTGATCTCGGTGCTGATGTTGTGTGTACTATTTACTGCGGAGCCGAGGTAGACGAAGTCCTTGACTACCTCGAAGTTATAGCTGCCCATTGTGACGCTCTCTCCAAGGCGTCGATGTTATGTGTACTTTCTTGATGACAGCATATACTTCGTTTTGCCTTCATTCACCGCTAGACCCATTTTAGCCGCTTCCGCCTCAATGCCAGCAAACACCTCATTGATGGTTCGCTGTGTTCTGCCAATCATGTCAATGTCGTCCGCGTATTCTAACAGTTGTACGGACTTCTGGAAGATGGTGCCTCTAGTGTTGGCGTGTGAGTTTTGCACGATCTTTTCCAGGATGATGTTGACATGACTAGTACAGATGTTATTTGTACTGTTCACAGCATGGAGGAGGTAGACGAAGTACATGGCTACCCCGAGACTATGGTTACCAATTTCGACACTCTGTCCAAATGTCGGCGTTTGATCAAATGTGTCAATGTCACACGCGTATGTTATCAGTTGAAAATACTTCTGGAAGATCGTGCCTCTAAGCCTGATAGATCTTCTCAAGGACGAACCATCAAAAACAGGGTCTTGCCTTGTCTAACACCTTTCATGCAATTAAAGGTCTCGGTGAGTTCGTTAGCGATCCAGATAGAGCAACGAGAGTTTCCCATCTTCATCATACTCAGCCCCACGAGATTGGCTGGAATGTCAAAACTAGACATTTTGTTTTCCTCGTCTCTACGCACGCTGTCATATGCGGCCTTGAGATCTACGGACAGTCCGTCCACACCGGGAGCTTTGTTAGACTTCAGTCTTGATATTGCAGTCTTAACCTCGGCCAAGTCGGAAGGACAGAATTCTCGTCAGACATCGTCCAGATTGAGTGTAACGCAAAATATAACCACATCAGTTCTATCAACATCAAAGGCTTACAGACTTATGTTCAAATCGTCCATCTCCATTCCCAACAATTTCGTCCTTCCATCCATTCACACATCACAGTGCATTAAAAATTCCATGAAAACAAAGTCCCATCTGTCATTGAAGTCCTGAGCTATCCTAACCACATCCATATTCATTGGCCTCGATGCTCGTTCATCATTTTGCAATTTCCACCCATAAGCAGTTAAGCAGTGTTCATGCATATTCCAACGCCATTTGTCGCATGACACACAACCAAACACACACACAAAACTGTGCATCGCTGGTGTTTTTAAATGCCACCACCCGTGGGCTAGTGTCTGAAAAACTCTTTCTCTCTCACTGGTTGCATTGCGTAGAAAAATTTGCAAAAAACACTTAATCACCTCGGACACACCCGGTGTTTGCGCCGAGTGTCAGAGTTTGATTACTCTAGTTTGCATCCTAGTTTTAGGCGCACCATAGAATTGGATTTATTACCGGCTCAATGAACGACAATTGTATTGCATAAAAGTTGGCGTATTTGTTTTGACCAGCTCCTATCCCACCATCACTCCCCACCGCCCCCTTGGGAATAGCACGCACCAAATACATGCAGAGACACCTCATCGCGCTCGCGTTGGGAGCACACTGTCGCCGAGCAGAGGTCGCAGTTAATTGCATGTGGGAATGCCGGTTGTTTCTGCATCTGCAGTCGCATGCCATGTGCGAATTCAATTAATTCAATTCGAATAGTTTGCCGTCCTATTAGCACCTTTATTCCCACGCCCAAGATGAGGAGAAAAAAAAAATCAATAACCCCACGCTCTGCCCTTCCACTGGAGCGATGGGTCATTTGCGCTTGATTGGGTTTTAATTTTCTCATTTTCCCTTGTTCCAGGTTCGCAGTTTGAAGTACACACGATTCGTTTCGGCGCCGAGGCGGTAAAGATGAGCACGGAGAGTCCTTTGTCAAGGAACGATGTCTCAACACTATTACCAGAGGAGGAGGCAGTGCAGAGTCCGCTCGAACGATTGCGACTGGAATGCCTCGAGAGGCTCAACAACACAAAGGCACTTGATTTGCCAACAGGTGAGCCACAGCAAATCCTTCTTCACAAAATACCATATCCCCGGCATCCGGTCTTTGGCGTGTGTATCTACTCAATATTTTGGATTTCCTTTCATTCCACAGGTAGCTTCTGCCTGGGGACCTGGGACGGGTGGTCGTGTTGGCCGGATACGGCCGCTGGAACGTCTGCTTACGAAACATGCCCGTCCTTCATCGTTGGATTCGACCCACTGAGTAAGTGAAGTTCTATTTCGTTTGCGTGGATGAAGGAGATGATTGAGATGAACCTGCCAAATTGGAACGAATTCGAGATACGAACATAATTAGCTTCTCATCACCTTCGAACCCGAATCGTGGTTCGGCCGTCTTCAAGTCGGGTTATGTCACAGTGAACAATTTATTGATGCTGTGTCAACGGAAAGGTTTCACATCGACGGGGAGGGGTGTCAGTTTGGATAACGGGATACGACGAAAGTCGTAAATATAATCACAATCGTACTCACTGCGTTGGGAATGTTTGCTTTAAAGCCATTCCTGCACATGAGAGGAGAACCAAATATTTTATGGCCTTCTGCCACCCGTCGCCGCGGTGGCTTTGTTGTCTGATGCCTCGCACTTCCTGCGCTAATGCCTAACACGAGCAATGCTCATAAAGTGACATTAGCAACTTGTTCGACTAGCATTACGCTGACATTATGTATTGTTCTCACATTTCCACGATTCGGCACATGTTACACTGGTAGAATGAGGGAATGTATGTGGAGGCGGGTGTGGGCACAATTTCTCGGTAATGACGCGAGGAATTCTTTTTACTGTCAAGACATGAAGGGCCGACCAGCACTCGTACGCACACACATTTTCCGGATCCTTTAATGAGAAAATTGGATGCGATACAAATTAAAAAGGAATTTCGCCCAGAAACCGAGCGAGTTCGAGTGTGTCATTAATTAATGGTCTTCGTGGCCGGCTGTTGGAGCATGTCAGGGCGACAAGGACGTCCTTGTTCGGCGAACTAAAAACACATTGAATTTATTATTCATCGAAGCTGTTGTCCTTTGCTGAGGTAGAAATTCATTAAGGTCGTAACAACTGTCATGCGAGGGTGCTGCCTCAAAGGGAATGGTGCTCTTCTCGTAAATTTTTCTGTATGTATCTTTGGATGTCACTGTTGGAGGTGGCTTCAGGCGGAACACGATGATTTGTCGTCCCTCTGTCATTCTTCTCTTTGTCGAAATTTAATTTAAGCACTCCTTTAATGCGAACAAATGTCAGAGAAATCTGGGCTGGAGCTTAAAGTGACACTTTGCCTTCTGCTTTGTGAACACAGTCACAATTTCTTCTCTTGTTGAATCATTGATTTTAAGCTCAACACGGCTCTGAAGCGACTTCTGAGAAGTACTCTGAAGGCAGGTGAATTTGAAACCATGTTGACTTTGAGCTGACAGTTGACAGGGAAGACTGAAGAGTGAATGCAGCTGATGATTGGTGACAGATGGTAGTTGACGGTAAGCTGTAGAAAATTAGCAGTAAATAGTAGTGCTTTCTAATAATTGATGGTCGACAACGACACTTGTTTGGTCTCAGAACTGTCACTTGTCAGTTAGCAATTGGCTGTAGTCTGATTTGACAACAAATGACAAGTGACAGACTATTGAGTGTTGACTATTGACTGTTGACTTTTTGACTGTTGACTTTTTGACTGTTGACTGTTGACTGTTGACTGTTGACTGTTGACTGTTGACTGTTGACTGTTGACTGTTGACTGTTGACTGTTGACTGTTGACTGTTGACTGTTGACTGTTGACTGTTGACTGTTGACTGTTGACTGTTGACTGTTGACTGTTGACTGTTGACTGTTGACTGTTGACTGTTGACTGTTGACTGTTGACTGTTGACTGTTGACTGTTGACTGTTGACTGTTGACTGTTGACTGTTGACTGTTGACTGTTGACTGTTGACTGTTGACTGTTGACTGTTGACTGTTGACTGTTGACTGTTGACTGTTGACTGTTGACTGTTGACTGTTGACTGTTGACTGTTGACTGTTGACTGTTGACTGTTGACTGTTGACTGTTGACTGTTGACTGTTGACTGTTGACTGTTGACTGTTGACTGGTGACTGTTGACTGTTGACTGTTGACTGTTGACTGTTGACTCTTGACTGTTGACTGCTGACTGTTGACTGTTGACTGCTGACTGTTGACTCTTGACTGTTGACTGTTGACTGTTGACTGCTGACTGTTGACTGTTGACTGCTGACTGTTGACTGTTGACTGTTGACTGTTGGCTGTTGGCTGTTGACTGTTGACTGTTGACTGTTGACTGTTGACTGTTGACTGTTGACTGTTGACTGTTGGCTGTTGGCTGTTGACTGTTGACTGTTGACTGTTGACTGTTGACTGTTGACTGTTGACTGTTGACTGTTGACTGTTGACTGTTGACTGTTGACTGTTGACTGTTGACTGTTAACTGTTGACTGTTGATTGTTGACTGTTGACTGTTGACTGTTGACAGTTGACTGCTGACTGTTGACTGTTGACTGTTGACTGCTGACTGTTGACTGCTGACTGTTGACTGTTGACTGTTGACTGTTGACTGTTGACTGTTGACTGTTGACTGTTGACTGTTGACTGTTGACTGTTGACTGTTGACTGTTGACTGTTGACTGTTGACTGTTGACTGTTGACTGTTGACTGTTGACTGTTGACTGTTGACTGTTGACTGTTGACTGTTGACTGTTGACTGTTGACTGTTGACTGTTGACTGTTGACTGTTGACTGTTGACTGTTGACTGTTGACTGTTGACTGTTGACTGTTGACTGTTGACTGTTGGCTGTTGGCTGTTGACTGTTGACTGTTGACTGTTGACTGTTGACTGTTGACTGTTGACTGTTGACTGTTGGCTGTTGGCTGTTGACTGTTGACTGTTGACTGTTGACTGTTGACTGTTGACTGTTGACTGTTGACTGTTGACTGTTGACTGTTGACTGTTGACTGTTGACTGTTGACTGTTGACTGTTGACTGTTGACTGTTGACTGTTGACTGTTGACTGTTGACTGTTGACTGTTGACTGTTGACTGTTGACTGTTGACTGTTGACTGTTGACTGTTGACTGTTGACTGTTGACTGTTGACTGTTGACTGTTGACTGTTGACTGTTGACTGTTGACTGTTGACTGTTGACTGTTGACTGTTGACTGTTGACTGTTGACTGTTGACTGTTGACTCTTGACTGTTGACTGCTGACTGTTGACTGTTGACTGCTGACTGTTGACTCTTGACTGTTGACTGTTGACTGTTGACTGCTGACTGTTGACTGTTGACTGCTGACTGTTGACTGTTGACTGTTGACTGTTGACTGTTGACTGTTGACTGTTGACTGTTGACTGTTGACTGTTGACTGTTGGTGGCTCGTAGTTGCCATTTATTTTCTGACAGTTCTTATGTCACTCAATAATCTGTCGGAAAATTGCTGAAAACTTGAAACGTGACAGTTGGCTATTGAATTTAACCAAAACACGTTACAAACCATTTTCACAGTCCTCACAAAGCTACCAGTTTAATTAAATTTTAAGTCAATGTCAGCTTGACAGCTCATTTGACAGTAAAAGATGTCACACGTTTGTGTGGTCACTGGCCAATGTTCAAATCTACATTCCCCCTATTCCAGTGTGCACTAACTGCCAGTGTTTCCCAACGCCATATCCATTTCAGTCCCACAAGTGAAATCCCTCCACTTTGACGTTGACCGAAATTCAATTTCCCTTGTCAGAGCACGTCTTCAACTAAACGACATTTACGACCGTCAAATCGCCTCTGATTCGATCTTGTTTTAGTGCTCCTTGACTGGACATATGTCCAACATCCGGGTAACGTCACAACACAAGATGTCAATTTTCCCATTGACCAAGGATGTGGATGGCAAGGAGCAGGCTTCGAATTCATTTCCTCCGCACCAGCGCCCATTTATATCAGATTTTATGACTGGAATGCCATTAGGCGGGCACCGCCCTTGAGTCCTGTTTTGACTACTCAGAAACCCTGCCCGACCACTAATCGATTTATGTGCGAGCGTCTCTGTTCCATGTCACCCCACGCCATCGACACGTATCCCTTTAACAGCTCGGTTGCGATATTGCCACCCAATGCTCCCACGGGGAGTGATGCCATAAAGTGCTGCCATCTGCGAAACGACGTGTGCGTGTGTGTGTGGCGCTCGTCGTCTGGCCTTGTGCTTGTCCATCAACAGCGCCAGTGGATGTCACAATGACATTGACAAGTGTTTTGTGTGCTTTTTGTTGTTTGCAGGAACCGCCCACAAGGAGTGCATGCCCGACGGCGAGTGGTTTAAACATCCATCGACCAACAAGACATGGTCCAACTACACCACCTGCGTGAACTACGATGACTTGGAGGTGAGGTTGTTGACAGAGCGTTTGACACGAGTTTTTAACTGTTTTTGTTTTTGCTTGTTTCGTTCGCAGTGGAAGAAGAGCATCAACTTAATTTACGAGACCGGCTACACCGTATCCCTGGTGGCTATCCTGCTATCCTTGGCCATTCTAGGATACTTTAGGTAAGTGTAGCAGCATGTTGAGCGTGTGTTCTCTTCCGTAACACTGACACTGGCACTGACACTGAAGGTGGGTCGGTCAATGTCAAATGCCAGCAGGCAGCCCGGTAAAACTGACAAGAATCCTTCGGTCAGGGGGAGTGACGCCCGCTCCAGCTGGGTGTGGTAATTGATTTCACTCCTCCCTGGACAGGTTGGAGGAATTTCATTTAAAATCGTCTGGGCACAACGACCGCTCCTTTATTTAAGGCCCACCACCCATCGGAGCGACATCAAAGGATGAAGGTAGATGATGTTCATGTCGGAGCACTGGACAACTTTGAGCACAACCAAGGGTCCCCTAAGTGGAACCTAAAATTAAGCAGAAATCGATAGCTGGATGATGTGAAAGGATTAAAGTGATTTGGAGCCAATCGCTGATAGGGATACACTCGTGTGAATGGCGTCAGTTCGATACAGTGTCAGTCTGCAAGAGACGAAAGATTATGCTGGGTACTTACGTGGATTAGAAAGGGATTATCAGAGTCCTTTGGGATTAAGTAGCGATTGGAGATTATTGTGTCGGTGTAATCGGTTTGTCCAGGGAAAGGGACGTTGAGTGTCTGGGTCCATGGGACAGTTTGCACATCGAAAGGAAATTTTCCGATAAGAATGAAGTGAATTGCCAATTTTCGGACACGAAATTGACTAACAATGCAGGAGAGTGTCGTTCGTTCGTCTGGAACATGACACAAAGAAACGGAGGTAGTCAATCATCTGACAATCTAATGCATTTTGGCGATAATCTGAAACAATGTGGAAATCTTGTTGTGTGTGAAATGAGATTCACCGTAGCTTTCGTCGTTTGCTCGTCGTTGCCGGCGATGTCAACAATAGTCAATTGTTCCTAAAGTGAGTGGAACCATAACCGAATATGATACGTAATCCCCTAGGTGTGTGACTAGGTGGTGACAGTTAACCACTCTCTACAATCAGCGAATGAATTTCTGTATACTTAAAGGTCCATAGTGAACATGGCGCCCAACAGAACATGATGGGCGATGGTAAGGAACGCATGAGCTAAATTCACAAAATGTGTTTAAAATGAGGCGATAGCAAGGAAGAAGTAAACCTTTACGGTATTCTTCTGGGGATCCTTGTTTGTCCAGTTATTGATTATTCTCTGCGAAATTATGCTACTGAGTCAGCAATAAAGTATTGTCTGTATTCACACAACAACTTTAGATATAAGCTAGGGCCTAGCCCTTTACGGGCTCTGGCACCAATCATATTTGGTTCTAAACGACATAACTTCCAAGTAGTGAAGGACTTCTTGTACCTCGGCTCCCAAATAAACATTACGAGCAACACCAGTACCGAGATTATGTTCAGAATAAGTATTGCCAATCGCCGTTTCCTTGGGCTCAAGAGGCAATCGATTAGTAGAGCCCTCCCTCGAAATACCAAGCTATCATTATATAGCTCCTTCCTGTCCTGCTGTATGACGCGAAGGTATGTACAATCTCAAGAGCGGATGAAGAAGCCCTTGAATTTTTCGAGAGAAAAGTTTGCGTTCAATCTCTGATCCTGTTTGCGTTGATGATTATTGGAGATGAAGATTAAACCACGAACTATACGGGCTGTACAGTGACATGAGCCTAGCCAGGTGTCTATGGATTCAACGCATAAGATGGCTGGGCCATGTGGAGCGCATGGACAACACTGCTCCAGCCCGAAGAGTCTTCAAATAAAAACCAGTGGGACAACGCAATAGAGGACGCCCACGGAACCGATAAGGCACACAAGTGGAGAAGAAATACTTGGATTGTAAAGTAGGAGACAGCTGACTAAAGATCATGCCAGCTGGAGAGGCTTTTTGGTTGAGGCCCTGGTCCATCCCGGACTATAGCGCCACCAGAAGAAGAAGAACATTGACATGAACGAAGGAAACAAAGGTCTTGAAATAAGAACAGGTTGTCAACAGTAAGTCGATATGTGTAGTTTAATTTGTGGTTCCCCCTCCTTATACATTCCTATACTTCTTTTACATCCTGACCTCGACGAGACCAGTGTGTATTACACAAGAGCCTATGATTGCTTCCTAGCTAGTCACTTCGAAAAGCCGAAGTCCAACTTCTACAGCAACTACTCGTGTTGCGAGTGTAACTATTCTCTCACAAGTGGAAGGTACCTACAGTTTTATGCCGAGTCCTAACGGCCATGTTCGAGCAACTTTTTCTAGACTGTTATTAATCTTTGAGCATAGTCTGTGACTCGAAATGCCGTGAAGATGATTTTTGTTGCAGTTCACTTGGGTAGGAGTCGACGCACAGACTCACAACGCCACGGCCGCCACCTGTCAAAACATTGCTACCTACAATTTAGATGCCCTTGAATAAGTAGAGAGACTAACGCGCTCGAAGCACAGTTAACCACAACCGTGTAACCATCAAACAGCATCATACAGACGTCTACTCATAAAGTGGTCAGAAGAATTTTGAGAATAACCCAATTAAATACAGGATCAAAGCTATTGCGAACAATCGGTTGAACGTTGACGACCCATCGTATGACTAGAGCTGTACACTATAGTACAACATACCATCATCTACCTTTATTTTCGAATGATTGATTGGGGAGACTGAATCAGATTTTGAAGCAATGAATGAACGATTCGATCGTTAAATTCACACGATTCAATTGTTTCTTGCGCCTGATAGTATACGTGGGATATATGAAATAAGAACAATGCAAAGTCATGTGAACAAGTTGCTTTAAAATTTTACGCCTGTATCATATGCACCATGGATAGTGATCATTTGAGAAGAATACTAAGTCCTCTGCATATTATCCTCAGTTTATGGCATCGTTGCGAAGTGTGCGAGCAGAATCTTATTATCCAACTAACACTGTGAGTTCTGATAAATATAAACAAAGCTGCACTGAGCTGCAAGGTCCATCTGTAAACAAATTGTTGGCGTTTGCAGCCAGCGCTAGGCAGTCAGGATTTGCTGATGATCAACGGTGGGATGTGTATGCAAACAGCTGGTAACGTATGGTATGGTTTGGATTGGAGATGCTGAACATGTGGATCACTCTGAAAAAATATGCACAAGGTCATCTGAATTGGTATTCACATTATTTCCCAAGCCCGTCCACCATATTTCAACTCGAATTGATTGCTGTATGACGTAATAAGCTCGTCTGGCCAGTCCCACTTCTTCCAAAAGCCATAACTATGGTTGATAGGAATGTGTGTATCCTGTGTACTTGCTAATAGCTCTAGATGTTCGTTGCAGCATTGTAGACTTCTATCACAAAGGTATTTCTTCTACATGATGCATGTCATCTTTCCTTCGCACATCAAATGTGCAGGAACATTTTCCTTAAGATACTTGCGTTGGTTAAAAGTAGATCAAGAATTGTCAGACGCCGTAAATAAACCCAGCAGCCAAGTTACACAAGCTGACGGATCAGACAGAACTAATTTCAAAGGTCTATGACCAATAAGGAGACACCACCCACTTGAATCTATACATATACAACCGCATTAAGCCCTCTCATGCAAGTAATTCCAAATAACACATAATTTCCCCATCATTACTCCACGAAGACAAGACAGCACTGAACTGAAATCAATTTACAATCAATCCTTATGTGAGTTATTACCGAGGCAGCCTCTCTCCCCCTCGACCGAACTCAAGTTCATGTTTGCTCTGGCGGAGCAATCTGTCAGGCACTTCTTCGAACCAACGAACCATAACGCTCCGATCCATCAACTCGAATCCGGTGTCTGCCAAAGATCCCCTCCCGTGTCGAATTGAACGGATGAACTTGCAGCGAGATTATGCTGCCACAAGCCGCAGAGATAAATACCGACTCACAACCCTTATCCATGTGCATCTAGATTTAATTGAAAACTTTTCAAAGTTTATCGTTTGGTGCTAGTTGTGCGGTACTCTTGGGAACTTTTAGCCGCCATTACGCAGATTATTTCCCCAGTCTCCCGGAGGACTGCGTCGCCCCCGAAGTGTGGTGACGGTAATTAATGCCAGAAAGTCTGTGCATTAAACTCGAGGACGGAGGAACTTTCGGAAACACATCAAGCGGTGGCGGTATCAACACGACATTTGACCTGATTTCTAGGCGTGGGGTGCCAGAGGATACTTTGTTATATATGCCTTGCACGCTACACGATGGGTAGTAAATGACAATGTCATAGATAAAAAGGGGGGCACAAACATCGCTGCAGACAGAATTACCAGACGACACTCTGTCGTATACGTAACATTGTTTTTCTGATTTTTTCCAACACCCCGGCGGCGGTATTGGCTGTCGACAGGACTACCCGACAAGGATAGTGGTTGCATGGGTTGGTGGTGTCTCACGTGGTGGCACATGGATCCACAGGAAGTGGGGGAATTTGTACATTTTTCAGCAGCTTCCTGGGTGCGGACGAAGCATGGTGTACGTTGCGAGACCAATTCCGACGACGCCAACGGAAGGATAAACAAATCAAATCGATTGTGAGGGGTCACGTTATGCCGCCTACGTGAGGGGATTCGTTCGAAATTTTTGAGGCCAATAACGTTGAGGGAGGGTTTGAACTGAGATTTACAATTTGTGTGCCCATGACGGTGGGTATAACGGTACGATTGCAGTCTGAGATTCGTAGACTTTGTTTTCAGAATGATATTTGTCTTGGAGTTAGGACAAGAGAACTGAGGCAGTGATACGTGATGGAGGTTATGTTCACGGAACTTCGCATTGACTTCTAAAGGCAGACTACGGCTACACATTCAGATTAAGCTTTGAACCATTGTGATACCGCGCAAACATGGTTTTCATCGTATTTTTTGTCACTTGGACAGGAGCTGTACTGTGCTGGGGTCTTTCAGGACGTTTTATTTTTTAATGAGACTTTTTTCAGGTTGTCTCAGTCGAGCAATAGCACACTACATGAGCAAAGTACGTGGGGTATTATAAGATCCTCATGTGGCAAGTTAATCCAGATGCATGGTTTTCAGTTGAACGGAGGGAGGCTCTAGGACACAACTTGACGATTTTGTGGTACTTTCTGTTCACCAACGATCAACCAGAGGTATTCACGGCTGTTCCTGTCTACCATGCCGATTGTGGTTTATACCGCTGAGTTGGTCAGTTTCACATTGACACTGTACTCCGGATTAAAGCCAAATGGTATAAATTCTACCGCAATCACCTAGTCAAGAGGCAAGTTTTTAAACAGAATTGAATTGTCTGGCTGCAGAAAAGAGGATACCCCTATTGGACCTTGTATTAGGGTCCTGTAAGTGAATCCGCCGTGGCGTAGTGGGTAAGTGCGTCGACTCCTACGCAGAGGGTGCCAGGTTCGATACCCGAATTTACCACCTATCATAATTCACGGCTCCGCCTCTGTGGAGTCACTGACAATGCTCAAAGACTATTCCTGTCTAGAAAAACTTCTCAAATTCACCGTTCGGAGTCGGCATTAAACTATAGGTCTTAATAGCTAGGCCCAGGTCCACCTCGGACTGTCGCGCCACCCATATATATTATTTCAGTCTAAATGGAGGTAGAACAGTCGTCAAATTGTGAATTAATGGGAATTTTTAAGTCACTGCCAGAGGCACATGGTCTCAAACTAGAGTCAGCTTCTCGTTTATTATGACTAGACCATACGAACCATCTTAACTAGACATTCAGCGTGAATCTGAGTAGCAGTTGACAGTAGTTCGTGCCTAGTGATACAAAATCGGGGTGTTGCATGACTGATCCATATATATTATATATTATATATTATATATATTCACGATCAAGTATATTATTCCTAGGCCTCAAAAAACAGATCTAGTCCTCTTTACTAGGACGTATAAGATCCCTAACTTTGACCCTCCCACACTGTGCGGGACCCCCCTAGTGCTAAGTGACAGCGCTAAATTCTTAGGTCGTATATTAGACACGAATTCGAGCTAGAAGCTAAATATTCAGGAACGTGTCAAGAAGGCCTCCACGGCTCTTTGCTGCTGCAAAAGGGCTATTGGGTGCAAATGGGGACTGCAGCCCCGAATAGTTCACTGGCTATTTACATCGTAATCGATAAGAATATCAACATCACCCCGCTCGATACAGTGCAGAGGGTAGCTTGCGTATGCATTAGCGGAGCATTAAAGACTACCTCCTCTGAAGGACTAAACATACAGATTAGATTAAGATCGCTGAGCAGCTGGAAAGAACTGGTGTGTGGACATTCAAAGATCCTACGCAGGTATGCCTCTATATCCATAGCTACAAACCTCACTATACCTAAACTCACATCAGTCAGCATACCTCCCAGATCTTATTGGGAGTCTGAACACCAGACGCTGGAAGGTCCACTGCGAATCTTCACAGATGGATCGAAGATGGATGCAGGCTTGGTGCTGGCGTTTATTCCAAGGATCTAAATATCCACAAACGCTGTACTCTTTCCGGGTGGAGACCCACTCTCCACGCTATTGCTAAATCTTGAAACACATGCTCAAACAAACCGCACAGGATGCCTCATTACCAAACAACTCTGGCCTAAGACCGATCCCAAAAATTCGCTTTGCTTCATCAGATTCAGCAGACTACATCTCAGACCTCTTATTGGCGTTCTATCAGGTCATTATGCCATCGGAACTCACGCCCTAGACTAGGCCTTGCTTACAAATGATTACTGGCTGAACTGAGCAGCATAAGAATCAGCCTTCTTCTTCGCCTTATTAAAGGCACCAATTGGTTTCCGGAATAGGTGCACTTGATCCGCGTGGTAACACAAAGGGCCTTCATTTGGCCTAAGTGTAACTGCAGTCCGTCTGAGCGGCAGTCAGCCACCTCAACCTATCCTAACCTATGACTTATTCATATTACGAGTGTAAAGCAAGGATGTGAAGTACACGTAGAGTATATGACTTTAGCTGTGTTTTTCTTGCAAGCGTATATACGCCTAATTTTGAAGTGCACAAAAAAACGATCATCGGCGCTTAATGATTCATCATAAAATTTTGGCAGCACCGACTACATTTATGACATTTGCTAAGCAGTCAGGGGTGTAGTAGTGGAAGGTGATGGTTGATCTTTGGTGGTCACAATCTTCGTTTTGCGATTGTGCAGCGTGACCATCATTTTAAAAGCAAAAACACTTAATAATTATAAAATAAAAAAAGTGATCATCAAATGGAAAGAATCGTTTACGAAACCTAAACGGAATTTATAGTAGAGACACTCTGGGTATACCAAAAATTGCATACTTATGGATGCCAAAAGAATTACAAATGATCTAATACATTAACCAAACCTGCAGATGTAAGCCAATCGAAAATTAAGCGTATATACGCTTGCAAAAAAACGCAACTTTTATTGCATAAATTAAGTGCGCTGCGTTTCTCCTTGATCCATTTAAAAACCTGTTTTATTGTTGTTTGCGAAGGCTACCAAACTTGCCGAGACAAGAAAATGACAAAAAAGTCCCTAGCAACAATTTGGCAGTGTATCACAAACAGAAGCAAAAATTAGGCGTTTATGGAAAAAAATAGAACAAATCTCGAGAGCCCTGGGACAGAACCAAGAGGTGAAGCTTTAAAACGAAAACCATCATCCATTCAGTTTAGCATGGATAAAGGACAAATTTTGTCTTTGCTGAAACTCTTCAGTTAAAGTGAGGTCTAGTGCACCTCAGGACTGCCACATAAGTCGTATGATTTTAATTCACGTTTGCCTCTATTTTCCCCGATTACTTGGGACAAATAAGAACCGAATTTTAAACTTGTTTTAATATAATAATGTAGTGTCAAATACTTGAACAAGTGCCACATCAAATATTCTCTTAAGAGCCAACCATGGTCCACACGACATGGGTATAGGACAGGACTATTTCGTGCACATTATTGAAGAGCTCCTTTCTCTTGTGTTTGAAAGGTCTGAATGCAACATGATACAGATTACATTCACAGGCAAATTCACAATAACTTAACTAAAGTCCACATCTAAAACCTTCACAACATAAATCCCAGTACACGTTGTCTAAGTTTCGTAGCGACACCGTCTTCATCCGAATTGAGGCTGTTCAGAGACTCATCATTTTTGCATTATACGCTGATCAACTAAAATTACTAATCTTGCAATCACACATCAGACATCGAACATCATTGGTGACAACTTCCATGAATTCATTTCGGAACCAACTGTGTAGAGCTTAACATGTTTTTGCATCACTGTTCTCAATGAGCCTTAGGAAATTAGTTTCTGAGCAACTAACTTCCTTACTAACTTCCAACTATACTTCCTTTCTTATCAGTATACTTAACCATGCAGGGTCTGAGCCTAAGCGATAGGTGCTTTCCATTCCTGGCGGTCCTGGGCACGCTGCTTCCGGTCATCAAGACCAAGCAGTCTTGCATCCGCGATTACTTGGCCTTTGTACCCGAGATTCGGTCTTCCTCTCCGTCTCGAGCTCGGATTTGAAGACCCTCTTAGCTGAAGTATTGTTGTCCATGCGCTCGATTTGGCCGAGCCAGTGCAGTCGACGGATCATTTTGACTTCCGGACTACATGCAAATCCTGGTACAGCTCGTAGAGTTCGCGGTTGTGTCTTCTCCTCCATTCGCCTTCCTCGCAGACGGGACCATATTTCCGACGTAGAATTTTTCTCCTATAGCAGCACTGGCAAAATAAGGGTTTCGTAGAGCATGCTCTTAGACCTTCGACTCAGGAGTTTACTGAGGAATGACGGCGAAATGAATAGTATTTAATTTTAAAATCTAGCCAATACCTGATCGTTAAACTTAAGGCTATTGTAAGTCATTTTTATTCATCTTTATGTGGATCTACAGTTCTGCACTTCTTAACCTCAATCGACAATCCTTTGCCACAAACTGCCTTTTATTGTGTCAACTAAGTTGGTTGAGTTCCTTCACTATATACTTGTATCTGCCACCTCGTTATTTGCTGCGTTGTCGGACAAACTCTGAATGCATTTTGGGCCGGAGCACACTTGCTTAAGGCGTTTCGTCTTTTCCCTCGAAGAAACCATTGACTTAGTCCGCTTTTGAAATAGTCCCCACCTCTTTCTGCGGAGCAGGACTGGGGATGATCAAGTTCTTTTAGGCGTTCCTCCGAGAGAAGACGCTACTAATCATCTACACTTTGAGCCCAAGGGAACAGCAGTTGGCATGAGTTATTTTCCATTTGATACAGTTCACTGCAAAGCAGTGGTATATGATATCTCTAGCTTCGTGGCTCTGCCTGCCACCAACAGGACAGTACGTGTGTACTTCCTTTTTCCCTCATTCAGTAGACTGACCCATTTTAGTTGTTTCCGTGTCAGTGCTAGCAAACGCCTCATTGACGACTCACTGTGACCAATCAAGTCAGTGTCATCCTCGTGTGCTAATCTTCTGAAAGATCATGCCTCCAGTAAAGAAAGGTGACAATACCCAACTCATTGTAATGATCTCTGAACGAAATGTTATCTAAGGGGACAACCACGATTGTCTGCAAAAACCCCTTTTCACACAGAATCCATCCGCTTACACGTTCCAAGCGACAAAATGCGTTCAGATATGTAACATCCCCTCCCCACCCAACCGAAAGATTTCACAAATCATCCATCGTCGACTGCATTCTGGCAGACTAATCCTCGGAATACCAGCCAGAGGCTGCATGTGACACATTCACGAAACCCTCATTCTCCCAAACAGCTCACACTCCCCTGCACCATCGGCAAAGAATTCACACAATTCGAATGCAATCATTCACGGTAGCGCCTGCACACAAGCAGGCATCTCGGTCGGCACCGATTTGGCCAGCAGCCAGTCAGTGGCGGATTCATGCGTTCCTCGTTCATCGCCATCTAATTATCTCACATTCCTTTCAGATCACTGAAATGCGCCCGCATCACGCTGCACATGAATCTATTCGCATCGTTCGCTGCCAACAACTCGCTGTGGCTCATCTGGTATTCCGTGGTGCTCGCCGATCCGGACATCCTCAAAGAGAGTCCGGTAAGTATCCAGCCCCCCGGGGTGCCCCTTCGTAACTCTGAACTCTGAATCTCACTCCAGCCCAGCTGCATCGTGCTCCACCTGATTCTGCACTACTTCCTGATCACCATCTACTCGTGGATGCTGTGCGAGGGATTCTACCTGCACACGGTCCTCGTATCGGCGTTCATTTCGGAGAAGAAGCTCGTCAAATGGCTGATAGCCTTCGGCTGGGGCTCGCCGGCCGTTGTCATGCTTATTTATGGACTGTCCCGCGGCCTGGCCGGGGAGGGCGTGGAGATCCAGCAGTAAGTTGGCATCCGTCGCACTTGACATTCGCTCACATTTCTTTCTCACGCACAGCTGCTGGATGAACCCAACCGCGTTCGAAAATATATTCGTTGTACCTGTCTGCATATCCATGCTGATGAACCTGCTGTTCCTCTGCAACATCGTACGGGTGGTGCTGCTGAAGCTCAAGGCTCCGGCCAGCATTCAAGGGAGTAGTGGCCCGTCACGAACCATCCTCCAGGCCTTTCGGTAAGAATTGATTTTTCCTTTTGTCTTTGTCCTATCGGCATGCCGGCTATCGTTGCTGTGTTTTCACCGCGTTTCATTCTGTTTTTCAGGGCAACCCTCCTGTTGGTGCCGCTCCTGGGACTCCAGTTCATCGTGACCCCATTTCGGCCGGATCCGGGACATCCGTGGGAGCATGCCTACGAAGTTATAGCGGCCTTCACCGCATCATTTCAGGTGAGTGTGTATTCGGCTGCTCAACCACTCGGGGTTGAGTAATGAAATCGGTCGGCTGGGGGAGGCGCTAGTGCGCCGGCCTTGGCACCACACCACCTACAAGATGTTTATGAGCTTGTGCCGCGGAAGGAGGCTGTTGTGAATTCAAACTCGAATTAATTAAAATTTTTTGAAACTCACCCGTGGTTAACGCTCTGCCGGCGGCGGGGCCGTCATTTCGACAGCAGACCGGCTTAAGGGTGTTAAGAGGAATCCAATTATACTGATGCCACTGCCAGGGCCAAGAGATCCCGCTCGGAATTAGATACCGATGTTTATGTGGGCAGCCTGTCCGCGGCGGCTTCCAGGTATCGGCAGCATCCCTCGCTGATTGGTTTTAATTAAAACTAATCACTGGGTGGAATCGAATTCGGCGTAGCTGTGCGTATGGGGTGCGCGTGGGGCTGGGGGTATTGGTAATGTAAATAATTATCCAGGATTATCAAGGAGGTAATTGATTTGTAAGCACCGCAATCTATGTAATCACAGTTTGGGTATTTGGGGCGAAGTATAATCGATGAGTTGTTGAGCTGGCCGCGACGTGGGCGCGTGCAGCAAGGGGCATCCGTGGGAATGGAAATTCGCTTTAAGCCCCTGTGGCCAAGTGGCTGCAATTAAATATCAAACGAGGGTGGAAATGTTTCAAAAAGTTTGTGAAAAAGAAGGCGGTACTTTGACCGGGTTGCGATTGGGAAAGAGGCGTGGGAGCATGAAGCGTGTAAGTGCTTCACAAGAGTTGTGAGTGTGAGGAGAATGCGAAAGCGCGTAGGAAGTTGTAATACACTAAGGTTTTGCGGTACACCTCAAGGATGCCAGGGAACTTGGGAATTTCTGTGGTTAATAGGTCGGTTAATTATATTGCCACGCGTTCGCTTTGAATTAAGCCATGCCTGCATATCGAGCTAACAAATCCACGCAGA
Source organism: Eristalis intricaria (assembly GCA_964034865.1). Classification (NCBI taxonomy): domain Eukaryota; kingdom Metazoa; phylum Arthropoda; class Insecta; order Diptera; family Syrphidae; genus Eristalis; species Eristalis intricaria. The sequence continues at coordinate 57,013,326 of OZ035877.1, read as the reverse complement.
TTGTATTGAACTGATCTGGATACCTGCAGTACCAAAATAATGTTGCCTGAATTAAATCAGAACCAAACTACACTGCTCCTAGAGCTAGATAGGATGATGTCAGCGAACTTAAGGGCTTACATGCTGGTCACTTCTTCATTGACAATGAAGAATGAAGAAAGTGACCCTTGACGATTATTGGAAGAGTTATGGAGGATGAGGAGAAGGACCAGATAAGCCTTATTAATGATGGGCATAAAAGAGTGGTTTTAAGAATCGAACATTTAGTAATCGAGATATTTTTATAATCGAATGCTAACTCTAGTTGGTTGCCGTGGCGTAGTGGGTAACTGCGTCGACTCCTACGCAGAGGGTGCCAGGTTCGACACCCGAATTTACCACCTTTGATAATTCACGTCGAGTCACTGACAATGCTCAAAGAGTGTTCCTGTCTAGAAAAATCTTTTCAACTTCGCCGTTCGGAGTCGGCATTAAACTGTAGGTTCCTTCCACTCGTGAAAGAATAATGGTACGCGGAACACGAGTGGTTGCTGAGAAGCGAGGCCCAGGTCCGCCTCGGACTGTTGAGCCACCCATATTATTATTATTATTATGATAACTCCAGTTGGGCGCATTGGAATAATTAATCGAGTGATAATCGATTAGTACAACATGTCGATTCTTAAGTTCATTCATATCATTACTAACTAACTGCTAGCAGAAGATAACTGGATAAATGTCTCACTTCAGCGCGCGAACAAGTAGCAAATAGTTCTCGTCGGGAAAAATCTAATAAGTTACATAAGAAGAATGAAACAGCAACGTTAAAGAAATTAACTCAAGTATCACTCCACTTCTCGAAAAATGAGCAAATAACGAATTCTATTGTGCAAGAAGTAATTCATTCGGATGCTAATCCAGATATTCTCGAGATGCTGTTTCAATCGACTATCACTCGAATTATCATTCGAATCCTCGCATCATCAAATCCTGTCGGGGGTAGCGATATGAGACAAAATTGTCAAAGAAACGACAACTAATGCCGGTGGGGCAGAGTAACGTTATTTATGTTTGACTTCCGAAATGTTTGCAGAATGACACAGCATGTTGCACTAATTTGCTAAAAGTCCTCAGTTTTCACATTTTTCACATTCATAAAATTCAGCGTCACATTTTGTATCTGAAAAGACACGTTCTTCAATACCCTAAGAATGGGACTTGCAACCAAGTCCCCCGTCAATCATCTCAATCGTGCTTTATTTTTGACTAACCGCCACCCATGAAATCGACGTTTATAAACTCTTCTGCTTGACTAAACTGCAGACAGGTGAAGCATTTGAGTTCCCGCCACCATCGAACGAAGAGAACAGCCTAACATTTTTGTTTTCCTGCTTCACTTCTACACTCCCAAACTCGTGACACTGAGAGAAATGTATTGCGCATGAGGCATATGCACAATGGATTCTACTAAAGCTGAATTTCAACAAGTAAAACAATGCGCGTACCCTATAGCGATCCAAAGCCCATTGCCCAAGCATGTCCTCGCTGATCCGTCCAATCGTTATCCACACTAAGTTTCGCTCAGTTTCTGTTGCTGTTTGTGTTGATTGAAGAAATGGATTTTTTTATTCGTCGTGAAATATCCATCAACAATCCACTTATCTTGCTAACATCAGAAATCAAATCTCATTCCCACGCTCTCTTGAATCATACGGGTTGAGGCGATGTGATGACTCAATTAGGGAGCACCATATCAGGCGCTGCGTTGACTTGCACTGCACTATGTCTTCTTGTTGTCTTCGTGTACCCTTTACCACTAACCATGATCACTTCTGCATCACGGGCACTGGCTTCATTTCGCCTAGTATGTCAAGACCACAACTTTTCTATTAACATAGTGATTTCGACCGCTGCGCCTATAAATATACCCCACTTTATTCAAAGTATATTTTTCCATAATGCCGTCCAGTCACTTCCCACCGGAAGCCACATTCTTCTCCGAAATCACCGAAGGAGTTTATAAAAGACTTCCATTAGTGAATGCGACTGGGGCATTTTGTCGCTTATGTCAAAGGCCAAATTTTTGGATCAATTACGCACAGCTCTTGACGCGCTGGTAGATTGTAAATTTCGATTGAGAATTAATTAGTTGCAGATTTATTCATTTCACTTGCTCATCTCACCAATTACAGTGAAAGGTTCTACACCTTTGGCAATTCACGACTGAGCCCGACAGCTGAAACCACTTATGGAAAATAACCGATTTTTTGTTTAAACCTGCCCGATTTCACGTTAGAGAAACATTGCCTTCAGTTGGAAACAGTAAGAAATCACGAAGACCTGACACTCCAACGAGTTTCTCATGGAAATCTCTTCACACCCGCGTTATTATGACCTTTCATCTTGCCGGATGTGCTAAATTCTCTGTCAGCGCATACAAACAAGGCACGCGCTTTCAGAGAACATTGAAAATTGTTGATAAGATTAAGTCATGAAATGCGAGAATACAAGACAAGACCACGTAGTCTTATAAGATCAATCAAGAAAACAAATTTACAAAGTATTCACCACAAATCAGCATACAGTATCAGGACCGAATTAAAGCGTTGACATACTCAAACTGATTTAAGCTACCAAAACATACGCCTTTTCTCACAGTAAATTAATGCAAACAAATGCTCAAGCATTGAAACAAATTGGTTAACCAAACATAACCCAGCTGTCCAGGGGAGGGGGGGAGGATAGAGGACAATGTCCGATGGGCATACATTCTTGGAATAATTTGAGCTGGGACATGGATGAAGCAAATATTGATAAATTTACTGAAGGAGTAGGGATCAAATGTATTAAACCCGGACAACTGGTGCTTGAATAAAGTGTCATTCAGATTCCTTGAAGGTTATGATTCCCTGACTCTCATGAAAGGGAGAATTCATTGGAAAACAAATAAAATTATTTACCCGAAATTATCTCCTACTACTGAGTGGCAGACTATCGAAGAACGCATCGCAACGGAGTTCAATCGAATGTCGATGACCAAAAGAGACTTTATTCAGTCTTTGCATTTCATAAGCCGCAAGCTGATAGACTTGTCAATTTCCTGGACTAACGTACACATGTCGAATGATACTGGCTGAGGATTCAAGGAAATTTCTTTGAGCAACGTTTGCATTCGTAGAAGTGGAAATAAATGAAATTCTGAGTTCACCCTGTTCCGAAATGACGAACGATTGGATTTATGTTGAACTGGTATAGTGCGAACTTTCATGGTACCTCCACTTGTGATGGCTTACGTCTGTAGACACAATTGCTCGTAGACAGACGTGCGTTGTTTTGGTAATTTCTCGTCAGAAGGGTTATGAATTCCCCTAAGTGTCTGAATGAAAGACATAACATTATCCAAAGGTATAGAGGGAGGAGATGAGTGTGTGATGGGGATGCGAAAAACAATTTGGGCTTGGAATAGCAGTCGGTATAGGCTTAGAACTGGTAAGAAATGAGTCCCTGAAACATTTCAAATCGATTAGAAAAGCTGTATGTGATGTATATGAATTTACTGACAATTTCGTATGGACACGGGGGCGTATGTGTAACATTTAACTTGAAAAGTGCCTCTGCGACGTGTCGTCGCTATCATCCACTAAAGTAGGGATAATTGCACAGACGAGAGATCTTCAGGGCCGTCTAAGCTCTACCATTGAATCTAAATCAGGAATTATGTCCAAGCGGAACGCATCCAGTTCTGGCCTTGGTCCAACCACCTCGTCCTCAGTCTGTCAACTTTATGGAATCGCATGCAAGGCCACGGAATTCGTGATCAAGGGGACATTCGTGTCATGTGCCCAAACCATCGAAGCATATCCTTATCCGTTCAAAGAAACACAACATTGAGTTTCTAGCCTACCGCTGTTTTGTCCACACTGTCACAAATGGTGCCACTGTGGCGTATACGTATTTTTTTTTAAACTTGTGTACACCTAAGTCTGTTTTTACACGGTAGATTGGTTCCAGAAGAAGCCGTGTAAAAAAAAACCGTGTAAAAAAAGACATTGATCGTATACAAAAATGGGTGATTTGTTCCTAATCTCTAAAACCTATTAAAATTAGTGAAAAACAAGAATTTTTAAGAACAAGAATTCATGTTTATTTTATTTCTTATTCTTATTCTTATTGCATTGACAGTTCACAAAATATTAACACGTTTCAATTGCTCTGACCAGTAAATTTTATTGTATGCACATAAATGGAATTCCCCTAAATTAGTGATATTCACATTTGCTTTGACCAGTAAAAATTGCTTGTACGCGCTAAAAGGGAATTCACTTAAATCTTTAAGCTAGTGTTCGCAAACTATCGATAGCACTATCGATACTATCGATGGTTTCAGACTTTTTTCTTTCATAAATACTTTTTTGTGATATGAACATACTTCGCAAAAATTAAATTTGACAAAAAAAATTTAAGTACATAAAATTTCAAATCGTGCTAAATGGAATAAAATCGTGTAAAAAAATTAAAAATATTTAATTTTCAAACCGTGTTATATCAAAACCGTGTAAAAAAAGACCGTGTAAAAACAGACTTAGGTGTATATGGTTGCGTATACGTAATATTTTAATAATTTGGACGGGGCCTTTAAAGTCGCGACATTTAGCAAGAAGAGAACACTAAATTTTATTGATTCCATTTTGGCAACGGTAGAGTGATTACGTGTAACACTGGCCTGGTTTGGACGTTGGCGAGGAATCAGAAACAATATTACCCATTGCCGAAGGAAAATACGGAAGGTCAGCACCTCCATTCTCCAAGTAGAGGTAGTATTCCTGAGCTATAATATTTTTATATTATGAATTAAATGAAATAAGAAATCAGAAATATTGTCAGTGCTTTAAAGATTTCAGCTAACTATACGGATGAGTTTATAAATAAAGCATTCCATATACATGTGATGACTAAAAAACGAGTGTCTAAGTGACAAAGAAGATACATTATGACCGTAGCTGCCTGTCGATGTATAGGTGCCTCCCATAAAATGTAGAACTCAATGCCGCTGTTTAGCTTCCAGACCATGGCGTCATACTAAAGCTTGTGACCGATATACGCCTTATGACTTGGCGCCGTATCATATTTCATGCATTGTTGACCTCAAATCTGTGATAACTCCAACGTAGTGTTGAGAGAATGGAAAGACTTTCCGTTTCAGCTACTCAATCGTATTTCATGAGTAATGGCCGATGGTTAAGTGTTCGCTTGATTTACAGAAGACCAAGTTGAATTTAAAGAGCATTCAACTCCTCTGAGTGTGCCCGGGGTTCAATCCTCGACATGACCGACTTTCAGATTTCACTGTTTTACCTCTTTAGAGCCACTTACAATATTCGGAACACATAGCAGCCTTGAAAAAGCCTAGCTCGAAGTAGCATTGTAGCTACACTCGTCAGAGAACAACATGAGTAGTTGCTGCAGAAGTTAGGCCTATGTCCACCACGGACTGTAGTATTACCGTTATATAATTTTCACTCTACTGTTAAAATCCAATTCGTAACGCTGTCATGGTCGGGTTTGTGCTTACCATACATAAGCTGCCATTTAATTTTTCCGTTCAAAAAACAGCATGGTAAGCCCTGTCATGATGGTGAAAAGCTGCAAGTAAGGTCGTTAGCAAAGTGTTAAAGGGGATAAGAAGTATGAGCGACAAGACAGAGCCTTGCGGAACACCACCCTTTCTTTGCTGAATATCATACTGCAACCTTCTATTGAACGGTGCGACATTTCCAGATGCTTTGAATGCTATTCATAATCCACAAAAGACGTTATTCAGTGTCTCATTGGCCTTCAGTTTCGGCTAAAGTCCTTGATCCCAAACTCTACCAAATGCCGCCTTCCTGTCAAGTCTATTAATTCTACTTTCCCCAATATCCGGTCACGTTTCGCTCCACTTTTCAGTAAAATGTTAAGGAGAATAAGCTGTTGTCCTTCTTTGTATATTCTTTCAGTCTCTCCCTTCGGTCTTTCTGGTTCATGATACCTAAGGTTGGTGGAAGTCTCGTGCCGTCTACCAAGTTACTGAGTGCTTCAATGGTAAATTAAATTGATATCCCCTTCTCATATTGGAGTTTGTGTTTTTGGCCCTGACAAGAGAAGCGCCCCAAACATTGAACCGTCCATGGAGTCATCGATCCACTGGAAGGATAGACCATATTGGCCTTGAATCGACTGGACTCGTTCAGCTCATCTGGTTGACCTATAATAGTACAGGCAAGGTTTTCGAGTTCCGCTTGATAAATGCTGTGTCAAACGTTCCTATTGCATTGAGTCCTCCAACAATTCCTCTTTTAGCGCTTAAAATAGCTTTATCTTACAGAAATCCAATGTATTACAAGTCAAAGATTGTCCTTCCCTCCTGCCACGTACGTGGGTGTCCTTTTGTCCCTTATGCTCCACGTAGAGATTTAACGTGCATATCCCTCGACTCCTCCTCGCTGCACAGGAGTCCCACATATCTGACCTCCTCAAACAAGATATGTGCTTCCCTACCAAGAATGCACGCTCTCTTCTTCGTTACTGAATTCCAACCCTACACCCGTGACGTAACCACCCCTAAAGCAATCTTCCAAAGAAGTTTCCAGTCCTTTGACATTTCCACTTATTGTCATTTGAACGTTATTACATTATCCCGCAACCATCCTGAGCTCTCTTTTTGTGCGTGTTTTTCATGCACATTCACGAATCAAATTAACGGTCCTTCGAGCCGGAGCTTAATTTGTTTTGAAAAGTTTTCAAAGACTTACTTTAAACTGATTGCTCATTCCGAGGCAATGCTCTGCCGCTGGAAAAGAAAAACGGATTATACTCCCAGACTCACCCATCCGAGGATCAAAACTTTATCACTCCCTCATCCCTTAACCGCTTTTCCACGACAATATGGCATTCCTTTCCTTGGCATTCCTCCGCTAAAAGAAAACATCTCATAACCTTCCTTCAGTTGCAGACAATCGCCTTGTGCCGAGAGCCGAGAGCCGAGAGCCCCCACTCAGTACAAGAACGACACCTCCTTCAGCGGCATCTTGTGTGACCCGTTCCTTTGTTCACAGCCCCCCTGCGCCGGTGCAATATTTTCTCCATAATCACATTGCATCTCGTTTCTGTATCGCATGCGAAAGCCAGCTGAAGGAAAACCGCTTCTCTCCTCATGCTGTTAAAAAAGAGAAAAATGTGAACACTTGTCCTTACAGCAGGATGTCCTTCGCAGTTGCATCCACCCACACAAGCCGAGGCAGAGGACTGGAGCACCTTTTGATAACATTGACAATGAATTTACATCATGTGCGCTCGGGGAAAATTTGTTTAAATCGAATTTATACCCTGAATGCGATGCTCTTGGCTGAGAGCGGGAAAAAAATGGCAGCAGCTCCTCGCCGAGTTGGTTTCATTCAATTACATGCCCACAACTCAATTAACAAATGAAGTCCTCGGCTGGAGATGAGGTCCTTGAACGCCACTGTGGGCACAGTTTTCTTAATTATATTTATGAAAAAAAAAATGGGAATAATTCTTCCCTTGCAGTGAAGGACGATTGGTTGACCAGTGGGTGGAGTAGCAAAAACATAAGAACCCATTTATTGCTGGGTTTCTCTCTGTTCTCATTTTGTGGCGGGAAACCTTTTCGAGGCAGTTCCGAGTTTGGTTTAATTTTAATTTAAATTTAAACGGTTGGCAGGGGATAGGTGTTGGCCAATGGCCACATTCCGTGGTTAGATTAAAATATTTCTAGGGTCTTTTTCCTGAGTTTTGACATGAAGGTCATGATGAGCATGTCTCTTGTCAGGAACAGAGGCCATCTTTCGTGGGCGGTCTTGTAGCGAAAAGGAAAATACATCTCACGGACTGGAGGAACATTAAGTTGCGCGTTGAATATACTCAATATGTTTGGCTCGCATCCTCCAAGACGGGTCTCCAACGCTCCGTCGAGATGTTTTGTGACCATTTGTCCTGATGATGGGATGCAGATTAACTGGGACAAATCCAATATGATGGTTTGAAAATAACCTATTCCATGCACTCTCATTTGGAGGAGTTTAAGTATATCGCTGGCTTTTCACGAGTGATGAGAGGAGTAGGTAAACCTAAGCTTTCCTGCAAGATTGGCCAAGCTGGGCAACAGAAACATAAGATCGCGAATACAAGCCAACGAGATGAGATTTCTTCATGCGTGAAATGAATACACTTCGATGGTTTTACCTCGTGAATCCCCACCACCGCGACGCCAAGGTGTGGCTTGAATTCGTTTCCATCAGGTAGGCGACAGCGTGGCAGATTCAGGACGTGGTGGTTAGACCAAGTGCTTGGTTGCGCTTGGGTATACCTCCTTAAGAGTTGAATCGATTGCGGTGGATCGAGTGGCCTGGAGTTCGTGATTTTGACCCCGCTGCCCTTTTAATGTAGTATGCGGGTTATTAAAGACGTGTGCGAACTCTTTAAGAAATTAGTTAACCATCTCTTTCTATCCACAGGCGATACGATTGTGGAATTGTTTACATGAGAAAAAGGATGTTAACCAGCATTCTAGTATCGAACAAACCTTTCGTATTTATGAGATTACATCCCAATTATTTCATCAAACTCTTTGGAATGGAAATGATCTTTCTTCCGGGCTCCTGCCTTACGATCCCTTTAGTTGTGCGGAGTCTTCTTCGCGATGGTTTGGACACTCACTGCGAATATTTACGTGAAAAAATGTACATAAAGCCACTCAAGGACCTCGACCACGCTTAAGTAGTTGTTCATGACGCGAACCATTCACGAAGATATCTGAAGCCAAAAGTGAGTGCTCTCAGACGGTTAAGATGGCGTCGAAAATGATTGACCATTTACATGTACTGACTTGTTAACGTTATCCTCCGTATCGAAAGGAGAAATATGATGATGATAATTATGTGGCCCTACATACGGGCTTAGGTTGTGCTCTGACCTCTCGTATTTGATCCTGAAGAAGAGGTTCTCCATTCATTCACAGTCCAAATGGTTTGACGTATCTGGTGAATGGAAGGGACCTCTTAGTTTTATGCCCACTCAACCTAAGTTTGAGAACCTTTTTCTTAACAGTCGGAATCACAGAAGTCTCACAGAGATAAAGAGACTTGCGATGTTTGTCTCTCGCGAGTGTGAGGGGCCATCAGTAGGTATAGTCCATGAACGATGTTAGTGATTCTAAGGTGTTCTAGTACTGTCTGCCACCTATGCGTGTACCAAGAGGAGGCATTCACCGCACGACAGGCACAAGTGACAAATAATGTTAGTGCAGCAATGAATAATAGTCCTTAAGGGTTCAACGCATTATCACATTCTGTATGTGGTAACTTTGCAACTGCTGCTGTGCTTCCCGCTGTCATCTTTCGTTACTTCTCCGGCATTTCGTGATAGACGATTCCAGTGCTCCGTATGCGTAGCCATGCTGCTATCGTTCTCTTCTTGACCAATCCCCTGTCTTTTGCTGTCGTTGACACATACAAAATATGATATAATAATACAAATATAATGTTGGTGACGTTCTTTCATACAAGTACATACCAGAGATATAAGCTCCAATTGATGACCGCGAAATTTCAACACAGATAGTGGTAGTTTCTGTGCATGTGCTACATCCTCATCCGAGTACATGTTCCCAATGCTGCTCTATTATGTGCCTCTACTCTGTTCAGTCAGAATTTACGAGACAAACTATGTGTGAGTACTTCGGTCTCTTTCTCTGATGACGGTCGGATGGAAAGCTTCAATCGTGTGCCGACTCGTCTGAATAATCACATTAGTCTAGACAGAATTCGAAGAAGTAAATATTTGAGACAGAAGATAAAGAAGATGCAATCACTCACTGATACAATAGAGCACGGACCACCACAGATAGTATTTTGCCGTGGAATTTTTGTGGAGGGCGAGTGGAAGCGTTTAGAAAACACAATGAGGACTCGCCGCTCAAAGTAGTGTCAGATTTACACCAGCTCTTGGTGATGTTTGTCCTGCAACTTAGTCAATAACTTATCCAATTGGTTTTATTCCAAGATTTAGAAATATTTGGCCTATTACTCTTCACTGAAAGTTCCAGCTAACTCCATATTTGACCGGCAGTTGGCTTCAAATACTTCTGAAAAAAATTGCCTCTAGTATTGTCGTGTTAGTCTTGCTCCATTTTTTCTAGGATTATGTTGAGGAAGTCAAATGACAGCTCGTCTCAGGGGCTTAAGCCATTGGAGACTGCGCACAAAATTACTTAAGACAAGTACTGAATATGTTCACTGATTATAACATCTGTAAGCGTTATTGTGTTGTGATGCACGAACTCACGCAAGGACCACGCTCATTAAAAATATGCAGTCGAATAAAAACCTCCACTCATTTGAAACTGAACACTAGGACATCACCATTTATATGGAATTTTAATAAAAATCAATCAATCAATCAAACAAAATCTGCAAGAAGATTGACAGCCGACTGTTCCTGCGACGATTAAAATGAACTTCGCTGATGAGTGCTCAAAAGTATTGTCAAATACCTAAACTACAAACAATCGTAGTCAAAAGCGTATATGCGAGTGCAAAATACTATAAAATCGATTAAAGAAGCCTCTGGCGAAGAATGGATATGGTGGCGTATGTGTAACATTTTAGAGTAGAACTTTGCCTCTGTGGCGTATACGTATTTTTTTAAGAACATTTTTAGTGTATGCGTCACATTTTTATTATTTTGGGGGTCGGTTATTTGACCGTGAAATTTATAACATTTCGCAAGATGAGGGCACTCCATTTCATTGATTCTGTTTTGGCAATGATGAAATGTTTGTGTGCTTCTTCTTCGTGCATCGGAAACTGGTCTGTTCTTGTCCGAAGGAAAACAAAAATAAAAATCAATATTTTCAAATGGCGAAGGAAAATAAGTTTGCATTCTTAAAGGCTAGTATTGTCATACTTGCAAGCAAGAAATTTTACTGGCCAGACTGAGGTGTAGTGTTTACATGCGTTAACTTACTTGAACCTATGGTTTCTAGATGGAACTGCCAGTATGACAAACAATTTTCACGGCGAGTCACTGACAATGGTCACAGAGTAGGTAGATGTTTGTGACCGGTAAGGTTCCTCCGGGGATTTTGTCTCACTTAGACCTTGAAGGTCCTTCGTGCTGTCACATCATCGGATTTTGACGACTCTTCGTTGAACTACTTGACCCTTTTGCACTTCCCCTCTCTTGGTGTATGTAGTTATACCTTTAACCAGTTGGTGGTTTTTAGAAACTTAATGATGCCCTTTAAGTTTATGTTCGCTATATCTTCAAGGTTGTTGACGAAATCGCTCACCATATATTTTCTTCTTATCTCTACAATGGCAGAAGTCAGTTGCTTGTCTTCTGGTTTGATTGCCAATTAGGCAATGACCAGTAATAACACCTTCTGCTTATTAATGCCACTCCTCTCAAATTCAAGAAGAGCTTTAGTCCTTTGCTGGATCGAATATATGTCACACCCTGAGGAACTAACTAGAAGTGTCAAAAATTACAACGTGTTTTTCGAAGAGTTAGACAGGTCATGGGACTTAATGTTTAATGTTAAAATTTTCGATAAAGATGCTGTACTAAATTTCAACTCTCCATCAGATGTCTCAAAAGTCTGTCGCCAAAATGAAACAAGGGAAGTCTGACGCGCATTCTTCCAATTCCTGAGCCAACATGAAACAGGAGTAATTTGTGTAAATGGGCAGCTACAGGACTCTCTTCGTGATATCTGTCAGGCTCTATAAATTTTTAATACTTACTTGAAACGAATCTATAGTGGAAAATCTAATGCGAGACGTTTGTCAACTGACGCTTACATTGAAAGTATCACTTACTGAACGACTGACACCACATAAATCTGCTGCAGAAATACTAAACTCCGGGATATTGACTTAGGACTTTCCGAAGATGTTTGTTTGTCCTTCAGATTATTCCAAGTTATTGTTCGACCATATTACTATGGATCCAATATAGGTCACATCGTTATCGATTGAACAGGTGTCCAATTCCGCCCATCTACGACTGATTGTCATGGTCTCTGTCAGTAGCATTGATTCTTATGATTTAAATGGGGAGTGAGTTGTCTCCTGATTTTGTTTCAGTTGTAGACCCGCCCACGTTCTTGCTAATTCGTCACAATGCGAACAGACTAACACTGTCGAAAATATCATCTCAAACTGCTTCGATCGGAGTCGGCATAAAAATATACGTCTCCCCACTTGTGAGAGAACATAAACAGGAAGCACAACACGAATGGGTGTTGTAGAAGCTAAGCTAACATAGGCTATAGAGGCACCCTTCTTAATATATTCTGAATTATTTTTAATTATACTTGAAAACTTAATAAATACATGTGACTTATTGTTTGACATAATGACTGGGGAACAATGCACTCGTTGCCAAGATGATCAATTGTTCTTTCTCGGGATCTGGGTTGAAGATTGAAGAAAGATTTGCTATCCAATGCTGGACCTGTCTATATACCAATACAGTCAGTCAAAGATTTAAGTTTTGCAGAATAGTTGCAGCGGCGGAAGTAAACGAAGTGGGGAAAGTGCAATCTGATTGCAAAATATCCATTGCAGGTGGTTACCCTGTGTATAAGAAACGAGGTATCATTGCGAGTGATTTTCATGTTTACTAGAGACTATCACAACTCGTGATTTATAGTGTTTCAAAACATAAATCATATCAATTTCCGTTGCATATTAAGCCGAGATTTTGTTTCGGCGATGTTGACTCTTCGATAATTTATAGTCGATTGAAAAAGCTTCTACTTGACTTGGGCTTTTTATAAAGGCCTCTTGTTACGTTGAAGCGTCTTTGAACATCTACATCAATGTAGCTACAGTCATGTGCCCTCGACATCTGCTTACACATGTTGTGCGGTTAAAAAAAGCTTTCTTACTTAAGGAGAACTACATTAATATGCCAATGGCGATCGACTTAAGAGGCACCCATAATGTATGTCATGAAAACTTAACTCAACTTTTCCAATCGAGAGTTTACAAAGAAAATATGCTGTGACCTTAACAACCACTTCTTCCAGTTTCGTTAAGTTTCGTTCAATTTTGCTTACGCACATAAGTGGATCAATAGATCTGTACGAATGTAACTGCCAGTTTAACTTCGAATTGTGTGAGCATTCTCAGAAGAAATTATGAGCAGGCTGCAATTTGACGATGTTATTGGCTATTTATAGTTCGTTCCAGACATTATCTCACCTTTTTTTTCGACCAGTTTTGGTAGGGCTTTGCGTCGGCCCAAAACGTGATCAGGTTTTGCCTATTAATTTATGGTGTATAAGCTTAGGCACTCCTTCACTCCACCTAGGCTACCATCCATTCTAGGCATTATTAAAAAATTTATCTGAGGAAATTGTGGAGGTACTCCAATATCTGAACGGACCAGAAATGCTCTGAAAATCTTCCCCATCAGTTGATGAAGTAAATAGAGATAATCCTGCAGCTGGAAAGAGGGCTGTGAGGTACATCTGGAAAGGATTTTGAAAGAGGAGTCCGTGGCGATTATCTCTTTTGAGGTCTTCGCCACAGCTGAATAGGCCTTAAATGAAAGAAGCGCCAACATTCGAAAAGGTCTCAGTAGCCCAACAGGCAAGGTCTTACTCAACAAGCATGCTGACTCTATGAATTTTTGACACCAATCAGTATCCGTCTTGATTAAGGGTCAACTTCTTAGTTGTGCCTGTTTTCTCACTAGATTGAATTTGAGTATCATATTAGCCGATGAAACCTTCTCCATATGTTAAACAAGCGACATAGATTTGATTTCCTTTGGCATGAGTAAGATGCGTACACCTTCTCCTGTCATCGTCGTCAACACAAATTAGACCAAAGTCCCATCAAGGGAATCCATCAAATTAATCCAATACGACACGGAAATGAAACCAAAGAAAAGAAGAAACTCAAGAAGTCTCAGAGAACATAAAGAATACCTCCCGGCGAATACCACTCTCATCCCCTGGCAGCAACTACAGCATGTTGAGATGATAAAAGCCTCTCGACTGTCACCTGTCATAATTCTCTCTTTGGCAAATAAACACAAAACTCGAGTTCCACTCATTTCAGCCAGCAGTAAATGTCAACCCCCCTTTCGAGGTCATCAGTCGCCTGAGAGCACAAATGCACATTAAGCCCCTCGCCAACGTCATCTCAACACCGGCCCCTCCCACACCCACCCACCGGCATTGTCTTTCCTCAGTGCTTTGTCAGCCCATAAAGTGCGTCGCTAAAGGACACGATTATGCTCCATATTCTCGCGGTAATCACCTTTTATATGTCATTCCTTCGCCGGCAGGGCGGCATATGCCAACAATGTCTTGTGCTTTGGTCTCGGCCATTAACCGCCGCCAATGCAATCCATAAAGCCGTGTGCTCAAAGTGTTTTGCGCTTAATAGGGAAAAAGGATATTCACATGAAAAGCGCAAATACGATACATTTTATTGGCACTTGCTCCGCTTTTACGCTCCTCGTCGTCGTCGTCGTCATAAACATACCGACCGGCCACCCGTACCGTACCCAAGCCATCCGCAGGATCCCCTTCTGAGTTTCACCACTGTCAACACTTTTGCGGCCCCGCTTGAGGACTCCAATGATGGCGCATTCTTTTACCTGAAATCGAGGACACCCCTGGGGATGGTATCATCATCTCCTAGTCGCCCCTATCCCCTCCCCACTCCCGTGGCACCCGTAGCACTTAGAGTTCATTTGATGATTTATTGAAATTTCAATTTTCTTATTTTTTTTCATTCTCATTCGCAGGGTCTGTGTGTTGCAACGTTCTTCTGCTTCTTCAACGGAGAGGTAATCGCCCAAGTGAAGCGCAAGTGGAGGACCATGTTCTACAGCAATCGGCCGCGTTCGAACTCCTACACTGGCACTCAGGTCTCGGTAAGATTTTTCTGCTTGTGTACATTGCTTCTGGTGGCGGTGTCGCAGATCGACTGTGAGGGAAAGGGGAACTGGGGTTTTGGATGCTTTGCGTGTGCTTGCTTAGTTCATGTGCGTGGCTGTATCTAATTAGACTCAATAATTGTGACCTCTCCAATCCCTGTCCAACTTAACCGAGTACACATCCGGAAGTCGTTGGCTCCTCCATCGACTTCCGGATGTTCTCCCTTCCGCAGTAAGTAGCTTAGTGGATGTTGCTTGTAGACTCGTTAACCGCACGGCAGTGTGCTTTTCACTCTCTTCCGGGTGGTTAGAAGACTCGCCTGCAGATTGCTTGGCACACCACCATTTCTCGATTGACTTTGTAGACGATGGAGGAGAAGGAATGGCGTGGGCAAGGATCAATGTTTGTTGGCATTGACTAGGACGTGCCAGAGGGAGTGTGGATGTGGGATGAATGGGCGGCATTTCGTTGGGGATTTGGCTTCCACATTGTCATCGGCGGATCAGTGGATTTGAAGCATTGGCATTCACTGATGCTTTCATAATGCTCGAGGCCAGTTGGGCAATTTATTTTGATAAAGAATCTGAGAGACCAGCTGTGGGCTGTTATGGGCTGTGAAGGCGAATTTCTGTGGAGATAAGCTGCGTGAAAGGGCGAACGTATGTCGGTTTACGTTCCATCAGCAATTGTAGGCCTTCGGTCTTGTTCGAGGTAATCGGATCATGTTCAAATTAGAATCGATTTCGATGGAAGCTTGGAAAGGGATTCCAGGGTATCAATAAATTCAGGTCAAAATCAAAACATTTGTAGTCACCCTGGATTGTGGTTGACTATAATGAGAAAGTAAGACATTTGAGTCTCATTGTGGTTGTCCTGCTCTTGATTCAACGACCCTTAGAAATGTGAACAATAACAACGCGTTTTTCGAACTGTAAGACATGTCAAGGCACCAACCTAATGATTATTTTAAAAATCTTCGATGAAGATGCTGCAACTGTCCATCAGTTGTCTTAAAAGTCTGTCGCCAAGAACAAAGGAATATTGACGTGTTTATCCAAATCCGCATTCTTCCAATTACTGAGCCAAAATCAAACAGGAGTAATCCGTGTAAATGGGCAGCTCCAGGACTCTCTTCGTGATATCTGTCAGGCGCTTTAAATTTTTAATACTTACATGAAACGAAACTATAGGGGAAAAGCTAACGCTAGACGTTTGTCAACGGATCGCAATGAGAGCCTAACAATCTACTGAAGTTGCTTTCGCTTATTTTGAAAGTATCAGTTACTACTGAACGACTGACACCACCTAAATCTGCTGCAGAAATACTCAACTCCGGGACATTTATTTACATCTTTCCGAAGATGTTTGTTTGTCCTTCATATTATTCCAAATTCGGCAGAGGTCTTCCATATAGTGAACAATTAGTAGTGAACAATTGCTTTTTTACCCCTTTAATGCCGTATTTTTTGATTCGATTCAAATTTGTTTCATAAAATCGTATGCGACAAACAACAAGAATCTGCAAGAATTTATTTTTGACCTTTTACAGGTCAAAATAGGTCAAATAAAATTTCCCTTAACCCGTGTAAAATTTGAAAAGAGCAAAGTATGCCTGATAATAATTTAATTATAATTATTTTATAATTTTTTCACTTTGATTTATGCAAAATTTTCATTTATGTTTTTTTGGTCGAAAATCTTGGCTGCACAATAATATTTATTTTCGTCCAAAAGGTGGTTTTTTTGACATTAAACGAACTTAGCTTGGAAACAAAACGCACTACAGCCATGAAATAAATTGCAACGGAAAGTGTAATGCTTAAACTAGAGGTAGAGTATTTAAAATTGCGAAAAACACTCGCAAACTAGTACCCAGGCCAGTGGCGGGTGTAGGCATTTATTAAGGAAAACGTATTCCTGTCTTATAAATCTCTCGATATTTTGGCCAGATTGAAATCTATCGGTCTCCTAGCTGATTATTGTCTTCAACTAGAGCTAGGTTAGGTAAGTGAGCTGATCAGTTAGCCACGTCTCACTTACGTCCTGATAGCCCATTCTTCTTCCACTGAAGATTTACCCAATGAAAGACTGTGAAATACAAGTCACAATCCGAGCAGCAAGTTGGGCCTACAATTTTTGAAGAGAGTTCTTAATTGGAGTCATCGCCTATCACAAATGTCTTATCTGGGCTTCATGAAGTCACAGATGGCGGGTGATTAGTTGCCCACAATATGCAAATTCTATCGGATTGATTAATCGATTCGACTGCCCTGACTTACAATTCTTTGATCTTTCATCGCTCCACGAAATTCGAGCCGAATTGACAGCAAAATGACTAAGTAATGAAAATACTTTTGCTAAGCTGCTAAAGAGTAGTTAAATTTCGATCTACAACATACCGCTGATATTTTCAGAGTCAGTATTTTAAGTCCGGAGCTTCTAGGGAGTTGCTATCTATTTCTTTGGTCTGTCGTTGCCTGTATGGTACACAATTCCCCTCCGGTGGTTCAAAGCCGGCCGAGAGGAATTGCTTCCCTTTAGACGGCCCAATGGTTGACAATACAGTTTTAAATTAAAAGATTTGCCGTAGGAGGCAAGCTTAAAGTAGATGATTCCCTGTCAATTGCAGCAAACACACAGCAACACCATTCTAGACATCACCAGTCACCATCCGATTCGATGAGTCGATGATGTTGCGATTCAGCATTGATTCGCAGATGGACATTCGGTGCAAGAGGTTCTTTGACGTTACCCAGTGTGGTACCAATAGATCGGGCTCCTCTTAGTATCCAGCCTTCTTCAAATAGTTCGAAACAATTTTGTATGCAATATTTAGATTTATTGTTGGCAATCGAAAAAGTCCCGTGTCGGGTAAATTCAGACGATTTCCAAGACAGAATCGACATTTTCGACAGTTGGCCTTTCAGAGCGTGTTGCAACTTTGACCTCTAAATTACCGGAGAGGAAACGACATAACAAAAACTAAGCCCTATTCACTGTCACATTTTTAGAAGCCTACAAATTATTCCCATTTGCCGCACCTGCGACGTATTTTCTCATTGCTGGTATCCTGGTGGATTTTTATTTCTACTACTACTTATAATAATCATATATAAAATGTTGACTGCGGCCACTTTCGATTACTTCTTTTAATTATAAATAAGAGAAATAGAATATAACCCTAATAGCAATTTAAGACAAGTTAAGGCCGTGAGGTATCTTCTGCAATATCGAATCGACGTTAGGTTTTTCGAATTTGCTTGATCCGTGGCTGTAAGTCACACACTGTGCAATCTCTCATTGCAGCCAATTAATTTTAAATTCCTATATTCCTAAAAAAAATTTAAATTCCTAAGCATTGTATAGTAAAGAAATAAGGGTAATCAGACACTCCTGAGGATATTGAGAAAATCTTACCCGAACCGCATTCTCTGTTATCAAACTGAATGATTGAGAAATGTTATAGATTCTAACAAGATTTCCTCAAACACGAAATTATAACTGCAGTCCTTTGTTACTCCTTTACTGAGAATATACAGTATAAACAGTCAGGCACAAAAGTGAGCACACAGCAGAAAGGGGTGAACGTTCGGAAAAAAATTAAATTCAACAGACACAAATTTAAATGTAGTTTCATAATTTTTTTAAAAAACAAAATATATGAGGATATCGGAGAAAACTATAGCCACGAGTTATGTTACAGTAGAAAACGGTTAAAAATCAAAACACCAAATTACGTTAAAAAACCAAAGTTGGCTTTATTCTTAGTCCTCCAAAACTCGAGTGAACTATATTTTCATAAAACCTAAACTGACAGCTAATCGACAAAAAGATACAAAAAAGGACGCTTGACAAAAAGGGAGTATGCAGAAAAGAGACACGTGACAATAGTTCGTAAACAACATACATACATGTTTGTTATACTTGTTGTGTGTGCATCTTTTGTTTGTCAAGCCTGCTTGGCAACATGTTGCCTGTGTTTGGGCTTGGACAGACTGTAGCCGAACTTTGTGGACTAGGAGACACATGTTTGTCTTCTCCATATGATGCATCCACTTAGAGAATTTGTATGCATGTTTATAAACATATTATAATGTTGATATGCTGCTACTGGAGAGCATGTCACTCACGGCGGTTTATACCCCAAACTGTAACAAAATCTAGAGATTGTTCAAGTAATGGAACTCAACCTTTTCTGGATCATCTTCTTCTTAGGGCGGTACAGTCCGGGGTGAACCTAGCCTCACTCAACATGCCTCTCCAGCCGACTTTAAGATCATTGGACACTAAATTGACCGCGCCTGGTCCTAACAGAAAATCTAATTTATGGGGCAGATCGGTGCTGTGACAATGTGCCAACGACATTATGTCAAATGTAATTTTTCGGCCTACTGACACCTTCCACAGCGTCACTGTACAAATTAGGCATGTTGTCGTTTTGGCACAATGACACGGCACCGGGCAGATCTCTCTACCTGATTTATGTACATGTGGTATGACTATTCTTATGATGTACATGTTGCTTAGTTTTGTTGTTCATGACTCACTGTACCTATAGCTCTTGGGCTATCCTTATATATTTTCCCGTTTTATGTACATTATTAATTACTATACAAAACTACATTCAAGATTTTTCTTGACATCCTTGAAGTTTGAATTTTAGTATTTGATGAGAATGCTCCATTGTGCTATATACTCACTCCTGCGACTCACTGTATGCATCAAAACTGTTCGCAAAACTATTCGACACTTTGAAAAACTCCTTAGAATCAACTCAAGGAACTCAAAACCGAGCGTAAAATTTAGGAAAATATGCGAAATTTGATTACTCCCTTAATTTCTTGTTCTTTGTCGCCCAAATACTGTGAATCTCGATTTATTTTAAGGCTCCATTAAAAAGATTCATTTTGAGTCCACTCGAAGAATGCTCTTATGGAAACATACCAAAAGTGAAAGTGCACTTATCCCCTATGTAAAGGATTTTCTGCTCCCTTCGCGTGATGTTTATTTGAAAATTCCTTCATTGACGACGTTCATATCCACACATCTCATTCTGCGTCTGAATTAAATGAAATTAAACATTTCACACGAACTCGTAAATCCCGCCCACACATCACTGAACCACATCTCTGCGGTCCAGACATTTTCAGGACCGAGGACCTAGGACAACCTTAGAGCTCCATGTTAAGTGTTTTCTCGGCATCCTCCAAATACATCCCTTCTTGGGCATGCTCATCAAATTCAGTCCTGAAGTAGCACGCAAGACGCCCTGTCCGATTTTAATAATTCAGCGGTTCATTTTATTAAACCTCCCCCCCTGCCCGTCTACCCCCTGGAATATGAAAAGAAATCAATATTCGAAATTCCTGGGGCAACCCCTGTCATAGTTGCCGGGAATTTCATCTGTAACTCGACTCCTTCGGCGAGTTTCCATCGCTAACAAGTCAATTTCGGCCGACCACCCTTCGGCGTCTTTCTCATATTCGATTAGCTGCTCCCACTGCCATCCACCGTCTGTCAGATTGGATTCGGGGTTGCCACAGGGTGGCATCTGAAACAAGGATCTCATTAATAATTCACAACCCACCCTTCCCCCCTCCAATTTCAAGATTCATTGAATGTGCTTTTGTTTTGTGCCACCCCACCACCTCATCGCCTCTGATCAAGTAGCGGGTATGAATGAGAATATTCTCAAAAATCACAGTTATTCTGATTGCAGTTCGTCCGTTGTGGTCCCCCCATGCCGGGTGAAGAGAAGGTATGACTAAAGGAGCTGCCATCGCGTCGTGCATCTAGCGCGGTCCTCTCCACCTCATCGTCTGGTCAGCATCACCAGCATCATCATCATCATCTCCATGGACGTCCTCGCAGCAATAGCAGTGCAACGAGATACTTTCCCAGTGCCGCAAGGATATTCCGTCGCAAGACCATCAATAGTTCACGCATCCATCAGCCGCTTATGGAGGACGCCGCGATGACAGGCTCTCAACAGCAACACCAGCATCAGCAGCCAGTGCCGCTCCAACCGCAGCAGCAGCATCAGCACCAGACAACTGTCAGTGCTTCAGTTACTAATAGTATTAAGAATGGTGGCAATGTGGTGGTGGTCACCACCACGACAGCCAACAGTTCCTGTTGTACAAACAACAATCTCAACTTGGACGGCAACAAAATGGCCGACGAGGCATTATAATCACACTCACCACACCTCACCAGAGTCCATCGCCATCAGCAATCATCCTCCGCGCTTCATGCTCAGCGCTGTGTGCTCCTAGCTCCGTGCTCTAAGCTCCATGCTCTGTGCTCCATCGTGTAACACATCCTAGGCTACATCGTGCAGCGGCCGACACACGGTCGTCTTGTGATTGTTTCTCGTTTTGTTTTTGTAACTCTGTCTCTGTGTCTCTGTATCTGTGAAGTAATGTGTAAATCAATTTTTCGTTTTATTTTAGTTTTTTAATTAAGCGCCGTCAGTTTTTGTATCTCCAGCGACTCTTGTCGTTACAGGTGCTGCGAGACAAGGAGAGTGCGAGTCCTTTGGTACTGTAGCCAGCGACTTCAAGTGAAACAGATAATTCAGGTTATTTTTTTTTTGTTTAATGATTAAATGATTTTCTATGAACTCTTAGTCTTATTTTATTGTGATTTCTTGAGAAATAGCTGTTATAGTGATTTGAAAGATAAATAGTGAATAAATGATTATTTTATCTACATACCTTCACGACTGGCATTTGTTTGAATTCGCTGCTGATGCAGGGGTTCCAGGGGTTTGGAAGATTTTTGGGTAAGCTTAAGTGAAGGCCAAGTCGATGTGTGGAACTGGAGCCACTGAACGGCAATGTAGGCTTCGAATGATGTGTCCTACCGTGTCTATCGACTATGGTTTATCAACACGAGTGTTTGACTTCATATCGAACCACAGCTTCTTGGGGCAGGCCTGTAATTTCAGTGATTGATGACACTTTTGGCTCACAGGCTCACATTACAAAATTTTGGTCTATGCACCAGACTATACACCAAACAATCTCTTCTTTTGTGAAACAAAGGAAAGGCGAAGAGTAGGAAGTAGGATAAAAAACAAGAAGAAGGCCCAAGCCTACATGTGCCAATAGGGTCCTAAGCCTACAATGACTGTATTAAGCACACCAGAGGGAGGTACTTAGTTAACAGTGCTTCAACGAATGACGGGAGATTCTGTCAAAGACCGACGAATCACATGCCAAAAATTGAATAGCTCTCACTAATCGCTAGTGCGAAAAATAAGCCCAGGAGTGCGGCTGGACGCTGTGAACATGTCTCGATAAATAAGTTGGTCCCCGCGTGTATACACATCTATTTTACAACGGTATTTACATATGCCCCATGTAAAAAAAAAGGCGATGAAAACATCTTACAAGAACTATAGAGGTCAGCATCGCCTACAAGATCCTGTACAGCGTACGGAGTGATCGAGTAAAGCCCTTTGTACCGCATTTATCGGCACGTTCCAGTGCGGCTTCCGGCCCGGGAAATCCGGTATACATCAATTCATCACAATAAGGCAATTCCAGGAGAAGACCAGCGAGTTTCAGATCGATACGAACCACCTCCTCATCCGATTTTAAAGCCGCAAACGACAGCCTTCATCGCAAGGATAGCTCCTTTGATGCTATGGCCGAATTCGGGATCCCGAATAAATTGATCGGATTGTGTCGCACCACGCTAAGACATACTCGAGGACTCTCGAGGCGCGAGGACTTCCATGTCATTTGAAACCTGTGTGATATGTGCTGTCCCGTGATTTCTTCAATCTGGTACTGGTGAAGATAGTGCCGGGGGCTGGTGTAAACACGGAAGGCACTGTCTTCTACAAGTCAGACCACAAGCTGCAGATGACTAGAGATCGTCTCGCGTTCCCAACATGTCATGGTGGAAGCTTTCACGGCGATTAAAGAACAGGTGAAAGGACTTTTCTTTGAGGATTATGATTCCTTTCCACTCTAAGGGACATAATGCTGACTCCATTCGATAAATTGGAACCATGGAAACAAACCCCTAACTCTGTACCATTCACGAGAAGACCCTAACACGCTATGCGACACCATTGCAAAATTTGAAAATTTCTGGGTCTCATCTTCACAACAAGGCAAGCTGGAAACTAAAAATCTACGATAGGGTCAGGAAGATGCAAATGAGGTACAGCTTAGCATCGCTTACTGGATTTTTACCTCGATTGTCATACCGACACTTCTGTACTGGATCTCAGTTTTGGACTGCGCTAAGCAAAGCTGTTAACTGCAAGGTACTCAATTGGGTGCAGAGACTGGTCTGCAAGTGCATCACCGAATCGCTAAGAGACACTTCTCCACTTCTAGGAATATTTTAGGAAGTTAGTAGCAGCCAGCACCGCTCTGAGACTCAAAACATTCCGACTGTGTTCCGAGCTCACCATCGGTCACTCATTCATTTTTTAACGAAATCAACTTCCTCTCTAAAGATACCGACCACCTACTTTGTACCCAAGGAAGAAATTCTCCACCAGCATTCCTTCCAAATCGGATTGGTAGTCTGACAACCAGCCGCTCGCTTATCCCCTGCGTATCTTCAAAGACTTTAATATTTTCATCTTCCTGAAGCCTCCTGACATCACTGTAGCGTCTTTCAGGTGGAAACCATTGCGATACAGGAGGTAATGTCCTTGCTCAAGTACAGTAAGACATCACCCTCTGTGCGAACAGTCAGGCCGCAAGGCCTTGGACAATGTTTCAAGTCCGAGCCTCGTAGTTCAAGAAGGAGAGGAAGATCGAACCTGTATGTTTACAGACCAAGTCATCGCGAACCCAAAATAAGTTAGTTAGAACCAAAGTAGCGATGGTCTTTTATAGATGGATCCTCAACTCAGAGTCAAATTATAAATGGCTCATTCGTCCGAAAAGTAAGTAAATATAAAATATATTATTTTATTTATTTAGTTTTAATCCACAAATTGCGAACATATTAACATATTTTTATGAAGTTTACTACTCTTAATATAAATCTACTATAATAAAGCGCTGTGTGTTTATGTATGTCACAGCTATACAGAATGTGCTGGAAGAAAATACTCTGAAATTAATGTGGGTTGTTGGCGGAGTGGGTTGGTGCGTTGTTCACAATTCTGCAGGTTGGGTGTTCGAATCCGGCTGGAAGCAATTAATTTTTTCTTTTTTATACGCAATAATATTTTTTTGCTTTGTTTTGTTTGAATTAACATTTCATATTCTGTTTTCCTAATGCCCAGTTTAACAGTTCAAGTTTAAGCTCCACTATTGGTTCAAAGTGAGTTAATTTCCTAGAACTGAGTTAAGCGCCAGTGTACTCCCGTTCGAAACTCATTTCAGCAACACAGTTGCATTGCTTTCGAGAGCGAGAGCATTTTGTTCTTAATGCAATTGATGTTTGATAATGGAATCCATCCCTTGGCATTTTTCCTTCCATTTCCTTTTTTTTTATTTCCGACATTTGATGAAAAATTATTTGCCCGTTTTTAATAATTCATCATAAAATCTTGGCACCACCGGCAACATTAATGACATTTGTGGCAGTCAAGGGTGGAATCATTTAAGGTGATGGTTGATCGTTAATGGTCACAATCTTCGGTTTTCGATTGTTTAGCGTGACCACATCTTAGAATGAAAAACATACCTTATCAATATTATCAATTTAAACACATTTTGAAACAATGTAAGGAATCGATTACGAAACAAACGGAATGTATAGCCCAGACACGATGGGTATACGATAAGTTGCATACTTATAGATGCAAAATCATTTCAAAATTATTTAATACATCAACCACCCCTACAAATGTTCAAAAATACAGGAAAAAAAAGGTTTTAGATGCATAACATTGTGAATATGTACATCAACCCAATGAATGAATAAATTAATTCAGGAATAACATACAGAAATGGTTGGAAGTATTGTTTTTATCCGCGCTTATTTCACAAGCGGCGATAAATATGAGTGGTAACTTAAGCGGCGCTAAAAAAGGTTCCACAGGACTGAACAAAAAGCATTTTAAAGCTTCAAAGCACTGCTAATACTTCAATAATCCAATAATATTTGCAGCAAGTACACGAACCAGTTGGAATGGTTGCCATTTTTTTGTTCGATCGCATTACACAAACGAAGTTCAACTGCACAGAAGTTTAGATTTCTTCTTCAGATTAAGCTTGTACTGTGAAAACGGACGAATGTATGGGTTTTCGAGTTTGACCGAAAAAAATTCGTGATGGCCGTATTTACAGTAGAAGCTTATCTGCTGGTATAGCTAAGTGTAGGATCGAGCTTAAACTACACCCAAGAATATTTCGTTTTCACAGTCAATATTTAAGACTTAAAACAATTGATTAAAACAATTGAGATTACAACTAGACTTACAAACTATGGGTTAGGGTGTTGGGTCAACTATATCGGCTCAACTGATGTACATTTTTATTATTGTCGGTTTACTGTTTATTATTTATATCCTACAATGTCTAGTGCAATCGATGACTTAAATTTAAACAATGTTTAAGTGGAATCTATCACTTAACTTCCACTGTGGAAACGATTTTTTTTTATTCTGAGCCTAGCGACATTTAAGCTCATAACGTGAAACGGGTCCGTTAACTCAGTAGATTGGTGCGTTGGTCATGCTTTTTCACGTTCCGTGTTCAAATCTGGCTCCAGCTACTCTTTTTTTCATGGGCAATGCCACTTTTTATTCGAATAAACACTACAAGTTTGAATAAACAATTAATACTCCGTTTTTCGAAGTATGCCATTTGCAATGAATGTAATGAAATGAATGACATTGCTCCTGTCGTACGACAGGTTCTTCTACTAGTGTAAAAATAAAAAAAAATTTAAGAAAATTACTTAAAATTATAAATAAACAATAACTAAGAAACAACGGCAATAACTACAAAGAACCACTATACCGATTTTGAAAGTCAGGGACCTATTCTTTAATCGAATTTTTTTCACATTTTTCAATCACATGTGTTTCAATTCACATTTGTAACCAGTGAATAGCTTTTGAAAAACTCGCATGCAAACACAAAATGTAGATCAAAATAATGGAAAAAAATGTTAGACCAATTTTTTTCGAAACTGTAAAGTGATGATGGCTACATCAATTCTTAATCGAACACAAAAAACTTAATGTCTTACATCTTCTAGGTTTGAGGGTAATTTACTTTTCTTGAATTATTGTGCCTACCTCTTAAACGGTGCGATATAGAGTCCCCCACCCATTGTATAAAAAATGCTTGTTTTTGAACCGTCCACAAAATACCGTAACTAATTTTTGACGCACCATTTATCGCAATAGTGTTTTTAGTTGTGTCCTTTGTTAAGAGAAACAACAAACATTTCGTCACCAGCTCATGTCTGTAATTTTGATGAACAAATTAAAATGAAGTTTGAGTTCACCACAGCTCACCATTTAATGAGAAACAAGTGTCACTGACTTCGTCTCCAAGACGCAGATGTGCGAGCACCCTCGTCGACTGGTTTCATATCTATTACTTTCCCAACAATCATTCAGCACTTAACACACAGCCCAGACATGTAATTGTCAAGGATTAACAAGGATCTAATAGGGTCTGATTACCGAAACAGTAGTCAGGTCGCCTTGCAAATATCAACATTCAAGTAGCCAACGCACATCTTAAAGATACACAGAATTCCATAAGACAACCCGAACGACATGCCGTTCCACTGCTAAGGACACCACTACCAGAATTCCACAGCCACTCGTCCGAGTCCTTTCAGAATTTATGTAAATGTGAGACATTTACATACATTCTCTGATTAGACAGGCAGCAATTAAAAGCGAAGCCACCACCAGCCTTACGCCTGCATACAAAATTTCCCAGCACATTCATTCGAGTCAGGGATCCCTCTCATGTTGCCTGTTCCCTGCGGGTCTCCGCTCGAGTGGCAATTTTAATTAAAATTCCCCACGAGAGCGAGTATCTTTTCGGCAACAGGCAACTCGCTCGGTGCATGTACAAAAGTGCACAAAGCCCTCAAATTGAGTCTTTCCTTCCCCGCCACACGTGTGCCACCTGGCCGATTGCTGCCACACACGGAGAGCTCCGGAGCCCCACTCATCTGTTCAACTTGTCAAACATTCTGATGGAAGTCTCTGCTTTTGCCAGAGAAAAAAGGAAATTCCATTCATTCCAAGTGTAGTGGCACATGCCACTGCCCCCCTCTGCGTGAGCATTTAGAGAATACACTTTCAATTTGTAACCAGAAACGTTGAGTTCTTCCCTGCGTGACCTTTTTTCTCCTCTCCCTTCGCGTCATAACCGCACACACACACCGGGCGGCAGTGAAAACTTGGAACACGGGACCACCATCAGCAGCAGAGTCCTTGAAGTTATCCGGGCCACACCGAAGTCGAGGAACACCTGGGCAGAGGTTGCGTGGGCGGCGAATTGGGACAGATGAGGGAATGATGAGCTCTGATCCTTGTTAGGGATAATGCATGGCGGGGTGTGCGTTGAGCTGATTTTCAATTTTGGAGCCTCTGTCCCGTGGGGACTGCCGGCGTTAGGAGACATTTTGCTTGATTCACATTTGTAGTCCCTTTCGTCTTCCAAGGACTATTTAGCATTCTTGATGACAAGGCCATCCATTTCGTCTGGCGGCACAATAGTTGTGGTTCCTTACAAGGGACTGGGTCTCATAAATCTTCTCCAATGGGTGCTGGCCTCACGGTGGGGTGGTGGCAATTCAATGCACCTGGACGGTGAGTGCATAATGGAAGCCTGGTGTGCTGGGGAACGAGCAGATAACCGAGTTAGCCACAATGAAGCACGTTAATGATGTTTATTGGACAAGAGAAAATGAGTTTGAGTTCAGACGTTGCCTTGAGGGTGCTCGTTACCGCGGAATGTCTTGGGTTTTGCTCATCTGCTTATGGTAATGATTTACTGAGGTTCTCTAGGAATTTTGTGAAGATTAACGTTAAGCTCTGTGGCTTGTGTTGGCTTGTCAATTAGGGGAATGGGGCTTGAGATATAATTCTTTCACAACGCTTGCAGAGTATGTTAATTTGATGGGCTTTCGGGGAAAATAAGAAAACTTTCTTATTTCTGCCGACTTGACGTCTTCTGCTTCAAGTGAACAGGTGGGTGAAGGTGTGTCTCAACAAAGTTGTCTGTCCTGCCCCTGCCATCCTTGACAGCGCAATCCACGATATGTTGCATGTTGTGTCTCTGAGTTAGACTTTAACTGCCCCTGAACTGTTCAAGTTCGCCAACTTGATGTGAGACAGAGCTCTCCTCGGGGTCTTTCTTTAACTTGAAAGATTCTCATCAGATTCCATTGAGATTCCCATTATTCTCGCAGGCTGGTAAGTCATTCGATTGACAACCAGATAGATTCTAGATTGAGCCTCGTATCGAACTTGTACAACGTGGCGCAAAATTAGTTATCCAATTTTGTTTTTGAACCACTTACTTACTAAATGCAAAAAATGATTTCGAGTGATTTGGAAATGTTTATTTTGACCGTTCCAATTGTTTCTGCTAAGAGGAAAATATGATATCCGTCAGCCACTTGACAGTGACTGCCGCATTCATTGCTTGATCAGTCCTGTGGCGGCAACGCCCTGCATGATCTCCTTTGGTTCCAGTCCATTTGAATCGAGTAGCTAAGCGCGGGATTTGTTGCCCAGTTGGCGCGACACTTTTAGGAAACGTCGATACTAACACTGAGCTAACAAAACCGACCGATAATTGGCAAAAAAATCAACACAATTGAGTTTACAAACAGACAATCAATGGACGCCGCAAGAGCTTGGAATATTAATTCCACAAATGTCGATCAAGATTGACGCACGACGTCATTTGGAAAATTTCTAGGGTAATTAATTCTGAGAGGATAATTAATTTCGCGCCACCTGTATGCCTTGAAGAGCTTGCTACATTTGAGATGTGATTAGTTGGTCAAATGTTTTCCATAAAAACATCTGCACTGACTTCAACTTATCTCAGACCAGATAAAAGGCTTGCAGTTTTTCTTTCTAAGCTTCTATGCCATTCCTCGAATTCTGTGGTCTAACCTTTTTTTTGTGATAAACAATTTTGATTTTCTAAAAGTAGAATATTTAAAAAGTACTCTCGGAAAATTTTAACCAAATCGGCTAAAATGTGAAGATAAATAAACTTGAGTGGAGACTTCTCTATCTACATGCTAAACGTACTCACAACTTCAAACATGTTTTTCAAGAAACCAGATCTTTGAACTATTGATCTACTTGATCGCTAAAGATCAGGTTGAAATTTTTATCACCCATTCCAATTGTATTGTCCTCCGTGTGAACGAATGATTTTTAGCGATTCTTTTTACAGCGAAAAATGTGAGAGAATTATTGTGTTAAGACAACAAATCAGATTTTCAACGTTCGACAATTTTAGACACATCAACACTTTTTTAAATTTCTTCGTTTAACCGGGGCATCATGACCTGATGATCTTTGAATTTAGTTTTTTTTTTTTATTCCAGGCAAACCAATAACGAGCTGCAAACCGAGTTTACTACCGCCGAAAAATGTTATTAATCCGCGGCTATGAAAGTTCCATTTATCCAAATTATCAGATTTTCCTATTTGTTTAGCACTGTACTCCAATGGTCAGTTGCCATCAAGTGACTTGCATCTATCAAGAGTTAAAGGCTCCGGCCTTATTATGCGTGACAACGCTGACGCTAACGCGACGGATGTAGTTGCTCAACATTTAAGTTTCCTGTCTCCTTCAGCGTAAAATTTTAATTTCAAATAATGTCTGAAGAGAACTAACTCTTATAAGAAAAGTTCAAAATACGTAACAATGTAATAAGTTAAAATATAACAAATTTTACTTGTGCATTAATAACTTTAATTATCAATTGAAACTCGAAACTGTCAAATAAAATCAGCTGTGTATTGAAATATTTATTTTGTCATCCCTAGTGCCAGGTACTTCACCGTGAACAGATGCTTTGACGTTACGCAAGAAAAGTGTTCTTCATCTGCCTGAGCCCTAATTGTGTTTATGTGAACACACTCATCCTTGGCAGTCATTTATTCTGACAATAATGCAACTTTCAACTTGTTGCATTGCCTATCAAATTGAACAGTACTATCCAGAATATTTAAAATAAATTGTATCTTTCTATTTTTCGAAGTTGAACGATTTCGCAAACAACACTGAAAATATTGAAATGAGCATTTTAACACACAACGCAGGAACAGTATTGATCAACACTGTCCTGTATAACTATTGCCGGAGATTCTTTGTTAGCAAATCGTGCCAAAATCAGTGTGTGGGGGTTCATATGATGACTTGGGCTTCGTAAATATTATATCGTATTTTGCTTGTGATGGCTAGATGTAGAGGCAAAGCCATGGCTCTCTACGGGAAGTACCGCAATCTATATTATTAATTATTATAATGAATGTCTTACGCCCGATCAAGTTAATTCTCTAGCTCAGTAGTCACTTCTCCCCTTACGCCACTTCCTCCTGCATTGATAAACGCCAATAGTTAACCATGCTGGGTCATTAAGTTATAATAATAGTATCTAGTAGACTGGCCTTATTACGACACAGACAAAGTAATAGCTTCTACTGCAGCCGCTCGTAGTCTATTATTTTGTGAGTTATAAAAGTTGCTCATGTCGATGCACATACAATGAGTCTATTAAGTGACGCATCCATAACATAAATGACAGCCCTGTAGAGATTCAATTAATTATTTATCGATCAGATGAAAAGCAAGCGAAGTGCTTCATGAATTGCATGCAATCCCATTGAAATACCCTAAAATGGACTGACTGTCGCAGTGCTAGGATTATCTCGTAAAGTCCAATAAAATCGACGATTATTGGTCCGTCTACGTGCTGGTCACTACAAGAACCCTTATGTCAGTACCGGTCCGGAGGCAATGTCTCGTAATTGATGTCTCCACTTAGGACTCTTTTCAGAGTTTCAAACACCGTCACTTAGGGCTTGGCAAAAGAAGACTGGATGGCGCAGTTGTTAGAGTGCTTGCCCCTGGTTAGCGGGGTCCCCGGTTCGAATCCCAGTGAAAGCAAAGTTAGTACGCTTTTATCTTGTTTTCAAATCTGGTCCAGTCACCATTTGCCGTTGGGATCAAAATTACGGCACTATATCTGGAGTATCAGTGTCGTTATCACAATGGACCAACATGGTCTAAGTGTTCTGATGAATGCACTGGCAGCCCTTCTACCGAAACTAACCTACGATTCCTGAAAAATATCTATCTTCATACACATTCAATGAGAAGTTCATGTGAGATACACGTAGTCACAAAAGACTACACACGATTCAAAATTATAATGTTTTGTATTGTGGATATCTTTTGTGTCGTTGCTCCTTATTTAGCATGCCAAATTTAACTATTTTATGTTGATCGTAAGCAACACGATAAGTCTTCAAAAGAGAGAAAAATCGTGAGAAATTCCCTATCATATGTATCAAACCAAATTACTTACGAGACCGACGAGTTGTACTTTCAGCTGTAGAGTGAGCTGGCTTGTTGCGACGTCGTACGTAAGCTGTAATGGTACTTGTGCCTTAAGAGTGGGTATACATTCTGTACATTCCGCTTTATTGGGGCACAGCTGGCTAATTTTTTTGCCCGATAATACGAAGGAAAAAACGAGGAGAAAGGCGAAGTAAGTTATTTTTCACTCGTCCCAGTTACGTGGCTGTTCCAATAAAGCGGTGTCCCAGTAAATAATCCACTGTATACCAGATGAAATGCTTTCTGACCGAAGAACTCTAGGTCCAAGAGCTACGAGTTGGAAGCGACTCGTGCAATAAAATAAATAAACAAGTAATATTTCAAAAATTGAATGGCAACTAATATTGACTTCAGAGCGATGATATGGCGTCTCATGCAGGCACAAGCGTCTGAACTTAGCCTCTATCAACGAACTCCTAATCTCACCTCCCCGTGGTGAAATCTGGGAACACCTTCGATCCAAGATGGGGTAACTAACAACGTCGTTGACGGCTGCAGACAAGAGAGGGGGGAGAGTGTGCCTGTATCAGGGCTCATGTCTCTTTATGGATGGCGGCGGAGGAGCTGGAAAACTGTCTGGCCAACGGCGGCATTTGAAACTCCAGTCAGAAGGAGCTACCTGGTGAGCAGTCTTTCTAGAGCTACTTCGACATTTTCGGAGCACAGGTCAAGAAGGGTCTTTCAAGGCCAGGTCGGGGCCTTGGAATTGAGATGGCGGCGGTAGATTCCTATAGTTTTGGACAACGGCGGCGCTCACAGCCTCGACAGCGACACCGGATGAACCCGGACCCTCCGCCCGAGGATTAAAGAATAGGGCCTAGCCTTCCAATTGGGGGTTGTGCGTGAAGTTAATTCCCTCACCACCAACATTTTATGGTTCAGAGACAACCAACTGCATTGGATACGGACAAAATTAATGTTGACGACCCCAGCAAACGATACAAGGACAACGATTTTCGGTTCTGCACGTGGAATGTTAGGTCCCTTAACAGACCACGGGCAGCCGAAGAACTCGCAGAGGCCCTGGACCGGGCCGGGAACAAAGAGGATGAGAAACTGCGACATCTACTACGTTGATTGCAACAGGGAGAGGCGCTTATTTTGATGTGGATTTGTTGTTCGAGGCAGACTTAGGCAAAAAGTCTAAAGACTGTATTTTGAGATTGAAATTATTTTAATACACGAATGGCAATTATGTACTCTCTGACTTGAAACTTAAGCTATGGCAATCGCTGGCTTAAGTCAAACCACTGTTTATGTGGAATCTATCACTTAACTTCCACTGTGAAAACGAAATTTCTATTGATTATGAGCTTAGCCATGGATCTTAGACTTAAACTAACACTGTGAAATCGGGATTCAGTCTTTTTAAAATGAATTTTAGGTTTCTATGGGTCGAAGTTGCACAATTTGGCAAGCTATGGAGGAGTGAATAAATAAGGAATGATTGAAATGAACATTTAATCGCACAATCCTACGTTGCAAAAATAAGCTGATCGTTATTGTTCTTGGGTGTCAGCCAACACTGTCCTGTCTTTGAATATAATTGAGCTAAGGCGAGTTGGGGGAGATTCATTCTCAATATATCCTACACCAAGATCCGTTTGTGTGTGTGGATTCACATGTTGACTAATGCTTCGTAAATCTTTTATAGCTAGTACTCTGTTTTGAATTAACTGTCTGTTAAGATTGTATTATTGTTATAGACAATTACACACTCACTCGTCGGTTATGACGCATGTTGGCAGTTCTCAGTAGTTTTGGACCTGTCAACAAGCGGGAAAGATTTGCATTTCTTTTTTTTCACCTTAACAGGATAAACCTGAATTCATATAGCTTTAGTTGGGAGAGAGTGAATAAAGAAAAAAATCCACAAAGACGGTCAAAAAGGCACTGACATAAGACTCACCTTGGTGTCCTTTTCTTTTTTACTCAAGTGAGTTGCGCTTGTGACTCACAGTGTGAATCCTGACTGTGTTCGGTGAACTTGTTGAATTAGGCGACGAATCAGCGATTGGTGTCTTTACTCGATGCAGCTTCAACCAGTTGCAGCTATCAACGTCTTTGTTGCTTAACTTCACCGAAATTCAACTTTCTGTCAAGCTTTTTGACAAAATCACAACATTGGGGATGAAAGGGGAAATCGGAGACATTTATAATGGTTCACCTCTGTTATTCTTAAAACGGCAACCAAGTCCTCCTTAACAGCTGACGTTGTTCTCAAAATTAAAAATAAAGCCAATCACGAATCACTATTGAGAAACCACCGTGAATGGCTTTCTCTCATGCAGTGACAAAGTCACATGCTTACGTGATTGATTTTACATCAAACTTCAATAGATCCCCTCGCCCCATTTCCACACGCGACGTCGATATGTCGTCCACCACCGCCAACATGCTCATGTTTCATCTTACCTCACATCGATCGGTAATTTCCGGTCATCTGTCAAGTAATTACATGACCTATCCCTCGTCCCCCTTTGTCAGTGATTAATTATGGAACACACTGAAATCGCCTTCCACCCACACGCAACCTCAGCCATCCCCCGGCCTCTTGACTCAGTCATCCGGAATGTCCACTGAAAGGACCCGACGGCACAATTAATTGAGTAGTCTGCGATAATACCCTCCCCAGCCAGTTGGTGACACAGCTGCAACGTGGGGGAGGTGCTCTAGGGACGAGAGACAGCGACAAGTTTGACTTCTTGTGTTTCGTCAGCAAACAGAAGCAGCCCGGGGGAGAAGACACTCTTTCACAGTTCCACTGCTTCAATGGATACATTTTGCCGATTCGATTGTCAGTTAAAAGGAAACAAGTTTTCGGCACCATAAAGCTATAAACCCAAAAGTCTTTTCCTGCGGCGAAGTGAATCCGTTTTCCGAAAACTCGACGACAGTTGTCTGACCAGTCATCAGGATGCCGCTGCGCTGCAAGATCCCTCTTTACGCCTGTTTACAATCTTAAACAACAAAAAGTCACCCTTCCGGACATAAACTATCCAAGATAACGAGAAAACTTTGCGTCATGTTCAGTTCTCGTTTTTCTCCTGCTCCATGCGCCCTTGCGAAGGACTTTTCTCGTTTCGTTTTGTCGTCCGTCCCCCTTTGACTGTGTGCTAATGCACCTCCAGTTGGTTGCGCTTTCAATTTGTTTGTTGTTTGTCCTTAAGTAAACAAAAGATGGGTTGACACACATGGACGATAACCGCTTGGGATGTTGCACTTTTGCATGCTCCGCCCGGAGACGGTACGGATGGCGTCCACAACAAATTGGAAAGTGTTTCGCAAATGAACACACAAGTGAGATGTGTGATCGTTTGAAGAATGAATTTGTTCATTGAATGGCTTGTCTCATGAATACTAAGTGACTTGTCGAAGGTGGTGGCGGTGGACAGAAAGGAGCACTTGTCGTTGAAGTTCTTTTTTGGCAGCTGGTTCAAGCAAATGGATGCATTTTTGAATGGCTTGTACAGATGAGACTTTGTGGAGCACCCGTGAGCAGCAAATGTATTTCGAATGGCATTGAGTAAGGAACACAGGTGTGCATCGTCACGCGTAACAAGTAGTCAGTCAGCGCAGGCAATCACGCTTTATGCATACTTATCGGTGCACTTTAGTTTGATCTCCTCTACATTTAACGTGACGCGTTAAACGTGACGGAGAAAATCGATTGATTCTGTGACAGTTGAATAAATCGCATTTTTTGAAGAGGCAGAAGAAGCTGCAGGATGTCATGTGCTTTTATAAATTTGATCTAGCCTCTTTATACTCTGCGCACAATTGTCACGAATGTTCTATTTGTGTCAAGTTTGACCATACAAGACGAGACTCTGAAGACGTATTTTAGCACCGTACACCACGATACTTGACACGAATATTCAGACATTCAATATGAACTGTGTTATCAAGATGAAAAAAAAAAACATTCGGCTAATGAACTAACTATAGCTGTGTTTCTTTGCAAGCATATAAACGCTTAAATAATATGTGCAAAAAAAAGACCTTCGTCGCTTAATAATTCATCATAAAATCTTGGCAGCACCGACGTTGTGACAGTCAGGGGGTGGAATCGTGTAATGTGATAGTTGATCGTCAATGGGCACAATCTTCGGTTTGCGATTGTGTAGCGTAACCATCACTTTAAAACCAAAAAAACGCTTAATAATTATAAAATAAAAACAATTTTCCTCAAATGAAAAGAATCGATTACGAAATCTAAACGGAACGTATAGCAGAGACACTCTGGTTATACCAAAAATTGCATACTTATAGATGCAAAAACATTTAAAAATTGTCTAATACATCAACCACACCTACAAATGTAAGCCACATACAGCAACCTAAACAATGAATCAATGAACATACAGAAAATAATGGTTGGAAGCATTGTTTTTATCCGCGCTTATTTCTTAAGCGGCGATAAATATGATGAGTAACTTAAGCGGGCTTAGGATTTGTTGTTAGTGTATTCATTAAAATTTGCAAAAAAAAACACACCTTATATTCGGAACACGTGATCAAGATATTGACCCGAAGCCAGCCTTGCTATAAATGCAAGCATAATGCAGTTAGTCTTGCGAAGACTTAAGCCTTTCACGGACTGTTCTGTCCTACACTCCGACTTCGAGCGAAACTTATTTCTTGACTATGTTGTGCATTGCCAGTTGCTCTAGACGGTGGCACTGTGAAATGTGGTTGTTGCATGTAACGAGATTTGATTCAAATACGGTGTCAACATGTAGGACTCTATACAGCCCTATTCAGCACTTAGCCAAGCCATCAATAGCCTTCTCTCCGCTCTCAGTCCAACTGACTTTCTCACTTTGATAACATTTGTCTAAAGGGCATTAACACCACAGATCAGCCATGACTGCGCACATTCTGAGGGCGAGCTGATCAGTTAGGAATAAACTTGTTTGTTGCTAGATTCTCGCACACAGAGTCAGTGTAGGGTAGCAGCGAATTTTAAATTGCTCAGATGATAGTGTTCATATGGGAAGTCTATATGAAGGCGGATGTAACGTTATACTGAAGATGAATTGATGATTGATGTCACAGTCAGTTCCGTAGCACCTCATCGTGGCCTGCAAACTCTTTCCAAAAACTCCAAGATCATTTACGTGTCCCTTCAAAGACAGCTAGGTGTTAAAGAAACAATCCAAAATGTACGCTTGTGCAATGACAAGTAGAAGGCATCAGAAATCTATCAATTTGGCAACTGTGTTCCTTATCACAGCTTCAAAATGGTCATTCCGCCTTTCAATATTTTCAAAATTGAGGGTACAACCCTCACTCTAAGGGAAAACGCGAGGTACATTGGTCTAATCCTAGACAGGAAACTTAATTTGAACGAAACATAGAAGAGAGAGGGTAAAGAAAGCGGCCAGTGCCTTATTCTTGTGTAACAGGATATTTGGTAAAAAATGGTATCCGCATCCCAAAACGATTCTGTGGAAGTTGATATCCGAATCCCAAAACGATTCTATGGAAGTACACAGCAATTGTGAGACCGATCCTGACATATGGCAGTGTAGCTTGACGGCAAGCTTGCCTGAAAAGTTCAAACTTACAGCTGCTCACGAGCATACAGAGACGCGCATGCCTAGGTTTGACAGGGGCAATCTTCACCACCCCCACAGCGGGCTTAGAAGTGTTACTGGATCTTCTTCCACTTGAGGTCTATACACAGATGACTGCCGCAAAGGGAGCCATAAGGATCATCCAATCCGAAAACTGACAGCTTAGTCCCTATGGCCATGCATGTATTCTATACAGACTTCACATAGCACAAGTAGAAAGCGATTACTCCCTTCCCACCCTTGACTTCCAAATACCCTTCAATAAGCATTTCCCTACAAGGGAGGAGAGGAGCTCAAATGCACCCAGCACTGACTCGAATTCCATCCATGTCTATACGGACGGGTCAAAGATGGAAAAAGGCACAGGCGCGGGCATCTCCTCCGAATTGTTAAACATGCACTGCTCTATCAGATTACCTGACTACGGTAGTGTCCTTGCGGTCAAAGAAGCGGCCAAATTGATGTCATTGTTGGACATACCACTGATATTACCTTCCTTCTTGACAGTCAAGTGGCAATTTCGGCTTTAGAAATCAAGTCCAAGCTAGTCGCAACCTGTCGCTAAGAGCACACAGCATTCGATCACTCTGTACTGGGTCGCAGGTCACAGCGACAGGAAAGGGGTCGAATCAGACCCATCCAAGGTGGACAATAAAATCATGGAGCTGGCTAATGAAAGATGGAGTTCCTTCCCCACATGTGAGACCAATCGTACGATATAGCCTAGGTTTATCAGCGCAAAATCCGATATCCTCCTCCAATGTAGCAGGAAACTGCTGAGGTTGATGGTCGCAGCTATTACGGGTCTTAACCATCTGAGGTACCACGAACATAAGATGGGACTTACCCATGACACCATTTGTAGAGGCTCTGGGGACGAACAGGAGATTGAGGATACATTCCACTATCTTTGTCAATGCTCCAGTCTATGCAAATTGAGACACAGGAGAATTTTTCTTCCATGACCTCCATGATATATCAGATATCCCACTAAAATCTCTTTGCTGGTTTATAAGGATCTCTGGTTGGCTAGAAGGAGGACAATAACCAACAAACACCTTGGAGACATGAGTTTTCAGCAATACACCGACGAGTAAGAAGACACGATTTTTTTTTTTTTGATTTTATTGGAGCCATTGTGATGCCCA
Source organism: Eristalis intricaria (assembly GCA_964034865.1). Lineage (NCBI taxonomy): Eukaryota > Metazoa > Arthropoda > Insecta > Diptera > Syrphidae > Eristalis > Eristalis intricaria. The sequence continues at coordinate 56,975,120 of OZ035877.1, read as the reverse complement.
TGGGCTAATCCTTAGTATGGTGCGGCTCCACCGATTCAACCCACGTACCTAACCTAACCTATCACAGCTTATGCACCTACATTACCTTGCATCTTTAACCAAAGAAACCTACATACTTCTGACCATGATACTTATGACTTGATACTCTGAATTTTGGAAAGTGATGATCCCGGAGCACTGTCAATGACCGTTAAAATTAGGTTGGGATTAGTTTCTTCGAGGCCAGGACACCGCTCAAAGAAGAATACGATTTAGTCTCGCAAATGAAACGGAATCGTTGGACGTAGTTGTGAACAAACTTCTATTCATCTTGCCGACCGGCAGTTCGTGGTATAGGTTGGGAATTCGATCCAAACTCCTTCAAGTAGTAAAGCATATACACAAACCTTCAACCAACCATCTTCCAGGGGCTAGGATGAATTGTTACTAGGTAGAATTTATGCCGCATGCCTAAGTCTAAAGTTTTGACAGTCTTCGACTCATTACCATTTTTATAATTTATACATTTAATTTATACATTTCTTATAATTTTGACCTCGGCTGCCTAACTTTCCCCATCGGTCATCCAGTACTTATGTGACCTCTTTTGACCCATTGAAGCAGGTGGAGTTTAAGTATCTCGGGGTCTTCTTAACGATTTATGGGAGGAGTAATTCTGAACTTTCCTGGAGGATTGGTCAAACTGGGTCGGTTTTGACACAGCTTGCGAGATCTGTAATCAATAAGGCCGAGCTTGGTGTGAAAGCCAAGAATGCTGTTTTCAACTCAGTATTCGTTCCAACTCTCACCTAGGGTCATGAAATTTGGGTAATGACCGAAAGAATAAGATCGAAATTACAAGTTACTGAGATGAGATTTCTTCGTGCAGTTGTTGGAATTACTGGCCGGGATGGAGTGAGAAACACGGCAGTGCGCGAGGAACTGAACATTGGGCATACGGAAAGGGCTATGTCTCGATGGTTTAGTCACGTGGCGCGACTGTCCCCACCATCACGATCACTTGACTTGCGATCACTTGGCACACCCAGAATGAGGTGGTTGGCTCAAGTCCATTCACTCGTCTAGTTACGATCGGGCATAACTCCTAGCGAGTCGAAGGCGGAGTATCGCGTTGCCTGGAGATCTCTCGAGCGTACTTTACCCCCGCGACCACCTTAGTGGATCATGTGGGTCCGAAGATGATGCTGATGATGAACGAATGACAGGCTACGGCATAGGAAATGGACGTACACTTTCTCCCATCTTATCGATATCAGTGATCATAACCCTGATGCATTCCACAGCATGTCCTGTCGAATTGCTCGAGACGTACAGTCTTCGCTTCATGACCGATCAACTGATTCACTTCTAGGTTAGGTTAGGTTAGGTAGGGGGACTGCTAGTGCATTCACCAGCGCACTTAGACCATATTGGTCCATTGTGATACCCTTAGTCACACTACTACCACTGATTGACCCCTCCAGTGATAGTGCCGTTAATTTGATCCCAACGGCAAATGTTGACTGGACCAGATTTGAAAACCAGATAAAAGCGTATTAACTTTGCTGGATTCGAACCGGAACCCCGCTAACCAAGAGCAGGCACTCTACCAACTGCGTCCAGTCGTTGATTCACTTCTAACACGTGTCGCCTTTCAACACACGAGTCCGTGATCCTTTGCAAACCATTTTCTCTTGCAAATCCACTTCAAGTCATCTGAAGGCGGTTCGATTGTATTCAACGGACTACACCTCAGTCCGTCAACCCCTCCCCCCACCCCCCCACAAAAATACTTCCAATCTCCTCGCCTCAAATCAAATATCCTTCGCATTCAAGCACTTTTCGCTTCCTCTCCACGGAACGCGAAGTCTTTCCGATTTCTTGTCTGAAGTTCCGCAAAAAGAGACCGTCCTCCTTGACACCGCAGTCGTCTAGGACACAAGGACGGTCGTTGCTACCGCTGAGACGCTTCAACAACGACTTATCAGCAGCCTCCTTCACTTGGGTTCCCAGGCATAGACTAGCTCAACAATTGGAAAAGGAAATTCCATTTCCCCCCATTTCCTTTCCACTTAGGCCCAGTGTCGTCCCGCGCTATGCACCGTCCTCCGACGGGATGTGGCAAATCCGAGTGGTTTCTTTCTTTTTCAGCAAACAACAAAGCCGAGACCGGGACTACGGTCAATTTCCGTCTCCCAGGCACTTGGAGCGTATTACGTGGCGAATGCGAGGATAATTGCTGTCCCGGCAACCTTGTTTCGCAGAAAATGGCTTCGGTCCGAGGCGAGGTTGTGTCCTTGGGAACGGGAACCGTCCAACCGGCTAATTTAATTGCCTGACACTGTTTGCCATTTACGTGGTCTGCAGCTGCTGGTGGGCGTTTCTTTGGAGGGAGGGTTGTAACACAGCTCAAAGAGCGTGCCACGGATGACAACTAAAGCACTTGCGTCTCCTTGCCTTGCCCTTTGCTTAGGCGTGCAGCGATTCCGTAATCCACTCTGGGTGTCCTTTGACAAAGGGGAACAGTGCACTTTGTTGTCTGGAGTCGATGTGCCGAGCATTACGTGCAATTGCGGGGAAACCATGTTCAGGCAATAAATTGGGCGGAAAATCACCCCATACTCGTATATCGCGTGTTTTCTGAGCTTCGCCTCGTTTGGGTGCAGCGAGTGTGTGGTCGATGGTGAGTCCTTAATCGCGTTACGTGGAGCTGACTTTAGGGGAATTATTGCGTTGTACGCAAATGAATGCGGGGTGCGCTTTGTGAGCTTATGTCTTGTTGGATGTCAGTGAGTTAGAAGCTTACAATGGGGTGGAAATTCCAAGTTGTTGCCGCGTGCACGTGACTTTACAAATTTCTCATGGGAGGGACGACAACCATAACGACTTTAAGTTCATCCACTTTTCGGTTCGCTCCTCGAACACAGGTCTCCTTAATCTCAGCAAATCCAATTTAGTGGAATCATCTCAACGTCACCTGGACCGAAACAAATCCGTGTTCCTTTCGAAAAGTTCATGCCACTCTCAGCCCACGTGATCCCCCGAAGGAGACCTCAAAGCGACCATCGAGACACACTTGAAAACAAGCAATTTTCTAAGAGTTTCTCGGGAACATCATGCCCCAGTGTGCTCCCCGAGCACTAAGGGGTCTTCAGGATACCCAGCGACGGCACCACAACACGTGACACTTCACAAGTTGTGAATCACAGTTCGCCGAATGTCAAGTGACCAGGAATTCTCGAACGAAGTGAAGACACGTTTCGCGCTACACCACACGCGCCGTAAGTTCTGTCACGACAACCGACCTTGGAGACAGAGAGAGAAAGCGAAACACCACCTTTAACCAGATTTTATTAGCACTTCAGAGAATTAAACAAACTAAGATCCACGCACTTGCTGCTACGCCTTCGCGGTGGTTGTCTCCACCTCCTCCGAACTGTCATCGTCGTCGTCAGCGCTTTTCTCAGCGACTGCACACGCCGCTGGGTTGACCTCGCAGAGTCCGACCGAGAAGACTTCCTCTTCGCTCGGCGCCTCCACTACAACGCCACTTCCTTCGGATTCGGACGCCGACGAGTCCTCTACGATCGGTTCGGGCACTGAAACGATCTCGTCCTCTTCACTGACTGGCACAAAGACGATCTCTGAAACGAAACTCGATCAGAAATAAAGGTCTCCCTCAGCAGTATCCCTACCTTCGGCTGGTATTACATCCCCGACGATTTCGGTCTCCGTGCCACCCCAGCACGTTTCACACGGAAGCGCTGACGAGCCCCACGAAAGCAGAAGCACAACGAGTACAATTCCGGCTAAGTTCATTGTAACTCCTTTTCGTCCTCTGGTCGGTGAGAAGAAAATCAAGAAATCAGAGAGAAATGCTCAAGTGAATGAAGCAGCGACTCTCTGCTTGCTCAGTCGAAGGTAAACTGATGACTTGCCGTCACCAGATGTCCACAATTCGTCTCGTTTAACACCTTCGCGGCGACCGAGGTCTCTAGGTGGCGGTGTATCAAGTGCCTCCTAATGAGCTGTTCAAACACAGACCGCGTGCTTCCGTAGGAACCTCCAAAAGTCTGAAAATCAAAATTAGCTGAGTTCAATCATTGAGACGGAGACGTGTTAACCGGTGAGGCGGGCGGTAGCACATTGGCGATGAACGTGCCTTTTTGCGTTGTTTATGGGGTTCGGTGTTGTAATGGGAACTGCGTGGTATTTCTGTGACGAATGTTTGACGAAAGTAAAAGGTTTGAGTGAAGGTGTTGTGTGGGTTAAGTCGAATTTTCACGGTATTCGATACCATGATTTGTTCGAGTTAGAGGGATTTGACTTCGACAGGATGTGTTTGTATGGAAAATTGAGGGAAATATAAGAAAAATATTGATATTCGACTTGAGGAGGAGTCCACTGTATTTGCTTTTATTGGGTTCACTGGGACCTGAGGTGACTCCTTAAAGACTAATCAAGAAAACAAGCAACATTGACACAAGATGAATTTTTGACGGTAGATATTTGAAATAAAGTTCGGTCATAAATTTAAGGGAAAACAATCTTTAAAATCTGCAAGCGCTATATGGCTCCAACTTGCTGCTGCAGTGCTCGTTGCTTTCACAATATTCATACGCAAAATCTCTCTGACGTATAGTCAAAAAGAGCTTCATCCGATATTGATAACATCTATGCACCTGCGAGTTAACCAGAACAAATGTGGTGATGGTGAAGTTTACATAATTGCGCCTTATTTCTGTGACTGTGTCTTTGCTCAGTCGAGGAAGATCAAGATCGCTCCTCTTTTCCGTTTGGGGGCGTTAGGCAAAGAAAGCCTACAACAACACCTTGTATTGGATTTTCCATGATACTTTCAAGAATCTAGAGAAGCGCCGGCTGTTAGGACCAAGGTTGGCAATTATGCTCCCTGAGCAATGTCGTTAGATACGAAGCTCTACGAGTACAGGCGCATTTCAGAAACAATCCTGAGCAGCCTGTTCCTCAACCGACTCAAAGGGCAATAGAAACTACACTCCTTAACGAAATAGTCAGTGACCAACGATCGGGCGAATAAGACCACGGCAGACCACGGAAGTCGTCTTTAAACGCGACGGCACGTTTGGAACGGTTTGGTCGTGGTTGAAATTTAGCTTAACAATTCATATTCGTGGCAATCGCAGAGTGGTGGACCTGAGCGTCAACTTTTAAGGTACTTGAACCTACGATGTCTAGGTTTGATTCGCACTACGACAGCAATTTTTTTGACAGCCCACCTCGTTCAATTCACCGAATATGCTCAAAGAGTAACAGAAGTCTGTCAAGAAAAAGTTTTTCTAATTTGGTCGTTCGGAGTTGACATAAAACCTTATGTCCACAGTGGCAGAGAGAGGACCAACTATAATACGTACATCCTTCCAACTAAAACTAACCATTTTGATAATATCTAATCGGTTTTCTCTCAGTGCCGACCTTAAGCTTCTCGCTACGTACAGCCTCTGCTTATTAGCTTGGTCTAGGACTTCGACCTCTAATCTCTTAATAAATCCTAGCGGTACAACATAAATCTGGAGATGACCATGCAGATCTCACACAAGAGGCACGATCTTACAAAAGCCGGTACAACTGCTGGCAAAGGCGGACCAAATTAATATGAGTGGTTGAACACAGCGAGCTGTCAATGAGACGTTTGATGGCATTGAATTAAAAGCAGCCCAAATGGATACAGCGGTAAATGAGGGCTAAACGAAGGTTATGCTGCTTTCAAGGAAGGACATGAACCATTCATGACTTGGTCACAAAATTACTATGGGTGGGTACGTAGGTAGAAAGTTGCTTTGAAGATGCACTTCGGCTCAAGTAGGCCCTTGAACTGTGATGTGGGTTAACCAACAAGGGATGCGGCCGTCGTGGTTACGTAAGCAGCTAGCCAGTTTTGTCAGCCAATTGCAGAATTGATTTGACCTGTGATTCACTCAGTAGGAACCCATTTGACTTTCTGATAGAAGCTGCAGAGAAGGATAATCCTGAGAATGCCAGATTTCCGGATGCTAACCTTCTCAACCATTTTTAGACTAGGCCTCCAGCCTGGTCGCCACAGGCCGCGTGACACCTTTATCTGGCCCAGAGGAAGAAAGAGGGTGGGTGATTAGAAGGGCTAGACCCTGTGGGGTAGAGTTGAGGTTGATTACCTCTTAGTTTCCAATGTGGATCTGGAGAACGACTGTTGCAGATGCACCAACGGCCCAGAACGGCGTCAAGGTGTATATTTACTCTGGGGAACGTCACTTTAAGCAGATATACTTTTGTGAGAGACGAGGTCTTTGTCTACTTTGACTCCAATGACGAGAATAAACACAGAATAGCACAAAAATCACATAGCTGACATTACACTCATGACGCCTGTCCATGTCCTGCTCTATGGCACGGAGTCATAGACAATCTCAACAGCAGACGAACAAGCCATTGGTCTTTTCGAGAAAAGAGGTCAGCGTCCAATTATTGGTTCTGTTTGAATTGATGGCAATTGGGGAAGAAAATTCAACCCTATGAGATGAACAGCGAAGTGGATCTAAGCAGGTGTCACCGGATTCAACCCCTGCGGTATACTGGGTCGTGTGGAGGCTATGAGGGCCAATGAAGTAGAGGACGTCCACGAAACCTATGGTGCACACACATGTGGATAAGGACCACACCCGGTGGGGGGTAACAGAAGCTGGCTAGTGATCGTGTCAGCTGGCACCATTAAAAGTCTACATAAGAAGCTTTTGCAATTTTCTTCGTAGGATCCCCCACTCATTCCAGCAGTGAACCAACGTATGTGTTTACTCTGAATACTTCGCTGACGTTCCATTTCCACAGTCTCAAAGTTTCATAACGCTAGCTATGATGTCTATGACTAACTGACATGCTGTCACTTCAGCATGTCTCTGCATAATATAATAAAAACGAAAACAAACCAATAATCCCCTTCCTCCTTGTTTACTTATCTTTATCTTTATTTATTTAAATTATTTTAGCTCATCTAATTGGTAAAACTATCAACATAGAACTGCTCACACTGTTGACTTAAATTAACACTTCAAATACTTAAAACAGTCCGACAAAATAAAGCCTGAATCATCGCAACAAATAAACAACCAAAGCGCCTAGACATTCATTCTCTTCACACACGCCTTTCATCGTATAACTCATGCATGCATGCCAACTGAAGTTGTGTTTCGTTCCATACCCTCGATTGGTTTGGATGCCTGGTAAATGTGAGTTTGGTAGAGTCATCAATAACTCTAGTATGTTAAAGATTCTCTCTGATCTAGGACTTGTCACTAGCTCGATGGATTGGTGTGTTTGGAGAGAAACCATGGGACTTCAATGAAAAACCCATCACCTCTCTTCGATCATTATAAGCCGCTGGAGTAGTTAATCATTGCATACTTTTTGGATGGTATTTTACATTTTATTGGAACGTCGCGGTCGTCGATAAAGACGCGAGCCTCGTTTATTTCTGATTTACATGAACTCAGCGGCTATAGTCAACTTCACTAACACGATCGATAGAATTTTAGAGTAGAGAACACTACTTGTGACTTTTCCAATTTCCAGTGGCGGACATTTTTGGTTGACTTTAGCTCGCCAAATCCAGTGTTGAACTCAAAGTTAGATGAAGATCTCTTTCAACCCAACTGGCAATCTCCTTCGAATTACGAACTCCACATCTTTCTCGACTTGTCTGCGCCATTTTTTCGTGGCCGCCATCTATTGCATTGTCGCACATAGCCTCTACATGGGCTTGTCATCTTATAAGTTGAATTGAAAAAACGGCAGTCTCGTGAAGAAGGGTCCGGAGCTGGGAGAATCTCTAGCAATTCCAGATGCATACACGCTGCTCAGCTCCAAAAAGAAAAATCCAGAAGACGAAGCTCTGAACAGCTGGACAGAGCCAAGACTCGCTGACTTCGCCTGAATATTGGAGCTGCAACAACGGTTTTATGGCCGATACTGAACGAGATCAACATCATAGATCGGATTTAGTCACAAGGACAAACGAACGCAAATAGGATTCCTTACTGGGCACTTTGCCATAAACTGCAACGACTTTTGCAGAAGCTGCAGAGATGAAGAGGAATTCTATCCAACACCGCCTTGCCCTAGCAAGGAAAAGAAGGCATTTTCTTATGAGAAAGTTCTTCTGCGTAGAGATGGAGGACTTCAGCGGTGTCGAACTGAAAAACCTCCTAAGATTCACACATAAATTTTACTGGTCTTAGGACTACAGTAGGTCTATCATAAGTGAGCCACGGCCACAAGGCCACCAGGGCACCCAATTATCTACCAAGACGTTGTATCCTTATACCGCTGCTCATGTCAACAAGACCAACGAATGAACGCAAAACTCTTCTCTTGAAAAACAAATGGCTTCTTCACCTGCGCCTGAGATTGTACATGTCTCTGTGCGATAGAATAAGACAGAAATGAGCGGGGTGCCATGTAAACTTATCTTGGGCTTTCGAGAGTGCTTTCTAGAACTCTATACCCCTTGAGCAAAAAGAGCAGCGACAAACCATCGATACTGAGGGTATTCGTTCTGTGTACTTCGGAGCCCGGGCAGACAAAGTCATTGATTTGGTGTGTCTCCTTCTTTGACGACAGAATGCATGTACTTCCTTTTGTCCTCATGCAACGCTGTATCCATTTCGGCAGCTTCTAATTCAGTGCCAACAAATCCAAGGGTATCTGTGTTCTGTGTTCTACCACTCATGCTCCTTGTATGCCAATTATTGTACGGAATTTTGAAATACTGTGCTTCTTGTGTTGGCGAAAGAGTTCTGGATAAGCTCCTCAGAGATGATGTTGGAAGAGGCACATAATTGAATGCTCTATTGATATTTAAGATATCGGTGAGCTCACTACCGACCTTGATGGAACTGGATCAACTTGGCATTTTGAATTCTACCACAAAAACACAACAAATGAAGGGGCGTCTTGGTCAATTTGAAAATCAGGCTCCTCTACGACCACATGCAATGACAATAACGTTATCCACGTTTTCCCCTCAGTCATAGATGTCATGATGTTGAACAAAAACATCTCCCATCGTCGCCTTGAACATATTTGTCTCTCTTTCCAAACCGAAACATATTTTATATTAATTAGGTACTACGACACAACCAATTTGAGTATGAAACCAAACGATGTATGCCTCTAACCCCAACGACCACCGAGCGCCACTCTAAATAGTTCCGGACTAGCTAACGATCCCTGTGGAACTTCGTCAGGAACAACAACGTTTTCACGATTTGATACTTTCTCCTCTTCTTTTCCAAGCTATTTGTGGGAACAATGCTCAAGGATCCTTTTTTTATGAATTCGTCCCCCCCTCCGTGCCAGAGACAACCTCCTCCGTACACCATCCACTCCGGTTTCCCAAGGATATCCTCGTAAACACAATTCCAACTTGCTCTTTTTATGTCTAATTTCAGAACTTTGCTGATAGTTGGTGGCGCCCCCACAAAAACCCTGCTGTTGACATGTTCTTATTCTCTCCCCGTGCACGCCGTACCAAACCCCACGCATTAAGGACGACTGACACATTTAAATGTCGACAAAACTTTCAATTGACAAAAATTGCCCGTCACTCCACTCAATTCCAACTTCCCCGACACACTGCCGTCAATCTTGATTCACCAACTTTGCTCTGTGTGTGCCATCAATCAGGATAATCGCTCAATGGATCTGCCATTCTCCACGATAATGAATGAAAGTAAGTCTCATCCGATTGCAGGATTGATGACAACCGTTCGACTTTAAACAATCGTCAACGCAGTGAAACCGGTTAATTAATCAAAATTAATTGGTTTCCACGGCTCTCGCCCCTCGTTCGGCGTATCATTGTTTTAAGGACATCGGCGAACTTATTCTCCTCCCACTCATGCCATTGTGTGGTCGTGCGGTTTACCCGACCGATGAACTGTGACGGAGGAATTAAACGTTAATCCGTTGTATTTGCATCCGGTCTTGTCGGATTGGTTTTTCTCATTAATTGCCAGCTGATTTTGGGAGCGTGCAAATTTGCATGAAACATAAAGGGGAACAAAAGGAGCAGAAATTCAATTGAAACGTTCATTCCCTCGACTCGGGAGATGTGGGGGTGGCTCGTGGCGTCTGATGGACTGGCGATAGTGTTGGTAACGAATTTTGTGTTTCTTTTGATGCAGAGATTCCCCATCGCATTTGTGAAGCGTGTCCTTGGAGAGCCTTTTGATAGCTTTTCAAAGGAAGCGGATATCTCTGTGAAGAGTTTCTCATAAATTCGTTGAAGAAACATGCTCATGGAAGGTAATGAGAAAAACAAGTCTTTTTTGAAGAATCACAATCAATTTAGCGAAACATTTGAATAAGAGAAGTGAATTTGTGAAAAGCCCACAAACGACAGGAGTTTGAATGTCAAACGAATGCCGCGAAGGTGAGTTGCTCGAAGTTGACATGGTCGACCTACAAGGACATCGATGTGGCTTGAGGCTGATGGTGGATGGACGTGAGTCTAATTCAAATTTTCTTTTTGTGGCTGACTTTAGGCATTTTATGTTCCATGTCGATTTTACATGGACGCCATTTTGGGTTTCGACGACATTAGTCAGTTGACATTTGACAGTCAAAGAGAGTGTCTTATGACAATTTATTTATAAAAAAAACTTAGGTTGCAGGCTGAGTTTAAATTCGAACAACAACATTTTAAAAACAGTCTACATAGTCTACAGCAAAGGGTGACGAGATAGTAATGATAGTTCTTATACCTGTCAACGTCAACAATGGCATCCTGTCGGCAAAGCATTCATTAAAGTTTTTCAATTTTTTTGCATGAAATGTACGCATTGAGGAGAAGGGGGAATGGTTAATAATAATATTGATGGCACGACAGTCCGAGGCGGACCTGGGCCTAGCTTCTCAGCAACCACTCGTGTTGTGCGTGCCATTGTTGTTTCAAAAGTGGAAGGGACCTAAAGTTTTATGCCGACTCCGAACGGCGAAGTTGAGAAGCTTTTTCTAGACAGGAAATACTCATTGAGCATTGTCAGTGACTCGAAAGAGGTGGAGCCGTGAAATATGAAAGGTGGTAAATTCGGGTATCGAACCTGGCACCGTCTGCGTAGGAGTCCACGAACTTACCCACTACGCCACGGCAACCACAGGAGGAATGGTTGGAGGGGGCAATTCGCTAGGGGTAGAAATTTGGAGCTATTAATTTTTTTTTTAAATACAGTCGACCATCTCTACGTTGAATAGTCACAGGATATCATTATTTGTTCGAGTTAGAGAGCGTTTGGACTAAGGGAGAGTTCGACATAGAGAGAGTCCACTGTATATAAAATGTACAACACGAATTGAATCCAACGAATTTAGTTACAAAGCTTACCAGCATTGCACAGCTTGTCATTAAGTAATCACTAATCAGGCATTCCTTGTTTCGATTAACAACAAAATCTAATGAACGCGGCTTCCTAGTATGCATCCCACATTTTATCAGACATGACCTTGCTGCCATGATAAGCTGATGATCGTGATATTGATTGAGGATGTGGTCCAGCATATGACAACGATGCTGTCATGGTTGTGTAATATACCAAAGTGCAGCAAGGACTGCAACCCTTACGCCCAGAATGTATACCCTGCTTCAATCACTCTTCGAATTTGGTTTGTGTACATGCTGCTGCTGTTGCGTCAAATTCGGTCACTAGCCGTGTTTTTGTCATCGCTATCGATGGTGAAGTGAAGCAAGATGCAAAAAACGATTGACCTATCGTCATTTGACTGGTGCACCCCCTGGTGGCATTTTTACTACCTCATTTCGAATTCCGTCAGCTCTTTCGCGCGAAGCAATTTGTATGGGAATTTAAAATTCAGTGCAGATCTATATTTGTTAAAACTAATATAAAATAATTGATTTTGAATAAAATTAGTAATGGAATACCGGGAAAAAAGTGTGCTTGAGTTTTGTTATTAGTACTTGTCAAGTTCTTGGAATTGATAGTTTACTTGGGTAACGCGTAATGAAAAATGTAAACAAACCACTTATGTGCCAGTAACTATTCATTGTGCATTTTATCATAACTTGAATAGTGGATAATATTAAGTGTTGTCTTACTCCATATTCACTGTATTATAATAGGACAATGTCTGAAGTAGTGAAATACAGCTGAAATTCGCCCATTACATACATTGTTACATATTGCGTCCTACTAATATAGCAACAATTCCAAGGCGCTTTCGTTGCGTAATGCACGTGAAGAGTTCATAGAAATTGGTGTGGATAAGTTAATTATATGATATAAACAATTTCTTTTAATTAATTCAAGCAATAAACGCAACCAACATAATGTATTATTCTTTCATTTTGCACAAAGTAAATGGAATATTGTGCTATATTGGAAGATATGTACATACATACATACATATGTATGAATGAGTGAATTTTCAGCAGATTAAACTGCACTGTATAAGTTTAAATTAATTTGTTTAACAAACTATGACGAAATAACACTTTATATTGTTCACGATTCAGTGTATATTGTGTTGAAGAATGATAAAACAACAACAATTTCATGTCAATCTGGTGCTTTGTTTACACTTTTCAAAGCAGCATTCCTCAAAAACTATCACAAATAGACACTTGACAACAGCTTAAATCAAAACTTCTGCATTTTAACTCAGCATCAAAACATTTATGGGAATAAAAAATTTTTATTTTATATTTTTTCTAATTTTCTTAATATCCCACTACATTTCGCCTGGCACCCTCTGCGTAGGAGTCGACGCACTAACCCACTACGCCACGGCGACCCACACTACATTTCGCCATTTGTACGTAAATTCCTATCCCAGTTCTGACAGCTGAGAATCCATCTCGCATACACGGTACCAAAATTATACGCAATAGGTCATTTTAGGCAATAGGTCGATCGGTCAATTCGCAGTAGCTTTGATTTTTCCCTGTCAGAATATATGAAGAAAACAATTTATATGTTCAAATCGCTGTCAAAATATATGAAAAAAAATTCGAACTCGAACTTTTACCGGCACCCACTTTTCACTGCCGATATTTCAACAAACATTCGTTCAAAATCCTACTTCACTTCCACTTCTTCAAATCCAAAAACACGGCTACTTTCTTCGGTACCTTAAAACGCATATATGTACAGAGGACTCCCCCTAAGTCGAAATGGCACGGGATACCAAAATTTGTTCGAGTTAGAGAGAGTTTGACTTAGAGAGAGGATTTTGTATGAAAAGTTGAGGGAAATGTATGTAAAATATGGCGAAAAAGTTCGAGTAAGGGAGAGTTTCGACTTAAGGAGAGTTCGACTTAGGGAGAGTCCACTTTATTAATTTTTCTCCATCCACTCAACGTTGGTTCTGCTTGGTACTTCTGGCAAAGTATTGAAGAGGCTGCAGGAACAAGATGGAGCACTAGAGCTTATTCGAGAATGCCTGTAACATTGGAAAATGTGACGGAGACAGACGAAAGCCTAAACACACGGGCGGATGCAGGAGCATTGCTAATAGTATTGCAATCGTTTTCATTTCGGTGTTATTTGGGCTTTTGGAAACGAGTTCTGCACGAAGTTAATGATGACGAAATACACTTGCAAACAGAAGGACTCGGCCTTAATCAATGTGCTTCTTCCTTACCAAAAAACGAGATGAAGACGTTACTTTTACGTAAGCTTAAAATGTATGCAAAACAAATATTTAATTTTAATGTACCGTCCCAGCAAAATATAAAAATAACATATTTTTGGTGAGACGCTGCTTATTTTCTGAGTCTGTCCTGATGTACAGCAAAAATTTAAACAGCTACAGCTACGGAATAAACTTAAGTGAAAAAAAAGAATCAAAATATCACTTTTTAGAACCACGAAGAGATTTCTTGCCACTTGTACTATGTTCTAATATTCATTAAAATTGGTCCACGGGATCAAACGTTACATATTTATTACTTTGCCGATATAGTATTCGTCACAATTTGGTAATTACAACCCAATTGCCATTTCTTATAGCTAAGGTCAACGTATTGCTTCACTTAAGAGACTCTTGTGGCCAAAGTGGGCGGTAGCCGGATATGATTATACAACATCATCTTTTCCGTTGGAGCCTCTTGGACCTTTTTTTCACAATCCATTACACATAAAAATACACACCCTGGAAAAGCATGTTTTATTAAGATCCCGGCTTAAGAAATTGAATACCTCATACCTCCGTTCAATGATCCCTTTCAATATTTTTTAAAAGAAAGCTTTATATTTCTTCTAAAAATAAAGTCCTAGTTGCATTCATTCCAACCATTATTAGCCAAGAAATTGTGACTTTTGTAACATGACCAAAGTCAAAATCGGGTTTTTTAAATCCGATGCAGCGAAACATATTTGAACACAGCTCCAAAGGTTGCAAGAAGTTGCAGTTAATTTGTTCCGTGCTGCAACTTGAAAGTATGAAGCACACGTTGATATAGGTCGCTACGCGTAGCTTGATGTAGATATTTTTGAAACTCAAAGAGTATTAATCAAAAGTTTTTTTAAACATCTATGTTTGAAGCTACTTATCGAAGGTACATTTGAAGATGTTTTTAAACATTTGTTTATTTTAAATACCCAAGAACAGACCAATGGAATGATGTATAAAGGGTGCAGAATTTATTTTATCAAGCTTGGGTTAATGTCATGTAAACTTTTGCTGAAAAAACGGCTCGCAACTTGAATAAATATTTTGTTGACTTTGAGAACATGTTAATAAGTGTATATTATATATATATTAAAAGAGGCCTTGAAGTCATAAGCCCAAGTTATCTAAGAGCATTTAGACATAAGACTAAAAAGGCTACAGAGGACTTTCTCCAATGGCCTTTTTTTTCCCTGTAACCCACTGTATCGAACCATCCGCTCAGTCGTTGATGCGCAAAGTTAATTTCGACGTGGGGTCATGGTTTCAGTTTGTCGCACCGTGGAATACTTTTAAATGTGAGTACGATCATTTGGATCTCAAGCCACCAATATGACACAGATTTGATGGAAACGCAGCCAACTTAGCGGCCAATAACTCCATCTCTCGGTCCTTAAATGAAGAGTTTGTACCTAAGTGTACCTATTTCCCTTACTTACTCGATTGCGTAAGTTTACTTAAGTCGGCTTACGTTCATTATGGTTGGACCTCAAGGGATTTATTTGCTCTAAAGATCACATTCTTCCCTAATGTCCATGACTATTCAAAAGTTGCGCAGAATGGGATTGATTGGAGCCTGATAAGTCGAATAAGCGAGGTTAGCAGGCCCGATGAATGAGCGATTTTTACTGCTTAGTAATTCTAGCAAATTTCCTTCATCATCGCATGATTCATCCAAAAACGCCTACATGTCCCGGCGTTCCAACAATTTCAAAATTTGATAAACTGGCTGCCGACAGAAGCCTCCGTCGCTGTTCCCATGTTCCACAAACGTGTCCACCCACCTCTCGACGAAGATTTATAACCCCCATCTCTTGCATATGCAGACGAGGTACACACGAGTCATCGAGTTGTAGTTGACTATGCAAACATGATCGCAATTACAGACCCAAAAAAACTTTCGAGCGTAACTCACCCGAGAACTACTCTGCCTGCATACTTATCGCTCGTAATCTTGTAATTCGCTTAGCCCGCCCCTACTTGGTATTCATCACCCTTTTGAGCCATCAAATGGCACGCAGATCCTTCGAACCCCGATGTGATTGAATATTCCCAACTTTCCTTTAGTTCCTGTCGAACACCCTTCGAACATTCCTCCCTTGCGACCCCCTGGGTAAGTTCGTCCGCAGTTCACGTCGATTTAACTGGATTAAGATGAGCGCAACCTTCCACTCAGTCCATTGCTTTGTACGTGACATCCACCAGCCCACAGCTGGAACTCAATGTCGTGTGTCGCAAAGACAGTGCCCCATCGTCCATCAGCACAAAACCACTTAATTGAGGATTGAAAATTTATCGACAAAACCCCATTCGTGCATGCATGTCCCAGTCCTGATTTCCTATTTCGATTTCGATTTCGATTAACCGGTCGCCTCCACCGCCACCATCCGTTGCGACACAGCCAACCGCCCGACCGCAGGACAACGAACCCAGCTGTCAGCCAGAGACGTGTCTTCGGGGCGTTCGTGTCTGCTGACAGAGTGACTGAATGGGGGGCCCTCCAATCGATTGACATTATTCGCTGGGATTCTCCTTAGATCCTTGTGTGGCAAGATGATGACTGTGATTAATTGGCGCCCACCTCCACCACCTCCCATCGCCCTTTCACAATGTGAGCGAACTCGAACTGGGACTCCGGTGAAGCGAAAGAAATGAAATCAATTGAAATTCTGTGTCGTGATGATTAGACTCCTTGGAAGTGTTGACACACGAATGGATGTTATCCTTTCTTTGGAAAAAATCCTGCAAATTAAATCAAACTGAATGGGAAAGAGGAAGTAAGGAAATGAGCGGGCCGCCCGGAAGATGATGGGCGTGCTGGATGACCCTTGGGCTGAAACTTAACAATTTGCTTCCTTTTCGTGACGGATACACACCCGGATACGGCCAAAGGGATCGTTAAGGCGACATACAGTTCAGCGAAGGGAAGACCCGAAGGAGCAGACATCCGAGTCGATGGAATCCAATTGAGATTCAGTTTTGAAAAGAATCGCAAAAAACAATAATCCCTAAATTTGGGATGAAAATGCAACGGCACGGCGGTGGTGGGGGCGACCTTTCTGGGGACCCTTTCAAAAGTGGGTTTCGACGTGTTTTAAAGAATATTCATGGAAGGGAGACCGCTCATCGCCTGGAAATGAATATATCCTCGTTGGATTTAGGGATGAAGGGGAACGATTGCGGAGGAAGGACAGGTTCCTGGTGAAGTTTTAGGTGTCGGGGTAATGTTACTGGGTACACTTGGAGTGGAACGTTGAATTTTACGAAATCGAGCCAATGTCAGGGACATCCGGCATTGTCGTCAATCTGAGGTCATTTCAGAGGCAATCTTCTCAAAAATCAGAGAACTACTGAACTGACTGTCTGCCAGACAGAGGTGCTCAGGCCTTGTCGTCGATCTGAGGTCATTTCAGAGGGAATCTTCTCAAAAATCAGAGAACTACTGAACTGACTGTCTGCTAGACAGAGGTGTCAGTCCTTGTGATTAAGCTGATCTCTAATGTAATTGAATCAAGATTCAACGCCTAAGATGGATAGGCCATGTGGAGCGCATGGACAACACTGCTCCAGCCCGAAGAGTTTTTTGACTCCGAACCAGTGGGACAACGCAATAGAGGACGCCCACGGTACAGATGGCGCACCCAGGTGGAGAAGGACCTCAATCGGCTTTGGTGTGCGCAGTTGGAGATAACTGGCTGAGGATCGTGCCGCCTGGAGAGGCTTACTAGTTGAGACCCAGGTCCAGCGCGGACTGTAGCGCCACCAGAAGAAGAAGAAGAAGACCAAGTTGATATGATATAAAGATCTCCGTTTATCCTGGCAATACCATCATCCATGTAGCTTCTTCTCCTTCAACAATCCCTGGAATATCATTGATAAACAGACGGAATAATGAAGGTCCTAGTATTGAGCCTTGGGGAACCCCTGTCAGAATTATTTAAGGATTAGCGTAACCAAGTTCAGTGATGACCGTCTGCACCCAATTTCGCTAAAAATTTGAAGGGAACAGCTCAGAAACTTAATAATATTAATCATGACTCCCATTACCATCTCCTGAAGACGAACAGTCAGCAGCATTAACGTTGGATGTAAAGGGCGAAGGATTAGTATCAGCTTCAAATTCAGTGATTCGAAGCGACTGATTATTTAATTCAGATCATGTGCAGAGCTTGATATTTTATGAAACGTTCTAGATTTGTTTGCCTACCGAAGATATCTGTGAAGAGAGTTCGCGGAGTTTGGTGGACCAGCTGAAACTAACCACCAATCAGAAAAATTAAATTTCTACTTTCAGTTCAATTTTTAGCACAGAATATAAACTGAATACACAAGGCGACTAAAGAAATAAAGTGGAATAAATACAATACTTCTACAAATTTAAATTTGAGATAAATGCAGGGCCTGCTGACTTAAGCTCCGACTTCCGCAGTTGCTCACGCACTAGCTCAATATTGATTGGCCGATATTGAAATCGGGCCACAGCCGAAGTGTCGAGCGGAGATGGGGGAGCATGTTAAGTGCCACAGATGCTTCTTAAAGCTTCACTGAACTACGGGCCAATTTACACTCTGTGGTGTGTGTTACAGTTGTCGAGCTTCTTGTTTAAGGCTTCTCACAAAACGACAACCTAGATTTCGTCATTCGTGTAGTCTCTTCTTCATAGCTGACACAAGAAGTTTTTTTCCGAAGTTTTCCGACGTTGGCTTTATAGTGGTGAGATACTACTTGGTGGAAATTTAAGAAATCATCAGCCTTCTCCAAAAACTCTCTTTTAACCAAAACCAGCCCAAAAACCAAAATCAGAAGCATTTCAATGCACTCTCTACTCGATACTCTTAAAGACTGCAACAAAATTAGGGGAATATAATAGTCCAAAAAATCCATACCCTTGTCAAATGGAGAATCCTCCCCACGAAGTTACTCTCCAACACAAAACTGCACACCGGAACAGTAGTACCGGTTCCCTTCCCCTAGTATCTGGCATAACATGCTCCACTACACACCGCAAAATGTTAGCTGTTTCTATTTTATAATTGCGTTCGAACGAACAAGAGACCTGTCCAACATAACACACGAAAATAAAAAATACAAGTCAAAACAAAAAAACGAAATCAAAACAAGCATTCAACACGAACAAAGACAGATAATGAGTCTTGTTAAAAACCCCCCAGATGCGAGTTTATCAGAACATGCGACACCACGTATCAGCAGCTTTCCTCCTCCATCTGAGGTCCAATCGAATTTCGAATCGATTTCCCGGTGAAAATCATTATTTGCCAGCCATAGCAGGTCGTTGAAACAACCACCCTCCGTCGGATCCATGTTGCGCCGTCATTCCCGAGGGGATACGAAGTGCCTATCTGGGTATCCACACAATCGATACATCCTCATTGTTCGCAAAACAAAAATCCATTCATTATGACGACGAATACAAAAGCGGTAATCAAACAGGACCCGGCCCGGCCATCGCTGGGAGGGCGGCTTGCCTTTGTTCCATCATTTCGACTGTCGAGGGGCGGACTCTGGGTGCGGGGGGCAAATATTGACATTGAATTCGAATCCTAATGTGCGACGACATGGTCGGTTGTCGGCTGAGCGATGGATGCGTGGATAGTTGCGACAGGACCAGCTCCGTCGGGACTGTGTGGTGTGCGCGACGCATGTGGGGCAAACTTGTATCTTTAAATAGAAGAGCTCAGTGAATGGCGTTTGCGGTGTTGAAACAAATTTATTTGGTCAGACACAACGACCAGTTGTTGAGTGGCTATAATCATGTGTTGGGGGCGGAATGAGGGTCTCCTCAAAAGGGTCGATGAGGGTATTGGATGTGTGGGTAAAGAATGTGGAGCTTAGTCCCAAGGGAACTCGAAATGATTTACTTTTTGGAGCCTTGAGGGGACATTTTGAGCCTGACATCTTGAATCTGGTTCCATCGGGTAGTTCAAGGATGTCAGGAAACAGGTGTGCCAACAAAGGCAATGAAAGGGCTCACAGCGGAACACTGATTTCCTCCAGATCCAACAAGTTGTGGGAGTTCTACAGCATTTCCTGAAGGAGTGTTGATACTGAGCGCATTTGTAGAAAAGCCAATGTTGTAGTTGATGGAAGTCAAGGGTGTTCAGCATGCATGCAACTATCAGGCCAAGAAGCAGTTTTATTTTAAATTCCACACTTTTTGTCGGCTGTCGTTGAATTGTGGAGACTGGCATGAATTTCGAGTTGGGGTAGCAGTTCCACAAGTAGCAACTTCTCATGGTCAAGTAAAGGATTTGGGAAATGGAATGTATGCAAAGCCAGAATCACCTTTAGTCACCTCGTACTTGACTTGACTGTGTTAGCGATGGCGCAGTTGGTAGGATGGCGCAGTTGGTAGAGTGCCTGCCCCTGGTTAGCGGGGTCCCCGGTTCGAATCCCAGTGAAAGCAAAGTTAATACGCTTTTATCTGGTTTTCAAATCTGGTCCAGTCACCAGTTGCCGTTGAGATGAAATTAAAGGCACTATCAGTGGAGTAGTCAATGAGTGGTAGTAGTCTGACTGTCGGTATCACAATGGACCAACATGGTCTAAGTGTTCTGATGAATGCTCTAGTAGCCCGCCTACGTAACCTTACAGCAAATAGTAAAACAACATCTCCATCTACAACGAGTGACTAGTTAGAATTAGACATGTACCTTACGTGCTGGACCTGCTCTCAAGCAATAAATACGTTCGATTGGATATTTATTCCCAGTTCCGCACTCCAAATTAATTAATGCTATTGACCACTTCTAAACACTCCATGTTGACTGATGTCATTCCCACTATTGCGTTAACTCGTTGCGATGGAATGGAAAACTACTCTCGTTCGGACTAAGTTTTCTATACGTACTGCCATGTCTGCCTATATGCACGCTTCCTGAAAAACTGCATTTATTTTAAGGCCACCAGCAGTTCTATTACGAGATCTGTGGTAGGATTAATGTGTGATCTATCGTAACGTCCAACCACACCGATTATCGCTTAGACTGGCAGCATCTACACAAAGCAACAGATTAGATTGCGATCTTAAAATGTCACATGCCTCTGTAGTTCGTCTTTACATTTTTGTGAACGCTCAATTGAATCTCAAATTCAACTCGCCTAACTTATCCGGATGTAGACTGGCGATAAATATTTTGCAGAAGGAGAGCCAAGTCCTTTGTAATACACTTTGCAAATTGAAGTTGATGAATCTAAGAATTGACTCAATAAATGTGCTGATACTTTAAATGCACATACATTGAATCTGGGAGCTTACAAGGTAGTGTTGTAACTAAGAACGAGAACTGTTCTGGGGCTCTACGATCAGGGACGAATTAAAGACACTCAGAAGAATAAGGTAATAGCTTAGGAAAGAAAAGCTCGTGACCTAGGAGATGGAGAGCTCTAATGGCAGGAATGCTTTCCGAAGGTTTTATCAGTCGGTGAAACAATTATCCAATGAAAACGACCGACTGATAATACACTTCCCGGATGTTTCGAAGCAAACCCCTGCATCCTGCAACGTCTTCTAAAGGTTAACAGAATTTGATAGGATTATTATCAGTTCCTGGAAGTCCTGGAAAAAGTGTTCTTCCAGTGTTCTGTATTTGTAAACTGGCTGAAACAACGGTAGTGAGGAATATCCTTAATTTCTCCTTCATCAACACAGACTTCCCGTATGAAGTCACGGGTAAGCTTCACTCATTAATTCACTGATTACTTGCCTCTCGGGTTAGAGAGGTGAAACTTTCGTTTGCTAGTTCTATTATTTTGTCATCCATTTTGAGAAATGGCTTAATATATATGGTTGCATTGCATCGGTAGGTTTCAGCCCCTTTCCAAGTTCATCCGCTGCCTCATTGTCGGCTATGTCCTTATGACCAGGTCTGAAAACGCATAGAAGGGGAGAAATGACTTGTGGGGTGCCTCTTGAGAATATAATTTTGGCCATCTTTTACAGACATGCATGCTGATTTACACGTAACTCCGCAAAAGTGACTTTGAATACGTAAAAGGTTCTGTTTCAACCTCAAATGGATTGTGACACGACTTATGACCCTTTTCGAGTTAATGTCCCCCATTCGTAACTCACGCAATAACTGCGTGGTCCTTCTTACCTCACATTGGATCCCTTTTGAGTTGTTGTCGCCACTCATTTCGTTACGGTTTTCGAGGTATTTATGTCCCATCGTCTGTGGGATGAGTAATGGAATCACCAGAGCGCCCATTAATTGTCCATGTGATATCCTTCACAGACTCTGTTGAGTATCGTATGTTTAATCTGAAAGCTGTTGACACCTGACATTCATCACACAACTCCTGTCATCGCCAATCCCTTGACATTGAACCTGAGGGGGTACCAACGAGTGCTGATTGGCATGACTGCTTATTGCTCTATTGAGACGTGTGTGGGTTCATGGACACGAACCAGATTTACTGGCTCGAAATCACTCGAGCACCCACTCATCCACTGGCATCACATTTGCCTTGAACTGAAAGCCATGTTTATTCCGAAGCGTGACCAGGCGGGAGTTGCAAAATTATGTGTGGCTGGTGACATGGAGTCCGAAGACGATTGGGACCCGCGGGAGGAAGTTCTCATAATCGAGTCGCAGATCCTGCAACCGCCGCCCGGACATCGTCAAAACCAAGCTCCAGAAGGAGAGGAACGCCGCCAAGGCCGCAAGTATCATAGATAACAACGAAGAGGCTTAACTGGATCTGACCGAGGAAGTCGAAGAAGAACAATGCCCCCGGCCGAATTCCCCCATCAGCGCGCACTCCAAATTTGAGCCCTCACACAAGCACTGAGAAATAAAATTCACTTTTGACTGTCAGCCATAGAGCAGTTTTATTTTTGAACTTGCTTTGAGCTTGGTTCTTAGCGCATCCATGGACGAGTCCTTAGAAGCAAGTCATGTCGAGCATCAGGAGCAACCCGAGGAGGAGATCAGTGAGTGCGACTGGGTGCCACCGCCTGATCTGGAAATCGTGGAGTCAGAGGTTTTTCATATACCATCCGGTCTGCCGTCCCTTGAGGACTTCATTCAGACCGAGATGGCCAAGGAAGCGGCTTCTGCCGCAGTTGAAGCGGAAAAGACCGGGGAACCAGAGAAAGAGGACATTCCAGAAGTCGCCGAAACCATATCGGATGAGGGCTCGGCGCAGGATGCCCTAGAGGACGAAGCAGCCGACCTGACCACAGAGGAGATGAAGTCCGACGAGGAGTACGAAATGCCCGAGCCCGAAGTCAAGCCGAAACAAAAGCCCATCAAGAAAGCAACCGCCGGCGATGATTGGATGGAGATGGACATGAAGATCGATTTCGGCGGTGTGACCAAGGAGATCGAGAGCAAGGAGAAGGAGGACACGAGGCTGATGGTTGTGGCGAGCACTCACAATTATATATACGATCTTATCAGCAAGGTGGTGGAGCTGTGCGAGTACGAGGACCCAGACGAGGTGCTCCGGAAGCGTCTCGACAAGCGCGAGGTGATCAGGGCTCTCGAAGAAACACTCTTCCAGCTCGACATCGAGCAGAAAATGCGGTTGTTCTTGAACCGGAAGACCATTGAGCACTTCCGCCGAAAGAAGTCGATGCGGCCGCTGACCGACGACAGCCCAGAGACGATCGTTACGGAGATGCGTAAGTACAGGGAGGGTCTGTTCACGTTGAACAAGAACAGGGAACGCGAGGAAGCGACGAAGGCGATGTTTGAGCAAAAAGTCTGCTATCTGAAAACGGAGAGGAACGAGCTTGTGGACAAGTCAAAGGCTCTGGCTGCTGAGCTGGAGCTCTTGGTTAGGAAGACATTTTCCCCTGAGAGCGCCGAAAGGATGGATGCGGTGGGTATATTCTCAGGTATCCCTTCTCCCCATTGACTAAGTCCATCGTTTCCAGTTGATTGATCTACTGATGGCCAAAATGAGGCACATCCGGCGAGAGATTTCGAACGTCCGGTTCACGCTCATCCAGCGACAGCACACAATGGCCGCCATTCAAGAAGTAAGACTGACCTTTGACTTTTATTCAAGTTCAATGCATTTGACCTCCATCTCCTTAGAAAGCCAAAAAGCTGGAGGACCTCGGCAACGGCCTGCGGATTATCAACTACGAACACCTCCAGACCGAGACCCAAGCCCTTGGCAAGAAGATCGAAGGTATGTCCCAGGCCGCCGTGCCAACCACTCACATCACCTTTCGTCTCTCTCAGACAGGAACAACGAGTTGAACAGACTCCATGTCCGCTACAACGCCGACATCCACAACCTCGCTCACGTGTGCGAGAAGCAGCAGATGGTGCGCAACACAATCGCCGTGCAGGAAGAGGCCTACGAGGAGCTCGTCGAAGAGAAGCAGATCTGTCGCGAGGGTCTCAACCGGCTCAAACTGGAGCGCGCCTCAATTCGCAAGGAGTTCCAGAAAATCAGTTTCCAAAATGGCCTGCTCGACAAGCCAGACCTGCTGTTGGACTACGACGCAACCAAGGAGAAGGCCGACAACCTGCGGGCCAAAATCAACGAAATGAAAGCATCCCAAGCCGTCGTCGAGGGCAATCTGAAGAACATGATGAAGTTGCTACAGTAGCGGTG
The DNA here is from genome assembly GCA_964034865.1 of Eristalis intricaria. Classification (NCBI taxonomy): domain Eukaryota; kingdom Metazoa; phylum Arthropoda; class Insecta; order Diptera; family Syrphidae; genus Eristalis; species Eristalis intricaria. The sequence goes on along the minus strand of OZ035877.1, from coordinate 56,950,853 downwards.
GAGAGGTGCACCCCGAGAGGGATGGGAGTACTTCAAGCGACTTAGCGGAGGCTTTCTGATTAGTTTTAATTAATTTCGTGAAACCTGGCGTAATTTTCTCTAAATTTTTGCTTTGCTTTGAATAAATAAATATTTGCGTGTCGTGCATATTTTGTGTGGCTTAAGTCGAATCACGGCATTAGGCATGATAAGGGAAGATAATGAAGATTAAGGAGGCAGTTGGCAGTTTCAAATTCGGAAACAGGGTGGTTGCGAAAGGTGTTGTCACAAAAGGCGTGGAAAATGCCAAAGTTTATCCTTGAACAGAGAAGAGTGTAAGAACTCGAAGTGAACGGGTCTTAAAAGCCAACAGTCTCGACGCATTGAAGAAAAGGATCACCCCCAAGGTGGATTAAGGCACTGGATTTTTTACACTAACGTTACATTTGCAACTGTCACCTTTCGTTGACTTGATATAATGACAATATTGACCTGAATACACATCCAACAGACAAGGTATACTAAAAGGCACCGCAAGAAATAGAGAGGACTACAAGACATCGCCGTCTCAAGGTCGGACGTGTGCAACCTCCTAGCTTAAGAATATCGCAGAGCAAATTGACAAACGGAGACTACGAATCTTCTTTATAAAAAAATCTCAAAGTTTAGCCCAGACCTTAGGAAAGTCACCCAAACTCCTCGAAGCTGTTTATAAGCAGCAACTTAAATGGTGTACTAAGAACGGGAAGTAGTACATACTCTTTGCTTTGATGAAGATTGTACAACCATAGAAAATTGAAAAACCGTAAGACCACTGGGTCAGGGGGTTCGACATCAGCCGTCATCAAGGCAGGTGGGAATGTTCAGGTACAGAGCAGAATTCGGGACAAATATACCATGCCCGACGACTGGATGCAATAGTAATCCCACTACATGCCCTTGGTTAATGGGATCCCTGGTTCGAATCCCGGCGAAAGAAAAGTCTGTTGACACGCGAATTTCTACCATGACGCCACCCAGTGCTTCAAACTGTAAGGAACACCTTGTTTTCCTTCCTGTCATTCTGTCGACATCTTTCCTTGTTAGTTTGTCAGTTTCGAAGTCGGGAGGCAGCCTAATGAAGGACCGCTTCATTGATAAAAAAAAAGCAATTTTGAACTCCATCAAAAAGTAACTAAAATCCACTTAAGATGTTTGATTTGCACAACATTTACTTCAAACAGACCAAGGACAGCACAAGGCTTTTCGCGAAGCCCCCCTCACATTTTCGTTTAGAATTCCTAATTGACTTTGCATACATTTAGGAGCAGTTCAATTCGCTCTTGTTTTCATTGTGAAATGCAAAATCTGGTGTAAAGTTGTAAAGCATATCAAAAGTTTAAAATTTCATTTCAGTCATACATATATTCCATATTTCTTCTCTAAGGAGCATCTCACAAATACTTTCAAGTCCCCGCGAACGAATATAAATGTTAATCAAATTTTTACAGAATCACCCTGTTTCGAGAACACGTTCCAACACCTCTCTCTTCTCTTCAAACAACACAAAGAAGCGAAACAGGAATCAAGGACAGCAAATACCCTAGGGACTTTTGACCATTTGGTAGCCCCCATTTTCGACATTATTTCAGGATTAGTTGGCTGCTCCTCCCCCAAGCCACCCAACTCCGGCGGTTCGTTCTTGTTTTCGAAACAAAAACCCACGCAAGTGCAGCACTAGACAGCGGAAGAGATTTTCCGGGCAAGCGAACAAGAAACTAAATCAGGGCATGGCAACTTTTATGTCCTGGGAATTAGAACAGATTCGGATGTTGTTTACCACCAAAGTTCCCACTGGGTCGAGTCGAGGAGGTCCTGGATCTCACCTCCTTGTTTTTGTTTAACTGAATCGAGGTTTCATTCCATGTGAGTGGACTTCCATCCCAAGTGGACAACCCAATCAGGTCAAGGTAAATGTACGCGTAATAAAACCCGGCAACCTCAGTCGAATGACACTCGTCAGTTCCGTCGTGTGACCTGCTGACTCCGCCACGCGTCAGAGCGCAACGCAGAACATAAAGCCATAGCAAGGAAAGTTACTCAAAACGATGACAGACTGACATGCTCCCTCAATCTCTCACCAGGAGAAGCGAGTACCTCAGTTATGAGCCCGCACCGGGGCAGAAATTATTTGCTGCCATCAACACCTGTCGGTGCGGAAAATTCAGACGTTTATGTTTACATTCGCGAGTTTCTCTGTGTTTCTTGAGAGGCACACTATCCCACTGTCATCGGCAGGGCGGACGGGGAGGGCGAACGAATAATTTGCATAACATCCTCTCGGGCGGCACCGAGGGTGCCGTGGGGTTGTTGTTTGACTTCGAGTGGAGAGCTGCAAGAGACGGAGGAGTTTATTTTTGGATCACTTTCATCAACAAAAAGCGCGTCTTTTTTTGCGACCAAGAATACGAGGATAAGGTGAACAGCAAGGGGGTGCTGAGGTGGGTGCCACCAGAGAAAGTGAAAAAGATATATCCGACCGAAAGGAACAAAGTTGACGGAAAGTTGGACGTTCTGAGGCAACCTTTGATCGGCTGATTGTTTGTCTTTTGAATTTAGTGTGTTTCTTGCGAAACGAGGAGGAATAAGTGACTGATGGAATATTTGCATTCTAGTGAGCTGGTGGCTGGGGGGTGATGTTGACTCAAAGCTTGTGTCAATTCGATTCGGATCAACCGGAGAAGGGGTGGCAAAAAGGAGGAACAAAGGGCCCGTGGAACCTCAGTATGAAATACTCGCTATTTGATCTGAAAGGAATTCTTTCAAGATTCCCTTGGTTATGTATCGATTGGGAAAGATTACGATGAGGATGGCAAGTTCTTGCGAGCGACAGCAAGAAGCTGCGATTATGATTTAATTGAACGGATGATTAAGATGACGTGGGTGGTAGGCTATTTTTGAAAAGTTTGAAATTGGTGCCAGGGGGCACGTAGTTCAGTGAGTGATGTAGAAACGACTGCTTCTCTTTGGATTTTCCTTGTGCTGATTGACTGTAGCTCGTGGTACTAGCGAGAGAATAAATGGATTGCGCTGTGAGGGTAATAAACTGTTCAAAATGACAAGTTGTCGTTCTATAAATTTTTTGAAATCGGCATCATACACTGAACTGCACACTTTTGCGCCCGGATTAAACAATGACTCTAGACTGAACACGGTGGCGTGGTTGTAGGCTTTGATGAGATCATTGGCTTTGGAGACGTTAATATATTTGAGGGTAGATGTAGCTAAGATTCATCAGACGGGTCAAGGTGCCCCTAACCGGCCTAACCGAGGATAAACGAAAGCCACTGCAGTCGATACTTCTTAGCACCAACCACACAACCTGACTTGCATAAGTAAATGCAAAACATGAACTTGGAAGATTTTTGTTTTCTCTTTGAGTTCTTATCTCAGGACTGCAAGACATGTAGGTTCCCAAATGGCTTAAGGCCGAGTTTACATGGACCACCATTGCATCAAAAAAAATTGACTCCACCCTGAGATTGGTTCATGTCCGATGAATTTAATTGAAGCCTTCCACCCTGCTATCTTATAGGTTAGGTTAGGTAGGGGGGCTGCTAGTGCAGTCACCAGCACTCTTAGGCCATATTGGTCCATTGTGATAGCCAAAGTCAGAAAACTACCACTGATTGACTACTCCAGTGATAGTGCCGTTGATTTGATCCAAACGGCAAATGGTGACTGGACCAGATTTGAAAACCAATTAAAGCTTTTTAACTTTGCTTTCACTGGGATTAGAACCGGGGACCCCGCTAACCAGGCGATCACCCAACTGTGCCATCCAGTCATATCTGCTATCCTATAACAAGACATGTCACCGAACTGCACACGAATACGAGGACGGGATTGCCGAAATTCGCTTGATGTTCCGCTGATGTTAAAGCAATGACCTGAGATGTTTTAAAGGAAGACACACGCAGTTGCAGTGATTATGACTTTGCGTCGACTATGGCATTATTCACGTATTGAAGGTATATCAACTATTTTTTGCATCTATGCACTCCGAATTCGTGCAGAAAAAACTTACTCGCCAAAATCGGTTGTGGTATCAGAGAATTTGTCTTCTTGAAGAGGATTGCTCACCGTAAAAGGCTTGTACACTGCAGCCTATGGGAAGCAAATGGTTGTGTGCCTGTATGGGTCTGAACCTTCGCCAGTTCGCTTAAGTCACGGTTAAGACATGCCGAGGCATAATAAGAAGCCAACTGAACCATTTGCTGCGAAATGCGATGAAGGCAAAGATCTTTTGTTGAATCTGTCTGAGCGTCTTAAAGCTATTAGCTGCTTCTATCTAGAGTTCTTGATACCCTCATACCCGATAATCCACCCGGGTACCCCCATTTTTGCTATTACTCGGGTACCAAATTATAGAGTACCCGTACCCGTATGATTGTCGGTACTCGCAAGATATCGCATACCCGTTAATTTAAATATAATTAATCTGCTACGTAATTCTAGTGCTTTTGTTGGACACTATTGTTTTCCTTTTCTCGACTGTGGTTAATATTCACCAATAGCTGTTTACTTGAATCATTTCTTAAATTTTTCACATAGAGATACTCCGTTTAGCTGTTACCCGACAATGATGGGCACCCGTAAACTTGGGTATTAGCTCCCATTTCTCGAATACTCGGGTAATAGTCAAAATGGGTATTACCCGTGTAAGATCAACAGCACTACTTCAAACAACCAGTAACAACTAACACATGGTCGAGTTGAACAAATTGAGGACTTTGTTGTTCATTAAGTGCAGTTGCTAGCTTCTGAAACAACTATGGGCTCATTTTATTCTTCTGTCATTATATACTAATTAAAGCAGTAGAGTTTGTTTGTTTCCCTTTTTCTCAAGAACTACCAGTCCGATTTGAAAAATAATTTTTGTCATAGATATGTCGTTTAATAAGAAAACTTTTAAGAATTTACTGTGCGTTTAAAATTACAATTTTTATCTTAACAAAAAGAACAAAAAGATAGCAAGTGCAAGAACGCAAGAGAAAGAGAGCACACACATACAGGGTGCAATGACTGCGTCTCATCTATAAAAAAAAAAGAAAAAAAAAAGTGCACAAGGCCGTGTGGATTATATATGTTACGCATATACATAACATACACACCCTTGTGTACACGTCCGTAGTATTACGGACTTAGATTAAGTTAGATTAGGATGGGTAATAATAGGCTAGGTGTAGGTTGAATGTATAGAGTATAGAGCGCCAAGTTTTTTCTTAGTTTTCCTGGCCAGTAAGTCTTCAATAATAAAGTCTGTCCTAAGGACTAACAAAAAAATTAACTTCATAGTTTAGATTCCGAAAGGCAAATAGTAAGTGAGTTAGATTAGATTATTTTAGAGTACCCGCGAAGGGTCAGTAAGATAGAATTAAGGACATGAATTGTTAGATATTAAGATAGATTTTTATGTCATTTTTGTCTAGTAAAGTTGTCCTGCAAATTAAATAAAAATGAAATAAAAAAAATACTATGTATCGCATTTGTTTCGCTGTGTGCTGCATGCGTTTTACAGCTTCATAACCAACAGTCACTATTTCTACGAAACTTGTTAAGAATTTAAAATGCATCGAAGAAATTGAAATGAATTAACCATCACAAATCTAAGGCGAGTGAAATAGCGTCTCGCTGCTAGTTATATATCGATACACTTCTTTAGTCGCCTTGGATATCGGGTATGTCCGACTCCTAAGCACTTGAACCTATCTGGTGTCCAGGTTTGATTCCCGGTACGGTTTCGGAACACTGACAATTCTTGAAAAAACTTGACCGTTAGGCTCTCATCCTCTACGTCCCAATTTTTGTTTACACATTTGTGATGAATCTGAAATGTGTTGTAGACATACTCTCTCTGGCATCAAGTATGTGGACCAGTGCAACAAATGACACCAACTTTGTGTTGGGAAGTAGCAGGTTCAGAGATCGGGATATTTGATGAGACTTTTTGTTCTATGCTTACGCCTGCCCCGGATTGTTGCACACCACATTGTAGAAGGAGGGATATACTCGGAGTATTAGCAGCGATTTCCAAGATCTGTTGAAGGAAAATACAATGTTAGAGTTGCTCTCGGATCGAATGAAGTTACAAACAATATAGAAGCTGGCATTTCGGATCCTTTCTTATCCATGCTAATATATAAAGGTGTTTTTGAGCAGACGGCAATGGCATAGCTCTTATATTCAAGGACAAAAGAATTTTTTATGCACCCTTAATTTAAAGAAAATGAATTGCTTACTATACAGGTGCAGAGTTTGTTTGTTTCCCTTTTTCTCAGGACCAACCAGCCCGATTTTTAAAATTCTTTTTGCGTTATCTAGGTTGCTTATTACCAATTTACTGTGCGCTTAAAACTATAATTTTTATTTAAAGTAAAAAGCTGAACAGAAAGATAGTAAAAGCAAGAGAGCACAGGTGACTATAGCGCTGGCACAACAAGCTTTCTTATATATTCGTGTCGCTGAAAATCTACATTGGAGTCGTTCAACCGTCAGTTGTTTCCCACGCCTTGCAGTTCATTCTGTGAAACTTTGTCAGCGCATCTTTCACATTCTAAAGGTCTTTCGGATTTGAACTTCATTGAACACGCTCCAAAGTTTGGTCGAGCCTGTCTTTCGGTCACGTAGTCAAATAAGAGAGTAGTTGCAGAGCATACATTTCATGCACAGAATGAGAAGTTTCTACCATCTGATTGATTTTTCACCTCTCATCCCTCCGAGCTGCGCATCAACTGGTGCTTTTCCGAGATCAACGGTTGTGGCAGCCTCCCCGAGAGCCATCACTCATCGAGTATTTCCTCGGTCCTCACTTTGAACACACAAATTGTGAAAAAATTAAAATCCCAAGAGAAAAACACTTTCGACATCAGGTGGGCTGATCAGTCGTGCTCCTCCTCCCCCCACCGGCCCCAAGTGAAACCAATCCACTTAATCAACGGAATTAATCAAAAAAAAATTATCCCACTCAATCACAAATAAGATTCTAGACACACTCGCATCTGCACCGGCATTCACTCCCTCTCGCAGACAGTGTAGATATTTATTGTCCACTTCGAATGCGAAAATAACGCAATTAATATGATTTAAGTCGAAGAATTCACTTTGTCACTAAGAGTCTGCCGATAAATCCCCACCCACGCCACTGTCGTCGGATGTGCACATTCCTGCGTTGAGAGACACCTCTGCTCGCTCCATTACGTCAAGTCCTTCCTCCACCCACCGGCAAGATGGAAATTCAATTTTCAAGATACTTTCAACTCACGGGACCGTGTGCCCAACCTTGAGTAATGAATTAGAAATGTCGCAAGACCGTAACACAAGTCACATAAAGTCGCGACGCTAATTGCCATTCTAATTGCGTTTCTCGTCTGCCAGAGCTACGTAATTCGGTTAGGGAAACGAATTAACATTGTTTCATCCAGCTCTGGAGCGGTCACAGTGTCCTCGGGGCAAGGAGCTCCAATGCACCATACGATAGATAATCAAAGGCATAAGTGCCTCCATATGGAAAGTGGCCCGCAGGCGATTGCTCACAATTGAGGACCCAATTTCTTGACTCGCTGCCAGTTTATTTTTTCTCTCTGATTTTTTCCGCCTCGGAAACGAGCAATTTGGTGAGTGTGTGCGCAGAGAAATAGGGAGGGACAAGTTTTTAATTAGAAATTAATTTTATTCCGAAAAGCGGATGATTTACGAACGGAATCGGGGGCGCAATGGCGGGGCTGTTGGGTGTTGTCGATAAATTATCTCGCGGAATGCACAAAGAGCAGGGATCTGCAGCAGAGCACTTCAGCTGCAATAATTCGCTACGATTATGGTCTAATTGAATGGATTGCAAGGCGTGGATGGTGGGTTGCTTTCGAACAGGCTGTGGGACCTATGAGCGTGCAGCCGAGTGAGTGATGCGGAAAAGATTTCCGCAGTGTAATCGTTTGTGGAATGTGTTTCGATTCGCTTTGTGGCACATGACTTTAGCAAGGGCAGAAACCGACGGTGAGTGTTGCTCTTCCGGCAGAATGATGGAGTGCAGTGCGCCCCCGACTGACTGAGCATTTGGCGAGGGATTTAATGAGATCAGTGGGATGGCAAAAACATGTGTTGGCAATGACATCTGAGTGGTGGAAGCAACATTATTTGTAACGAGGTCAATTGTGTGCCGATGAGCGATGGCAGATAGAGGACTCAGCCCTGTCGTCGCAGAATATGTGACAACTTGATTCCGATATGATTTAGTAAACAACACCTGTTGCAAGTTGAATTCCTCGACAGACACATTGATAAGCTCGAGGGATCTATAAAAAGGGTGCTCGCCTTGACACGGAAAAAGATATGTTTTGTTATGAGAGGTAAAGATACGAAGGACTAGAAGCACTAGTTATTGGCAGGACTATTTGCGTCCGAATTTGGACTTGTTTGGTGAAATAGCACACCGGCAGTACTTTATGTTCATAAGTGTCTAATATATAATAATATTGTTGGCCCGACAGTCCGAGGCGGACCTGGACCTAGCTTCTCAGCAACCACTCGTGTTGTGCGTGCTATTGTTCTTTCACGAGTGGACCTAAAGTTTTATGCCGACTCCAAACGGCGAAGTTGAGAAGCTTTTTCTAAACAGGAATACTCTTTGAGCATTGTCAGTGACTCGAAAGAGGTGGAGCCGTGAATTATGAAAGTTGGTAGGTTGGGGATTCGAACCAGGCACCCTCTGCGTAGGAGTCGACGCACTAACCCACTACGCCACGACAGACTCATAGGTGTCTAAGCTCAGGTCAAGTTCGATGAGAATAGAGGGTGTATTTTCAAGCGACCCCAATTTGAAAAGCCTCTCAAAAAACACCCTTTACCTACTTGAGAAGAAAGTACCTCCAGTCTTATGCCTACTCCGAAGCGCCAAGTTTGAGTTCGTACCGGGATTCGAACCTAGGCAACGTAAGTTCAAGTGCGTCAGAGTTGACACCCAGACCCACAATACCACGGCCGTCAGAACTGCCTACACTCAAATTTCTTTATTGTGACAGACTTTGGATAGTCGCTGTTAATAAAAATGTATTAATTGTTTAAAATTTGAATTCGATCGCTCGATAATATCGCTAACTGACTCCTCGCGACTCCGGCGACAGATCGCGATTTGTTTTCGCATTATAAATCAGGATTCAACTCAGGACCTAACTTGTATATCATACAACCCAATACAACTCACAACTATTTTCGAAATGCCGGCTAAGTTAAAATGTATAATAATAATAATAACATGTGTGGCCCGACAGTCCGAGGTGGTCCTGAACCTCAACTGCTTAGCTACCACTCGTGTTGTGCGTGCTATTGTTCTCGCATGAGTGGGAGGGACCCACTGTTTTATGCCGACTCCGAAGCACATGAATCGGCAAGTACTAGTTGCCCGTACAATCTATAGAAAAATAATTGAAATCGAAAAAATTGCTCCGTCGACTCACCTAAGTGAAAAATACGCAACATTTATTCCGTCGTGAGGTTGGTCATCATAAGAGTCCCTTTGACTAGACAATTCGTCGTACCATATGAACGTTTGAGCGCGAGTACATTCGTTTGAACCTTAAGTCACCAAACGGAACAATATTGTTGTAAAATTAAACAAAACATAGCCACCATTGCAGCGATAAAAATAAAATAAAATCCTCAAAAACACCAGAGTGTCAAGCCGGGTTATTTTTCGGTTGGGTTTGGGCCTTCATCCACAAAAGAACGACCATGGATAATGTCGTGTATTTGCGATGCAAAAGTCTGTCCGATATCCGGATCTTGGAAAATAAATCATCTTCTCGGACATGGCTCATTTTGGCACAGAGTATATGCCAGTGAGCAATATTTCAGTAATCGGATCGAACACAATCAAGTAGTATTAGATCAATCATCATTGGAAGATTGACTGTCTGGTTCGGTTTATGGCATCGAACAATTTTTCTTTCAAAACAAGAAAGAGACACGGTTGCCGTCAATGGTCCTAGGTATAGAGCGATGTTGACAGGCCTTTTGGGGCCAGACTTCGACAACATCGATGGTGTGGTGCCAACAAGACGGCGCTACATGCCATGGTTAGGTTAGGTAGGCGGGCTGCTAGTTCGTTCACCAGCACACATAGACCATATTGGTACATTGTGATACCCAAAGTCAGACTACTACCACTGATCGACTACAAGTGATAATGCCGTAAATTTGATCCCAACGGCAAATGGTGACTGGATCAGATTTGAAAAATTTAGGTTTCGAATCGTGGACCCCGCTAACCAGGGGCAGGCACTCTACCAAGGCACTCTGGATCGCCATCTAGTCGTTGCTAGATGCTATACAATGTAAGCAATGCTCCATCGATATGAAGGAAAAATTTAATGGCTGGGCCAGCGAACGTTCATTAATTGGCCCTCGCGATCACGCGACTTGAACCATTCGATTAATTTCTCTGAGGCTACGTGAAGTCCACAGTTAGCACAGACTATGTTAACTATGTCGAGGCCAACGCAAGTATCAACCCCAAGAAAAACGAACAATTTTACCGAAAACTAGAAGCACAGTGAAGTCGAGGCCGCCATTTGAAGAGGAGATGTGCTCCTCCGTATTAATGCCATTAATCTAGCTTCAAAACAATGCCAGAATTAGTCCAATATCTCACACCGTTGTTGGTTTATTTGAATTGATTTGCCTATCGTTCTTATCTGGTCACCTGCGGTTTAAGGTCTATATATTTAAGAATATGGGTTGTTTAACAATCGTTGACATCTAGTCCTGTTGTGTAGGTTCAATTCCTGGCATGGACAACTTTCGTAACTTACGACTCCACCCCTCTCTAGGCTTTGATACCACAGCTCATAGTGTATACCTGTCTAGGAAAAGGTCTCTCACCTTCGCTGTTAGAAGTCGACACAGAAAACTTCTGCCCTCTCAATTCGTGAGATAACAATTTGGTTGGTTGCTTGGAAGCTAGGTCCAGGTCCATGTTGGACTCTAGCGCGGTGTACAATGCTTTCAGACCCAAGGTACTGAAAAGGATTGCCACTTTGTATGGTCCAAAGCATTTTTTGGTTGGAAAATAAATCTAGGGAGAGCTTGTTTGAAATTGGTTTGGGATACGTCCGAGCTTCTTGAGAAGTGTGGGTCTACGAGACACAAATTTAATTGAAAATAAAACAAAAATACATCAATGATCCAAAAAAAATTAATTTTGCCAACCAGTGGAATTTTCATGACGAATTCAGTGGTTTGGCGATTTGTCCATTTCTCTTGAAAAGCAAATCTTTCAATCAGAAATCCAATTAACCATAACAAGCTCAGCATGTGTTATTAGTCAGCGGAACAAAATTGACATTTTGCACATCCCTAGCGACTGCCGACAATCGTGGCCAATTTGAAGCCGATTTTCATCAACACTTAGACTTAAATAGAATTTCGAACGTTGCCAAATACAAGATTTACGATACAATGACCCAAGCGAGAGTCTTTGACAGCACTGTGACGTTTCATATTTTTGTTTGGAAAAAGTCGAGGTATTTTTAGAAGACTCATCATTTGCTTTTCAAGACTTGGCGTGCCTTAAAATAGACGCTACGCACTGTTTTGTTTAGTCTGCGGTGCGAAGCAAAGATGGTGTCAACTATTTTTAAAGTGTCACTATTTAAGGAAAGGTGGATATGTAATAGGCCGACCTATTTGTCGAGATTGTCATTTTTGACAGGTGGTTAAGTGCTAAAGGAAGTAATCGCTGTGTGCATCTTGGCAGTGGAGACTGTTTTGCTTGGCACTGCGAAACTCGGGCAACGACTCGTCGCTGTTCGGAAGTTAAAAATGCGCTCTGTTTGTTATGGGAGCCTTGTTTATGTTTCGAATTGCAGATGTTTTCTTTTTTGATGATGCTGAAGAGTGATAAATGGCACGTTGAGATAAACTTGTGATCTTAATGCCCATTTCACAATGCGGTGTTGGTGCGTCGTTTAAAACTACACAATACAATGGCTTCATGTCATATCCTGCATCGTGCTACGTTTTGACTTTTATAAGCAAAATTGAGAGCGGTGATAGTAGAGTAACCACACGTAGGCGAAGTTCTTCCTCACCACAAATGTTGGTGCTTCTTGACATCCCGCTGCGTTTCCTCGAAATTTTCATTGGACGGGAAAGTTTTGTCAAGCACAAATGTACTAATTTATCCTCCAAAGCAGATACCGTAAACCACGTCGTCGAAGCCCCAACGCAACATTGTGAAATGGGCATAAGTGGAGAGTAGGCCTTACTGATGATGACCCGACACTACTGCACAAGATCTTGATAAGTCAGAGCATCGCAGTAACTGCCAAAAGTGTTATGTTCGTTTTGCCAAGTTACGATCGAATGGAGGAGAACGTTCTGTACCCAGCACAGACTGTTAACTGTTTTGACATTGCGAGATGCGTGACAGCTTATACTCACGTTGAACTTTGTAACCATCAGAAATGAAGTATTACAGAGATAGCCGACTTCTTCTTCACAGCTGATTGTCCCTTAGTCCATCGACGAATTTGAATACTTTTTTGACAGATATTCATGAATTTTTGACGGTTGTTCACAAAATAATGTAAATGCCGTCATCTGATTGGTCAATTTGGTTTGAAAAAAACTTATAAAAAACAATTGTCAAACATTTTAAGGGGCAAGAGAGGTTATAGTGGGGCATCTCTGTAATTTCTGGTAACCACAAACAATGTGACAAAATTAAAAGAAGAAAAAACATGTAAAAAAAATTTCAATCCGTTGAATCTCCATTGAAAGTTGAAAAATTACTACATCTCATTGCCCTTCAAGTGACCTAGTACCTCGGCAAATTGATTTAAGTGGTGTGCCATGAAGGTCCGAAATATTCATGAGTTCTAGTGAGAGTCGAATGATAATTCGAGTGATAACAGATTAATACAACATCTCGAGAACACTGCGATTATCAAAATCATTTAAATGACTACTAATTATTTCGAATGACTACTAATTACAAACACAAGAAAACTCGGTAAATGTCTCTCATCACGAGTAATTTTTTTAATGTGGGTGGAGAAGTGGATCAATACGTCAATTGGTTCTGGTTATGTTCTTGATTAGTATTTTTCGACGAAAACTGTTTTTGTGTTGTTATTCTCCTGCGGAAGTGAGGCATCTATCAACTTATCTTGTGTTGGTAGTTGGTAATTAATTACTAGTCATTCGAATTTGATACTAGGAGTAAAATGTTGTGCTAATCGATTATCACTCGAAAAATCATTCGAATGCGCCCATCTGAAGTGATCATTCGATTATTAAAATATCTCGATTACTTGAGTCTCAATTCTTAAAATCATTCGACTATGCCCATCACTAGTCCGAGGCATTCTCTATCTGAGATAGATCCAAAAGGTCTCATTCAACAAGAGGTAGGTAGTAAGTGGCTAAGATGCACTTAACCCAAGGTAGGCCCATTGTACTGCCACGTGGGTTTGCCTAAAAAGAGAGGGGCAGGGCCGGTGTAGTTTTTACGGAAGCCAGTCAGAACTGTGAATGAAGTCTAATAGCGATTTGATTGATGTTTCTCTCAGATCGCTTAGGTTATCGAAGAAGTAGGAGCATGGAGTGGCTTTAATAGCTGAGGCAAGTACAGAGCAGGTGCAGAGAAGGTGTTGCACACTTTGCCTCGTCTCGGCAACTTCTGCAGAAATCTTAAGAAAATTGTCTTAGTCTTTTCGCGTGCAGCCCCAAAAGGCGGTGTAAAGTGATTATTCCCACTGTCGTACTGACTTTAAAACTTTTTAAAGATATCAAACTATCAGCTCTTTTGGAGTCAAGACTGGGCCAGATTTGTTGGATAATTTGACACGTTTTGCCTGTATTCCATCTGGCATTGGCTTTAAGTTTGCTTTGGTTAATGAGTTGTAACTTAAAGGAAGCTAGAGGAGTACCTAAGTTATAAAAGATTCCATCATCTGGCAGTGTTGTGGCGATTTTTGTGAGTTTGTCAGCTTCGAAGTTTCCCATAATGTCTCTATGGTCCGGCACCCAACACAGGCGAATTCGAAACTGTTCGGATATCTCGTCAAAAGCGACAGCTTATGATTATTTTTGAGTTTATAGAGAGCGATGTTAGGGATTTGATTGCTGCCTGGCCTTTCGTAAAGATGCAAACATCACGGGCGGATATCACGTTCCACCTCAGCCAGGACAGGGTGTCGCTGATCGCCATTATTTCCGCTTGGAAAACGCTGCTGTGATTAGGTAGATGGATTGATTTGTTGAGACTAAGATGCTCACAGAAAATTCCACTGCCTACTACGTCTTCCGTTGTGGATCCGTCTGTGTAGAAATGTATGGCGTTACCGAATGGTATATTGCAGCCATACCACAGGTCTCTTTTTGGATTTAGGATTTTGAAGTTTTTCTCTGAGAAGTAAACAGGTGAAGTGTAATCCAGATTAGTAGAGTCAAGTCCTTGTTATATTAGGATATTGGCATGTCCGAACGTGTAATCTTGCCATTGGGAGCATGCACACAAATTCAAATTTTGTCTGGAGAGCCATCAACGTCAATCTGTCATTGTCATCTCTTCTAACAAGGAAACAGATCACCATGAGTTACAGTACTGGGAAGCCAAGCACATTCTCGAGACTCTGGTGGATGTCGCATTCGAGACGCATAATCTCCCATTCAAAGCCCCCTACAGCCGATTAATGAAAATAAAAGCTCAACGAAAACTAAGCTCAATTAGTGTCAACAACCAAAGTGCTTCGCCAAATAGCTTTAGTCACACGACGACCCTATTACCACTCGCATTACCCAATCGACCTTAATTGACTCCGACTCGTAGAACTTTTACTCCTTGAACCAACACAAAAATTCCCTCGGATTCTCACCGCCCAAGGACAGCAGCAATCTGATTAGCAGATGATTTCACGCTACACGACTTTAACACGACGTCATCTCCTTAAGCAGCTGTTCATTGTGCTCCCAAGCAACATCCTTCCTAATTCAATCCCCCGACAACCCGTCAGGGATGTGTCAGCGGAATGGAAGATGGCTCAGTGGCTTTTCTGCACTGCATATCCTTCGCTAGCTCACTGTGCATGAGCGTGTGTTTTTCCTCCCCGCACTCTCTGTTCATAGCAGATGACACTTAATCCACTGTACACACGAGTGTTGACAACCCTTTCGGCGTGCGAGGTGTGGACCTAATGACATTTCATAATTAATTTCAAGTTTGCACAAGGATAATTAGTATGAGCCGCGGTATTGGCGGGCCTGGTGATGTGTGCGCGTCCTCGACGAGGCAATTTAATCGTGTTCGGCTTTCAATTTAATGACATTAAGGGGCAATATTTGCCATGAGTTGGGTGATCTTCTAATTACTTGAGCTGATGTAGATGCTGTTGGCGGTGTGAATTAACGGTGTAAGCGGTAATGCCAACATGACCCGGTTGAAAGTTTCACAGATTAGCAAGTGATTAGTGGAAGATGAAGAGCACCGTCTCTGGCTGGTGAGAATGGTGCTTCTGTCAATAGGTCTGACATTTTAAGTGCGATTTGTGTGGTTGGTTGGCACTTGGGAGTCGAGAGCGATGAAGTGGCGCCATTAGGCGTGGAAATCAACTTGGACAATGAGTGTAGGATCTGCAAATGACTGAAGTGGATGATGGCACTTAATGGAATCTTGCGACAAGTGGGTTTTAGGGTCATCTGGAGGGGATTTTTCTGCAAGCAAATCATTACATAAGCACAAGAGGTTTTTGAAGAGTCTTAAAATTTGAGGCAGATTGGTAGCTAGACCATGAACTTTTGAGATTTGTCTTGTGAGAATTCCATGGCATACTTTTAAGCGTCGGGTTTAGCAGTAATAGCCGCTTCTAAGACAAAAATTCGTTTTATGCGTGTGGCGGTCCCAATAAGGTTTTGAAAGGGGAGTGTGATGGTTGAACATTATTCGCACTCGGAATCCTTAGCGCCCTTAATTTGTGGAGTACATATTCTATCAACAAGTCCTGTCATATGATGGCTTCAATGAGGCTGTATTGGCCAGGTTCGTAGTCTCTGTGAAGAATATTTGGCCCAGCGAAGCTAGGCGCCGGTTCTGGAGAGCTGGGCAGTGGCAAAGCAGACGTTGGATCGTCTCGATCTGTTCCTTGTCACCGCAACTCCGGCAGAGATCGCTGGATTCCACAGTTCGCATTTCATTTCCGGAGCATTGTTCGATTTAAGTCAATTCAAATTCAGCAGTGTCATGCGATCATTCCGATGAGCTCACGAATCGAGTCCATTGTAAGAAACTTCTTCATTTTGCCGTCATTAAGCTCTGGCCACGTCGATCTTGTCGTGTGACAGTCGTTTCTTGTGAGCCAAGATGAGTTGGCTTCTTTCCTTTTTATTGTCGCTTATGGTCTGATCGGTGGTTGGAGTGATGTATCCGCTTCGCTGATGTCCATTTCAGACCCTTGTCTAGCTAATTCGTCCACTTTCTCGTTTCCTGATATTGGGCTGTGGCTCGGCACCCAGCAGAGTTTGACCCTGTGGCGACTGATGGAACTTAGTGAGTCGCGGCATTTCCTAACAGGCTTTGATCTCGTTGTACAGGATCCTTTCGACTTCAGTGCAGCCTGGCTGTCAACAAAGCTGGAGATATCTGATGGTGGCGCTTCACCTATTGCTAGAATCTCTGCTTGAAAGATACTGCACATATCAGGAAGTCTAAATGGTCCCTGTTTGTAATGGGTGTCCGAGGAGAATCTGGCTTCAGTATCTGTGTCTCCTTTTTATCGCGTGAAATAGCAATCTCTTGTCAGTTGATACCGGGGTTTGAAGGACACTTGTCTCCGTCGGGGAACAAAAAGCGGCCCCAATTACTTGGAATTCCACCATTACCTCTCCCGCCTTACAATATGAATATGTTTTATGTACTCCCTGCAGAGTCATTGGGGGAACCTATTCTCGTGATGGCCCTAATAAATCCTCGCCTATACGAGAGGAAAAGATCTCACATTGCTGCATTTCGTATCAGTTTATGTGCCATACACATTGTCACAATCTTGAGAATCACCTTTTAATGGACTTGGCAAGCACATGGCATCATCCTTCCTTCTCTCCTCTCTTCCTAGGAAGTTTACAGCTTTTTCCCATGCACTGAGGACTTGTTCAACTTCTCAACTCACAGTTCATCTAGTCCATAACGTCAACAGCTGTTGGCAACTACACCAACTTCGTGTTTCACTCGCTTGCCACCACTCAAGCAAGCAGCAAAGTCTTCCTTGCGACAAACTTAACAATGTGTCAGTCATGTTAACAAGTGGCAGCCACATAACGCAGTCAAGTAATTTTCCCGCGAACGGTTGTAACTCCGACAAATGTTCGCCGAATGACGCCAAATGTGTTCACACAATCGACAATTTAATTCAATTTAATTACTCCTCACATCGATGCCAGGGGCGCACAAGTCTTAAGGATAACATGCGGCAACAGTTGTCTCTACAGAGAGACCTTCTTCAACCGACTCGTCCCATTCCATGCTACCGGGAAGGCTGTCACCCCAAAGCACACACAAGCCGATGCTCCTTTATTAGATCTCTTTGTAACGAGTTTTGCAAGTATGAAATTCATAAACTTTTTCCTTCGGTTTTCTTTTCGCAAACTCTTGCCGCGTTGCTTGCTGAGGCACATTCCCTTCAGTTTGCTAGTTCACTTGTCGTTTATGGGGTGCGAGATGTGCTCGAGAGGAGCAGCCGGTGGAGCGACGGCACATATCGCCAAGAGAATATGGAATTTTAATTGAAATTTCATGTCATCAGGAGGAGAGCGCAGAGGATTCTGGCAGAATAAGCGCACGGAAATGAGCAACGAAAGCCAATTGTATCTCTCTCCGGATGAATCGGTTTGTCTTCCTGCAGATCGAATGCGATTATAGTTGATGCATACGGGAGTTGCATTTGCAAGGACACGAAATTAGATTTCTATTATTCGAAGTAATGGATTGCGGGGTGGTGTGCTTTTTGAATAGAATTGAAAATCGATAGGAATCTGAAACGGTCCTTTATTATGCATCGTTTGAATTCCCTTGGTTTGAAGACTGTAGGAATATTGAGCTTGCTGCTGCCCCTTCTGAGAGGAGATCTTGTTTATCTGAGACAGGGGCACGGGCATTGGGGGACAATTCTTAGAACACAGTCGAGTAGCATTTTTGATCCAAGATTTTGTGAGCAAAGATGGTGGGAATGGCGGTTTCAAAGGGACCAGCTAATATCTATTCACGGTACTCTTGGTAAAAGAAAGTACTGATTACGTACTTCTTCTTCTTTATTTGGCGCTACAGTCCGGGGTGGACTGGGCCTCAACCAACAAGCCTCTCCAGCTAGCACGGTCTCTGGCTAGCTGTCTCCAGTGTCGCACGCCAAGTTGGTTGAGGTCCTTCTCCATCTGGGTGCGCCACCTTAAACGCGGGCGTCCTTTGTTGCGTTGTCCCTCGGGTTCGGAGTCGAAGACTCACCGGACCGGAGCTGAGTTGTCCATACACTCTACATGGCCTAGCCACCTGATAACGTACGACTTCTCCCAAAAAGGACATCTTCTGTACTTCTCGAAAAGACACTTTTGGCAAAGAACAGGGTTGAAATACACGATGGTCCAAAACCTTACGAAGACCCTTTTGAAATATTACTGGCACTGTGTCACAGCTACGAAAATACGGAACGAAATAAATTAAGCAACTAGCTGTGTTTCTTTAACTACAGCCAAGCGTTAAATATAGCATGACCATCGAACATTTCGATTACCAAAACGGTAAAGTGAAATCTACATCCGATTCCCAGTACGACAAAAATAAGATTCACTGCCCCACCTATTTCGAGTCGCTGACAATTCCCCAGCGTCTTTATAAATGTTGCAAGAAACAAACAGATAATAGTATTTTTTCGACAACCGGCTGGCTGTTACACAAAGTTGACATGGGAAATTGAAACAGGACCCAACATAGCTACCTGATATTCATATTCTCGTATAGGTTTGCTTGGTTGTTCCTTTAAGGTATAAGTATCTAGGACTGATGATTGACTACAACTTTTAATGGAACTACCATACAGAGTTATTGAAGAAGAAATTGTGCCAGTCTGCGTACGCCCTTTTCCACCCTAGCAAACTCTGTACACCAAGAGTACTCAGACAATGCTACATGGGCTTGGTGGAATCACATCTCAGATTTGGAATATTAGCGTGGGGAAGAGCGTCCCAGTTGCAACCGCTACAAAAAGTGCACAGAAGACTACAAAAGCTTGTGCTGGAAACAAGAACTACAAGAGAAGTTCAGCAACAAAGAAATCAACCAACACGTAATATATATACAATTTAGAAATCTTGGCCAACTTCGGTGACGACACCACATACAAAATTCAGACACATCAGATGGTGAACACTAGAAGACGGCAGCAGCAGCTATGTGAAGTGCCGAGGTACTGGACCGAATATGGTCGAAGGACATTTAACGTGGCAATTCCTATGATCCTTAACGAACTCCCAACGGAAATTCGCAACTTACAGAAATATAATATAATAATATGGGTGGCGCGACAATCCGAGGTGGACCTGGGCCTAGCTTCTCAGCAACCACGTGTGTTGTGCGTTCTATTGTTCTTTCACGAGTGGAAGGGACCTACAGTTTAATGCCGACTCCTAACGGCGAAGAATACTCTTTGAGCATTGTCAGTGACTCGAAAGAGGTGGAGCCGTAATTATGATAAGTGGTAAATTCGGGTATCGAACCTGGCACCCTCTGCGTAGGAGTCAACGCACTAACCCACTACGCCACGGCGACCCACCAACTTACAGAAAAGAGAAATTATTAAAAAAGT
Organism: Eristalis intricaria; assembly: GCA_964034865.1. Lineage (NCBI taxonomy): Eukaryota > Metazoa > Arthropoda > Insecta > Diptera > Syrphidae > Eristalis > Eristalis intricaria. Next base: position 56,930,988 of record OZ035877.1, on the reverse strand, counting down.
AAAAGAAATCTACGTAAATTCTTCAAATTGAAATATCAAAATGTAAGCCTCAAACCCAAATTTTTTAACTGTAACTTGAAAAACTTTTTAATTGTTACTTACTGTTTTTAAATACATACAATTAAATTTAATGAATTTTAACTGTTATAAATGTAACATGCTATTGTGATTAGTCATCTGCAGACAAGCCATTCCGGCTTTTCAGATGAACATGTGTAAGAAATGAATTATAAATAAAACTGAAAACTATAACCTCTCAGAATGGATATAAAATAACTCAAAAATGTGGAGCCTATCAATGGTACTATGAACATGAATTGTGGGGCTTAAGTGGTGTACACGTACGGTTCCCAGAATCCAGAAATATATTCACAAAAACTGGCTTAAGTATCCTCATAAACTATTTTCAATTTTTGTATGCGAATCAACCTTTTCCTTGACTTGTTGAACAAATTAATAAGCTTCTTATTTGAGTTCGTTAGATCGAAGAATCAATCTGAAAAAACGATTAGAAACAGATTTGCGGAATTTCACGATTACAAAGTGATTGCTGTGTTGAAACCCACCTATCTAAAGAGCAGATAATATGAGCACACTACGATAATTCACGCGATGAAAATAATACAATTATAATAACAAAGCATTTTAAATACTAAAAAATATATCGAATTTTCTTAAATATATGTTTTATGCTAATAATGCAAACGACACATTAACTGCTGTTTATTTCATAATAAAAACTTGGCGTGGGGTTATAGCTAGGCCAGGGCGATCTATGTTCTCGCACAGACTTACAGTTTTATGCTGATTCCAGGCATCGAAGTCTTAGAAGCGAGTGACTCAAAATATGGGTAGCCGTTCTGGAATTTTGCCGGGAAGTCGCAAGTTAGTAATTGCACCTCCCAACTATTCCATGGCGACGACAAACATTTGCTTTTTTATATTTTGGAAATCCATGTATTTTAAAATGTTTACGTCCATTTTGTAATTTGAAATCTTTTAGAAATTAAGCAAGAAAAAAGTGAATTTGGTACATTTTCCATGAAGAATCTGTTCCATCTTTAACATCAGCAGGACACAATTCAAGCAACTCAGATGTTCAAAGCAGTATAATATATGTACCTGATTTACAAAGTGCATACGTTTGTGAACATCTCGGGTTAGCGCCTGAGTTTTTTCTGAAATAACGAATTAAAAATCACCAAGCCTGTTGAAAGGACAAATTATATCTTTTCCCATCCTTATTCGTAGAAACTTTGTGTCTTTAATCCACATTGCCCAGTGGAATTTTTATTGAAGGACAATTTCATTTGGGCTGCTCATGTGAAATGAAATCTTCTAGTTACGTATTCCAAAATAAATCTCACTCATGTCAGGTATAAAATTACATCTTACCTGATCCAGGACATGAACATTTGAATTTCAAACAAAAACTCCATGAAGCGCCTAAGCTGCCTTCCACCATTCGCCGGTTTATCCACGCTAAAGAGATACACAACGAAGCCATCATAAAAAGGACTTTATTACCCCGGTAATTATCAAGATCCTTCTTCTTGCAGATTTGGTCATTACCAACAATTGTATAAAATTATGCAGAAAAGCAATTAGGCGCTCAAGCGACTTGGTATATAAGGCGATCCGTTGCGAATTCTTATCAAATCAGTTCAAATCACAGTCCTGTTCCTAAGAGTTTAGCACAATCCTTGCAAGTATGGAAAACGAAAGCTCACCAAGTACACCATACTTCTGGAGAACCGACAGTGAAACCGCCCAGATCACGGAAACTATTTCTCATCTGAAGCTGTCTGTAACCGAAGCCGCCTACGAGGATCCCGTCGAGAGCCCTCAATCAGAGGATGTGCCAATATCAAGCATCTACTGCAATTTGGCCTCGTTGACTCCAAATATGGAGGCAGTGTCCAGTTTACACGTGGAAATTCCCAACGAACCCGTAGAGTCAGTACACGTGGAGGAGGTGATCAACAAGAGATCACGATCGAGCACTTTGGCACAATTGTTGATGGACGAATTGGAGGACGTGTCTGACGAGATATTCTTCGAGACAAAGTGGAAGATAATCGATATCCTGAGAGATGCGCAGAAGAAACAAAGGAATCAACGTGCTTTGAGGGAGCGTATTATGCGGGATCGGGTTGAATCGAACTCATCGTCGCCATCGATTATTACGCTGCCATCGCCATCCCCATCGTCTACTTCGCCGTTGCTCTCCGAGTGGGGATATGAGGAGCAGAACTAAGAGAAGATCCACGGGCTTAACAGAATCGAACTCCACCAGTAGTATAAACCAGCGCATCTTTTAACATGTCGAACCGAACGTAAATCAAACTCAGATAAATCTTTTATTATCTTCCTTCTCACGTTTATATTAAAAGCGTTCTCGTCAGAATGAATTTAATTTCTGGACCGAAATTTCATACTATGAATTATGTAACTGTCGATAGGCAGGTGCTGAAAATATTTCTTTTATTTTAATGAATTAATTAAATCAGAAAATGCAAACACACAACACAACTTTTTGTTTTCATATAAATCAAATATTCTTTTTGCATATAGTCCTGTATTGTTAATGACAGGAAAGAGGTGGAGCCGGAAAACACTTTTTACTATAATATTTACTATTAGTCTATTAGCTTGAGCAGAAATGAAGTATTGCAGAGATTCACAGCTGATTGCCCCCTAGTCCATCGACGAATTTGAGTGCCTTATTGACGGATATTCATGGATTTTTGACGATTATTCACGAAATAATGCAAATGCCGTACTCTGATCGCTCAATTTGGTATATGGACACGTTATGAAAAACAGAACACAAAAGTAGGGACAAGAAAGGTAGAAGTCGGGCATCTCTGTAATACTTCATTTCTGAGCTTTAGTGTTCTGTGTTCAATTCCCGACAAAACCAACTTTCCTAATTCACAACTCGGCCTCTCATTGAATGCTATTAGAAGTCCTGTAATCGGGAAGGCCGAAATTGGTGTCAAAACAAGTTAGCAACTCATGGAACGGGTAATGGAATTTGGACATTGACCAAAAGAATAAGATCGCGAATGATTGCGGGAGTAACTCAAAGTGATAGAGCAAGAAACTTGGCAGGATGTGAGGAACTCTGCTGTAACAGGGATGTCAGCATTATCACAACTTCTGAGGAGTGCATAGAGTGCGAATCCATCTCGTTGGCAACCGCTTGCAAGTCCCAAGATGTGGTTGTTGGACCAAGTCCTAAAACGTCCTAAACTCGCTTTGCTTGAATATGAAAGTTGGTATCAAGTAGAATCAAGATCTCTCGTGCATGCTTTTCCCTCGTGACTTCTTTAGTAGATCATGCGGGAGCGGAAGATGATGTTGGTGTTAAAAGAGTATACAATCTTGTTAGAGAACAATAGCTGTGTCTTACCCCGTCATACTGTTCACCGACACGGTATACGAGCTAATTTTGCGCGCCATGTTTCACATAAAAAACCTCTTCTTCCCCAAAGAAGTCCACTTTTGAATGACTTATGAATTGAATACGTCAATATGCAAAATTGCCGATGCCAATCCACACCAGGCTCTCCAACAACACCGAGAAGGTGCGGACTATGGCGTATGCCAGCGGTATCATTGATTCGTTTGTCTTCATGAACGGCGACTTGAATTCGATATATATCAACGAACCGATTTATTCTGGTCCAAATTGGGTCTGCTTGTGAAGGAAATGTGTATCAACAGAATGGCCTGGACGTGAGATCTGACGACAGGCCACATAAAAATAAATGCTGTCTGACGCTCACTGACCACCTTTGATGGTGGGCATTAATAAAGCAAACAATTAGTGTTGTATCCTTCCGGACATGTTTATCTAAAGGAACTATGGCCTCTGACGCAAGCATCTCCTATCGTTCCTCCTATCAATCTGTTCATGTCCAACCCAACATGACCACACTTTGTATACACAAATTCTTCACCAGAACAATCATAGCCAAGCACTGTGCCAATATAGCATATGACACACAAAATGCTACGGACACGTTTGTGCATACAAGAGTCGGAACTGTCATGTATCATACATCACACATGATCCATACCAACGTCACCATCAGTCTATCTTTGCCTCTCGGAGAAATATGAATGTTCCACTCACATGCTCGTTTGGCACTCCGACCAGCTCCGACTGCGAAAATAATCGTTCCATGTCCGTTCCGCTGTCGGAACTGTTTAGCACAACTCTACAGACAATTCGTTTATGCCTGTATTCAAAAATCACACCATAAGTGTTCCAACGTTGTGTAAAGCAACGACATTTTATCTTTCGTTGGTTTTGTGGAAGAACCGCCTACAAATTGTAACACCGAGAAGCACGTGTTGATTTAGAGTGGGCGCAGCTCCCTGAATCCCCCTTACTGATTTTTATGCAAACAACAATTTGCCCATGACACATGGATATCCTTTATTTAGAGCCGCCAAAATGGTATGTCAAAGCCTCCCCCAACCGAACAATTATCCGGCGTCATTTCAACTCCTTGGAGTTGCACACAATTGCTGCTGCAACCTTCTCAGCCGAACAAACACACGAATCGTATCCAAGTCGAAATGAAGGATGCCCGTGATTTGTTTCGAGCACAATCTCTGTGACAGTTGCATCCTTCATTTCGACTTGAAAACGATGCCAGAAGGCGAAATATCCCGCAATGAATATTCAATGCACATCGTAACCGGGGACTTCCGGCTGCAAACGACTATCTGGCCGTTGCCGTATAGTTTCTCGCCAAACGAGGCGCGGCACGGGTTCAGCGTTATTGGAAAGTATTTGCATAATTTTGGTTTCACTTCGGGGCGTGTTATCCTATTCAGTGGAAAATACATAAACAAAGATGGCACAGCTGTAGGTTCATCCTGGCGTTGCTGCTCGTACCGCCGGGATGAGCGCCGAGGGAAGGGCTTAAGTTTTGAAAGTTGCATAAATTTTGCGAGATTCAATTCAATTTATCTGCTTCCATATTGGGATGTGGGCGAACATTATGCCGGGCAGTAATTTTGATCCTTGAATTGCGTGAAATTTCTTGTGGTTAACTGACGGCTGTCGCAGTCCTGATTGAAGAGATGACGTAAATGACAGAAATGGTGGCCGCAGGTTTTCGAAGTGCTCCTAAATTATGGCAACAAATTCGGTCGTAAACTTCTGGGAAATAGGTTTGTGGGGTTTCCTTCTCTGTTTTCTGGTCTATACCAATGAGCTTCTCCACCTTTGATGGTGTCGAACCATGTGCTAGACCAAGTTGTCTTGAATCTTGCGGTGTGTGGGAAGACCATTTTCTGGTGCTAGACCAATGGTCCGATAGTGAAAGGGACCATTGCTTTTTTCTGTCCGAAGGGTTCGTGGCTTCATCGTGTCAAAATTGTTCTTTGTTGTAACTCAGCCTGCTTTGTCATCTTGCGGATCTACTATCCGTCGGCTCCACGAAGCCGTACCGACATGATTGTGGAACAAAATGTTTTAGACGCGGGCTGTTTAGAAAAATCTGCGCGAAGATTGTCTCTGCGAGACTTATTGTGGAGATGACTAGCATTCCTAACAGGATGCTTAAAAGGACATGGAAAAGCGAATGACAAGCTCACATTATCTCACGGAGGAGCAAACAGACATGGAGTGAGCCATTGCGAAGACATGAAATCTCCCCAAAAAAAAAATAAAAACATAATTTCAGTCTTGCAATATGTGCTTCTAGTCCCTTCTAATTCCTGCAGAAGGAAGAACGGCTGCAGAAGAGTCGATTCAAGACGATTTTTTGGTAGCTAGCAACTTTTTGCCGTAAAGAAGAAATTTGTTGGATTTCACGCCATTCAGCTCGGACCGGATGGGTTGATCCATATGATTGCCTGCGAAGGGTCGGTTTTAGCCCCTATCTTGGCGAATTCATCCACTTCGTCCTTGCCGGCTATGCCTCTAGGTCCTGCATAGAGCAAACGAGTGCTGCGTGCTAAAAGCCCCAAGCTCTTAAGGGGAGTACGATACCAGCTTGGGCTTGATTTCTATTGCCGAATCTGCTTTGATGGCCACTTGACTATCAATTTGGACGGTAATATTAGACGATGTTATTCCCAACTTATTCGTTTTTTTCGTTAGAGCCAGGGCCGATTTCAATGCCAGGGCCAGCAAAAGCCTAATTGACGGCACGTTGTTTTGCTAACAGTTGTACGGACTTCTGTAAGATCGTGCATTTAGTGCTGGCGTGTGAGTCTTGCACAATCTTCTCCAGGATGATGTTAAAGAAGTCACTTGACAGCCCGTCTAAATCCATTGAAGGTTTCGGTGAGTTTGTTACCGCTCTTGATGGAACACCGACAGTTCTCGACCGTCATCCTGTTCCGTCTGACGAGTTTGGCAGGAATGTCAAAACTAGACGATGTTGTGGCGTTGTATAGAATGGGTGTTGGGTGAGATCAGAAATTCAAATCAGATTGATTCCGATGTGTCTCAATTACTGGTAACCTCAATTTAGGAATGGCAGCTACTTTTGGTGCAAGATCTTACTGCACGCGAGTCTTTCGCCAAAAAAGTACACCACAACGCTCGACAACTTGCAGTTCTCGCTTGGTGGTTTCCTTAACTCAAATAAACTCTGAAGAGGATATCGTACGATATCTGCCATCCAGATGGCTTTGACTGACATCTTTGGGGCTATTCCGGCCTCGACCTAATAAAGTAAATGCACTGCAAAGTCTCATTTTTTTCGGGTCCTTGGCCTCGGCCAACATGCCTCTACATTCATTGCTTAAAGGTACGCACTTTTCTGCACAGATCGGGATCCCTTTCAACTGTGTATGCCACCGGAGACGTGGTCGTCTTTTGCAGTACTGTCCCCAACTTTCATGGCCTGGAGTCCATTCTCTCTACATGCCTTGTCATCTAAGGCAAGAAGAACTTCAGCTCTTTTGACCAGATCGATATCGCTGCGCAGCCCTTACGAGACCAAAAATAAGACTAAGGACTTTCCCCTCGAAGGCACCAAAAATCTCCTCGATTGCTTTGGTTATTGTCTTGTACAAGGCATATGGCTTTATTCGTTAATTATCTTCCCAGACCAAAGTCCCAAGGGTGATCCTTCGTTTCATCTCTGCGGTGGTGTCGTTGACTGAATTAACTTCGTGGCCAAGCTAGATCAAGTTTTACACTACCGCAAATATAAATATAAAGCTGTCTTAATTGACGCTTTGTGCAAGATGCCAGTGTTGGTTTAAACAGTGGAAATTTTTGCTCTCACTTATCGCAGGATCCATTTTAGTGGCTTCATTTTTTTGATCACTCTTACTGCTTAGTCCTTCCAATGCCACATTTTGAATACGACATCAAAAAAACGCCCCCTATTCCATGAAGGTGCTTACCGCTTTTCCCTCAAAGTGTCTTAAAGTGAGCTTGTCTATCTCCATGTCATGCACTACCTTAAAGTCTAAAAAGACACCCCCACTTCAGAACACGCTCAGTCTGTTTACAAACAAACAACAAATATCTCTTGTCGCCGTATCCTGTCCTAAACGTGATAAATCCGAGGATATCCCGCAGACATACAGCCACCCGCCTGTGAAGTGGCTGGCAAAACTCCATCCAACTCGTTTCATTTGTCAAAGGCCTCTATTGGGAGGGACGACAGCAGCGATTCCTCATGCCCGGACGCGAATCCATTTCGCCGTCAATAGCGACAGAATGCATTGCCCGTGTCTGCTGTCTTAATTACTTCAGTGTTCCCTGGATTAAGTGGCTCCCTTAGTGTGCACGCAATGTTAATTAAGGCTTCTGTTTCGCCGGCACAGTCACTCTGCGGCTGCTGTTTGCATCTGGTAGTCGCGTGAGCAGTCAAAGGCTTCATTTGCAGGCAGCCAACGCCGTGGACTGTTTCCGGATGGAATTACGTTCTTAGTGGCGGTGAGAGCGTGAGTAAGGACGACGATTATGCCCGTTTAAAGCGTTTCTCCATTGCGTTCGTGGCAAGTAGATTAAATTTATTTAAAGTGACAGTGCAGCTAGAGCATGGATAGTTGCAGGTTTCCGGGACGTGCGTGTGGCAGTGAGGCGTAACCGCGACGGGAAATGGGAAATGAAGAGCCATTCATGCCAGTGGCTTATGCCAACATGTTTAACTCCACATGAAAAATGGATGCTCAATAAACCGACGATGAGGGGCTTTCGCATACGTGTCCGCTGAAACTGACCTTTTAGTTCGGCCCAGTGACCGGAAAACAAATCGACGATGAATTGATAATGGACGCTGCTCTTTTGGGAAAAGTTGTGTGCCATCGAGTCAATAAGGTTGCGCTGTCAGTATGTATGGCGTGTCGGTTCCATTTGCACTCCGGAACAGGTTACACGCAACAATGAAATTGAGAGATGAATGATTGGGCGGGGATGGGATTGTGGATCTGTTGATGATTGTGTTTTGCTGTGTGCTATTTAATTTGCGGAAGCACGTATGACATTGTGTTCAAAATCTCTGTCTCTGGGAACGAGGACTGAGTATTTCATTTAAAAAGTTTGACGTACAACACGGATTTCAAGCACTTATTTTTGTAACTTAGTTTGTCAGAAAGGCCAAACTGGAAGGCATGACGATCGCAGCTTTTATCTGTCCTGTATGTAAGTCAAAACACGCAGCTAGTTGATTTTTGATGATACGAGGCTTTTTCTTTTCTTCTTCTCTTGGAATCGAAGACTGGTTCGACAGAAATGGTCTTACAGTCCACACGTTCACAAGTTTGTCAGAAAGGCCAAACTGGAAGGCATGACGATCGCAGCTTTTATCTGTCCTGTATGTAAGTCAAAACACGCAGCTAGTTGATTTTTGATGATACGAGGCTTTTTCTTTTCTTCTTCTCTTGGAATCGAAGACTGGTTCGACAGAAATGGTCTTACAGTCCACACGTTCACAAGTTTGTCAGAAAGGCCAAACTGGCAGGCATGACGATCGCAGCTTTTATCTGTCCTGTATGTAAGTCAAAACACGCAGCTAGTTGATGTTTGATGATACGAGGCTTTTTCTTTTCTTCTTCTCTTGGAATCGAAGACTGGTTCGACAGAAATGGTCTTACAGTCCACACAGTGGACCCCTCCTCCCCCCAAGTTGCTATAAATGTGTTCTGTATCACAGATCACAAGCAGAACTTTCGAAATTATCAATGATTGTGTCGTAAAGCAGTACTAGGTCGGTCATTGTTTATTAAAAAGTCAGTAGGGTCGGTTGACAGGATTTAATCTAGATTTGATCTCGGTGCTTAAGTTGTGTTTACTCGCGAGAAGTGGTCAATGAAGGCTCTTCCTACGCCCAAGTTATTTTGGCGGTTTGCTCAAAACGATGACAGCATATAATTCGTTTTTTCCCATTTTGACCGTCAGACCTATTTTCGCCACTTTCGCCTCAGTAGCAGTAAACTCCTCATGGCGGCTCACTATGTACAACCAATCCCGTTTCCCAATTGACTGCCTGTTTTGCGGCTTTCATGTGTAGATCGCATTTGCTATCTTCTTGTCATAAATACTTGTCAGTTTTTTGACAGAACTCAAAGCTCACTAAAGATTTTGTGGTTGGATAAAATCGGATCCCGTGTGGCTTGGTACGGTGGAGGGATATGCAACTTATGACCGATTTATTGTCTAGGGTGGGTTGCTTATCGGTTGCTTGGGAGTACTAAGACTAAGCTAAGATCATCCCATTGTACCCAATAATCCCATGAAGCTACTGGCGGGGATCCAGTCAGTATTGTTGATGTAGCAATGAATTCTATGACATACGTGACATACTTTAAGTCTCTTTTTCAACCATGCGTCCTCAGAAAAATTATTCTTTTGGTCTAGAATTTAAGTGCTACCTTCAAAAATTTGGCAACTATCCTAGATGGAATTTCTTGGAAGATTAAAGTTCTGTTTTTCATTTCTAATCTTTCTCAATCGATTAGTATGTGTTCCATAGTTTGTTTCGTTTGGCCACAGTGTCTGCAGATGCCTATACAGGGAAGGTCAATTTTATTGAGGTGGCAATTACATGTCCAGCGTCCCGTAAGTGCTCCACGTATCACTTTAAGGCCAGGTTTATTGAGTTCTAGAGCTTTTTTGGCTTGTCTGCGATTGTAGTTCCATGAGTGTTCACAACCATCCTGGTTGTTCCAAAACTGGTTCATTTGTCTTATGATTCATTTGTGAAGGTGGACATTTGTGTCCGTGTTGTTTACGGATGGGTACCTGAGCACCTTCTTTGGCGTGTATGTCAGCATTTTTATTGCATTCTTGGCACCCAAGTCAGCTTTGGTCAGTTATAAATATATTTATTTATTCTCATTCTTATGATTTTATGATACAATTCAATTATAATACATACAATAATTCATGTCACTGGCAAAAAATAAAAGAATAAGAGAGTTGGTGACATTCCATATTTTAATTCAAGAAAAATAAAATAGAGTCGAATGCCACTTCAATATGCAATATAAAATATAAGTTATGGATGAGGCAACTTTATATAAAAAAAAATTTAAGTACTAAGTTAGTTCATAGAAAAAGAAAAATCAAACTCAATCAAAAGTAATTGCTGAAAGATGCAGTAAAAAAATATTAAATTTTATACCAGAATATCAGAAATTTTGGATTCTAAAACAGTAAGATTGGAGCCGAAGAGCCACATTTTAGCGCTTTTATATACGTTCCAGGTATTGATATCGCCCTGATCGACTGTGGAAGCTTATTAAAAAGTCGATGAGATAAAATATGGTGCGGAATAAAGGTACCAGATAACATGTTACAGAAGTTTCCCCTTAAATAATAATTTAAAATAAAACGAAAGTTACGGTTACCAGATTTCATGACAAACGTTTTTAACACTTTAAAACAATACAAGTGACGAACTGGAAGGATTTTTTGGTGGCAGAACAGAGTTAAGCTTGGAAATTTACCAGGTTTATGACAAATTTTCCTTTTATTTCTTCTTTTATTTCTGCAATATCAGCAGTAACCTCCCCAACAAGTAATTCCGTATTGCAGTTTAGAATGGAAAATTCCATAATAAATTGTCTTTAACAGTTTTGTTGAGCATACTAGTTTTGTATACTAGTTTTGTTGAACATACTAGCATATTAGGTAAAAAACAAAAATGTGTAAGCGTGTATCGAAAATACTTTTTCAGTGATTCTGCGTGATTCGAAAAACTCATTCTTGAATCAAGGGTGAGCCCCAAGTACACAAAGTCGTCAAGTATATCTATTAGAAAACATTTATCCCTACAATTTAGACTGCTACAAAAGTGGGAGAGGGAGACGTACAATTACAGCTACACAGTTTTTAATTTTCTCACTCAGGTGCGTGGAAGTACACATTTGGCTGTAATTTGTGGACGGAAGACAAGTTAAAAAACATTATTTTAGTTTTGGAGTTTATAACTAAATTATGCGTTGCAAACCAGTGTCTCAAGAGATTTAAATCCCAATTGATGTCAGACACCAGGTCCAAGGGACTGTTTAGGCCATATGAGAAACCGATGTCATCCGCAAATGCAGTAGTTGAACCTTCAAATTTGAGATCAAATACCGAATTGATATAGATTAAGAATAGGATTGGACCCAAAACAGAGCCTTGAGGTACACCCAGATTAAAGAACTTAATTTCGCTCCTAATTTCATCTATCTTAACTCTCTGCGACCTATTCTTCAAATATGGCCTGAACCAATTTAGGATAAATCTCCAGTTTTTTCAACAAAATATTGTGGTTTACCATATCGAAAGCCTTGGTTATATCAATTAATAAATCAGCCGTATATTTTTTTCATCGAGATGTGACATTATTTGAGAACAATACTGTAAGAGTGCACCTTCCGTCGACTTTCCTTTTTGAAAACCAAATTGGACGGGATTAAAGAACTCTGTTTTAGTTAAGGAACTCACTATCCTATTTTTCATTAAATTTTCAAAAACTTTGCTGAAAGTTGGACAGTATGTATAGTATTTTCTGACATTGGCAGACAGCTTGAGAGTTGAATGTGTAACCCCTTAGCACCGCTTGGCTACCTGAGAATGTATGTATATATAGAGTGGACACTCCCTTAGTCGAATTTCTCTCGAATTCAATTTTCCATACAAAAACCTCTCTCTAAGTTCGAACTCCCTCTAACTCGAACAAATCATGGTACCTATTCCGCGAAAAATCGGCTTCGGGAGAGCTTTGGTGGGTTTTCTATCAGCTGCAGCTTCGTTTATTGCAAACAGTTCTGCTTGGAGTAGACTCGGATACATAACACCTAATTACCTGCTAGTCTTCTGTTTAAATTACATTCCATTCAAGCCATTTTCCCTCGTGAAGAAATAGAGCAAGCAGGTAAATCTTCAAAAACTCATTATTACCCTTTTCAACTGCTTAATGTCGAATGTCTCAATTAACAACAAATCCAGTGTTTACCTTCAAAGCCAAATAGTGCCAAAGTATTTTTAAATCGTTGCTCTATTCGTTATTAGGGCATTTTATGCTTTTTATGCTTTCGGTGATTGAAAAATCTGTCAAACCACCCACATCTCCCACAAATTATCTCCAGTTCACATGCATTTCATCATGCCTCCCAGTCACGTTTGCCTGCAAGCCACACACCCTTACATGGTCGTTTAACATCCATTCCACTTTCCACTAGATCCACCCCCCGTATCCTGACCTCAGCCGAAATTCCACAACTTCGAGATTCCGTCAAGCTGCACCTACGCCACGTTCGGGTGTATCCCCGGAAGTTCGCGTCTAATTAGATTCCACAAGCCAATTAGCGTCCAGCTAATTGGAATAGCTTGTCAATTTGGCAGACGCCCGCTGCCAGGAAATCAATTATCGGATATTTAGATACCCAAACGTGGCCAGCTAAAAGCTTTTCATCCGCACTCGTCACAGGATGGCGTCTGTAATCGGAGTAGTCACGGCTTCGGACGTGTCGGGACGACCCATACGGAGATACGTGGATGTGATGTATTCGTGAGAAGTGAGACATGAGGGTCGACTGCACTCATCACGCGTCCGAACCGAAGTTATCTAAGACTCGAATGAAAATCTCAGCGGCATCACAGCGGCTCACAGCACGCGTGATCTCTTTTCAATTTCCCACCGATTCAGAATAGCCTGCACTGTGCCTGTGTCCATCACCTTGCCGTCAGCCTGCTCGGCGTAATCAGATTTCCCTGCAAACAGGCAATCTCCATCGCATTGACACAATTTCATCGGTAATCCAATGAAGATCCTGTACGCAGCACACACCCAACAGATTAGAATGCCAGTCAGGAGCACGCTTAATCGGAGGACGATTCAGTGCCTGTCGATTTGATTTGAAATATCGATAAAGGGATAATTTCGTTGCTGACGGCGTAGGACCGTTAACGGCAGCTGCCTCATGGCTCATGCCTCAGTGCAACACGTACGCCAAAAGTGTTCGGTCGAATTGTGGCGCGCTGGGATGCTTGTCCTTTGGTTACATTTTACGATGGGACTCATTAAAATGTTTACGATTCCCGACCAGAACCCTTTGCGCGCTGTAGACCAGCGTGTGGGGGGGCATAAAGCTTCCTTGTATCCTTTTTGTGACATTTAACCGTGTTTCCTTTTTTGTGCCTCGGTTTAAAGTAGTTTGCTCCTGATTGAATTCGTTGCTCGGAGTCGGCCGAGCGGTTGCCACAGAGTGGGCGTCGAGGTTGAAAGGTTGTGATTCCCGCTTTGAAGGGACGATTTATGCGCTTTCTTCTTGTTATTACGATCTGATTATGGAAAGTGGTCATAAAAGGACGAGGTGGACGGGCATCTCGTTTACGGCAATGGAGACGTAGACATAAATTTCTTCATTTCGGAATTCAAAAGGCGTACCGTTGGATGGAGCGGAAGACGGCAAGGCGTTCGTTGTTAAATAAACGATAGGTCAGGTCGTCTTTGTCGTTGTCGTTGCCGTTGGTGCTGGAAATGGTCAATGAAATGGAATTTGATGTAAACAACGTTGAGGGTATCATGTTTTCATCGAAGTCACTTAAGTCGCGAGGAAAATACAGTTGTAACCTTGACAACTTTGATCGGCGCAAACATTCAACGCCTTGTCTTGGATTCGTAAAATTAAATTAAAGTGGATTGCGTGACTGTGCCTGATTTGATGGCTTGTTGACGACTTAAATTGTGTCCGTGTCCAGGTCGATGTTTGTGTCTGGCATCCGCTTCTACAGAAGCTCGTTGCAAACAAATTTTTGTGGCCAATTCAACACATAAAGTCAAGGAAAGGACAACATGGCCATTCTGCGGGATCCACATCCCCTGCTGGGAATGGTTTCAAAGTGCCACTTGAACTTGAAATGTACTCAATCAAAAGAATAATCTCGTCGAAGCGAATAGACCACAATCGCCTTGATCCCTGAAGTGTGCATCATCTTTCCCACGGTCGCGACCCCGTTGTGTCTCCAATTCTTGTGGCTGCATATTCCAGGATAAGCTGACACACAATTCTCTCCCGCACGCCCGTCGCCCCAATCAACGGAAAATCTGACGAATAATCCCGGCAGCTATTGTTCCCTGTCCTTTATCGGCAACAAGGCTGCTTGTAAGATAGCTTATCATCTGTAGGCACACAGAGAGGAAGAGGTCCTTCTTGCAAAAACCATCAAAAGTTCCCAACATCCGCTTCAGTACCGATTCATAAATCCATCCATATCCCAACAAAGGCATCTCCCTGGTTTCCCTGGGTTCAGCCTCGTATTTCACAATTATCCCCTTCAGGAAATAATTGAAAACGGAATTTCGCCATCCGCCACATGAAAGCTTCTGTTCGCGTCCTCATTTGCCGCCGCACGCGTATGGATAAGGTAGTATTATCAATTTGAAGGCTTTCCGCGCCACCAGCGTCGTCACCCGCAATAACCGCGAGCGCATCAACCGGCTCAAAGGAAAACCCCAAGCAACTCGTGATGATTCCGAAAAGTCCCCACACGACCTCACACCACAGCCGCCACCGCGTCGACTTAATCAGAAGGAATTGATTTATGGAAAAAAGTGTGCTCTTAAAAGGACTTCAATTTTTCCTCGATCGGGAAGAAAAAAAACATACACCATTCGGCGGATTTCTCCAGAGACAAACGAATGCGAATGCGAACTTCATCCTGCGGGGTGGCAACCCACTTGAGTGCCACGTTTGCACACGTGCCAGAGACTGGGACGAATGGGCGATGGAGAATGGAGGAGATTTCATCAAAGGCAAGCTGCACACATCCTGTTGGGGTTTTGATGTGTAACGTTTTAAAGGAGTAATCTGCAGGCATCAGGTTGAGTGAAGAGATACCATTTCTGCAGATGACTGCGAAGAATGTCCTTCCTGATGAGAAATTTGGCTGCTGGAATATTCAAACGTTATTCACACTGCAAGGACATTGCACACCAGGTAAATCATGACGTGCGACAATTAAACTACTCTCCTGTGCTGTGGAATGTAAGTGGCGGCAAGATGAAGAGGGTTTGTGGTGGAATTAAGCCTTCTACGACAGAGTGGCAGGAGACATAACTCTTGGCGAGACGAGAATACGAACGAATTTCCTGACTTCGTTCTCGCTTTTTGTACTTGCTCATAGTTGAAGGAAATCCGAAGCAACTGAGTTCACCAGAACACATAATTCGAAAGGATAATGCAGTTGGTTTCCTGGATGCAAGTCACAGCCCAGAGACGAGAAGAGAATCACAAGAGAGATGGAGTGGCAGTTTTTTGAATTTTTTTGTTTTTGTTTGCTCTCGTGAGAGTCTATCCCCACGATGCTAAGCAAATGGTGGATAATAGAGATCATGAAAACGTGTAAAGAAACAATGTTGCTTAGCGGATGTTGCGAGATGTAACTCTCGGCGCATTTTGTGGTGTTTGACTGCAAACATGGCATAAGCCTCCAGTTTGACCAGGTCAGCCTGAGAAGTGTGATGTTTTGCTCAACAGGTGGGAAGCTGTGGCCGGGTTGAGTGAGGTGGATGGCAATCCCTAATAAAACAGCACTACGCTTAAGGCTTGATTCTTCTTCTTCTGGGCTTCTGCCAACAAACCTCTCAATCTTTAGCCAGCTGTCTCCTATTTCGCAAGCCAAGTTGGTTGAGGTCCTTATCCACTTGTATGCGCCATCGGTTTCCTGGGCGTTTGGAGTCAAGGACTCTTCAGGCTGGGGCAGTATTGTCCATGCGCTCTACATGGCCTAGCAATCATAGGCGATGAATCCGTAGACTCCTGACTAGGCTCATGTCGCTGTACAGCCCATACATAATTGAATCATGACTTAATTCTGATTTTCTGTTGGCAAAACACATCAAACGTTATATTTTTGCCTCCTCCACTGTAAAATAGCTCGGGAAGCTGGACCCACAAAATCCGCATACAGTCGAATTTCTGAAACAGAAACGGTTCTATAAGATGAACAATTCGGAAAGATGAACAGGGCTCTCATCGCGTAACTTTTCAGACGATCGTCGTTCAAACACTACAATCGAATCGTCCAGTCGTGTCGTCAATCGTTCAAATAGCAGGCAGTTTGAGAACTACTAAACATGTTAGATGTCAAATAGAAAACGGAATTTATGCTGTCACTTTTAAAATTCGTTATTGTGTGCCAGTTTGAGAACTACTAAACATGTTAGATGTCAAATAGAAAACGGAATTTATGCTGTCACTTTTAATATTCGTTATTGTGTGCCTATTAATTTCAAATCAAAATTTGAAAACATGAGAGTACACATTGTCACCATACCAACAGCGCCCTACATCTAGGACAGAGAAATGAGAACTGTCAGAATATGAAATACAAATAAAAGCCATTCTTGGGACATTCTGGCAATGGAATGGAAACGAACGGTTGTGTTTTATTTTGGGTTTATCGTTTCTTTTTTCGAAAAAGTTATTTGAAGGGTAAAACATCTTGACAAATTTTCAGAAGTGGCATGGGGTTGACGTCGGACACATGCATCTGGCCTTCTGAAGCTCCTGGAGATCGCTTATGGTAGCAGCACTCCACGCATGCGGCTGTGTACGACTTCACGTAATTTCACATTCTGCGGAACCAAAGTGTGTTGTTGATACGTTGCACAACTTTGTCGACGCCGTGATGACCCATGTCGTCATGATAGTATTTAGCTATTCGCCAACGAACAGCACCACCAGTTTCGTGCCGCTTATTGTTTTTCTGAAGAGTCTTCCGTCTTTCGTAGTAAAATGGCTCTTAAAAGTTTTTTCACCCGTTTCCAATGATTTCATGATTTCGACGAGTCTGTGATCTTGGCGTTGCATGCAGTAAATCAAGTCGTTGTGTTTGATATCAATACTTAAAATGTTTACAGCTACGGTCGAAATCTCACACGCAGGTTCCACCGGTGCTCTGCTAAGGGCATCCACATGTGTCATTTTGCTTCCAGATCGATGAACCACTGTAAAATCAAACTCCTGAAGGCGCAACCACCATCTGGCTATTCGTGGTATGAGTGACTTGCATACTTTTACAGCACTAATAGCTGAACAATCGGTGATCACTGCGAACCGTCTTCCAAGTAGATATACTCTAAATCTTTCCAGCGTTGCAACCACAGCTAGTACTTCCAGCTCGTAACTTGCATACTTTGACTCGGCTGGTGTGCATACCCTGCTGAAATATAATACTGGCTTAAGTTAGTTGTCGTTGTCGGTTGACTGGAACAATATTCCTGCAAGTCCTACGGAGCTCGCATCTTTGTGCACCTCATGTTGTCTGTTGATTTCGAACGCTCCATATTGATCAATTGGGCCCTTTTCCAGAGCCGGTCAGGAAGAACAGACGCCCTAGGGATCGCGGATGCTTTTACAAAATATGTGGTGGTCAAGGCAGTGAGGAGCACGAAGACAAAGCCGGTAATTGAGGTTTTAAATGAACTTACTGTTTACTTTGGTTTGCCAGATATCCTGACTAGCGACCGCGGAACAGCTTTTACGTCGAGAGAATTTGAAGAATACTGTGAACGCAATAATATTCGACACATCAAAACAGCAGTACGTACGGCCAACGGGCAAATTGAGCGCATCAATCAGACGATTTTACAACACCTGCGCACCTCGAACAAGAGGAACACCAATTGGGACTTAGAGAGATCTGCAGTGGGCAATTAACACGCAATGCAAAACGACGATTTAAAACCGCAAGACATCATCCTTAATGAATTCGTTCAGGCTGAAAGAAACCAGTAGACGCGAAGAGGGGAATCGCAGCAGAACGAATCTGCAGGGAACGAGAAAAGTGAAAGTTGAGGTTCGACAACAAACACAAACCGCCTACGAAATATCGTGAAGGACAATTGGTACTAGTGGAGACGGTGCCAAAGCCGAGTGGAGAATCGCATAAATTGGAGCATCGGTACAAAGGGACGTATGTGGTGAAACGATCTCTACGCTATGATCGCTATCTCTTGGAGGAAGCCGTTGCAGCAGGAAAACGTCGCAAATTTACGACAGTGATGACTTCCCACAAGATCAAACCGTGGTGCATTCTAGGTCCGGAAATTGAAAGCGACGATAACGTTGATGAGGATGAACCAGTGGAGCCGAGGACGCCTCCAGAACCAGGTATGGCCGAACTGTCACCATACGAACAGCGCCCTACATCTAGGACAGAGAAATGAGAACTGTCAGAATATGATATACAAATAAAAGCCATTCTTGGGACATTCTGGCAATGGAATGGAAACGAACGGTTGTGTTTTATTTTGGGTTTATCGTTTCTTTTTTCGAAAAAGTTATTTGAAGGGTAAAACATCTTGACAATATTAACTAACTTTTACTCAACTATTGATGTACACACTAGGTCAGCAACGACAAGGCAAATCGAAAGTTTAATTAATTTCACGGACGAACATTTAGAAATGGCAAAAAAATTGTTATACCGAGAACGCCACAAGGTAATAACAATAAAAACATGCTTTGTGCAAGCAAGCACCTACTTAGAGAAAGGTAAATGCAGCACCTCACAATTCATTATTCTTGGTAGAGCTCCAGGTTCATTAAATTAAATTTCTTTTAGATGGATGGATTTTAAATATCGTGGTCTCACAAACTGTCGTCAACAGTAATTCCAAAGTCGATCCCAGTCAACCATTGGTAGCCACCCTCCAGCTAGGACCTTCAAGGTACCTAGTCTAAAAATTGGGGGAATTTATGTTGACCGAGAGCCGTTCCTTGCGTTTACCGTTTCCAGCACTAGTATAAAAGCCTCTTTTGATAAGCGAAAACGCAAATTCCAATTTAGCAAGTTTATTGTTTAAAAATAATTTGTGTACCTTTTTGTGGAAAGTGAAAGAGAATCCGATGCATCTCTAAGCGTGCTTCGCTTTCGCAATGGTCCAACAGAATTTATACTTTCTTCGTCATCGAAAAACAGATTGTAATGCAGACGCATTTTGTTCGTTTTTTGTTAAAAAACTCAAAAACGAAACTAACCACGAAGTTAGAAACGATTGTAAAATAGCAATCGTTTAATCGTCGGCTTTAACGTCAAAAACGACGTCGACTAGGCGATTAATAATTTAAGCGATACACGAAGTGATATAATCGTCCAAACGACTTCGTCATACGATCGTCGCCTTACGCGATGAGAGCCCAGTTTTGTAAGACATCCTTCTTCCGAGTGACAGTATACCATAGAACAGTTTTTTAAGAAAACCGTCTTAAAAAGTCTGTTTTTATACCTATTCTTTTTTTGTCTTTGTTTTTTTGTTCTTAAATAAAATTAAAAGCTTCTTTGTGTAAGTTCTAATTTGATTCTCCAAAAGATGTACAATTTAAAAAGACTATGGGAGCATGATTTATATCTTTTAATCTTTCTAATGTTCTACTATATTTCCGAGAAGTGGAAAAGATCTAGCTAACTTTTTCTCAATAATAAGACATCTTGAGGTATAAATTTAAAAAAAATTTAGATCTGGAACTGCTTGGGAACATACAAAAATCGTCCCTTGTACTTTGCGGTTAAGGAGAAAAACAACAACTGGAGATTGTCATAATGATTGTCAATCAAATCACAATAAAACGCATAGTACAGTTTTATATTATTTTTATTTGTTCAACACAAACAGACACCGATTCCAATTAAAAATTGTCCACAAAAAAATTGTTAACATTGCAAAAACAAGCCAAAGCAAAAACGTTGCATGTTGTTTTTTAAGCTGCGACGTGCATAGCAGAAACACTCAGATTGTGACGTCGCTGCTGACAATAGGTTTAACAGATTGAATGGTTAAGGCTGATTCGCAAAGGCGCGGTCGCGCGGTCGGTCTTTAATAGGCGTTGCTACGCGAATTATCGCACTTACGAGAAAGTTGTGCCAGAAAGTCGCAGCCTCAGTTTTCCATATCGAAATTAACGCGCGCGTTTACCTTACTCAAGTGGTACGAAAAATAATTCAAGAAAAATATGATATTACTGTAAAAATAAAATTCGTAGACAAATCAATTACTTTTTGTCTGCCAGAGCTTTTGCGGAAATAATTGTCTCAGTTTGCCAAAAATTCACATTGTGAAATAAATTTTAAAAAATTGTTTTACAAATGTCAAAAAGCCCGAGTGACTGGATAGTAGCTCTATCTAGACACTTTTGCTCGCGCTTACGATATTACAGTCTGTGCAAATTGAACGCGCTACCGCCCCATTTTGACTTAAACATATGTATCTTCATGTATATTACTGAAAATGTCAAAGCCCGAACTCCTTAAACCACCGTTGCGATATGGGTATTATTGTGTTTTTCCAATAGCTAATAGATACTCTGCAAATTTGTTTTATTCTTGAGTTGTAAAAAAAGAAGATTCTGCTATCAGTGAGGTCTGCGTCTTGATGAAATCACTGAAGTTTCTGAAGATTCAAATCAGCCATGTGAACAACTAGGCTTCTTCCGACTATGACTCAACTTCAATCGGGGGCCTATTTCACAGATCATACATCACGTACATTTCATACAACATGCAAAACTGTCATACATCACATACATCATGTATGATATCTTCTTTGCTGTATGATGTGTATTAAATTGACGTTTAATTTTGAATGACAAATTGTGTATCGTGAATTAAACCTAGACAGCATTTAAGTGGATTATAAAAATACAAAAAACTGAATAACGGAGTTCCACAGTTATGAAGAGAGATATCATTCAACTGTGTTACCAAATGGTACATGCATTTTAATAAACATTTCTTGAAGAACTAGCATTCCTTGTTCCTATGAAATGTATGATATATTTATAATAAAACTGTTTTATGATGTGTATGATATTTTTCTGTGAAACAGAATCATACAATTTGCCCATATTTCGAGTGTAAACTTTAGGTTATACATGTTGTATTACAGCGGCTAATACAACAAATCTGTCAGAAGTGTCACAATCTTACAATGTATGAGATGTATGTTCTGTGAAATAGGCCCATGATAAGATGTCGATATCGCATCGACCCGGAAATGCCTTGCTTGCTAGATAAGCTGTATCTGAGGTATTCCATGTCCTACTCCAGAGCAGTAGTGCCTACATAGGTGGTACTAATTGTCATCAAAATTTTGAACAACTGTTTTGGAGAAAGAGCTCCACAAACATCCGAACATGCATACTTACTAATTTATAACACTCGTACGAACGAAAGCAGATAGCCTCGTGAATCAGTTTGCTTGTGAATCACCACAGCAGGGTGCGTTCAAACTGCTTGACTGCAATGCAAAGCCAAATATTGCGCAGTAGGACATGCTCATAATGCCCACAATAATGGTGGATGCTATCACATATTGATGCCCAGACTTATTTCAAAATTAGCCAGAATTTAGGTCAATGATCCATTCTTTAAAGCGCTTTTTGCATATTCATGCCATATTCCCTGCGTTTTCTGAGAACCATGGCCTGCCACCCATTTAGCGTCTGAGCTCGAGCAAGCAACCGCTCCTTATTGTTGACCTGGTCATACTGCTTCCAGTAATGAAGCCCCAGCTGATTTACGTCCGCGAAAATTTGGTCTTTGTGCCGAACATTCGGTTTTCCTTTCTTTCTCTAGCAAAGAGATTTGGATTCGAAGACCCTCTTAGTTGGAACATGACGACTGGATGGCACAGTTGGTAGAGTGCCTGCCCCTGGTTAGCGGGGTCTCCGGTTCGAATCCCAGTTGCCGTTGGGATCAAATTAACGGCACTATCACTGCAGTAGTCAATCAGTGGTAGTAAACGATAAAAAAAACGATATCGCCACTAGGATATCGTTTATGGAATTCACGTGTGACCCGAGGAAGAGAAACTCGTTAACTGTCTCAAAATTGAAGATGTTAGTCGTGATGCTTTGTCCCTAGTATTAGATGAAAACTGCTACCACGGGTAAACCAATGACCGTACACTTTCGGGTTCCAAAGACAAATGCCAATGAATGTCCTTTCTGTTTCAACCGATGGTTGGCCACACTCTCTTTTACTCAAGAGGGTATTTTATGTTGCCGGTTGAGTCGATTGAGGAAAGGGATCATTTTTATTCTTCGTGTAATATGACTAAATTGACATAAAGCCATAACCACGAAAGTCCACAAAAATGAACAACATTCCGAAACCCCCAAACCAATCTGTCCAGTTTCCAAGCATTTCAAGTTCGAAACAATTTATTGGCAATCTTTTGCAAGTATGTTTGTTGAAACATGCCCCTCAAGCCATCTGCGATGCAGTAATTCATGCTTTGTGACTATCTCAATTTATTAGCTTTCCATCAGATTTTAATGTCCCTTCCCAGACTGCAGGCGGTTCCGCGTCGATTTTATTAACTTCGACGTGGACCTCTTATCGCTTATTAGCCGCCTCGGCTGCAGCTTCGCTTGCCGCTAATTAAAGTCATAACTTTCGTCGTTAACTCCCCCAGTCGCATCCGGAGATGAATGTAATAAAAGATTCCCTTGTCTACTCACGCGCGTGGATGTAATTCGAAAAGTTTCTTTTTATGACTCCTGCGACCTGAATGGTATCTCTTCGGGGACTATTGCATCATGTACTTCGTGCTCTCCTTCCTTGGATCTGCACACTTTTTTGTTTAAAACAATTTCATTCTCGACTGGCTACAACGTCAAAGCGGCAGTGGATTCCAATTGAAGTTATGACATCCAGATGTGCGTCTCTGACAAGTGGGCCTGGGCTGGCCACAAGAACACCAGGAATGAACACAGAGAGTGAATATTCAATTACGAGGACATGCAGGGCATAAATTTCCATGGCGTTGGGCTGCCGAAATGAGTTAACGATGTTGGCGTGCATATTTCGCTAGCCGTGACGGCGAATGAGCGAAAATTAACTTCACGCCTGGACGTCAGGGGTAGTCGCTAGAAAATTGTATTATCCTTTGCTGTGGTGTCATTTTTGTGAATTCCGAGAGAAGGGATTAAAGAGACTGGAATGGTGAATTTTTTTGTGGTTAGTCGTTTCGGGATGGATGAAAAATTGTGCTCTACTGCAAAAGCCGCTCAGACCTTGAACATGGCCATGGTTGTGAAAGGAGCCATGGATGGTTGCTGCTATCGAGTGCTTGTTCGTTACGCAATCAGACCCGCGGCATGCCGCCTGTGAGATCTTGCAAATGCTGATTACGTCTACTGGGGGGATCATGATATGTCACTATGCAGTTTGACATTGTGCCGTATACTTTATCGGCGTCAAAATTTATGAATCCATGTGATTAAGTCTGCAAATGCTTAAACTATTCAAAGAAGAGCATTGCATGGGCTGAGTTGTTGTGGAATTTTGTATATTTTTTCTTCTAGCAGGTGGGCTAAGCCTCCCCCTCCAACAGTATGGCCTGTACTGGGTTCAGAGTCAAGTGTATCATCTTAACTTCCATTTTATGTATTTTCGGTTTTTTTAATCTTAAAACTTGATTTGGAACAGAAACTGATTCGCTATAAAATGACTGAATCTAGCGAATTATTCACAATCTCGTGCTGTCTCCCACTCGACTGCTGTAGTGTCGCCTGTTCTTGAGAGTTTTGAGCCTTTTAAACCGAATCGCAGTCATGCATCAACAATACGTGTTTTATTTCATATTTATTTTCTTTGGCGCACTGGTGAGTGTAATTTAAGTGTGCATTATTAACGATTTCCAATTGAGATATCTCATCTTATTATTCGTTTGAAGTAAAATAAAGGAAAGTGGACGTTGTTCAGGGCCACGTTTGCAGCGGTTGATTCGTTGAACACAATGTCCGATGGGCTCACATTTTGACGAAAACGGCCCCTATCTCTCGTTAAATGTTGGCTCTGACCTCTTCCAACAACTGCAGCTTGTGGAGCAATGACTTAACGTAGTCTCAGTCTAAAGGTGTCAACTTTAGGGCACAGATCGGCCCTAAATCGCCAGAACTATTTCTCGCTATAAGATGTTTGAACCGGTCAAATCTTTAGATCTGGGTAGCTAATCAATGCCTTAAACCCATTTTGAAGGCACAATTTTTGAAGGCATCATGGTGGCTCTTTCGCCCGCAGGAAGCCAGGGAGCTTGTAAAGAAAATGCTTGTTGTGCGTGGTATTGTTCTCTTACGAGTGGAAGGAGCACCAGCATTTTATACCAGCCAATTTCAAAAGCTTTTCCTTGGCGATTGTCAATGTCTCAATAATGGGCGTGCAATTTATATTGATCGTACCGAGAATTGAACCTGTACACCATAGGCTCAAGTGTGTAGGATTGAATGCACTAACCGACAACGCCAGGGCCGACACCTATTCCGGGGTATTTTCGTTGCGGAAAGGTGCATTGTTTGGGTTGCAAGTTTTGTTCCTTTCTCAAGGATTTTTTCACATATTTGTGACCAACTGATATCGATTTCCATCGACTGTTTCGGCTTTTCTGAAGAATAATTGCACAGTTAAGACCCAAATAGTCACTTTTTGGTCATGCTGTTGTGTTTCATGTGGATTCTCCGTTCCCGCTTGTTAACGGCGCCAGAGTGTGATCTTCATCAATAGCTGTGTTTTTTTGTAAGCGTATATACGCTTTTCAATTTGCATGTAAAAAAAACTAACAATGAATCCTGTATCCGCTTAAGTTGTCCATCATATCTATCGCCGCATAAGAAATAAGCGCGGTTAAAAACAATACTTCCAACCATTATTTTCTGTGTGTTCAGTCCTGAATTTATTCATTCATTGTTTAGGTTGCTGCATGTAGCTGACATTTGTACGTGTGGTTGATGTATTAGATAATTTTTAAATGTTCTTGCATCTATAAGTATGCAATTTTTAGTATACCCAGAGAGTCTCTTCCGTATAGGTCTCGTAATGGATTCTTTTCACATGAAAATTGTTTTTATTTTATACTTATTAAGTGGTTTTGCTTTTAAAATGATGGTCCCGCAATACAGTCACAAAACGAAGATTGTGACCATCAAAGATCAACCATCACCTTCCACGACTACACCCCTGACTGCTTAGCAAATTTCATTAATGTCGTCGGTGCTGCCAAGATTGTATGATGAATCATTAAGCGCCGATGATCGTTTTTTGTGCACTTTTAAATTAAGCGTATATACTCTTGCACAAAACACAGCTAATATTTGTTCAAAAAATCAACTTCAGTTAAAACGACTATTTACATCAATTATGTAGTCACATGAAGCTCCATCAGACTTAGAGAAGAGGGAGGTTGGTCAGCGAGACCGTATGGCTCTGCAATTTCTGCCATATCACTCGAGTATCTTCCAGGCTGAAGTACCATCGATCTGAAAAGCTTGTAAGCTTCGACAAGCCCTTATGGTAGAGCAGCAGCTATAGCCAAACAGTCATAAGGGCCGATTCCTCAGGAACAACTTCCTGTAAATTGTTGCAATAGTATAAGGAAGAATTCAAATAGGCCAGCAACGAAGAGGGAAATGCGATTGCCGACGAACTGGCCAAGAAAGGGGCTTCAGGCAACGCGCCCACTGAATTGGTTGGCCCTCCAATCAACCACCTCAAATACACCAACACTTCCTGTCGATAGAACGAGGACAAGGTCATCCAAGTACAAATTCTCCAGGAAAACCTGGCCCTCCTACACGAAAAGATCGACTGATGATATCCTCAATAGAAATCGCTCAGAAATAGCTAGAGTTGTGACCGTAAGCACGGGCATAGGCACCCACGCTGCTAGGCTTGGAATATCGTTCAACCCACACTGTCGTAATAGCCACGACACCCACTGAGACGAAAGTCTGCCTCCCTTTCTCTGTGACTATCCGGCACTAGCCAAACAAAGACATATTGCGTTCGGTATACCTTTCCTTAGCGACCTCTCCGATATCGCTAATCAAAGTATATCGAGCACAATCAAATTCTCTCTCTCAAAACTCCAAAGGTTGGATTTAGCTAATCCACACAATCCAGGTCTACGATGTGTGGTATCAAAACTGTGCACAAGTGTGCTACTTGTGCCCAGATTGAGCCAAATCGGTTAGCCACTTAAACCAAACAACTAACCAGCCAACGGCTGCTTGGCCGTATTGCAACATGGTCGGCCATATTCTTTGTCAACGATGCAAATTATCGCTCAAAATGCTCCACAAGGTGGTTCCACTGCCGCCAATATGCTGAACGCGGTGACCATATGACTTTTGTGTGTTCTTGGAAACAATATCTTTTACCGCCAGTTCATTGGGCCTTAAAGAACCTTGACCTTCTACTGGCCCGTGCTCAACCAAATCCGACACCAAGGAAAGGACAGTGTAGTGAGACAGTGTATGTGTATGTTGCACTGAGTTACAACTTAAACACGTTATGGAAGCCACCTAAGTGGGAAAAAATAAAGATTCTCTCAAATTAATTTCTTCTCAAATTAAATGATTCATCGACATGGAAAGTGTAAGCGAACCCTTATCACGCGTCCCACAAATCCTGGCACCTAGCCAGTTGACTACAAAACTCCATTCAGCAAGTAATCCCACCGTTCTCGAAAGTTCCCAACCTTGTCGTCTTCTCAACCTTCGTCGAAATAAATGAGAGGAGACACATAGAGTCCTTGACAACGTACCACCTCTTCGTGCAGCAACTTTATTCCTCCACTGAGTTCTGTCAAAAAGTGAATTCACACAAAAATCCTCAACGCTTCCTCTGCCAACCGCTTAATATGTTTCACTTGAGTTGCCAAAGCCCTGCACTGCAAGGTGTTCTCCTCCCCTCCCACTGCTTTAGAGGATTTTTGCAAAAACCTCGGGATAACTTCCGAACAAATTATAAGAAGTATTTGCTGTTGGCAGGCGCTATAAATATTCCATGACACAAAATGTTGCTGCTTGGGAGGGTGACTCGCTGAAAGCACCCTCGCCAGGCAGTCGCCCAGTCCCATGAGCAGTAGAGTACTTCAAAGACTTCGTTCCTATCACAGGAATTCCTCTTGGCAATAGAACGAGTTATGTGTTTAATTTGTCCAACATTCAGAGTTCCAATTAATTAGTGAGGCTTTCAAGACACCGGACGTCAACAGCACCTATCCAGCACCCAGATGGGTATCGACCCCGTCGGGGGAAGTAACTTTTGCAAAATTTCTCAAAAGGCCACTTGAAACAGAGTTGGAGCTCTTCGGTGTGCTCGTCGGACATGGATTTGCTTTTGTCTGGGAGGTGATTTCAAAGTTTTCCCGTCTTCCAGGGGGAAGTGGATTTAAATTCGACCACCCACCCACGTACATTCGGTGCAGGTTGTGCTGCTGACAAAGACGAATTCAAAACAAAACCAATGAAGCGAGAGTATCCTGCCTGTGCTCTGCGATTTAATACAATTGATTCCTTTGTGTGCTTTCCCAAACATCCCCGAGGGGTTGCGATGGATTGGAGGACATCTGACCCAGGGGCGCATCGGGAGTGGGGCAGTTTTATTTTAATCTTAAGCTTCTCGTTGGACAATTGTCGGGATCAAACACAACAAGTGACCGTGAGCCACAAAGGTCACAGACGTTGCGGGAACTTGTGGGGTTATGCGGATTTCGATTGAGTGGCTATGTGCTCATGTCTGGGAGATGTGTGTGGGCTGTGTTCAAGAAAACTAAACTTCATATAGGTTCCACATTGATTCTGGTATCACACACTGAAAATCATAGTAAAGAACAATTTTGAGTGCGAAACAAGGCCACAAGCAAAACGCGACAGTGGGGTGAAAGATTTGTGTGCCATTTGGAAAATACAAGACAGGAATGCTGAAAATGCATAAATTGCGGGCAGTTGGGCTGAGAACAGTACTGAAAAATTACTATTATGTGAAGGATTGAAGAATTTTCAATTACACCAAACAAGACAAGTGCCAACTCACGACTTGTGCGTTAAGTCTGACAAGTACTTTGAGTACTCATGCTGACAGCATGAATAAATACTGTAGTCAAATACTAGTTACAGCACAAATAAGAGTAAAAAAAGTAGACCGTCACGTGACGTCCGGCAGATATTAAACCAGAAATGAAGTATTACGGAGATAGCCGACTTAACAGCTTATTGCCCGCTAGTCCATTGACGAATTTGACTACTTTTTTGACAGATATTCATGCATTTTTGACGGTTGTTCACGAAATGACGTAAACCGTCATGACCGGCCTCTGATTGGTCAATTTGGCTTAAGAAAACGTTATAAAAAACAGTTGTCAAAAATTTTAAGAAGCAAGAGAATTAGAAGCCTGGCATCTCTGTAATGCTTCATTTCTGATATTAAACATTCATGAACATATGCTTTGTTCGTTCGCGTAGCCTCCCATACTGTGTTGAAACAACGAAATTTGAAAAAAAAAGTCGTGTCAATAGCGGTGGCTCCATTGTCTCTCGGTAGAAAGAGCTTGATGGCGTGACAGCGTCATGCCGTTTAGCGTCACGGCATACGAGTCGGGTCTTACTGTCAAGGCGCTCCAATTGATGTATCCACAACACTCTTGCTTTATATGAAAGTTGAATCACCTGATCGTAACAAACGACAATGTCAAACAGAGCACCATACAATATTCCTGCCTTTGGCTCTGCGTCAGTATGCGGAGCTGCGCCGACTGCGTACCAGAAAAGCTTCCACGGCTTTGTTTTACTGCCAGAAGGCAGCAGGGTTCAATTGGAGACCACAGCCTCACATGGTACACTACCTATTCATATCAGTAGACAGCCTCTAGATTCGGGCAAGGACCTTGGCCCCCCCGACGTCATATGACGACCACTACAGACTCTGTATGTAGTCACATTTAACTCTACGAATTCCTTGAACTCCCCTCAATCTCGGACGAACTCGCTAGCAAGTACAATGCATCTGTCGGCTGGAGATCTGCCATCCATGCCAATCGCTACTACAAGCCATCTGCTGAAGCTTGAAATGGTTGATCACACCAATCGTATACATTCTAATGGCATAAGGTGTCTCAAGAAGAAACAATAATAGCCTACCCTCATTTCTATCGGACTGATCGGGCTGACTCTCAGAACTCCTGTCAGCGTCATCACTGGCAAGGCCATTGGAACTCATGCCTTAAGTTTGGGACTGTCTTACAACGACTTTGGTAGAAGTCGTAGAGACAAGGAAGAGGAGATAACCCTTGCGCACTTTCTCTACAATTCCAACTCCCTCTCTTTCTGAAGAAAAAGTCACATAGAGACATACTTCTTGAACAGCCTGGCTGACCTTAGCAATGTTAGCGTCAGTCACCTTGAGTTACGGAGTTGGGTTGCGGAGTAAGATCAACTATATCCGTAAGGGAACACAAAGACTTCAAGCAAAATTCTGCAGCGAAAGAGGTCCTTCAAGATTGGCATCGAAATGTTAAATAGGTGTTCAGTCTGATTTTTTTGCACTTAAAGGAGAATAATAAAATTGCTGGTGGGCTGTAGTTTTTTCTGTCGAATACTTCTTCTTCTTCTTAGGGTGCTAAAGATATAGGCCCCATGGAATATGCCTCTCCAGCCAGCGCAATATCTCTTGGCAACATGTCGAACTAAGCTGGCTGAGGACCACCTCGAACTATGGGCAACCTTGTGCCATCTGTTGCGTTGTGTTAGGGTCGTATGTTCACAATTGCTCAACTTTCCGGTGAACTGGGAGTTGATCAACTTCCAGATTTGTTTCAACTCGGGTTTCAACCGAAGAGTTGAAAATTAATTTTGTTCACTATTCCAACTCACAGTCTGAAATATAAAACACAGAAGTTGTGCAACTTTCAGTTTTAAAATTTCTCCTGGGAATTTTTTTTTCAATTCACACTTACAATTCAATTTTCTACTTGAATTGAATTGATAGTGAACGTCTTCGTAATGGTTGCATATCTCTATCCCCATCTCAGTTGCTGCCGGCATGTTATGGAGAACAGCACAAGCGACTGTGCACATTTGCAATGTTTACACTAAAATCTGCATTCGCCTATTAAATTGATCGGAGCGAACATTACTGACGATGGGTCAGTGTGTAATTGCCCGTAATTCACGAAGTCTGTTAAGAAATGAAAAATAGTCTATCATATACTTTATTATTTCAAAGAAAAGAGAAAGAGAACGAGAGAGAGAGCAAAGGCCCCGATTTCATCCCTTAACTTCTGCTACTTCCGTGAGTTGAGAAAATGAAGAGTTGATAAACTTCTGAGTTGTAATTTGAGAGTTGAAAACATAAGATTTGTGAATGAAAGCAAATCCTGAAGTTGAAGAGAAGAATCCCAAAGTTTTGTTTAACTTTTAGTGAACAAAATTACCATTATTGGTTCAGAGTCGAAGATTATTCGGACTGGAGCTCAGTTGTCCCAAGAGCCCAGCCATCTTAGAAGTTGGATCTGTATGCCCTTGGCTAGACTCATGTCTCTGTAGGCACAGCTCGTGGATGAATCTCCACACAAAGAGATGTGTTATATTTTATTTGAAAAATCAATTCAAGGAACTACAACCCACGTTTGCAATTCCAGAGGATATAATAATAATATGGGTGGCGCGACAGTCCGAGGCGGACCTGGGCCTAGCTTCTCAGCAACCACTCATGCTGTGCGTGCTATTGTTCTTGCACGCGTTGAAATTCCAGAGGATACTTTACGAGAATTTCCATCAAAATCAAGTTGATTGTGGAACGCTTTTCTGGGGTTCACAAAGCGCATCAAAACCCAGTGAATGAGTCGTTACCTCATAATTTTCCAATGCGCATTACATCTTGCTTCTTGAGTTTTTTTAAACACAAACGACACGCCTCGAACAAACATGTCCACTTCCTCCAGTATTTGTACAACAGCTCTACCCAATGCACCGCCACCAGAGCAATGTGACCCACAATTCCGCCTCCAACGGGGTGATGCCATTAAGCTCTTGTTTACAGAAATTCTTGGTCGATTACGTAACTCCTGATCCAAAAAAGAAGAAAAAAAAAATCCGGGCACATGCAAATTAATGAACAACAACGGTCCCGGTGGAAGAACATCATCAATCCATTTATGGGCGTCTGATTAATTTTATTTACAAACATTCCGCCTCGTTTGGGCGGCAACAAATGTCACATTCCAAGCGCGTTTTTGTGCCCCCCGATGAAGGGATCACCACCACCGCAGGGAGTCCAACCCAGTCCAGTCATCCCTGTCCCGCACCGCCTCACCGTGGCCTTCTGCGAATGCGAGTGTGTCCTAAAAATAAAATCCATCTAAAAATAGAGCACCGATGATTGCATAAAAATGCGAAACACTTCGAGTAAACAAATGAATATAATCGCATAAACAAAGTGCCAGCCAGCGTCTGTGTATCTAGTGGCAGCAGATACATTTGTTTACCAAATAAAAGGATGAGCTGCTGCTTGTGAGGCAACTTCGAGGGTTTATCGTAAACTATTCCGCCCGCAGTTGATACAGAAGCTATCAGCTGTGCTGTTGCTTGGTGAAGAGGTTATCAGTTGAGTGTGCTCCGGTCGGGTTGGAATTCGGAATTTATTCATTCCATTGCCCTAGGGACTACACAGCGGAGTGGCACGCAGCACAGAGATGGTCGTTCGGTGTGTGCGGCGGTATATTAAGATGTTTTTGGCGTCGTAAATTTCAAATGATATGTGTGCTTTGAGACAGTCGTGGTGCATTCGAGATTAGGTTACCCAATCCCGCGTAACCGGAGACTTAGAGGGTTTATCAAATTATGGGAACAACATTTTGAACTACAATCATTAAAGGGTTCGGGATGAATGTGGACACTTTT
This sequence comes from Eristalis intricaria, assembly GCA_964034865.1. NCBI lineage: Eukaryota > Metazoa > Arthropoda > Insecta > Diptera > Syrphidae > Eristalis > Eristalis intricaria. The sequence continues at coordinate 56,898,825 of OZ035877.1, read as the reverse complement.
GCGAGTTAGTTGAAGGGGTGCTGGTTGGCTTAGTTAACTATTTGTTCTATTGTTTAGATTGGAAGTAAATTAGCTGGATGGACATGGCCCCAAGATTGTGATGATAAGCCAAAACCAAAAAGTCTGGGCTTGAGTGAAACTTCCATTTGACCTTGATCTGCCACTTGAAGGAGCTTATTAGAACCATCTTTGAGCAAGGCTTGCTATGTACTCACATCACCACTGACTGACTTAAGTTATCCTTTTCAATGGACATACAATATGGGAGACCCTTACTCACTGTCGCCTTTCGATCTCTACTGAGCCTCTTCAACACGGCAAGGAAGCCAGCGCAGAAGAGGCGAGCAGTTTAATTGTGGCGTTACAACACTACATAGCCCCATTGTGAAAGCCAAGTTAGCAGTTTTCAACTCACTATTTGTTCCAACTCTCACCTATGGTCATCAAATTTGGATAAGGACCGAAAGAATAAGATCGCGAATACAAGCTGCCGAGATGAGATTTCTTCGTGCAGCTGTTGGAATTGCTCACCGGGATAAGGTGAGAAACACGGCAGTGCGCGAGGAACAGCAGCTGCTTCTTCAAATAGAAAGAGCTATGCTTCGATGATTTGGTCATGTAGCACGAATGTCCCAACTATCACGACTTCCGAGGCGTGCCTTGAATGTGATTCCATCAAGTAGGCGACCACTTGGCAGACACAGTATAAGATGGTTGGACCAAGTACATAAGCTCGCCTGGTTACGCTTGGGCATAACCGCTGATGCTGGCATCTGGCATCTGGTTAGCCCCCGCGACCCCTTTAGTTGATCATGCGAGTCAAAAGATGATGACGAGCCCCATTAAACTTTAAACCTTATGCTGGCGTGGACGTGTATGCATCCCAATTGTAGTACGTAGTTAATTAAAGATTTTAGTTTATTTTCTTATTCAAATTATGTATATTCTTTATAATAGCGAAATCAAATATAGCATGTCTGCCAGATTGACTATTAAAATAAATTGAATAAACATTTTCATTGTAACTAGGTTTCTACACATCAATATCGATCACAAATCTCTCTTATTTATTTTGAATTCAGAAGCTGTCGGTGAAAATGAGAATTGTGTTCCGGTAAGCGTGCGCTTACATATAGAGTGCACCTCCATTTCGTTAAAATCCGATACCATTTTCGTGTTAGTTAGATGATTGCAGCCGAAGAAGATCGCCAGGACCGCGCATTTTCCTAGAAGATGAAAGACATTTTCTCTTTCTCTCCGATTACACAGACTGCATAGGCCGGGAAGATCTTCTATATGAGGCATATAATTCAATTGTAGAGGCTCGGCACGAAGTTTCACCGTAATGGAGATTTGCTCCACACTGTTCCCATCTCTGAAATAGTTTCTTTACCACTCTAATTGGCAGAGCTGGTGGCTTCTTCGATTAACTTCTCTCGAAGCTTCTCATCAACCATAGCTTATACGGTTTAGCTCTTCATTCATTGAAATTTTCAATATGCCAGTCCAGCTGCATACCACACCATGACGCGAGCTCGCTTCATTCCGCATCCCAGCTGTGTCTACGGTTGATTACGTAAAGGACTTGCCTTCTTCGATAGTCTTTCATTATCCCATACATACTCCCAATTGTAATATAGATTCACCAGCACGTCTTCACTTGACGCTGGTGGATCTCAACTGTCCTGAGACAAGATTGGGCATGCATACAAGACACCAAAGATAAGAGCAAGGATACATGTCATGAGCAACGTTGCCGATGAGGCGCGATCGTGTCATTATGCCACTTTTCATAGAAATGGTACATTGGCACTTTAAGATTGAATATGGCACACTGGTGAACATTTTTAAAATTAACCTATTTACATCAACGTTTATATAATCGCTGCATCGCTTACAACTAAGTTTTAATGATTATAATGCTCTTCCATTAATTTCCCTTAAGTCCCTCGAAACCAAGCGGTGTTCAGGTTAGATTAGGTTCAGAGGGGCTGCTAGTGATAGAAAAGATAAAAGCCTATAATTTTGCTTTCACTGGGATTCGAACCGGAGAGCCCTCTAACTAGGGGCAGGGAGTCAATCAACTGCACCATCCAGTCTTCTTAAGGCGGTGGTTATCATACGTCCCTACTACACGGCTTGATTTTGAATTACACAAATCTCGTAAAAGACAGTATGTTCACTGAGTAAAGCCCAGTCTTTCGATGGATTATGGCTCACTTTGGAAGTCGTTTTTTTTTCTTAAAAAAGGTATACCACTCGAGAGCGATGCTTCGTCAGATGCTGTATCCTAGATACCACGGTAGGACATAAGCCCCTGAGACTAACAGCCGCTTTTCAAATTGGCCTAATACAGGATACGGAGGGATGCCCGCTGATCTTCCAGGTCGTACGCCGAACAGTGGGCAGACGACTCCAATACGAGCCGGATGTCGCTGGCAGCCACGAGGATCTCGGGATAGGAGAGAGTGTGCCAAAGAACGGCACTTTTATTAATGGTTGCACCAGAACCAGTCTCCGCCGGCCTTGGCTCTTCCATACGGCGATATAGTTGACCATGGTGGCCAACTTACATAGAATTAAGTTATTTTAAGACAAAAATTATAAAAAATCAATAAAAGGTGCACCACGGCGTATATGTTATGCATATACATAACATATACGCCTAGTTTCACACGTCTGTCTCTTACGATTATATTTAAGGTAATTTTAAGGTTATGTTAGGTTAAGTTAGTTTAAAGTTATTTTTTGTTCATAGGTTAGCTAGGTTAAACCAAGTTTTTCAAGTTTTCTTGGTAATTAAAATGAATAACATATTGTCTCTAAAAACTAAAAAAACGTAGTTTAAGCCGAAAGGCACAAATAATTATAAATTAGAATAGCTTAGAGTACTCGCATAGGGTCAGTAAGTTAGGATTAAATACAATAACTTATTTAAGATATTTAAGCTAGTTTTAAGTATATTTTGTCTAGCAAGTAAGTTTCTTTCATTAAAATAAAAACAAAATTTACATTAAAAAAAAAAAACTAACAGCCGCTTTCAGCCTGACAAGGCGGCGACCTCCCCTTTGTGTGAGCGTTCTGGATGTTGTGTGTGAGATCCAGTTTGAGATTACTACACTGCCATAGTCGTGCGAGTCTGAGCGTCATCAAGAGCAGCAAATCGCCCTTTACCGAGTGGTAATAATTCACAAACATATCTGCAGTAAAACTCAAGATTCGCTGTCTCTGGTCTTCATGGCTATGTGGTATAAGCTTTAGCTTGGTCGTTCCGAGATCCATTGTCTTCTTCTGATGTTGTCAATGTCCTTGCCATAAACGATCACATAGACTTGCGGTAGGCGGTGCATCTACTGTTGACATCTGAATGATTCTATAAAGTGGTGCGTCGCCACAAAAGCATATCTATTCGTATATTTCGGTTTGTGACTAACTAGGTCGTGAAATGACAGTGGTGACACATTGAAATATATTTTAACGGCAACACTGGTCATGAGTATTTTTACAACGAAGAACACCTCCCAAACTCTCCTTCTCTACCATAGTCTTGCCAATACACTACACCAAGCACGCAAGAAAGTGTATTATCATACCACTTTCCAGAAGGATAACCTCAAAAATTGTCCAGAACGTTGCCACAAAAATGTTAAGCCCGGAGGCCAGTCCTCAACTGAAACACTATCAAAACTTAAACAACGACTAACAAGAAAGATTTTATTTTCCATGCCGAATAATTTCAAAGTTTGTCAATGTGGCTACCAGCTCCTGTCGGCATCACTTCCGTTCCTTTTCTGCTGCAGAACAACATTCCAATGGGAGGAGTCTAAATGAGAAATTCCATGTCGTTCTTCTTCATTAGCAGTCGCCCTAAATGCTCTCCTCTAAGCTGTTCCGCTTTATTTCAATTGCTCTCCGGTTTCTCCGGTCTCAGCGGAAAACTTTCACTTAAAACTTCGCATTCAAACTTTACAAAATTGCGAGTCTCCCCCTCCTTCCCCCGTCTAAGAGGATATCATTTCAGTTTCAGTAAAGTGATTGGGAAACCGAATGAAACGAGGCTGCCGCTGATTTCTTTGAATTGAAGAAAAAAAGTTTTCCACTAATCTTTGCCATTTTTTCTTCCTTTTTTGCGCCCCAAGTTCCTCGAAAGTGAAAACAGATTGTTGTTATTTTTGCTGATCCAGTTTCAGATGTTTGGGGTTGATCTCTTCCAGGAACATTCGCTTTTGAAGAAGAAAAAAGGGACATGAAAGAATTTTATTGATGAGACCATGTGTGGAAGGAGGCCGACGGTGGAACAGGAGAGTAGGCTACGATAACCTTGGGTTGACGGGAAAACGTTTTCCATGCCTACACACTTTAGCATCTGATTGCGTAGACTCGTAATGTTGTCATTCCTCTAGACAGCAAACATTTTCATCTGAAGTGTCCTTCAGACAGCCCATTAAAGTGTCTACTCCGCGTCATACCTTGCCCTCATAATTTTGAGGTCACTTTATGTGGCAACACGCACATCTCACTCTCGACAAGGCTACCTTAATGTAGCACACCCCACATCCGTCCCTCCGCGAGTCTATTTAACTACAACTTTTAATTCACTACTGCCCCACCAAACATTGTCTCTAGCTCAAGCATCCAAATCCTCGGGAAGCACCCTCACAACACTGACAATATCGTTCCGCACTTGACACACTTCATCATATCAAGACGTCACTGTCAAGTCATAAAATCAGCCCCACACCATCCGTCGCAAATAATTCTGACTAATTACCGCAACTAAGGCAGAAAATAAAATCGAAACAGGCCAGCAGCGGCTCCAAGCTTCTAGAATCGATCTCCGTCAGGCGAGTCATACCACTCGAATAGCGCCTCTGGAATGCTTTAGTTGCCGATCTCCCACAGCTTTCTCGTCATAGATACTATTTTTGAGGTTCCCATCGAGTATATTTAGTATCCACCTGTTTGTGTGGATACCTGCATGCCCCCCACGACAACAAAGACTGTGGCATACACACACAGCTAGACTCGCGTCCACAGGGACGAGCAACGCTTCAAGAAGAAAGAAATTATGTTCTCAGGCTCCTGGTGCGTGGGCACTGAATGTGAATGTGAAGCCATGCAAATGGCATTGTCGCCGACGGGTGGGACTGGGAAGAGCGACAGCGGGTGGAATGAGTGGGTTTTCCCGAAAATAAAATCCACGATCACTAGCGGCGTCGGCAAAACTATTGGCATATTTGGTCTTTCAGTCGTCGCTCGTGGGCATGTTCAGCATGTCGACGCGAGGAATGTGTTTTAAAATGGTTTCGATTATTTTTGCTCGATGATAGATACACATGGAACTTCTGATTCAAGGGCATTCGAGTGGGAGGTGTCGGTAAACACCTGAGTTGCAGGGTCATCTACACTATCGATCAGAAGTTTTCGGTCACTTTAAATTGTAGAGGGAATTTTTGAAATTTTGCAATTTGAGAAGTTAATCTCCTTTCAAAATTAAAAATATTCGCCATCATTGTCACATGGAAATTTTTCTATGCTATTCTGAAAAACACTGCGACACCTCGTGAACACACCCCCACTTTAGCGGAAAGATTTATATATTTTGTGTGTGGAATATTTTGATATTTTGTTGAGACTTTTGAGATACCATCGATATTTTTAAGAAGCCTTGTCATAACTGGTCTTGTTTGTGCAAAATTTTTGAAATCCGATACTCTCTGCTGAGCTGATGAAACTGTGTTCCAAATTTTGAAAACTTAGATTTATTTTTACGATGGCTAAGTCGTACATATAATCTGATGAAATCAAAGAAGTTTTCGACTGCTGGTGCCATGTTGGGTCAGTTCAAAAATGTTTTTATTTTTGTTTTTATATTTAATTTTTTTATCATTTTCTGTAAATTCTAGATAGAAATAAATAACACTAGCGGGTACCCGGGCATAAGGATTTCTAATTCAAACATTAATTAGATTGTGCCTTTCGGCTTAAATTATGTTTTTTTTTTCTTATTTATCTTTATGGACAAACTTTCAATGTGTTGCTTTGTCTGGGCAAGAAAATTTCGGACATTTTCGCCAAAGCTGAATGAATATTTTGCCTTTAAGAGCATGGTATCATCAGTCAGGCATGTGAGAGGAATTATTACGGTGACCATTTTTGCAAATGCAAAAAAGAGGACAATCTTAATTTAACTCAAACAAGCTTACAAACAAACGATATGTATTCAAAATATGTATACTTCAGATTACCTTAACAAGATCAGTTTTCAAGACAAAAAATTTAAAATAATATATTTTACTTTACCAAATATTATAATAAAATGTTTTATACTTAAGTACTTAATTCAAAAGTTAAACTCAAAAGAACTGTACTTTTCTTTCGATGACAATTTGCAATTCATTCACTGTAGCAAAAATCAGATGACAGAGACGAATTACTCAAATCACTGCTGTCTAAATTTTTACATAGAAAAAAGGTTTAAAAAAGACAGGACAAATTAGTGATATTTTCTCGAGAAAAAAGGACACGGTACCGAAAAAAGGGCTTTCCTCTATAAACGAGGGCGGATGTAGGAATTACTTATCAAGATTTGTTGTTGAAAACATATCCTCTTCGTTTCTATGTCAGGAGAAGGCACAAAATGATAGATTTTGGATACGTTTACATATAAGTGGAAAGTAAATTAATCTTGTCGGAAATAAGAGCGTCGACATTAGTGCTGCCATAAATGATTTCAATAGATTGTGTCACTGTCAGAGAGCTCTTAACCTGTGCATTTATAGTCCAGCATCAACATACAATGTAAGGGGGAATCCAAGGGCCCGACCCTCTGGTAGCATCAAGTCAGGCAAGGATTTGCGAGGAGACTAACAAAAACTGAAAACAAAATATGTTATCAGCTACAACTGGGATAAAAAAAAAGATATCATTCAATTCAGACTGTCATACCTCTGGAAGTCGAACATCCATAACTCAAATTTTTCTATAAGTCGGAAAATTTTTCAGAACCTTTTTTAGAATTTCCTATGTTTTACACGCTATAGGACGACTCTCTATAAGTCGAAAACCTCCTTAAATCCAAATATGCTACATGTTTATTCGTTATAGTAATCCAAATTCACTTTGAAAATCAACATTAACAATGACTTGTCTGGTCTATGTTCTTTCTCTTATAAGCACTTATAACCCTTTTAATACTACGATAAGTTAAGTTTAGAGAATCTTTTGAGACACATTCATCTCGAAGGCTTAGAACGTCCGTTGTTATTTGTATTTGGTGACTAAACGGAAAGAACCTCTGCCTTCAAAAAGACAGGAAAGGTGTGGTTGGTACAGTTGAATAACTAGCTTTAAAGTTTTGTGGAGATATAAGAATCTAGTTATCAAAACCAAAATACTTGAATATGGTCTAAGGTACTGCAAAACTTATTGCCTTGATGGCATGAAGATGTATTCGTGTTCAAAAATCGACTCCAAGACAACTCGAAAAGAAAACTATGCTACAATCTACTAATAATAAAGCGCTATGTGTATAAGTATGAAACACCCATGTTAATAAAAAAAAAAAAAACTTGAAAGTTATTTGATCTGTTGGCTGAGTGTGTTGCCACGCAAATATGGCAGTTATTATTACTTTTCTTTTTTATAGGCAATACCACTCTGTTCTTTGTTTTCCGAAGTACTCTATTTGCTATGAACATAATGAAAAGTATAATAAATATTATAAAATATTATTTAATAAAATTAATTACATAAATGAGTATAATATTAGAATAATAAGGGTGGCGCTACAGTGCGTACAAGAACAGGGCCTAGCTCTTACAGCAACCAATTTTTTCACAAGTGGAAGGAACCTAAAGTTTTATGCCGACTCCGAACGGACAAAGTTTAAGAAGCTTTTGTGGACAGGAGAACTCTATGAGCATTGTCAGTGAAGAAAGAAGTGGTGCTGTGAATTATGGATCGAACCTGGCATACATCCAATGGTGTCATTCGAAAATTGACATTTCAAACCGAATCCCATACGAAGTCGGCATTAAACTGTAGGTCCCTTCCCCTTGTGAAAGAACAATAGCACGCACAACACGAGTGGTTGCTGAGAAGCTAGGCCCAGGTCCGCCTCGGACTGTCGCGCCACCCATATTATTATTATATTATTATTATTATTATTATTATTATATAGAAGTATTTTAACATGTTGATTTCGACTGAAATTCATAGTAGTTTCGGTAAATTTAATTGGAACATTTTAAAGTCCCCGGAAAATATCCAAAAGTGTCTCCTTTAAAAATGTTTGGCGAACCTTCTCAGACTTGACTAGATTTGTTTTTACATTTGACTTTAAGCGAACTTGAGTGTGAATTAATGCATAGGACACATAATTAGATACACCTTGTACTGCTAACTCGGTTTTGAAATTTAGTAAATTCTCGATTGTTTACTCCATCGCATCTCTTGATCCTTGCTACACATTGGGGCCATCCTTTTAAGTCTGCGTTAACTTTTGAAAGTAAGCCAACGTTTACTTGAATAATTTTCACTGTTCTTTGCTAAAGTGTTCTGTTAATTTTTCACCAACGATGATGAACAGCAACGTTTCACGAAAATATTAGTCCCGATGTCCACCATTATATTTTAAATGAAGACCATCGAATCGAATAAACTCTCATGACTTGTCCGAAATTAAAGTTTGTTTATTTGGCCATTTTTAAGCTGAGTCATAAAACTTTTTTGTTATTACTCTGTGCTGAGCCAGCATTTCGTCTTTCAAGGTCGAAAACATTTCACAAAATTCAAAATAAATCTAATCAAATACAATTTAATAGATTTCATGGCTATTTGATGAGTTTTTTCTTGTTGTTGCAAGCGACCTCGTTCTTCGGAAGACGAAAACAAATTTTCTTTTTGAAATTATTACTTCCACAATATAGTCCAAAATAAGAAAACGGCATCAAAATGCACTAAAAGGCGTCCACATTTATGGTCCACTAAAATATTTACCAATAAAATTCATCTGGATTTTATTCAGAATGTCTTCTTTTTTTGCTGTCAGGCCGGAATTTCATGATTGAAGATACAATTTTAAGCACAAAAGCAAAGTCCAGTCCAGGACCAACCCCGAACGGGCTTCGTGTCCTCCCCAAGGCTACTGCATTCCAGTCCAGACGCGTGGAATGCATTGCATGCGTGCACTTCTTGTTCCGAAATTAATGGACAAAGGCCCAATTACCAACTAGCGTACAATTTGGTGAGTCTAATTCGTAAAAATAAACACTTCTGCCAGAGTTGTCCGACACGCCCACGCATCATGAGATTCGCCTCTCCTTCGGCAGCATACACAGCAACGATGATGATGATTATTTTTGGAAAATTCGTAAAGGAATTGCTTTTTTTTTTCTTGATTTTCCTTCTCACTTTCGTGAAAATTCGAAAATTCCGCTCAGCGTCTAGTGTTTAAAAGCGTCCGCACCTCAGTTGATCTCCATCAGTGTTTGGTGAATTCTCTTCTAGTTCAGATCGAAAAGAGCAAATCCGTTCAACAACAAAATGTCTCTAGAACGTGCCGTTCGTGCTAAGGTGAATAGAATTTTTGTGCAAAAATATCCCACCCCAGTGATCCTCCCTCACTCCCAGAAAATGGATTCAAGTTCAGAAAAAAAATTGAAATTTTAGTGAAAACCCAGTGGATTCTTTAATAGTTTTGCAATGAAAAAGAAAAGAAAAGAAAACAAAAACCAATGATTTGATAAAATTTTACAGATCGCTGGCAAGCGCAATCCCGAGATGGACAAGGAAGCCCAAGAATGGATTGAATCCATCTTGGGAGCCAAGTTCCCACCAGGCGAGTCGTACGAGGATGTCTTGAAGGACGGTCAAGTCCTCTGCACTCTGATCAACAAGCTGTCGCCAAACGCTGTCCCCAAGATCAACAGCTCCGGTGGTCAATTCAAAATGATGGAGAACATCAACAACTTCCAGAAGGCCATCAAGGAATGGGGTGTACCCGATATTGATGTCTTCCAAACCGTCGATTTGTGGGAGAAGAAGGACATTGCCACCGTGACCAACACCATCTTCGCCATTGGCCGTGCTGTAAGTTGCTCATTATCCCCGCACCTCTAAGCGGATGTTTTCTCATGAATTTTCTCTTCTCATTGCGAACAGGCCTGGAAACACGAAGAATTCAAGGGACCTTTCCTAGGACCCAAGCCCGCTGATGAGTGCAAGCGTGACTTCACCGAGGAGCAAATGAAGGCTGGACAAACCATTGTCGGTCTCCAAGCTGGCTCAAACAAGGGCGCCACCCAAGCCGGTCAAAACCTCGGCGCTGGACGCAAGATCTTGCTCGGCAAGTAAGCCGTCGACCAGGCCCAGGATGAGGAGAAGGAGTTTTAATTTATTTTTATTTTAATTTTATTCGTTATTTTTTTGTTTATAAATTATTTTTGACTACATACTCTTAAGCAACAATTCCTCAATTTTTAATCAAAGCAAAAAAAATATTTAGCGGTTACTCATAAGTGAATTTGTATGAAAAATGAAAAAAATGAAAAACTAAAGAGAAACGCGTTTCTAACCAAAAAAATGTATCTGCCTGAGTTTTCCTTTCCGTCGAGAGGGGTGGTCGGAGTGGCACGGGTGATGATGATTCGCAGACTCTCCTGGAAAGGTGTGAGACATTCGATTCCGTTTAAAATTCAAAACAAATCACAAAATTTTGACTTGAATTAGAGACGCTGGGCTATTTTTGGCCCGACATTGGGGGGAAATAATTCCGATATGAAGCGGCGGCGCAGAGGTTACGCCCCGATTGAGAATGTTTTTCAAAACGTAGACATGTTTCAAGGGGAATTCGATTGAGTGGCAAGTTGTTGCTCTCGCCTAGCACTCGGGGGGAGTGGGTGCTTTGTGTTGGGATGCAAAGTGAATTGGTTTGGATCGCTAGAGAAGGGAAAGTTTTGAAAAGTTTCCACTTGAATTTTCCGGGCACACGCTGAGATGTGATGCGATTGAAAACATCTGGATGGCGGTTGAGTGGGGTGGCCGTCGGTTGTCCCACCTCGTGAGAGTGTGGTGGTTAATGATTTTTTTTTTTCGAATTTATATCTCACGGATATAGGATATTTTCTTTTCTCATTTTTTGAGCATTTGATTTACTGCGTTCTAGAATTAGATAGCCTCGTTACGAGAGGTTGCAGGCAGATTGCGTCATGGCGTCGTTTTTAAAATCCGATTGTTTATGTTTTGATAGATTTTTGCTGGGGCGGATTTGTATTTGCGACGCAGTTTAGCCGATCGTGGACATGAGCGTTTTTAAATGGCCCGTTTGTCAACACCGACGCTGCGGAGTGAATAAATCAAGAAACGTGGTGGAAGATTTTTGCGGAATTTATTTTTATGAAAATTGCTAGTTGTCTTATTCTGGCAGAGGGCGCGACATCTATTAACGATAAATCAACAAGTGTCTGGCCAAGAAAGTGGAGAATCACAGGTTCAATGGCGATATTGGGAAGCTACTGGAAAGGAAAAAAATCGAAGGGGGAGGTAAATTTTTTCTCAGTTTTGGAAAAAGACTACTTCTTAAAGGGATAAGTACTGACCATGACCAGTCAATATGATAAATTGGAGATTTTGGTTGCTTAAATATTTGTGGAACTGTCTGTTAACGGCTCAAGGACTTGCCCCAGAAGAATGACGGCTTATGATCAGGATTGAGACATGGGATACAAAATTTTGTCCGTCGATATGGTCTTGACATCAATTGGAATCACCCAATATTTGAGCGAGTACGCCTCCCATTGGTGTACTAGTAGTACTCCTTATACTCCTTGTACTTGGTGTACACAGACTTCTACTCATTATGAAATTATGCGGAGTCTGTGTTTATGATCTGAAAGGTTTATGAAGAAAATGATGTACAAACAATAATTTTAAATATGTATCAAAATTCGATTTAGACATATAAAAAAAATGTTGTTTATTTAATTTTTTTAATATTTTTTTTTTTTAACTCATTCTAATTCAAAATTTCGTTTTTATATACCAACCAATTAAAAAACATTATTTGATTGCCTACAGTTTAGTGAGAGACAGACTAAGCACGTTGCTGTACTCAGTGCGCTCAGTGCTTTTACATCTATCTTTCTCTTTAGGTCTCTTTCCGAGCAGATGGGAAACAGCATTTGTCCAGCCCTTCCCTAAAAAGGGCGAATCTTCGCCACCCACCTCTTGTCGACCCATAGCACTTACGTCCCTTCTTCCTAAGGTTATGGAAACGCTGATAAATCGTCAGCTTATGAAATATTTAAATCGCGGAAGCTTCTTAATGACAGACAATATGGTTTCCGCAGCGACAGGTCCACTGGTGATCTGATAGCTTATCTCACTGAAAAGTGGAACCAGTCTTTGCACAATGCAGGCGAAAGCAAGATCATTGCGCTCGATATTTCTAAAGCATATGACAGAGTTTATCATCAAGCTCTCTTGACGATAATGCGTGCCTATGGTATCGATGATTAGAACTTCCTTTCGAACCGTTCAATTCAAGTTGTTTTGGATGGGTTCAAGTCTGATATGTGTTCCCCAAGGCTCAGTTCTGTCTCCGACACTTTTTCTCATTTTTATAAATGAACTCTTGTCTGCTACTCCTAATCCAATTCATTCCTTCGCTGATGACAGCACCCTCAGCGTTTCGTTTTCGTTCCAAGACTCCAAGACCATAGAATTGGAACGGCAGCGTAGGTTAAGCACATTGAATTCCGATCTTGACAGCATAGTGGAGTGGAATTCCATCCTTCAAAAACTCAATGCCGCCTGCTGTCACTCAAGCGAACCCTTGATAATCAGCCATTATCCATGAATGGCACTTGTGTCGATGAAACCGGAAAACTTTCCGTCCTTGTTACGTGTATCAACACAACACAAGTTGGAACCATCACATATTTGAGGTCGCCAAAAATGCTGCGAAGTGTTAAGGTTTCCTTAATCGATGCAAGAAATATTTCACCCCTTCTGATTTGGCTTTAATTTATAAGGCGTACATCCACCACAAGCTTAAGTACAACGCTCATATCTGGTCTGGTGCCCCCAAGACCACACTGCACCTACTTGATAGAATCCAAAAGCGAGCGATAAAACTTATAGGAGACAACAATATCGCAGAGTTATTAGACTCGCTCGAATATCGACGTACCGTCTCTTCTTTGTCCGTGTTTTATCGTTATTTCAACAAACGATGCTCAAGTGAGCTAGCCCTCTGCATTCCTCCTCTCAATGAATTCACCCGTAATACCCACCTCGCCAGGAATGCCCATCAGTATACCCTTAAGCCCACTTTCGGATGGACAGTTAAATTCAGAGACTCGTGTAATGCTCCTCCCAGCCTAATATTTTCCCACAGACTAAAACCCGCAGATAATTAAGCCCAATGTGCACACGTACCTCCTCTCTCTTTCTCCCTCTATACCTTCGGCCCTTGCTGTGTCTTGACCCCGGACACATAAGGGTATTAGCAATCCCTTGAACACGCGCAAATTATAAAAAAATACCACTGTTACCACAAGCACACAATTGAGTCAAAAGGGACTCATTTTTTTCGGTTGACTCGAGGACCCATATTTGCTAGATTTGACTCGTCCCAAGAATAGAAATAAACACTTAACGCAATTTTATCTCACATTTTTCAAAAAATAAATCATTTTCGTAATCACGCAAAGTGTGATCTACGCTTTATCTTATTTTCTGGACGCTTTCATCTGAAACATTATTAATTTTAAATTATTTTTGTTGATCCTTTCTATAATAATAATAATGTTTTATCTAAAACCTTTGTTGGGACTCACCATAGGCAGCTTTAACTTCGAGGTAGTGATGGACTTTGTCTACCTCGGCTCGCAAGTTAACAGTACGAACAACACCAGTACCGAGATGATACGCAGAATTACTCTTGCAAATAGCTGTTTCCTTGGTCTCAAGAGGCAATTGAGTAGTAGAGTCCTCTCTCAAAGGACCAAGCTAACATTATATAACACCTTGAACCTCAAAAGTGAATGAAGAAGCACTTGGTCTTTTCGAGAGTAAAGTTCTACGTTCAATCTTTGGCCCTGTCTGGGTTGATGGCTATTGGAGAAGAAGATTCAACCACGAACTGTACGGGCTGAACGGCATGAGTCTAGTCAGGCGTCTACGGATTCAACGACTAAGATGGATGGGCCATGTGGAGCGCATGGACAACACTGCTCCAGCCCGAAGAGTCTTCGACTCCGAACCAGTGGGACAACGCAATAGATGGCGCACCCAGGTGGAGAAGGACCTCAATCGACTTGGTGTGCGCAGTTGGAGACAGCTGCCTAAGGATCGTGCCGGCTGGAGAGGCTTACTGGTTGAGGCCCAGGTCCACCCCGGACTGTAGCGCCACCAGAAGAAGAAGAAGAACACTAACTCGGTGTGTGTTTTAACAGTTAAAAGTGAACTTGTTCCATTTCAGTAAATCACCGGTGAATTAAAAAGAAATGAAACAGTGTATGTATTCGCTTCGTTATCGGGTCGAAGCGAATACTGTACAATGTTTGTTTCTTTAAATGTATTACTAATTTTATTAGAGGCGACATATTGCTACCACGGGTAAACCAACTACCGTACCCTTTCGCGATCCAAAGACGATTGGCCATGCACATCGTCTCTGATTCACCCGATCGTCGGACACCCTGTAATTCACTCAAGAGGGTAGTTTTTGTTGATGGTTGAGTCGATTGAGAAAAGGATCATTTTTATTTTATTTTATTCCAATATCGCTCAACAATTTTTAGTGCATACGATTTCATTTTCTACAATTAATAGCGTGCATTGTATGAATCGGCAAATGAATGCATTCATTCAGACCTCTTGATGGGACCGCAGATCCCGAACTAGGTACTACAGGAGGGGGATGACAAAAGTGTGTGGTTTACCTTTGTCCTGAAGCCATTCTGATAAAGACCTATCAGTATCTGATTTGTGGATTTAGTCAGTGAAAACCTTACATAACACGTTAAAGGAGGACTTCCTATACCTCTTTAATAGTTTAGGTCTGCTCCTAGTTCTGTACATCCAATAAGGTTCGCCCTAAGTTTACGCAGACAAATTGACAAAAGCACAAGCAATTTATGTCGATTATGATGTCAAGGAATACAAATATGCAGGAATGTCGTTCATTCAAACACGTTAAGGAACATTAAACTCATGAATTGTGGCGCAGTTCCACTGACATGAAAGTCATCAAGTAAAAATAAACAATTTTTAATTCAATCAATGACGGTACAAATGTCCATATTTGAAATTGAATCATTCCCCCAAAAATCCCTCTGCTGAAATATCGAAATGAGCGTTCCTTTGAAAATAAATATTTACAACCCTAAGTCGACATACGCCGTATTCGTTTCTGAATGACTCCCATCGCTGCATCCACTTTGATCGAGTAGGAGAAATAATTCGCTGCCATCTGGCATTTCAAAATTAGTCAGAGGAGGACCAGATGTGGATTTTCCACTTCAACTCACGCCATGCATGCATCCCACCTGTCGCTGCTTTAAGTTTATCATATTTCGGGCATACTCGTAAATTTTGGTTTTTTTTTTCAAAAATGAGTTTCGTCACAAAGTTCATGAATTATTCCCCAATTCTTTTTCAGCAACTTTTCATTTAAATTATTCATTTTCTTGGGCAGAAAATATTTAAAATCAAATAGAACTGCCGACGTGAATAAATTGCTTGTTATTTTTCCTGTATGCTGAAATCCACGGGGCTTAGTTGGGACATGTGTAGATTTGGACAGATTTAGAGGTAGTTAAAGGGAATTGGCAGAGCATGTGATTGAGATTTAAATTAGGGTGGAAATAGTATTCGAATGGCAGTGCGTTCTTTCCGTTTTGTGGCTTGGCGCCTGTGGGACAATGCCCCGTTTAAGGGTCGGATGGGCTTCGAGTATTCTGGCATAAATACTACGACCCATGTACCTGAAATTGATTGAAGGCATGTTTTATATTTTTTGTGTAGTCAGTTCAGTAACCACTTTCAGCACTCATTTTATGTAAAGGTTTGTAGGCACAAGTTATTTTCAGATGTCAGAGTCAAAGCGACTTTTTTCACATGTTTATTGGAAAACTCAAATTTCTAAAGAATGCTAAATAAAATTGAGTAGTCCTTGATAAATTGACAGCTAAAATACGACGACGGCTATATATAGAACACTCCACGAATCAGCTGAACAGAATTATTGGTGGATGAAGAAATCTGTAATGAGAACAGCTGAGCTTGGCTTAGCGGTTTTAATTCCAACACTCACCTATGGTCATGAAATTTTGGTAATGACGGAAAGAATAAGATCGCGATTACAAACTGACGAGCTTAGACGTCTATGTTGTCTATGCTGTTGTGGAAGTTCTCGCCGTGAAAAGGTTATTTATACAGTAAAGCCAATATTGAATTGATCGCTGTTAGGATACGATGCGCTTACCGAACGTTTTTTGGGCAAATGTGATTTATCTGACAATCCACTAGTCAACGAGCTTAATAATAACTATAACCGACAAGACTGATGTTTTCTGTTTTTATTATGTATTAAATCATTTATTTATTTACTTATTTGTTTTATGTATTTATTTATTTATGGATTTAGTTAATTATTTATTTCATTTCATTTTCATTTTTTATTTACATATTTACATATGTAAGTGGGTCGCCGTGGAGTAGTGGGTGAGTGGTGCCAGGCTCGATACCCGAATTTACTACCTTTGATAATTCACGGCTCCACCTCTTTCGAGTCACTGACAATTCTTAAAGAGAATTCCTGTCTAGAAAAAGCTTCTTAAATTCGCCGTTCGGATTCGGCATTAAACTGTAGGTCCCTTCCACTAGTGAAAGAACAATAGCAGGCACAACACGAGTGGATGCTGAGAAGCTAGGCCTAGGTCCGCCACCCATATTATTATAGTATTATTATAATTACATATCTTTTTTATACATATTAATTTATTTATATATATTCATTTATTTATTTATTTGCTTATTTACTTACATTTATTTTTCTTTCATTGACATGACACGTCTTTGTTGAGATGTATTTCAGTAGATAGATACAATATGACAGTATATAATATATGAAATATCTCAATTGAAATGTGTTTAGTGGCTCGCTTTGTAAACTTATGAACGGAATAAACATGATTGATTGAAAGGTGAGAAACACGGCAATAATGGAGGAACGCACTGTAGAGCACCTGCTACTTCGAACGGAAATGGCTACACTTGGATGGATTAATGATGTGGCACGAATATACTTGCGTGTGTGCTTTGCGTCTGCGACGCCTTTAGTGGAACATGCGGGCCATTGAAGACGAGCTGAGATCACGAGATCCATAAACAGCAAAAGATACTCCTTATCCACGTATGATTGTAACCTTGTGTCCCAGATTTCTTACAATTAATTCACGAAAGTTTTACCAGTGTTTTAGTTGTAGTTTTGAACATGTGTTATCATTTGACATTTTTTTGGCAAAACTTTTTTTCAGCCCAATAATAATTTACAGATCAAGGAGTACAGAGCGATTGACTTCGCTCTCAGTAATGTAAGAAAAAGTGAAACTTAACGAAGCTGACCGAAGTTTGACCGAAATTTGATCCCAACGGCAAATGGTGACAGGACTAGATTTAACAACCACATAAAAGCCTATTAACTTTGCTTTTACTCCCATTCGAACCGGTGACCCCCCTAACCAGGAGCAGGCACTCTACCAACTGCGTCATCCAGTCGTTATTTGGAACATATGCCATCCTTATACGACCAATACAGCTGGAGCGTTGGTCCATTCGCTCGATGTAACCGAGTCAGTGGAGTCGACGGATTTTTGCCTTCCGGACTACACCACATCCTGATACAGTCTCGGACGGGACCAAATATCCGATGCAGAATTTTTCTTTCAAATGTCTCAGTCGGGACCAAATATCTGACGTAGAATTTTTCTTTCAAATGTAATCAGGAATCAGTTGTGCAGTTTTGGTTTGTGTCCAGCTTTCGGCTCCATGTAGCAGGAGACTTGCAAAATAAGAGTTTTGTAAAGTATAATCTTCATCCTTCGAGTCAATAGTTGTGAGCCCAGTTGTTTTGAAAAACTCAAGTTACATCGGTTGCCAAGGGCGATTCTACGTCGGATCTCCACTAAGTTGGAATTCGAGGAGTTCACGTCTGCTCCGAGGTAGACAAACTCCTTCACTACCTCAGAATTGTAACTGTCGATTGTGACGACTTGGTGGTGTTCGGCGGTTCGTTTCTTACGCGACAGCATATATTTCATTTTGCCATCAGTGACTTTAAAACAAGTTCGTTTCGCCTGTTCTTCAATCGCCGTGAAAGCTTCCACTACGGCAAGTTGGGAACCAGCGACTATGTCGATATCATCTACATAATATTCTACAGGTAGTCTTAGTTTCTAAAACTAATCTCATTTGGCAGGAGGGTTTCAGAAGGCCAGGAAGTTTGCACTAAAAACACCTGTGCAACCAATTTGCGTAAGAACACGGCCCTGCCAGCAGAAATCCTATGGCAAGTGTACTGGATTCAGTTACTCGTCATCGTCTACATACATTGGCGTTGGGAGTTCATTTCGAAGTTAGACAAATGAAACAGAAGAACCGCACTATCTCAACAAACACTCGGTACAGAGACGACTTCATTTGCACAAGGATTTTCCTGAGAATCCTGGAAATAAATGAACATGGACTTGCACTTGGCTCGTGCTTGTCTTCTGGCATTAACCCAATTCATCCTCGTTCTCATAATATTTCAAACTCCGTCTTTCGCAATTTTCTACATCCTTGTCCATTCGATACCTCCCACAAGCTAATGGAATTCCATCCTCCGTAAGACTATAAACGTCAAATGCCGTCACTTAATCCATAATCAGTTCTGTCATCCTCTGTGGGCATTTTTTGAAAAAATCCCTCTTCTCTGTGAACATGCCCCAACTTGACATTTTCCCATCACATTAAATTCGCCGCGAAACCAAGTCGGAGGGGGGACCAAACAAAAGTTGAGGATTCCTCCAAATGATAACACAAGGAACTGGTTTCACTGCTAGTAGCCTCGTGCGGCCTTGCTGTGTGCGAGAATGAAAAGGGAGATTATGGAAATGATGTAACTGCCGGACAATGAGTTGTGAACCAAAGCGAACTGCAGCTGTTGAAAGGGTTTTACAAGTGCACCAGCGGAGTGCGATGATGGTGAACTGTTCCGCGTTCTTTTTGTGCCTCGAGCGTGCATTTCTTTGTTACTTTCGTTTTCACTATCCGCGCGGTTAACTCTCCACACACTCTTTCGCCTTCTGGACAAGGGCAATTCGTGTGGAAGTGAAGAGTTATTTTTTTGTTAAACAAAACTCTGCGCATTCCCGGGGTTTTGGGAATGCAACTTCATCTTTGTCCAAGGCACATCCACTCTCAGAATTGAAACCCGTACCCGGCGAAGTCTAAGGAAACTCAAGGAGTTGCCATGAAGGCAAGTGAAATGCAAACCGTTTCGAATTAGGACACCCCATTCACTCAGCAGCAATGAATCAATTATCAGCTCCAACGAATGCATTTCCTTTTCCATTTCCCTTTCAAAATCAATCATCATCTCTCACGCTCCCCCTCCGGCGAGAGAAGGAAACACAGCGTATTGCGAGTCCTGCCAAGAGTTTATTTCGAAAACATTCACAATGAGTCGGTGCAATATAAATTATTTCCTGGCGGGGAATGTAAACTTGCCCATGGTCTCCACGATGGATCTCAATTTCTCCAGACCAATGGCATTGCATTGCTGATAGTCCGCTCCCAAGGACTGTTGCATCGCTCCGAACCATTCATGCAGACGTGGCCACTTCTCTGCGGTTATTTGAAACATCAGATCCACAGTGCTGAGTGTGGTCAGGAAGGATAAATCCGCAATCGTCATCTGCAACGAGTGAACACAAGCAATCACTGAGAAGTAAACACTGCCCGTCCCAGTCAGTGGCATCGACCACGTGTGCGGCACCCCGACCCAGGTCCCGTCAGTCCGTCCACAAGTGAATGGATTAAGGTTCAATGGTACGTAACGACAGATTAATTAGAGTCGAGGCTGATGGGAGGGGGGGACACACATTGGTGACATCGCCTGGATACTTACTTTGCTGCCCGCCATGTACTGGTGCATAGAGAGATTCCGCTCCAGCGCAGCATATACCTCGAGGATCTTCCTCTCGTGGTACGGCAAATCGATACTATCGAACCCTTTCCTCACGATTTCCGACTGAAAGATAAACAGTGAGATACTACGGTCAGATGGGGATAGCAGAGGAAATCGAATCTAATTTAAACTCGAGATAATGGACTAAAAAGAGACAACTACGACTGGAGTGCGCCCGTTCCTTTCAAATGACTTTCTATTTTTAGCCCCGGCGTGGCGTTGATTCTGACTTAATGACTGGATTAATCTTGCGAATTGTCGGACCTTGATGTTGGCCGGGGGGAGGGCGAGAACGGAACACAATTGAATTGGCAACATTGCTAGACTTGACTTGGTTATGCGCACACATTCTCATTTACCGGAGCAGATCTGCTGACAGCTTAAATTGGAAAGAAGTTTCAATTAGGGAATGGAATCAGGCTGAAATTTATTAGTGTAAGAAGGATGAGGGTTCGAGGGACCAATTTACTATTTGGCACTGACTTGGAATCCATTTGGGAGTGGTGGCCGTGAACTTATCTCTTACGCGTGGAAGGGGTTTCCTCTGTTCGTTTTGAGGCTTGCCGGTTACCATTTGGATTTTCTTTTTATTGAATGTCTAGACTCTAGAGGATGCCAAACGATTTAGGAGGATTTTATTTAAGGCCGAGAGAATTCAGTCAAATGGTGATGACTTCAGAGCACTGGGCGGGACTTCAATATGCCTTCAATGTTTTGTAATTTTAAAGACTTGCAATCAATTGCATTCCTTCGCAACACGGGAGGATGTACCTTTAATTCAAAAAAGAAAACAAATAATAAAAAATATAGCGCACGTAAATAAACAAAGAAGTGAAAACAATGTTCAGGGTTATATATATACCTGATATTTTTCTGTCGCTTCACACTGTCCGTAGATATATGAAATTATTACTGTTATATCCAAATTAATGCTTAGTCAACAATAGTTTTTGATTAAATATTCCCGTTGAAAGGGACAACAAATGAATTATAATCCAACCATCAACGTGTTGAACGACTGAACGAGTGGATGGCGCAGTTGGTAGAGTGCCTGCTCCTGGTTAGCGGAGTCCCCGGTTCGAATCCCAGAGAAAGCAAATTTAATACGCTTTTATCTGGTTTTCAAATCTTGGTCAGTCACCATTTGCCGTTGGGATCAAATTAGCGACACTGGAGTCGTCGATCAGTTGTAGTAGTCTGACTGTGGTCTGACAATGGACCTATATGGTCTAAGTGTGCTGGTGAATGCACTATCAGCCCCCCTACCTAACCTAACCTAACCATCAACGTATTCCATTGCAGCTAGTCGTCCACCCGTGCTAAGGTAGCTAAGCTATTTTACTTAATTCATTGGTGAATCGGAACAAGAGTCGACTTCACTTATCTGAAGTGGCCCACACACACAACACATGTGTGCACACTTAAGTGTGCTTTCCGCCACACACGTCACACAAATTCGTACACATTAGTTCTTCATTGGACTTTGACGACGACTGAACAGCGCTTTGATCAGTGGAAGTGGTAGAAATATTGGACTTTGCGCATCAATAATGATATGCTTATGTCTCATGCGTGCATATTTCATCGTTACTAGTGACAAACTTGTTGCCCAGAATCGTTCAGATACCAAGAAAAATTCAAAAGTCCCTATTGTTGCTTGACAATATCGGAACTCGTCCCACATCAACGATCGGATTGCGACTAATATCTTGTGATTACTGACACAAGAAATGAAAATCTTTTCACTTTAGTCATACGGAGAAGTCGGTGCTCGGACTAGCCCACACACAGAACACATTTTAGCACACCGACACAAGTGTGCAAACAAGTGCCGTGTGTACGGGGGCTTTTAGGCAACGTACATGAACCTTAGCGTTATCGTCGTTAAGGCAAAAAAGTCTCATCGTTAAACAAACTGAAAACGACATTCATAACAACATTTTTCTCTTTCATTTCAGTTTTTCAAGTGCAGCGATTTTCTCATTTCTTGATTACACTGCCTTACCGATTGGACATTGAGATCAAATCTCTCCAAATTGAACATCCTAACCATTTACAATCAATGATGCACGCTAATTTGGATAAAGAGGCTGTGTTGCGCTGAGGGTACTAATAACTGTAGTAAATTTACTGCAAACGGCACTGTTCTAATAAGAGATTGTCTGCAATAATGGGGGAGTTCCATTAGAGTTAAGAAGAAATGTCATATTCCAAGGCGCCGAAAAGCAATCTACAAGATCTAGACGATTATTCAAAATAAGCTTGTCCATGTTATTTCAGAAGATGAATCCACGATTTGCAAGAGAAAGGTAGCACAGATGGACCAAAAGCACAAAAGCCAGATCTAGCAATAACATTGTTTGAAAAGGTAGCATCGAGATAGGGATAGGACTATAAGCAGAACACGAGTACATTTTGTAAGGTGGATTTTGTAAGAAGAGATTGTTGATTGCAAAGAACAGAAAGACAGGTTGACAGAAAGAAAGGTGCAGTTTACCACAATTACAGTTCAATTCAATGAGCAGCGTTTTTGACAGTCGTGAAAAAGAAGTGAAGACAGTAGTCTTAATAAAAGAGTTGATACGGTGACAAGGATAGTTAACAAGAGTACGTTGCAGTCGAAGATGGATGTAGTGTAAAACCTAGTGATGGGCATGATCGAATGATTTTAAGACTCGAGAATCTAGGAATCGATATATTTTAATAATCGAATGATGACTCGATATGGGCTTATTTGAATGAATATTCGAGTGATAATCAATTACCAAACATCTCAATTCTCAAAATCATTCGAATAACTGCTAATTACTGACTACTATCACAAGAGAGCTCCAGTAGTATAAATTTATTTAGTAACCACTCGAACTGTTAGTAGTTATTCGACCTAGTTAGTTTCCAATGATAGATTTAGAATCAAGATTTTCTCGAGCTTATCACTTGAGTCATCATTCGAATGCGCCCATCGCTAGTAGAACGGTTTAAGGCAATTGTTCTGTGCTGAAAACGGTTACACATTTCATTCTGTACGTTCTATACATCGAGTTGTTTTTGTGAGTGGAGAACGAAGTGATGAAGAGAAATGGTGCAATATTGAATGTGAGTCATACAAAGAGACATTTGTACTTAATAAGTAATAGTGAAGACTTTTATCCTTTATTTAGACATCTAATTAAACGATTCCTACGTTTAAATTAAAGTAAAGCAAAGGCTGTGTGAGATATAATGGAAATTTTTTGTTCATTTGGAATGTTTATCGAAGGCACTATGTTTCGTCCGCCGCGGATTCTCTGAGTGGAGAGCAACCGAAAAGTCAATTTTTGTATGACTCTGGAGCATAAATCATGCCGAATTTTACCGAAGGCATGGGTTATGTTGGCTTTGTATGTAGCATATTAATATAGACCTGCGGCTTAAGAAAAGCCCACAAGAAAAAGACTACCGGGGTCAAAAAAGGCTAGTAGCCAGTTCACATTACCTCCACGTGAGATGACCATGCCCACAAATCGCTCGTGACGAATTTCCAATGTGGCGTCATCTTTGTGACACGTTGTTCGAACGAAATACGCGATAAAAAATTTGTATAAATTGCTCGTGGTGTTGAACGTACATGTCCATGGTGATTTCGCAAATTTGACGGATATGACCGCTATCAACTGTTAAAGGTCACTTCGACCCCCAAGACTCTAAACAACATTTTACAATGGCGCAAAATTATAGTCGGCAAAAGTGAACTTTAAAATTATAATAGCACGTAACAATATAGTCGACATAAAGCCCACTTTATCGTTATCACCTCGTGACAAAGTTAAAGTCAACCGAAACGTCGTTTTAAATATTTAACGTGGAGTTAAGCTTATATGTCATGTCATTTCAGTGAAAGAATTTTGTGAACATGTTTTCTGAAGATGAAGATTTCGATATTTTTGAAGAATTTAATTCATTGCGCAAACCTAAAGTTTATAAAAATCGTGCCAATCCTTTTGAGAAGCTTGAGGATGGAGAATTTTACTGCCGATTCAACAAAACCACAGTGCAGTTTCTGATTGATACCATTAATGTAGAAAACCTCTGAATAATCGGGGACAGCCTATTGCTATATCGTTGCAAGTACTTGTATATATATATATCTAGCAGATTATTTTTTTCAAAAGCGAATAAATTAAGCTCCCTACTTTTCATCAAAGTCAATTCTGCCAAACTTGTGTACAAAAAGACGCCCTCACCCTTTAAAAGTTCAGAGCTTCTTCAAAATACATAGCTTCAATCGATCAACTATACACCAAGTCAACTTCAGGTCAGTACAGGTATCAAGATCCTCTCAAAGGCACGTGTCAAATGAAAATGTACAAGTGGTAAAGTGCATAGCTTCTCGTTGAAGAAGGCGCTGTCCTCAGTCTGCGATCTTAAGCTGAATTTTGTAGTTAGCACATGTCGGTCATAAATGTATAGAAATATGTACATTCAACTTCTACCTTTCTTGCCTTTTAACAGTGTTTGACATTGCTTTTATAGCATTTATGGAGAACACTACAGGGTGAAACAATATGCGGTGGTTAGCTGTCATGGTTTACTGTCAAAAAGCTAGTGATTATCCGTCAAATTCATCAGTCGACTATGTAAATTCATCAAGAGCTGTGAAATTGGAAATCGCTATAGTCCATGATTTCTAGTAAGTTTTCATATCCGCCAATTGATTACGTCAAATCTGTCACACAACTCCCTCACGCAAGATATTCGTTGCTTTGAACGTGTTCATCGACTTTCATTCACTCTCCCAAAAACCAAAGCCTTCTCCATCACCGGTCAAACTGCGACAACCGAAATTCTAGCCAAGCCAACGTCACTCACCATCATATCGCTATCTCTGCGAAACAAGAAAGAGCACTCCAAGAACAGTTTGTTGATCACTTCGATTCGCAGGCGCTTATCTTCGGGCCACCATTCGCTGCCCCCCTCAAACGTCTCGCACAAGTAAATCAAAATCGCGTGGCTATCGGTCAAGGTAAGATCATTGTGCTGCAACACGGGCACTGTATGTGTCGGGTTCACCTGTAAGGAAAGGTCACATCAAGTCAGACGACTGTCTGTCCGTCGGCGATGCGGACTTACCCCGAGAAACTCCGGCTTCAACTGCTCACCCCTGAATAAATCCACAAATTTCAGCTCCACATCTATGTCCAGAATCTTAATGAGCAGCAAGCAACTGCGCACTGGTGGACTACGGTCGTCGTAGTACAGCGTCGGTCTCATGTTGACTTCGGAGAATCAGAATAACAACTGAATTGGATATGCCGCCTGACACCGGATGAAATTTAAGATTCCCGCTTAAAATCGCACTGGGCGAGGCTAAGCTGTGCGGGATGTTCACTTTTCAAAGTGCTTTGTTGAGGGGAGGAGTCTAAGTGAATGGAAGCTTGCTACCAAGCAGGTATCAGCGCTTGATTCGGAAAAGACAGGCAGGAGCGTGTAGGTCACGATGTCTTAATTGATTCCCGCAGACGTCGTCGTCTTGTGGTTGGCTGTGATATGAATCGAGAATGTGGATCAATTGATGAGGTTAGGGATTTGGATTTCAATTTATTTACATACTCTTTGAAAAGTATCAGTCGACCGTCTGGGCGGTTAGGACAGATGTCTTTTTCTGATTGACTTAGGAGTGTGGAAGCTGAAATAACCAAAGTTACGAGTGAGCCCACATTCCCTCCTATTCCCTCCTGAACTTCAAATTCATTGAATGTCACGATTAAGGTAACTCGCTATTACATGTCAAGAGAAATGAAGTGAAAAGGAGAAATAAAGCATTACGACTTCACAGCTGATTGCCACCTAGTCCATCGACGAATTTGAGTGCCTTTTTGACAGATATTCATGCATTTTTGACGGTTATTCATGAAATAACGTGGATGCCGTTCTATGATTGGTCTATTTGGTTTGAGAAAACGATACAAAAAACAGTTGTCAGAAATCTTAAGGGGCAAGAGAGGTAAAAGTCGGGCGTCTCTGTAATACTTCATTTCTGGTGCAAAGTTGATTATAATCAGACTTCATAAAGGGTTCGTATCATGAGAGAAGTAATGTCTCCGATCTATGGTTGAGTTCACACTGTTAAACATGGCGGCTGGTGAAAGATTTTTTCTCCAGATGAAGCATCTTAGATGACATTTGTGGCCATGTGGGGCAAAATGTGAATCAGTCGATATCAACCTCACCTTTTGGCCACTGAATCAACACGACTTAACGCAAGAGCTCAGTCTCAGACTATATCCCTCCATTGATAGCTAACTGTGCTCGTTTACAAAAACGTTGTCCGTACAGTGACATACATCATGATCAGTCAGAGTCCAGGACCACCTTAGACGCTTGTCCTTAATTCAAGAGACTTAAGAAGTCAGAGTGTTGGGCAAATGCAGGCGTCTGACCCAAACGATTTCTACTCTGAGCTTCTGGGACTAAGAAGATGATCGGGATTAAAGGTCCAATCATAAATGACGTAACTGTGGTCAGAATTACCACTTGGCTATGTTTCGCTAAGTCGTTCGTTAAATTTCGTTATCTTCAGATTCCTTAAGCTTCGTTTTCTCGACACGCGCATCGTGTTGTATCTTGTTCCCCTCAAGATATCTTGAATATTGTCCTGACTACTAGAGATTCATTCATTCACCGTATATTGCGTATGGAATTGAGGAGCATAGAACACTAAGCACCCTCATCCTGCAGTCAATAAAAATATGTATTCCTAAGCAAAATGACTGTACCTATGCACATTTGTCAATCCCTCCATAAAATCATAAATCTCACAAAACAGAGATTGATTAAAAGTTAAGATCTCTGCATAAGTATTTAGAGCAACGCAGTTAATTACCGTTGTTGCTACCTAACCCCTCACCAGTGCGTTGGTTCGCCTTTGGATGGTCGTGCATAATTTGAAATATTATCTTCCTTACCAATTGCAGGGAGATTAATTGTTGCATAGGTGGTCACATGATAAATTATCCATGCCAATTCTGTTCAAAGATTGATTTCAGAGAATGGGAGAATTTTGAATAGTAACTAAAGCGGAAGTGACTGTCAGCCTGTTGCAGTGTTTCAGTGTTTGCGACGCATCTTGAAATAAGAGATATTTATGCTTTCATTTGAATGCAAGACATTCCGGTGAATTATTGATCAAAGTCTGAGTATTTCTCCTTCTTTGCAGTCCGTGTTGTTGGTCCTTCGGGTCAGAAGTCTTGAAGCCACTTGTTCCAACAAACCGAAGTAGCACCGAAGTTAGCACGGCCAAGAGCGTTTCGTTTGTAGAGAGGAAGCCGTCTGTAGAGTTCATCTTTCCCCCTAAGTAGACAAACTTTTTACCCATCGTGATGCTTCGTCCTTCGGTTATTGCTCGAAAAGTCAATTGATAGACAATGAAAGTGGAAAAAAGGGTCCTGTAATAACGGCAACCCAGACTCACGCTCCTCATTGAATGCGCTCAGAAAGAGGTGAAAATGTAAAAAAAAAGACGGAAAAGAATGCGTCAAACACACAAAAAAGAAAGAGGTGAAAATGTAAAAAAATCGGAAAAGAATGCGTCAAACAAAATAATGCGATTTCGGGAGGGAGTGAGAGTGCCAGATTTAGCACTCTAATTTGAAAGATATGAAATGTTGCTAAAAATTTAGAAATCACTATCCGGCTGTCCTTTGTCCGACGATGAATTTGAAGGATAATCATCACGGTTATTCACATAAAACTAAATATTACCAAATTACAAAGTGTAACTATCGCTTCAAACGGATCTTTACCGGTGTGGGTGCTGGGGACACCTCTCCTTATAGGCAATTCATTATGGTAACGGCATGAATGTAAATATTCGTGAATTTTATCCTCTTCAGAGCGGGCAGCGCCTTAAATAACGCACAATCATGATGGTCCCGCTGCTATCCGCTATAGAGAAGTTTCACAATAATTAAATGAAAATGAATACTACAGATAAAGAAAAACTAAAATTTCTTCTTTTTGTTTAATTACGTATCTGAAAAAAAACCTTTACCCAGGTGCAACTGAAGGAACCTTTTTTTCAGTTTAACAGAAGACGGAGTTTAAACAAATATAGTGGGTATCAAGAGCGACACACGCCGCACAGTGGTTCACTTTGTATGAGAGCACGGAAATAAACATGTAACTTTTGACCCCGTGAACCGATCTTAATGAAACCACGAGACCTTTTCGAGGTTAAAAACTGGTTGGTGTAGCTCAAACGGAATGAACTTAAGTGGAAAAATATCGCTTAGAACCACTAAAAGATTTTGTGGCACTTGCACTTCAAATTTCATTAAAATCAGTCCACGAGTTCAAAATTTACATATTCATTGCCTTGCAGAACTACTATAGCATTAGTCACAGCTTGGTAAATGCAGCCGTAACACTGAAAAGGCTCTTGCGGCCAAAGTGCTCGATAGGCGGATATGATCTTTATAACATCAAGATTGCACCTCTTCAGCTTTCAGATAAACTAGATCTCCCATTGGAGCCTCTTGGAGTTTTTTTTTTACAGTCCATTACGTGTTGTTACACACGCTCTGGAAAAGCGTGTTTTATTCCCTAAGATCTTAGTTTAAGAAATTGAATATCTCAAAGCTCCGTTCATGGATCCATTTTTTATTTTTTTAAAGAAAGCTTTTTATTTCTTTTAGAAATAAAGTCCTAGTTGAATACATTCCAACCATTATTAGCCAAGAAATTATGACTTTTATAACATGACCAAAGTCAAAACCGTGTTTTTTAAGTCCGATACAGCTTCATAACACTAAGAAGGCTACAGAGGACTTTCTCCAAAGAAAGTTTCGCTGTCGCTGACCCACCGTGCACCGCCTCCTGTTAACAAAAATTGTACCAACGATGGCTCACGTGGTTCATATTTGCGCACAGTTGTATGAACATATAAATGCCCCTTGAAAATAGTCCATTCTATGAAAAATGGTAAAAAACGACAGTTTTTTTAAAAGTATTCGATGGCGGTTCAGGACTCGGACCATGACCGTGAAGTTATTCTTTACTGTGAGAATGGCCAAAAGTGTCAGCTTTTTCAATTAATTTTCAACTACTTCATAAAAAATACTAACACATAAGTCCTCTGCACAAAAAACACGAAAAACAAATGAAAGAAGAAAAAATGTTTTATTCATTTTGGCTGATTCACGTGTATCTGGCAGCTCTTGTGAGTAAAGCGAAATCAAGCAAGTGCGGCGAAAATCTGTCGTTTAGCGTGTTCTCAAACCAGGTCATGGTCTCTGCTATGAATGGATGTGTTGGCGACTTAAACAGTGGCGGCTGTTCATTGAAAATTTGAAAATATTCAAAAAAAATTACCGCAATACTGAATGTATTTTTCAATGAATACTAGAACAGGTGACATGTATAGGATACAGAAGGTGATTTCAAGAATTCAGCCGACTGCACAGACTGTGGGCTGTATGGAGTGCTAGGGGACTTTTCGATTGGATTCCTGGAAGCATTAAGAACATGGAATGCATACTCGTACGTTAGACATAGAGAACTTGGGGAGTGTTGGTTCCAGAATAACACACAGCAGCAAAATCAACCTTGCACTGTAGTGCCTCGATACAGAAAAAGAAGAACACAATCGCCATCTGTGGTTGCATAAAGCTATAAAACTTTTCTTTAGCGAAATTGGTCCAGGCTCCGTGTTAAACATATGACTGAGCGTTTCCAAAGATATCAGGGTTGTTTGAACTCTCAAGCCTTACGAGACTTGAAAGCACGTGCTCATTCAATGATCCAAGACTTGAATTCTTGCTTAGACTTTCGTTTGCGACCAGCCTAACACAAGAGGTTGTCAGGATATTGTTGGTTGTTGGCCACACGTGTAATAAAAGCTTATTTTGAAGGTTTTGCTGGCATGACCAGAGATAGAACAGCAGTGTGACCAGCAGGCATGCGATATTGCAGCACATGCCGATAATCGTCGCCGCACGGGCCTTCTCGTCATCGGTTCCCTTGAGCAGCACCCACGGTTGTTAGATTTGCATGTACCCATTGCCGTGTCGTGAAATGGAGAGAATGTGACGGACACCGTCCCTCAGGCGAGCCTTCCCCAGTGAGTGGATGTAGACCTTCACCTCTCGGTTGACTAGAGCGAGCAAGATCAACTCGTCCCTGGTGAAAGTCATAGGTTAGGTTAAAGTGGCTGACTGCTGACGGAAAGTCAGGCCAGCATAGGCTCATGGTGCTACCACGTGGATGTATGAATTCCGCAGTTGATCTGAATAAAGAGAAGACGATGATAGTTTATCAAAGTAATGGGCTTCCAGATGTCTTAATCTGCGGGATGAGAGAGCACTGCTCTTCCTCATTCTCATGTTTGCAGTTTCTGCAAAAGCGGTGGAGAAGGCCTAATCTAGAGGCGCAATGGCCTGTTGACCGCCAATGAAAGTTCTAAGATTCGGATTGCTCAATCTTATCAAGCTAAGCGATCGTTTGTGGTCAAACGAAGGCCAGAGTTTTTTTTTGTAGGCATCCTGTGCCTGTTGACTATCTACGAAAGGGTGGATCACCATCCGGAAAGAGTACAGAGCTTGTACCCTCTCCAACGAGTTCCGTCCGCTTCGCAATTATCTGCAATGTAACAGAGTCCTGACACCCACATAAGTTGGAGGTTAAAATACTGATTGACAGGCAGCGATTAAGGAAAGTCTTGGAGTTGAATGTGACTGAGTTCGGGCTACCAGAACAGATGACCATATCCGTGCTGGATATTACATTCACTCGTATCACGAATTCCATCGTAATCGGAAATGTTCTGCGAACTCCGAAAAATCTACAATTCGATTCGTAGAAATAAAATCGTAGCGAAAATTTGCTACGAATTTCGAAGTTTGTGAAAATTGGTGTCACTGAATACAAATTAAATGGACGTTTCTTATCTTTTTCTCCGACCACTAATTTATTGTGTGATAACATTCTCTAGTAGTTCGTATCGTAACTTCAATTTGTACGAATGGATTCTATGATAGGGCTGATTGTATTTTAGCCAGGACAGAGCTTCTTCAATAACTATAGTCTCAGCTTATTCTCACGTTGCCGTGGTTCAGCAGTCGGAAAGACAGCTAGATGTTTGGATCCTTGGCATAGACAACAGCACACACACACCACCAGTGAAGAGTCGCTGTTCAGACTTCCAGTATGATCTGGGTGGAATGCTGGGTGAAGGAAGAGGAATTTAGGTATCGTGACATGACCAATGCCATCAAACAAATCGACTCCGAACTGCGAAGTCGATGAAGCAGTGTTTTTCGACAAGTATATTCTCTGAACATAGTCCATAACTCAAAAAGTGGAACCATCTATTGGTGCTGCTGTAACAATATGAACCACGGCTCTTTGAATTACCGGTCTAGCATTCGTCACGTCAAAGAGTTATTCTTGTGCTATTTGAAGGTGACGGATGGTAAAGATTTGACCGGAACCTAAGTGCACATTTCCAATAAGAAGACTGAACTTATAAAGACCTTGTTGGAGATATAACACCAACAATGTGTACCTTCTTCATGTGTAGGCATAGCAAGTTTCGAAAAAACAGTTTATCTCCCAAGTGGAAGAAAAACAAAATACAAATTGAATTAGAATATGTATTAGATAAGTTTATTGTTAAAATGTATGTATGAAAAAGTGTGGAACAGAGCAACAACTACCGTATATAATCTACCGATTTTCTTACAAAATGCTTAAGAGCACGTGCTCGTCTAAATTTATTGGTTAATTTTTAAATATTCTTTGGTTAAATTTCGAGACAGTAAACTTGAATAATTGGGATGTTGAATTATGTACTTTTTCTTCCAAATCATTCTGATACAAAAAACAAAACGCACAACCACCAGCAGTGATTCACAAACTACAGTCGAAACAAAAAATTAAAAACAAGCCAACATAAAGAAACACGAACAAATTTATTACACAATAAATGCAAAAGAGTAGAAAACGTCTTTTTGGTTTTAGAAAAATCCAATCAATCAGTGTTAATGTCCATCAAACAAAACATCTACGAAATGAGAGTCGCATAAAATAATTTAAAATAAATAATGATCCGTTTGTTTGTTTTTTTTTCTTTTTCAAAGAGAACAGAGGTAGTAAGGAAAACAAAATTCTGGGACTCAGTAATGCGGAGAGTAGAGCGTCGAAATGAAACCAAGAATCGGATATCATTTCTTCTTCTTATTCTTTCCTGAAGCGGGTGCTTCGGGGGCACCAGTGAGAGCGCTGAGTTGCTTCTTGAGGGCCAGCAGTACATCGACTTCCGGCTTCCACACGGCGGCATCTGAGGAACCTTTCAACAGACGGACTTTTTCACCCTGTAAAAGAAATACTTGTGATTGTAGGAGTCGCGGGAGGAACAGAATGGAGGGTCGTACCTGTTTAGCAATTTGTTGCTCAAGTTCCTTGACGGCACTTTCTTGGTTGGAGTTAGCTGAGACGGCTGCCGCAGCGGGCGCTGACGTAGCTGCTGGTGTAGCCGCTGGAGCGGCGAGGGCTGCTGCCAGCTGCTTTTTCAAGTCGAGCAGAATATTGACCTCCGGCTGCCAGACCGACTTGTCCACTTTGCTAGCCTTGAGAGCACGAACCTTTTCGCCCTACAGACGAGACAAAGCCCGATTGTGAAATGCACACATGAACTCAGTCCATTCTATTGCAGTTTACCTGTTTCGCAACCATTTCCTCGAGTGCTTTAGGATCAGAAGATGACGTTGAGTTGGCGGCTGCTGGGGTCGGTGCAGGGGTAGCGGCAGACGCAGCGACCGCATTTGCAAGCTGTTTCTTCAAGTCCAGAAGAATGTTCACCTCGGGCTGCCAGACAGACTTGTCAGCCTTACTGGACTTGAGGGCACGAACCTTCTCGCCCTGCTCGCTGACTGCCTTCTCAAGTTCAGCCACACTCGAGGCGCCCCCCGAACTTGAGCTCACAACCTGTGGACCGGCGAATTTCTTCTTCAGCTCATCAATGCGACTCTGTTCGATCTTGGCGAAGAGAGGCGCAGGCTTGCCGATCTTGTGTCCGCTGGGCAGGAGCATGCTGGTGACAGGTTGCCTGCAAAACATTCAAGTTATTGCCTGTTCGTTCAAAATCACTTTGAAGACTTACTCTGTGTTAATCGGACTCTGCTTGGCGTTGAGTTGGTCGAACAAAGTACGTGCAGTCGATGGCATGTACGGGAACAGCAGGGTGGCCAGCAGGCATGCGATATTGCAGCACATGCCGATAATAGTCGCCGCACGGGCCTTCTCGTCATCGGTTCCCTTGAGCAGCACCCAGGGTTGTTGGATTTGCATGTACCCATTGCCGTGTCGTGAAATGGAGAGAATGTGACGGACACCGTCCCTTAGGCGAGCCTTCTCCAGTGAGTGGATGTAGCCCTTCACCTCTCGGTTGACTAGAGCGAGCAAGATCAACTCGTCCCTGGTGAGACTCATCGGTGGCACCACGGAGTTGTAGTTCTTCTCACAAAATACTAGAGCGCGGTTGACGAAGTTTCCGAAGTTGTTCAGCAACTCCGAGTTGTTTCTTGCCCCAAGGTCGTTCCAGCTGAAGCTAGAGTCCTGGCCCTCGGGACGCGTCGCAGCCAAGTAGAAACGCCAAACATCAGCGGGAATGCCAGTCTCTTGAGCATCGTTGCCGAAGACACCGATGCCGCGACTCTTACTGAATTTTCCATCCTCGTAGTTCAGGTACTCCGTGGCCATGATGTGAGACGCGAGCACGTGCCCCTTGTTCGATGCTAGCAGGGAGGACGGGAACATTACCGAGTGGAAAGGAACGTTGTCCTTCGCCATGAACTGGAACAACTCAACGTTGACTCCGGCAGCGGGCTGCCACCACTCGGTGTAGTGTTCTTTGCTGTACCGCTTGGTGATCGACACGTAGCCGTACGGAGCGTCGAACCACACGTAGAAGACCTTGGACTCGAAGCCCTTCAGTGGCACAGGAATGCCCCATTTCAAGTCTCGAGTGATACAACGCGGTTTGAGACCTTCGCGCAGCCACGCACGCGTGATTACTCGGGCGTTGTTTGTCCAGCCACCGTCGCTCTTGTCAACCCATTCCCTGAGCTTCTGTTCGACCTTCGGCAAATCCAGGAACAAGTGCTCCGAGGTTCTGATGACTGGAGCTGTGTTGCACACTTTGCAGCGCGGACGGATCAGTTCGATAGCGTTGACTAGTTTACCACATTTGTCGCATTGATCGCCACGAGCATCTTCGTAGCCACAACCAGGATGCGGGCATGTACCTTCCACAAATCTACAAAGCAAATTTTCGGTTGCTGAAGAGCCGGAGGTGTCGCTTGAGAGGGTACTTACCGATCGGCCAAGAAACGATCGCATTTCTGGCAGAGGAGCTGCTCCACACTGTCCGTTCGGATGTACCCTGCTTCATTGATGGTCTTGAATGCCTCCTGGACAACCCTAAAAAAACACACAAACCACAGAATGACGATCTGGGAGAAGCCTCAAGACCTTTCCTACTCACTCAGTCTGCTCGGGTGTTGTGGTGCGACCGAAGTAATCGAATCCAATTCCGAACCACCGGTAAATCGAGTTGTGCAATTCAAAGTACTTATCGCAGATCTCCTTAGGACTTAAACCCTCAGCCAGGGCCTTGTTTTCAGTTGCGGTACCGTACTCGTCTGTTCCGCACACATACAGGGTGTTGTAGCCGCATGACCGAGCATATCTCGCGTAGATATCCGCTGACAGGACGCACCCGATGATGTTACCGAGATGTGGGACATTGTTGACGTAAGGCAACGCCGATGTGATGAGAATATTGCGTTCGCCCTTCTTCGGCAGAACAGTTCGCTGTTCCTTGCGCGGAGTGATATTCCTAACCACAAAGCCAGCACGTGCTGCCTCGATTTCCTCCTCGGTCACGGTCTCTGCGATACTTGAGCTCACCTCTGCGAGCAACTTAGATGACTCGTCGCTTGGTGTGGACAGCACAATATGATGCAATCCCCCGAATCGATTGGACTGTTGCAATGAATTGAAACTCAACTGCTTCAGGGGTTGATCGACTAGGGCAGCTTTGACTTCAGGAAGCTCACTTATTTTACGATACCACGCCAGGAGATTTTCAATGTTTTGAGCGCCCTTCAGGGTTCCATCAGGCGACAAGAGACACCACACAAACAGATCAGCGGTAGTCAGTTTGTCCCCAGCCAGGAACGGTGACCCTTTCAATCGATCGTTCAACTTCTTCACCAATGCATTCAGCACCGGGAGAGCATTGGGATCCGCCCGATGGCCTACACCCATGTTGTGAGCTAAAGCTGGTGCCAGTTGTGTAGCTGACCATTCAAGCCACTGAAAGTGATTCGTCATACATACTGATGGTTACTGATGAAATGTTTATTTTAACTTACTTCATCTCTAGCTAGGCCCTCGTCGGGAAACAAATATTTGGCAGCCGCAGTTGCTGAGAAAAGCTGAATCCCATTGTCCAGCTCCAAGATAGGGAGCTGTTTGAGTCCTTCGAACGGTGAGTCTGCCACATGAGAGGAAGTTGTTGCAATTTTAAGAATATTTATGTGAAGAAACTGTAGGAATTAGTTACCATTGAGGTTAATTTTTTTCACTGTGGCATCTTTCTTGGCGAATTTTGCAAGAACCAGCAACTTCAAACCGAACGGATTTCCTTCATTCGTATAAATTATCATTGCACTTAACTTCTAATTGCCGTAACTAGCTTTAAATTTCGACTTAATTTACGTGGCAAGTAATAAGTTTCGCTTAAACACGCGATTTGCGCCTGGGTTTGGTTTTTTATGTGGGTTTTCACAATGTGTCAGACAGCAGACCACCATGCATTTGACAACCGCCAATCTGGTTGACATTTTTGCAAAGAATGCTGCCAAGTCTTGAATACAACCCAAATAGCAATTGAATTTAAATTTACATATTTTATTTTAGCGATCGATCGGTCATGCACGAATTCTTTCAAAAAATATCCGAACTAGTTAAAACTAAAATCTAACTAGGGAGGTGTTCACTTGATTTACGATACACTTGATTAATTTCAACTGCAGATCAACATACATAGAATTACATTTGTCAGTTGTATCAACATCAAGTCATCATTAGACTTGGTATCACTTCCGCTACGACAAGCAGCTGATTGACAGGAGCATCACTCGGCAATTGAATTCTTTTATTTACGTTTACAAGTAAAATTTGAAGAAGAAGGATTCACCATCGATTAGCTTCAGGAAGACAGTGAAATTATTCATTAAAAATGGGTGAACGCAAAGGGCAGAACAAGTACTATCCGCCAGACTATGATCCCAAGCGGGGTGGCCTCAATAAATTCCTGGGAACCCACGCCCTTCGCGAGAGAGCCCGAAAGCTCCACATGGGTATCCTCATCATCCGCTTCGAAATGCCCTACAACATCTGGTGCGAAGGATGTAACAATCACATTGGAATGGGTGTTCGTTACAATGCCGAGAAGAAGAAAGTCGGAATGTACTATTCCACTCCAGTGTATCAGTTCCGAATGAAATGCCATTTATGCGACAATCACTTTGAAATCAAAACCGACCCGGGAAACTTGGACTATGTTATACTCTCCGGTGCTCGAAGGCAAGAGAATCGGTGGGATCCTCTTCAGAATGAGCAAGTTGTTCCCGAAACGAAAGAGGTGCAGAAACGTCTCTTCGATGATCCCATGTACAAGTTGGAGCATTTGGCAAAAGATATCAAATCTGGGGAGGATGCTAAGCCGGTGTTAGAGAAACTCTTCGAGAGGAATGAGAATGTCTGGGACGATTGCTATGAAGCGAACTCTAAGCTGAGATCTGAGTTCAGAGTGAGTTTATCTGCGAACTGAAGAAAAGTATGTACTAACCCCACCCGTTTTCTCTATTTACAGAAACAGAAGAAAGAGCTAAAGGCTCAAAAGGAACAAGACGACCGACTGTTGCAGAAGAGTAGCTTAGAGATCAGTCTGCTGCCCGAAAACGACCAGGATCGACAAATGGCTTCCCTCATGAAGCTACAGTCAAAGCCGGCGCTCGAACGAGAGGAGGAAAAGAGACTTGACATACTGATGCGACCAGCCTTACCGGGCTCAACGCAAACCACATTTGGAGGGACTAAGCGTCAGAAGTTAATCAATGCCAAACTGAATTTCAGAGATTTGGGCATCAGGAAACGGAAAGATGACCCATCCAATGAACGCCCAAATATTGCTGAGACCACTGAGACTGTTCAAGTGAAGGCGAAGGAAGTGGACGTAGACGACAAAGTTCCCACTGAGAGTGGGACGAGTAAAGGCAGTTTGTCGCTAGTGTGCGATTATAATTCTAGTTCTAGTGATTAGATGGCACATTGAACAATCAGAAGCTCATTATTAGTGTGTTTGGTTGTGAATTTAGTTTTAAATTTATTTAAATAAAATTAAGTCTTTCATCAAGCGGCTCTTGATTGATACAAAGCTGACGTTGGCAATGTGATGCTACCGCATTCAATGTGTAGTTTTATAATTATTAGATTTTTTGTGCGAATGTGTTGCATGTTGGTCGTAACGTGGTAACGTAAGTGGTTTGCCACTTCGGCAGATCATCTGTTGTCTCTTGCTTCGCTGTTTATACGAACCACTTCAGATTTCTTACAATTTCCTGGAGGTAAATCCATTATTACACGGAATTATGCGGTCGTCAGGCGCTTCCTTCAATGAATTGAGTAAGTCACGCCAAGTTGGTGTCTGATTGAAACCACATCACACCTCATGCATTAAACATGGACGTTAAGTGCTTTCCGTTGAGTGCACCAATGCTTCCACTTGGCCAGAAAGCATTTATTCGAGTCACTTTTAACAACAATTGCTTGTAGACCATTGATTCGAGGCGCTGGGTGGTTGAATACCCATAGCAAATATTAAAGATTTTGCAGTCTCTCAATAAAGAATACGCGAATACGGAATAAAGGTGTTAGGCTTAAAAAACACTCAAATGCCCTTGGCGCGGTTGCACACCTTGACGAGGTGCGAGGGTTTAGTAAATGCGTTGAGGCGACCTCGAAGCTAAGTTGCAACCTCACCCTTCCTTGCCACAGATCTATAACTTCTTATCTACGACCAGTGCCGAGGATCAACTTGGTGGGGGCCCAGTCGAAAAACTACCTCAGTCGGATTAATGCTTGTTTTAGCTGTGTAGTATGGATCTCTGCACAGCCGGACCTCCCGTTCTCCGTTACTCATAGGTTTCATTTATGAATTCTAAAATAACATAACAAGCCAAACGGTCACCTTGGAGAATTTTCTGTGTGAAAATCGAGGAAGTATCCGAGATCTCCCGGCTCAGGAAAATATGAGCATCGTCCCCAAAAAATACCCTGCTTAATGCCAAGGGTGGATGGAACCTGCTGATTCACAGTCACTTCGCTGGAAACTGTGATAAGGCAGCCATTCCCACTCCTATCGCAGCTCCCTCAAAGAGAGTAATAGCACTGATATATGATCTATCAATTGCTTCAAACCCTACAAAGTACTAGGACCAGATGTCATTTTTTCCCAGTAGAACTTCAAAAGGTTGTCTCAAAATGAATGCCGCATGCTATTTAACTAGAGTCAACAGATAAAATATGTTCACATTTGACTGCGTTAACGAAGAAACA
Source organism: Eristalis intricaria (assembly GCA_964034865.1). NCBI lineage: Eukaryota > Metazoa > Arthropoda > Insecta > Diptera > Syrphidae > Eristalis > Eristalis intricaria. Next base: position 56,859,926 of record OZ035877.1, on the reverse strand, counting down.
TGCAGCGACTGAAGGACCCTGAAGAGCTATATGTACATTAATTTAAAGATTTCTTTATTTATTTATTTAAAGATTATTAATATATAAGTAAATTATTATATGAATAAGAGATTGCACTGAGGCCAGTTTTTCTGGGGAAAAGGTCGTAGTCGTGTGTGATCCTTGTGTGCCTCACACGGAGACGGATATAAGTTCTGATCACATTACCCTGGCAGTTCTGGGGGTACAAATCAGTTTTAGAATAAGGGTTGATGAGTTTGTAAGGACGCCAATATTCTCTAAATTGTTCGTTCCGAAAGCCCTTTATATATTGAAGGTGCTTGAACTGCAATATCTGCATACTCATAACCAGAGATGCCTGCATGTTCTGGATTCCACAACAGCTTAATTTTACCAGCGTTCTTTATTAGATTGTTCCGAATGGCGGCAATAGCCATGGCGATGATGGTTATTTTGTCGGCGAAGGTTGTAGCTTGGAGAATGACGGTAACTTCTTTCGGCAAATGGGGTAGAAGACCTTTTGAGACTACTGCAAATGCTGTTCCATGCACGGTTTTCGTTACCGACGGTTCGGTAACCTTCCAAGTAACGTTTGGGCCTGATGCTTTACTGAATGTTTGTAGGGACAGGACTAACCAATTGTCCTTCAATGTCCAAGGTGGGTGATTTCCTATAAGACTCTGTCGTCGTAGACAAATGGTGTTGAATAAAGTCGAAGGTTCTAAAAACACCATGCCCCCCAAAATCCAAGGCATCTTTCGCATCGTGACATTTTTGGCGTGCTTTCCTCATTTGCTGATGGCCGCAAAGCAATAACCTCTTTCGCAAGTTGCGTGGTGAATTACAACAAAATTGTCATGTACACTATTCATAGGCATAGTTCATCTTTTGCGAATAATACGAGTTCAAAAAAGAACACTGCCCTATTCTCTATTTTATCGTTTCTGAGTAGAATTCAAATTTAAACGGCCCGATTCCGGTGTTTGACGCGACAGAAAGTCTTATGTGACCACGAACACCGAATGGTGTGCACGAATGTAATCTGCATCACCGAAACAGTTAATCGGTAAATTAGGTCACATTTAAAATCGAAGATTTCTTGCAAATAAACACGAGGATGCCCCGAAGAAGTATGAACAGAAGCTCATACAGATTGATGGAGCTTTAAGGTCAGACTCAATACATGTCCTGAAATATCTACCTTCCCTCAAATCTAAACGGATTCAGGGCATTTACTGCACCTGTTTATTTTAAGAATTCAAAGTCGTCGACTCCCAACAGCACTCCACATCCCTTCCTTCTCCCAAAATGCCTTGAATTCCGACATGCATCAAAAAGAACACAAAAATTGACTGTCAATAGATACTCTAGATTGAGGTTAAACATTATGCGCAGCGACATCAATTCGATGGTTTATCTCCGTCAGCGAACAAAATTGGTCACACGTAACATATTTGCGTGGCATTGTCATCGAATTGGATTTGCTATTCAATTATTGTACATTCTTCACATTTTTAATCGCACATCGGATGTATCGCAAGAATTGGTTCACAGCGCGATACACAATCGCACACACGTCCGTCGAATAAGACCAGAACAATAGGCACCCGAAGCGATCGAAGCTTGCCATGCCACGCCGCGCCGGTCTGTATTTCGCGAATGCGTGTTGTTTACCATTTCTGGGGAAACGCAACAAAAGCAGATCACTAGGCCTGGAGATCTGGAGGAGGAAGATCTAAAGACGACTGCCAACCTAATTGCCTTGTCGAATGTGCACACAACAATGGCACAGCACACAGGGTAACAAACGACCTCCAACTACTCGAAATGGGTTAAGAAGAGAATTTAAAAGGAGAGAATACAATCTCGCATCGCGTCTGGCTCATTGTGTGCCGCATGCGAAATGGGAATTGGAATGAAGTCAGCTTTTGGTGCGGCACGACAATGCAACACCGCGCCGCTGTCACTGAGGCATGCGGCCTTATGGTGATTGATCAAAGAAATTACTTAACGATCAGTTTAAACGTTATTGGGAGGAGCGAGTGCGGCTAAACGGAGCTGAACGGAGCTGAATGTCATAACTGACGTGTGTAAAAAATTGAAACTTTCTTTGCATTTAATCAGAGGGCAATTGTTTCAGAAATCATGTACTAGGGGGATATCTGACTTCACAGCTGTCCCCTTGTCCACCGGTTTCGGGTTTCAGTGCAGGGGTAAAATGGTTGGCTAAAATGGATGTGGGTGGGATGTGTGACACCATTTTTGAAACTATTTCTTGAACGTTCATCGAGTACCTGTTTCGAGGTCGTCTTATTTTGCTAGTCCTGCTGTATGGAGCCGAAAGCTGGACGAAAGCAAAACTGTGTTATTGGTGTCTTCGAAAGAAAATTTCTACGTCGGATATGTAGTCGCGTCTGCGAAGAAGGCGAATGGAGGAGAAGACAAAACCGCGAACTCTAGAAGCTGTACCAGGATGTGGATGTAATCCGGAAGGTTCGGGCACATCGAACGCATGGACAACGAAGCTTCAGCTAAGACGGTCTTCCAATCTGAGTCTCCTAGTTCGAGAAAGAGGGGAAGACCGAACCTCCGTTATAAGGACCAAACTTGGTCTTGGGGACTGAAAGTAGCGTGCCCAGGACCGTCAGCGATGGAAGGCTGCAATTGTTCAGGCTGAGACCCTCCATGGGTCGTATGCCTGAAAAATAAGTAAGTCTGCTGTAATCACAAATACACGATTTTCTATAGCGTTTCACTCGGTCACGGATGCGTTGATTCGACCCCAGGTCTATTGTTCTCGGGAGAATACTTCGCTGTGACAAAATTATCAAAAATTGAGAAGATCGTCTTTCAGACTCATAACATCTTAGTTTCTCAAAACTTAAATAAAAAAATTACATAAGCAACAGTTAACAATGCGTTGTCGATAGCTCCTTCCACCTTTTTTCTTTTGAATTCGTGAACTGTGTTCCGTGATCGGATCATCATCCTTGCTCAAAAAAAAGTAGTATTCACCTTCTCGTCGCCCCATTTCCTTACCCTACCCGTTTCACAAATCCTCTTAGGCTGAAAATCAGGCAAAATTTGAAACAATCGAGAGAGAAGTAAATATTCCGAATTCCAAAACTGGGAGAACTTAGCACTTAGAACTTCAGAGATCAAGTGGCAACTCAACACAGTTCCTGCATATTACACACTTTATGTAGACACCAGACGGTAGGAGTGTAGTTGAGCAATGACTGGCGTTATCCATTCAAACTGAAGTGTTCAGAGATATGGAGCTTTTCTAAATCTGGTGGATGGCAAATCCTTTAGCCCGTGTGAGCGTGAGTGTAACACACATCCCATTCCATTATTACTCAAGGGCAAGGTAATTTATAACTTCGTGTTCCCCTATATTGCAACACAACCCAAGATATACGTTTCACATACAATAAATCAGAACCCAGAGTTACAAACCTCCTCACACGTTCACCAACGTTAAGATTCCAAAACAAACCCGCCTCAACCTGAGCTGAACATTAACAATCTTCACGAATTGATTTAAGAGAGAAAAACAAAATCATTTAATTGTTCCCCAGCTGACCGTCGTAAACTTTCCTAGAAATACTCCAGTTAATTAGCGACACGCAAAAGAAAGCGTCCACAGCCGCAGCTAATGGACACCACAACGCGTCTACGAGTTAAATCTGTACGAGCACATTTAATAACCAACAATTTGTAATCGAAACAAATCACAATTAACACTCAAGGCCCACTGTGGTACCAGCACCGGGAGGCAATCGCCTCTAAACGAGTCGTGTTCCTCCATTTTCTCACTTAAGGTGATTATCTAACGGTTGCAAGTACAATTTCGTATAAACACTCACATTCGTGTGTAAGTGAAAGTTATCTGCTTGCTTCGAAATAAAAACAACAGAAATTATTAAACAATAACATTACGCAAATGTCATCGGCGGCAGCGACGCCGCGGGAATAGAGCCGTTTTTACTGCGTCACCGTACGTGAGCATAAATCTACGAATGTGGCCATTGTCACTAACGAGTGTTCCTTGGCTTGGGCCCGATACCAAGACCTTAAGTGGATCCACTCGAGGAATAGTGTAAGCCTGCGGAGAATGCATTTAGTAGAAGTACGTGTGGGCACGGCACCATTACTCAACAGAAATACATGCGGTCCCTACATTCGGGTTGAAAATGAGTGGAATGCTAATGCGTTTCGATTTACGGTCTTTATAAGCACGTTCAGTATTATGACAGACAGAGAATGCGGCGGTACGACTGTATTGTGGGTGTGGGGAAATTTTGAATCTGTTTCACCGGGAAAATCCAGATTGTGAGGTTAAAGACCTTTCTGGGTACTTTTAGCCGTATGCCGTTGGTTTTACCAAAGCCTTTGAGTGACACTTGAATGTGGGGAGATATTTATTTTATCTATTCATTCACCGATATATTCAACGACCCATGGTGGGTTTGAGCCTCAGCTAATACTGCTTCTATTTTGTCTTCGTCTTCTTCGACTGGTGGTACAGTGCGGAATGGACCTGCCCCTTAGCCAACAGGTCTCTCCAGGTGGCACGACCTTTTTCCAGCTGCCTCCAATTTCACGAAGTTGGTATAGGTCCTTCTCCACTTGTGTGTGCCATTGGTTTAGTGGGCGCTATTGAGTTTGTCCCACTGGTCGAAGATTCTTCTAGCCATGCGTCCCACATGGCCTAACCATCTGAGACGTTAACCGTAGACGCCAGGCTAGACTCATGGAACTGTGCAGCCCGTGGTTGAATATTCTTCTCTGAAAAACGGAAAACAAGACCAACATTTGATTGCTGAAAGTTTCTATAGAAAAGACCAAGGGATTCTTCAATCTTGTGGTTGTCCATTCTGCCATGTCATACAGCAGAACAGGGATGATCAAGGTATTATATAATTTTAGCTTGGTCCTTCGAGAGAGGGCTCCACCACTCATTTGCCTCTTGAGCTCAAAGGAACTGCGATTGGCAAGAGTTATTCTGTCTTTAATATCGGTGATGGTGGTATTCTTACTATCCACGTGGGAGCCGATGTAGAGGAAGTGGGCAAGTCATTGAAGGTGGGTGTCCTTCCTTAAAGACAGCCTAATATCTCTTCTTCTTGCACAAGGACGCTGGATTCGATGGCCCTCTCAGCTGGAGCACTGGTTTTATTCGAGTAAGGCCGAGTTAGTATAGTCTACTGCTCCCTTTCGGACTACATCAACATTTTTGTACAACTTGTAGAGTTCGGCGCTTATATCACGTTTCCACCGAATGAAACCATACAAACATTCATAAAAATGTTTTCCGAACCTACCAGGTTTCGCCATACATTTTCAGGTTCTGCAAGCCTCGTGGTTTCTGATAAACCTTGTTGCAGCCCCATTGAATTCATCCATCTATGAGAGGTTGTCAAACGAAACAAGCATACAAGTGAACTTCAGTTTATTTATAATCATTTTCTCATTCTAGCTCATTTTCTCATTCTAGCTCTTTTTATCTGCCGGTGTTCTCAAACTATTATTTCCTGTCAACATACAGCTGTTCTGGCGGCCATTTAAAAATTTAGAGACAGTGACGTTTGTTTTGGCGGGCACTTATACAATGTATAGAGAGAGAGCGAATGATTCGAAAATTGAGAGCGAAACCACTTCAACCTCGGTGGGAACGGCCTATTGAGGTTTCAGTAAAAGTTCGGTGGAAACGTGGCATTAGACTTCAAACCCAATTTTGCTGGAGCACTTCTATTCCTGCATACGAATTTGAATACCGAATAGAAGCGGTATTTAACCTTCCGTGTTAGGTGTACGTTTATGTCTGGAAGTGTGCTATGCAAATGCTAGACTTGGTGGTCCCTCCATTTACCTTCCTCGCAAGCAAAAACCTCATAGTCTACGGACAAGCTTCGTTTCGATACAGGCTAAATTAACTTTGGTTATAATCTAACAGAATTTAGAGATCTGTAGAGCATTTTGGTAAGATATGTTGGCAGGATTACGTTTAACTGGCCTAAAAGTAGCATACGACGAGTACCCTGGAACAACAGTGTTTTTTCATGCTTGGAATTCAATTCAATCACTAAAAAAGTCCCGCTACATTCGACGGACAATTCCAAACTATTTATTTCTAGACTGCAACTTCTGAGTCGACTATGACTCAAACTATGCCTTGCAGTAAATTGGGAGTAAAACGAGCTCATGCAAACGAAAATTCGGAATGCCTCAAAGAAAAAGAGTTTTGCAAGAGTATTTTGACGATGAATCTATAGAGCTAAAAATGATTCCCAGAACACCGAAACTTCAGCTGGTGAAATATGTAAAAAAAAACCGGCGATTTAAGAAAGCGGTGAAGATCTTAGTGTGATAACGAGATGATAGTCAAAGAAACCTACATGATGAAAAAGTCAATTAAGTTTTAAAAGACGACCCAATTTTAGGTCAATAGTTTTCTTAAGACCATGGACTTTATTTATTTTTTGTTAATTTTGTATTATTACCTCAATTTGTTACATAATAAATTGGTTTCGTTCTAATTGATCACTCTCTGTATACTTCTCTCATTCTTGATCCGTCTAAAAGGAGGATCAGTTCGATCAACTGGGGAAAACCTTTGGTCAGTTCGAGAGGTGGGTACTGTGTTAATGGTTAAAGAGAAGATGGTTCAATCACGAAAAGTGCGGGCGGTATCATGGTGACCTGGTCAGAATCCTCGTAAACAAAGCTGAAAGGTATAAGTTGACTGTGAGGTCAATCAATTGGAAGCTCAGTATGGACAGCTCTAAAAGATGGCTGGGGGACATGTTCCAATCGCATCTCCACCCTGGACTCTGGCGGCACTTCAAGAACAAGTCTGGTTTTTAAATCCAGATCTGCTAAGCTCTGCTTTTTAAATCCCAGATCAGCTGAAGACGCGATCAAACAAAACAGATCACCACCCACTGCGTGCTCAGTATCACCATCATCGTCCACATCAAGCTCCAGCAAAACAATCGAAGAATTGTTAAATTATGTCCGTAATTGATGTTCTGTGAGTGATCGATTTGAGATCCTTAGTAAATTGAAAGAAATCCTCCCGTCTGATGGAGATGTTCAGTCAAGTTGCTGGGCTGGATTCCATGCCCCAGTCATTCATCTCGAGGAGAAACTTTTCCTTTCCTCGCATTGCCCACTTCCTTTGTCCGTCGCCTCAAGGCAAGCGACTAACAAGTTCACAGCCAACGTCAAGTGTCAACACAGATGTGCATCTGCAATGTGAACAATCCCTCCCTCGAGCAGCAAGGAGACTCAATTTGTTTAGTATTCCAACAACTTTTAGACGTTTTCACTACGTTTTCATCACACTCCAGCCCTTGGGTGGTTGGAGGAAAACAATTTCCTAAGCGAAACCGATGAAACCTCAAATCAAACACCATGGCCAAGGAATGTCGCGAAAAAAACGAATGCTGAAAAAAGCGAAAAACAAAAAAGGCGAAAAAAACGCTCGTTCACAGACACTCTGGTCTGCCCAAAGAAAGGCAGAGAAAGAGAGACACCAGAAAAAACAAGAAGCTACCGAAGTTAGACCACGGAGCGAAACAGAAACGAAGATACAGACAAACTTGGGCTCTCTTCTGCCTGTGTACTCTCATTCACAAGACCGCAGCAGAACCGGCCAAGAAACCGTCGCGCTTGTATGCGTGTTGAATATCGTGTAGCTGGAGGGTCTGCTGAAAGAAATCCAACTGCCGAGCGTCAGTTTTTTCCGAACCATCGTCTGCGGTGTTCACGTTCAGCCAACGTCGCGAGAATTTCAACGACGGCGCGCTCTCAACTTTCCATCTCTCTTTCAAAAATCTGTCTCAAATTGAAATTAAAAAATTTTATCAAACAAGTTCCACTGCATCTACTAGTGAATTGTTTTTCAAAGTCGCTGTGCAGAATTAAATGGTTTCCTTGTGAGTGGAGTGTATTTTGGTGAAAACAAATTACCTACTTACCCAGTGAATTGCACCATAAGACCCACCGCCACATTTCTCATACCTTGTCTGCGTGTGTTCGCCCCAGTCAACCGCGAAAGGTGCAGCAAATCAACACGAAAGTACGGATAGTGTGGAAAAGATTGTAAAGTGAGCCCCAAGAAAGTTATGTGAAACCAGATAAGCAAAAAAAAAATGAATACAACCTGAAAAAAAAAATATGTTGAAAGCAAGAGAAATAAGAAAATAAGATCTGCTTCATGTGCTGAGGCTGTGCCCGCATTCCGAATATCTCTTACCTGTTGGATTGCGCGAATCTGCTGCGAGACAGTGAGACACACACGACAGTGGATTACAAACAGCAGAAATAACCAATACCCCTTCCCCCTATTCGTCGATCACATATCGATTCTCAAACAAGACAAACTAGTGCTGCTCATCTGCAACTGGCAACTGGATACACGGACACCGCGAGTGTGAATGCGTTAAACGTTGACTAACTCCCGGATGTGGTGGTGACTTAGGGGACTGCATGCAACTGCGTCGCGGATCAGTGCTGGAAACCGTTTCTTGTACTATTTTCATATCTCCTCGGGAAGTTGGACAAAAAACAAACCCAAAACTCGTTTAAATCCATCATACACACACACACACATACAAATTGGGAATAGCAGTCATCATCATATGCTCCGAATCTAAGGTAATTCAAAATAGGACCTCGAACATGCATTAATTAATCGCTTTCGTTTCGGTTGATTTACGATAGGGTTCACCTGAGACGCACAGATCTCTCGGATCGCTCCAGACTTGTGTTGCATCCATCGTGTGCTGCTTGAGAGGTCTTTCGTGAAAGTGAAAGCCTCTCAAAGGTACACGCAATGTTGAATCGTATTCTTCTTGTTTTTCTTTCTTCTCTCCTTGTTTCTGTCTTTCTGCTTTTTTCTGTTCCACCTTAGAGTGCCTCGACGAGTCGGGGAGTGATTAGGCTATTTCTTTTTTTTTTCTTGTTTTTCTTGCCCCGCCGCATCGCCGCGCCGTTTGTCTTTTAATCGCTGGTTCTGTCGATTAACCTGTGATGGCAGAGTTCAACGAAATAGAAAGTTTCCCCTTCATTCCTCGATTAGATTCCGAGATTCAGACGACATGAGAGGGGCAAATCAAACAACAGCAATTCGTTCCAGTTTGTAGTTTTAACTAGCAACTTACGTTACGATTTTGTGTTTTTTGTTTTTGGCTGGCAATTGCGATTGCGAAGCAAACTGAGATTCGGGAGATTTGGATGAGTGCTAAGCAATCAAAGTTGAAGTTGTGTTACGTAAAACTGCATGCTTCTTGGGTTCCTTTTTCTGTGGTAGATGTTTGTGATTAATCGCTTAATAATGGTAATTTTTTTGATGAATTTAGACGATGGCGGGGTTACAAGGCGGCTGCTCTGCTTGAGAAGTGCTCCCATGTGGCCACAGTGGTTCGTAAATCTGAGGGAGATTGAGATCTGTGGACGAGAAGACCTTGAGATTCGCTTTACATCAAATTAAAGGGTTGTAGCTGGCGAACAGATGACATTTGTATTTCATTTAGTTGCATTCTCCTGCATTTGAAAAATATTCTCAACCATCACTGGCTTTGATTCTGTTTCACGATCGCACAGAATTTATCCCATTTTGTTATTATTTTTTTTCTTCAAAGAGGGGCTAGAATAGATTTCTGGTGTGTTTGAGACGCTGAATTAAGCTTAGTTAAGGGGATGATGGTGGCTGTCGCATTGTAGGTATGTGCGTCCACACCTATGCATGGCAACTTCGCTGCCAGTGTTAAATTCGCGGCCAGTACGACCAAAAATAATTGTTTACGGTCCCACCTCATTCGACTCCCTAGCAATGCTCAAAGAGCAATAATTGCCTAGAAAAAGGTTCACAAACTTGGCCGTTCGGAGTCGGCATAAGTCTGTGGCCCTGAGTTCGAATGTCGATTATCAATCGATAATCGATACACAACAGATATCTGCAGCGATACACTTATTCGTTCAACCCATTTACATTGGGTCTATCATTCCATCTCATTGATCCTTCATAAAATATTCATCGCCATCGCAGTGATCGGACACACATATGGTGTTGCGTTCATGTAGTCATACCAATTGAAACAAAATGCGATGTTTAATGCCTGGAACACAAAAGTGCGTTCCGCCAGCCGACTTCATGTTAAGGAGAGGTGGTGGCGATGACGCACTGAGTTAAAATAAATACTCAATTTATCAGCTGTTCTCTCTCTCATCTACCAAATGAAAAATATTGCCGCCTTTCTGCATACACTCATTTGAATTGACTTTGGCTGTTAAATTATTTTCCATCAGCTGTCAATCATTTCTCAAATGACAGTTGACATAAAATACTCTCAATTTGTAAGAAAACTCTCAATTTGGTAGAAAATCCCTCTCTCAGCGCACCCCTCTGTTAAAAAATATTCAACATGTTTTCCATAATGACGTGCGATGGACTGACGTTTTACGTTTTATTACGACCCTCTCATCCCTCTCATTTTTCACTAACGCAGGCCGACGGTGTATTTTGTGCATGGCCATTGAATTGTGTGCGTTGAAAGCCAAAACCAACGCAAACGTATAGTACGTGTGTTTCAGCCATAAGTGTTATGAAGTTAACACAATTTTTAATAACCTCAAAATTGTAGTTCTCGATCGTGATTTTTTGTCCCAGGTGCGTCAACAACCGGCGTCGCTATATCAGCGGCGTTCGAGACTTTTTGGAAATAAACACCAATTTGTTGGGTGTGGATTTAAAAATACCTTTATTAAGGGTTTTATGAAGGGTTTACAATTAAAGGCTATAAATAATTCAATAGAATAAATAAAAAAATGATGACTCACTGCCTCGGTTTAATAATCTGGTTAAAATAAATTAAGATTCAATCCAACGGTAAGGTTAAGAAATTAGAGTTATCAAATTAAGATTAGCAATTTTCCCAAAAGGTCGCGGCCTTGTCCTGCTGCCTAGGAAAATGTCGAAAAGTAGGAGGTGAACAAGATGGCGGAAATTAAACGCTTTAGTTTCCAAAGTGCAGAGGGCGCGATCTCATTGCATCTCGTAACAATTGCTGCTCGAGAGCGTGTATTTTGTTTTCTCCTCATTTGCTCCGGAATCGCTTTAAGGACCCCGGCACGTTGATGTTTGTGTAATCAAAGTGTTGAACTGATTTGTAAAGATAGCCCCTTTAGAGTTTACAATTTCGATAACTGATTGAAAATATGATTAGACAGCGCATTTCCTTGTCAAAATTCACAATCGGGGGGTGTATATGTTTGATAATCTTCCTCAGACAATAGGGATGAGTGAGAAAAGACCCGTGCGAGTGTAAATCGCCAAATTTTATGCATACGCCATATTATTTTGTGTCGATGCATCCTGCACTATTGCATGTTCATTACATTTTTTTGAAATTTTATTTTATTAAGTTTATTTTCGTAACCCCACCTGTATACATGTAAATATGTGACATATAATGTCAAATGCGTGCCTTTTAAATTTTATTCTTGTTCAGAAGCGGCTGCACATAACACCGCTTTAGCAATATGAACATGCTGTAGTGCAGGATGCGATCACACAGAAACGAACTACTTGAGTTTATAAGAGAAACATACCCAATCGAGTATGGTAAACTAACTATTGCTTGGGTTGCGGTGGTGGTACACACTGCCACCGCCTTTTATGTGCGTAGATTTTTAGTCCAAAAAAAAAATGATCGCATGCAATGTATGCAGTTTATTGCGAGTAAATATGTTATGAGAAAAATATGATCGCATGCTTATCTCTATACAGACCGATTGTCGATCATGGATTTGATGTTTTGGATTTGTCACTGTCGATTGCGGTTGATATTTGTCGATTTTCCTTTCAAATTTTGTTTTTCACAAATTTCTGGTCGATGATTTTCCGAAATAAAATATGCATATAAGAAGCGTTTTTCGAATAAAGATTGAAAAAAAAACAGAGGGATAGGTCTGAATTCGAGGGTCAGTGACAGACCCTTTATTTGCTATAATTAACATTCATTTATAGAAAATGAGAGAACTGCTAGTGGAGAGTTATCAGTAGAATCAGCCGATCAGATAGATAATCCATAGACTATGTTATTCTACTGATAGTAGAATCAGCCGATCAGATAGATAATCCATAGACAATGTTATTCACATGAACATATACATTATAAGAACGTGACATTTATGTGTACTTGACAGTTAGGTATAGAAGTAAAAGTTATTTTAATTTAATTTTGTCTAGTTGCAAATTAACTTTTATTGTTGTATCTTCAAAACATTTTTATTCTAATTTCAATATCGAACAGAATAATTTCAAATAAAAAACAAACAAAACAACGAATAAAATATTTCCTAGTACATACATATGTATTAACTCATGTGTGCAAATAACACATGATTTGTTCCGATACGCACACAAGTGCTTGATCACATTGTACGGGCAAGGTCCACAAATCTCCGTCTTCCTTATGGGACCTCACAAGCTCTCTCTATCTAATATTCTTGTACACCCCACGGCTGTTTAAATATGAATTAATAAATTTGATTTTAATTCACGATGATACAATACTCAGTCGACTGAGATACACAATACCAAAATAGACTTCAATAGCTAGATTTGTCGACCATTGATTCAATAGATAATCAACACTCGTAATCGCTTAAATGGAAGGAGTGCGTCAAAAACAAACGGGAGGAGCTCCAATTAAGATACCAAGACAGGTACCGGCTTATTAGAAAATATCCCAAGCTAAGTATTGACAACAAATTGCTTATATTCAAGCAAGTGCTAAAACTCGTCTGGACGTATGGTATACAACTATGGGGTTGTACCAAAGAAAGTAATAGAAACATACTACAAACTTTTCAAAATAAAGTGCTTAGGGCCATAGTCAACGCACCCTGGTATATACGAAACAACGATATCCACAGAGATCGAAGAATTTCATTAGTCCAAGATGAAGTTACGAATTTTGCTCGTAAGCATAAGCGTCGCCTTTAAGCTTTCACATAAACTCTGCTGTCCTTCCAATTCTCGACGAAAGAAACTCTTTTCGCCGTCTTCGAAGAACTAAACCCCTTGACCCTTGACCTAGCTGCGGTGTTAGCAAGAACTCTCAATGGGGAATCTCTTTCCAAATGCGTCTAAACCGAGAAAGTAAAACTACTAGATAAGTGTAAAACTTAGTTGTAGTGGAAATATATGGTGTATAGGTGTTTTTACTGGGTAATTAATACAAAAAATCTGCCTGCCTGTTAAGAGATATTCCTTGAAAGATCTTGTAAGCGGTGTGAGATCTTGTCCACAATCCACCTTCACTTGCCTCAACCAACAATCCTCTCCGCACCAGCACGATCTGTGGCTAGCTGCATGTGGTACGGCAAGATGGTTAAGGTCGTTCTCCATCTAGGTGCTCCACCTTAAAAACGGTCGTCCTCTGTTGAGTTGTCTCACAACTTCGGAGTCCATGACTCTTCGAGCCGGAACTGAGTTGTCCATACACTCTACATGGCTCACCTTAAGCCTTGGATCCCTAGACGCACAACTAGGCACAAGTCGCTGTTCAGTCCGCACAGTTCGTGGTTGAATCTTCACGTCCAAAAACCGTCAACGCAAACCGGACCAAAGATCGCACGCAGAACTTTTCTCTCCAAGAGGCAAAGAACTTCCTCAACCGCATTTGAGATTCTCCATGCCTTTGCGCCACACAGGAGGACTGGGGTGATCAAGATCTTTTATAGTGTTACGTTGCTAATAAGAGAGAGGGCTCTTATTACTCAATTGCCTCTTGAGCCCGTAGAAACAGCGGTTGGAATGATTTACTCGGCATTTGATCGGTACTGATACTGTTCGTAATATTTTCTGCAGATCCAAGATAGATGAAGTCCTTAACTACATCGAAGTTGTGGCTGCCCATTGGAAGGCTCTGTCCATGGCGTCGATGTTGTATGTCTTTTCTTGAGGACAGCATATATTTCATTGGCCTCGTTCACCGTAGACCCATTTTGCAATATCGGGCCTCCTGTGTTGGCGTGTGGGTCTTGCACGATCTTGCCCAGGAAGATATTAAAGAAGGCACATGACAGTCTCGCCTTGTCTAAAATCTTTTTTACATTGAAGGTCTTGGTGAGTTTGTTACCAACCTTGATAGAGCTGTGAGAATTCTCCATCGTCATTCTGCGCAATCTGACGAGTTTCGCAGGAACGTCAAAACTAGAAATGGCGTTGTATAGCACATCTCTATGCTCGCTGTCATATGCGACCGTGAAATTTACTTATAAGTGATGAGTCTCTATCTGCATCCCCTTGGTCTTTTCCAGGGTCTGCCGTAATGTGAAAATCTGCTCGATAGTGGACTTCCTTGGCCTTAAGCCACACTGCTATGGCCCTTCAAATTGTTTGTAAACGTCAGAAAAATCTTATATGCGATGTTAAGGTGACTTATTAGTCGACAGTTGGCACAGTCAAAGGGTTCTCCTTTCTTTGGATCGGGCAAAATTTGCGCCTGTTTAGATATTTTTCTTGAAAGATCTTGTAAACAGTGTGGGTCTTGTCCACAGCCGAAATTATTTACCCTAGCGGCCAACGATCTGCTGACAAATGTTCCGTACAAATCTCGATACTATCCACTATCAAAATCTCTACAGCCTCACATGGACTCACAAATTTTGATAATTATCATTTTTGCCGCTTTCCCAAGTCGTCGTCAAACGACAAGAAAATACTTACAAAACAGGAGAACATAAAAACAGAATTCATGAATAAGCCATACAATGACTCATAAATTTTCCGCGCGAGTTATGTTCAGCAACACATTGTCGCACATTAAAGCAGCAATGCATCCATGCACATGTTTTGTATATTTTTCTATTCTTTCGCTCTCCCATTTTGCTTGCTTGTCTTTACTATGGTCCTTTCATATTTTCCTTCCACCTGTTTGTTTTTGCCTTAGTTTCTCATTGTGGTGCATAGATGATAGGTTTGTCGATCTGGGACCACCGAAGAATTCGCGTGATTTTATTCGGTTTCAATTGTATTACCGCCTTTTGTTTTTTGAATAAAATAAATACTAATTCCTTTTTTTTAACTGTGCGAGTCGCTACCAACTCGTAACTCGCTCTCCCTTCGGCCGTCAGTTTTTCCGCAGTAAATTTCAATTAGGATTCCCAACTCTGACACCAGCTGACGTTACCTCAAGATAATTGGTCGCAATCTTATTCCCATTTTTCTTGTCGCACATTACGTTGCAGACAACAATAAACACTGAGTGCGGTAAACACGCAATCGGCCTTTCCCAACAAAATCTCAGACATATCTTCGACTCGGCGCGAGACAGGTGTACACGGCCTTTCCCTTCCGCCGAAGACCCTTGAAGCACGCGAAAGACTAGTAATTTATTGCCTCGTCGACAAAAGAGTTGAACAACGAACTCCAAATCAATTTCTAGCGTTCACCAGAATTCACCGGGCACCGGGCAGTAGCAATCAATTTCAATTTTCGCTTTCGGTTCGAATTAAAATAAATTTAGTTCATGACTACGGAGAACCAACATATACTCGTAAATAATCCAAAGCAAACAAAACGCGAGATATCTCGTTTTATTTTGTATTTTTGTTTTTTGTCTTTTGGCTTTTTTTCGGGGGAAAGCGTAAGATCGAAACGTAAAAGTGAAACTTTATTGAATCATACGCACTAAATAACACATCGTGCTGCCGACATTTGGCTGCAGACTCAGACTGTCTGTAGATTGGTCTGCACCGTGTGCGCTCGTGTGTGTGAGCGTTTGATTCAAATAAGAATTAGAAGATTGTCGAATGCGAGAGGTGTGAGTAGAAAGCTTAGTTAACACATTCCAGAATGCTAATGTGTGGGAATGGCTTGTACCCACTCAGGTGTGACCGACGGCGGGTGAAATGTGATGTTCTGTTGATACCCGGTGCTGCCTTGATGAAACTTGAAGTGTTAAAATATTTTTATTGACACATTGGGTCAAGGCTCTCTCTCTCACTCGCTTGCGCCCTCCGTGGCTTTGAAAACTTTCAGATTGAAATTTAATTACAGAATTTTATTTGCCTGCAATCACCGAGAAGGAAAGTTGGGGAAAATCATTAAGATTCTGTTAATTTCTGGAATTTCTTCAATCGATGCATCACGTGAGACAAATAGAAAAATAGTTTCTAGAAATAAAAGTACTCTTACTTCAAACGGTTGTACTCGTCTTGGGGGACGGATTCTTTGGACGAAATGTTTCTTGAAATCGTTGTTGGAAAATAAGGGTATCATGAGGGGAATGATTGTGGCTAGCTAATTTGCTATTTCAGTGGACTATTTCTGACAGCTGACGCATGCTTCATGACAGGTGTCACGGTACAACATGTTCAGTTAGCATTGCTATACCTCATCTTCAGTGGGAGACAAGATCAACAAAAGGGATCACGGTGGCAAAGCACGCACGAGAGACCTTCAAGCCACTCGATCCTCCGCCACACACCCAAGAGCCCAATCGCGACCAGATGAGATTTTGAAGTTTGTCCTACAACCTCGTCCTGGCTATGTAAACAAAGCGATTGGCAACCTCAGGCAGTACGAGAGTTGCTAATGCAACCGGAAAAATCCACTATTTCGAGCGATTTAAGTTCCGACGGAATCTTGGGCTATTCGTTCAAAGGTGACCATGTGCACAACATCCCAGTCAAAAGCTATAGCTCAGTGACTTCGAACTGGAATTTTTGCACAAAATACAGGAGCTGAACCTCGTCTAACTACTATCGACACATCATGCAAATCGGGGGAACAATGAGAAACGAGTTCAGTGAGTAATTTATATCTCGTTTTGGACCGTTGAACTGGCTGTATAGATCTGCGAATTGACCCATTTCGACTTTTTTTTTGTGAAGACATCTCGTACCACTCGTCTATGCCTACGCGCAAATTATAAAAAAAAAAAAACAAAAAATTAGCGTCCAGATAGTGTCGTCAATTGCAGACTTCAAGAAAAAGAAGACACCACTACACTAGTTATTAGCAAGACTCCAGCCAATAAGCTCGAACTCCAATTGGTCGCTCCGTATAGAACACCACTTAAAAGTAGTCTCAGTCAAGGATTACATAAAATAAAATGGCAACTTAAACACAAATTGTATTCATTTTTGTAGAGCTCGGCAATTCCTCTTCTTTCAAGTATCCACCGACCTCCGGAGTGAGGCGGCGGGTTTAATACTACTTCTCGTGCCCGTAATGGATTTTCTTCAAAAATAAACTGTTAGAGGTTACCATGCCGGAAGAAAAAAATGTTAAATAGTCTTTTCTTAGTCTACAGTCCGGAGTGGACCTGGGCTTCAACCAACAAGCCCCTCCAACAGCCCCTCACATGGCAACTTGATTAAAGTCCTTTTATACCTGATTGCACCTCCTTAAAAGCGGGTTTCCTCTGTTGCCCACAGGCACGGAATCTAAGTCGAAGACTCTGCAGTTAGGATCTGGGTTTGCGCTCTACATGGGCCACCCACCTTAGGCGTTGGATCCGAAGACGCGATGCTAATGTCGTTGTAAACAGCGGTTGGCATGAGTTACTGTTCGCTTGATCTGGGTTCTGATACTGTTGATATAGACGAACTCCTTAACCACCTCGATGTTAGCAGCCCATAGCTCTGTCCAAGACGTCTATGTTGTATGTTATTTTTTAAGGAACCACATAAACTTCGTTTTGGCCACATTTTAAACGCTTCCCTCCCAATCAGCAAATGCCTCATTAATAACTCTCTTTGTGCGACCAATCACGACTCTAGTGTTGACGTGTTAGTCATACACAATTTTTTCAAGGATGAAGATGAGGAAGTCATATGATATCTTGCCGCCTTGTCTAAGTCCTTTTCTGACATTGGTGTAATACTTAAGAATATTTCTTTAAATTATTATAATTCCAGATTCAGTAAAATAAAATAATGTGATTATTAAAAAATTAATACAAAATATCAATCGCCACAGTACAGTGGCGAGAAATTTTTGACTCGTTTCCAGTTTAGCCTTCAATTTCTACATTTTTATACTTTGTTTGGACATGACCGTTTTTTTTTATTATTCTATACAGCATGCATATGAGCAATACAGTACGCTGTGCCAAAACCGATATATTTTAAAATTAAATTGTAAAAATTAGGGAAGAAGAACTTGCTTTTTCAACTACAGTGTCGTACGATGCAAAATAAGGATATGATATGCAAAGTTTAAGACTAACGGTAAATTACGTGAAAAACGAAATGCACATGGTTCTTATTTTATTTCAGCCCTTTGTAAAGGAGGACTTCACAATAAGGACTTGACAACATTTTTTGATATTTTTTTGAGATATTTCAAATACTTTATTACCGGCTTGTAGTACAATCAAAACATTTATGAATGGAACTCGAGTTTGTTCATATGGCCACCGCGGGCACGTTGCAGTGGTCGATTTGTTGGACCCAATTTTCAACGCCTCGGCCGCTATTTCGCTTTCAATGTTGGCTCTGATTTCTCCCAACGTCGTCGGTCTTTTTGGCATCAAGCAATGACTTAACGTAGCTCTATAGAAAAAAGTCAATCGGCGTTAAATCGCACCAGCGAGGCGGCCAATCGACTGGTTCATACTTACACTTCAATAAATCGACCGTAACTTTTGCTTTGTGGTTTGTGGCACCATCCTGTTTAACCCACGGGTCGTCCAAGTCCATATCTTCCAATTCGGGCCAAAAATAATATGTAATCATGGCGCGATAATGCTGACCATTCACAGTAACGTGACGATCGTTATCGGCACCAAGCAGTTATTTTTTGTGGATGAAGTGGTGATTCATGAAGCACATGTTGATTTTCACTCGACCAATAATGAATATTTTTATTTTTTTTTTGTTGAGGCCCACGTCCACCCCGTACTGTAGCGCCACCAGAAGAAGAAGAAGAATAATGCATATTTTGCTTATTGACGAACCCATTGAGCCAAAATAAGCTCCGTCGAAAAATGGATTTAAAGCTCTGTCTGACTGTCACCGACACCTATTTTTGGTAGAAAATTGTTATAATTTGCATACGTTGCTCATTCGATAAAATGTGAAAATGTTAAGTTTACTGAATAAATTGACAGTGTCAGTTTGATGATTAGTGAAAGAAGTCCGTTCATCAATCCCTATTGGAAAACCATTTATAAGCAATTAAATTATAAAAAAGTTCTGAAAATTTCAATCAAGTCCGTTGAAAGTAACAAATTTTGTTGATGAATAGTCACAAAAACTGAAATGATTTATCCATTTTTACTCGCCACTGTATATCTTAACACTTTTACAATGTTCATCTGTTTTTTAACACTTCAAAACCAAGCGCTTACAAAATAACCCTTTGACTAAAACTGTTTAACTTACAAAACAAAATTACTTCGCCCCTTTTTTCTCTCGTGACACAAAAATCGAATGCCATTGGTATGGTAATTGCCAAAGATAAGGGGCCGCGATGGATTCGGTTTTACATTCGCTCCATATACCGATTGATAAGCGCGATCGTTAAATATTGGTGTCATTCTCAAACACAAACGTTGCACTGGTGTGTCTTGTTTTTGTCACCCAAGTTGGGATGTTTATGCTTCTTGACCTGTATATGCGACAGTGCTTGATATGATTTTCGAAGCTGATTAGTTGCAGCGGCCTATTGGAGTTGGGCATTCGAATTTATTTGGATTCCATTTGAATAGAGAACAGAAAAGTGATTGGTTTAGTTTTTCTGAGATGGTATGCAGTGGAAATTGTAGTTGTTAAGGTTTATTTTGCGGTACGGGACCTTCGAAATTCCTGTACTACTCATATTTATAGAGCTTTATTTGATTCTTTCAAAACATGATTGCACGTCTTTTGCCTTAAATTCTACGTCACCTTTTGAATCACAATAAAACGAATTAACATCATCGAAGGTATCACATGAACTTGGGGATCATCGAACTCCGACAAAACAAAGTAAAGAAAAATGAATAGAAATTGGGTTTGCTATAAAAATTAGTTATTGCTTTGGAGGCGTGATAATAACAAAGTCATTAACCTTTACAACCGACTAATGGAAGCTGTTATTGTATTCTCATTAAGATTGCCAATGCCTGTGAAAGTGGACTGAAATAACAAGAAGCAGTTAGCTGCCATAACTTGCCTACTCATCAATGAATTGTAGATTTATACGGCCGTGTCCATGTCCATAATATATATAATAAATGTTTTGCTTAAGTTTAAGACTGGGCTTAAGAGCTACCTGACTTTGGTTAGTTCATTAAAGTGATCGACTTTTCTAAGAAACTCTAGGCGTCTCTAACCTTGTAGGTTCTTTGTAGAGCTCCAGCTACCCTTGCAGCTTCAGTCTGTGCTGCAGTATGTAGCTGAGAATAGAATTTTCACATCTGCTGTTGGTTGGTTTTCCGCGGTCGTATTGTACACATCCACGGTAGCCCTTGTAGTTAGTTGAACTTGTTGATGGTCAATTAGTGCCTTTAATAAAGCGGAGAAGGTGACTGAATCTTATTCTGCTTAGTTCAGCCAGATTATCAAGCTATTCTAAATCTGCGATATGAGAGAGCACTGCAGCTGCAAAGCAAGTGTTCAATGGTTTCTTCCGTTCCTGAAACTACTGCAAGAATTATTGTAAGAAAACCCTAGTCTAGAGGCGTGAGTTCTGATGGGGCTATGTCCTGTTATAACGCCAATGACAGCTCCAAAATCCCGCCTGCTCATTCGAATCAGGTTAAGCGATCGCTTAGGGTCGTTCATAGGCCCGACGGGGATGATGAATGAAATAATTGTTAGCTTAGTATAAAGCTAACAATTATTTCATTCATCATCTTCTGACCCGAATGTTCACTAAAGTGATCGCGAGGGTTCTCCGCTACCGACTCTCATTCTTCAGGAGTTATCGCCAACCGTAACCAGACACCTTGGTCTGTGACCCGGTCGGCTACCTGATTGATTCGCATCCATGACACAACTCGGAAGTCGTGATGTTGGAGACATTCGCGCCACGTGACCAAACGAAGCATAGCCCTTTCAGTTCTAAGACGCAACGCCGGTCAACGTTAAGTTCATCGCTCACTGCCGTATTTCTTACCCTATTTCGACGAGTAATTCCTACAAAAGTAAGAACAAATTTCACCTCTACTTCATGACCATAGGTGAGAATTGGAACAAATACTAAGTTGAAAACCGCTAACTTGGCTTTGACAACAAACTCGATTACAGATCTCCCAAGCTGTGTCAAAACTGACCCAGCTTGACCAATCCTACAGACAAGCTCAGCATTACTCCTTCCATCACCAGTTTAAAAGACCCCGAGATACTTAAACTTCTCAACCTGTTTGAATGGAACTCCGCTAACATGTAGAGTGCATTGAACGGGTGTTCTGGAAATTACTATAACCTCTGATTTGTCCACCTTAAAATTCATCTCAGCATACACCACAAACCGATCGACTGCACGCTGGAGTTCCGTTTGGGAAGATGTAAGGATAACGAAGTCATCTCAACAGAAAGTGACTCTGAAAATTTCAAACATTCCTTGCCTCGGCTGGGCCGCATTATTCAGTCCATATAAACAAAGAAAAGAGGAGGTGACAAGACGCACCCTTGGCGAAGTCCAACGACCACGGCGAAAAGTGTTAATTTAGCACTGTTAACCCGAACACAGCTGTTTCAGTTTGTGTATAAAGAATGAATGGCCCTCAGAAGAGAATCATGAATCCCATACTCCCGAGCTCACCTCGAGGAAATCGTTGGTATGCCTTTTCCAAATTTAAAAAACAGCTGTGGCATACTACTTGAGAACGCAGGGCTCAAGTACCATTCTTAGATTTAAAGGCGGTTGTACTTCTGCCGGGACGAAAGACGGACTATTCACCCCCCATCCTTTGACTTTATGGAACAGAAACTGAAATCCGTCCTGAGACGGTCTTACCCAATAGAAAATGCTCTCAACAATAATAATAATACATCCCAAATGAATGTTGATCCCTCAGGTACTGAATCTTCTTGCTAAGAGTTTAGCCGCCACTGTATTGATCATCAACCGGGCTTGTTCATTAATTCAGCAGCAATCCTTTCATATTTTCCAAGCACGTTGTGTTCCTCGATGACTAACAAACTATTATTTGTTCCTTATTTTCCAGATCTCCATCCTCACATCACTCAAAATGGATTATATACCCGCGGACTGTGAGATAACTTTTTGAAGCCACTCCTTGTGACAAGTGCCATGAAAAGTGAACAAATTTAAAGTTATTTAAAAAAAACAACAAAATAAAAGCTATTCTTTTGATAAAATCCCGTTAAATCAGTGTTCACCACAAACAAAAAAAACATAACCAACAAAAACATAAATTCAAAATTTGTCATCAAAAATGTCGCCGCACAATAGGATTTGGACGAGAATAACAATTTTCACCGCTCTGCTGCTGGTCTATTGTGGTGAGTGTACACTTCTACAGCGTCTCATTCTTTTGGTATTTAAAAACAAAAAAAAAAGAAAGATGAAGAAACAACCGTCTGCGGACACAACATCAGCGGAATATCAATTAAGTTGTTCTTTTAGCCTTCTCTTTACATTTCTCTTTTTCGATTTACATATAAAGTCGCATCTTACATCGGCCAAGTGGAACTGGCCGAAACGCTCGTTCCATCGGAGGAGAGCACAACAACCTGATTGGACTTGAGAATTCAGGTTGTCGGGTTTATGCGTAAAGGCATGTGCATACAAAATTACAGGTCTCATTGGCATGAGGGGAAAACGACAGTTTACTCGCCTGGGCAATTGACTTAACCTAGAAAATTTCATTCGGTTTTGCTTGTGGAGTCGATGCCAGCCTCTGGATTTGAAGATCACGATCACATATGATGCCTGTGTGCCATTGAACGTGCTTATGTTACAAACGAAAAATGGAGACGTTGGTGGCTGGTGTGGCAAATGCAAATTGAGTGATACTTAAGTGGGCTTAGTGTGAGATTGAATTACACACGTGCTGTATCAGAGGCCATGGTGAAAGAGTTCTTGCTTTTATTGGCCTCTTCGTTGGATCTCTCTAGATAGGGTGGAGTGAATGTAGGAAGATCTTTTATTTTTTTTTTTTTTCGAATTCCACACTTGACGTGTGAAGTACCCTCTTGGAAATGTCGGTTGATCAGACCATAAATTAGAAGATACGAGTATATTTGGCAATTGCAGATGGTTCTGGGTCAATGCGAGTGCCTCTCACATTCATTCGTATTCTGCGGAAGATCAATTTTGATCGGTCGATCGATTTGGGTTGCGGAATATTTTCTATGATTCAGTAGAAGCAGTGTCGTGGCAGTAATTGGACGTCTTGGACAGTTGGTTTGAAAGGACAACTATGCAGCAAACTGTAATATCTGCAATCTCTGCATGCTAAATGCTAGGGCTCTGACACATAAGACTTATCGTCCATATGACCTTGAACTAGTCTTGAAAAGAACAAATTTAGGCTTGACGCCGGATAAACAATTAAAGGCATCAAAAATTGTCATCGACTCGAGGAATTCACTTTCACCCTCGATCAGACGTATTTGGCCATAGAAGATGAGGGACTCAAGTTTTTTGTCTGATTTAGCGGGCCTACAACCCGTGGAGGCTCCGAGCCTGATAGATCGCTGCCTACCATCCCTGACGGTCCTTGGCACGCTGCTTCAAGTCATAAATACCAATCTGTCCTGCGTCTGCGTTTACTTGGTCTTTTACTTATTTATCCTTCTTGATCCAGCATTCTCGGATTCAAAGACTCTCCTTTCTCAAGCTTTGTTGGCCATGCGATCGATGTGGCCGGGCCAGTACAGTTGTTGAAAATAAAAAAAGATCACTCGGTTTAAGAGCACTTCAATGTTCTTTTGTTTTAAACTTTATAAAATAAACTAATAATGAAGCTAAGCAAAGAGAAGCGCTTTAAAACATATAGTTGACCTACGTCGATGATAGGTTCATAGGCGTACATGGGTTGACAGAGTTAGCAAGAACTAAGGAGATTAAGTAGAAATAATATACACGGGGGTTGAAAGAGTTAACAAGAATTATCTAAGTAAGACTTCTGGAAATATACATCGATTTAAATTTAACAAGAACTTATGGAGTTAAAGGAAGAATGCAAGTTTAAGTGAGAATTATAAAAATGCACATAGGCTGACACGGTTAACATGAAATATGGAGTTTGTAAGAATTATAGTGACGGCAGTCGATGACATCCACATCTTGGTACAAGTCGCAATTATGTCTTCTCTTCCGTTCACTTTCCTCGCAGACAGGATCATACATCCGAAGTATTTTTTTTTTTATTCAAAGGCACAAAGAATCAGCTCTACGGTTTTGTTTATCATTTAGCTGTCGGCTACATATAGGCTGGTTCGACTGGCAAAATAAGAGTTTTGTAGAGCATGATTGCCAAGAAAGCTTCCACTGCGGAACGTTGGGAACGTGAGAAGATTTCAATGTCATCTGCGGAAGCCAAGGCTGGAACTAGCAGTAACTAAGGAATTGTGAATGTCCGGCAAATACCACATAGACTATACGCATCTCCAGTGAGGTTTGCCCTCAAGTAGTAAAACTTTTGCGTCGGCGAAATTGGCTGATCGTGGATTAGTTGCTTAAAGATGTAGAATTTTCGCCAGTTTAAATAACTCCCGTCAAACTTGGGCAGCTCTATTTTCGGTAGTTTCATTGAACAGTTAATCATTGTTGTGGAATTCACTTTGTCTGGTATGGTGTTTTGCTGATGTAACTGCATCACCATTATGTCTACTCGGTCTTGTATATCGCAGTATTCCTCAACATCAGACGCTGTGATTTGATTTTCTAACTTCTGGTACAAGTTAGATATCTCATCCCAGTTCTGTTGCAGACTGGGACTGGAAGATAAAGAATCTTGACGGTTTGAAATTGCTTGGCGTATGGTGTACGCAATACTATGGCACATTTACTTAGTGCTCTCCGCAGTATAGTAATAACAAGATCGAATCTTTCTCTAAGTGTTAGAATACTTCTTTGGGGGCTAGCATCGTCTGGATTCTTTAAAGTTTCCCTAACGCGATGATCTCCCTCTTCATGATCCTTGTCTTGAAGACTTACAAGCAATTCCACCTTCTTTTTTGGCCTCGCACCCAGCTGTTTCGAATCACCTTCACTCTCACCTCCAATTGCACCGAAATCTTGATTATTACGATCATCCTTCTTTGGCTCTACTGGCATCTGTATGCCGTTTTCAATATCTTCCATTGTGCGATATGCCACCCTTTTAATTCGTGATAATAATCCTTACTGAAGTAAGGATGACTTAATTCTTTGGAGAAGGCTGCTCGAATTTCACTGTCCGTTCTGTCGAACCGAATCCAAAGAGTTTCAATTTGTTGAAGTCTTTCGTGGAGATACTTTGGAGTTTTTCTCTTTGTTGTAATTCCTCGCGATACGGCAAATTTCCTCACCAACCTTTTCCTGTAGGGATGAGTAATACTCCAAACCATTTTCTGCCACGAACACATCACCACTTTCCAATTTCACTTGTATCACTTTTTTTCCTATTAACACTCACAAAATTATATTTTTATTATCTAATGTCCTGTCACGGTCGCCAATGTTTAATTTGCAAGTTCGCAAGTGAATAAAACACAAGTATTTTTTCCCGTTTTTATTTCTTGGGTGTTGACCCTTTTGATTCACACTACAGACTGCGTCGAGCTCTACAACTAATTGCAACTTGTGCTTACAATATTACGAAGACATCAAAATCAAACAGTGCGACCGACTGCGTTGGTGTCAAATTCTGTTATCGTGAATTCATTCGGCGAGTTTTGGTCACACGGTTTGTTACAAAAAATGATCTGATCTTATTCAAATACCTGTGCTCGACTGAAACATCTACATTTAACAGTACATCTTAAATTTAACAGTACCTTTCACGAGAAAACGAAAAGTGGGACAACTGAACCAATAAGTATGCCGGGCACACCGCTGTCTCCAGTATACGAAGACAAATCTTGGAGTAGTCTTGGACAGCGAACTCATCTGGAAAAAGCACACAGAAGAGGGAACGACGCGTGCTCTAATGATCTGTCGGAGTTTGGCGGCAAATCCTTTGTATGCAGTCCAAGCATCCTAAGACGGATGTAAATAGGTATTGTTGGATCAACGATTCCACTCGTGAAGAAAAGGTCTGAGGCATGTACCAAGATGAGGAAGAACAACCTCCGTATGCTTACAGGCTTCCTAACAGGGCAATACAGACTCAGAGAGCACCTACGCAAAATAGGAGGATACAAGGTCTTAGCCGATTTTGCGGCGAATTTAACGAAATTCCAGAACATGTACTGGGATTTTGTCAGGCACTAGCCCACAAAAGACAAAGATACATATCTGGGCAAGCACATCTATCAGAGGAAAGATTGAAGTCACTAGAAGAATCTCTCATTCTCAGATTCCTAAAGGAAACTGGCTTAAAGGGAACTCTCCAGAATGAACCTGTTCCACCTTTGCGTGACAGGAGTCCATAACCCTGAATACAACTCTGAAAGAAACTGTATGTGAAAGGAACTCTTAAGAAATCAAAGCTATGAAAAGGGGGCACAGTGGGTCTAAGTGTCGCGATGCAATTTTTGCCCAACGCCTCAACGCAAATCTCTGTAATGCGAAGTTGGCTGTAACAATGCACTATTGCCTTTCAAACATATAACGGTTTTCCGTATTAACCACGCTCTGCATCTCCAGGCAGTAGAGATGTATAATGTCATAATGTAATTAGAAGTCGAATGTAAACGCAGCAACTTTGCCGAGCGCCTAATTAATGAACCGCTCAGATTAATTCCCATTATTCAATATTCAATGACTCTCATCCGACCATATCCCAAGAACACACGTTATTCTGTTCCCTCCCCTCAGCGGCAACCATTCGCTGGCCACTACAAATGTTAATCTGAAAAAGGAAGCAAACCGTTAGCTCTTAATTAAAATCAGTCAACAACTCGTAGTGAGACAGAAGGAACAAAACAAAAGCAAACTGAACGACACGACCGACAGAAATGAATAATAAATCCAAATCAGATTTCTGACGCAACCGACCAACGAGACAAAGACTCCATCGAGCGACTTTCAAACTTCAATTGGCATCCTAAGACTGTTCAGTTGAGTTATTCAATGACGCTTGTCAGCGACGGAGTATCCTTAGAGGAGCGCAGCGCACATCACATGTGCCCCAAATAGCCCCCACTGAGAAATGTACTCGACCTACAAACACAAAACTGTGGTTGCACTATGATTAGTGGTCGCTCACTTTACGAGTGACTCCGTAACGAACACAGAGAATATTCGCAAGACTTCCTATTAACTAACTCATCATTAGATAACCAGTTCTGTGTGTCCGGCGGAGCAGCGGCTGCCGAACGGACACAACTCGGAGAATGGCGGTTGGACGTGGTAAATCTTAATAACAACCGTTCGCGGCGAGTACGAGTATCTGAAAGATGCAACCAAGCTCGGCAGCGTCTTCTAGACGACGTTCGACAAACCTGAAATTGAATTCCGTTAAAAAGTTCTCTTACGGCAACCCAACCGAACAACAAGCAGCAAGCAGCACATGACACAATACTGAAAAAGAAGTCGCACAATCTCGGCCAAAGATGTTCTAATGGCCAATGGGCCACCAGGAGTTTGGAATGTTGCGTCTATGGCAGCGAGCAGCGGCTATCTGCCGCGGTGCCTCCGCAATGACGGCGCGCGGCGCGGCAGCGAGTTCAGCTGGTTTATGATATTTGATTTCGCATCGAAGATAAGTGTCCAGCAGGTGTGTGTGCATGCCTGGTGTGACACACTTACGCCTGGGCACGGGAATGCGGTAGATTCTCACCGGGATTTGGGTGAAACCGTGTCCAGGGTTGCCAGTGTTATGATGCATGAGACTGACTGAGATTTGAATTAGTTGCCAGTTCGCCCTGAATTATGCGGCAAAAAACAACGAAATGCAATAATTTCATGGGAGGTGGAAGACTTTCGCTTATGTCGCTCGCGAGAATGCTCTGCTGACCATTGGGGACATTATGCGAAGTTTACAGTTTTTGTTATGCAAGACGAGTGCAAATGTTAATTAAATATTAAGAGCAGCATTTCAGGCAAAGGGGATACATTATGCATAGAGTTCGGTGAAATGTTTTCTTTTGTCGGAAGTCTTATGATTTGTGAATGCGCGTGGCAGTGTTACATCATGTTGGAGATGGGGGACTTGAAAAAGTTTGTGTGTTTGATTTAATTTACTTATGACTTCTTCGATAAAGAGTTGAACAATTGGTGGGACATTAAAGGTATATTTGCAAGGAAAGCTAGTAACTTCAACGAGTTATATTTTACTGAATAATCGGAGATAGATAATCTGTATTTTCTCAGAGTATGCTCGCAAGGTAACGATTTTAATCTTGGTACGCATCTAGGCTACTGGATTGATGGCCGCATTTTACCAACTCGCCTGTGCGAAAAAGTAGTTTATGACCGATAGACCATTGAACCATCATCACGGGCTGTCAGCACACGAGAACATTTTGGTTTCCGATTCATTAAACTCCAGAGACACAACTCTTGTTGGTTGCTTCATTTGTTTCAAAACCGAAAAGCATTTAAGCTTGTGTATCGCCAGAGTAGTTAACTAAGAAATATAGATCCTTCTATTTCAAAGACCACATCTAAGTACAGTAGTGTCTGGGTAGAGTGAACCCCTGATTGCGTGAACACTCCGCTGGCGTAAACACCCATTTATTTATAAAGAGTACTCTATAGCGTGAAACAATAGAAACCTCTATAACGTGAACCAAAAATGTATGCACACGATAGAACATGTTCATTCGTTCATTTGCCGGGTTGTTAGTTTCTGCATACAATTATTTAATTTTATATATAATTATAAAAATTTAGTGCGGTGTAAATAAGTGTTTCTCTGCAAAAATTACTTTTAAAAAACCGAATTTCTTATCATTGAAAGAAAAAAGAGAAATTGGAAAATAGTTAAATCGAGTTGAGTTTATCTCGGCAGTACGGTGTAGTCAAATCCACCACAATTAAAGCGATAATAAAAAGTATGTGCAAAATTTTAGAAATAATGACCACACTACTTCGGTGAAAAGAAAAACCTTAAGGCAAGACGAGTACTCTAGTATGGATCGAGCGCTATACAAATGGTTTTTGAAGCAGAGTGTGTTGACACTTGTTTATAATGTGAAACAATAATAATTTATTCTTTATGATATTTGTTTCTTCTGATCTACCTTACCATTTCACTACATTACCGTAGTCTATCTATTGTACTAAATCATACTTAACGTACTAGCGTAACTAAACTACACATGTACTAAGCATATAAAATGTCACTTCTAATTCACCAAATCTAAAAAGACACTTCTTGTAAAACAACAAACGTTATATATTTTATTATAATGTTTTAAGGAGTTGTTTTATTACACAAAGAATCAGAAAAGTGGTGGACACCAATATACATATATACCCATCGATATATAATCATATCTAACTATTTCATGGTCCTTCGAGCCGTAGTAAAAATCTTCCAGTTGGCTGAAAAATGCTGAAAGAAAAATCTAACTAATGCATACTCAACTAAAGGCAAACGAAGTGGCCTTTAATTCCACTTCTGGTAGGGTAAGTGGGTTCAAGCCACGTTAAGGAGCTCATGAAAAAATGGCTCCAGACCGAAATGTAGAGAAGGTCAGGATTACATTCCTAGAGTGTACAAATGCTACTGGCTTTCTCAAAGTTAAAACACTTGAGAGGAGGAGCAAGGCAAAAAAAACTCGTTGGATTTTTGGAAGAATTGATCGATCAATGAAGATTTGAGCTGAAGATTGAGCAAACAAAATATTACGGAATATTTCGAGATACTTTTACATACCAAAAAGTTGTGCAGAAAGAAATACACAATAAAAACAGAAAAGTATTAAGGATTTCTTGAATAGAAATTAAATCTTAATAAATATCAATAAAACTACTGTACAAGTGTACTTTTTTGGGTAGGTAAGCACGATTGGATAAAGTGAACAATCTTGTTTGCGTGTACGACCTGTGCAAAAATCAGTTCACGCTATCCAGACAGCACTGTATAGATAAACTCATTCTTCAAGAATCACATTATACATTTTACAATATGGGAGGCGCGAAAGTCCCACTCCTGGGCCTGGTCCAAGCTTCTACAATAGCCATTCTTTTTTTGAGTGCTATTGTTCTTTCACGAGTGGAAAGGACCTACAGTTTAATGCCGACTCCGAACGCCGAATTTGGGAAGCTTTTTCTAGACAGGAATACTCTTTGAGCATTGTCAGTGAGTCGAAAGAGGTGGTGACGTAAATTATGAACGTTTTTAAATTCGGGTACCGACCTTGGCACCCTATACGTGGGAGACGCATTAACTCACAACGATATAAAATAAAAACAAGAAACAGAATTGTTTTACTCAAAAAAAAAAAAACAATGAGCCATCAAATACAGCCAAAGTAAGAAAATTATTTTTGATTTTTTTCTGGCTTGCCCCACTATTCGCCGTGACTACATCCTTTTTTGTCAAATCTCCGAATTTGTACTTTTATAATGACACGCTTAACGACTGGATGGCGCAGTTGGTAGAGTGCCTGCCCCTGGTGAGCGGTGTCCCCGGTTCGAATCCCACTGAAAGCAAAGTTAATACGCTTTTATCTGGTTTACAAATCTGGTCCAGTCACCATTTGCCGTTGGGATCAAATTAACGGCACTATCACTGGAGTAGTCAATCAGTGGTAGTAATCTAACTATGGGTATCACAATGGACCAATATGGTCTAAGTGTGCTGGTGAATGCACTAGTAGCCCTCCTACCTAACCTTACCTATGCCACCCCTTAACCTCTTTCTAGTCACTGACAATATTCAAAGAAAGTTTATCAAAAAAAGGACAACTTCACCGTTTGGAGTCGAAAAATACACTAATGTAGTGTAAAAAAGGAATGTTTTCCATTATTTTCAAAAACGCATAAAACCAAAAAATCATATAAAAAAAGACAAAAAAAATTAAACTTCTTAATCACGCAAACGCGTCTTTACTCAACGAATGCATTAGCTCAGTGATAATTCATTTTTACACAAATAGCAATTAGCATATGTAAATATTGTTTGCTTGCTCTGTATAGAAGAAATATTTAAAAAGGGGAATCCCATACAAAATTCTATAGAAAAACAGCGCATAACTTCAAAATCTTTCACGAAAAAATCAGCATTAGATTCTCGGGAAAAATCGCATAACTTCAAAACCGCATAAAAAGAATTCGCATAAAAAGGGAATTGAGTGCACCAGTTCGTATAGGTCCATCTCAGATTGGATGATCAATAAAGTGAGTGGTTCAGGTTAGAAAAGTGAGCCTTAAAATCTATAGTAACTTGTCATCATTTAAAACCACATATACAATATGGTCCCAAATTAATCATGCTATCGGAAGATGATATTTGGAAACCAGACAGCTGTGGTATACAAACAGAGCAATAGCAATAGAGTATTATTTACTGCAAAAGCGTGGAATAATTCTTCCGATTCTTAACCAAAAATCGGCCAGTGGTGGTAGGTCAGCGTAAATTTCAAAATCGTAAAAGTCACAGTCCTAATCGTGTCGTACAACTGGCCAAGCATTCCCGTGTTTGGTTACTCGACTCAAACAGGCTGGGCCTATAGGAGACCACGCAGGGCACGACCGCCACATGAATGCTAACAGTTATCTCCGAAAATCTTGCGGAAGACCGTGGAAAATTTTAAAGGTCCAAATAAAGACTTACCTTACTCAAAATCCTTTTTTTTCTAAGTAAAAAAGTACATTATTCAAAAACAAAGTTGGATGATTCATTTGATGCCACCTTGTATTTGTATTGCTTACCCAAGGTGGCTTCTGGAAATGCCTGAATCTATCTTGAAATTCCATCGACTATGGTTCCTCCAGTCAGATTATTGAATCAGTGTAATCATGATCCATAAAATTTTGCATAATTATTCGTTGTGGTCAGGTTTGTACAAGGGTATGCTGTGTCACTTCAATAGTCTCTACGGTTGATGAACGGCTGTGACATTTTTCTTCAATTCTCAAAATAGTCCTTGATGTGGAAGAACAGAAATCTAAGTAGTATAGTAACCGTTGGATGAAGATTCTTCAGACAGATTTATTGGTCATCACAGAGAGTTGAATGAACCCCTTGCCATTCCCAGATGAGTATTTGAATAATCTTTCAATACATGTTCGTCCATTCCTTGTTCCTTCTTTAAGATAAGCTGATCCATTGACATGCTGTCGCGCTGATCTCCGAAGCTCCACCGAACTGCATTTAGGAAATAAACGTTCATACTGGTATCTTTCAATGAATGTAAAAACACGCATTCAAAGATTGCTGTATCCTATCATTTCCCGAATACCAGATAGCTGCCCCAGGAGCCACTATGCTCAGCCAACGCGCCTTTATCTTGATTAACTGCCGCCATTAAGGCTGTCGAGCAAGCATAATGGCGTTAGTAACTCACCAGCAGCGCCACAGGCACAACTAGAACCAAAACATCGAATTACCAGCAGCTCTGGCTATTGTTTCAATTTATACACGAATCAATGCAATTACTTTAAGATGTCCACGGGCGGCCGCATCGAGTGTCGGCTAATGCCCGGCCAGGCACCACTGAACTGAACAAGAACCCGACTCTAGGACACAATCCGTCTAATCGAAGCAAGTTCTTTGCGCGCTCGATTGCTGTGTTAGGTGCACTTCAGACTGTGCTGCGCTTCTCGCTCTTCTTGCATGGTCTTGGTTTTCTTTCAGATATTAGATCAGACCTTGATTAAGGTCATTCGCTCTGGTGGACGTCTGGCTTGGCTACGGTTGCCCGTGCAGAGAGGTGCACTGCACATGTTGTCTGAGCCGGAGCGAATGTAAGCCGATGTGTGTTTGCGAACAGCCACCGCAGTTTGCATGCCGTTCTGGTGATGTGGATCGAGCTCGTTCTGTACGCTCTTCGCCACGGTCCGATGGCCGAGGAAGGAACGAAAGGAAATGGAGATTGCACATTTTTCGATGGAAATTAAAGCAAAAATGTAATTAAATCGATGAGGAGAACTCGAGTGAATGGCAGGGCTGAAAGGAGGATGAAAGAAACCATCATGCGAATGGAAAAGATGCTAGTCCAGGCAACCATGAAATATTCATGCCAATAAACGACATTGTTGCTGGGAACTTTAATGGGACTTGGCACGCTGCGTTGTTCCAAACAGCGAAGAATTCAAATGGCAGTCAGCAGACTGCTTGCATAAATGAGACCCTCAAACGGCGGGGGGTAGCCTAATTGGAACCCAAGTTGTAGTCGGCTGAATGGTTCAAAGTGTGTGTCTGCCCGTCACCCTGCCCTGCTGTCACAAAGGAAACGTCATTTATTCAGAAAACTGTCACCATTCCGGTGACGGATATCCGCGCGCGTGAAAGTCGACTCATGTAGCATAGCGTATCACTTTCACTTCCCGCAGAGTCGCGGTCGTCAGCAAAGTACCGAGCTTGTTACTTGCATTTGTATCACCCGCGAACAATCGATCGCATAGGCGTGAGCCCAGACCACCTCTCCAAAGTGGGTTACCACTCGCAGTCGAGCGTATTGAATTCCAATCTCCTTGACATTTGGTCAATCAAACATAAATTAGAGATCGCAACGCAGTGTGACTTGTGGCTCAGTTCTGAGCGGAATGCAGTATCGCATGTCAAAATAAATTGCTTCACTGCAACACCGACTCCACTACTGGAGTTGAATCTTGTGCATTTCTTTTCTAAATCGACGCGGCACTTGTACTGCGCATGGCTTGATCGCTTGATGGCTTGCAGGCATGCAATTAGTGTGAAATTATCTTTTCGTAGCATTTTAATGGATAAGGATTTGGTGAAACTCTTAAAGCGTTAACGGTTTTGCAAGCATTCAATCGAAGCTACTTGAGAGTGTGTTCATGCTGGTTGGTTTTGTGTTTCTTTGATGTGCTTTAAGTGAATGCATTTTGAAATCAGACGTGGAGGGAGGAGCGTGGAGATCGGATTGTGGCTTTAATAAGTTCTTCTCTAAACTTGGTCTGTCAGTCTGTCAAGTGCCTTAGTAGAATTGAATATGACAGTCGTGACTTCGCCCCTCTATTGTGCACTTTCCGGTGCGACATGCCTTCAACTAACCACTTGACCTGTTGCTGCCGCAACCATACCACATATACCTTCCGCGATGCAGGTTATTTCATTAACTGATTGAAAAGGAGGAATGTCAGTGGTGTTGGCCTTCACTAGAGATGTTACGAAAGCTCGCATCCCTATCCATTATTGAATAGATTTTGATCCAACATCCGTGTTCGCATCCGCAATAATCAATTCAGATGTTCAACCGGATACAGAGGTCGGGCAGGTCGCCAAAAGAAAATAAATTTGAACGGAGTAGGCGATGATGAGAAGTAGGCCAGACGATGTTGACCAATTCGATTGGCCCTCATGACCCTGAAATCTAAGGCCCAAATTCGAGTGTCGATTCCCGATCAAATTGATAGTCGACAAACTTATCGATTTAAATCTTTTTTGGTATTATGTAACTTAATCGACTGAAAATCGGATGATTGTGAGCTTAAATCTTAAATATTATGTGTGATCAAGTGCGTGCTTGTGTGCGTATCGAAATAAATCGTGTGTGGCACTACTTGAATGCAATACGGTGAATCTTCTCTAAAGAGGACATCAGTGGGAACTTCAAAATTGTCCGTTATGTAGAGGTGTCCGTTGTAAAGGGGTTTAAATGCAAAAATATCTTGATGCCAGGACTATAAAGAATTCTCCGTAAAGTGAGGTGTCCTGTATAGAGGGGTATCCGACTGAGAATCGTATCATTGTGAATTAAAAGCCTCCATATTTCGAATTTATACTCGCCTGTTAGATAGAAGCATACATAATTGTACCGCGTTCTGCAGGCTAAGACTTGTCTTAAAATTAAGTTCACTAAATATGGACGTTTTAAATTCACAATTATACGATTTTCAGTCGGATGCCCCTCTATACAGGACACCAAGGTATTCGTGCATTTAAACCCCTTGACAAACCTCTACCGAACTTTATACTTCTCTAAAACGGATAGTATTTCATAGGCTTATTTTACGAAGGACATATTCTTCACAGTAAACATTTAAAAAATAACACTAACACTAAAGTATAGATTCCATCAGTCCAGCTTTAAATACATAAATTCTGCGACAGTTAATTCTATAGACGAGGTGACGCAATTGAAACTAACAAATGTGTGCAGAAGTACACAACTTATGTTTTATCCCTAAATAACAGAGATTTGGTAAACATTTTTTTGTAATCTTGGTTAAGAATTTTCTATCAATATCAGCTAGAATCACAACATTGAATTGTTTGACTACTTCCAGCTAGCATGTACACTGAAACACTGTGCATTGTTTTATTTGCTTTTTTTTCTTTTATATGTATTTTTAACGAATGCAATTAAACTTGGCTGTTATTTGACGATTAATGTTTATGGATTTTTCCGCTTCACCAGTATGCGATAAATGGTGACTTCTACTCAAGTTTTACTTACGAGAAAATATTCATCATTGAAGAGTCGTTCAACAAACTAAATGATAGGATTTAAGCTTGGTCGGCATGCATCTGAACTCATTTCGAGAGTTCAATGTGGACACTAAATATTTCCCTGTGATGGATGGAGTGTCTTGTCATGAAGTCACCAAGATCAATTTCATTTAAAAGGTGTTAGAACCTGTCAAGTCTCTTAAAACAATACCTTTAAGAATAATCCATAAACCTTCCACTAAGACTTTACTCCTGTCCATAAAGCAAAAAAGACACAAATACAGTAAAAGCTCTTTAATTTGGAATTACTTAATTCGAAAACTCGTTGATTCGGAAAAAAAGGTTTTCCGAATAGATGAGCGTTGGTATTCAATAAAAAAATAAAAATATTAAATAACGCAGTGATTGAATGCGATGAGGTTGGAAATAGATCTCAAATATGTAAAAGTCGTAACAAATTATCAAAATGACGATTGGGGGAGTCCCGGCATTACACATTTAGAAGTCGGCAAAAAACCATACAAAAATTGTATCGCGGAATTCCGAATTTATTTATTATTTGCAATCTTTTGTGTTAGTAAAATAATTGTTGTATTTAAGTTCTTGCAGTTTTTCCTCAATAGAAACGCATTTTAGTGCACAAAAAAATCTCTCATTAATTCGGAAAATTCGTTTATTCGGACTGACTTTCCCCCAAGCATTCCGAATCAACGAGCTATTACTGTATGACTAAGAAATAACTTTGCAAAGTTAGGATCGGATGGACAATTGGCCGTCAGGATGCCTAGATTTTCCTTGGGACTACAAGTAATGGTTCGTTTTAGATGCATTGATTTAATTAAGCCGATTTCCAAAATCCGGTTTCAAGCCACGGAAGTTCATAATACCCAGACCCCAGAGCAGTGACTCCTGCAAATGCAGATCGATACAAAATATATCGACGCAAATAACAGCGTCCACAAAGAGACGTTTCATACATTCAAAGGATTTTTGAAACCGTCAAGCCGTGCATCGTGATGATAGAGAACTATAGTTTTTACCTCAATGTCGTTAGTTTAAGTGAAAGGTAAGGCCCAGGTTCCAAAGGATTTCTTCAGCTTCATACTTGAGACGATCTGAACAAAGCTAGACTCACGACTAAGCGAAGTCTCTAGCACTATTTCTATACGCTGTGACGCGGAATGCTTTGATATAATTGTTGACACACAGACATTGTTGGCATTTGAACATGAGCTGCTTAAATGGGCTTAGCCCTTAATTTACTTATTTATCAGTCCATTCTAGTCCATCTCGGGGATTGTGATTTCAGTCACTATAGTGCATGAGCGTGTCTTAAACTTGATTTGCTTCTGCTTTCTCTTTATAGTAGAGGTACGACCTTAAGACCAATTTGGGGACCCAACCATAATGAACGTTATCAACTTAAGTCATCTGCGGATACACAGAAATGATGGACAGTGACCACAACTCAAAACAAATGACTTCGATACTCTCAAAACAAATGACTTCGATAAGTTTCGTTAAGTTTCGATAAGTTTCGTTGGATTCGTTCACTTATTTTTACTAACATGATAGCGAGATTAATCGCTCTCTACGGCGGTAAATGACAGTTGGCGTTGACATTTTGCTTCACTTTCCGCAGGACTATTATAGACAGTTGGGAATTTAATGATGCTTCTACGTCTACATCCACTCGCGAGAGACAATAGCACGCGCAACACGAGTGGTTGCTGAGAAGCTAGGAGCTGTAGCGCCACCCATATTATTATTATTCTTCGTCTACAATGCTTACTTTTCGCTCGTTTCTCAAATAAGATTAAATTTAATTATTTCAATCATTGTTGCGCTGGAGCATTTCTGTTCATTAGCTCGATGTGGGTGCGTCAGTACAGTCGTCAGATGCTTTCCTTGCTAAGTGCATCCACATCTTTGCGCAGTTCGTACAGTTAACATTTACATCTCAGAATACAACATCGCATATCATGAATATTCTAAACTTCTCCAGCCTCACTGCGATTTCTCGCATCACGCCAAGAAAACTTTCAAAAGCCATCCATTTCGAGGTCAAATTAACTACCTAACGCCGAAGCTTTCTTCTCCCAACAACACATTTCATTTATTTAAACATCAATATGGATTCAAACCTATCAAAAATATATTCCACCGTCCATACACACGATTGTGTGCCTTACCCGAAAAAAAGAATTAAAACCAACCGACGATTAAGGGTATACACACCTCCATCCAAGAGAGATAAATACCGACAACGCATTGACCTCATCTCTCCACATAACCACCGAACCGTTTATCTAAACATGTGAGCTCATCACAGCGCCCACAAGCCTATCGTGCCGCCCGAGTCCGACGATCAAGACGAAGATCACACAAAAGCGAGAACCTGCCGTCCGAGTGAAAACACCAGCCTTATGTGTTGTTATTTGACTTTCTGTGCGTCCACAAAGAATGTTAATGAATTATTCCCAAAAAGAGTGCGCCTATCGGGATTCCATTCTTTGGGAATTATGCCCACTAGTCCACCTGACAAGCGCGACCTCAATCCCACCGCGCGGTGTTGAACGCTTGCGACGCGCAAGCGACCCAGCCCCAGGCGGCTGATTCCAATCGGTTCAAGTTCAGGCACGTAAAGCCGGAGAGGAAGCCCTCGCTCAGGTCAAACCGCAAGTGGAAAATGTGTTACAGAGCCGAGGCTCAGTTTCCCAAGAGAAAAACCCCAGAGCCCGAGATGAAGAAAGAAAA
The DNA here is from genome assembly GCA_964034865.1 of Eristalis intricaria. Taxonomy (NCBI): domain Eukaryota; kingdom Metazoa; phylum Arthropoda; class Insecta; order Diptera; family Syrphidae; genus Eristalis; species Eristalis intricaria. The sequence continues at coordinate 56,821,512 of OZ035877.1, read as the reverse complement.
TGTTTCCAAGAAAAATGTGAAAAAAGTGAAATTTTCACTCGGAAAGAGGAGCGGATAAAAAACAGAAACAAAAAATTTCACCACGCTCAGGGCTGGTCCAGAGATGACAGCCGAGAGAGACACGATGATAGAAATGGAAATGTGCTGATGGAGATAATGATGTGGCTGCTCCACTGGAGATGGGGAGACGACACAAAAAGTGGAAGCCCGCAGATTGTGACACGTTTGCGGTACTGGAGGTGACGAATCGCGGCGGAAGTCTGCTGAATGTTGTTCGAACGAAGTCATTTGATGGTGGCACGGTTGTTTGCGTCGATTATTTCACGTAGTTACATCTATTGAACTCAGCACTGGCAGAAACAAGGCTTGTTGCAAAACTTCGGTCAAGGGGGCTACCTCAAGACAGATCTTTGGGTAGGTTCGTCCATCACCGTGCCCCCACGCATGATCAACACCTCATTACTCGCATTCAACCCAGAAATTAACATGTTTCAGAACCGAAAGTAGATCTCATCAACAGCTCCACCCAACGGTCACCAATAATTGCAGTTCCCGTCTGAAACCCGATTCGCTGTGCCAATTGGTGTCCCAACTAGTGTCCCAACAGGTTATTGCCGTAACATTCACATGACGTTATTCGAACTGATTTGAACGGAATGCATAACGTGGGTCCATCTTTGGGGCCATCAGCTGCATGTTCTAGATTCAGTTAACTGAAAAGTGGAGCACATGCAAAGGCGCACTTGCAGTTCGCACAGGCAGGCGTGCGCAGATTCGCTTATTCACGTGGTGTCCCACATCCACTCAGGCAATCCATTTGGCCGCAGCTGCGGAGTTTGTTTGTTCTTCAATTTCACACGCAGAGGGTGGTATTTGATTTTCTCATCTCGACACATTCGTTTTAATGGGATTTCAGACATCCATCGCGATCGGTGGGAATTCAGGGAGCCAGCGATGCTGCTGGGAGTCCGTTTCAAGTCAAGCACCCGAGGAAGCGGCAAACGATGGTAATGCACCACAATAGATATTGTGCGGTGAAGCCTGCCAGCAACGGCCATTCTGGGTTTTCTTGATTCTTCATTACCGGTCTCAACGCTGCATGTGGTCTTGTGCTTGTGCTTCTCGGTGAGAGGAAGCGACGCCGAACAGAGGCGATGTGTGAAGCAATTAAAATGCCGAAGTGTTCTCCCAGCCACCATTAACACTTGCTTGAGTAGTTCAATGGCAATTAATTTCACTGAACTTATGGAAAAAAAATATTTCGAACTTGAGGGGGATCTACGAGTATAGAGAGTGCAGTTGCGGTCCAGATAAGTTATTTAATTTGACAGCTTTTGGGGCAGACATTCATTCGGAGTCGTTAAAATTAATGTTTCTTCTGGCCGTCAGGAGAAGAAACTTTGCCTAAGTGAAAGAAGTCGGGTGTATAAGTAGCCGATCATAAGCAAGCTCCTCTCGGACCTAAGGAGTAAGATTCTAAAATTCAGTTTCTGTTCATATGATTTTTCTAGAAGAGCCAATGTGGTTACTGATTTTTTTCTATACCGATCATGCTGACAGCTGATGTCTTTTGCTTAATGTGTTATTCTAGAAAGCAAACAGCTTATTTTTTCGAAAGCTGCAAGCACCAAAACCATCTTAATGAAATACTGCCAGAATGATCATTTTTAAGAGGATCATTTCTGTCCCTTGAATTTTAGAGCGTGTTGCTTGGCCAAGTCGAAATTCCAGCCGTTGTCACAAGAGATTCTAGTGTGATGATTTTTAAAATATCATTTGCAATATGTATGTTCATCCTCAGGCAGAAAAGCTACTTATCTACCTTCATGTTGAACCTATGAATCATTGTAGGACTGTACCCGGCATCGACGAGAGATTTGACAAAAGGAAATTCACAGGTTCTTGAGGAAATATTATTTGCTTACGGAATTCAGTTGCATCGATTTGCGTGTTGTGTGGCACTTAAGCGCATGATGGTGGACCCACATGTCACAGAACTCGAATTTTGACAGTACAATTTAATAAGTCTAAGTTCTTAGTCTGTCCATGAGGAAATCGGAAGTGATAAATGTTATGGCACAAGTGCGAATGCTCTTCCTTCATGTGCGGCATTGTCAGCTTAAATATTCCCATCTTCATTTCGTCAATCTATAAAATTACAAACATCTTTATCTGCACATATTCACAATTCCTTGCGTTATCAGCCGCTCTCCAATTTTCTGTCCGTTTTTTCTTCTTTTGCGGTGGTCCTTCCATTTCGATAAGAGTATGCACAAAATTCAATAAGTAACATAAACAAATTTCGCGCACCTCAGTGTCAGCTGGTGGAATATGACAGATGTACTAGAATGTTTAGTACAATATGGTGAAGTGTTGCCGTGCAGTTAGCTATAAATAGTGGATAGCTAATATGGACATTATATATGTTTATTAATAACAAAAGTTGTCAAACGAATAAGTTCACTATCCGTGTGCTAGCTAAAACATATTTTAAAGAGCGGATAGCGTGTTTTTATTAATAGGGCTGTAAGTGCGACGCTTCAAATAATCCATTTACGGTGAAGTATACAAATATAACTATAAAAATAAAAAAGGACCACACTTACGTCAGGAGGGCATAATGAATACTTCAACGCACAGCTGGTTTCATTTGACAGTTGATAGTGGAAATTCGCATTTTTGTTATATATTATTATAAATTCATATACAATTAATAACCATTATTTATATTTGTATGAATATACAGTGGACTCTCCCTAGGTCGAAACATCACGATACCATAATTTGTTCGAGTTAGAGAGAGGTTTTTGTATGGAAAATCCAGGGAAATGTATGTAAAATATGACGAAAAAGTTAGTTGGAGATTTAAAGAGAGTTCGACATAGGGAGAGTTCGACTTAGGGAGAGTTCGACTTAGGGAGAGTTCGATTTAGGGAGAGCTCAACTTAGAGAGAGTTCGATTTAGGGAGGGTTCGACTTAGGGAGAGTTCGACTTAGGGAGAGCTCGACTTAGGGAGTGTCCAATGTATATGTTTTTTGAAATATAATTCGACAAGAACCAACTCTCAGACCACAATTAAAACTGCACATACGATTGAAACGTCACAATGTGACAACTGTCAACACCGAAGGAGAGTGAAACGTTAAAAGTTGAGCAACTACATCCGTCGCGTCGACGTCAGCGTTTATGTATGCTTCAGCTCCCATAAGAAAGGATGTATTTTACGTCATAGTATCGCTGACGCACGAGTTACACAAATGCATGTCAAAAAACTTCCCGACAGCACATTTGTGTTACTTCGCAACCGACAATAAAGAGTCAAAATCAAAAGTCTTTACAGTTTTTACAGATATCTGCGTTTTCACTTGCCCGCGACACTGTCATCTATTTTATTTATTGAACAAGTCAAACAGCCTTTCTTCATGGGAAAGTTCCAAACACTAGAGGATATGATGCGTATTCCTTAGAGTTGCACGAAAGAATTCCCGAAATAATTCCCTGAGACAAGTTATATTTTCTTGTAACGATTGTTGATGTAAACGGCTTAAGAACCGGTACGAAGATAATGCATATCGTTTAGAAAACAATACTCTTTTCCAAGATCGGTCGAGTTGCGAGTTTTTGAAACCCGTACAGGCATCACAATTTTATTTTATTTTAAATTGATGAAGATTACATGTACATACAGCAGAGTACAAAGGGCGGGTACAAGTGGAATCAACTGAGGTTTGCCTTAGATGTGAGATGACATGCTTGACAATGAACATGTGGATATCTTCTGTAACAACTACGGATGCTCATGACTCTCATGACTGTAGCGTACTTATAGTTGCTGTACAGCGTCTCCAAATGGAGAAATTTGATAATCTTTTTTTGTAGGCAAATGCACTCTCGCCGCATTATCAGAAATCCGATAGACGTGGAGCCGACCATAAGCGAATAACGTCGCAGTCGAACAACCCGCTGTCACAATTTATACCTCATAGGAATACCTCTGTGAATAATACAAAATAAATCATTACAGTATTGGTTATCTCAGCAGCTTATTTTGGAATTTTTATTTATTTCAAGGAAACAAATAATGACACATACATCACCAGTAGGCCTAGTGTGCCACTGCAACCATTCAAATCCCGTTGAGTCATCTAAGCAATATGAAACCTACAAAGTTCAATTATTCCACTCAATGATTTCTCCATTTGATTGTGGGTGAAATTCAACCTCAAAACAATGAATATTGTATCTATGCATCCACCGACAGTCCCCGGACCGACAAAATGAAATGTGTGCTAATGATCAGAGAAAGTGTCCGGTTATCGAAGGTCAAAATCATTGGCAACGTGCCCGCTCGAAAGGCATTCACATCCTATACGTCCATTTGCACGAACCCAAAAACCGACGCGTCGTCTCTATTGTCTGCAACGACAACTCACCTCGTTCGTTGCGTAAGTCATGTATTTCCTTAAAGTAAAACCCAAACCTCACGACACCTGGGCTGAGTCATGCCGTTACATAAGCGGTCCGCAAAAAATTGCAACACATTGCTGACGCACACGACGAGTGAACCGAAATGCAGATACACATATTGGTTCGCAACTTATTGCCGTGAAATTATGATTAATTTACGAATAGAGTCGAACCACGACGACGCCGGAGTGTTTTCTCTCCACGCCCCACGCATTCCTCTTCAAACGCAAAAAAGCCGGCCAGAGTTATCATAGATCACTGGGAGTATCGTGACAAATGAAAGTTGCAAATTGAAGGCACAATCCCCGGCTGAATAAATGGTTTTCTGGATCAAGGCAATCGTCGGCGCGGCAAAGAAGACCAAGATGACGTCAGTTGAGCCAAATGAGATGATTGTTTGTCCGAGTGTTTGCCTGTGTGATTGTTGAGAGTTCAAGAAGATTGTTGTTCCTCGTCTGTTTGAAAGAAAGTTCGTTCACCAGCTCTGCGGTGGAATCGAATGGTTGGAAGTTCAACCTGCTTGTGGTTACTTCTTCCTTCTTGATATCTTCACGGACACTCAGTCTTATTTGGCAAATAAGTGTAACGTCACGCCGATGCCAATTTCAAGGGTAATCACCTCCTCGTCTTCGTTAAGGTTCGCGTTGTGTGTACCCATCGCAAGTGTCATCTGGGAGTAATTGATGGGTCCTCGGCCTAATTTCGGAGATACGCCTTCCAAGTTGAGTTCCACTAATAGATCGATCACTGAAGAGGTGGTACTAGACCTCGTGTGTGTGTGTCGAATTCGCGGTGTTACAAGTTCGTTCTGGTTGAAAGGAAAGAGGCCCAGAACACTTTCAACTCGTGTTTGACACACAACTGTTTTTGATTTATCGACTTTCTCTGCATTTAATTAGTTTTCTCTGCAAAATTTTAAATCTACGAGTATCTACACATTATTAATTGCCAAATTACGAAGCAAACAACTTTCCACATGACGATGAAGTGGACATCGCTGTTGATTAATAATCAAATTAGGTTATCTTTTGAGGGCCCCGTTTGGGACTATATTTATTCTTAGATGATCGAGGCTTCCTAGATACTTCATCAGATCCACACTCCAAGTTGTTGGACAGTTCGGCACGTACATTTATTTAATCAACCCAATTCAACGCTCGAAATTAGTGTAGTGTTTACATAACATTTGGTTAGTGTGACACATTGACGACGCAGTGAGTCATCAGGCAGATAAGTCAATGGCCGAGAAACTGGAATGGAATCGGTTCTTTACACATTTCCGTCGTAAAAAATACTCTTCATTTCGGTTGCTCGAGTTAGAGGTAACATATGGAAATACATTCTTAATCTATGCCAGAACATTTGTCTTAAGCTGTAAACACATGCGATTTTATTTTAAAATATTTTGGCACTGAAATGAAAAAATCTACTAAATTACACTGTTACCAATTCAAGCGTCGTATGGACACTGCGTTTAGGAACAAATTATAGAGGGATAATTTATATTTTTATTTAACACGTTGATGAGAGTACTGAGTGCTGGTCTACTTAGGCCGCTTTTGCACGGTCAAATTCCGACGCACCAAAAACACCGACATTTATCGAAAGTCGATTGCGATAACATACTATTATTTGTGTTTATCTCTTTTATTCACACACGCGTCTTTTGGTTTAGATATCTAGCGCTGAGAACAAACATACAAACAAGTACACATGCGACGTGGGAGCATTCCTCATCTTTCCTTGCCAACAAACATCGCATTTGATGCAGCGAAATTTGCGTCAATTGCGCCCTAGGTCCGACCAGGATGTGACCATTTGCGATTCAGGGATGCGGCTGGGTATGTCAAATGCTCAACCAAATCGTTAGGAGACAACCGACAGTTAAGGCACGTTTTTGAGTGAAAGGAGACACTGCAGTGGGATAGCTTCCTAACTGACTGAACATACAGTGATGAGCCAGAACAATATGTCGTGTGTCGACTGTTACGCTTGGGATTCTAGGAAACGAAACCAACACATTGAATACAATAACATACTTGCTGAGTCAATGTCGCAGACATTTTTCCTCACATTAATTGATGCTAAAGCGTCCAAAAGTCAACCGAACCCTTGATAATCAGCCATTATGCATGAATGGCGCTTGTGTCGCTGAGACCGGAAAACTGTTCATCCTTAGTATGTGTATCAACACAACACTTAGTTGAAACGATCACACATTCGAGGTCGCCAAAAATGTTGCAAAATCTTTAGGTTTCCTTAATCGATGCAAAATATATCTCACCCGGCTTTAATTTATAAGGATTACATTTGCCCAAAGCTCGAGTAAAACCCTCATATCCGGTCTGGTGCATACAAGACCACCTTGCACCTACTAGAAAAAAAAACTTATAGGTGACAACAATATCGCAGATTCATTAGACTCGCTGGAACACCGACGTACCATCTCTTCATTGTCCGTATTTTATCGCTATTTTAACAAAACAAGATGCTCAAGTGAGCTAGCCAACTGCATTCCTCCTCTCCATGAATTCACCCGCAATAACCGTCTCGGCAGGAATGCCCATTAAGCCTACTTTCGGATGCACAGTTAAATTCAGAGACTCGTTCTTCAGCCGCACTACACGAATATGGAATGCTCTTCCCCGCCCAATATTTCCCACAGACAACAATCCGTAGATATTTTAGACAAATGTACACAGGTACCTCCTCTCCCTTTCTCCCTCTATACGTTCGGCCCGTGCTGTGTCTTGACCCCGGACACTTAAGGGTACTAATAATCCATTAAGTTCGCGCAAATTGTAAAAAAAAGTGAAGTATCTCCATCTTCGCGTGTAAGCCCACTTTCACACAGGAAACTTTTTTCGTCGATTTTTCCATCTTGTTGGCAAGGGAGGTGAGACGTGCTAGGGGTAGCCCGCGTCTCGTGCGCTCAGGGTTTGTTTTTGGATTTTCCGTATTCTTCGTTTTTTCTTCGAGTTGCTTTATTCGTATGTTCTCAATGTTGGAAGCATCTTATACCTGTGTGAGAAAGAGATGACGCATGTGTAAGAGAGGGTATGAGGGGAACACAGAAAAGGTTCAGAATTAAGATCTCAATTGCAGATACTGAAGGATTTCCTGTGTGGCATGAGATCACAAAAGGGAATTTGAAAAAATCGCCGACGAATTTTAGCGAGTGTGAAAGCGGCCTAAGCTCATGTTAAGTAAAATCTCCTCAATCGCCTGTAACTCATTAATAAGTTACATTATTCATTGATCATAGATTAGTCGATGTTTGTCCACTGCCAAGTTAGGAATTTGGACCTCCAACAATGGGTTGGCTTCACTTGTCCTCCATCTGGACCCGTGTGAATTGTCATTGGTTCTGCTGTACCACCGATAGCCGTTCCTAGACTTTCAAATATAATTAATAGATTAGTAAATCTTATACTTGATCGAAAGACGATATGACTCCCTTTTGGGTTTCTTTTTACGCTGTAATTGTCGCACTGGAAACCTAGAGTCTTATGGTCATATGACGACTGCGGACGACGAAGTTTGAGAAGCATTTTCTTAATAAATGCAGCATTGTATCATTGTCATTAACTCAGGATATGTGCATCCCGAGTAGGAGTCCATACACCGACTCGCTACAGTCACCACAAAAATATTGTAACTTCAACACAAAACAATTCAGACGAACAATTACTTAAAGCTTAACCCTTACTTCAACACTTGTAGGCATATGTGGAGAAAGTAAAACTATAAAACAATACGAAAGTGTGGTAATCCGTTTAATGAGCGCTGCTGCTGAAATGGCAGTTCTTTTATGCACTTGTTATGCACAAATGAGAGAGATCTCAGACCGCTCACCTGATCGGATGATCGAATATACATAATTCATTTGCAGCTAAATAACTGACTGAATATGAGTTGTACATCTACGACAGTGGTGCAGAAAAGTGCAAAATTCCCTACACACCCAAATCCGGTCCCCTACGACGAACACCCAAAATTACCTGGGCATGTACACACATGTTGTGTGAATAACTACCGATTTTTCGAAAGGAGATATTGGCAATTGGCAAAACTAGAAGACATCAAGCCATGGGGTTTTTTGTGTTCGATTCGGAATTGATGTAAGCATTGACTACAATAAGCCAATTTAGCGCATCATCTCACAATTTTGAGAAATATTGGTCTAAATTTTTGTTTTTCATTTTTTATCAAACATTTAAGTTTGCATGCAAATTATTCAGAAACTTTATTGTTCGTATAGGCACATACATGTACATTTTTGTTTATTTAGTATTTATTTATTTATTTATATATCTATTTATTTATTTATTTATTTATTTATTTATATATTTTTTTTTATCTATTTATTTATCTATTTATTTATTTACTTATTTATTTCTTTATTTATTTATTCATGTATCTATGTGCTTATTTATTAAATTTTTATACTTACTGTAAGGCATTAAACAAATTTATTTCTTGCCATATTTAAATTCATAAATATACATTTTTTATTTTTTATTTACTAACTTAAATGAGGTTTTTTTTATTAATCTATTTTTTCCTCAAATGTTAATTTGTACATTCATTATATCTTTTGAAACAAATATAATCATGAATTCAGTAGAAAGATGCAATTAGGTATCAAATCTCTGTGTAAGATAATGTGCGGTAACTCAGACCATGTACATTTTAAAAGAATCTGAATAAATAACTATCTATCTATCTATTCAGAAACTATTCACATAAATAATTTGATGATTTCTGGCTTTCAAGTGTTGCCGTTGTCTTTAAATATTCATTTTTTCCATTTGAAGTCATTTTTTTTTCTAAAATTTCCAATAACTCCTTAACCGGGCGGCATGGACTCTGCTACCCATAATTAAAAATGCCAGTTTCTAACGTCCTCTTCCTAAATTATATCCCTACGCCTCAAACATACTGTTAATCTTATATTTCTGTTATACATGTAATTGTTTTATTTTTCGTATTTGCTAGGTTTCTGAGAAGCTCGTTACGATTTAAGGTCGAATTAGTTAAAATATTTTCCTTTAATTTCCTTAAACATAGCCAGGTATGAAACAAGGGTTAAGAATTTTGTCATTTTGACAGTAACCTCTTGCAAGTCTTCATCAATTTTGAACTTAGTTCTGTGACATCGAAGTTTCCCCTGTAGCTACAAATGGCACCTTCCGCTGGTCACTTTATCCACACAGACATTGCAAAACCTTTCACTGCTCGACTCCGCCACCCCAACGCCACCTACATGGCGCCACAGTCATTCCTTCATCAAAGGGAATTTACAATTCATGGCTTCTCTCGAATGCCTGCTCTTCAATTATTCTGAATCGGCCAACTGGATCCTACAACCAAACAAACGTCTTTCTCTTACCCATTCCCACTCGGTCCCCTCCCTCTCTTGGCCATTTGAATTTCTCAAGACATTGCATAACAGTTTCGGACCAGTAAAAAGCCCCAAAGAAGATCATTTCAGTCCCTTCCTTTTCGTGGAGGACTGTTAGATTAATGGCTCAATAAAACGCACATAATGCCTTCGGCAGCGCACTCCTTCATTTAAATTATGTAACGGTACATTGTGAAGTTTATCTAGAATCACACAACCGGTTCGACTGTCTCAAATACCGTCCAAACGAGACGAGAACAAACAACAACAAAGAACCCGATTCTAACCGTGCTTTATATAATATATGCAACCTCAGCACAATACGCTCGCCGCCAGACTCGTTGAAGAGTATCTTTTATCGCTGCCCCCCCGCTGGCCTCAGCGATTCTTCATCGAAACTTCGACATCGTACACCCGATTATGACGATTCCTCCACTCGTCACATTCTTTCGCTCGAATGGGGAAAAGTTTCAATTAACAGAGGAAATGTTTAATTAGCTAACCAACTGCGAGGTACAAATGCTTTCGTTTTTTTCTCTCCCTTCTTCTTCGCCTTCGGCAAAGCGTAAAGCGCCGGGGCCAATACCAGCTGCAGGCAATGACTTCAACTTCTTCCTAACACCCAGCAAGCTTCTCGGTTCCGTACGAGTGTGCAGTCGTCAGGTTTAGATGTGTTTGTAGAGCGCGCGCCTCTAGCGAGTGGAGTCTCTTTGAAGTTCATTGGCCCTGGAAGTGCTGGTGGGCACAACACAGTCTCATACACAATTAGTTACACTTCTTAGCAGTTGGCATCGGAAAGGCAAACGGCTTTTCACTTTCTAAAGCAATTCGATTTGAACCGCGCGCTGCCGTCTATGCAGGCGAGAAGGTACGATGTGCCGTCGGTCGACGTCGGTGGCGATATCCGAATGGTGGTGCTACACGTTGGCGATTCCGATTAGGTGCTGGGCCACCACTCGAACTGAACTGACGTGCACGAGAGCGTATGCATAACGTCAACGTACGTTTGGGCATGGATTGCATCCGGGCTTGGGCATGCCAGGGGCTGCACTATGGTGTAATGTGGGGTATGTACGTGGCTGTTGCTTTAATTAATGGTGCACGTTGGACTAGTGGGCGAGTGGTCGGTCGGATGATTCTTTTGGTTTCGGTTGGTTACGTAAAATCGTGCGTGGCTTGGAAACGTAGGTGATAGGAACCAGTAAATAGTCGCGGGGTATGACTGAAGATTAACTTTACTTCACGCAGTGGAGGGTGTTGAGAATCAGGCGTAGCTGTGGCCAATTTGTGAGATCTTGAAGGGGACCCTCGTGAAGTGAACCTTTTGAGGCCACACCGGAATGCATGACAGCCACTGAAAATAGTGACAGTCTTCCAATCGTGAAATTTGTTGGCGTTTAAAAATAGACGAGACCCAAGAGCTTGGTTTAACTGAGCCACGGCTGTAAGGTCATCAGGGCACACTACCTTTAATCAAAGCTTCAGACTACATGACTGAGTCTGCATCGAAGAACTAACCCACATCCAAAAGAAAAAATTCTATGCAATCATCCTACTTGTTCATCATTTTTCTTCCCGGCCATTCCACCATACGTCCAGTCCAAGGCCTCCCCGAATTCCTCTTCCTGAGCACGTCACATTCCTCCAGAACCAATAATCGCTGTCCTTAGTCCCTTTGCTGGAGTCGTCGACAGGAAGTCCGTCCTTATCCGATGCGGTCCGTTGTCCCTGTCTAGATGTTTCCTACGTGGCAAGGGATTAAACTACACATACAGCCCCTACTGGAAGATCAGGCCTCTTTCTTTGATACTCGGGTGCTGTGGTACCCACCACTGTCCTAAGAGAATGAGGCTTGCGCCATCGACTTGGATCAAGGTTCCAGCTTGACGTTATATGCATCCTTTTCTACCTTAACTGGGAAAACGTTGAGATATCCTTTAAATGATTGCGAAACAGGTCACTCCTTGATTGTTCGCAGAGGCCTAGTTTAACTTCAGCTCCAACGAAAGGAATTGACTTCTGTCACGACTGGACACAGCTTAGCTACATCTCCACATCACGTCTTCAATCATCTCCAATCGCGCATCGCCCAAAGATTCCTCCCATCTTCAGTGCTGTGTCCCAACGATCGCCAGAGTCAACCCCTGAAAGTGAAACTCGTCAGAGTTTCCACATTTTCACCCAGCCTGTGCGAGAAATTCAAAGCACTTCACCTTAGCCCAAGTTCGTGCCCAACCATCAATTAGGCGACTTTTCCATTGTGGCTGCCTCTCCCAGTGAGATCTGCATGCTCCCACGTTTTCCCGAGAATGATGACATGTGGACTCTGTCGGATCCACAGACCATGAAGTCATACGTGACCGAGAGTAGAATGTTTCACTGCCGCGAGACTGTCGACTGTCGACTTTCACTTTTTATTGCACAAGCCCACATGTGGGTCCACAGCAGAAGGACCGGCTCACATCCCTTTCTGACCACTTTTCCCTCTCTAATCCGTGGAAACCAGTTTCCGATGCACTCTCGTCTATCGATCATCGGCTCTGCACTTGCCGTGGCATCGCGTCCCTGCGGAGCTCGTCATTCGACTGCCGTGCAGACGCATGCCGGTTATTAGTGACCACGCACGTTGTGACTTTCACGGCTGATTAGCATCTGGCTAAAGCGATGTGTTTCAGGGAAGAAAATGTCCATCCTTAACCTTCCAATCTGACAAATAACACATCAAACCAGTCTAAGTCTGGCTCAGATGTAGGTCACAGCTCCCATCGAGGCCCAGTAGATGTGCGCTGTCGTCCCAAAACAAGGCGATTTCGTCGTCGTCCATCTATAAGCGAGTCTGTCGATGGTCACGACTACAGCGGCGACGGTAACATTCAGCCATTCAGTGGGTCAGTCAACTTGTCTCCCAGTCAGGCCGGGTGTCTAAATTCATCTATTTATGTTTATGCTTGGCTTTGCATTGCGAAGGCGACCGCTCAAAACAAGAAACAAGCGGTTAAGTGTGCTGTGTGCCTTTGGCATGACACCGATGATGGCCATCATCATCGGCGTTGGTGGACAGGCAGTTAGCGCAGAAGAGACTTCTTGATAATTGCTGGGGGAGCTGGACACTTCACTGAGGAGCATGGTCACTTGATTAATTACGAGACGAGGACGGGATAATTGTTTTATTTTCTATGTTCCTTCGTGGAGATTGTTGGCAGATTCACATCTTTGCTTGCCTCATTAAGTTTAGGGCTGTGTTGAGCGGCGAAAACAAATTATTTTGTTTGGTCACAAAGCTGTCGGTGCAAACGAGGAGAAATGAGCGAAAATGCCACGTGTACAAGGGTTGCCCAACTTTAGCTGATTTTTCTTCTTCATCCCTTCTAAAAAACTGTCAATTACGAACATAGAGAGTGAATCATTTCGATTCCACCTAAACGATCACAAGTTAACGAAATTCAACCAAACTAAAAGAAGTCGTTATGAGGTATGTATTCGCTTGATTGACTCTGCCATTGACACACCATTATTTGACCAGCATGTCCATTATAGCTTACCCTTAAGGCAGAAAAAGTGAACGAAATTCAACGAAAATAAGAGAAGTCCGTATTATGGCTGCGATCATTCCTTTTTATGTGTTCACACGATTTTTGATTTGACTAATGTTTAACTAATGCCGTGTATCCATTATAACTAAGTCAAATGGACGATACTCAACGAAACTAAAAGAAGTCGTTATGTTGAACATAAATACATATCCACTCAATTGACTGCATACACTTATATCGACTCAAAGTCTCAACATGTACATTATAGGTGAATCTTGGGACGTAAAAGTCAACGAAACTCAATGAATCTGAGAAAGGTGGTTTATGGTCACAATGCATCAGTTCTTTGTATTAACTCGAGTGCCAACGTTCATTTACGCTTCTTTACGTCAGTTATGGTAAGCCTTAAGGCAGAAAAAGTGAATAAGTGGTTATTATGGTTACAGTGTATAATTACTCTCCATTGCTTAAGTTGACATAAGCTTCTTTACATCGTCTATGATTGAGCTTTAAGCCGGAAAAAGTGAACGAAACTCAACCAGTCACCGGGTATCATTGCTATAAATTCGGTCGATTGCTTAATGTACGTGAGGTATCTCTCCGTTCATTACGTCTTGTTGCCTTTCACTGTAGTTTTTCTAAGATTCCCTAAAGACAGTCATTATTACATGACATTTAAGTTAACTCATTTAAAGTGATGCCAAATCGATGTTCCCCGTTCTTGAGTGAATAAATTCGCAGCTAATTCACTGACTTCAACAAATTAATCAAATCAACATGCTCTCTGGCTTGTTGAATGATGCTCCAATCATAAACGACGCCTACAAGAAAATTGCAAATTAATTCATCTCCAGCCAACCATCAGAACTGGATTTGCACACGCTTTCCTCTTCTAGTCTAGCGGTAATTTTATGAACTGAGCTACGTTTGATTGCGATAATTAAGGCTAACAGTGCACCATAGGGATTATTATTGACCGTAACTTGAGAATTGTTAACAATTTTACGTTCCATCTCCACACCTCACGAACCAAACCGATCGCTGCATGTGTTTGTTTTGCGAATCACAGGATGGCGCGCAGCACAACGGTTAAGATGTTCCCATGAGCATCGTCTTAATTGCCTCCCATCTCTTTGAAATGAATTTGCATTTCAAGATTCCCAGGAATTACGCGTTTTAAAGGCTAGCTAATGACGCGACAATTACTGTCTAATTTCTAGGTTAACACACCCGCTATAGTTGAGCTGCATTTTATTTCCATCTTTGGTGTGTCTTTGCAGATTGCCTGAACTACCTGCCATCCGTGTCACAGATTTCTCCAAAGTCTACACACGCCGACAGCCGAGGTGAGACATCCGAGCCCGTGCTAACGCTCGAGAGCACACTCCTCGACCAGAGTCGGGACAGCGATGAGAACGAAACAAAAGAACACGTTCGCATCGAACGATCAGCTCTGCCGATCCTCAACGAGATCAGTCAACCGAAAGCCGGCTTAAACGACCTTGATCATGACGATTTCGATGTGCAAAAGATCGAAGCCGGCCGATACTTCCAGTACAACATCAAGCCCACCGAAACGCTGGGTGATCTGACGGAGAATGCGGAGATCACGAAGAGTTCTCGCGGCGGCAAGGGTCTGACGGTGGACGGGTCTTTTTTATTGAAAGGGGACCTACGATCGATTTCATCGGGGTCCCCCAACGAAGCTATAACTCCGAGTACTGCTACTCCGATCTTAGCGACTGCGCCGGTGCCTAATCAGGCTAGACAGAATCCGAACCCAGACATTCAAGACATCATCACGGGTATTGTGAAGCTGCTCAATGGAAACGTTAATGTCCACGCCAACACCCAAGTGGGTCATCGCAGACCAACGGCCACGCGCATCAACAACCGCGGTCCCCCGCGGATATCCGAGGTCCAAACCCTGCCGCTGGACTATGACATTCAAAAGCCGATACCAGGCAGCTCAATGCGTCCACCCCCGTACCCGTTCGATCGCCCAGAGAGGCCCTTCATTACAGGAGTTCCGATTCCAGAGCAAATCGTCCCATACAGGCCGGGATTCGTAAACAATCGTCCACCATGGCACAGGAACCGTCCCAGACCACCGATCACCACCAGCAGTGGCGGACGCAGGCCGATTCCTCAGTACATGCCGCCGCCGAATTTGAACGAGCCCTCGGAGCAGCCGGGCCTGCCAGATCAGCCAGACCAGATCTATGATCGTCCCGACTCTGCGCCGGAGGAAGATGTACCACTCACCACGTTTGGCAATGCGAACAATGAGGCTGTCGAGGTGGCACCAACCGACACAACGTACGACCAGGACCTGCCTGTGGAGGAATACGTCAACAATGCGGAGCAGAACACGTCAAGCGAGCTAGAGCTAGAACTGCCGTCAATTATGACCGACGAAATCCCGGTCAAGAAGGATGACGGCTCCAAGAAGAAGCCAACCACCAAGACGAAGTCGTCGGACAAAAAGACAATCCCCACGTCAACAGAAACTGCGCCGATCGATATCGAGACCACCTCAGTTGTCAGCATGCTCTCCACACAGATGGTCTCGTCGTCCTCGCCCTCGTCCTACGAACCCATGTCCAACGAAGAGTCCATCAACGCCTCATCTGAGGACGTCATCTTCATGACCACGACGAGCCCAAAGAAGACCCCCTCGCTGGAGATGAGCGCGACGCATATCACAAGTTCGCCGAGCATATCGGTGAAGCCCCCAGAGGCGTCTTCCACTGCCGAGATCTCTGTGGAAATAGTCACCAGCTCAAGCGTGGAAGAGGCCAGTAGCGCGAGCACGTCCGCGGTGCCCACCGCACCGGCGGTTCCCTATCACCCCAGGCCTGGCATTGTTCTGGACGACCCAGAATTCAAACCAGGCCACGGCCGACCACCGATTGCACGCCCCAACCGGCCACAGCCGCCGAAAATTCAGCCCACGCGACAACAACTGCCACCTGGCTACGGAGAAATCTTCGACGTCACCCTGTCTGCCATTCAAGGACCCGGCTCCGGCAGTGGCTCGCAGCAAACCATCAACATAAAACCCTACGGCTACGGTGGCCAACAGGGAGGAGCCGGCAACGGCGACATCATCGTCTCCCCATCCGGCGACGATGGATTCGTCTCGATCGACGGCAAGCGGACCTACATCAACCTCTTCGGCGACCCCACAGACCCGCCCGCAGTCGCCGCGACAAACACAGCGCCCACAACCCCGGCCACGGCCACGCCGCAGATTGTAAGCAACACTAGTCAACCGCCGAAGCCAGTCCATCAGTCGCCAGCCATTGGATCGGGAACAGGTTACGCCATCCCAGAGACCGAAGTGGTCGAAGTCACGCCGGCGAAGGCGAACACCAAGCCTGCGGGGCAGACGAGCGTGACACCCACCCAGCGACCCCACTACCGACCACGAACCACACAGCCCCCAGTGCGCATTGACACCTGCATTGTGGGAGACGACTCCACTTGCGACCAGGCGCAGCATGAACGCTGCAAGACCGAGAACGGCGTCTCCAGCTGTCACTGTCGACCAGGTAAGAACCAGAAGTCTGATCTCATTCGATCTCCCTCCAATCTCCCACTCTCCTCCCGCCAGGTTACTCCCGCAGAAAGCACCGCGAGCCGTGCAGGAAAGTGGTTTCGTTTTTCATGGGACTCCGCGTGGATCGCTTCTACGAGCACAGAATCGTCTGGGACAACAAGCTGCTGGACAGGAGCAGCGAGCCCTACAGTCAGTTGAGCTACGAATCCGCGAGAGCCGTAAGTAGCCACAGCCATTTCCCCGTAGTTTTCGACTGACTCAGTGACTCTTCCCTTCACAGATGGATTCGGCCATGTCCATGACGCCCTACTCCGACGAGTTCATGGAAGCGAGAGTGAACAACATCTACCGAGGTGATCCCGCCAAGGGAACTCCCGGAGTCTTTGTGAACCTGACAGTGAAGGTAAGTCGGCTGTGGTCCCTTCCCCCGGACTCCCTCACAGATGCTCTTTCCTTTTCGCACAGATCGAGGAGAACGCCGAGACGTTGCGCTCCAACCTCCGAAGTGACGTTCAGAAGCATCTCCTCGGGGTGATCCACCGAAGGAACAACAACATCGGAAACTCTGTCCTCTACGTGGAGTCGCCTCAAGGCGCCATCTCCAACATTCAGGATCTGGACGAGTGCCAATCAAGGGAGCTGAACGACTGCCACACGCACGCCGTCTGCACGAACATCTGGGGCAGCTTCAGATGCGCCTGTGAAGCCGGCTTCCGGGACCCCTGGGCTGATCAGTTCCAACGCTCGGGACGAGAGTGCCAATCCTGTCCCGACGCGTTCTGCAACAACCGTGGCACCTGCAGCTACAACGACGATGGCGCCCAAGTGTGTGCCTGCGACGGCAGCCACTACGGCGGACAGTGCGAGATCGACGGCGAGGTCCTTGGCGTGGCGATCGGTGCCTCCGTGGCGGCAGTCATAATCATCGTCCTGACACTGGTGTGTCTCATTATGTGGTCGAGGAGGTGGCAGCGGGAGCAGAAGAACGCCATCGGTTCCCCGGTGTTTGGCTACATGAACACGGCACCGCTGAAGTCAGCCGGAATGATGCAGCCAGGATACCAGGTGACCCTCGAAGACCGAATGCGATGGGCACAAATTGCGGACGTCATGGCTCAAGCCAATCACTATGGGGTAAGTTGACCGCTCTCACAAAAGTCTTTTTCACTACATTCTCATTCTCTTCCCGAAGGCCGAACCGATTGCACAGACACGGCCGTCCTCGGCGATGTTCGGATACCCCAACCTGCACGCCATGGGCCTGGGTACAATGGGTAAGTCCGACCTTCGAACACAGTCTGCTCAGTGAAGTAACTCTCTCCTTTCCAGGCGGAATGTCGCACATGGGAAGCACTCTGCAGATGCACCAAAACGGAGCACTTCCTCCAGTTCCACTGCCGAGGTAAGCGCATGCAAACCCCCGTCCCAAGCTTAGTCCTTAAGGACAATCTCTAAATGTCATTTCCCAGCAGGCTAGGTCTTGGCTCTCGATCGAGTGGAATGCGGACGCTGGAGAACTCCAGTTCGAGTGAAGAGGAGGACCGAACAGACCTTCTGGGAAGGAACTTCCAAGTGCCGCGGCCGAAGAGTCGAAGTAACAACAGCGTGACGGTAAGCACCACCAACCACTGATCCCCAGAGACATACCGTTGAGCCTCCCAACTCCTTTCAGAATCAATCCGGAATCTACTACGACGTGGACTACGAGCCATCGGGCCACGGTGGCGGAGGCGGAGGCGGCGGCGACATGTACGGCTCGCAGAGTCAAAGTCACATATCAACACACATCCCTGGGCCCCAGGGCATCCCAATGAGCACGTACACATCGGGGAGGGCGCCAAGCAGCTACTACATGAAATGATGCGTGTTTTTTTCTCTTGCTTCGCTTTTGCTTCGAAGCCTTGTGTGTGAATGCCATTCAGGAACTAAATGGAACCAATTCGAGCCTACATCTAACGACCAATCTACAGACTTAATTATTTAAAATTAGCTTTAATGACTAGACGAGCTGCCGGATGCGGCTTGGATGTAAATAGAGAGATACAAATATTTAAACTTTTATAGCAAATCCAACGGAAGGAGTGTGTACGTACGTTAAGTGTTTGCTTTCTTTTTTTGAGCCTTCGTCGGGAGGCGCCGAAAGCGCAATTTGCAATTCCTATTCACAGGAAATTCAGATGAGATCCTTGCGGGGAGGACTTTGTATTGTAATTTAAATTATTTTCATACGGCACTTAGATTTTGTATATATTTATATGTGAATTGTAATAATTATAGGAACTGATGTCCTTTAGCGAGAAACAAAAAAAAAAAACACAGAAACGATCTGGAATCAATATAAACTAATATTTCTTTCAAGAATTTGTTATGAGTTGTTTTAATTTAGGGCAACTACTGAGGGATTTAGTGTCCTGAACATCACCTATAAGACCTTCTCTACGATTCTGTGTGAAGTCCTTAAACCACTCGTGAATAACCTGATGGGTCCTTAGCTGTGCGGTTTCAAGAGGGGAAGTCCACCATCGACCGACTACAGCTGATCCTGGACAGATGGACACCCACCACCAGAAATGAAGTATTACAGAGATAGCCGACTTCACAGCTGATTGCCCCCTAGTCCATCGACGAATTTGATTGCCTTTTTTACAGCCATTCATGAATTTTTATTTATTCACGAAATAAAGGCAAGCCGTCCTCTGATTGGTCAATTTGGTTTAAAAACACGTTATAAAAACAGTTGTCAAAAATGTTAAAGGGCAAGAGAGGTAGAAGTCGAGCATCTGTGTAATACTTCATTTCTGCCCACCACCTATTCGTCGATTTCAAAGCAGCATATGACAGTGTGCCTGGTTTGACAATGAGTGCAGGGGGACGCATTCAGCGAAGCAAGCAGCTTATAATGTGATGCTGGACAGAAGGACAGAAGCTCTACAAACTTAAAAGAAGGGAAGAGCACCACCTTCTCAAAAGGCAAAAGAAAGGACATGAGAAGGGCGCACGATCGGGGAAATGGAGATGCGTTACAGCAACAATTATGTCCGAAAGTTCTACCAACGGGTAAAACAACTATCGAATGGGTACAAAATCCGGACAGAAGCCTGTCGTGACTAAGAGAAACAACTCGTAGTAGATTCGTTGTTGTTACTGAGAAACTGGAAAAATCACTTCAGTGGATTGTTAAACGGCGAAGCTGTCAGGCAGAATGTTCCACTCCACACAATGAACGATGATCGACGAGAATTCCGTCCGCTCGACCTGGACGAGACTAAATTCGATGCTGCTGGTGCAGACTGCCTGCGGAACTGTTTAGGTTAGGTTAGCTTGAGCTGGCTGACTGCCGCGCAGAACGACAGCAGACACACTTAGGCCAAGCGAAGGCCCATTGTGTTATCATGCGGATCAAGTGTACCTATTCCGCAAACCAATTAGTGCTTTTAATAAAGCGAAGGAGAAGGCTGATTCTGATGCTGCTCAGTTCAGCCAGATTATCAAAGAAATGGGCCCTCAGAAGCCTGAATCTACGGGATGAGAGAGCACTGTAGCTGCATAGCAAGTGTTCAATGGTTTCTTTCTCATCCTCGTCCATACAGCTTCGACAGAAATCATCGTAAGGAAGAACGCCAATAAGAGAACTGGGATTTGGCCTGCTTAATCTGTTCAAGCTAAGTGATGGTTTGGGATCGATCATAGACGAGAGTTGTTTGGTAATGAGGCATCCTGTGCCCGATATCCATCCAGGTTTATTTTAGCAAGCGTTTCAGCTTTAGCAGATGTTTTATAGCAGCCATAGGCGTGGAGGGTGGGTCTCCACCCGGAAAGAGTACAGAATTTGTGCTCTTTCTAGCGAGTTCGTCCGCTTCACAACTCTTTGGAATGTCACAGTGCGGAACTGTTTAAGGCCACCTATTCGTCGATTTCAAGGCCGCATATGGCAGCGTGCATAGGGACTAGCTATACAACGCCATGTCTAGTTTTGACATTCCTGGTCAGGTCTTCAGGTTGTGCATGATGTCAATGAGGCGTTTTTTTACATTGAAACGGGAGTGGCCAGAATGGGTTTAGCGGTGAACGAGGGCAAAAACTAAGTATATGCTCTCATCGAGGAATGAAGTACAGCATCGACGACTCAAGAACGGCAGAACGTCACCATAGGCAGGTTTAACTTCGAGGTAGTGAAGGACTTCGTCTACCTCGGCCCAAAAGTAAGCAGTACGAACAACATCTGTATCGAGATTAAACGCAGAATAACTCTTGCTGACCCCTGTTTTTTTGGGCTTAAGAGGCAATTTAGTGGTTAAGCCCTCTCTCGAAGAACCAAGCCAACACTATATAAAACCTTGATCATCCCTGTTCTGGTATATGGCGCGGAGGCCTGGACAGATGACGAAGCCCTTGGTATTCATCTTGGAGACAAAAGTTATGCTTTCAATATTTGGTCCTGTTTCCGTGTTAACAGTTTTTGCAGAAGTTTCAACCAAGAACTATACGATCTGTACAGCGGCATGAGTGTAGCCAGTCGTCAACGCATCCAACACCAAAGGTGGCTCGGCTATGCAGAGCGTAAGGAAAACACTGTTCGAGCTCGAAGAGCTCGAGTCTTCGACTCCGCAATAAAGAATGCCCACGAAATCGATGGCGCTTACAAGTCGAGAAAGGCATCAGTAAACTTGAAAGACGAAATTGAAGGCAGGTTAAAGATCGTGGCAGCTAGAGAGACTTGTTAGGTGAGTCAGAACAAGAAGAAGCGAGTAGCAGCACCCGAGCGCCTGCTGACGTTAGGTTTTGGTTGTAGTGACTTTCGCAGTTAGGAAAGCGGGCCATGTGTTGTTGGTGGTGGTGGAAACCGAACCTAACAGACCATATAAAGAAGGCGACACTGTATGGCGACTCGTATGGGTCATACTACTATACGGAGGAACTGTCAGGTCGGCACACTACACTGCACACAACCTTATGGCCGCCTCAGAAAAGTTAAACAGCTTATGTATCGGCTGTGTGCTCAAACCTATTCTTAACGTCGTCTTCAATCTTCTCTACTTAATTTCTTCGACGACAAAAAGTCTATAGTGCGGTCCACCGGCTAAACCCCCCCGGCAGTCTCTGAGTTGAATTCTACAACTTACGTAACACCACAGGTCACAAATGCACAAGACTCGTCCTTTCAAAGCACCCTTTACTTTAGGTCTGATTACTTTAGGCTGATTTAAGGCTTTATATCGCCTGGCTTTAAATTTCACTGAAAGCCTATCACCTCCTACAAATGTTGAGTCTTATAGAACCATTACGAGCATGATTTGGATGTGGAAAGCTGGAAGAAAAGTAGAAAATGTTAGGTTAAGTTGAGTAGAGCACGTACTCCAGAAAGCAGATCCCTCTGACTCATCAAATGATAAGTCTGGTTAGGATCGTAACCACACGTAACCACATCCCTTAAACCATGTCGCTGTATATCCCTTATAGTTCGTGTTTGCATTCTCTTCTCAATACAATCTAGACCAAGGATCACATTCTGAAATTTTCTCACTCAGAGACGCAGAGGACTTCTTCATGCGTTTTGGAATTTGCCATACCTCTTCGACATAAGCACGTATCGGAATAGCTAATGTCTTCTATGAAGTGAATTGTTTGTTCGTAATATGCCTCTATTATATAATTGCCTCTTCAGAGAACAGAAGTAATGGTTGGCATGGGTTATGATGTTATACAGAATTGTGACATTTGCCCAATACGTCGTTGTTATGAGTATTTTCTTGAATATACTTTATTTTACTTATTAGCCGAGAATAGATTCTCAATAAAACGCGTCTAATAATAGAATATATTTTTCAAAGAAACATACATTTACCATTGTGGTTGCAGCTTAATTGAGCACCTGTCTCATTGTGTGTAGACCCATTCAACACTGTACGCCTGAACTGCACATCGTCGATGACAGCCAGATTTCATATACAAATGACAAGTGTATGTATACGTCTCACTTGGGTATTTTCTTGTTTCCTTTTGTATACTTTTGTTCTGTGAAGAAAAAAAATATAAAAATGGCTGATGAAAAGTTGATTGCGATCGTGTTGCCATAAAATCGAAACGAAATTGATACCGAGAAAAACATTTATGTAAATAATTTTGATCAAGCACTTGTAACATTTGCTCTGGACACTCAATATTTGCAAAAAAAAAATTCCTTTACCCAAGTGAACTGACCTTACAAGTGGTGTACATTCAACAATCAGAAAGTTAAAAAATAATACTCAACCAAGGAAACAGAAAAATGGACAGAGATAGAGAATCATCATTTGGCCACAGTATGGGACCCATATCTCCGCCAGAAGTTAAACCAGACATTTCGCTTTTGAATGGCAACAGTGCGGAAGGATTTTCTCCAGGTCCTGGCAGTCCGGGGCAGTTAATTTCCATTAGTAGTTTCCAGGGAGTGACTGCAATGAATGAATCTCCGACAAATCAAAATCGACTGCTCTCCCAACAGCAACATTCGCAACATCAACAGCAGCCGCAATATCCACCCAATCATCCATTGAGCGGGTCCAAGCATTTGTGTTCCATATGTGGAGATAGGGCCAGTGGCAAACACTACGGCGTGTATAGCTGTGAGGGCTGCAAGGGTTTCTTCAAAAGGACCGTTCGGAAAGACCTCACTTATGCATGCCGTGAGGACAAGAATTGTATAATTGACAAGAGACAACGAAACAGATGCCAATACTGTCGATATCAAAAGTGTCTGTCGTGTGGCATGAAACGCGAAGCAGTACAGGAAGAGCGTCAACGTGGAGCCAAGCTCGCCAATGCACGCAATGAGGATTTAAATCCAACCAGTTCAGTGCGAGACCTCACGATCGAGAGAATAATCGAAACAGAACAAAAAGCCGAAAACAGATGTGGCGACAATGCGATTCCGTATCTCAGAGTAGGTAACACACCAATGGTGCAGCCGGAATACAAAGGAGCCGTGTCTCACTTATGCCAAATGGTCAACAAGCAGCTGTATCAAATGGTCGAGTACGCTCGGCGTATGCCGCACTTCTCGCAATTACATCGTGAAGATCAAATCTTACTGCTGAAGGCCGGATGGAACGAGCTGCTAATCGCAAATGTCGCCTGGCGCAGCATTGACTTCTTGGACACCGAATGCACAAACGCCGACAGATCAATCGATCGTCACACTCCAATAAGGACCCCACAGCAGCTCTGTTTGGCACCGGGTTTCACTTATCATCGCAACAGCGCCACCCTGGCTGGTGTGCAAACGATTTTCGATAGAATTCTCTCCGAGCTGAGTGTCAAGATGAAGCGTTTGAACATCGATCGTGCGGAATTGTCGTGCTTGCGCGCGATTATCCTTTTCAATCCAGACATTCGAGGCCTCAAGAGCCGCAACGACGTTGAGATGTGCAGGGAGAAGGTGTACGCTTGCTTGGACGAGCACTGCCGCAACGAGCATCCTGGTGATGACAGCAGATTTGCACAGCTGCTGCTTAGACTGCCAGCACTGCGGTCGATTAGTCTTAAATGTCTTGATCATTTATTCTTTTTCCGCGTGATCGGCGAGAAGCCTCTGGAGAATTTCATTGCAGAATTCCTCACCACTCCACTCTCCTAGGTCGACGGGTCAAGGGCAGCTTCTCATCGAACTAATTGCAGTGTGCAGCATCCGTGCACTGGTCTTTCTATGATTCGCAAGTATTTCGTTTTTTTTTTATTATTTTTATTGACTAAATTGGTTTTGACCTGTTCAATAGAGCGCATACATACTTATATGTATGTACGCATATACACTTATACACAAGTTTATAAAGTATATACATAAATATATATATATATATATATATTATATAAATTATCAATATTTATTTTGAAGCAATTTCAAAAGTTGTTATCTTTTAAACGCAATTTAGTATCAAATGCTTTTTATTATCGTTTCTTCCCCCTCTACTTGTGGTAGCTTAGAGAGAAGAATAAAATATAATAAATATAAAATATATGTTATTTGGTCGGTTCGACTTTCACTCAAGATTTATTAGAAATAAAAGTTAAACAAAAACAAACCAGAAATACTCGTTTCATTGTCAAAATGTTTCAGGTCTTTCGCCAAGAGGATTACCCGATTGTTGCGTAGGAGGTTGTTGTACTGCTGCTGTTCATCATTAATGGCTGGGAATTTACTTTTCGTTTTGAATGGAATGCGTGGTTCGTCAAAGAATTTGTGGAAAGGTGATCCATTTATGCAATTCTCAGAGCGGTCGGGTGGAGATGGAGAATGGAGGTGATTTTAACCTTAAAAGTATTTGCCCACCGGGCAAGGTTGTCATCTTTTTTTTTTGGTGATAACTTGATTCACTGGTTGTCGATTATAAAATATTATTTATGAGATTGCACATGATATTCCCGAGTCTAAAGACCAGCATCAAGTTTTGTTTTAATGTGTGCATAAGATAGGTCCGGTACCAGTTTGGGCTACTTCTGGTTTACCCCATTAAGTAGGAGATTATCTCAGTCGAGTTCATGGTCTACTCACCTGAGGGTAGTCAGACTAAACCAAGTCAACGTTGCTGTACGTACTTTAACCAACACGTGGCGTTGGTCACAGCAAAGCTTCAAATAGATTTCTTACCTCTCACAGCCGCAACTAAAACGCCTTAAGGAAATCAAAACCAAAACGTGCTCGTCTCCAGATTTCGACATTAGTTTAGAGCACATTTCTTCACAGCTCCCACTTTGTGCTTAATGAAAACGTCTAGGACCGTCATGAGATAATCGTGACCCTCTAACAAGTTGTCTCATTACTACCCAACAGTTGGCAATCAATTCCTCTTAACTTCTTTCATAGGGCATCATCCGCAGACGATGTAACCATATTCCGACATAACCCAACTTCCCCAACCAAAGCTAAAAGGCCTGCGCCTACAATCCTCGAGATTTAAGACATCATCCACAAAAACATAACCTAACTTAATCAATCAATTTATGGACACATTAAAATCTTTATTCTCATCACCAGAATCTACAGCATCAATTTGACTCACACTTTAAAGTAGACGTTGACGGCAATTCGGTGCTCCACACTGGCAGTACAATACTTTTCCTGGAACAACACCAACTTCGTAGTTATAGTTCCACGTCAGCTCTGTGCCAGCTCTGATATGACTGAATGCAAAGAACGCCACCCAGGGGAACCTCAAGTCATGAGTGTCCACGAAGACGTTTTGCACGAAAAGGTTAGGCGAACAGGAATGCTACAAATGAAATGAATGAGATCAAGGAGTCGGTGTTTCCATTTTGCACTTACATTGAAGTATCGTCCCAAGTTGCCAGTGATCTTTGCGTCCATTATGTAGGTACCTTCATCTCGCCCAAATAGTCTGCGCATCGTTCTGAAATCCAAGCAGACATGAGTGAGAAAAACTTTACGGAATCCAAAGGCTATTTACGGTCTCTCAGTGGCAGAATTTGGCCGTTCCTGTGACTTTTTGGGCTCAAAGCTGATCACCTGTCTCTCTTGGGAGTCATGTTCGGCATCTGAACTGTTCTTTGTTGTTCTCCTGGTGCTTAGGCGTGTGTTGATTGACTTGTTCCGATTTGGATCTCCAGGTGCAACGAACTCATCGTCGTCATCATCCTTATCGGGATTGTACATGTCCTAAAATGAGACCTTTATGAAAATGAACTCCTTCGATGCCTCGACGAGACAAACCTCCTCCTCCTCCGGTTCGACAACATCCGATTCGTAGCCTTCTTTTATTTGTTCCGCAACTTCAATGTAGTCGAGCTCTGCAAAGTACTCATCCCCAGCGTCCAGACCACCCTAAGCATGACGAAACGTAAGCGAGCATGGACAACGGACGTCTAAATTGAACTCACCTCATTGGCTTTTTGTTCCGTCAGTAAGTGGCCAGCGTAGATACAAATGAAACTTCCCCGGGGGACATCGTTGATGCACCTCAATCCCCAGCCGCGATTCGAGGTTTTGAAGACTTGTAATTTGGACTGCAGTGACTGTTGGACCACTCGGTTCACGCAATTGGCCTTGCATTTGCATCTTGAGATAGAATCGCTTTAGAAAATGAAGTCAAACGGTATCGAGACTCACCTTGAATTGCATTCGTAGATCCCGGTAGGAACATGGGCGTATAGCCGCTTGTACTGATAGCCCACCATTTCGTGAGGCACGTTCGGCATGCTGTACTTTGCCCCAGCGTATGTTAATTGCCAGCAGGAGCATTTCGACTTGTCCTGTGAGATGTGGCGTGCATTGAGCAAATGATTCTGTGCAACCGTTTAGTCGTACTCACCGAGCAATCGTCTTCACAATCGCATCCAACCAAGAAATCTGAGTCCACGTTTAAATGCACGCCCTCCGTTGGAATTCGCCTGCTGGAGTATTTACAATCTGGAGGCATTGTGTTGTCGTAGTAGTTCACGCAAGGAATCGGCATTTTTTCTTCCCCATTCGAGATATCCTGCACAGACAAAAATCATGAGTGACGAAACCACTTTGCGGTAATGGCTGCGAAATTACCTTCTTTTGGACAATGCAGCTCTCGATGACGTACTCAGCCAGACAGTTCGTCTCCGAGCTGAAGTCGAAGTTGTCCACGTTCAATTCATTGTTGGTCACACGAAGATACCGATGAAGTTCGTCCATGTTACGTAGCCGTTTGCCACAGGGTCCTCTGTACACGATGAACCTCTTGGATTTTTGCCGAAACACTTGTCGCTCCCATCCGGACAAGAGCGGCTTCGCCAGAGGACTGTAGAACTGCAAATTGTGAGTGATCACGAACGGGCAGGACGGACTGCATATGTGGGGCACAAAATCGCGAGGCGGCAAATTTTTCCTTGCTGTGTAGTAGACCACCTGAAATGGCGCACAGACTCACAGAATTTGCAGACGCACTTGTGTGAGGCGGCAACATGGGCACATACCTTTCCTTTCGGCTTGTTGTCGTCGTCGACGAAAATTGTTGAGTTGTTCAAATGCTTAACCACTGGAACTGGTTGAGCACCAGTCGTTGCCTCGGTTCGACTAACGCTTTTCTTCGCCACGGAACGGACTTCACCGGACTTTGCTTGCTGTTGCTGAGATTGTGGGTTAAGTTGAGACGACGAAGAGTCCTCATCGTTGAAGTATCGAATGAATGGTTCTGTGCGCTGTAAAGAGAATTTCCCTCATCAAAACCACAAGTAGAAATCGGTATGTATTGTCTTTTTTGACTGCCTTTTTCCAGCTGTGCAATGTTCCTAGGTAAATTTTTGGTGGGGACTGGTTACAGTATCCTGCTGCCCCTTGATGCATTGTACATTTTATCCGCTTAGTTTTTGTTGTCGTGCATTGACCTAAGCGAAGACCACTCTCTTTCGTTCACCACCTGTCACTGTCGTGCACTCACTGCCGAAACATCCCTAAATCCGCTCTGTCCAGCTCATGCAATGAATGACTTATGGTGCTTTCCTTTTTGACGTGGTGGATTTGGGGGTTGATTACTTGTACATATTTGTTGTGTATACATGCGTGTGTAAAATTATCGATTTTTGGTAGGAATTTGACAGTTCGCAATCCTGCCTATGGCAAGCAACGTCAAATGGGACTATTTTGGCGTTACTTCTTTGCGGGAAATTGGGAATTGATGGGGATGCTCGTGGAAAGCAAAACTTACCCTTGATAGCCTTGATTGATTCCAACTG
Source organism: Eristalis intricaria (assembly GCA_964034865.1). NCBI lineage: Eukaryota > Metazoa > Arthropoda > Insecta > Diptera > Syrphidae > Eristalis > Eristalis intricaria. Next base: position 56,792,848 of record OZ035877.1, on the reverse strand, counting down.
GTCTTGGGTGCAATATTATTCGACTCTTTGTATACTGGCCCCAAGCGGGTTGATCCTCTGTAAATCCATTCCGAGCGGCTGTGTCCCTCGAACATCATCTGCACCAGACTGCAGTCGACATCCACAACGCGGGCGTATACCCATTTTCCATTGTAATCGACCAGCATGCATTGGCCCTTCTGCGTCTGCACCATTGGTCTATTCACCGCGTATTGTGTGAGGTAATTTTGAATGAACTCGCGAGACTGATGATGGACATCATCCCAGACGTTCTCGGACGCGTGACAAACCAGACGAACGTCTTTATACGAGACATACTGAAAGTAGCCGTCGTCATAGAACACCAAATACCTGAAGGAACACACAAAATGATGAACAGACGGTGACGGGGATCCCTTTTGAAGGTCATATCGCATTCCTTACCTGTACTTGTTGCTCGTCTTAAGAGGTTCTGCGATTATTCCAGGATAAAATGCACTTGGTATGAGCATCTTCTCCTTGCCACGTGACAGGGACGAAGCATCAAAATACGCAATGACACGTGTTCCTAACCAAAAACAAGCATCGTACAAATGTAATGCAACCGATCACTTAGGCGAATGCCGTACTCACCGATTGGAAGTCTCACTCTTGGAGGATCGAAGTATGCCATGTGCTTAGTAGAGAGCGTCTTCAGCATTGGATACTTAGACTTTAAGAATTTTATTTTGAAATGCTTCAGATTCTTTGCCTGTGAAGTGCTGTCTTCGACTTCCTCCACCACCTTGCACGGTACCCAACTGGCGATAGCTTTGTTCTTCACCGCGTAGTAAGTTTCGTTCAATTGAATGCTTGGTCTTTCTATATCTCCAATCGCTGGTATCTGCAATGTGAAACGATTAATGCGATGCATTCAATATGCCGGTGGCGTCCTTACTGTCGATTCTGATTCGGGACTGTATGAACGTCCACTGTTCAGGTCCAAGGGGGTTAGCTGACGAATTTTAATGCTCGGACATTGATAGAGTGAATTGTGCATTTTATCCGCCTTCTTCTGCAGTTGTTGCAGTTGCTCTGACACGTAACTTGATTCCTCCTTCACCCGGTCCAAGCTCTGCTGCAGCACTTGCTTGGTCCATGAGAGTTGGTTTTGAATGTCGACGCTTTGCATCACATTGCGGATGATCCCTTCAAGTTCGTTTTCAAGAAATTCGATGCTCTCTTTTGGAAATGTGTTCTCATCTAGAATGAAATAGAACTTGTCACTTAAGGTTGAAGACAATATTCTCGTGTTGGAGAGGAGTATTTAGCAAGCAATTGAAAGAAGATAGAGAAGCGGTATCAAGACCAAACAAAATGTCAGCGAAGTTGACATGCAAGCGACACTCTGCTCAAGAGAATCTATTACCCTCACTCTCATCTGATCAAATCTAATCTTCAACTAAATAAAGAAACAGGAGCAACTTTGGGCCGGTGCGGCTAATTCATCGGCTACTGTGCAAGAGAAATTGAGGAAACAACTGAATAAGGATTTGTATGATGTAGAACAACATTCCATACTGATGGATGGATCACATTACAAGTTGCAAGTCTTCAGCCGTGGGAACGTGAGAACATGACGCGCATAACAAGCGTGGTTGGCAGAAAAGTTAGTCAATTACAAACCAGAAAATGGAGATGTGCTTAAGTTCAAGCTGCCCAAAGAATTCCCGTTTCCCTAAAATAACTCTCGTTGCTGCTCGAGTGACAAGTGATCACAAATTCGAATTCTAGAAAGCCCATGCCAAGACTAGGACAGGACATAACCTCAAGTCATACCTTTGCAATTGTCCGCATTACTCTCCGTATCCTCGTCGTCACTGCTATCAATAATCTCAACGAAATCCTGTCTCTTGATGTTCGACCCATACAAAGGTTGTCTCTGCTTCAAAATGACACACATTTCCTGAAAAAAGAACACAAAAAAATGGGAATGGAAGCTACACGTATCATTGGAGTACTTCACTCACCTCATACTCATGCAAAGCCTGGTCGTAGCAATCCTCACACACAAACTGCGGCTTGTATCGTTTCTTGGAAACCTTGTAGTAGCTCAGCGCGAATTGTGGTGCTCGATAGAAGTTCTTGCTTCCATGTTGGCAGTCATAATTTGAGCATTCCTTGTCATAGAAGATCTCCAACGATCCATCGCTGCTGGAGTCCGTGGCTGAACCGGTGGCGACTGTTTGTTCTGTTTCGGTGTCCATGTCATTGTCATCATTCTCCTGGTCATCCTTATGAGTGGTGTCTATCACTAGGAGAGATTCGTCATCGTCCGATGTCGGGCCTTGCAATGAGCACGTGTCGATGGTTTTCATCAATTCACTGACTTTTGTTGTGAGTTTATCCTTTAAGAAGGAGTTTTCGTTGGAGAAAATCTCATCAGGCGCATCGTCTGGTTTGGATGGTGCTTTATCTTTGTCATCGATGGCTTTCGGCCCATCTTTCGGTTGAGTTGTGATATTTGCTGCGAGTGGTACGTCTTTTGTTTGCTCTGTCTTCTGTGCTTCTGTTTCAACTTTATCTGAATCCCCTGTATTTTCATCAAGCGATTGTACAGATCCATGTGCAATTTCCTTAACAAGTTTTTCTTTATTTTCAGCATCGTTTTCTCCCTGTTTGTCTTCTGCTTCTGATTCTATTTCAACAACCATCAGAACGTCTTCTTCTTCTGCAGCCTCATCTGTCTTGTCTTTAGTTTTTGCTGATTCCGCCAAAACAGATTTATCGGAGTTCGGTACACCTTCGGTCTGGTTATCCGTGTCTTTGGGACCACATACGTCCTCTTTCTCTGAAATCGCTTCCATTTCCTTCTGAACCGCTTCTTTCTGTAAAATAGCTCCCGTTTCCTTGGGAACCGCTTCTTTTTCTAAAATAGCTCCCGTTTCTTTGGGAACTGCTTTTTTCTCTGAAATAGTCTTCGTTTCCTCGGGAAGTCCTTCTTTTTTTGAAATAGTCTCCGTTTCCTTAGGAATTGCTTGTTTCTGTGGGGAAGCAATATCCTCTTGAATATTTTCCGGTGTGATGTTTCCGTCAAGAGGTTTCATTTCTTCACCTGAGGTGGAATCAATTCCTTCCCGTGGTGCACTTGTGGTGGAGAGGGTTTCTGAACCACTTGCTGGTGGATCCTTCGATACTTCTTTTGTGCTCGGAAAAGCACTTTCGTCAGATTTTTCGGGTTCTTTGTCTTTCACTTCTTCCCCCGAATCTCCATCAATTGATTCTCTCGGTTTTTCAGAAGTCTTTGCAGTACCCAACTCTTTGACATCGGGCTTGCTTCCGTCTTCATTTGTATTTTCGATGCCTTTGTCAATTTCTGCGATAGTTTCCTTTAAAATTGGACTCGTGCTGACATCAGCACTCTCCTTCAGTTCCACCGCTTCATTTGCCCCATCTTGTTGGCCCTTATCCGTCTCTATGTCATCCACTGGTACCGCATCTTCCTTTTTAGTCTCCAATTCCTTGGAAGGTTCATCAGTCTTCTCTTTGATTACCAACGTGTTTGGTGTTTCTTTTGGATCACTTTCTACAGTAACTGTTTTTTCTTCTTTACCTAGCGGTTCTTCATCACTTGTTTTTTCGCACTTGTTGTCAGCGAGAGCACATTTGGAAGGATTATCATTTTCTTCCGGAATATCCGGTGATTCTTTATTCAAACTTTGGTCATTATTTTGTGTGTCTCCCTTATGCTCTTCAGTGCTTGTTGCTACGTCTGTGCTCTCCTGCTGCGACAGTGCGTCTTCCTTGTCACTTATTTCCTCAATCTCCTTCGAGCCCTTAACCAAAGTGGGTTCTTTCTCCTCGTCTTTTTTCACATTCGACTCTTCAGCTTTCTTTACCGGTAGATTTTCGTCGAATTCTTCTTCATCTGACTCAACGGGCTCCAGTTCGAGTTCAGTCGTTTTGCCAGATTCCTTATGTTTCTCTTCACTTCTCTCCACCTCATCAGTCCCTTTTCCCTCTTTTGTTAATTCAATAACATCTCTCTCAATTACAACCGCGTCCTTTTCAACTGATTTCTGTTCCTCATACTCCTGGCTATTGTCTGAGCTCTCAATATCAGAGAAGTACTTCTCACCATCTGCTGGTATATTGTCGATTTCCTTAACACCATGTTGATCTACAAAACCTTCCATGTCTGAACTAGTGCATAAAAGCAAATCCTCGTCAATATCGTCTTCATCATCCTCAATTGGTTGAGACACTTTTTTTTCACTAGCATCAGAATCATTGCCGCTCTTCAGATTGGAATCACTTTGCAATACATTATCATTAACCTCGCTGTTAGCTGCGGCCTCACTGGATGAGGCTTTATCCTCAGATTTCTTTTCCATATTTATCAGATGTAAGTTATAATCAGAATTTTAAAATACCATAAACATTTTATTTGCGAAAAACGATTTAAACACAAGATTCCTCTTTGGGGCATTAATAACCAAGCTTTTCGTTTTATTTTTTGTATATAGACTGACGTCTTTCAAATTTGACAGCTATAAATCAGTGCTTCTTAAAGTGCATTGAATGCATTTCTACGGAACGTATTCCGTGGGTAGCGAAGCTGTTAATTTAATATTCTGTATAGCAGTATGTTTAATAAATAATAAGACATAAATAAAATGAGACATTTGTAATAGAATGTTACGAGCCTTAATTAAAAAAAAAAATAACATCAGTTATATTAATGTCATGATATATTGCATACGCACTTGTGAAGATATTAAAATTCCTTGTTTTTATTTATATTTAAATACACACATAGTTCAGTAAAGTGTATTCAATTATTTCTCAAACAAATTTTAAAAATGTTCGTGTCAACAAATATTTTTATAGCAATCCCCTATAAACTAGTTAGTTATTCGACTTGGCATCACTGTAAAAATCAAAACCCAATTTCAAAGTGACAACAAAATCTGGCAGCGTATGTCAGCGAAAGGACGTGTTTTGGAAAAAAATATTTCGTTTTTTGTTTGCAATCAAAAAAATAGGAAAGAAATCACAATTTTTTTTTTAACTTTACTTACAACATCTCACAATGGCCGACGGTTTACAGAGTTATAAATTGCAACTACAACAGGTACACTCCCATCCACACAGTTGAATTGTAATTTTTTTTTCATAACCACTCCTTTGAATTTCTCAATTTCTAGGTCGAGGCTGCCCTCCTTACAGACCCTGAAAATTCGGAACTGCTTAAGCTGAAAAAGGATCTCGAAGAGGTCATTGAACTCACTCGAGATCTCATAAAAACACAACTTGAAGAGCAAAAAAAATCATCTTATGTGGAGCCTGCTACATCAACGTCTTACTACGATGAGATTGAAGCGGCGCTGCTCGAGGCAGAAAAACTAGTGTGTCCGTTGAAAGTTTGGAAAATCGGTGATAAGTGTCAGGCCAAATGGACCGAAGATGGTCAATACTATGACGCGACTATTGAAGGCATCACAGACGAGGGCGAAGTCAGTGTGATATTCGACGCATATCAAAATCGTTCTACAACAACGCTGAAGGAGCTGAAAGAACGAACAACACGCAACGAAGTCTTCCCATCCACAAAGTGAGTGCGAAATTCAAACCAACTGAACTGGCCTTTCAATACATGATTTTCTTTTGCTTCTATTTTTAGACGACATCGACCGAATCAAAAGGAGTACCTCAAGAAACGCAAACAAAAGAAACAACAGCGGTTCAAGGAGCTCGAAGAAGAGCGTGAGCACGATAAAAACAAATGGCTTAACTTCACAACTAAGAACTCCAAGAAACCTGGTATGAAGGTGAAAAGCATATTCGCTTCGCCCCAGAATGTTGAAGGACGTGTTGGAATCGGTACCTGCGGTGTGTCTGGCAAGGGCATGACAGAGTTCACGGTCGGTGAAAAGTACCGCAAGGGAATCTAGACAATGTGACGCTCCCTCGGGATTAGGTTAATTTCTTTTTTCACCATAAGTACTACTGTTCTGTTGTGCTGAACGCTTAGTCGAATGTAAGTTAACACGTAGAAAAGCCCTCAACAACAAAACAAACAAAAAAAAAATCAATAAAGAGATTATCTAGTGTTTCGTTACATATATACCGCACTTTTATTTGTCTTACAAAATATACACAGAAGCCGATCACATGTTTGGAATCCATTAGAAGAGGCGAATGTCTGTCCGCCTGTCGATGACATCCACGCTGGTGCTGGGGTTGAAGTAAAGCACGCCGAGCTCTTTGAGGGCGGTTTGCTTGTCCTTAAAAGGGCAGTCGTCGCCTTTTAAAGTGTCCAGCAGCAGCATGGCAGGTCCTCTGGGAATCGTCAATAGCTTGCAGATGTCGTGAACCCTGAAAAGGAAATATTTGATGTTGGTCTTCCCTTTGAGTCTGTTGTTGACTTACTTTTTAAATAGCAAATCCGGCCGTCGGGAGTACTGTCCAAACAAGGCAAACAAGTTTCTCGTCATGTCATAGTTAAACTGGGCGGCTCCTGCCGAGGAGAACCTGGTGTTCATCACCATACTGTCGAGGAAGTAGTCATCCACTTGTTTAGCAATCATTCGAAGTGCAAAATTGAACAGGTTGCTTGAGAGATTCTTCTCCAAGTTATGAAGCGTGGTCACCATAACCTAGAATTGAAAATGTTCAGCCTACGACTCCTCCGACTTTGCAGACCTTACCTGGAACATCTCCCCTGCGCTGGCAGACAGCATAAACGGCTCCCTGGATATGTTCTCAGAGAGTGTTTGCCAGTTGTCGTGTCGATACAGCATGGATTTCGCTTTGATCTCGTTGACAGCTCGTGTGGCTAAACCCTTGACTAACTCCTGCTGCCAATGTTCGAGCTCGTTTACGGGTACCTCGAAGACGGAATCGATTTCACTTGCATTCGGACCCACAAGCGCCGCATGTAGATGCAAATAATGCTGTGGGTTGGATAAACAATTTTCTTGACACTCTTCAGACAACAGAACTGAGGAAACGCCCACTCACAACATTCTCACCCCATTCCCGTAGCACCGAAATAATGTAGTTGATCGCGTTCAGCACTTGAATACTGTCCACCTCGGAGCTGCTGTGCAATTGCACCAATCTTCGCCGAAAATTGTCGACCAGCTTCAGTTGTAAGCTGAGGAACTGCAGCTGATGACCAGGCTGGATGAGGGAATAGTAACGGTCCTTTATTGCTTCCAGCAGACGGACGAACTGATCTGCACACTTGGGAATTTTTAGTTCGTCCTGGGTTCCCGGATCGATCAGAGCCCAAGGATCGTAAGCCTGGAGGATCTGATCCATTTTATCGGCACAAACTGAAATGTAAGAAAAGTTAGCATTTTATTTCAGACGTTAAAGGCACTGACATCTCTCCTCTAGGGAAATCCATTTGAGTAGATAGGTTGGTTGCGTGATGACGCTGATGGCGCTGGGAAAGCTCGCTGGATAACCAAATGTTTCGCGTAGTTCCGACTCAAATGCTAAGGTCTCGTCAATCAAATGGGCAAAAAGGTTTTCATCGAGACTGATCTCTTCGATATCGACGGATAGTTTTTCGATTGCCAGCTGAACAAGACCGCGAATGAACTCAAGCTGCGGGGTAATTAGGCATTCGAGATGTTCTTGAGAAGTGCGAATTGGAAATACGAACCCTAACGTTGAAATCAACACGTCCAGCCTTGACGACTGCCGGTTGGAAGCTGCGTCCCACAAACAAGTGCGTTTCCTTGATCCAGTTGAGAATTTGCGTGTAGTACCACTCGGGTTTGTCCAGGCGATTTGTTTGTTTCGTCCCCGTGAAATGGAATTGGAATCTTTAACGAGGAAGAATGCATTTTAGGACGTGGATGGGAGAGAATTGGTATTTTGTATTTACCGCTGCCTGAATTGCTTCATAAGAAGCTTTGTTACAGTGCTTAGCGGCTGCAGGTAGATGCTTGGTGTGATTATTTGCAGGTCTTCTGCCTCCTCTGAGGGAGATTTCAACTGCAAGTGCCAATTTGGATTATTGTTTGTTAGATTAAGGGGTTTTCATGGTCTTACCAAAAAGAGATATTCAGCCAGAAGCGTCAACTTGGCAAGGTTTTCTTTTGATGGGGTAAACGTCAACGGGTCCGGACCTTGGTTCACCCATCGAATGTTCTTTAGAACAATTTCAAACTCACTGAAGGAAGAGACAAGTCTGTCAAAGTTTCTCACAAGCGATTGGTAACATTTAAACTTACTTTGAGAATTTCTCCTTTAGAAGTCCATACCAATATACCGCTGTTCTTATAGCAAATGACTTAAGGAAGTGTGCCTCTATATCCTCCAGTCGCCCAATTACACTGTTCCCCGAATCGTGTTCGCCACTCAGGGACAGGTACAGATTTACCATCTTCGTCTCATCCCTTCCATTAATTGCTGATGTCAGTGAGTTGCTGAAAGAAGACAATTCATGTTTATTACCAAAACTGATAATTTATGACCTTACCTTATATCCTGAATATCCCTGACAATATTCAAATATTCCACCAATCTCTGAAGTTGACGCACCTTTTCTAGGTGCGGTTTTATCCCACTTATAATCCGATTTGTATCTTGAAGTTTTGTAGCAAGTTTCTTTTCAAACCGATTCAGTTTTTCCATTTCGAAATCGATACTTTTGCATGCTTCTTCTGCGCTCTGAAGAGCTCCACGAAAACTTGATGTGTTTTTCTCGTCATTGTAGTCCAACTATAAATGGGTTTATGATTACATGCTGAATTGTGAGGAAATCCAACCCACATACCTTTTTTTCAATCTCAAAATAACGCTCTTTATATCTGTCTACCAGCAATGAGGCACGGTATAACTTCTTAAAATCATCGCCAATTTCACTGTTCAATTTCTCGACGACTCTGTCGTCTAGGGTAGGCATTTTTTGTTTTGTCTATTTTCAAAAGTGTTTTGAAATAATATCAAAGCAAAGAACTCGGCATTGGGAATTTGTACACGTCTGGATCCGAAAATCTTCTACGGCTCGTCAATTTGGATGTGTCAACATCTATGTTGTCATTGATTGGTGCTGCCATTTTATTGCAATAATTGATACTGCTGGATTACCAAATTGTTCTCTAAAATGTGTGTTTTCATTCAATTGACTTAAAAAATTTAATTCTAATAATTGTACATGTAAATTAGACTTTACTAACATTTTATTCAGAAATGAATCTGTCAACTATTTCTTATATCGTTTACTCAAACCAAATTGACTAATCAAAGAATAGCATTCACGTTATTTCGTGAATAATCGTCAAAGATTCATGAATATCTGTCAAAAAAGTATATAAATTCATCGATGGAATAAGAGGCAATCAGTTGTGAAGTCGGCTATCTGTGTAGTACTTCATTTCTGATTTTATTAATGTATGATAAGAATTAAATTTTTTTTAAATGTCTATAAATTATAACAAATAAATAATTAGAAAGTGGCATCACTGCCGGATTAATAATTTAACCACAAGCAACTTTGCTTTTATTTACACGCATTTGACACTGACATTTAATATTTCGTTACGCGTCTTTGAGAATTGTTTTTTGCATTGTAAACTCCCGCCTCAAAGTACACAATTCGCATATAATTTATAATTTTTGTTTTCAACAAACTCTAAAAATGGTTGAGCCAAAAACAGGAAAAAATAAAAACACAGAAACTGCACTGCCCGTGAGTAGAATTAAGACAATCATGAAGAGTTCCATCGACACCGGAAACATCACGAATGAGGTCCTTTTTGTCGTCGAAAAGTCTGCAGTAAGTGTTCCCTCACATATCAACCCAGAATCGGAATTGACTTTCTGTTTAATTTCAGGAAATGTTCATTCAACACATGGCCAAGAACGCGTTTAAAAATTGCCAACAAGGAAACATGCTTAAGTACGAACATCTTTCTAAATTTGTGACCGAAGATGATTCCCTGGAGTTCCTACTGCAGATAGTCCCACAGAAGATCACAGTGAAAGAGTTCAAGGATATTATATCCGAGGAAAAAGACAGCGATGAGAGTACGTCAGATAGTGAAGAGGAACCCGAGCCAACAAAAAAGAAAACGTCGAGTAAAAAGTAGTCCAGCCGTTGGGAGTTCTTTTGTATTTATGTATAAGGCTGTGCGTTTGTTGAAAATAAATCGATGTCTCACAGATTTGTATAACTTTTATCATTTTCAAGTTGAGGGTGTTTCAATGCAATCCATCAATCCATTTACAGAATACAGCCAGCATCTCGCTCACTGTCGCTTTGGCAAATAATGCTAGGGTAAATCTTCCCACAAATCGAACAAGCACAGCTTGCCTATGCAGTCGCTTTAATTCTATTTGGTTTGTGCCCATGGTTGCGCATTTGTTTTGGTCGTTTTCTCTTTCTCCTCCAAACTGACATGGAGAACTGTCGACTTTCTTCGGTGTTTACGTCATGCTGACAAGTTGGCGACGAGCAAGTATTTTCCATAAACGCAATACTTCATCACCTGCAACAAGATATTTTAAACAAAATCGTGTAATTTAATCATTTTTAAGACTTTACCGAAGTGAATTACTTTGAAACAAGTGCTCACTCACTCACAAACTAAGAACATGTATGGATAGAAGCATATTCAACGATTTTATGCAGCAACAGAATCGATTTACCGCATTTCGTGGAATGAGCTGATAGCTACTTAGTTTTGGCCAACATTTCATCTCCACATAACAATAGAAATATTGATACTCAATTGTTTTATAATTTCCACAACTCGTTTTCTTTTGTTAAAAAAAAATTCCATATAAGCCGGATAGTATTTCAGTGGGGGGGGGGAAAGAAAGTGCAACAACATGCCAGCGGATAGTAATGAAAGAGCTGGCTACAGACGTGCTGAGATCGATTGGAATCGGTAAGATCCTGAGTGATACGAAAATAGTGCAAGCTCCGTGTTATTCGGGGAATAAATTGGGGTTCTAATCAGAGTGCGTGTCAGCCGAATGCTGGCCTTTTGCGATTAGAAAGACTATCATAAAGTTCAGTAAGTGGGGAATGATTCATAAAGTGCAAATGCCATTCAGTGGAGTTATTTTTAAAGCGTTCATATTTGTGTCGTGTTCGCTTTTTATTTTCTTTCGTCGATGTATAGACTCACTAGTTTCTCATTCCTCTTCCTATACAAATTCAGTTGGGGCACCTTTTGTGACTGACGAAAAGTCGGTTAATTGTCTTCCAATAGAAGTTCTGATTCTGATCTTTATGGTTCGTTCATTGCTGTTTGCAAATGCTTCTATGTGTGAAATTTGCTTATCTTCTAAATGGGGAGATAAATACAAAACTAGTGCAGTGTGGTGTCTATGTGAGCAAAGGCCTTTGTTCATGCCAACACTGACCGGTTTTAATCTTTTCTACTAGACCTGAAATTAAAGACAACATAAAGTGAAGAAGCACATGGATAGACATTGTTGCCATTTGTGGAAATCAAAGTCGTCTCGACCTCACCCATTTTGCAGCTGACTAAAAGTGCTTCACCCAAAGTCAACCCTTTGCTAATAGTTTGGCAGTTCAAAAACAAATCACCTTTCGACCATGAAGCAACGATGAGGTCATTCCCAAGAGACTGCGAAACCCCAAGTGACCATTTAGTGGCTAGATTTATGAACAAATCAAATGAAGCACTCCTTTGGGAAATGACTTGAAATGTTGGGAGCGTCTATTTGGGAAGCATACGTCTAAATATAGGGATTATAAAATATCACTTAATCATACAAAGACGCTCATTTCAACCACCCTTTAATTTTCATCAAAGATTTGGTCTTGGCGACGATGATGAACCAAATTTTCGGCAAAGATCCAACACTGGAGGCTTCGTTGACTTGGGAAATGAGTACACGTATGCAGCCGGTGGCCATCATGCGTCTGGAGCGAATGAAATATTTGCCGGCGAACAAGGCGATAAACCATGGTAAGTGCTGAAATCTGAAATGCATCATCGGACACAGAATTCAATCCAATTCACACCAAACTCATTCCAGGTGGCGAACAAACTTCTTTATCTCTCAACCAGTATTATTCGGGACATGGGATGGTGTGTTCACGTCCTGCCTGATCAACGTATTCGGTGTGATTGTGTTCCTTCGTTCCGGATGGATTGTTGCTCAAGCGGGGATTATAAATGCAGTTTTAATTATATTTTGTACAGTAATTATTGCGCTTGTGTCAGTGTTGTCGGCGGTGGGGATATGTGAACGATGTCGCGTTGAAAGTGGCGGAGTGTACTTCTTAATTGCTCACACGTTGGGTTCCCGATTCGGTGGATCTCTCGGTCTGCTGTATTGTTTCGGACAAGCCGTTGGTTGTGCCTTGAATGTGATGGGTTTCGGTGAATCAATGGCTGGCTTAGTGGGCCTACCTGGGAATACATGGGCCATAAGAGGATTCGCAGCGGCTGCAGTACTCCTTCTGGGTGTAATTAATGTGGCTGGAGTGAAGTGGGTTATTAAGTTGCAATTTGTGCTGCTTATGATTCTCCTGATGTCCGCGTTGGATTTCATGGTGGGCAGCTTTGTCGGAGAAGATCCAGCAAATGGATTCGATGGATGGATCAGCAATAACTTCGTCGAGAACCTTTGGCCGAAGTATGAAGATGGATATTCGTGGTTCCGGGTGTTCGGGGTTTTCTTTCCAACAGTAACCGGTGTCCTCTCTGGCATCAACATGAGTGGCGATTTGCGTGCACCCTCAACTGACATCCCAAATGGAACACTAGCGGCTTTTGGAACATCGTAATTGCTGCAACTGATCAAACAGGAAAAATTGTAATCCTACATCATCTTTGATTTCAGAACATTCCTCTACATGGTATTCATCCTCTTCCTTGGCTCAACCTGTCGACGGGCAACACTCCTTTTGGACTTCATGATCTCTGTGAAAGTTGCCGCGGTGCAATTCCTTCTGTTGTCCGGAATCTATGTGTCCAGCATGTCATCTTGCCTGGGTGCAATGTATGGCACTCCTAGAGTACTGCAAAGCATCGCTAAGGAGAGTGTCATCCCCGGCATCGATATTCTCGGAAAGGGCGTAAGCAAATGACGAGCAACTCGCTGTCTCACTATTAAAATGTATCCGCCTTTTCAGCGCGGACCCAACAAAGTTCCACTCTACTCGATGGCAGTTGTTGCAGTCATCACCATCACCTTCATCATGGTTGGAGACATCAATTTCCTAGCGCCCATTGTCACGATGCCTTTCCTGATGACCTATGCGTGCATTGACTACTCGTATTTCGCACTTGCTCAAACCTTCGATATTCAAGAACAACGGGAGGAGCGATTCCGCATTCAGGCTTCGAGTCCTTCGTATGAAAGCCGCCGCTATGGCAGTGTACAGGGCGACAATGATCTTGACCTCCTCTTTCCCGATCGAGTACGCCATAAAAACTTACAGGTACGCACTAAAAAGGTTCATTTGATCACCGATTATGACTGATTGCCTGATTTCAGAGTCCCTCAACCTCACAGCAAAATTCACCGTTACATGTGCCTTCTACAAATACAGGAAACAATCGTAGTAGCATTGAGACTGATAGAGGAAACACAATTCACATGGAAGTGAATAGCACAAATCCAAATAGCAGCCCTAGCAGCAACAGCAATCACACAGATGGCGTCATATTCCGAGATGGAACAAATAGTACAAACATATCTGGCCTTGCTGGTGTCGATAATGAAGAGGAAGAGGAACCCATTGCACCCATCCGTCCACCGATTCATTCGAAAACGAAGAATTGGTACTCGGGGTATTGCAATCGATGGGCTTCCCTTTTGGGAGTAAGTTCATCCAAAGAAATGATGCATTTTCAAAGTTTACTGATGTTTGATCTTTCAGGCGGTGACAAAGCTTTTTGTTATGCTCTTGGTCAATTGGTACTATGCACTGACTTGCTTTGTCGTCGTGTTCTTCGTTTGGGTCTATGTTGGCACAGCGAATCCGGCTGTTAAGCCAGGCTTAACTGCAGAGTTCAACTTGTTTGGATGGATCAAGAGTGTGGTCTTTAGGTGTTTTGGGTAAGTGGAAACTTCAACGTTATTCATCTCATGTTGGGTGGAATTAAATGGGACCTCTAATTACGCATGACTCATTGGTTGTAAATCGTAGTCGTACGAAATACATTGGTAGGACAATCTAGAAAATTCAACTACGAATCTGCCATCCAGCGTCGGGGCACTAAGAACATTTGACGTCATTCGCAATTTCACTTACTTTCACTAGTCAGGCCAAATACGAGACCAAGTTGAAAAGTGAACGTTAAGAAACCCATCAGGAAGGTGAATATATGAAGGAGGATTCTCGACCCCTAAAGGGGATAAGCCGACGAAGGTATACCGGGTGTGTACAGCTGTTGTCGGACCAATTCTAACATAAGACATCCTTGTTTCGTGGCCAGCATTGAGAAACAAAGATCATCTTAAAAACATATGTATTATTCAAAGATTAGGGTGCATCTACATCACGGGGCATTACGCTCCACACCTTCAGCCGCCATGGAAACAATGCTACTACTTCTTCCCATGGACATTTATGGGAAGCTGTCAGCTGCCAAGGCAGCGATTAGACTGCTAATGGACACAGCTTAGGACACATGGAAACAATCAATTCCAATCCGTACAGATTGTATAGTACCACTCTTAGATTTCGAATTTTGGAATAAAACACTTATCCCATGCAGAGAAGACTGGGCAAAAGATTTATAAAGGAAATCCGCCAATTCGGAAACTTACACGGATGACTAAAGAAGTTAGGAAGGCACCGGATAAGGTGTGTTCGTGACATCGCCGGGGATATCCTTCTCCCTTCGACTGCTTAACCATTGCAGTATATTACAGGCCATTTTTAAATATGATACTTCCTTTTGTGGTCAGTGATTCCTACAAATAAACCAACAACTCAATGAGAATTGTAATATCAATTGTTGGTTATTGATAGCATTCTAGCCGACTACCAGGGAAACACTCCGATAGTCAGTCAGGCAGTCTGATTGAGCCGTCGATGTTGAACGTGACTGTGCCTGTTATCATCTGTCCATCTTATCTAGCAGTGGATGTCTGTACTATTGATGAAGTAATTAGTTAGCCACTCCTCCCAACTTGAATTGTCAGTAGTTTACCTAGAACACATTCATTTGGGCTACACTTCACAACGGCATTTCTCAGAGAACAACTTCGAAACCTTGATTCCGGATAGACACCTGTGGTATGACGTTGTGGCACCATACCCTTTTTTAAAGCCATAGACGGCTCCAAGACGGATGATGGTGTGGGAAGTGGAGTTTTCTCGGAGTGTCTTCATCAAATCCGTTCGTGTACCCAATCACTGGAGGGTCTTCCAAGCGGAAGTAATGACGATAAGCGAAGTCCTGTCCTGGCTTAGGTGGAGCGTGATACCCGCCCGCGATATCTGTATTTTTACGGATAGCCAAGCTAGATTTGAATTCTTGGCATCGTTCTCTATAAACTCTAATAAAGTAATGGAATGCTGCGCCTCTCTTAAGGAGGTACCCGTATAGTTCAACATTCGCCTGTGCTGGGTGCCAGGCCATAGGGAAATCCCGGGAAACTGCAAAGCCGATAAACTCTCTAAACGCGCCACTAGACTGCCAGTTGATGGATTCGCTCGTAACATATCCTACAGTATTCCTACAGCTGCGTTCAAGCTAGAGCTCAATTATCACCATACAAAGAAAATCAATGTCAGATGGTTGACAGGCATGCCTTCTCGAATCTCAAAACAAATCTGGCTGAATATTGAATCTCCCTAAAGCGATTTAAATTTACTACTAAAGTGGGAATAAGTACCGGACATTGCCTACTAGGCATTCACGCAAAAAGCCTAGAGTGTTCTCTAATGACTTCTGTAGAAGCTGCCTAAACGAAGAGGAGACAACACCTCCTCTGCAACTGTCATGCTCTTGCGTCGACTAGGAAAGCCACTGCAGGCCCCTACTCCTATGACAGTCTAAACGACCTTAGTAAAATAGGGGCTGGCTGGCAGTCATAAATCACGGCAACACTATTTAATTTGATTAATGGGCCTAAGTGCATTAATGCCACTTCCTGCACTCACCTACAACATGGGTGGATGGCGCAGTTGATTGAGTGGCTGGCCTAGTGGGTCCCCGGTTCGAATCCCAGTGAAAGTAAACGATTTTATCTGGTTTAGTCTGTCCAGGTTTCAGGAGTGATGAACCAGTGGCAGTCATCTGACTGGGTATCACAATGGACCAACATAGTCTAAGTGTGCTAGTGAATTGACTAGCATAGCCAACGTTGATTTTATGTGCTGTCTTAGCGGCAGACTCTTGCATGTACCACTCTATTGGTGGCAATAGCACAGTGCTCATCGCAACTGTGATTCCTAGACATGCAAGTTAAATGGTTTAAATTCAGGCCTGCTTGAATTACACACATTAAATGTCTCTCGAACTGAATTTTTGTTCAACTGATTGTAAACTTTTTTTTTCACTTTTCAGCAAACGTATACATGGTTATGAACAGATTGTGGTGACACCGTCATGTCCAGGTGTTAATCTCTCACCAACGCAACTAAACGATGACAATGAAGACTTCTCACAGCGCCGAAGATATCATCACTCATCGCTTGTCCAGGGGCATCTAGTAGATGATATTTAGATTACTTTCAAACACATTTACTTATGTCCCAACGACACTACACAATATTGTTCGCGAGTGTGCCTATTGCATAGGACCAAACCCTAACAAAGAATGATAATAATAGATTTAGAATTTATAAACAAAAAACAAAGTGTAACTAAAAGCAAAAAAGTGTAAGCATTTATTGTAAATTGTTCAATAGTATATACATATATATATATTTGAAGCTTTTTTACCGTTAACTATATATATTCCTTATCTTTTATGAATAACAAACATTTTTATTTTGTAGTTCTTTTTTTAACCTTATTATTGTAATCAGTAACTCAAAAATCAAAACCTATATACACAATTGTTCGTTGGATGTACTGGATGTTTATGTATATTTCATATGAAATGAACGTTATATATATACACACGTGCAGCATATATTTGCTTATGTATACAAATGTATGTTTTATAAGAATCAAAAAAAGGAAACTAATTTATAAGAAAATCAATGAAAAACAAAAAAAAAGCAACCAAATGTGTATAAAGAATTGAAAGGCAATTTTTACAATAAAGAAATCAATTAATGTGGAATGAACTCTTGTGATTTTTCCTTATAGTTCGTCGACCGAAGCCTACTGCTTCAACAGTCTTGATGGCTGCGTGGGTGGCTGAGTCGCCCAACAGCCTGATCTGGTTTCAATTTGTCGTTCATACATCTTTCATTCAACTTTTGCGAAACTTTTTGAGGTGTTTTTTTGCCCATCAAATCACGTTCTCGAATCAATGAATACTTTTCACACAAAAACTTCCAAACATCATTAATCTCAATTATTGTCACGGGATTATTGGGCTTTGGTTGAGGTAAATTCTGAAGTTTGCCCAAACCACTGGCATTTCTTTTCTCAAATGTTTCTCCCATTCGGTGGGGTATTTGTTTTTTTTTTCGAATAATGAATGATGACAAATTAATCTACTTTTACAAGAAATCCAAATCCACGATCCAATTAAGTCAATCAATCAATCAGAGTTCTTTGTAAGGCGTCAGTCAGTACTAACAAATGAGGCGTGATTTAAGAATTGCAGGACACCGCCAGATGATTAGTGTTTATCAATTCTTTGGCAGATCACGTGTGGAAACCACGACGAGTAGTTAAGGGCAGTAGGTAGGTAGAGTCCTGGCGGTTATGGATTACCAAGAAATGCGAGCAGCGTCTTAAACGTAGTGCTGCGTTTGTGCTACCGTCGGTCGTCTTCCGTAAGTAATGCTGAGGCAGTGCTCAAAATACTGCGTTGTTATACCGTCTTCTTCTAGTGACTATTTGCCGGGGTGGACCTGTGCCTCAGCGAGCAAGCCTTTTCAGCTGGCAGGATCTTTCGCACGCTACGTTGGTTAAAGTCCTTCGAAACTTGTGTGCGTCATCGGTTTCGTGGTCGTCCTCTATTGCAGTGTCCCACTGGTTCGGAGTTGAAGACTCTTCAAGCTGCAGCAGTGTTGTCCATGCTCTACGTACTTCAAGCGTGCGACTTTCCTTTTTCTTAAATCAACCGGATCCGTGTCTACATTGTTAAGTGATATTGCACGAGGAATAAAAATAACCCCTTTCCTCAATCGACTCAACCATCAACATAAACTACCCTCTTGAGTGAAAAAGAGGGTGGCCAACGATCGGGTAAATCAGAGAGGATATACATTGGCAAACGTTTTTGGATCGCCAAAGGGTACGGTCGTTGGTAAACCCGTGGTACCACTTCTAATTTAATAACATGAATCTCAGGAGTTAGTTAAAAGTCTAATCGTATTACTATACAATAAAGTGCTTTCCTTGAGTCTGCATCGTCTTTCTCGGCCTTCGTCAAACAGATTATATCTTCTTCCTCCCTGGAATTTCTAAAAATCACTGTGAGGAAACTGTGACAGTTTCAACAGACGCTTGTGTTTCAATGGGGCAGTGCCCGTTAGAACTCTCCCTACAATGTTTACATCCTTTCTAAGATTGACCATCGATGGCGGTCTCCTCTTGTCAAGCGTGGCAAGATGAACGTATGTCCCGACCAGCCATCTATTTTTGAATCTTTTTTTTTTTAATCTTACAGAGGTTGGCAGTATTTGTGAATTCTCCCTTGTTCTTTCGGAAGTCTATCGCATTAATTATCTTGGATATTAATATATCCCAAAGCCTACCTGTATTTACCAAGATAAAAGAAAGTTTAAAGTTCGGAGATCCGACGGCTGTCGACGGTGATTCATCTAGATTTTAATGATATCGAGTGATTTCGAAACCCCGATAGTAAATGGCGAAACATACTAGATTTGGAGAAATTTCATGTAATCTCGCGATTTCGGTTCGGTTTGGTGAGAACGTGGTATTATTAAGACAAATTTGGGAATATTTCAACAATGTCAAAAACAGACAAGTAAATCAGATCCACAAGACGGGATACAGGGATCACTCTTGCAGATCGTGAAAAAACCCCAGAAATTCAAATCGTCAGTCTTCACAAATGCGACCATCTATGAAAGGGTGTACATAGACCAGCTGACCTACTATACACAGTCATGTCTGGCTATTCTGTAAGGCGTTCCTCCCTCAATATTTTCTTTGAAATCGTGAAAACATTCCCCAGGATAGACCATGACTAGAATGACGAACTTTCAGAAGTCCGTATGTGGATGTCATTAGTGTCTGAAGGAATTGAGACGGCAGCAGTTAAAATCGCTTTGACGGTGAACTAGAGCAAAAGGAAGTGCAGCATTCTTTGGTTCGGTTTACATGGATGGCATCTATTGGAGCAGGTCTACCTTACTGCGGCGTGAATCTTGTCATGGTTCTCCCATTCTGTGGGCCAACCCGACTTATGTGCTGCAGTCATAAGCAGAAAATAACTTCGACAAACTTGTTGTGCGCAATTTGCGGCAATCAGCCAGTGACCGTTCTAGCTATTGGTCTGGGTTCAAGTAAAGACCCAGGAGTGTAATGCCACACACACGATAAGAAATCAGCTAAAGCTGTTTAGAAGAAGACATTTAGACTAGAGGTCTGCAATGAATGTCTTGGAACCGTTTTCAAGACATTCATATTTTTCGAGTACCTTATTCATTGCACTCAGATCTTGAAAACAAAAATGAATGAATCATCCGATATTTGATTCTCCACCCATTGGTAACCAAGCCCTAAGTTCAGAGTACTGAAATAGAACAAACAAAATATCGGTTTTGTATATCAAATAATTAAAAAACATTTTTGGTTCACCACAGTTAGTGAGATACAGAATAAACACATTCGCTGTAATCGGTGTATTTTTAACAGTTAAACGTGAACTTAGTTCATTTGAGTAAAGAACCCGCAAGTTTGATTTGCTGCAATGAATTGTGTGCACAACACTGTATGAAAAGGCAAACGAATGCATTTGGGGAAACTTTTAATTTTAGCCCATTGGCAGAGAAGAGAACGGATAGTAACAAGGAAAAAAACTCTTGTCTTTTGGCGCAGATGTCCGGTCGTGACAATAATGATGCTTTTTCACGCACAACGACTTCATTGAGTTCCCGAGTTCCCGTCCTCTTCTTAAATTGTACCTCTTCCATGAAATAAACCACCACTGTGGCGATGGGGTTACTTGTGGTTTCATTTAGTCTTTGGAAAGCACAATCGCTCGACAGGCAACAACCTTACGACTTTACCGAATCAATCATTTCCTCATCCACAGGGCACACACAAATTTCTTCCATGTTCATCTAGGTGGCGTGACATTGTGCTAAATGGATAAAAAATTGGTATAATAACGCTTTCGAAAGTAATATTAATAATAATAATATTTGTGGCGCCCTCTACGAGCTGAAGTAGAGGGCCATGGCCTAGCTTCTACAGGGGTCTACAGTTCTATGCCGACTCTGAGCTGTCAAGTTTGACAAGCTTGTCAGTGACTCAAAAGTGGTGGGGCCGTGAACATTTTTTATGTCGTACGGGGGATCGAACCCAGGCAACGAGGTTCAATTGAGTAGGTGTCATTGGGTCGAAATTTAACATTTGGCATGATGTCGCTTCGGTAAAACGTCATAGCCAGTATGTCAGTAAAATTTTCTACAGTAAATAGTGGAATAGGTATGGGGGCATGCTGCCCTCTTGCATCCCCCTATGCGTGCGTGCTTCTGTGCACATTTTGAAGAAGTCTACGGAAAACATGTATAGAAAGAAACTTTGAATGCAAGCACCTATGTAACACAGGCATGAGGATTGGGCGGGGGCATGCTTCCCCCCATTCTTATTCCACTGTTCATTGTAGAAAATTGTCTGGTTTTACTGACATTAAACACTGAACACTTGAAAAACAAGTTTAAGAATGCAAATGCAAATTTGGCATAATGTCGCAAACTGGTCTGGCCTTATGGCGCTTTACAAACACCGTTAAGTCAAATATTAATTTTCGGCACTAATGGCACTTTCAAAGACGTCATTATAGCATAATTTATCCCTTTCGTCGTTTGGCACATTGTCACGGCACCGTTCATGCCTAATCCAGAAATTGCCAATTATTCTCAGTCGTCAGCGGGTCGAGATTAATTTTGCAATTATAGCCTTATGCCGCTTGCATGTACTTGCAAGCGCCACTCAGCTGTCATGTTATTTTCATTTAGATATGCCTCACAAGTGCGGTGTCCGCTTCATCATGTTGCCTGTCAGCAATTAGTTTAAGCAGCTTGATGAATTTGATTGCAGTCACCTGCATTTAATCACAACCAAATTACTCACACGCAAGCCGAGTGCTTGCAACCAGTCGCAGTCTTAATGCTCGATCGGAGATCAGTTTCAAACTAAACTTTGCTAGGAGTGTTCCATCCCGACACAATGTTGTTCTTGATACTGATCGTGTTTTCAACAGCACTCTGTGTCATCTATTGGATTCGCAGTTCCACGTACTGGTCCCGCCGAGGCATCCAGGGACCCACTGGAATGCCTGTCTTTGGGAACATGTTCAGCTACATGATGGGGAGGAGGCACTACGGTTACGTGTACGAGGATGTGTACAAGTAAGTTGACTCAATCGGGACTAAAAGGAGTTCCTCCGCTCAGTCGCTCTTGTGCACAGGTCCTTCCCAAATGCAGCCTACATTGGAATGTATCGTGTTTTCAATGAACCGGCGATTCTACTGCATGATGTCGATATGATCAAGGAGGTTATGGTCAAGAGTTTTCCCCACTTCCGAGACAACGTCCTGTACATCGACGAGGGACGTGATGCGATGATTTCGTGCGATCCTTTCGTGGCAAAGGGCGAGAAGTGGAAGGTCATGCGAAACGAAATTGTGCCGATTTTTACGCCAAACAAGGTTTGAACAGCCCAACTGAGGGTCTGTGTGTGTTCTAAGTTTGCAGGGATTTTCTTTCAGGTCAAGTTATCCTTCCCGCATATTGCGTCGGTGTGCAAGAAGCTGGATGCATACATTGCCGAGAACTTCGAGAGGAAGACATTCGAGGCGAAGGATGTAAGAGCTCTGCTTTGTTGGGTAGAGGAACTCTCATTCCGCTTGCACTTCATTTCCAGCTATGTTCAAAGTACACCCTGGATGTGGTAGCTTCAGCTGCCTGCGGACTGGACGGGGAATCTTTCACGAACTCCAACTCGGACTTTACGAAGCTGGTGGAGAACCTATTCATGCCGAACCCCTACAGCCTGATTCAAACAACAGCCCTCCTGTTCCTGCCAAGGCTTGGGGAGCTCATTAAATACCGGTGAGGGATTCGACAATAAGCCTGGTTCTTGTTATCAACCACGTCTCGCAGATTCATTCCAGAAGGGGTGCAGCATTGGTTGACCATGATTATCGGACGAATATTGTCTCAACGGCAGGACGGCAAGGGCTTTAAGTCCGGTAATAGCGACTTCATTCAGTGGCTCATAGAAGCGAGGCTGAAGGCGGGTGAGCCTGTCGATGAGTTCGTCATTCTTGGCCTTTGCAGCACGTTCATCGTGGAGGGCTTTGAGACGTCTGCTTCGCTAATGTCGTTTGCTTTATACGAGGTCAGTCCTTGAACTAAAACTCCAAATGCCAATCGAATGCTCCCCCTCTCTCTCTTCGGACAGTTCGCTAGGAATCCTCATGTCCAGACTGAAGTGCACAAGGAAATCGATAGAGTTCTGAGCAAGTTCAACGGGCAACTTTGCTACGAGGCTATTCAGGAAATGACTTATTTGGAGGCAGCTTTATATGGTGAGTACCCCAACTGTCCATTTCCAGCAGTCATCTAGTGCCTGTCGTCAACAGAAACACTTCGTATATATCCTCCGATGTTGACTCTGCTGAAGCACTGCACGGTCCCCTATGAGCTGCCACCACAATTCAGAGGAACCCGTCTCAAGGAAAAGGTCGTTGTACAGGAGGGGGCAGTCTTCATTGTTCCAGTTCAGGCAGTACACTCGTAAGGCCTTCGTTTTATCCGTGGAAACCACAGATTTGACTGTATTCCTCTTTACAGCGATCCAGAGCTTTATCCCGACCCACACAAATTTGACCCGGAACGTTTTACCGAAGAGAACAGACGCCAGAGACCCAGCTGTGCGTTTTTGGGCTTCGGAGACGGCCCACGTATGTGTCCAGGTAACCTTATCTCTCCTCACTCAGATTGGGTTTTGACGAATGTCCTTTTGCCTAGGAATGCGATTTGGACTTGCACAGAGCAAGGCAGGTTTAGTGACAATGCTGCTTAAATATGAAGTTGAATTGTCATCGAAGGCAAAGCCAATGAGGATTGCTCCAACAACATTCTTGACATCTAGCCAGGATGGAATTTGGATTAAATTCAGGCCAAGGAAAGTGTGAACAGTTTTTTTTGTTAAATAAAAGCATTCAAGCGAGGCGGTTTGGTTCTGAAATAGTTTGTAAATCGTACAGCACTCTTTACAGTACCATAGTGATTTGAGGTAGAAGGATTCTTCGGACCTAGGTAATCGCATGCGTTAATCGGGTCAACACAAGTTCTTCAAGAACCGAATAGTTCTTCAACATTCACTATCAAGTCTCGACTGATACTACAAATTTGTATTTACAAGGTTTTTTTTTCAAATTACCAATTTCTTGGTAGTTGTTTGTAATCTAAAAAAGGCTTATTTGTAGAAAAACTTATTTTTTTTTCATTCATCAAATTGGTTTGTGGTTGTTGTTTACAATTTGCAAAATTTGTGAAAATGTTACTACAGTGGACTCTCCCTAAGTTGAATTGTCACGGGATAGTATTATCTGTTCGAGTTTGAGGAAATTTGACTTAGGGAGAGTTTTTGAATTGAAAAATTGAGGGAAATGTATGTAAAATATGGCGAAACAATTCGAGTTAAGGGAAAATTCAACTTAGGGAGAGTCCAGTGTATATTGTAAGTTTACTTCACCCCAAGAAACGTTACCGTGGTGGCCGTGGCGTCGTGGGTATATGCGTCGACCCTTAGGGTAAGTTAGTATAAGGTAGTTTAAGTAGTTAAGTTTAGCTAAGTTTTTTTTACAAGTTTTCTTGGCAAATCAATAAAGAAATAAAAGATTGTCTTAATTACTAAAAAAACGTAGATTAAGCCGAAAGGCACATTCATAAAGTAGATTAAATTAGCTTAGAGTACCCGCAGAGGGTAGGTTAGTATTAAGAACATTGTATATTCTTAAGATAGTTAAGCTAGTTTTAAGTACTTTTGTCTAGCACATAAGTTAAAATGTTTTAAATAAAACAAAATTGCATTATAAAAAATGTGCGTCGACCCCAAAGCAACTTAACTTCACTGCCGGAGTTCGATTCCCGGCCGGTACGACCAAAGATAATTTTCACGGTCCCACCTCATTCGAGTCACTGACAATGCTCAAAGTATAATAACTGTCTAGAAAGAGCTTCTCAAACTTGGTCATTCGGAGTCGGCATTAAACTACCCCTTCCACTCGTGGCAAAATAATAGCACGCACAACACTAGTGGTTGCTGAGAAGCTTGGCTAGGCTATATTATTATATTATTATATAAAGCACTAAATTCAGTACAAATTGTATGCAGTGTGTGAGAATATTACACAAGCAAAAGTTGACGTGTTATTTCTGCTACAAGTTTTTTTTCGAATTCAAAATAATTGAACAAATTCCTTTTTCGATTCGAAAAACTTCAATGAACATAGACGGTTCCAGTGGTTTCTTAATCTTCATTTATGTCGACAGGCATGAAAAGGCCTCTATTAATTGACTGGTGGTATGTGAACCTGACTATACCTTCTACAAAGTACACGTCAATTGCTCAATTTTCGTCGGAAGTCGAAAAGTCGAATTTATTTCCACTCCCTATTGTACAAAATGTCTTAAGATGTGAAGAAGCTCAAAATATTTTTTCATTGACATTTTCAATTACATAATGGGTTAATCCATTTGAAAATTTTCCGAAAAATGTGTCATCGTTGCCGCGTACTAGAGATCTAAGAAACTTTTTATTTGGTTTGATTTCTTCGAACTTTCAACAAACTCAAACACGGTTGTGAACTACATGTCCATCATAAATCCGGTGCAACGTAATTTTTTAACAGTTGTATTTAACAAGTTTTTATTGTTTTTTTAAAACAATTTGCATTCTTATCAAAATTTGTGATTTGTGAAATAAAAAACGAACCTACTAATACTTAATTGCAAATCACAAGTACAAATTTGTTGTTGTATTTGTAGTTTTGTGAAAGAGGCCATCGATCTTAAAGGAATTTTTAAGGCGAAAACATGGCCGAAGACAGGAAAATCATCTCCACACATCTCTTCGTGCAAGAACTTTTCCTTGCAAGAACTGTTGAGGTTCATCAGTGCTCTCATTTTTCCGTCTAATGTTCTCACACTATTATTTCCTCTCAATGTATAATTTCTGGTGCCAGCCAAAATAAATGTCACTCGCTCTCGCAGATAGAAATGGATAGAATGAGAAAATTATCACCAAAATAAACCGAAGTTCACTCTGCTGGCTTGTTTGGTTTGACAACCTCTCATGGACGGATGAAGGGGTTGCAACGAGGTTTATCAGCAACCATAACGTTTGCAGGCACTTCAAATGTATGCCGAAATCTGGTAGGTTCGGGGAAAATTGATGAAACCTCGCGTTTCGTTTGGTGGAAACGTGGTATAATCTAGTTTAAGGTTCAGCTGATCTTGAGTCTTTCAATGTGAAAAAATTAAATTTGCTCTTAAACAAAAAATATATTATAGCAGCGACGCATAAGCATTAGTAAATCCGAAAGAGAAGAACAATAAGGCATTACCCTTTTTTTTCATTGGAAATCTGTTTCCGAAGTATTCTAATTGCAATGAATATAATGAAAATAAATTGAATAATAATTACACAAATGCTTATGACATTGCTCCTGTCCTACGACAGGGTTTTCTACTAGTATGGTTATAAATCAAATATCCACCGATCCTCTGGTGAAGACTAACATGTTTCAGATGGATACAATTTTGAGGTCACATACCATAGTACTCATCGATGCGAGCGCTGAAAGGATTCTGGGATTTCGGAACTTGTTGTGTCGCACTACGTTTACGACAATGAACTTGAACTATTCAAAACCAGCACCCGACTCCGGTAAAAGAAGAGGCTTCTTTTGTGACTCCTTCAATTTGATAATGGCGAGGGCAGCGCTACGATCAGTGGGATTTTCAGATAACAGCGACATCGCCGAGCTTTCCCAACGTACGGCGGTAGAAAATCTCACGGCGATTGAAGAACAAACGAAACGATATGGCTAATGTGGGAAAATCAAATATTTGCTGTGGAGCAAGAATCGTTCCATTGTCCGGAGGGGAATACACAAACGTCCAAATTGATCACATCGAGCCAATCTGAAATTGCAATGTGAACTGCATCTCTCTTTAAGGCCCTTCTTTAAAGGGTAGGTATGCCAAGTTGATCATCGGCACGGTTTGATTGCCAACTTGGTCCAGCCCACCGGGCCCACAGAGGATATGGAAAGGAGTTAAGCATGGGAACTGCTAGCTCCATGTCTCCTCATGAGGAAAACATTCCCAAGTCTCATTGACCTTTACTAATCTCAAGATGTGTAACCACGCGAAGGACGTCTGGCAGACAAACAACAACATTTTTCACTATTGCAGTTTGTGTTCAAGAATGATAAAAGAAAAATGAGATTGTACTATCGCAGATTCCCGAGGTTTATGAACTCATCCATGCTCTGGAATTTGGCTGAGAATGGTGTTTGGGATTTTTGGTCCTGCAAATGGTGACTGTTCCCTTTCGGAGAAATATTATTCAAGTGCTCCGCCTCGTCTTAATCCTTATATTTCTGAACTTTTGATGCGGTGTGCTATGCAATTTTCTTACAAATCTGTTTCAGGATTCGGTGGAAAATGCCACAAAATCATCTGTGATCATCTCCTCCTACGTCGCATTAAGCCGTCATGAAATCAAATTCCTCCAAATTTATTCAAAGACATCTACAGATTGACGTCTAGACAGGAGACAATGGGGAATCAAACTAACTGCCACATGTGCCATACGATCCCCCATTGAATCCCTGCCAACCAATTAAGGACCCCACTAAACAATCCCCCTTTGGCAGACAAAAAATCAGTGAAAGAACATTTATCTAATAAGGTGGGTTGAACAAATGTCGTCTGCCGGCATTCCACGACGAAACACATGTCTGCTGAGTATTTCCTTCACCAGCCCCCCACGACAGCTAATAATTCCCTATTCGAAGTCGATTTCTACAAATCGAATTAGCGCTCGACTGTTTATTAAATCCCCTAGTGCCTACCATTATTATCGTTCCCATCTGCATTTGACCTATAAATCGAGCGTCGTGCCTTGTGAGTCGTGCGTCGTGTTCTAATCAATGGGGACTGCTCATTCGTTTGTCAGTAACTCCTTCCGATAAATTCCTTTTCTTTTGACTGGCTTTACCCCTGTATTTTATCTGGGAAGAAGTTTTTGGTTTATCGCTGTGACGTGTCCCAAATCGAAGCGACGCGACGAGAGAGACGAAAACAACACGAATTCTGTGTTCACCGGCATGGAGTTCCTGCAAGGCGGCTCCCACTCCCCGAAAACAACGACAGAACACGAATGTCCTGAGAATGTGTTTTTCTTGTTTTTATTGTTGCTAAGGGCGTCCTTGGTTTGGTTCTTGTACACACGTTTTATCGTGGGTTTCAGTCAAAAAAACACTTCACGCCCAAAGTTGAAACAAAGTTTCATTGGGCAATGAATGGTTACAGGAAACATCAGAAATTCGCTCCCAAGGACGTGTCAGCTTTTTTCCCTTCAAAGGCATTGAGATTTATTTGCGCCTTAAGGCTGCAACCAATTTCACGAACACGCCCTTTGAAGCCGCACTTCCTATGAACGTCGAACAGGCTTTCCGGTTGAGTAATTACAGCAAGAGATCGAAAATCGCGTTTGATACAGGTCGTTGTGGGTGAGCCAGAAATGTGTAAGCGCCGTACTTCATCTCGTGGTGGTCGGAGATCATATATAAATATATTCAAGGCTATTGGGGTGTGATGACATCGTCAAGGCCAGTGGATTGGCGCACTTTGAGATCTTTGAGCACTCTTGCATCTGTACGAGTGCGAAAATGGATTTGTCCCATGGTATTTCCACTGCACTCAGACTCAACAACCGGTCCAGTGTATTGGCAGCAGTGGCGTGGGGTCTATATAACCCGATACCTTCCGAGTTACTTTTTAAAAATCCTGCTGTTCAATAATGTATCAATTTAACAAACAACATGAATCTTAATGTGTGCATATAAACATAATATTTCTGTGTTTCCTAGACCTGCACATGCACGCGATCGAAAAACCGAAAAGTGTCGAGTTATAAAATATAAGCTATGGTTAGGACATATTTTACTTACCTTTTAAAATTGTCCACGCTACGACACTACCAGGCAGCGACCTAATTTTGCTGAAATTTCTTGGTCTTCCAAGAGGCGCGGCGGGACAGTGATAGAAGAAGTGCTATGCAGTGTATTCATTATCTCCAGAGTCGTCGCAGAGGATTTCGTCGCTTGGGTCAAGTACACTGTAATGTTTGGCGAAGGTGTAGTGACCGGTTTGTACTCCGGTAAGTCGTCTGCAGTCTTTTGTGTCCAGGGATTAGAAGACTGCCGTGGATTTTTTACAGACGTTTGGGAGCATGCGATTGGTCTGTCTGCATCCTGAAGAGTCATGCCATCTCCGATTGTGCTCAAGGGACAATCATTGATGAAAGCCCTAACCAAGGGCGCGGGTGGTCCCAGCGCAGGTTCAGCCCGTAAGAATGTATCTTCTGATGCGTGTCTGGCAAGTTAATCGGCGATTTCATTTCCAGCGATTCCGTGGTGACTCGGAACCCACACCCTAGGTGTCCTGTCGCCCCTTCCACCTGTTATTCTCAATATATTCGTGGCTGGAAAACCAACGCAGTCTTATGTTGTCGCCCTCCACTAAGGCGCCAGCGCCAGATCCTTGGTTTGTCTTGGAGTCACGATTGCGTGTCTTGCCTGACGATTGCATACAATTAACAAGAGATGAGGGATAATAGAGATATCCCACTTCTACCTCCCTTGCCCCTTGATTTCATCTGACAGCGTTTTTTTTATACGCTTTTTGTCCCGTGTCTGTGAATATGTGTGAGCTCTTGACAACAGCTGTAATGGGGTGAATTAGATTTCTTATTTGAAAATTCGCTCGTTATTTGAACGTTTTTTCAAATTTCGGTGTTAAATTTTCAACACAGTATGGAGGGTTAAACGAACGAACAAAGCTTATGTTCATGAAGTCGATTCATTAAAACTTTGAGCAAGTTAGAATCTGAGATACTAGGACATAATTAATGAATGCACAACAAAGTGTGAATTTTTGCATGTGTGTCTAATACATTCACACGTTCAGGTAACAAATAATAAAATTATTTTTAAAGCGTTAATAACTTAAAATAAGAAGTTTTGACAGCCATTTTTATGCAATATCTTGCCATTGTTCTTATCAAATTGTTTAGATTGAATTTATAACAGTAGAAAAAGGAGTAGAAGAGAATTTGTATGAGAGAAAAGAGTTGTCCGTTCAATTGGGCAAATGTAGCACTCTCTTTCAGACCGTGACCGTTTACGTAAAGTGTTTTATTTGAAAGCCTTAACATTTCAGATTTATAAATTTAAGTTTTTCAGAATTCATGAATTGAGCGTATACAGTGGATCTCATTTTTTGAGTTAATTTGTTAGGTACGGTTTATGAATAGGCTGTATATATACTTAAGAATTAATTTGAGGTCAAATAGTTCCAGTTAAATGGGCATTGCAATACATTTTTTTTTTCACGAAAGTCCATATTGCAATGTAAGAAAATTCTCTTAAAAATACGAGTCAACTTTTGAACACCCGCCGAAGAACATACCCATTTATGTTACATGGATTGTCCGCAAATTAAAAAATCTGCCGATATTTTTTCCCACTAAATTCACGTATCGAACGCCATTGCGTGGTGGATCCATGGTTTGTGTAAGAGTATTTGGTAAATACAAGGCAATACCAATACTTTTGCATTTTTCTCCGGAGTGGACTAGGGGAAAAAACGGACGAAGTTGGATATCTCTATTATCCTTTATCTCTGCAATTAACAATTCAAGGGGCATAAATTATTCCTTTCGACCCAAACAAATTAACCGTAACGATAAAATATATACAGTATTGGGCAAAACTAAAGCACCTTCTAGGCACTAAAAAAAATGTCTTCAAAAAAGTTAAAAAAATCATTCTGAAGAAACAATATCACAGCCATGCATCTATTCGGCAAAGGCATAATTAGCTTGTATATGATGTTCATAGTTGCATGGCGTTGTGGGTATGTGTCGACCCCTACGACATACTGGCTCTACGACGCTTTACCGAAGCGACATTTATGTCAAATGTTAAATTTCGACCCAATGAGACTTTCTGTGGCGGCCCGTACTCACTTGAACCTCGCTGCCTGGGGTCGATTCCCTGCCGGTACGACCAAAAATAATTTTCACGGTCCCCACCTCTTCCAAATCACTAAGAATGCTCAAAGAGTAACAATTGTCTAGAAAAACCGTCTCAAACTTGGCCATTCGGAGTCGGCATAAAACTGTAGGCCCCCCTTAAACTCGTCAGAGAACAATAGCACACCCAACACGAGTGGTTGATGTAGAATTGGGGCCCCTTAAGCTCTACGGGATGTAGCGAAGCCCATATTATTATTATTATTATAATGCCAGTCTTTGATGAGAATGACCTGAAATGTGTGTTTCGACAAGTCTATTGTCTTTAAGAGAGAATCCGCCAGTTATGTTGGAAATATTTCTTAGCTATATCAACGTGTTGCTCTTTCGAATGCCGTTTTGGTCGAGCGAATCCCCGGCTTAATCAAAGACGTCTTTACTCTGCGGTCTACTCAATACGACTCACCTCAAAAGTAGAGCGAATATGCCTATGTTTTAATCACACGTTCGGTGTGATTTGCGAAGTTCTCACGACGAGTAAATATAAACGATTCTTTTGGCTTACTACCTGAAACGAGACGACACCCTACACTACATTATCTTATATCAACCATTAAAACAACTTGGAGAAAATTAAGAAAATAAAAAAAAATGTTCCAATCGGAAAAATTGACTTTGAAATCTCATCGAACAGCAACAGTAATTTTAATTAATTTCAGACTTAATTTGGGATGACAGCCCACAGTGGGTAACAGCGGGCTAATAGTCCACGAAATTCAATACATTCCATCCGAAAAATGAAACCGATAAGGTTGTCAAACATGAACCTCTCGCAGGATGTTTGAAAATCCACACGTATCTTGATGACAGCCTGTGAATGTCAATGGGGGTTTTGGTAGCTATCTCCCATCGGGTTGCTTAACGACTATCCCACCAAACCCAACCCAACAAACTCTATTCTGAACACTATTCTATTCGACCCTTACGTGAGGAGAGGATATCCTCTTTCATATCACGGCAACCGCTGCCACATGGCATAGGTTCACAATGTTTCCATTTGGTTTGAACGACTTAAAAAGGAATCACAGATAACAATCGGATCCACAATTACGTCAATCGAATTCCCTATAGCGACTAATTGGACTTCTCGTCGTCATTGACCCTAATGTTCAACAAGTAAAGCACTGTTATCCTGTCGCTCCTTGTCATAACCTCCAGTCCCCATTCGATTCAAACAGAAAAATGAACCCTCGGCAAACACCGCTCAGCACTAAAAGGACCAAGCCCGACTCCAATCCAAAGAGGATAAAAGTACAAACTGCTTGAAATGATCTTTCTAATCCCATTCAACCTTATCATCGGCCACCACCAGCAAGCAGTCACGGTCGTGGCAAATATTTGCAAAGAAGACCGTACCCAGAAGGACCTAACCTCACCTGCTGCGTGTCTGCGGATTCCTCGGTGCGAGAGATCGAAAAAACGAAATTAATTAGCCAGCGTGAGAATCATCACGCGATTTTAATTAAATGCAGCACGTCGTTGTCGTCTGCTTTGTCGCCAAGTCGCCATCGTCTCCCGGTGGTGGTTGGCCGTTGGCATGCTCTCGATATGCTAGCAGGTCAATGTTAATCCACCGATAAGGATCCAATGCTTCTGCATTAGAAATTTCAGCACGATTCTGTCATAAATTTCACAGTGGGGCGTCTGCACATAGGCGACTATTAAAAAATTATTCGACAGGCCGCAGGAGCCGGCCCAGCTGGTGCTGCTGGCGGGGAGCGAATTTATATCTGTTTGAGGCTTCCGGCGAAACCATTAAAATTCAAGTTTATTCATGGAACCGAGCAGTAAAGGAATTAGCAGAAATATTTTGAGGACATTTTATTGCATTTCTTTGTTGCGGCTGCTTGTTGCGGCCGCGGTGTTGGCGCGATGTTGGCTTATAGTCTGGCACACGTTGGTTTCGGTGTGCATAACGACTTGGCAGTTGTTTGATCTCCTGACAGCAAGCTCATTCAGTTTGTTGCTCCCAAATGCTTTCGGGGATAAGGCCATAAGCGTCGGTCGTAAATTCAAAAACGTGTTTATTGTGAGATGTATGCGTGACCCAATCAAAGTGTTAAGCACTTAAGCTGTCTTCGCTGCTAGGGATGCCATAAAATTGTAAGTCGTGCGTAAACTTTGCAAGACTTATTCTCGAAATTTCGAGACTCTGGGCAAATGACACTTCGGAGGAACATGCAACCTCCTTTTCGAAGAAACCTCTTACACCACTAACCTACCCCTTGACAACACTTAGAGTTCTCAGTTTGCCATGCATCAGTGTAGAGCCACTCGTGTTTCATTTCTCTAGTTTCCTAGAAGTGAGGGAGAGCTCTACCATCGTTCTACGAACTGAAGTTGAGACCAAAGATCTCGTGCACTCCTCTGAATGAAATTTTAAAATCGATAACCAAGCGAAAGTGGGAACACGAGCTCATCAATATTGTGTATCATTGCAAGCTCAACATTCTGGGTAAGACGACACGCAATACTTTGATCAAATGCACTCAAGTGTACTCCCCACAAATTCAGGTGCAAAATGTCAATTGACCCAGATATCAATCAGCATGTGCAATTAATTTCGAAAATCATGGCAATATTGAGAAGACTTGTGCCATAGAAAAAATAATTGCAGTGGTTTTCTCCTCTTTCGAAACTCACTCGGCTGGTGATTGGTTTCCAATTTGGTAGAAATTCAATTTTTGGTGTCAATATCGAGGATATTGACTGACATATTCAAGTGTTAAGAGGGACGTCATCCTGGTCTTTGGTAAAGAGGTTGTCAAGTTTGTTTTGACACAATAGATTGTCATGTTGAATTGCGGTGAGTACAGTACATGCTTGTAATTAAGACATTTATGAAGCGCCATGGCATTTAATGAACACACAAGGAATAATTGAAGGCTGTCTAAAATGAGATGCATGCTTTGGAGAGGTAATTGACGGCGCTTAACCCTCTAACCCCCCAGGATTTCAGAAATTTAGATTACGTTATAAGGAAAAAAAATAAGAAATGCCTAAATTTTTTAAATGATAATGATCAAAATTGGTAAGCCGCCTTGAGGCGGGTTGGAGCTACTAGCTAATTTTATTAATTGAAACAAAAGAAAATGAGTGGTAATTTAGAGAAAAAAGGAAAGGAAAACAAAAATATTATTTACAATGAAAAATATATATATATTTTTTTTTTTTGCTTGGGTTGGTGAAAATCTTCAACAAGACACAGTGTGACCCGTGTCCACATAGTAGGGTCAGATTTTTACTGACTAAAAACACCCACCCGTGGGTCGCCGTGGCTTAGTGGGTTAGTGCGTCGCCTCCTACGCAGAGGGTGCCAGGTTCGATACCCGAATTTACCACCTTTCGCATTTCACGGCACCACCTCTTTCGAGTCACTGACAATGCTCAAAGAGTATTTCCTGTCTATAAAGAGCTTCTCAAACTTGGCCGTTCGGAGTCGGCATTCAACTGTAGGTCCCTTCCACGCGTGAGAGAACAATAGCACGCACAACACGAGTGGTTGCTGAGAAACTAGGCCCAGGTCCGCCTCGGACTGTAGCGCCACCCATATTATTATTATTATTATTATTAAAAACACCCTTTTGATTTTTCTGTACAACAACTAAGTTTCCTTATCTAGTAGTTTACTTTTCTAGATGTTTTCGCGCGTTCGGACCTTCGGTAAAATCATCTGCCATAACCATCGTTAGGTTGGTTTATTGTTATTGCGTCAAACCGAGCGGTCTCGTACGCTGGAGTCGACGTACTAAGCGTCTCCTGTTCAAAGTTTGGAGGATGGCATTGCTACAATGACCACGATGTCTGATACTTAGCTTTCGAGCGGAGTTTGTTGTTTCTTCGTCGACGGTAGTTATCCCTAGGCCCCTTTGTATATCACAATTCCTGAGATACCATGGAGCTTTCACAATAGCACGTATAATTTTATTTCGAAAGGACTGAATAAATCCTCTGTTATTTGCTTTGGTACAACCCCATAGTTGTATGCCAAAAGTGCATATAGGCTTCATTACTTGCTTGTATAATAGCAATTTGTTGAACATGCTTAACTTGCCTTCCAAGTATTCAGCACATTTCTCTATACCGGTGTTCGAGCTTATCCCGTTTCCTTTTCACGTGGGCCTTCCACTTGCGTTTCGCATCGAGTGTCATACCAAGATATTTTGCTTCTTTAGCGTACAGTATTTGTACGGAGTTTATGAAAACTCGTAGATTTTCAATATTTCTGAAGGTACAATTTATATTCGTTGATTTGGTGTTATTGGGAGAAATGCGCCAGCATTTTGACCATTCGTTTATTTTGTCTAGAGCTCGTTGAAGTTTTTCAGTTGGGGACTCAGCTGAGCTGCCCGTTGCCAGGAGCGCTGTCTCATCCGCAAATGTGGCCACCAGTGTCCCCTCTGTTTGAGGTTTGTCTCTGGTGTACAACAGATATAATGTAGGGCCAACACTCCCTTGACGGACCCCTGATCGGATTTCTTTTAAATCGGAGTATTCAGTTTCGTGGTTAACTCTAAATATCCTATTATCGAGATAATGGAAAAATATGGAAACAAGATTTCTTAGCAGAATTACACAGATTTGCATAGCATTTAGTGTAAAATGCTTGCGTTCCGACTAGCAACGCGGTAATTTGCATGTATTCTTGGCCGATTTGCCGTGGGATATACGCTAATGAATCACAATATCGAATCGAACGGAAGTCTGCGGAATATAGTCCCGTTAGTTTTTGGGTTTCGGTGGCGGCATAGTTGGTGCCACGTTTCTCATTTGGACCACTGGAAATCAAGCACAATGATTCGGTTACTTCCGTGCGAAAGATCGATAATTGAGAAATGGAGCGATCTGCTGGATGCATATGGAAAATCGAGAAACTCGTCGGTAACAAAATACAGAAAGCAGTCTTATGGAGTTCTCAAATTTGTGATTTCAGTTGGTATTTCCTTCTTCCCATGGAAAACTACTTGATTCACATGCAGCTGGAAATCCTTCTTCCTGCAAAGCACCGATTTTTTAATCGTTTTTTCATATTATTCAAGGCGCCACCGAATTGGGCGACAAGTAGTTGCAGTTGGACCATTTGCTAGAGACTTCTGCTAGTTCGGTTGGACGTGGGTGTTTCTTCATGAAGCGTGTAGGGATAGCAATCGCAACAGAATCGGTAGTAGTAGAATCAGACATAGCAGTAGTCGAAATAGATGGTATGGGATTACCGGAGAAGAAGTTCTCCGGTAATGAGGCTGCATAGGTTCATACTTGCAGCGATTGCTTCACCCAACGGGTGCCACTCCGGGTTGACGCAAAAACCTCATGAAATGCAGACCACACACTTCGATATTGACTCGCCAAAAGCTCCGAGAACTTGCTAGAGACGTTCTTATTCATCCACTTCGCACCAAGTGATTAATGTATGGTCCTGGTAAAGTATTCGCCTCCAAAGAGCTGTGAAAAACCACTGTCCCAGTTTAT
Source organism: Eristalis intricaria (assembly GCA_964034865.1). NCBI lineage: Eukaryota > Metazoa > Arthropoda > Insecta > Diptera > Syrphidae > Eristalis > Eristalis intricaria. The sequence continues at coordinate 56,756,746 of OZ035877.1, read as the reverse complement.
TTTCCCAATGGGATGTCAGCGGTAAGTCATCGTCCTAATCGAAAAACTGCTGGAGTAGACGGTGCTACTCAACTGACCTTAAACTGAAACGTAACAAGGACAAATGCACACATTGATCTCTTCGACTTATCTGAACAATGGGCGTAATCTTCCAGTAGGCTGCGAGGCTCATTATTCAATAGACAATGAGTGAAAAAATCTTAACCATAAAATATCATTCAATAGCTGTGTGTAACTCATCCATCCCTTAAACTTATCAGAAAAACACAAGAGCAATGATTCATCCAAACAAAACTGCAGACAGTGTACCCGTGTACATGACGCTGTTCAATTCCGAATGTCTTATGCTTCGTAGACCCTTAGCCTTGGTCAAGTCTCAAACAAATCCCCCAACACACTTAGCGACAAAAACACATACGTCACCAACCTGCTTGTGGCATATTCGAATAAAAAACCACTTACGACAACCCAGTCTGCGGTGCAAGATTCTGCCCTCGCCCACTGTTCCGAATGTTTTACGATTACCCACTGGACCAAAACGACGTCGAATCGATTTGTCTTACCAACTGCTGACTTTCCATCGCACAGTGCTTTTGCCAATACAGAAGCCAACATGAAATAAAGCGCTACAAAAAAATGCAGACGTACGTGTAAATGTATAAAAAAACAAAAAAATAAATAGCAAACACTGAATAGACGCGCTGTCGATACCAACGGAGTGGTTGTTCTTGTTGCCATGTGACGTTTTAAGACTAATAACAGCTGTCAGCTGCAGTGAGTTCCGTTGAAGAAGACAAATAGCCGATGTATGTTCGCCTAGTTACCGTCTTCGCCTACGCAACGCTCCCCCCTTCAGACAAGAAAGAAACTCTAAGGTTCACTGCACTTTGTCTGATATGCCTACTTACGTTTAAACTACAATACATGGCTATTGATTATTGCAGCAATTAGAGAACAAATACTGATGAGCGTTCTGATTTCTGAGAGGTGGATGACCGGACACATGTCGATGATGTCCTACTTTAGGTCAACAGGGGACACTCACCACCCACTCTCTCTCTCTCTCTCAATTAAGAGCATGTTAAGGACTGGCACTCGTGAGTCGTCAAGAAATTATTTTTAGACGAAAGGGCGATCGGGAGCTGGGCATGTTTTGAAGGGAAACACTCTTCCAAGGAACTTGTTACTCGTGCAATTCTAATGACGACATTATTTAATTGGAACTTGTAGAACGGTGAAAATGAAGCGTATGGGTATCCACAACAACCCTAATCTGTCAGGTACCATTGTGGAATTGTTTGTCAAAAAGTATTTGTCTGTGACGTGACCGAAGTATGACTGAAGTATAGAGCTGTATTAACAGACCTCTGTTAATGGGTTAAGTTTAACGAATCCTCTCCGCTCACATATTTTGACAGCTGAGTCTTACCTCCGCCACAAAACTGCCAGATGACGGATCCTTCTGTAACTTAGGATTTCCTCTAGCTTCCTTTAAGTTACAACTCACTAACCAAAGCCTATTAGAAGTCACTGCCAGATGGAACACAGGCAATACGTGCCAAATTACCAAACAAATCTGGCCCAGTCTTGACCCCAAAAGATCTGTTAGTCTGATATCATTAAAAAGACCGGGATAATCACCGGACACTGCCCTTTTGGGATTACACGCGAAAATTCTAAGTCTATTTTCTAACGATTTCTGCAGAAGTTGCCGAGACGAGGAACAAGAGGAAAGTTTACATCACCTCCTCTTCAACTGCCTTGCACTTGTCTCAGCTAGGAAAGCCATTCTAGGCTCCTACTTCTTTGATAATCTAAGCGATCTGAGAGAGAAATCAAATCGCTATTAGACTCCATCGTTAGATCTGGCTGGCTGTCGTCAAAACAAGTGACGATAAGATATAATCTTCCCCCTCTCTCTTAATGTAATGTCCCCATTACATTAAAAGAGCAAAAACAATCAAAGGTATGGCATCACGGGTTTCTTCGGGGATATCGGAAATGAAATGAGTTATGTTATCAAACTCGAATCTAAACACGTTCTGAAACTATCCCCTGTGTCCCCGAAAGGACATGAGTTTTAATTCTTTGTTTTTCGCGTTTGTCTTTAAACATACACATTTAAACAACATTATTACATATTTTTTGCACCCACCTTTGTCCGACTTTGCAGTCACCCTCAAACGAACTCTAGTTTTCAAACGTCAACTGAAGGGAGGGTACCTACTTTGAGGAAATTTTTTATTCACACCAAAACCAAAAAAAAATTTCAATTCACGGAGTAAACTAAGTGAACTAAGAAAACAGTTTTTATTCGCACCACCCAATAACTATTGTCAATCAAGTAACCAGTTAAACTGCCTGCTGGTCCTTAGCTGTTTTGTGTAACCTTTGCCTTGGGTTCTGATGAGTGTCGACAGGACAAAGTCAAATCGTGCTAATTGTGGGGAGACAATAGCCGTGTTTTTCCGAAAAGCTCTAAAAAGTAAAGTAGGATTTTACATGTAAATCACATACAACAACTCACTACCTATCATTGTGCATAATATCGACAGTGGAAAGTGACTGCCTATAAAAATTCGAGTTCGAATTTTTTTCATATATTTTGACAGCGATTCGAACATATGAATTATTTTCTTCATGTATTTTGACAGATAAAAATCAAATCCAAATCCATTGCGAATCGTTTTGTGCATCTTACTTCACTTTACCATCGATAGTGATGAAAAAACACGGCTAATTTCTGCCGTCAATTCAGAGAAAGAAATATGCGCGTATTGGACTAATCACTAATGCTTTCATCCTGTGTGCGATGCGGATCGATCGACGATGAGAAATTCACCCTTATTCTCAAATCCGACGGATCGGAGATTTCCTTCACTGGTTTGTTTCACGAACGTATTCGCACTATAATCAAATCCGTCGGATGCACTATATTATCGACATCACTTCTCTTTTTCGAAGTCAGCTGTTCCAAGATCTGACGTCTGATTTAAGAAACTTAATCTGAAGCTTAAACATTGAAATCTGAGTTTTCCTTTCCAAATTGTTTGTTTAATGAACATAATAGATAATGTTGCTCGCTTTTTTCATTACACATGAGAACTGTTGACCAGCCTGTAACTGAAAGTGAGCAAGCTGACTCATATGAAGCGAGTTGGATACTCACATTCATACATTATGTACATACGTAGCAGCGAATAAATAAAATTGCATTTTTTTCAACGAAAACAAAACAAGCATATTTCAATGACAAAAATACTGATTCAGGCTTTTTCGTTCAAACTTCATAGCAAATTTTCTCAAAAATCCTTTTCTTCTTCATGGCGTATTTTTGTCATGTTTTTCGCTTTGTCCGGATATTTTTTCCTTTCCTGCCCTTTCAGTTGTTCCCCGTCTGAAGTTTTCTTCCTAGAATTTCATTTATTAAAATAATGCTAAACAGAATACAAATAACCTATATTTTTACCAGCAATCTACTTAAACTATATACTTAAAGGAATCCGCAACGATTTTGATGCGAATCTGTTTGTATCGAGTGATTCGATTCGATCGGATTTAAGAATGCAGTGAGTCTCAATTCACATTACCGACATGCGGACAATTCACTTCGTAGGATTACGGTATAGAAAATTTTCGGTATCGGTGGAGGATTTGCTCCGGCGGATTTGGGAATAATAATAATAATAATATGGGTGGCGCTACAGCCCGTAGAGGGCCAGGGCCTAGCTTCTCAGCAACCACTCGTGTTGTGCGTGCTATTGTTTTCTCACGCGTGGAAGGGACCTACAGTTTAATGCCGACTCCGAACGGCCAAGTTCTTTCTAGACAGGAAATACTCTTTGAGCATTGTCAGTGACTCGAAAGAGGTGGAGCAGTGAAATATGAAAGGTGGTAAATTCGGGTATCGAACCTGGCACCCTCTGCGTAGGAGTCGACGCACTAACCCACTACGCCACGGCGACCCACAATAGGGGTGATTAAATCTAGACAGTGTTGTCACTGGTTTTACCTTAAGTGATTAAGAGAGACTCGATCGGAAAAGGATTTGGCTATCTCTTCGGATTGTTGCCGTCCGACGTCGAACTTCTTCACAGTATTTCCTTGTCTAGGCGGTATTCGGGATATCCGCAGCCTTTCCTTGGCTACAAAAAGACGGTGGTCCAAGCGATGTTGATGCCTCGAAAAGTCCGGACATCCCTTATACTGGATTGATCAGGAGATCCCTCATATTGAAATGTGGGAATCGTGTAGTGACTACAAAAACATTTCTCCCCGCAGCAAAGTTGAGCAGCCTAATTTCGTTCTCGGAGTAAGTGTCGTGCAGGCTATACTTTTCGACCTAACTACCAAAGGCAGTCTCTACTCCTAGCTTTACGTTAAAAAACGCTGAGAACAGCTTTCATGCCAGCTTTTGTATAAGAGCTCATAGAAACTGTCTTTGATGTCGACATCTTTCTCGTCTGTCGGCGCATGTGCACATATAAGGCTTATGTTGGCGAACTGTCATAAGGCGAACGATCACAAACTTGAACTAAAAGACTTCTTGCCTTAGTCTGCCTCTAACGACGAATCTATATCCAAACAAGCCCTGTTTTTGTTGCCTGTAGCAATCATCGTGGTAAATGTCACAGTTTTTAATCACACTTCTTGGATGGCGGTACATTTGCTTTGTAGCAGTCTAGGGGTTCAGCTGAACGTGGGCTATAAAGGGGCCTTACATTCCACGTACAGATCCGATCATTGTTGTTCTTACTTCTGTCCGTTTCCGAGGCTTGTTGTTGGTACTTAGCCATGACCTTCTTTGTGGCCGTGCAATTACTCTATGGCTATGCATAGCTGGCATCTTCGCTTTGGAGCCTTGTGTCAGATCTTCCTCCAACTGCCGTATCGGCCCTGTTAGGCGTACCTACGACTTAAAAACACCTTTGGTGATGTGTTCGTGTGTGTATTAATGGCTCTATGGCTCAACGTACAACCCCCAAACTGGAGGACCCTAAGAGAAGAGGATGCACTTATAAGTTTAGCAAGTTGAGTTCGTGTGAATTACAACCAGTACTCTATGGCTACCACTTGGAGGTAAAATAAGCACTAGTCTAGGAAAAGTGACAATCATTGGGCTTCGTCAGGTTGACGCAAATCAGCGTCTACCCTATTCCCACTGCCTCCAACCATCGTAAGTGTGTAGAAGAGTTATTAACCCACGTTCAGTAGAGTTCTACAAAGGCTTTCCCCTTAAGTGTACTTGACAGGTAATGTAGGCAGCAAATTTTATTCATCCTTCTACAAGTTTCGACCTACACTATGTTCGAGTTTTTTCTAAATAGCAGCTTCAATTACAAATAAGACTAACCAATGTTAGGCTTGAACAACTTTTTATTTTGTAAAAAGCTATGAACCGCGGTTTCATCCGCCTTAAATTTGCAATATGTAGAGATTTGAGAATTGAGTGTGAGTATTCGCTCTGTATTTTGGAGGGAACACACAACACAACGAAACCTCCCCACTCACATATTTTGACAAATAAGTGTAATCTCCATTCTGCTGTGAATAAAGTATTTTTTTTATTTATTTATTAATACAGTATAAGTTTTAAGTTTTACATTGTCATCGCTATTGCACAATTTACAGAGATTTGGTTAAATAACCTTGCTACTGACAATTTATATATTTGTTAACAATCTATATAAGAGTTAATTATTTATGGAAGAGGAGAACCTGATAACAAAAACCTCTATACAGTAAAAGAAAAAGTACATAAATATTTGAATACGATTAAAAATGGGAATGTGGTGCTGTTCTTCCTTGATTTCAAATTATACGCTTAGTAAAATAAATATATACATTGTTAATAAAATAAATAAATTATTAATTAATTTAATAAATAAATAAATAAAAATAAAAAATAAACAAATAACTAAATAAATAAATAAATAAATAAGTTAATAAATAAATAACAAAAAAGATAAATAAGTATATATATATGTTAGTAAATAAATAATTAAATAAATAAGTTAATAAAAGTATAAATAAAGGCGTATTATGCATCATTATATAAACTTGAAATCAAGTAATTGTCAGATTGATTGCAAGCCAATTTATATCGTTCGAATAACTTCATCAGTCTTATAGAAACTCTTTCAATATTAGAGACTTCATGAAGCTCATCAGTCGAAAAATGTCAAGGTATGTTAAGCATCATTTTTAACAGCTTATTCTGTGCGATTTGTAATTTCCTCATGTGAGTCTTTGCACAATGGCCCCATACAGGGGAGCCATAACACATGATGGGTTGAAAAATTGTTTTAAAAATACTGAGCTTATTTTCTATACTCATCTTAGATTTACGACTTATGAAGGGATACAGAATTCGTAAAGCTAAGTTGACTTTTTTAATAGTTTCCTGGACATTAAAACTGAAGTTTAGGGTTTTATCCAGATGTACCCCAAGATATTTAGTACTTGATTTCCTTTTCTGATTCAATGTTGCTTAACACTATTCTGTGGCTTGGCAGGAAATAGGCTTTTATTTTTCTAGTAAAAAAGACAGTCTGAGTCTTTGAAGCATTTAATTTAATTTTCCATATATTAAGATATGTTTCTACATCATTTGCGCCAGATTACAATTTCGTTACAATGTTGCAACCCAATGTATCTGACGCCAAGATGCATGTGTCATCCGCAAAGATTGCAGCTTCATAACTGTTGGATAATGGAAAGTCATGAGTAAATATATTATACAGTATTGGAGCAAGAACTGATCCTTGAGGTACACCTGCCTCAACTGGGAAAACTTGTGATCGGCTATTATTCACAGAGACCATTAAATTACGACCAGTTAAAGAGGATTGGACAATCTTTATCAAGTGGATTGGGAAGTTAAGGATGTGAAGTTTGTGTAGTAAACCCCCATGCCACACCGTATCGAATGCTTTTTCAACATCAAGAAGGATTAAACCAGTGCTTTTTCCAGCCTGTGAATAAAGATCGAATGCATTGAAGAATCAATTGTTGAAGTTGAGTGTGCGTAGGATGTAACTTCAAGAGAAAAACAAGCAATTTTTTGCAATTTTATCCGTGCTTGCTGGAAAAATCCAAACTCCAGAGATAGAAATTAAAAAGCAAGTTGAAAAAATCCATAGCAATCTATGGTATTCTTGTGTAGCATATCACAATTCCTTGATCGATATGGGAAATTTCATTCATAGATTTGCTTTTCCCAATGTCCTCACCAATGTATCGAAGAAATATTTTCTTGTTCTCAATTCTGGAACTGATTGTTGAACCATTCCATGTTATGAAACTCGAGTCTATACCTACCCATTCAAATTATCCACTGCGTCCCCGAAATGCAGAGAACTAAGAGAACTATAGTTCTTTCTTTTTTGGTTTTGTATGCTTAAGAACATTATTGCATATACTTTGCGGCTTGCGCCCACGTTTGCACCCACCCTCATGTTTCAGGAATGTAGTTTTCTTTCCCTCAAGTTGATCTACATTGAGGACAATTTTTATTCACACCAAATGGAGTGTCCCTTTAACGAAAATGCTTGATTTGTTTGTTTTCACTCGCAGCGTTCCCTTAGATTTTATTTACACCCCACACAATATCAACTTGAAGTGCCGGACATTCAGCAAATCAAAGTTAATCACAGTTCTTGTTAGCTTTCACGATTGATTCATGATTGGCTTATAGTCTATTTGATGAAATGCCTGCAATTCATTCCCTCGTAGAAGAATGATCATAGCCTTTACTTATCCAGTTTCGACACGAATAGCACTCATAATCCTCAGTTTTTTATGAACTACTTCTTCTAACGTAATTTCAATACGATTTGTCATGTAAATAGAGTACGATTAATTTCGATCCGTACTATGAGTGTTCAAAATTGAACGAAAACTGTGGGAAGTGGTTAATATTTACCATTTGTATTCAGTCGATTGCTTAAGGTCAAGGTGCGTGTATTTATGATCAAATTCATTTAAGGATTTGCAGAAAGTCTTCTGTCAAACAAAATGGTTAAAGTACGCAACCTCCAAAATGCGAGCACAACTCCCAATTTATTTCTTAAAATTTAATTTCAAAATAGATGAGCAACATCTAATTTAAATGTTGGAAAGCAATTGACAAACTTTACTAATTTATTCTGAAAACAAAAACAAAAATTGTATGAAAGTGACATTTAATTATAACCTTCAAATGGATCCCTTTTTCTTCTTGTGAAATAAATTTATAGTTGCCCTGCTTTGAAAGGGAACTCAAAGCACAAAGCCCTTCCTCCGCTTCTAAGCATGTACTCGTAGATGACTTGAAACCCAATTTCCTTGCAAAATAATTTTTGTGACTGCCTCGTCGTTAACTCCTTCTTTGATCTTAAACAAGAACTTGAAAGTTCTCTTAATTCGATTCCAGTAATCGTTGTAACGTCTCCCCGACTCGGCCGAGCTTGTTTGATTCCCAGAATATTTGCATATCCATGTGCTTTTTTTTCTCTGCTTTTAAATGAATCCTTTCGAATTCCTTCAAATTGCGTCGATTCGTTTAAACTTTTCGAGTTTGTTCTTGCAGAATCCAACAGAAGTGCCTTGCTGGTGTCAAACTTGTCTAAAGTTGATTTAAGGACTCTCAACAGCGGGAACGTAATTATTAAACAAACTGAATGGGTTCCCTCAATAAAAGGCAGCCAAGTGTGGACTAACTTCTCCCCTGTATGTGGCTCTTTCAATTACGTTCACGTTAATGTCAAACTTCGTTCGCACTCCTGCCTGACCTGGCAGGCACACGGGATCCTCATAAATAAACACCCCACCCCGGGTTTGGCCACCTTCTTGGAAGCGATTTGTACAACACTAATTCGATAAAACGTCCCGTGTTCGGGCAACGAGGACGCACCCTTCAGTGCACCCACGTTATCTACTACGAGAGCTGTATCCGCTCTGTTTTGGCCAGCAACGAACGGCGGTGGAAATCTGGGTTACATCCTGAAATGCGCGATGTGTGAATAGCTTGCGTGATGGCATTCATCAATATCCTTGGACTCCAAGGGGGATTGAAAAATCGAACAACGTGGGAGCGGGGGCGAGCCAGCCCCTCAAGGACGACCAAACTAGAGAGCTTTTGTTTGATAATAAATTAAGCGAAAGACTCGAGGCGCGGTTGACTCTGATTTACCCCAAATTTGATTCAATTATCCTGTTGCCGGCCATCCGCGTCCCACGAACTCACATCAAACGGCTGGGCACAACATTTTTCCGGTTCACGTTTGCGTTGTCCTTACGGAACAAATTAAATGCTAGCCAAGGTGAGGAAGGAACAGCGATAAGTCAGAGGGCACAGCCAGTAAGAGTGAAATACTCGCGCCGCGCTCATTTGGACATGAAATTCTTCCTCGTTCAGCAGTTCGGTTTAGGATCTAGACGGGCGCACACGTGTGAAAAAAAAAGAATAAATTCCTTCGTCTTACGTGCTTGGTCGGGGCTCAAAGAGCAGCGAACTGCTGAGAACTGTAGTAGAGCCTCTGGCTGAGTGTGAGTGCGGAATAGTGTGCGTGTGGCAAGAAGAACGAATGTCTGGTGAGGAGCTCCTTTCCGCTGAACGGCGGCGCTAAAAAAGGAGAACGCATTCAGTTCGATTGGTAGTTCTGGTGTTTGAATCCGTTTTCCAATTTGCGAAGGACGAGCGCGTGGCTGCTTGCTTGCTCATGTGAAATGACAAACAATTGGAAAAAGGACAATTTCGACAGGAGGAATGTATCGAGGTAAATTTGTTTACATGGGCTGCCGCGGTTCTTCAGTATGGCATCCAATCCACTGGGGGTGTGCGCTGTGTATTATCTGTTCGCTGTTCAATTGTGAACAAAGGGATTATGGACGGATTGACATGTTGCTTGGATACGACAGATGGTGGTGCGATTTGAACGCGTGGTCTGTTGCGTGGCGTGGTTTTCACAGCACACAATTCAAGTTTTCGAGTTGTCCCAAGGCATGTCGCGTCTAGTGTCCTTGTGTCTTTGTTTACTACTTCGTCGTAATCAATTTGGAGCAGATGGTGATAGTAGGTTTGAGGATTGAGCATCTTGAGATTTGTTGTGTGGGGAGAGACAGACGCCCTCCAGACGGTCGTCCAGTGAACGGTGTTTCCTTGGGGAAATTCAAGGTTAGCGAAGTTCAGTTCGTTCTTGTTTTTGTCGTCCTCGGGCGAATAGAAGCAATTTTTTTCCTACGGAATTCACATTCTGTCTCGTAACTCATTCCTAGTCAAACTTGGCGTATCTTGACAATTTGCTGCGCAAAATTATTGCTTTTTCTCAAGTTGAAGGAAATAAATGAATAATATTCTTAGATACAAGAGAAAGAGGTGTAAAAAGACGGAATGAAATACAGAATTCAGGACAAAGTGTTGTAATTATAGAAGCGTTTCCGGTATGTGTTAATTGGCTGACGAAAGTCTTATTCTATTATTCATGACTTTCGTTCTTACTCTTGTAAGGTAGTGTGGGTAGTTATGTCGGCTCCTATCAGTTCTTGTGGGTGTTGGGTTGAATTTCCGTCACGAAAAACTTTCACGCAATTGTATTCATGTTGTATCCATGTAATCTATTGCTCGTCATCACAGCCGGGCATTGTTTAATAGGACGTCATTCCCACAGCGTGGGTCTGTTCTCATCTAGCACATGATGGAACTGCCAACTATCGAAAGAGATCGAAAGACTGGAGTATCTTCTTTGAACCACCCAGCACTGGTTAACACAAGAACAAACACACTTGGTAGATGTTATTTCAACTCCCTCAAGGATGTGACAAATGGATTCATTTGTTTCTCTAAACATGTACATTACAGAGACATTAGTCTTCTCATCGATTTCAAGGCCGGGTGTCACAGCATTTATAGAGACGAGCTACACAGAGCAATTTCTAGTTTTGGTATCACTACCACAAACTCGTCCGTTTGTGCAGTATGACGATGGCGAACGTAGGTTGCTCCATTTGCTGAATTATGACATATGTATGTGCACATTTGTCATGATGATTTCACGGTTTTACAATATTTACAATGAAAAGGTCTTGCATCAAATTGAGTTTCCCAAAAATGTATGAACCAAATAATTTTTTTCCATTCAAGTACATATTAATGTGTCTAGTCTGATATCTCCGTCTGTCTAAGTCAGATATTTTAATGTACTCGTTATTTGGTAATCAGTGACAGCATTCCTCACTAATTACCTGTTCAAATATCAGATTATAAATTGATTTTAAGTACCCATCCAAATTCATTCATTTTAGTTTTCAAAATATGTGTCCAATGTATATGCTACTAAAAAAAAATAAAAATTAATGTCGTCAAACTCTAGCTCTGAAACTGTTAAATAGGGACAAGCACATTTTTCTTTTGCATTTGTTTCAAGACAATGTGAAGTCCTCTTAATGTTGAAGAAGAAAAAACCGAAAAAGAGAGTGAAAAGAACAAATTTTTGACATGAAAACGAATTCACCACACCATGGTAACTATCTGCGTTGTCGTTTGTACTTCAATCGAAGTATTTTACTTCGTTTTCATAGACAACACTTCGATACTTCCCCTTTCCCAAAAAAACGCTTCACTTTATGTAGACTTTAAATTGTCATCAGAAAAAAATATCTTTAAGACCTGTAACAGTATAGATGTTTTAAGGGAAGAATTTTAAGGCTTCTGAAAAGTAACAGACTAGTAAAACGACGATTTTTGTTACAATTTTTTACATTTTGTTACGAAGACGAATGATGTGATTTTGAGAAATTAGAAGTGGGTTCATTTTGTTGAAATGAGTTCCACCCCAGGAAACTAAACCATATTCGAGCCTAGAATGGACTAACCCATAATAGATGCACTTAAGAAGATATTGCGAACAGAATGATTTTTTTTTGTCTGGTGGCGGCCTTATTTTATTAACCTTACTCATCCTCGAATCAAGCGTAACACCAAGATACTTAAACTATTTAACATTTTCTATAATGAAGCAATTCTCAGAACATGTAAGGGTCTCAGAATAAATTTGTGCGGTTGCTCCTGATTTACAAATATTTTTACTATGTAAACATTTTTTGCATTTTGCACAGTGGAAATAAAACGTGCCAAAGTCCAACTCCCTTCCAACTCCCTTCCATAATGCATTATGATGCATTAAAAAGCATCATCTTCGTTTTATCACTAATCACCAGATTATGCTGTTGGAACCAATCACCCAGAACTTCCAAGTCATGATTCATGTCAGCAATTAAGTTGAAAGGAGAGTTACACTGAATAGCACATGTCATGTCATCAGCAAATGCATATATCTTACCACGTACGTCCTGAGAAAATAGTGAGTTTATGAATATTAAGAAAAGTATCTGTGCTAACACAGAGCCTTGAGGAACTCCTATGGAGATGTTTCTAAAAGAACTCATTTGTCCATTTATTTTTACCCTCTGTTTCCTGTTAGACAAATACGACCTGAACCATGTATGTATGTTACCCCTAAAACCATAATTGTCTAATTTTACTAAAAGGATATTATGATCAACAGTATCAAAGGCTTTCGTAATATCAATAAAATGAGCCACAGTCAGATTTTTGCAGTTAAAACTGTCATAAATATTTGTGCAAAAATTCAACAGAGTTCCTTCAGTTGAAAAACTTGACCGAAAACCAAATTGGCACTTTCTATAGAAATTATTTTTATGTAAGAATTTGATCATCCTATTCTTTATCGCTTCCTCAAAAACCTTCGAAAACATTTATTGATAGCATATTTTTCACCTTTCTTATATAAAGGTATAACTTCTATAATGCGATAATCTATTTTTTAAAGATATTATTTGAAAAATAGTTTGTTGTTGAAGAGTTCGAGTTTTTCAAACAGTTAATAATTTTAAAAAGTTCAAAGGACGTAATCGGTTCGGCAAAGAAACTATGACGGAATGATTTCCCGACATTATAATAACACTTCAGTTTTCAGCAGGCACTTCAATTTTTTTCTCGAAAACACTTCACTAAAAAATTGGAAAAGTTGGCAAATTGGGATCACTGGCTACTATTCTTGTGTGCAGGTGTGATTTCTTGCAAGTGTGTATGCGCTTAGAATTCAATTTGCATGTAAAATACACTAACAAGAAATCCTGTATCCGCTTAAGTTACTCATCATATCTGTCACCGCTTTTGAAATAAGCGCGGATATAAACAATGCTTCCGACTCTTATTTTCTGTGTGTTATCGATATATTCATTCATTCATTGGGTTTATGTACATATTCACAATATTATGCGCCTAAAAGCATTTTTTCCTTTATTTTTGAACATTTGTAGGGGTGGTTGATGTATTAAATAAATTTGAAATGAGTTTGCACCCAAAGTATGCAACTTTTGGTATTCTCAGCGTGTCTGGGCTCTACATTCCATTTGTATTTCGTGAGCGATTCTTTGCATTGTTGCAGATATGGTCACGCTTCACAATCGCAAACCGAAGATTGTGGCCATTAAGGATCACCCATCACCTTGAACGATTCCACAATGATTTGCACAAATATCATGAATGTCGTCGGTGGTGCCAAGTTTTTATGATGAATTATTAAGCGCCGATGATCGTTTTTTTGTGCACATATAACTTAAGCGTATATACGCTTTCAAAAAAACACACCTTTTATATAAATAGCTGCAACCTCACAAGACAGGCAATACAATTTTCGCATCACAGACATTTGAGAGTTGTTACCACATCACAACATCAGCTGTAATTTATAGTTTGAGTACAATTGCATTCCCTCTACACTTTTGAAAACGCACAATCTTCATGCTTCACCCTTTCGACCGAAAGAAAGTCGTCAGTCCGTCATGATAGCAAAATTAATTCATTGTTCGTCTGCTTTGCAAAGCAACTCAAGTGTTGAGATATTTCGTACAACTACACCGTACCACTCACATTATTTCAACAATCTCTTGACATCCATTCATGGGCACCTGCAGTTGAACTTAAAGAATGTCGCAATTTCATAAGTCACACTCTCCTATCCTCAGTCGTACCCAGTTTCTCTTAAGATGTGGACAATCCACGACTCTTTCCCTTTCACTTCCTGCCCTCTGGATGCATTCAGATACCGTCCCCTATCATGAATTGTCAAAATTTAAAAACGAACTTTGTCGACAAAAAACAATTGCCCACGAGCACTTGGCCCACGTCATTTTATCCCAATCCAACGCGCCCAAGAGTTTTTTATAAACTGGATGAACTTTTTTCCCTGTTGTCAACTTTTGCGGAAAAAAACCCTCGCGTGGCACAACTGTGCACCGAAATGAATGGGGATTCCGCAGGAATTTAAACTTTTATGAATATTCGTGAACTTTCGCCAACTTGTTCTCGAATCCATTAGCAATTCACATCCCAGAGGCTTCCTTCAAATTCCTTCGACTTCCGCCGATTCTTACTCGGATCCAAGCCATCTGTGCTATTTCCGGCTTCGCTGACAAGTTATTCTTATATGTTCATACTCCACGAAGACGTACTCTGAAAATATCCCTCGGCATGTGGCGCAACGTCCTTGCCTCAAGTCCAAACACAAAGGCACACACATGCTCGCGAGCGCACATTCGAGGGTGAATGTCAACATGCATGCTGACCTTTTTAGTTTTCCAATTGATTGCATTGGGGTTGGATTCGCTTTGTTGACATTCCGACCTTTCACACGGGAGTGGGCTTTTTGACAAGCTTGCTGAAATGTGTTCCATTCCTGTACACACATATGCCCGTGTAGACACACTCAACGAGACATTTGCATATTCTGTTCGTTGGCTGATGTTATGTTTTGTGTCTTACACGGCATGTCGTGTCTGGCGTCTTGCAAGCAGGGGGGCTTAATGTCATGGTGATGCGACTTACAATGTGATGGAGATGATTTAGGGTTGATAAGGTTGCCTATGGGCGGTGGTGGGTGGCGGGTGTGGACTGATAGTTTGCTTGACAGTACACACATGATGGGATGGGTGAAGGTATTGATTTTTGGCATGGAAACTTATTTGTGTGTTGCTGGCACGTCTAATAAGATTTGAATTTATAACAGCGTGCTTAATGATAGATACCGACGAAGGGAGGTCAGACGTTGGCTTTTCTTTATAGATCCAAGCAGATATGGTGAGACAATGGAGAACATAAGGATATATGGAGTAAGGACTATCAATTAATTCTTGGAAAGTGATAGAGAGAAGGTAATCAAGTACAGTAAACTTGTTCAGCTCACTCGTATTGTATTTATTTGAATTCCCACGGCAATTAGTTCAGGCGCCCATATTGGTAATACTGTAGTCAATCCTACACGGTAATCTATTCTGTGGTGCCGAAAGAAAATTCAATTTAACCTCATTTAAGATCAGAAGATTTTGCTTAAATTCTTATCTCAATATATTTTGTGGTTGTTGCCACAAAGCCGAAGAGCTCGCTATGCGTGGTAAAGATGAACGACCACTCTATCTCATCAAAGGCGGACCCACCGCTTATGCCTTTCGAATATAGTCAAAACAACAAACTGCAAATGACTAGAAGCCACCACGAACCGTAAACGAAACTCAATTTCAAATGGTAACTCTGTTTGCTCAGACTAAATAGACAACCACTCAAGGATCTCATCGCCTTTATGAGAGGACCCTGTGCAGTCCAGTCTCTGAGCTCTATACGTGCAAGATCCACTGCATGAAACTGTCCATTTAACTACGAACATGTACATCGCATCAAGGTGCTGCCTTAAAGCTGAGAGGACTCAACAGGAGTGCACGCGTCCTGTTTCAGTCTGATATATCGAAACTAGAAACTTTCTGTTTTCCCATGGACTTCTTTTTGTTTTCTTTCGGGACAAAATTTGTTTTCGCAAATCATCTTAAGGACATTCATGCAGATATGCCAGATGTCAAAGATTTCAATATTCCGCATTACATTCTGTGTGCCAGAATATGAGCACAGCACTGTGCGCTGTTAGTGTTTACAGAGGCTAAGTCTTAAGGACCGCTTACGTGCACCTGAACATTATCGAAACACAAAAAGGGCAATACGAGAAGGCTACAGAGACTAAGTCACGGAAAGGAACTAATCTAATCATATTCGTATTCCAACAGGTACGGCTTGGCACACACCCAGACAGTGGAGGCACGTCCGTATTAGGAAGTCATAAAGTGTCGTTCGTCCTTCGATGAGTGACACTGAGAAATTACACATTCCATTGAAATGTACACGCCCTCCGTACCCTACCCACCCACTCAGATGTATCTCCAGATGGTTCGACTGGGACTGGTAGAAACTTTTGAGCTGTAGCCGGAGATGCAGACTGGCACCTCGATAATGGTTATATCGCCCCCGAGTCCTGCCAGAGTAGAGCACTGAATGCGAGCCCGAATTCGGTTAGCGGGCGAAAAATGAAGCAATGGGAGCGGCCTTCGCCACCCAGCTCGAGTGTCAAAACGGAGGACTGTATTTGGTGTTGTCAGCCCACAGCAGCACTTGGGGCACACATTTTCTGCATATTATTCGAAGTTGCACGAGACGAAGCAACGGCAGCGACATATACAAACTCTGTCAACTTGAAGTGAAAGGATATAAATTACTCTAGAAAATTATGGCACCCACTCATGGGAGTGGCTCGCCCCCTGTGTCGTCCCGATTTCAACGAATTTCCCGCAAGCGACCCCCAGCTTTTATTCCTCGTGGAATATCGCTCAACACAAGACTGAAGTCTGGGTGCAGGAGCAGGTATAGACGAGCTGTCAGCAGAAATCCTTAAGTCACCAAGAGATCTGATTGATCTGACTGTTTCTTTAAGATCAAGAAGCAATTGAGTAATAGAGGTGCCTCTCGAAGATTCAAGATGCCTTTATATAAGACACTTATCATCCAGTCCTGTTGCACGGTGCAGAAGCATGGATAACCTCTAAAGCAGATGAGAAGGTCTTTGGTATCTTTGAAAGAAAATTTCTGAATGCGCAACCAGCCCGATATGTCTTCGACTCCGAACCTGTGAGACAATGTGAAGGAGTATGCCCGCGCCTAAGGTAGCCCACCCCAATGAAAAAGGACTTCAACCAATGTGACGTGCGAAACTAGAGGCAGCTAGCTAGAGATCGTACTAGATGAAAGGGTTTGTTAGTCGAGGCCCAGGGCTGACCCCAGACTGTGCAAAGCAAAAGGAGAACCTGGCATTTTGGTCAAAGTCATAATTTGCTTTATCAATCCTGACTGCCATGTCAACATATAAATGGCACTAAGACTCATCCTTGTGAACGTGATTTCAGGTGCTGTCAGCTCTTCACGCCAAGCAATCTGAGGATCCCATGGTATGTCCCAAATTATGGTCAGCATTTAGTAAGGCTTGCTGGGCCATTTCTGAACTCACAGCCTTATTCTGGAGTGAACCCAGAACACAAAACTTAATTGGTGGACTGAGACAAGTTAGGTTAGGTTAAAAGTGGCTTAAAACTGCAAGGAAAGACAGCAGCCACACTTGAAGAATTGAAGAACTTGGTACTGTGACCTTCTTTTGGTCTAGGATTTAAGTGTTGCCTTTTTCACGATTTTCACGATCTTCCTAGGATATCCCTAGATAGGATTTCTTGAAAGTCTCTCTCTGTTAAGGATGTTCTGTCTATTATTTTGGTAATCCATAGTTTCCTTTACCTGGCAACAGTGCTGTTTTGGTAAGACCCATTTTATGGGTCTCGATATGTTCCATGTCCTGTTTGCCTGTTTGAAAAAGAATTCTTAGATCAGATTTATTGAGTTCTAGAGCTTCCCTGGCTCGTTTGGGGTTGTAGTTTTGTTCCACAACTTAGGCCAGCAAGGTACGACTGGATGGCGCAGTTGGTAGAGTGCCTGCCCCTAGTTAGCGGGGTCCCCGGCTAGAATCCCAGTGAAAGCAAAGTTTATACGCTTTTATCTGGTTTTCAAATCTGGTTCAGTCACCATTTGCGGTTGGGATCAAATTAATGGCACTATAACTGGAGTAGTCAATCAGTGGTAGTAGTCTGACTAGTGGTATCACAATGGACCAATATGGCCTAAGTGTGCTGGTGAATGCACTAGCAGCCCTCCTACCTAACCTAGGGCAGTGGACTGAGATAAGTCCGATGTGTACTTCGTCTCGTCAGTTCCGGTAACAAATCCGAATTTCGCCCGGAAATTCCGACCACTCAAAGTTGTCGGAGAAAAAGGTACATTAATCTGTATCCGAAAACATCTCAAATGAATGTAATCTCATATTTTGTATCACAAAGTCCACAAAACGTGCGCGAATCCCACGCTCTCACACTCAATAATAACTCGTTATTCTTGCGCCGTCATTCCTTATCCCTCAACAAGTTTCTCCCCTTCCCAGTGCAGGTCGTGGCCTCATTTTAATTGAAATCATCGTCCTTTATTCCTCTTTAGACTTCTCTTCCCTTTACTACGAGTCGCAGACGTCCACCAGAGAGTTATATCCGTCTAAGTGCCCACTCTTTAGTAGGTCAGCATCCACTCAATTCCCAGTGAATGTCTATAAAGGATCATAATCCTATCTAAGTCCTCTGTTCGTCATTCAAATGCGCACCCAATCATCCATCAATTATTAAATAAAATCTTTTAATGAATTCATTCCCATCACAGTCGCTGAAAGCAATCAAAACGAATTCAGCGTAGCAACGCGCCTCAGCCGCTATCCCTCAAATCCGATTATGCCTCCATCTTCCTCTCCTGTCCCCCTTTCTGTAGTGACCTATTAAAAACATAATGAGGGTCTTTCACTGTGACATGGAATCGCCCTTCGATCGATAAATTATGCACAACCACTGAAAGGATTGCCACCTTTTCTTCAGTTCAACGGACCGGCACCCCAACCTCTCAACCTCCCTCAATCCGAACCGAATCGTGCTTCGGCTGCTGTCTCCAACTTCGCTCATAAATGAAGTTCATCGAAACGACTCCCCAGGTGGCCGCGTCCGAACACGGTCACCCACCTCGGAACGACTTGAGTTTTTCTTTTGTTTTTTTTTTCTGTCACCCTTGAGAGATAACAAAAACAGCATGCGTAGCTGACAGCCACGGATGACCGCCGAAAGCATTCATAAACATGCAAGGACATTGTCTTGATTTCGACTTTAGACTCAATGTGTCCTCGCCACCGGCCACCCTTCCGAATTGAAGAGCAGCAAATATCTTCGTTTTGTGTGGCAAAGTGACTCGGTTGGTAGCCGACTAATTGGTTTTAAGGTGGAATTGATTACCACTGGGGAAGAGGGTGGCTTGGGGGAGGCACAAAGTGAATTAGGGTCAACGTTGGGTTGGGAGACTCGAAGTTCTAACTTTTGCTCCTCAACACCTCGCAAACACGAATTTAGAACTTTTTTCCTCGAGCTGTTCAGCGCCCCGGGGGGCTGACTAATTGTCTTGTAGTGTTCGGAAAAGTTTCAGCTGCCGTTAAGAGGATATTTACGAACCTAATGAGAGTTTGGCATCGTGGCTTCATCCCCTCCGGGGTGGCTTTTGATTGTGGGACGGGTGTAAAGCGCTGGAAAATCGGTAAGAATTGAGAGAAGAAGAAAGAAAGGGTTAAGTTCCGCAAGCTACCATCATCAATCATCCCCCCATGCAAAATCGTGCAATGCAACAACAGCGGCGCACAAAGGAGACTCGCTGCAGGTCAACAATAGGCCGGTGGAATGCAAGAAAGGAAAATAGACGCCCCCAACTGGGTCAGACGTCGTTCAAACGAAAGGGATGACTTGTGCTTTTCTGGACCTGCCCACCCTCCTTCGTGCGACCTTGATTCTTTTTCCAATCCACCGTCTACACTCGCAAGGGCTCAATAGGTGTAATGAATTGGTTTGCGTGACGGCCCATAAGTGGGCAGGGTCCCCGTAGTCATTCATTTCCACTCAATGATTTCCATCAAATTAATTAACCGACTGATTGTTTCTTCATTTCGACCATGATTTGTCTCGGCGAGATGGCAAGATTGAAGAACGGAAGGCACGCCACTAATGCGGCTCCGGCCTCGCTTAAACGGGTCACCGTGACCCCTTGGCGAAGGAACGGACAAAGATTCCATTTTAAAATTCAAAAACACCTCGAGGAACAATTAAGAGGGGATCTGATGTATTTTTCTTCTCCCCCTTCGTTGAGAGTAATGGGGCAATTAAAAATCCATTAAATCTTGGTTCGAGATCCTTTTTGGCGTAGATGGAAATTGCGGTAGGTCATGTGCGTGTTTCGAGCAAAAGGCTTGCTTCCAAGGGAAACGAATAAATGACTGCTCGGGCAACCGACCGACCGATGGAACTCCTTACGGTTGCGTGCTTCAAACGGTTTTCCATTATATCTGACCACACTTGAGGCAACGAGCGAGGTGGAGCGGGGCGATTTTGAGTATGATTCCATTTGGCGCAAGGTCGTTGCTGGGCTTGAATTTAAAGTGATTTGTTGGAATCATAAAGGAACACATTTGTTTGACTTGTTTATTCGTTGTGTTTTTTTTTTCTCGTGGGTAATATGCTGTTTATTGGCGCTTTTAATGATCAGTTTTGGATTTTTTTATGGGGCCGAAGCTATTTTTGTGAAAATTACTTTTGAGTTTACTGCGAGAGAGTTTATGCTTCGTCCTTGAAAGGAGACTTAGACCAGCTGATTGTTGACGTCAAAGCCGGTACAGTGTGGCTCTGACGAGTTTCTCAACGCTTGATGCGAAGCTATGTAGGCAGGCTTTCTAATACCCAGCGGGTCCAGATACAAAACAATTTAGCCAAGCAGGTGAATCCATTTTGCTCTTGATGCTGGGTCTATGAACTTTAGCAGGGCTTACAGCTTCGTTCATTTTAAATCTTCCTGCTTGTCGCAGCAATGTTTCCTCAGAAACTGAAACCCCACCTATCCGTCCCTCTATCCGTCCCTCTATCCATACTCTATCTGTCCCTCTATCCGTCCCTCTATACGTCGGTCCCTCTATCCGGCCGTCGCTCTATCCGTCCGTCCCCCCATCTGTCCGTCCCTCTATCCGTCCGTCCCTCTATCCGTCCGTCCCTCTATCCGTCCGTCCCTCTATCCGTTCGTCCCTCTATCCGTCCATCCCTCTATCCGTCCCTCTACCCGTCCCTCTATCCATCCCTCTATCCGTCCCTCTATCCATCCCTCTATCCGTCCCTCTTTCCGTCCCTCTATACGTCGGTCCCTCTATCCGTCCGTCGCTCTATCCGTCCGTCCCTCCATCTGTCCGTCTCTCTATCCGTCCGTCCCTCTATCCGTTCGTCCCTCTATCCGTCCATCCCTCTATCCGTTCGTCCCTCTATCCATCCCTCTATCCATCCCTCTATCCGTCCCTCTATCCGTCCATCCGTCCATCCGTTCATCCGTAAAAAAAAAAAAATGTTACACATACGCCACCGAAGTCCGGATTTCTTCTCATTTTTGTTCAAATAAAAAATTACTCATACGCCTCCGCGACCTAGGTTGTACTCGTATGTACCTACGGTGGTTGTATTGGTTCAATTCCAGAAACGACGACCACTTTTCATAGCGCTCTTGGCTTCTCCCCTCTCGGGTCACAGGCAATTTTTGGAGAGTAGAGGAAGCTTCTCTTCGTCGTTCGGAATCGTAGTCACGGTGGAACAGTAAGTAAAAAGTTTGGCCGCACCTTCATCAGATAACTGAATAAAATGAATGGCACTCAATCCAGCAACATACACCGAAAGCCGATGATTCGAGGTCCCATTAATGCCAAGGGCTGCACTTTGAAACCGAAGTTCGTCGAAACTCGTCAGTTTGTTATCTCCGGTAATTCCAAGTCTTCGTAGTAACGGTTTTTTCATTCGTCCAGGACCGCTTACATTTAAACACAATTCAAGCGCTTTAATGGGCGGATGCTGAATAAAGGACATGAGTGCCCAGACGTGAGAACAAAAATTAATCTTTTCACGAAAGCCGATATACTTATAGGCGCACACCAGTCGTATTTAAAATCACTTTTCAGCCGCATGAAAGTGAACAAGCAGATATAAATACCTCTTCCTAGAAGCCCCTGCAGAGTATGCCATGGCAATCCGGGATTAAATGAAATCGCTAAGAGCCCCTGGCACTGAACCCAATCATCACCACCCCTTGGACAGGAGCATATTTTTCGAGCCCTGGACTCCGGGCGTTTCTGTTAATTTTCTGACATCCATCAGGTCGAGTCCGTGGACAGTTTCCATTGAATTCGACTGGATATTGAATTCGCCTCGTCGGTCGTGAGCTAAGTAGCTTTAATGTTCGATTTGGGGCTTGTGCTCATCGTCCGTGATGATAAACGATCTGACACGTTTGCGACGACAACGTTTGCATTCCGTGTCATCTCCATCCTCTCTATGGCGCTGGACACACGAGACAAGGCAAGACGAGTTGAAAATGCAAAGCACGTTTATTCGCGCGACAAAAAAACACCCAGAGAATGCCAGCCCTTTAAAGGAATTTATTTTCATTCATCGAATCGATATCCTCGCGCCGCACGCTTCCTCCGCCGGCGACGCATCTGGTCGTGATTTGTGAGCACCGACAGAAACGAATCTAATGCTGAATCCTTGTGTCGTTCCTTGCAGCTTTTATTGCCTATTTATATTGCTCACGTGATGGAGGGTTTGGAACGAGAATTCCATTTACTTTGCCTATGTACGTGCCGGGAATCAGTTTGCTGGCGCGGTGCAGAGTGAGGGAGCGGGTCTCCTGGCACGGACTGACACCGGATTGCGGATTGTGTGCCTGACTCACCTGGTTCGGTGCTAATGCCTTGTGTATCCACAGTTATCGCAACCGATTCGTGCGCTCCCACGCAGGATTCAATCGAATCTTGATCGGATACAGAAGGGGACTGCCGCTGACATCATTGTTATCTAATCGCAATTGGAATCGACGTCTGTGTTAATGCTGTGGAGACGGAAACGGTTTCAAGTCGTCGGAGCAGAGGCAGCCTATCAGTATGAGATGCCGGCTAGGGAATAGCAAAAATTCTGGTATTGAAATCCTCATGAATGGATTGGTTCTGATGGGCGCTGTGCGTGCCTGGAAATAGTTGTGATTTATTTTATGAAAGCGCGCCCTTGCCAGAAGGGGTTGCGCCGTGATTTTGGGGTTCGGTGTTTTGTATGCGAACGTCTGTGAAATTTCATCCCCTCGGGTGCACTTGGAATGGGTGAGATGATTTTGATGAGTTGCGTCCGAGTGGAGACAGAGAATCGAGGCTAGGATATTTACTTTGGGTCGATGTGCTTACGGGATATTTCGATAATGGCAGACAAGTGGAAAAGGGACTGTGGACAGACCAGTCCAAAGCAGACCAATAGCGACAACTTTATTGTGTGCCAGTCCTCACCACTTGGGAGTGTGATGTTGTTACGTGCTGCTTATGGAGCTCAAGACGAAGAGAGGTTCTTCTGTCCGATTTCAAGGAATGGGAAAAGGCTGCTTCTGTTTGGGTTTGCCATAGTTTTATGGGGAAGTTTATTGGAAACATGAATTTCTTAAATTCGCGAAGCAATCATGAAAGCAAATTATTGTGACGAATCTGTCATTAGGATAACTCCGTAATAGCACTCCTAAATAAGTCCATCCACTCAACCACTCAATTTTACAACACAGACAAAGTCTATTTGCATTTGAAGATACTGTAGGCAAACTCTTGGCGTCATATCTTTCTGAAAGAACATAATCTGTCGTCCTCGTGAGTAGAATTCCAGTGGGTGCCGGTGTATCCTAAATATCTGTCCGTTGCCCATTCGATTTATTGTAAATGAGATTTCTGAGAGCATTCAAAACTATGAACATCACATCCACGTTGACGATCAGTGGCCTCAATGGCGACCTTAACTCTTTAATCGCTCCTCTCTTTCCCTCCAAAACTAAACTTTCTTAACTTAGGATAGCATTGTTAAAGTAATGTGATGAAATTTGTGCTTAAGGAAAGTGTTCCCCTCCCTGTACGATGAGTTCCTCGGTTTTTTCATTTCCGTAAATCCCAATTGGGGTAACTTTGAGCTGTTCCGCATTCGTGGACTAATATTGAAGTTATTGTGGAAAAAGCCTTCATGGCAGATTGACTAGCAACGAACATTTATTTCTTTTCATTGTCGTTGTATTTGGTTGCGAACTGATAAGATGGCAAGGATTTCTGCTTCTCCTCGGGAGTCTAAGGACTGCAGAGATATCCAGAGTTTCAGAGTTAATACACGTATCTACTTTGCAATTCATTTTCTGACAGGCGTGTCAGAAGGTACGAAAGTGCGCTTGCCATCCTAATCTGATCTTGTAGGAAGGAGTATGTCGCGTCGGCGCATTTTTAAAAGATCTATTAAAGGATGGCGCAGTTCGTTAAGTGAATGCCCCTGATTAGCGGAGTCTCGGGTTGGAATCCCAGTGAACGCAACGTTAATACGTTTTTGTGTGGTTTTCAAAACTGATCCAGTCACCATTTCCCGTTGGGATCAAATTAAGGGCACTATCACTGGGGTAGTCAATCATCAGTGGTAGTAATCTGACTGTGTGTATCACAGTGGGTCAAAGATGGTCTAAATATGCTGGTGAATTCACTAGCAGCCGCGCTTACCTACCAAGCTATCAATAGGTGGTATATGGTTTGTACGCGTGCGCATGAGTTGTGCCGGCAACAAATCTGGCATTGAGCTCCATAGCCGAGACTCTCTGGGTCTGATCACACTTTGCACGCCTACATTTTTCAACTGTCATTCTGACATAACCTATTTTAATCCCTTTTCCATGTTCTTTTGACTTTTCATGTGAATCCTTTTTCTGTTCTTGATGCTTGATGATAGGTGTACTTAAATAAAGGTGATCTTTAAATGTTTTAGCTTGGATTGTTGTTGTGTGGTGGGCCTTTAATTCAAAAAACTGCTCCAAATTTGTTAACTTATACTCATACTCATATAGTCAGGCTTTGGCATTTTATGTAAGATACACGTAAGTCCCTTGGATAAGTCACAGTGTAACGGACGTTCGAAAGCGATGCAATGATAAGAGTATAAGTTAAAATCTGATGAAAAAAAAAACTGAAATGATTTATCCAGTTCTGCTCACCACTGTACGTGGATGTGTCATGTATCAAGTTTTTTTTACTACCCGTCTAGTTATTTATTTTATATAAATAGATAGATTATAAGTTAACAAACCAGCAAAGAGTGGACATTTATTCTATTTATCTACTGGAGGTGGACATCAGTTTATGTTCACTTGATTTCATCGACTCTGTGCTCTTTGGGCTCAACTCGTGCTAACAGCATTCCCTCTAAATTCTCATACCTGCAATGTTTCAAAGCATTTCAATTAAATCTACATCCGTCAGTTCCCCATTACAGAATGTCAAAGCAACAAGTCCGCAGCCAACGGATTCAAAAATAAATCTCCATAATTTTTATGTAAAAATAGAATTTCATGTTTCCCACTTCCACGCACCGTCTCTCGTAACCTTTCATTACCAGCTCCAGTTCATCGCCCACCGTCGCGTCGTCGTCACTGGCGGTGGAATTTCTGCCTCCCTTCCGTGCCAATCGGGAGTTAGTACATCAGTTTTGCATAAAACTACACAAAGGCACATGCATCGCTCTTTCAAGGGAGCACATGTCCCCGCAGGGAGGGATGACGGGTACCCACTCCTTGAATGACTTCTCCAATTTGATGTACAGCTCCGATTTGAATTCATCGATTGGCGATGGGCGATGGGCGATTGGGAATTCCTTGAAACGGATATACTTCTGGCAGGTTATTGCAAGAATGCAATTCTGTTCTTCCGTTTTCCTGACGTGCCATCAACACGCGGCCGTGTCCCCCCCACATATCGGCCCCTTGACACCGACTAGCGCTCGGCTCAGATTGTTTATGTGGGTTTCCATAGATTCGTAATGGTTTCCAGGAAAATTCACTGCTGGCATGCAATTTGCCTCTAATTGAACCTCTCCGGCGGGCTGTGAAGGAACTGCTTTAGTCGTGTCTTGAGTTTAATGGGACTAACGTGCCAGACACTGGAATCCTGGTGCTATTTAATATTACGTGAGTTGTCTGCTGAAATGTAAATTGCTGGTTTTCCAAGTGTTTATTTTTCTTGTGAGAATTGAATGGAATTTCTAAGGTATTTTCAAATACTTCTGTGAGGTTTCTGCGACACTCCTAGTGCGAAGTGAAGTGTGGCTAGTGGTTTCATCTCTGTGGAGAGTCTTGTCCGACTACAGAGTGAGTGTTTTCAATTCTTAAGCCCTTTGATGAACAACTTTTAAGAAACTTGTGATGACGAAAAGCCAATTGCGGGGGAAACGAAGGGGCTGTTCAAATTTCTTCCATCACAAATTGACTCTTCAACTGCGTCAACTAAGTGAATAAGATACAATTTTTTGGGAAATAAGCAATTTATTTCTCAATACAAAGTTTTTCTAATTCTGCTAACTGCCCACAAATAAAAGATTTTCTCAACGTCCTCAAAACCGACTTTGGTTTCAGTGAGGGCCTTTTAATTTAAGCCAAAGTCATTTCTTCGGGCCTTGGGAAGAGTGGATAGTCATTGGCTAAGTCGGGAGAGTATGTGGTATGGAGTAGAAGTTGGTAGCAGAATTTGTAAATTTTTGCGTCTCCTTTGAAGACGTCCCACAATTGCGGTACGCATCTCACGTAAAGCGTTGAAAATAATAATAGGTATGTTTTTTTTGCAAGCGTCTATACGCTTGAATTTCAATTTGCATGTAAAATACATTAACAACAAATCCTATATCCGCTTAAATTACTCATCACATTTATCGCTACTTATGAAATAAGCGCGAATAAGAACAATACTTCCAATTATTATTTTCCGTGTGTCCATTCCTGAATTTATTCACTCATTGTTTAGGTTGCTGTATGTGGCTTACATTTGTAGGTGTGGTTGATGTATTAGATCATTTTTAAATATTTTTGCATACATAAGTATGCAACTTTTGTTATACCCAGAGTGTCTCTGCTATAAATTCTGTTTAGGTTTCGTAATGGATTCTTTTCATTTGATGAAAATTGTTTTTATTTTATAATTATTAAGTGTTTTTGCTTTTAAAGTGATGGTCAGGCTACACAATCGCAAACCAAAAACTGTACCCATTAACGATCAACTATCGATTTCACCTCGTGACTGTTACAATTGTCATAAATATCGTCGTGCCCAGATTCTTTGAAAACACACCTAATATGGGCTGCGCGACAGTCAGAGGTGGACCTGGGTCTAGATTCTCAGAAACAACTCATGTTGTGCGTGATATATTTATTTTTTACGAGTGGAAGGGACCTACAGTTAAATGTTGTTTTCGAACAGCGAAGTTGAGAAAAAATCTTCTAGACAGTTATTACTCTTTGAGCATTGTCAGTGACTTGAAAGAGGTGGGACCGTGAATTACGAAAGTTGGTAACTTGGGGTAACTTGAGGATTCGAACCTGACGCCCCATGCGTAGGCGTCAACGCACTAACCCACTACGCCACAGCGCACAGTGGTTCAAACACGGAAATAAAATACCAAACAAACATTTGGAATATGAAGTTGTTGCATTTATTTTTTTAATAGATGCACAACCGGTTTATGTTTTCCCAAAATTTTGCCCAAATTGAGATAGAGAGCTCGAAAGTTATCGTTTCGTTTAGTAAGCCGGTTTTTAAGACATGGATTTGACTTTGTTGTCACTTTTGTCACATTTTAGAAGAAATTATATAAATCTTTCGCCGTGGGTCGCCGTGGCCGTGGTAAGTGCGGCGACTCCTACGCAGAGGGTGCCAGGTTCGATACCCGAATTTACCACCTATCATAATTCACGGCTCCACCTCTTTCGAGTCACTGACAATGCTCAAAGAGTACTCCTGTCTAGAAAAAGCTTCTCAAATTCGCCGTTCGGAGTCGGCATTAAACTGTAGGTCCCTTCCACTCGTGAAAGAACAATAGCACGCACAACACAAGTGGTTGCTGAGAATCTAGGCCCAGGTCCACCTCGGACTGTCGTGCCACCCATATTATTATTAATATTATACATAAATCTTTCTCTTGCTCCAAGAGACTCCAGGGGCGACCTAATTTTTCTGAAAGATGAAAGCTCTATTCATGTTGTAAAAATCATATCCGCCTACTGATCACTTTAGGCGCAATAGCCTTTTAAGGCTAAATCGCACAGGCGCGTTCGAGCTGTCGGTCTTTGATAGGTGTTGCTACGCGTTTTATCGAGCTTACGAGAATGTTGTGTCAAAAAGCGTCCGTTTCAGCTTTCCATATCGAAATGAACGCGTGCGCTTACTCAACTCAAAAGCTTTGAAATATAATTTTCGAGAAAAATATGAAATTACTGTAAATAAAATTCCAAGAAAAAAATTAATTACTTGCGGAAATAATCGTCTCAGTTTGCCAAAAATTCAAATTGGGAAATAAATGAAAAAAAAATGTTTCACAAATATCAAAAAGAGTGACTGGATAGTAGCACCACCTAGAAATTTATGGTCTTACGATATTACGGTATGAGAAAATTCAACGCGAGACCGCCCCATTTCGGCTTTAACATATGATCCTACTGAAAATGTCAAAGCCCGAACGCCTAAACGCGCCGTTGCGATGCGTGTATTAAGTGTAGAAGTGTGTTGACCTAAGCTGCAAAAAATGGCAACTGGCTTCCAATTAGCAAGTTGTGCCCAATAGAAGTTCGACAGAATAATAAATATTACTAAACATTTTCACATGTGTGACAAGATCTTTTCGTAGTTCAAAAAAAGTGATATTTTAATTTTTTTCACTTAAGTTTAATCCGTTTATGAGTAATCGGCTTGAACTACAACAACCATTTTTGAACAACGAAAAGATCTTGTCACACATGTATTATGTTTTGAATTATATTTATTTTCGCGCTCCAATACAAGGTAACCACTATGCGGCGACCCATTCGTTTGCACGTCCGAATATTTACTTTTCAGACCTGTGACGTCTTCCACTGCTGACTTCAAATCATCAAGACCAAGTTGACTTGCGTCCGCGATAAGTTGCTCTTTATACCGGAGTTTCGGCGTCTCCTCTTCACGAACCGGCATGCTCTGATTCGAAGAGCATGTTAGCTGGGGCATTGACGCTCAATGAGGCTAGGCCAGCACTACTTCCACATGTTGGTACATCTTCTGGTTATGTCTTTTCTTCCATTTACTTTCCTTCTTGCAGGTGTAGTATCGACGGAATGATTCTTTTCGACGGCGTATGCATAATTCGATTTGTCCTCATTGACCTTAAGATCAGCTCTTTTTGTGAGTTATTCAATCGCTGTGACAACATCCACTACGGCACGTAGGGAAAGTGCGAAGATATTGTTGTTATCTGCATTTGTTAACCAAACCGTTGCACGCACATGTAGAAAATATAGTCTTCTGTGTTCACAGCCCCGTCTTCTCCAGTACCAGATCAAAGGAGTCACACGACTGCGTACCTCTTTGTCGGAACCATCCGGTGCCGATATGAAACGTCGCCAAAGTCCTTGCACCTAACTGAAATATGTATATCGCATTTTTTAAGAGATCAGTTCTCTGGGAATCCCGAATTTGGTGACAGCTTCAAATAGTTCCCTGTGATGAACCCGGCATATCTATGAAAGTATATTTTTTTTATTGAAATGTTATTACATCGACTACATTTCATTATACTACAACTAGTTTAATTTAACGAGTAGTTTGCATTTGTAATGTATTTCATTATATGGTACACTGGCTGTTCCCCGTGAGGTCATCCGCGTGAATATCAGTTATCGCGGTGAACAAATTTGATTACCATAAAAAAGGTTATAATGAGTCAATCTTAAAAGATAGAAATATGCTGACAGGGACTTTTTTCCATAATTTTTAAAGAAGAACAATTCCATTATGTATGAATTTCGTGTAATTTAAAACGTAATTTCTGTTGTATCTTCTAGACAACATTATTGCCACCTTTAACCTTTGAGTAATTCCTGTACACCTTTAACCTTCGATTAATTCCTCTCTCATCGATGTTGGGCTGTTGCATATTCACGAATCTTTTCGTCTACTATTTTAAGCTTAAAGTCGCAATGTAAGTCGGTGTTAGTATAGTAGGACGTACTTGTGAAATAAAGTGTGTCTAGTTATACGCCTGTAGTTCTTGCAAGACGTAGGATCACATTGTTTCGCGGATCGGACATATAGAACTGTTATTTAAGAGAGTAGACCTAGTTGAAACGTCGAAAACTAGCTGTTTTTTAGGATAATTTTTTTTGTGGTCATACATTGAAATAATTAAAACTAAATGTTTTTTAACATGGAGAATATGTATTTAAGAAAGATATACATTTTTACATATATCAAACAATTTTTAAAAATATAATAATATATATAGAAGGGTTTGCAGCGATCACTGTAGCTCGACACTAGATCATCTGAAACCGATAAAAATTCAAAAATCATTTGTTAATGATATGATACAAAGGGAATTTAAAAAAATTTAATTTTTTAAAAATGGCGAATGTTGAAACTCATGTTTGTCGTTTGAAGCCAAGCTTCTCTCACATTTTAGGCTTTAAAAAAAAATTGTACAAAAAAAATGTTTCGTTCACCCGGAGGACAAACAATGAATATAAGACTATGTTCATATTTTGTGCGATTACTTATAAATCACATATCAAGCATATATATCGTCGTCTGTTCTAATAGTCAGGCAGCAATCAAATCTCAGAAATCAGTCCCTTTCAACTCCAAGACTTCCCTTAATTGTTGCATATCTCTTAACGAGATGCGTATGTGCTTGCGACGAAAGCCAACCAATAATATTCATCATTCCTTGCTCAGCGTCGGCCATATAGCTCGTTGTAGCTCCAATATATGGGCTCTGAGCACTTCTTTGCGAGATTGTCCGCATATTCATCACTATGCAATCCCCAAGGATTTCTCGTTAACGCTCTGTGTGCACAGCCTAACCAGCTTCGATATCAGAACGTCTAATGCTATGGCCGCTTGGCTATCAGAAAAAGGCAACCGATTTGTTGGTAATTTTTTGGCTTATCAGCGTGAGTGACGCCACGTATATAGCAGCCACTTCGCCTTAAAAAACTCTGCAGTCGTCCCTTAGTGTCAGGAATTTTTCAAAGTGGCCACAGAAGGCTCTCGCTCCTGTACCCGCGCACGTCTTTGAGGATCTTAGATACTCTCTTGGTCTGAGTTTTTGATCGATTATATCTTGAAGTTCAAGTCATATATCGCCATGTTAGTAATCGAAGCTCCAAGGAGTGAGTATCAATGGGGGTTTCAAATTGTCTCCAAAGGTGGCCGTTCGCCAGAAGAAGGATACGTGAACTTTACACCTATGCTCTAGACATGTACGATGGTTATGAAGTAATAAATACTCAATCGGACATCTAGTGAGTCGCAGTCAATTCATCCCGTTCCCATGAGGACTACCCCGTCCCAGGACTCCCCCTTCAATGCTAAAGCATGAACAGTTCCATCATAAAAATATACTTCTGTCTTGCAGATCTGGCCGTTCATTGCCCATCAATTACAACTTGACAAGAACGTCCGCCAAACCGACTGACCTAAGCGCCAGCAATTTCATATCTGACTGCACTCTGTGTAAGTTTTCTTGCACTCCCTGCTTTCTTTGTCACAGTTCACGAACGCCCTCCCTGCCTCCTCCATTGCAGCCGACAGCTCCCTTCTTGGTAAATCATTGGGACATTCTTCAAAACTTCGTCGTTCATTGGAAAATCAATTTAACGTAAAACTTCATCATCGGAGGCTATAAAAAAGTTTCATAAGAATTTATTCATTTTCCTTCTGAGTATTCGCCAGCCCGCCACGGCACCCTCAGCCACCCTCAGCCACTTCAGAGTTTTCCATTTCCCATCATCGGATATCAACTTTTCCCTTATTCACAACCTCTCATGTCTGTGACCGCTCGCATGAGGTCAGGGCACTTTACGACTCCGATGCCGGCCGGCGTGAGGGCGGTTTTCATTTTATCGAGAATTAACCATCGTGTCCTTCTGTCCCTCTTTTCACAGATCCAAGGAGAACGTTGCGTCGGACTTTGACTGGAACAGATCCATTTCGGAGCCGGATTTAACAGGTATTGGTGTGCCTTCTGGTGTCACATTAAGTGGACTTATGACTTTTTGCAGCTCCCGCACCGCTATTCGATCGATTCGTCATCCGGCATCTGCACGAGCACGTCTCAGTTGACGACCTGAAGTTCTACCGCCGGAAGAGGCCACCAGGTAAGATTTGCAATCTCGGCGGACCAGAGCCTTTGAATGAAGATGTTTTCGTTTCCAGATTTTAACACACGAAGTAGCATCTGCCTGCATAACGACGATGAACCCGTGCTTCCGTTTGGCTCCCTCAAGTCCGAGTACACAAAGCGATTCCGCAATCCAGAGCGAAGTCTCCCGCCGGGGCTTCTAAGGCGGTCCACCTCGCTGCACCTTGAGGGCTTGATGAGCACACAGACCGAGCATCAATCACAGTTTCTTCCATACTCCCACGAGGACATCCAGAGGTACTCAAGCTGCTTCAGTCTGACACTCAGCCTCTCTCCTTTTCTCTTCCCACAGCTGCCGCACCTACCCCATACGGAATCCCGAGTCCCTCCAGCTCGTCGGCGAGACTGACATGAGCGGCGAGTACAGGTCCTCCTACATCTCGTATCCCATGGTCGACAAGTCGATGGCCATCTTGCCACGGGAGGCGTTCAAACCACCAGAGATCGAGGTCACCCCCCGAGACAATCGCCTGCGGAAGGATCCATCACTGGCAGAAGGGCCCACGCAGGCAGCCCAGGACACCATCGCCTTCGCTCCGTCGGAGTACCGACGGCAGTACATTCAGTTTCCCATCGAAAAGGCGCACTCGATCCCCCAACTGAGCCACATAAAGATGCACGGTGACTTTGTTGGGATCCCCGAGTACCGCGACAGCTACAAGAAGTACGACCAGTACTCCAAGAGCGCCCCCATCAAGAAGGCCGACAACCTGACCACGTGCGGCGAGGTCTGTGGCCTGGAGGAAGTTCCGGAGTATCGCGAGAAGTTCCAGCAACAGCCGAGCGCGCCCAAAGAGAAGTCCCGCAAGACCGAAGACCACCTCTACCCCCGCGGGGAGTTCACTAAGGACATCCCCGAGTACTTCGAGAGCTTCCGCGATCCACAGGTGAAGGAGAAGCCCGAGAGGGGCAAATGCCGCGAGCCGTACCTGCGCCTGAAGGGGAAAATCGAATTCAACCCCGAATACCGAAGCACGTACCTCGACTACCCGCGATCGCGTCCCGTGGTCAAGAAGGCCACCACATCCCTCCGCCTGTCCAACGCCACCTCGCCAAGACGAAAGTTCAAGTCCAGCTCACCGAACCGCTACGTGGACACAGATCCAACACTGCCACTGACCCACCAACCGGAGTACCGTCGCGCCCAGTACAACTACCAGATCCGGGAGCGCACACCGCCGCAGAGGATCGTCGACTCTTTGCCAGAGCCACTGACCAAAGGTAAGGGCAGGGAAAATGTGAGTTTGAATGGTAAAACCCAAAAACGTCGGACCTCTAGACATCGACAGGTTTCATCTTTAGCCGCACTAAATGCTAAGCAAGATAGCTTCGAGAGTGTCGGCGGCTCCACCAAGAAGCCGGCAAAGTTTGGACGTCGCGCCTCGATTGCGCCGCGCGACAAGACCGACGGGGGCGGCATGCCAGCAACCACAACCACTAAGAGGCCGTCCGATCTGCTCGCGCTGAGTCGAAAGGGGAACAAGGAGTCATTTATTGTGTTGAAGGAGCCGTGCAAGAAGAGCGCCTGGATGAAGAAGTCCTGGTATGAGTCGTAGTTGTAGTCGTTGACATTGCTCGGAAGGATGGTGGTGTTGCTTGAGAATTAAATGTGTTTAGCTATTTTGTGGTGGGTTTTATTTCGAACGCTGGAACCGAGAATACTGGTACTCCATCAGCTCTCCAAGTTGGCTCAGATTCTGTTTCACGTGAGTGCGACGCTTCCAGTGCGGGCGTTAAAGGAAGGTGGTGATGGTTTGTATGTTTCAGAGACCGCTGCGGTTTATCCTGGCAAATGAAAAATGACTAAGCCCTCCTCGAAGCACCAGAACACCGATAAGCTGTCGCCGATTCTAGGGAATTAAATTTTCAGATTTATTCACACGATGGCCTCGCATCCGGCTGCAGAGGCAATTAATCCCCGCTTTCCCAAAAAATAAATACGCGCGAGAAAAGGAACAAAGTCGTTAATGACTGCATCACGGAGCTAATTACACGAACACTCAGTCCGGCGCGAGGCCTTGACCACGGACCCGTCGGCCGCGATAATCCTGTAAGCCAATCCTGATACATACCGCAGTATTAACACAGTCCGTAAGCGGTTAACGACAGTGCCGCCGGGCCGTGTGCGTCACGTAATTAATGCCGATGAGCACATCCTCCGCAGTCAGCGACGAGCTCTGGAACAAGAGGTTTACGCAATCCCCCCGGAGGCACATTTCCATGTGATCCTTTGTCAGAGCAGTCGCTAGATGTATTGATTCATCGAGTGCTCTATTGTTTGATGGTCAGGGGACGAGGAACAGAGCAATGCCCTTAATTAATTCTGTGTGACATGATTAATGCTCTCTCGGTAATTGACGCAAAAGACATTTGATTGAAGGAGCGCTCAATTAAATTCCACACGCCAACACTAAGACTCGTCACCATCAATTCGAGTTCAAGGACACCCTCAATTCTATTTGGTCCCCAATGCGGTGTCCCGCTTCCATCTGCATCCACACACAAATAGTCAGAAAGTTTGACTATAAAACCGAACCGTCCCCGGAATGCACAATTAAAAGTTGCTCTGTGCATCGGCTGGCGGCTTAATGGTGAAACGCGCTGGGCCATGATGCCCACATGTGACTGACAATTTGTCCTTATTAACGATTTTAATTCGAAACCATCCAAAGCATCGGAGGTTGTTAACGTCTGCTGGCAGGGGCGCCCCAATGGCTTGTGAAGAAACGCAGACAGGACCTCTTGTGGTTGGGTGGGTGCACGTGTAGACGGTCGGCGTTGACAAGCGAAATCGTCTAGATAATGAGTGCATGTACCCTGATTTTGGGGGCGGTTGGTTCGGGGTGAATTTGCAGCTTGATGCTGAATGCATGGGGATTTATCGTATTAAATGTGAATGGGGATGAGGCCGGCAATCAATACTGAGCATATGGACAGTTCACTTCTGTAACGAAGATGAGAACTCAAATACCCCTGTAAGGCAGAATGTCCCATTAAATCTGGATGATGATAGAAGATAATTCCTTCCCCCCTGGGATGAGGTCAAGGTAACAATATCAAGACTTAAGTCTATCAAGCACGGTCCGTTCACTGAAATCGTTTAAGTAGCTGGAAATCATCTAGTTGGGTGCATGCACCAGCTCATCTGTAAGACATGGTCTGAGGAAAGCAAGCGTGACATGTGGAATCCACAAAAAAAAAAACCCGTCAACTACCGACGAACAAGTCTCTTAACCCTTTCTAGCAAAAAGAATGTTGGCACTTAGCGAACATTGAGTGGGACATATGTGTCCCAACAGGTGCGAAAGGGTTTAGGTTTGGTTTAGTTCATGGGCAGGCGCGGTAAAGCGAAATGATACGCAGCTTGGGGGTAGGAAGAAGCCTCTCTTTTTCCTGCTCGTCATCCTTCAGATATTGTTGGTCATTCCAGGCATCCGGAAGTTCTGATGGACCTGCAAATAGACATTAGAGGAACTGCCGCAAGCTCATGTAGATCTGGAAGAAGTATTCTTCCAGTGTTTTGCGTCTCAATGCAAAGAGACAAGGATAGAGAGGAGTGTCCTCAATTTTTTCTTCGTCCCCGCAGCCTCTGCATATGGTGTCCTGGGAGATTCCCATTTTGTTACCGTGATATCCCAAATGGTTGTGTCCTGTCATCGCACCCACTACCATTAGCAGCAGTTTCTTACCGCATTGAAGGAGTATGTCTGTTCTTGCGCTGTTAACCTGACCAAAGCATTCGGAAGATCCTACAGATGGATAAGGATGTCCACCTATCATCAGCTGGCTCCATGATATTGTCGTCCACCTTCTTCCTGGCATCAGCCAGGGGTGCATATATTCATGTGATTGCCTGAGCCCCTTTCCTGGCAAGTTCAGAAGCTGCCTCATTGCCGGTGATGTCCCTGTTACCCCGAACCCAGCAAAGAGTGACCGTGTGCTGTGTTCCAAGAACCTTAAGCTCTTCGCTACAGCTTGCGACCAGCTTGGACTTGATTGCGAAAGCCGTTATAGCTTTGATGGCCGCTTAGCTGTTAATTTAAAAGGTTATATCAGCCGGTAGTATTTCCATCAATGCAATGCTTGAAACACGCTCCCATGATCAGGTAATCTTATGGAATGGTACATGTCTAGTGTTACGGAGAATATGCCCACGCCTGTGCTTTTATCCATCTGTAGATAGATGTCGGATCGTTGATGGGTTCTTTTCGGTATGATACTTCCCTAGTTGGGAGACGCGACCCGAAGGATGCCTCAAGGAAGGGGAGAAGGTACTCACTTTTTTTTTTCAATATTCAAGTATATGAGCGGTTGCAACAGCAGCGCCAGCTGTTGGATTGACTTATCCTTCTAGTGCTTTTTGCCGCGGTCGACTATAGATAGAGGTGTAGTGGAAGAAGATCCAACATGACCTCCATGCCCGCTGTCGGAGTGGTGGAAATTGCTCCTGTCACACCGGACATGCACTTTTTGTATACTTGTAAGCAGCTTCAGGTTGGTCTGGTTCAACAAAGCTTGTTACCACACTAGGCTGCCGTACGTTAGAATCGGCCTTACAATCGCTGTATACATCCACAGGATTGTTCCGGGATTTGAGCCCCTTTTCAGCCAAAGATCCTGTTACTGAGGTAAAGGGCACAGGCTGCATTTTCACTCTTTCTTGAATATTAAATTTCCAATTTAGTTTCTTGTCTAGTATATGTGTCCCAACAGGTGCGAAAGGGTTTAACATCACTTGTACGATCTTCTCTTGGGTTTCACGGGGCTCCGTCGACGTCCTTGTGAGACAGCTTCGACTGGAACCAAAGTCTATATAAATTACAACGTACCTTGCTTCGAGCAGAGAGAGGACAATTTTCTTTCTTTATTTGATAGATATGTTCGAGCTTTACAGATTGGATTAGTTTGAAATATAGATTAAATCTTAATAAACAAATTAATTAACGAATAAACTTGAAGAGCTTAACGTGAATTCAGAATGAATAAGTGACAATGAAAATATGTTAATTGTATTTGAAACTATGGACTATTTGAATGAAATAAACTGAAGTGA
This sequence comes from Eristalis intricaria, assembly GCA_964034865.1. Taxonomy (NCBI): domain Eukaryota; kingdom Metazoa; phylum Arthropoda; class Insecta; order Diptera; family Syrphidae; genus Eristalis; species Eristalis intricaria. Next base: position 56,719,392 of record OZ035877.1, on the reverse strand, counting down.
ATTGAAATTAACTGAATTGAATGAAATGATTGAAATTAACTTTCAAATATTATGTCCTTCTTTGTCTTGATATTCTCTTCACCGATGCTCGTGTTGAACTGTGCACGGATAAAGAGCCGTTGCTATCAGATCAAGTCAGGACACGTTCGGAGAGTTATTAATGCTGACAGGGGTATTGCCAGCATTCTCAGAGTCACTAACATACCTCGACAGGCAAATGCAGGCTTGCGCTAATATGCGCCCGATTGCCTGAGACGTCTATGACGTGGGTACTAAAAAAAACCTGTGTGGCCAGTTTTGTGATTTATTGACTCGGTTTTTTTTTGAGCGTGAGTCACAGATGAACACCAGCAAGGAGAAAAAAAGTCGTATTTTACACACACAATTAAATACACAAAATAAGTATCTAAATAGACGTGTTTACAGTGTTTTTGCATTGTGGGGGTGTTTACACTGTTTGTTCAGTCAACTGTGTGTAAATCATGATTTTTTCTCAAATCAGTTTGCGCAGTTATTTTGTGTAGTGAATGGCTAAAACGCAAGTCAGGCGGCTGAAAAATTGAATAATGTTTATAGTCTTGATACTGCAACAGGTTTAGTCCCGTCGACCGCTTTGCGGTAATTTCGTCAAATATCCACTACGCTCTGAAAGGTCAATAATTGCCGAAAATGTCTATGAAATCTTGGAAATCGTCGTGTATTACCGTCATGTAAGCACTGTTTAGATTGCCCAATTGTTAAACATTGCACGAACAATAGTTTGGAACCATTTGAACAAGGCTGGATACAAACAGAAGCTCTATGCTCGGGTGTTAGACGAGTTAAAGCCAATGAACCTCAAACCAACAAATCACTGAATTTCCATTTGCAAATCACTGCTGAAGCGCAACAATTTATATGAAGCGGATGACGAAAAAAGAACGTCACTTATGACAAGGTCAACCGAAAACTATCTTGATCGAAAAGCGGAGAGTCGGCGCAAATGGTAGCTAAGCTAGGAGACGGACAGGAAAGTCTTGCTTTGTGCTTGTGGTGATTGGCAGAGTCCGATCTGCGACAAGACTCTAAATTGAGACCTACAATTGGACCATATGAAGGAAGCAATCAATCTGAACCGGCCAGCTTTGGCGCATAGAAAGGAATTGTGTATCATCAGGACAACGTCAGGCCATACACGTCGATAACAATTTGTCGAAGCTTACCTTATAGACTGGAGCTAACACCGTAGACTTGCCTTGTCTAGTCTATTTACTTGATTGATATCATCGATGACTTGAAAATTCATCATTCCATCGTCTTGTCCATCATTTACTTTTTATACAGTTTGAGTGATACCAGAACAATAACTCTCCCTTAAAATTGTCACCTGTTTAACATTCTCATTTCAGTTTGAGTCCACAACTGATACAAATGCATCGATCTCTAAACAAGAGTTTAGAAGAACGTAAGTAACCATAATTATTCTCATCTATGGCTGAAACACAATACTGCGTTTCTTCCAGTGTCGCTCTTCCAGTGTTGTGCTACGTTTGCTGACTAAAGGGAGAAATTTTATAAAACGCAAGGGCGCACTGCACTGTCTCGCAGTCTCTTGTAAGCTTTTTTCCAACACGTCCGAAAATATCCGAGAAGCTGAGTTCAGCTTACAGTTTTCTCTGATTATTCGTCTCGGTAACACTTAATTTCTGACAAAAATGAATTCAACGACAAAAATCATTTAAGATCAGTGAATTTGAGAAATGAATACATCTGATAAATTGGGTTGTCATTTCAAGGAATGTAAGGGAAGACGGTAGAAACAACGCACTATCGTGAGAAACACACATTAATGGTTGAATGACACTGAAATAGCTATCGCCAATAATCGATAGTACATAGACGATAGTAAATCATGCTTATTATGAATCCCGGGGGAATTTATTATTCTCTTTCCTTTTTCACTTCCTGGAAAAGTCCCCGCTATTGGCTATCTATCTCTTTCTAACGAATTTTTTTTCCGAAATTTTATACGAAAATGTGATGGATGTATGTGGTAATATCGGTGGTGTATACGCAACATTTTTTATCCAGCGTGGAAGCAATCTTAAGAGTTGTCTCGCATGGCCACGGTGGTGTATACGCAAGAGTTTTTATCCGGCGAGGAGGCAGTCCTAAGAGTTGTCTTGCATGGCGACGATGGCGTCTACGCAGCATTTTTTATACGGAGAAGGTAGTATTAAGAGTTGTCTTAAATGGCCACGGTGGCGTATACGCAACATTTTTTATCCGGCGAGGAGGCAGTCCTAAGAGTTGTCTTAAATGGCCACGGTGGCGTATACGTAACATTTTTCATCTGTCGAGGAAGCAATCTTAAGAGTTGTCTCGCATGGCCACGGTGGCGTACACGCAACATTTTTTATCCGGCGAGGAGGCAGTCCTAAGAGTTGTCTTAAATGGCCACGGTGGCGTATACGTAACATTTTTCATCTGTCGAGGAAGCAATTTTAAGAGTTGTCTCACATGGCCCCGATGGCGTATACGTAACGTTTTTCATCTGTCGAGGAAGCAATCTTAAGAGCTGTCTCACATGGCCACGGTGGTGTATACGCAAGATTTTTTATCCGGCGAGGAGGTAAAGTGTTGTCTTGCATGGCCACGATGGCGTATACGCAGCATTTTTTATACGGAGAAGGTAGTATTAAGAGTTGTCTTAAATGGCCACGCTGGCGTAACGTAAAATTTTGTCATCTTTGCCTTCCGTTGGGGCATGAGAGATCATTAGAGTGATGTTGCCGAAATTAGCATTGATGCGGATTCTTATGAGGCGCTCTCTTATGTATTTAAACCTTAAAACTAAATCTGCCTAGAACAACATACCTGCATCCGAAGAAGCGCAGCTTTTATTTTTATTATGGCTATTGTTGAGTGAAAATACTCATACCTCTGCTTTCTCAAGAGTTACCTTCACAGGCAGTGCTTCTCAGGGTTATATTATCGGTTATGGATTCTTGTTGCGCAAAAGTGGAAGTGATTTATTCTAGAGTATTCTCTCAAAGCCCAGTATTGAACAGCGTTTTACTCAAATGCTCCTACTCAGCTTCTTAAGCTTCTGTAGACATTCTCACACAAGCTTGGATTTGATAATATACGAGTCTAGTGCCAGAATAGCGGAACGACTGTCCGACATTATTGCAATGTCGCAGTTATTATAGTTCCTGTCAAGATTGATGTAAGCGCATCTGTCAAGATTGGTGTAAGACCTCTGCTTGAAAGGTACTGGTGCGTTTGTCCATGGGTTCGTAGTACTTTGTTCGGGCCCAAATAGGCCTGTGGTACAACACTCTCTTAGTTTTCGTCGGTAGGGACGATGAATACTATTTATTCTCAAATTTTCTACAAGAATAATGCACTTCTTTTTGCTGTACCTAATATGTTAGTGGTCCTCCAGGTCCTCAATACCTGCTGCATTCATTAGTTCACCTTTAAGTCGTTCTATAGATGGTAGCTAGAGGGCGCCATGAGTTGTCAGTCAGTCATCATCTCAAGAGCAATCATAAAATTCGCCTTGGATCATTAGAGTCTTCACCTCCAAATGGCATATAGTCACATTTAGACCATCCTTTTCGTCGGTTTATCAATTTTAACAATAATTTGAGGTGAACTCATGTACGCAACAAAATAGATCCACGTGCATTCAATGGTTTTTTAAGTACAAAGTTCTGTATTTGTTCACTTGGTAAACGCATTGTATTCTTGCTTCGGTGCTCAAATTCATTCCTACCATCGCCGGCTTGTCATCTTGTTTCGCTATTTATTGACTTCAGTGTGTCTACACACTTCATTGTATCCTCACCTTACATAAACATAGAGTCTTAGCAACCAAATTCCAAAATGATTATAGATACAACTTGCAGCTTAATCATCACCCAGCCCTAGCAACCTTTGTTTACAAAGTCAAAACAATCGAAAGCTTATGTATCAAGTTCCTCCATTGCACCCAGTGTCAGCAGCAATCGATTTCATTCACAATAATGTCGAAAAACAATCAAAATTCGATGGATCATCTTCGAGATGAGACCACGTGCATCAACGTGCAGAGTGAGACGCATCAGAACTTCCAGAAGCCAAATCTAAAAAAGTCCCCCGGTAAGTTGACAGCTGCCTTTCAATGTCACTTAATGTCACGTCAACCATTTTCAGTAACACGAGCGGCACGATACGAGCAATTTCTGTGGCGGGAGTTTTACGATGAGTACATTCGTTCCAAGCAGCGACAGGAGGCCATACGTCCCGCAACACCATCGACGGAGTACAGCGACGAGTTCAACAAGCCACATCTCGGCGAAGAACGGCTAATTGCAAGCGAGGAACTGATAGAGAAGTATCCCTTGTACGGAACGAACGCGGTCACTCTGTGGAATCCAAAAGGCGACTTCTCGTGCAACTTTAAGCGTGTCCTGAGTGTCACTCTGCCAGTTGAGATGCAACCTGGGAAATTCGATGAACTGAATGTTTTGAGTCAATAAATTGTAGTGAACTGTGAATTTTAGGTCTTGTGGTTGAACAGAAATAACGTGGATTGCGTGAAAGGATCTGTTGAAAAGTGTGTATCCAGCGAAACAAGCTATGTTAACTGCGCCTAAACGTATGCATCTCATGCCATCGAAAGCCGCTGGTTCTGACCTCCACTACAATCCTCTATAGCAAGGGCGTTCCCCTCAAAATCCACACCGTATCCGAAGTAAACAAACCTGTTCACCAGTTCACTCATCGACGGTCTTATCTTATCTTGAAGTGAATTCTGCGATACGAGGCGGTTAGCCCGAACATTTAGTCATCCAATGTCGCCTACAAAACCCAGCCGTAGTACACAAACGATTTTCACACGGAAACGAGTCCAAGTGCTTGTCTTTTTTCCGACGCGAACGAAAAAAAATCTAGTGAAACAGTGCAACAGGAATAAATAATAATCATGGATGCCCGTGACGGCAGTCCCGAGCACATACTCGGCTACACAATCCGCAGCCGAACGCGAATCTATGTCTCATACCTGCTACCGTCCAGTCTGGAGCTGATGGTGTATATTGTCCAGATAATCGCCGATTGTGCAGTCGCCTATCAACACTTCCACTGTGGCCAGCCGCTGTTCGGGTGGCTGACGCTCATGCTGGTGGTCGCACCACCCGTGCTGTGTTTCGTCTTCGTAATGACCTCACCGCAGCAGTGGACGAATCCGCAACATGCCAATAAGACACGATTCATCGGCTATCAGTTGTTGAATTTGTTGTTGTTTCCGTTGTTCGCCGTCTACAGGTAATTTACAATTAATGACGAAATGGGGTGTGCTGTGAATTGCGCGATAACGAGGGGAGACAAATGCTTTATGCTCCAGACTGTGCCAGCCAGTGGGGGTGGTTTTTCTTGTTGACAGTCGGTGGTTGACAGCGTTTGGCTGGACGGTGGAGAACGTAATTGCTTCGGCAATGTCGGTAGATTGTTATCTGCAGAGTTAAGTTGTTGGGCTGACAGTGATTTCTTGGTGGAATTGACCTTGTTTGCGTTTTTCAAGTTGTTAGCCATTCGAGGCCAAATGAAGAAAAGAAACCAACGTGTGGTGTCCCGACTCATTTTCAGTTGCAGTGTGTCACTGTCTTTGTGGGTCTGTGAAAGTTCTACATCGATTAATCGAGGAGGGAAATAATGACTCAGAATGGAATTACTTTGTGTTGGCGAGACGTCTGTTAATAGAGTGAAATTGTGAAAAATGTTCGTGTAATTGCTGGCGTAAGCCAGTCGGTACTTTCAGTGATTCAAGTGATGGTAGTCTTCTTATGGAAAATCAGGATGTCCTCTGTACAGGATGTCTTTGTCAGCCAAGTCTGGAAAAGATTGACCTGAAGTAGCATAGATTATGTATTTTGATTCTTTCTGCCGACATCGGCCGAACTCCACTTTCCCCAGAGACTAATCCTCCTTTGGCCGGGGTAGACTAATTTCGGGTTTGTTGCTCGTCCAGAGAAATATATTTTTTCTTTTTATCTGTCCTGTTTTCTTTTGGCGTTTTGCGTATGCGATCCAGCTTGAAGTTGGCATTTCTGGCATTTCTGTACGTTTGTTCTTTTTCTTGTCCATGAAGGCCGAGTTGTCCACACGACTGCAGACATCTGTTGTCAGAGTCGGATAACAGGGTCTACTATGGCAAAAGTCAACACTTACGATAGACACTGGTCCGAGTGCCTGAAACAGCTCGATCGCGGTTGACTTGCTTGTTCAACCATACAGTCCTTTGGCACGGTTTGCTTTTTGCTCACACTACCACTGGATTTTGGGGTGACTGCCTCTTGGCTTTGGCAACCCTATCTGAAGGCCGTACAATATAGGTGACCCTAGCTTGCCGTCGCTATCCAGAGGCATCTGGTGTCCTGGACAGCCTCGTAGGAGTATGTTAAGGAATACTAGTTGTTCGAACTGGCCACTGGACATATGTGTTTCCTTAGGCTTATATCACAATTCAATTTCGGTCATTAAAAAGTGTGAATGAATTTTTAACACTATTCTCGGGAATATCGTACGTAACTCAAACCTCAACACTAGAGGTACGATCTTCCACAAATCTCTGCAACTGCTCGCTTATGCCGATGACATTGACATCATCGGAAGAACACAACGGCCTATCAGTGGGGCATTTGTGAGTATCAAGAAGGAAGCGGCGAAGATGGGTCTTGCGCTCAGTGAAGAACAGACAAAGTATATCCTCTCTACGAAAAAGGTCCACCAACACCGATGTCTTGGACAAAACACTACAATAAACAGCTATCCAAGAAGTGAAAGACTTTGTCTAGATTGGGTTAGGTTAGGGTGATTGCCACCACTGTAGCAGTTGTTGCCTAAATAGATCCTAAAGAAAGACTTTGTCTACCTAGACTCCGAAATTACTGCGAACAATGACACCACTACAGAGATAAAACGAAGGGTCACGCTTGCTAATTGCTGTGCTCTTGAGCTTGGAATGCAATTGATGCATAAAGCCCTCTCTCGAAGAACCAAGATATGCCTATATACGACCTTGACATGGACACCAATCACAGCGGACGAAGAGATTCTTGGTCGCTTCGAATGGAAAGTCCTTCGTATTATCTTTGGTCCCGTATGTACTGATGGTGTTAGGAGGAGGAGACTAAACGACGAATTGTACGGGCTGTACAGCGACATCGATCTGGTCAAACGAGTTCGAGTCTCTCGTCTCAGATGGCTAGGCCATGTAGAGTGAATGGAGACCAATGCTCAATCTGCTGAAGGTGCGTGGCTGCAAGCAACTAGCACAAGACCGTGCTAGATGAAGACCCATGTTAGCTGAGGCCCAGGTTCACCCCGGACGGTAGAAGAATGAAAAAAACGAAGTGAATTTCATTTCATTTGTTTCTACTTATAAATTTCTGTTGACATCAAAATAACCACGATGACGTCACGCGTGAGTACTTAAGGATCAACTATAAATGGCTTAAGCATGCATGAGCTAGTGTCAAGTCTTAGAGAATTGTTTCGCCATGTTTTCAGGAAGCACATGAAGAGTCATAATGAACATATGCGTACGTAGTAATCTGCCAGAAATTTGTTCTGTACTTGTTTTTTTTTCCGCTTTATTATTATAGAAAATCATGTGAATCCTTTTTTTTTCAAGGAGCTGAAAGATGAATGTTTTGTACGTTAACCACATCTCTTGCGTCAGTTGTCAGTTATCGGGTTTGATACTAGTCCGTTTCCTTTTTAATGACGCCTATAATCCGAAGTCACAGACTGACGTGCTCCTCAGCAATGTCTGACTGACTTCAGGTTTATGACACACTCCCACGCAGACCAGGGCACTCCGATTTTCCAGTCCAGCCGTCAAGATTATTAACCAAGAACCCTCAATTCACACTTCACATGTTTTCAGTTCGATTGAATGTGTATGCTGTCACATTTCAGCTGATTTGTCGTTTTTTCATATTTTCCTTTTTCTGTTTCATTCTGTCTTTTGTTTCATCTGTCAAATTGGCATTTGCGCAGTGCGGTTCAATTCAAAATGTCGTGGACTCCAATATAGTCAGTCTTATAGGGGCGTGTGTATTCGCTCACTCTCGCATACTGGTTTGACAAGTGCTATGTGCAAGTGTATTATAGTTGGCCCTTTATAAAAGAAATACAATACAAAGTTGGTGTCTCGATAGGTTCATAGAGGCATAGGTCGTCCTCGTAATCGCAACCTAACGCCAAACCCCGACCACATTTCTACTTCCTCCTTGCTAATCACATTTTTTTATTTGAATCGAGAGGTGTTTCCGCGTTTTTCCTCTTCAAAATTTACCCGGCAACTACTAACAACTTCTACCTCTCTTGTTCCTCAAAAACAAAATTGACCAATCAGAGAATTGCACTCACATTATTTCGTGAATAACCGTCAAAAATTCATGAGTGACTGTCTAAAAGTCATTCAAATTCGTCGACAGGCTATGAACTTGGCCACCTCTCTCTAGCAAGCTCGAACTTTCAAAAACAAACATTAAGGCGTGTTTTTTTGAAATACTGAAACAGCACAGTAAGTGAAACCTAAAAAAACGCTCATTATTCAGGTTTACTTTTTTGTGTCAAATGTTGGCTTTTGTTTTTACCAGCAAATCTCAACGAAATAACGCTCTTAAATTGTTTCTCGAGGAATCAGTCATTCTATTTGCGAACTGTTAAAATGAGAACGCAATATACAAAAAGGAGCAGACGCGATCCAATAATTCAATATTAAAACTTTGTGGTTTGCTGGCCATGGCCATGTAGATATGTGTGTAGACCCCAACGCCAGGGTTCAATCCCCGACCGGTACGACAAAAAAAAAATAATGTTCACATTCTCACCTTGACAATGCTCAAAGTGTAATAACTTTAAAGAAAAAGCTTCTCATTCTTGGCTGTTCGGAGTCGGCATAAAACAGTAGGTCCCTTCCACTCGTGGGAGAACAATAGCAGGCATGAGTGGTTGCTGTAGAAGCTGGGCCCTCGACCTCTATGGGCTGTAGCATGGCATTAATATTATGCGTTGACGTTGGGGGAAGAGAACTATACGAGCCTTACAGCAACATCAAACTAGTTAAAAAAAAACTGTGCATCAGTCGAGCGAGTGGACACTGATGATCCGGCCAACAGAGTCATCGAATCTAACCCGGAGGGAGGGAAAACGGAACAGAAGAAAACCTCGACTTAAGTGGCGCGCCTCAACCGGCTTGCAATGCACAACTGAAGGCAACTAGAGGCAGCTAGCTAATGACATTGCTAGCTGGAGAGACTTGATAGTTGGGGCACAGGTTCACCTTAGTAAGTACGCAAGTCTGAAACTGAATTGGACCACGCAGTAACTTTTGAGAATGAGGCAGGGTCTGGTAAATTTTTTCCTGGAAACTGAACCCAACGGAAAACGTTTGCAAAAACCAGAATACTGCAAAATTTATTCTTGTTTATTTTTCGGAAGATTAACACGGTGCGCCGGATTGGAGACAGATATCCAGAACACTAAGTCTCGAGTGGTAGTAGTCTGACTGTGGTTTACTATCTGGACCAGTCGTTGTGTCTGAGTGCTCCGTCTGTTGATTTTGACTCGTTTATAGTCTTTTACAAATCAGCTTTTATGTTATTTACAGAAATTTCGAAGTCGAGCCAATATTTTATTTTCCTATTTTTTTTCATTTTGGAAAGTGTTGAGTACTTTATTTTTTTATAGTGGAGACCAGCGAAATTCTACTGAGTGTCCTTTTAATAGGCCTCTCTCGTAATGTAGGCATTTGCTTTTGGTGTTTTGGCATCGGTTTCTTCTACGCCTCTAAAAGTAGAGCATCAACAGTTCTGGTTACCCATATTTATTATGCAGGGTATCACTTATTTTTCTTTTTCAGTGCCATGATTAAAGAAGTTTTTTTTTCATATATTTATGTTTGTCGGTCGCCGTGGCGTAGTGGGTAAGTGCGTCGACTCCTACGCAGAGAGTGTCAGGTTCGATACCTGAATTTACCACCTTTCGCATTTCACGGCACCACCTCTTTCGAGTCACTGACAATGCTCATAGAGTATTTCCTGTCTAGAAAAAGCATTCTCAAACTTGGCCGTTCGAAGTCTGCATTAAACTGTAGGTCCCTTCCACGCTTGAAAGAACAATAGTACGCACAGCTCAAGTGGTTGCTGAGAAGCTAGGCCCAAGTCCACCTCGGACTGTCGCGCCACCCATATATTATTATTATTATATTTCTTTACATTTATTTTTTAAGTTTATATTTCAAAAATTTTGAAATAAAAAGGTAAATTTTTCGAATAGAAGGTCGCTGCCAACCAATATAATACAAAAAACAAGAAAGACGGAATTTATCATAATGTATGAAACGTCAAGCTTAGACCTTTGCGGTAAGTGCACAAAGGAAAGAAGAAAAACTTTAAACGTGCAAAACTGGATACATGGGATCGGCTTGGTTCTAATTTTATTTCAGCCATTGTAATTATACGATTACTTTCCCTGATGCATTTATCTTTTAGTAATTGAAGGAATTTTCATTCAAATCCGTGGTAAGGGGACAATTTTATTGATGAAAAATGAAAAGAACCAAAATTATGTATCCAGTTTTGCTCGCCACTGTAGATAGCATAATAGAAACAGATGGCGGTGCACAAGCAGATGTTGGTAACAGACCCTGAACAGCAAGAGCAGCATCCATTCCCAGATCTCCAGAAACACGAAGCTCAGAATTTTGAACTCATGTGTTAAATCAATGCTGATATACGGTAGCGAAAAATGGTTGACCTCGAACATCATACAGAAATGACTATCATCAAGAAATGTGTCCGTACCATATGTAGAATATTCTGCCCAACGGAAACGTGAATCTGTTAGAAATGAAAAGAGACGAAGCAATTGTAACACAGATAAAGTGATGCAAATGAAAATAGATCGGATGTACCATCAGGAAAATGCCGTAAGCATTACTAGGCGTTAGAATGGAACCCTGAAGGCAAAAGGGCCGCAGGTAGTCCCAAGCACACCTGCTGATGATCAGTTCTCCTAGAACTAGGAAAATGCTAGCTCACTTGAAACAGTGCGAGATGCCAATTGGAAGCTCTATGCGCCCAAGAGGCGACGAGTTTCACCGCTCGTGGTGATTTTAACGCCAACCCCATCTTTTGGTGCTCGCATAAGAATTCATCGAAAGGCAGACTGTTGCACAAAGTCGGTAAGGAGCTCGGGGTCCACTTCCACTCATCAGGAAAACCGACATATTGGCCCGGTGATACAGCAAAAGTGCGTCGAGATTGTAAGTACTGATACACACTACGGCACCAAAGAAAGTCACAGAGGATTTATTCAGTCGTTTCAAAATAAAGTTATAAGGTCTATTGTGAAAGCTCCCTGGTATCTCAGGAATTCTGATATACAAAGAGACCTAGGGATAACTATCGTCGACGAAGAAATAACAAACTCCGCTCGAAACCCAGGTAGCAGACTTCATGGTCGTTGTAACCAGACGTTTAGTGCGCCGACTGCAACGACTACGATAATAATAAACCAACCTAACGACGGTTGTGGCAGGTGCATTTACCGAAGGTTTACCTGCAACACGCGAAAGCAATTTCAAAAGTGAACTACTAGATAAGGAAACTTAGTTGTAGTACAGAAAAGCGAAAAGGGAAGGTTGTTTTTATTCAGCAAAAATCTGACACCACAATGTGGACACGGGCATATTGAAGATTTTCACCAACTCAATCACAAAAAAAAAGTAATTTTTGTAATTCTTAATAAGTCCCATGAACTTCGAAAATAAATGTTGATTTTTTTGAGACAGGTTTTTCTGTTTACTTTCCCATCATTTGGTTGTTACTCTAGTTGCTTTAGATGTACCTATATGCTGGGTCCATGAACACCGACAGAGCGGACGAATGGGCTGGGAGAGTGTATGCCATTAGCATTGAATCAATACGCCTCTGAGTCTACCTCAAGTTCAAGTAATCAAAAAAGCATTACCACCAGACGGCATCGTAACTGCCAATCGCAGGTGGAAGAAATTGGCTATTATGGCTTACACGTAGTCCGAAATTAACCACAATAATCCTGTTGGTAAATATAAAGGATGTCGGCAAAATTATAGCAATAATTACTGACCACTGCCCCTAGGGTAAGAATGGGAGCGCCCAAGAGTGTTCTTCTGATGATGAAGGGGCGATAAGTGGATCACAGTAGTCCTGTTCGTGTCCGCAGACTTCGCAGACTCTGGTGTTATTTTGTTCACATTTGATTATTTATTCCCCAAGTACAGTGTCCGTCACGACACATTAGGGTTACATTCTGGGAAAAAGTGTTCACTTAAAATTCGTCGCTTGATGTTCTTTGTCTGAGGGACAACTCTACGTCACAACTTTTGACGAACTGAGCGTCGAACTCGGACATAGTGCAGTGGGTGGCGACTAGGTTCGTAACCCAAGGGTTAATGGGTTCGAACCCCAGAGATGTATCCAAGGGTTAAGGCATTTTCTCTTTTATGTTCCTTGTTGCTAATGTTGATAGTGAGCTAGGTTACTGTACGTGAGGGATAACGGGGATCTACACTACGATAGATGACAATTGAGCGAATCGGATTAGTAGTTGGAAAGAGGGTCTAAGGTCACTGAGGGTGTCACTCGAGTGAGGCCAGTATTCGCTTAAGACAGGGTAGTGCGATAGTAAAAAGTTCATCGTTTCCTGTGAGAAATATCGGGAGCAAGGAGAAATGTTTTTTTTTTTCAATACGGAAGGAACAATTGTGGAGTGGTATTCTCCCTCATTAGAGTATCTCACAGGCGCTTATTTTCTTATAGAATACTAGCCTCCAACGTGAAAGATATTATGGAATATACAATACAATAACGCAAAATAATTAAAATATGCTGATCACAAGTGAAGCACATTTGCTTAGAATCTCGTATCACCCTGTCTTAATATTAAACAAATATGTGAATACTATGTAAATGTACATAGCTGTACACTCGAACGATCAAGAGCAGTTTATATAATTGTCATCCGATCTGCTTGCAGTGCTCTGTAAAAGACAGTCTCAATACAGTGCTCGTTGAAACAAGACATGATTCATTTGTGTTATGTGGTTTATGTTTGGAAGTAATACATTACAAACGATTCGATGTTTTTTATTTTGGTGGTGTGCGAGAGAAGAGGAGCAGGAAGCCGTCCTCTGTAAGAAACATGCCACGCGAGAACCAACGCAACAAGCAGGTGCTCCGGTTTCGTGTCTACGTATGTCCTACGCAAGCGTAGGCGTTTAGCAGGGTTGACCAATACAACCAATCGTACCTACCTAATTCAGCTGCGCGGTTCACGTTATCGACCAAAGCCATACAGCCAGTGTGACCAAGTTGGCGGTGTTCGTAACGACTGGATGGCGCAGTTGGTAGAGTGCCTGCCTCTGGTTAGCCTTTGTCTGGTCTTCAAATCTGGTACAGTCACCATTTGCCGTTGGGATCAAATAAGTATCACTGGAGTAGTCTATCAGTGGTAGTAGTCTGACTGTGGGTGTCACAATGGACCAACATGGGGTAAGTATGCTGCAAAATTTACTATCAGCCCAACTACCACCTGCACTTACGGCCAGTCCCTTGAATGCGAGGAGTATCTGACGGTAACAGACAATTGAACGAATTATTGCTTTCCAAGTGTTGACATAGCCCTGAACGAATCATATTATTCCTCAAAGCTAGTCAAAGTCAGCAGATACTCGGAATCAAACTCAGTTCTTCATTTGCCTAGACTGCATCCAATGATTGATTGGCTACTTAGTTCTTGCTTTCGCTTCAAAGACAATAGCCAATCAATAGCTTTCTTCAAAGCATCTTCCTTCAAGCTCACACCTCTATGTAGCGACACAACTGTGGCTGGTCCCACTTTTCGGCTTTCCTGTCATTTTCACGAACTTATTATATTTCCTTGACAAATGAAAGTGCAAAAAGTCATATCGGACGTCCGACGGTCTGCAGGCCACAGACGAGCATGAAGCATCTATTCCCTTTTCACTGCCACGTCGCCATAACTGGATCGCCTTTCACAAGAAAACTGCATCCAATCATTTCAGTTGCCATGGCCCCCCGTCCTATGTCGGCAAAGGCCATTCCTTTGTGAAAGGAAAACCATCCACTACGCGTACACCAGCATAGATGAGAGATCTAATGTTTCTTTTGTTTTTCAGATTTTCCCGGCGGATATTCTGGTCAGTGGAGGCCCTCTTCCATGACACCGACGACAGCGAACGCATGCGATGCCTGGCCAAATCCGGCGAATGCTCAACATGTGAACTCTATCATTTCATCCAGGCCTACGCACAGGCCGCACCACAAATTATCCTGCAGCTCTACCACATGCTGGGGCAGAATCTATTCAGGAACTATAACACAAGTAAGTTACGCCCAATGCCTGGCATCCCGGGAAACATACTAGATTTATGTCCTATGGTCCAGTGCTTCTATCCCTGTTCGTGGAATTTTGCACTCATCGGTGTTACAACAATCAGAGATGGGCAAAGGACGACACCAATTAATCACCAACACTTGGTGGGAGCGGGACAGAGCTCAGCTTGCATGCAGCACTGATTAGATGAGTTAAGCCGGTTGCTGGGTGTGGGAAGGGTCTCGCAAGCAATGCAAAGATTTATTGTGCACATTATTCGGGCGGTGGTGGGGAGGGATCTTAGCCCACTCTCGAGGACGTTCGTTTGTTCAGTTAATTAGATTTCAGTAAATTGGTTTTTGACCAAATGGGGTTGGGGTCATACCATAATATCCTCAATTTCTATTAAGTCACTGACAGTGAATGTGAAATCCTTTCGCATGAATTCTCTTATAATATTGCTAATCTCTCTGATCGAGCACAGAAGGAGACCATGAAGATTCAGAGGTGAGATTCAATATTCGGATTAGAGCCAATTATGAAGGAGGCCTGACAAATTCATGGCAACTGCTCTTTATGCGGCACTTGCTTATCCTCAACTGACCTCAGCCACAGAGCTACACTTACTGACCTCAGGTAAGTGGCAAAGGTCACTCTCCAGCGAATACGTGTTTTGTTTACCCAATGTTTGGATATTGTAATCCTGCATACATCAGGGATTTGGTGGCGAATACGTAACATTTTCCCTCCCACGCCAAAGGTTCGATTCATCCGCTAAGTGATTTTCAACATTTGCAAAAAATAAGAAACCTAATTTAATATTACTCTAAATAAATTACTATTCGTATACATTTCATAACCTGGCGTGCGAAAGGAAACAATAATCAAGTCAAGTCAAAGAAGAAGGTCCGGCGAGCCCTGGATGTCTTCAGACTGAGCTACCAGTAGATGACCGATATCTGGAGTGTAGAGTGTTCTCACATTCCAGGAGCACAGTCGCAAATCGTTGTTCTTTTTCGTGAATTTTCACTGAACTCTTTTGGACTCGATGAATCCTGTCGGGGGCAACTCATGCAAGGTCCGAGCCTGAGCAATACCTGCTTTCCATCGCTGACTGTCTTCTGGGCACGTTGCTTCCAGGCATCAAAACCAAGCTGCATTGCATTCCCGATTACTTGGTCTTTATATCGGAGATTCGCCCTTTCTCTCCTCGGATTTGAAGACGTGCTTAGCTGGAGCATTGTTGTCCATGCGCTCGATGTGGCCGGGCCAATGCAGTAGACGGATCTTTGCCTTCCGGACTACATCCACATCCTGGTACAGCTCGTAGAGTTCGCGGTTGTGTCTTCTCCTCCATTCACCTTCCTCATATATCCGACGTAGAATTTCTCTTTCGAAGGAACTAATGATCAACTCTCTCGTTTTGCTTTTCGTCCAGCTTTCGGCTCCATATAGCAGGACTAACAAAAGAAGGGTCTTGTAGAGCATGATTTTGGTCCTGGGATCCAGAAGTTTTGAGCCCTGTTGTTTTGATAAACCGAAGTAACAGCGGTTGCCAAGGGCGATCCCACTGTAATGTCGCTCGTGGGGTTAACGTTTGCCCCGATGCAGGCAAACTCCGGTTTGCTTCTTGGTCGACAGCATATATTTTGTTTTGTCCTGTTCGTTTCGCCTGTTCCTAAATCGCAGTAAAAGGTTCCACTACGGCACGTTAGGAACGCGCGACGATGTCGATGTCATCTGCGTACCCCAACAGTTGGACTGACTTGTAGAAGATAGTGCCTTCCGTGTTTACAGCTGCCCGCCGCACTTCTTCTGCAGTACCAAATTGAAGAAATCACACGACAGCGCATCTCCTTGCCGAAATCCGGTGTATTTTTCAAACGGCTCAGAAGTCCTCGAGCCGAACTGCACGGTGCATCGCGTGTTTGTTAGCATAGTGCAACACAACCGTATCAGTTTTCCCAGGATCCCGAATTTGGCCATCGCACCAAATAACTCCTTGCGATGAATGAAATCTCGGGTGTGCTCAGGCGTCCAATGTCAAATCTCCTCTTTGTTGACGGGTGCAGCTTTCTGACATTGGATAGACGAGCTCTGAATCTTGCTGCTATAAGGAAATGGTCAGAATCGACGTTTTCCCCCCGAATGTTCGCACATCCAAGATATTAGACGCATGATTTGCGTATGCTTATGACCATTTTACGTGTTGCCGCAAAGTCTGTGAGTCGAAAGCCGTTATCTGTTTGTCGTGTCGTGGAGGCTGTGCTCTCCGATCACCGGGGCACCGTCCAAGAGGTCATAATAGTCCTCTTTGACAGAGTTTTCAGCCTCGTCGGTAGGGGCTTGTGCACATATGAGGCTGATGTTGTAAAATCTGTCGAGGACCTTCGACCTTAACCATTTTCCCACAACGAATCCTCATCCAAATATGTGCGACCTTTTGTGACAGCTGTAATATATGTCGCACTCTTTCTTTTTGATGGCCCCTATTATCCTATCCAGCGTATTTCCTGGATCGCAGTAATATCCGCCTTATACTGGGTGAGGATGTTTCCAGTTTATGAGCGGCTCCTGCAGTGTAGAGAGTTCTTACATTCCAAGAGCACACTCGCAAATCATTGTCCTTTTTCGCGCCGTGTCGTCGTTGTAGATCTGTCCGTATATCCGAGGCAGCTTGCTGTCTCAAAATGGTTGTTTGTTTTTATGTGGGCGGGTTGTTAGCCCTCCGCACAACCACAAGGGTATCGCTGCATACATTGGTTCACCTCACAACGGGTGTCGTGAAGGCTATCCAGGGAGCGCCGCGGGGAGGCTGTATGTCAACTGGATCTGTTCATCGACAAGGATCGTTGCTGGCATCCCGCCAAGTTGGGAGCGATCAACAACTTTGCCCTGTGTGTACAGCCCCTGCCCACCTGAAATAAAGGACAGCCAGGCAAAAATTATCTCGAATTTGGAAATCCATGACATACAGTCGACGTAGCTCCTGATTTGACAAGTCAGTCAGGTCAATTAACACTTTAATGACCTCTACTGCATGCCCGCCCAGTCAAAAATCAGCTAAATCCAGAATTAAAGCAGAATGTTGTCAATTCCTGCTTTACTGCAAAAGTGGGTATTTGCGTCGACACAATCAGCTTCAGGAGTGTCTGGGAATGTCATAAAATGCTCAACACGCTGGCAGAGAAAACAGGTGGCGTCATTACATGAAAACCACGAGGGCAATGAAAGGGCACACTCCTTTTATTGAACATTTCCCTGGACAAATAGATACCGCATCTAATACTGAAACAATCAGGAGACTTCCAGGACTTACACACTCCAAAAATTACACGAGGGTTGATCCCAGAAGAACCAAGGAGGCTCTAAAACTAAACAAACCTGACCATAGAATGCTCGTGCACTTATTGGTAATTTCCTACGCAACTACCGCCGATACAAAATGGGCACAGCAGCACAGAAAACTGTAGACGCTGTGGACAATCAAAGGAGACCATGGGAACATCTGCTAGTCGATTGTCCAAATTTGACACCAAGCAGATACAAAATAAACAACAAAATCACATTAATAGGAAATTCCATGGTCTTTTGATCACATAGGGCTCTAATTCACTGAACGCCACTCCATTGAAACATCATGCTCTCAAGCCAGACTCTTATCTTGTTCCCTCTCATATCGCTCCTTCTTCATCGCACATGCATGTGGTCTTCAAATCAAAGTTCCCTGTCTCTCTCCCAAACATTCTCCTCTAGACTCATCCCCAAAGCATCTCAACAACCACCTCCTTTTAGTGCCGAACATCATCCAATTCAATTATTTCCTATTTTCTCTAATTTCAGCAACCGTCCAAGCAATCAGTTTGGTGTTCTCCACAATTAACCTGGCAGCCGTCACAGTCACCTACCAGCGATTCGAGAGCCAAAAACTGGCGGGGAGGCCATACCCGTGGGCTGTCCCCAATCAAATTGAAAGCCAGAAGCAACGACTCATCGCCGCCGAACAATTGCGACACGAGACAGAACGCAAACGGCGGGAATCCGAGCGAAAGATATCCGACTTCCCAGAGAGCAACAAAATCATGGAGAACTTCATGTTGCGCCACAGTGACCCCAATTCTCCGGGCAGCCGCAGGAATGCTGTGCCTCAGGATCCAGATAATCCATCCACTGACATTATCGTCCACGTCCACAGCGGTATGGACGAAGTGGATAATGGCGAGGAGCCAGAAACAGCCATCAACTCGACGGATGATGACAAAATCAAATCCAGCAGCCCCCTGCTGCGGAAGTCGACCGATGGAGGCTCAGTGAATAGAATCGAACAATGGGACACGGTGCCGGAGACACCACCCCCGCCCCTGCCAGGAAGAACAGCCGTCCCAGACCTCCGCAGCCAGACATCCATTGATCCGGCATCCAACACGTCGGCAACGGGAAGACACCGGCTGTCGGCGACCGCGAACAGAATATCAACGTTCAAGGACATGCTGTGGCTCAACGCTCAGCTGTACATCAAGGAGAACGTGCCCCGGCCGCCGAAGATGTTAACCGATAGACTCGAGGAGAAAGCCGCCGAGGCGGAAAAGCGGAACGCCCAGCCCCCACCCAGCCCCGAGCCGGTGCCGGCGGCTGCCAATGATGAGACGGACTTCTTCCTCCCCCGCACACGGCAAATTGTCAACGGCATCGAGCAGGACGACTTTGCTGGCAAAACAGTCGCCTTCCTCGGTTGGCTGGCGTTCGTCTGCATGAGGATGTTGGCGCTGTCCACGTTCTGCGTCTTCTACACGAAGGCTTTCTTCATCATCCTGGGCACCCACTACGCGATGATGCTCTTCTGGCTGTCGCTGGAGTCAAGGTTCCGGGACAAACTCAACAGGACACTGTTCTATCTGCTCCTGGCATACGTGTACACTTTCGTCATCCTCGAGTTCAGGGTCAAGTTCAACCATGTCCGCATGTGGTACGTGGGTTTTTTCGTACTCACCATGGCGGAGAATCTTCTGATGACATTCACCTGGTGGTTCCAGGCGGAGTTCGACTCCTGGTGGTACGGCTTCCTGTACGACGGTGTAATCTACAGTGGCGTCCTCTTCTCCGCTTCTCTGATTGTCTACTACTGCATTCTGCGGCCGAAGGAAGTTGTGTATGTGCTCGTGAATAATGAATAAACGCTGTTGTTGATGCTGACTGGATGGTATTTTGTTGTTCATTTTTGCTCTCGTCCTGCTGGGCGCACAGGACAAAGGGAAATTCCGGGAAATCAAACGCACTTGCATTCTATAATGGAGCACAGTCTGAATTGAATGGCGATTGGACGGAGGCTAAGTGCTCCTCCATTCGATTGATTGGGACCGCTTGGGGGAATAAGAGGATTCGAGATACCCTCATTATCAGGGATTCCGATGAGAGTTCTATCGAAATCCTACCCTTTTCTGGGTAAATCAGGTCGGAGTAATAGTCTGGAACCACATGTGGACACAAAGGCAGACAATGGCTGCTTTGTTGACCACGGTCTAAGAGGATCTCTTAGCTCAACTTTTGGGAAATTTCGGCACGTCTTTCCTTTATGGTCACTGCGCTGTTGTCCATCCGAGGAGAGGGGGACAACCTGCCACCGTAGCTTAGTAGCAAATTGTTCGGCTTATGGTATTGCAATAAAATATTTTTCCTTGGATTAAGTGATAAGTTAGTTGACTCTGCCAGAAGGAGGGTCGAAATTGGAAGGGCCCTGAACACAATGAGTGGTTGAATGAACGCGGACAATGAACGTATGATGGCTTTTAATTAGGTATGAGAGCCAATTGTGGAGAATTTCAGCCTACGCCCGTCTTGTACTCATAGGTTACCATTTTAGGATTAATAATTCTGAAGCCACACTATTTTCTGAGATTGCTTGAAGTGTTTGTATTTTCCCATCATTCCTCAATCGAGTCACATTGGAGTGGAGGCAGAATAAGGCGTATTAGATGTCTTGTCAAAACCACCATTTTTTCGTTTGCGACGTCACTCGGGGTCCGTTTTTGACAATGCGCAGATGTGTTGCTTGAGTTTGAGTTTAAAAAAATGTGTGTGGGAAAAACACGAATTGAATTGCAAATTGATGTAAGTTGAAACAATTTAATTCGTTTATCAATGGCATTATATACGGAAATGTGGGTCGCCGTGGCGTGGTGGGTTAGTGTGTGTGACTGCTACGCAGAGCCTGCCAAGTTCGATACCCGAATTTATCACATTTTATTCAATGTCCCACCTCTTTTCAGTCACTAAGTAACAATTGTCTAGAAAAAGCTTCTCAACTTCGCAGTTCGGAGTCAGCATTAAACTTTAGGTCCCAGCCACTCGTGGAAGAACAATAGCACTCATCACACCAGTGGTTGCTGTGGCTATGTATGCTAGGTCCATTCCTTTTTAAGTGAGTCTAAATAAATCTGTGCAGTATACTTAATTATATCTAATATACGACTATCGTCTCGCGTTAGTGTATCGGCGCTGCTTGACGTAAACTGAAAATCTGTCATTCACGGTTTTTATGAATAAATTTCCCTCAACATGTTTCTCTTATTGGGGAACCCGCTATTGTGAAGAATGATCCAAATATGAAGCCGTGCAAGGCAACTCTTAAGACTGCCTCCTCGCCCGATTAAAAATGTTGTGCATGCGCCACCGTGGCCGTGCAAGACAGCTATTACGACTGCCTCCTCGATCAAATGCAAAATTTTGCGTATACGCCACCGTGGCCATCAAGGCAACTTTTACGACTGGCTCTTCGATCAAATGCAAAATGTTGCATATACGCCACCGTGGCCAGGAAAGACATTTCTAAAGACTGCCTCCTCGCCCGATTAAAAATGTTACGCATGCGCCACCGTGGCCATGCAAGGCAACTTTTACGACTGGCTCTTCGATCAAATGCAAAATGTTGCGTATACGCCACCGTGGCCATCAAGGCAACTTTTACGACTGGCTCTTCGATCAAATGCAAAATGTTGCGTATACGCCATCGTGGCCATTAAGGCAACTTTTACGACTGGCTCTTCGATCAAATACAAAATGTTGCATATACGCCACCGTGGCCCACGAGAGACATTTCTAAAGACTGCCTCCTCGCCCGATTAAAAATGTTACGCGTACGCCACTGTGGCCGTGCGAGTCAGCTCTTAAGACTGGCTACTCGATCAAATGCAAAATGTAGCGTATACGCCACCGTTTTACGACTGGCTCTTCGATCAAATGCAAAATATTGCATTTACGCCACCGTAGCCATGCAGGAGAACTCTTAAATCTTAAAATTACACCGGTGGAGTAAGTATCTCGAGGTTTTATCATTTACAGGCAAGTGGTTGTGAGGCGAAATGAAAATATTATCCGCGGCCATTGCATCGATCTTTGCCCTAGGATTCGACAAACTATCCCTGTTCACCTTAATCTAAGCTAGTGAACAAAAGGTTCTCTGAACATTGTTCCTTCCAGCCGTCTGCGTTCCAAGGGCATGTCAAAGCGGAAGTATGCAACTTGTTAAGGAAGCCTCTCTCCCTGTTTTTTCCGTACAATTCCTCCGCTAATCCAGTGAAGCATACAAATCCATTTCCATTCACACTGAACCCGGTAATTCGTTCGAATGACTTCCCCCAGTACTCTAAAGGAACTTCGCAAACATATCAAACGGCTGCGACACAATTCACCGGGCAGACCAAAGAATTATCCGTAACGATGCATGATCCACTCGAACAAATCCGTCACATCGTTCCACCGCCATGCGAGGCGCACAAATTGCTCCACAATTTGTCTGAATACGCGCCCCATATGCGCGTGCATTTGTATCCACCAGGTTCGCATCGATTCCTGTGTGTTTCTCTGTCTCATTGCCTTGAACTACTTGTGTGCCGTGTACATCTCACAGGTGTGCAGTCTGGCGACCTGTTGGTTTGTGAATGAATCCAGGATCCTGCGCAGTTCCTGCGTAATCACTACCATCCCGAAGACAATGGCAAGTCTGTTCCCCAGCTAGTTCCAGTCATTCCAGCGCGAAAATACCTCGAGTCTTCGGACGAGTTTTGATTGCTCGTCGACGGTGTAGACGGCGGAAGGTTTTCAGTGCCGATGTCACGTCTCGTTAGAATTGAACAGCGAGCAAGGACACTTCAGTCCTCTGACATGACTGCCGAGGGGAAAGACTGTCCGTTGATTAACTTTTTTAAGCAATAAAGCGTTGTCACGCCTAAATCCGTTGGCCTAACGCGGGGCATAAAATCGTAGCCCGGTTTATTGTGTGGATGGATACGTGGATGGTTTAAGGATAAGCCATAAAATGTCGGTTATTGCTTTTGCTCCCATAAACCGTTTTCTTCACCTGGATTTTTGTAATTTGCTCGGCTCGGGTCTGCTCATCAGATGGACTAATATTCGGTCGTAAAAATGCGTGCTTTCCTTAGTTTTTCTGAATATTTTCACGCCATATTAACATATAGGTACGTTGTGGTTGGGAAATCCACGTCCAATGGCAGGCTACCAATTGGGGGAAGCTATTTTTGTTCACAGTTCATCGGAAGGAAGCAGAATTGAGGATGATTTACGCGGTTGGCATGTCAAGCTGCGACCGACTTTTTGCGTTGAGAGCCTGGCCATGAAGAACGTACTCGTGTGTAGAGCGACGTAAATCTTTTCTGGCGTCTATGGATCGAATGTCTGGTCTTCGGGAGGTTATATGGAACAGGGGTCGATTCAAGGAATGTTCGAATTGGCAGACAATGCCCTTGAAAGATGACCATGTGTAGGGTGACGTACATTCAAGTTGAAGGTGACACTGATTGCTCACTTCTGAGGAAAACTGAGCCGAGATGGTTAGGATTACAATACACAGACGACGAAATGAAAGGAAGACATACGAGTACTTGTAAGCCAGGTATGCACTCGAAAAATCCCACACATTTTCACATTGGAACAAACCACAAGGCAGACGTTTCTTTTAGAGGAACCCACATGGTCAAGTTCGGCGGGGATTCATCAGATCCTTGTTCGTTGACCGAATCGATACAAGGAGACTTCAGGTCATGCAGTGAAGTGGAAAAAGGTTTTGTTTGGATATAAATAAATGGTTCTCTGGAATTTAATAAGCAGTGCCTTCATTTATTATTTGCTGCTATTTACAGGACTCATTCGGCGACGGAGGGATGGGGCAGTTGCTTTTGATGTGAGACCGAATTGCCATTCAATTGAAAAGGGTCTCGAATTAATCTTGAATAACATGGACAATTCTGAGAAGAAAATCACAGTCAACCAGTTGCTTTCCGATGAGAATACAAATATTCAGTGCTGCTGCTGTTGAATCGATTCAGTACTTCGTGATGTTTTCAAGAATCTATCACTATCAACTAATTTTATAAAAGGGAAATCAGATTCGATGTATATGTGCATCTGACACGCAATTTCCGAATCTACCTAACGGATTTGAGTGCTGTAGATTCAGAATTCTTTTGTGGAGTTTTTTCTATGCAACATATTCAGTTTCTTTAACAATATAATTTAAAATAATCAAAACAAGTATTTGATTAGATATTTCCCCATTTTTCGCTGGCTTACCGCAGTGTTTCTGCACTCTCAAGAAACAGATCTAAATGCAATCTATACATCTGTGTAGAGCTTTCATTAAGGAATCCATTTATATATATGCACGGTCTTTGTACGTTTGCATTTTTTCCGGTGTTGTGCTTGCCGTTTCTACGGCGGTTAAGTCTTAATCAAAGATGTACTAATGCCAGGCCTCAAGTTGCTGTCAGATAAAGAGAAGGTGAAGAACAGAGCACAAAGTGCAAGCAGCCTAGATCGCAATGTGCAGTCACGTTCTCGTTTGCGAGAAGCAAGGAACACTAATAATCCTCCGCGTATAAATTTTAATCGTGGTGCATTCAACTATGACAATCAAGTGGATTACAGCTCACACAAATCAGTGACCGTTGGTGAAACGAACAAAGGGTGTGAATGTGGCATAATACTTAAATTCAGCACTGAAACTCCAACTTTGTGCCTTGCCAATGGGAAAGGTAAATTTTCAGCATTGAACAGCATACCAGGACAGTTGCATTCGTTGGTTTCTGGAACAACATTAGAATAAAAACATTTCTTAAAGAATATCTAGGCACACAATTTCTGCTTGAGTGGCTTTGCTTAAGACAGCATTGGAGAGAATGCCGTCGGACGAACACAGAATTGTCATAAAAGTCGATAATCCGTCAACTGGTTAGTTAAAACCAGAAATGAAGAATTACAGACATGCCCGACTTCTACCTCTCTTGCCCATTAACATTTTTGACAACTGTCTTTTATAACGTGTTCATCAGAAATGAAGTATCACAGAGATAGCCGACTTCGCAGCTGATTGTCCCCTAGTCCATCGACGAATTTGAGTACTTTTTACCGAATTGACCAATCAAAGGACTGCATTTACGTTATTTCGGTAATAATCGTCAAAAATTCATGAATATCTTTCAAAAAGGCACTTATATTCGCCGATTGACTAAGGGGCAATCAGCTGTTCAGTCATATACTTCATTTCTGGTTAAAACCATTCCTACAAATGCGTAACACAATTGTTATAAAAGTTTAAAATTCAATTGGGTATGGAATTCATCCAAGCTATGGAATTTCCTAATAAAACGGTCAGCGTAATGAATTATTATGAGTACAAATTGGTGATTAGTCGAAATCATGCTAATCATATTCTTTCGAGACTGAACGTTTAAATTTCATTAGGTTTCATTGAAAAAGGCTTCACGCTTAGGAGTCTATGTGGTGCAATTAACGACGACACCAACCAACACAGGATACGCTATGTTCGTTCGTATGATTGACCGGAAGTTCTTATCCCTTGCTCCTGTAATCTACAATTGATTGAGATGCGAATGTACTTATTGCTCTGGCAATCGCCAACAAATCGCCATCAGAATAACGATGGGAGGACATTTTAATTGTAATGTAAATATAGTTAACGACGTGGCATAAAATACGATATAAATGATGAAAACACTCAATTTTAATTTAGGGTGTTATGTCAGTAGTGATGAGGCGTTATGGAGGATATGCATTGCTATTTCATGATTTGAGTGCTGTAGATTCAGAACTCTACTGTGGAGTTTTTTCCATGCAACATATTAAGATTCTTTTTACAATATCCTTTAAAATATACAAAAGAAGTATTGGATTAGATATTTCCCCATATTTCGTTGGTTTACCGCAGTTTTTCTGCACTTTCAAAAAGATATCCAACCATTGTTCAACGCATTTATTTTACCAATGAAAACCCACAGGGAATTGAAAGTGCAGGAAAGACTAATTTCTAATGCGAAAGCGTTTGGATTTCTCTCATCCCAGTTATCCCATCGGATATGCCATTTGTATTTAAGCGTCTTCAATTCCCTGTTCGTCCTGTTCCCTGTTCGCCATTACTATCATTACGTCGCAAGGACAATTATTTGAAATGTGCGGCATACATTTTGAAAATCCAGTGTTCTCGCAGGGCTAGCTTCTTACGATTCGGAAAACCATTTGCACCTGTTTACACAAGTGATAATGTACCAACAAAATTTAGAATGTTGCTTACCAAAAAATTATTGCAATATATTTCAAAATTTTCCCAACTTGTTCAAAAAATAGTTTTTAAAGCCTGGCAGGAGGAACCTCCAGCTAGTTAATTTATAAATGTCTGCTGGTCTGTGCAAAGACAAATGCCTGCGGTTAAAAGCAGTAGAATTAATTAATATGTAGCATACGTATATTTTTTACCTCAGCATATTCGCTCAATAGAGTGAATAAAGAGAAAAATAAGTTCACATACGCCACCGTGTATGTTTAAAAATAAAAAAAAAATGTTCCACATACGCCACCAAATCCAAACTTCATTTCTTAAAATTATTCAGAGGCCATTTGCTTTAAGCGGGTGGAGGCATCGATGAGTGGATGTATCGCAGAAATCGGGAAATCACAGAAAGGAGTTCCAGGCCCAGTCCCTGAGATTAGTAACTTTCGATTCACGTACCGCACGATCATATACAACGAGATCCAAATTTTGGTAAAAAAAGGTCTTCTTGTAGGGCGAGGGCCATTTTTGGATCAGAGGCTAAATTGGACATTTAATAACTAATTGCAATTGTTCTACAAAGCATCCGCCAGGAATTACTGTTTGTATAGTTATTCGGCACGTTTTTACTCTGAAATGAGGAAGGAGCCACTACTGTTATAGTCAATGGTCTTAGGGGTATAGAGCGATGTTAAACTAGTTTCAGTGGCTTGAGCCAAAGCAAGGGAAGGCCAACATATCCGAACAGTGACCCAAACAAGGGACGCAACCCTAGTAGAAATTAGACGCCTGGGTCATTTCACGGCGAGTGCTCATCAATTTGTCGCCTGGATCATGAACTTAAGCATTTGATTATGATCTCAACCCAGCTCCAAGAGCTCGAGACCAACATTCGAGACGCGGTTCCGGTTTTACACCGCTTGAAGAACTAACCCGCTAACACGAGTTGGCCATTTGAATAATGGGCTATTCATTTCCCATCGTTCTCATCTGGTTACCCTTTATATGCGCTGGTTATGTTCTGTGGCGCCTTGCTCTTCAACCAATACCTCTTTGCGATGTATTGCTGCACTTCATTTTGAATCGCCCGACTCTAGCCGTACTAGCAAACCTTGCCTCTGATCTATTGAACTTGTAGTCTCGACAAGGCTCAAGCTATAGATTAGCTTGAGAAGTTTATATTTAGCATGAGGCAATGAAATGTTGATGATATCTGTAAAATATACATAAACAGTTCAGTAGACCACCTGTGAGTGTGTGGGAAATCGCAATTTGATTGGAAGCTAATGGTTTCACGCAATCAAGTGAACACTTTGAATGCAGTTTACCGTGTTTGGCACGCTTTGTGTGTTCAAATTATGTCCCCAACCCATTATTGTGATTGAAATTTTTTCCCGGCACAAGTGGCCCCTAGCTGCATTTACTTTTCAATTCCTAACCCAGTTTGAAGTTACTGTCGAAGAACACAGGATGTCTGGAAAAGGGAGTGCTGTAGTGGAAACCATTATCGCGAACACTTTCTGGTACATGTTGTTTTTCGGCTTCACAACGCACGTGTACGACAGAACCACGCACCGGCTCGTGCGATCGCGAGCGGCTCTCTGCTACTCACTTACGTTTCATATCGGGCTTGTGGGTTTTGCGCCGCTTTCGTATATGATTTCCAAAACTGAAGAAACGAACCCTCCTGGGCAGAGCAATATGTATAATTATCTCGCCTATCTCCTTCCGGTATTGCAGCTCCTGGCGATTTGTGTCAGTCTTTGCCGCCAATGGACGAGCCGGAGAAACGCGGCGGCGCTATTCAACGAAGTACTTCAGATTTGGCAAAATGACATCGCTCATATGCCGGCAAGTAGAGAAATAAAACAGCAATCTGCTCGGCTTTTCATTTTCAAGGTACTCACCTCGGCTGTTATCATCATCAATAACGCTTATACAACATACAACGGAGACGATTTCTTCAAAGCGGTCCGGCGTGTCTACATAATGCTTCTCTTCAACGTACTCACCGTGCTGATGTTCGCTTTCTGCAGCGGCCTAGTCTTCAGTCAATACATCTTTTGTATCTTAAACCACAATCTGGAGCGCGTTGTGGAGGACATGGCAGATCTTCGTTACGTTGAGATACCCCGATACTCTCTCCGACATAAGCTAGTGGTTCTGGAGATGCAGCTCATTGAGATTGGACGAATTCACGCTCAGCTCCAGGAGTGGGTGGTTCGCTTCAAGAGCCTGTATCAAGTTGAGCTTATATTAATCATAACGATATCATTTCTAACGCAAGTCGGTGTTCTGTTTGCTATGTGCTTGGTGATTCGTATGGGGTTGATCTGGGATCTGCTATACCGATTTATGGAAAGTCAATTCAGTCCAATGAGTTCCTAGAAAAGGACAAACAAATGAAAAGAAAAGAAGATCCCTTCGGCTGAATATAAATAAATTGAATAGGGTGCATGTTGACAATTCTATTTACCACGCAATTAGTCTAATATTACTTTCGTTATCATTAGTGAAACAAATCGGTACGCAAGAGATGCAGCACAAAAATGGAATGAACAAAATACTGAATCCGTACCAATAATGTGGAATGATTTGACGTGTTGTAAGATATTCATAAAACATACTTTCTCTACTTTCTTATAAAAATTGGCACATATCCCCATACGAATGCATGTAAATTGATAGAGGTCTGGCCAGGCTACATGTGTCCGGCCGGCCCGAGCACCAGAGTTGAGTTGGAGAATACAGTTTGGGAATTACAGAGTGTTGAAAGCATTATATCGGTTCAGCCTGAAAGGCAGCAAGGAAATTTGTAAGGTTTGTGTAAAGTAATAGTGGTCTTTAAGGTGTATATAAATAATGCAAAATTTCAAATTTTGACGAATTTCAATCTGCTGCTAAATGAACATAAATTATTGTTTATGCTTGTTTTTGTATACATTTATTTGAAGACTTAAAAAAGAAGAAAAAAATTTTACAAATCTTTTTTTTTTTGTGATCAAACGAAAGCCCTTCTTTTCGGCGGCGGATGTCATATACGCTCACTGGAACATTATTTACTTACACAACATTAAAAATTAACGAAATGCCGGACATTTGAGTTTTTTTTTTTGAAAATCGCCTTTTTTCAGCCACAATTCAAGTTGAAATGTAAAGAAGATATTCACGGATTTGATTGATTCTAGTTCAAACTTCGGCGATTGCTACAAAGAGCGAAGCTAGCGCTTATTCGGATGCGGGTTTGTTGTTCGATGCAGACTCAGGCAAGAAGTCTTAAGCTTTAAATAATTAAGCGAGCGCCTCATAACAATCCGCATCAAGGCTACATTCTGCAACATCAGCCTGATCTGCACCCACGCCCCAACGGAGGATAAAGATGACGACAGCAAAGATGACTTTTACGATCTCCTAGAAAGAACATACGATCAATGCCCCAGCTACGACACCAATATCGTTCTAGGAGATTTCAACGCAAAGCTGGACAAGGAAGACATCTTGCACGAAACATGTCTGAGAACGGACTCAGGCTTTTGGACTTCGTAACGGGGCGAAATCTCTTTGCAGCCAGTACGCGGTTCGCTCATATCAACATTCACAAATGAAGTCAGCCAGATTAATCACATTGCGATCGACGTCAGACACTCCTCCAGCGTTCTCGATGTCCGAACATTCCGAGAAGCCAACATCGACTCGGATCATTTCTGTGTTGTAGTCAAGGAAAGAACTCGATAGGACAACGGAGTAGAGCAAGACAAAACAGTCTGACGTCGGAAAGCTACAATCGCAACCGCTAGCAACTTTGCCGATCGAGTCTCCCTAAAGCTCTCAGAGAGTCCAACCCTGCCAGGCGACACAATCGACCGACAATGGAACCGTTGTCAAAACGCCATCAGAGAAGTTGCATCTGATGTGCTGGGTTTTAAGACGCCACCCCAAAAAAACCCCTGGTTTGACAACGAGTGTAGGCAGACACATTCAGCGAAGCAAGCAGCATACAAGGCGACGCTGGACAGAAGGACGAGAGCGGTTCGTGAGAAAAAGAAAGTTCATGAGAAGCGCGAGTTAAGTATTGGTCGTAATTCTTAAAAATAAAAATATACAATGTGTCACCATACTTGCTTGTGTTTGCATTCTTCAATTGCACACCATAAATTCTTATCGTCATCACTTTATGTGACCCATAAAAGTAACGATGACCGAAAGAGTAAACAAGGAAAGTGAACCAATGCATTCGGTTAACCTATTGAGAAATAGGGAGAATAAAACCAATGCATTCGGCTGACCTCTTGAGGAATGTAAGCCCAATCAAGTCAATTGGGGGACCGTGTTGAAATATTAAAAATAACAAAACCTTCTTCGGGCATTCGATTCGATCTGAGTAGTAGTTCATAGTAAACTCTCATCCGGATAGTACGGTGCAGCCCTGCTTAAGACAGCGGCCGTATTATTAATAGTAAATAAAGAACTAAAACCGTAATTATAATAGAATATATATAATAAAGAGAATATATTAAAAAAAAATTACGAAGTTCAGTTATTTATTTGGCGCAGTCGGTAGGATCAGGTACAACTATCCTGATCCACATTGAGAAAGTTCAATTCGCATTTCCTTAACCGCAATTTTCGACGAACGAAAAAAAAAAAAAAAAAAAACACGGGAAAAGATTGTGTATAGTGAAACCCTTCTAAAACCGTAGTGGAAGTTGTTGGCATATAGTAATAGTGAAACGGGAAATATGGCAGAAAATCCAAACGTCATCCCTGAGGTATCCAACCGGGATATCCTAAATAGTATAATGGCTATAGTGGCGAGAATACCACAGCCGAGTCATGGGAGCAACGTGTTACGGGAAATTCAATACTTACCCGAATTCGATGGGGATAGCGAATCCCTAATGCACTTCATCGTAATGATAGAGAACCACCTTCGGAATACTATTGGAGATTACCAAGCCACCTGGAACATCATACAACAAGTGAAAATCAAAGGTCGAGCTATGGACCTACTGATCATCAATGGAGTCACTTCGTGGGAACAGGCGAAGGAGTTATTTAAACAACACTATCGACCGGTCATCAGCAGCAGCGATCTTACGAAGGAAATCAGCAATATGAAAGTGAGTTCAATATATGATTTGACCAATAAATTAGAATACCTTTTAAGCAAAGTAAATACATATGTAGTATTCTGTGACAATCAGGAACAAGAAAAACTATTGTACTATAATATTATAATAAACAAAATACGAGAATTAACAATAGGGAATTTAGCCAGAGAAATTAGGAATCTGTATGATTTACATGAAATAAAGAGTATTTTATTCTCCTACATAGGATACGATAATGGAAATTTAAGGAATAGTGAAATAGTTAGAACCACGGCAAATTACAATAACCAAAACAAAAATCATAGGTTTAGTCTCCCCGACAAGGAACGACGACCCAGTTACAATAATGGTCACAATAATAATTTTGGTGGACAAAATCATTCGGGAAGGTTTAGACAAAATGAGTATCGTTACCAAAATCACACTACTTCACAGAGACCTTTCCAGAACCACTCCATACAGAATAGACAGAATAGACTAGAACCAATGGATACCAATAATATCCAAACAAGTCAGGAACCGATCCGTCAGGACATTAACTCAGTAGAACCGCCGGTTTTTCTGAACTGAGCCTCGGACAATTAATGACAGTCGCCACTGAAATTCAGAACCAACGACACTATATTTTAGTAGACACTGGCAGTGCTATGACTATCATAAATACTAGTAAACTCGACATGACACCGTATAAAATTCTAGACACCCGACAGCTAGAGATAAAGACCATTAATAGTAGCGTAATCAGGAATACTGCAATAATTCAGTTTCCAATACCAAAAGAATTCGGTTACAGCGATAATACTTTTATTAAAGCTTACGCTCAGGCTTTAGAAAATAAAAACTATACGATACTCCTAGGAATGGATGTCCTTAAAAATATCATTGAAACCATTGATTTTGAGAAAGGAACTATAACTTTAAAAAATCAGACCATTCTAAAGATAGAACGAGGACACGAGTTGGCATGCAACTACCTAGAGGAAGGCAATCCTGACTTCGGCAGCCTTAATCGCGAAGAAACGACAGCATTGACCTCACTGCTAGACGAATTTAGAAACATCCAATATAAGGAAGGCGACATGTTAACTCATACCTCGGAAATAAAACATGAAATTCACCTTAAAGAAGACAAACCACTACATGCAAAAAGTTACCGATTACCAAAGAAACACGAAGAAGAAGTAGCTAAGCAAATCAAAGAGATGGAAAAACAAGGTATCATAAGAAGAAGCATGAGTAGACATGCTTCTCCGATCGTTGTAGTTGCTAAAAAGCCAGACAAAGATGGTCAAGT
Source organism: Eristalis intricaria (assembly GCA_964034865.1). Classification (NCBI taxonomy): domain Eukaryota; kingdom Metazoa; phylum Arthropoda; class Insecta; order Diptera; family Syrphidae; genus Eristalis; species Eristalis intricaria. The sequence goes on along the minus strand of OZ035877.1, from coordinate 56,686,994 downwards.
ACAGTACCGCATTTGTGTTGACTATAGGGCTTTAAATGAAATTACTGAAGATGACAGATTTCCTCTGCCAAATATAGAAAACCTCTTCGATAAGTTAGGAAAAGCGGTCTATTTCTCGACGCTTGACTTAGCAAAAGGTTACCATCAAATTTTGATGCACCCAGCTGACATAGCGAAAACTGCGTTTATTACTCCACAAGGATTATACGAGTATGTCCGTATGCCTTTTGGACTTAAAAATGCACCAGCCACTTTTCAGCGACTAATGAACCACATACTAAGAGAATATATAAACAAAATTTGTGTCGTTTATTTAGATGACATTTTGATATTCTCCACGTCCCTAAAAGAACATATGAAAAACCTCAGAGACATCCTTCGAGTTTTGCAGAAACATAATTTAAAACTACAAATTAGCAAATGTTCATTCCTCAAGAAGGAAACCGAATTCCTAGGTCACATATTAACACCAAAGGGAATAATGCCTAATGGTAATAAGATCAGTATAATCAGAAACCTCCCACTACCCCACACAGAAAAACAACTTAGAAGTTTTTTAGGAGCCTCTGGCTACTACAGGAAATTCATTCAGGATTATGCAAAAATTGCATATCCAATGACTAGGTATCTCAAAAAGGACACCAAAATAAATATTAGTGATCCTGAATACGTGAATGCGTTTGAAACACTCCGAAACAAATTGATAACACAACCAATCCTAAAATTTCCAGAATTCGAAAAACCATTTCATTTATACACCGATGCCAGTAACTTTGCCATCGGATCTGTCCTAACACAGGACAAACAACCGGTTTGCTATATCTCTAGGACTCTGAACGAGCATGAAAGAAATTATTCCGTAACCGATAAAGAATTTCTAGCCATTGTCTGGAGTGTATCCAAACTAAGACCCTATCTGTGGGGAAATAAATTCAAAATCACAACTGATCATCTCCCCATAAAATATTTGAATAAAAAATATAATGGTGCAGAGTTCTCACAACGCAACCAACGATGGTTACTTAAATTACAAGAATTTGATTACGATATTGAATATCTCAAAGGTCAAGAAAATCGAGTGGCCGACTTTTTAAGTAGAATTGAGAAAGAAAACAATGAAGTGAATCAAATTTCTGATAGCAGAACGGGTCAATCGACAGCGGAAGGACAATCTGATCACATACCTATTAAAGAAGGTATTGTCAATATATATAAACAACAAATTATTGTGAGTTATGACAAAGAACCAAAAGTGGAAACACTAAATGGTAAAAGAATTTTATATATCAGAGCCTCGGACCCTATTGAGACGATAACAGAACAACTCAAAGAAATTGCCCCAGGAGTTAGCGGTATTTATTCTGAAGTACAAGAATCTGACTTTAACAAAATTCAACGGTTACTCATGAACTTGCAGTCAGGAAATAGAAAGGTTAAATTGATTAAACTAACACGGAGAGTTAGAGACTTAAGGACGGAGGAGGAAGTTAGGAAACAGGTCTCCATATACCATATCAGGGAAAGTCAACACTCAGGAATCATAGAGACCTACAATACGTTAAAACAACAGATTTACTACCCTAAACTTACAAGGATAATTACACAAATTATAAACAATTGCGACGTATGTCAAAAGGCTAAATACGAGAGGAAACCTATTCAAGGGAAATTCAAAGTAACAGAAACACCTAGTAAACCTAACGAAATAGTTCACATAGATATCTACCATTTTCATAAACACATTTTTTTGACAATGATTGACAAGCTGACAAAGAAAGGGTATGTATACAGACTTGAAAGTAAAAATCACATTCACAAAACAGACGCTATCACAGAACATTTAACTAGAGAAGGTCCACCCTATAAAATAATTACGGATAACGAGTTTAATACAACATACATCAGAGAATTTCTTAGGGAACGAAATATCGAAGTGCATTTCACTAAACCGAACTCACATACAGGCAATGCAGACGTTGAACGCTTACATAGTACTATAGCTGAGATACTACTTAGCATGAACCAGGCAGAATCAGTAAATACCAAAATGTTTAGAGCTTTTCAAATCTATAACAAAAGGTATCATACTACGATAGGTATGTCACCAGAACAGGCTCAACATACAAATATAGAAGCATTAGTAACCAAGCTAAAAATGAAAAAAACCAAGGTTATAAACAAAAGGAACCAAGATAGGGAAGATTATATAGAAAGAAGATCATTTGGTTATATAAAGAATTATAAACATGTGAGACACAAAAATGAACCCAATTTTCGATTTAAAAACCTAGATAGAGTACATACATCAAATATTAAACGACCAAGACAATTTGTAGGTACTCACACTGATGCTGCTACTCCTGATGACACCAATGAACCTAGTACAAGCAGCACTTGTAATAACACCAATCGAAAGTGACAACGGATTCACAACGATAAGCATGGGTGAAGGAGAAATCATCAACCAAACCCAAACCATCATCCACATAGTAAAAATAAAAATGTTGATAGACACCTTACAGGAAATAAAAAAATTTGAAATTGTAGGACAAGACTCAGAAATAAGAAAGGAATGTAATACAATTTTTACAAAAATACATAGTATCATGCCTCATAAGACAAGATCAAAAAGAGGTCTCGTAAATATAGTAGGAACGGCTCAGAAATGGTTGTTCGGTACTATGGACAACTCAGATAGGGAAGAAATAGAAGAACACATAAAAGCTACTGACACTAACAATCAGAATGCAATTCAGGAACTAAACAAGCAAATCAAAATTAATACTCAATTAAACGGAAACATAAAAAACATAAGAGACTTAGTTTTGAGAGATAGGGAAGAAATAGAACGCTATCAGAATGAAAACCAACAGTTACAAAATACGATACTTAAACGCCTACAACGAACCGAAATACTAACTAGATTACAGATGTTAGAAAGAGTAATTGATAATTTGTTAGACACGATAGCTGCAGCGAAAATGGGAATAACCCACCCTAGCTTACTCACTAAGGACGAACTAATCATGACAGATATGAATTGGAGCAAATTAAGAAATATTAAGTCAGGGGTAATGAAATATACAGATGATGCCATTATTATAGCTTTGAAAATACCAGAAGAGATTATAACACGTCCAATTAAAATAATCGTACCAATACCAAATCGAGAAAAACAAGAAGTTGACTTAGAACCCTTTGTTGTAATTGTAAACGAAGGAAAATAGTATAAATATAACGAGGAGAAAATTAATGTTAACGAATTAAAAGAGAGAAATGATTGTATTAGTAAGCAAAATTGTTTAATGAGGATCAATAATAATTTTGAAATTATTAATCTGAACGAAAGAACTTATATTATTAAAAACGCTAAAAATGTAACCGTACAAAATAATTGTGACTCTAGAAATTTAACTTTTGCTGGAAATCTTATTGTTAATATTCAGAATTGTAATATTAAAATCAATGACGCTATAATTAAGAACAAAGAAACTAATTATACATTTCAATTCTATTATGAAGAAATAATGAAAGAAAATGCCACCATCAATACGGTGTTTACAAAATTTAAGGAACTACAAGAAATTGAAAATAGACATAACCTAGAATTAGTTCAATACCACAAAGTAAAAACCTATTTAATCTCTGGTACATCCATGTTAATAATTATTATTGGTATAAGTATCATTGGAATCGTAATGTACAAGAATGTCAGAAGTACCGGTAAAATTAAAATTAAAATTGATAGCTTAACAGAAGAGCAAGGAAAAAAAACAAACGAAACCCTCAAATCAAAATTTCCAGGAGAAAACTTTCTCTAAGGAAGGAGGAGTTAAGTATTGGTCGTAATTCTTAAAAATAAAAATATACAATGTGTCACCATACTTGCTTGTGTTTGCATTCTTCAATTGCACACCATAAATTCTTATCGTCATCACTTTATGTGACCCATAAAAGTAACGATGACCGAAAGAGTAAACAAGGAAAGTGAACCAATGCATTCGGTTAACCTATTGAGAAATAGGGAGAATAAAACCAATGCATTCGGCTGACCTCTTGAGGAATGTAAGCCCAATCAAGTCAATTGGGGGACCGTGTTGAAATATTAAAAATAACAAAACCTTCTTCGGGCATTCGATTCGATCTGAGTAGTAGTTCATAGTAAACTCTCATCCGGATAGTACGGTGCAGCCCTGCTTAAGACAGCGGCCGTATTATTAATAGTAAATAAAGAACTAAAACCGTAATTATAATAGAATATATATAATAAAGAGAATATATTAAAAAAAAATTACGAAGTTCAGTTATTTATTTCGCGCGATCGAGGAAATGGAGAGGTTTTACGGCAGAAATGACGTAGGACCGCAGTAGATTCGCAGTGGATACTGTGTAGACTGTAGACTGTTAAACGGGGGCGAAGACTCCAATACCGCTGTCAGGCAGAATGTTCTACTCAACGCAATTGACGATGATTGACGAGAATTCCGTCCCCCGACCTAGACGAAGTCAAGATAGCGATATCGAGACTAAAGTCGAATAAAGCTGCTGGTGCAGACGAACTGTCTGCGGAACTGTTTAAGGCAGCTGGAGATGAGCTGGTAAGGTACATGCACCAACTAATCTGTAAGATATGGTCGGAGGAAAGCATGCGCGACGAGTGGAACCTCAGTATCGTTTGCCCGATCCACAAGAAAGGAGACCCCTTCAACTGCGGCAACTACCGAGGGATAAGTCTCCTTAACATCGCCTATAAGATCCTCTCTGGCGTTTTGTGTGAGCGCCTAAAACCATTCGTCAACAACCTGATAGGTCCTCTTCAGTGCGGTTTCAGGCCGGGGAAGTCCACCATCGACAAAATCTTCACATTACGGCAGATCCTGGAAAAACCCAAGAAATGCAGATCGACACCCACCACCTATTCGTCGATTTCAAAGCCGCATAAGACAGCGTGCATAGGGACGAGCTATGCAACGCAATGTCTACATTTGACATTCCTGCCAAGCTCGTTATGTTGTGCAGGATGACGATGGATACTTTCGCTGCTCCATCAAGGTCGGTGACGGACTTACAGAGACCTTCAATGTCAAAAAAGGTTTTAGACCAGGCGACGCGCTGTCATGTGACTTCTTTAGCATCATCCTGGAAAAGATCGTGCAAGACTCACACGCCAGCACTAGAGGTACGATCTTCCAGAAGTCCGTACAACTGCTAGCATACGCGGATGACATTGACGTGATTGGCGTAACACAGCGTCAATGAAGCGTTTGCTGGAATTGAGGCGGAGGCGGCCGAAATGGGTTTAGCGGTGAACATGGGCCAAACGAAATATATGCTGTCATCGAGAAAGGACGCACAACATCGACGACTTGGCCAAAACGTCACCATAGGCAACTATAACTTCGAGGTTGTAAAGGACTTCGTCTACCTCGCAAGTGAACAGTACGAACAACACCAGTACCGAGATTAAACGCTGAATTACTCTTGCTAATCGCTGTTTCTTCGGGCGCAGAGGCAATAGAGTAGAAGAGTCCTCTCTCGAAGGACCAAGCTAACATTATATAACACCTTGATCATCCCTGTCCTGCTCTATGGTGCGGAGGCATGGACAATCTCAAAAGCGAATGAGGAAGTCCTTAGTCTCATCGAGAGAAAAGCTCTGTGTTCAATCTTTGGTCCTGATTGCGTTGATGGGTATTGGAGAAGAAGATTCAACCACGAACTGTACGTCTACGGCGTCTACGGATTCAACTTCTAAGATGGCTGGCCATGTAGAGCGCATGGACAACACTGCTCCAGCCCGAAGAGTCTTCGAATCCCAGCCAGTGGGACAACGCAATAGAGGTCGCCCACGGAACCGATGGCGCACCCAGGTGGACCTCAATCAACTTGGTGTGCGCAGTTGGAGACAGCTGGCTAAGGATCGTGCCGGCTGGAGAGGCTAACTGGTTGAGGCCCAGGTCCACGGACTGTAGCGCCACCAGAAGAAGAAGAAGAAGTTCAAACCATAGCTATATATGTATAGAATAACCTAATCACCGAACCGATTGGATTAATAATTTTTGAGTAACCTCATGTGCCGTCCGTATAAACTCTGTTTCGAGAAAAACGCGTTTAAAGTTTTGAGAAGCAAGTTTTTGGGTATAAAACCTCCCTACGTTTAATAATAAATCGGCTATATCTTGAAGAGCTTTTGGAATTTAAGCTTAAGGGAACATTTTTGAATAGTTATAGGTTCGATTTAAACAGAAAAAACGTGAATTATGTAAGTTGGGAGGTTGGGGTTTCGAACTTGGCACTCTCTGAGTAGGAGTCGACGCACTAACCCACTACGCCATGGCGACTCACTTATCTTTGTTAGAAGACCAAAAAATCTCATACCGGACCAGCAATTTGGATTCCTACAAAAGCACTTGATAGTACAACATGTCAAATATTTACCAACAAAATTCTTCGATGTTGCAGTTGTGATGTTGCGAAGGCTTTCGATAGTGTCTGCCACAAAGAAAAAAAAAATAACATTGTGTGACATCACATTTCATCTAAAAATTGGTGTAAAATACACTAACAACGAGTCCTATATCCGCTTAAGTTACTCATCATATCTATCGCCGCGCGGCTAAAAACAATGCTTCCAACCATTATTTTCTGTGTGTTCATTCCTGAATTCATTCATTCATTGCTTAGGTTGCTGTATGTGGCTTACACCTGCAGGTGTGTTCGATATATTAGATAATTTTTAATTCTTTTGGCATCCATAAGTATGCAATTTTTGGTATACTCAGAGTGTCTCTGATATACATTCCGTTTTGTCTTCGTAAACGATTCTTTTTATTTGATTAAAATTGTTTTCATTTTATAATTATTAAATGTTTTTGCTTTTAAGGTGATGGTCACGCTACACAGTCACAAAACGAAGATTGTGACCATCGAAGATCAACCATCACCTTCCACGACTACACTGCTGACTGCTTAGCAAATGTCATAAATGTCGTCGGTGCTGCCAAGATTTTATGATGAATCATTAAGCGCCGATGATTCACAGCTATTAAGAGTAGTTAAGAGTAGATAAGTATTAAAATATAACTACCACGGGTAAACCAACGACCGTACCTTTTCGCGATCCGAAGACGATTGCCAATGCATGTCCTCCCTGATTCACCCGATCGTTGGCCACCCTCTCTTTCGCTCAAGAGGGTAGTTTATGTTGATGGTTGAGTCGATTGAGAAAAGGGATCATTTTTATTCCTCGTGCAGTATCGCTCAACACAAGATAGCAATGACAGTATGTCTAAATGTTATGTTTAAGCAGCTGTCAAAGTTACGGATGACATCCAGATGTCAAAATATTCAGTAAGGCTTTACATTAATTTCACGAAGTTGTGGTTTCCTAGCTGCCCGTCAATCGGGTTGGCATTCAGGTTGAATCCAGTTTTTGTAAAGTTTGGCTTGATTAGATTGCTCTCTTCTCTGAGGTTCGTTTCGCGTACAAGGTTTCATATCATAGATAGTCTGAATTAAAATATTCCACATGAAAGTAGTTCTTAGAATATGAGAATAGGACAAGAGAGAATATACCTGGGACAAACAAGAGCATGGTTGAATACAGGAAAAGAACACATCCAGTCACCCAGCAATTCAACAAAAGCAAACCCAGGAACTAGATTCACAACAAACAGAGCTGCCGACATTGAAATGATTAAATTGGAGTGTGATATCACAAGCAGGGCTTGCATTTATTTTAGAATCCAGACCATTCTCAATTATCCCTTTTATTTGAATTTGGCTTTCCACATTGCATACACTCAGTTCTTCGCATCAGATTTCATCTTTACGCAGACGGTCCTGAGAATGGGCCCGCCTAAGCGAGGCCAGGATGAGGATGAGGATGGAGGACGGAGGATGGACTTTGTTTTCCCACCCGTATATCAATCTCGCAGAGTGCTGCACATGAACACGTTTTTCTAATTACTTAAGGGATTTAAGACATCCCCCGCAGCAAGTCTCTCCGCTGACGTCTTTAAGAATGAAAAGAGTGCGGTGGGCTATCAAGCAAATGAAGGCGTTTGCTCCAATCCATACGCGCATAAATAAAATTTCATGCTCTCAAGGGGCGCAGACACACAAACACGCACAATCCACAATCCTCTTCAAGGATCGCATCGAAACGAATGAAATTTATTGCTTCACTGGCGCTACATTGTTGTGTGGCAGTCAGTCGGATGGCAGCCATCCGGTGTGAAACCTCGCCAGCGATGTCAGAAGCGATTCAATCCAAGGAGTGAGGAACCCCATAGGAAGCTTAGCGGGCTTACGAACGTGATGCCATGCCATTCATGAACACGGAAATATTCCCAATGGCATAGCACTCCACAAGGACACCTGTGAAAGAATAATTCCTTCAAGAGCTGAGCATGATTGAGAGGAGACGCTCATCCCTATCGAGGTGAGCACATGACAATCAAGAGATTAAACAAACCTGCGCTAGGGGGCGACGGCGGCACGGATCCCTCCCGTGGAAGCAATTTTGGGGATGGCTCGATGATGGCTCATTCAAATTTAAGTGAACACCCAGGACCGCGTGTGACATTTAAGCTAACGCACGCCACCCCAAACCCCAGCGGTGCCGTCTTGTGGAGTAATCGCTTATGTCCTTGCGGCGGAGTTTGTTTACCCTGTGACCTATTTTTCACTGACACCCCCCGCGGATGTGTTATCTGGCTTTCGATGAGGTGACAACTTGTGGAAGAGGGAGACTTGGTTGGAAAAGCAATTAGGGGTTAAAGTCATTTAATATTTATCGTGACTAGCTTCCTCTGTGGATGCGAAGGGGTGGGGATGACACCCGTAAGACTCGAGGAATCGACATGTAATCGATTGGGGTTGGAAGTTTGATGGACTTACTTGGAATGGGGGTGAAATTTAAGTTTGTGTCTGTTGATGGCACCCGCACTCAAACGAGTGTCAGCGACAATTGTTCGTCTACGTGACCTCACGGAATGTGTGCCGCGCCATTGACTGAGTTGAGTGTCGACTTGTGAAAAGTTTTTACGAGGTAGCAACTATTCTGAGGACATGTCAAGAGCAAATGGCAACGAGACGCATAAAAATTGAAACACGACCCGGGACATGTGATACCGTGACGGGAGGCTTAAAAGATATGTGCCCTACGAAGAGACCCTACGGCACTTGCCGCGGCGATGTGGGGCGAGCAACATTAAAATCCAATTACCAGACTTCGTTGTTTCAAGCATAACTTCCGTGGCGCCAACGAGGCAGTTCCCATCAGTCGCGCTCAGTACGCCCTCACACATGCACTAATTAATGAACCCTCCCTCCTTCTGCGCCCACATCATCGGTAGGATCATAAAGGCCAAACCATCGGGAAGTGCCGCAAAGAAACAAGAAACAAACAAAAAGCCTCCCCCCAAAAACCATATCGGGCTCGTTGTAATTACACTTGTGTCAAACGAAGGAGACCTGCTTTCGACGAGTGTTATTTTCGCGATCGATGAAGCGAGAGTGCCCAAATAATGAAGTCTTTTGCGAATTAATGGCCTCCGTCGGGAGCCGCTGGTTGTTGCCCCACCCCCCGAGCAGCGATACACATCGATTCGATAACAATTAAAAAGAGGATTTGGAGGCGGCGCAAATCGCAAATCGGTGTCATTTCGCGGATGACTGAATTAATCTGCTTACCGAGACATAATCAACCTCAGCCCAGCTGCTGTCTACAGGGACCTACGATTAATTAGATAATCTCTTATTTATGAAAGTCGTAAGTATCCGCCGCCGTCGCCACCGGCGGCCTATTGTGTGGAGCTTACGGGGAACCGGCCGGGAGCCGGGACTCGCTGGAGCAAGATGAAGAGATTCTGAAGGAAGTGTCAGTCTGGTGCTTTTTGTGCGCAAAGATACTTCATTTTGTCGTTATTTCTTTGTGCGATTGTGTGGGGATTTGGGGATTGGGGAGGATTAATGAGCGAGTGACTGACGAGATTCTTATTTTGTGAAACTCAAGTTTAAGAAAGTTCGTGGACTTTCAATGCTTTTTTGAATTTAATTTAATTGAACTCAGAATTCTGGGAATCAGGGAGTTTCTGTGGGATCTTGGTGACACGACTGAAGTGGTTCTCGGGAACCACCATCATGCCGAGGGTTGTGGGAGCTGTGATACGTCAAAATGATCTCACCTCAAGTCTACCATTTTTTAGATGCAACTGAAGTTAAGCTGGAAACCCAACTCATACAGCGGCGCGATCTGATGGACCGCATAAGACAAAGCAACGAATTGCAAATCACTCGAAAGGGTGCAGCGGATGGCATGCATTTGCATCTGCGGGGATCAACATGGGGAGCAACACTCACTACAGCCCGAACTAAGCTCCTGTTGAGCGAAATTACACGAGGAATTAAAATTATCCCTTTTCTCAATCGACCCAACCATCAACATAAACTACCCTCTTGAGTGAAAGATAATATGGCCAATGATCGGGTGAATACAATCGTCAAACGTCCTTGGATCGCGAAAGGGTACGGTCATTTTCTTAACCGTGGTACCTATATTTCTAACTTAATACACCTTAACCGTCGACGTCGATTTGTCTCTTCGTCAGGCAAGTCGCTGCCATTACGGTGATTATATTGAAATCACTTACCTTCGAACACTCTACCATCTCTACCATTGGCGAATTCGGATCCTTGTCAGGAAACACAGACCTCACGTCACCTAAGCTCATCTTCAAGAGAAGTTTCTGAAATAACATACCCTCCAAATCTTACTGGACGTCTGCCCACCAGACGCTGGTCAGTCCGCTGCGAACTTTCACTGATGTATCGCAGATGGGCGAAGGAGCGGGGTTTGGAGTCTACTCTAAGGAACTGAATTTCCAACTGTCAATCCGACTACCCTCTCACTGTAGATTCTTCCGGGCAGAGACTGTAGGGGTTAAAGAAGCTCCGTCCTGGATAAGAATCGGTGTAATGTTAGGTACAGATATTGTCATCTTTTCGGATAGCCAGGCAGCGATCAAATATATGAGCGCAGTCACTTTCAACTAAATGACTTCCCTGAATTGGTGTCTATCTCTCAATGAGATGGCCAAGTATTCGAATATCCTACAAATTTTTTTATTGATATTACGAAAGCTTTTGGATATTAAGCTGCTTTATACAATTGTGGTTTTAGGGGTAATATTCTAATTAGTTCAGGTCGCATTTGTCTAACAGGAAACAGAGGGTAGAAATAAATGGGCAAATGAGTTCTTCTAGAAACAGCTCCATAGGAGTTCCTCAAGGATCTGTGTTAAGACCGATACTTTTCTTAATATTTATAAACTCACTGTTTTCTCAGAAATTCCGTAGTAAGATAAATGCGTTTGCTGATGACATGGCATGTGCTTTTCAGTATAACTCTCCTTTAAACTTAATTGCTGACATGAATCATGACCTGGAAATTCTGGGTCATTGGTTTCAACAGCACAATCTGGTGATTGGTGATTAAACGAAGATGATGCTTTTTAATCTATTTGGTACATTTTCTATCCAGTGTGCAAAATGCAAAAAATGTTTGTCAAATTTCTTGTTCCTCTCTCTTGTTCCTACAACCTGTTATCCTGGAGATCCCCAGATCCCCCCCATCCTGGAAAAATACCAAGAAATGCAGATCGACACCCACCACCTATTCGTCGATTTCAAAGCCGCATATGACAGCGTGCATAGGGACGAGCTATACAACACCATGTAGTTTTGACATTCCTACTCCAACACGGTCGGTAACGAACTCACAGAGACCTTCAATGTCAAAAAAGGTTTTGGACAAGGCGACGCGCTGTCATGTGACTTCTTTAACATCATCCTGGAAAAGATCGTGCAAGACTAGCACTAGAGGCACGATCTTCCAGAAGTCCGTACAACTGCTAACATACGCGGATGACATTGACGTGATTGACAGAACACCACTAGCCGTCAATGAAGCGTTTGCTGGTATTGAGGCGGAGGCGGCCGAAATGGGTTTAGCAAAACGAAGTATATGCTGTCATCGAGAAAGGACGCACAACATCGACGGCTTGGCCAAAACGTCACCATAGGCAGCTATAACTTCGAGGTTGTAAAGGACTTCGTCTACCTCGGCTCGCAAGTGCAACGAACAACACCAGTACCGAGATTAAACGCTGAATTACTCTTGCTAATCGCTGTTTCTTTGGGCTCAAGAGGCAATGGAGTAGAAGAGTCCTATCTCGAAGGACCAAGCTAACATTATATAACACCTTGATCATCCCTGTCCTGCTCTATGGTGCGGAAGCATGGACAATCTCAAAAGCGGATGAAGAAGCACTTGGTCTTTTCGAGAGAAAAGTTCTGCGTTCAATCATTGGTCCTGTCTGCATTGATGGTTATTAGAGAAGAAGATTCAACCACGAATTGTACGTCTAAGATGGCTGGCCATGTAGAGCGCATGGACAACACTGCTCCAGCCCGAAGAGTCTTCGACTCCGAACCAGTGGGACAACGCAATAGAGGACGCCCACGGAAATCAACTTGGTGTGCGTAGTTGGAGACAGCTGGCTATGGATCGTGCCGGCTGGAGAGGCTAACTGGTTGAGTCCCAGGTCCACCCCCGACTGGAGCGCCACCAGAAGAAGAAGAAATTTCTTGTTTCTTACAAAAAAAAAGTTATTTGTACGAATATGAGTTTGATTGACTGTAGTTGCTTGTTCTGTTTATGATTAATTGTTTTCAAAGAAAATATTTTCTTACATTTTTGCATTCACATTTTCTAAAAACAATTCAAGCATTTGCTTCCAAGCTATACAATGCATCCAATGAAAACTTAACACAGTCTTGGGATCAAGCAGAATGACGAGGTCGTATGCGATTTCGTAGAAAACGACGGCAAGACGTTATCCGAGAACGGAAATGTTCGCGAGGACAAACAAATTATATCAGGACTGTCGATGTATAAGCTCTATTTACTCAAACGAGCTCGACAGCGGCCTTTCTCACCATCACAAAGATCGCGAATGTAAATCATACCACCTCAGCGTAAGCAAGCTATTACCAACGAATTACTTTACAAGCAGCGATACTAATGGCCATAGGTGTATTCTGAAAGCACACGAAAGGTGGCTGGGCTTTGGCTGCACTTTGGAGGAGGGCGGTGGTCAATTGTCAGAAGGCAGCGTGTGGTAGACCAAAAAAGGGAACGAGTTTTGAGTTGAACTACATCGTTATAAACTATGGGTGGCTATAACTTCGAGATAGTCAAGGACTTCGTATACCTCGACTTCGCAGCACAGATATCAAACGCTGTTTTTATGGGTTCAAGAGGGAACTGAGTATCAGAGCCATCCCCAAAGGACCAAGTTGACTTTATATAAGACTTTGATTATCCCGGTCCTGCTGTACGGCGCGGAGGTATGGACAATCTCAAAAGTGGATGATGAAGTCCTTGGTCTCCTTGCGAGAAAAGCTCTGCGTGCGATCTTTGGTCCTTTTTGCGTTGATTGGATCTTGAGGAGATAATTCAACTACGAACGGTATGGGCTGTACAGCGACATGAGCCTAGTCAGGCGTCTATGGCTCCAACGCCTAAGATGGTTTGGCCATGTAGGGCGTATGGACAACTCAGCTCGGGCCTGAAGAGTCTTCGACTCCGAACCCATGGGACAACGCGACAGAGGACGCGTTTAAGGGGGCGCACCCTGGTAGAGAAAGACCTCATCCAACTTGGCATTCGACTCTGGAGGCAGCTAGCCGGAGACCGTGTAAGCTGGACAGGCTTGAGGCCCGGGCTTACCCCGGTCTGTAGTTATATTTATTCTGTACTAGTTTGAAGTCTGTATTTCTTCCGAACCGAGTTAGACCATGTTCCTCATAAGCACGAAGTTGTTTCTGTTCAATGTGACCGTCTGTCCAAGACGTCAATATTGCAGATATATCCTTTCTTGAGCCTCGCCTTGTTCTGGCAATCGCGTTTGCATCCCCGTCTGTCATTTGAGCTGACTTCTGGAAGATCGCACAAAAATCCAAGTCGAATCAAGTAAACCAATGGTGAGACTTCGCTTTTCTTTTCAAAGCCCTAAAGCTCGAAAATGCTATATTTCTGGACCCTCCCTACAAGAAGATTTAAGGTAAATGTGCATTGACACCAAGCTTCGCTTATTTGCTATACAATTCGATAGTTAGGCCAAGGTTTACCACATAATTGTGAACAGCCCTTGTCCCTAACCTGGAGAAGAAACAAATTAGGGCTAAGTACTGATCCCTGGGGTACGCCAGGTGCACCAATTTCAACGTTTGCACTTACTACTTGATTACGATGCAATCAGTGGACAAGGACATTGTTTATCTGTTCTCTTCCTTACTGCAAAAGCAGTTGAACAAAGATGATTAGTTGAATGAATTGCACAGCGCCTGTATGCTGTTCCTCAATCCCAGAAGACATTAGATGATACAAGTTGCTTCCGTGACCAAATAGCTCAGCGCAACAACACGCACATATCTCCTCCATTCACTCGGACAAGGTACATGGACTCAATGCCAGTACAAACATCCGACCAATTGCTCCAATCATCATCATTCTGTTCGTCATCAGCTGCAGGAAATTACGACTGTTACCACTTAATGATGTCTCGGGAGTCGTTACACCTAACGAGGGATGCAATCTCAGCTTGAATCCCTCCGTCTCTCCGTCGGGCATTTTAAATGATTCCTTGTCAATATAACATGACAAATTCCCTGCTGTAAATCGACAGTTTTCCAAGAATTTCAATTGACTTCATTCTCAGCTGGAATTGAATAGACGACAATGAGCTTTGTCACAACTGAGTAAGCTTGGCAGCACTTACAGGCAACAAAAGCACGAATTAATGCACAGTCCCGACGAGTGTGTGCAGATCAATGGGAATTTCACACGAAGTTCTGGAGTGAGACGTGGCCATACGTCGTCGGTGTCGGTGTCGGCGTCCTTCGAGCGACGTGTGACTGATTGGCATGAACATACGGCACTCAAGGAATTTGTGCCTTCTGTATGTCAAATTACCATGCCCACCGCCGCCAACCGGGTGGGGGTTACTGCCATGTGAGTGAGGTGTTGTGTTATAAAATATTGAGCAGAACAATGTTTGGCTAAGGCGACAGATGTCTAGACGGCAGACAAAAAGAGTGAAGGAGTTCTTGCGAAGCATACCTTCACTGGGTGTAGGCCCCTGAAAGGGTAAGCTACCTACCGGATGGGTGCTTTTTCAAAACTGAATTAGACTTATTCCGCGCATTTACTCAAATTTTTTAGAATTGCGAATTTATGATTGGCTGCTTAGTTTGAGCAGGGTTGAGGGTGATTCGTTGATGTTGGAATCTGAGCTCTTGTGGGAATTGGTGACATTTTGAGTTCACAAGTCAGACCAGTTACTTCACGACAACTGACGGTGCTCTTGAGGTTCACTGAATGGTTTAGGTCGACAAGAGACGTGTCGTCAAGTGTAATCTTTTTCAAATTGAGATTGAGACTGAAGACTCATACAGGCTAGGTGTCTACAGATCGTCTATAGTGTCGGGGTCTTGAAGAATGGCTGAACAACTCTGTACCAGTCCGTCTAAGGAGGGGCAGATACTTCTTGGCTGTAAAACAGGACGAGAGACCACACTGACACACTGACCGGCTCGAAGGACCAAATTAATCGAATATATCAGATATGAAATACATGTCTCTGTGTGGGATACAAGTCATGCAAGTCATATAGAAACCACTGAGCAATGGCAACACAAAAAGGAGTAAAACACCATATCTAAACACAGAAGGGACAGCGACTGTAAGCAATCGGCTTGTCCGAGCGCCATCATAAAACATCGCGAAGATACCCTCTTAATTTCAATAAATTTACTTAACCAAGATTATTTAGTGAAGAGACTTTAACCATTCAATTTTAATTTTTGCTACAGTAACGAGTTGATGTTTACGGAGCTCTAGGTCTATCGGAATTTAATGAAGCTTGTCCATTTATGCAAGATGCTGTGTCTGCATGGTTAAATAGTTCAACGAATGAAGACGACACTCCTGTCGTTCTAGAATGAAAGTCCATAGTTTGCCCAAGTTTCAATCACCACCTCTCATAATTGTTGAAAAAAAATCAACTCAAACTTCGCCGTTCGAAGTCGTCGTGAAATTATAGTCCCTCTGTCAGTCCACTTTCAACTGTGAAGAAGGAGGAAATCATTTTATTCAAAACTCCACAAAACTCCTATCAATTCAATGTTCACGTCGTTGCTTCGTCACCCAAGGAACACCCCTCCCCCAGAACCATTTCATTTAACTTTGAAATTAAAGCAAAATCGACACAAATCCGACAAAAAGCAAATCGACCAACAAAGCGAACCGTGTCAAATTGGCTTGAATTTTAAGCAAACGATTCCCCTCCGCCCATCGCTCCAGGCTGCATGAATGTTCTCGAAAGCCCAGCCCATAAGAGTCGTTCACATTCCTCATCGCCTCTTTACGCAAATTACAGCTCCTTCGAATCCGCTTTTATTGCCCACCCCAATCCGCCCAGCGTCACACCGCACAACCAGAAGCAATGAACGAAAAAAAGGTCTATTAGGGCCACTTAATGTGGATAAACGTCTTCCCTAAGTGCGGCGATGATTTTGTAAGCCATCTGGAACTTGCATGTCAATAATTCCGGATCCATACCACATGCAGATTTACGATCCAATTCGGGACCCCAGACCTCTTGGCAATTTGTCAACATTAGCACAAGGGAATGGCCCGGATGGGGGGGGTCATCATGCATGACCCCACATAAGGGGGCTGTTTGAAAACTGAACAAAATTCACCCATAATCCTGTCGACGGTTGGGATTGATGTGCTCTCGGTTGCGTTTCATTAAATTATCGACACATCAAGGCACGCCTAACTTAAGTGCTTGGAATAAAAACAAAAGACGGCAAGAGTTTGTTTACCCACTTAAGCACACGATTGTTCTGAGTGGGCCCGGCTGTCGTCGAAACCGAGACGAAGACATTCACTTTGGCTGTGAAGCTGCGTGTGTTTGTGTGTCTTTGGATTTGGTTTGAGCGCAATACAAGGAGAGAGTACCAGGGCTCACTGTGTGCGTGTCGTGTGGTCCTTAGGCATGTGGATTGGAGTCCTGTACGCCGGAGGCTGCTTGGAGGAGCATCAACAGTTTGATACAGAGTTTGAATTCTCATCTAAGATGACAGCTGATGACGCATATGGAGGTGAAGGAGTGGAAGATGAACATTTTGAGATGAGTGGCAAGCTCTTTAGACAATGTTCCTTAGTTGCAGATGGAAGTTTTTCAACCCCGTGGTGCAGTGACATTTATCTATGGCAGCTGTTTAGGAAGTCTCGGGTTCGATCCGTGAGATGGGAAATTAACTGTGCTTAGTAACGCGTCACTGACTAATCCTCTAAGACAATCGTGATTTCGAGACTGTGACTCCCGACTGAGCATATAAACCCAGCTCCCACGGACAACATTACCAACACCAGAGACTTCGACAACAATTCCGATTTCCATCCACAAGAGACTGGGAAACCCAATCGCCGACCTCAAAATACCAACTTCTACACAGATGGATCCAAGCTAATACCACGGAGTGGGCTTAACGGTCTTCTCGACGGACTTGAACATCTCCAGATCTTATCGCCTCCCAGATCACTAGAGTATCTTCCAGAGAGACCAGAGAACAGTGTAAACTTCTCAGTACTGCCTGCCCTTACAGTAGAGCCGCAGCGATCTGCAGAGACAGTCAAGTCTTGAGGGCTATCTCCTCAAGAGGGGCAGCCCAGGTCAGGCCAGTAGCGGTGTAAAATTACATTCCAGGCCAAAGCACCATATGGAGAAAAGAGATTGCCGACGAACTGACTCAGCAAGGAGCTTCCGGCAACGCCTCCCACTGAATTGGTGTTTACCCCAATCAACCACCCCAAATACATCATCTACCAACACTTCCTGTCCTTAGCTTAAGGTGGACTAGGTCATCCAAGTACAAGTTTCCCAGGAAATCCTGGCCCTCCTGCACGAAAAGAAGGACTGATGACCTCCTCAATAGAAATCGCGCCGAAGTAGCCGGAGTGGCTGTAAGCACGGGGCACTGGCCAATAGGCACCCACGCTGCTTGACTCGGAATACCGTTCAACCCACACTGTCGCAGATGCCTCGATGCATTTGCCACTCAAGGAAAGTCTGCCTCACTTTCTCTGTGACTGTCTGCCTCTAGGCCAAGCAAAGATATATCGCGTTCGGCAAACCTCGCCTTAGTGAACCCTCCGAGATTGCTAATCAAAGTATATCAAACATAATCAAATTGCCCAATTGTACCCAGATCGAGCCAAATCCGGTGTCCAAACTGAGAACCAAGTCAACCCCAGGAAGCTCCACTGAAACTGCCTGAAAAAAGAAAGACTAAGGACGTTTCAAATGAACTGAGAACTGGCTTTGGGCACATTCTGCCAGAATCGATCGATTGCTTCGCCAGGATTTCAAGGAATAAGCGATTTGTTTTTATCTGCAAAGTTCATCTCTCTCATTTCACTCTCACACAAGTGCACACCGGAAGAGAGACAATGAAAATTGCTTCCTGATTCGGTATTAACTTCAATTTATAGGCTCTCAAGTGTGAAGGGATACCATGAACACGGCAAATGGGTGCGCATTTCCTTCGGCAGACAGACTGTGTATGAGCGGGACGCTGTCCGAGCTGGCAACCTGGTCCTCTGCAGTGCATGCGGATAAGAGTTTGTTCCATTAAATAAATGTACCGTGAGTAATGCAGGCTTCCGACATAATGCGATACTGGCCTGTACATCGCGTGTGCTGTTCGGAATCCAATTGGGGATGTGTCGCACAAGGTCGACCTTCAGTGAACGCCTTGTAAAGGCCTGATGAAATGGCCATCCTGGAAGTGAAATTAATTACAGTAAATTGAGGTGCGTGGTTGGAAATGAGCGGATAGGCGTCACTGAATGAGGCTGTTTGTCAACATGCAGGCGACGTGCATTTTTACGAGAGACATTATTTTATACATCCTTTTTGCACTCTCTCCTCATCCTTTTACATCGCTCCCACCCGGCAGATGGTTTAACAACGCTATTGTCGCCACCCAGCTGTCGCTCCCAGTTGCTCACACTCACCAAATGCTCCCAATCAGTAGTCGCCAGGAGTTTCACTCGCCAAAATTTGATCCCTCCCATCAGTTCACCCAGTGGTTCCCGATCCAACAACCAGTGGTTTCTCTCACCCGGGAGTTACTCCCTTCCGTCAGTTGCTCCCACATATTAGTTGTCTCCGTGAAACAGTCGCTCCCTTCCATCAGTTGTTTCCATCCAGCAGATACTCCCACTAAGCAGTTGCTTCAACAGCGCTTTTGTTACTATCCATCTGTCGTTCCCAGTAAGTGGTGCCCCCCTAGTAGTTACTCCCACCCAAAATTCGCTCCTACCAGCAGGTCCCATCGGGGACTTTCTACCACCTTCAGTTGCCCCTAATCAGTGATTGTCAGAAATTGCTCCCTCCCAGCGGTTACTCCCACCCGTTAGTGGTTTCAACGCCGCTTTTTTCGCCATCCATCTGTCCCCGAGTAGTTGTTCTCACGCGGCAGTCCCTCCCCCTCATCAGTTGCCTCCACCCGCCAGTTACTCCCTCCCATCAGTTGCCCCTCCCTGGTAGTTGCTCCCTGTATCACTCCCACCCTTCTATTAGTTGCTCTCATCCAGCAGCTGCTCCTCCGTTTACCCAGCTTCCCTCCGTGCTAATAAGGACGCGTCGCAAAAATTCATTCAGTAATCTGAATAAGGTGCGAACGTGCACGTCTGTCTAGCACTAATCATGATGGATTGGAGGATGCTTCAAAATATTCTATTAGCGCCGAAAAAGCGTCTGAATAACAATGGAAAATGAATCGCACACCTTTGCGCAGGGTGCGAGTAGCTTGTCAGCGATTTTACATTTCCACACTGACGTGTGTATCTCCGAAGCTCTGCAGAGTCATCCATCATCAAGGATATCGTTTATCATTGCTCATCCAGCGGCCGCTTTGTCCTGCGAGGTGCTGATTAAAAGCACATTTTGAAGAACAAAAGGACTGTGTTCGCAAAAGCGTTTTACCGCCGAACAATGGTAATGAGTTTCTCTTTGGAAAATCTGTCTGAGTCTGACATTGTCTCTCCATTAAAGGGGAAGTCACTTTCCTTCGAATGCCTCTCCTTGTTGTGGTTTGAGTGGATCCAGGGAGGAGGCTGGTCAAGTTTTCAGAGCACTCAAGTAGTATTTTAATTATTCACCATTAAGTGCGAACGACCTCAAAGGTGAAAAAGTTTTATGCTCCTATGGACTGCAGCATCCATTGTGCATTTTAAAGTGGCACAAGTGCTAATGGCCGAGCGGATGTGAGTCGACATTTGTGGCAGGAAACTGAAAACTTCTGCTAATGCATCTTCGGCGAATTGAAATTGAAAAAGTTTCAACGTAGCTTGGTGGTCAGGAGGGGTTGGGGTCGTGGTTTGTGGTTTTGGGGCATGAGTTCATGCAGTTTCAATAAATAATCGCATGACCATGAGGTTTAGCTCGAAGACATGTCTTGGTCACCCACAAGGAATCAAGCCAACAAACGCCAAGATGAATGATTATTCCGAATTAATTCCCAATTAGTTTACCCAATTAGTTACGGAGCCCGGCATTTGAGGAGAACTTTTTCAATTTCCATGGCAGTGCCTGGCTTTGACCAAGTTGCCCCTTCTCCGAGTGTCGAAAGCCACTGCAGACGCGTTCATACTGTTGGGCAATTAGCGGCAGCAACAGATTTACTTCCTTTGGTCACGTCTGGTAGTCCGCCCTCAGCCACTGACCGGCGAAATTTCCACAACACCAATAAAATTCTATTTTTAACTCACTGCTGGAAGCAGTGCTTTCATATTTGAATAACAAGCTGCGTTCCACCGAGCCAGGGTAAGGTTCTGTGGGCAGTCCGCCTGGAGAGGTTGCTTCATAACTTGCGTACCCTTGTGGGGAGGTATGCAAACACAGATGATGTGGAGTATTTTATTTGCGCATATTATTTGCGAAGGCATTATTACCGCTCTTGGGCGGCAGCGATGTGGTGGTGGTGGTTGCATTAAGTTTTATTTGTTGAGTGAACCACAACCTTTTCCGGTCGGTGTCTGAATTTCTTTGCGGTGCAATGTGAACCCAGTTGGAGATAGCTGAACCCAGAGCACGATGTGGGAGTCTAGATTGTTTGCTAGTTCTGTGAATCACTCAGGTTTGAACAAGACAGAGCTCCTTTTTTGGGAGAAAAGTGAATGTGCGGCATGCCATGCTATCGAGTCATTTTTAAAGAATTTTCATTTATTATATATTTTCTTTTCATTTTTATACCAATGAATTTCAGTATGCGACGGCTACTTAGTCTTGTTTGGGCTAATGTGCCAATACTTAATGACTTTTAAAATTACTAGTCCGTCACTATTTGTACTGCCTTTGATCACGTAGTCTGGATGGCTTGTTAGATTTTCTGAGGCTCTAGAATTCCTGTTTCATTAAAGTATATTTATTTATGCGCAGTTTTGTTGGATTATTTTTTTTGCAATTTTGATGGTAGTAATGCCGTTATACCTCCTTCGTTATAGCCCTTATCTCAACTGGAGAAAAACTAAAATAATCCTCACTAGTCACTTTTGAGGCGATATTTTCCAGCAAAATCGTTAGCTATTTACACGAGGAGATGGTTATCACTTGGTGCACGGTCCGCACTTTTAGGTGGATGCATAAGGATCTCTCAACTAGTGATATGCATAATCGAATGATTTTAAGAGCTGATATTTTAGTAATCGAGATATTTTATTAATCGAATGATCGTTCGAATCGAATCAGGACTTCCGAGTTTTCCGTTGAATGCGATTCCATCAGGAAGGCGACTATTCACACAAGGGATGAGGTAGTTGGATGAAGCCCAAAAACTCGTCGATTACGGTTTGGCAAAACTCCTGATGACTTAGAGTCGATGGCGGACGATCGAGTTGCCTGGAGATCTTTCATGAGTACTTTACCCCAGCAACACCTTTGGTTGATCATGCGCGCAAGAAGATGATGTGATATGATGATGATCACTCAATAAGTGTGAAGGATTATAATAAGAATATGGGTGGCGCGACAGTCCGAGGTGGACCTGGGCCTAGCTTCTCAGCAACCACTCGTGATGTGCAGCTTATTGTTCTTTCACGCGTGGAAGGGACCTACAGTTTTAATGCCGACTTCGAACGGCGAATTTGAGAAGCTTTTTCTAGACAGGAATACTCTTTGAGCATTGTCAGTGACTCAAAAGAGGTGGAGCCGGGTATTATGATAGGGGAATCGAACCTGGCACCCTCTGCGTAGGAGTCGCCGCACTTACCCACTACGCCACGGCGAATGAAGGATTATTCAAGCGATAATCGGCTAGGAAAACATCCCGATACTCAATCATTTGAATGACTACTAACTAATTACTAACTACAAACAGATAACTCGATACATGTCCCACTTCAGCGCGAGAACTACTAATACATAGTTATAAGTAAATATAACTCTTTGAGCATTATCAGTGAATCGAGGTGGCACCGTGAAAAATCATTTTGGTCGTACCGAGAATCGAACTCTGGCAACGAGGTTCAGTTGGGTAGAAGTCGACCAACAGACCCACAAGGCCACGACCGCCACTAATAAATAGAAAAACGCAAAGAAAAATAACCTAAGTATTGGCAAAATCAAATCAAATCGAAATCATTCAAAGGATTTTGATGAGAGACATTTATCTAGTTGCCTTGTATAAGACAAGCAGTTAGTAGTTAGTAATCCATTCGAATGACTTTGAGAATCGAGATGTACTCGAGATGTAGAATGAATCGATTATCACTTGAAGTGCCATTCGAATGCTCCCATCACTTCTTCCAGTCAACCTCCGAGTAATGATTGAATTAATTGGAAGCCAGTGTTTATGGCCAAAAAAAGCTATAATTTTTTTTATTAATTTATTTATTTTAATTACAATTTCGTTTCGTTATTTTATTCTATTTTTTGATTAAACTCGTGTTTAATTTAACACAATTTAACTTTTAATCATGTAGTCCGCTCGAAATCTAAGACAAGTGTGCAGTGTCCATCCATTCTTCTAATATTTTACAGAGACGACTTAATTTAAGATAATATCAACATTAATAACAAGAAGAGAACAAAACAGAAGTGGTAGGTTTTGCACATTAGAAGAAAGATGATACTATATGCATCGATATCGATGGCCATCGGTTGTATATTGTTCATGCAATGCACAGAAGCATTACGTGAGTTCTTAGGCTTGGAAACGTGCTTGGACAATCGCAAGCACATGGCTTCGGCTTAACTGGGTTGTACCGTTCTTCATCCAAAGCACAGCAATCACGCGAGTACATAGGTTTGGGCTAGCTACAAACACTGCCAATTACAGACTGCACAAAATGCTGATGGTAGGCCATGTTACTCCTACAGCATCTGCCGATGTGCTTGGCCTAGTATTCTAATTTAACACATTTCCTCTCCTATGGTCCAAGGCTGGGCCCGTCTGAGCGATTTTTTTTTATGAAATGTTTAGTTCCTGGGTAAAGGAAACTGTGCTTACACGACAGTCATTCTCGACGATTTCAATGATTTCATCGACATTTTTGATACCAACGACTCGGAGATTGAATTATCCGATTCACAATCGTTGGAGTGTATAAGATGAGGAAAACTGTTTAAAATATCCAGGTCACATCGAGATTTTGTGAGAAAATGCTTCTAAAAATATTATTACATGTAAGATTTAATTGGTTTTTGGAATCATCTACGTTACGTTTATAGAAAGACCTCGGACACCTATCGGTATCTTGGTGGAATCTCTCGCCGTGATCAGCTTGTTGCTCACTGTACGTGTTCTGCGCGAAAGGGATGACTTTTTTGCTGCTTAGGTTTTCAAATGTTCCATTTTTGCCAGTTCAAGCATGATTTGTGGCATCTGTCAAAAGTAGAACATAATCCGTTGCCATTCCATTATGGGAAGACATACATCAACCGGAAATTCACTGCTTGTTGCAGTTCACAACGATGACTGATTTACATAAGTACCTACACTTGGTTATTGGGGTCTCCGGTTCGAATTTCAGCGAAGTCAAAGTTAATACGCTTTTATCGGGTTTTTCAAATCTGGTCCAGTCACCATTTGCCATTGGGATCAAATAAGCGGCACTATCATTGGAGCGGTAGCGCCACCCATTTTATTATTATTATCATTGGAGCGGTCAATTTGTGGTAGTAGTCACAATGGATTTCACAATGGATTTGGATCAATATGATCTAAGTGTACTGGGGAATCCAGGCCCCCCTCCCCCCACTCCCAACACTTGCTTGTTAATGGTCCTTTATTGGCCACAATTTCTTAGAAAGACCTCCGTGGGAACAACGTCAATGACTGCCGTGGGTTTTTTTTACTCAAGATGAAAGTGCTGCACCTGGTCGATACACGGATCCAGCATAACGGTGCGGCATATGACACACCATGCGACTCGATGAATCAATTGATAAATGACCGCACTAAGCAAATCACCTCTTTCTTTGAACCGACGAATTTGTTAGATGGTGTATCTTAACACATCCATACTTTTTATGGAGATACATTAAATCATTGGCGTATGCCAACGAGGCGACGTCATAAGAGAAACTCAGATCCATTTTTGAGCATTGAAACCGAATAATCAAAATTTGGGTTCAACGAATGGGCCGTTACAAACATGCTCGTTGGAGAGACATGAACCACGTTGAATTTCATACATTAGTGTTTTGATTTTACTTCAGCCTAATAACAATGTTGTAATGTTTAACGCTATCGCATCTACCGCCCTATGCCGTATACAGTGCGGTCCGTTCTTCTTAGCTGTTTAAAGCGCAACTCGCTTCAAGAAATGGCAAAACTGCCGCAATTTGTTTGAGTCAAGAATGAATTCAAAACGGATTTTATTTTCCAAAACTCATTCTATTTATATAAAAATTCTTATGACTAAACTATACTATTCTGTATACTCCATAGGGAAATATGATCCCTATGGCCCACTGCATGGAATGTATGAATATAGAGTGCAACGGATGAAAATGTAAACAAAATCAAACACATAAACTCACCTGTCCTCTACATGATCAGCATGAATCACAGTTGATACCGATCGAATGCCAGTTGACAATTTCGGGCGTCTGGGGCCATACGATGTTACTTGATGGTTTTTCGTACTGTGTGCTTACATTTGATTTGTGTGCTTGTGCTGTGTACTTGTATTGGATTGCACTACAATATATTCGAGAAAAATTCTGTGGTGGTTTGGTAAAAAAAAAAAGTCCTTATTGAAAAACACGATACATATTCCACATACGCCACCGATCCTCTGGTATACCTTTTTCATTTTGCAAAATTATCTCGAAAAAATTCGGTGTACTTAGCATTATTTGGTACCAACGTGGCATATCTACAAGAACTGCTAAGCTGTGATAGACAGTCAAAGGACAACATTTTTAGAACCGTCTTGTTCAACGAATCGAACCCAAAAACCTCATGATATTAAACCAGGCTCTCGGTTACATAAGAATAGGATGGCTGAATGCAATGAGTAGACCTGCGTTATCACAAGGATCCAGTTGATCCTAATCCACACGCCATTTAAAGACTTTAAAGCGATGAAGATAGCGAAACTTGATACAGTCGAGGATTGTTCATCGTCCTTCAACTCGAAACTCATTTTTTTAGCAGCATCGTCAGTATTTTCTTAAGCTTTTAATTCAATACAAGATAGCAGCAATGAACACCAATTCCACTGAAATTAACATTTGAATTCTAAGTTGCCTAGCTGCTTAGTCCTGCCGAGTCGTTGACAGGGTCATTGTACAGGGCGCCTAAGTGACTATATCTACGAGAGGAGAGGGAACACCAATTGCACAGAAGGTGTGCGATGATTTCCTCTTCCTCTCTGCAACTTTTACAAAAGTCCTCGTAGGGGACCGTGGATACCAATGGCGCAATTCCCGTCTATAACCACGCTGAGTTCTGAGATTCGGCCTCCTGTCGGATCAGGTTGCGTGTGCATTTTGGATCGATAGTAGGATAATGGTTTTGTGATGTGCCAATGCCAGTACACAATCTACGTTGGGTATGAGTAAGCGGAGCGGAAGTAGCTATAGGCATGGATGGCCGGAAAGAGTGTTGGTGTAGTATCCTTTCTAGCGAGTTCGTCTGCTTCGCAATTCTCTGACATATCACTGTGTCCCGGCACCCACACCAGTTGAATGCTGAAATACTTGGCGTTCTCGAGATAGGCAATTAAGGGACGTCTTGCAGTTGAATGTGACTGCACTCAGAGTCTGACTGTCTTCACTGCTTAACTGTTTTGCCTAATGTCACATTGTTTTTTTTTAGCCAGGACAGAGCTTCTTTAATAGCTATAGTCCCTGCTTGGAATACGCTACAGTGAGAAGGATGACAGTTGGAAATGCTGGTCCTTAGTATAAACTCCCTCACTCTTTCAACCATCCGGGATCTACCTGTGAAGATTCGCAGAGGATCATCAGACTTTCGGTATTCAGACGTCCAATAAGATCAAGAGAGCGTGCTGGTTGAGAAATTCTCCTCGAAGATGAGCTTGGGTATCGTGAGGTCGGTGTTTCCCGACAAGGAACCGAATTTGTCTAGGATGGTAGAGTGTCCAGAGCTGAACTCCTTCTGTCTGCTTAAGAGGTCTATCGCCAGAAGGTTGATGAGTGTATTTACGGCTAAGGAAGGAGTTGGTTGCCATGCTCCGCTGATGCATACACAGGACCTAAACCGCGGCTGAATTTCCTTGCCACTGCAATCTTGCCTTCCATTTCCAATATTAAAATCTTAAATTCGAAAGTTTCGATGCTAGTGTACCCGTAAATCCTAAACATATCTACGGATTGGGAAAGTGATTTTGATAGATTCACTGCAGATTAAGACATATTCAACTTCATTCCAATTAATTTCATCCCAATTCTCTTGTGGGGTCGTCTCAAGTCATTCAATGAAAGCTCTCCAGGAGAGCCATGAAAATGAAAACATGACTCAATTTGGAACGCAGTCGTTTTGGCAAATTAGAAAGAAGAACTGAACGACTTGAAATGAAAAAACTCGAATCCACTGCAAATTAACTAAACGACACCCCCCACTGCCAAGTTCCATGAGAATGCCGGAGCACATGCTGCTCGTATTCAAGAAATGTCTTTTTTTGTTGTCGATGATGCTCATACAAACAGCCCTTCAATTTGAGATCTAAAAAAAGAGTCAAAGTCATTGAACTGCTAACAGTCACGGGCTCAAAAGGATCACCACAACATCCCTGGTGACACTTCTCCATCAATTTAAGCGGTCACACGAATGTCAGCTCGGCACCTCGTCAACTCGTCACATCGGCAGCCGACAGTAACCATGCACACCACGTGCTAACACAAGAGTTGGTAAACACGAGTGCCAGGACATGCGCACCGCATTTTCGTGCAGTTGTTCGCCTCTGTGGGGCATTCCTGACCCACGGCAACACTACGAACATTCCAGTCGTAATGATGATGATGATTGCGGCAACAGCCACTGCGATCCCTATCAATGGGGAAACAATTCAGTGCGAGCTTCACACTCGAAACACTGGGTTCTCAGAGAGGAAGCATATTTCTCCTCGGTCCGTCGGCCAGCGTAACTCGAAGCACAATCGGTTCGTCCGGTCCAGATGTGTGTACTCCAAGTGGATACGGTTCCATCGACATATCTTCAGCGTACGGAAACGGGTTTGTTTTTGCGTTTCATTGACAGCGTGTAGCTTGAGTGCGGGAAAAAAAAATTCGACTCGTGGGCGTTCTTCGGGGTCGTATCGCCACCGGGTGGAATTGCCACAGGTGCGAGTCGTTTCAATAGATCACCTCGGAATCTATTTCCACATCCGCAAGTGGGCCAGATTGTGTGCAGGAGAGGTGGTCTCAGAGTGAAGAAAAAATTCCTCTACCTCTTCTAGTGTGTGCTTTATTCAGTGGAAGGTGTTTATCTCTGAAAATAGATTTCCCACTCGCCCTCCTCTCCCCCCGTCCGAGAGTGTACTTGTGTGGGGCTTAAGTGGTTTCTCTGTGCGCGTACTGTACTGTGACGTTAATGAGGTCTTAAGCCGGATAATGTGCTGCGAGAACACCGAGTGTGATTCTGCTTGACACGGAATCATCGGACGGTTTTGCGAGAAGGATAAGCCGCTGCAGTCATAAATTGGTAAGTTCCCTTTGAACCGTGTGGTGATTGAAAACTCCTGCCTGGCACGTCATGTGTGTCTGCTGTTGAGGGTTCACCGATGTGTACGGTGTGACGTGTGGGTTTCTTTCAAGGAAAGGATGAAGAATATTTAAGGCTTGGAGTTTTCAGTGAAGTTTGGTTTCATCCTGAAACATGCCGTGAGCATTTCTGAGAATTACAATTTTGAGAAATTCGGGAGGCAGTTCAGAGTCTCAGGTTGCAGGGTCCAGTGGTCTTTCTTCTAAGAAGGGACGCATTGCCGGAGCAAGTATTCAGTGAACGAGGCGCGTGGCATCCTTTTAATTTGTAGCTTTTTGTGTCAACTCCCTCGGGGAAGTGCCTTCGTCATTCATAACCCGTCACAGCGAGGACAGTTCTGTTGCAGTCAGCCTTGGTCCTCGACAGAGGAAAAGGATTGTGGCTGCCCACCTAAATGATGTAGGCACAACAAGATGGATCAACTTTGATAGGGATATTCATCCCATCGGATGAGATCAGAATTGAAATGCCCACCAGCGGTCGTCATCATGCCTTTTCTGATGGATACAAGCTCACGTGTCGTCGACTTAAAGCTGATGTAGTCCAATGGCGGAAATGCGACAGCAGGCAACCGTGAAAGGATGTGTGTCAGTGTTTTATGTGAACTTGTTTGGTTTTCGTCAGCATTGTATTTTTTTTTTTGTGAAATATAGGACAGCGGGTCTTCAATTTTGATGACTCCTGACGTCGATAGATGTGCGTTTTCTCTTGGCCTGAATTTGGTCGCTTGGCACATCTGTTCTAGGGCATAGGTGGGTGGTGCATGTTTGTATTTTACAAATGCTGATGATTCGAAAAATCATGATAATAGCAAGTTAAGACCCAAAATATTCGACAAAAAAGAATAATAAAAATAAATATAAAGATATTCGACTGATTTGTATGCTTTACTCTCACCCTTCATAAGTGGACCCTCTTAAACAAAACTTTCAAGGAACGGAATTACTTACACCAATTTTAGAGTAAATAAATCTCTCATAACCGGACGTGGACACCATTTTTCGTGACCGCAATAGAATTTCACTCTCCTTTAAATGGACAAAATAAAACGCATGTGGCTATCATCTTCCTAGCTTGAGAAGCGGTACAGTTTAACATTTCGGAACATTTGTGGGGAAACTGCAAATTTTCACCAGGCCGATGTTGTTGGCTTCATTGAGAAAGTCCTTGATCTAATGAATGGCTACGATTCTAACGGCATTTAAAATCCAGATGAGATTGGATTTAGTTTGTGCTCTCCCTGGTAAGTCATAACAAAAATGAACGGGCGAAAAGTGCACTTGTGGTGAAATGGCTAAAGAAAGACTTTTCTTTTTCCTGACCTGATACCTCTCATTAATGGACACATTTCTGGCAGCGTCAGTGTCCACTTATGAGAGAGTTCACTTTAAGTGTACTTCTTCTCGAGATAACGGTGTAGCTTACGAGCAATAGTCCCAATTTCACGATTGTAAAATCTCTGTGGATGTCACTCTTTCTCTCTCTCTCTAGTGCCCGTCCACAGCACTTTCAGGACTTTGTAGTTAAAATGTTTGTTATTTTGTTTGGCTGGTTTCGGAACAAACCCATAGTTGTGTCTGTACGTACAAGACAGGTTCCAGAATGGTATGCTTTCCAAGTATGCGGCATGTTAAAGGTTAAAGTGTCCAGTTTGGCTGATGACAAAAGACAGATATTTACATATTATGTATTAGTGTATGCATTTGGTATACATACAGTGGGGTCTAATAATATTCAGCACGGCACGTATATCGATATGCATTCTCATGATATTCATGAGATAGATGGCACTGTAGACTACGTGAGGTAATCAAGTCCATTAATTACGCGTATGGTAAGTGCGGCAAATATAGCCCACGTGGGTAATATGGCCTATGCATATATTTTCTAACAGCGGTAATGCACAGAGTTAAGCTTAATTTCACAACAAACTTCTTAGAATCGATTCTGCCCGAAGCTATCATCGTTGGCCTAGTGCGAGAAATGTGCAACGTACGAGTATATTAGTGCTTCTTCTGTTTTCATTGTATTTTCTTGGTATGTTTTATGATTTCATGATATCTTTTTAAGATTAAACGGTACTCAATGTGTCCTTATTTTTAGTCATACCGAAATTAAAAACCAAGTTTATGAAGCGTGATTAAATTGAACATTAGTAAAAAAACAACATTGTGTGTAATATGGCCTACTCCATTTATGGCAGGCATATCGCCTAGTAGGCCATATTTAACACATGACTTTTGACAGATGCATCTAATGCGCCAGCTTGCGTACAATGTGTTGTATGCTCAATGTGCATACAAGCAGACTCCATATTTAACAGAGTCCATATTTAATAATCCCAGTTCATATTTAACACTACATGGTGTTATATTAGCTTATGAGGTTACTTTAGTTTTTTCAGTATACCTTTTTGTTATATTTTTTAAAAATGTTCATGATACTTAAGTACGAAAGTAAACTGATTTTAATGATTGCAAAAACAAAAATAATTTAAAGAATTCAACATAAATTGATGGTTTTATTACGAAAAATTTAAAGGGTGCACCAGATGTGCCGAACTTACTCTACTTATTCAAATAAACTACACACCAGATTTGTTCCATTTACATTTCTTACTTGTGCTGTATATGTACATACAGTAAAAGCTCTTTAATTCGGAATGATTGGTGGGGAGGTCAGTCCGAATAAGATTTGTGAGTTTTTTGATCAGTGTTCCTATTGATGAACAAATGCAAGAATTAAAAAAGAAAATTATTTGATTCCCCTAATAGAGATTTTAATGATTTATTCTGACTTCTAGGTATTTGAAATCTATTTCATGTTCAATCATTTAATATAATTTAACTTTTACATGCAGAAATTGAAATCCGACTCTCATTTATTCCAAAAAAATCTCTTATATTCGGAATACAGTGAACTCTCCCTAAGTCGATCTCTCCGTCGAAACTCTCCCTTATTCGAACTTTTTCGCCATATTTTACACACATTGCCCTCAAGTTTCCATACAAAAACCTCACTCTAAGTCAAACTCTCTCTAACTCGAACAAATTTTGGTATCCCGTGACAATTCGACTTAAGGGGAGTCCACTGTATTTTTCTTAAATAAAGAAATTTTTCGATTTAAGGAAATCCGAAATTATTCTTATTTTTGGAATCAAAGAATTCCGAATTAATTGACCTTTTCTATATTTAGAAAACTTTAAACTTCAAATGCAATTTCAAACTAGTGGATTGCGAAAAGTCACATAATGGCGAAATAAGAGTTGAAACACTATATTTTCAGCCAGGATTTTGTAGTGTTTCTTACTATGTTCTTACCTTCATCACATAAAGCTCCAGTTCTCCCGTTCTTTTACTAAATAGTCGTAAATGCACCCTCTCTCGAGTAATTATTGAGTTTCCTCAGTCCTGCAACAGATCGATTCACCATTCTGTGTTGTTCTCTTTAGTTGCCTGTTGACTCTGGGCCAGTCGAGTCATGTACGAATATCACAACAAGACCGGACCAACGTTAAATTGACATATCAACTACATTTTGACAATGGCGCTACATCGCCAACACACAGTTACGTACACTACACTAACTACTTCATTGAGAAGCAGTCTTAACAAATGTTGTAATTTCTACCATCTCTCTCGTTAGTCATCAGAAGGGTGACCATCTGTACCGAAATGACCGACCTAGTAAACTAAAATTGAACGCTGTGTACCGTGTAACGAAAAATACTCTCGGGACACACAAAAATATTCTTCCAAAATTAAGAAAAAAATAAAGATAAAATTTGAATAGTGTAAGCACAGCCTGTAAAATTTATTTTCTTGTGTTTCCCACTTTATGGATCCATGATTTGTTTTGTTTTTGACCAATTTTATCAGTCTTTCAAGTGATGTTCGTTGCAACACCGAATTGAATATTTCTCATGGAGGAAAGTCTGACGTCGAATCACATCTGAGATCCGCAGCTTTGGATGCAGTGTCAACAAGTCAATTAATGACAAATTGTTCTAAAAGTGCAACATTTAACAAACCCAAATAGGGCGTGTGGGCATACCACGTAATCCCATAGTCTTCGTTCTGCCGACTGTGCCTCTGAAATTATTCGCAGTTATCTTGCCTTCCGAAGTTCACTCGGAATGTGATTATTTTTAAGTTCATTGCATCACTTTCATTTCGAATCGTGTGTGATGAGCTCTTCGACCAATTTACATTTTTGAGAAAATATGTTATTGTTGTTAAGATTCAATAATGCGAATAACATTGCGCTGGTACCTACAGACCATCAATGGATTGAATGCTTTTAACATTTTGAAAAAAAGGAAGCATTTCCTATCAAAATCAGCGAAAATCGTCGGGCATATGCTCTGATTTGCCACGCACTTCGGCCACAGTCGAGAGAGTGTTTTCTTTAGTAAATGAAATATGTTCAGATACTAAGTAAATTAAACTAAGACTTAAAGTCCCGAAATCAAATCGCTCATATGTTTGTCCATTGCATTTTCAATTTTCAGCAAATCTCCCCGTTACGGTGACCTTGTATTACGGAACATCGCAAGAACGAAATAGATAAAGGAGAGGGCCAAAAACACATCCTTGCGGTACCCCTACTCAGATGAATGCCGTATACTCATGCCAAACATGAGATGCTCTATTTGAGCTGATGTTCCAAAAACCACTGTAATTGTCAAGGGAGCAATTCGGATAGTTTTTGTATGGATAGGAGTGTTTGGCGTTCCTACGAAAGTCATTAAGGGGTATATTCAGTCTGCTTTCTTATTCCAAGCTAGTACATTTTGAGTCAAAAATATGTTTAAAATCAATGCAAGCGCCATTGACGCCCACATTATGGTGTTTTTATGGTGATCTAGGAAAAATAAGATCAAACTCGGGAAAATACAAAAAGTAAAGGCTCTTGATTAATCTTATGTCATCGTCAGTGGAGTCCTTGACATCCTTTTTAAGACCAAATCTCTTTTATAGTTCGCCATCCAAGGCACTTACCGTAAAGTACATTTCAGCAGATATCAGTGATTTTTTCAACTTTGATTGAGCTGATTTCTTACCATTATCTTGAGAATATCATCGTGTCAACTGGGTGGTAATTCATTATTCAATTTGGATTAACTTGTGTTTGTGGATATGAGAGTTTAACTATACCCATTGTTGTTTCCATGAGGAAGGTCTCCCTTATACTTTGTTACTCAGCGATGTTCAGTCATTTCGTAGAACGCTTAGACCTGAAAGTATGCGCCCTACATATTCATTTGCTATGCCTCGAAAGCCTATAGAAGTATGGCGGTAGCTTAATATTTCTTAAGTGACATGAGCAGATGCAGTAGAAGTATTGAGGTGCATTCTCTTCTTAACCATCATCGTCGTTAAATAAAACTCCCCGCCTATCACTAATGTTACGCATACGCCACCGTAACACATTTAATTAATAGGGGATAAATGGGATCCATGCATATACCGAACGTGAAGAAGTATGCACACATTTTAGTGTCTATTAGCTGATACCAGCGACCACTTTATGTAAATACAAAAGATTTGGATAAACGCCTGGACGGATAGACAAGATGTTCCCGAGACAAGAAAGTTAATGGAGTTTACATTTGACGAAGTTCACCATCTCTTTATGAGAACATACAGGGTGGGCCAAATACAAGTTTCTTTTTTAAAATGGAATAAAATTAACAAAACTAAATTTGATCCATGTATGTAAGAATAAACATTCCCATTAATTATGAAATACAACGTAGTAAAAGTGACTGCCTCGGCTGGATTCGCAGTAACTTATTCTGTTTCCTCAATTTTCCAAGACTGTTGATGGTTTCAGGCTGTAGTTCACAGATTGCTTGGATGATGTTAACTTTAAGTTCTTGAATCGTTTCGGGATTGTTGGCATACCACCGATTCTTCACGGTTCCACACAAAAAAAAGGCCAACGGGATCAAGTCGCAGCTTAGAGGCGACCAACTGCCACCGCAAGGAAGGCTGATAACACGCTTTAGGAATTAGGTGCGCAAAAAATTGATTGTGGCAAGGGCTGTGTGGCATGACATGCCATCCTGCATGAATGAGGTCGTCCAAATACATGTCTTCAATTAAAGTAAAAAAAATAAGTTGGTTAACATGGCTCTGTACCGCCCACAGTTGACCGTAACTTTATTCCCAGCCTCAACTTCAAGGAAATGTGATATAAATTATCCTCCCGACCACAGCAGTCCTATTCATACGTACGTATTCATATGTCGACGAGGACAATCAGTGTTCCATTGTAACAGTCCCACGAACTCTTTGCACACAACTTGCATGGAGTAGCATCATTTCGGCCAAAACATTTTTTCCAAAAACGCTGTGTTTGGGCTACATAGCACTCACTTGACTCAATTGACTGCACAGCGCTCACTGCCACTGGAAATAATTCATGTATAAAGCGACTTATTTCGTACCGCAGAGGTATGATACTGACTTTCTGTCTGGTTTTGAGCGGGAAACAGGTGTCAATGGCAAAATAATTTCTGATTAGAAAAAACACTAGACACTAGATGGTCCACCCTGTATGTTCAGTTTCACGCTCTTAAACCAACTTGTGTCCAAGAGGATGTTAAATGCTCGTTTCTGTGGAGGCTTAGAATCGAGACAAACTTTTTTTTACGACTTATCCGCGCCACGCCATGTAGAGTCCGAGGGATACTGGTCTAGTGCTTCAACTCCTACTCCAGTGTTACACTTACAGCTTATGTCCTTATCCAGAACATACGCACTTCGCCCACCAAGATTTATGCAACCACAAAACATCCCACATTTGAACAAATAACATGCGTTGGGTAATCACATTCACTAAAGTGTCCTCATCCATTCGAAATTGATCCCACAAATATCCCACCTTTCCCTTAAATGAGTGAGAAAACAGAAAAGCAGCAGCAGAGATCTCTGCTGTGTCCAAGGTCAAGGCCACAAAGTTCCATAAAATGATTTCATGGCCCATCCTCCGAACTGGATTAGTTTTCGAATGAAATCATGAGCAAACCCTCGCAACTCCCCGATGTCCTACAGCTCATCGCTGGAATGTACTCGTATCTCATGATTTATTCATCCAACTCGTGTGTCCCACCCAAACCCGACGCATTCACCAGCTCTCCCCCTGGGAAGGAGCTATGCTAATCTGAGGACTTCTTATCTATGAGGTCCAGCTGTCATGTGTGCATATGCACAATCAGTGGACGTTCAAATTTATGTGACCCACCACCGAAGCTGGCTATCGCAGCGAATGCGAGAGGGACGCGTTCGATTTTGGCTAAAATGTGGAACTTTTTTACGACTCGTCCCCGGCGAGTTACGAGTTTTTTTTTTTTTTCTCTGTTTCTTCATTTCACTTGGCAACTGTATTTCAAAATTAACACACAAATGTTTCCAGAAAGACCCACCCCTCACCTGAGGGGCAGATTCCCCCAAAATTTCTTCAGGGAGAGATTATCCATTCTGTGGGCTGCTTACAGCTCCTGCTTGCATTTAATTTCGACGCACCGGCACCACCTCCTCGCACTTGAGGATTTAAAAAGAAACCGCCCGAAAACAAGGAAAATTGTCCAAGTGTCATTAAGATACATTAGGATATATATCCCCCTTAATGCGCGGAAGGCCGTGGCCGGGGCACGACAACAAGATGCGTGAGACGCAATGTGAACGAGTACACAGGGGGCAACGCAGAATCTTTGCCATTTCCGCCTGAAAGTATGCATAAACAGAAATGAAACTCACTTAAGATGAATTCAGATTAACAGCAAAAAAAGAAAAGAAATAATGTGTCCCCAGCACCACAGTCCGCGACTTTCCTAATCCAACCAACAGCAGTGACTCCAAGTTGAATGAGGTTTCCTTTCTGCAGGAACTGGAGCATGGTTGATCTCTTTGAATGGCACTTGCTGTAATATTTGTGTGTGCATCTAGGGGGGGACTCAAATGGATGGTTACCAAGTATTTGGAAAACAGAATTGTGGTTGGGTGCATTCACGCTCAACGTCACTCAGAAGGTGGTGAGGTGGAAGTTTCTGTGAGTTGGCCCGGCGTGCAGGAGAAGCTGTTTGATGAAGAGGAGCATCGTCTGTTTTTTTTTGGAATTACATTGAGATGGTGGTGGGATTTTTGGAAAGAGACTCCATTCACTGAGACTCTTGCTGGGCATCAACGGCATCAAGGAATCCCATTGAAGTCCTCATTTCACTTCAATTTGCTGCTTTGCTGGAAAGGAGTATTCTGGTAATCAGAAGCATGTGCCGGTGGTTGTATGCCTGAATTGAGGAATAATGGGTATTTCTTTCACCACCATTGAACAAGAACAGGGAGAAGACGGAGGATTAAGCAGTGCACTTGGAAACAGAATGTGGGTTAGGATAATAAGGAAAACCACACAGCCACGAGTCTGTGGTAACAGGGAAGTCCCCATGGATTTGCTTGAAATGGTGTTCACGTGTGGTGAAGTTTCCAAGAAAAAGTCGGTCGTAGTCGGTAAACATTCCTGCGTTCTGCAAGGGAAACTCATGAAAGGATGATGTTTGGTGGCCATTTGCGAGCATTTCATCCTCATCCTAAGCACAGTTTGAATTTAATGTGAACATTGGTGACACATTCCGAAACACTCGGCACACATATTCGCACGCATTACTTCTTCACTGGACTTGAATGGAGTGAGTAAGTTTATTTCTCATCAATCAATTACAGGATGACTTGAGAGGTAGGTAGGTAGGCAGGGCTGCTAGTGAATTCATATCAATCATATTTAGCGCCAATTTGACACATTTTTTTTTCTCATAAACAAAACTGCTAATAATTGTAGACGTATTGCCAAGCGCTCGCGGTCCACCGGGATTTTTCTCGTCTAGTTTTCGTAAAGCAAAGTTTTCTTGTCAGAGGGCTCTGAAGACTTGTGTTGTGACACTTCCTCTGTAATTTCTTTATTATTCGATAACCTCTTGCACTTATTTCAGGAGTCTATTTCACATTTCATACATCACATATGTTGAGCGATATTGCACGAGGAATAAAAATGATACCTTTTCTCAGTCGACTCAACCATCAACATAAACTACCCTCTTGAGTGAAAGAGAGGGTGGCCAACGATCGAGTGAATCAGAGAGGACATGCATTGGCAATCATCTCTGTATCGCGAAAGGGTACGGTCGTTGCATGGTCGCTTTATACATACATTTTATACAACATACACAACTGTCATACATCATACAATTTTCTGTTTCTCAGCTTCCACTGGAAGTATTGTATGATATCTTCTTTGTTGTACGATGTTTATTATTTTGACATTTAACTTTGAATGACAAATTTAATTGCAGACTAAATAGTGTCGTGAATTAAGCCCAGACTCCATACAAGTCGATTGCTGACACACAAAAAACTAAATACCGGTGTTCCCCATTAATGCAAAAAGATATGTTTTCGAAATTATTGAGACTAATTCAACTGTGTTTCCAAATAGTACATGATTTCGTTGTTCCTTACATGTCTAATTTAAAAAAAACATATATGAACAAAAATTCGTTATTCAAAAATCATAAACCCAACAATACGTATTTTTTCGTATTTTCTCTTTTGGAAACTCATTTTTGTAGAGGCTGCAGCGGTTTGAAGTGCTGTATGGAATGTATGATAAATTTGTAATAAAACTGTTGTATGATGTGTACGTTATTTTTCCGTGAAGCAGAATCATAGAACTTTCCCATATTCCCAGGGTAAACTTTAGGTGATACATGTTGTATTACAACGGTTCATACAACAAACAGAAATCATACAGCAGAAGTGTCAGAATCCTTCAAAGTATCTGATGATTTGTGAAATATTCCGAATACTTTTTTCGAACTATTCCAACAACATTTTTGGCCAAGAGTGATTCTGCGAACAATTTGAAACCAAACCGAAGACAGCGATTAGAAATGATACAGATTATTCACCAAGCGAGTGATTCCTAAGTTTAAAACAGTCACTAAAGTGATGCTAATTCTGTCGGACAGGAAACGCTTTAGGAATTCGCTGCTGAACCGGACTACGCTTTCAAGTCGAATGTAAGCAAATTAAATATGTGCGCGATCCAATGCCACCACGCCCATTCCGACAATAGATTTCGCTGCTCGTCAAGGTGCGGCAAATCTCGAAACTCTCGATTAGATGGCTGGCTTATCGGTGTAAACGCAGGACCAACCGATGGCCACTAATGTTGTTCTACAACATTTTTGATGCCTTTTTGATCTTCACTCAATTGTTCCCGAAATGGAGAAGGAATTAAGGCTCAAGACCATAGAAACCGTTGAGTCCTGTCAAAAAATTGACAACTCATAAATCCTTATGAGAGGGAGAGAGACAAATGCAGTCCACAAGTGAAATTCACCACGACGGATGGAATTGAGCAAATTTTAACTTTTTGTGCTTGTTTGACAGATGTTTTCATGGAAACTCATTTGGATGCTCGTATCTGATTGTTATTACGATATTTTATGAAAGAATACTTTTTGTTTTATTTAAAATTTGTTTTTGAATAATTTTTGAGGAACTTTAAAATTTTGAAACTTCTTAGATTTATGCAAGAGTGTATTGCGCACGCAACGTTCTCATTTGGCGGCTCTTTGCAATCCGGAAACTACGATTTTTGTGGATTCCAAACGCAACGAATTCTATGGGGTTGGCTTTTTAGAAAGGTTTTCACCGAATATTGTTAGGGTAAGAACTCCACTTCCTATACAAGTGGCGGAAGTTTTTCGTCGTATGTTAGATCCGAGTTCGTCGATTTCATCATACCCCTCTCGATCGAATTCTTCATGAACATCAGCAACAGTCGGTTAACAGATTGGTTCGTCAGTCAACCAAATACGGGCTATAATGTCACAATTTTTCTCTTACTGCACAATCGACTCTACAAAACATTGTGTCAAATTAACACCAAACAGCACAAAACTAAATATAGACTAGTGTTATTAGGAAGACTGGTTGCCACAAACATCCGGCTACTATTCGGCCTCTTCGCCTAATTTTTTACCTGCCGTTATTCGACAGAATATTGCAACCCATTCGCCCGAAAACAGAATACAAATTATTAAAAAAATACGCACAGATATTTTTCACACAAATTTTTATTTAGCGAAAAAAAAAAAACAAAGAAAACAGCCCCTTTAATACTTGCAATTTTTTAGAGGTAAATTACGATGAATGAAAATGTTTTTTCTTTCAGCAAACGGTTGCGATTTTTCTCATAAATTATAACTTCATCCGAAAATAGCCGCTCGCTGTTTACAACAAATTCTGCTGGGCTTGGCTACTGTTTTGTCTGTGTAGCGACTTCCTGAAACCTGTTCCAGAAACTGTCGTGTATCTTGTTTTATCATTGGAACTGATACCTCTTTTCCTTCGAAACGGATCTGAACCATCACCACAACATTTTCTCAGACCTTCTAAGGTAATTGTTTGTGTGAACTGTTAGTGTTTGAACTAACCGCTATTTTGAAACGCGGGTCAAATAGAGTGCTATCTGGTTGCAATCATTCTAACAACACACAAATTTCGACCGAATCGGCCTCTATTATAGATTCGCAGTCGATACTGAGAATTTGGAAGGATCATTTCTGTAGACTGTTAAACGGCGAGGAAGACTCCAATACCGCTGTCAGGCAGAATGTTCTACTCAACGCAATTGACGATGATTGACGAGAATTCCGTCCCCCGACCTAGACGAAGTCAAGATAGCGATATCGAGACTAAAGTCGAATAAAGCTGCTGGTGCAGACAGTGCGTCTGCAGAACTGTTTAAGGCAGCTGAAGATGAGCTGGTAAGGTACATGCACCAACTATTCTGCAAGCTGTGGTCGGAGGAAAGCATGGACGACGAGTGGAATCTCAGTATCGTTTGCCCGATCCACAAGAAAGGAGACCCCTTTGACTGCACCAACTACCGAGGGATAAGTCTCCTTAACATCGCCTATAAGATCCTCTCCGCCGTTTTGTGTGAGCGCCTGAAACCATTCGTCAACAACCTGATAGGTCCTTATCAGTGCGGTTTCAGGCCGGGGAAGTCCACCATCGACCAAATCTTCACACTACGGCTGATCCTGGAAAAAACCCAAGAAATGCAGATCGACACCCACCACCTATTCGTCGATTTCAAGGCCGCATATGACAGCGTGCATAGGGACGAACTATACAACGCCATCTCTAGTTTTGACATTCCTGCCAAACTCGTTAGGTTGTGCAGGATGACGATGGAGAACTCTCGCTGCTCTCTCACGGTCGGTAACGAACTTACAGAGACCGTCAATGTCAAAAAAGGTTTTAGACAAGGCGACGCGCTGTCATCTGATTTCTTTAACATCATCCTGGAAAATATCGTGCAAGACTCACACGCCAACACTAGAAGTCCGTACAACTGCTTACATACGCGGATGACATTGACGTCATTGACAGAACACAGCGAGCCGTCAATGAAGCGTTTGCTGGTATTGAGGCGGAGGTGGCCGAAATGGGTTTAGCGGTTAACGTGGGCCAAACGAAATATATGCTGTCATCGAGAAAGGACGCACAACATCAACGACTTAGCCAAAACGTCACCATAGGCACGAGGTAGTGAAGGTAGTGAAGGACTTCGTCTACCTCGGCTCGCAAGTGAACAGTACAAACAACACCAGTACCGAGATTAAACGCAGAATTACTCTTTCCAATCGCTGTTTCTTTGGGCTCAAGAGGCAATTGAGTAGAAGAGTCCTCTCTCGAAGGACCAAGCTAACATTATATAACACCTTGATCATCCCTGTCCTGCTCTATGGTGCGGAAGCATGGACAATCTCAAAAGCGGATGAAGAAGCACTTGGTCTTTTCGAGAGCAAAGTTCTGCGTTCAATATTTGGTCCTGTCTGCGTTGATGGTTATTGGAGAAGAAGATTCAACCACGAACTGTACGGCCTGAAAACCAACATGAGCCTAGTCAAGGGTCTACGGATTCAACGTCTAAGATGACTGGGCCATGTAGAGCGCATAGACAACATTGCTCCAGCCCGAAGAGTCTTCGACTCCGAACCAGAAGGACAACGCAATAGAGGATGCCCACGGAACCGATGGCGCACCCAGGTGGAGAAGGACCTCAATCAACTTGGTGTGCGCAGGTGGAGACAGCTGGCAAAAGATCGTGCCGGCTGGAGAGGCTTTCTGGTTGAGGCCCAGGTCCACCCGGACTGTAGCGCCAACTGAAGAAGAAGAAGGCCTCTATTTCGCGTTCAATGTTGGCTCTGAGTTCTTCCAACGTCGTCGGCTTGTTTCCATAAACCAATGACTTAACGTAGTTCCACAGAAACTAGTCAAGTGGCGTTTAATCGCACGAACGAGGCAGTCAATCGACTGAGTAATTTCTTGGCATAACACGCTCACCATACTTGCTCTTCAATAAATCGATTGTAACGTGTACTGTGTGGCTTGTGGCCCCATCCTGTTGTAACCATATGTCGTTGAAGTCCATGTCTTCTAATTCGGGCCAACAATAATCTGTAATCATGGAGCGCCGACCACTCACAGTAACCTGACGATCGTTATCGTCAACGAAAAAATATGGCTCAATAACGCCGCCGGCATACAAACTACTCCAAACATTTATTTTTTGTGGATGAAGGGGTGATTCATGAAGCACATGTGGATTTTCACACATGTATAGCTTGATAAGGAACCAATTGAGTCAAAAATGAGCTTCGTTGAAAATTGGAGTTAACGCTCTTAAAGTTGCGGTCACCGACTCGTAAGTTCGGTAGAAAATTTTTATATTTTGCAGACTTTGTCCATTCGTGTATTTTATTATGATCAAAATGTTGAGTTCACTCAACAAATGGACAGTGACAGTTTAATGTTTAGTGAAAGAGTGCTAATCCACAAGCTCAAGTCCCTTTTAGAAAACCCTTTACTTGCCCCATACACTTCAATGATGATGCTCCTTACGTAGCTACGGAGTCGGCCATTTCATTTTCTTCTATCAATTTGTGGCAATTTATCCGATAGAGTCTTACGCCGTTTCTCCTGCTGGGCTTGGCATTCCCGAGCAGGCTTGGATCGGATGATGTAGGAGTTTTGTTGCCAAGATAGCTGCACGGCTGTCCGACATTATTGCTATGTCGTAGTAGGTTTGATTCATGTCCAGCTCGATCTTAACGCATCTGCCAATGGCATAGAGTTCTGCTGAAGAGATATGGCCATGGATTCAAAGTACTTTGTCGGTGATCCAAATACCCATGCTCCTGTCCCTTCGTCAGTTCTTGCTCCATCTGTATACAATTTTAACATAATGCTGCTCAGTCTGTGCACCAAGGATTCTCTAAGCTCTAGTCCATTGC
Source organism: Eristalis intricaria (assembly GCA_964034865.1). Taxonomy (NCBI): domain Eukaryota; kingdom Metazoa; phylum Arthropoda; class Insecta; order Diptera; family Syrphidae; genus Eristalis; species Eristalis intricaria. The sequence continues at coordinate 56,644,251 of OZ035877.1, read as the reverse complement.
GGTGCTGCGCTGAATGGTACACATCTTTCGGAAATTTAATTTCATAATCATATCATCCACAGACTTTATACTTTAGACTTTAATAAGAACGCCACCACTTTTCTTTGAGATGTTTACCTTCTTGATCTTTTTGGATGACATGATTATGTTTCCATGCCCCGTTGCAGTAAATGCGCAACATATCTCGGAACCACTATTGGTCTCTTGAAAGCTACATCGCCCAATTTTCCCCACCCATCCATCAAACACAAATCCACCCAAATCAATTTGAAGACTTTATTTTTCACAAATTATCCGCATACGATTTCGTAATATTCAGCTTCTGGAAATGGTCCGTGTAGATCTGCTCGGCGGCGAAGAACTGCAGGAACACTATCACAAAGACTAGGATTATATTGAACGTGAAATCGAACGAAAACTTCTGGTTGATCTTGATTTGGCCGAATGTCCAAAGCCCCAAACCACAGACATTGTCTCTCATCAGCATCACTTCAACCTGAAACAAAACGCTGAATGAGGCCTCTTATGGACTGGTTCGTCTGTCAACTTACCTCTCTCTGAAGTGGTTGAATGTGCTCCGATAACATCACAACTATCGCCTGGAACTTATCGTTCGCGTCTTCTAGCCTGTCGGAGAGAAGGCCAATGATGACCATATCAACGGTGTATGACAGGCAAGCGGGAAAGTAAATATTCAGATGGTCCCAGTCGTTCTTGTAGTTCAAGAAGTACTTGGAATAGAAGACAGTCTTAAGCGTCAAATAGGTGAATTGGATGTCGTGGAACAGCCCCATGTACGTGCATATGAACACAGAACTGGCAAACGGGTTCAGTCGCTGTTTGAAGTTGTGGATGCGTCGCGAAATCGACATGAACTCCCGCACACACTTCACGAGTTCAGGTTCTCCCATCGCAGTGCCGCTCGCCACCAAATGTTCGTTCATTTTCTCGTAGAAGCACAGCAGCGTCAACTGGATGTAAATGTAGCTGAAGCTCATCAAGGCACAAACGACCGGGAACATAGTAAAATCGATATTAAAGAATTGTAACACTAACGCCGCCATGAGCGTCAGCAATATCACGAATTTCATGGTGAAAATCAGAATGATTCCCTTCACAATGAGGACCATGGCGACTGTCGAGTTTAGGAAAAGTTCCGGACCGGTGCGGTGCTTTAGCTTCTTGAAGATGCGCAGGGCCTCGTTGAACAGCCTTAGCAAGCTCCTCTGGACGCGGAAGTAATTCAGGGCGTAAACAAAGACACACGCCGTGTGTACATAGCTGGAGATCGCGGAAATAGTTTCCTCTTGTGCTTCAACACTCTTCGGGCTTTGATAAGTCGAAGTTGTTAGGTACCTCCAGAGGGTAAAGCAGGCAAATTTCAAAATAAAAAATCCACTAAAGTATTTCATGAACTTGTACACGAAGGAAGTGACTTTTTGTCTACACGTTGTCTGCTCAAACATCTGCTTGGACTGATTGAAAGAGATCCCAGTGAGTCCCAGGCAGTTGAGGGTCTTGAATAGTATTCGGAGATGCTTGAGCAGATTGTACTTTGTCGCGGTGGGGGTGAACATTCCGGCGATGTAAACAACTCACTACTGACTGCACGCATGGAGTGTAGTCAGGTGGACTCATCGGAAGTACGCTTTGTTTTGTTAAGTAATTGACACTACACGTGCAAATGACTCATTTCGTCAGCAGCTCGGGTGCTTTCGTATTCATTGAAAATGGTGGGTGGGTGATGGAGGGTAGAACGAAATAAAACAGAAGGGTGACATTGATGATGGGAATTCGATGGCTGCCTCACATCAAATGAGTGATTACCTATTTACTTATTCATTCGTTGATGTGCCCTCTGCACTGCTTTGTTATTCGTGCAATGAATTCTAGTAAAAATTAAGCAACATTGTTTATAGAAACCTTTAATGCATACTTTCTCCTGTTTTGAAGAAACCTCGCTTAAAAAAAAAAATAACTGCGTGAAATAAATTCGTTTCTCAAGTCCTGTCTCGGCTAGTTTTTATTTTATTTTTAATTTAAGACCAACTTAAGATTAAATTTAAAGGGTAAACAATTGGTTTTGTCTCATTATAATTAACTTATTTTACAAATATTTTCCTAAGAAGTAGTACGGCTTAATGAGCTAGTTTTTTTCTTATTAATTGTAGACATCCTGTATGTATTTTTTTATTTATTTATATATTATTTTTATATTTATTTATTTATTTATAAATAGAATTGGATGTGATTTCAGAGTAATTTTACAAAAAATATAAAGTTTTGGGTGTTCCGATCCGAAATGAACTAGATCTGTCAACCAACCATGAATACTCAGTACCTAAATCCTATAACTGATATTTACATAACAGAAAAAAAAACAATACAACTTGCAATTGCAAACTGAATGTTTGCCACGCAATCTGAAAATTGATAGAGTCCTCCCGATCTAGACTAGCTCAAGATAGCAATAGCGATACTGAAATCTAATAAAGCTTTTGGTGCGGTTGTGGGCTGAAATATATAAGACAGCTGGAGATTATGACATTTGTCGCATGCACCTGTGAGAAATGGTCAAATGAAAACTTGTCCGAGGAAAGGAATCTTTTAGCCGATCCACAAGAAATGAGAAATTTTTGACTGCCACAACAATTGAGGGTACCTTGATTTGCGTAAACAAATTCTCTCCCCTTTATGAAGAATCTGATTTGGGCTACGTCAGTTCCAGGAAGTGCAAATTTACACTTTCCGTCAATTTAATTCCCTAACCTGCCCCTATCCGGGTCTTATGTTTACAAGCGGTTTCAGACAACGACTGATTATAAGTTATAATCTATTATTTCTTTATATATTTTTTTTATTAACATTTAGGAAAATAGGATTCATTAAAGTAAAGTCCAAAAGTGACTAGAGGCAAATGATCCTTCTGTTAAATTATTACATTTACATTAAAAGATATTTTATTTTGTGGGGTATATCGCAAATAGAATAATATAATAAATAGGTTAAATAAGATAATCAGGTACATCACAAATTGCAAAAAGATAATAAATAATTTAAACAAGTAATTTGATATAAAACGAAATAACACAAACATTTTATATTAGAAATTTGTATTGAGAAGAGCTTCGACAGCAGAACTATACAAACTGCTGAGACATTTTTTTAATTCCTTTAAAAATAAGGTGGGTTCAACTATTTTGTTTTAAAAACAATGGCAATTTATTAAAAAGCCTTGATGCTGTCGCAGTATACAATTTAGACCAACGAATTTTTTTAGAGAGAAGAATATTAGAAATAGTCATGTTATTTATTCGTAGTCTGTATATATTTGAACATTTTAATGTGATGATGCTTCAGATGTTTGTATAAACAAACACATGACAAGTGGCACAGAATATAAAAATAAATTCAAAGGAATTTTCTGACCCCGATAGTTTACTATCCCTTTTTATCGCACACTAGCTGTACCAGGTGCGCTTTGATACGCATTTTCGATTGTAACCCATCAATCATATGTCCGATCAATGTAATTGTGACCATTTATAAAGTTTTGCATAAACAAAATAAAAAAAACCATTTTCACAGAGGTAAGGGCGATACTTGAATATGCTGATGTCATTCGGAGTACAATTTATCAAATTCATTCGGGTTGAGGCAGAGACCCTTTACGAAATAAGTTTTCTTCAAAATGCGTTGGTTTCAAGTTCTCAGTTGTTGGGGTTGTAGACCCTCAGTGCAAGAAGAAATTTTGTATATACGCGATATTTTGTGTATTGATTACATTATTGAATAGACTTTGCAAACTCTAAATTATAAAATAGTTGAAGTATTGTTTATTTGTGCCTACTGATTATTCTAGAAATCCATTAAGTAGCGAAATAAATAAATACATTAAATAAATAAATAATAAAAATCCAATACAAAAAAAAATAACAAAGAGTGTTCTTAATAGTCCATTCTATCGTAAGCAGAAGAAACACATCTCGAGATGTATGTAACACTTGGAATAGTTTGCTGATAGCGGTAACAATTAAATTTTTTAAAGTTTGTTTTGTATTGGTTTTTTCTCAATTTTTTGTTCGCACCTTACCAAGTAGCAATTATTTTTTTTGGTATGGAGCCTGAAAATTCTGGTTTCAAAATAGTGCCACATTTTGAGATTCCTTTACTGGCATTGTGAAGAACCTTTTTTTTAATGTATTTTTATTGATTAATCGAATTAGACTAGTAATGTTGCGAGTAAGATCCGACTCTAAATTTTATTCGAGCATATAGTCTGGTATTGGGGCAAATTAGAACCGTTAAAATTGGCTGCGCCAACTTGCCCCCATTTTTTAAACGATTTAGCTAAGTTTTTTTTGTAAGGTTTTCGCAACTGATTATTCACTTTTTATTTTAGCAACGAGTTCAATCACATCGTTTGTAACGAGGCATGACAATTTTAATATTCTGAGAAAAAAAAATTCTGAATATTTACAAATAACACACCAGTTGGATTTTTTAATGGAAGGGATGAAAAATCGAACGAAGCATTTCGACAACCAAGACTGCATTTAGCGCGTAACGCATCTTAAGACAAACCTTAAAACGCGGTGGTACAATGCTAAAAGGGCAAGTGATCAATTTTCAAGGCTAAACCAAGTTTGGCTGGACGCGTCCACTTCATTTTTAAGTGCCTCTGAGAAAAAACCGTAATCGAACAGTCACTTCTTTTAAGAGCTGTGTTGAGCAAATAAAAAGACAGAAAAACAAGTTGACATAAGCAACTGAAATGAGAGTTTCAGGACAGTCAGACGCAGCTAAGTTCATTCAAAACATAACCGCACTTCCAGGACATCCTGAAAAGTGTAAGAGAGCTTTAAAGGGAGATAATTCCACATATTTCAATGACTTGTGAACAAGCATTAGCTTTGATTGTAGAAGCAAATCTGTCACGCTTCCAGTATGAACTCAAAGAAAAAGAGCCCTCTAAATAATGTAAGAAAAAATGCTACCCTAAACCTGAAAACACAAGGCTTCCGTTAGTACTGATATTCAAAGTTTAACATTTGAACAACTTTAAAAACTGTTCAAAAATACGTCTTCGAGTCACTTAAGGATTAATTATGATTTAGAAAACATATGCCTGTACTCTAAGAGTTATTATATCATATGTTTATTACCTTTGTTTCCTTTTTAAATTCAGACTCGCGTTTTGAAAAAAGGAGGCGTTATAGTGGGCGTGTCCTTACGTAAATTAAATAATGTATGGTGTCAAGAGTAACCATGTCAAATTTTTCTAGCTTGTATGGTTGATTTGATGTCAGGTTTTAGGTCATTCTATAATAATAAAAATAATGGTTCTCTATTTCATCTACCGAAATTAATTCTTACAGTTTGCAGAAAATATTAAGGTTCAATTGTCTTAGCAAAGTACAAAGTACATCATTTCACAATTAGTGTTTTTTAAGAAAATACGATTTTTATGTTAACAGCTTAGCAATAATTGTTAAGTAATATCGAGAAGAACAATTACAAATAGTTTAAGTTGGAGTACAAGAAACACATGAATAACAATATAAAAAAATAAATTATATAATAAATAAAAAACAATAAATAAAAGCTGTAAATAAATATTTTGGCGGGTCGCCGTGGCGTAGCCAGGTTCGATACCCGAATTTACCACCTTAATAATTCACGGCTCCACCTCATTCGAGTCACTGACAATGCTCAAAGAGTATTCCTGTCTAGAAAAAGCTTCCTCAACCTCGCCGTTCGGAGTCGGCATTAAAATGTAGGTCCCTTCCACTCCTGAAAGAAAAATAGCACGCACAACACGAGTGTTTGCTGAGAAGCTAGGCCCAGGTCCGCCTCAGACTGTAGCGCCACCCATATTATTATTATATTAAATAAATATTTTAATTGAGATACACAAAGCATAAGTGACAAAATAAATATATACGTAATGTAATAAATAAGCCATAAAAATATTTTTGTCGGAAATCAGGTATTGATTGTTTGAATGTAGATCTGTCATCACATAGATCAACTACTGTGCGAACAGAATTGAAATTATGTATGCACCTTGTAAGCGGTTCATTTAAACCATAATTGTATCAGTCCCTAGGCTGGAGAAACAGAGTTTTTGTACGAAGATTTCATTCTGGTGCAAAAAGTTTTACTTGTTGAAGAGCATCAGGAAATTTTATACGATTCGAGAAAATATCGTGGATGAACATTAAACTCTGAGCACTTTGCCTTTTTTCTAGCGTGTCTAATCCAATTATGGCTTATGTTGTTTGATAAGGGGATAAGGGGACATACGATCCAGATTCCGATTCATTCGTTTTATTACGAATCTTGTAAAAGCCTTCTGAACCACCTCTAGACGTAGCACATGTTTTAAGTGGAGAGGACCGAATATAACAGAACAATATTCTAGATACGGATGTAAAAGCGAGATGTAGACAGACTTAAGGGCATATGGACTGGAAAAATCATCATAAGTACGTTTAAGAAACCCAATCATTGAGTTAGCTTTAGCAACCACATAATCTATATGGAACGAGAATGTCAATTTTCGTCTTCAGTTTCAGTTAGACTACACAGGATTGTCCCACATATAGCAAAGTCGAAGACAACTGGAGACAAAACCTGGTAAACGGACAAAGGATGACATTAGCTTACATTTAACTGTAGATAATTTAGATGGCACCATTTCTCTATTGTATGTGAATCATTTTGAACATTTAAACAGTCTTGTATATTTTTGACACGAAGAAAGATCTTGAGATCATTGGCATACTTCAGACAATTAACATATTTAAGCATTGAAGGAATGTAATTGACGAAAATGGAATTTGAAGCTATGAAGTCGACTAATAACATTTTAACTAAAAATCTACCTCGGAAAATTTCAAAGAGTCTTAAAATTAAAATAGCCTTTAGACTGTTTGAAAATTCAAAACTAGATTGAAAATGAAATTTTCTCAGGTAGACCTTGCAAAATGGCATACAAATGAAGAGCAATCAATAGTGAAGGAATTCCTAACAAATTAACGAACAAAAATAGAAATCAAATACACAGACACTGGCTCATTTGATGGCAGACGACCATCAAGACCCGCCAAATTACCCTCTATCTCCCAATCCCAACCGCTTTTGATGAATACGAAAACAATTGCTGACGTTGTCAAAATGATTCGTCCGCACGTGTAGTGTCAATTACTTAACAACGACTAGACGCTCCCGATGACTCCAGCGCAGGACTTGTCCATGCATGCAGTCAGTCTCGAGGTGTTGACATCGCCGCAATGTACACATCCAACGCGACAAGGTACAATCTGTTCAAGCATCTCCGAATACTATTCAAGACCCTCAACTGCCTGGGACTCACTGGGATCTCCTTCAATCAGGCCAAGCAGAAGTTTGAGCAGACAAAGTGTAGACAAAAAGTTACTTCCTTCGTGTACAAATTCATCAGATACTTGAGCGGATTGCTTATTCTGAATTTTCTCAGCTCCTCCCTCTGGAGGTACTTAACGACTTCGACTCACAACAGCCCGAAGAGTGTTGAAGCACAAGAAGAAACTATTTCCGCGATCTCCAGCTACATTCACACCACGTCAGTCTTCATTTACTCATCGAACTACTTTCGGTTTCGGGACAGCCTGCTGAAGCTTTTCAACGAAGTCCTGCGCATCTTCAACAGGGTCAAGAGCCGCACCGGACCCGAGCTTTTCCTAAGCCAGAAAATGATTAGTGTCCTCTTTGCAAAGGGTGTCATTCTGGCGTTCATCCTGAAACTCGTGATTTCACTTACGCTCATGATGATTTTATTGTTGCACATCATTAACATTGACTTCAGTTTTTTTCCGATCGTCAGTGCTTTGATGAGCTTCAGCTACATCTACATCCAGTTGACGCTGCTGTGCTTCTACGAGAAAATGAACGAATATTTGGTGACATGCGGCGTTTTGATGGGAGAGCATGAGTTGGTGAAGTGTGTGCGGGAGTTTATGTCGATTTCGCGACGCATCCACAACTTCAAACAGCGACTCACCCCGTTTGCCAGTTCCGTGTTCATATGCACGTACATGGGGCTGTTCCATGACATCCAATTCACCTATTTGACGCTTAAGACTGTCTTCTATTCCAAGTACTTCTTGAACTACCAGAACGACTGGGGCCATCTGAATATTTATTTTCCCGGTTGCCTGTCATACACCGTGGATATGTTCATCATTGGTCTCCTGTCAGACACGCTAGAAGATGCGAATGAGAAGTTCCAGACGATCATAGTGATGTTATCCGAGCGCATTCACCCACTTCAGAGAGACGTAAGTTCAGAGAATACGAACCAGGCTGAAAGAAGTTTCATGGTGGATTTTGTTTCAGGTTGAAGTGATGCTGATGAGAGACAATGTCAGTGGTTTGGGGTTTCGGACATTCGGCCAAATCAAGGTCGATCAGAAGTTTTCGTTCGACTTCACGCTGAATATTATTCTGGTTTTTGTGATCGTGTTTCTGCAATTCTTCGCCGCCGAGCAGATCTACACGGACCATTTCGAGAAGATAACAGTTGAGAAAGTATATGCGACTAATTTGTGAAGCTGTTACATAAAGTGCTTAAGTAGTATTGAATTGAAGGTATTTGCGTTTAAATGGAACTAGAAATTTATACGAGATTGCACACATGTTTGCTTCATAAATGGGATGAATCTACAGAAAGCAAGCAAGAGTTATGACTCACATGGTTTTATTTCAAAGTTTATTGTTGTCACCAGCACTTGCCCTTGCTGAGTAACACATCAAAATAGCGCCTCATGTGGAACGTCAAAAAAAGGTGATTTTTTTTGTAGTTCTTTAATTTAAATAATTAAGACCATATGTTTTTCAACTTACAGAATATATGTACTTAAGAAAAATATTATAAGTTTTGTATATCAAAATATTAAGAAATTAATGGAATAAAAAGGACTTTAAGAAACTTAGATTTTTCTAAAAATGGAGGTCGTTAAAACTCATATTTGTCGTCCGATGAATGCATTTTGATAATAAGGAGACGCCATTCCCTTATAACTCAGATTGTAGCCAGGTTGCGTATTGCCAAACTCAATACCACAGAGCACAGAGCAATCTGCGGTAGCATATAGCTTGCTTGTAATTTAATGACCCACCTCATACCTTATATGGCAGCAGGCAGCCTAGGGTAAGCCACCCAGTACCCAGTCCCCTTAACGTTTCTCTCTCAAAATTAATAACTTAGATATATGAAAACAACTTCATCATTTAAGGAAAGCTTGATGTATTACTGTTTGCTATAAACAAAAACTTTTTGTAAGTACGTACAAAATGAGACATGAGCCAGTACCGAGCCCTCACCTGTTCCTAATTCGAGCCCTTAGCTTTCCAGTAACGAGCCCCCCATAAAATGCATAGCATACAAATGAAATCATCGTTATTTTATAGTTAATTTATTTAAAAGGTAAAAAGGAAAGCATTATTAAATAAATTCATGCCAAAATTTAGTCAAAAACATAAAAAGTTAACAAAAATAAATAACGTTGTCTATTTGCGTCCGTTCTTTTCTCGTTGATAGAACAACGGGTTTTAAATGTAGACAGTTTGTAAAAATAGGAAATGATCTGTCACGGGTAATTTTCAATTTCTCTGGGGTACCTCAAGGTAGTCACCTCGGCCCTCTTCTGTTTCTTCTTTTTATTAACAATTTGCCTTCCTATGTTTCCCATTCTAACTGCCTTTTATACGCTGACGATTTAAACATTTTTAAATCAGTGCGATCATTGGCCGATGCAATGGAGTTGCAAAATGATGTCTCATCTGTACAGAATTGGTGCGATTTGAATGGACTACATTTCAATATAAGTAAATGCTCAGTTATGACATTTTTTTAGAATTTTATCTCATATAATCTATAAATATAAGATTGATAATACAATCTTAACAAGAGTATGTTCGCATAAGGATCCAGGGGTTATATTCGACGTTTAACTGACTTTTTCTATGCACATAGACTATATTATTTCAAAGGCCAACTCCATGCTAGGATTCTTGTTTCGAAATTCAATAGATTTTCAAGACCCTTACACTCTTAAGTCTGTGGATGTTTCGTTAATTCGCTCTATATTAGAATACTGTTGTTTAATATGGAATCCTTTGTATGATAAAAGCGCTATTCGTATTGAGAGATTACAAAAAAGATTTACAAGGTTTGCTCTTCGAAAGATGTCGTGGAATTCAAATATGCCAGATTATAATGCTAGAAGTCAGCTTATCGATCTAAAGCAACTGCATGTAAGAAGGACTTATTATTCAGTTCTTTTCGCTCATGACGTCATTACTGCTCACATTGATTGTCCGGTGCTGCTTTCCATGTTCAGTGTTTACACCCCGTCTCGTTATCTGAGGCCTAGAGATTTCTTTTATGTTTCGAGGCATAGTTCAAACTATGGGCAAAATGATCCTATAACTAATGCTTGCATAAAATTCAACTTAGTTGCAAATGTTACATACTTTAATATGAGTAGAGATAAATGTAAAAATGAAATCTGAAATTTTTTGAGTAGCAATTTACTCTAAATTACGTTATAATTGTATGTTAATTTCTGCTTATACTAGGCATTATTATTAATAAGATATGAAATGTTATTACTATTATCAGTAGTCTTAAAAAGATTTGTACTTGAAAGACGGAAGAATAAATAAATAAATAAATAAATGAATAAATGAATGAATGAACAAATCTTTGCTCCACAACATAATTTTATTTGAAATGTTAATTATGAAAATATTTAAACATATGTATTAACACGTTAAAAAAGTATAACATACAAAAATAAAGTATCCAAAAAAATGAGTAGCTTGTCCAATACGATGCTGTACGAAACAAGAACAAATAGGACAATTAAAATTCGGAAACATAAAGGTTTTCATGTGTAAACACTAAAAGTCTGTGTGCCGGTTGGTTTTCATAAATATCTAATTTGATCTTCAATCTAAGACTATCAGTCTAGGATGGTCGGACAAAAATTGCATTGTTTTGGTTGTGAAAACATACTTAATCAGAATTTAACAGTTCAAATGGCATTATTTCTGTATGTAACAACTTTTATAGCAAAGCTTGGAATTAATATACTTATCATTAAATACTTATCACATATTGCATAAAATCATTAATAAGAAATGCATAAAATGCCGTATTTTAATTTTTGGTTGATAATTAGCTGGGCTCGTTACTGGAACTTGATTATTTTTTGAGCCCCCCGGCTCGATATTGGATTTCTTCATTTTTCGTCCCAGTAACGAGCACCCAATATACTTTAAGAAATAACTCTTTTTTCTTACTGTTGCTTTTGAAATAATAAAATATACATTATTACCGTTACATTAAGCCTTTATTAAGTGAATAAAAATTAAAGAAAATCACTTACCTTCTTAGTCAAAATTTCTAGTTTCCTAAGAAATTTCACAAATTACACCGCATTTTTCTCACTTACGGAACATTACTGAAAACTTTGAATTTCTCTTACGAACTGAGGAATTATTACCTGAAAATGAATTTTACGATTCAAAGAAAGGATATGATTGATTTTTTCTGTTAAAATACCGTTATTGTCTGAATAAAAGGGGCTTAGCTTTTAGTCCAAATTCATGAAGGGGGCTCACTATTGGTGGGGGGAAGGTCCAATTAGGATAGTTTACCCTATACATTGGTATATATATAGAATCCAAAAAACAAAAGGTGTGCAAACAGCCAGACGCTATGTCAGCGTTTCAAGCTGAGCAAAATGTGGGACCAGGCACAGCGATGCAAACCGACACCGCCGTGTGAGCTTCGTCGATCATCCACTGTGGGACGTAATCGTGTGAAGGACATAACTCATATACATCGAGCAATTAGGATAAATAAAAGTAACTAAGTTTTTAGAGAGCAGCGATCGCGGCAATATTTGTGTTTAAATAAAGTCCCTCATAGAGGGAAAATAAAATAAAAACAGTGATTGAATCTAATTTGTGTACCGTGTGAGAGCAATTGTAATTTTCTCTGAGACGGTATACATTTCCTCAACATTTAAATGAGCACATTGCAGTATGCTGCAGAGTGCTCGATAAAACAGTTTGGCAATACGCAGTTGGATTGATCAGCAACTTCGGCTCCAAATGACGTCATTTGAAAGCACCCGTTAAATGTTTGAGCACTGGCCAGGAAAATATTTGACTGGATTGTATCTCCATAAAGAAACGAACACAATGGCCCTGCTGGATAAGTCAAAATGGACACTTTCACCTTGCCACCAGCGCAGCATAAGCCTGGCCTTTCCGATTGAAAACACTTTCGGTTCACAGATTTACGATACACGTGACAAAGAGAGAAAAGAGAGCGATTCAAAAATCAAAGCAATTGCCACTTGATTTTTTGAAAACTTGTGACATATCTGTATATATGCTGAGGCGTCATGTTTTTTTCACACACGCACAACACACACATACGCTTACCAATTTTAACCAAACTTCACACAAACCGTACATAGCCTAATACCAAATATCTGTGGAAGTTTGGTTGAAATCGGTAAATGCATTAAGGCGTGAATCGACGACAAATATTTGAGGCTAAAAGAATCAGCGATTGGTAGGAGTTATTTTACGTTACGTGCCGATGCATTTTGCGGCGCCGATTTAGCCGAAGTGCTTGACTAGCTCGAATTGAATGTGTCCACTGTTATGCTATGTTTCTTTTCTTGAGGACGTCATGTACATCGGTTGTTCCTCTTTTTTTTATTCTCTCGTCAGAACTTTGTAAGCAGACGCCACGAGGCCGGCCAACACAACCCACATCGCAAGAGAGTGCCGGCGGTCGAAATTTCCCTATATCATTAGACTTCGGTTGGTCCACTTATAGAGGACAACATGTGGATTCGATTTGATGGCCTTTGGTCCTGTAGCGGATGAAAGGATATAACCCGGTCAATCAGTTGGCACTCAAGTGGATACAACGGAAATATTGCCCTTTGAACTAATCATACAGATGGATCGAAATAAAACGACTGCGTTGGATTTGAAATGTCCAACCCTGCTCATAACTGCATGCAGTGCTTCTGATTGTCCGATGAATGCATCCTATTTTCAGCTGAAATACTAAATCAACTGAGGGCCAACGTTATGATTAGTCGTGCTGCAGCAGAACCAAAGCAGCTCTTTTGCTGCTATTGTTCTTTCCAGGGACAGAGCCCCAACTACGCGGGATGGCTGCACAAGGCAATGGACACCAGGATATTCCTTGGAATAAGCTGGTCAACGAGTCAAGTAGAACGGAATATACGACATGACTGAAAATTGAGCACTATCGGCGGAGCTTTAATTTTCGAAAATCCCAAGCAGCCAACAAGATATGTGACTGGAATTCGCAAACTACTGGATTGTAACGTAATTATTAAGGCTCAGTCTCCCTGCTCACGGATTAGAAGCGCAACACACGAAGCAACTACAGAGCAGCGATGGATCAGGAACATTTTCTCATTCTACTAAATCTGCCATGGGTTCATTCAGTGTTGGCTCCATCGTGAAGTTTGTATCTGTCGACGAACATTCCTGAATTACAGTTTCACTAACCCAGCATGGGTTCGAAATTCCATCTCTCTTTAGAAAGCAAGCACTTCAGTAACAGGACTAAAAGCACCTCAAGAAAGCAGAGCGTTCGTGGAAATGTGATTTAGATTTCCTTGAACAGCGCCCAGCGGGAAGGATAAAATCAATAATCATCAAGGCGCAGCTGATGACTGACTGACGAGCTCACGGCCGCCGCGTTCAAATTCCACCGCTGCCTTCGGCTAAGGGTTGCGTATGCAGGTCGTGGGGTTTGTCAAGTCATGGCGACAGCATTCGGCTTCTGCGTTGTTGTTTTTCAGTCTTACCATTTATCATTGCGAAGCCGAGTTTGGGTTTGGTTTTCATCAATCAAACGCGATCCGGGGGAATGGTTGGAATCCGAGCTGCCCCGCCAGCAAAAACGGTTGTGCCACTCGTCCTCGACTCGGTCGCCGTCCTTCTCTCTGTGGCAGGGGAGAAGACAAATGATGACAACCCGATACAGCGGGGTTGGGGCACCGAAGTCGAAATAAAGTTTGAACAAGGACAAATTTGTTTGTTCGTTTTTTGTGTTCCACTTTCCATCCATTGGAGGGTGTCGATGTGCCGAAAGTGAAGCAACAAGAAACACGAAGGTTGCAGTTCAAGGCGAAGGTCCAGAATCGGATCACATTGGATTTCATGTACATCGCCGGGGGCTCATCTCAATTTGGAATTAATGAAAATCCGGGGTCATCTGTGGTTGCTATGATGGGGGCTGATTCAAATTGAAATAGTTTCAATAATTGATTAAGCGCTAGGGGTCACTTGTGGTCATTTGGGAGGCCAGGGATCGCCTCCTGGAGATGGATAAGGATGGACGATGAAAATTAATCGAGCAGAAGAAGGTAGTGGTTGACTTCAAAAAGGGAAAAGGTTAGCAATACCGAGACGAACATAAAAATGGTCCTTCGAGCCGGACCAAAGGGATTACACTGATTATGCAGATACAATTCTGATATAAAACGATTTGTTTTTCCTTAAATAATTAAAGAATCCTTTGGTTCATTCAACGGGGTCGTCGGGGATGGAAGGGGTTTCTACTTTTCATTCTCTTTGAGTGTGATTTAAGAAGAGAAGGTGTTGATACCTCTGGGAGTCAAAACAGCTTAAGTAAAGAAGTATTACCCTGCTTTGTTTTGTTTGAGTTTCAGATCGATGAGCATTATCTTTTCATTGATTTTAAAGCTACATACGATTGCATTTATCGCAAGGATCTATTCAATGCGGTGGCTTATTTCGTCATGTCGTAAAAATTTATTCGCATCTGTCGCTGCACCAGATTTTGGAAAGTAGACTGTCGTCGTAATTTCATCAATCTGAGATAAGGCTGAAGGCTTTTTCATAGGTCCTTTGGAATCAAATTATAGCAAGCGATGTTTTTTTTTAAAGTAAATTGTGGTCCCAAAGGAAGATATTCACAATAAGATACTCGTTCATCTTAAGCATTCATAAATGGGAAATCGTTGCTTCAGGGGAAACACAAAATAATAGGCTTAGATGAACTAGACCCCACGTCATATCATATGGGGGGTCATAATGAAGGAGCGCCAAGTGGTAAGTGCTATTAAATAATCTTAGAGAATATTAAATAGTAGTCAGCGACCAGTGGAGGGTCTGAGGCTGAGCAACAGCTGTCTTTCATTTTTTTGATAACTCGGGGTAAGCTGCTTTCAGTCACCAAGAACAAGTTTTTTTGCATCCGCAATAACTTGACCTGCCCGTTCTACCACCCCCCCCTCCACCCTCCCCCCCCCAACCTCCTTTCACGAATCAGGAGGCTCGGATACGTAGCTTGAGCACTCGGCTCGATTGAGCCTTTTAAGTATTTCATTTGTTACAAAAAAAACGTTGTAATCAAGAAATGTAATGGCACTCATTCACTTTTGGATTAGACTTGGTCGTATCATACAATACGTCCAGAAACACTCCTAGACATTCGATGTACATAAAATATAAACTGGATCGTCTAAATATTAGCCCTTGTGTTTAAAACGATAGTTCAATCGTAAGAAAGAAAATTAGTCAGTGACTTTGCTGACTTTTTTGGCTTATAACCTACTTTGCTTATTGTTTTTGCCCACCCTCACATTTGTTAAGTATTAATTATAAAAATCCTTTTTTAATCTTATTTTTCGATGAGAACACTACAAATTTATGCTGTAACCTAACTTCTGTAACCATGTATCTGGTGAATGTCATTCAAGTTCCCAAAAAAAACAATAAGACAGGTGTGGATAAATCATAAGATCCTGGGGTCCATTTCACGGGCTATAATTATTCTTTAATCGAGTGTCTTCTCTTTCAAGTTTATGGCCTACGAGCTCATTAATTGGGGCTCTAAAGCGAGCACTGTTTACTCTAAAAATCCGAGTGGCTTTACTTTAGAAAAAAAATGTAAAAAATTAGGAAAAAAGGATCCGATGACTCTCTATAACCCATTGACTGGATCATTTTAGATGAGGGTCCTTGCTTATTTTTTTCAGTTACAACTTCATAGCTTTAAATGGCTAAATTGCCAGTTACGTGAAACGTTTTCTAATAAGTGATCTTTGAGCAAGTTAAAAAATATTTGTGTTAACCAACTCCTCGGTTTTCGAGCTAGGATTAGCTGTTCATCCGCGCTCTTACAGATTACTGATGACATAAGACTATTTTTTTAAGGCTTTTGACACAGAAAACCACAATATGCTCTAGAGGAATATTTTTTTACGATTTCGTCGGTTGACTGGCAGCAATGTGTAGCAACTGAAGGTCGAGTCTGTCTGGAGTTCCACAAGAATCCATTCTTAGTCCCGTCTTTTTTCACTCTATCTTAACAAGATCTAACAAAATACTCAACCACTGTTCTTGCCACATGTACGCCGACGACATTCAACTTTATTTCAGATGTTCACCTTCGGATAAATAAAATACAGTCAGAGCTATAAACGAAGATAGCCTTTGTCTGAACCCTGAAAAATCCGAAATATATCTAAAAAGGCTAAAAGTAATGCACAGCAAGATATTAGCACGACTGACCGGGCGACGGGCGACATATTTTAAGTACATTATCGTTATTGTTATAAAATTTATAATCTCTTACAGGTTCATTGACAAAAAAAAAAAAAAGAGACGAATACATTCGAATGAATTTGATGAGGGATATTTATAGAGCTCTCTTGTGTTAGACCTAACCCTCATCTCATCCTCAATTGTGTGTAGATTTCTACGATTTTCTACGCAAGGATGAGATGAGGGTTAATAATCAGTTAGTAGTCAATCGAAAGAGTTAGTAGTATGAATCGATTATCACTCGAATTATCATTAGAATCATTATCTGCAAATAAAATATTTTGTAATATAGACTATAAAGCCAATAGAAAGTTGACAAGCACGCTTTAAGATAATGTGTCCCAATTCCCGTATCAGATTTTCGGCCGTTCCTTGGATAACCTCGTTACTTATCGAGATGCGACTGGATAGCGCAGTTGGTTAAGTGCCTGCCCTTGGTTACCGGGGTCTCAGTTTCGAATCCCATTTGCCACTGGGATTAAATTAACGACGCAGTGGTAGTTGTCTGACTGTGGCTATCACAATGGACCCATATGGTCTAAGTGTGCTGTTAAATTCATTAGCGGCCCTACTTGCCTTCGTACTTGTCGATCGCTATCGTTTTTAAATATAATTATGTTAACAACACAACCTATAAGCAGATCTCCTAGGTCGTTCGCTCTAATTCATTCGAGATCCTCAAACCGAACATTTTCATTAATTTCTCTCGTCTATAGAACTCTCCATCCATGAACTACGAAGGATCAGAAAAACAACAATTCTCTCAATATTGCCGTGGATCCAATGATTTCGACCCAAACGATGCTCCTTCGGGTTAAATTCTTACTCGAACTGCATTCAGTCGTCGTTCCATCATCTTGCCTTTAATTGCCATTTTACGTCAAAAAAACGGACTTCTAAAGACATCTTGACATAGTGGGGATGGTGCCTTTCCATGAACGATGCTACAAGAGATCAAGGATTAAACTTGTTGACAAGTGTACGAAGCAGTGTAAATGCCTTCACCCTCTTAACAATGCTTGGGACCAAGTACAACAACCACACCCCGCCTTGCAAATTAACAAACTCAATGGCGTCGTTTAGTTGAAGAGCTGTTTATGGCTGAGTATCCATGCCATTGTTGGGCAATGTGTGCTCTGTCATTGAAGTAGATGCGAACACACACTGCTTGCCAATATGTGTGCACATCCATTGCCAGACATTTTGTACTTGCAAGTACAAAAGGCGAATAGCATAAAATCCAGCTACGGGAGAACAAAATTTCTGTTTGCCGTTCGAAATTTCGTTGACATTTCCATTGAACCTGAAATAGTTTTAAATTTACTTAACTTTTAAACGCACGCAAATAAGCGAATTCAGTGCTATGCTATGCTTTTGAACAAATGACTAAAATAAAAGCAACTCTAGAATTTCAATTACCATCAAATAAATTTGCCTAATTAACCGGATTCACAGGAGTTGGCAGATGCAACATCGCTCGAAATTCCGTTATATTTGTGTTATAATTAAATTCAATTCAAACTTTATTGTACAAAATGGCTTGGAGTTGTGTGAATTAATTAACCACCAACAGGACTTCTAATAATAATTTGGACACAATGGGCGGAATGCATTTTAATCGATTAACAAGCGAATTGCCACTCGTTGTGCACTTCCTGGCAAACAAAACTCAATGTTGACAAGGATAATTTTTAAAAATCAGAATATGGGAGGATTCTTTGTAATCGTTGTTGTGGGAAGTGAATAGTGGTCTCGAACCAGTTTGTTGCCATTTTTGCGCCGAGTAGTGTATTAACATGAGTAACCCGCCTTCAGCCATGGCGTTGGGGGTCCGTTTGTCGACTTCTAAATACTTAAACTTCCCGGTACGACAAGCAAAATCGTCATCTCTTTCTAGTCACTGACAATGCTCAAAGAATAGTAACTGTCTAGAAAAAGCTTCAAAAAAATTTGCTGTTTGGAGTTGGCATAAAACTGAAGGTCCCTTTCACACGTACGAGGGCGCACAACACGAATGGTTGCTGGAGAAGCCCTCTACGGGCTGTAGTGCCATCCATATTGTTATACTAATAGCGTTACCGCACCCACTTCTCTAGACGTTACCTTTATGTATATTAAAAGAGGCGAAATATTGCTACCACGGGTAAATCAATGACCGTACCCTTTCGCGATCTAAAGACGATTGCCAATGCATGTCTTCTCTGATTAGCCCGATTGTTGGCCACCCTCTCCTTCACTCAAGAGGGCAGTTTATGTTGATGGCTGAGTCGACTGAGGAAAGGGATCATTCCTATTCCTCGTGCAATATCGCTCAACAGTATGCTAAATCAGAAAACATTTCTTCTTTGTCTTTGAAATTAATTTATTGTATAACTCATTTTAACAAAACGAAGCATGTTGGAATGAACTAAGTATGCACAAACTTTTTATGAATGTACACATGTGCTCTTAGCGTAAGTAAAACATGGATTTCATAACAAAGCAATTCACTGTAAACTGTAAATAAATAATGAATGCAGGACACCACATGACGTCGTATGTTTTGTATTTCGATGATTTGTTAATAGTAGTTTTTCCATTAGTCTTGAATTTACATGTGTACGTAGACCGTACAACATTTTGAAGTTTCTAGAAGGAAAAATGTCAAATTTTTGTTTTTTTAAAAGAGGGCCTATGTCCTTCTCATTGTTTTTCTGAATAGTTTAAAAGAAAAAAGAATTAAATTGGTTGAAAATGACGTGAGTTTTACGAAAAAATACAAAATATCAACTTAATTTTATGCACAGTTAGAAAGATAAGCCGCCTTGAATTCCAACGTCAAAGGTGGCTATGATTCTTAGAGTACATGCCTCCAGTTCAAAGGGTCGTTTGGGACCGGATTTTGCGTTTAACCCTTATGTCAATGGATACTTTAAAACCTTTCTATCAGTGGAATAGGTCTGGCTAGATCTACTCCACTTCGTTTTGAAGTTTCTCGTTTATGCCTGAAACACAATAGCGCGTTTACGCTGGCGTTGTCTTTCAACGCACAAAATTCATTGGCCATGCACAATATACAGCGTCGTCTTGCGTTTGTGAAAAATGAGAGGATGAATGAGGGAGAGAGAGAGAGAGAGAGAAATGAGGTCCATCTCACGTCATTATTTAACAAGTTGGATAGTTTTTGACAGAGAGGTGCGCTGTGTGAGAAATTTTCTCCCAAATTTAGAGTATTATGTGTCAACTGTCATTTGAGAAAATTGAAAATGAAAACTGATTACAAATAATTTAAGGCCAAAATACATTTCAAATGAGTGTATACAGAAAGGGGGTAATATTTTTCATTTTGTAGATGAGAGAAAAAACAGCTGATAAACTGAGTATCTATTTCTACGCAGTGCGTCATCGCACTGTCTCCGTGATATGAAGTCGCCTGGTGCAACGCAGTATTGTGTTTCAGGCAATATTCTGCTAATTTTACACGAACTTTTCCGTCCCGTTGGACCATGGAATCCTCTCTTAATCGCTTATCCTTGCTTCGATCTGGGGGACCACTAATGGCGTGATTGGCGGGACTTAAACCGACCGCTAGACCTACACCGAAATATGCATATAGTTCGTCTTCAATAACAGATTTGCAAATTATTTGCTTTGTCGGGTTATTTTCCTTGCATTTCACAATTTTCTTTGGATCCCTTCTATAAGTTTCTCGCATGATGATAAAATTTTGCGATATCATTGTCTTGAAGATACCAACATGACTACGAGGCATTGTGTCTTTGGTACCCATCGACTTGTTTAATGACATTGTGTGCTCGAAGACGTCTTGTTGCTGGGAGATGTTGGCACCTTTTGTTAGAATTGTCTTTCTTGCGCTTGCCGAAGTCGATCGGTTTCTTCCTGGATACTTTTGTAGTATTTCCACAAGTACGCTAATGTATTGCTTGCTTTCTTCTTCGCATATGCGGCTCCAGTTGAATGTGTTTATTTCGTCAAGCATAATAGTTTACTTCTGTATAATTATTTTGTTAACAATTTGCTTCTAATTCTCTCAAGTAATGATTACCGATTGACAATAAGTCATGATACCTTCACTCTCATATATCTCATATATAAGCTGAAGAAAATGGTAATTTTTTACTAAATACCGTATTAAACTATTTTGTTAATATTGTGATGCACTAAACTAAACTAATAATTACTTAACGGACACAGACAAAATATTTAAATTGAGAATAGGTGTGGCCAGACCTGTTCCTTTGATCCAATGAGTTGTAGTTGTTATAATGTTGTAAAAAAACTTTCTCACTCACTTAAATTTTCAATTTATTGTCCACACTTAAACATTCAAAAGAAATAGGTTGTATATAGGAAATTTTGTAAAGTTAGACAATTAAAAAAAATGGTCTGGCTAGACTTAGTTATTGCCAGACGGTTTGAAGTGGCTTACAAAATTGGAGAAGAACTCAATCAACTTTGTGGTCCGCGTAATTAAGGGCAGGTTGTTGTGTTCTAGCATGCTGATGTGCCAATTTAATCCCAGTCGCCTTACAGAAAAAAGAAAAAAAACATGAAGAAATTGCCTAATGGCAGACATAAAGCAGGGATGAAAAAGTCGGTATAATTGTACTGTTTTCGATACAATCGCCTATGCTTTTGTACACAAGTACACATCCATCAAATTCAGTACAATTTGCAGGTTGCAAATCACGTCTCAAGAAAAATATTTGTATAAATAAATGTTAAATCAAAAGTCGCTAGCAAAATTTCATAGCAACTTTCTGTGAATTTCGCTGAATGTGCCCTATTGTCAGTTCAGTGATATAAAAAGCAAATTTCAAGTTTGAAACGTGTGTCTGCTTCATTCCTCGTATTCCTGTTCTTTTAAATAAAAAAAAATAAGAAGTTCGGTGTCAAATATAGGCGCGATTGAATAGCACAATTTGCATGGTTAGAAGAGGAAAAATTCAAAAATAGTAAACGATGCATTTATTGCAGCACCGATATATCGGGAGAAAAAACACATAAATTGAGACATGCTTTCAGCGAAACTCACAAAAAAGCAATAGTGGCTGCCAGAGATAATGGATGATAGAGATATCGAACTTCGGCCATTTTTTCCCTTGCCCACAACGAAGATGTAGTGGTAATCCCTTGTATTTCACTTATACATTTACAACGCCCGTCAATTCACCACAAACGTACATGAGTATGTTGTTCGGAGGGTGTTCAAAAGTTGACTAGTATTTTTAAGGGAATTTTCTTACATTGTTATATGGACTTTCGTGAATAAAAATGTGTTGCAATGTCCATTTAACTGGAACTATTTGACCTAAAATTAATTCTTAAGTGTATTATAGCCTATTCATAAACCATACCTGACAAATTGACTCAAAAAATGAGGCCCGCTTTATACGCTTAAGTCATGAATTCTGAAAAACTCATGAATTCAATTGAAACAATTTGATAAGAACAATGGCAAGATGCTAAAAAATGGTTGTCAAAACATCTTATTTGTGATTCACGCTTCAATAATATTTTTATTATTGGTTAACTGAACGTGTGAATGTATTATTAATTTTTATTCATATGAAAAAATTCACACTATGTTGTGCATCCATTAATAATGTCCAAGTATTTCAGATTGTAAATTGCTCAAAGTTTTAATGAATCGACTTAATGAACATAAACTTTGTTCGTTCGTGTACCCCTCCATACTGTGTTGAAAATTGAACACCGAAATTTGAAAAAACGTTCAAATAACGAGCGAATTTTCAAATAAGAACTCTAATTCACCCCATTACTAAGGTGGGGAAGGGTATCAGCTGTCTCCACAGCTGCTTTGAAGAGCTCACACGTATTCACAGACAGGGGACAACAAGCGTATAAAAGACGCTGTCAGATGAAATCAACGGGCAAAGGAGGTAGAAGTTGGATGTCTCTATTGTATGTTACCTCTGACCGATATATCGGGAGGAAAACACATATATTGAGACATGCTTCCAGCGAAACTCACAAAAAAGCAATAGTGGCTGCACAGCAATCAGTTAAAATTGACACTGTTTTAAATTTAAATGAAAATGGGACCAATCTAACAGAAAATGCAAAGCAATTAGAAGTGGCTTTGAGTTTCTTTGTTGCGGAACACAAGTTGGCATTTTCAGTTCCAGATCATTTAATCATATTGATAAAAAACAATATCAATGATTCGGAAATAGTGAAAAAGTGTGTTGTCAATCGTCAGAAAGCGCAAAAATCATAAGAAATTTGACTGCACCAGAGGATACGAGAATTA
This sequence comes from Eristalis intricaria, assembly GCA_964034865.1. NCBI lineage: Eukaryota > Metazoa > Arthropoda > Insecta > Diptera > Syrphidae > Eristalis > Eristalis intricaria. The sequence continues at coordinate 56,621,294 of OZ035877.1, read as the reverse complement.
TTCCGAAAAAAACAAATAACCAATTTTATTCTCTGGTAGTGGATGAAGGTACAGATAGAAGAATTTAACTATTGTTATACGAATATTTGACGCAAAGTGTCAAGGATATGTTTTTATGCCCAGCCGAAGTTGTTGACGGTACATCATTGGGACTTTTCAATGCCATTACAAAAGTGTTTAATGAAAAGAAAATTCTTTTTAGAAATTTAATTGAGTTCACTGCGGATAACTGCTCAGTTATGATGGGGAAATACAACAGCTTTCAATCATAGCTAAAAACAATTGTTCCCAGTCTGATTATGAACGGCTGTGTATGTCACAATTTAAATTTATCTTCAAAATTTGCAGCAGCGAAAGTGCCAGATGCAGTTGACAAAATAATTCGGGAAATTAACCATCATTTTTGTAACAGCTCATCAAGGAGACAAGGCTTTGTTTGTTTCAGCTTTTTTGATCATTAGTTGTAAACTGAAAGAGTCCAAGTTTCATTTCATTTTACAACTAATGATCAAAAAAAGCTGAAGTAGACAAACTTCTACACCATCAATATGTTTTCTTTTTGTATTAAGAACATCCTGAAGTATGTTTAGTTCCTTTTTATATATGTGTTAACTAATTTGTTTTGCAAAATTACTAAATTATATTTTAGTCTTCAGAACACTTGAAAAGTATTGTTATAAACATTCCTGAATTATAAAATATTTTTTTTTAAACCAATATTCAATAAAAAGAACATATTTAACATAAATTTTGGTTTTATAGTTTCTATTCAGTAGAATTTCGATACATTTTCAAAAGCCTCTTCTTCATCCCTGCCTTAAAGGTGGACATTGTCGAAACGTGGTAAGTTAGTCCAGTTTGTTTGCAGGTCACTTGTGTGGTCACAGTTGGTTGCTGGCTTCAGTCTAAGAGAGAATCATTCCCAAGAGACTTTGTATTTTTGGAGTCTTTTGCCAATAAGAATCTAAGGGCCTTCACTCAATGTTTTCCACGAGTAGAGTGAAGCTATAGTTTTCTGCCGACTCCAAAGGAAGAAATTTGCGAACCCTTTTCTAAATAAGTTTACTCTTAGAACATTGTCTGTTAATCGGAAGAGAGAATTATGAAACTTGCTCGCGTCATGGATTGAACCCTGAACCCCTATGGGAAGGGTCGAATCAATTATCCACCATGCCGCGGCTACCACTGGCGTTAAATCTCAAATAATAAACAACTTTCAAACTTCTTAATATTCATTTCTTTCATCTCAACTAACCCTCTCACTCTCACACTCTGTCGACTGCCTAGTCCATCCTCTCCAGGATCGGGGTGCATTCGGGTAAGGTCATACTGAAGAGGGCTTGTGGTATCATCTCATCCCTGCCTCATCGAAGTTTCTGGGAAAACCAGACGAGGCCAATGTTTGGTTTGCAACTGATTGGATTCAAATCTTGTTATAGCATGGCAACCGCCTTGGTAACATAATTAAGGGCTTATGGATGTTCTAGGTTCCTTTGTACGAGGGGGGGTCCCAAATCTAAGTGTGGCTACATCCGACGCAGACACAGCAATCTACAAAACGGGTTTTTTTTAGTACCCACATCAGACTCAAGGACTCTGAGGTCTTTGGTCAAGGGGAGCGGCTGATAGGCTCTCAGTCTCCAACCATCGCGTAATCCGCAATGACTGACACAAAGCAGAAAATTGAATTTCCATAAATACAAACTATTTAGTGTCGCTTCATTGAATTGATACAAAAGTCTGCAATCCAATTAAACAGCCCACCTCAGCCCACAGTCATGTCATCCCGCTCGAGAAATGTTCGAAATTTCACAGGCGATTGAATTCTTCATTCCAAAGAAGCCGGTGATTGTATTCGAAAATATGTGCTTCGGTATTTCGGTCAATCAATACCTCAACAGCCGACTATTTGTTTGAGTTTCGAATTGTCTGCCATTCCCATTCGAGTGAGAGAGAGGGGGCTGCTTGATATGTTTATTAATAATGAAGAACGCCGTTCGTGTTACAGACGATGGGTTAACACGAGTGCACATCCAAAGCAAACATTCGACAAATCTTTTGCTCTTAGCGGGGTCGTTAGGTGTCCGATGGAAGTGTGGTGGGCAGCCCCATTAGGGGGTAGTTAGGCGAATGAATTCATTCAAATCTATTCGGGGAATGCAAACAATGGGAGTGGGACCGGCGGGAATCGATACAAATGGGCGATATCTGGTGGGCGGTTAAAGCAATGTTGACATTCGTCGGATACACAAACAACCTTGTGATTGATGGAATGCGGTCGGGGACCGGCCTAGACCGACCGCTGGGGGTGACTTCGTATCCTTTCTCGACCCTTAAGCCGGGTGCGGTCTGTTTTTGCATCTCATAAACCTTCGGCCGAAGAATTCGTCATCCCCACAGCTCATAATTACGTTCAGATGGCGCCCAGGGATCACCTTCCATCTCGTCCCGCTGAAGCAGATCAAACAATTCGATTTTATACGAGATGAGCAACATCAACACGGACCGAGTCTGAGTGGGTCGTAAAAGTCTCGTTCACTCGTGAAATTGATTAAACGGAAGGCGTTCAGTTTAACTGCTCTCTAATTTGGGATGTTGGTGCTGTTTGCTTACACAACTTGTCTTTTTGTTTTTCCCCCACTTGGGCTGAGAGCCGAGAGCATGTCGAACTTTTAATTACACTCTTGACGCTCGAAGTGTTCTTCTTCAGAGTTTCTTCTAGTGCGTGTCTCTGCCGTCTCTGTTGGGGCTGGCAAGATTTGAAAGTGGCCAGACGGGAGCAAGTTGTGCGGAACGGCGGCGAGGGTACATTCCTGTGGATTGTGGCAAGCGGCGTTTATCTCGATTGAATTGGTGGTGATTCGAAGAGCGTAAGGAGGAAACTTTGCCAAGGCGAAACGACATCCGGGCGAGAGGTTTTCGAATGAAATCGCAAGTGAAGGAGTGAACATTTTCAAGGGAATCATGCACGAGTGGCCATTGATTGTTGTGTCGGGATGCTTGCACAGTTTCGTCATCCGCTGATACTTGGGAGGATGTAGTTTCAAACTCTACGACTTGGACAACTTCAATTAAATTACGGAACTGAAGTTAATTCATAGGTGTAGCGAGCGAGGCAAGGACATTTTTCTAGAAGGATTCAAGGAAGCGAGATGGTTAGAAAGGGGAGATTGGCGAGAAGGTGATAATTGAGTCCATGTCCAAGGGATGAGGAAGGAACTTTGAAATCAGGTGTGTCCATCTTTCTGAAACGTAGAAAATTCAAAAGTCCTTCAGTCCTTCAGTACCTTCAGTTGTATACCTCCACAAAGAGTGAGCGACACAAACGATGATAAACATTATAATTGAAAAAAAAAGAATGCATTTTCCACGGAAATAGCGTCCGAAAGCATAAAGATGATGGAATGAGTTCCTTGCGCAAACAGACACAATTGAGTTTCAGACCACTTTAATTCGAGAACGTGCGTGAGTGGGACATTTTCTTTTGAATTCCGCGTGTGGGTGTGGATGTGTGTTTCAGTGTTGATAATTAAATTTGGTAGTAATTAATGGGAGTGAAATTGATACAGATTACAAAGAGATTTTGTAATTTAAGATTACGTCTGTACCCAGCACGGCTGCTACCAAATTTCGGCATCTGATGATGAACATTTAATTAATGCGGGTATGTCGGGGCGACGACGCGCGTAGGCGATGATGATGAATGATGGGCACATGCTCCGGCCAGGTGGCATACCGCCACTTCCGGAGCTAGGGCTTTTATTTGTCCCAGCAATCGGCATCTCATTCCGCCAATAGCCTGGACCGTGGACATCACCTCTCATCATGATAAATATTCTGTTGACATACAGTATGGCTGTACGAGAATGCCGTTGGAGCGGAAAAAGTTCTTTAGGAATTTTGATGGTTTATCGACGTGGATGCTGCTGCTGATACGATCACAAACATTCTTCTGTCGGGTATGGGATCCTTCATTTCTCATGGAGTGGATAGTATCAAGCCCAAAATAAATGCATGATATGACTTGAACTGTAAAGTGGCTACCAGGATGAGAGAGTTGAATTTTCGGATATAAAAAGCCAAAACTACTGAGGAAAACCGGAATAAGATTCTACGGGCCAGAAAAGACTGCAATGTAATTATTAGACGTGTGAAATTTTCTTATGACGAAAAAATGGTACAATGTCCCAAGTATGGTACAAGTTTTTTAAAAATTGTAAAAAACATAAGGAACTCCGCCACGTCCTCAATTACCACGCTCATTTACAATGACATCCCAGCTGTCACCTCCTTGGACAAAGCAAATCTGGTTACGGCATTTTGAGCCAGTTCAATACCGTTAGATTCCAAAATGTTTCCACTTGAGAGCGTTGATTTCACCATGGAACAAGTCCACTTTCGCACTAATACAGTTGCAAGAGTACTAAAAGCTCTAGACGTCCGGATGGTATTCCCTTAATACTTCTGAAGAAGTGTTCATCTTCGCTGGCAAAACCACTGCTTAAGCTTGTTCGTCTATCCTACTTTTCAGTTCTCTTTCTGAGCAGATGCAAAACAGAATTTGTCCAGCCCCTCCCTAAAAAGGGCGAATTTTCGTCACTCATCTCGGACCGACCCCTTAGCATAGTCATGGAAACGCTGATAAATCGTCAGCTAATGAAATATCTTGAATCGCAGAAGCTTACTAATGATCGGTAGTACGATTTTCGCAGCAACAGGTCGTGATAGCTTATCTCATCGAAATGTGTCACCAATCTTTGCAAAATGCAGGCGAAAGCAAGATCATTGCGCATGATATTTCTAAGGCATTTGAGAGAGTTTGGCATCAATTCGAAAATGCGTGATGAGTCACTTCCTCTATGGATATAAGCTATCTTTCAATTGAAGCTATTTTGGAAGACTTGAAGTCTGATATCCACCAAATAAATGCTGGTGTTCCTCAAGGTTCTGTTCTGTTGCCGACACTCTTTCTCATTTTTGCAAATGATCTCTTGTCTGCTTCTTCTAATCCAATTCATTCGTTCGCTGATGACAGCACCGTCAGCTTTTCATATTCGTTCCAAGACTTACGACCCCGCCCCTTTGGCAACCCATGTTAGCCCATTCAATTCTGATTTGGACAGCATATTTAATTTGTGAAAGAACAATAGAGTGGAATTCAATGCTTCAAAAACTCAATGTCGTCTGTCGATAATTAGTCAGTATCTACGAATGGCGCCTGTGTGAATGAAACCGTACATTCTTGGGATGGGTTTCAATACAACACTTAGTTGGGCACTATCGCATATTCATGATCGCCAAAAATGCTGCAAAATGGTTAGGGGTCCTTAATCGATCCAAGAAATGCTTCACCGCCTCTGATTTGGCTTTTATTTACATCGTGTATATTAGCCCCAAGATTAAGTACAACGCTTATATCTTGTCTAATGCCCCAAGACCAGAAAGGATCTAAAAGCGAGCGATGCAACTCTTAGGAGACAACAATATCTCAGCGTCATTAGACTCGATCGAACACCGACAACAGTGTCTTCAATTTAAACAAACGATGCTCAAGTTAGTTAGCCAATAGCATTCCCCCTCTCCATGAATTCAACCGCAATACTTGTCTCGCCAGTGATGTCCATCACTGCATCCTTAAGCACCTGCTTCCGACGCACAGTTAAATTTAGAGATTTGTTGTTCAACCGCTCTACACAAAAATTCGCTCCCTAATCTACAGACTACCACCCGCAGATACTTATGCCAATGTGCACAGTTACCTCATCTCCCTTTCTCCGTCTATACCGTCGAACCGAGCTGTGTCTTGCCTCCGGACACTTAAGGTTATTAGTAATCCCGCCCTTCTTATGCCTCGGCTTCCAAATAAACGCTATGAACACCATCAGCACCGAGATGAAACTCTTGAGAATAACTCTTGCAAATCACATCTACTTTGGCCTCAAGAGACAATTGAGTAATAGGACTCTCTCTCCAGGTTGAATTTATATGCAGTGTTACCATAGGGACACACTTGAGTCAAAAGGAACAATTTTTTTTTTTTGGTTGACTCGTCGACTCATATTTCTTAGATTCACTCGTTTTTTTATCAAGAATAGAAATAAACACTTAGCGTAATTTTATTTCACAGTTTTCACGAAATAAGTCATTTTCATAACCACGCAAAGTGTGAACTAGGCTTTATTTTATTCCCCGCTATTAGGCGTGTTTTCTTGCAAGCGTATATACGCTTGGGTTTCAATTTGCATGTAAAATACACTTACAACAAATCCTATATCCGCTTAAGTTACTCATCATATCTATCGCCGCGCGGATGCTTCCAACCATTATTTTCTGTGTGTTCATTCCTGAATTTATTCATTCAATGCTTAGGTTGCTGTATGTGGCTTACAGTTGTAGGTGTGGTTGATGTATTAGATAGTTTCTAAATGTTTTTGCATCCATAAGTATGCAACTTTTGGTATACCCAGAGAGTCTCTGCTATTCATTCCGTTTAGGTTTCGCAAGCGATTCTTTTCATTTGAATAACAATTTTTTTTATTTTATAATTATTAAGTGTTTTTGCTTTTAAAGTTATGGTCACGCTACTCAGTCACAAAACGAAGATTATGACCATCAAAGATCAACCACCACCTTCCACGACTAAACCCCTGACTGCTTGGCATATGTCATAAATGTCGTCGGTGCTGCCAAGATTTTATGATGAATCTTTAAGCGCCGATGATTGTTTTCTTGTGCACTTATAATTTAAGCGCATATCTTCTTTCTCCTTCTTCTTCTTTATTTGGCGCTACAGTCCGGGATGGACCTGGGCCTCAACCAACAAGCCTCTCCAGGTAGCACGGTCTCTAGCTAGCTGTCTCCAGTGTCGCACGCCAAGTTGGTTAAGGTTCTTCTCCACCTGGGTGCGCCACCTTAATCGCGGGCGTCCTCTGTTGCATTGTCCCACATGTTCGGAGTCGAAGATTCTTCGGGCAGGAGCTTAGTTGTCCATACGCTCTACATGGCCTAGCCAACTTAGGTGTTGTATCCGAAGACACCTGACTAGACTCATGTCGTTGTACAGCCCGTACAGTTCATGGTTGAATCTTCTCCTCCAGAAACCGTCAACGCAAACAGGACCAAAGATCGCACGCAGAGCTTTTCTCTCGAAGATACCAAGGACTTCCTCATCCACTTTTGAGATAGTCCATGCCTCCGCGCCGTACAGCAGGACTGGTATGATGAAGGCCTAGTATAAAGTGAGCTTGGTCCTTCGAGAGATGGCTCTACTACTCAATTGCCTCTTGAGCCCACAGAAACAGCGGTTGGCAAGAGTTACTCAGCGTTTGATTTCGGTACTGATGTTGTTTGTACGAAGTCCTTGACTACTTCGCAGTTATAGCTGCCCATTGTGACGCTCTGTCCAAGACGTCGATGCTGTGAGTCCTTTCTCGATGACAGCATATACTTCGTTTTGACCTCATTCACCGCTAGACCCATTCTGGCCGCCTTCGCTTCAATACCAGGAAACACTTCATTGACGGCTCGCTGTGTTCTGCCAATCACGTCAATGTCGTCCGCGTATGCTAACAGTTGTCGACTTCTGGAAGATCGTGCCTCTAGTGTTGACGTGTGAGTCTTGCACGATCTTCGCCAGGATGATGTTAAGGAAATGACATGACAGCGCGTGGCCTTGTCTAAATCCTTTTTTGAAATTGAAGGTCTCGGTGAGTTCCTTACCGGCCTTGACGGAGCAGCGAGAATTCTCCATCGTCACCCTGCACAACCTGACGAGTTTGGTAGGAATGTCAAAACTAGACATGGCGCTGTATAGCTCGTCTCTATGCACGCTGTCATATGCGGCCTTGAAATCGACGAATAGGTGGTGGGTGTCGATCTGCATTTCTTGGGTTTTTTCCAGGATCAGCCGTAGTGTGAAGATTTGGTCGATGGTGGACTTCCCCGGCCTGAAACCGCACTGATAAGGACCTATCAGGTTGTTGACGAATGGTTTCAGGCGCTCACACAAAACGGCGGAGAGGATCTTATAGGCGATGTTAAGGAGACTTATCCCTCGGTAGTTGGCGCAGTCAAAGGGGTCTCCTTTCTTGTGGATCGGGCAAACGATACGTTAAGCGTATATACGCTTGCAGAAAAACACAGCCATTATCATCATCATCATCTTCTGACCCGCATAATTCACTAAAGGGGTCGCGGGGGTAAGCCACACACGAGAGATCTTCAGACATCTCGATTCTCCGCCATCGACTCTAACTCATGAAGGGGTATGGCCAAACGAACCAGGCGAGCTTGTGGATTCGGTCCAACTGGGTCTGCCATGTGGTCGCCTACCTGATGGAATCGCATTCAAGGCCGCCTCGGAAGTCGTCTTGGTGGGGACATTCGTGCTACGTGACCAAACCAACGAAGCATAGTTCTTTCCGTTCGAAGAAGCAGCTCCTCAACCCACAGTCGTGTTTGTCACCCTATCCCGGATAGTAATTCCCAAAACGGAACGGAGAAATCTCATCTCAGCGATCTTATTCTTTCGGTAATGACCCACATTACATGACCACAGCTGAGAGTTGGAAAAAAATACTGAGTTGAAAACTGCTTGGCTTTCACACTAAGCTCGGCCCTCCTGTTTACAGATCTCCCAAGCTGTGTCAAAACTGTCCCAGCTTGACCAATCCTACAGGAAAGTTCAGTATTACTCCTCCCAACAATCGTGAAGAAGACCCCGAGATACTAAAATTTCTCCACCTGCTTCAATGGGACTCCACTAACATGTTGAGCGCATTGAACCTCCCAATGCGAGATATGCCTCGCCTCGGCTGTGCTGCAACATCCTGTCCGTATAAACAATGAAAAAGAGAGGTGATAATACGCACCCTTGGCGAAGTCCAACGCCAAGGACTGATTTAGGACCGTTAACTATTTATAGGAAATAGACACTAGAGAGCAGATGAAGAAGCCTTTGGATTTTTCCAGAATTTCTTTTTTTCTGAAAGTTCTCTTTTTGATCAATCTTTGGTCCTGTTTGCGTTGATGTATTAGAAGATTCAACCACCATCTGTATGGACTGTGCAGCGGCATGAGTCTAGCCAGGCGTCTACGGATCCAATGCCGAAATAACTAGGCCATGTTGACCGCATTGATAACACTGCTCCAGATCACAGCCAACTAAGCGTGTGTATAAAAATGGATAATCATTGTGCCAGATGGAGAGTCTTGTTTTTGGAGACCCAAATCCAGACCGGGATGTAGCGCCATTAGAAGAAGAAGACATTTTTTTTGCCATTCACTATGCTTTATCGTTAGTTAGCGACCAGTGGTCTTCACTGACCTCCAACTTTCCAAGTAAATTGGAATGAATTGATCGTCTGCCCTTTAAATACGCAGAAATAACCGACAGGCTTCTTTATAAAGAAAGCTCCTACGTCTCAACAGATTCAGAAAGATCATCATTTTCATGCGCTTACCACTGTCATTTGCAGCGCTTCGAGGATGGTGTCCTTTTCCCTGAATTCCGAAATCTGGATGAATTTATTAACTTCTTTACCGAGTAAAGCCGCTCTGGTGGTTCTTCTCATTAATTCGGATTCTTTCAACTCCCCGAAAGACCACATTTGTCTTGTGGGCTCTCTACTTCACCGCACAGAGCAGGAGCACCTCACTCCCCCTTCAAAGTCTTGAATTTACTCAGGTTTTTCGTTTGGAAAGCAATATTTTTATGGCTTTCAAGGGCGCAGCATTTGCTGCCTTCGTATTTTATTCTTACGACTCTTTAATTAGTTTCGTGCGAACAAAATTTGTTTGGTTATCCCCTCCAGCGCGGCGTGGCCCCAGCGTGCGGCTTGAACTCGATTTGGAATTCGCTGACGAATGATCAAAAGCCGAGCCGAGGGATGGCAGTTCATAAATTTGAGGAAAAAATCTTGCTTTACGACACGTGGAAAAAAAAATAAAGCAAAACCTCCAGGCACTGGCGGAAGCAGACGCAGAATTTTATGGCCACCACCCGCTGGGTTTGTGTTGGGGGTGACTTCTGAATTTGCGTTTGCCAAGGGTTGGGTTCCATAAAGGAGAGTTTCGTAATCAAAAGTGTTGCGTTGTCGTTTATCGTTTGAGCCACCACGTCACAGAAGCCATCAAGCGGCAGTGTGTGCCATTTATCTGGTCGAGAAGGGGATGGGATTCAAATTTCCCATGACGTTGACGCGAGCGAGGATTGTGTACCCAATCTGATGTGATAGACTCGCTCGCATGAGCACGCCCCATTCATGGGAATTTCCTTGCTTGGCCACAAGAACCGAGTGTGGCACGTGTTTTGAATAAATGGCCTTGCGACGCGGCAGATTCGTATCACTTCCAATCGGGTAGGTTAGTACCGACTCGGGACTGTTTGCCTTGTTTTTGTGCGCCGTTTTAGTGTTTCTTCCATGCGATCGGGCTTTATGATGATTTTTGTTGCCTCTAGAGAGCCTTAATTATCGCGGCAATGTGGAGTCGTGGGGTGAGATGGAAAACCAACGTGGTTACTGAAGGATTTATGGTCCCGTCAAATGGGAGCGACTGTGTGCTAGTGGAGGGACGGGAGTAGAACTCTTCTTCTCCTGTCTCCTCAGTTGACGAGGCAATTGTTCGCAGGGAAAACTTGACAGACATCGCTCCGGGTTCATCCCTCCTTGGCACACCTTTTGTGCGCTAAATTCGAGGGATTAGACTTCCCCCTGCTGGCGGTGATGGGATGCAGATGCTTCGTCGTCTATGCAACGACGCAGATTGCTTGGGTGGAAACAGAAAATGTTGAACTTGAGTCGCCGATTGAATATCTCGATACACAAGTGCCAAGTGCAAATAATTTTTGAGTGGGTGAGATTTTGAGTTTTATTTTATTTATGTCCTCTTTCTGTCGCCCTCGAGAGGAGGATAAGCGCCTGGTGATTGATGTAAGATTGAGTTGTCCTGAGGGGGAGAACTTCTTATGACTCAGGGTTTTACTTGTGTTATGGCTTAATGGAATGTTGCAGGTGAGGGATTATTTCGCAAAACGTCTGCAAGTCATTGCATCTGTTCACTTAGACTTGGGATGAGATTTCACAGTTTGTTGTTATTTACTTAGTTTGACAAGGAATAGTGGGTGGAGCGAGCGTAATCTTACCTCATTTTCAATGCTTCCAAAGTATCCTAAAGTGAATACTCCGACATAGTTAGCCATATATAGAGCGATTGCACTGAAAATAGTGCGTTAATTTAAACAACATGGCGCTTAAGAACATACTCCACCAAGAAGGAACAAGGAGTGGACTGTCCAAGAAGAGAATTTGACAACAATTCCGCACACCTCAACAGAATGCTTCAACAAATTCAAAGTAAATGTGTGTCAAGAGCTTAAGGTGAGAAGAAACCAGGATAGCTCGACTTAACGCCAGGGCTTAACTTTACTTGAATCCTATACCAAAAGAACGGGTACAATAGACCTACATGCTCGCAGCACTAGTGTTTGCATAGAACGCCCCAAGTCCTTCAATTTAATTGAATTCAACGTCAGGGCTCAAGAGGCGACGAAAAATCTCTTTGTTGTTTGCTTCAGTGTGGCTTCAGATAAGTTGTGTATCCACCACCACCAAATTTACCCCTTAAACTAAACGAAAGTAATTTCTGGCTGTGAGTTCTAACAGTTCTGGAGCACATTTGGGGAAGTTTATATATCGGGGCGACTGGCAAACTACTCACTCTTCCATAAAAGCGTTCAAACAGTTCAGTAAACGCGTTGAGCGAGATCAAATAAAGCAATATTTTGTAAATAAAGTTAACGTAAGAGTAGCCAGTAGGTTGAAGTGGCTGACACAAGGCACAATGCTCTGTTAGAACGGCAGAGATCTGAGATTCAGCCTGCTTAATTCGATCAAGCTAAGCGAGCGTTTGAGGAATCATATGCCTAATGTCCATCCACAGTTTGTTTGAGCAAGCGTTTCAAGTTTTAGCAGATGTTTTATAGTAGCGATAGACGTAGAGGGTGAATCTCCACCGGAAAGTGTGCAGAATGTGTGCCCTTTCTAGCGAGTGCATCCGCCTCTCATTTCTCTGGAATATCATAGTGTCCCGTGGCGTAGTGAGTTAGTGCGTCGACTCCTACGCAGAGGGTGCCAGGTTCGATACCCGAATTTACCACCTTTCATATTTTCATGGCTCCACCTCTTTCGAGTCACTGACATTGCTCAAAGAGTATTTCCTGTCTAGAAAAAGCTTCTCAAACTTGGCCGTTCGGAGTCGGCATTAAACTGTAGGTCCCTTCCACTCGTGAGAGAACAATAGCATGCACAACACGAGTGGTTGCTGAGAAGCTAGGCCCAGGTCCGCCTCGGACTGTAGCGCCACCCATATTATTATTATTATTATCATAGTGTCCCGGCACCCACATAAGATGGTTGTTGGCCATCTCGTTAAGAGATAGGTGGCAATTGAGGGAAGTCCTTGAGTTGAAAGTGACGGAGTTCAGAGATTTGATCGTTGCCTTGCAATCGGAACTGATGACGATATCTGTACTTGATATTACATTATTTTTTAGCGAAGACAGAGTTTCCTTAATCGCTATAGTTTCAGACTGAAAGACTATACAGTGATGCCGTAGTCGTAGAAAAAGCTATTTTTTCAGATCCATTCTCCATCTGTGCAGAATCGGAGTGGACCGTCCAGCATCTGGTGATCAAACTCCCAGTAAGATCTGGGTGGTATGCTGGTTGAGAAGTTTTTCTCTAACCTGCGTAGGATCGTTTAATGTCCAGATCGAAGTTCTTTCCAGCTATTCACTGATCTTAATCTGATCGCCGTACTAGTTGCTGTTTGAGTGCTGGTTAGTTCTATCGGTGGCACGTTAAGGAGTATCCTTAGAGCTTCGGAGGAGGTAGTCTTTAACGCTCCGCTAAAATGCATACACACGCCATACTCTGCGCTTTTTCGAGTGGTGTCATGTTGATTTAATTTCAAGTGCGACCTAAGAATTCATCACTGTCATTTAGCATTAAGGGGATCCCGCATAGTGTGGGAGGGTCGAAGTTAGTGATACCAGTAAGTGAAGTTTTGAGGACTAAACGAAATACAGTCAAACCTCTGTAAGACGAACATCCTTAAGACGATTTTTTTTATAAGGTGTACAAAATTTGTTAAATATTTCAGAACTTAGACTTAGATTTTTTTTCCCATATTTTACACTCCAGAACTCGAAAAATATTTGTCCCCATGACTATTCGACTTATGGACGTTCGACTGCAGAGGTCATTCTTGGGGCCTTTGGAAGCTAAATTCTACAAGGGTCTTCGAATCCGAATGTATGAACATAAAAATGTGTGATGTTGATGACAGACATCCCCACTATAACTGTGTGGACCGACAGGAGTTCGAGAAGTAAGAATAGGTATCCCGCACAATAGCCAGAGGTCTTGTTGATCTTGATGGCCATAAGTAGCTGGCCATAGAAGGCTGCTATTGGACAGTCTCAGACCCTCCACACCTAGCATGTACCTTAAGACTGTTAAGTGAACTTAGCACCCGCTGATGGGGCTTCAATAATCTGGAGAAAATTCGACACTACATGACCGCTTAAAAATTATTAAGGATGAGCCTATTGCCACGATTTGTACAGAAACTTTAAAGTCACACATCATATCTGGAGCGAATGAGCATACCTAATCGGTGCCGTGATTTCAAGTCCCCTTCTTGTGCGCTATTGAAAATAAAAACGGCTCCCTCGATCCTTGACGTAATCATCGCGGAATGTATCGGTGATCCATTTCACCGGTCAATCAATCGCTCTTCTTTCAGTCAACCTGTTCCTCGTAATTTTCAGTACGTAGTAATACTGTGTTCACTGTCTTTCGTACAATTCCGTATGCGCACACGCCATTACGTAAGGAAAAAGCTCGAAGCTGGAAGATAAAACCATGGATTGAGGCAGTACTCGTTGGGTCAGCCTGATCAGCTATCAACAAAAAGTTAGGCAGTAGATTGGAAATTGCAATCATTAATTAAACTAAGCTTAAATTGACTTAATTTAACCCTGCAGGCAGCTCCGCCTTTAGGTGGGGTTGGGGTAAGTCACTTAAAACGACTATATTTTCAAACAAATTACAAAATAGCAATTTAGAATTTTTTCATCGCAAAAATTGGCCTGTTTGAGGGTTATATTAAAAGTTAAAATATTAATTGCATTATGTTAAAATTCAAACATTTAAATAATCAAGCAATAAACATCAAAATATAATTTTGTCCAGACAAAACCCTATGGGACAACGAACGAACGAACGCTAATAGGAGTCCCCACCGGAAGCTGCAGAGACGAGGAAGGAACAGAATCTATCCAAAATCTGCTCTGCGAATGCCCAACACTTGCAATGAAAAGACGGCGTTTTCGAGGGAAGACTTCTTCTTAGAGCTAGAGGACTTAAGCAGTGTTGGTTAGAAGATCCTGCTATGATTCACTCGTGAACTGCAGTACATCTCACGGTTTTAACATAATCACTAGATTAACGCTCTCTTACATGGGCACAAGCAATGGACTGAACACGTTGATCTAAGTGAGCCGCAGCCAGAAGGCCGTCAGGGCACCGAATTTAGCTGCATATCTACCTGCCTAAGTCGAAGTCATTCCTTCTATCCAAAGAAAGCCTCTCCTAAAGTTAATGAATACCAAACTTCAGACTCATATGTTTCAACCCTTGTAAGCTTGTGGAAGCGACAATGATTTTTTCCGTTCACTAAATGTCAGAAATCAGTTGATCAGAAAATCAAATCAAAGCACTTCTTCGAATTAAGATTTCATTTTTCAACGCATTGTAATAGAAAACAAAACCCACGTCTTCATTCGCTTAAGAGATCTCTTTCGCAATTGTATCCTTCGAAGGGAAGACTGTCTGGAAACTTCTACCAATTTCAGGACGCCTCGCAGCAAGGTCCCTATTGCATGTCACCCAATTAAAAATGCCATTTCTTAAATTGTAAGGGCACAACTGCCCCCCCCCCCCTCCCCCCCCCCCCCCCCCCCATTACCACAGGTCGACAACTCCCATCTAGACAGATTAACACCGTCGCTCAGCTCAGACACTGCGGTTCAATGCAACATTCATTTTAATTGGCTCCACTCAATTAACAACAAGCCGCCAGCCCGAGATCCCTAAAGGCGAAATCGTAACCGCTCCTCCGGTTGGTTGCAGTCTCCCCTCCATCCATCCGTCATCTGTCTGCGCCTTGTGTGGTTTCACCGGTTGGTTGGGATTTTGTAAAGGCCACAATTTCATAATCCACATTTAATTCAAATTTTTCCCCTGAGATTAGATTCGCTCCAGAAATATTCAAATTACTCAGAAATCTGTCTGTTTGAACGACGCAACCATCCGTCGGCACAGCTTGCAGCCTCCGGGGAACCGTTGTCCATAATGAGAAATATAATCTGCCGCTTTGTGGATCGAATCTGATATCTAATCCATGCCCCAATCGATTGAAAAATATAAACGGTCTGTATTCAAATACGAAGCCTTCCTCACGCCACCCGTTCGACGTACACACAGAGCAAATGTAAGCCTTGGGGGAGCTTGAGAAGAGAATTGTTAAAATTCCTGAGAAATTGGTTTGAATGACAGGGGATCAGCTAAACAGGATCCCACATTCTCCAGGGCACGTCGCAAACATCGCATCAGGACATGCGATGTGTATGAATACATACGCAAGTGCTGGGGAAGTTTAATTTCTTCCTGTTCAAGCAGTGGGTTGCTGATTTGGACAAATTGAGGAGTCCTGGAACATTGAAAACCGCTCAGCGAACCCCTTAGGGTCCTGTATTCACGCACACAGGTGCTGGGGTGTAGTAAACAATTCCATTAGAGCTGATTGCTGACAGAGTTAAAATGCGTAAAAAGGACTTAGAATGGGGACGGAGACTTGCCCTGGAGTCTCAGCCGGGAAACCTGGTTTCAGTCAGTGTTTCAAGGTCTCCAGTGTCTCTTCGAATGCGAGGCGGAACCAAGTAAACAACTTAAGAATAAGGAATAACCCTGGAGTCAAAGTCAATGCAAGGTGAAGTGAAAAAAAACATCAACAAACTAGTTGTTCTCAACTAAGGTTGAGAAGGCTAATCGCCAACGATTGAGATTCCTATGACTCCACTATTTTAAGTATAGCCAGGTACAAGCAGCATTCACTGCTGGTCTTGTTTTGAAAAGATTGGAGTTATGTCCTATCCCTTGTTTTGAGTCAAACACTGTATTCACCCCAACTCCGCTTGTCGTTTAATTTATTCGACTCGAGTCGTTTTGAGAGTCTTGACATATTGCATTCGTCTATGAGTTTAGTGACATGATGTTAAACGACAAGCGAAATATATGTGAATTGTGCAGATTTCAGGTCTCAAATGAAGTATTATATAGTTAGCAAACTTCTACCTCTCTTCCACCGCTTTTATATCCATCGCTTTCTCAAACCAAATTGACCAAGAAGAGAACGGAGCTTACATTATTTCGTTAATAACCGTCAAAAATGCCGTTCAAAAACTTACTCACATTCGTCTATGGGCAAGGACAATCTGCTGTGAAGTTTGCCATCTCTATAAAACTTAACTTCGGCTTTAGGTAATATGGACTTTAGCGGCTTATAGACGAAACGAGTTTCGCAACTACTTTCTATACATTGATCTTCCATGCCGTGTGATAAGAGAATTGTTTAACCCGGCCACATGGTGCATAATGCCCCTAGAGGGCCACAACCACTTGTGTTGTGCGTGCAATTGTTCTCTCTCGAGGTCTTTCACCTCGACCTGCAGTCTTATGCCGACTCCGAAAGGCCACGTTTGACAAGCTTTTGCTAGACAATTATTATTTCTTGAGCATGGTCAGTGACTTAAAGAGTTGGGCCCGTGAAAAATGATTTTGGACGTACCGGAAACCGAACCCAAGGCAGCAAGGTTCAATTGCGTAGGAGTCGACCCACAGATCCACAACGCCATGGCCGCGCCCGTGTTGAACATACAAGGCAGAACGCAGTTCCATTGCAGCCGAGATCACCGTCAAGATTTGAAGCGGGTTGCAACAGGAAATGTTCGAGGATATATTGGCTCCGGTGGTAGATGTGGTATTTCTTTTCCCCGTTCTGGATGAAAAATACCCTGGTCTCTACGAGAGAGAAGTTCTGCGTGTGATCTTTAGTCCTGTTTTCGGTGATGGTATTTTTGAGGAAGATTAAAAAAAAAATGAAATACACGGCCTATACGGCAGCATGAGCTTAACCAGACGTCTACGGATCCAGCGCCTAAGATGACTGAGCTATAAAGGGGTAACTCAATTTCGGGAGCGATGAGTCTTCGACACTCTGGGACAACGCAACAGAAGACAACCGCGTTTAAGTAAGCGCACCCAGGAGGAGAAGCACATCAACCAACAGCGCGTGCGAAACTTGAGATAGCTAGCCAGAGATCGAGCTTGTTGGTTGAGGCTTAGGTCCATCCCGGACTGAAGCCCCAAAAAAAGAAGAAGAAGATTAATCGGTCAAGTATTTGATCGACAGTTCTATTTGCCTCATCATCATCGCAGCCACTTCGGCCTGAAAAATGTTTCAGTCTTCTCTTAATGCCAGGATTTATATACAGGGCAAATTCGTTACTGTCTATTTGTTATTTCCCGCCCTAGTCAATCTATCCAGTCCGGAAAATAACCAAGGACTTATCGAGAAGGGTCAACGTCTGGTGGTAGATATTCACTTTATTGGTGTGTTTGTGAACCATCAACATATATACGCATTCCGATTGAGCTCGTCTTTCCAGGTCTGTAATTGTCTAAGTCTTGATGGTATTGACTACAAGAGGACTATAATTAATGAGATTACCTCAAGTGCAGCTGTTGGAGTTTATCTGACCCAGTCACCTCTAGGACATACAGATATTTAAACATTCGTCGGGCTTTAGAGGGTATCCCTTATTTGCCCACTGCCACAACACTATGCTCCAGACGTAAGTTCTTGGCTAACTCCGCACGTCTCAACATGTCAGAACGCCTTTCTGATGCGATAGAAGGAATGGATGAAAATTAAAGAATTGAAAATGCAATAAACCCTGATGGATAGGTAAGTACCTTTCACGAGACCTATGTCGTTATAGAAAACACAAAAGACAGGTAACTTATGTAAGATGAAGAAAAGGTGTGCAACTCGACTGCCATGGAAATATACACTGACGGCTCCAAGTCTTGGAGCGCTCTACATTGATTTCTGTAGAAGCTGCAGGAATGAGGAGGAGGATACTATGTCACACTACCTCGGGCACACAAATGGGAAGCTATTTCTTCAACAGCCTTGATGATCTAGGGAACATACAAATTAATGGCATGCTTAGATTTCTAAAAACTTCGTAGTTCATCAGCAAGTGGAAATTACAAACAAGTCAAGAAGGTCAACGGAGTGTGGGAGAGAACCGATAAAATGATATTACAATGGACCTTGTTACCGTCGTAATCCCCTACGCTCGTGACTTTAACAGGAAAGCTTGAAACACTATCCATAAACTGAAATAAACTTAGCTGAGGTGACTCCCAGACTACTGTGTCTATTGGGTACCTCATTTTGTCGATTGCCCACCAGTTCATCGTTCACTAAATGGCAAAGCGAAGACCTTCTCTTGGCCTCGTTCCGACGCGGCGCGGTTTTCGTCAGCCGACAGCACACAAAAACTTTCAACAGCAGGTAAAAAAAAATCATTGTGGGTGCTTATCTTATAAAGAG
The DNA here is from genome assembly GCA_964034865.1 of Eristalis intricaria. Classification (NCBI taxonomy): domain Eukaryota; kingdom Metazoa; phylum Arthropoda; class Insecta; order Diptera; family Syrphidae; genus Eristalis; species Eristalis intricaria. The sequence goes on along the minus strand of OZ035877.1, from coordinate 56,602,550 downwards.
ATTTCACCAGTTGACTACCATTTCCAACATGACACGTAGCTGACTCACTTGCAATCTTATGTATGTATTGTTCAGATTTCCCTGACGCTTAAAGCGTCGCACTGACTTGCAAAGTGGAAGTGGCCAAGTTTTTGGGTGGCATACCCAAAAACTTGGCCACTTTCGCTTTTCTTTTTCGGTCATCATGAGACGATGATCCTGACGTTGTGGGTAAGAACTTTTCTCCCCTTCCAGAAGTTCGATGCTAACAAAAACTTTGAAGTATCGAATTTATAACAAGCTTACAAGCTCCAACTGAGGCCAAGCTTCTCTTAGAAGTACACTAAGAAGCTGCTCTGTTTCAATGGACACATACCGCATCTATCATATCTAATGGATATGACGTAAGTCACCACAGGTGCCCGTGATTCGGATCGGAATGTATTGATTTCAAATTAATTTCCCAAATTATCTCCGGGTAAACCACAATACCCCACTACCGATATATATCGTTGAGTGTGGCTTAGAGGAGATTGCTGTTTCATCAGTCATGGTGCTTGGTATTCAATTGAAGGCGGGAGTATCTTCGATTAATGGGAACAGATTGGGGGACCGCTTTTGTGGGGTTTGAAAGCAATTAAACATCTGTTACTAATGACCACTGTGGCGAGGGCAGGTTAATAGAATCCATCTAAGTTGTGGTCAGCATATTGGGAGATATGGTGGACAAGTTGAGGTATTTCTTGGATTTTAAGCAGATCTAAAGCTTCGTCTGCTGAGGCATTTCCGTAATTGGTTGCCAATACAATGAGGTATAAATACAGTGAAACATGCGTAAGTTGGCAAGCATTCTTGGCCAACTTCGGCAGATGGCCATCTAACAGGGGTGACCAACTTGATAGGTATCACTGCGGACCAAGTGCTGAATTGGAAAGGAGGAAAACAGGTCTATTTAAATATCTTTGACTTAAAATAGATAGTAAATTGAATTGGTATACTCATACAATAAATCTGAAAATTTGCTTAAAACTACAAGGGTTATGTATCATATGTAGTTTTTGTGTACGCAGCACCTATTGGAGACTATATTGTTGTACACAGAATATAATTGTCCTACTTCCCCACACTATTACTGCGCTCTTGCCCTCATTTATGAATGAAGCTCTCACTTTCTTTTTCTTCAGGAAGAGAGTTGAGATTAGCTTCCTCTTCTGATTAGGATCGTCAAGGAGTTCGGACGCAAGTCTTAATTGAATCAAGTTTAACGTGTAATATATGACTAATAATTGAAAAAAGTGTTATTTATTATTATATACTACCGTCTAGTACAATAAAAACTGATGTAAGGCATAGTATGCTGGGGTGGTACTTATTTCAAACAAAGTTCAACCCCTATTTGTTGTACAAAAACATATCCTCATGATAATGTGAAGAAAGAGTCGATTTGAAAGAAGTTTCATACTATTCGTCAATTCTAACATCTCCCTTCTCCCTTAATCATCTGTACTCTTAAGTTCTTTAAGTATTTTATGTAAGGAGTGATTATACTACTGACAGATGCGCCAACCAATCCTTTCCTCCGTAGTTGCAGTTCGCAATAAGCTCTTGTTCCCATTCAAACTTCTACACAGGAGTCTGCCCAAGATGGATTAATGTTTCCATTTACTGTACAAAGGCTGAAGAATGGCTATTTAACTTCGACCTAAATGAAGTAAATCACCCTCCTTACCGTGTACTCTTTCAGTTTTTGACGTTTTTGGCTCCGCAGTAAACAGTACAAACAACATCAGTACCGAGATCGAACGCAGAGTAAATCTTGCCAACCGCTGTTTCTATGGGCTCAAGAGGCAATTGAGTAGTAGAGCCATCTCTCGAAGGACCAAGCTGACTTTATAGAAGACCTTGATCATCCCAGTCCTGCTGTACGGCGCGGAGGCATGGACAATCTCAAAAGCGGATGAGGAAGTCCTTGTTCTCATCGAGAGAAAAGCTCTGCGTCCGATCTTTGGTCCTGTTTGCGTTGACGGTTTCTGGAGGAGAAGGTTCAACCACGAACTGTACGGGCTGTACAGCGACATGAGTCTAGTCAGGCGTCTTTGGATCCAACGCCTAAGATGGCTAGGCCATGTAGAGCGTATATACAACTCAGCTCCGGCCCCAAGAGTCTTCGACTAGTGGGACAACGCAACAGAGGACGCCCGCGTTTAAGGTGGCTCACCCAGATGGAGAAGGACCTCAACCAACTTGACGTGCGACACTGAAGACAGCTAGCCAGAGACCGTGCTAGCTGGAGAGGCTTGTCGCCAAATAAAGAAGAAGAAGAGTCTATCAAGAGCGGTGATTGGGAATCTGATCCAAATTGTTGGCCTAGACATGAAACTTGAAATCCCTGGGAACCAACTCGGTAATCATGCATCCATTAATAGGAGGGGAATAGTTTTAATTGGGAATGTTGTCCCAATGTTATTTTAAAGCAGATGATTTAACAAACAGAACACTTTTGTTTTCGACTCATCCCTTTGTTCCGTCTCCCATCTTGATTTGCTTTCGGGATCATTCTTCTTGAGTTGCTGATGTACTTCGTTCGGGCGTTCTAAGTGTCAAAAAAATGCTTATATTAAGTTAGAATTGCTACCACGGGTAAACCAACGACTGTACCCTTTCGCGATCCAAAGACGATTGCCAATGCATGTCCTCTCTGATTCACCTGATCGTTGGCTTCCCTTTCTTTCAGTCAAGAGGGTAGTTTATGTTGATGATTGAGTCGATTGAGGGGTCATTCCTCGTGCAATATCGTGCAAAGACCTCTAGAAACAGAAGCTGTCAAAGCGACAGATGCGCGACGGGAGATTTGCGGCTTGAATGGATTCTTGTCAGCTTTAGTTTAAATTTTTTCATTCAGGAAATACAGAAGCCGTGATGTCTGCGCGTCCCCTGTAGTTACCGCTGACAGGCATTTGGCTGCACGGGAGATGGGCCAGCGGTTTAACGTCGTACATAAAATCGTTTTACGGGATTGAAACTCAAAAGGCTTGAAATGGAAAGCATAACTATCTGCTAGTTTCTGCATACGCTTGTTCATGGTTCATGGGGCTTCAACTACGCCTATGCGCGATCGCGTTCTACTTCTGGTAATGTGCCTCAACTCCCCCCAACTTTTCCCCAACTGCCGTGCTTCAATCTCCGCCGTCCTGGGCCAAGTTTTCCTTCGGCGATCCAAAGTTTTTCTGCCGTCCTGTGTTAAGGGGTTCCACTGCGCACCTTGGTTAGCTATACAGCTGTCACCCTTGTACGTAGTGTGTGACCAATCCACTGTCCCTTCCTCCGTTGTAGGGTAATGCCTAATGGTTCCTGGCCCGTTTTCTCGTAAAGATGTTCATTAGAGATACGTTTGAGCCAGAAAATTCGCAATACATTACGTAGGCATCTGTTGACGAATGTTTGTAACTTTCGAGTGATAGTGGTTGTCACTCCTCACGTGCTGCATCCATAAAGGAGTACGGATAAAAGGTTGGAGCGGAACAGTTTCTGCTTGAAGTTGATGCTAATTACTTTGCTATGCCAGATTTTGGATTACATACCGAATGCGATTTTTGCCTTAGCGATTCTTTGAGTAGTATCCAGTTCGGCTCCGCCTCCGGTTGATACAGTACTTCCGAGGTACTGGAATTCATTTACTGTCTCAACCGGTTGCCCAGCAATGCCTATTTGCTCTGATGAGTTCGATCCAAAGCTGATTATTTTTGCTTTCTGTGCGTTTATTTTCAGCCTGACGATGTGTGCCTCCCTCTCCACCTTTGATGTCATTTCGTGGAGGTCCATTATCCTATGCGAAAGTAGGCACACATCGTCCGCGTACTCCAGGTGTTTCAGTTGTGCTGTTGCCAGTCGACAGGGCTGCTCGAAGCACATCACTTATTACCAAGAGGAATAAGATCGGTGATAAGATGCAGCCTTGTCTTCCTCCACTTTCGATCTCGAATTCCTCTGACAACCTACCTCCATGCAACACATGGATCCGTCGGATGTCGCCTTGATAATAACAATTAGTAACTCGCCCCCTGCGTAGCGCACTCCAAATAAACTCTCTATTTTCACTGTCAAATGCCTTTTCGAAATCAATGAAGTACCTGCCCTCACAGCCCTAAGACTCAAGACATTCCGACTGTGATCATAGATCACTAACGTTCACTTAAGTATTCTTAATGAATTGGACTTCCTTCCAAACGTCAAAGGATCTTATAGGCGATGTTGAGGATGTTGAGGAGACTTATCCCTCGGTAATTGGCGCAGTTGAAGGGGTCTCCTTTCTTGTGGATCGGGCAAACGATACTGAGATTCCACTCATCGGGCATGCTTTCCTCCGACCATATGTTACAGATGAGTTGGTGCATGTACCTTACCAGCTCATCTCCAGCTGCCTTAAACAGTTCCGGTCTTGGGGGTCGGAATTCTTATCGATCATCGTCAATTGTGTGGAGTCTATTCCAAAGACATCAATTTTGCCCTCTTCTTGAAGCTCTCTCACCAATCTAGCTTCCCTCAAGCAGAAACCACTGCAGTAAAAGAGGCTTTAATTCGGTTACGGCCTCCATTGAAGAGATTACCGCCGCCTTTCACTTGGTGCCCTTGACCATAGTTGGCAAATTGATGAAATCTCTTCATCTTTCTACTGGCACTAAGCTCTATATACGTCCTTGAGCACTAGCTTACAGTGTGTCTCCGAGCAAAGAGCAAACCATTACAATGCGGAATTTTGTAATCAACTCAACTGACGCCTCCTTGCACCCTTGTCTACACCCTCGGACAATGCTGAACATATTCCTCCTAGTGCCCGAACAGTTGCACTTCACTCTCTGTCACTTAATGCCAATACACTTTACGCTGCCATCCGACGACCAGACAGAGTCCGCACCCTCATCAAAACCCAATCCGACATCCATAAAAGGCACCGTATTGCGCACGTAGAATGTGAGGACACGTACGGGAGCACGGTACGAGTGTGTTAAGGACTTAATATTCCATATCCATTACCTGACATCGTTCGGCAGTTCGACGACGTCCCGAGGTCGAGGCTGTCACAGGTTGTTCATTAAAATGTTGAAGTGTCCTTGTGAAATGAATTGTCTACAAATTGAATCAATTTGTCTGCACGCCTGAGGGTCACCCTCTGCAGGAACAACTCATTTGAGGAGCTGTTGTGTGAGTGAGTATTGAATACAAACGAATGAATATACGCACTTTTAGGTGTCCAGCGCGTCCTCTTTGAGGAGGCATATGACTAGAGCTTGATTTTGGAGAGGGAGTGAAATAGGATTTGCCAGAGTTACGATTATAGATGGAATGCGTACGCGTTTTTATTCGATTCACCGTATCCGTGGTGAATAGGGAAGGACGGACTATGCCAAGTAATATCCATCCAAAGACATAGTCTATTTCGGGAGTCAACACCGGACCGAGAGTGTGTATACATCGGTTCCCAACCATTCTTTGTACTTCCTTTCGAATAATAAAAAAGAAACACATTTGCAGTCAATAATTTGTAAGCAAAAACAGATTTTCTTTTTTTTTCGAATTCCAAGTCGTTAATCTCGTTTTTATGCTCCAAATGGAAATGTAAACAATTTCTATGCTGGCACCCTCCGTCTCCGGCGTACAGCGCATCGCTTCAATTGGCATAAATGAACAGACGTGAAGTAATGAAGTTAAGCGAAAGCAAGACATCTGCTTGACAGCAATTTTATATGCATCTTAATTTTATTTCAGACATTTCGCAAACGTTCCGAATGTTGTAAGAGTGAGCTTAGACGTCGACTGAATACACTGGGATTTGTTTAAAGGAGCTCAATGCTCACTCAACTTTGGAAGAGAAAAAGTAATAAAATCGTGAAAAGAATCGTTCGACTTTAAGGCTCATCAAACGGAAATCCGAGGGTGGTACGAGAAAAGAATGTACTTCTAGACTTCTCTTATTTGAATAAATTCGTTATTATCGTACTCATCGTGAAGCCACAGACAGTTGGCCTCAGCTGTCCTGATTTAAGTTGGTTTATGTCAAGTGACCTCAGAACAACACCCCGTAATTTGAAAAATGTTAAATTACATGACTGGCTTTATGCTGCATCCCAGGACTCATTGTCAAAGAGATTGTTGACGGACATGGACATGGGGACATGGACATGTTGACGGACATCGACATGGGGACATTCTCGTGGCTCTAGCTTAGGAACGGTTGCATGTAATGGTGGTCCCGTATAGTTAGTCCCCTTGCTTATGATTTTTTTCGCGTTATTAAGTTGGTAGGAATATGTTGGTTTCTTCATTACTTGCTTGCTGGTATACCATACAAATATACGAAGTGACACTCAAAGTCTTTCTGGCTTACTCTTAAACATGAAAGCCTTCTACTTGGCATCTTTGTTGCGATCATTATTTAAGTGTCGGTTGTTTATTCCCCTGTTAATTCCAAATTAGTAGGTTGCACCAAAGTGTCCGATTCTTGAGGCAAAAGGTTAGGAGCCAATATTGGTAAGGCGCAATTCAACCGCGAGCAAATCAACGACCGAAGACGACTGCCCGCAATGTTGCCGCTGAGAGAAAACAAAATCCACTTTATATGTAGATCCACTTCGATGTAGATGCCTTGGCCTCGGCTATCCGAATCATTGGACACAGAGAATAGATGTATCTTAACTATAAAGCAGAAAGTTTGTGTGTCTGACCGACTAAGGCTCCGAAACTACACGTCGCAGAGGTCTGAAATGTTCAACAAAAATCATTCTAAAATTTAGATGCTGAATGTGACAATGATTTTTAAGTCGGTACGACATACGGTTCGGAAGTTACGAGCACTTTTTAAACGGGAATAAAATTCTCAAAATGAGGGTGGTTGCATCAATCCGGTATGAAACCATTTCAAGTTGCGTAGTCGTGGATATCAACCATCCCGCAGTGTGTTGTAACTTCCATATATATGCACACACATTTTTCATATTTTGCTTTGGTGCAACCATTCATTTTTTTCTACGTCTCAATCGAACATATACAAACGACTGCCTGAGTCACCAAACGAAAAGGAAGCAATAAACATTTTCGCACTTTTCTTATTTTGTCATACCCAAACTATCTATGCATGTACATATACACAGCACAACACAAATCATTCAATTTTGCTGAAATTGTGAAAATTTTCAGATCTATCTTAAAATTTCAGATCTAGGCTAATTACATAATGTGTTACAAGATAGGCTAATTTTGTTCATGGTTCATGAAGTTTGACTTCAATTTGCACAACAAGTGAACATCGCGCGCAGGTACATAGATGGGATTTCCAAGAACTTTGTTTTTATGCATCGCTTGATATGCCTCCACGATGTGTGTAAATGGTTGAGAAAAAAACCGTAATATTCGTCCGTTTTGCTGCAGCACACATTGATAACTCAAACTTCAACATGTATGCACACAGTCAACGAATTGTACTCATTATGAGTAGGGATGTGAATGAGAGATTGGGATAGGCCTCAATGACAAAAGAAAATTCAAATTCTTCTCAGAGTTCTGGTTCGAGCAGTCTTATTATTGTTTTAAATTAAAAAGTGCAGTAATAATGCAGCTAAAGTACCGTTTGAAGAAACAAACCCGGGCAAGGCTTTACTGTGACATGAATACATTCAGTTGTTAGAGAATTTATTACAACTTGAGATTCGAAAAGATGTCCTAAATAAGGTTTTGGAATGAGACCATCTTAAGTTTTTAAAGTTAGTAAGTATATTCTGGAATTTACAGCAGATGGTAGCAGGCCCCCAAACATTCTTATCCCCATGTGCACGTCAACTAAGATGTTTTTTAGAAAGTACAGATAAAGTCGATTAATGTGATCACTGGACATTGCCTGAAGTAAGTCCACTGTTTAAAATTACTCTTTTTTTTATACTGAAACGCAACTTTTAATCGATTGCTACAATTAACTAAATTCTATCTAAGCGATTTTAGGTTATTCAAAATCGCCGAAAGACTTAAAGACTCGTTAGATCCAGCGATCTGATAGCTGATCAGCGTGTATCTGAATCACAAGGGCATTGCGATCCACCCCCACAGCCGCCATGGAAACATTGCTAAAGCTTCTTCCCATGGACATTTATGGGAAGCAGGTAACAACCAAGGCAGCAGATCACATAGCTTAGGTCTCACAGAGATAATCAGAAATGCGAGACTACCATCGCATGCAGACTATCCAACACCCGCTTTAGACTTCGAGTTTGGGTTCAAAACACTCATCCCAGAAAGAGAAGAATAGGAAAAAGAGATCTGGTCAGAAAACCAGGCTACCTGGCGATCTACACAGCTGACTCAAAAACAGACGAGGGCACCGGGAGTATTTGCTGTCTCTTCGACTGCCCGACCATTGTAGTGTATTCCAGGCAGAAGTTAAAGCTATCTAAGAGGCTGCCCGCTTACTGTCAATGAACCCGATAGACGGGCTATCCATCGCCATCTACATAGATAGTCAGGCGGCCATTAAGGCTCTGGATACACCATCAATCAAATCAAAGATGGTAAAACTTTACCGTCTATCTCTTAGGGAGATAACTTTGAGATGCAACTTAACCCTATGCTGGGTACCTGGGCCTTGTGGTTTTCCAGGCAAGGGCCGACGAGTTAGCAAGAATAGGGTGGATGGGACACCCCATATCCCTCACTCCAAGTAATAAACACCATGTTCCTTAAAGATGCCTTCGACTGCGCTAATCGGAGATGGATGGAATTAGATGCATGTAGGATTTCGAGGCTTATTTGTCCCTCACTAAATTCAAACAAAACAAATAGACTCCTAAACCTAAACAGGAATGTAATAAGGAACATAGTGTACATTATCACCGGCCACTGCCTTTTCGGTATCCATGCCAGAAGAATGGCAGCACCCAACAACGACTCCTGCAGGAGCTGTAGAGACGAGGAGGAGGAAGCAAATACGCTTCATCTCCTCGGCACTTGTCCAGCCCTTGCAATAACCAGAAATGATATACTAGGCAACTACTTGTTCAGTATCTTAAAGATGCAGATGAAATTTCCCACTTAACGATGCAAGACATAGCTAAGTTTAGGAAAACAAATTGGCTGTAAATCAGCCAAGGAGTGGATTCGTCAAAATAGGCCACTAGAATACAATTAGGCAGTCTCCAGGTAAATTTTTTTTCTTTAGTGTAGTCCCTTTGAATTAAAGAGCAAAGCACTGGGAAAATGATAGCACAAAGAATCCAATCAGGATCTAAGTGAGATAGGTTAGCTATGTGTCGCTAGGTTAACATAATCGCAAAACTGACATCGCTTATGGATGTCCTCACTGATCTCTTGTCACCCTCTCTTGCGCTCAAAAGGGTAATTTATGTTGCTGGTTGAGGCAATTGAGGAAAGAGATTATTTTTCAAGCTTCAATATTCCATTTTTGAAATCTTTTTGACCTCAGCTTGGCTTAGGCATACCGTCTGGCGATAAAACGACTCCACACTGCAGAAATGGCGGTTCAGTGTAGAAAGACCAGAAGAGTATGGTGAATGCAGAAGAATTTCGAACCTCAACTGTAGCTGTTTTTTCACCGTGTTTTGTTTGAGGTCAGATCAAGCCATGCCAGCAACCACCAACTACATTTATCGTTTTCCGTCACCATGAACATTTTCTGGGTTTACAATAGTTTGGGGGGGTATGTTACGACTGTCATACAAAATCCAGTTTTCATTACACATGATTATAACTTTTCAGACGACTATAGTCCAGTCGGTTCACTTCGGCGACAGTCGGATACATAAGCGATGAGGGCCCTGTTCATATCTATGCCCTAAGCTCAGCGATGCACAGATTTTTAAGCGGCGGCGGCGTGGTTTTTGTGCCTCATTCAGTACATACGGCAATCACTTGTTGAGTTTAATTTTTCACTTTTCCTATTAGACACAGGTACTCCCATGTTTTGTGTAAAATCCAGCATCGTTGCTTTTGAGATCGTTCTCAAGGATAATATCTCCGGGACAGAACATATCAAACTAATGTAGAATGTTGCGTTCGCTTACCACTTTATCTTTAATACCTGCACGCACAATGCTGCCTTGCTTCTGCAGTCGCATTTCAACGCACCTACTAGATAGAATCCAAAAGCGATCGATAAAACTTATAGGATACAATAATATGAATGGCGCTTGTGTCTATGAAACCGGAAAACTTTCCATCCTTGGAATGTGTATCAACACAACACTTAGTTGGAACGATCACATATTTAAGGTCGCCAAAAATGCTGCGAAATGTTTAGGTTTCCTTAATCGATGCAAGAAATACATCACCCCTTCTGATTTGGCTTTAATTTAAAAGACGAACATCCGCCCCAAGCTTGAGTATAACGCTCATATCTGGTCTGGTGCCCCCAAGACCACACGGCACCTACTTGATAGAATCCAAAAGCGATCGATAAAACTTATAGGATACAATAATATCGCAGAGTCATTGGACTCGCTCGAACATCGACGTACCGTCTCTTCATTGTCCGTGTTTTGTCGCTATTTCAAGAAACGATGCTCAAGTGAGCAATCCAACTGCATTCCTCCTCTCCATGAATTCATCCGCAATATCCGTCTAGCCAGCCCATCTGTATACCCTTAAGCCTACTTCCGGACGCACAGTTAAATTCAAAGACTCGTTCTTCAGCCGCACTACACGAATATGAAATGATCTTCCCAGACTAATATTTCCCACAGACTACAACGCAAATATTTAAGACCAATGTACACAGGTACCTCCTCACCCTTTTTCCATTTATACTTTCAGCCCATGCTGTGTCTTGACCCCGGACACATAAAAACAAAGATAAATTAACGCAAGCAATTTAAAGGCAATGTTCAAAATAATGTATATAAAACCTAAAAGCGAAATGTCATAGTAATGCCTGAAACACAATAGTGCGCTGCGCCAGCCGACTTCATGTTACGATGACGCACTGCGTTGAAATAAATACTCAATTTATCAGATGTTCTCTCTCATCTACTTCTCTCTCTACTACTAGCTGAAAAATATTGCCGCCTGTCTGCATACACTCATTTGAAATGACTTTTGTCGTTAAATTATTTTTAATGAGCTGTTTTCATTTCTCAAATGAAAGTTGACACAAAATACTCTCAATTTGGAAGAAAACTCTCAATCTGGAAGAAAATCTCTCTCACAGCGCACCCCTCTGTCAAAAATATCGAACATGTTGAATAATGACGTGCGATAGACTACGTTTTACGTTTTAATACGATTCTCTCAACCTCTCTCATTATCCACTGACGCAGGTTGACGCTGTATTTTGTGCTTGGCCATTGAATTATGTGTGTTGAAAGCCAGCGCCAGCGCAAACGCACCATTGTGTTTCAGGCATAAACATTTTTCGCTCATCTGACAAAACGAGATTTTTCTGTCGAAACTGATATTTGAGAAATTAACACAGCCGATAAATTGGGTTGTCTTTTCAAAGTAAGTTTGAAGAGCTAATATGGGCTCGTAGAGGGCCAGGGCCTAGTTTCTCATCAACTACTTGTGTTGTGCGTGCTATTGTGGTCTCACGAGTGGAATGGATCTACAGCTTTATGCCGACTCCGAGTTTGAGAAGCTTTTTCTAGACAGGTTTTGCTCCTTGCATTGTCAGTGACTCGAAACAAGACCGTGAAAATTATTTTTGGTCGTACTGGCCGGAAATTGAACCCGTAGGCAAAAATATTTTCCAAAGTGTAATTTTTCAGGCATTCATAAAATAATCGTGATGCGCGATAATGCTACGACCCCACCCCCAAATGTGCGAACACACCTCAGATCAGTTGTGACTAATGTAGCACGTACATACTAAATAAGGCTTCTGGAAAAGTAGGAGACCTCTGGCCTAAAATGGCGCTGCAGGTGAGCTGAATGATTTGTAGTTCGGCAATTGATGGTAGAAAGGTGGAGACGTTCCTTGCGACCCTTACGTGGTCGCTGAGACATTTTTAATGACATCGACTTACCAATAGACCCTCTGATGGAACTCCGATTATATAGACGAAGGAAAGGACGCAAATGTTTTTTGGAGAACTCTCTCTCGCACTCTCTCTCTCTCTCTCTCTCTGTCTCTCTCCCTCTCTCTCTGTGTGTCCCAGAAGCTATCAGTAATTTTTCAATTTTAAAACGAAATTTCTAGAAACTTATTCCTTCCATCAAAATCAATGCGAACATGACCTTCCAGCGTACGAAAGAGATGTTCGTGTAACTCTCAGAACAAAAAGTGGCACCTAATGTGAATTTTATTCTAGAACAAACTGTGAATAATAACTTCATTTGCATGCAGTTTCTAATGTGAAAAAGGGAAAAACAAAAACGAGTTGGAAAAGCGTCCAGATAGATGCCGCGACCAATTTAAATTTAAACTGAATTTTGATTTCACAATTACCGGCGAAGAGCGTCAAAAATTTGCATATTTTTTCGATAAAAACCAAAATTCTTTCAATTCGAAGGACGAGATGATAGCACACGCGATGTGCTCGCTTAATGCAAAGACTTGAATATTAACGAACCCGAAATGAGTTTCGAATCATGACCCAAGTGAAGTGAACTGGCCACGTACCATTTGTGGAAATTGAAGTGTTTATTTTTAGTCTTCGATTTACGAATTAAAATTCTCAAGTATCTCACTCCACGGCTCGAATTTGCATGTCATGAATTATTTGATGGATATTTGGTAGGCCATGGACACGCCGAAGGGCTGTCGTGTCGTGTCTGTATCGTCAAATCTGTGAGTGGATGCTGCTAGAAGACGTTATTATTTTTGCGTGATTATGTAGGACGTTCGCAATGTTTTCACAGAAATGAGCATTTCTCGATTCGGGTGATTGGACGAAGTAGACTTTAATTTTTTCTGTTGAACGATGTCTGTTTCTGTGGTAGATTCGAGAAAATTTGATTCAATGGCTCGGATGTGGTGATTTTTACTTCTGTTTACAAATTCTACTGGTATCCCCGAACGACAAGATGTAAATAAATGATTTTTAATTCCACAACAACGGTTCTTGAGTCAGGGTTCTTCAGGTTCTTGGTGTGGAAGTCTCCACAAGCTTCAGATTACGTGTTCGGCATAATGCTGCAAGTCCTCCAATTTGAGTATCCTTCTGTTGGGGGATACACTATTCAAGGAGTAATTGTCATGGTATCGTCTCGATGCCTGCTGCTCAGAATCCTGCGCATATGGTTGCTCGGTTTGTTGATTTAGGCCGAGTTCAAAATTGTAAATATACCGCAGCTATCTAGAGTTTGCGTTCATAAATGTAATATGGCTGCATTACTACTGCAACTGTTTGGCATAGCCTGTGTTCGTAAATATAAAACATATGTAAGACCGCTTTCAAAGTTTTGCATACCCTGCATACATTTCCTTTTGCTGCCGAGCTGCAGAGAATTGTTTTTTGGCAATTTTTTTTTTTTGACAAGTTCTCAAAAATGTAAGTAATTTAGTTATTGATGTTTATTACTTAAGTACTACTCACTATTGGATAATATGTTTTATAGGCAAGAATCGGAGCAAAATAGTTGATCGAGCGCCGACGTGAAACCTTTGGTCACGGCTCGTCTTTCCATGGAAAGCAAATTTGTGGCTGCCAAGAGGAAAAAGGCTGTACTTTGGGGCAAAGTTTTATCCGAATTCAAACAAACTTTGTGTGTCAGTGGAATCTGGCCATTATATATTTATATATATTTCCATCAGCACAAATAATAGCTTTGAATTTAAATAAAATATTTAAAAACTGGCTCTTTAGCTACATTAAACAAATTGCTTATTTGTCTAAATGAGCAATTGTCAGCAAGTTACCAAATTGCTAGAAATCCGAGCATTTCTCCAAAAGGTCTTACGAGCACACAGAACGACCTGAAATATAACAGATTGAATAAATCAAATCAAATAAAATTACTGAAAATCAAATAAAAGTACCTAATCCAATTGCAGCAACTGAAATGTTACCCTGGTCATACGAAAATGGATTCTAAATACATCATCGGGATGATTATTAATTGTACTTAATAATAATAATAATATGGGTGGCGCAACAGTCCGAGGCGGACCTGGGCCTAGCTTCTCAGCAATCACTCGTGTTGTGGGTGCTATTGTTCTTTCAGGCGTGGAAGGGACCTACAGTTTAAAGCCGACTCCAAACGGCGAAGTTGAGAAGCTTTTTCTAGACAGGAATACTCTTTGAGCATTGTCAGAGACTCGAAAGAGGTGGAGCCGTGAATTATCAAAGGTGGTAAATTTGGGTATCGAACCTGGCACCCTCTGCGTAGTAGTCGACGCACTTACTCACAACGCCACGGCGACCCACTTAGTTATTAAATAATAATTTTTGGCCTGGCATTCCAAGGTTTATATTTTGTAAACAATAGTTTCCTTTTTCTTAAAATTTTGGCGCTTTTAGTTTCTAGTAACTTTGTTTGCACACCATCCAAATTGTTGTCGCTTAAAAGTCTAAAAATAATGCTTAAGCTCATTATTTTCAATAGACATTTCTTTAAAATAAGAGCAGCTCTAGTCCGAAAACAGCAATATTGCAAGTTACACAAAATATTTAACTACTTTTTGACAGAACACTTGGGTTTCAAATTTTCAAATTTTATGAAATCACTTTTCGCAAAAGCATAGCTGCCGCATCAATGCTGCACTGTCTGTGTTAATAAATGTACACAAGGAAGTTCTACAGCAGATTAACAGCAAACCGTTTATAATTATGAACTCGGCCTTAGTCGACAGGCATTTGGTCGCTCTTGCTCTGGTAGTTTCAAAGTTCTGAGGAAATTCACAAATTTGAGACGGGAGAAGTGAAATGACACCATTCTGTGTTGTGCAAACAAAATTGGGACACCCTCCGATTCGAAGCTTAACTGCTTCGTCGAGAAGGTTTGCAGTACGGACAGGCGCCATGTATGATTGAAAGACTCTTAGAATGTGTGGAAACTGCCATCCTTGAATATGTACACATGTGTAATTTCTTGTTTTGCCCACGCACGAAGTTTAAAACTCGTTGCGTTACTGATTTGACATTGACGTCGTTTACTGTCACTGGGTCCAGTGAATGAAGTTGAATATTTATGAGTGATCCTGGACAGCAAACTTATTTGGAAAAGGCACACAGAAGAGGTAACCAGGAAAGCGACGCTTGCTCCAATTATTTGTCGGAGCTTGGCGGACAAATGCTGTGGATCCAGTTCAAGAATCCTAAGATAGACATACATAGATATTGATTGACCAACAATCACATACAGTGTAATAGCATGGTCCAACCGTATCAGTGCTAGATAGACACTCAATAAAGTTCAAAGGTTTGCATGCTTCTGTATCACAGGGGCAGGGATTATGAGACTTTGCCCAACTGCTGCCATGGAGGTGCTATTGGAGCAGAATTCATCGCATCTAGTGGTTGCAGAAAGTGCAAACAAAACAATCACAAGAATGGCACATGTCTTGGCATGGCTACCACTCTTAGCCATTCCGAAGGATGACGTGATCATTAAATGCAATTTCCAATATAAGTTTATCATTTAGCTCAGCACCAAAAAGGGCTGGAGCAATGAATCCATATTGCATAGACTGAGCAACAACACGATCATATGGTATACAGATGAAGAACTACCGAAGGAACAGGGGCAGGAGAGTTAGGTCCAAATATCTAAATCACTACCAACACTTTGGCAAACGCTCCAGCACCTTTCAAGCTATGGAAGTCTATGCCAAAGACAGATGCGTTCGAATCGATCTATTAATTATACCAACTGCGACATTGCAATAATGTCAGACAGTCGTGCCTCTATCTTGAATCTAGACTCCCACATAATCAAATCCAAGCTTGTGTGGGCATGCCTACTTATGCTTAAAGAGTTGAGCAGGAGGGAGGCCAAAAAGGGATAGAAGGCAATGAAAAATGCTGGAAAAGGTCCATCGGAACCTTTCACAGGCCCCGAACCATTCTCCGCTGTAGGAGACTATGTCCTCAGGGAAGTATTCAGGGAACTAGAAAGAAGGAATCGTGGAGAAGCCTGGAACAACGCTCATGGTATGAAGGTAGCCAAGAAACTCTTGAGCCAATATAACTGAAAGAGGTTTGAGGCATGTATCAAGATGAGCAAGAACCACATCCGTTTCCTCACAGGGTACGGCAGACTCAGGGAGCAACTAATGAAACAAGGAGTAAATTCCAAGTCATGATTTTGTGAGGCAATGGCCCACAAAAGACAAGGATTTGTTGGCAAGCTCCTTATATCAGAGGAATAATTGCAGTCCATCTCTCCATCTCTCATTCTCAGGTTCCTAAAGAAAACAGGGTTAGAGAGAGCACCCTAGAATAAATGTCTTCCATGTTTGCGCAACAGGAGCCCATAACCCTCAATACAACTCTGAAAAGAAAGCAAAGGTATGAAGGGGCACAATAGATCTAAAGGTCGCGGTTCATTATACCCCCATAAGCAATAATAATAATTCTGTCAATTGCAAATGGTACCAAATGATATTCGAGTTACTACAAAGCTGCAACAAGTATATTCAAATACCCCCGTGAAAGAGGCAGGCGATGCCGACCGACTTAAACAAATAACATCCAGAAGAAACTTCGTCTGAAAAATGAGCTTTAAATATTTACATTTGTAAGTAAGTACACACATAAATGAAATTAAAGACACGACGAATTAAGTTAATTGAAATGTCACCTTTCACATCCAAAATGTTGGGATTTCATTCTAATGTCACTCGCTACCCGCAGGTTACCTTCAAATGGCAGGATGTTAAGATTTTTGTTCACCAATTCATGATGCCATTTCACGTTCTTGTGAATTTCCTGAACTTTGTGACTTCGGTCTGACAGATCCAGAGGAAATGAAGAGAACGCAAAATGAACATCTTTCGAAATGCATTTGACTTGAAGTAATTGATAAAATTATTAATTTCCCCATCTCAAGTCAGGCAGAGGAAAAAAGCTGAAATGTCGTTTCATTTGAATGACAATCAAATGATTGAGAAATCGTTCTTGCTCGATAGGGGAGGGTACTGGACCAGTTCTAAACGAGACCTACCCTGCAGATGTGTGTGGCAATGAAACAGTTCTTATGAAGCCATCCGCCGCTGCGGATCTACTCAGGCTGCTTAGACATCCATTAGACTACCTACGAGTGGTATTGAATAGCATGAAGCATTAAATGATTTTTTTTCTGTATAGTAAGTTACACTAGTTCTAGTCTGTGCTCAAAATCTGATTTTACCAAAGCTTACTTTACTCACACAGCAAATGCTCGCCTTAAGACTGTATTTTCTTCTTCTTCTGGTGGCACTAAAGTCCGGGGTGGATCTGGGCCTCAACCAGTAAGCCTCTCCAGCCGACCAGACCTTTAGCCAGCTGTCTCCAACTGCGCACACCAAGTCGATTGAGGTCCTTCTCCACCTGGATGCGCCATCGGGCCCGTGGGCGTCCTCTATTGCGTTATCCCACTGGTCGCGAAGTCGAAGACTTTTCGGGCTGGATCAGTGTTGTCCATGCGCTCTACATGGCCCAGTCATCTTGAATCCGTAGACGGCGTTGAATCCGTAGACGCCTGACTAGGCTCATGCCGGTGTACAGCCCGTACAGTTCGTGGTTGAATCTTCTTCTCCAATAACCATCAACGCAGACAGGACCAAAGATTGAACGCAGAACTTTTCTCTCGAAGAGACCAAGTGCTTCTTCATCCGCTTTTTAGATTGTCCATGCCTCCGCCCATAGAGCAGGACAGGGATGATCAAGGTGTTATATTATTATTATATGCTCTGTTCAGAGACCTCACATTTCACGTGCAGAACCGAAAATCGTTGTCCCTATTTCGTTCGGTCGTCAGCAGTAGGGTCATCCGTATCCGAGGCCTCTCATCGTTTCTGAACTAATGATTTTTTACACGGTGGGGAAGTTAACCACACACGCAACCCCCGAACCTGTAGGACCGGGTCCAGGGTTAAACCTCTCGACAAGGTGGCCGCTGTAAAGGCTATACAGAGGGCGTCGCGAGGAGTCTGTATGTCAACTTGACCTGTGAATTTAACAGGCCTCATTGCTGGCCTCTCGCCAAGTTGAGAGCAGTCAGCAAGTTTGCTCTGGATGCACAGGCCCATGCATACCACAAAGATTTTATTTTACTTTTCAGTTAATTCTTCACCGCGGTTATGATGGAGTTTGATAAATGGTCTTTTAAGAATTTCACGTGACTGTTAATTAGTTAAGAGCATCTGCATACCTTAACATTTTAAGAGAAGTTCCCGATTTGTTCACCCATCCAAGATATCGGTTTTAACGAAGCCGCCTTACAACTGTGTTAAACTTTCCAAAAAACCACGATTTGAGTCGATGGCCCATATGACTTTTATCCCATTTTCTTGAATAATATAGTTTTGGCTGTCTCTTCACAACTGTTTTGGAGTCATGCAGCCCGGACTCACACGTTTATACTTTCTTTCCTATAACTTCTTTATACGCAGATAGTTAAACCGATTATCATCCAACATTTCCAATGACCATTTCTTCTATTCTGATGTCCTTTGGGTGTCGATTGTGGTACTGTTCTAACTGAACTACAAAGAGTAGAGAAAGAAAGACTAAAAGAGAGCGAATGCTAACAATATTCCAATCCTTAATGGTAAAAGTGTCATATCTTATTAAATCTACCCCTTACTGTGCCAAGCAAATCGTTTCTTACTTAAATTTATTTCCACCACCGTTCACATATTTACAAAAAAAGCCCGGTCATCGTGGCATAATAAGGGTTTTGTTTGCTTCCATGGATTCGACAACATCATTAAACATCATTATCAAATTACGTCGTACCGAAAGCGCCTTTAAAGGCCAGCAATAAAATGTTCCACATACGCCCCAGTTGCTGGAACAAAAGTAAACTCACATACGCCTTGTCCATGCTACGCTTCGAACTTTCTTCCCTTGCAAACAGATGATGAATAGTCCTTTTCATCTCAGATTAATTCGCCATAAAAGCGGCAGTGGCTCTCATGAATATGAGGCAGATGAAGCCGAATGTATCCAACCATTGCATTGATCAAATACGGCCAGATTCGGTTTCGTAAACAATCGGAACCACTAGACAAGCATCTCATCATCATCGTTGTGTTCCATCCGTGTATGTGAACGCCCAATTTATGACACACGCATCATCCTGCCCATCATCTGCACACGCAGAAGGATGCCCTGCTGAGACGTCATCTTTTCATTTTGGTGAGACCAGAATGTGTCTGGCTCTTTACTCATCCCAAACACGTCGTTAAGGTGATTTACACTCGCACATGTCTGTTCCGAATTCATTGGCATAAATCCTGCAAATGTGTCTCGGACGATTTTCCCCACCTCTGAGTTTGTCATGCATCCCATGTGTTCTTTCTCCTCCAGCGTGATGAATGGTTTCATTGCATTACAGGCACACCCTGGGACACGATCTGGATGCAACGCTCTGCTGCGCAGGATGCAGTGACCAGTCCTCCAGTGCGTCAGTGATTTTCCGATAGAGTGATTTCAATTATCGATAAACGCCCTCGCCCGGTGGCAACCAGCCATCTCCCCGCACTCCGAACGATTGCCGGACACTTTATGGTGCGAATAGTTGCACCATAAACATCGTAATTACGAGCCGTCCCGAGTGTGCCCCTGGCTGTGTGCTGAAAGTGAGGACCGTAACTGGTCTGCTGTCCTGACGGGTGGCCATGAAATCATTAAAATTTCTAGTATGTGACAGGAATTCAGCAACCCCTCCTTGTTACAGCGGGAGGGTCAGGGTGGTGTACATGAGTTTCAAATTACAAGAGAGAGAGAGAGAGGAGATTGCATCAGTCGGTAGATGGGCGTACTGGGACTAACACAGGCGACAATTAGTGTCGCCTGACAGAGTAATTAAGAGAGGCTTTGCGTGCACACACGCCTACACAGGGGAATGTAAGGATGGTGTCGATTAAGTCGTTTTGGGACACGATGATGGCACACTAGTCTTGTTAAATGTGTGAACGAAATTAAGGACTCGCTTTCGTGTTGACTATTTGAGCTTAAATTTCAAGATGTCACTGAAGAAGAGGCTTTTACGTCGTATGTAATTATTGCTCGTGGATGGTTAATCACGCTTTGGAAATCTGAGTTAATGGCTTGGAGGCGTGGATTCAGAAGAGCGAAGACCCCATTCATATTATGCATTTATTAGTCGATGTATGGTGCGGAAATTGCTGTGCTGATATCTTTTTTGTACACTTCCGCATGTTGAAGGTGTTACGGTGAGCGTAGATTCTCATAAATCCATCCAAATTTGTTACCAGATACTTTTGGACGACAAGTGTGTTGATGACCATCCCAGTTGAGTCAGCAAAATATGTGAGATGTCACTTGAAAGACGTTTGTACTTGAAATGAAGCGCAAAACACTTTGGAGGAGATAACTGTTCGCAATAAGGACTGCGAATGAAAACAAAAATAAGGCCAAAGTCCATAGAGTCCGTTGCGTAGGTTGGGTTTGGAATCCACTAAAATCGTAGTTACCGGATTGAAAAGAGGTGCCCAATGACATACGTTGCGTGTGCAATCCAATTTTCATAAATCTAAGAAATTCGAAAATTTAAAGTTTATTAAGGATTACTTAAAAAAAATTGTAAGCAAACCAAACCGGAATCAATGAGCTTGGGCTTTTTGTCCCATAAGTTCATCTGGGACAACGCCTCGACATCCTGATCGTGCCGTCAGTCGTCTCATTGCGTTTTAAACTATGTTCCCACCGACCCGAAATCGAGTGACTAGGATGAACTTTTACTGAAACCTCAAGGCTGTTCCCAGCAAGTTGAAATGGTTTCAAACGTCACTAGCTGTCAATCTTGAAGTGGCTTGCAAAACAGCTTTTTGTTGACAGGAAAGGGAAAGTGAAGGGGAATGTTTATATAATTTGACATCTAAAGATGAACACTACAATAAACTGAGGGCGGATATCAGGTGGATATCAACTCGATTTCGCCGAAATCGCGAGCTTTCGAAACCACAAAAATGTAAGGGGAAACCTCGGTGGCTTGGAGAAATTTGGTGAAAACTTGCGATTTCGTTTGGTGGCAATATAGCATAAGTCGAGCAATCTCGTATATCTACATTACCTTGAATTGTGTGTTCGTCTTGTCACGTAGTACATGTGGCGTGTCTGGCATAAGGCCGTCCTAGTTGTGTTGTGATTCGTTTGGTTGTGTGGTACTCATGTAATCTCACATGTGGCTTAGGCAAGGCAGTTCTACATTTCAGACATTTTGTTGATTGCAAGAAAACTTTCCCGGACGAGCTCTTTTGTGTTTAGGTGAAATGAACATGATCTTCTTCTAAGTTTGGTCTTCTACTCCAGCGTGGACCCGGGCCTTAGCATTCTCTGGGTAGATGCAACCTTCCTTTCTCCCATCGTCCTCTAATCGAGGAAAACAAACAAGGGTTTCAAGGGTGTATTTGTGATAACGATCGGTAGATGATACAGGTTCAAGGGTAGCTCTACGTTGTAAGCGTCGCGACGCGTAGTGGATTAACCAATAAAGACGACAAAAAGTGTGTGATCACGAATAAGGTACCTACGGGCACCGATCAATGAGATGGAAGGTGCTTACTAAAAGCTGATTCGATTTTTGTAGGCGACAAGGAAGATCCCCACTACCTTCGGTTCCCGTAATAAACAAACCTCGCAGTTGAAACCGCACAGAATTTGAAGAAACTAAAAATAATTCCGTGCCGTTGAGCAGGTCACGGATGATTAGTGTCTTATACAAATTCAGCTTTGTCCTTCGAGAAACGGGTCTATTGCCCAAGTGCTGTTAAGTCCAAATAAACATCGATTGACAAGAGTTACTCCGCGTTTGATATCGGTACTGAAGTTGTTGTAACTGCAATGTTCTGGCCTCATTCACTGTCAGACCAATTTGAACGTCTTCCATCAGATTCCTCATTTATGGGGCGCTGTGCCAAAATCATAATCGTTGACGTGCGTGGCGAGCATCATAGGCTCGCTACTGCGAGACCGCACCTCTTACGTTGGCGTTTGAGTTTGGCATGATCATCTCCAAAATGTTATTGAAGAAGTCGCACGACAGCGCCTCGCCTTGTCTAAAAAGCTTTTTTGACATTCACGACATCATGTTCCATGTTCGTTTCTGAACATGGTGGAGCAGCGAGAATTATCCATCACCAGCCTGAAGAATCTGACGAGTTTGGCACGAATGTAAAAACTATACTAAGCGGTGTACTGCTTGTGTCCGTTCATGCCATCATATGCGTTCTGAACTGCTTGGGTCTTTTCCAGTATCTGCCGTAGTGTGAAGATGAGATGATGCCACTCTTTTATGGACCATATCAGATTGTTCATAAGCGGCACTCGAAACGGCAGAGAAGATTTTGTACGCAATTTTAACCCTGAAATACGACCCACAACTATAGGGGTACAATCAAAAGACAAACAAAAAAAAAAACATTTATATCAACAAAAAGAAGCTCCAATTATAATTCAATAATTTTTGCTACTCATAAAAATAAATCTATTTTGCACAAGTTGGACATCTGCTACTGAGTGGCGGCAATTTTTAAAAAAGTGGGGGTACGAGCGTACCCTAAATAGCATCCCATAGTTAAAGAAACTTATTCCACGATAGTTAATGCAGTCTCCCTCCTTGTGGATTTGACAAAAGATTTCTTCCATCAAGCATGTTTGTCTTGAACCATATCATACAGATGAGCCAGTGCATGAGATCCGCGATCGAAATTCCCGTCTCCCATCTACCGTGAATAAGTCTGACATAGAAATTTGGGTTTTCATAGCCGTCTTCAGAAATGGTTCATCCCAGTTTTCGGTATCGGCTGGGTTCAGTTGTTCATCTTCGTGCCGACAGGCTTCTGTCCTAACCTTTTACCCATTTGATCATTGGCTGGTACACAATTCCTGCCATAACAACTCTCCAGCTCTTCGATCGTGGGCATCTAATGGCATTCCTTTAACCCACACAAATTGAGGTGGATTCCATCATCTGAGGATGAGTCGTCGTGAGGTCGTCTCCTGGAGGGAGCGACTAAAATTAACTAACATCGCATCCCTCGGCAAGTCTCTTCCTTTTCGGAGAATGCAACATAATCGCATAATTCGTGTAGTATGTGTTCATCATTGACGTCCAAACTTCCCCAAGGGTATGATGTAACAAAACATTTTCCATAGATCTAAATTGCAAAGCGAGCTAAGCATTGAACTGGAAATCAGCCCGGTTGCCCCAAGCAACTGCAACTCACTTCTGTACCTATCTTTACTTAGGACATGCAAAATGTTCAATGTTCTCCACATTTTCATTTTGCTCAGGGAAATTCCCACACTTCTGCATAACTCTGTACGCTTCGGTTTCGTAGAAAAGCAAGAATTCCGATTGCAAATTCCTTCGTGTTCCATAAATGCGAAGAACACCTCTCAGGTGCTCGTGATGTGCTTCACCCCAGGTTTGTGGGAAATAATTATTTTCTAATAAACACATCAGTCCAGAGGAAAAGCAAAACCAAACCATAATTTCCGATAAACAACATCCATCGACCGCAGAATGCCAGAGTTACGACGTATCCCATTCACAGCGCCAATCTCCCGCTGCCTTGGCAGCTGGGTAAACAAAATCCCACCGCACCCCAGTCCAGCCCAAACCACCGATGAGCTTAATTGGCTTGGGTGAGGATTGTCTTCTCGTGGCAACTATTTGGCAAAAAGCAGGAAAAAAACTTGAGGAAACTTTACTTAATTCCAAGTAAAGAAAGAAAACAAAGAACAGCAGAACTTTCTCTAAAAGGATACACCCCGGATTGTTTAATCCCTTCGCGCCCATCTCCACCGACAATCACTCATGACAACGACGGTGATTCTGTAAAAGGTTTTGCTCCTCCTCACATAATTGCGCTCGTCGGAGATAAGTTTTTAGGTTGACGAGGGCAGGATCTCTCTCTCACACAGTTTTAAGTTTTTATCGACACGCATAAAGTTTTAAGAAGATCTCAGTTTAGTTGAAATCTCAGAAGACGATGACGACGACGAGTTGTTTATCAACTTTAGGCACAAAGCCTCGTTTATAGGGAGAGTGTGTAGACTTGAGGTGAAGACTGGGAGGCAGGTTAAATGGGTTTAGATTTCGTTTGAGTGCAGAGCTTTGGATTTCAGAAGGATCTTTGCAATTGATACGAGAGACGGACTCGAAAGAGGGCATAAAAGTGTTCCACGTGCTGGAAGTAATTTCAACCGAGGTCGGTGAAATGACCCAATGGACTGTTTACACTTCGGAATGAGATAATTGAAGGTATTGTGTGCCAGAACGATGGTGAATCTTTTGAAAATTCTTCCTGAGCAGGTTTGGAAGTACCAGTTCGAATGTATTTATGGAGTCAATTATGGCACTTCACTTTTTCAAACCACATTTTCAGGGGTAAACATGAACAGCTTGAAGTGTTCCTTGGGTGAACCACCGACAAGAAGACCTTTCGTGCATAGTTCTTCAATCACAATGCTGCCAGTCCAATCTGGATTTACATTTTCTATTCTTAAAACGCCATGTCCACAAGCATTTAATCGGCATTTCTCTTATCTTTCGATGATGCGCCATCCAATTCCACCAGAAGACACATAGGTATCCCTGTATCCTGGCACTGGTGATTTGAACACACATCTAATGAACCGACAGCGCCCGAATAAGAGTGAGTAGGGAAATTTTGCGTATTAACTCAAAGCACCCTACACTGATCTGAGTGTGATTGCTACTCACGGGCTGACTCTAGAGACTTTCCAAATAGATGGACGACAGGATTCGTCTAGCTTCGTCCTTAAAATGGACAAATCTTCTTCACTCTCCTCGTAGCGATGACCCATATCCTTTCCAAGAACACGCAAATGCTGATAAATCTTTAACGTATGACATAAAATCTCGAATCGCGAAAGCTTATTTTAGACCTACAGTATGGTTTCGGCAGCTACTGCTCCACAGGATACTTCAACGAAATGTTTAACCAATCTTTGCATTTGTTCAATTCGTTCAATTAGAGTTGTTTTTGATGCATTCTACTGCCATATTCACCAATTTAACACTGACTTGTAGCACAGTGCTCTGCTTTTTGTCTCCAGCACTTCTTAGTAAATGTCTCCCTGTCTGCAAAAATCAATTTCACATTTTCTATAACTCTGAGAGTATACGCAGCCTTTTATATTTCTCCAACGGCTTGTGACACTACCCTTCGTCAGCCCAGTCAGCACATTGAATTCCCAGAACACGCAATGGGGTAAAAGCAACAGAGTGGAATTTAATGCTTCTAAAATTCATTGCTGTCATTGAAGGATTCCCTTATATGTCAGACATTATCCATGAATGGGGCTTGTATCGATCCAATCGAAAGTGATGAAATGAATGATTTCGTATTTTAAGTAGCGAGACGAAATATTTCGCCAGAATAACGCTCATATCTGTTAGAGTGTAAGCATCTTACAGTGTTTCTATGAATGTTTGAGTCTAAGTCGACTATCATCAGGTCTGCGAGTGTTTTTAGAGTTCAGTCGTAGTAGTCGATGAAGTATTATAGTCGAGCGAACCTAGAAACCAGATGCCAGAATCGTGCGCCGCAGATTTGTTTTTCTGAATCTAGATTACCTAGCATATCTACCTGCACCTACTGCAGGAAAAATGTAGTATCGCGAAATAAATCGACTGACTCTTCAGAATACTTACGTGCTTTTATCGGTTGTCGTCCTCTATTGCGTTCTGCCACTGCTTCAGAGTCTCTTCGGGTGGGAGCAGATTTCTCCATGCGCTCTACATGGCGTAGCCACAAAAATGATCACGTCTAGTTAATTGCCTCACTTCCATCACCTGCATCGCTACAAAATCATCCGCACTTGTCTCACTAAGTATGCTCGTAAGTTTCCTATTAGGTCTGCCCTTGGACACACAAGAAGAGTTTTGTTTTCAGCCATACCGCACGAATATGCTATGCAATCTACAACTTTCCCAATCACTTAAATTCACAATAAAACATTCAATCGCAATCTGCAAAGGTCTGTCTGTCCCTGCCCCTTTATTGGTCAAAGGCGCACTTAGTTCACTTTGCAGGCCATGAGGGACAACTCTTAAGACTGCCTCCTCGACCAAATGCAACATGTTACGTACACGCCACCGTGGCCATACAAGACCGCTCTTATGACTGCATCCTCAACCAAATGCAAAATGCTGCGTATACGCCAGCGTGCCCACACAAGACAACTCTTTAGACTGCATCCTCGGCCAATTGCAAAATGTTACGTATACGCCACCTTGGCCATGAGACACAACTCTTATGACTGTATCCTTTACCAAATGCAATATGTTACGTATACGTCACGCTGGCCATGAGGAAGAACTCTTAAGACTACCTCCTCGACCAAATGCAAAATGTTATATATGTGCGTATACGGTAACTATGCCACACACATATTTACTTCATTTTCGAGCAGGTGGTGTCGCAACTAAAGTCTCAATCGGAAATAACTCCTCAAACCACTCGAAGCGATTGCAAGAATGACGAGCTTGGGTATACCTTGCATTTCTGAGGTGTTTCCACAAGTTGTCACCCTGTTGAAATACTTGGGAAAGGAATAGACAGCAGAGAGTACACCAAATTTATTGAGAATGTGATCTTCACTACTAGTAGAACTTGAAGGGCGATTCAACATTAATGAGAGTGACAACTATCCGGTTGTCACTTTTCTTTTCTTTAAAACAATTTTTCTGATTTGAATTAGGTAAGTAAAACACGAAGAGCAAAACATAAATTTCTTATAGAAGCTCTGGGAAAGAGTTTTGATGAGAATAGCACCGACTATGATTTAACTCCGTTTCGAAAGAAATCGGAGCAATGCAGACTTTTATTTATTAATTTTACAACAAATAGCTTGCAAAATAAATATAAATAAATAAACAAGAAAATAAATGCCGTGTATATGTTATTTTATTTATTTCACAAATTAACATATTTATAGAAAGTATCAGAAATTGAATGAAGATGTGGGATATAAAACCATCAACTGCAAATAACATTCATTTTTATGTGAAAACTGTCGGCCTAGATCGGCCACGAGACCTTTACAAGTGGTGGTCAGCAAACGTAAAACTGCATCCAAGACTAGAAGAATTTGCAATGATTTATACATCATCTCCCGCTACCAGTGTATGTAGTAAACTGCTATTTCTGGATGAATTTCTTATTTACGAGGATCGTTGTCTACAAATGCTGAATATTTTTCATCACAATTTATCACTAATTTATCACTAAAACATTTTAAGTATTAAGTATGTTGATTTTTTCTGTAAATACACATTTTTGCGAATAAATACACGTTTTTTCATGATTCGGCAGAATTAGTCGCAATACAAAATAGTTGGCAAATATTTGTGGCACCTCTAGTAGCAACCCATGCACGACTAAATGGCGCAGTTGGTTAAGTGTCTGCCCTTGGTTAATGAGGTCCGCGGTTCTAATCCCAGTGATGGCAAAGTTAATACGCTCTTATCTGGTTTTCAAATCTGGTCGAGCTACCATTTGTCGGCACAATCACTTGGGTGGTCAGCCAGTAGTCGTGTCTGTCTGTATTTCACTAGCAGCCTCCCTACTTCCTACCTACCTACATACCTCATACCAACCCAAATATGTTGCTAAATAAAGTTTTACAAAATATGTAGTAAATTCTGGGGCACCGGCCCGTACTGGTTAAGTGCGTCGACTCATACGCTCGCTGTCCACATTCAATTCCGGACAAGAATAGTTTTGATAATTTACGGACCACCTGCCCCAGTTTTCTTGGTGGGGCTTACACTTCAGTGGAATTTTCGGCCCATATCTACAATCACAACGGTATCATTCAATTTTATTTCTTGCTCAAACTAAGCGAGCTGTACTTGCTCGATATGTGGTTCCTTTAATCTCATTTGCTTTATCTGGCCGAATATCGGACATTATTACGTCAAATGGTGCAGAAAAACCTGAAGAATATTCCACACTTGGAGTTGATAGTATGTCCCCTACGGCCTAAGTGAGGACATGGTGGAAAACTGGATATTGAGACGTGATCTCTGACCGTCTACGCACAAACTGATCTAATTAAAGCCCTGCGCATTAATCCACCCGACAAAATACGATCCATTTCCCCTGCTCATAATCTTAAACCAACTTTACGTTTCCTCTCCAAAAACTCCTCGCAAAGGGAACAACCTTCGTTGGACCGCCTGAAGTTTTCGCATCTTCCCCGTCATAAAATTGATTTTTGGGTCAAAGTGTCCACCAAATGGGCATAAGGACAACGTGCACGGAACTAAAAAGAAAAACTTCTTATCAACTTCAGGTCACCCGGACAACCCAAACATCGAACCACTCTGCATCTAATTAATTATTCCTTCTTTGCTGAAAATTGGAAAAAAAAGAATATCCAAAATAAATAAGTCCCCAAGATAGACCGTTGAAGTGCGTGTTCGTGTGCGTTGACTTGGGCAAAGACCTTTCATCAACGTTCCGATGATAAACTTTCGCTAGTTAGGGCCGACTTCAAAATCCCAAACGTGCACTTTCACAGATAACGAAGTATCTGTTTATTGTCGAACAACAGAGCAGCCCTCCCAGCCCTTGACAAGTTCTTACCCTCATTAAAACTTTCCATGGAACTTATCTGCGCAAAGAATACCATTGAATTTCGCTCCGCCCACGCCCATTCAATTGATTTCATTTCCCTTCCATCTTCGATGCGGTACACATCACCTCTAGCGAGTAATCAGATTAAAGTTGCCAAAAGTAAAAATGAGAACGCTTTAATTGATCGCCTTAGGGGCTCTGATTTCCAACCACGCCAGTGTGTCCTTGAGAGAAACTCGCTTTCGGGCCAGTGACAGCCGCAGAAACAAGATAACATGGAATTGATCGCAGCAGAACTCGTCTGTGCATCTAGACGAGTTATTACATCAGACCCACGAACACGCCGAGACTCTGAGCGTGGGCGGAGAGGGTGAGAATCCAATAAATCCGTCTTACTTACTGTTCGGCAATTTGTTCGTGGGGATAAATGTACGGCAGTCACGACTCCGCCCGAGCAAGCAATCGTCTGGAGCACGCACTGGAAAATTTTTGGAAAACCCTAAAAAGTCTGAAAGTCATGAGACTAATCGGTTTCGAAGTGAAATATGGACTCTGCGGGACTCACTGGATGTGGGATATAATTGATATCTCGAGATTTCTGCTGGGATAGGGATTACCGACTTTATTTTCTCCATAATTCTGTGATTTGGGCCACTTCGCCGCATGCTTGTGCCTTATGTATGAGCCTCATTTCCTGGCGGTTGGTGTAAATTATCATAAAATATCCACAAGCCCTAGGACTGCGGGTAAGTTATTGTAATGTGTGCTGGGTGAACAGTGAGATGGCAGGATAATGCCAATAACGATACACTGAGGACGGAATTATGCAAAGTCAGGGGATAAATGACAAGTTAACATGAGATATTGTCTTCGAAACCACACAGAAAACGAACAATAAGTCAGGGATAATAGTTGAGAGGCACGGGAAAGGATTACGTGCGGTTAAAGCGACACGTTCAACTGTGCCATTTAT
This sequence comes from Eristalis intricaria, assembly GCA_964034865.1. Classification (NCBI taxonomy): domain Eukaryota; kingdom Metazoa; phylum Arthropoda; class Insecta; order Diptera; family Syrphidae; genus Eristalis; species Eristalis intricaria. Next base: position 56,572,881 of record OZ035877.1, on the reverse strand, counting down.
TCTTGTTAACTGTGTGCGTACAGTCTTTGCTGTGGTAACAAAGCGCCCGAGCACTCAGGCGCTCTTACCGGGGAACTCTAGCGAAAGAAATCGACTGCGGGCGAAGAGGATCTACAGGATAAATGTTTCCTCATGTTCTTCAAATCGGTGCTGGATAAATAATGAGCATGTAAGATGATAGTGGTTCCCTCGGGGCAAGCATTTTTTATGAGCCAGACACCTGGATCTTTGTCAGGGAGTTGGAAGAGGTGATGAATGACTTTTACTCTTGGTTTTTTCTAATTTAGGGTCAAGTTGAAGGTATTGAATATCTCATTACTTTGCTTTTTTTATTTATTCCCTTTTAAATACTTACAAAATCTGGTGTTAAATAAAGTTTTATTTTTATTTTATTTTATATCAAAATGTACATTAGATCAATTTTTTTAGAGTTATGTTGCTGTAAATGACAGGTACTCGGTAGTCGGAAATATCGGGTAACGGCCAACTTGAGTACAACCCTCGTTATCCGGGAATTCGGATTGGAGGGCCCCTTATAAAAAGTGCAAAATTATACCGTGGCAATCAAAACTCCCTCATCGCCCGATGAAAAATGTTACGTATACGCCACCGTGGCCATACAAGACAACTCTTAAGACTCCATACTCGACCAAATGCAAAATGTTACGTAGACGCCACCGTGGCCACACAAGACAACTCTTAAGACTGCCTCCTCGACCAAAGGCAAAATGTTACGTAGACGCCACCGTGGCCACACAAGACAACTCTTAAGACTGCCTCCTCGACCAAATGCAAAATGTTACGTAGACGCCACCGTGGCTAGCAGAGACAACTCTTAACACTGCCTCCTCGACCAAATGCAAAATGTTACGTATACGCCACCGTGGCTAGCAGAGACAACTCTTAAGACTGCCTCCTCGACCAAATGCAAAATGTTACGTAGACGCCACCGTGGCTAGCAGAGACAACTCTTAAGACTGCCTCCTCGGACAAATGCAAAATGAAACGTATACGCCACCGTGGCCACACAAGACAACTCTTAAGACTGCCTCCTCGGCAAAATGCAAAATGTTACGTATACGCCACCGTGGCCACACAAGACAACTCTTAAGACTGCCTCCTCGACCAAGTGAAAATGTTACGTACACGCCACCGTGGCCATACAAGACAACTCTTAAGACTGCATACTCGACCAAATGCAAAATGTTACGTATACCCCACCGTGGCGACACAAGACAACTCTTAAGACTGCCTCCTCGACCAAATGCAAAATGTTACGTACTCGCCACCGTGGCCACACAAGACAACTCTTAAGACTGCCTCCTCGACCAAATGAAAAATGTTACGTATACGCCACCGTGGCCACACAAGACAACTCTTAAGACTGCCTCCTCGACCAAATGCAAAATGTTACGTATACGCCACCGTGGCCATACAAGACAACTCTTAACACTGTCTCCTCGACCAAATGCAAAATGTTACGTAGACGCCACCGTGGCCACACAAGACAACTCTTAAGACTGCCTCCTCGACCAAATGCAAAATGTTACGTATACGCCACCGTGGCCATACAAGACAACTCTTAACACTGCCTCCTCGACCAAATGCAAAATGTTACGTAGACACCACCGTGGCGACACAAGACAACTCTTAAGACTGCCTCCTCGACCAAATGCAAAATGTTACGTATACGCCACCGTGGCCATACAAGACAACTCTTAACACTGCCTCCTCGACCAAATGCAAAATGTTACGTAGACACCACCGTGGCGACACAAGACAACTCTTAAGACTGCCTCCTCGACCAAATGCAAAATGTTACGTAGACGCCACCGAGGCCACACAAGACAACTCTTAAGACTGCCTCCTCGACCAAAAGAAAAATGTTACGTATACGCCACCGTGGCCATACAAGACAACTCTTAAGACTCCATACTCGACCAAATGCAAAATGTTACGTATACGCCACCGTGGCCACACAAGACAACTCTTAAGACTGCCTCCTCGACCAAATGAAAAATGTTACGTATACGCCACCGTGGCCACACAAGACAACTCTTAAGACTGCCTCCTCGACCAAATGCAAAATGTTACGTATACGCCACCGTGGCCATACAAGACAACTCTTAACACTGTCTCCTCGACCAAATGCAAAATGTTACGTAGACGCCACCGTGGCCACACAAGACAACTCTTAAGACTGCCTCCTCGACCAAATGCAAAATGTTACGTAGACGCCACCGTGGCCACATAAGACAACTCTTAAGACTGCCTCCTCGACCAAATGCAAAATGTTACGTATACGCCACCGTGGCTAGCAGAGACAACTGTTAAGACTGCCTCCTCGACCAAATGCAAAATGTTACGTATACGCCACCGTGGCCACACAAGACAACTCTTAAGACTGCCTCCTCGACCAAATGAAAAATGTTACGTATACGCCACCGTGGCCATACTAGACAACTCTTAAGACTCCATACTCGACCAAATGCAAAATGTTACGTACACCCCACCGTGGCCACACAAGACAACTCTTAAGACTGCCTCCTCGGCCAAATGCAAAGTGTTACGTATACGCCACCGTGGCCATAAAAGACAACTCTTAAGACTACATACTCGACCAAATGCAAAATGTTACGTATACGCCACCGCGGCCAGGAGGGACAACTCTTAACACTGCCTCCTCGACCAAATGCAAAATGTTACGTATACGCCACCGTGGCCACACAAGACAACTCTTAAGACTGCCTCCTGGACCAAATGAAAAATGTTACGTATACGCCACCGTGGCCATACTAGACAACTCTTAAGACTCCATACTCGACCAAATGCAAAATGTTACGTACACCCCACCGTGGCCACACAAGACAACTCTTAAGACTGCCTCCTCGGCCAAATGCAAAGTGTTACGTATACGCCACCGTGGCCATAAAAGACAACTCTTAAGACTACATACTCGACCAAATGCAAAATGTTACGTATACGCCACCGTGGCTAGCAGAAACAACTGTTAAGACTGCCTCCTCGACCAAATGCAAAATGTTACGTATACGCCACCGTGGCCACACAAGACAACTCTTAAGACTGCCTCCTCGACCAAATGAAAAATGTTACGTATACGCCACCGTGGCCATACAAGACAACTCTTAAGACTGCCTCCTCGGCCAAATGCAAAGTGTTACGTATACGCCACCGTGGCCATAAAAGACAACTCTTAAGACTACATACTCGACCAAATGCAAAATGTTACGTATACGCCACCGTGGCCACACAAGACAACTCTTAACACTGCCTCCTCGACCAAATGCAAAATGTTACGTATACCCCACCGTGGCCACACAAGACAACTCTTAAGACTGCCTCCTCGACCAAATGCAAAATGTTACGTAGACGCCACCGTGGCCACATAAGACAACTCTTAAGACTGCCTCCTCGACCAAATGCAAAATGTTACGTATACGCCACCGTGGCTAGCAGAGACAACTGTTAAGACTGCCTCCTCGACCAAATGCAAAATGTTACGTATACGCCACCGTGGCCACACAAGACAACTCTTAAGACTGCCTCCTCGACCAAATGAAAAATGTTACGTATACGCCACCGTGGCCATACTAGACAACTCTTAAGACTCCATACTCGACCAAATGCAAAATGTTACGTACACCCCACCGTGGCCACACAAGACAACTCTTAAGACTGCCTCCTCGGCCAAATGCAAAGTGTTACGTATACCCCACCGTGGCCATAAAAGACAACTCTTAAGACTACATACTCGACCAAATGCAGAATGTTACGTATACGCCACCGTGGCCACACAAGACAACTCTTAAGACTGCCTCCTCGACCAAATGCAAAATGTTACGTATACGCCACCGTGGCCATACAAGACAACTCGTAAGACTCCATACTCGACCAAATGCAAAATGTTACGTATACGCCACCGTGGCTATACAAGACAACTCTTAAGACTCCATACTCGACCAAATGCAAAATGTTACGTATACCCCACCGTGGCCACACAAGACAACTCTTAAGACTGGCTCCTCGACCAAATGCAAAATGTTACGTATACCCCACCGTGGCCACACAAGACAACTCTTAAGACTGCCTCCTCGACCAAATGCAAAATGTTACGTAAACCCCACCGTGGCCACACAAGTCAACTCTTAAGACTGCCTCCTCGACCAAATGCAAAATGTTACGTATACGCCACCGTGGCTAGCAGAGACAACTCTTAAGACTGCCTCCTCGACCAAATGCAAAATGTTACGTAGACGCCACCGTGGCTAGCAGAGACAACTCTTAAGACTGCCTCCTCGACCAAATGCAAAATGTTACGTAGACGCCACCGTGGCTAGCAGAGACAACTCTTAAGACTGCCTCCTCGGACAAATGCAAAATGAAACGTATACGCCACCGTGGCCACACAAGACAACTCTTAAGACTGCCTCCTCGGCAAAATGCAAAATGTTACGTATACGCCACCGTGGCCACACAAGACAACTCTTAAGACTGCCTCCTCGACCAAATGCAAAATGTTACGTAGACGCCACCGTGGCCACACAAGACAACTCGTAAGACTGCCTCCTCGACCAAATGCAAAATGTTACGTACACGCCACCGTGGCCACACAAGACAACTCTTAAGACTGCCTCCTCGACCAAATGCAAAATGTTACGTAGACGCCACCGTGGCCACACAAGACAACTCGTAAGACTGCCTCCTCGACCAAATGCAAAATGAAACGTATACGCCACCGTGGCCACACAAGACAACTCTTAAGACTGCCTCCTCGGCAAAATGCAAAATGTTACGTACACGCCACCGTGGCCATACAAGACAACTCTTAAGACTGCATACTCGACCAAATGCAAAATGTTACGTATACCCCACCGTGGCGACACAAGACAACTCTTAAGACTGCCTCCTCGACCAAATGCAAAATGTTACGTAGACGCCACCGTGGCCACACAAGACAACTCGTAAGACTGCCTCCTCGACCAAATGCAAAATGTTACGTACACGCCACCGTGGCCACACAAGACAACTCTTAAGACTGCCTCCTCGACCAAATGAAAAATGTTACGTATACGCCACCGTGGCCACACAAGACAACTCTTAAGACTGCCTCCTCGACCAAATGCAAAATTTTACGTATACGCCACCGTGGCCATACAAGACAACTCTTAACACTGTCTCCTCGACCAAATGCAAAATGTTACGTAGACGCCACCGTGGCCACACAAGACAACTCTTAAGACTGCCTCCTCGACCAAATGCAAAATGTTACGTATACGCCATCGTGGCCATACAAGACAACTCTTAACACTGCCTCCTCGACCAAATGCAAAATGTTACGTAGACACCACCGTGGCGACACAAGACAACTCTTAAGACTGCCTCCTCGACCAAATGCAAAATGTTACGTAGACGCCACCGTGGCCACACAAGACAACTCTTAAGACTGCCTCCTCGACCAAATGCTAAATGTTACGTATACGCCACCGTGGCCACACAAGACAACTCTTAAGACTGCCTCCTCGACCAAAAGAAAAATGTTACGTATACGCCACCGTGGCCATACAAGACAACTCTTAAGACTCCATACTCGACCAAATGCAAAATGTTACGTATACGCCACCGTGGCCACACAAGACAACTCTTAAGACTGCCTCCTCGACCAAATGAAAAATGTTACGTATACGCCACCGTGGCCACACAAGACAACTCTTAAGACTGCCTCCTCGACCAAATGCAAAATGTTACGTATACGCCACCGTGGCCATACAAGAAAACTCTTAACACTGTCTCCTCGACCAAATGCAAAATGTTACGTAGACGCCACCGTGGCCACACAAGACAACTCTTAAGACTGCCTCCTCGACCAAATGCAAAATGTTACGTATACGCCACCGTGGCCATACAAGAAAACTCTTAACACTGTCTCCTCGACCAAATGCAAAATGTTACGTAGACGCCACCGTGGCCACACAAGACAACTCTTAAGACTGCCTCCTCGACCAAATGCAAAATGTTACGTAGACGCCACCGTGGCCACACAAGACAACTCTTAAGACTGCCTCCTCGACCAAATGCAAAATGTTACGTATACGCCACCGTGGCCATACAAGACAACTCTTAAGACTGCCTCCTCGACCAAATGCTAAATGTTACGTATACGCCACCGTGGCCACACAAGACAACTCTTAAGACTGCCTCCTCGACCAAAAGAAAAATGTTACGTATACGCCACCGTGGCCATACAAGACAACTCTTAAGACTCCATACTCGACCAAATGCAAAATGTTACGTATACGCCACCGTGGCCACACAAGACAACTCTTAAGACTGCCTCCTCGGCCAAATGCAAAGTGTTACGTATACGCCACCGTGGCCATAAAAGACAACTCTTAAGACTACATACTCGACCAAATGCAAAATGTTACGTATACGCCACCGCGGCCAGGAGGGACAACTCTTAACACTGCCTCCTCGACCAAATGCAAAATGTTACGTATACGCCATCGTGGCCATACAAGACAACTCTTAACACTGCCTCCTCGACCAAATGCAAAATGTTACGTATACGCCACCGTGGCCACACAAGACAACTCTTAAGACTGCCTCCTGGACCAAATGAAAAATGTTACGTATACGCCACCGTGGCCATACTAGACAACTCTTAAGACTCCATACTCGACCAAATGCAAAATGTTACGTACACCCCACCGTGGCCACACAAGACAACTCTTAAGACTGCCTCCTCGGCCAAATGCAAAGTGTTACGTATACGCCACCGTGGCCATAAAAGACAACTCTTAAGACTACATACTCGACCAAATGCAAAATGTTACGTATACGCCACCGTGGCTAGCAGAAACAACTGTTAAGACTGCCTCCTCGACCAAATGCAAAATGTTACGTATACGCCACCGTGGCCACACAAGACAACTCTTAAGACTGCCTCCTCGACCAAATGAAAAATGTTACGTATACGCCACCGTGGCCATACAAGACAACTCTTAAGACTGCCTCCTCGGCCAAATGCAAAGTGTTACGTATACGCCACCGTGGCCATAAAAGACAACTCTTAAGACTACATACTCGACCAAATGCAAAATGTTACGTATACGCCACCGTGGCCACACAAGACAACTCTTAACACTGCCTCCTCGACCAAATGCAAAATGTTACGTATACCCCACCGTGGCCACACAAGACAACTCTTAAGACTGCCTCCTCGACCAAATGCAAAATGTTACGTAGACGCCACCGTGGCCACATAAGACAACTCTTAAGACTGCCTCCTCGACCAAATGCAAAATGTTACGTATACGCCACCGTGGCTAGCAGAGACAACTGTTAAGACTGCCTCCTCGACCAAATGCAAAATGTTACGTATACGCCACCGTGGCCACACAAGACAACTCTTAAGACTGCCTCCTCGACCAAATGAAAAATGTTACGTATACGCCACCGTGGCCATACTAGACAACTCTTAAGACTCCATACTCGACCAAATGCAAAATGTTACGTACACCCCACCGTGGCCACACAAGACAACTCTTAAGACTGCCTCCTCGGCCAAATGCAAAGTGTTACGTATACCCCACCGTGGCCATAAAAGACAACTCTTAAGACTACATACTCGACCAAATGCAGAATGTTACGTATACGCCACCGTGGCCACACAAGACAACTCTTAAGACTGCCTCCTCGACCAAATGCAAAATGTTACGTATACGCCACCGTGGCCATACAAGACAACTCGTAAGACTCCATACTCGACCAAATGCAAAATGTTACGTATACGCCACCGTGGCTATACAAGACAACTCTTAAGACTCCATACTCGACCAAATGCAAAATGTTACGTATACCCCACCGTGGCCACACAAGACAACTCTTAAGACTGGCTCCTCGACCAAATGCAAAATGTTACGTATACCCCACCGTGGCCACACAAGACAACTCTTAAGACTGCCTCCTCGACCAAATGCAAAATGTTACGTAAACCCCACCGTGGCCACACAAGTCAACTCTTAAGACTGCCTCCTCGACCAAATGCAAAATGTTACGTATACGCCACCGTGGCTAGCAGAGACAACTCTTAAGACTGCCTCCTCGACCAAATGCAAAATGTTACGTAGACGCCACCGTGGCTAGCAGAGACAACTCTTAAGACTGCCTCCTCGACCAAATGCAAAATGTTACGTAGACGCCACCGTGGCTAGCAGAGACAACTCTTAAGACTGCCTCCTCGGACAAATGCAAAATGAAACGTATACGCCACCGTGGCCACACAAGACAACTCTTAAGACTGCCTCCTCGGCAAAATGCAAAATGTTACGTATACGCCACCGTGGCCACACAAGACAACTCTTAAGACTGCCTCCTCGACCAAATGCAAAATGTTACGTAGACGCCACCGTGGCCACACAAGACAACTCGTAAGACTGCCTCCTCGACCAAATGCAAAATGTTACGTACACGCCACCGTGGCCACACAAGACAACTCTTAAGACTGCCTCCTCGACCAAATGCAAAATGTTACGTAGACGCCACCGTGGCCACACAAGACAACTCGTAAGACTGCCTCCTCGACCAAATGCAAAATGAAACGTATACGCCACCGTGGCCACACAAGACAACTCTTAAGACTGCCTCCTCGGCAAAATGCAAAATGTTACGTACACGCCACCGTGGCCATACAAGACAACTCTTAAGACTGCATACTCGACCAAATGCAAAATGTTACGTATACCCCACCGTGGCGACACAAGACAACTCTTAAGACTGCCTCCTCGACCAAATGCAAAATGTTACGTAGACGCCACCGTGGCCACACAAGACAACTCGTAAGACTGCCTCCTCGACCAAATGCAAAATGTTACGTACACGCCACCGTGGCCACACAAGACAACTCTTAAGACTGCCTCCTCGACCAAATGAAAAATGTTACGTATACGCCACCGTGGCCACACAAGACAACTCTTAAGACTGCCTCCTCGACCAAATGCAAAATTTTACGTATACGCCACCGTGGCCATACAAGACAACTCTTAACACTGTCTCCTCGACCAAATGCAAAATGTTACGTAGACGCCACCGTGGCCACACAAGACAACTCTTAAGACTGCCTCCTCGACCAAATGCAAAATGTTACGTATACGCCATCGTGGCCATACAAGACAACTCTTAACACTGCCTCCTCGACCAAATGCAAAATGTTACGTAGACACCACCGTGGCGACACAAGACAACTCTTAAGACTGCCTCCTCGACCAAATGCAAAATGTTACGTAGACGCCACCGTGGCCACACAAGACAACTCTTAAGACTGCCTCCTCGACCAAATGCTAAATGTTACGTATACGCCACCGTGGCCACACAAGACAACTCTTAAGACTGCCTCCTCGACCAAAAGAAAAATGTTACGTATACGCCACCGTGGCCATACAAGACAACTCTTAAGACTCCATACTCGACCAAATGCAAAATGTTACGTATACGCCACCGTGGCCACACAAGACAACTCTTAAGACTGCCTCCTCGACCAAATGAAAAATGTTACGTATACGCCACCGTGGCCACACAAGACAACTCTTAAGACTGCCTCCTCGACCAAATGCAAAATGTTACGTATACGCCACCGTGGCCATACAAGAAAACTCTTAACACTGTCTCCTCGACCAAATGCAAAATGTTACGTAGACGCCACCGTGGCCACACAAGACAACTCTTAAGACTGCCTCCTCGACCAAATGCAAAATGTTACGTATACGCCACCGTGGCCATACAAGAAAACTCTTAACACTGTCTCCTCGACCAAATGCAAAATGTTACGTAGACGCCACCGTGGCCACACAAGACAACTCTTAAGACTGCCTCCTCGACCAAATGCAAAATGTTACGTAGACGCCACCGTGGCCACACAAGACAACTCTTAAGACTGCCTCCTCGACCAAATGCAAAATGTTACGTATACGCCACCGTGGCCATACAAGACAACTCTTAAGACTGCCTCCTCGACCAAATGCTAAATGTTACGTATACGCCACCGTGGCCACACAAGACAACTCTTAAGACTGCCTCCTCGACCAAAAGAAAAATGTTACGTATACGCCACCGTGGCCATACAAGACAACTCTTAAGACTCCATACTCGACCAAATGCAAAATGTTACGTATACGCCACCGTGGCCACACAAGACAACTCTTAAGACTGCCTCCTCGGCCAAATGCAAAGTGTTACGTATACGCCACCGTGGCCATAAAAGACAACTCTTAAGACTACATACTCGACCAAATGCAAAATGTTACGTATACGCCACCGCGGCCAGGAGGGACAACTCTTAACACTGCCTCCTCGACCAAATGCAAAATGTTACGTATACCCCACCGTGGCCACACAAGACAACTCTTAAGACTGCCTCCTCGACCAAATGCAAAATGTTACGTAGACGCCACCGTGGCCACATAAGACAACTCTTAAGACTGCCTCCTCGACCAAATGCAAAATGTTACGTATACGCCACCGTGGCTAGCAGAAACAACTGTTAAGACTGCCTCCTCGACCAAATGCAAAATGTTACGTATACGCCACCGTGGCCACACAAGACAACTCTTAAGACTGCCTCCTCGACCAAATGAAAAATGTTACGTATACGCCACCGTGGCCATACTAGACAACTCTTAAGACTACATACTCGACCAAATGCAAAATGTTACGTATACGCCACCGTGGCCACACAAGACAACTCTTAACACTGCCTCCTCGACCAAATGCAAAATGTTACGTATACCCCACCGTGGCCACACAAGAAAACTCTTAAGACTGCCTCCTCGACCAAATGCAAAATGTTACGTAGACGCCACCGTGGCCACATAAGACAACTCTTAAGACTGCCTCCTCGACCAAATGCAAAATGTTACGTATACTCCACCGTGGCTAGCAGAGACAACTGTTAAGACTGCCTCCTCGACCAAATGCAAAATGTTACGTATACGCCACCGTGGCCACACAAGACAACTCTTAAGACTGCCTCCTCGACCAAATGAAAAATGTTACGTATACGCCACCGTGGCCATACTAGACAACTCTTAAGACTCCATACTCGACCAAATGCAAAATGTTACGTACACCCCACCGTGGCCACACAAGACAACTCTTAAGACTGCCTCCTCGGCCAAATGCAAAGTGTTACGTATACCCCACCGTGGCCATAAAAGACAACTCTTAAGACTACATACTCGACCAAATGCAAAATGTTACGTATACGCCACCGTGGCCACACAAGACAACTCTTAAGACTGCCTCCTCGACCAAATGCAAAATGTTACGTATACGCCACCGTGGCCATACAAGACAACTCGTAAGACTCCATACTCGACCAAATGCAAAATGTTACGTATACGCCACGGTGGCTATACAAGACAACTCTTAAGACTCCATACTCGACCAAATGCAAAATGTTACGTATACCCCACCGTGGCCACACAAGACAACTCTTAAGACTGCCTCCTCGACCAAATGCAAAATGTTACGTATACCCCACCGTGGCCACACAAGACAACTCTTAAGACTGCCTCCTCGACCAAATGCAAAATGTTACGTAAACCCCACCGTGGCCACACAAGTCAACTCTTAAGACTGCCTCCTCGACCAAATGCAAAATGTTACGTATACCCCACCGTGGCCATACAAGACAACTCTTAAGATTCCATACTCGACCAAATGCAAAATGTTACGTAGACCCCACCGTGGCCACACAAGACAACTCTTAAGACTGCCTCCTCGACCAAATGCAAAATGTTACGTATACGCCACCGTGGCCACACAAGACAACTCTTAAGACTGCCTCCTCGACCAAATGCAAAATGTTACGTATACGCCACCGTGGCCACACAAGACAACTCTTAAGACTGCCTCCTCGACCAAATGCAAAATGTTACGTATACCCCACCGTGGCCACACAAGACAACTCTTAAGACTCCATACTCGACCAAATACAAAATGTTACGTATACGCCACCGCGGCCAGGAGGGACAACTCTTAAGACTGCCTCCTCGACCAAATGAAAAATGTTTCGTATACGCCACCGTGGCTATACAAGACAACTCTTAAGACTCCATACTCGACCAAATGCAAAATGTTACGTACACCCCACCGTGGCCACACAAGACAACTCTTAAGACTGCCTCCTCGACCAAATGCAAAATGTTACGTATACCCCACCGTGGCCACACAAGACAACTCTTAAGACTGCCTCCTCGACCAAATGCAAAATGTTACGTAAACCCCACCGTGGCCACACAAGTCAACTCTTAAGACTGCCTCCTCGACCAAATGCAAAATGTTACGTATACCCCACCGTGGCCACACAAGACAACTCTTAAGACTCCATACTCGACCAAATACAAAATGTTACGTATACGCCACCGCGGCCAGGAGGGCCAACTCTTAAGACTGCCTCCTCGACCAAATGAAAAATGTTTCGTATACGCCACCGTGGCCATACAAGACAACTCTTAAGACTCCATACTCGACCAAATGCAAAATGTTACGTATACGCCACCGTGGCCGCACAAGACAACTCTTAAGACTGCCTCCTCGACCAAATGAAAAATGTTACGTATACGCCACCGTGGCCACACAAGACAACTCTTAAGACTGCCTCCTCGACCAAATGCAAAATGTTACGTATACGCCACCGTGGCCACACAAGACAACTCTTAAGACTGCCTCCTCGACCAAATGAAAAATGTTACGTATACGCCACCGTGGCCATACTAGACAACTCTTAAGACTCCATACTCGACCAAATGCAAAATGTTACGTACACCCCACCGTGGCCACACAAGACAACTCTTAAGACTGCCTCCTCGGCCAAATGCAAAGTGTTACGTATACCCCACCGTGGCCATAAAAGACAACTCTTAAGACTACATACTCGACCAAATGCAATATGTTACGTATACGCCACCGTGGCCACACAAGACAACTCTTAAGACTGCCTCCTCGACCAAATGCAAAATGTTACGTAAACCCCACCGTGGCCACACAAGTCAACTCTTAAGACTGCCTCCTCGACCAAATGCAAAATGTTACGTATACCCCACCGTGGCCATACAAGACAACTCTTAAGATTCCATACTCGACCAAATGCAAAATGTTACGTAGACCCCACCGTGGCCACACAAGACAACTCTTAAGACTGCCTCCTCGACCAAATGCAAAATGTTACGTATACCCCACCGTGGCCACACAAGACAACTCTTAAGACTCCATACTCGACCAAATACAAAATGTTACGTATACGCCACCGTGGCCATACAAGACAACTCTTAAGACTCCATACTCGACCAAATGCAAAATGTTACGTATACGCCACCGCGGCCAGGAGGGACAACTCTTAAGACTGCCTCCTCGACCAAATGCAAAATGTTACGTATACGCCACCGTGGCCATACAAGACAACTCTTAAGACTCCATACTCGACCAAATGCAAAATGTTACGTACACTCCACCGTGGCCACACAAGACAACTCTTAAGACTGCCTCCTCGACCAAATGCAAAATGTTACGTATACGCCACCGTGGCCACACAAGACAACTCTTAAGACTGCCTCCTCGACCAAATGCAAAATGTTACGTATACCCCACCGTGGCCACACAAGACAACTCTTAAGACTCCATACTCGACCAAATACAAAATGTTACGTATACGCCACCGCGGCCAGGAGGGACAACTCTTAAGACTGCCTCCTCGACCAAATGCAAAATGATACGTATACGCCACCGTGGCCATACAAGACAACTTTTAAGACTCCATACTCGACCAAATGCAAAATGTTACGTACACCCCACCGTGGCCACACAAGACAACTCTTAAGACTGCCTCCTCGACCAAATGCAAAATGTTACGTATACGCCACCGTGGCCATACAAGACAACTCTTAAGACTCCATACAAATGCAAAATGTTACGTATACGCCACCGCGGCCAGGAGGGACAACTCTTAAGACTGCCTCCTCGACCAAATGCAAAATGTTACGTATACCCCACCGTGGCCATACAAGACAACTCTTAAGACTCCATACTCGACCAAATGCAAAATGTTACGTACACCCCACCGTGGCCACACAAGACAACTCTTAATACTGCCTCCTCGACCAAATGCAAAATGTTACGTATACGCCACCGTGGCCATACAAGACAACTCTTAAGACTCCATACTCGACCAAATGCAAAATGTTACGTATACGCCACCGCGGCCAGGAGGGACAACTCTTAAGACTGCCTCCTCGACCAAATGCAAAATGTTACGTATACGCCACCGTGGCCATACAAGACAACTCTTAAGACTCCATACTCGACCAAATGCAAAATGTTACGTACACTCCACCGTGGCCACACAAGACAACTCTTAAGACTGCCTCCTCGACCAAATGCAAAATGTTACGTATACGCCACCGCGGCCAGGAGGGACAACTCTTAAGACTGCCTCCTCGACCAAATGCAAAATGTTACGTATACCCCACCGTGGCCATACAAGACAACTCTTAAGACTCCATACTCGACCAAATGCAAAATGTTACGTACACCCCACCGTGGCCACACAAGACAACTCTTAATACTGCCTCCTCGACCAAATGCAAAATGTTACGTATACGCCACCGTGGCCATACAAGACAACTCTTAAGACTCCATACTCGACCAAATGCAAAATGTTACGTATACGCCACCGCGGCCAGGAGGGACAACTCTTAAGACTGCCTCCTCGACCAAATGCAAAATGTTACGTATACGCCACCGTGGCCATACAAGACAACTCTTAAGACTGCATACTCGACCAAATGCAAAATGTTACGTACACCCCACCGTGGCCACACAAGACAACTCTTAAGACTGCCTCCTCGACCAAATGCAAAATTTTACGTATACCCCACCGTGGCCACACAAGACAACTCTTAAGACTGCCTCCTCGGCCAAATGCAAAATGTTACGTATACCCCACCGTGGCCACACAAGACAACAAATCTAGTCATATCTCTTATTTTGACAGACTTCTATGCCATTAGTGAGCTGCCCTACGTTACTATGTCTTGCGTGTGAGAAGCAGAGAATCATATTTTGGTGCTTCACGTCATCCTGTAGTTCCAGGCTGCGGATTAGTTTCTATCGTTTAGCTGATGCCGTTATTCTACCTTGGTTTGGTTTGTCTTTTGAATTTGTTTAATGGGGTTCACGATCGGATAAAGGCTTACCAAGAGACGGCTATTACTGTGCACTCCGTTGATTCTTCTTGTTGCAAGGTTCCCATGTATAATACTATAACCTTCCGGACAACGCTTCCATTTAAAAAAAATACTCAATCTCCCCGTTGCTCCTCGGATGAGTCCTTATCCTCAATGCTATTGGCGGCAGCAGCAGCGGACGAAGACACTCTCTTTTTATCCTCCCCAGTGGTTTTTAGATCCGTTCATGTCGGATTTTGCCAGATTAATGTCTTGTTTCCAATTTGCAAAGTTTCGGATTTATTTTTTTCTTCTCCTGCGGATAAGTCGAGTCGTCTTCAGGCGATGTCAGATTATAAGATCTTTGGGTGTCTTTCCTTTCTGCTTCAACTTTCGGTAAAGCAAACAATTTTCCGTCAGAGGTAATGCCACTCTTTTGAACTCACGGCGACCTGCTGAAGGCTTCTGAAGAAGCAGGACGGGTAATGATGGACATGAGTTTTGTTGCAGCCGACTGGAGAGATGCGTCCACATTATGAAATCAATTACAATGACTTCATGTTGTTCCATGAAACCAAATCCAATTCAAAGCATCAGATCTTGGGCAAGAGTTTCCTCTCGTCTTTCAGCTTTGACCATCAGCTTCAGTCACTTTTTGTAACTTCCCCGTCTGACGGAATTCAATCAATCTCTTCCCTCGTTTACGTCAGTTGTCGTGTCAAAAGAAATCGATCGCAAAGCTTTTCAATTTGAATGCATTTACACACTCAAAGGGATCAACTGTCGATGAGAAATAAATTAAATTCGATGAAAGGGGAGATGCGTCAGATGTGAGCGAAGTCAATGGCTCACGAGTGTGCCTTGAGTTCACATTCTCACACCGCACATGAAACAAGTGTGGCACCAAAATACGACGATAAGCTATTCATTGCCGATAAATCAGCAATTACTTAATCGGTCGCTTCTGGAATACGCCACACTGTCTCATTTGTGCACTAATTTGTTAATAATTTATGAGCATGATTTAACAAAGCTGAATATATACCCGATTACCTTGTCCGCCCGGAACGCCCCTTTCAACAATCTGCTTACCACCGCAAGCGCTTGCGATGAATAGTCTTGAGAAACGTAATCGCATCACTGGACTTATTGCCCACGAGTCGTCTTGCACTGACAGTCTGCTGATTTAAAGCCTTCTGACCGAAAATCCTTTCACATTCATGCCATCTTTTGTTGTCTGCCCTGTCGATGTCATTTCGGCTGTAATCTGACCGGGGTTGGGCTTGGAATTTCTGCTTCACTCGTTACGTATGAATTTCTGAGTTGTGCAGGAGGTCATGTTGACAGTGAGCGCGGTGGGGGTGGCTTAAATGAATAATTTCACGGTCATGAGAAGTGGCATGCTTGATTGTTGCTGATATAAAGCGGATCTTCGGCGAGAGCCCACATTGAGTGGATCGACAGCAAACGATTCTCTTATTTAATTCCTTTTTTCGTCCCAATCGCAACCATCTCTGTGGGTGAGTGTTGTGTCTACTCGCAGGGGACCCGATATAAATAAATGGGAAAATAAGTATCTTTACTGGGAATTGTTCAGTCTGTATTGGGAGTGGGTTTAGCAGCCAATCCAGCTGATATTCTTCTGCAACACAAACGTCACATAAACTCTAATGCCTGGCAAATGCAGGAAATCCCAGTTCAGAGATTATTTTCCATGGAGTGTGGGACACGATTATTTTAAAAGATTGCATCGCAAGGCTGACAAGTATTCGTGGAAACGTGTAATCGTTCGCCTACAGTGCTCTCGTTCTAAATTCGTTGCATTCTTCATGGTGACTCGTGGGAGGAGATTTTGTAAATGTCCTTTAAGGGGTGGTATTCGCAGAATTGGAGATTAAATGGAGCTCAGACTTTGCTTATAAGTCTCCGTGATTTTTGTCTATCTATAAGAGGTACTGACTTTTTTATTGTGAGTTTTAAGTCCTTCTACCTTATTTATGAGATGTCATCGGTGGAATGATGCATCCCCTTGTTAAACACAGTCGATGATGAAAATGTCCTATCAACATTAGACATGACGCATTTTCTGCTCCATGTTCAACCATCAAGGTCATCGATCTCGCATAATCACTCACATTCATTTGAAAAACAAAAAAATAAATAAAGAGGATAAGAGGGTTGCTAGGTGTCGATAGAGTCTGGACGCCGCTATTGGTACACTGGGTTACTACTTCCGGCTATCTACACCTTCCTACAATAAATAAGGGCCCTACAGATCTATACCGACTCCGATCGGCCAAGTTTGAGCAGCTTTTGCTCGGCAGTTATTACTCTTTAAGCATTGTCAGTTATTCGAAAGAGGTGGGGCCGCGCAAATTATTTTGGCCTTGAATCGAACAGCGAGATTCAGTTGGCTCCTCACTACGCCACGGGACTAGACTGGAACACCGATTACAAAATATTTCATGTATAGTACTCTTTACTTTATTATCAGGCCAACAACCCTTGGAGGGTCAGAGCCCGAGCTAAAGCTGCCTTCTATCGTTGACGGTCTTGGGCACGCTGCATCCACTCATCAAGAACAAACTGCCTTGAGTCCGCGATGACTTCGTCCTTATATCGGAGGTTCGGTCTTCCTCTCCCCTCGAACCAGGAGGGTCGGATTCGAAAACCTTCTTAGCTGGAGCGTTGGTGTTCTTGCGCTCAATGTGGCCGAGCCATTGCAGTCGACGGATTTTTGTCACACTCCTGGTACAGCTCGTAAAGTTCGCTGTTATGTCTTCTCCTCCATTCACTTTTCTTGCAGACGGGACCATACATCTTACGTAGAATATAGACATAGTCGTTTTGCTTTTCGTCCAGCTTTCGGCTCCATATAGTCGGACTGACAAAAGAAGGGTTTTGTAGAGCATGATTTTGGTTCTGGGAGTCAGACGTTTTTCAGCCCAGTTGTTTGTTAAACCGAAATAACAGCGTTCGCAAGGACGATCCTACGTCGGATCGCCACTGTGATGTCGCTCATGGCGTTAACATTGGCCCCGAGGTAGGAAAACTCCTTTTCGTTTCTTGGTCGACAGCATATATTTTATTTTGTCCTTGGGACCAGTTCGTTGCGCCTGTTCCTAAGTCGCCGTAAAAGGTTCCACTACAGCGCGCTGGACGATGCCTAAGTCATCTACATACCCAAAGAGTTGGACTTACTTGTATAAGATAGTGTCTTCCTTATTTACAGCTCGCCGCTCTATATTCTCCAGTACCAAATTTAACTAATCACATGACAGCGCAGCTCCTTGCCGAAATTCGTTGCTGGTTTCAAATGGCCCGAAACTCTTTGAACCGAAGTGCACGGTGCATTTTGGTATTTGTTAATGTGGTGCGACAACAACAACCGGATCAGTTTTTCCGGGATCCCGAATTCGGCCATCGCTTAGTATAGTTCCTTGCGATGAATGCTGTCGTATGCGAAAAATCGATAATAGGTTGTGTGTATCGATCTAAGGCCCGCTAGTTTCTCCAGGATCTGCCTTAATGTGCAAATTTGGTCCATAGTCTATGTGCCGGGCCGGAAGCCGCACTGGGACTTTCCGATAAGTGCTGAGTAACACGGCCTTAGACGTTCACAGAGAACGCTGGACAGGATCTTGTAGGCGACGTGAGCAGGGATATACAACCTCTGTAGATCCTTCAAGACATAGGATCACCTTTTTTGTGGGGTGTGTTCTTTCTTCACTTTAAATTTCAGGGTCTCTAAAAACCGAAACACTCTTTGTGTACCGCTTCAAATAAGACTCTACTGATGGATGTTGCAAAGCCCTGGTTTGGTCCATACAACCATTTTGAGCAAACTATCCATCAATGGTCGAAGCGAATAGTAATACACCTTACCAGTGCTCGGACCTCAGAAATCGAATTTCAAAGTAGATTGAAAGAAAAAGCGAAGTAAAATAATAAATATGTAGTAGGCAAAGAGTAAATTATTCGATAAAACTGAAATGACGACATATCAAAAGTCGTGGAATGTCTTAAGTCGAAAGGAGCTAAGAAGTATTTTCAGGTCCTCTTAAGCGGGCGCTATCTTATGTGAACGAAACACTCCGCCCCCTTTGCTGTCCACTTAAGAGAGAGTTCACTGTACTGATTCGTTAACAACTAAATTGACGCACTGTATTTGTTAAAGGTCGTTTGCTTGTTTCAAGAAATCTGTATTTCACAGGAAATATTCTCATCCACTTTCTGCACATATATTTGCTTTTGTTTCGTGGCTGTTTTGTTAAGTTGAAGTTCCGTTGTTCGAGTATGGAATATACACTTAACTTGAAAATCATCAGTTGGGTTCTGAATTGCAACGAGTCAACATCATTCATTTCCAATATTTTCAATTGCTACTCTCACGCTGGGGTCCAATATAAGGCAAGTACACATATTCCGGAAACGGTCATTGGGGCTTAGGTAGGTAGGTGAATTGGGTGCTCGGACGGCCTATTGCCTTCGGCTCAGCAAGACCAACGTTTCGGATTAATTTTGCCCATGTTTAAAAATATTCAGCTATCGTGAGACCTACTACAATTGTAAAACCAGCCAAGTCCATGTGCGAGTCCTAGGAGGTTTTTCAAACCAACGCCGCTTAAGTCCTCTAGCTCCAAAAATAAGTGATTTCCTAGAAAAAACTTTCCTTTCATTGCTAGGGCTGGGGATTCACAGAGCAGATGTTGAATAGACTATATTTCTTCCTCGTCTCTACAGCCTCTGCAAAAACCTATATACGGCATTTTCAGTAGCATTGCATGTGCACCTATGGCACAGTGTCCAGTAAGGTTTCCTATTAGCGTACGTACATCCCTGCGATCAAAACCGATAAATGAAGTTGATCTCTTCTTCTTCTGCTTCGGTCATAGGGCCCTTGCTGTAGCTGCAGTATTCAGGCTGAGCCAGTGGCTCCATCCAGAGCCTCGTCTACTAGAGTTTTCTATCTGCTTATAGCTTATAGCTCCGAGCCCTTCTTCACGAGACTGTTTCGCTACCTTGTATTCCAGTATGTACTTGTACCCAACAGAGTGTCACCGATTTCTCCAAGGATATCTTGTGGACGATTTGTCAGCAAAGCCTAACGAGCTTCGATGTCAGAATGAGTGATTCCATGGCATTTATTGAAGCTTAAGTATCTGAAAAGATGGTGATCGATCCTCCTGCAATGCTTTGGTCTTTCAGCGCGAGCGCCGACTCATGTATGGCAGCCACTTCAGCTTGAAAGACACTACAGTCGTCCCTTTGTGCTGTGGTCACAGAAGACCCCTGCCCCTGTACCAGCGCTCGTCATGAATCAGTGGCCTTCTGCTGTCGCTACTAGTTCTTTGTTCCCCGTCCGGAAATCGTTAATAGAAAATCTTTTTCACAGCCAAGGGTGGTTGAAGGTAATCGGTTTGCCCTATGCTCTGCTCGGCTTTCTAACTTTTTAGTACGACAGTGTGGCCGTATGTTTCCTCCTTCCAAAAGCCCGCCTCTCTGAACCTCATGGCCGAGGAGGCTCCACTGAGACTGCAGAATAAATCAAGAAGAGAGCCCCTGGATGCATAACTCAAAATACAATAACAAAGGAGGTGTAGTGTTGAGTTATGCTGCAGCAGAATGCATGCTACGAGCAGTTGCCAATACTTTTGTACTCGATTTGCAGGTATCCTGATTATAGTTAGGCATTCATCAGATGACGTGGGCTGAATGGTGCCGCATTTATGTATGAGTCTTGTTGCTGGAGAGAAAAGCAATTGTAAATTTTTGCACAAATTCCTGACATCACATTTCACTCAAAAAACAGGGTATTCAACGAACCGTCCATTGTACCACATACCGTAGTTATATATTCAAACGGACTGAACAAATTGGGAAATTCCAAAGAACTAAGGACTCAGGAGCTCAGAAATAACGTGAAATAATCTGCCGGCACGTATTAGAACAATGTGCCAACCGATCCACGGTGGGACATTTGACTGCAAAGCATGGCATAAGCCTCCATCTTGAACATGACTGCTTCTAATCGTTTCTAAAATACTTTTCATGCAACTACAAGTAAATTTAATTGCTTGCTGAGCAGATGGGATGTTGTGGGTGGGGTGGGTAGTGGGCATAGTGGGAGTAGGTACTTTTTTTCTATTCGTTTTCAGTATGTAGCAGTTTATTATTAATTCAGTTTATAATAATTCAAATAACAAAGAATCGTCCAGAGTCAGCAATCACTACTAAAAGTCGATGCGCTTAAGTCTTAACTCTAACTAATTTGAATATATGCCTTATTTTTCGTGACTGGAATGGCTGTTACTGTTCTTATCGTTTCTTCACCTAATTTTTCCTAACAGCGATGTGGAGATAACTTATGGCACGTATTTGTTGCTTGCAGTACTAAAGAATAGCATGAAATACATGACTCACAAAATTCCGAATAACTCCGAAAGTGCAAGAAGCTGCAGCTAACACTTACTTCCTTATTTAAAAGACAAAGTGAGGAAAAAATTAAAAAAAAAAAAAAATAGATCGGAAACTGCTCGGGAACATAAACAAATCTTCCATGTTACTTTGTGGTGATGGAGAAAAACAACCGCTGGAATGTTCTTTGTCAGCGAAATCACAATAAAATACATCCTACAATATCATACTACAGTCAAAACTGGTTATGGACTGACGAATTTGGTTGTTATTGATATGTATTCACACTTGCCCACCACACTGTTACTGAGAGCAGTATAAAAGAACAAAGATTAAGCTTAGCAAATAGGTTATTGTATAAGAATTAAGAGATACGGAGTTAGTCTTAAGCCGCGAGGTGAACGTGCCGTTTCATTTCATCTTCTCGGGTGGTCACATACATCAGTTATAACCGATATCTCGTTGTAACCGATGTTGTTATAAAGGGTTTTGATTGTATTTTTATTTGTTCAGTACCTTCAGATAACGGTCCTATCGTTTATCAATTAACTCTACATAAAAATAAACCACGCCAAGGCTTTCAAACAGCAGAAATACTAAGATTTGCAACATCGCTGCTGACAGTAGGTTGGACAGATTGATATGTTATTCTGTTTTTCTGATAGTTACAACCTTTTATTTGAAGTCGTCATATTTCTGCCATGTTTCGCAAACTTCCCCACAGTACGCTCCTCTAAAAGTCCATGTTGCGATCATACAGTTGAAACTCTTAGACGGAGAATCCCCTTGAGCGTTAAATTTCTCACGATCGTGGATCTTAAATTGAAGTTCTATACATTTTCTATTCCCTTTAGCGGACACTCCCTAACCCAAACGCGGAGAGGGACATCAGCCGCAATTTATGACATTTTTTTTAACACTTCAGTAGGTTTTTTTTGTATGATAGGCGAACGATAAGGACACAATAACTGTCTTTACAGGGAAAACAACAAAATAGCAACAGCAAAGTGTGTGTGCGCTGGACATTCCTTCACATCATTGCCTCTACTCAAATGGATAATGGATTTTATATCTGCAGCTGTGTTCTCTTCCTGTATTTTCTTTTTATTTCTTCTGTCATCTGTTCAGTTGTGTTTAATTTGGTTGAGATGTTGGGATGACATAATTTGTTTAGGAATTTTTTCCCGTAGATGAACAACTTCCTTAGACGGACAAAAGTGTCGAACAAACCGTCGACATCCGCCTATTTCAGCTTTAACTGTACCAATCAATCATCGCATCTGTAACATCATGCAATTCATGCAAAAGCCAACAGAACTGCCTTCAGATGGGTTCAGACGGGCTATACAATCGCTGTGCAGATAACTGTCTTCGGGTTTGGGTCTCCCTTCTGGCATATACATAGGTACATGCCAAAATAAGATATTGTCTACCAAGATTTCGATTAGATTTCATTTTAGACGAATTCAGAATATCTCGTTCTCGCGGTCGATCTTTCATAAGCTTCGGTATGCGTTTTATCGAGCTTTTGAGAATGTTATGTCAAAGGGTGGCAACATCAATTTTCCAAGGCACAATAGAATGCGCGCGTTTTCCGTGAAAAGTGTTGGGCCATACGCTTTACAAGAAAAAATACGCAATTACTACACATAAAATCCCTACAAACAATTAATTAATTACACACATAATTGCGTCAGCCCTCAAAACCACGAAGAATAGTCAAAAGCCCAACTTTGTAGATGTAGCTAACTGTACCTAAAAATGGGTACACACGGTTACGATATCACAGTCTGTGAACAATCAACAGACTCGCCGTGGCGTAGTGGGTAAGGGCGTTCGATACCCGAATTTAACACCTTTGATAATTTACGGCTCCACCTCTTTCAAGTCACTGACAATGCTCAAAGAGTATTCCTGTCTAGAAAAAGCTTCTCAAATTCGCCGTTCGGAGTCGGCATTAAACTGTAGGTCCCTTCCACTCGTGAAAGAACAATAGCACGTACAACACGAGTGGTTGCTGAGAAGCTAGGCCCACGTCCACCTCGGACTGTCGCGCCACCCATGTTATATTATTATTATTAACAATCAAAACGCAAGCGCTGCATTGTGACGTGCTTAATAGATTTACGGGTATCCTACTTAAAATATTAGA
The DNA here is from genome assembly GCA_964034865.1 of Eristalis intricaria. Classification (NCBI taxonomy): domain Eukaryota; kingdom Metazoa; phylum Arthropoda; class Insecta; order Diptera; family Syrphidae; genus Eristalis; species Eristalis intricaria. The sequence goes on along the minus strand of OZ035877.1, from coordinate 56,549,073 downwards.
TCCGGATCGCGCGAACGGTGCATTTTGATATTTTATAAATTTTCAAAAATTTCCAGCACATTAATTAAGAGTTTTTGAAGTTGTCAAGTGTAGGACACGCATTCTTTCACTTAAGACCTAATTATCTGAAATCCCCTTCACGATTCAGGATCATCGCCAAATAAACTCGTAGGCCCTTATGTTGAGAAACTGTTTCCGCGAGTTGTGTCTGCACCTCAAGCCTGATTCCGGTGTGTTCAATTTGTCCGAGGCTTCGGTTTCTTCTTATTGTTATCCACGTTTCAGAATGACATCCTTCGAACAAATTAACGACGATGGACATGTATACAGCTGTGCTGATTGAAATTGAAGCTGAGCAAAAGTTCCTCAAATTGGTCCACGTCACCTTGGATCTGCATGTCCTCTCCCTCTGCAAGGTCAATTTCAGCTTAAACATTAACTTAAACACCGTTGATCTGTCAGATCCTTCGTCAGCAATTACATTCAGCTATATCCGAGAGCTGGAAATACCCATAAATAACTCTACAAGAAGCGACCAGCCAATGAATGTCCATCTGATCGGCGATGGTTAAAAGATAACCATCGCAAAGAGCAAGAGAAATCGTCTGGTGTCTGACAAGGGTGTGAAAAGGTTTAGCTACACTTGAATCCCTTTAGACTAATCAGAATGTTCCCCTTCCCCCTGCCGAGTACATTCCACAAGCTTATTACGTTGAAATGGCGTTATATTATTTTTCCCCGCCCCTGGCCAATGGAAGCCGCATTTTCCTTTTTACCTTTTCTTAACTTACGAGTTGAACACACCCGAGTGGTCTTCTATTTTATCCCCCTCCTTGGACATTTCGAACTTCAAACAAGTCAATGACTCGCACAACTTCCAGGTGATTACTTTGCTACCCCAATGGCATTTCCTTGGTGTCCAACCATCCAACCGGTCAAACTTGGGCTTCTCTTTTGTTTTGTCATCAATCTATTATCGTCCTATCCCACGTTCATCGATGACAACGGTTTAGACTTCAGTTGAAGGGCGGAAACGGACATAGGCGATCCCTCACAAAAGGAATGAGGTTCAATAAATGTCCCCCAGCCGCACATGTTCATCCTTCGTGGGCAACTTTTTAAGACGATTTCAGATCCGTCGGATTTCATTTGTGTTCGTTATTCGACTCGTGAGACGTCGATGCGGAAGCGCATAACTCCTCATAAAGTCGGCATTCTTCGGTTGAATGAATCGTTTAATGATCCCCCCGAGGTGGTCGTACATTGCGCCTGGCATCACTGTTGTCTATCTCAGGGGACGTCGAATTCATAACTTTTCGGCAAATTTAAGGGGTTTCACGGGAAATTTCGCACCTCATGATGGCAACTACAACACGCCGTCAGCATTCCCCCCCACCTGGCCTCTGGCGTCATATTTGTCTCACTTCAGGGGCTTGTTAGATGCTATTTGCTTTCCCCTCGCAAACGCGTAATTACTGTCAGCCCGCTGAAAATTGTGTTTCCCTGTTTGCGGAGGCCCCGATTCCATCCCCTAGGCAGACCAGTTCCGCCACAGCAAAGTTGATTAGCTTCCAGGCAAGTGTGTCTGCCTCCACCCCCAGGGACTCGAGGAACCAAACGACCCGCCTCATGAATTATTCGACAATGATAAGGCGAATTACCAGTGACAGCTAGTCCCGTGCGAAACGGCACTTTTCAGGGAATTAAAGGTGTCTGCCGAGCTACATGCGGCGGGAGCGTTTCGCTTGGACACGGCAGTTGATGGTTTCGTTTTGATCCCTCGGGGGCCCATGATTGCTTCTGGCGTTTTCTGAGAAATTTATTTCTCGAGAGGCTGGCGCACCCGAGACACATGGCCAAACAAGGACTGCAAAGTGAAAAGTTTGAATTCGCTTAAGAATAGATGAGAAGTCAGGCATGGGGACTGATGCCGGCTGAAGGGCTTTTGCTGAACAGAAGGTGCGAGGGAAACAAATTGAATTCGAGGAAATCAATAAGCAGGGTTCCTTTATAGACTTCAATTCTAATGATGCTGAATTCTAAGGATCCCCATTGGCCCGAGACACGGAAAGTGGTGGGCGCGTCTGAGTGCGATTCTAAGAATAACCAGTAATGAATGAATGCGGTAAGAAGATTTTAATCATGATTAATAAGGACTGATGGACTGACGGAATGACGTATTGATGGAGTTAGGGACTGATGGTCTGATGGGCTGAAGGGCTGATGGATTGTCAGAATGATTGAGTGAGTGACTGATACACTGATGGTCTGATGGGCTGAAATACTGATGGAGTAATGGACTGAGGGACTGATGGATTGATGGACTGGTGAACAGACTGATGGTGTGAAGTACTAATGGACTGGTGGACTGACAAACTGATGGAGTGATGGACTGAGGGACTGACGGAATGATGGACCGATGGACCGATGGACTAATGGATTGATGGACTGACAGACTGATAGACTGATGGAGTGAGTGACTGGTGGATTGACAGACTGATGGAGTGGGGGACTGATCGTCTGATGGGCTGAACGACTGATGGAGAGATGGACTGAGGGACTGATAGATTGATGGACTGGTAAACAGGCTGATGGAGTTATGTACTGATGGACTGGTGGACTGACATACTGATGGGCTGAGGGACTGACGGAATGATGGACTGAGGGACAGACTGATGAAGTCATGGACTGGTGGACAGACTGATGAAGTGATGGACTGATGGACTGGTGGACTGTGGATCAATGGGTTGACGGACTGATGACCTGGCAGACTGACCAAGTGAGTGGCTGATGGACTGATTGTGTGATGGACTGATGGACTGACAGACTGATGGAGTGAGTGATTGATGCACTGATCGTCTGATGGAGTAAAGGGCTAATGGACTGATGGAATGATGGACTGTTTGACTGATGAACAGATGGACTGATCAACTTATGGACTGATGAATGTATGTCAGCTGAAAGGGATAACAGACTGATGCTTTCATTCATTCGCCATTTTAAACTCCATCCCGTTCAGTCCCTCATTTCATCGTCATCTTCTAACACATTCCTTGCGATTGCACGTATCTCATAATTTCCTTTGCCACCTTTGGATGTCTTTCAAATTTAATTTAATTTTCAACAATTTTCTTGGTGTTCACCAGTTGCCATATAGCTCCTCCATCCCTTGCTATAATTAAATTTCCCTCCCTCTCATCATTCGTGGCTGAAAAAGGATGGTAAATGTAACGCACGTTTTAGCCCCCAGCTCCCCATTCTTCTCCTCCCATTTCTGCAACTGATACCCAACAGTCCTCTGTCATTGGTCAAGCGAAAAGAACACCCCACACCTGGCTACCGGAACTTTTATGAAATTTTTAAATCAATTTGATACACGATATGACGGGCGAGTTCAAGGCTGCGTGTGCGAATTCTCAGTTCAGAAATATTGCGCTGTTTGTCGGTTTCCTGCTGACAGATATCTTGTCGGTGTTGGGTTTTTGAGAGCTGTCCTTTCAATTTTGCACAGGAGGGTTGCGGCGGGAGGAGATATCTTTGTACAGGAAACTCGAGTGCGGATACACAAGAGCTAGACTAGATGATGTGTAGATGTTAGTTCTGTCGACGGTGGTGTGCATTGGTCGGTGGATAGGTCTTACTCCATAATCGGCTTGTAGTTCTCACTTGCTGTGGAAGAAGCCGATTACATTTTGATGGGATTATGAGATTATGGGGAGATTACGAAATCGAATTTATACGTTTGTCTTGCAAGGATCCCTTTAGCGGCCTTCGGTTACATTTGAGTATACTTTGAGTGAAGGGAAGCAGATGAACAAGAGAGTGTGATTGTGATCCACTCCAAGAGATTGCTAGTTGCATGGAATAAAATGTGTGTACATTCATGCAAAATATTTTCAAGTGCAAGGCGAACCTGTGTGGCTAACAAACTCCTGAAACGACTGTCTGAGGAGGGCTGTGATGAGCTGATGTCAGAAGTTCAGGGATTAAGTCAGGGCCTGAGGGGTTTCACGATTGATGGGAGTAGGATATCGAGATGGTGGGCCAATTGACTATTCATGCCTGAAGTGATTGATGGTTAGACGTGTACAGATTGCTGCTCGGCTAAAGAGGGAGAAGATGAAGAAATGCGACGATGATCCAATGCACTGATAGAAAAGAGACGTTTATATGATTGGTTGAGTGTAACTCAAAAGATCACGAGGAACTTAACAAACGTTGATTGAAATAATTCTTGTGAGTTAATAATATGTGCAAAATCAAAGCTTAATGTACAGCGATCTATGGTTTTTTAATAAATTAAATATATTTAATAAAATAAATAAATGGGTCGTCGTGGCGTATTGGGTAAGTGCGTCGGCTCCTACGCAGAGGGTGCAGGTTCGATACCCGAATTTACCACCTTTGATAATTAAGGGCTCCGCCTCTTTCGAGTCTCTGACAATGCTCAAGGAGTATTCCCGTCTAGAAAAAGCTTCTCAACTTCGCCGTTCGGAGTCGGCATTAAACTGTAGGTCCCTTCCAATCGTGAAAGAACAATAGCACGCACAACACAAGTGGTTGCTGAAAAGCTAGGCCCAGGTCACCTCGGACTGTCGCGCCACCCATATTATTATTATTATTAAATAAATAAATAAATTAGCATCATCCTCTTGTGACATATACAAGATTACAGAGAACCTATAACAACAAGTCAAAAGGTAAGCTCGTTGGCAATTTAGAAATTCTTGAAAGAGGTGGACAACACTTGGTAATCGACTCGAATTAGTGACCTGATGTCTCCTGAATTAAACTTTAAAATGGAACAATAACCCAACTCGGATGAATGATGAATCCCAAAAATTGTACACAGAACGATCGAAATCCGAAAGCGTAGGAGGGGCTGGACCAAGGAGCATCCAAAAATTTCCTTCCTGTAAGGAAATGATATTTAAGTCTGAATTATTTGCAAAAAATGAGGCAGCACATCGCATTAGCGATTGAAAATCAACAAAACATCAAAATTCATATAATATATTCTCGGACAGGTAAGTGGTTCTTAAGGCGGTAAAGAGCTATCCACACAAAACTATGAGGCTGTCCGGGAATGTCACAAAAGACTAAATATGTTGGCAGCATATTACAGACTTAAATTAATTTTGGTGTCATGACGTGAAAACAATGAAGACAATGAAAAGGCTGACATACAAGCCAGTTTGCAAGACACCCTCTATTGGGCGATTCCCCCTCTATGGGATATATACACAAATGGTTTGTTAAGGAAATGGACACTTTTTGGAATAGTCAGGAAGGTATTAAGCACTCAATTTAGCACAAAACTACAATCAAAAACGAGTCAAAGAAGCTCTAGAACTTAACAAAACTGACCTTAGAACGCTAAGTGGCACAGATAAAATCAGAAATCAGATAAAAGCCATCCAGTCCACAATCCAGGACCTAGGGGAGTCATCGTCAAAAGATATCTGTTTGTATACGCATATTAGATAATTACATATGAACGATCAATGAGAGGCGATAAGTTAACACTTCTTTGTGAGCTCCTTAAAAATTGTAACATTTTCATGGTGAATTTTGGACTTATTTTGCCTTCCATGGAATTGACACTTTCGAAGCCAATCATATTTACCTGCAAATTAATCATTCTGACATTCATTCCATCGTAAATTCTGAATACTCCATGCAAAATCTTTCAATTGACATGAGTTTCCCAAAAGCATTCATTCTGGGAAATTTTCACTTATTTCGAAGAAATCCCGTTCCACATTCGTCGCCCACATGTGAGCCTGAATCTCCAGACTTCCACCAGAAGCCATAAGGGTAAATATTCAATCATCTACAATTTCACAAGAACATCACGTCTCAGCTTAGCTCACAAGATGACATATCAATTTTCACCGAGCTCAGTTGACAAATAATTCTGGGCATTTATGGGAGATTGGAGACAACTTTAAATACTTCAGTGCCATCTGCAAGGTAAAGTGGATTTAATCAGTTTCAGGGGAAAACTAATGAATGAGGCTCTCTGTTGAGTCCTGTGGTGTCATCAATGAACCTTGTTGGTTTTCACAGGAATTAAACAAGTCACTGAACGAACGTTTTCATCTGTGAGTGATGTGCGAACGGGTTATTCTCGAGGGAATTTGATTTGCCTAGTGTTTGTGCATACGTACTGAAAGTTATTATGGAAATGACTGGATACGAGAATTATGTGCTTTTCAATAAATTCAATAAAGTCTTTATTTACTCTGCTCTGTTGACAGGAATGAATGAATTTCGCTTCAAATAAAATAAACAAATTTTAATTGCCAATCAAAAGCCCAAGCACTTTGACAAATGCATACTGACATGATTCATTTACCGCGTGAATTTCTGTCCCGACGAAATCACAACATTTTTCAGTTCCATAGATAAAGTACAGAAGCCCTGGCTCTTCGATCGAATACAAAATGAAAAAAAGTATACGCCACCGTGGCCACGGTGGCGTATACGTAACATATTTCATTTGACGAGCAGGCAGTCTTAAGAGTTGTCTTCCGTGGCCACGGTGGCGTATACTTTTTTTCATTTTGTATTCGATCGAAGAGCCAGGGCTTCTGCCTGCTCGCCCAATGAAAAATGTTACGTATACGCCACCGTGGCCACGGAAAACAACTCTTAAGACTGCCTGCTCGCTCAATGAAAAATATTACGTATACGCTACCGTGGCCACGGAAGACAACACTTAAGACCGTCTTCACGCACTTTAAAAAATGTTACCGGTAAAATATGCCTAGCATGTACAGGGCATGGATAACACTGCTAGAGCCCGAAGAGTCTTCGCCTGCGAACCAGTAGGACAATAGAATAGATCTTTTGATAAGCTGAAACTGCGGCCGCGTTTCAAAGACCCCTGACCACAGGCTCGAGCAGAAGAGGAATACCGAATCTCCGGTATAAAACTCAAGTCAACGCAATCGCAAGGCAGCTTGATCTTGATGACTGCAGGCAGCGCGTTCGATATCATCAGCCGTGGTAGCCAACATAAGCTCATGCTCAGACACTCCATGGGTCGTCGTCGGGCTGAGATATAAGAAGGTAACACAAGTGGAGAGGGAGCTCTTGGGTGTAATAGGTGCCAGCTGGTCGGATAGTGCGCTAGCTGGAGAGGCTTATTGATTGACGCCCCGTTTCACCGAGGACTCCATAAAACAAAGAAATTGCCTTCAGGTGTAAGTCTGACAGGCAATTTATTTCAAATTACATTCTTGATACAGAAGTCGTTCCCGGGTTTGCTTAATTATACGACTTTTTTCATCGTTACATTTTTTCGTAGCTTAACGTAATTAGTCTGGCCTTGTCTGTGGACTGTGTTCCTCGGCACAAAGCAGTCTTCCTCGGGAACGTCATGGTCGCTTGAAATTAAATGCACGGGTACTATCATTTTCAATCTCTGAAAATGAAACGTTGTTGGGAAATTATGTGTCATCACTTCGTTTGCATCGACCGCTGCCTAGGGAGTTAAGGGAATTCCGAGTTAAAGTCACCTGCTGCTTGAATTTTGATGTTCGCTCTAACTCTTAGAAACGCCATATCCTGGACATAAACACATGCAATCTGAGTCTTGCACAAGCTAGACGCTAAAAACCACCTTCTCCTTTCGGAACCCCTTCGTGATGTGAGTCATGGCAAGGTCTCCAGCGTTGTTGATCGATGATTCACTCGCATTTAAATGCGTCCATCAAGCGTAAAAATAGAACCCCCTTAAGAGGTCTCAAACTAATCACAGTCATGTTCCACTAGTTAATTGCGAAAAATCAAAGTTGATAGCCATCACATCAAATCACGCAACCGGCCATTAATCTTCCAACCAAAACTTCCAGCCGTCACGAAGTTCACACGCAAGTCACAAGTTAACCCCATCCGTTGTGCCTTCCACTGGTTCATTACGAGATCTTGACAACTTCACATGATTGTACAACACACAGCCGCACTGTCACAATCAGCTCATTAGAAACAAACAATGTCACAACTCAGCGTGAGCCTCCACTCACACGTACCATACCGTCGTTGATGGGAGAATTCGATTGACACAATAATAATCCCAATTTGCCCATACGCCAAGCAATCCCAATCAGCGCTGCGGGCTACCCTTGCCCGCTCATAATCAGCTCCACGTCACGCAGAGCATAGCAGCCCCGAAACATTTGCAGATAATTGCGAATGAGGACCACTGGCAAATGCCGAGATACGGCAAACTAAAGCAGAAATGTATTTTTATAATCCAAGGATTACCCACTCTGGGCAAAAAAAGAAAATAGGACATATCACCAACCCTGTCGACGAGGTTGTAAGGAATCATAAATCAAATGTACAATCATGTTCCATTTATTAAATTCGAGGGCGACCGATGTGCGAGCATGTTTTGGTACCTGACGATCAGATGGCCTCACCCATCGTGCCGCAATGAATAATGGCCGACCTCTCGATGGGTGACTCGTATAATACCCCCTGCCGGGCTGATTACAATCCATAATGGCAGTTTGAACGCAAATGCGATGCACTGGCATTTGCGTTAGTTGACAATTTATTCCACGTCACTTTGGTCCCTATTACAGGTTTGACACTCCAATAAATCCTGGCCAGCCTCGCTGCGGTTGACAGTGCTTTGTCATCGAAGAGGGTGGGCAAACAAAGATGACTTGCAACCGCATGAGGGCGAACGTTTTTTTTTCCGAAAAGAATGTGGTGTCCTTGAAGTTTATGGAAAAGGGCCACTTCCGGTGGTATCTTTTTCTGTGGAGGAATAGAAAGTTCGCAAGAAATTCTCCCGGGTTTCGGTCAAAAATACCTCTGCTCAGCTCATGAAGCACACCGTTAAGCGTTCATTGTCAAGATTTTCAGTCGCGTCAAATACAGAAATGATACACATTGAAGAGATAATAACAACTTTGCTCAATTTCGTTAAGTAACGTTGAGTTTCGTTAAGCTTCGTTAAGTTTCGTTAAGTTAGAATTGTACGTATGTAAAACTCAGAATGGTATTCGTTATGAATGAAAGTGGTGTAATTCAACCAAAAAATCCATTTTGAGTTTTACCTTCGGCGTATGGCACCCATCTCCCTGGGGAATACGCTCTCACTCCTTGTGATGTAAGATTTCGTCCCTTTTTTTTCAATGACGCCATGTTTCCTGGAAATCGATCCCACTTACCTTGTTGCTCACATGCCAGCCAAGGTGATGGTAAATCTGTTGTAACTCTGGATATTCATTTCTGACAACCCGCAAGCAAGGACGAAGTAAACTCGAAAGTCCTTTGGTCATCGTCGCTTTGGGAACAGCAAAGTTATTCTTCAAGACGTTAATTTGATATCGTTCTGTTTTCATTTCGAATAATTTCTTGTTGAAAGGTGATTTTTAAACATATCCTTATACCACAGGCAGAAGCCAACAAATCACCGGAATATCCACTCTCAAAGGACCTTGTTGATGTTTCTTTTTTGAAGCAAAGTCTGGTGAATCTTGTTGAATGGCACAATGTTTAAAGGCACACATTCTCAGAATTTCTCAAAATTAATTTCACATCCCAAGCGGATGGCGAAGATTTAAAAGTAAATATTGTCACAACCCATCCTCCGCTCCCTTCCTGCACTAAATATGCCATATTTTCTTTCTTGCCCCTCCCCCATTTCCGGGATTCATATTCAAAGGAGGACTAAACTTAAAATGATACGTGTTCGCAAACAAAGCACTGAAACATGAACAAAAACAAACCGTCAACCTAAAGGGGAACTTCAAAAGTATCTGCAAGGATATCAGGCCAGCAAAATAAAGCAACGAAAAAAAAAAGAAAAAGATGCATGCATGTGCGGAACAAAACAATCGCATGAATATATTCATGAGAGCAATCTCCGTCAGAGTCCTATGGCCGCAGTACTCGTATCGTATGTGGCCGGATGTGTAAACTCGGGAGGGGGCATGTGCGCCTGTACGCCCGTATGTCCCACCACAATCTGAGGGTGTAGATCTGTTGTCGTGGTAACCTTTTCGGTTTTCGGAAAATCTCAATGCACAAACGAGCGTGTACCAATGTGTCGCCTGATGCTCGACAAGCTTTGGTATCACATTAGTGGCAGAAGCGATGTTGTTTCTATTAGTTTAAATCAGTGCTTGCTTGCATGAGGAGCAGTTGCGTGCTCGTTACACTCGTGTGACTTCTCCGAACATCCTAAATGAGTTTTGAGGATACACCGGTACACATGGCGAGGGAGTCATTTCCCTGATGCCATTGCAGATGAGGGTCCCGTTGCCGGCAGCAAGACTGCGTAATTATATTAAGTCTTAAGTAACATTGTTCAAGGGATATTGCTTCGGAGTTCTGGATTTACAGCGAATAATGGCATTAGGTCGTAAACTCGTTGTTGGAAGGCTTGATAAGGGAAATTCGAAACCGAGTGGAAGGCTCCGGCGGCAGAGGGTGATGTAATCCGTTGGATTCTTCGAAAGTTTTTACCATTTTTCATTTAAGATCCAAGTGAAAGCCTGTTCGAGAGGCATAATCCAATGAACAGACTTTCGGGTTGGAGGCCCATTCAATTTCGGTTTCCAAGGTCTTCGGTGTTTGAAATTAATTCTAAAGGCTCAATGTTTACGACTGGCGAGAATTTATGTTCTGAGTGCTGGCTAAACCAAAATAACATCACAAAAGCAATGTTCATGTGTAAGCAGCTTGTCGCTTCGTAGAAGATGGTAAGTGAATACAGCAGATGGCCATTGTAGCATTGAAAATCAACTTAACCAATTAAGATGCCAGAGGACTGTAGAGGCTTTGAAAATGAAAATGCGTTTCCTTTAGAGTGGATGTCTTTTTTTATTAATTTTATACAATATTTTATATATAAAAAGATTTTTATAGGAATATAAAATGTATTCAATTATTAACTTAATAATATTTATTTTTTGTATTGTACTGGTATTTGTATGTGTGAGATACACATTTTATCCAACATTTTTGTTTGGGCCAGATTGAAAATGATTGCTCAAGTTTTTCTTGGAGAATAATTATGTAAGCGAAAAAAAAAACAAATCAGTCTGCATCAATTCGTTTTTGGTAGTTTTTTTACGTGGAGATTTGTTTTCGAAAAATTTAATCATAAGACCAGGTTTCATTTATTCAGATTACCTTTCGATATTTCTCCGCTTATGCCTCATCTTTCTGTGACGTATTTATGATTTGGCTTGCGTCCAATATGTTGGAGGGCGCTAACGACAAATTCCAGTCACTCGTTGTGAAGTTGTCCGAGTGTACGCTGGCTCTGCGGGAAGACGTAATTTGAATACATAAACAAACTTGCATGAATACATAATATATGATATATATATATGTATAATATAAAGAGAAGAGAGAACAATTGAAACAATTTGCACACATTGGCTTGGCTCCATGTGCGCCTTTCGCTTCCCGTGCCAACATAATCGTCTTAGGATACACATAGAACACCGAAACCAATCCGAAACAAAAGAAAATTGGATAACACAACTAGACTTGCCTCATTCCATAATCCATATCTTTTGCATTCGGTTCATCATCAAACCGAGTTCGTCAACCCGGGTTACAACTCGGTCTGTTTCTATTATAACCCGAGTTAACTCGGTTTGTAAAACTTTTGGTTGGTTGGCCCACTACAAGTCCTAGTATTTGGAAGTTAATATAAGCTCTCATAACAATATAATATGTGCTTTAATATGACATCTCCATAATGGCTGCTGCCCTTACAGAACGAACACGACAAGACTTTGTTGTGCCGTGACAGCTACCAGATGTATCCAGGTGAACCAGGTATCCCCAAACCCGGGAACGTGTTCTTCACAAAAACATTTCAAAGTTTTCAATATTGTTTAACATTGTTCCCCATCGCATCCATCAATTAACCATCATCATTTTAATGATAAGCAGTCAAGAAAGCTAAGGACGTCGCCCACCACCCGCCAACAGAGCACTGCTTCAAAACCTATTCGTCCTTCTCTTCGTTTTCATAAACGTCCACTTGTGTGGGCTACGGATGATGTTGCTTTTAATTAACGTGCCTCTGAACGAGCTGTGTGCATTTAAAGAAAAATAACGACGTCTGTTTAAATTTGGTGGCAGTTTGAAAGGAAACTTGCGAATGTTTTATCCTGTCTGTCTACGTCGCTCTCCATACCAGCGCAATGCATTGACCCTCGAAAGTTATTTCAGACGTCCCCAGGGAATTGAATTATCTTTCAGTCGGTGCTTCTGAGTGAACATCGATTGAAGGCTGATGCTGTCGGGGATGCATGTAATGGTTATCCCAGAATTTCAGTTGAATGCTTACAGGAATTTGCTTCTTGTCCGAGGATGATTAAGACCCTCTGATCGATCATTCTCGAAGGATACGCGACTTAAGAGCTCCTTGCACTCAATTCAGGAGTATGGCTGTATAATCTATTCAGTGGCTTCAAGGAATGTGAAGTCTTTACATTCTCTAAGAACCATACAATAAGGGAAAACCTTTAAAAGCAGCCTTACACTCCTTGATAGGAATAATTGAAATCATTTGAATTGACACTCCCCTGTGGCACTTCTGGACAACGAAGGTGTATTCAACAACATCGAACCAATGGCAATATCACTTGCGCTTGGGATTGAACAGCCCTTAGTGGCTTTTATCCATCAGCTAAGTAGCCAGCAGGGTAATCCGCTCTAATCTGGGAGAGGCTACGATCTGCTACGATCTCGATCCCACAAAGAGGTGTTCTCTCGCCCCTTCTTTGGAACATAGCGGTCCACGAGCTGCTATTAATACTGGCAGAGGCTGGATGCAAAGTTATTGCCTATGCGGATGACGTTGCCTTTGTGGAAATTGCTGCCAAATTTGGCTCCACTTTTGGAGACGTAATGCGGAATGTCTTCTATAAGCTGAAAGCATGCACACAATGCCGTAGCGTTAATCCCAAAAAAAAGGAATCACTCAACACTCCAAGCTGTGCGGCACCACCTTACAACTACCCGCCAGAGCGAAATTCCTGTGTCTCATTATCTGCAGCTCAACATCCAGAATAGGACCAAGAATGCTTCTTCAGCCCTTTTTACCTGTAAAAAAGCCAAAAAATGCTAATGGAGACTACAACCATGCATCGCTTACTGGATTTTTTATTTTGTTTGTTTAACACTTTTATATGGGGTCTCAGTTTGGTGGACAGTACTAAAAAAAAGCTGTCAACACTGCATGCTAATTAATAGGGTGCTGATACAGGACAGCATATGCATCACAGGGGCAATGATGAGCACTCCATCGTATGCATACTCCTTCACCTTTCACCACTGGCAATTTTTAACACAGTTAGCAGCCGGCACAGTCCTGAGATTCAAAGGACTCCAACTGTGGTCTGAACTCATCATCGGTCACTCAACCTTTCTTAACGAATATAACTTCCCCCTAACGATACCGACCGCCTACTATCCCAAGCTGGCTTCGAAGAGAAATTCTTCACCAGCATTCACCCCTCCGCACGTTTTCACAGATTAATCAATGACAGACGAGGGGTAGGGGGTAGGTCCAGGTGTCTATTCCAAAGGCCTTAATATTCTTATCTTCCTGAAGCTCTTCGATCACTATAGCGTCTTCCAGGCAGAAACCGATAAAAGAGGCACTGTCATGGCTCAGGAAAAATTTAATATCCAAAAGAGATATCACCATCGGTTTGAACAGCCAGGCCGCAAATAAGTCTGACAATGTCAGGTTTCACTCTCATCCCCTTATTGCAGGGACATTGTTACATACCGGGCAATTGCAAGGCCGTTGAACTAGGTGCCACCTTCCACGCCAATCGCTACAGCCTATCATCTACTCAAGATACAACACTACGAACCGTAAATGGCTAAATGGCGTTACATAACTTAAAACAAAGGAAATATAGCCATCACCTTATCTCAACGGATCACTCAATCTGCTTAGGCTCAGGACGCTCATCGTCGTCATAACCACACATTGCACAATTAGCATTTATGCCCGCAGGATTGGTATCCTTATAATAACATTGATGAAAAGGAGTTGCCAACTTCAGCCCACCAACTGTGCTCAAGTAGCCTTCTGGAAAGTCGTAGGTACCTGCACCCAAGGCAGGATCTCAATAAGCTAAATAACTAAACCGCTTCGTCACAAGCAGCAACTGTTTCTTCTTTGGACAGCCTACTCTGGCCTAAGTGTGACTGCCTTCTGTAGCCAGCCAGTACAAAATAACCTCCTTCCAAGAGTCTTCTTGTCTACCAATACCTCGCCTTTCAAAGACGGTAAAAGACTCTCTCCAGCGAAATGTAAGAAAACGAAACCACAGGCAAAGACCTTTGGACTTTATTTCTCAAGACTCACAAGTTTTGCACATAAACTCTCGTAATGGTCACCTTCGTGAAGTGCTTCGTGTAGATTTGCTCGCCGGCAAAGAATTGCAGCAACGTTATCACAAAGACCAGCACAGTGCTTAGCATGAAATCGAACGAGAACTGCTTGTTGACTTTGATTTGCCCGAACGCCCAGAGGCCCAATGGACAGATGCTGTCGCCCATAAGCATCACATCCACCTGAAACAAAGCAAACACGAAACTGACTAATCCCCCTGAATCACTGGACAACAACTTACGTCTCTCTGCAGAGGCGGCGAGCACTCGGACAGCTTTACAACGAGTGCCTGGAATTTGTCGTTCGCGTCCTCCAGCATGTCGGACAGAAGGCCAATGATGAACATGTCAACGCTGTACGATAGGCAAGCGGGAAAATAGTGAAAGTCCACATGGAACCACTCCTTGTTGTAGTCTGAGAAGTACTTGGAGTAGATGACAATCTTGAGGGTCAGATAGATGAATTCGATGTCGTGGAACAGGCCCACGTACGTGCACATGAAGACGGAGCTCGCGAACCCGTTGAGTCTGTGTTTGATTTTGTGGATGCGTCGGGAGATCGACAAGAACTCCCGCACGCATTGCTCCAGCATAGGCTGATCCATGGAGTCTCCGAAAGTCGTTAGATATTCGCTCATTTTCTCGTAGAAGCATACGAGGACCACCTGAATGTAGAAGTAGCTGAAGTACATCAATATACAAACGATCGGAAAGATGGTGAAGTCGATGTTAATGAACTGGTTCATGAAGAGCATCAGCAGCGTGAGCACGATCACGTACTTAAGAATGAATATCAAAATGACACCCTTCACGAAGAGGACTTCACGATCGTCGAGCTGAGGAAGAGCTGGGGCCCGGTGCGTGTTCTAAGTTTTTTGAAGACTCGCAGAACCTCGTTGAACAGCTTCAGCAGATCGCCCTGGATCCAGAAGAAGTTCGATGCGTATATAAACACAGATATGGTGTGGATGTAGCCGGAAAGCACCGAAATGGTTTCCTCCTGAGCTTCAACACTCTTCAGGCTTTCGAAACTTGAGATGGTTAGACAGTCCATATAGCCACGATAAAAAAAATTGATTATGAAAAATCCGCTGATGAATTTAATTGCGTTGTACACGTAGGTGGTGACTTTTTTCCTGCAGTTGGTTCGCTCGAACTTCTCACTCCGCTGGTTGAAGGAAATGCTTGATAGCCCGAACAAGTTCAAGAACTTAAACAGAATTTGCAGGTGCTCAAGCAAATTGTACTCTTGCGGCGTGGGAGTGTACATGTCGGCGATGCAAGCGAGACAAAACTGACCAGAGGTATACTCGTGGAGAATGTGTGATATTGGCGAGTCGAAACCATCGATTGGTGTTTAAGTAATTGGTGCTACACGTGCGGTCGACTCATTTGTGATGTGGTAGGCATGGATTGGATGTGGAATTATATTTTACGAATAGTGGACGGAGGTGGACGTGAGAAGTTCAATGGTTTGCTGCCATAGAATGAGTGAATATTTGCTTGATAGCTTATAGTTTTGCTGTTTCCAGAAGAGAGGCGGGATGGTGTCGGTGTCGCCAGAAGAGCTATCAGAGAGCATATTGGTCCGACGTGTTCCTAAGGCAATTGGTTTTGCAAGACCAAGAACCGATCAAGAACCTATTTGGGATGCTCGGATAGTATTTGATTGGTTGGCCACATCCACTGCTAAGCTTACATTATTTGAAGCCTCCAGGCGAGCAGCTTAAATTCTTCTGTTAGTATCAGGTCGAAGAGTTCATAATCTTACTTTGCTGAGAATTTCTAATGAATATATGTCGTCATCGGAGATGGAGGTAGTCTTTCGACCGATTTTTGGATCAAAGACGGATACATCTGAACATAGACAATCTGATTGGGTATTGTCAAAGCATCCCAATGATAGTGTTTGGCCTGTAGTTTGGATAAAGAATTTAATATCTATTTCGCAGTCTAGGAGAAGGAAAAGTGGAGAACTAGATTACCTATTCATTACAATTGTCGGTAAGCCTCGCCTTGCATCTAGAACCGCAATAGGTGGTTGGGTTCGATCTGTGCTAAGAGATGCGGGTATACAAGATTCTCCAGGGAGTCTTAGATCAGCTGTAGCATCCACTGGCTGTTTGGAGAATCATTCGATACAATATATTCTAGCAAGAGGAAATTGGAAAACCGAGAATACTTTAAAAATATTATTGTAAGGTCGTTAAGAAGAAATCAAACAAAGGTACCAATTTATTATTTGCTAATTTTCGCCCGAAGTAAAAAAAAAAACGAGGGATATTGTATCTAATGTAAACTAATATGAACTTATGGATTTGATTATTTTTTTCTTTTGCTCTAACTTTTATCTAATTATAACTACAGTGAACTCTCCCTAAGTCAAACTCTCCTTAAGTCGAAACTCTCCCTTACTCGAACTTTTTCGCCATATTTTACATACATTTCCCTCAACTTTCCATACAAAAACCTCTCTCTAAGTCAACCTCTCTCTAACTCGAACAAATTTTGGTATCCCGTGGCAATTCGACTTAGGGGGAGTCCACTGTTCCTGAATTTTAATACATATTTTGCTCTTTATTTGCTTATTATAATCAATGGAGCTTTTTTAGTGAATTATTTAGTAATGTGTTTAATTTTAAATTATATTTCATTCACATAGCGTTTTGGGGTTTTGTCACCAGCAGATGCCAAACACGTCTTCAAAGCGACGCTGTGTGTTTTTAGGAAGGCACATAATATGAAATTTTGAATTACAACAAAATTTGTGCTTGTGCTGAAAGAAAAACATACAGCGTCGCAGAAAGTGCTTTCTGGTGAAGACGCTATGAGCTGACAGATGGTCAGAGTCGCCAAATGTTTCATAGAAAATCTTTCTGAACCAGATGGCGCTGCGGCTGACAAGAAGAAAACCAACAACAATAGAGGGAAAAGTAATGTTACACTAACGTTTCTTCAAAGCAACGCTCTGTGTTTTTCTTTAAGCACATAATAACAATTTTGTTGTAATTCAAAATTTCATATTATT
The DNA here is from genome assembly GCA_964034865.1 of Eristalis intricaria. Classification (NCBI taxonomy): domain Eukaryota; kingdom Metazoa; phylum Arthropoda; class Insecta; order Diptera; family Syrphidae; genus Eristalis; species Eristalis intricaria. The sequence goes on along the minus strand of OZ035877.1, from coordinate 56,531,651 downwards.
TCGGAAAGTGCCGATTTACTTTTATTTTTTATAGTGTAAACAAGTTTTGAAATAAAAAAACTGATTTTTCAGCTAGAATGTCTCTGTTACCGCTCAGTTTCGTCAAGTTTAGGCCTAACGGTAGATGCACACAAGAAAGGAAAAGTTAAAACGTGCAAAACTGGATGCATGGGATCCGCTTGGATTTTGTTTTATTCCAGCCAATGTAACTGTGCGATTTGTTTCACTGATGCAATCCGTCGAAAGGAAACAACAAAAACTAAAATGATGTATCCAGTTTTGCTCGCCACTGTATGTGACATCCATCCAAACTTGAGCCAACGGGAATGCGCGCCGTCCCTGTTTATCACGCCAATGAGGACATCACTCAGGATGATGAACCTTAGTCTGACCAGACCGAGTGAGCTAACGAGTAGTTCTCGTAGTTCTGCAATAGTCGGCTGGTACTCGTTGTCAACCATGTATTCTGCCTGAACTTAAACCCAACAATTCCGTCCGTGTTGTGCAGTCTTGATGGTCTCTAGACAAAGCTTACAATCGATTATTTGTACTAGCGGAGGTGTTTATCGACTTGTCCGTCGCGACTGTATTGATTATATTTATTGTATCCTTGACTCCTTTTTTTCCTCAATATTTGTATTCTTAGCTTGGCTAGAACAAGGAAACGAAACGAGTCGATGTGAGTTCTTCTGAAGGTTCGGATATCAAGAACACCAGAACAGTGTCTAATATCGATCAATTTGATTAATATGTTCAACGGTTGATTGATCCACAGACGGCCAGTTGTCGGCGGTCCACAGTTCAGTGTTGTGGAGAATGTGTTTCCCAAGCTTCTTATTCTTAACCAGCTTAGTAAGGACATCTCCTAGAATGAAATTGGTGCTGAGGCTGCGGCATTTATCATACATGTGTCCTTTCTGAGCTATCATAGAAGCCATCCTAGATGTTTTCATTCTAGGCCTCTCTATGGGCATGGACACAAATCAGGATACAGTTGTCCAATTCAACCTAGATGCATATTGTAATGAGGCGTTTGCTTTTATATTTAGACAAAGGTAAGGACTCGAAGAACAAATCCACACTCAGATTCCGTTGCAATCAGATCAGTTTTTCATCCTCATTTTGCTGACCCATTCAATGACCTACTTTAAAGCTGGTCTCTAAGTTATTGGTCTGCGTGGTCAGTGGTCTATTAATTGTCCTCAGATTCCGTGCTTAGAACCTAAAATCGTGTTCCTAGCTTCGCTTGATAGCGTCGTCAATAGCAAATCCGTCAGCATCTTAAAAAAGAGACTGCACCACTCAAAGTCGACATTCTCTGTGTGGATCAACAAAACATAAGTTGAACGTGTATTTAATTGTATGCGCAATGGATCGTACTGGTACTGGTGCGTGTGCCGAAAATGACAAAATTATTGATTTCTAATCGACCTCCAAACGATCGGTGTACACGGTAGTCGCGTCGCGCTTCTCCGCCCAAGATGATGGAATGTTGCTGCTTATTTCCATTTCCTGTGTCATTCTTGTCTCTGCAACCTCACTCTATATCATATCCTTGCTGTGTACATATTCGTTGTATGCATATCAACGATTTCATGTTCCTGATGCTCTTTGTCCGTGCTCTTTATAGAATATCACTCCGCTTGTTGACAAACAAGATGGACCTCTAGCTTGTGCAACAAGGTGGAACAAGGTGACTACCAGACAGTATCGTGACTGCTCTACATATTCTCTGTTTGCGTGATTCTCCTTAACACAAATTCTAGCACATCCATATTCAGCAACATATTTAATCCATATTATTCTAATTAAATTATATTTAATATTTATTCTTCTTCTCCTTTCAGTTCACATAGATCAAATATGCACCATTGGTGAGTGTTTTTTATTTAACTCCCCCATCTCACACAACTAAAAATCGAGATATGCACATCATTTAAGTCGGGCGTGTGTAAGGCAATAAGAGTACATAGATTGTTGCTTAGGCTAAGGTAACGCTGTGACCAACTGAGTGATTAAATAAACAATGATTGAGTGTGATCCTAAGCGACCCATGTATGGAATTTCAATTAGCCTCTACTGTTGGTTCAGAAAATATAATTTCGAAAACTAAGAGCATCGAACACAAAAACTTATTTCAAAATTTCTTAAAAATATCAATTCCAATTATTTATTTCTAAAAATGTATCTTAAGTCTAAGAAGTTCCAAAATAAAGAAAAAACATATGTTGGGCAAGGCCCAAAATTATTCATCAAATTTTGTTTCTAAATCAGTTTTTTACAAAAAAACAGAAATTAATTTGAATAATGGAAATCGTTATTATAATAATAATATGGGTGGTGCTACAGTATGTAGAGGGGCTTACTTCTCAGTACCCACTCTTGTTGAGCGTGCTATTGTCACGAGTCACGAGTGGATAGGACGTACAGTCATATGCCGTTTCCGAACGGCCAAGTTTGGGAACCACGAAATTATTATTAGGCCCCTTTCAATCTGCTCTTTTATGTGTAAACGATGACATCCATCATGAGGATGCCGCCTATGTTGAAACACATTTGTGCCCGTTTAATCGTATTTTGTGTGCCTTTCCGTCAGATATCCGGTGGTAACCGATCCAGTCCGGTGCCGGGCATGGTACCATGTGCTTCCAATCTGTTCGAATCGAGTGGCCATGACCAGGAGTATTTGCCGAGTCGATTAGAAAATCGATCACGAAGTTCACGTCGCACTATCACTACAGACCAATTATTGGTTAAAAAAAAATCGACGCAATTATTCCACGTTCCATTTTAACATCTTCTGATAGGATGAACAATTTTTCGCCCCCTTTGTATGTTTTTTTAGTAGCTAAGTCGACCTACAAGCCATGTTTTTAACTCTGAAGATTATAAATTCGATGAATTTTTATTATTGTCAATACAATTTAAATTATAAAGAATCTAGCTGTGCCCCGTGGTTTCACCCGCCTTAAACGGCCTACAGTATACATACAGCACACGCTCATAGGCGCCTATGTTTATTTGTTGTTGTTGTTTCTTATATGGACAAAATTATATGTTGACGTAAAAAGCCATAACTTACGAACGTGTAGACCAATTTCGTGCAAACTTTAGATAAACCACCTACACGACCAATCAAACAAACCCTACAAATAGTCATCCAATTCAGTTTGACCGTTCGTAAGTTATAAAGTCACAACGCAGTTGCAACAAAATTGATGAAGACATCGCTCCTTCACGTAGCAACTTGGCTTAGCACTCAACTGCTATTTGGCCCGTGTGCTATCCGTGACTTAATTCGTGATCTTAACCTAATTCAGGGGGTTCTTAGAGAACATCTTCATAAGGTCCGACACCTCATCCTCCAGAACACTTGGCCAAGCTAGGAGAGTGCGTGTTGAAATTACCAGTGCTCGTGAAATAATTAAACGTCAATTTTCCACACCAGACGTGGGCATGAGTTTGAGTTCACTGTGCTGGAGATAACAGCAAGGTTTCACATGCACATGCTCTTATAGCAGTCTCTTTGACTTTTGGTGCGTAGATGCATTCTGTCGTGTTGGAAACTTTGAAAAGGTCTTACTTATGCTTTCGCGTCTCCAATGTGTATCCAAGCATTCCCCCACCTAATTGCTGCACCCCTTCGCACACGTACGCAGATGCTCATGCAGATAAATTCGTTAACACATTCAGAACACCTTTGAAGCACATTTAACCTTCACGCCGCAGCTACACAGTAAACAGAAACTCCGGCTCTGAGTGGTGAGGCAATGAGTGTCTGCTTTTATGTTGGTGTCTGTAAACAGTTGAGCGTATACAAATGACTCCAGCAGTCAAAGGAAGAGCGTATAATTCTTCAGCGCGATTATTTGTTTTCGCTTTTTACAGACACAGTGAACATCTTTGTTGTCGATAGTCGATATGTTTATACAAATGAGAAAAAACAAATCAAGGTAAAAGCCAATTTTGAAAAAGCGGAGAAAATTCACTTAACAAGTTGAGGAGATGAATGTGTACTTCTTCGAGAATACGAAAGCACAGTGGGTATTCCTTGAACCGGACGTCCTCTATGAGTTCCTACAACTCACCCACCCGCTCATTCACCCATTTCAGTTTTGGCTGAAGTCTAGTGCAGAATTCAATTGTGTAAGCCAATTTAAAGTAACTGGACGCGCTTAGTTTATTTCCCCACAAATTCTAGTCGAGTGGGGCTAATGGAAGCCTCCTGAATTATTGAATAATGGCATGAAGAAATAGTAAATTTACTTATATTCTGAACCCGAATTCAAGGCTGGACAAATTAAGGTATAAGTACCTCGCAGGTGACGGATACCAATTTTTTGCGGCCACTTTAATGATGATGACTGTCCTTTAAGTGTCCCCCAATTGAAACCGACCTCTTAATGGGTCCTTAAATTCATGGAAAAAAAAACAACACAGGTGGTTGCGGGGGTAACTATGAAATAGAAAGAAGAAGCGAGTTATCCAACACGAGGTCGTCTTAAAGATCGACTTATTTTTTATCAGCCAATATTCAGCATAGCATTTTAATAACTAAGCTGGAACTAAAGCAGCTAGGACTCCGGAGGTGTCTGATTTATAGCACTCCAGATATTCCGGGTGTTCTTCGGCTGAGGTGGCTCACATTTCAAGTGTAGATGAAACATTTTTGTTTTTGAAGGACTTCCTAGGGTAGTGAATGTGAATAATGTGTTTATTGCCTGGTGAGGGAGTTATCATCACGCGAATGTCAGGTCCCTTTCATTGACCTTGGAACAAAGGCTCCGGATGCATAAAATGTCGGCATTCGAGGTTGTGAGTGCCGCTGTTAGTCCAAACGAAAAGGGATCGACCGCCGCAACCTCTTATTCAAGGTCCTGAACCGGGCTTGGAAGGAATATTTTATATCAGTGTGAACGAAGTATCTGGCAAGGCCAGGTAGAGCGCATGGACCAAACTGCTCCAGTCCAAAGAGTCTTCGACTCCGAACCATTTGGACAAAGCAATAGTGGAAACCCACGGAACTGATGGCGCACACAAGTGGAGAAAGACATTAACCAATAAGGGATAAGTCATACAGAGCATTACGAACATTGAGTGGACTAGTTGAGTTGGTGAAGAGTCTTCCATTCCGCAACAGTGGGATAACGATGACGTGCACAAATGGATAAGAACCTCAGGACCAACTTGTAGTTAGTAGTTGGAGGCAGCTTGCTAAGGATCGGGCCAGCGGGATAGGCTTCTCGGCTGAAGCCCAAGTCCACCCCGGACTGCAACAATCAAAGAAGAAGAACTAAAATGAGTGCTGGAGCTTTGGATTTCACCAATGGCCAGCCTCCTTCTAATTTAATGTGTCAAGCGAAGCTCGGCCTAGTCGCCTGTGCGAGAGACGCCGTACCATGGCACAACTAATAAGTCTAAATCTAAAATGAGGACGCTGTGATCGTCTGACAAGTCGCACTGAGCATTGAGAGTGGACTAGTTGAGTTGGTGACTTGTCATCGATTCCGCAACAGTGGGACAACGATGACGTACACAAAGGGATAAGGACCTCAGGACCATCTTGTCGTTCGTAGTTGGAGGCAGTTGGCTAAAGGTCGTGGTAACTGGAGAGGCACAGGTCCATCCTAGACTGTAGCTCCCACAGAAAAAGTAAAGACAAGAATCGTTTTATTCATTAATTCGCAGAAGTGAGACTAGAGACTAAATCACTAACAGCGATTTTTTCACAGATATTGAAAAACTACAATCGATTATATAAAAGATCTATTATAAGAGAAACAGCGACTGCGATTTAGTGATTTTTCTTACTTACACTCAGGACTAAGTTGCATTTGATTCAAACAAACAATGTCGTGCTTCACATTATGAACATTTTTGTATTACCTATTTATCCACTAACCAATATTAGACATTAGTAGAAAAGCCTGTCATGTGTATGTATCAATTTTATGTATATTTCATAACTTTTCATATTTCATATTTATTTTAAAAATTATAATTTTTATTAAATTCGCTGCAAATACTTCGGAATACTTCGGAAAATTAAATGTTTATTCATGTACAACAAAACAAAAAAATTGGTATTGCCTATACAAAAGAAAAAAAATATAGCTCCACACTCCTTACATATATAGCGCTTTATTAATAGTGGTCGCCGTGGCGTAGTGGGTAAGTGCGTCGACTCCTACACAGAGGGTGCCAGGTTCGATACCCGAATTGACCACCTTTGATAATTCACGACTCCACCTCTTTCGAGTCACTGACAATGCTCAAAGAGTATTCCTGTCTAGAAAAAGCTTCCTCAACTTCGCCGTTCGGAGTCGGCATTAAACTGTAGGTCCCTTCCACGCGTAAAAGAATAATAGCACGCACAATACGAGTGGTTGCTGAGAAGCTAGGCCCAGGTCCACCACGGACTGTAGCGCCACCCATATTGTATTATTATTATTATTAGTAGATAATGGGTGATGTGAATAAAAACTGAATGTGACCATGTCCTTTGCAAATGCTCCATCCGGTGTCAATTAAATTTATTTCGTTAAGTTTAACGAATACACTCCGCTCAGTTATTTTGACAGCTGAGTCTTTCCTCTGTCTTGGTGTGATAATAAAGATGGAATGTGTTCAGGTATCGCTTGTAGAAGTTGAGTGCGCAAAGGAGGTGACTTCAGAAAAAAGTGAAAACAATTTAAAATACTGGAAAATACAGCGTCGGAAGAGGAATATTTTGAGGGATTAAACCTTAATCATAAAAAAAGGAAATCTGGAATGAACGATAACGATTTCATCAAGTGTTTGCACTTTTATCCGTGATTTCTGGAAAAAAAGCCAAACTCTAGATATGAAAAATAAAAAGAAAGAAATACTAAAATCCATGGCTTTATTTGAACATCTCGCAAATAAAGAAAAAAACTGATAACAAGAATGCCTTGTGTCAAATTAAAAGGCGATAGGAAAAAGACGGTTAACCTTCCCATTACATTAAAAGACCAAAAGCAATCAACGGTATGGCACCACCACCGGTTTTTTTTTCAGGAATATCGAAAAGGCAATGAGTACTTAACCAATCCATGCCATCAAACTCGAATCTGTACCCGTTCTTGAAACTATCCCCTGTGTCCCCGAAAGGACATGAGTTATAATTCTTTGTTTTTCGCGTTTGTATTTTTAAAAACATTATTGCATATATTTTGCACCCACCTTTACCCGACTTTCCACTCACCTTTAAAAGCCAAGAACACACGTTTTCCATTGTCAACTGAAGGAAGGGTACCTACTTTGAGGAAATATTTTATTCACACTCAATCGAGTCTCTCCTTTAACGAAAATACTCGACTCGAGTGTTCTTACTCGGAGTCTTTTCTCAGTTTTTATTCACATCAGCCATTAATTCTGAATAACATGTTAATCCTGCGATCTTATTTTGCTAAACAAAATACAAATACTATTGTTAGTTTCGCTGTTTATTTATTTCTTCTTCACAAAGTGTCTTAGAACATTGAAGACAAATTGGCATCAGCCTTTAAGGCAAAAGCACGCATTACCGCATCAGCCATTATTTGTATGAGTACCAAGATGACACCTTACAAAATACGCAGAAGCACACACAAAAAATAGATATAATGCCAAAGCAAGCGATTAAGCTCTTAAGAAATAGCAATACGAGCTTTTGATCGACTCCCTTGAACACCGACATCCCGCCGAGTCATCTTCAACTTTGATGTGGCCGAAACGAGTATTGCGGGATAATTTATGAGAGGAATGCGCCATATCAACGAACGATCCTCTATGCATTCAACCACAATACTTCCCACTTCACACAGTTCAGAAAGGACGTACAGTTGAGTTCGAAAACTTGTTTCCTCGAGATGGTATTAGGATATGACCTCATTTCACTCAAACATTTCCCATTCATTGCAATCCACAAGCATACAGTACATGTCCTCTATCGTTCATAATCAATACCTTCTACCCGTTCACTTTGGAGGGTATTCGTACCCCACTCATGATCATTAAGTCCTAGTACATCCTGCATAAACAAATAAATCGTTTAATTTCCTGTGCTCTTCAATTTCCTGTGACTTATTTGAATATCACAGCCCCCCCTAAAAAATACGCAAGTACTGGAGCAAGGCAGTGGGACACGTCTTAAAACTCACCAGAGCTGCCACTCCCCATGCTCTCCCCCAGTTTCAGCCATTTAACAGCCAATATCACCGGCAGTCCAAACTCAAGGTCTATAGTAAAGAAACTCCGTCGTAATTATATTTACTGTGTTCGCCCGAAAAATAAAAACTTCTTTCCCATAACTAACGGTAACAGCAAATAACATTCAAAATTACCGACCCCGCCAAAGAAAATACTTTGCCTGCGGAATAATCGTGGCATTTTCACCCCTCGCCACGAATCAAATACAAGTACAACTCGCAAGCATATTGCGTCTTTATTACTTCGCCGAAGAATGACGAGCAAATCATGGCGAATTGTTTCCAACAGACCGGCTAACAGCCTCAAGCACGACCATGTAGCAGCTTGAATTGAGTTTATATTCACGCCTTAACGGACATCATCATCGGCTACCTTCGAAATGACTTCGGGCCAAACGCAGAAGGCGAACTCTTTTCTCTCGCCGAAGATTGAATCATAAATATTTCATAAAACAATTGAAATTACGCACGCAAAGATTTGTGGGCCGTGCGGACGTTGCTGGAAATCGATGAGCCGTGCAGGACGCGAAATGAAAACCGAGGCAGTTCATCACATAAATTTTGTAAACATTCAATTTCAATGCACGCCAATATGGGGTTACGGGCCTTAACGGTCCAAATTTAATGATTGAAATCCATCGACAGTGAAATATTTATGTCGCACATAAATGGAGGCTTGCAGTGCGAAAGTGTGAGAATGTGGGCCGCCGAGTTTACGTATCGTTTTTGTGATGGTGGCGGCGTCGTAAAGTGCTGCAGCCATTAACTTCGATGGAGATGGTACTAAATGGTGGTAATATATCAATAAATTGTATAATTTGAAAGAAACATAAAACCATTCGTCTTTAATGAAACCACACACGACGTCGGAATCTCTTTCCTTGCCTCTACCTTCCTCATTGTCTTCCCGATTAGATTTAAACACACCCTAGATGATTAAATTAGTCCTTGGAAGGTACGTGTTCCCAGAATTAACACCACTGATTGCATAGAGATAGAGGGTGGGCCCACTAGGACAATCCTCTTACACTTTTATCTGCATTAAGTGTTTCCATTCGGAAAACAGATGGGCGAATGTGTGTGGTTTAATCTTTTCAAGGAACTGGCACAGGTGGTGGGAAATTCTGGGGAAAGACTGGAAGCAGTTCCCGATCCAAAGGATACCTTATTTTGGGAGAACAATGCTGCTCTGGAACATGAATTCCTTTTCGGACAACAACGTGATTTACATAAAATATAATGAATATGCGATTTGGAATGAACAAGGATCAAACTCAACCAACCAACTCACAACTAAGTGAGTGATCGGGATTTTAACACTCGATACAGGAGAACAGATGGTTAAGACTTACTCCTTAGGCCTCGACGAAGATGCCTACGATTCCAAGACAATCAACTGCTACCAGTGCATAGTATGGGCGGATTCGAACGAATGATAATTCGAGTGATAATCTCTTCAGTCATTTATCAATGGCCCGAGAACAGGAGGAATACTTGAGTAATACTTTTGTGTTTTTCTTTCAGTCTAGCTATGTTCCTGATTAGTATTTCTTGACGAGAACTACAGGGTGGGCCATATAGTGATTTTTTTTTAAGTCATAGGTTTTGACACTGACAGCTGTTTCTCGCTCGAAATCTTGACAGAAAGTCAGTATCACACATCCGCGGAACGGATGTTTGAAATATTGAGAACGTATTGCCAAAGTGAGTGCTCTTTTGCGCAAACACTGCTTTTTTTTGAAAGGAAGTTTCTGCCGAAATGAAGTACCCACAGCGACTGCTGTACACAAGTTTGTGCAAAAGTTCATGAGACTGGTATGCTAATGCAAAACACTCATGATCCCTGTCGTCACACAGTGCGCACAGATAAGCATGTATCTGCTGCGGCCGAGAGCATCATTGGAACATTTTACTTAGAAAATGAGGCTGGGACCAACATTTCGGTCAACGGTGGGCTTTACGGAGCCATGATAAGCCACTTTTTTCTTACTGAAATTCAAGCCATGGATTTGACTCACGCGAGATGGTGCGCCATGCCACACAGCCCATTCCACAATCGATCTTTTACGCACCAAATTCCCAAATCGTGTTATCAGACGTCTTGGCGATGCCAACTGACCGCCTCTGTGCTGTCCTTTAGACATTTTTCTTGTTTGAAACCGTGAAGGACCGTTGTCATGTCAACAATCCGGAAACGATTCAAGCTCTTAACTCGAATGTCATCCAAGCAATCCGTGAGCTACAGCCGGAAACCATTAACAACGTCTTGTGTAATTTTAGTGACAGAATGCGCTACAGCGAAGCTAGCCGAGCCAGCCACTTGAACGACGTTGTATTTCATAATTATTTCGTTTTTATTAAAATTAAGGATTTGTCATTTTTAGAAAGAAACTTGTATTTGACCCTCCCTTATATTCCCGGCCATCATCAAAATACGACGCCCCCAGGATGCACAGGTAACCATGTTTGTCTATATCCCCTGTCGTCTCACTGCATTTTTGTGGACATTTGTGACGCTCACAAGATATCCTCTCATGCACGTCAGACAATATTCTACGCAAGACATAACCTGGCAAATGGTGCACATCTCAAATCTTGCATTTGATTTTTGGAACGCCTGTTCCTGCCTGTAAACGATTAGGTAACCACCCAGACTTTAATGCACGTCCGAAAGAAGAGAGCTATCGATGTGAAATCGAAATTGGAAAATTCCCAAAAGTTGTCCTTACTATTGTTCGCATTTGTCAAGAGTATCATGCACTTCCATTTAATTACCAACAATTTCCGAATTTATTTACTTAAAGTGCTTCCTGCTGATTGCAGTCGACACCTCCCAGTGCGACAATGCCATCGTTAAGTCTACGTTGTCACTTCGAACACGAGGATGGCCAGAAGTCGCAGAAGGCGGGTCCATTACAAACTCAAGTAGCTTCGAGCTTTGCCATGTTCTGCGCATCATGTCAACCATGACAAATAATATCGTTCGTTGCCTGTACGGATACATGATGGTTCACAACTCCATGGCATGCTTGGCGCGAATGAGCACACAATGCAAGTGGAATACAAGTTTACCAGCGGCGCAGAAGGATTTCCTGGAAAAGTGCTGGTGAACTAGGGACTATCTGTGTGCAACTACTTCTGAACGCGTCGAATGCTACTGCCGACCATCTACAAGTTGGTGGAGATTCATGACTTTATCGGAAGACGAACAAAGGCTCTTCGTCGATGCCAGTGTCATGAATGTCCAGTTCATGAAAGCCTGCATCAACTGCCGTCGGCTCGAACTTGCCGTCCTTTCGGGGGTTATGGTCTCCTGTTTGTTGTTCGACATCCTGTGGATTCTCAGATTCGCGGTGATGGAACAGCCTGACCGATGTATACATGCAAATGAACGAGCTCTCGCTGACTCAAGCATGGGCCGCCACCAGCTGCGACAACTTTTCAAAGAGCCGGTCTCGCTTTCGCGTCGCGTTCATCTAGTGAAGCACAGACTAAACGATATCTGGCAGCCAGTCTTTCTGAACAACTTCGTGGGAGCCGCGTTCGACATCAGCAAACTTTACTAATCGCTGAAGGTACGAGTACAACAAAGGCGTGCACCACGTCTTAAATTGGATGGAATCCCTCGCAAATTTGCACCGAGCCCGGTTTTCATTGCGAGCAAGAATCGCGGTACTACGGTAGTTTTATATTTTGTGTTTAGGCTCCACAATGCACCTCGAAGTGGCGCCCAGTGCAGTTGCACATCCACCACCTAGTGTTGGCTCGACCGCCTGTACGGCTTGAACGAGATGACAACACACGACATTATTCAAAAACTAAATGTCAGATACATTTTCCACCATACAAATTTATTTTATGTGTTCATAGAAGCATCATCAGTTGGAAAAGCCAACAATATTGCCGAGAATATTTCAGCATAATGAAGTATTCAAGAAAACAATCTAATTGGACCATTCTGGTTTATTGGTATATGTATGCATGAGTGTGTGTGTGTGTCTTACGCTGCACTTCACAGTCCCGAATTTATTTCAATTAGTTTACTTAACAACTTGGAACCACTGCATGGTGTTCAACATTCAATAAAATGCATATTATGTTAGAAAAGCATAAGACAACAAAATCTACATGTTAAGTACTATCCTTCAAAAACGAGTTCCAATTCAAATAACAATCGTTTACTGCAAATCATGGGCTCATGTCTACGGCGTGTAAAAATAAATTAGAATACAAAATTATTACAAAAAAATAAAGTACATTTCAACCAACTTTCAAATCACAACAACATCCACTAGAGTTTTTCTATCAGGAGTAAATAGACTCATCCAAGCTCCTTGTCGACCAACGGATTTGACGGATAATCACTATTTTTGTGACAATTAATCACGACCCCCTGAACATTAACTGCGTTTTTTTTGCAAGCGTATATACGCTTAAGTTTCACTTTGCAAGTAAAATCCACTAACAACGAGTCCTATATCCGCTTAACTTACTCATCATAACTATCGCCGCTTAAGGAATAAGCGCGGATAAAAACAATGCGTCCAATCATTATTTTCTGTGTGTTCATTCCTGAAATCATTCATTCATTGTTTAGGTTGCTGTATGTGGCTTACACCTGCAGGTTTGGTTGATGTATTAGATCATTTTTAATTTTGTTGGCATCCATAAGTATGCAATTTTTGGTATACTCAGAGTGTCTTTCCTATACATTCTATAGATTCATTTGATGAACATTTTTTAAAATCAAATCATGTTTATTTCGTCCATAAGTTTACAAAGCGAGCCACCGCACAATTTACAATTCAGAGATTTGATATACTGTATAATGTCATATTATATCTTTGTACTGAAATACATCTAAAAAACAAAACAAGTGTCATTTTATATAATTATTTTAAGCAAAGGGAAAGAACAACAAAATTATTAAGTGTTTTGCTTTTAAATTGATGGTCACGCTACACAGTCACAAAACGAAGATTGTGACCATCAAAGATCAACCATCGCCTCCCACGACTACACCCCTGACTGCTTAGCAAATGTCATAAATGTCGTCGGTGCTGCCAAGATTTTATGATGAATCATTAAGCGCCGATGATCGTTTTTTTGTGCACTTCAAAATTAAGCGTATATACGCTTGCTAAAAAACACAGCTATTATTTCACAAATAAACCTACGGGATGTGTGTAGTATTTTTTGATTGGTCCGTGAAAATGTTGTAAGGAGACAAGAGAGATAGAAGTTGCATACCCCTATAGTCCTTGACTTCTGACTATAAGCTGATAACACTGATTACTGTAGCATCTTGAAATGTTCTTCTTGCTAGACATAAGCATCATAAATCAAAATCATACTTTCATCCCACTCAACGCAACTGTCATATGTCCACTCGAGTTTTTTCTGCAAACATAAAATGCGTCTCATCCATGGTGATTACAAACGTGATCTCATGGCATAATCACACCAAAGACCCTCCGGAATGTGATTCACTGCCCATGACCTGCTCAATGCCCGTGGCCATAAAAGCAGTTTCTTTCTTTCTTTCAGAAGCAGTTCACGTGATCTGTGGCCGTAATTAATAGCCAGCATCCGCCTTAACGGCTGCCTCTGCGGCATGCCCGTGGACATCCAATCATTTCCTTAATGAAAAACTATTTATCAAAAGCCTCTTAAATTCATTTATACGAGCTGAGGCTGCTCAGAAATCCTCATTTATGACCCATTGGTGGGGACACTAAAAGAATATTTCCGATACTCGGAGTGTGGGCTGCACCGCCGCTCTAATTAGGACGTTCTAGAAGCGCCTTTTTTTTTATAGCCAGCTTGCCACAGCCCCCCGTCAATATCGAAGGATGATGCCTATCATCGAAAGGACCATGTCCGTGACACTCTCAGTAGGCAATTTAATCCATGAGAGAGGCAGCAGCAAGAGGCAACCACGGCCGTTGGCTTATCGTTTCAAGGACAATGCTCGTCTTGGGGCATTAATTAGGGAAAGTTGGTCGTCATCATTTGTCAATTATGAAGACACCCAGTGCGTTGGGATTATTTTCACGGACTTCGTCAACATATGACTGGGATTTGTGAGTTCCAAGTTGGCATTCAATGGTTCACAGTCAACACATTTAAAGTCAAAGCACACACATTTGAATAGATTTGAAATCAGATCAAAAGCAATCGCACGTGGAATGGAATTGGTAGTACAACATCCGAAATGCGATTTTTATCAGCAATTTGAAAGCGATACCCACTCCAACTGTTCCAAACACATTCCCAGACTTTTTGCAAACTCAACTCAAACTACTCCAGTTCATGAGATAGGACTGGAGGTCGTTCACGGAATTGAGTGTAGTTGCTTCTACCAGTGAGAACTTTTGTGTATACCCCCGGTGTACCGTCGGAATGCATCTGTATTTGAAAACAAAGTAGGCCTTGAATTCAACGGGTAACTATATAATCCGCAGTTAGTTCCCCGAATCGTAGTCATGAAATTGATATTTTTTTTCCAGGAAATTCGCCGACTTTCAAAACAGACCGTATCGAAAATGTTACTCCATCATGGTAGAAAATCGATTTTTAATCCGGCGAATAAAATTCTAGCCAGCAGATTCGTGCAAAAAAGTTAAATTTAATAAATCAATCGAAAAAGATATATTTCATTTTGGTTAACATTGCTTGTGGATTGATAGTTTTTTTTTTTAAACACACTTAACTTGTGATAGCTGATTCTGGTTTTTCGAATTTATTTCGCTTTAACGATGAATTCCATGCATTTTGATTAAGTTTTGATGGTCTGTAACGACGGTGTCCCATTAAACGTGAATAGTCAATATTCCCAGCCTTACTCCCAGCACTACACCCACTTCTCTTTAAGTCACGGTCATGTGCTACAGATCCACGATTTCCACTTCTTCTTCGGCTGGGGCTGTAGACGGCGTGAACCAGTACCTCAGTCAACATGGATCTCCAACAGTCACGATCTTGTTCGAGGCTTTCTCAAACGTCCAGCCCATTGAGATCACGTCAACGGAGGCGATGTCTTTAAATTGTGTTGTCCTTCATGTCTGGTTTCAACAACTTTCCGGATTGGAACATTGGAGTCTATTATTTTTATTTGACCTAGCCATCTAAAATGAGGAACTCGAATTTGATTGACAAGGTCGATATCGCATAACAGCTTTTAAAGTTAAATGTTTCCTTCCTCAAGCATTAGTGCAGAATATTATCGCTATATTCGAAAAATTATACAGCTGCAGCCGGTGGTGGTACTTGGAATCAATCACTCTTACAAGTGCAGAGGTCTTACAGTGCAATACCGTCTTCAAACGGTTAAATCTGAAGCCTTTTCTAAACAGTTGTAGTCTCTGTGCAATAATTGAATATCAAATTTCAACGTTGTCTAGAATCATGTCAACCTCTATTAAAGATGGGTCCTGAGCATACTTGATTGCTCCCAATTTAGAGGGACATCAGCAACAATCCCTATTAAAGCCGAAGCAGTACAAGAGAAGTATCAGTGTAGGAGAGCCGTGAGGTAGCTGAAGAAGTATCCCATCTCATCTCTCTCACTGAAGAAGTCGACGCAATTATTAAAAAGCTGACGTACCACAAAGCGGTATGTTGAAATGATTTACCATAAAATTAAAGTCAACTGAAAATAGCATGACGGCATTATAGTTTCGAGGTAAAGGCTACCTCGGGACAACGTGAATTCCATAAATGCTTGAGATTCCAGGGTTGAAGACTTCGTACGAGTCTAACTACAATACGACACGTACATATAAATTCCATCTTCAGCAGAATATCTCAGAGCAGCACATCACAAAACCGAAGCTCAGTAAGTAGACACATCAGTCATATGATACAAATTGTAAACAAAAGGAACTTATTTACTGCATGTTACCGGTTCTGTGAAAGTTGCTATTTAATTCTAGCTACGTCACCGAAATTGCTAACGACCGACGACTCGATTCCTAAATAAATACACAAGGAACGATGGCTGTCCAATTCGATGACAAAGGCGATTGAATTGCTTTGACAATTTGTTTTCTATCAACTTCGTTTTTTTTCGGTACATTGACACAAAGAAATCAAAATTGCTCTTGAAAACGATGAGCTTTTTAACAGTCATGCATATAACCTTGGTTTTTGAGATTCGATCAAAATAGAAGAAAGTGAGTAAATTCGCACTTCGTTTCGTAACACTTTCTGAATCCAGTATCCACCACTTCACACCAGAAATGAAGGAATAATCGAAATAGTTGGATTCTGCATACGAACATGCTCCTAAAATCGCAAAAACGATGTAAAATTTACCTACATACATAAATTGCAGAGTTTGAGAAGACATACAGGGCTGATGAATATTGTTATATTGAGAAACTCGAATAAAATTAGTTTGTACATATTTCATATCATTTATTTCTTTTTAGTTCATTCAAACGATAGTTGAATTTTATTTCGTTTTATTTCAATATTATTTAACAATTCTACGACATTGCCGATTAAGTAGAATTGGGCTTCATCCGACGTGAAAATTGAGCTAATCATGGTTTCGAGCTTCTGACAAAACAACATGCGGATCGGAAAGTGTGCGGTGTTTAATTTTATTTGAACCATATAAGGGATCAAATTCTAATAATTCGAACGCTTGGAGTAGCCTGTATGACAGCAGCTAAAGCAGCAATTATTTTTTTTGGCCGAACTCGAGGATTACTGTAATGAGGCCTTCGAGCGATTGTCCCACACTCGGCAAAAGAGATTACCGACCTCATTATGGTCCATCGGCTCAGAAGCGTGCCGCCAAACGTGCGCTGAAACTACCCTTCGACGGAAACAACCGACCCCAGTGCGTGGCAGCGGTAGACAATCAAAATTCCAGTTTGTCCATTTTCATTAAATATAAATAACACTCTAAAAATTACAAAGAAAATTTAATGGAAAAAATACTTACAAAAAAAAGATATTTAAATTTTATTTTGGTCATCAGCCACACTGTATTTGACCAAGTTGGCGCAGTGGGTAGATTCGTCGACTCCTACTTTGGGGATCTAAGATCAATGCGCGCCTTTCGAGCCCCTGACAATGCTCAAAGAATATTTCTGTCTAGAAAAATCTTCTCAAACAGAATCTTCATACAACTGGATCCCATTCTGGATCACACACAACAGGTCCATTTCGAACTGAAGCTGTAGCGACTGTGGTGAATTTTTAAGTTTTTCATTTTTAAACCACTGATTAATTGAACAGTCCTCGTATACTAAGCCAAAGCAGAGGAAGGATCTTCCTTCGAAACTCAAACACTTCAAGATACAGTTTTGGTATAGTTTGCGGAACAGGTGTCTGGGTGGAGATTGATTGATTTTTCGAGCTTATTTCAGCACCTATTGTTTGTAGAACCTCGAATTCCACACAGTGCAGGTGATGGTCGTCATTTGAATCAATCCTCAAAGTATGCAGGGAGTTTTCGTGTACTCACTTATTAGGTGTTTTTTTTTTTTTGCAAGTGTATATACGATTAAATTATATGTGCTCAAAAAAACGATCATCGGCACTTAATAATTCATCATAAAAAAATTGGCAGCACCAACGATATTAATGACATTTTTGGTAGTCAGGGGTAGAGTCGTGTAAGGTGATAGTTGATCGTTAATGGGCATAATCTTCGCTTTGCGATTGTTTAGCGTGACCATCACATTAAATGCTAAAACACTTTATTATTATCAATTGAAACACATTTTTCATCGAATGCTAGAAATAATTAAAAGAATCCATAACGAAACATAAATGGAAAGTAAAGCACATACAAAAATTGCATACTCATGGATGTAAAAACATTTAAAAATGATCTAATACATCAACCACACCTACAAATACGTGAACAAAAGCTATCAGGGGCTAATATCGTAAGCCACATACACCAACCCAAACAACGAATGAATAAATTCAGGAATGAACACACAGAATATAATGATTGGAAGCATTATCCGCGCTTATTTCATAAGAGCCAATGGATGTGATGAGTAACTTAAGCGCATATGGGATTTGTTGTTATGTATTTTACATGCAAAAAAACACACCTATTGTTGCTCAACTTCATAACTTAAGAGGGTGGGGAGGCTGGGAAAGTAAGCAAAGTCCGTATAGAACAAAATTCGGAAAGTAGCTTGGGGACTACGACTCAACAAACATCGAAAAATGCAACCTGTCTAATTTCTGATGTTCATAGAGAGAACCATACACAGTCAACTCTCGAGGCGAGGCCAGCCACGAAACAAAGAAATCAAAAACTCGTATTCACTATTTTGTTACATTTATTTAAGCGTATGTACACCACGGTGTCTGAGATCGAACTGACCTTACTCAAAACCGATCAAGAGAGAGTTAGAGAGAGCCAGAGCTATGCTTATCTTTAAGGAATAGAATAATATATATAGTTATATACGATAATTATTTTGTTACAATAGACACTAGTTTCTTTGAATATCTTAACAATTTAAATTTATTTCCGGTCCCTTGAACATGACTCGTTAAATTGAATAAGTTCAGAATTAATTGGTCCCCTCGGTAATTTGAAGTTGAAGGCAAACCATCTACCTTCAATAATGGGCTTCCCCCTTTCATCCTCATACCTGTCATTTGTTTACACACATGCGCAGACCTGCCCAGTGTTTAGATGAAAGAGATATGAGTGAGCTAGAAGAGTTAACTTTTGAGTATGAATCTCATGTTGACTATGGTAGCACAGTCTGTTGGACTTGGCCACTCTATATGAAAACTAGAAAGAAAACGAAAAAGCAAAACTGCCAATTCTAGTCACCTTCAGCTGGGCAAGATGTCTTATTACGTTACGCTTCCACGCCCTCAGAACCGACGCAAGTGCCGATTTTTTCGCAACCTTCAACATTATCGAAAATTCAGTGGAAATAATTTGGAGCTAGACTGTCACTGAACAGAACATTACGACCTTCTTTTCCAAATTAACATTGAATAATTGTACAAAGGTTTGAATTATAAATCACGAATTTTAGGTCAAGCTCTTGTTTATATGCATTTTTTCTTCCATCCCTCTTTGTCATCAAGCTCGTGTTATTTTGAACTCTTGGTAATTTGACATTTTTCTAGGGTCCCTTGAGCTTAGAATCATCCAGAGTCGACTGTATTCTATACAGAAGAACATTGCGCAATTGATTAATACTATGGAGAGTGGTGTTGAAAGGTAAAAAGCCAAGACGATTACTTCAAAAGCTCTTAACAATCAATGTTGCAGTCCACTGTGTTGATTCCGCTGTGCCGTTTTATGGCTTCTCACTACTTAATGCACACATACATTTACTTATCAATTTGCCATCTACGAACACCTGCACTGATTACTCAAAAAGGCGTGCAATCATTCTGTTTTCAATTTAGAATCCACGCACCACTGAAAGGATGACAAGGGATGAATTGACCACTCCCTGAACCGCAGCTGCACGAATTAAAGCAATCTATAATCCGAGGAAACTGATTTAATTAAATTGATAAAATGCTTTCACAGGATTCACAAAGGATTGAATTACTAACTCCCTTTGCGTCGCAAATTATTCACTAATTTCGTCGACACGAGGGGCAGATTGTAAAGGACGTTCATTCCGTTCGCTGAATGCGGGTTTACAACGGATGGGTGTTGAAAAGGGAGAGCTTATCCTCTTTGAATCTATGCAATCGAGTGCTTATTTAATTTTCAAGGCTGCTGAATTTGTGATTAAATTGTTGGTGGTTACGTAGCACTGGCTGCTATGGAAACTATCCATCACCCACTTAGTTGAGATTCCTATGTTCTGTCCTACATTGGAACAAGCTCACTTTTGTATTTTGTAATCTTCTTGAGATTTTCATTTACATTGAGTCATAGCCACTAGACTGAACCCCAAATGTCAGAATTGAACACGGCTTTCTACTGCCAGTGAACTACCCCAGCTGCTACCAAGTCTTGTCCTTAGTGAAATGCCATGTACGAGTAGAACCGCATCGAACTCCACCTTTTTCACCCAATTAAACATTCTATGTGACACTTTATTTCTCAAGGTTCACAAATCATAAAAAAAATTTCTGGTCAACTTCTGGGAGCGTTCCAGTAACATTTCCTTCGCGGCGAACATGTGTAGATTCACAAGTACAAAGCCCAGCACAGTCTTGAACATGAAGTCAAATGAGAACTTCTGGTTAACTTTCACTTGCCCGAACGCCCGAAGTCCCAAGCCACAGGTGTTGTCTCCTATTAGCATCACCTCTACCTGCAATAAAGCAAAAGCAAAACTGACTACTCCCACTAAATCACTGGACAGCAACTTACGTCTCTCTGCAGAGCCGGCGTGCAGCCGGACAGCCTCACAATGAGTGCCTGGAACTTGTCGTTCGCCCCCTCCAGCATGTCGGACAGAAGGCCAATGATGAACATGTCAAAGATGAATGAAAGGCAACTCGGGGAATAGAGAGCGTTCAGATGAAACCAGTGTTGGGTGTAGTCCGTGTAATGCTTGGAAAAAATGGCATTCCTAAGCGTCCGATTGGTGAACTCGATGTCGTGGAACAGTCCCATGTACGAGCACATGAAGACGGAGCTCGCGAACCCGTTGAGTCTGCGTGTGAATCTGCGGATGCGTCGAGAAATCGCCAAGAACTGATGCACGCACTTCTCTAGCTCACGCTGTTCCATCGCATCCCCGAAAGATATTAGATACTCGTTCATTTTCCAGTAGAAGCACACCAGGATCAGCTGAATGTAGAAGTAGCCGAAGAACATCAGCATATTGATGATCGGGAATAAAGTAAACTGGATGAAATAGAAATACGCTAGCCACAGCGTCAGGAGCATGGAAAAGACCAGGTTCTTCATGATGAACGCCAGAATGATGCTCTTGAGGAAAAGAACCTTCGCAATAGTCGGGCTGAAGAACAGCTTGGACCCGGTGCGTGCCCTGAGTTTCTTGGCGATTCCCAAAACCTCGTTGAACAGCTTCAGCAGGCCGCTCTGGATGCGGAAGTAGTGCGATGCGTATACAAACGCAGATATGGTGTGGATGTAGCTGGAGAACAACGAAATGCGATCCTCTCGATTGCCAACACTTTTTAGGCTGGTTAGGCACATCCTCAGATAATAGAAAATAAGACCGAAAAGGAATAGACCGCTGAAGTATTTAATTAGTCTGTACACCCACTTGGTGATCGTTTGCTTGCGCGTCGGTCGCTCGAACCTCTGATTCGACTCGTTGAAGGAGATGCCTGTAAGTCCGAGCAAGTTGAGGAACTTGAACAGAAATCGGAGGTGTTGAAGCAAGTTGTACTCTTTCGCCTTGGGACTAGACATTTCGGCGATGCAATCGAGTTGAAAGTGACAAGTGGTCTAGTCGCAAAGGACGTGTATTATTGGCTAGTCATCGGCTCGATCGATGGGTGGTGGAGTAAGTAATTGCCGCCAGAAATGGGGTTGTAATTGCCCACATTGAAAGGCCGTATGGCGTAATGAAGTGGTCTAGACTTAAAGTGCTGAAGGCGTATGAAGAAGATCGAGGGTTGCATTGAGTGATGGGACCCATATCCATTTGGCTGCGTGTGGTAGAGGGGTGACATTCGTCTCATCCCCGAAAAAATACGTTGTCTACGCTCGTACGTAGATTTCTACGCATATGGGATATTAGTGTACTTTCCATGTTTTTTTTGTAAGCCTCTTGCACTGATAATAAACTGCCCAAGATGTATCATCCATTTGGAAAGAAGTGTATATGAAAACCTTCAAATTGAAATCCGTCAAAGAGACAGTGGATCATTGATCACCCTTCACCGAACGAAAACGAAACAATCAACTTGTCTGCCCTTTTCTTACCTTCTCCTACCCAGTCGACTCATGGAAGAATGTACACACAAACACAGCTACACTTACCCAAAAGCAGACACAATTTATTTGGCTTGTCTGCTTCGGGAAGGATTCTTCAATAAAATCATTCAATTTTGCTGCAATTTTGTATATCAAGCTTTTGAGCGGATAAGCCGATTTAGATAAAATTTGAGGGCCTGGCTAATCGAACAAACAACAAAGGCTTATTTTTTTTTCGGGTCGACTTCCATACGCACAACAAGTACATGTAGGTAGATGGGATTCTCAAGAACCCATTTTTATGAAGCTCCTAATAGCCCACTGTGTGCATATTAATGTTGTACACGTTTAACATTGTTCATTATATCATTTCTGTATGTTATACTATTTTGGAATTGAGAGGGAATGGAATTGAGTTTGGTTACGCTTAAGAACATCTAAGGTTTAGTAACGTATTTCCGATAGTCACGACTTCCAAGGCGGGCCTTATGTGCTTAAACTCATCAGATAGGCGACCGCTAGGCAGACGCAGGACGAGGCAGCTGGACGAAGTCCAAGAACTCTCCTGGTTGCGCTTGGGCATGAGCTCGTGATGATATGGAGGCGATTGTAATGGATCGTGTGACCTTGGGACCTCTGGAGCTTTGCCTTACCGCGTTTGTTATACTTTTAAATGTTAAATGAATTTTATTTTTTAGATTTTTCGATTGAAAGGGTTTTTTTTTATTCCAGCCTACAATCGCGTCCGAATCAAGACTAAGTACTGTACCTACTTCGAGTGTATGCCATGCATAGAATTCGCGTCAAGGTTCTGCTTACTCGACAATATTACGCCGGATACGTGTGGAAATAGTGCAAGCAATATGATATTTTGCTCGATAAACCAACGACCGCGCATGGATTTCGCATACGCGAATAATGCGATGCAAGCATTGTCTGCACCAAATACTTTGTATCGAGTTGATAAAGCATTCGGTACAAACAATCCAAACACGAATTGTATGCACATGCAAAGCACGTGTACACTCCGTTTCATTACTTTATAGCCAACCCCAAAAATTAATTATATGCCGATAGCAAAGATGTCAGTCTGCATATTTTTCTTCTGAAATCTAAAAAAAATAAATAAAACAAAAATTTAAACCTTACATGTAAAAAAAATTCATTGGCTTTAGTAAGACTGCTATAAAGTAAGTTCTATCTGTTCCACAACTATAAAACCACTTTTAAAAATAAGGTTAAAGCTTAGGATCGGTTACAACAAATGTAGAGCAGTAGTTTGTAGAGCCGCTCCGGATGTCAATTAAACTGAAAAGTCAATTTGGCATACTGTCTACCAAATTTTGGAGGGTTCGCTGAGGAATTTCTGCTCAGCTCGGAATTTCAGCAGCTGTAATCACTGCTCCCTTACCGTCGCCAATTGTTTCAAATTGCCAGTTGAACTCGTAAATTTTCCGGTCGAGTATTCCCCACAGACTTTCTATAGGATTTTGGTCTAGTGAGCAGGCTGGCCAATCGATAGTGCTAATACGACTCTACTCCAATCACATTTGGGCAGCCCTACTTGTATGGACCGACGCGTCGTCCTGCTGGCAAACAAGGCTTTCTTCTCGATGGTGTTCCCAAAATGGTGTTAAGTTTTCTTGAAGAACTTTAATGTATTCGACACCGTTCACTTGGGTGGATGGAAAAGCCAATGCATATGTCATTAAATACCCAGTTCTGGAAACCACAGAGCTTCGACATTTTGGGTATTGGGGTAGACCAGTGAAGCGAAAAAGTGAGGCGCGAAAATAAGACGGAGACCAAGAACTGCAGGGAGAATGAATTGCACTTTACTAGCGGGTTGGAAGAAAACACGCCCGAACTGTTTGATGGTGGAGCTGAGACTATTTCCAGCTGGGAGCAACATATCGCCTAAAGCCTTGAAATTACCAGTTCAAAGTTAAGCCTCAAGTTCAAAGACAAGCCTGGGCTACAGATGAATCTTCTGCTGACGGTCATGGAGAAAGACTTTCGATTCTACACATGGAATATGAAGTAGAAGACCTTAGACCACAAACCCTCAGAGAAGTTTGCAACGCAGACATCAGCAAAATCCGGCCATTGCTATAGTATGGCCTGGGCCACACTACATTCACCACGGCATTTGTTGCATAGAATCAAGACAGCACTTGTTCGAATGCGGACTTAGGCAAGAAAACTTCCGCGGGTACGGACGGAGGTGGAACTGGGTTATTGCTTACAGCTCAGGTCCATCCCGGACTGAAGAAGTGCATCCCCACAGCCACTTATTCTAACTCTACAACACCAAATTGAATCTCAAATGAAAGTACGTAGAAATAATATATAAACCGTTCTGCTTGGAGTTGTGTTACTCCGAAGCAAAGAGTTTAAAGCTTCTTCGAAGTTTTTTCCGCTTCCAATGGTTCAAGAGTTTCCTCCTTTGATCCAATCATGATCCCAGTTTAGTCGATGTTTCGCAGTTTATTCCATTTTCCGTGAACTCCGGTAATAAACGACGCAAGTTCCGGAGGACTTAACCATTTTCTTGGATTCACTTCCAGAGTCTTACAGCATTTTTTCTCAGATTTCACAACTTTCATTGCATTCAGACATGAAAAATCTTCCCATTCTACTAACCCATCAACTTAAAGTCTTCCATGCAATCACTCTTCTGAAATGTAAGAAGCTTAAGGAACTACTTGCAAGAACTTTTTAATGAGATTGAACTTCATCGCTCTTGACTCACAAGTCATGCACATAATTCCTCGTAAGATGATCGTCCCGATGTCGTTCGTGTTGGTTTCTCTGCGACGAAAAATTACAGGAACTTTATCACAAAGCCAATGACAGTGTGGAACAGCTGCGTACAGTGGTTCAAAAATTGAAATAAATACTAAAAATGTGAAATGAAATTTGGAATACGGAGATGTTGTATTTATTTTTTATAGATATATACCTGGTCTATGGTTTTTTCTTCCCAAAATTTGGGCAAGTTATGTACGTAAAATTGTGCACATTTGTTTCGTTAAATCGGTCTATTGAAACTTAATGTAATAATGGTTGGCGATAATGCAACTATGACAATAAACTTAATAAAGCCTTGTCTTAAAAAAAATTAAATGATTACATTGACGGAGCTCTGAAGTATTTAATTTCATATACTAGAATCTTAATTTATCACAAATTTGCAGGGTGTGTGTTTGATTGTTTGTTGGACTGTAGACAAAGTTTACTCCTTTAATGAATTTAATACATCAACCATTTTTGAACGACGAAAACATCTTATGGCACATGT
This sequence comes from Eristalis intricaria, assembly GCA_964034865.1. Taxonomy (NCBI): domain Eukaryota; kingdom Metazoa; phylum Arthropoda; class Insecta; order Diptera; family Syrphidae; genus Eristalis; species Eristalis intricaria. The sequence goes on along the minus strand of OZ035877.1, from coordinate 56,506,285 downwards.
TTCAAATTTCAGTAAGACCTGTGTTGTTCTTCTTTATTTGGCGCTACAGTCCGAGGTGGATCTGGTCCTCACCGAACAAATCTCTCCAACTTCCGCGATCTCTGGCTAGCTGCATCCATTGTCGCACGTTAAGGTGGATGAGGTCCTTCTCTACCTGGGTGTGTCACTTTTAACGCGTGCCTCCTTTGTTACGTTGTCCCACTGGTTGGGTGAGGAGGACTCTTTGTGCCGGAGCTGTGTTGTCTATCTGCTCTGCATGGCCTAAGCCTCTTAGACGCTTTACTAGGCCTATGTCTCTTTACACCCCGTACAGTTCTTGGTTGAATCTTCTCGTCTAAACATCAACGCAAACAGGACCAAGGATCGCACGGAGGAAGACTTCCTCATCTGTTTTTGAGCTTGTCCATGCATCCGCGCTTTTGTAAAGTGAACGTGGTCTTTCGAGAGAGGGCTCTATTCTCAATTGCCTCTTGATCCCGTAGAAACAGCGGTTGGCAAGAGTTAATCTGCGTTTGATCTCGGTACTGATGTTGTCCCTACTATTTACTTTACGGTCGAGGAAGGCGAAGACCTTGAATACCTCGAAGTTATAGCTGCCCATTACGACGTTCTGTCCAAGATGTCGATATTGTATGTTCTTTGACAGCATATACTTCACTTTGCTCTCGTTCAGCGCTAAGCTAATTTTAGTTTTAAGTGAAAATTGAATTTATCTTCCAGTTACACAAGGTCTATACCAGAGTAAAATTGTGTCCTCTTCTCTTTTCAGGCCAGGCTACTGTGTTCTAAATCAGTACATTCCTGTCGATCTCGGTGAGTGTTTTTTTTTTTTTTTTATTCCTTAATCGATGCAAGAAAAATGTCACCCCCTCTGATTTGGCTGTAAGGCTTACATCCGCTCCACGTTCATATCTGTTTTGGTGTCCCGAAGGAGCCCCGTTCACCTACTAGATAAAATCTAGTGAATACTGACACGATCTCTATCGGCATAAAATTATTATTTGGGGTTGGCTACATAGTAATAAAACGGAGTTTAGTTCACACTGCATCACTCTTTGAGTAGAAAATTTGTTAAATGCCTTACTTGTCCATTCTGTTGGATGCACGCTGTAAAGCAAAGCACCACAGGTCTCAAGGTTACTCGATCCATTACCATTGACTCCATATCATCACTCATGCCTAAAATAAAAACGCAAGCGATTAAGATTATGGGAGACAATGATATCGCTGAGTCATAAGATTCGCTTGAAGGCCGACGTAATGTGTCTCCTTTGTCACTGTTTTTGCGCTTTTCTCCTCTGCATGAATTCACACGCAATCACTGTCTCGAACATCAGTTTACCCATAAGACTTTCGGATGCTCAGTTAAATTAAGAGACTTGTTCCTCAGCCGCACTACACGAATATAGAATGATCTTCCCAGCCTAATATTTCCCCCAGACTCAGCCAGGTACCTCCTCTGCCTTTCTCCCACTATACCATCAACCGGTGCTTTGTCTTAACCCCGGATACTTAAGGGTATTAGCTACCCCTGCTTCAGCTGTACGTACTAACTTGAATTTTAAGCGTTTTGTTTTTAATTGACAAAAACAATCACACCAAAGGCTCTACGGCCAACGCTGAGGAAGAAGAGATAAATATCTTTAATTGGCTTTCGTCGGAAGGACGAACGCGCGAATTAAGTTAAAAATCGAATAAAAAAACCGCCGCACAACTTTGGTTCACAAACGGTTTTATTTCTTTGAAGTGTGTCAATACAAAAAATACTTAAACCTTACATGAAACATGAATAATGTACACACCGCGGTATCGGTTTCACATATCCATCCGAGCTGCGAAGCGAAATCAAGTTCATTCATCGGTGATGTCGAAGTTGCATTATTACTTAAAATATTTTCGATGACCGTCGGTGTTCAACTTTCGGTTCATGATGACATGTAACACGCGCTTATATGAGTCATTACCGGCCACTGTGCCATAGGTACACAAGCAATGCAACTGAACACACCGTACAACGACTTTTGCAGAATCTGCAAAGATAGGAACGAAACCGTGGGTAGTGTGAGTAAAAATTGAGTTTGAGTGTTTCCTCTGCACTTAGGGTTGAACGCTTTATCCGGTGTGAATAAAAATACTTTTTACATATTTTGACAGCTAAGTATTATCTCCATTTCGATGTGAATAAAGATGGAAAGTATTGTGAGATCACTCATAAAAGTTGAGTGTGCACAGGAGGTAACTTCGAGAGAGAAAAAAGCAATGTTTTGCAAGCTCATTTTGTCGGTGCTTGCTGGGCAAAGCCAAACTCCAGACATGAAAATTAAAAACCAAGTTGGGTTGAACTCTATAGAAGAACAATTAAAAAACTTCATGGTAATCCATGCCATTCTTGTTTAACTTCTCTCGATGCCTCTATCGATGAGGAAAATTTCATCCTTAGATGCTTTGCACATATAGCACAACACTTTTTCTCAATTATTGGTATGGCACCACGGGTTTCTTCAGGAATATCGAAAAGCAACTGATTACTTAACCATTCCATGTTATCTATACCTACAGGTTCCTGAAATTATCCACTGTGTCGCCGCAATGCCGAGAATTATAGTTCTCTGTTTGTTGGTTTAAACACATCATGCCTAATACTTTGCATCCACCTTTACCCACATTTGCACCCTCCCTTAAATTTCCATAATGCAGTATTCAAACGTCAACTTGAAGGAAAGAGCCCACTTTGAGGACATTTTTTATTCACACAAAATTGAATGTTCCTTTAACGAAAACACTTGACTCATGTGGTGGACTGTTGCCTTTGGTCTTATTCACATCAGCTGTGAATGTCTAGCCCTAGCAACGTATGTGAGCACTCAATAAATTCAGTAGACTTAACTCAAATTGCTTCAAGGCATTATTTAACATTCACAATTATTTATATTACGTATTGTGCACTTGACCAAGTGCGTTTCTGAAGTGCTGAGACACTGTGGCGTATGGGTTACATTTTCTAAATCCACTTGGTCTCATCTCGGACCAGGAATGTTTTGTTTCGGTTGATCTTCATCAAGTCACTACCAACCCACTTCCAGCCCCCAAGAGGCTATGGCCTCTAAAAAATCCAGTTTGGTGAAATTCAAATTGTCAGGCTTGAGAAAACATAAGAGAGCAGAAAAAGAAATTTGAATAAATTTGTATGTAAGTATATTACATAATAACAGCATTTTTGGTTTTTGCATCTTTTACGTAAATAAAATGCGCTGTCGGTTTCCCTGCACTAGAACGCCCAACATACAGTTGATCATGAGAAAACATCGGGCATTCTAAATCTATACTGCAAATTATCAAAGATTGACCTTGCGATTTATTTATACTGATGGCAAATGCAAGGTGAATAGGAAATTGTAGGCGTTTAAAATCAAATGGCAATTCAGGTGGCATCATTTGTATACTGGCAATTAAAACGTCTTTCACATCATATTTGCCACACTGAATCGTAGCTTCAATCAGATTGTTCATTGACTTTATAGCAGGTAGGTAGGTAGATGTGACTGGCAAAGCCCTGATGGGAATTTGCCTCACTTAGACCTTTAAGGTCCGTTGTGCTGTCACTATTCCGCTTTGCCCGCCACTTCGTTGACCTGCTACACTCTTTCTCACTTGCTTTTTTCTGGTATGTGTAATTTTACCTATGACCAGTTGGTTTTAATGAACTTGTCCTTTATTTTGGTAGTTGCTAGATCCTTAAGACTATTGAGGAAGTAGCTATACATATAGTATCGTCTTGCCTCTGCAAGGGCTGTGCAGGTTCCTCTTACCTCTTACATGCAGCTTCTGCAAAAGTCATTGTAGGGTGCGCCAAGTCTTCTGGCTTGGTTGCCAATTAGGCAGTCGCCAGTGATAACGCCTACTACTTTACTGATGTTTCTCCTGTCTAATTCTAGGAGACCTTTAGTTTGCAAGGGCTGTACAGGTTCCGAGGTAGTGTAACATGGTTTCCTCTTCCTCCTCTTACATGCAGCTTCTGCAAAAGTCGTTGTAGGGTGCGCCAAGTCTTCTGGCTTGGTTGCCAATTAGGCAGTGGCCAGTGATTACGCCTACTACTCTACTGATGTTTCTCCTGTCTAATTCTAGGAGACCTTTAGTTTTTGGTGGATGTAGTGTAGGCCACATCGTTTTCGATAAACTATAGGTATCCAGTTCCGCCCATCTACGATAAGTATTCATTATGGCGTCGGTTAATAGCATTGTTATTATTGCTCTCATTTGGGGGTAGGGTGTTTCCTCATCTTGCGCCAGTGGTAGACTCGCCGCCCTTCTTGCTAATTCGTCGGCTCTTTCGTTGCCCGGAATACCCATGTGCCCAGGAACCCACCACAGGGTAAGGTTGCATCTGCCTGATATCTCCCTCAGAGATAGATGACTGAGTTTTATCGTCTTAGAGTTGATCGATGGCCGCCTGACTATCTATGTAAATAACAATAAATCTTCCGTCTATCGGGGTCATTGGTAGCCGGAAGGCTGTCTCTTGAATAGCTGTTAATTGTGCCTGGAAAACACTGCAGTGGTTCGGGAGCCGTATGGCTACTGCTAGCTCCTGCGACTTGGAGTGTACACCAGAGCCTGAGCCTTCCACAAATCCTGTTATGTAATCAGATTGTTTCGTAATCTTCGAGTTATGAAGTATGTCCATGTGCTCTTTAATGTGGACTTTTCCCCAGTTCTTGGTCGTGGTGGGTCGCCGTGGCATAGTGGGTTAGTGCGTCGACTCCCACGCAGAGGGTACTAGGTTCGATACCCGAATTTACCACCTTTCATATTTCACGGCTCCACCTCTTTTGAGTCACTGACAATGCTCAAAGAGTATTTCCTGTCTAGAAAAAGCTTCTCAACGCCGTTCGGAGTCGGCAGTAATTAGGATAAGCAGAATACAAAAATCGGCATGGGTCTGTATCACATGTACACTCAGATCAACATCCACGGCGGCCCTCGAGATCCTACACAATCTCCTTCCCTTGTCGACATCTACGCGAAGCTTAATGCCACGCATGCTGCATTAAGACTGAGAGAGTGTAAGCACTGGGGAACTAATAATCATAATGGGTGGCGCTACAGCCCGTAGACGGCCTGGGCCTAGCTTCTCAGCAACCACTCGTGTTGTGCGTGCTATTGTTCTCTCACAAGTGGAAGGGATATTCAGTTTTTTGCCCACTCCGAACGGCCATGTTTAAGAAGCTATTTTTAGACAGTTATTACTCTTTGAGCATTGTCATTGACTCGAAAGAGGTGGGACTGTGAAAATTGTTTATGGTCGTACCGGCCGGGAATCGAACCCAGCGAAATAAAGTTGAGTAGGGGTGGACGCACATACCAACAGCGTCACAGCCACCGCTTTATTTAGATTTACACAAAAGAAATATCACTTAAATTGTATCCAACATGCACATAGCAGACATGCTGTCTATACCAACATACACGAGTGGAGTGTGAATGTAGAAAGGGAGAAACGAAGTTTATTCTCTGTTCACTTACTTCGTTCGCTCAACAGACCTCAACGAACCTGCCGTATAAGCGACGCGACACCTCTGTTAAAATGCAGAAAAATGTCGATTTTTATCTCCAGTTTTGGAATTCTGGTCTTACGAGAAGGTATTATTATTTCAACATACAAACCTGCTGCAAAAGAATACCTTTCAAGCAAAAACAGAATCATTAAATTCGGTCTTGCTTAACTCGAGATATAGACGGACAACTCCTAAGACTGCCGACAATCCAGTCTTAGGCATAGTGTTGTGTGGCCACGATGGCGTATACGTAACATTTTACACCGGGTCGTGGAAGCAGTCTTAAGAGCTATCTCTCATGGCCACATATATCAAACTCATTTTAATATATACATATATAGAAGATATCTGCAACTGCTTGTACGCTCGTATCCCTCCGTCTCGTCATCAAACATATCATTGGACCTTCCATAAATTCCGATCCGGGCCGAAAAGGAATTTTAAAATTAGTCTGTCCCTTTTGAATCGATGCAAGGTTATGGTTTAGAGGTGGAGGTGGCCCTCCAAAACATCTTCTCCACAAACGTACTGCAAGTTCAAATGAAACATCAACACACAAACAGAAATTTAGATAAATCAGCAAGTTCATGGCTGCATTCGATAAGGACTCTCTTGTGTATTAATTTCTTAAAGCTTCATGTTTAATTCATTAAATCTCGTTTCATGTTACTTCACGGCAACATGACTTTGAGTGATCACATCTGCATCTCATTAAATGCCATCCTGTCATTGAGCGTCTTCGCCTGCCGCCTTCAACCTGCCTCCGTCGGCATACTCAACATTCAAAAGCTGCTATGGTAAATATCCCGTGCGATGACACAAGTATTTATCGATTCTTCATCGATTCATCTCATCCGCACCCACGTTGCGCCTTCGTACACTGTGAGCACGCTAGAACAAAGATAGGGGGAAACAACAGAAAAATGTAGACGCCTAGGAGATACAAGGCAAGATGATGACAAGCAGATGAGGAGGAAAAACTACACAAATGAAGCTAATCCAGATGTTGTAGAGACGGCCTTGCGCCCTCGAAGGCAGTGTGTAAATTTCAGCGGAAATCTCTTGACCTTCCCTGACGATTAATACGGGCGAAGGTCCACTTTCCTTGATGCCAGTGTCCTTTGCTTTGCTTTTAGCGCTTGTTTGTTGGGTGCGCCTTTGTCTCATCATGACGTGACCTTGGCCTCTGAGTGGTCATTATTCTGATGGTTTATGAGTAATAAGCGTGCAACTTGAACTGAACGGGATTAAAATCATCTGCCTTGGCAACTGAAATTCCCTCCTTCCAAGCATAATGCATTTATGCCAGTACGCAAGGCACAGGGATGCGGGGCCATTTAACGAGATTGTCCGTGGAGAGGGCATGCTTTGGACGGACGACGATGTCTGTTGCGATGATATTACTTAAGTGATTAAGTGTATGTTGCGGTGTAATTGTGCGCAATAGCCTTCCACGATTGGCATCCTCTGTGCGTCTGGGGCAGTGGCATGGTTTCGGGAGCGGAAGACGTGTGCGAGATAGGATCATGTGGAGCAGATGTGCTCCGTGCTCAGGTTGCGGGAGAAATGTGTTCATGATATGCTGAGTTGGACAAAGACGCAGTTTTCAATATTTATGAGTAGTGTTTGGGGAGCATATGGCTTCTTAGTGGTGGTTTGAATACAAGATAAATTGAGCAACAAATCGGAAGACGGTGTGTGATGGGCGGTGTGTCTCTGGAGTCATTTTTTGGTGTAATTTTCTTGTTCAGTTTTTTATCTTTGACAGCTAACGCGTGTTACGTGACGTACTCAACTAGCATTGCCATTTATCGAGAAGAGACAAATACCGCACAAGGTAAAGTGCGTCAAATATAGACAGAATGTATAACCGTGAGAAATATTGTCATACATCAATAAAATTAAGTTCACGCAAGCATGAGCTTATTTAATTATTCAATTTATCAGACAAATAAAAAGACATCAGAATCCGAAAAACAGCACAAAAATAACCTGGTTTTCAATTGGCTCCTCATGAATAGATTAAGAGCAGTTCATTTGATTATTTCCTTTGACACATTCAAACTCCCGGCTCTTCAAACAAATATTTTCTTTAAGGCCTATTTTAACAAGTGTCAACGTCATGAAATTTAAAAAGCTGATAATAAAGAGGAAAGTGTAAGCTTTTCGTTTGTATCTGATTGCCCCTTTTCTTGGAATACTCTTTCAAAATTTGAACTAATAAGCATCTTTTGCAGTTGCAGTCATGCGGCTCAACCGATCGATTTTCTGGAATCTTGGAATTTATTATGTTATCGAGGGATGTTTAATTGCAACCTAATTTTTTATGAAGATCAACGTTCATGAATGGCAACATTTTACCTTACTTTGAAAGTAGTAGTGCATATGCATATGTCATTGTGCATATGCCTCCAATGAAAGCGAATAATTATTTTTTTTGTTTTTTACTGTTTATACTATATTTTTATGAATTACTTACAAAAAAACCAAAACTTTTGTACTAACTCACAGCACTGTGCGACGTGCCACAGTGTCTAAATTTAGGTACATAAGTCAGCCGTTGAAGATTCGCATTTCTCGCCAAGAACTCCCAATCCAGTCGAAACGAATTCAAGAAAGCAAGTCATTGAACAACCACGTAACATTTTTCTTACAATCATCTTTGAGAAAATACAGATCAGTGATTCCGTCGGACCACAAAACGTCCGTATGTTAGGTTTCGACTCGATGGCTCAGTTGGTAGAGTGCTTGCCCCTGGTTAGCGGGGTCCCCGGTTCGAATCTCAGTGAAAGCAAAGTTAATACGCTTTTATCTGGTTTTCAAATCTGGTCCAGTCACCATTTGCCGTTGGGATCAAAGTAACGGCAATCGGCAAAAAATCAGTGGTAGTAGTCTGACTATGGGTATCACAATGGACTAATGTGGCCCCCTACCTAACCTAACCTAACCTAACCGTCCGTAAGTACAACATTACTGTATATGGCGCCCGCTGCCTTTCGAAATTGTTTTTGCTCAAACTCGTCTGCCTGCAGACTCGGCAGACAATTTTACATGTGTTTCTAGTGGGATACCAGCCAATATACTGCGAAATGTGACTCACATTAGTACTCGCCAAATGGGCAGGCATTGATTTATCGACTCAAGAGAGAATTTTCTACCATTTTGCAATTTTCCACTATTTTCCCGATGGTTTAAAAACTAGGCGTTTATTAAATACAGCTCTATATGAAAAAAAATATCGTTTTTAAAATTAGCCGTTTACTTAAAATTTGGACGTGGGACGTACTAATACGTACCGAGTAGAGCGTTGGGTTGAAAGGTTCGTGGAACACCTCTTTTGCCTTTACAAGAGGTAGCCTTTTTTGTGAATCATGGTACACACGATGACCTTCAAGTTTTTCGGTGAGGTCTTGTTCACATACTTACTTCTCCGGTCGAAGACTCATGTAGGGTCTGAACCTCTACTATTGTCGCCTTCCACTGATGACGCTCCCTGGCACATTGCATCCACTTATCGATAAAAAAGCTGTCTAACGTCCTCGATCACTTGGTCTGTCAATCGGAGCTTCCTATTCTTCTCTAACAAGACTCGAAGGCCGAATCTTCTCAAACCTCTCCGTTCGGAGTCGGCAAACAATTGTAAGTCCTTTCCACTCGTGAAATAACAATAGCACTCACAACGCAGGGTGCAGGGTGGCACTCACAACTACCTTGGCGCAGGTCCACCTCGTACTATCGTGCTACCCATATTATTCCTATTATTAACTCCACCTCATCTATTTATAACATTTTTTTCAAAAATGTATGTTTCACTTGTATGCTTTAATAAAGGGTAAGCCCACAAAAATTAATCAATGCGTGGAATGAATGCATGTATGTTTCTGTTTGCCTCTAATTGAGCATTTTGTTTACTGTAACATTCTGGCCCCATTCATACAGAAACAACAATTCGGCGTATGTAGTTATAATGAAGCGCTATGTATGTAAATATGTCACACCAATACCGAATGTGAATGATAAAAAAACATCGGGTCCGTTGGTGGAGTGGGTTGGTGCACTGCCCACGCTTATTGCAGGTTCTCGTCAAGTCTGGCTGGAGTTATTTTTTTTTTCTTTTTTATATTCAATACCAATTTTTTTAGTTTGTTTTGTGTAAATAATCATTTCATAATGCATATGACATTCTTCCCGTCGCCAAACTTCTGCTAGTCATGAATAAAAAAAATACATTAAATATTTTTTTTAAAGGTCAGCAGTGCAGAAACAAATATACATTTTAATCGGCTTTAACGCGAGCAAAGTTTCCCACGTGTTATTATTCTGCATGTGACAGGAAAGTTGTTTACCAATCGCAAGCGACTTTGGAAAAGTGAAAAACAATTCCCGAAAAATAGGTATCGCATGAAAGCTTCTAGGATTTTCCGGAAATAAAATCACGGAAAATTCATATTCTGTGGATTTCCAGACGAAAAGAAAAATAAAACAAATTAAAAATGGAGTGGATTACTGATATTATGTATTATGTATTTTCCTGCATTTTTTCTTTCTCATGTTCAGTTGTAGCCATGTTTTGTGAATATCTTGCCTTTATTTTTTGCTTATCTGCTTGCTTATCTATGTACAAAAAAAATGCTATGTTATTCATATCTTCACGTATATCTCATAGTGGTACGGATATGCGTTCAAAAAAATATCTACCGCTCACAAATTAAGCAGATACGGGTATTGCGAAGGGACACACTTATGTGTACCCGGATCCGGTTTTCATATCCTTTCTGCCTTTTTTTACCCATTTGATTGCAGAAGTTTTGCCAGTTGTGCCCACTATACGTTTTCAAGTCCGCAGTCCTCTTCACTTTATGAACTTAAAAATGTCAACATTTCGCTTTGTTTGCCAAATGGCTTTCAGAAATTTTCAGATTTTTTTTTCAAGAAGTTTCAAAATCTAAAAGACCTTTTTTATCTTCGATCCGACCCCTCTTTTGTTTCAACTGACATGTTCTCTTTATGATTCATAATATCAGTATCAACAGCTTTCATATTAACCCTTAGTATTTTCCCTAGGAATGCAAAGTGACAATAAATTAAATTTTTTCTTTCTTCCAATTCCGACTCCATGTTGATAATGTTTTTTTTTTGTCACGGTGCACACAAAGTGTTACTCTCAGTATTGCTTTACAAAGCAGATTTTTACTGCGAGTCTATGGATCATCTACTAATTTTGCAACTCATATATTACATCAAATTAATATTAATTAAGAAATAGTGTATGGATACATTTTCTTAAACTCCAGTCGAGGCAACATCAATTTCATTGGAATGGTCATTAAAGGTGTTTATACACCTTGTAATAGGTTCGTTACAACCATAGTTGGTTCTGGTAGAGTGAATTTCTCACCCGAAGAGATATTTGGGGAGCATATTCATTCATGAGAAAAAGTAATTCGGGGCAATTTACACGGTAATTAATAATGTCGCGGATGAGCATGGCTAACGCTGCCTTACGTCTGAAACTAAGGGTGTGCAAGCCTATTATTATACATCTATCTTCATATTTAGACAGTTCTTCCAAGGAATATAATTTCCGGAAAGCATATCGTTTAAAGTTATTTTGCACACTTTCGAATCTGAGTTCTTGTGTATCATATGGTGTATCTCAAATGATGGATGAGTATTCCCAAATATGGTCTGACTAACGAACAATATAGAACTTAAGACTAGTTATATTCCCAAAATCGAAAATCTTACATATTGTCATGCTTCGCAATTGTATAATAATGTAATACAAAAATTTAATTTAACATCAAAAATTACTGCGAAGTGTTTAATTTCTCCTAGTCTAATCGCCTCATTTATGAAATAATCATAGAGAATGGGGGATGTTATTCGGTGTGCTATAAAAATATTAAATTATTGAATTTTCAGTTCTAATCATTGTGTACACCATTTTACTAGTGAATGGTTATTCAATTGGAACTTTATACAATCAGTTAAGCTATTTATAGTTAAATACAATTCAACCCTAGACCGTCATCCTTCGTCGCAACTGAGACTGACAGCTTTTTCAAATTTGTTCGGGCTTTTATTGTTTGTTTTGGTCTCCATTTGCGTACAGCTCTAGTAGCATGCATGCTTTTGGTGGATGCAAACGTGCAGTAAATTGAGTATATAATAAAAAAAAATCATTTACAGGAGGATTCGTCAAAAAGTAGAAGGATGACTTCAGTGTACAAAAAATAAGGAAGACGTTCTAAGGTGAAATGACTTAAATATGTTATGTAATTGGTGCGATCTCAATGGACTAAGCTTAAATATTACTAAATGTCATTCTTTTTCTGTTTACCATGTATTGTCACCCGTAATATAATACTATTCGATAGGTGAAACTTGTCTTACTAGGAAAACGGATATAAAAGACCTTGGTGTAATTTTCGATACGAAACTTTCCTTTTCTTTCCATATCGACTACATAGTTGCAAAAGCTAATTCAATGCTTGGATTTTTGAAAAGAACATGTGCTGAGTTTTCGAATCCATAAAATCCCTAAAATCTGTCTATATGTCCATTGTACGTCCTCATCTCGAGTATTGCTCAGTAATATGGTGTCCTTTATATATGAGATCTCTAGAGTGCGCCTAGAAAAAGTTCAAAAGTCATTTACCAGATTTGTTATAAAAAGAATGGGGTGGAATCTTGACATCATGCCACCATATCCTACAAGATGTGCGTTAATAGATTTAGATACTTAAGAACGAAGACGAAATGATTATAGCATAATGTTAATCTATGATATTCTTTCGTATCGTGTAATTTGCCCTGAGCTCCTGCAAAATGTAAGGTTTTACGCACCGGAAAGAATTCTTCGAACCCGAAAATTCTTATTACAACCATAACACCTGTGTATGGCTTTAATGAACCGTTAAGTAAATGTGTAAGTCAATTTAATTCCGTTTGTGTAGAAGTATACCTATGTGAAGAGAGACAAACATTTAAACAGTCTATTCCAAAATCTTTGACAATTTCCCTTAATTAATCTAATTTAAGATCTATAATTATTTATTACAAAATATATTTATTCAATTTAATGTACTGTTTACATACTTATTTATTACTAAATCTTTTTATTCAAATATTTATTTAATACTTTGTTGTCCTATATTTATTTACTTATAATTATCAAAATGTTCCTATCATGTACTTAGATTATACGAATATTATCATTATTAAAACTCGGTAGATGGAAGTCGGCATTAAACTGTATGTCCCACCCACTCGTGAAAGAATAATAGCACGCACAACACGAGTGGCTGCTGAGAAGCTAGGCCCAGGTCCGCCTCGGACTGTCGCGCCACCCATATTATTATTATTATTCCCAGCATTAGAAAAATAAAATTTAATTTTTCTGCAATTTTTAGGATGTAAATTCGAAATGAGAGTGAGTAAATTTTTTACGATGGCACTCCAGCCATCGCGCCTGTACTTCGAAAGGATGGTTGGCGGCATGCATCAGAATAAGATAAAACAACCTTATAAAAGGCAGGGCACTTCAGACTCAGAGAGCGCTTAAGGAAACTATCAGAAGCATATCTCTAGAGATTCCGTGGGGAATCTTTAGAAACTCCAGAACACGTACTGCGATTCGGTGAGGCACTAGACCACAAAACACAAGGACTAGATCTCTTTCTCAAAATCCAGAATAGATTTTTTCTACCCATGTGGTCCATAACCCTCAACACAACTCTAAAAAGTCCTGTATGTGAGGGAAATCCGAGAGAGAGTGGCTCAATATATAAAGGTCGCGTTGCAATGTACCCACAACAACCATACAATCACTCTCCTGGTCATGTTCATTTGGAAGTGAGAATTTCGCGAAGACGTGACATATTTCCTACCTTACCCTCCTTACCTAGACCTCCTTTAGTAGACGTAAAGGCTTCTTCTCCCCCATCTTCCAGCTCCATACACTCTCTGCGCTATCCTGGTCTTGTTGCAGCGCTCTTTGGCACATATTGGCGGTTGCATTTTGCTTCCATTCGCAGTTGTCCTCGGGTTTCTTGTCGGAGGTGGCAGGAAGCCTAAATTGTCTTTTCCAGATCGGCGTGGGCGGGGATTCTCACACTTATTTGTTCTTCACATGCTCCGAGTCCGACACAAAAATTATTGTTGATGACATTTTTAATTACGTTTCGCTGCCATCCTGACAGGAAAATAAACGCACGGTCATTATACACCCCGATGAGTCTCCACATACACACATATCTGACACTACTGTATGCCTTGGCATACTGGTCATCATTACCAGTCGCACTGATCAGCTATCGACTGATTCGTATGCCTCCTGAGATGGGAAAATGATTGACATGGGCATGTTTTTTTTATATGCCGTCAGCCTTTCTATTTGATTGTCATTTGGCCAGACCTTGACCGAAGTTAATGAACAAATCAACGAAGTGAAGTGCAGTTCAGTTCGACCTCAGTCGCAAGTGGTAGCGTCTCATCAGACAATGGCTGTCAACAGAAAAGATGTAGTGGCCGCTATCATCACCAACATTGCTCGCTACGAGCTAATTTTCGGCCTGGCAACGCACCTGTACGACGCTAAGCGACACCAGCTCGTGCACTCACGAGGGGCACACTGCTACTCTCTCCTTCTTCATGTCACACTAGTAGCTCTGTTCCCTTTTTTCTACAAACCTCGGTCGGGAAGCTACGCGAGTTACACTAATAACGAGGCTCATTTCTTTGAGCAACTGTTCATCGTCCTTCTGGGACTCACGTTTCTCTCAATTTTTGTGAGTATGGGAGCAAACTGGACGGTTCGGACGAGCGAGCCCAAGCTTCTCAACGAAATAATTCAGCTCTGGCACAATGACATTGCCCATCTTCGAGCCAATGGCGGAGTCAGACGCCAAGCCGGTGGGCTATTCATTTTCAAGACTGTAACAACCACTCTCGTCGTTGTCAATTCAACAGTAGCAACGTACATCAACACCGGCATCACCCTCTCAGTACTGCAAAGTATTTACGTATTCCCGCTCTTCAACATCATCACCGCGGTGGGGTTCGAGTTTTGCAGCGGCTTGATATTCAGCCAATACATGTTTCGGATCCTGAACTACAACCTGGCGCGAGTGGTGCAGGATATACACAGTCTCTGCTACACTCGGAGGCCACGACACGCGCTCTGCGAAAAGGTGATAGTGCTGGAGAGGGAGCTGAGTGAACTTGGACGTATTCATGAACAACTGCGGAAGTGGGTGGTTCGCTTCAAGGACTTACACCAAGTGGAACTTTTGCCCATGATGATGGCGTTCTTCGTGCTGCAGGTCTTCATGATCTTTGTCCTGTGTGTGGTGATTTACAAAAGCTGGATGGATGGATTGCTCTCTATTTTCTTCTCAGTGTGCGTAACCTTTATTCTGGGTACTTTGGACGTCACACTAATGTTTTACATTTGTGGTGGTGTGCTGAGTGCTTGCAATGGGGCAGGAACTATAATGAAGGATCTGCCGATGGGCAGGCTACCCTGCATCCGACTGGAAAGATGTGTAAGTTGCTTTAAATTAAATTTAAGAAGAAGTTAGAAGCCCTCTTTTCAGATCGAAATGTTAAGCCTTCAGTTGAAGCGGGAAAAGTTGCGTTTAAGCATCTGCGGCCTGATCGACTTGGATTGGAGCAAGGTTTTCACTGTGACGGAGACGGGTTTGATGTTCGTAATATATCTGATCCAGATGGACTTCAAAAACTTGTGAAAATAAACAGAAATGCTCTTGTGGATTCAAAATTTCCTTTTTACTATTCGTATACATCGTCGATAGTCACGTTCATATTCATTAGGGATTAATCATATCAATAATTAAAATAATAAGATAAAATATAGATAGTGGCCTAAATGTTAATCCCTGTGGAACACCATATACAAAAGTGTATGCTTCGTTGACTAATTGAGTAATCTAAACTTTAAATCCGCCTTCGTGTCAGTGTGCGCTTGATAATTAGAGCCACTGTGCTTTGATTTTCATCCATACTCTTATTTCCAGAAACCGGATTTTCTGCTAAAGTTCTGCACAAAAAATTTAGTATGCAGAGACGTGCATCAATCACAGCTGACAGTAGCGTTGTGACCATGAATGAATGATACCACCGGACTATGAAGGGTACCATAACGGTGACATTACTTTGGATATAGTCGTGTTTCGCCAATTTCTTGAGTTTGTCAAATTGAACCTTGTTTTTCAAAATAAATTTGAACAATTTGTAAACATTGCTCCGGCATGAGTCTATCCATTACAATTTGCTTAGACGAACTCTCAAAACAAACAGCTGGCACAGAAAACAATGTTGTCAATTTAGCCCTAGGTTAGGGTGATTGCTACCACTCTAGCCGGTGTGGCCCTCTTAGATCATGGTTGGATCCTTTGTGCTAAATTTACCAGACAACAATAAAAACCAATGAATGCATACAAATTATTTTCATTCGTTGGCTCGCAAACCTTTGGATTTGCTGTCGGATATGCTTCGTTCCAAGTGCGCACTATATAGTTTGCTTTTTGTTTTGTTTAACGGCAACCATCTCTGATGTCCCGAACTGTTTGCAAATGGAAATAGGATTTTGAACGAAAATACTTCTGGGCCCAGCTCTTGCAGCAAAAACGTCATTAGTTAAAGAATGGATTTTTGACTTTGGATTGAGTTGGAAATCTTTCGTTTTGTATATACAACTTGATTGTAGTACAACTGCTTCCAACCGCAGTGATTTAGTTTTTACGATAAGTCAGAAAAATGCAAAGATATATATTATAATTTTAATATGGGTGGCGCTACAATCCGAGGAGGACCTAGGCCTAGCTTCTCAGCAACCACTTGTGTTGTGCGTGCTATTTTTCTTTCACGAGTGGAAGGGACCTACAGTTTAGTGCCGGCCTCGAACGCCGAAGTTGAGAAGCTTTCTCTAGACAGGAATACTCTTTGAGCATTGTCAGTGACTCGAAAGAAGTGGAGCCGTGAATTATCAAAGGTGGTGAATTCGGATATCGAACCTGACACCCTCTGCGTAGGAGTCGACGCACTTACCCACTACGCCACGGCGACCCACTACCTATAACTGCCGATAATATCGGCAATGAAAAGTGACTGCCGATAAAAATTCGACTTCGAATTTTTTTTTTTCACACATTTTGACATTAATTTCGAACAAATAAATTTCTTGTTCATATATTTTGACAGATACAAAGCAAAGCCACTGCGAATCGTGTTTCTGTATTCACTTCACTGTCTATAGCGATGAAAAAAAACACAGCTACTGTTTATTCTTACTTAAGTGAGGCCAGTGTTCCTGAAAGTACTGCTATAGGAGTATTGTAGATACTAGTTTTGATACCTTCGTACACACGCACTCCTCCTTTCGCGATCGTACTACAGTACACCCAAAAACAAAACACTTTTATTGTCTACGCGTATGTGCTATTATCGGGGGAATACTGTACTAGTTTCTTAAGGACTAGAAAAGCAGGTAATTTAGTTCCTTGATTGAATTTCAGTTTGATGTTGCATCAGACAGATGTTTGACAAAAAATAATCAGAGTCAGATCTCTGTTAGGTATTTTTTAAAGGAAAATTCAAATATCCTTACTTCTTTATTCCTCAGCTTAAAATCAGGCAGTGTATCTAAGGAACATGAATGCTGACTTTTAACGTACTCCAAATTGAATTCAATGAGTTTCAAGACTGTTAATTTAAAAACATAAAATTTTAAGAAGTTTTTTACTCGGTGAACACCTCTTGAACATGTTGTGGAATTAACTTAAGAACAGTGGTCTGCATAAATGCTTTACTTTTTAGACAATTCTTTTGAGTCATTTCACAGACTCGCAAATTCAATAAGCACCAAACTAAACCACAAAATTTAATTTGTTGCTTCTAGCTTATGCTCTTCAGTTCACTCTTATTTGGAGTTTCAATTCCAGTCCACCCGAATACACAAACGTTTTCCAAATATTAGAACTTTTTACAAATCCATTTTGCATAATTATATTAAATCGAAGTTGTGATGTGATTATATTGACTTTGTTCACATTAGGGCTATGGCGGAACTTTTTATTATATCAAAACAGTTTTAAATAAGTGTGTTTAGCGAGAATATTTCAAGGCATTGGGTACATAATCCTATATTGTCTATAGGAACAGATAATATATTGAGTTCATTATTAAGACTTTCCAGTAGAGGCGCAGCAGCAGAACGAGTTCTTCTCAACTTTTCTTTTTTTGTTTTTTGAATTAATATTTTTCGGGAATATATTGTTATTTTAAAATAAAGTTTAGGCTTAATAAATATCAGTACAACAATTTTTTTCAAAATACCCTTCATTCATGACTGCCGTCCTACATCATAGAATTTCTCTCCGGCAACGCTGTTAAATCATTTGTACAAATAAATTGTCATTAATGTACAAATAAATCATCTTCGTTAAGAAGGTAAATCAAATTTCACCATACATCTCCACACTGAACACATTGGGAATCAATAAAGCAATATTCAAGAGGGAGATGTCTTCTTCCATGAATCTCTTGTCCGCAGTCTACAGAATTCAACGTGAGGACGGGTTGTAGTGCTACCTGACATACATGCATCCTATCACGTTAAATACCTACAGCCTGTTTTAGACATCATTAAAAGGGATGAACCAAACCGGTCTCGGATCAATGCTATAAAAGCAGTACCCACTTAAGCTGAAACTCGATAGGGGGAGATTCGCTATTCAATATGAACTCTCGGACCACTCGCTCGACAGCACTCTCAATATGACTTCCTAATTTCACGTTGTTCAGGTAAAGGGGAAACTCGTAAATGGAGAGGTATGTGGAGACGGGCTTGCATGGGTAATTCTTGGAATATTCCCTTTCATGGTTTATCTGAAGAGTGCAGTCGGCAGGGTTGCTGTCTGCCGCAGAGTGAAATCAGTTTTCTTGGAAAAGTATGCTTTCTCATCATGAATGATTTGAAATGAGAGGAAACTTTAAGATTTGCTATGGTCTTCCAAGATGAACATTTCACAAGTTCTTCAAGTCCATCTAAACTCTGAGAAATATTTTACATCAATCATGTCATGTCTCATCCGAGAAGTCTTGATAATTTCAAAAGTTGTAAAGGTTGATTTTTTTTTTAAAAGTACAAGCTCTGAGGTAAATATTAATTCATAGAATTTAGCTACTTTTGTATTTTCATTTTTGATTGAATAAAACCCCATACTTCACAGTGCGTTCTTCTCATCTCATCAAATGAAAATCAACATGTGACATGTATGCAGATTTAAGGAAATAATCACAAATTCAACGAAAACACAGAAATAATACGTGCGATCACGATAGCCGTGTTTTTTTCATCGCTATCGATAGTGAAGTGAAGTAAGATGCAAAGAAACGATTCGCAGTGGCTTTGATTTTTATCTGTCAGAATATATGAAGAAAACAATTTATATGTTCGAATCGCTGTCAAAAGATATGAAAAAAAATCGAACTCGAATTTTTATAGGCAGTCACTTTTCACTGCGATATTATAGGCAGTAGGTTGTTGTATGTGCTTTACGTGAAAAATCCTACTTTACTTTTGTGAAAAAACACGCCTTTTAACTGCTTCGTTCAGTTTCGTTAAGTTTCGTTGAGTTTCGATAAGCTTCGTTAAGTTTCGTTAAAAAATAGTTAAGCTTCATTCACTTTGTCTACTTAAGTGGAAGTCGAATCAGTTGTTCTCTACGTACGTAAACGAGTGTTAGTGTTAGGATACTATGTTCTATAAGTTCTCAGAAGCAATTGCTTAAGAAATGTTAAATCTATTCTCATTTGTATAGTGTACCACGGCCCATGGAATGATTGAATAAATGATCTGAGGTCGGGCAGCGAATAGTATTTGTGAGTAGAAATTGGTGAACCTTGCTGTCGGTGGTAAGGCGACAGCCTAATTTTTTGAAAACTGTTCTCTAGTGAACAGCGGCTCATGAGTGCTCACAATTATTATAACTGACTGTTCCTTGACTGAATATGAAACTAAACATCTTCGTCTCACTTCATATGGGACTCGTTGTCCTTCGCTTCCAAGGGGTCTAGTCTGCATTTAAAACTGTTCAAATACGATGTCAACGCAAGAGTTGGTGAGAACTTCAAAATTGCCTTGAAGCAAATGCATCAAAGTAATTAAGTGTATTAATTTGAATGCATAACCCGTTTGCGTGCACGTTAACTGCCGCTTGATTCATACCCTACTACACACCATGACATGATGAATATGAGAATGTTTGGTCATTCCAATGTACATTCTATTATCAAAAAGCCTGGGGACATAAATGTGCCCCCAGACAAAGCCGATATAATCTTAACGATCATGCACTCCATCAGTCTTATTCCACGTCAAATTGAGAGCTGTTAGGGCACAGGGCTCAGTTTCTAGTCACTTGCTTTCATCACACGATGGCCGGAAACAGAAAGAATATCGTGGAAATCATCATCGCAAACATCTTCTGGTACGAGGTACTCTTCGGTCTCACGACACACTTGTACGACTCCAAGAAGCAACGGCTCGTACACTCACGAATAGCGCACTGCTACTCCCTTTCGCTTCACATCGCGGCGGTAATTCTACTGGTTGTCTTCTACAAGCTATCTCAATCCGACGGGTACTACACGAAGACCGATAGCCACTTCTTCGAGAAGATCTATCTGTTTTACATGGCAGTTTGCTTTTTGGCAATTCTCACGAGCTTGGTGTTGGAGTGGACCTTGCGGGCAAACGCGGCGGACTTATTCAACGAAATAATCCAGATGTGGCACAAGGATGTGGCCCACCTTCAAGTCAGCGTCAAAATCAGCCGCCAAGTTGCTTGGTTTTTCATTCTAAAGACCCTAATAACCGCCCTAGTCATTACCAACAGTATCTATGGAACGTGCGCAATGAACACCTTCGGCATAGTTCGAAGTGTTTATGTGCTTATGCTGTCCAACATCATCATCGCTTTGTTGTTCAAGTTCAGCTGTGGACTGGTCTTCAGCCACTACATCTTTCGGATTTTAAACCACAATCTGAGTCGAGTTGTAGAGGAGGTGCACGGTCTTTGTTGCATCCGGCAGCCACCACACGCTTTCCGGCATAAGGCAGTGATCCTGGAGAAAAACCTGGATGATATTGTACGGATACACGCACAGCTGCAGAAGTGGGTGGTTCGTTTCAAGGACCTGTTTCAAGTCGAGATCGCGCTCATTATCCTGTCGTTCTTTGTGTTGCAAGTATTTACGCTGTTCATCCTTTGCGTGGTGATTCACAACGGATGGATCGGGCAAATGCTGACTAATTTCATAGCAGTGATCTTCAGCGCTACATCGAGTTCTTTGGATACGACGTTTATCATCTACCTATGCGGCAAACTGGTGAATGCGTGCAATGATACAGGATCGATGTTGAAGGACTTGCCGGCACGGGGACTACCCTGCACTCGACTGGAGAGATGTGTAAGTTATTAGTTGGTTTCGCATGAAATCCAATTACGAAAGTTAGACAATTGTGTTCCAGATCGAAATGATGTGCCTTTTGATCAAGCGGGAGAAGCTACGCTTGCGCATTTGTGGCTTGGTCGACTTGGATTGGAGCAAGAGTTTCGCGATGACGGAGACGACTTTGTTGTACATCATCCTGTTGATTCAGATCGACTACGCCGACTTTTGAAAATAGCTGGCATTTATCGATGCAATAGTTTTTCCAAAAATTAAGGGCTTGAATATCTAGAAAGATGGTATTGAAGAGTTTTGTGTCGTTATTAGCTCCAGATGCAGATGGTGTGCTACAGAGTCATCCATCTTGTGGTTACGAAGGTATATTTGAATAAAATGCATTTGTAATTTCGATCAAATTTTGTTTCTGTGCACGAGGTATGTTCGCTGAAATTAAATAACTTTTGTTCTCAAAATTAAATTGATTGCCATTTTAACACTTCCATAAAGTCTCAACAATCAAGACTGCAAAATACATGTTGCAACATTTTTTCCATTTTCGGAGGACGTACGCTTGCAGAAGCCCTCTGTTTTGACAGTTTTTTAATACCGGTATAGTGGTGTAACCCGAATCCGTGTTTGGTTCACCCAGCTAACGTGGCATCTCGCCGATAATGTCTTGATGTCCAACACAAGATTATGCATTTCCTTGACTATTTCTTCGCTTATTGTGCTGTGCTTTATTAAACCGCGAAAATCACTATATTCCATTGCGTGCATTTAATGCTTGAACTTGGCATTTGAATTTCTGTCTGTGGAAAGATGTCAGAAAAATCGTCTATGAAATGCGAGCAGCATCGTGCAAGCGTCCTATTTTTTTTTTGATGACTTTCCACTAATCAGCTGTTTTCGTTTCTTAAATGACAGTTGATACAAAATAATCTCAATTTGGAAGAAGATCCCAATCTGAGAGATAATTTCTGTCACAGTACACCCCTCTGTCAAAAAATATCCAACACGTTGAATAATGACGTGCGATGGACTACGTCTTACGTTTTATCACAATCCGCTCAATCTCTCTCATTATTCGCTGACGCAGGTCGACGCTATATTTTGTGCTTGGCCATTGAATTGTGTGTGTTGAAAGCCAACGCCAGCGCAAACACACCATTATGGTTTAGGCATAAGTCCCTTAAGCCCAAGCCGGGCCACCCGGGAACTGTTATTTAAAATAATTTGGATGAAAAACCATTAAATCTATGACTCATTCATTTACCTCAAAGGAAGACCATGTAAAAGCCAAACCAAAACCAAAATCGTAATTTAAATTTTCTGAATAAATAGATGATATAAAGCCATGCTTAAGCCATTTTTTGTTTCATTTTGTATCAAAAATTATGTTATTTAATTCGTTTATTAAATAACAGATTTCTGGCTTTTAAATTAGGTAAAATAATTTCATTGTAAGTGCTGCCATTGTTTTTTTTTTAAATTTATTATTATTATTATATTATTTTATTTATTAAGTTATTAAGTTATTCATTATCAATTATTCATTCAATTGAGACTGTTGATATCACAATGGACCAATATGGTTCTGGTGACTTCACTAGCAGCCCCTCTTACCTAGCTACTGTCTCGGATAACAGTTCTGTTCCACAAATTCTAGGACCCTACACATGTGGTACTCGATACAGGGGTTACTTGAAAGCGCGCCATATGTGTTATCATTTTCTGACACATGAATATGGGTAGAGAACACAGTCTCCGCTCCCAGACTCGCACTTCAAGTCTCTTAAAATAGCTTCCATCATTTTCAATGTGCCGTCCTCTGCTGCGATCTCCCACCAGACTACTTAACCTAATTTATTCAGAGTTTTATGGCATGGAAAATCGACAATCATATGCTATGTAAGATATAAAATGGAATTTCAACTGAAAACAAATGTTGGAATCCTGCACAGAGACTCAAACCGCTGCGCGCTGCTGGCCCCCACATCACGTACGTAAAGCAAACAACCCTCATACTGTGCTGGATTGGAGATTTGAAGAATTACAACCCGCATGGTCCCAGTGTGTCTAGACCCAGGTCTTTTTGAAAATTGCTCCTTTCATTTATTTCTCCTCTAACGGCAAGTCATAACCTAAGTGACAACAACTCACGATGGGGAATAAAATCCGAAGCGATGCGGGAGACACCATAACAAAACAACTGCACACGTCCACCAATTCCAGGGGGGAGAGTGTCCTTCGGTTCGGTTGCACGTTTGATTGAAAATGAATTTGTTAATGGATAACGCTACATCGATTACACGCGTGGGCGTGCATCATTTGCGGTTCACTGCTTGTGTATTTACGATGCCTTACATAATTTAGGCCGACAGATTGTGGAGCATTCTCGAAATGGAACATTACGAGATCACGTTGGAGGACGCGAGGAATGGTTTTTACATTAAAAAGATTCTCAGAAGAGTTTCGAGCGTTATCGGTGAATATATGCAGACACGTGGTGTTGATTTCGGGTCTTTCGCTTCACGACGAAATAATTTGTGCGGAATTACAAGGAATGCAATAAATTATCGATTTCAGGGAATTCGATGTGGTTAATTCAGTACGGATGAGATTTGGAGATCGTGGTTGTGATTTACAAATTCAGCTTCTTAGCTTTTGCGTGGCTAGCATTTGTTTACTTTTGGCCATTCTGAGAAATATTTTCGAAAAACGAGGGATAAGTTAGTGACTTTTTTGACAGTCAACTAATATACTTCTGTCAAGTCAAGCAGACAACCTAAATATCGTGTGTTGATTGCGCACTATTTCATCCGTAAAAAATCAGTATCGGTATCAATGCAATGATTTATTATGTAGGCTAGAGCTGGGTCAATCGTTCAAATTCAACGAACGAATCATTCAAGTATTGGTTACAAAAAAAGATTAGGTCATTTCAATCATCGTTCATTCAAAGAAAGAGACCGATGTGTTGCATTCATTCAATACTTAAAAAATTGTTCCAACCATATTGGTATACGAAAGTACTAATATGCTACAAGATTGTTTGTATACCCATGCACCAAAAATGTTCTCGGTCACACAAATAATTTTGACTACATATATAAATAAGAAGAACTAAACATAGTATAAGTATAGTATAGATCCTGGAAAAAACCCAAGAGCCCAAAACCCATATGACAGCGTGCATAGGGACGAGCTATACAACGCCATGTCTAGTTTTGACATTCCTGCCAAACTCGTCAGGTTGTGCAGGATGACGATGGAGAATTCTCGCTGCTCCATCAAGGTCGGTAACGAACTCACCGAGACCTTCAATGCCGAAAAAAGTATTAGATAAGGCGACGCGCTGTCATGTGACTTTTTCAACACTATTCTTGAGAAGATAATGCAAGACTCACACGCTAACACAAGAGGCACGATCTTCCAAAAGCCCGAACAACTGCTAGCATACGCGGATGACATTGACGAGATTGGCAGAACACAGCGAGCCGTCAATGAAGCGTTTGCTGGTATTGAGGCGGAGGCGGCCGAAATGGGTTTAGCGGTGAACGAGGGCCAAACGAAGTATATGCTGTCAACGAGAAAGGACGCACAACATCGACGAATTGGCCAAAACGTCACCATAGGCAGCTATAGCTTCGAGGTTGTAAAGGACTTCGTCTACCTCGGCTAGCAAGTGAACAGTACGAACAACACCAGTACCGAGTTTAACCGAGAATTACTCTTGCCAATCGCTGTTTCTTTGGGCTCAAGAGGCAATTGAGTAGTATAGTCCTCTCTCGAATTACCGAGCTAACATTAAATAACACCTTGATCATCCCTGTGCTGCTCTATGGTGTGGAAGCATGGACAATCTCAAAAGCGGATGAAGAAGAACTTGGTCTTTTCGAGAGAAAAGTTCTGCGTTCAATCTTTGGTCCTGTTTGCGTTGGGTTTTTGGAGAAGAAGATACCACCACGAACTGTACGGGCTGTACAGCGGCATGAGCCTAGTCAGGCGTCTACGGATTCAACGCCTATATGGCTGGGTCATGTAGAGCGCATGGACAACACTGCTCCAGCCCAAAGAGTCTTCGACTCCGAACCAGTGGGACAACGCCATAGAGGACGCCCACGGAACCGATGGCCCACCCAGGTGTAGAAGAACCTCAATCGACTTAGTGTGCGCAGTTGGAGACAGCTGACTAAAGATCCTGCTAGCTGGAGAGGCTTACTGGTTGAGGCCCAGGTCCACTCCGGACTGTAGCGCCACCAGAAGAAGTAGAAAGGAGTAGCCGACATATAGGACACTTCACTACACAGAGACAAGTGCAAAAAAATATATACCAACAACTCACTGAATAAACTTCATTAGGACCTGAATAAATTAACAAAACCTTAATAAGCTTTGAAAATGTCAATTAAATCCATCGCATCGAAAGGAATATGTCGATTATTTAAAATGTCGATTTTGTAATGCTATAGTGAATGACGTTAAATTCCGCGAGCCGGTTAACATCATTAACTAAACGTCTTGGCTGCGTGTGATTTATTTATTGATCTTAACCCTTTTTTCCGCAGGGTTTAATAGCTCAGGCAACTTTGTCAATCCACTAAGGGTATGTAAAAAACTGTCAGGCAGGCGCCTGGACCTAAGCTTCAATTATATTTACTCTGGGGCATTGAATTACGGACTTATAACCCACCCAAGTGTTATTGTGCATTGTGGACTTATGACCCTCTACCGAAAGTTTCATGTTTGGGGATTTTGTAATACCTTTTATGTCATTAAGCTAAACATATGCAAAATTTATAGATGATTTGACCGACAATCGACAAACAAAGTCGGCATTTAAACTGTCGATGTTTGAGACTATCGGTATTTTTAAGAGTCGTTAAAACCTTTGTCGAAATTTCTGCGAATGGAAAAGTCGACAATATTGGTAGTCGATTTTGTACTTGTCGTACGTCTCCCAATATTAGAATATCAGAGCACCTTGCATTGGTTTCCTTTTATGCTCCCCGCCGTAGCTTAAGAAACAATCAGGTCAAAAATTATGGCCAAAACCTGTCAATATGTCAAAAACATCTTTCAGTGACTCGAAAGAGGCCTTCTTACCTTCTTGTCCTCGTTGATCTCCTTATAGACCTTAATAATAATCAACAACCCTCAGAGTGCGAGAACTGTTCGCATATGACTGGCTTTGTTTTGTATCCATTCCAAACTCTGTTTAATTGCGCATCAAAAACAAATTTTTGTTGCGCAATTAAACAAGAGGATTTCAATTTCACCCTAAAAGCATGCAATCATCATGAATTCTGCATCGTGTGCATTTCGAGGCATTTGCATAGACAAAACATAATTCAATCACTTCTGTTAATTATTCTTGTGTACTTCCTCTTCGTCGGCTGAAATAGATTGGTAAGCAAATAATGAATACTGGATATTTCGTTGGAAAACATTTCGCAGGAAATGATCTGGATTTAGAAATTAACGTAAACTCTGGGGAAATGCCATCAGGCTCAATTGGGTAATATTCATGTGAAACTAATGACATCAATGAGTCGCAATATGACATGAGTACACGGATGATAAAAGATTGTACATTCAAGTATGAATAACTCAAAAACATGTCCACATGGTTCATCATCAGAATTTCCAAGGAGACGGAAGGAAAACAATTGGACAGGCATTGCTTATACAAGTTGAGTAGCCCCTCTACGTGAGTCTCACCACAAACTTCACCACCAGGACAATTCTTCCTGACAGGTGACAGCTTCTGCAAGATCCTCCACAATGGACAGTAATCCATGTCTACTCTGAGGTGAGTCCAAGCGTAACTGGATGTGTCATCGACATTCGAATGTACTAGTTTGATTGTTGCCACAACAACTCTCAGGCGAAACACAAAACAACATCAAATTGCTTGAAATTTATTGGATTTATTTATTCCCCTAGTGCACTTCTTTATAAGACATTTGTGCCAATAGAATGATATTCGTTATTATGCCCTTCAACAAGCCGGGTCCAGAATTGAAGTTCAATTCGAACAATCCATAGATAGCCAGGTGCATTTTCTCCCTCGCCATCTGGAAGCTAAGCAGGTCGATCTAAAAATACACAAACTGTGACACCTACCTGGGCTGCCTCAACTGATTTTTAACTTACATGCCTTCCCAGGGAACTGTCCACCACGAAAAGCGTTGTCAGACCTTTCAGGATATCCCCCGATGCGGCACAAGCTTGCACGCACTCGCCACAAATATGCAGACCCATCAGAAGGTCAATGCAGCTTACGAGTGTAAATCCGATCGAGTAGAAGATTGCTGATATACTCATCTCTCCGAACACACCACGGAGAACTAAGAGCAAGTAGAACACCGCACTAACTTGGCAAAAGAAAGCCGACAGCAGAATAACCAACATATGCAACTGATCGATGTCCTTGACTGCGGTCATCAGCTCCATAAGCTTTGTGTGCCAGACACCGAGTCTAGTCAGCTCCCTCCTAAGTCGCCGTGATTTCTTCCGCGAAAGATACAGCGAACGGTTGAGTTCCTTGACTACTCTGGAGAGTCGTAAATTCAAAACCTTGAAGAGATACCCACCGTAAAGCACGGCTAAGGAGAACTGTTGGTAAAATGCAATGAGTTCAATGTACATAGTCAAAATTCCTACGAACGTTGCAGTCGACGCAGCGTTCGCCTTCCACTGGGTGGATAACGTTAGGACTGATGTTGATCCAATGAACACTAGCAACACTAACTTGAGGAAAAACAACGTCCACGTATGCCTTTGGATAGAGGACAGCTCCTCTGGGCTGATTGAGTCCACGATACGAATTCCCAGCAACTCATTGAACGTGAGTGTTCCCCTTCCACTGCTCCGCCACACCGAGCACACGACGGAAAGCATAGCGACCAAATTCAAGTGCAAGTAAACCACGCTGAGCTTCGACAAAATGGTCTTATCAGCGACTAGAGTTTCTATATTCGACATGAGGTGATCATAATTCATGACACACGCAAAAAATGCCACCAAACGGAGGGAGACGCGGTAGATGAATGCCGCCGGCGAGTAGACGAGCTGCTGTTTCACGGGGTCGTACAGGTGGTTGCTTGCACCCAGGAGCACGGTGACCTTCAGGAGGACAACAATCAAAGAGTCCCGGTATTCGTTCCACCGCTTTGCCATTCTGCGCCTCACGAAGTCTTTCCGAAACTGACGCTGTACACGGGAATGGAAATCGATTCGAATGGCGCCCGACATCAGATAGGATGTGGTCGACAGTTGCATAAATAATCCGTTGTCCATTCATCTGTCCACGATCTAAATTACCACTTGTCACGATGACCTGGCTTTCACTGTTGGCTTTCACTGAACTTCTGTGGAATTTGTTGAGTGAATAACGTGGTCGCAACCAGCCAAGAAGCTCTAGCGGTTCTGTTGAATGCGATGCAGGTGGCAGTACCTTTTAGAATATAATGGAGGCTTATTTGTCAGCTTCTTCTATCGACTCCAGCTCTGGCGTTGCAAAATGTGGCACACCACATTTGATAAAAAGGAAAAGCGATAAAATATTTCAGACGAGCAATACACCGTGATGAAGTCCTTCAAGCAAAGCTGGATAGATATCGACATGTCTTGTATGGTCTTAGCAATTTGCTGGACAGTGTGCTCTGAATTTAAAATTCCTAAGCACGACCAATTCCTTCGCACATGGAGCACAACCAGTTGAAGTCAAAATCGGAAACCGTCTATCCCTGGAAACGACAAAACAGTTTCGAACAATTCATTGTCTGAGAGGCGGTTTTCATTCCCTAATTACTTTTTCGATGTCAAGAGGATAGTATCGATTAATTGATGTATGCAATCAACTCGAATTAATATTGACACAACTCATAGAATACTATCTAAATGCGTCTCGTCATTAGATTAAGTCCTCAATGAGCACTTTCGACAATCAGTCTCGAACTTCTTGGCCAGTTGCGAGGTGTGCGCCGCGTTCACCTCACGATGACTGACTGCAAAGTAGACACCATCATCGCCAGCACTTTCCGATATTCGTTAGTGTTCGGACTTACAACTCACTTGTACGACAGGAAGAAGCATCAACTGGTGTACTCTACAAAAGCCCTTTGTTACTGCCTGTCAGTTCATATCGCAACGGTTCTTCTGTGCCCAGTCGTTTATCAATATTTCCAGACCGACGGATACTTTCAACAAACTGTAGGACATTTCTCTGAAAAACTGTTCCTGCTTTTGTTGGTAATTCAGTTTGTGTCGTCTTTCACGAGCCTTGCCTCGCAATGGACGTCGCGGGCAAGGGCTGCAACACTCTACAACGAAATCATTCAGATATGGCACAAGGATATGTCCCATCTACAGTGGAGTGCGAATGCAAGCCGGAAGAGTGGAAAAATCTTCACGTATAGGATGACTTCAACCACCCTCATCATTACCGCTACAGTGATTGAAACTCTTAGCGACGTGATGGGGTTTGTTTCTATAGTCCAGAGTATCTACTTATTATTCCTCTCGAACATAATCGTCGCAGTGATGTTCCAGTTCAGCAGCGGAATGATTTTCAGCGACTACCTCTTTCGGATCTTGAACCATAACCTCACGCGGGTTGTTCAAGATATTGCTGACCTTCGTCACACTCGGGCTGGCCGACGCAGGATGGCTGAGCTGTGCAATGAGCTGACTGCAATCGGACGAATTCACACGCAGCTCCAGCAGTGGGTGGTCAGGTTTAAGAACATGTACCAGCTCGAACTTCTGCTCATTCTGTTGACGCTCTTTTTGTCACAAATCTTCACTCTTTTCCTCGTGTGCTCCGTCCTTCATGCCGGATTGATCCGATTAGTTTGGTCGAAATTCCTCGTGGCGTGCTCTTTCTCACTATTGTGCGGTTGCGATCTCATACTTCACTTTTATATTTGCGGCAGAGCGCTTGATGCATGCGATGGCGCGGCACGCATCATGAAGGATCTGCCGTCTCACAGCCCTTCCATCACCAGTTTG
This sequence comes from Eristalis intricaria, assembly GCA_964034865.1. Classification (NCBI taxonomy): domain Eukaryota; kingdom Metazoa; phylum Arthropoda; class Insecta; order Diptera; family Syrphidae; genus Eristalis; species Eristalis intricaria. The sequence continues at coordinate 56,476,235 of OZ035877.1, read as the reverse complement.
GAGAGATGTGTAAGTTGGTCTTTACTTTGTATTCAAAATCGAGTGAGAAATTAAAACCGCCTTCTTGCAGATTGAAATGATGTGTTTTGAACTAAAGCGAACAAAATTACGTCTGAGGATTTGTGGGCTACTCGATGTGGATGGGAACACTGGCTTCGCAATGACAGAGGCGGCCATGATGTACATCATCCTTCTGATCCAACTTGACTATGAGCACTTTTGAATTTGAGTTTGAATAAAAGTGGTATGGGATCTTAGTGGAATTTCAATTGTTTTGGAATTACAATCGAAAGAGGAGGAAAAGATTGGAGAAAAGCTCAAGTTAGGAGTAACTCTTACCAAGCATAATTGCACGTTTGTGAAGTGTATACCTACAACATGTTTTCTAAAATCCTTTATTTCATGTCAACTGGTAACTGTAGCGATATCCCCGAAGGCTTATCCTGGATAGCAACTGGTGTGACTTTAGATCTTCAAAGCTCTCGCCAACTGTGTGTGCCTTGTTGTGTGTGTTCAGAAGATGAAATTAAAACAAGTGCAAGCTACTGAGAATCACTGAGAATTGTGTAGAGTCATCGACTTCAGACAAACATCGCACTGTGTTACAAAAATTTCTGAAAATTCTGAGACTAAGTTGTGTTTAGTGTACATCGAGATGCATATTTCATTATTGGCACCAATGCTTAAGAGAATCGCAATAGAATTTACTCTCCGAAACCGATGTTTTTTTGAGAATTTAACCACTCTGTTTTAGAACCTGCAGAGAGCAACCCACATTTACCCACTTTGATTCACTTCTAAATATGTATCCCTCCTTACGTCTAAGTAAAGCGATACCTGGTTTGGTTGGACAAAAATAATCGCAGTTCCTTCACACCAGTCTGCGATCAATTGGGAATAAATTGTGACAGTGATTGTATTTTTACATAGTATCACACTATAGGCTAGCGGCTATACAATAAGCAAAAGTTTGAGCTCGTTGTTTAGAAACACTGTGAATATAAAATTACTTTCCAGCCCAACTCGAATACCCTTCATATTGTTAGTTTCATGTTTTCATAAAAGTACTCCAGACAGACAGGAAGGCACAAGCAAAATTGTGTTCCTTCAAAAGTTAAGGGCACCTACAGCTTCATGCCGAATCCGAACGGCGAAGAGGAGCCGTTTCTAGCCGTGAATTGTGAAAGTTAGTAAATTTTAATTGGCCGAACCTGGCACTCTCTGCGATGCACAAGCCCACTATGTTACCTAATAATGGACGAAAATTCGAGTGGGGAACAATTCATAAACCATTTCGAGAACATCTCGATTCTTAATATCATCGATTCTCCAATGCTATCACAAGAGAACTCGATAAATGTATCTTTAATGTGAGAACAAGTAACAAATGGCTTTCGTCAAGAACAAAAATAAGGAGAATGAAAGAAAAACGCAAAGGAAAATAATTCAAAATTGTATCCACTTCTCGGTTCCACTCTCCACATCTAAGATAAAAAATAAGAAGAGGTGTTTGACTAGGTGGTTTTAGCCTTTTAAGTACTTCAAATTCCGCCGGTGACTTCAAGAGCACCGAACTTTTTTCTTTAATGCTACTTTCATATTTTCTGCATATCAAGTTTACGGTTTTTCAAAACTATGTCCACCTGGAAAAATAAATACCTCTAAAAACAATTAAGTTGCATGTATAATTATGTGTTAAATATGAGTCATAATTTTAATACCTACGGGTGGGTCGCCGGCGTTGTGTAAAGGGTAAGTGCCTCAACTTCTAAGCATAGGGTGGCGGGCTTAATACCCGAATTTACTAAAATTCATAATTCACTGCTCCTTCTCTTTCGAGTCACTGACAATGCGCAAAGAGCATTCCTGTCTACAAAAAGCTTCTCAACTTCGCCGTTCGGTGTAGGTCCTTGGCCCTCTACGGGATGTATCGTCACCAATATTATGTCACCCGTGTGGCAAAAAAAGAAAGTCGTATTTTATTACGAGACTTGAAGTAAAAAACAATTTTCTTTTGTCGGTACCAAATCGTCCATCTTTCGCAGTTATAGCGTAACTGACACAATTATTGGCACCCCCTGTTTTGCACTATTGGCACTATGGCAACTATTGACACCAATTTATCCTTAAGCGACTTCTTCAAAAACTATTTAATCAAGCAAACCAATTTAATTTTTTTCAAGAATTAAGACATATTTCTCACAATTGTGCATCATTGTTTTGACGAATGCCACCATTCACTGGCTAAGGAGTGAATAGTAGTAAAGGTGTGAACACGTTAATTAAGTGAAAAATTAGCTAAATCTTGTTCTTGCTAAGGACCAACGATTTGGTAAACCTTATTTATTAAGTAATACATATTTGTTTTATTAACATAACATACTAAATTATTCGTTTTTATTTATTTTTTATTTTTTTTTTGTTAAAATACAGTGGACTCCCCCTAAGTCGCATTGTCACGGGATACCAAAATTTGTTCGAGTTAGAGAGAGTGTGACTTAGGGAGAGGTTTTTGTATGGAAAGTTGAGGGAAATGTATGTAAAATATGGCGAAAAAGTTCGAGTGAGGGAGAGTTTCGACTTAAGGAGATTTCGACTTAGGGAGAGTCCACTGTAATTGATAATTAAGAAAAAATGGGTGCCAATATTTGGTTCCAATAAAAGTAGGTCTTGGATTAATGGAGCCCGGGTTCCAATAATTGGTTTTATGGGACTTCATCTATTGCCTATAAATATACTTTTGGGACTGCCAATAATTATAGATTAAGTCGTTATTTTTTAACGATTGAAAAAAAATGCAGAAAACAGCGTAACAGATATAGTGTTGGACAGAAAATATTGTTTTCCTTAAATTCAAGGATGCCAAGGACCGATTGTTGTGGGTTGCCAGTAATTGTAGTTTTTGGTGAGCTACTAAAAAATTGTATGCATACAAATGCTTTTTTTAATAATAAAATACAAAGTAAAACATATTTCCTCAATAAAAATAGTTTGGTTTAATTATAATATTCGTGGTTCTATCAATGCGAAACTTACGCGCACTTGAATTCAAAATGTCCTTACCGGTGCCAACAATTGTATCCGTTGAGCTATTTTTTATCGTCTATGATCCATGGTTTTCACATAAGCTTCGGAAAGTCATCTGCTATCCGAAAATGGGGTACCCTTCACGTCACCTTCCTACGATACTCGATTTTACTTGGCACAAGTCAATTATAGCTTCAAACCGTAAACGGTACCAATACCAAATCAGTCCCGAGATTGAAAGCAGAATACCTCTTGACAAATGCTGTTACTTCGGAATAAAACGCCACTTGGGTAGGCCCCTTCTCTTAATGGAACAAGCTGTTGAGCCTTGCTCTGCTCTATAACGCTCATTGATGGACGATCTCAACCGAACAGGCAGGAAGTTTGAGAGAGTTAATGGTTGAGTCCCAGGTATGCAATTAGCAGAAGAACTGTGAAAGCTATTGAAGTCAAAATCTGGACATCTTTCCCTTTCAAATAAAATATTTTTATCAGTGACAACAATTAAGTAGTCTAACACACTTTTTATTAACTATCCTTCTCTTAAGCTTCATTTCAAATAAAGTCTCCCGCATCAATTCCAATGAGTTCACTTCACCACGAAAGAAATATTTCCCTTTTCGTTAGCGCAACTCATCGTATCCAATTTGCGTCAAGAGGACCACCTTCATGACCAAGCCCTCTATCATGACAGGTCCTGTGTTGATGTCTACGTCAAATAGTCCACAGATGGTCAGCCGCATCTTCTCCCGGGCAAACTGAAAGCACAGCTTCTCGATCTGAAAGTTAATAGAAAAGTCATTCTCCATAAAAACTATTCCCCGTTGCACACTCACGTCCTTGTCCAATGAACGATGCAGCACAAGCCTAGTTCGCAGGCCCTTTAGGACATCACCAGATGCATTACACGCTTTCAAGCAGTCATCGCAGATGTACAGAGTGATGAGCAGATCTACGGTACTCACCAGTGTGTTGCCGAACTCGAGTAGACGAGACGTGACTGTCACTTTCCATAGAGTGCCCCCGAATGAGAGCATTACGTAGAAAACGACGCACACTTGCATGGTGAACAGTGTGGCTAGGATGACGAGTATGTTAACCTGATAAATGTCCTTGATTCTGATGAGTAACTTCAGTAGATTGGTGTGGCAGTTTCCTAGACTGGTCAGCTCCCCCTTCAGCCTCTGCGATTTGCGGCGCGAAAGGTAAATCGAATCGTTGATTTCCCTGACCACCTGGGAGAGGCGGAGATTCACGACCTTGAACAGGTACGCCCCGTAGAGCATGACAACAGTGACCGAAAACTGAAGTGACATGTGAACAAACTGGAGAAGGTTCAAGGATAACGCGCTGGCTATCGAACGAAGCGTTAGGGGCGACTCGTTAACTGACATCAAAATGAATGTTATCATCAGTAGCACCTCCGCTACAATCTTGAGGTAAAGCAGCTTCCATGTGTCCCTCTGAATGATAGCGTGTGCCTTTGAATTGCCAACGTTCTCAACGCGAATCCTCAGTAACTCGTTGAAAGAATTTGTGGCCTTGCCGTGGTAAACCCACTCCGAAATCAGACAGTGAATGACGACGATCACATTTATGAAGACGAAGGCATATGCCAGCTCAATAAAGAACCGTCTTTTCAGCAACACGTCCTCCAAATCCGAGGCTATTTGCTTAAACAACATAACAACCAAAATTGCCGATATGATGTGGAGTGCTACGCGATAGACGAACGCTTTCGCAGAATAAATAAGCTGCTGAGTGGCGAGGTCGAAAACGTGGTTGGTAACACCGAGAACCAAGGACATTCGGAGCAAACACCACAGGAAGCGGTCACGTGATTTCCAATCCGTTCTTGCCATCGCGCACCGACCAAACACGGATTCCAACTAACGGCAGATCGAGCGAGCTCAGTTCGCTATCCCCTATCGGGTATGTCATGCAAAGGCAGCTAATTAATGACTTGCCGACGCAATGCACTTGGGCATGGTCCCAATAGACACTTGTTCAGAGCTGCTTTTAAGTAAATTGAAATGTGCCCGTCCTGCTGTCTAATGACGGAGACAACGCGTTCTGGTCCCGAGATGCCTTCGATGGGAAGGTTCATGCAATCTGAATGGATCCTCATTGTCGGTTGCGTCATGGGGGTTTTTGCAATTACATTCGTCAAGTGCAGAATCCAGAAGAGCCGTGAGGAAGAGCCTTAATGGGGAACATGAATCAGTACTCATCAGCGAACAATGCACAACTGCTTTGAAGGAGACATGATGTTTAATTGGGTTTTGCAATCGCAATGCAGATGGAAGTGGGTTAATCGAGAGTTAGTGGGCGCATAGAGGGCGCATAGAATGCATTATGTGACTTTTGTCAGTCTGACCCATCCTCCCCCTCGTGGGATGAATGAGTGAATTGTTCAATAGGAACAGAAAGGACAAACGAGGTTATGCTGCAATCGAGTGGGATCGATCTAATCACCGTATACGGTGACTATGGGTCTGATGTCAGCTCATTAGAATTCTCGGTGATGTCTGTTCTTGCCATGCGTCGCAACATTTACACCCGCAGACAGGGGTTACGTAGGCGCGGTGGAAGAAAAAACTTAGGGAACAAGTACAGCAAAGGTATCAAAGATTATTTAACTTGAAAGCACCCGGAGGTAGAAGAAAGATCAGTCACGGAGCATGGACAATTAAATTGCTCACTGCCCATAGTCAAGCCGGAAGGATGTAAGCCGTGACTAAGCTCTGATGAGCTCCCCCTGTGACAGGACGTGTCTCGTTCAGTATTGTAGGCTCATCAGCTGTCGGCCCTTAGAAAGGAAATCTATAATCCTCTCACTGGGCCATCCCTTACTAGTCATCTAATGAAAAGCCTTCACGGACCACCCACTACTTCACCTACCGCTTAAATTGCGGAAACTTGGTTACCCAAGATTTCTCTGGATTAGTGCGTCGACATCTACGCCGATGGTGCCGAATCCCAAATTTACCAACTTTCATAATTATGGGCTCCACCTCTTTCAAGTCACTGACAATGCTCAAAGAGTATTCCTGTCTAGGAAAAAGCTTCTCAAATCCGCCGGTCGGAGTCGGCATAAAACTGAAGGTTCCTTCCACTCGTGAAAGAACAATATCACTCGTAACACGAGTGGTTGCTGAGAACCAGGTCCGCCTTGGGCTGTCGAGCTACCGAAATTACCGAATTAATTATTTCATCTTGCTGCTAGTAGGTGAAATTAAGGGCAATCCCTCTATATTTCGAAAGCACTTGACTAAGGTTGCCACCAAGCTCTTGTTATGTCGTTGAATCACTTCTATGCTATTTGAAATTACCTTTCGTTCGACTCAAGTTGTTCTTTTTGCATTCCACTCTCATTTTCACAAGTAAACGGCTGGTGTTCCACAAGGTTCTCTCTTATATCCGACACTTTTTCGCACATTTTAATAAATTTTTTCCCCTGTCTACAACTCCACTCTTTCGATGATGACAGTACCTAGAGTTGAATTACATTATTACTTACCTCAATAGAAGTAAAACCAACACAGTAAAATTAAGCGCTTCTAAAAACCAATCCTGCCTCCTATCGCTGATGCGATTCCTTGGGTAGATATAAAGACAGTGGTGATTTAAGAGAGAACGCACTTTGATATGTCCGTTCATTGCTAGCACGCAGGATAATTTGGTAACCCAAGAAGCTTCTGTCTAGACATACAACATCGACCTCTCTCGAAAGACCAAGTTGACCTTATATAGGGCACTGATCATCTCAGCCATGTTGTACGACTTGGAGGCATGGACATTGTCAAAAGCGGATGAGGAAGACCTTGATTCCTTCGAAAACAAAGTTCTGTGTGCGATCTTTGGTCCTTTTTGCGTTGACGGTTTTTGGAGGAGAAGAAGCAACATGATCCTAGACATCTACGAATCCAACGCTTAAGAGGTAGGCCATGTAAAGCGTATGGACAACTTATCTCTGGCCCGACGAGAGAAAGCCGACGTTTAAGGACGTACCCAGATAGAGAAGTACCTCAACATCCACCAACTTGGCGTGCTACACAGGAGGCAGCTAGTTATAGAGGTTTGTTGATTGAGGCCCAACCGCACTGTACCACCACATGAAGAAGAAGAAGCAGATTTCCTTTGGTCGTACACAATTTAATCCTCGTCGGTATTTATAGAGATGCGACGTGGTATATCTGTCAGCAATAACCTTTGAGTTAACTGCACTTTATGCGGAAACGAATGCAATCATACTTCATAATGCACCTCAAAGTCTCCACTGGCGCAAAAATGCTGAGCGCGGTGACGATCCGAAACATGTGGGTTTTCGGAATGGGTCTTCGGAATGTCTTGGGTATGGATAAAGATCATCCAGACAATCTATCCCGTGCCCATCAAAACTCTACGCCAAATGACGGATAGCTTGTTGGCCACATAACACGTCATCTCCAATGCACAGCGGCACTGTGGAAACTGGGTGTTCTCCTATGTTCTCTGTGCGGATATGGCCAATTTAACAGAGGCAAGCAGTAAATGCGACCAGCAGGGAAAGCCACAAAAAATGGAGTTGTCGTGTCGACAAATATAATAGATGGCTGAATTTTGAGCGATATTGCACGAGAAATTAAAACTAACCCATTCCTCATTCTACACAAACACCAACATAAACTACCCTCTTAAGCTAGAATGAGATTGGCCAACGCTGGGGTGAATCAGAGAGGACATGCACAGGCAAAGGCCACCGTCTTTGGATCGCGAAAGGGCACGGTTGCCATATTCCAACGGTAGTGGATATTTTCTCCCAACACACATACTCGTGTCTATTGAACATCAAATAAGCTTACGCGATGAAAGTCTTTCTACGTGGTACTTTAGCTATTCATGTATGTATTTACGAAAAATTATTACATTCCATTCGGTTCCCTGTGAAGCCACACCCTAGTGCAGCTCGTCATAAGCTGCCTGTGCCAACAGAATGAGATTCGCCATTATTCCCTTGAAGAGCCCGGGCCCAGTTTTGGCATCCAAGTTGAACATACCAAGCAGGGTCAGTCGCAATTTCTCTCTCGCAAGCTGGAAGCTGAGCATTTCAATCTAAAAATAGACAAATTGAGACACCCGCTGGACCTCCTCCATCAGCTGCACTTACATCCCTTTCCAGGCAACTATCTAGCACGACAAAGGTTGTCAGCTCTTTCAAGATATGGCCGGAAGCATCGCAAGCTTTCACGCACTCGCCGCACATGTGAAGACACAAGAGAACGTCAATACTAGCCACGAGTGTAAATCCGGTCGAGTAGAGGAGTCCAGCAGTGCTCACTTCTCCAAACAAACCTCGGACTGCTAGAAGCAAGTAGAACATTGCGCACACATGATAGAAGAAAGACGACGTCAGCATAACGAACAAGTGGAACTGATCGATATCTTTGACTGCGGTCATCAGTTTCAGAAGCTTCGTGTGCCAAAGACTGATTGTGATCAGCTCCTTCCTCAGTCTCCGGGATTTCTTCCGCGATGGATACAGCGAACGGTTGAGCTCCTTGACCACTTGGGAGAGTCGCAAATTCAAGGCCTTGAAGAGATACCCACCGTAGAGCATGGTTACCCCCAGCTGGTGCATAAATACCATGTGTCCAAATTGTATTATTAATAAGCTTACAAACAGAGCTATCGACGCAGGATTTGACTGACACTGGTTTGATAATACGAGGACGGATGTTAATGCAATGTTGCCCACCAGCACTGACTTGAGGAAAAACAACTTCCAGGTATGCCTTTGGATGCCGGCAAGATCCTCTGAGCTTATTGAGTCCACGATACCAATTCGAAGCAGCTCATTGAACGGATGTGTTCCCCTGCCGCGACTTCGGCACACTGAGGCCAATGCGGAAACGATGACGAACATGTTCATGTACATATAAACCGTGATTATGTCCGACAAAAAGTCTCTTTCGCCAACCAGATCCACTATAATCGACATGACTTGATCATAATTCACAACGCACACAATAAAGGACGACAAACGGAGGGTGATACGGTAGTTGAATGCTCCCGGCGAGTAGACGAGCTGTTGTTTCACGGGGTCGTACAGGTGGTTGTTGGCGCCCACGACGACGGTGGCTTTCAGGAGGACAACAATCAACGAGTCGCAGTATTCATTCCACGGCTTTGCCATTCTGCAACGTACGATGTCTGTCGGAAACTGATGCGGAAGACGGAAATAGAAATCGAGCAATCGATTGAATTGGCCGCCGTCATTGCTGGTGCTTATCTGACAGCTAAGTTATGTGGTCACCATTCGTCTGCCATTCACTATCTAATGGTGTTATTTGTCAGGACGAGGCGACGCTTACTAATTATTTGTTATTACAGAACTTCTGTGAAAAATGCTTAGTGAATACTGGGGTTGTAATCTGCTGTACACACATACAAAAATACCGGGCACATACTAGGTGACTTGGAGCTCCAATGAATGGTCTCTGCAGAGGTTGCATTAAGCAGTTAAGGGTGATGTGGTATTCTCTGTGCCCTGTGAAACTCAGATACAGAGATTCTTTCTAAGACAAATATAACAAATGCTTCTTCTTCTTCATTTGGCGCTACAGTCCAGGCTGGACCTGGGTCTCAATCATCAAGCCTCTCTAACTAGCAGCCTCCAGTGTAGCACGCCCAGTTGGTTGAGGTCCTTCCCCACCTGGGTGCGCCATCTTAAACGCCGAAGTCCTCTCTTGCGTGATCCCACGATTTCGAAGTCAAATACTTGTTGCGCCGGAGCAGTGTTGCATGTAGAGCCAACCCCTCTTACGGCGTAGTGGGAAAGTGCGTTAACTCCTACGCAGAGGGTGCCAGATTCGATACCCGAATTTACCACCTTTGATAATTTACTGATCCACCTCTTTCGAGTCACTGACAATGCTCAAAGGGTATTCCTGTCTAGCTCTTGTAAAAGCTTCTCAACTTCACAGTTCGGAGTCGGTAGTAAGCTGTAGGTCCCTTCCACTCGTAAAAGAACAATAGCACGCACAACACAAGTGGTTGCTGAGAAGCTGGGCCCAGGTCCGCCTCGGACTGTCGCGCCACCCATATTATCATTATTATAAAGTTCATGGTTGGATCTTCTGCTCCAAAAACCGATCACAGATCCACAGATCGCACACAAAACTTCTTCTTCGAGGGGACCAAGGACTTCCTCATTCGTTTTTGACATTGTCCATGCCTCCGTATGAGGTGTATGAGGTCAACTTGATCTTTCGAGACAGGGCTCTATTACTCAATTGCCTCTTGAGCCCGTAGAAACAGTGGTTGGAAAGGGTTACGTTTGGTCTAGGTACTGATGTCGTTCGTTACTTTATTTACTGCGGAGCCGACCTTGAAGCTGTAGCTGTCTATTGTGATGCTCTGTCCAAGACGTCGATGTTGGATGTTCTTTCTTGAGGACGGCATATATCGCTTTGCCCTAGTTCACCTCCAGACTCATTTTAGCCACTTCCACTTCGTCTCAATGCCAGAAAACGCCTCATTGACGGGTGGCTGTCCTCTGCCAATCACGTCAATGTCATTGGCGTATGCTAACAGTTGTATGGCATTCTGGAAAATCGTACTTCTAGTGTTGGCGTATGACGACCTTCTCCAGGATGATGTTAAGGTAGTCACATGACGGCGCGTCACCTTGTCTAAAGCCTTTTTTGACCTTCAATGTCTCTCGGTGAGTTCGTTACCGAGCTTGAAGGAGCAGCTAGAGTTCTCCATCATCGTCCTGCTCAATCTGACGAGTTTAGCAGGAATGACAATACTACACAAGGTTTTGTATAGCTCGCCTCTATGAACGCTGTCATATGTGGCCTTGAAATCGGCATGAAGGGGAAAATCGGGAGGGATGGCGAACAAAACACTCGGCTGACTTGACTGACTATACAGACATCATACACATCTTTAACAATCATGAGCAAACGCTGCCAGTGCACAGTAATAGAATTGCGAAAAGATCAGCCGATCAATTAGGTCAATTAATCCACGTACTGAAGGCACTAATTATGAAGTATAAAGAATATCCAGTCGAATACACAGTCGCAACCAAAGTTTACGGACTGATTTAAGATAAAATTGACTACTTAGGTATGTTCTAGGTGATGCGGTAGCGTCAACATCCGATCGCTGGTGGACTTCCGGCCTGAAGTCGCACTGATAAGGCAGTGAAAGGGATCTCCTTTCACGTGGACCAATTGAAATCTAAAAATCTCATACAGTGAACTCTCGATAATATAATATAATAATATTGGTGGCGCGACAGTCCTAGGCGGACCTGGGTCTAGCTTCTCAGCAACCACTTGTGTTGTGCGTGCTATTGTTCTTTCACGAGTGGAAGGGACCTACAGTTTAATGCCGACTCTGAACGGCGAAGTTGAGAAGCTTTTAAAGGAGCTAGACAGGAATACCTTTTGAACATGTCAAGAGGCAGAGCAGTGAATTATCAAAGGTGGTAAATTCAGGTATCGAACCCTCTGCGTAGGAGTCGACGCACTTACCCACTACGCCACGGCGACACCTATTCTTGGTCCGATGAAAATCAAATTAACGAGAATTCACTGAATATGGAAATCGGATGTTTTTATTTTATTCAATTCTCACACACCGAAATAAAACATGGCACATGCTGTACTTGTAGGCATAGTGTGACTGTCCCATGCAGTCAATCAGCTAACCCTTAATCTAACCAAACGTTCAACGAGCGTTCAATAATGAACGAAGATAGACATTAAGCTTAACATGCAGTACCTAGATTAGCAGGTGATTAGATCACACTTCTAGAAGGAGGATGGGCATGGAAGGACTCCTCAATCCTTTCCAGACATAGCCTTTAAAAGCAAATGCGTCTTACTCGGAATAAGTCACTCACATCATCAGTGAACTAACCAAGTTCGACGACACAGTGTTTCAATTAATCATGTTATTTCCTTGACGCATCAATTTGCAATTTACTTATACACATCCCCCGATGGGCAAGCAGTGTCTTGGATTAGTTTTCGTTGTCGTCTCGCCTCCACTGAAGGTATTCTCGGATGGATTTGTGCAAAACTCTAAAATATATCTACACCGTCAGTCTATTTCTGGGAGTCATTCGCTTCAAATTCAATAAATTAAGGCAGAAATCCGAAAGAACTCGAGTCAAAACGTCCCGAATACAATCATCATCTGCATCTCTGCGGTGCCTCGGTGTACATCTGCATATTGAAACAAGCTGTGTTCTACACACAAGTCCTAAAAGCGCACTCGAAATCAGACCTCAAGGCTCAAGACGAATTCCTTAGCAGAGTCGACGGTTTCCTGGGCATTGTATTTGTGTACATTTACGGGATAAATTACTTGAAACACCGCTTACTGGCGATGCCGATGGTCAACGAAGTTCTGAGCATTTCCAAGGGACTCGCGACATTAACGGATTTGTCCCTATTTGAAAATGGCTTCAAAATGTATATCCTTCTACTGCATACGTGTCTTGTTCTTACCATACCCATATTACTGTTCTTTCCCTTCATTGATGTAATTTCCCCTTACGCGTTTCTCTGATCATAGTGCTCATGGCCGTGAGCTACATGTACCTGATATGCTTGTACTCCAAAATTAACGCCGTTCTTGACACCATCGTGGCACAGGCTGACACTCGCCGGTTGGACAAGTATCTCGGAAAATTTATGGGACTATAGTGTCGTATTCCTCGCGTCAAACGGAAATCCGATAAGTTCTTCAGATCACTCCTTCTAGTCACCTACCTCGGACTGCTGTTCGACAATGAAAAGCTGTATGATGTTTTCAAAGTCTTCCTGTATTCGAAATACTCAAACAAGAGCGTGTATTTGTTCCGACAGTCGTCCACGCTGCTCTGTCATCACGTACACCTTAGACATGTACCTCATCAATCAAGAGTCGGATTGCCTTGTTGTGCACGAGCGGCACTTTCAAAGATTGATGCTCCTAATCTAACTGAGGACATCCGAAGCCGAGGACGCTGATCTGACAAGACATGTATGGTTTGAGTGGTGGATTGATGTTAATTGGGCGTATGACGCATTTGCCTGTTTCAGCTGGATGTGATGGCTCTGCAAAGGCTTGTGTACGGTGTGAGGACCACCGTACACAAGACTGAAAGGCAGTCGTGGGTGTGCTTTCAAGATCATACTTAACATCGTCATTCGCAACTTTACTGGGTCGCATCAATTCTACGCTGGCGAGGAAATCTGTAACAAACATCCATTTCTTGGCGTCTTCTTACAGTAGCACCATAACTTGAGTACACCCATATTTCTGAATAAGTTTTTCAAAGAATTCATGGTCAATCATTTAAAAAAAAACTCTGTAATTTACCTACTCTAATACATTTTTAATCAAACGAAAAGTGAATACATCCACATTTCGGGCACATGTCTGTCTTTTAAAAAATACTGCAAACTTTGTTTCACAAGTGTTCTCGAAAACGGTTAATTTATTCGACAGAATTGTTTTTGTGTGGGATAGTATATATCAATACGGGGGAGTATAGCTAAATAACATCTTTGTTTTGGAGGGCTTCGAAAGAAAACATGGAAATCCATTTTGGAAAAAAATAGTGACTTCCACGTTTGTGTATAACACTCTCCAGAACGATAGCGAAAACAAGCCAATCATGATATTAAGCTTTACATCATCACCATGAAATCTACTATCCTACACAAAAAACAATTTCACCGAAATAAAGAACCTTGTTCGAGAAGATTTTTCAGAAAAACAATGGAAAGAAAAGCATCTATGAAATATCTACTTCTCTCTGGCGAAGTGTGTGAGAGAAAGGCACATTGAGGATGAGAGTTTAGATCAGCTGATCAGCAGCCTTTAGTAACGTAAGGGAGATCTCCAAGCCCCTCGATCCTCCGCCATCGGCCCTAACTCATCAAGTGTTATGCGAAAAGAGTGTGACGTGAAGAAAATGAAAACGCAATCTATTGGCAGCAGTGATCAACACCAGAAGAGTGATCGGGTCTGGGAAAATTTGAGAGGAATTAGAGCACAGATGTCATTTTTAAGTGAAAGTTATTATTTTCAGAGCACTCAAACTGTAACGATATGCGAGACGATAGTGATGGTCTTACATAAAGCAAATCATCGACGATACCATCGAAGTGAATCAAAAGGATGATAGTCGTCTGAAAAGTTACGCGATGAGAGCTCAGAGTAACCAGATGAGTACGATCATAAAAAAGTTACAAACAAAACCAACAAGCTTTATTGTGGAGATACAATACCTCGAACTCAACCGAAATAGTTGGCTTACACCGTAAACCAAGGACCTGACGGAATCCCAAAGGAAATAATCGCAACGGCCAACTGATGAAAGCTCTCCGTGCGATGACGCAGTTACCAAACTTCGCAGTTACCAAACTTCGAACATAACTTCGAACATCACTTGGATGGTATGCAGCACCGTAGCTTGTATGAACTACAGCACAAAATATATATAGATGTTTGTCGAGCTCTTACCTCTTACTTAGAGTCGATAGTTATTTCGAAAGAAATAAGGTCCACACAATCTAATATGGACGTAGACCCAAATCCTTCCGTTAGTTGCTGGGATTTCGTGTCGTGCTCAGAGGAACGTCATCATTGCGAAGTCAGTCATTGGTCCGGTCAGACTGTATATGTTTAGATTGTAGACAAAATTGAATTAACATTTTTTTACTTTTGCACGCTACTGTTAGTACACATAAATGTCACATTCTAATGTTGTATATGTTCATGTAAATAACATACTCTATGGATTGCGCTATCTGATCGGCTGATTCTACTGATAACTCTCCACTAGCAGCTCTCTCATAATCTATAAAGGAATGTAAATTATAGCAAATAAAGAGTCTGTCACTGATCTGAGACCTATCCTTTTTTTTATTCGACAAACGCCTCTTTCAAGATCGATGTCCTTTACTTTCAATTCCGTGGAAGAATATTTGCATCACCCTCCGTGGAATGTTTCACCTTGATGTCAACACTGGCCCCGGGCTCTTCAACGGGCTAAGGGCGAATCTCGTTTTGTTGGCACAAGTACCCTATGAATTAGGGAATGCACGGCAATCGATTGTAATGTATCCATTTTCCAGAAATACATACGTAGATACGCTTTTTGGGGGACCGTCTTTTTGAACAACTCGTACGAGTACTTGTCTTCGTTTGACATGAGGCAGGGGATTGTTTCAATTTTGTGCGAGACATGTCTTTGAACGTGATGTCTGATGATTCTATTCTTTAACTTAAAGCCCTTTTCATTTGCACTCAGATCCACTTTATTACAGTAAACATTTCAGAAGTGCTCATAATCAATTTGAATCAGAAGGATGATGTACATCATGGCCGCCTCTGTCATTGCGAAGCCGGTGTTCCCATCCACATCGAGTAGCCCACAAATCCTCAGACGTAACTTTGTTCGCTTTAGCTGAAGACACATCATTTCAATCTGCAAGAAGACCGGTTCAATTTCTTACTCTATTTTGAATACAAAACAACTTACACATCTCTCCAGTCGAGTGCAACGAAGGCTGTGAGATGGCAGATCCTTCATGATGTGTGCCGCGCCACCGCACACATCAAGCACTTTGCCGCAAATGTAAGAAAGCAGTATGAGATCGCAACCGCCCACAATTGCAATGGAACACGCCACGAGGAATTTCGACCAAACCAATCGCATCAAAACCGCGTGTAGGACAAAACACACGAGGAACAGCGAGAAGATTTGTGACAAAAAGAACGTCATCAGAATGAGCAGAAGTTCGAGCTGGTAAATGTTCTTAAACCTGACCGCCCACTGGTGCAGCTGCGTGTGAATCCGTCCGATTGCAGTCAGCTCATTGCACAGCTCAGCCATCCTGCGTCGGCCAGCCCGAGTGTGACGAAGATCAGCAATCTCTTTGACAATCCGCGCGAGGTTGTGGTTCAAGATCCGAAAGAGGTAGTCGCTGAAAATCATCCCGCAGCTGAACTGGAACATCACTGCGAAGACGATATTCGATAAGAATAATAAATATATTCTCTGGACTGTAGAAGCAAATCCCATCGCATTGCTGACAGTTTCAATCACTGTGGTGGTATTGATGAGGGTGGTTAACATCGTTCTGTATGTGAAGACCTTTCCACTCTCCCTGCTTGCGTGGGCACTCCAATGAAGATGGGCCATGTCCTTGTGCCATATATGAATGATTTCGTTGTAGAGTGTTGCAGCCCTTGCCCGCGACGTCCATTGTGAGGCAAGGCTTGTGAAAGATGCCACAAACTGAGTAACCAACAAGAGAAGGAAAAGTTTTTCACGGAAATGCCCGACAGTTTGTTCAAAGTATTCGTCGGACTGGAAATATTGATAAAGAACCGGACACAAAAAAACCGATGCGATATGAACTGACAGGCAGTAACAAAGGGCTTTTGGAGAGTACACTAGTTGATGCTTCGTGCTGTCGTACAGGTGAGTCGTAAGGCCGAACACCAACGAGTATCGGAAAATGCCTGCGATGATGGTGTCAACTCTGCTCTTTGCCATTGTGTGGTGACTGAGGTTGCCTCGGAACTAACCAATAAGTTCGAGACTGAATGTCGAAAGTGCGCAATACCAATTCAAGTTGATTGCATTCACATTGATTAATCGACGGCAACAGAAAATGTAATTGAAGTGGAATGGTGTGCAAAGATATGTAACAATGATTTTGTGAGCTGGGTTTATTTGAATAAGAAAACAGATGGACAGAGGGTCTCCGTTCGAGGATCACTGACAGACTCATGATTTGTTGAAATGTACATAGAACTGCCAATGTCGAGTTATTTGTAGAATTAACCGATCAGAATCAACGCAAACGACAGGCCATGTTATTCACATGAACAGACATGCAAGAATATGTCATTTAATTGCACCCACAGTAGTGTACAAAAGTCGTTATTTTTGCAGTTGTCATAAAGCTGAAGACGAATTCCAATTCCGTCCAAAATCAATCTCAGTGTTGAGGGACTTGCCTTTTGAATCAAATTCAGCTCAGAGTGTATTTTTAGCTGAATCAAAATTACTTAAGGACAGAGGCCAATACATAGCAGGATATGTCTTGTTGTAGATCACGGGGAAAAAATTAAAACCATGCCAATACTTCGGAAATAGATGATTGTATGACTGGGCAACAATGGTGCGTGAATGCCCTGAACCCCGATCAGAAATTTGAATATGAATTGAAGAAGTCACAAAAAGCAACCCCACGAACTTTAAGTTATCTCCACTTCTCTGGGGCGTATGTGAAACATTTTTTTCTTTCGATGACATGCAGTTTGACCATTAAAAGGGAAACATTTTTAAAATTAAGTGGGGTAGGGTAGGTAGGAGTGGCTGACTGCCTAAGCAATAGTGATACTTAGGACAGAGTAGGGCCGTTGTGTTAACACGTGGATCTAATTGATACTGTTCCGCAAATCCTTTTCATAAAGCAATGGAGATGATTGATGCTAATGCTGCTTAGGTCCGTCGAGTTGTAGTTGTCTAAGTGACTATGTCAATGAGAGGAGAGGGTGTTGCAGTTGCAGAGGATCTTGTCGTGTGAGCGTTCGGATCGAGAGTAGGCTTGTATTGTGATCAGGAACTATTACAAAATTATGAGTTTGATTTCTAGAATACCCGTTTTCACAGTAAACTTATCTCCTGGCTTAGCTAAATGTAGGAACGAATAAGCTTCACTGAAAAAGATTTCGTATTCAGATTTCCATTGTCAATCATTTATAAAAAAAAAAATGATAGTGATTGGACACACAACGTGTGACAGGCAGAAAACGCATCTGTGCATGCAATCTAAGACCAAACATCGACTGGGTAAACGAAATTTGTATTGATTTTGAGTCTATCCATGGATCGACACTTGAGCTCGCACTGTGAAAACGTGCGTAATCGTTTCGAGCTTCAGTAGATGCTTGACAGTAACGAAAGGCATGGATGACTGGATAGATCCGGAGAGTTTCCTGAACTAGTCCCCTTTCTGGCGAGTTCGTCCTTTTCGCAATTCTTTGTATTTTCGCAGTGTCCCTGCAGCCACATAAATTGGATGATAATATACTTAGCCAGCTCGTTGTGACATGATGAGTCAATGTAGGGAGGCCTCAGGCTTAAAATTGCATGCGCTGAAAGATTTGATCGCTTCCTGATTGTCCGTACAAATGTCGCGATATCCGTGCCTCATATTGCATAGTTTCTAGACATGGTAGACCTTCCATTATCGCTGTAGTTTTTGCCTGAGAGACAGTGATCAGGTAGGCGGAATGACTGTTCAATAATTACGTTCTTAGAATGTTAGAATAGACAGCATTCACTCCTTCGCCCATCTTCGATCCACTTATGAAAATTCGCATAGGACCATCCAGTGTTTTATGTTCAGACGTCCAAAATTATCTGGGAGGTAGGCTGGTTGAGAAATGTTCCTCCAAGAAGAGCTTAGATATCACAAGTTCAGTGTCTTATGGGATGGATCTGAATCTGCCAATGATAGAACTGTGTCCGCTCTAGCTGAGCTCTTTCCACACAGGCAACCATTTAAATCTTATCATCTTTCATGTTGACTTTATTTTAGGCAGGATTTTGTGGATTAGGTGTTTTTTTCGCTGAATCAATATTATGCAGGGACCAATATGACATGTCTCAGATAACAGTGAAAAACAAAATATTTCAGATATGAAAGTATCTCTGACAGGAAAACAATTTTGCGTGAATGTCCTGAACACCGATCAGAAAATTGAATATGAATTGAAATGGGCACACTGTTTGATCCACTTTTCGGGGGCGTATGTGAAACATTTTTTTCCTTCGGTGACATGTACTTTTAGGGTTGCATCATCAAAACGGAACCATTTTTAAAATAATGTAGAGTAGGTTAGGTTAGAGTGGCTGACTGCCTGAGTAGTAGTGACACTAAGGCCTGAGTTTTTAAAGCTTTTAATAAAGCCACTGAGTTGACTGATACTATCGCTGCTTACTCCGTGGAGTCGTAATCGTCTAATTGACTGTTCCTACGAAATAAGGGGTCGCTGCAGTTCCATAGAAGATGTACAATAGTGTGTTCCTCCTTTTCATCTCTTGAACTTCCGCAAGTGCAAATCAATGTTCGAGATTGATACTATTAGAGAAACGCGACTTCAAAATGGTATTTATTGTGCAAAGACTTACAGGCTAATGTGAAAGAAAGAGGACAAACTAGACAAATCTTAGTTTTTATAGACAAAATTTGCTCGGGATATCCATATGCAATTGCGCCAATAAAAATCACAATTAAATGAAATATAAAATGTTTTTGTAAATGACAGCTTAATAACATAGCTTTGCATGTGCAAAATTGAACTAATAAAATACGGGGGGGGGGGTATCAGAGATACCTAATCTGGAGCTGTAAGTGAAGGGTTATATGAGAGTTATTGGATTTGGCCTACTCATACTAATCAGGCCATAATTGTTTTGTGATGAGGCACCCCGTGTCCGTAGACTATCTACGATTTCTGTAAATACGCATTCCGAGCTTCAGTAGATGCTTTACAAACAGATAGTACTTTTTAGCCATGACGGACTGTCCTTTATCGCTATGCGCCTGAAAGTCGCTGCGGAGATTACGTACTAGGAATGACTTTTTTAGGTTCTTTGAATAGACTCCCGGGCCCACTTTTCCCTATAGTCGATCAATCTGTGATAAGTTACAGAGGACCGTCCAGCGTCTGGTGCTGAGACGTCCAAAATGATCTGGGAGGTATGCTGGTTTGGTAATTCTTCTAGAAGAGGAGCTTAGGTATCAAGTCAGTCCAGTGCCTTCCGAATCATATTAAGGGAAAAAACAGAATCTATCGAGCAGTCAGTAAGTCCAGAGGTAGTTGAAAAGTATAAAAGGATTTTCTTGAAGGAAATAAAGGAGCACGATTGGGATGACAGGGGAATTTGAATAATTCGGAAATAAGTTTGCAGGTGAGTCAGTTTCACGCTCGAAGTTGCAGTGATCTAGTGAACCTTATTTATTAGAGCAAAGTTCTAGCTGTTTCTGGAGGTTTTTGTGTGCTGTCGGCTGAAGAGCACTGAGTTGCAGACATGAAGTGGCTGGAACGATTACAAAATAGGGTGGTCTACACTTCGCAATTTAACGAAAGATGAGCAAGCGACGAAATCAGGTACCTATTATAAAAGGAAGTCATAGTGACTTCAGCAAGTCTTGTTAAGTTTATGCGATAGCGCCACTTATTTTGTGAAATCGGAACAGCACAATCCCGCGTGTTTCTATCGTATTAGAAACTTTATGTATCGGTTGACAATTTCACGAATATTCGAATAGGATGACTTTCGTTTGTAGCGATCGGAGAATAGACCGTAGAGAAGCGCATCCGGTGCAGGGTTACTGGGTAGTTGTAAGGATTTCATTGTTATTTTAATTTAGCTACTTAGCGTATAAGTATTTTGTAGAATTTTATCAAATTCGCTTTGGCATTAAAACGAGTTTTTATTGTTGGCAACTGTGAAATCATTTCTTTTTCACTGTTACAAGGACGTGCGTAGTTAAATGGGTAGGGGTAGAGGAGCCAACCATGTGGCAGCAAGACCTTAAATTTTAACCCCTCGACCAATCACCACTGTTGTTCAGGCACCTTTCCAGTTGACGTCTAGAGCTTGGGAGTTACTACACTACCACTACACCGTCTTCCCCACTGACTCGTTCTTACAAGAAACCAGAGTCCAAAGACACCCCTTCAGCGAGCTATTGATTTTCCACAAGAATTTGCAAGTGCCCCAAGCCTAGTTGTTTGCCTAATAGTGCTCGCATTTCTCAACGGAAATGACGTCATCTAGTACCCATTACACAAATTCCACCAATTCATTTATGTAATCGAATCACTCGTCATATTCCACACAAGGCAATTGGGGCGAGGGGCTTACCTTGGCGTGCACCATTGTCTCCTTTCAGTGTACGCAAGTAGTTCGAACGTGATGGACACGATCGGTAATAGGCTTTACTTCGAGTCTCACTTGCGGATCTTGTACAGATTCTTCCGTGTCCTTGGCCTCATTCATTTCAAATTCAATTACTCAACGAATAGATTTGAGCACTCTCGCGTCCTTCGCATATTATCGCTGATAACGAATAACCTCGTTAGATACTTCTACGGATACGTGGTGCTTCAAAAATTCATTGAATTAATGCTCCCCTACATACTGTCGGCAAAAGTGGATTACGGACTCACCAGCGTGAAGGCACAGGACTATATTCTGCAGCAGCTGTGCTTGGTTAAGGATTACATATCGGCTCTGCTGTACGTGTGCAGTTACTTCCGGGTGCGTCGCATTCTGGTGCCAACAATCAACGAGATCGTCGATATTTACCATGACATCCGAAGGCGAACAGACGCTGGTCTCTACGTCGATTCCAAGATGTCGTACATATTGTACATAAAACTATGCATCACTTGTTGTCGGTTGAAAATTCCTTTTCTTGTGTACCTATTCATATCGTTCTTGGTGTACGACTTTCTGTGGGTGTTCGGATACGCGATACCAGTTCTGACATTCGCCAGTTACATCTACAGTCAGTTGTTCCTGATAAGTGTGTACCTCAAAATGAACGAGCTCTTGGAGGCTGCCGACGCATGCTTGGACCGTCGCCAGCTGCGGAGGCTTATCAAAGAGCTGATCTCTCTTTCACATCGCATCCACTCAGTGAAACGAAGGCTAAACAACATCTTCAAGCCCATTTTTATGGACACATTCTTAGGAGCCGCGTTCGACATCAACAAGCTCTACTTGTCGCTGAAGGTCCTGTTCTACTTCAAGTACAACCAGAATCTCCTGCTTTGGGACAGGATCTGCAAAATCGGCTTTCCGTCATGCATTTCCTATAGCTGTGATGCGTACCTCATTGGCCTGCTGTCGGACAACTTGTTGCAAGTGGAGGAGGATTTCCGAAATGCGTTGACGACTATTTCCAGCAAGCGGATGCTGCGACGCCGTGATGTGAGTTGTTCTTGTATCAAAAAAGATTAACGATGACGGAAATTACTTGCGGTTCACAGGTGGACTTGGTGCTCTTTCAGCGTCATGTGTACGGACTGGGCAGTGTGGTGCTGGGAGGACTCAATATAGATCAACAATTCTCATTCGACTATGCGATCAATATTGTGCTGAACTTTGCGCTGACGTGCCTACAATTCTACGCCGGCGAGGAGGTCTATGCAACAAGCACCCAGCAGCCATGATTCGGTGGATTTTTGTTAATTTTAGAATTTTTAAGATTTATTACTTTTGTCATCTACACATACATATGTATTTCGTTGCGTTTTACTGGTTTGATGTCTGGATGTCGCTGGAGACTGGTTCCACGCAAAGTGGTATCTATAGCAGGGTTACATTTTGTCTCCGTTTCTTTTTAATTGTGATGTCTATTGAAATTCGAAGTCGAGGCAAAATTCTAGTAGGAGCTTTCAGGATCGTACACGTCAGAAATGTTGACACTCCTGCCAAACTCTTCAAGCTATTGCTATTGTATTGCTTTCCCTATACACTTGACTACGTACTCAAAGTCAAATGAGACATAAGTCAAGGCGGTGCGCTGTAATAACCAGAATCGACGGAGATCCAAGACATCCTAGCCAAATAAGCTCTCAATTTGTATGGGACAAACAGGAACTAGACGCGTCAGGCTTTCATGCATAGAATACTCGACGTGGAAAGTTCATTTAACGAAAGCAACTCTTAGTGTGGCACTCCATGTGGGAAACAAGCCCTCTCGCATGTTGATTAAGTGGCTTTACATTGAATGGGCACCTGATGAGCCAGATGTGAGAAAGTACGAGTCAAGAAGAAGCAGTGCAATCGGAAGTGTTTATTTACGGGTGCGTGGTATATCCACCAGAAGTAGGTATACAACATCTCTTCCTCGGCTTCAAAGCTGAATACGACTGCATTTATTTGATGCGATGACTGATTCGCACCACGCCATATGCGATACAACTTGCAATCGCGGCAAAAACCAATTGCCAGCAAATATAAACAAAAAGTTGTACCTCTTGGTATGAATAAAGATGCATATGGAATTATCGAACATTTTCATCGGCTCATATTTCAATAACAATTAGTTAAAGTATGCTTATTGAATATTTTAAATTGTTTGCTCTTCTTCTTCTTCTTCTGGTGCCGCTACAGTCCTGGGTGGACCTGAGCCTCAACCAGCAAGCCTCTCCAGACGGCACGATCTTTAGTCAGCTGTCTCCAACTGACCACACCAAGTTGATTGAGGTCTTTCTCCACCTGGGTGCGCCATCGATTCCGTGGGCGTCCTCTATTGCGTTGTCCCACTGGTTCGGAGTCGAAGACTCTTCGGGCTGGAGCAGTGTTGTCCATGCGCTATACATCTTAGTCATCTTAGGCGTTGAATCCGTAGACGCCTGACTAGGGTCATGCCGCTGTACAGCCCGTACAGTTCGTGGTTGAATCTTCTCCACTAACCATCAACGCAGACAGGATCAAAGATTGAATGCAGAACTTTACTCTCGAAAATACCAGAATTGTTTGATCTACGAATCAATTATTCTCTTTGCGAACTATTAAGTTGAATTCACAATACCAAAGAGAGGCCAACGCAATCCACAAATATATGATCAAAGCACTTGCGAGCAGGTGTCTGCTTAGGTTGTACTCATTGCTCTCTGCGAATGGGAAAACTCCAAATGAATGACTTATCAGAGTTTGCCAAGTTCGCGATTCGTAGTGAGCTCATATGATTGGCCCTTTACGTGTGATTTCTTCAATCGGGTATGTGCTGGATAACCGCTGTTAACACGGCAGGCATTACCTTCCACGAATCAGCCCAACTATTTGGGCTTCGAAGATGTCAATCTCATCGTCAAGTGTTTCCCACGTGCCCTGGCAGGCTTCGCGGTCACTAGTGTACAGGCGAATCGATTTGATAAAAAAGAATAAATAAAGGGTGTTTTATTTAGAGACCGAGAACTAAAAATGTATGTGAAAGGCGGATGATGGATGGTGTTATCAATGTACTTCTCGCAGTACATAAGGATGTATTGCGGTGAACACACGTCAAATACTGACTTCCAAGTCCAAGCCTTATTGTTGGCTGTATTCACATATTAACCAAGGACTCCACCGGTCAATAAAGTGCACCAATCAGTGACTTTCGTGTTTCGCCATTGGGTCTAGTTCATGCTCAGTCCAGCAAAAATCGGTAAGTCCATCGTCACCTAGGACAAAATGCCTCGATCGACAAGAAAACAGGCAGGTTACATCTACATCAAACCATTGACCAAACACACTCCCATCTGGCGTCTGGGAACCAAGAGGAACATCAAGATTTGTTTTTTCTCAGCAATGCACCGACCGCTATCAGTTGTTAAGTAGACATGTCTTCTTATCAACAACATCACCTCCTTTACTTCTCAGCTTCAGAGGAAGGTGGTGGAGTGATGAAATTATCATTCATTGAAAGTGACTTCCACGAATAAATGATTATGATGCAGTGCACCAAATACCAAGACTGAGTTGTTCACGCTGCCTTTCACTTGAAGCTGTTCCAAGCATCTACAAACACCCTCATGACATATCTTAGGATATGTGCACTTATGACGAGAATGTCATGCGTTGAATTTATTGATTTTCTCTTCAATTTCGCTTCACAAAAACTGCTCAATGTGTGGACTACGTCCATGTAGAAGCTTCCCCCAAATGGTTTCCGACCGGAGACTGATTGATGCCATTAACGGCGTCGAGTTCCATCAGCTTAAGTGAAAGCGATTTCCCCTAGCAATCAACAGAAAATGTGCGATTTCCGGTTCAATTCCATTCGTCGTGTCGTTCATTCGATTATATCAACGCCCGCAGGTGACACCTGGCTTCCTCCTCCCGGCCTTTTATTTATTTTGTTAAGATGAGTCAATCGGTGACAAAAATCCTCATACTCAACCAAATAAAGGTTGTGTACAAAGTGCTTCTATACTCCGGACTGATTCACTTCAAGTACAACGTGGCGGAGGGAAAGTTCAAGTGTTCCCTGTTCAACCAAGTGCTGTCGCAGATCGTCTACCGAACAATAACGCTAGTGTACGGGATCATAGTGTGGTGGGTTTTCTGCTCGACAATTAGCTACTACATCAATTTCATTGAACCGCCGGAGATGAAATCGAGCGCCATTGCAATCCAGGACGCAATGCTCCAGTTGTCCCAGGTGCTTCTGCGAATTGTGACCACGTATCTGTTTGCTTGCAACTATCTCAAGGGAAGGCACTGCCTACTAACGATCGTCAACGAAATGCTTGATATCTTCCATCGACTCACGCATCACTCCGATTCTTTGATTTACTTCGACTCAAGTTGTCTGCACCTAGTCGTCTTGAAGGCGTGCCTTACCGTCGTCAGATTGTATCAAGAGTATGAAACACTGCTGCCTGCCGCTTTTGTGCTCAAGGACGTCCTGCTTCCGTACAGCTACCTGCTGAGCGTCGCGATGAGTGTGACTTGCATAGGCTTCCAACTGGCCCTCATTTGTTTCTACTCGAAGATGTATGAGTTTCTGACGCATTCCTGCTGGTGGAGGGGGGATCCTGAAATCTCGCATTACATAAAAAAGTTCATTGCTCTTTCAAATCGCATCCATCGGGTCAAGCGACAACTGGACGGCTTCTACACAATTCTATTCATCGCGTCCTACATCGGAATGCTCTCTGACATCTACTACACTTACAAAAACCTGCAGTTAATAATATCTGAGGGCAAGCATTTGGGCTGGCTAGTCATCATTATTTGGACAGTGCAATGCTCTCCAGGTTGTGTGACAGTTTCGTTTGATGTGTATCTGTTTGGGCGACTGTCTGACAAACTTGGTGAGGCCGAGGAAGCGTTTAAACGGCGCGTACTGGAACTGATTGCTAAGCGCGGCTTGCAGGAGCACCAAAACCTTCAGAGAGCGGTAAGCTCGGATTAGTTGAGTGGGTTCTATGATTTTGTGCTGCTGACCTCTTTCAGGTGGAGCTTCTGTTGCATCAGGATTTGCTGCGCCGTATAAACACTCTGGCCTTTGAAAAGATACACTTGGACCAGCAGTACGCATTCGCTTACTTTCTAAATGTGATTGTCGTCAATGTGATAACGTTCCTGCAGTACTACGCCAGTAATGAGGTCTACAGGCATAATGGGGTCTAGCAGATCGTTCCGGCGTTCAGTATGAGGAGCAAATTGTTTGCCATTTGTTATTTTCTCAAATGTAAAAACATTTGCTTTTGGTGTATACTCTTAGGCGCACTCACTTCAAGTGGAAGAGTGTGTCGCTCTCTTGATTGCTATGGAATAAAAACGTACGCGAGGGTGAAACCATGAACTCTTGTTGAATCAATTTAGTTTAATGTACCATGCAACATATTCAGTGAAGGTGGAAAATGCGCTTGGGCGTGGGCGAAGTTGTTCCAACAGGAGCTCAAGACAGAAGTCTACAAAACTGTCGTCTACGAACTTTCCGACATCATTGTCATTGTTCTCATCCTTTAGTGCAGATGAAATTGATGGTTATCATCGTCGTCAACGTTGTAGTCTTATTTATCATCTCCATCATTTTCATCTCAGGAGGCGTGTACGGAAACCCTGCCGAGGAGGGAGGAGCTGAGGAATCACAGAAAGGTCGCCCACTCACTCTTTGAATGCGAACTGTGCGGGCAGCACAGCAAAAGCCCACATGGACAACCGGCGAAATCAGGTGCGAGCAATTCCACAAGCACTTCCCCAACAAAACCGAACGTCGAAAGCACCGACCCAGTACGTGTGTCAGTGTAAACGGGCCCTGGCTTCGACACATCTCAGAGCAAGAAAAGGGTCGACCTGAAATCCCTGGCCATGCACCTCTTCAAGTGCGTAGTCTCGCATGGTCACGGTGGCATTTACGTAACATTTTGCATTTTTTCGACGAGGCAGTCTTAAGAGTTGTCTTGTGGGGCCACGGTGGCGTATACGTAACATTTTGCATTTTTTCGACGAGGCAGTCTTAAGAGTTGTCTTGTGGGGCCACGGTGGCGTATACGTAAGATTTTGCATTTTTTCGACGAGGCAGTCTTAAGAGTTGCCTTGTGGGGCCACGGTGGCGAATATTTAACATTAAGCATTTTTTCGGGGAGGCAGTCTTAGGGCATGTCTTGCTGGGCCACGATGGCGTATACGCAACATTTTGCATTTGCTGGTGGAAGCAGTCTCAAGAGTTGTCTTGTGAGGCAACGGTGGCGTACACGTAACATTTTACATTTTGTCGAGGAGACAGTCTTAACAGTTGTCTCTGCTAGCCACGGTGGCGTCTACGTAACATTTCGCATTTGGTCGAGGAGGCAGTCCTAAGAGTTCTCTCTCATGGCCAAGGTGGCGTGTATGTAACATTTTTCATTTGGTCGAGGAGGCAGTCTTAAGAGTTGTCTTGTGGGGCCACGGTTGCGTATACGTAACATTTTGCATTTGGTCGACGAGGCAGTCTTTAGAGTTGTCTTGTGGGGCCACGGTGGCGTGTACGTAACATTTTGCATTTTTTCGACGAGGCAGTCTTAAGAGTTGTCTTGTGGGGCCACGGTGGCGTGTACGTAACATTTTGCATTTTTTCGACGAGGCAGTCTTTAGAGTTGTCTTGTGGGGCCACGGTGGCCTACACGTAACATTTTACATTTGGTCGAGCAGGCAGTCGTAAGAGCTGTCTGTCATATCCATTTACGTAACATGTTCTTCAATCGCTGTGAATGCTTCCACTAAGGGACGATGGGAGCGAGCGACGATGTCAATGTCATTTGCATATCCCAACAGTCGGACTTGTATTGTACTTGTACAATATAGTTAATTTCATGTTTACAATTACACGTGGCACCTTTTCCAGGACCATATTAAAGAAATCACACGATAGCGCATCTTCTTGTCGAAATCGGTTATTCAAATCAGCATAGTGCCACACAACCGGATTAATCTACCCCTAATATAATATAATAATACTCACATAAATGCAATGACGTCTTAGAGTCGGCATAGTTCGTGGCACTTTCGAAAATGAATTCCCTACGCAAATGTGATTGGGTCCACTCCCCAATCCTGGCAGCGATGACAAACGAACGTACAATTATCGCAAATGTGTACAATTTATCGCTAACGTCAAGGCAAGCTCCTGTCCCACGCACCAAACACATCCAGTCGCCATTTCATCGTGGAAACCCAGAGAGACCATGTTTCAGTCAAAAAATTCGAAGATGGTATGCTTTGAAAAGGACCTCGTATGGCTGAACAACGTCGCGTTTTATTTCGGTATCGTGAATTTCAACTATGACGACCTGAGTCACGTTTTAAACTGTAAGAAGTTCAACACGATCATGTCGTTCCTGCTGCTCGGTGCCCTGACCCTATGGATCGGCGTCAAGTCGACTGGCATGTTCGTGACATTCGTGGCAACCGCGTTGTTATTTGAGAGTACCCACGGTCAAAAGTTTGCAATCGACGTGATCTGCATTTTCCTTAAGTACCTGCCGTCTTTGCTCTACCTCTCGAAGTACTTTTTTTCAAAGCACATCGCATTGCCGACTCTTGTGGAAATGTTGCGGATGTTCAAGAGAATAAAGGACACCACTGTGCCATCGCTGTACTATCAGAGGAGTTTCCAGAAATATCTGTATCTGAAGCTGCTGTGTGTGGGGTTCCTCCTCGGGCGGAAACTGTGGATATTCATTTTCCATGACACAAGTGCCCACAGGATGGCCCAGCTCTACGAGCAGCTAGTCTGGTCCACACTCGACATGAGCTATGTGTACTCGCAGCTATTTCTGGTGTGCGTTTACGACAAGATGAACGTATTCTTGGAGCAACGGCAGCAAAGGATGGACAGAGCCACACTGACCAAGTTCATAAGACGCTTTTCAAGGCTCTCCACTCAAGTCCACCGCGTCAAGGTACTCTGCGATAGTCTTTTCATGCCATTCATTGGAGCTGCATTCGCCAGATTGTTGTTTAACCTAATTCAGATTAACTACGTGTATCTCGAAAATGTCCTCAACCTGTACTTGGTGTGCCACCTGTCGCGCATGCTAATGAACGCATTTTCAGCTTTTCACAGGACCATCAGTCGCCTGGTGAGGGAGCAGGAAATCGCCGAGTGTAACGAGCGTGATATCCACGTAAGTCCACTTTGAAGTCAGTTATTTGAAACTTGATTTGAAAGTAATCTCCGCTGCTTGTTACAGGTGGAGGTGATGAATCTCGGAAGATTCATCAATAGGCTCACCACCTTGGCCTACAGAGTGGTGAACGTGAATGGCGGGTTGTTGTGCAAATTATTTCTCAATGTAGTTGCTGTTAAGGCCATCTTCAGTTTACGCCAGATCACGGTGACTCAACTAATTAGGGAATTCAAAGAAGAATTTCACTAACTTTTAATTGTCATTTGTTTGTGCAGCGTTCTAATTAAAATTCTTAAGCAAGACTTGCAACGTTTTACTTACTTCAGCCTTTTCAATGGAGTCTGAATACTTTCGTGAGGCGTTAAAGGTAGGTATGTAGTTATATGCTTGAACCTTACTGATACATTTTATAGCAATACTTACAGTTGCCCCCTTAAACACTGAATGAATGATAGTAGGCCCCTAGTTGTTAAGGCGACACAGGCGCTTATAGTGTACGCTAGAGCTCTTGATATCCGCATACGTGGGAACTTCGGAACCAAAATACCGGGTACCCGTTTGGTTTTGATAGATAGGTAGATAGTTCTTTATTGCGCATAAAACATTTACAAGGCTCTAGTACCAAAAGTCTTACACTTTAGAGATATGATAACTAGTACCTTACATCTGTAAAATTATAATATGACAAAAAAAAAAAGAAGTCAAAGCTGCTTACATATTTAGGAAGTAACCGAAGCGAAAAAACCCTCCAATTTAATGACAAAAAAAGAAACAAAATAAATAAATAATAATAATAATAATATGTAATAATAAATTAATGATTGATACACATGTGAATAAATAAATAAATAAATATATAAGTAAATAAATAAATAAATAAACAAATCAATAAAAAAAAATATCAAGGAAAAACTAAATAAATAATTTAAATATGTAGTTGTACATATGAATATAAGTACAAAAAAAAAACAAAAACATAAAATAAATAACTAAATATAAACAAAACAAGTGTTTATAGAGTCAATTTTAAGCACTGTTGTCATTTAATCTTCTGACTTAGGGAGTTTCCGCAAATCGCAGCGGGCTAGAAAACGTTGGCTTAAATTCTGATTTTTATCGATGATCAATTCAACATTTGCCCTTTGGTGAATATCAATTGTAGAATGATGCCGCCGTAATTTTAATATCATTTTTAGTAGCTTATTTTGTGAAATTTCTAATTTCTTAAGATGACATTTGGCGCAATTTCCCCACACCTGACAGCCGTAAAGTAGGATTGCTTGGAACACAACCTTGTGAATTATTACTTTATTTTCATTGGAAAGCTTTGGCTTGCGGTTAATGAATGGATATAACATTTTGATAGCTATGCCAATTTTTCTTAACGTATTAGTCATGTGAGCACTAAAGGTTAGCTTGGTATCCAAATAAATTCCTAGGTATTTTATAGAAGGTTCCCATCTTATACTTGTCCCGTTAACTTGCAACTGACCACTAGGAAGAAAACAAGCTTTTCTTTTCCTAGTAAAGAAGATAGCTTGTATTTTATCTTCATTCAATTTAATTTTCCATTTGTTTGAATAGGTTTGAATTATGCTCAACCCATTATCAAGATTCCTCTCAATTTCGAGAGTGAATTCGTGGGAAGAGAATATCGCCGTATCGTCAGCACATGTAGCTATTTCACAATTGGGTACAGAGGACAGAAGTAAACAAGTTATACAAGACAGACGAAAGGAAAGAGGCCTGGGGAACACCGGATTGAAAGTGGATCGTATTGGAAACATCATTATTAACGTGCACTTTAAAACGACGGTTTGACAAGAAACTACGGACAATTTTACAGAGATGGAGAGAAAAAATATGAATGATCATTTTATAAATAAACCCATCATGCCAAACAGATCGAAGGCTTTTTCGATGTCAGGTAATATCATGCCTGTTGACTTACCTACAGCACGAGATGATATAACATGTTTACAGATCCTTCGGACTTGATGGGACGTACTGTGGTAGCGCCTAAAGCCAAATTGCTCGTTAGGAAGAATATTTCGTTCCGCAATGTGCTTCGAGATTTTCTCCTTAAGAACCTTTTCATAGATTTTACTTAGGATACTTAGCAAACTAATTGGTCTATGGTTTTAGGTACCCGCATTATTACAGGTACCCGAAAATTCAGAAGAAATTAATCTGCTACTTACGATGAGTTGAAATGCAATTCGTACTGAATGTCTGGTAAAAAGACATTAATTTCTTTTACTTTGGGAATCACTCCACCAATGGCTTTTGTTTCCTTTTTGTCTTTGTGATCTAATATTCATCAATAAAGGTGTATTTTATACCCGCGTTACCCGTGTACTC
The DNA here is from genome assembly GCA_964034865.1 of Eristalis intricaria. Taxonomy (NCBI): domain Eukaryota; kingdom Metazoa; phylum Arthropoda; class Insecta; order Diptera; family Syrphidae; genus Eristalis; species Eristalis intricaria. Next base: position 56,444,651 of record OZ035877.1, on the reverse strand, counting down.
GGGAATTTTTGAAATCAGGTATTAACTGGGTAAGATCGAGATCACTAGAATATATGCACAGAGATTCGTCTATTAACGTCAACACTTCTTATAATTATAATAATATAATAGTATAATAATATGGGTGGCGCGACAGTCCGAGGTGGACCTGGGCCTAGCTTCTCAGCAACCACTCGTTTTGTGCGTGCTATTGTTCTTTCACGAGTGGAAGGGACCTACAGTTTAATGCCGACTCCGAACGGCGAAGTTGAGAAGCTCTTTGTAGACAGGAATACTCTTTGGCACCCTCTGCGTAGGAGTCGACGCACAAACACACTAAGCCACGGCGACCCACTTCATAGAACTTAGAAATACAGACCTTTCTGGTGTTTTTAGCTGTAGTCGTCCTCTCAACACATATGTTAATCAAAGCATGATTGCTATTAGCGTTGAGAGGTATTTGACGACGCGGGAGATGCCTCAAAGGTTTAACATCGCTCATAAAACCATTCCAAGGAGACTGAAAAGGAATTGTCTATCATGACAATGCTGACCACATACGGCTTTAGTGCCAGGACTAGGAAATTATGCATGGCCGAACATTGCCGAAGATGACATCAAATAAAACATACATGCAATTCGTTTTATCCAACCACCGACGGTCAACTCGATACACATGTGTACATTAAAGCTTTTAGTTCACATCGTATACAATTAACTTCCTTAGAACACCCCTGATCTTTAAAAATGTCAAGTTTCTGAAAATGCTTAACAACGACGCACATATTTATAGGTATTGGCATTCACCACCTACCAAGATGAGGAAACTTTTAATAATAAGACTGGTGTCTGAGATTCATTTTTCAGTATCGAAAGTGTTGTAAGCTTTAAATATTCAGGCATAACTTAGATAACAAGCTTATTTGGAAACAGCACACGTTCAATTTTATGCAGTATCTTAATGCAGTCGTTAGGCAGATGTACCATCTCAGCCCTTACTGTAATTCGGCAATACTAACCTTATTATATAACGGTTTGTTCAAATCGAAACTACTGTAGGGCATTCCTTGTTGGAGTGGTGCCCACTTTGTTGAAATTCAAACCCTGCTTATGAAACAAAAACATGCTGTTCGCACTAAAAATATAATAAATTTGCTTACCCCCTATTTAATAAACTACCAGAAAGACTCAGATGCGAGAGGAACCATGATCTTAATCCACTATTGTAATGTCCCACTCTTATTGCACTTTACTTCTTTCTCAAATTATTTTATAATTGAATAATAAATCAAATACTGCATAGCTTTACATGATTCCTTCTTCAATAATACGTTGTTGCTTCATTTCATGTGTTGCATTCAACTCATGACATTTTTTCAAAAGAATGCTTCCAACTATTTCATAGGAACAATATCTGTTATTATTCTTTAAAATAAAGAATAAAAATATAAAAAATAAAAATGGCCGCCTCAAGTCAATTTACGGTTGAGAAATAGTCTATGGCAACAAATTGGCGTTATTAAATGTACTCAGGCGGTTTCGCGGTTTCCCAGCCAAAATTGAACGAGGTACAAATGTGTGGGCAAGTCAATGAAATTTGGGTTCAACTAATCGATCGCTGCAATCATGTCCTTGATGGACATATGAACGAAGTCGAGTTCCCTGCTGTAGTCTACTTTTAGGAAGAATTAAATTAAAACAACGTCCGACCGTTCACTTTATTATAATTATTTCTTCTTTTGGCTAATTTTATACTTACAATTCTTTATCTGACAAAGGAGATGTTAGATGTGTAAAATCTATCGAGGAATTCAAATGGAATTGGAGTTGATTTGGGCATGGTACAGTCGGTTGGAAGAGTTTCGTGTCAGAGCATTTTATAATTTAATTTTTATTTATTGCTACACTACATAAATGTTTTGATTGCCGGATAACACAAATGGTTTGCGCTTATTACAGGCGAAATATTGCTACCACGGGTAAACCAACGACCGTAGCCTTTCGCGATCCAAAGACGATTCCCATGCATGTCCTGATTCACCTGATCGTTTCACTCAAGAGGGTAGTTTATGTTGTTGGTTGAGCCGACTGAGGAAAGAGTTAATTTTTTTCCATGTGCAAAAAATAAGAGGTCATATGTCTTGATTTGGAACATCCGACGCATATTCTAACATCTGGCCTTTCGCCTTACGTCCGTGTCAATGTGCATCTCCTACCAGACCACAAGCTTAGTATCCTGTTTCCCGATTTCTTGAATATGTCTAATTCCGCTTGATGATTATCACCTCAAGTCCCACAAAAATAACCACTGTCAATTCACCACAGATCACAGTACAAGCAAATTCGGGTGAAGTGGCAAATAAAACACTCGGCTGCTCGAAGGCTATTTATTCACTTAACATTCATCACACACTTTTTAAATAAATTTCAAAACAATAATAGAGAAACACACATTCCATGCACCAAAATGACTATTTATGAATTGAATATATGTAATACACAAGACAGAAAAGCTCATCTTCAAAAGTCGGTCTCATCTTCTGTCAGTAAAGAAAAATCCTTCAACCAACACAAACATGCCAATTTATTTCCGTAACCTGTCGTAGTTTATCTCAACCAAAAGGAGAATGTACAAAAAGGCCGCCTCCGACATAGCAAAACTCTGGCCCCAGTTCAACTCGACCAGGCCGCAGATTGGCAAACGTAACTTTCTGATTTTGAACTGAATGCATATAATATCAACCTGAAATGGAAGACTGTTATTTTTGAATTTGATTATCCAATCACTTACACATCGTTCCAGTTGGACTGAGCAGAGTCCACGTTCGGGGACCGGCACAGCCCTGATGATTTGTCCAGCCTCATCGCTAGCATCCAGGAGCTCACCACTAATATAAGATAGCAACAATAGATCTAAGATATTAAAAAGTGCGGTTGAGACCACTCGAACGAAATGCAATAATACGATGCCGTTCCTCCCAACACGTATCACCATAAAGAGCATGAACAGGACACCAACTTGCAAGATGAAGAACATCGTAATGATGATCAGGAGCTCGACTTGGAAGAGGTTCTTGAAACGAACCACCCACAGCTGAAGGTGTGCGTGAATTCGTCCAATATCCCTGAGTCTCTTCTCAAGAACCACTAACTTATGCCGGAGAGCGTATCGGGGTCTGTGATTCGAACGAAGATCGGCTATTTCCTCAACAACGCGCTCCAGATTGTAGTTCAGGATGTGAAAGATGTATTGGCTGAAGACAAGGCCGCTGCAGAGAAGAAAAGTCACGGCAATGGTTATGTTGAAGATAAGGAGCTTGTAGATTTCCCGGACCCCTGTGAGGATATCCACTCCCGTGAATATTTTATGGCCAAAATGAGGAATGATTAGTGCCGAAGTTATTATCTTGAAAATGAAAAGTCTCACAGATTGCTTCCTGATTTCACGACTACTCCGCAAATGGGTCACGTCCTTGTGCCAAATATGAATTATTTCGTTAAATAATGTCGCCGCATTCCTACGGGTCGTCCATTGGAAGCATATACTCAGACAAATCGCGAGGAGCTGTAATCCCCCGAGAAAATTGCCCAGATTACCATACAAATCGTTCTTCCTATTCGCAGGAGTGCGCGGTTTCCCAGTTCTAGAAATCATATACGAAACCGGCGCAAAGCCCACGAATATGAGATGTATTAAAATTGAATAGCAGTGCGCTTTTCGCGAATGCACAAGCCGGTGCTTGCTGGTATCGTAAACGTGCGTTGTGAGGCCGAAAAGTAACATGTAACGGAAAGTGTTCGCGATAATGGTGTCTAAAGCTTCCCTCCTAGTTCCGGCCATTGTGCGTTCAACAGCGGTAACTTCTAACTATGCTGAGACTTGAAAACTGAATGGAATCAACGGACAGCGCGGCGAGGGATATCGAGTCTTGGTCTGGGGGAAATTCCAATCACATTAATCAGGCTGGGGACATAATTTGAATTCACGAAGCGTGTGAGACACGGTAAATGGATTAAAATTGCTCCATTAATTGCGTGAATCCATTAGATTCCAATCTGATTGCAATTTTCATACAGCTCCCGGGTGATATCCAGAGCAGGGATTAGTTTAATACGTATCGTACGTTTAATACGTACGTATTATCATCTTTCATGTTGACTTTATTTTAGGCAGGATTTTGTGGATTAGGTGTTTTTATTAATTTGTATTTTTCGCTGAATCAATATTATGCAGGGACCAATATGACATGTCTCAGATAACAGTGAAAAACAAAATATTTCAGATATGAAAGTATCTCTGACAGGAAAACAATTTTGCGTGAATGTCCTGAACACCGATCAGAAAATTGAATATGAATTGAAATGGGCACACTGTTTGATCCACTTTTCGGGGGCGTATGTGAAACATTTTTTTCCTTCGGTGACATGTACTTTTAGGGTTGCATCATCAAAACGGAACCATTTTTAAAATAATGTAGAGTAGGTTAGGTTAGAGTGGCTGACTGCCTGAGTAGTAGTGACACTAAGGCCTGAGTTTTTAAAGCTTTTAATAAAGCCACTGAGTTGACTGATACTATCGCTGCTTACTCCGTGGAGTCGTAATCGTCTAATTGACTGTTCCTACGAAATAAGGGGTCGCTGCAGTTCCATAGAAGATGTACAATAGTGTGTTCCTCCTTTTCATCTCTTGAACTTCCGCAAGTGCAAATCAATGTTCGAGATTGATACTATTAGAGAAACGCGACTTCAAAATGGTATTTATTGTGCAAAGACTTACAGGCTAATGTGAAAGAAAGAGGACAAACTAGACAAATCTTAGTTTTTATAGACAAAATTTGCTGGGGGTATCCATATGCAATTGCGCCAATAAAAATGACAATTAAATGAAATATAAGATGTTTTTGTAAATAACAGCTTATTAACATAGCTTTGCATGTGCAAAATTGAACTAATAAAATACGGGGTGTATCAGAGATACCTAATCTGGAGGCGTGACTGAGTTATTGGATTTGGCCTACTCATACTGATCAGGCCATAATTGTTTTGTGATGAGGCACCCCGTGTCGGTAGACTATCTACGATTTCTGTAAATAAGCATTCCGAGCTTCAGTAGATGCTTTACAGACAGATAGTACTTTTAAGCCATGACGGACCGTCCTTAATCGCTATCCGCCTAAAAGTCGCTGCGGAGATTACGTACTAGGAATGACTTTTTTAGGTTCTTTGAATAGACTCCCGGGCCCACTTTTCCCTATAGTCGATCAATCTGTGATAAGTTACAGAGGACCGTCCAGCGTCTGGTGCTGAGACGTCCAAAATGATCTGGGAGGTATGCTGGTTTGGTAATTCTTCTAGAAGAGGAGCTTAGGTATCAAGTCAGTCCAGTGCCTTCCGAATCATATTAAGGGAAAAAACAGAATCTATCGAGCAGTCAGTAAGTCCAGAGGTAGTTGAAAAGTATAAAAGGATTTTCTTGAAGGAAATAAAGGAGCACGATTGGGATGACAGGGGAATTTGAATAATTCGGAAATAAGTTTGCAGGTGAGTCAGTTTCACGCTCGAAGTTGCAGTGATCTAGTGAACCTTATTTATTAGAGCAAAGTTCTAGCTGTTTCTGGAGGTTTTTGTGTGCTGTCGGCTGAAGAGCACTGAGTTGCAGACATGAAGTGGCTGGAACGATTACAAAATAGGGTGGTCTACACTTCGCAATTTAACGAAAGATGAGCAAGCGACGAAATCAGGTACCTATTATAAAAGGAAGTCATAGTGACTTCAGCAAGTCTTGTTAAGTTTATGCGATAGCGCCACTTTTCTTGTGAAATCGGAACAGCACAATCCCGCGTGTTTCTATCGTATTAGAAACTTTATGTATCGGTTGACAATTTCACGAATATTCGAATAGGATGACTTTCATTTGTAGCGGAAAATGCCGTAGAGAAGCGCATCCGGTGCAGGGTTACTGGGTAGTTGTAAGGATTTGATTGTTATTTTAATTTAGCTATTTAGCGTATAAGTATTTTGTAGAATGTTATCAAACTCGCTTTGGCATTAACACGAGTTTTTATTGTTGGCGACTCTGAAATCAGTTTTTTTCTCTGTAACAAGAACGTGCATAGTTTAATGGGTAGAGGTAGAAGAGCCAACCATGTGGCAGCAAGATCTTACATTTTAACCCCTCGACCAATCACCACTGTTGTTCAGGCACCTTTCCAGTTGACGTCTAGAGCTTGGGAGTTACTACACTACCACTACACCGTCTTCCCCACTGACTCGTTCTTCTAGGAAACCAGACACCCTTTCTGCGAGCTATTGACTTTCCACAAGAATTTGCAAGCGCCCCAAGCCTAGTTGTTTGCCTAATAGTGCTCGCATTTGTCAACGGAAATGACGTCATCTAGTACCCATTACACAAATTCCACCAATTCATTTATGTAATCGAATCACTCGTCATATTCCACACAAGGCAACTGGGGCGAGGGGCTTACCTTGGCGTGCACCATTGTCTCCTTTCAGTGTACGCAAGTAGTTCGAACGTGATGGACACGATCGGTAATATGCTTTACTTCGAGTCTCACTTGCGGATCTTGTACAGATTCTTCCGTGTCCTTGGCCTCATTCATTTCAAATTCAATTACTCAACGAATAGATTTGAGCACTCTCGCGTCCTTCGCATATTGTCGCTGATAACGAATAACCTCGTTAGATACTTCTACGGATACGTGGTGCTTCAAAAATTCATTGAATTAATGCTCCCCTACATACTGTCGGCAAAAGTGGATTACGGACTCACCAGCGTGAAGGCACAGGACTATATTCTGCAGCAGCTGTGCTTGGTTAAGGATTACATATCGGCTCTGCTGTACGTGTGCAGTTACTTCCGAGTGCGTCGTATTCTGGTGCCAACAATCAACGAGATCGTCGATATTTACCATGACATCCGAAGGCGAACAGACGCTGGTCTCTACGTCGATTCCAAGATGTCGTACATATTGTACATAAAACTATGCATCACTTGTTGTCGGTTGAAAATTCCATTTCTTGTGTACCTATTCATATCGTTCTTGGTGTACGACTTTCTGTGGGTGTTCGGATACGCGATACCGGTTCTGACATTCGCCAGTTACATCTACAGTCAGTTGTTCCTGATAAGTGTGTACCTCAAAATGAACGAGCTCTTGGAGGCTGCCGACGCATGTTTGGACCGTCGCCAGCTGCGGAGGCTTATCAAGGAGCTCATCTCTCTTTCACATCGCATCCACTCAGTGAAACGAAGGCTAAACAACATCTTCAAGCCCATTTTTCTGGACACATTTCGACATCAACAAGCTCTACTTGTCGCTGAAGGTCCTGTTCTACTTCAAGTACAACCAGAATCTCCTGCTTTGGGACAGGATCTGCAAAATCGGCTTTCCATCATGCATTTCCTATAGCTGTGATGCGTACCTCATTGGCCTGCTGTCGGACAACTTGTTGCAAGTGGAGGAGGATTTTCGAAATGCGTTGACGACTATTTCCAGCAAGCGGATGCTGCGACGCCGTGATGTGAGTTGTTCTTGTATCAAAAAAGATTAACGATGACGGAAATTACTTGCGGTTCACAGGTGGACTTGGTGCTCTTTCAGCGTCATGTGTACGGACTGGGCAGTGTGGTGCTGGGAGGACTCAATATGGATCAACAATTCTCATTCGACTATGCGATCAATATTGTGCTGAACTTTGCGCTGACGTGCCTACAATTCTACGCCGGCGAGGAGGTCTATGCAACAAGCACCCAGCAGCCATGATTCGGTGGATTTTTGTTAATTTTAGAATTTTTAAGATTTATTACTTTTGTCATCTACACATACATATGTATTTCGTTGCGTTTTACTGGTTTGATGTCTGGATGTCGCTGGAGACTGGTTCCACGCAAAGTGGTATCTATAGCAGGGTTACATTTTGTCTCCGTTTCTTTTTAATTGTGATGTCTATTGAAATTCGAAGTCGAGGCAAAATTCTAGTAGGGGCTTTCAGGATCGTACACGTCAGAAATGTTGACACTCCTGCCAAACTCTTCAAGCTATTGCTATTGTATTGCTTTCCCTATACACTTGACTACGTACTCAAAGTCAAATAAGACATAAGTCAAGGCGGTGCGCTGTAATAACCAAAATCGACGAAGATCCAAGACATCCTAGCCAAAGAAGCTCTCAATTTGTATGGGACAAACAGGAACTAGACGCGTCAGGCTTTCATGCATAGAATACTCGACGTGGAAAGTTCATTTAACGAAAGCAACTCTTAGTGTGGCACTCCATGTGGGAAACCAGCCCCCTCGCATGTTGATTAAGTGGCTTTACATTGAATGGGCACCTGATGAGCCAGATGTGAGAAAGTACGAGTCAAGAAGAAGCAGTGCAATCGGAAGTGTTTATTTACGGGTGCCTGGTATATCCACCAGAAGTAGGTATACAACATCTCTTCCTCGGCTTCAAAGCTGAATACGACTGCATTTATTTGATGCGATGACTGATTCGCACCACGCCATATGCGATACAACTTGCAATCGCGGCAAAAACCAATTGCCAGCAAATATAAACAAAAAGTTGTACTTCTTGGTATGAATAAAGATGCATATGGAATTATCGAAAATTTTTATCAGCTCATATTTAAATAACAATTAGTTAAAGTATGCTTATTGAATATTTTAAATTGTTTGCTCTTCTTCTTCTTCTTCTTCTGGTGCCGCTACAGTCCTGGGTGGACCTGGGCCTCAACCAGTAAGCCTCTCCAGCCGGCACGATCTTTAGTCAGCTGTCTCCAACTGAGCACACCAAGTTGATTGAGGCCTTTCTCCACCTGGGTGCGCCATCGATTCCGTGGGCGTCCTCTATTGCGTTGTCCCACTGGTTCGGAGTCGAAGACTCTTCGGGCTGGAGCAGTGTTGTCCATGCGCTATACATCTTAGCCATCTTAGGCGTTGAATCCGTAGACGCCTGACTAGGGTCATGCCGCTGTACAGCCCGTACAGTTCGTGGTTGAATCTTCTTCTCCAATAACCATCAACGCAGACAGGACCAAAGATTTGATCTACGAATCAATTATTCTCTTTGCGAACTATCAAGTTGAAGTCACAATACCAAAGAGAGGCCAACGCAATCCACAAATATATGTTCAAAACATTTGCGAGCAGGTGTCTGCTTAGGTTGTACTCATTGTTCTCTGCGAATGGGAAAACTCCAAATGAATGACTTATCAGAGTTTGCCAAGTTCGCGATTCGTAGTGAGCTCATATGATTGGCCCTTAACGTGTGATTTCTTCAATCGGGTATGTGCTGGATAACCGCTGTTAACACGGCAGGCATTACCTTCCACGAATCAGCCCAACTATTTGGGCTTCGAAGATGTCAATCTCATTGTCGAGTGTTTCCCACGTGCCCTGGCAGGCTTCGCGGTCACTAGTGTACAGGCGAATCGATTTGATAAAAAAAGATAAATAAAGGGTGTTTTATTTAGAGACCGAGAACTAAAAATGTATGTGAAAGGCGGATGATGGATGGTGTTATCAATGTACTTCTCGCAGTACATAAGGATGTATTGCGGTGAACACACGTCAAATACTGACTTCCAAGTCCAAGCCTTATTGTTGGCTGTATTCACATATTAACCAAGGACTCCACCGGTCAATAAAGTGCACCAATCAGTGACTTTCGTGTTTCGCCATTGGGTCTAGTTCATGCTCAGTCCAGCAAAAATCGGTAAGTCCATCATCACCTAGGACAAAATGCCTCGATCGACAAGAAAACAGGCAGGTTACATCTACATCAAACCATTGACCAACCACACTCCCGTCTGGCGTCTGGGAACTAAGAGGAACATCAAGATTTGTTTTTTCTCAGCAATGCTCTGACCGCTATCAGTTGTTAAGTAGACATGTCTTCTTATCAACATCATCCGCTGACCTCCTTTACTTCTCAGCTTCAGAGGAAGGTGGTGGAGTGATGAAATTATCATTCATTGAAAGTGACTTCCACGAATAAATGATTATGATGCAGTGCACCAAATACCAAAGCTGAGTTTTTCACGCTGCCTTCCACTTGGAGCTGTTCCAAGCATCTACAAACACCCTCATGACATATCTCAGGATATGTGCATTTCTGACGAGAATGTCATGCGTTGAATTTATTGATTTTCTCTTCAATTTCGCTTCACAAAAACTGCTCAATGTGTGGACTACGTCCATGTAGAAGCTTCCCCCAAATGGTTTCCGACCGGAGACTGAGTGATGCCATTAACGGCGTCGAGTTCCATCAGCTTAAGTGAAAGCGATTTCCTCTAGAAATCAACAGAAAATGTGCGATTTCCGGTTCAATTCCATTCGTCGTGTCGTTCATTCGATTATAGCAACGGCCGCAGGTGACACCTGGCTTCCTCCTCCCGGCTTTTTATTTATTTTGTTAAGATGAGTCAATCGGTGACAAAAATCCTCATACTCAACCAAATAAAGGTTGTGTACAAAGTGCTTTTATACTCCGGACTGATTCACTTCAAGTACAACGTGGCGGAGGGAAAGTTCAAGTGTTCCCTGTTCAACCAAGTGCTGTCGCAGATCGTCTACCGAACAATAACGCTAGTGTACGGGATCATAGTGTGGTGGGTTTTCTGCTCGACAATTAGCTACTACATCAATTTCATTGAACCGCCGGAGATGAAATCGAGCGCCATTGCAATCCAGGACGCAATGCTTCAGTTGTCCCAGGTGCTTCTGCGAATTGTGACCACGTATCTGTTTGCTTGCAACTATCTCAAGGGAAGGCACTGCCTACTAACGATCGTCAACGAAATGCTTGATATCTTCCATCGACTCACGCATCACTCCGATTCTTTGATTTACTTCGACTCAAGTTGTCTGCACCTAGTCGTCTTGAAGGCGTGCCTTACCGTCGTCAGATTGTATCAAGAGTATGAAACACTGCTGCCTGCCGCTTTTGTGCTCAAGGACGTCCTGCTTCCGTACAGCTACCTGCTGAGCGTCGCGATGAGTGTGACTTGCATAGGCTTCCAACTGGCCCTCATTTGTTTCTACTCGAAGATGTATGAGTTTCTGACGCATTCCTGCTGGTGGAGGGGGGATCCTGAAATCTCGCGTTACATAAAAAAGTTCATTGCTCTTTCAAATCGCATCCATCGGGTCAAGCGACAACTGGACGGCTTCTACACAATTCTATTCATCGCGTCCTACATCGGAATGCTCTCTGACATCTACTACACTTACAAAAACCTACAGTTAATAATATCTGAGGGCAAGCATTTGGCCTGGCTAGTCATAATTATTTGGACAGTGCAATGCTCTCCAGGTTGTGTGACAGTTTCGTTTGATGTGTATCTGTTTGGGCGACTGTCTGACAAACTTGGTGAGGCCGAGGAAGCGTTTAAACGGCGCGTACTGGAACTGATTGCTAAGCGCGGCTTGCAGGAGCACCACAACCTTCAGAGAGCGGTAAGCTCGGATTAGTTGAGTGGGTTCTATGATTTTGTGCTGCTGACCTCTTTCAGGTGGAGCTTCTGTTGCATCAGGATTTGCTGCGCCGTATAAACACTCTGGCCTTTGAAAAGATACACTTGGACCAGCAGTACGCATTCGCTTACTTTCTAAATGTGATTGTCGTCAATGTGATAACGTTCCTGCAGTACTACGCCAGTAATGAGGTCTACAGGCATAATGGGGTCTAGCAGATCGTTCCGGCGTTCAGTATGAGGAGCAAATTGTTTGCCATTTGTTATTTTCGTGTGCCGAATCAAATGTAAAAATATTTGCTTTTAGTGTATACTCTTAGGCGCACTCACTTCAAGTGGAAGAGTGTGTCGCTTTCTTGCTTGCTATGGAATAAAAACGTACGCGAGGGTGAAGCCGTGAACTCTTGTAGAATCAATTCATTTTAATGTACGATGTAACATATTCAGTTAAGGTGGAAAATAAGCTTGGGCGTGGGCGAAGTTGTTCCGACAGGAGCTCAAGACAGAAGTCTACAAAACTGTCGTCTACGAACTTTCTGAAATCATTGTGATTGTTCTCATCCTTTAGTGCAGATGAAATTGATGGTTATCATCGTCGTCAACATTGTAGTCTTATTTATCATCTCCATCATTTTCATCTCAGGAGGCGTGTACTGAAACCCTGCCGAGGAGGGAGGAGCTGAGGAATCACAGAAAGGTCGCCCACTCACTCTTTGAATGCGAACTGTGCGGGCAGCACAGCAAAAGCCCACATGGACAACCGGCGAAATCAGGTGCGAGCAATTCCACAAGCACTTCCCCAACAAAACCGAACGTCGAAAGCACCGACCCAGTACGTGTGTCAGTGTAAACGGGCCCTGGCTTCGACACATCTCAGAGCAAGAAAAGGGTCGACCTGAAATCCCTGGCCATGCACCTCTTCAAGTGCGTAGTCTCGCATGGTCACGGTGGCATATACGTAACATTTTGCATTTTTTCGACGAGGCAGTCTTAAGAGTTGTCTTGTGGGGCCACGGTGGCGTATACGTAACATTTTGCATTTTTTCGACGAGGCAGTCTTAAGAGTTGCCTTGTGGGGCCACGGTGGCGAATATTTAACATTAAGCACTTTTTCGGGGAGGCAGTCTTAGGGCATGTCTTGCTGGGCCATGATGGCGTATACGCAACATTTTGCATTTGCTGGTGGAAGCAGTCTCAAGAGTTGTCTTGTGAGGCAACTGTGGCGTATACGTAACATTTTACATTTTGTCGAGGAGTTAGTCTTAAGAGTTGTCTTGTGGGGCCACGGTTGCGTATACGTAACATTTTGCATTTTTTCGACGAGGCAGTCTTTAGAGTTGTCTTGTGGGGCCAGGGTGGCGTATACGTAACCTTTTTTCATTTTTTCGACGAGGCAGTCTTAAGAGTTGTCTTGTGGGGCCACTGTGGCGTATACGTAACATTTTTCATTTGGTCGTGGAAGCAGTCTTAAGAGTTGTCTTGTGGGGCCACGGTTGCGTATACGTAACATTTTGCATTTTTTCGACGAGGCAGTCTTTAGAGTTGTCTTGTGGGGCCGCGGTGGCGTATACGTAACATTTTGCATTTTTTCGACGAGGCAGTCTTTAGAGTTGTCTTGTGGGGCCAGGGTGGCGTATACGTAACCTTTTTTCATTTTTTCGACGAGGCAGTCTTAAGAGTTGTCTTGTGGGGCCACTGTGGCGTATACGTAACATTTTTCATTTGGTCGTGGAAGCAGTCTTAAGAGTTGTCTTGTGGGGCCACGGTTGCGTATACGTAACATTTTGCATTTTTTCGACGAGGCAGTCTTTAGAGTTGTCTTGTGGGGCCGCGGTGGCGTATACGTAACATTTTGCATTTTTTCGACGAGGCAGTCTTTAGAGTTGTCTTGTGGGGCCACGGTGGCCTACACGTAACATTTTACATTTGGTCGAGCAGGCAGTCGTAAGAGCTGTCTGTCATATCCATTTACGTAACATGTTCTTCAATCGCTGTGAATGCTTCCACTAAGGGACGATGGGAGCGAGCGACGATGTCAATGTCATTTGCATATCCCAACAGTCGGACTTGTATTGTACTTGTACAATATAGTTAATTTCATGTTTACAATTACACGTGGCACCTTTTCCAGGACCATATTAAAGAAATCACACGATAGCGCATCTTCTTGTCGAAATCGGTTATTCAAATCAGCATAGTGCCACACAACCGGATTAATCTACCCCTAATATAATATAATAATACTCACATAAATGCAATGACGTCTTAGAGTCGGCATAGTTCGTGGCACTTTCGAAAATGAATTCCCTACGCAAATGTGATTGGGTCCACTCCCCAATCCTGGCAGCGATGACAAACGAACGTACAATTATCGCAAATGTGTACAATTTATCGCTAACGTCAAGGCAAGCTCCTGTCCCACGCACCAAACACATCCAGTCGCCATTTCATCGTGGAAACCCAGAGAGACCATGTTTCAGTCAAAAAATTCGAAGATGGTATGCTTTGAAAAGGACCTCGTATGGCTGAACAACGTCGCGTTTTATTTCGGTATCGTGAATTTCAACTATGACGACCTGAGTCACGTTTTAAACTGTAAGAAGTTCAACACGATCATGTCGTTCCTGCTGCTCGGTGCCCTGACCCTATGGATCGGCGTCAAGTCGACTGGCATGTTCGTGACATTCGTGGCAACCGCGTTGTTATTTGAGAGTACCCACGGTCAAAAGTTTGCAATCGACGTGATCTGCATTTTCCTTAAGTACCTGCCGTCTTTGCTCTACCTCTCGAAGTACTTTTTTTCAAAGCACATCGCATTGCCGACTCTTGTGGAAATGTTGCGGATGTTCAAGAGAATAAAGGACACCACTGTGCCATCGCTGTACTATCAGAGGAGTTTCCAGAAATATCTGTATCTGAAGCTGCTGTGTGTGGGGTTCCTCCTCGGGCGGAAACTGTGGATATTCATTTTCCATGACACAAGTGCCCACAGGATGGCCCAGCTCTACGAGCAGCTAGTCTGGTCCACACTCGACATGAGCTATGTGTACTCGCAGCTATTTCTGGTGTGCGTTTACGACAAGATGAACGTATTCTTGGAGCAACGGCAGCAAAGGATGGACAGAGCCACACTGACCAAGTTCATAAGACGCTTTTCAAGGCTCTCCACTCAAGTCCACCGCGTCAAGGTACTCTGCGATAGTCTTTTCATGCCATTCATTGGAGCTGCATTCGCCAGATTGTTGTTTAACCTAATTCAGATTAACTACGTGTATCTCGAAAATGTCCTCAACCTGTACTTGGTGTGCCACCTGTCGCGCATGCTAATGAACGCATTTTCAGCTTTTCACAGGACCATCAGTCGCCTGGTGAGGGAGCAGGAAATCGCCGAGTGTAACGAGCGTGATATCCACGTAAGTCCACTTTGAAGTCAGTTATTTGAAACTTGATTTGAAAGTAATCTCCGCTGCTTGTTACAGGTGGAGGTGATGAATCTCGGAAGATTCATCAATAGGCTCACCACCTTGGCCTACAGAGTGGTGAACGTGAATGGCGGGTTGTTGTGCAAATTATTTCTCAATGTAGTTGCTGTTAAGGCCATCTTCAGTTTACGCCAGATCACGGTGACTCAACTAATTAGGGAATTCAAAGAAGAATTTCACTAACTTTTAATTGTCATTTGTTTGTGCAGCGTTCTAATTAAAATTCTTAAGCAAGACTTGCAACGTTTTACTTACTTCAGCCTTTTCAATGGAGTCTGAATACTTTCGTGAGGCGTTAAAGGTAGGTATGTAGTTATATGCTTGAACCTTACTGATACATTTTATAGCAATACTTACAGTTGCCCCCTTAAACACTGAATGAATGATAGTAGGCCCCTAGTTGTTAAGGCGACACAGGCGCTTATAGTGTACGCTAGAGCTCTTGATATCCGCATACGTGGGAACTTCGGAACCAAAATACCGGGTACCCGTTTGGTTTTGATAGATAGGTAGATAGTTCTTTATTGCGCATAAAACATTTACAAGGCTCTAGTACCAAAAGTCTTACACTTTAGAGATATGATAACTAGTACCTTACATCTGTAAAATTATAATATGACAAAAAAAAAAAGAAGTCAAAGCTGCTTACATATTTAGGAAGTAACCGAAGCGAAAAAACCCTCCAATTTAATGACAAAAAAAGAAACAAAATAAATAAATAATAATAATAATAATATGTAATAATAAATTAATGATTGATACACATGTGAATAAATAAATAAATAAATATATAAGTAAATAAATAAATAAATAAACAAATCAATAAAAAAAAATATCAAGGAAAAACTAAATAAATAATTTAAATATGTAGTTGTACATATGAATATAAGTACAAAAAAAAAACAAAAACATAAAATAAATAACTAAATATAAACAAAACAAGTGTTTATAGAGTCAATTTTAAGCACTGTTGTCATTTAATCTTCTGACTTAGGGAGTTTCCGCAAATCGCAGCGGGCTAGAAAACGTTGGCTTAAATTCTGATTTTTATCGATGATCAATTCAACATTTGCCCTTTGGTGAATATCAATTGTAGAATGATGCCGCCGTAATTTTAATATCATTTTTAGTAGCTTATTTTGTGAAATTTCTAATTTCTTAAGATGACATTTGGCGCAATTTCCCCACACCTGACAGCCGTAAAGTAGGATTGCTTGGAACACAACCTTGTGAATTATTACTTTATTTTCATTGGAAAGCTTTGGCTTGCGGTTAATGAATGGATATAACATTTTGATAGCTATGCCAATTTTTCTTAACGTATTAGTCATGTGAGCACTAAAGGTTAGCTTGGTATCCAAATAAATTCCTAGGTATTTTATAGAAGGTTCCCATCTTATACTTGTCCCGTTAACTTGCAACTGACCACTAGGAAGAAAACAAGCTTTTCTTTTCCTAGTAAAGAAGATAGCTTGTATTTTATCTTCATTCAATTTAATTTTCCATTTGTTTGAATAGGTTTGAATTATGCTCAACCCATTATCAAGATTCCTCTCAATTTCGAGAGTGAATTCGTGGGAAGAGAATATCGCCGTATCGTCAGCACATGTAGCTATTTCACAATTGGGTACAGAGGACAGAAGTAAACAAGTTATACAAGACAGACGAAAGGAAAGAGGCCTGGGGAACACCGGATTGAAAGTGGATCGTATTGGAAACATCATTATTAACGTGCACTTTAAAACGACGGTTTGACAAGAAACTACGGACAATTTTACAGAGATGGAGAGAAAAAATATGAATGATCATTTTATAAATAAACCCATCATGCCAAACAGATCGAAGGCTTTTTCGATGTCAGGTAATATCATGCCTGTTGACTTACCTACAGCACGAGATGATATAACATGTTTACAGATCCTTCGGACTTGATGGGACGTACTGTGGTAGCGCCTAAAGCCAAATTGCTCGTTAGGAAGAATATTTCGTTCCGCAATGTGCTTCGAGATTTTCTCCTTAAGAACCTTTTCATAGATTTTACTTAGGATACTTAGCAAACTAATTGGTCTATGGTTTTAGGTACCCGCATTATTACAGGTACCCGAAAATTCAGAAGAAATTAATCTGCTACTTACGATGAGTTGAAATGCAATTCGTACTGAATGTCTGGTAAAAAGACATTAATTTCTTTTACTTTGGGAATCACTCCACCAATGGCTTTTGTTTCCTTTTTGTCTTTGTGATCTAATATTCATCAATAAAGGTGTATTTTATACCCGCGTTACCCGTGTACTCGGGAATTTTTGAAATCAGGTATTAACTGGGTAAGATCGAGATCACTAGAATATATGCACAGAGATTCGTCTATTAACGTCAACACTTCTTATAATTATAATAATATAATAGTATAATAATATGGGTGGCGCGACAGTCCGAGGTGGACCTGGGCCTAGCTTCTCAGCAACCACTCGTTTTGTGCGTGCTATTGTTCTTTCACGAGTGGAAGGGACCTACAGTTTAATGCCAACTCCGAACGGCGAAGTTGAGAAGCTCTTTGTAGACAGGAATACTCTTTGGCACCCTCTGCGTAGGAGTCGACGCACAAACACACTAAGCCACGGCGACCCACTTCATAGAACTTAGAAATACAGACCTTTCTGGTGTTTTTAGCTGTAGTCGTCCTCTCAACACATATGTTAATCAAAGCATGATTGCTATTAGCGTTGAGAGGTATTTGACGACGCGGGAGATGCCTCAAAGGTTTAACATCGCTCATAAAACCATTCCAAGGAGACTGAAAAGGAATTGTCTATCATGACAATGCTGACCACATACGGCTTTAGTGCCAGGACTAGGAAATTATGCATGGCCGAACATTGCCGAAGATGACATCAAATAAAACATACATGCAATTCGTTTTATCCAACCACCGACGGTCAACTCGATACACATGTGTACATTAAAGCTTTTAGTTCACATCGTATACAATTAACTTCCTTAGAACACCCCTGATCTTTAAAAATGTCAAGTTTCTGAAAATGCTTAACAACGACGCACATATTTATAGGTATTGGCATTCACCACCTACCAAGATGAGGAAACTTTTAATAATAAGACTGGTGTCTGAGATTCATTTTTCAGTATCGAAAGTGTTGTAAGCTTTAAATATTCAGGCATAACTTAGATAACAAGCTTATTTGGAAACAGCACACGTTCAATTTTATGCAGTATCTTAATGCAGTCGTTAGGCAGATGTACCATCTCAGCCCTTACTGTAATTCGGCAATACTAACCTTATTATATAACGGTTTGTTCAAATCGAAACTACTGTAGGGCATTCCTTGTTGGAGTGGTGCCCACTTTGTTGAAATTCAAACCCTGCTTATGAAACAAAAACATGCTGTTCGCACTAAAAATATAATAAATTTGCTTACCCCCTATTTAATAAACTACCAGAAAGACTCAGATGCGAGAGGAACCATGATCTTAATCCACTATTGTAATGTCCCACTCTTATTGCACTTTACTTCTTTCTCAAATTATTTTATAATTGAATAATAAATCAAATACTGCATAGCTTTACATGATTCCTTCTTCAATAATACGTTGTTGCTTCATTTCATGTGTTGCATTCAACTCATGACATTTTTTCAAAAGAATGCTTCCAACTATTTCATAGGAACAATATCTGTTATTATTCTTTAAAATAAAGAATAAAAATATAAAAAATAAAAATGGCCGCCTCAAGTCAATTTACGGTTGAGAAATAGTCTATGGCAACAAATTGGCGTTATTAAATGTACTCAGGCGGTTTCGCGGTTTCCCAGCCAAAATTGAACGAGGTACAAATGTGTGGGCAAGTCAATGAAATTTGGGTTCAACTAATCGATCGCTGCAATCATGTCCTTGATGGACATATGAACGAAGTCGAGTTCCCTGCTGTAGTCTACTTTTAGGAAGAATTAAATTAAAACAACGTCCGACCGTTCACTTTATTATAATTATTTCTTCTTTTGGCTAATTTTATACTTACAATTCTTTATCTGACAAAGGAGATGTTAGATGTGTAAAATCTATCGAGGAATTCAAATGGAATTGGAGTTGATTTGGGCATGGTACAGTCGGTTGGAAGAGTTTCGTGTCAGAGCATTTTATAATTTAATTTTTATTTATTGCTACACTACATAAATGTTTTGATTGCCGGATAACACAAATGGTTTGCGCTTATTACAGGCGAAATATTGCTACCACGGGTAAACCAACGACCGTAGCCTTTCGCGATCCAAAGACGATTCCCATGCATGTCCTGATTCACCTGATCGTTTCACTCAAGAGGGTAGTTTATGTTGTTGGTTGAGCCGACTGAGGAAAGAGTTAATTTTTTTCCATGTGCAAAAAATAAGAGGTCATATGTCTTGATTTGGAACATCCGACGCATATTCTAACATCTGGCCTTTCGCCTTACGTCCGTGTCAATGTGCATCTCCTACCAGACCACAAGCTTAGTATCCTGTTTCCCGATTTCTTGAATATGTCTAATTCCGCTTGATGATTATCACCTCAAGTCCCACAAAAATAACCACTGTCAATTCACCACAGATCACAGTACAAGCAAATTCGGGTGAAGTGGCAAATAAAACACTCGGCTGCTCGAAGGCTATTTATTCACTTAACATTCATCACACACTTTTTAAATAAATTTCAAAACAATAATAGAGAAACACACATTCCATGCACCAAAATGACTATTTATGAATTGAATATATGTAATACACAAGACAGAAAAGCTCATCTTCAAAAGTCGGTCTCATCTTCTGTCAGTAAAGAAAAATCCTTCAACCAACACAAACATGCCAATTTATTTCCGTAACCTGTCGTAGTTTATCTCAACCAAAAGGAGAATGTACAAAAAGGCCGCCTCCGACATAGCAAAACTCTGGCCCCAGTTCAACTCGACCAGGCCGCAGATTGGCAAACGTAACTTTCTGATTTTGAACTGAATGCATATAATATCAACCTGAAATGGAAGACTGTTATTTTTGAATTTGATTATCCAATCACTTACACATCGTTCCAGTTGGACTGAGCAGAGTCCACGTTCGGGGACCGGCACAGCCCTGATGATTTGTCCAGCCTCATCGCTAGCATCCAGGAGCTCACCACTAATATAAGATAGCAACAATAGATCTAAGATATTAAAAAGTGCGGTTGAGACCACTCGAACGAAATGCAATAATACGATGCCGTTCCTCCCAACACGTATCACCATAAAGAGCATGAACAGGACACCAACTTGCAAGATGAAGAACATCGTAATGATGATCAGGAGCTCGACTTGGAAGAGGTTCTTGAAACGAACCACCCACAGCTGAAGGTGTGCGTGAATTCGTCCAATATCCCTGAGTCTCTTCTCAAGAACCACTAACTTATGCCGGAGAGCGTATCGGGGTCTGTGATTCGAACGAAGATCGGCTATTTCCTCAACAACGCGCTCCAGATTGTAGTTCAGGATGTGAAAGATGTATTGGCTGAAGACAAGGCCGCTGCAGAGAAGAAAAGTCACGGCAATGGTTATGTTGAAGATAAGGAGCTTGTAGATTTCCCGGACCCCTGTGAGGATATCCACTCCCGTGAATATTTTATGGCCAAAATGAGGAATGATTAGTGCCGAAGTTATTATCTTGAAAATGAAAAGTCTCACAGATTGCTTCCTGATTTCACGACTACTCCGCAAATGGGTCACGTCCTTGTGCCAAATATGAATTATTTCGTTAAATAATGTCGCCGCATTCCTACGGGTCGTCCATTGGAAGCATATACTCAGACAAATCGCGAGGAGCTGTAATCCCCCGAGAAAATTGCCCAGATTACCATACAAATCGTTCTTCCTATTCGCAGGAGTGCGCGGTTTCCCAGTTCTAGAAATCATATACGAAACCGGCGCAAAGCCCACGAATATGAGATGTATTAAAATTGAATAGCAGTGCGCTTTTCGCGAATGCACAAGCCGGTGCTTGCTGGTATCGTAAACGTGCGTTGTGAGGCCGAAAAGTAACATGTAACGGAAAGTGTTCGCGATAATGGTGTCTAAAGCTTCCCTCCTAGTTCCGGCCATTGTGCGTTCAACAGCGGTAACTTCTAACTATGCTGAGACTTGAAAACTGAATGGAATCAACGGACAGCGCGGCGAGGGATATCGAGTCTTGGTCTGGGGGAAATTCCAATCACATTAATCAGGCTGGGGACATAATTTGAATTCACGAAGCGTGTGAGACACGGTAAATGGATTAAAATTGCTCCATTAATTGCGTGAATCCATTAGATTCCAATCTGATTGCAATTTTCATACAGCTCCCGGGTGATATCCAGAGCAGGGATTAGTTTAATACGTACATTAAAGATACAGTCAACATTTTGTTTCAACTTGACACTGCCTCGTGGCGTAACTTGCAAAAGAGAAAGCCTCTGAGGAAGTTATACAGACAAACTGACATGAACCAAGATTGGGCCTTGTCTTCAGTACCAGCGGGTTGTAGTGACTCCTCGATGGTCTCTTCCCAAGAGTACAGAGGATAGGCTGCTTAGTGACACAGGAACCAATCAGAAAAAATTTACCGCAGAAATACATGTGACACTGAACGGGAACATTTCTTATGCAGTTGAGCAGATAAGAAAAATAGAAATAAAAATAGATGAATAACGTGAGGTACAGTACAATCTCGAAAATGTAAACTAATTAAAAAATGGCCAGTTCACATTTTAGAGAGATTCACATTATCGAATGGAAAAAAAAAGTTCATTTTTTTTGGAAAATGTATTAAACAAAATAAAAGCACATATAGTTCTTAGGTTTGCATAAAGAAATTCTTCATTTATTCCTAGTGCAATTGCCTCTTTGGACAACACAAGCGTTTTCACCGGAACAAGTTTCCAATAAAGAGATGTCTCATCAGCATTATAAATTTGTTCTGGAGCAAGAGAATTTTTTCCTGACGCAGGCATGAAATTCTTCCCGAAAGGGCCTTACAGCTTCATTGTGTTCAGACCTAATAGTAAGTAGCCAGTTTTCAGTTTTTCCTCGACTGTAAGGAATCTGCGTTAATTTTAATTGAACAAAATTAAATCTTAACACAAGAAAAAACTAACAGTAATGAACACCTGCGCGAGCAAAATACAATGTGTCTGCTCGGTTCCATTTTAAAACCGTTAGACTTTACAAGCAAACAAGAAACGAAAAAGACGTGGTAGAAAAAAAATTACGTTTCTGAATAGAAAAAAAATCGTCACAAGTTCACATTTAAGAGCAGCATATTCCAGTTCACATTTTTGGATAGTTTACATTATCGGGGCTTACATTATCAAGATTCTACTGTATAAAATTTATTGCGGCTTTATTTCAGAGCTAAATGACAATTCAAATGGTAGCCTCGAATCGGTAAAATTTTTAATGACTCGCTCCAATATTTACGGCGTTATTCCTGCAATAGCATCTCGAATGTTGGCATCGATCTATCCCATCCAATTGGTTGGCTTTTTAGCGTATACAAGAACATGTCGTTTCCCAAGAGAAAAGAATCGGAGGGTGTCAAATCGCATGTTCCCAACGACATTTAGGAACACTCCCCGCGAACCTCGGCTGATATGGCGGTTGTATGGTATGTATATATCTGTCTCGGATATATCGTTGTCCTTGAGCTCTGGTCACAGAAAATCGCTCGCTACTTGAGACCATTGACGGGAGCGATGTCTCCTTCCTCATTTCGAAAGAAATATGATCCAATGATGCTACCACACCATGAATGTCATGAAAGTGATGGGAACTATTGAATAAATACTATAGACATCTTCGATAGTTGCAAGCTATTCATTTATTCGATAGTGGAAAAACGTTCATTCATCCAATCCAATAAAAAAAACATTCAAATATTTTATTCGATAGTTTGAATGATTTTTGTGTATTCGCTCTGGCAACGCTGCTCTCAGTGAGATCATATAAATACATAAACAGAGAATTTTAGTGTATGTGAACGATTCACTTGTATGGACTTTGGACTATAGAGTCAGATGGAATAATGTTCGAACAGTTTTTGCTTTGCGTGAACGATTTTTTCACTTGTATGGACTTTGATTGGGAAAATGATATGCAGATTTAAAGGTAATCAAGCAATCTCCTATATGTGTTTGGGCCTTAAACAGTGAATCTTAGCGGATACATCAATAATAATAATATGGGTGGCACTACAGTCCGAGGTGGACCTCGGCCTAGCTTCTCCAGCAAGCACTCTTGTTGTGCGTGATATTGTTCTTTCACGAGTGGAAGGGACCTACAGTTTAATGCCGACTCCGAACGGCGAAGTTGAGAAGCTTTTTCTAGACAGGAATATTCTTTGAGCATTGTCAGTGACTCGAAAGAGATGGAGCCGTGAATTATCACATGTGGTAAATTCGGGTATCGAACCTGGCACCCCCTGCGTAGGAGTCGACGCACTTACCCACTACGCCACGGCGACCCAGCTGAGCGGATACATTAATGATGTGTTTTTTTGTCCGAGGTTCCTAACACTGCACTGGAGCAATCTGAATCAAAATCTGGTCCATTGTACTGCCAGGCAGCAACCTACTTTTGCTGTAATTTCCTGGTCTTCCGAAGGAAAACGCGCACCGAAAACGCGCCTCCTGATCCGAGCAAAGGCGGGACGGTAACACAGGGAGTGCTCTGCAGTTACATCATCCTCTCCACAGGCGTCGCAGAAGGTTTCGTCGCTAAGGCGAAGCACCCTTAGGCCGCTTTCACACAGAAAAATTTCGTCTGCGATTTTTCCATCTTGTAGGCAAGGGAGGTGGGACGTGATAGGGGTAGCCCGCGTCTCTCTTTTATCTTTCTTCGTTTTTTCTTTGAGTTGCTTTATTCTTATGTTCTTAATGTTAGGCATTGGAAGCATGCTGGACATGTGTGTGAAAGAGATGACGCATGTGTGAGAGGGGGTAGGAAACAGAAAAGGTTCAGCGTTGAGACCTCAATTGCAGAGACTGAAAGATTTTCTGTGTGAAAGTGGCTTGCGATCACAAAAGGGAATTTGAAAGAATCGGCGACGAATCTTAGCGAGTGTGAAAACAGCCTTAGATATTTGGTCTGTCTGCATCCTGGAGATTAATGCCACCTACGATTGTGTTCTCGAGATGCCCAACAGTTGATGGAGGCTTTAACCAAGGACACAGGTAGTCCCAGCGCAGATTCAGAACATGAGAATATCTCCTCTGATCCCTATCTAGCAAGTGCATTACCGATCTCGTTTCCAATGACCCAGGATACTTTTAGTGAAATTTGACTGCCGAACAAATTCAAGTGGTTAAAGGATTGAGCAATGCCTTAAATACAGCTTGGCTATCACTACAGACACAGATACTTCCCCCCATCCACCTTTTCTTCAAAATATAGTTCGTGACCATTAGGATCGAATAGGTTTTCGCCTCTCTGATGATGCCTAATTCAACGGATCGGCCCCAAATCGAGATTTTGAACATCTTCTTCTGTATTGGCCGTCAGGGCGGATATATTTTCTTTATGCCGGCCCAATCTCTGTCTGGCTGGTAGGTTGAGGTCCATACGAGTGTACTCTAGCTCAAGCTTTTCCAAGGCGCAGCAAATTGCTTGCGCACTAAATCTATGATGACGACCGACTTCACGATGTATTTACAACTGAATTTCCGGAATTTCGATATTTTTTAATAACACGTTCATGTTCGTCCTGAATGGCAAACCTTTTGGATAATCTTAACAACTGGCTGCCAATGATAACTTTGACACCTGCTAAAGCATAACAACTTTGGTCCCTCTTTGAAATCAAAAACACTAGAATTCCGAGAAAATCTTTCGAAACTTGAACTTAAATGATCCATTATCCTGTGTACACAGCATGAGTTAATGCATGCATGAAGTGCATTCATGGGTGCATTGATGACATGCACTTGTTTCCCTTGATCCCTACAGAGACATGCCACTGCAAACCAAAATCCGGTATGGTCTGGAATTTGGATGAATTTTGAATTAAGTTCAATTCCATGGCAATTGCTGACATGAATGCAAACATGATTAATTTCGAATTTCGAATACTACTACTAATCACAAGGAAATTCCAATCGCAATTGCCTCTACGGTTCGCATAAAATAGGAATATGATTATGAAAGCCCATCATGTCGACTAGATTCAAAGGAAGGGTCTCTGGGCATTTGTAATTCAATCAAGTGATGCTCCCAGAACATAGTCCTAACCAAACAGACTGTGAATAAACAGATGAGATGTTTATTTTAAGGAGCAAACGCCTCTTTCAATTACGAGTTCATTATTTGTTCAGTTCATTTATTATCCGAGCTCAGACATTCTTTCTTGCATGCATACTTGTGCATTCCGATTGAATTTGCCATTAGAAATGCGGGTGGTTGATGGTGTTGCAGAGGACGGTCATGAAATGTTGTTCAACTAAAATAAAACCACATTCAATAAAATTAAATCTATTAAGGATATGCTCAATCAGTAATCCCTTCATTTTCGATTTCTTTTAATTTTAAGGTGAACCAAATTTTGAAAAATAATTGAACTGCACAAACCTGTGTTGCACGTGTTAGAGAAGGAGGGTAATCGGAAGATTAAGACACAAGCCGAACTATACAAACTAGCAGGTAAGAGTTAATAAGCTTAAACATTTTAAAAGTGAGATTGCTTTGATTTTTTTTAGAAAGTGAGTGAATGCAAACATATACAGTCGACTCTCGATAGTTCGAAACTCGGTAATACGAAAATTCTCGATAATTCGAACTGATTGTTAGGTCCCTTGAAAAAACCTTGATAAATCGAACAATACTTATGTGTTTTGGTACGCTCGACTGATTGCTCAGTCGGACTGGCAGGAAATATGCTGTAATGCGAAACCAGTAGCTAATTTCCTCATAATAATTATAATTTTACTTGCAATTCAGTGCGTGATTTGTAATAATGTGTGCGAAATTATAGTTGCATTCCTACATTAAATACATAAGAACTTATTTCGTTTTCGTGCTTCGCTCCAAATCGAAAATTGTTCGTTGTTTCGAACTCTCGTTAGATTGAATTTTTCGGGAGGTCTCTTGAGTTTCGAATTTTCGAGACTCGACTGTATTTAAAAAAAAATCAGAAATACGCCAAGATTTTGCTGAATCAAGTCTGTTGTTAGTGTGGCTGCCGTGGCGTAGTGGTTTAGTGCGTCGACTCCTACGCAGAGGGTGACAGGTTCGATACCTGAACTTACCACCTATACATAATTCACGGCTCCACCTCTTTGCAGTCACTGACAATTCTCAAAGAGAATTCTTGTCTAGAAAAAGCTTCTCAGTTTCGCCGTTCTAAGTCGGCATTAAACTGAAGGTCCCTTCCACTCGTGAAAGAACAATAGCACGCACACCACGAGTGGTTGCTGAGAAGCTAGGTCCAGGTCCGTCTCGGACTGTCGCACCACCCATTTCCATGGAAGGTCTCAGTCTGAATTTATTGTGCCTTCCATTATTGAGCGCAAAGTTGTCTTACGTCAGCGATGCCTTTATAACAGATGTAAAGCCTTCCTGACCTGCTCGAAGCAGGAGGGTTGTATTCGAGACCCTCTCATGTGGCTTAGCCAGTGATATCGACGGATTTTCACCCTTCACCTCTTTACTTACTTACTCACCAGGACGGCGACCCTTTTGAGGGTCTTAGCTGCCTTCCATCGCTGACACACAGAAGTACCGCCTTCCTGACCTGCTCGAAGCAGGAGGGTTGGATTCGAGACCCTCTCATGTGGCTTAGCCAGTGATATCGACGGATTTTCGCCCTTCACCTATTTATTATTTACTCACCAGGACGGCGACCCTTTTGAGGGTCTTAGCTGCCTTCCATCGCTGACACTCTGCTTCCAGTCATCAAGATACCGGAGATTCGGTTTTCCTCTGCTTCTCGAATCAGGAGACTCAGATTCGAAGACCTTCTTAGCTGGATGGTTGGTGTCCATGTTCTCATGAGCTAGTGCAGTTGATAGATTTTTGCCTTCCGGACTACATCCACATCCTCATAGAGATCGCAATTTTATCTTCTCCTCCTTTCACTTTCCTCGCAGACGGGACCATATATGCGACGTAGACTTTTTCTTTCAATGGCACCAGAAATCAGCTCTCCAGATTTACTTATCGTCCAGCTTCCGACTCAATACAGTAGGACTGACAAAATAATAGTTTTGTAGAACATTATTGTGGTCCTTCAAGTCAGGAATTCTGAGTTCAGTTTTTTCTTACAAATCGAAATCTACATTGGATCCACATCTTTATACACCAAATTAAAGTTCGTTATTGATTGCTTTCCTCCACTCATCGTCCTCGCAGAGCTTTGCCGGTTTCCTTATTTTTCAGCTTCAGACTCCATACAGCAGGACTGGTGAAGAAACAACAATTTCCCAGCGCATTGAATTAACTATTTTTTCTTAACGATATACACAAGTCATCTTAAGTATCCTAACTAAAGTTTGAATCAATCGATCTATTCGTGAACTGTCAAGCGATCCACAAATTTCGGGGGAATTGTGAGTTTCCACAAATTCAACCCCTAAAGGACCCTTCATATGAGCTCACTACGAATCGGTACAATTTGAGCAAACATACCATCGAATCGAATCGAGCATCGAATTTTTTGCCCGTAAATTTGGGGATGGCGTTTGGGGATGGCACAATGATTGATTCGTGTAGAATTAATTTAAAATCGTTGTAAGGATACTTTGCCAAGGGTAAATCCACGTCGTGCACTAGGATGTCGTTGGTGGAATTGAAATTTGCAGCTAGGGAGACAAACTTCTTAAAACACCGTCTCACTGGACATATTACTACTCAACATCTCAACCACATCCCTTTTGTGTGCAAGATATGCCATGTCACTTGACTTCAACGCCCAACGGTGGCTGCGAGAGACTCAACATGAAACAGCGGGCAACCAACGACCAATAGTATACTTATACATACTTCCGCTTTTACTCTCCTTATTTACCACTCCATTCAACAATATCTTGCACATATAATAAAACGTCAAATCGCATGTCAACCTTGGAACAGAGCTCATGCCATTTTACCACATAATCGAGATTCTCCGACACGATGTATTTGTGGATATGGATTTTTGTGTCTCCACTAGATTTTTTCACATCATATTCATAAACCAGGCATGGTTCTTGTCCAGTAGAGACGGCGTGTAATGAACTCAAATGTTAGCAATCAATGGTGACGTTTTATGCGAGGCGGGAAGCGGGTGGCGTTTTATTTTATATTGTCCTCATTAACCTGAAGACCAGCTCAATCCAGCTGTTCCTCAAACGCTGAGTAGGCTCTTGGACTAATTTATAGAATATAGAATCTTCCGCCGCATTATCTTCTCCAGTATTCAATAAAGTATATTTAAGCATTGTGTTGCTCTTAAAGCGCCGGCAACCTTTTTTTTTATATAATTTCATTTTTATTTAATTCGCAGGACAACTTATACTAGATAAAACTGACGTAAAAATCTTAATATCTAACAATTCATGTACCTTATTCTATCTTACTGACCCTTCGCGGGTTCTCTAAAATATTATAATCTAGCTTACTATTTGCCTTTCGGCATCTAAACTTTTATTTTTTTTTTTTTTTTTGTCCTTAGGACAGACTTTATTGTTTAGGACTTACTGGCCAAGAAAACTAAGAAAAACTTGGCGCTAACCGGCAACCTTTCACAGTGACCATTCACAGCACAAAAGATGTCCGTGTTGGTAAGCTGCCCAGCACCCCGTGTTTTATTTCTGTCCTTTTCACACTTTTATACGCGGGATTAAATTGTGGTGGAAGCTTAAAAACACATCTAATCAATTTCAGAAAAAAACACCGAATGACAAGCTTTCAAACACACCACGCCTTGCGCACGTCATAACATTGAACATCAAACTTGACAGATGTTTCAATTCAAATGAAGACATTTCGAACGCTTCTATTGAAGAGCCTTTCATACCCAGTGTCGGCGTTACTTAGTGACATTAACAAAAGTTTTTGTGTTTTGTATATCGCCACTTAACGAACATGCCCAATTAAGAAATCCCTTATCAACCCGAACGCTCTCATTTCATTCAGTCGAATTCTTGATTTACTTGCTTTCCTTTGAAGAACAGGACCCAGGGGAAACCATTTTAATTAATTTCACTCAACGAACGCAATGAGACAGATTTATTCTAAGGCCATAACAAAGTAACTAAATTCGATCAATTGCAAAACAGTAGGAAATATAATATTTTCACTGCCCGCCCAGAAGCGGCGGAAACCTAGATTCCCACCCGCTACCGAATTCAACTTGATTCCCGTTGAACGTGTACCCATTGCCTGTTAACGAGAGAGTGGGGGTGGGTTGGCTGTGAACGTTCCCATAAAACCTTCACAAAAGACATCATTCAAATTGGACTCGTTTTATTGCGGGGGTCCTACTGTGAGTTTCAAAGAAGCAAACACATTGCCGTGAATTACAATATTATGTATAACATCAACAGATGCCGCACGCATTCGCAGAATCTCTTCAATGTAATTCCTCAAACATCAAAATTATATATAATTCTGTAGGAGGAATCAGTTTGGAGGCTCAACAAAAGATTTTTCATGGAATTGCATGCAAAGCAAAAGCCGATGAAATCGAATTAAAATTCTAACGTTCGCGTTGGAAGAGGAGATTTTCAGCGAAAAGAATTTGCACAATCATTTCAATGACTATTAGAGCTCTGCGCAGCTCTAGTGCGTTCAGTCCAACGAGTGCTACGAGTGGTAAACGCTGGCAAAAGCCACGAACAACAACGGTGATGGAAGGGAGTCACATTCAACGTGCGAGCCACTGTCTCCACTGGGACAATCCTCTTACATTTTTATCTGCATAAAGTGTTTCCATTCCGAAAACAGGTGGGTGAGTTTGTGTGGAAGAGGAACGAGGGCAGGCGTTGGGAAATTCTGGGAAAAGACTGGAAGCAGTTTCTGACCCAAAGGATACCTTCATTGGCTTCTGAAAACAATGCTGTTCTGGAACATGAATTGCGTTTTGGACAACAGGGTGATTTACATAAAATATAATGAATATGTGATTTGGAATGAATAAGGATCAAACTCAAGCACCAACTCCAATCAGTCGAGCTGCGTGTGCGACTTACCGTTATTATATCTAAGTGATCAATGGATTAATAAAATATCTAGATTCAATTATGTGCCCATCTCTAGCGCAAACGTCTTCAGTCGGTTTATGGGACCAAGTAGTTTAGTCGACGGTGTCACCACTTCACAGGAGTGTTTGGGCGATGTTCAGCCGCAGTTCGAAGAAGTTTTTTCGCCGTTTTATTACCGTAAAGAATTATTCTACCAACTGGCGTCAAAATTCCTGACTCAAAGGACCAAAATCATTCTCTCCACAAAACACTGACTGCCTGTCATGTTAATTATATACATGTACGTGATGTCCCGTCTTTTGACGAAGGTCCCAATTTTGACAATCGATTAACCCTCGATTGAGAGATTTTAGGCAGAGTAGACTATGTGACATTTTAATGACTAGTTGAATAGAAATTTGTCACAATGACATGTTACACGACTAAGAGAATAAGGGGGCATAATAATTAAGTGACAGCAGGACTGAATCTTGAGCTTCTTCTTCTTATTCCTAGGAATCCTAGGAGAACCTCGGCCTCTCTGAACATGCCTTTCCAGCCGGCTGTCTCTCTCGCCAGCTGTCTGCGGCACTAAGCCGGCTGAGGTCTCCCTCGACTTGTGTGCGCCACCTAGTGTGTGGGCGTTCTCTGTTGCGTTGCCCCACACAGAATTGAAGATTCTTCGGGAAGAGGGTCCCACGGTGGCGTATACGTAACATTTTGCATTTGGTCGAGGAGGCAGTCTTAAGAGTTGTCTCTCATGGCCAAGGTGGCGTATACGAAACATTTTTTATTTGGTCAAGGAGGCAGTCATGGGATTTGTCTTGTGTGGCCACGGTGGCATATACATAGCCTTTTTCATTTGGTTGAGGAGGCAGTCTTAGGAATTGTCTCTCATGACCAAGGTGGCGTATACGTAACATTTTTTATTTGGTCGAGGAGGCAGTCATAGGATTTGTTTTGTGTGGCCACCGTGGCGTGTACATAACATTTTGCATTTGGTCGAGAAGGCAGTCTTAAGAGTTGTATTGTGTGACAAATATGCAGACGAGGAGGAGACCATCCAATACCACCTCTGCTCGGTTAGCTCTTACCCTCACCATATGGGGACTCTCTCTCTCTCTTTTCAATGCTCCTCACGACATATCAGTACCTAATTAAATTTTCCAATTCTCTCACTTGGAGAGGGCATTCTGCCTAAAGTCCCTGAGCAAAGAGCCAGGGATTGCTGTGGCTGTTGTTATTAATGCTCCAACTTCTTCGGAGTGCAGGACTAAAGAGCGCAATTCTCTCCCTGTTGATTAAGGACTCCGACTGTAACAGTTACAATGCCGGAAGCATTCCAAATTAGTGCCATTCAACATAAATTCGCTAACTCGCGTAAATTAAGTCAACAAGCCTCCCCTTAATTCACTTAGATTCAATTTCTTCAAACCCCATCTATTTTATGAGACGCAAGCAATAAATTTAATTACGCATCTCCATCGGCCACAGCCATTTGGCATTTGACGGAGCGGTAGATTGGAGAAAGGAAACGTCCTCCGTCATCTGCTGATCTAAGGAATGGACATTGTTCTTGTCAGTCCTTTTTCAGTCGTCACAGACCGAGATACATAACATGGATGGGAAAGTGAAGTCACCGATGTGTGTCAATCCCTAATGACGGGAAAACAATTTCAAAACATTTTGCCTCTACATCACGCGTGTGTACCTACTCCATTTCGTCCTTGATGTGTGTGACGAATCACGAAGTGCGGGGAAATCGATAAGGGCCCCTGTCGTCGTCGTGTGGCACATTTAACGTAATTACACCCGTAAGTGGGTTGCTACCTGATGAGCATTTATGTACTTCCCCACAAGCGGAGGGTTCAAGTATTCATTTATGTGAGTATTTATGAGGCATTTCACTTATCAACACGGGGGACAGATGGATTATGTGAATGGCGTTAGAGATTGCAGGAAAGTCAACTCATGGTTGACTGAATAATCGGCACACCTTACAGAGGCTTGGGTTGTTTGCTTTGTCAAAGGGCTTTGTCCCCTTTTTGCAAGATGAAAACCAGAGCACAATGGTGACTTCCTCAAGGTACCCCGGTTGGGGCAAAGGAGATGTCGGATGCAGAGCTTTTGAAGAGGAGATATTTTAAAAGGGGTTTCAATGAAGACTCCTCAGTTTATTGGCACTACTCCTAAGTAGCTAACCCAGAAAAGAAAAAAAAAAGGCTGCGTCTTCTGAAGCACGAATGAGGAAAATTGTTTGAAGTTGTATTTTGTGATATGTTCAAACAGCTTCTTCAGATTTGTAGCACAATCATTTTGGGGTAGAAACCAGGGCAGTACCATCGGTTACCATGGACTGAGCGTAAAAACCGATAGTAATTTCAATTACACGTATTACTCATACGAGGGTGTAAATATTGAAGCTCGCACCAGGCGCATTAAAGCTTTAGTTTCGGGTTTACTGGGAATAGCCCCTACTGCCACCGCTAGTTTTCTATGTGGGACTGAAGGAAGAATACAAAGTTAGGCTGAGCATGGGAAATACATTTATACTTCTGAGCATTGTCATTGACTCCATAGCAAATGGATGTTCACGTGAAAGAGATCGAACAAGAACAAATGGATCAGTACAACCCCCGATAAGAACAACTATCTAAATTCACTTCTGCACTTCTTTCGAGGAAAAGCTTATTAAACTTCGTCGTTCTGAGATGGTGTAAAACTAAGGATTCCGTTCACGATTAAAGAACCAATAGTTGCTGTAGAACCTGGGCCCAAACCGATTTCTTTTGATTGTCAGGCAACTCTAAGAACGTCACGTGCGTAAGCACATTTTGAAAAATAAAATCTACATCAATAATCGTCTGCATAGACAAATTCATCATTTCAAACGCAAGCCTACTTTCAGGCTCTCACTTAATTAAAAAGACCACACGAACGTGTTATTAAATTCCCATTCCAGTATTCCCCACTATCTATATCAGTTAACGTCAAACATCAAAGAAACATGAACCATCCACGCATTACACGACTCAACAACTTGACACTTGGCAATTTACTGCACGATATTGACAAATTCAACACGCTAACGAAAGAGTGATTTTTTTGTCGCTTTGGTTTTAATTTCCAAAAGAAACACAGGAAAAAATGCAAAATGACAAAAAGTCAATGTATGCCATTAACTGTTTGTGGTAAGTGGTATATACCGAGATTGAGCACTGGAGATAGCATGTAGTGCCGTCTATGTGGAACTTGAAAAGCTTGTGTATTTTGGGCAAAGAATAGTTCAAGTTTATTAATCAATAACGCGAGTCATTGAAGCTGAAGATGTGATTTGCTGCCATTGACACATGCCACTAATGAAGCGTGAGCAA
This sequence comes from Eristalis intricaria, assembly GCA_964034865.1. Classification (NCBI taxonomy): domain Eukaryota; kingdom Metazoa; phylum Arthropoda; class Insecta; order Diptera; family Syrphidae; genus Eristalis; species Eristalis intricaria. Next base: position 56,411,122 of record OZ035877.1, on the reverse strand, counting down.
CCAACTTTCTAACTTACACTATGTAGAATGTTCTCACTGAATCAAAGCCGGCAAGACAGCTCTTTGTTGACAGGAAAAACACAAAAATAAACCGCAGCTTACGCTGTAAGCTTGTTCAGTTTGACAACCTCTCACGGACGTATGAACTCAATGGGGTTTCATATAGCTTTTGCCGAAAGTGAGAGGTTCTGAAACCCCCGGAATATAGTGTGAAGCCTAGGAGATTTAGAGAAATGTAAAGGAAAAAGTGTGCACCATTGCTGTACGTTCAAGGGAGATTTCACTGTAATACTCTTTTAATAGATGCTTTGGATCTTCAGTAGGGGAAGGGTTTGGATGTTAACACAAAGAGGCTTTGTGTTTACCGGTAAACACAACCGTGAACAGGCTTGTTGGCGAGGTGTTAAACATGTTTAAGGCACTTACCATGATCTCATCGATCACGGAAGGTAATTTACTTACGATCACAGTATCATCCGTATACGAAACAACTGTATTCTTGAGGTTTGTGACTTTGGTGCAAGATGGCACACGGATTGCGTAGAGCATATTTTTTTTTTTACACCTCAGCATCTTTGGAGTTGTTTTGGAGAGAAGTCATTCAGCGATAGTTAAAAGATCCATTATGTAAAGTGGCTAAGCCCGTACAGTACGGTGTCTCTGTGATTATCGAAATCATACCCTCTGCATTTTTTATAAATGCTAAAAAATACTCAAATATGAAATTTCAGCTTTCTAGTATCATCAAAACCCCCTGCCGACCGAGCTACTGTTTGTATTAAGAATCGTGTTTTGTCTTGATATTTCGGTCTGCCATAAGACTAATATGATGGCGACAAATTAAGTTACTGAGAGTTAAAATAAAATAAAATAAATGCTAATCTTTACTTAAAATCATAAACTAATAACAATCAGTCAGGTTAACTTCTCTTTAGTCTAGTATTTTACAGTCTGGATACAAATTTCAACTTCATCGTCGAAAATTGATAAAATGACTGTCTCTTCTCATAAATGCCACAATTTATGGCTAACTTTGCTTATAGAAACTTTAGAAATTGTCGCATCAACTTTTTCGTTCACTTTGACCAGTTCTACGTTATAAAACATTAACAAAGACGTAATGTTTGCCTCGGCAACATGTTCTTTTATGAAATCAAGAGGTCGTTGTTTTTCCAATTGTATTTGTACATTTTATAGATCGCAATATCTGGAATACTAGTAATTTGCCTTATCTTGGTTTCGAAGACAGTTGTATGACCAATTCACAATCATGATGACGACAATCAAATAGCAAAAGTTCGCTTTCTTAAGTCTGCTCCAAAACAGCATAAGCTCCAGTGAAACAGCTGGTGCGTCGTACATTCTCGGATGACAGTATAGTTCGACGCAAGTGATTGAAAGATGTCAAATCCGGACCAGAAATGAAGTATTACAGAAACAACCAACTTTTGCCACTCTTGCCCCTCAAAAGTTTTGACAACTGTTTTATATCGTTTTCTCAAGCCAAATTGACCAATCAGAGAACGACATTCAAATTATTTCGTTAACAACCTTCAAAACTTCATGAATAACTGTCAAAAAGTGACAGTGTACTTCATTTCTGATCCGGATTAAAAGTTGAATGACCCGATATTTTCTAGGCTATGTTGAGACTTCTCAATGTTAAGATTAATTGATTACAGAGAAAGCATATACGGCCGACGACAGTGTCTACCCATCCAGTCTGATTGAATACCTTGACATGAATTATGCCCCGGCGGGGATTTTATTTCAAGTCTCGCCGTGTAGACAGTTTTCTCGAAATCGAATTGATTCGAATCAAATGGGATCTCAGTAAACACGAAATGGAAAAAGAACATTTATAATTCAAAGTCACAGAGCAAGCAAAAGGCTGAGTGGAAACAATTCCAGCCAGAGGCTTGGTGCCGACGGGCAATCAACATTTGTCACCTTAAGCGAATGTCGCAGCCTGATGGAGTGAAAGAGCTTTCCGCACAAACAACTCCTTCAGCGAGGCCCTCACTCCATGGAACGCAATTTATTACCCAACAAACTGGGTCACCAACAAAATATTCCATCCATTCCGTGGACGAATCGTTATGAGTGAAACGAATTCATTTGCAAATTAGTCCGCGGCCTATCTATTCGCGCAACCCTTTTGCCAGTTGACAAGGGGGTACGAGAGGACGGGATGTAAGGGTGGGTGATTTGCAGAAATGCTCATTGCTTTATTAAAGTAACGACGCGCACCTTTCTAAATGAATGGCCGGCGGGAGGGTGATCTGGGGAGGATTTGACTTGCAAATTGACTCTAATTGCCCGTTGTTACGTGCTACGGGACCGAGATTTCGGTCCTCTGCCAGGCACCGTCAATTTGGTGCCCATATGCTTCCCGAGTGTGTAATATTCGCTGCACTTGACTTGGATTAGAAAAATTCTCCCCGACCACCTTGTGGTGAGCCCTGCCGCAAATCGTGATGTGCTCTCGACTTCGTTTTCTTCTCAAAGACGTGACTCCAAGGTGATTTGCTTAGAGGAGGCATTCCATTAATTTTAATAAGCCTATCGCTGGAATATCCTCCACCGTGCCGGATCGACTTAATCATTGAACTTCGAGCAATTGTCCTCCGAGCCGATGAAGGGCGAACGTCCTCACTCGTGTTCGGTTTTCACTTGCAAATTGCGCCGAATGGCAGACACATGCTTTGAATTTTTAATGCAAACCGATTCCGGTGATGGCAATCGTCGCTTGAACGGCACGAACTAAGTCCAGGCTTCGAATTGAATTGCTGGATTAATGGCCTTTCACCCTACGCGTGGCTTTTGCGTGGGAAATTGGATCCTTTTTGCTTCGAAGGGCACTTGGAACCTAATCAAGTGACGACGCTGAAAGTTTACAAAAGTGAGAGCTGCCATTGATTTCTGCTGAAGAGGAGGTTGAGGCCGTGGATTGAGATGGGAACGTGCGCCAACGCTTGCCACAAGGTATCTGTGTTGGGGCCCTTAGACATTTTGTTCTCAAGCTTAAGATGATTTGATTTTTTGATTTTGACTTCGTGCATCTCTTGATATTTCACTTCAAATGTGAGACAATGTTTGTTCTGTTTGGTCAGTTCAAGGTCTAGTCTGTGGTGACACTGTCTCCAGGTAATGGAATTGTAACTGAGGCTTTTTGTGGGTTGATCAAGTACTCCGCACTGGTGCATGTAACAGCTTCATCGCAAATAGAGTCATCGATGGCTTGAGGCACAGCATGACAGCAGCACGATTCCAGTTTTTATTATTTATTTTTTCTGATTTTGTGAATAACCACACGTGCGTTCGCATGCTTCCTCACCTCTCAATTCCTGTTGGCTAACACAGAATGGCACCAGCAAGCTGTAATTTAGTCGCCCCCATCGAAGCATCCGACCTGTGTACTGTGTGAGTGCACCACTGAATTTGCTACCTTGTGCATAGTGCCCACAGCGACCACACGCGCTGCCCAACGCGGTTCCAATGATGTTGAACAGAAGCAAAAACCGCCAAACGGGAAGCGGCTAACATACATAGCTCACTTGATAAACGGTTCAATGGCTGATGCTGCACCTAATCAATAAGCAGTGGTAGAACCACAATAGCAGTTGATAGATCCCGGATGAAAATCAATTATGGTCTCATTGAGAGTCATTCCACAGCACAACTGGTTGCTAGTTGGCTTCAATCAACAGCGGAAGCCAAGGGAATGAGTTCTAATTAATGTTTGCAGCTGTAACCCTATTATCGAGGGATGCTTTTTACTGTTTCAGAGTTTGTATTTGTCAGCTCGGGGCATGGAGTTTGTTTACACGTGCTCTTGAGTTCCAATTTCAATGTGGAAACAGGATCCATGCAGGGTACAAATATGTTGTGATTTTGTACTTAATCAGCGAATTGATTTTGTCAAACCAATAGTCAATGATTGCTGTGAGAAATTTTCAGTTGAAAGAACCCCTCATAAGCCACGTTAATACACCAGGACTATATCAATGGACATAGGGACTTACTCCACAATGCAAAGCTTCCGGAAAGAAACGGCCTAGTTTGTCCCCATCGAGGACTTCGAATTAAGTCACAAAGTAGCATTCCCCAAAGATAGACATGTCACTGTGTGTGTCACTTGTATTCCTTTTGTCACTTTATGTGAATTTTGTCACTCTTATGACGATCAGATTTCATGAAATGTGACTAAGGGGATACACAGAATCGCTCTGAAAATATTAACTCTCACGTAAAAATAACATCTGTGCTCTCATTCCTCTCAAATTTCACTAACCCATTCTCATTTCAGTTTGCGAACAAAACTAATACAAATGCGAACTTTCACTCTAAAAATGTCTCAAAAATGTAGAACAAGATATGTATACACAATTTGTTCTTATTTAATAGGAGACAATACTGAAATAGGTATCGCCAAAAATCAGTCTGCGAGACGATAGTAAATGACAGTCTTCAGTTTACGCGAAGCAGACAAAACGATATCTGTCAGACGCTGTCGTTTTTTATGCTTACATGAAGCGAAACTATCGTCGATGCGCTATCGCGAGACGATTGTCGCCTTACGCGATTAGAGCCCTGCTAAAGACTCTCTCACAGATTTCCATTTCAATATAGGAGAAATGCTGGTTGGCACACTTTGAGGTTGAGGCAACAGGCAGTCGAATTCGATGAGCATGATAAGACCTTGCCTTTTAACTCGGGTCTAATGGTGTTTATGCTTCTACTACTTCTTCTCTTTTCTTCTCAACACTGTTATTTCCTGTCAACAAGCAAATGTCATGGCGGCCACATCAAAATTGACAGCTAATGACATTTGAAAACACTTCAACTCGGTGGGAATGGCATATGTAGATTTCAGTAAAAATGCATCCAACCCACGCGATTTCGTTTTGGTGGGAACCAGAAATGACGTATTATAGAGATAGCCGACTTCACAGCTGATTTCCCCCTAGTCCATCGACGAATTTAAGTGCATTTTTGACGGTTATTCACGAAATAACGTAATGCCGTCCTCTGATTGGTCAATTTGTTTTATGAACACATTATAAAAAATAGTTGTCAAAAATCTTAAAGGGCAAGATAGGTAGAAGTCGGTCATCTCTGTGACACTTCATTTTTGGTGAGAACATAGCATAAGTCATAAATGTGTTTTATTTAGTTTCCGAACCACAAAATGTTTCACTTTGTAAATCACCCATTTGTACCTTTTAGAGACTACATATAAAGTTATTAAATTAGTTCACAAAACAGAAATAAAAGCAATTCTTCATTTTATCTTACAGACGCACATTCAGGTAAGCCAAACCAATTACAAAATTAAATAAAATTTATATAATTTATAAGCAAACTGCATGCTTCATGTGTTATCGCCCTAAGACTTTTCCACTCAGCAATTCATGTCAGACAGACTCTTCTTAATTTCTGGTTTATGTCCACGATTGATCGTAATTGCCAACAGATCACAACCCAGATGTACAGTACGAATGAAAATATCGTTGAATTCTTCGTGTTACCACTATTACGTCACAGAAAAAAAAATTACGATATCATAGAGGAAAAAACGTGATCTCCTATTATTTTGCAGATGATTCCTGTATTTATTCGTTCCTTCCGTTAACAAATGCCGAACACACGCAGGAAAAATTCAACACTACGCGCCACGCAACGAAGTCATTGCTCCCCCAATTTGTCGACCGATTTCCTCTTTCGCCAAACAGAAAGAGAGAGCAGGTTACACAATTTTTTTGGAATTATGAAATAAACGTGAGCAAAAAAGAAAAATTTGCACACTTTCTTGCCAACAACACTTTTCCCATGCAGTTCAGCATTTTCCAAGCAGACTGTACCAGCGCAAGCGAAGAGTGGTATTTGTACGCGTCACTTGACGGCGCGTCATTTTGTGTAATTTACTGTCAAGGCCAAGGGCCTTCGCTCAGTTCTCCGCTCGTAAACTGCCCGTGACCATTCCAATTCCCCTAATCGATATCTCAACTGTGTTGTGTAGAATTTCGCAGCAGAATTCCATGAATTTGGTGAAAATTCGACGGGGAAATTCTTTGTGTAAACATTTGCAAGAAACCAACGCACTCGCACACAGATGTGGAATAGTTGTACACATCGTCTGTGCTCTTCTTGACAGTTGCGGAAAATCAATATCACAGTGTAGCTGCACCGCTCTAACATGCATGGTGCCTGGGTAGCATTCACAATAGAGAGCATTTTTATTTCTTTATAATTCATTATATCCAAAATGGCCGTATAACGTTGTGTACGTGCGAACATCGTAGTCGGGAAAAAAAATCTTTATTCCAATACAAACTGTGTGAAATTGGCGTGTAAGGCGATTAAATGAAAGTTTAATTATTGACTCATAAAGTGAAATAAATTTTATTTGTGAAAATCAATTAGCAAAGCTATTGTGAACGGGGTAATGTTGTTGTGTATTTTCAGGGTTCACAATTGACAGTAATAACGATAAGTGAAAATTGATGTTACAGAAATATAATAATTTACTGATATAAAAGAACAAAGTGATTATAAGTGAAAAACGTAGAGACTTGGAGTGCAAATGCAGAAAAGCAGAAGGTCACGCATCTCTGGCAAAGTGACTATGGAAGAAGGAAGTTGGATGGAACGCCAGCAGGACTCCGCCGAAGAGACGGCTCTGGATGACATTGAGGCGGCGGTGGCCGCTGCCGATAGTCAAGAGGAGAACGAAAACATAAACACAAGTGATGTGGATATGTTGCAGGAACATGTATATAATAATGAAGACGGTAGCGTCGATTTGGCGCCAGAACTTAACGTTGATGAAAATACCATCCTGCTGCCGGTGGCGGGAGAGAATGGTCTGAATGATGACGATCCAGCCATTCCCTTCAACGCCAGCGACTTTCTCCAGGTAAGTTTGAATAGTGCAAACCACCATAAACCGTGCCTTATGTTTGTTATTGTTTTCGCAGGAAGAGGAGGAAGTCATGGATCCGATGGAAACACACATGGACGAGGAGGACGAGTCTCCCGTCACGAGGTCAAATCGGCGATCTTCAGAATACCAGACGTTTCAAGTGCAATTGCCGAAAAAACGACGAGATTTTGCCTCCATTCAGTACGAAGTGGATGAAGGAATTGCGCCGGAGAGGAAGAAGCGACGCGGCCGGAAGCCCGGTTCCAAGGTCATTAACGGAGAGGTGTACTACCCTGAAGGGGATGGGCTCACATATGCGAAGCAAACGCCAAAGGGCCTTACGAAAATCGCCAAGGTGCAAGCAGTTTCGGGTTCACGGCAAGTGAAGGAGGAAATTGACTGCTTGGTGGAAGAAAATCAGTGTCGTGTCTGCACATCTACCACGAACATCTTCAGTATTTTCAAGACGGATGATGTCCTGACATACGCTGATAAAATAATGGCCATTTGTCCGACGGTGATCATCCACAAGAGGGACTTCCTACCGCAGTATATCTGCGATATATGTGCGAGTAGCCTCAGTTCAGCGTTCGCATTGAAGGAGCAGTGTGAGCAGAACGACATAGAGCTCCGCAATCGTCTCTTGAACCCGGTGAAGAAAGTCAAGCGACCAGTGTCGACAAGCTACGCTTTGGAAAGTGAGCCTGAGGAGTACGTCGGGCTGGCCAACGACCAGGAGTTTAAATTGTCGGATGAGTCGCCACCATCGGCTGACGACTCTGACTCAGACTACGGCAAACCGCTGTCGAAACGGCGCACTCGTCGACGCAGGAACACGAAATCAACGAAGACCCAAAAGAAGTCTAGCTCAACATCCCCAGCTAAGAGAGCCATCAAGACCGAGCCAGATCTAAACGTGAGCAAATCTTCGGAGGTCGACGGAGATATGGCAGCCGGTGACTTCAGCAGTGGCAGCGAGGAAGACTACTCGCCGCCAAAGAAACGTGGTCCCAAAAAGTCAAAGTCCATCGAGGAGGACGGCTTCACGTGCCGAGTTTGTAACGAAACCTTGCCGAGCAGGGAGGAGCTGAGGGAGCACAGGAAGGCCGCGCACTCCCACTTTGAATGCGAACTGTGCGGGCGAAAGTTCCGCGTGCAAAGCAGCTTGAAGGCCCACATGGACAAGCACACGCAGTCTGGCGAACTCAGGTGCGAGCAATGCGACAAGCACTTTCCCAACAAGACCGAACGCCGAAAGCACATGGTTGATGTGCACAACGAGGCACCGGCCCAGTACGTGTGTGAGAAGTGTAAACGGGCGTTCACCACCGAGGTCCGACTGATGAGGCACAACGAGTCGCGTTGTCCTGGCTTCGACACATCACAGAGCAAGAAACGGGTCGACCTGGAATCCCTGGCCATGGGCAAGGATCTCTTCAAGTGCGTAGCACCGCTGACCACCACCTACTGGAGCGACAGTTTCTCTGATTAAGCAGCCTTGAGTTGTATGATTTTTGCTTTTATGTTTTCATTTTTTTTAGTAGTACGGAAATGTCCTGATTGTTGAGAGCTATATCGTCGAAATAAAGTTTTATTAATGAAAGAGACGAATGGCGTGTTTTTTCTTTAGTCTTGGTGCACTGGGGCTGTTTCGTGAACGAGCCTGCGCGCTGGTGCGAACAGTGTGTTGCGCGAGAAAATTGCAAAAGGAAAGAAACGCTACGAATTGCGTCAGCATTCGATGCAATCGATTTTTCCATAGCGAGTGTGTTCTGTGCCATTGTGCGCCTTAATGAGGGGAACTACCATATTGATTGCGAGAGCGTGTGTTGACTTCACGATGACGAAAACAACTGGGTGTGATTGAATTGGTAGCGCGTTCGTGTTGCTGTTGCTGAAGAGATTTTGCAAGTGCTGCAGGAACAATGATTCGCTTTAAGTCATGTGCATGTGCTTGAAGATACTTCAGCATTCACGAAGCTTATTTGATAGTTGTAGGTGGAGATCTAACTTACGGAAACCTCAATGTGGCTGCGAACAAAATTGTAAACGACATGGTTTCTCAAGAAGAACAAGGACGGAATCTTTATCCCTTTGGCGATAAGCTGCTGTCGTGTTCAATTCATAATCGCACACACATCTTCACTGAGCAGTGCCAGCTCAATGGGTAATCGAATTGAGCAGCATCACCCATCCGGCTAAGCCTGTAGACATATCACAAATTTTACTTTCCTCGATGCGCCTGCTGAATTTTAAACACTTTCCTGCCTACGGTTTTTCCTCGCATCTCAATCGTGTGCAATTTCTCACCTGAATACTCCACAAATTGTATCATTTATCTTCCTGCGAGCATCCGGTGCCAGCCAAAACGTGGCGAGGGACGAGTTACGCTACATCGGCAAGGAGCGAGTAATTTCAATTCATTTCATTGTCCCTCAAGTCCAAGGCATCTTTATCCAGTGCCACTGTGATGGATGTTGGGAGATGCATTTTAATGTGCTCCTCATTTCTTTCGCGGGATTTATCAGAATATACAAGCCGGCGGAAGCTGCCCGACGATGTTGGATTTTTATCACGTATCTTGCACTTCCTTTCGTTTGACGTTGCGCAACCTTTTTGCAGGGAATAGGCATTGGAAATGCATTCCGCGTAGGAAAAGAGACGTTAACCCAGTTCTGGGCATTAGCGATGATTGTAGTTCACAATCTATCGAAGGTTGTGTGCTTATTGAATGAAGCAATTTACATGGTTGCGGCAAGTTTGTTTGTTGGAGGAAATTCTGTTGACGTGGAAGACTTTGAACAAACGTACAAATTGTCAGCTTAAACAAGTTTGGTGCTCGGTCAACTTGTCTTGATACAGGTTAAAGTTAGCACCATAACTGCGGCAGAAATTCAGCGATGCAATGAATGTGCATAAGTGACAGGTGAGAAACGAGTACATCTGCAGAATGACCACAAGCACGATCCTTGCGTAGAAGTAAACCAACGAATCGATGCGATCCTTGAATGTCTACCACATTCCAATCACGGCTTGTCCCAAACACTGAGTGCCTTACTTGAGGTAGTTTCCTGAATGGATGTACATTTCTGTAAATCGTGACGTTAAATTAAAAGGAAGAGAACCGCTAATGACTGTTTTCTTCCGTTTGTAGCTTTTCGGATGTGTACCACACACGAGCGAATGTAAGCAAAAACCGAACGCCACATCCGGGTTGCGTGCGTGTCGAAGACGATCTATTCCACCACATAATTGAACTTAAAGCGCTGGAAACTTGTTCTTGCTCGTCGCGTACTTGAAAAGTATCAGACCACAGTACAGTGAAACATTGTGCATCAACTTCAGACACCCGCAAGGGAAACTTGCTGCCGGATGGTTGGAGGAATGCATATGGGCTGCTCAGGAAGTTTACTTCCTCAACAAGAAATGTTATCACAGATGTGGATTACTAATGACTGCAAGAAGAGCCATCTCCAACCAAGGTGGTTGCGTTTGTGTAAGTAATTGGATGAGTAAGTGCACCGAGGTCATCAATGCCTAGCTTGTGGTCATTTGGTGCAATTGATGATTCCGGTTGTAGTGTATTAAAAACACTACGTTAGGCGAGAGAGCGTGAGAGATGCTCTTCCATATATCATAAAACTCATGACATGCATCTTAGCTCTCATCTTTGTTGTATTGTGTGCATGTTCAATCTTGTCTCAGTGCAGTTGTGATCTGACCACTGACAAGTACGGACGTGCTGGGGAGACGACACTACATCGGTTGTCGATGAGGTTATTAAACAGTAAAGTAGCAATTCAATTAAAGCACGTGTTCGTGGAGTAAAACAAAAAGTGTCTTTAGATAGAGCAGGGTTACATCAGAGTGTGTCGCCACAAGTGGTCAATTGTTATTTCTGAAGCCACTTTATGCATTTTCAGCAACAGTTTCTAAGGTGATCAGATCTTCTTCCTTAGCCAACATGCCTCTCCATCTGGAACAATTTTATAATAGTTTGCCTCCATGTCCCTTTCCAGCTGTGATCCCCAATGGATGCGTGATATTCCTTTACTGCGTTGTCCCTCGGTGTTGGACTCGAAGACGGGCTCTCCACTCGCTCTCCCTGACCTAGCCATCTAAGACAAGAGGATCGAGATCTTTTGACCAGTTCGATGGCTCTGTACATCGTGTCGTGTTTACCGTTCGTGAATTCATATTTTTATTTAATCTCCTCGATGGATTCAACTGGTTAGTTGATTACCTACTGACAACGACAGTAACTGACTCACAAACGTCAGCTCGATCGGGATAGCTGTGAAACAAAATCGACATAAAACAAAAGAATCACCTTTTTAATCCCGATATGGAGTCGATGTTGTTTTGGAAATAACCTCCAGACACTTCAAATGATCTTTTATGAGTTGTAGAGATGGTTTGAAACAAGTTGACGCAATAGTCAGGCATTGAATTGACTGACTATTCAGCAGAGTTTCTCATTCTCAGACATTCGTTCGCAAATCTATGCTGAATCACATCCGAAGAGATTGATTATGTAGTGAAATATTATTTTTTATTCACTTGTGGTTACAGTTCGGTCGGGGTGAACCTCAACAAACAAACCTCTCCAACTAGCACAGTCTCTGGGTAGCTGCCTCCAGTGCCGCACTCAAAGCTGTTTGCGGTCCTTCTCCATCGGGTAGTAGCTCCTTAAAGGCAGGCGTCCTCTGTTGCGTTGTCCCCTGCGCAACCGATGTAGATGAAATCCATTACTACCTCAAGGTTATAGGACAGAATGTACTTCGTTCATCGCTAGACCCATTTAAGCCACTTCCGTCTCAATGCTAGCAAACGCCTCATTGACAGCTCGCTGCGTTCTGCCAATCACGTCAATGTCATCCGCGTATACCAGCAATAGTGCGGACTTCTGCAAATCGTACCTCTAGTGTTGGTGTGTGAGTATTGCATCTTCTCGAGAATGATGTTAAAGAAGTCACATAACAGCGCGTCGCCTTGACTAAATCCTTTATTGACAACAAACGTCTGGGTGAGTTCGTTATCGACCTTGATGGACCAGCGAGAATTCTCCATCGTCATCCTGCATCCAGTCTGACGGATGTTTGGCAGAAATGTCAAAACTAGCGTTGTATAGCTCGTCCCTATGTACGCTGTCATATACGACCTGGAAATCGACGAATAGGTGGTGGATATCGATCTACATGTCTTGGGTTTTTTTCCAGGGTCTGCCGTTGTGTGAAGATTTGGTCGATGGTGGACTTGCTGGCCTGAAACCGCACTGAGAAGGACCTATCAGGTTATTCACGAATGGTTTCAGGCGCTCACACAGGAGGAGACTTATCGTTCGGTAGGTACCTAAAGATTTTAGAAGACAGCATATCCGCACCGCCAGCATTGTTAGACTTCAGTCGGGGAATTCTTGTCGATCATCGTCCAGATTTAGTGCAACATTCTGCGGTATTTGTGTCCTCCTCGCCGTTTAACCGTCTAAAGAAGTGATCCTTACAGATTGTCAGTATCGACTGCGACTCTACTACTACTAGCCCACTCGGTAGGCTTCTGTCCGAACCTTATATCCATTGGATAACTGTTTCACCCTTTTGTTAAGCTTTCGGACATTATTCTTGCCGTAACACTTCTCCATCTCCCCGATCGCGCGAGTTACGATACCTTCCTGTCTCTCCTTTCCCCGATCACCCCATCGGTGATCGATGACGAAAAGGGATCAAAGACTGTGATTACAAACAGAAGATGTGATGTCTCACCAATCGACCAATCAATAATCATCCTGAAGAGGGATATTTGTGATCAGCGATTACGACCAGTTCCAACGGTAGCCCTACCACGTCGTAACAATAACAACTTTTCACAGAAAAACCATTATAAGACCATGTGCGAAGTAACTTGGCACCAGTGAGAATACAGCAGTAGCAGACTTATTTTATCTTATATAAATATCACGAATAGAACTTTGAGAATAAATCAATGTTTTTTTAAAGTTAAACAAATAAAGTGATTCATTTATATCCAACGTGGATTCACGAACATAACTCGCTCTTCTCGTGCTCTTTTTTTTTCTTCCTGAGAAGCCGGCTGTTTTCCTTTCCCGTCTACTCGTAGAGCTCACGAAAAGATCTAGTTCTTTGCAACGTTGCTTTGTAGGCCTCCAGCTTCCTTGCATGTGCCTACCTGCATCCGTAGTCAAACCATGCAGTGAAATCCGCAAGATGGAGGTTATATGGGTAGTGAGCGACGCTTTGCAAATGCTAAACGTACCTGACAATGTTAAATGTTTTGACGAGGTCTATAAGCACGCGTCAAAGGCTATTAAATCGCGGAAACAGACTGCTAAACCCGAAAAAATGGATACTTCCACAGAGAAACTAACGAAAAACTACCGTTAATTGATATATTCACGAAAAACAACGTACACACTTGATAGAAGAACGCCAACATGAGCATAACCAGGAGATGTAGTTCATAAATGGCGCTGATCCTGGTAGTCAGATTCAGAAGGCAAGTGTGCCAGACTCCACATCTAGTCAGCTCCTTCCCCAGTCTGCGTGCTTTCGAAGAGGAACGCATTTACGTTATTTCGTGAATAACCGTCAAAAATTCGTGAATATCTGTCAAAAAAGCACTCAAATTTGTTGATGGACTAGAGGGCAATCAGCTGTCATGTCAGCTATCTCTGTTATACTCCATTACTGATACAAACAGATAAGCAATGGAGCGCTATACTCCGCAAGAGCGTGGATTAGAATAATTGTGTCGATTTTTTTTAACCAGAGAATTTCGACTTTGACATTGCAAAAGTGTGGCCCCAACTGAGCAAACATTCCAACGCTTAGCTACTCGACTCGAACAGACTGGAACCACAGGAGTTCACATCAGAGTCAAACGTGACCCACAAACTCACGACCAAAAAATTCGCGATGAAGTGTCTGCTTGCTCAAATTGTACCCATTGCTCTCTGGGAATTAAAAAAACTCCATATGAATGATGTGTCTGAGTTTGCGACGTTTACGATTAGTAGTGAGCTCATGAGAATGGTCCTTAAAGTGTCATTCAAATGTGCCGCAAGCTGCGAACGCCAACTTTCGGAACCACCAATTTCCATCAAATATAAACAAAAATGTATACTTCATGATATGCAAGATGATGGGGATTGAATTATTGAATTTTCTGTCGACTAAAAACCCAACAATTATTTTAACAATCCTTATAAACGATCTTATATTTTTTCTGCACTAATCAATCATTCTCTTTGCGAACTGTCAACCTGAATTCCGAATACACAAGAGAGGCAAACGCGATCCACACAATCACGACGGAAAAATTCGCGACGTTGTGTGTGTTTGCTCAAATTGTAAGCCCATTGTGGACTCATGACCCTGTACCCTATTGAGAGAGGGGAGATACATTAAATGCGTCACTCACAAGTCACCTGGTATTTGTGGCTTCAATCACCCATCCGTCGTGATACGACGACCAACTTTCAACTTTTTGTGTATTGGCAGTTACCGTTACTTAAAATGTCAATTGACTTCCGAATTTCATGGGCGATTTTTGTTTTGCTTTCCCAGCAAACAGAAGTGTAGAATAAAAACGCAACACATCCTTTTGATCGGCTATTTGCGTCGTGTGGGACGTCGTTGGCGGCTGCAGACGAGAGAGGGGGGGAGTGTGTGCCTGTACCAGGGCTCTTCTCTCTTTATGGATGGCGTCGGAGGAGCTGGAAACTGTCAGGCCAACGGCGGCATCCGAAACTCCAGTCAGGAGTTACCGGTGCGCAGTCCTTCTAGAGCTATTTCGACATTTTCGGAGCACAGGTCTAGAATGTTCTTTCAAGGCCAGGTCGGGGCCTTAGAATTGAGATGGCGGCGGAAGATCCCTATAGTTTTAGGGACAACGGCGGCGCTCACAGTCTCAGCGAGGTTACCGACACCGGATAAGCCCGGATCCTCCCGAGGGTTAAAGAATAGGGCTTGGCCTCCCAGTTGGGGGTTGTGCGTGAGGTTAACTCCCTCACCACGTAAAAACATAATGGTTCAGAGACAACCAACTGCCTCGGATACGGACGGAATTAATGTTGACGACCCCAGCAAACGTTACAAGGACAACGATTTTCATTTCTGCGCGTGGAATGTTAGGTCCCTTAACAGACCACGTGCAACCGAAGAACTCGCGGAGGCCCTGAAATGCTACAAAGCAGACATTACCGCAATCCAGCAAATGCGGTGGAATGGGCCAGGCAAGAAGAGGATGAGAAACTGCGACATCTACTACGGTGATTGCAACAGGGAGAGGCGCTTATTTGGATGTAGATTTATTGTTCGAGGCAGACTAAGGCAAAAAGTCTTAAGCTGTGTCTGTAAAAGCGAACACCTCGTAACAATCCGCATCAAGGATAAATTCGGGAATATCAATGGGCAGCTATAACTTCGAGGTAGAGAGAAAAGCTCTGAGTGCGATTTTTGGTCCTGTTTGCGTTAACGGTTTGTGGAGGTGAAGATTCAACTACGAACTGTACGGGCTGTACAGCGACATGAGTCTAGTCAGGCGTCTTCGGATCCAACGCCTAAGACGGCTAGGCCATGTAGAGCGTATGGACAACTCAGCTCTGGCCCGGAGACTCTTCGACTCCGAACCCGTGGGACAACGCAACAGAGGACGCCCGCGTTTAAGGTGGCGCACCCAGGTGGAGAAGGACCTCAACCAACTTGGCGTGCGACACTGGAGACAGCTAGCCAGAGAACGTGCTAGCTGGAGAGGCTTGTTGCTTGAGGCCCAGGTCCACACCGGACTGTAGCTCCAAATAAAGAAGAAGAAGAAGAAAATTCTGCTGTGGATCGGGGCCTTAGTCTAAATGTCTCAAAGGACAGTTCAGTTCGACGCAAGTGATTGATACAAGGTCGACGAATCGCGAATATGGTCATTATCAAACTCATATTATAACATATTCATCGCCATTTCTTCTTTTTTCTGTCCTCATTCTCTCTAAACATGTGGCAGTCTTGTTGATGTGAAAATTAAGTTCAGAGATTTCAAAGCGCAGCATTCTGGGTTCTTAAAGGAGCTTATCTTTGTATTTAAATAGTATTAAATTATTCCACGTCTGATGTTGATTTTCCCTGAGTACTCCGTCTTAATTCTTGTCTGCTGCCCTAACCTAACATGGAACTTGCTGAAAGTTGCCATATGGTTCAATGAGCAGACCGAGGGTTTCCCAGAATTCTCGCGGTGCGAACTCAGAAGAATTATCGCAAGGGAAGCGCTGAAATGCAGTGTACACTAATGAAGATGAGGAACGGAAGGGGATATTTACTTAAAGTATCCCCCGGCTTTAGGGGACGGGTTCAGGAGCTGGATGCCACACAGGAGGTACACGGTTAATACACGGCCATAAGAGGTGGACGAAGGAGAACGGCATGAGATGCACGGCTCTAAGAGGTACTCGAAAAGGGGACATGGGAGGTGCACAGCTTAAGCGGGTAGACGAAGTAGGAACGACCTAGGACGTGAGTGCAGAAGAGACGAGGTGCACGGCTGTACGAGGTGAAAGCAGAATGTGGACTGGGGAGACTGGAGGGGGACGAAGAAGCAACAGGGGAGATGGACAGCTCTAGGAGGTGGACGCTGATTATTCACTAAAGGTACATGCTTCAAGAAGGTGGGCACAGAAGAGACACGGGAGTTGCACGGTTGTAGGAGGACGAATAAGCAACAAACGCAGGAAATGGTAAGAATTAGAGATTCACTTGAGACTGAAGATAAGGATCGCAATTTAATTTACTTAGATGAGCACTTACGTTGATGTCTTGATTGCTTACTTTTCCCAAGGCAATGCGAATTTCAAATCAGTGGAATGCTGGGAGCGTCTCCAATGTCTACTGTGGATATTTCAATTAACTCTTTTCTCCGTAGTTGTTGATGATTCACATTTAAGAAATGTTTGACTCGTTCTCCTTAATCGGGCTTAAGTGTAGTTCTGTTTTCTGCCTGGGCTGATGTCAACAGGAATGGATCTGTGTCACAAATCTTGAAACGAGCACCATCAGATTCATCACAGAAGCCATTAATTCATCAGATAATTGGAATCGAAATCATTCTTCCGAGTGAATTGCATTCCTCTCATTTCCCAGTCTATTCGATTATTTCCAACGGACGCCTCCTTGAGTTCCACAAACTATAATTCATTGCCTGCCTACACACCCCCTTCAATCAAAAAGAACAACGTGTGTCGTGTATCGGTTTTCCGCAATCACTTCCTAGACCAAACACATCTTCCATTCGACGTCGCCGGACTCGTGCCGGGAGTGGCGTTGTTCTTGGCTGGGATTAAGTAATTTACGGGAACCCCACGATGTGAATTGGCCTGTTCTACGATTACAATAACATCCTTGGTACACTCTCACCCCCGCCACGCTTAAAAGGGTGCGGCTGTGGTGGTCCCTGCTGATTTAGCAGGTCCTTTTTTTTTCGGTGGATTGGGTTCGGTTTTAATGGAGAGAAAAAGAAAACAACGTCGTTTGCATTGACACTCTGTGGGGATCCGCTCACCAGCTCGATGCTTTTAGGACACGTACTAATGCCAGAGCAGAAACTACGGAAGCGTAGCATGTGATTTTTACGGGCCGATGAATATGCCGCACGCCTACGAACATTGGGTCGTATGGTTTTCGGTTTCAATGGCCATATGAGGTGCTTACTTCTAACGATGTACGAGTACGTCACAACACGACCGTTTATGGTTTTGTGCCTTCATGGAAAAAAGAAACACGAATGGTTTAACGGGTGAACTCGCCGGGAGGGGGGATGTTTATTGTTGGCTTTGCATGTGTTTATTATTTGAAAGGGTTGCAGCTGCCATAAAACGACACTCAATTGCAATTGGAGTTGTGTAGGGAGATTGCTCTGAAGTTGTTATCCCCACATGGGGGCTATTGGATTGGCAGACATGGGGGCGTGATGGCTCCATAGTTCTATTGCGTCACTGTCGATTGAAATGTCCATTCTGATTGCACATACGAATGGCATGCATCTGCTTGCTGCTGCTGATGTAGCAATGATGATCAAGAAGCGTGTAGCGAGTTTTAGACCAGAAGGATCCACAATGGCTTTAGTGTTCCCACAAGGGCAGGTCTTAGAAGAAACAGAAGAAAGTCGAAAGAAAACTAACATTTAGCTTAGAGTACCCGCATAGGGTCAGTAGGTTAGTATTAAGAACAATTGTAATTCTTAAGATAGTTAAGCTAGTTTTAAGTAATTTTGTCTAGCAAGTAAGAAATATAAAATGAAGTAAATAAAATTGCATTAAAAAAAAAGAAAACTAACATACAAAAGAGAAGCTTTACTTCTACACTCCACTCGAAAAAAGTGGAGCCGATACTTCAGATGATTGTCACCGTGAGTGAGTACTTCAACTACCATCGTTAGCGACATTTTGTAAGGTGAAGGAGTGGGTTTTTGGCCTGTCAAACCTGGCCCTCACAAGTTTGTTGGGATAGGTAAGTGCCGGTCCCTAAATGTTTCTTTACTTGTCGCTTGACACTAAATGAGAATGGTTATCAGCTTATTCGGGAACAGGTTCCTGCCGTTCCCGAATATTTAAGATTTTGCAAGATTCCGCCTTATTCAATATCAAGAATGCGGCAAGTACATACCGTAGGTTGATGCTGGATAGAGCGTCGCTTCTTTATTTCTCCAAGAAATTCCAAATAAATAAAAAAAAAAAATACCCAGAGCCAGGTGACCAAGTAATTGTTCAACCTGTCTACTGAACGCAAAAAAATAACCAGAGCCAGGTGACCAAGTGGTTGTTCAACCTGTCTACTGAACACCCTATAAAACAGTTAATCAAACAAAAGATTTTAAAGCTCCAAATATTTGTTTGTATGCATTCAAAATTTGCTTGACACAGATTGCGACTTGCGCTTGTTCGCATCGGCCTTTTATACGCAAAATTGTATCGAATTCTAACGGTTGACATTATTTTATTCTGTTTCGTGGAGTTTTGCGTAGAAAAAGAGCTACACGTTACATTTTAACTTAAATACAAAAATGAAACAAATGACAAAATATGAGATGAATAGAAAAATTAAGTGTAACAAGTATGGTGCTTGTTACAAGGTTAATTTATTCAAAATATATACCCTTCACGTAGAATACGCCGTATCTGAGATTAATTTCACTTGATTCACTTCATGGATCATAGAATACTCTGGGCGAACTACATTGCCGACGACAGCTGTTTTACTATAAGCGATGGCATTAATGTGGATTCAAATTTCAAATTTAAATTGCGCAATCGAAATAAGTGCAATAAGAAAAAAAATATGGTATAGGCTTTAGAAATAGCTCCTGACAGACAAAGGCGTGAATCATTACGACGAACTGCGGAAGATTTTGTGGAACTTCCAGATTCGGCGTGCGTTTTCTGAAACACATTCATTACTCTTTCAGATTTGTTGACAGTTTTCGTTTAAATAAAGCAGCATTTTCGCATGTTTTGGATGTCTTAAAAATGCACAAACGCACAAACGTAGTGCATAATGTCATCCCAGAACTGACTTATTTCCAAAAATGTCCAAGTTTTGGGAGTATTGATTCAAACGCTTTCTACGATGAAAAGCTACGCATTTGAGCTAAACGTTCCAGCCAGCGCATTCCACGATAGTGGTGAAAAAGTGAAAACTCCTATTACGGACAGCTCTCTTACGCGGACAATCTCCTTGAGCGGACAATTTCTCAGGACTGTGGATCTTTAATTGGAGTTAAATACAATTTGAACTCCCCTTAGCGTACACTTTCTAATCTGGACACGGACAGGGACATCAGCCACAATTTTGTAAATAGAGCGAAACTTCTCTATAGCGGACAGCAGCGGGAGCAGCATTATTGTCCGTTATTAAAGGGTGCTCCCTTCTGAAGGGGTTCAAATACACAAACACTTTCATGGCAGGTCCAGAACAAATTATCCATAAATAGGGGTGCCCATAGAAAGAAGATTCGCTTTATAATAAATTCTCTCAGGCGCACAACATTTTTTTTATTAATTAATAAGAAAAATATAAAAATATTTTAAATATATTTATAATTATAATAAATAAATAAATTGTGGGGCTGTGTTCTGTTGTTTTATTATATTTGCAAATTTATTGGACTGCATATAAAATATTTTTTTGGGATGAATTTTTACATGAACTTCCCATGAACAAACGAGCCGGACAAAAGTGCTGCGGACGTCGCTGTGAAAAAAAGAAAAAGTGAGGCTCTGATCAATGATCACTTTTGTATTTGATTTTATCTACGAATATGTATCTAATAGGAGTTTTGCTGCATTGGCTTCCAGGTCCAAGAACTACACGTAAAATGTAGTAACATTGTCTCTGTAGTGCTCACCAGAGTTACTTTTTGGCTATCATCTTTCTTGAAGACATATGGAACAATGATTCCAGTGCACCAAACGATGACGCTTTAAATTTTCATAAATTGAACCATTTTTTTCAAGGCTTTGTAAACATTGCCCCGGCATGAGTCTATTCATCATCACACAACCAATAACTGTCAAATCAGCTGTCACAGAAAACAACTTTCCCAATTTGAAGTGCTTCGCCGCTAAAAAAAAACTCCTTCTTCTTGGCGGTGTAAATCAGAGGGCTCAGCGATGGAGACATGTGTGTTTCTTTTCCAAGTTATCTTTAATTTACAACACTTGCCACCAGAGAAGGATACATTGCTCCTGTCAATGCATTGGTCTACTGATAACTGTGCACGTCAAATATACCATTCTCCACTGAATTCCCCACTCTACGCAATGAAACCTAAGCTACCCACCAGTCTTTTGTTCATATTTTCTTAAGAATTTCAATCGCCTTTTTAAACTAATTCCTGCTATCAAATCCCAGTGCAATTAAGTCTCAAAAGTTAGTAAAGTGTTCGTTCATATTTACATCTCTGACGCACATCCCATTTGATTCCCCGAACTGCTCTCTTCTTAACTCACCAGTCAGGATCGCATATAACAAAGACATTCTGCTGAAGCTCCCCAGGATCATCATAAGAGACAAGCATCCCATAATTCCTTTTGTTCATTGTCGCCACCAGTGATTCATTCCAGAAACAACATACCTACGTCACGAGCTCTCTTTCCACCGCAACCATCCCCACTCGTTCACACGGTTCACTTGAATCGGGTGTAGCATCCACGTCCCCTCCTTAGCCCGTATAAGTCTAAATGTTCCACTTCGAGTTAATGCCAGCGTATTTCTACGCTGTTGCCCTCCCATCGGGAGTCAACCGCCAGGACGGCAGCACCCGAGTGAAATTCACACTGTCTGTTCTTTGAAGTGCCCTCCATTTCCCACTATCGTAGATTTCCCGCTCATTACGCGCGCAATACGTCTGACGCTGGATTAAGTGGGAAATTGCTCACGATGGAAAAATCCTGGGCTCGTTAAAGTGATTCATTGTATCCCCGCCTCGACTAGCTGTCCCTATCTTCAACTTTCCAACTGAATTAAGTTTCATTAGCGAGGCGGGCTGAACTGCGATAGCTGTCAGGCGAAAGTCTCGTCGCTTAAACGACGGTTTCAAGCGACCGCATCCAGCGAACCGAGACGGAGTGGGACGAGTCCTGGCGGATATTAATTCACACGATTAAAGTTTGCCGCAACAGACGGGAAAATTGGATTCTTTTTCCTAATTTTCAAAGTGTCCATCTGCGGACTGTGGCGTGGACTGCCTTTGACAAAGTGATTTGCGTATTCTCCGACCCATTTACTGGGAGAGGTGGGGTCGAGGACTCGCTTTTAATTCACTCAACAGGTCGAGAGTATGTCTTTGCGTCCCTTCCGTCGTTTGTTTCTTTCAACAGGTCGGCTTTCATGATTCTTTTGTGGACGGTCGTGTGTAACGTGATTCTGCAGAACGTAAAGGTGTCTTGAACCGCTCAAGGTGAACACGGTTAGAGCAATGTCTGGTGGGTTGGATTGTGTCTTATCGGAATGACACTGAATGCGTTCAATCTACTTCAGGAGACCAACCACCCATGACTGCGAACCGAAATTAAGTTGAAATTTGAACTGTCTAGGATCAACTGCTTGAATCTATTTCATTTGCCAAATGGACGGTGTCAACTTTGAGGTACACCCGAACCGCTGACTGGATTTCTTTGTGAGACATCATATGATTCCGGGGATTAACGAGACGTAGAATGTGTCTAGGTTCGGAGAATTGATTTATAAGATGGGTTTTGGGATTTCACTGATACTGTGTCTCAATCACAGGCGTCTGCACTTTTTGCGATTTTGTCAACGAACTCCAACTTTCTTTGACCGAAGATGGAGTACCACACCTCAGTGAAACGTGGCTGCAAGGGAGGTAACGTCTCTTGAAAAGGGCTTTATTGAGGTATGGCGATGGAGGAGCTGATCCACTGACAACGAGCTCCTGACTTATTCGGAGCTTAAGCCTAGTCAAAAACTTAGAATACAGTTGACATCAGACGTTGCGTACTCTTTTGGGGCCAAAAACGACGACTAATGCCTGAGGAAGGCTGCCGAAGTGTCGACATCGGATGCATATGACCCCTTTACCAGATTATCAAATGTAGGGACCTGGGTGTCCATTGCTACGACATCTACTGCGGTGACTGCAGCAGATTGAGTACTTGGATGTGGATTAGTCTTTCGATGCAGGGAAGACGTCGTAATCCTGTCTAGAGGGTTGGATTTGTTCGCTGTAATGCGACTATTTCAACATCATCTTGGAGAGAAAAGTGCACGACTCACGTGCTATGCCGAAGAGTATTCGTGGATAAAATTGACAGGAATGGTCTGACACATTGAAGCTTTGATAAAGCGTTTTCTGGCATTGAGTCGGATGCGGCCAAAATCGGTTAAGCGGTGAATGAGGGCTAAACGAAGTATATGCTGTTCTCAGCATGTATAACATGGACATCCTAGACAGGGCGTCACAGTGGACAACTATACCTTTGAGGCAATGCAGGACTTCGTCTACCTCGGCTCCGCAGTAAATAGTAAGAACAACACCAGTACGGAGGTGAAACGCAGAGTAACTCTTGACAGCTTTCTGTGGGCTCAAGAGGCAATTAGGTAATAACGTCCTATCTCGAAGGAAAAAGCTGACTTTATATAAGATACTGATTATCCCAGCCATTCTGTACATGGAGAAGGCATGGACAATCCCGAAAGCGGGTGAAGAAGTCCTTCATCGCTTGGAAAGAAAAATTCTACATGGGATCTTTGGTCCTGTTTGTGTTGACGGTGTTTGGAGGAGAGGATTCAACCACGAACTGTACACCATGAGTCTAGGTTAGCTTCTACGGATCCAATGTCTGTGATGGCTAGGCCATGTAGAGCGCAGGGACAACACTGCTCCAGGCCAAAGAGTCTTCGACCACGAACCAGTGGCACAACGCAATAGAGGACACCCACGGAAGCGATGGCGCACACAATTAAGAATGACCTCAACCCACTTGGCGTGCGAAATTGGAGGCAGCTGGCGAAAGATCGATATTGTTCGAATCTAACTCGGAGGAAAAACGCAGTAGAGTAAACAAGAAGAGGACCTCAGTCGGCTTAGAGTGCGCAACTGGAGGCAGTTAGCTAAAGACCGTGCAAGCTGGAGGGGCTTGTTGGCTGAGGCCCAGGTCCACCCCGGACTGTAGCACCCTTTAAGAAGAAGAAGAATAACTTTGCCTTCACTGTGATTCGAACCAATGGGGTCTCCAAGGGCAGGTGCTTAACCAACTGCATGATCTAGTCGTTGCTGTGAAACATTAATCGCAGCCACTTTTTTTTTCTGCGTTGCGCCACACGCTTGAGGTCGAATACTTTTTGGACCGGTGTCGTGAGTGTCGAATTTGAAGGGATTAGAAAATAGCCCTGTTTTTTTCATCGCTATCGATAGTGAAGTGAAGTAAAATGCAAAAAAACGATTCACAGTGGCTTTGATTTTTATCTGTCAGAATATATGAAGAAAACAATTTATATGTTCGAATCGCTGTCAAAATATACGAAAAAACATTCGAACTCGAATTTTTATCGGCAGCCACTTTTCACTGCCGATATTATAGGCAGCTATAGGCAGTAGGTTGTTGTATGTACTTTACGTGCAAAATGCTACTTCACTATTTATTATTATATTTGTGAAAAAAAACACGGCTTATGCCCTTTAATGAATTCTAATAAACAAATACTAACAACCAGATACTTTGATTTGCGTTCCCATTTAATCTTACGTCAATATACCATCATTAACAAAAAACAATGCAATTAAACTCGAACCCAACGAACATCGTTTTCGCCTTTCCATTTTAACGCTGATGGTGTTCTAAAGCACACGTCATTTAATTAGTTAAGAACTCACATAAATCAGGGCTCCATTGAAGTGACTTTGATTCAATAGGTCCTCAAACTCATGACACGCCGTCATCCATACAAACAAAGTTCACATCTCGTCCTGCTTTAAGGCATCAGAACCCCCTTCCTCACACTTTATTCGTCATTGAATGCCCTTGAAGTCGAGGATGTGAAGAGGAGTTGAGCGTATTCCATCTGATATCCTATCCCTGGATCTCGATTTGATGGTGGTTCGGCGAGGTTGACAGGTAATAAGAAACTTTTTAATAACAAAACCCACATACTACCCTCAAGAGTTGTTTGACATTTCTTTGAAATTGTAATGTTGGTGGGAAGAGATTAATGCCAATGAAAGCTATTCACTCCCGGTGCCGTTGGGAGGGAGAGAGAAAAGTGGACGCGAAGAGATTTTGAATAGAATATCGAATTTGTGTATTAGCAACTGAAAATTGGGTTCGGCCACCTTTACGAAGAATTTCTTGCATATGAAAGGAATTGATTAGACGTGAGTGGATTGATGGAAAATAAGGTTGTTGACTTTGGTAGTTATGGATGTCATTATTAATTTGGATGGGATTTTCTGTAGGGAAACCTGGTTAAGGCTTTGATGTTTTTGATATTGTTAAATACAGGCACATTTATGACGTAGGTGTCGAACACATTCTGATTTCATCATATTGAATGGATATTTCCATTGTGAATGAAACTCGTCGTGGAAGCTCATGCAGAAATCGATTCTGATAAAAGCGGCATTTGTTGAAGCTGAAAAGTCCAAATGATTTGTCTACCGCAAAACAAGTTGACATTGGCGATTTGGTTCATCAACCATGGTTTGCAAACAAATTGTCGCAAGAAATTGTTGAGTCCGCTAAAGACATTTTCGATTACTTTTCAAAACATAGGCAATAACTCGTCCATAAATTGACTTATATTTTTCTTTCACGTGCTTAGACGTGGCGATATTGTGCATACTCACGATCTTTGGCCCCCAAATAGAAGTACAACGACAACAACTCACATGATCGTGGTGGTCTTTGGACTATTCACACGAAATAAATCGTCCTGGAAGTTTAAAAAAACTGGTGCCTTTTACATCCTTTTGAGCTCAAATAATTTGGTTAACATTTGGCCACAGCGATGGGAATTGACAGTTACATAGTCTTCATTTCTAAGGCAGCACGAACCGGGGACACCACCAGCCCTAATTGTAGGACACGCAATAAAGTTTTAGAAATGCAATGGCGTTCCCACAATTGCATGTATATTTTCAGGTCCTCAGATTTAAATATCCATCCTTTTTTTTAGTGTCCGAGTGAAAAAGCATTAGGAACATTTTATGTGTTTAAAAGTGGTCCAAGCACACACTGGTGTAGATGCATCCGATCGGCGTAGGTTGTACCTTGTCAGTCAATGGCCCCAGTCAATCCGTTAAAAAAACTTGAACTGAAATCGACAGATTTGGATCGTGTTCAGCACATTCACTAACGGCAGTTATATTTTCTAAAGGGTGTGGACTTCGCCGATGGACATACCTTAATGCACCTGTAACAGAGCCAGTCTATCCCTGCAGTAGTAACAGTCTAAGTAACATTCAGATGAACAATCATGTCGACATTAATCGGCCCGGAAATGTACCTGCAACAGTACGACCATTTTACTTTCCTTTACGACGAACTTACGAATTTCAAGTTATAAGAAACGAATCTGTTCTCTAGCTTTGGACAAAGACCAGTTCGTTTTCCGGGTGTGTCTTAAGACAATCGACACCACAAGTCGGCAACATCATTCGCACTTCGCAGGTGCCGACTGGAACTAATAATTGTTCCCAAGTTAAAATTTAACTGGCGGCTTTTCCACTCCATGACAGGTTCGGGAACTATATCTTTTGTGAAATTTTTTTTCCATTTCAACGTTAAAACTGACTGATGGTCATGGACTGATAATGGGCTGATTTACATGATCAAATAAGTCGGACAGACATGATCGGATGAAATCAAATCAGGCCATAGAATACAGGAATGCAGGTCTGTCTGACATGTCGGATGATTTCGTATTTTTTTGATATTTTAGAAGTTGAACAGACTTGAAGGGAATTTCAATTTTCAAAATATAATTATTAAAAGTTGGCCTTTACTTAAAAATGGTTGAGATCTTAATTGTTATTTACTTGAAAATTAAATCCGGCGATATATTGTATCTGACTATCGTTAATGATTTTGAGCTTTCCAACATTCACCCAGCCAAGTCAATCTGATTTTTCCACGTAAGCTTCATGTGGCCAACAACAATTGACTTTCTAAAATCTCAAATAAAATTTATAAGCATTTATTCACAAAATTAATCAGAGCATATTCAAAACATTTCACATTACCCCCCACTTTAGCATAATCGGCCACTTACTTCTGAAACCTTCCTTATCTGAATCAATGTAAAAACAAACACCTACTTTAGCTCCACACCATAATCTCACTAACAATGTCCCGAGAGTAAAAGCTGTCCTGTAAAGAATGTCTGGGAATGGAGCAACTTTTTTCGACTTACCCAAGGGAGCAATAAGCACTTAATGTGGAACCCAACCAACCGCCCGAAATGAGCAAACTTTGGAGGAAACCTTGGAGGCAGTGGTGCTGCAATGACAGTTCGTTGTCAAACAAATCTTTGACGTTTGTAGCCATCTACATGAGTCACATGAGTCTTGCGAAATAACTAACTTCGCAGACTCTGGCATTTCATTCACATGGATGTTGGTTGAAAAATTCGTCAATTTTGTAATCGAGTATTTGTGGATTGCGATCGGCACTTTGTAGATCTCGTTCTCAGCTTGACAATTCGTCAAGTAAATGACTAATTCGCAGAGCCAAAATGTAAAATCGTTTATTACCTAGCTTTTGTGGAGATTTTTCTCGATAAGATAACTCGATAATTAAATTCGCAACCGCTGGTATGTAAAGAATTATACATTTTTCTTTAATTCTGCTGCAAATTCACGGTCGCGAGCGACGGCTCATGCGACGTATTAAACTAATTGAAAATAAGAATGTTTTCATTTATTTCACGTTTATTGCAAGAAATCACTGGCGTAGGATCAGGTATCGTGAGACCTAGAAGACAAGTACTGCCCCCCTCTAAGGAATCCACAAAATTCCAAGCAGAGCTATTTGCTTAAGCAGTGCATTCTATTAAGTGGATTTCAGCACCATGGTAGGCACTCCATCAAGCATTATGGTTTAGACTTAAGCAATAAACGCTCCCTAGTTGCCTTGAATACTTGGTGAATTTTTGGTGCTTCGAAAAAGATATGAGATGGATTATCCACTGAAGAAATGGGTTTGTAAGAGTCAAGGATGGCCCATTAAAAATCCAAACGCGAAGAGAGTGTCCTCTTTTGGCAACGGAAAAAAATAAATGATAAATGATTAGCCATGAACACTCATCCCAGCCATTTTAATCCATGCAAGGGCTTCCTTTTTACCTTTTCAGAGATAGAAAAAGGGTCGCAAGGCAAATGTGTGATAATCGCCCTTGAGAGCAGGACCACTTCGGTGGACCGATGTTGCTTCGCTCCCTCCGTTCATTCTTTTATGACGTGATAAAAAAGTTACAAAACAACAGTCATTCCCAGACCCATTATGATTTATGAAGCGAATAAATGTGTCGTTGTGTCCCTCGCTCCTCTTAAATTTACTCACATTCCTCGCCGATGACAAAACCTCATGTCGAATCAGAGGTAAGTTTGTTTCTCCCCTTTCTCTATATTTGAACTCAAACCCGATTGCGATACGGATACCCCCAGGAGCAGCAGCCCAGCCAACTTTCGGAATTTATGAAAAGTCATTTCCATTTAAGTGGACACGCGTCAACAAGGGTTGCGTAAATTGATGATGGAACCTTTTCCCAAACGTATACACGCCACACTGGCAAGGGGAACATTGTTGGAATGGAAAACTTTGTCTCAAATTTAAATGAGTTTGACTTGCTTTTTTGTTTTCTGGTTACTCTGGATATCCTTTGCTTGCTTCCAGTTCGTCTTTTTTTGCATAAAGTATATCTATACTTTGTTGTGCTCCCTACGTCATTCAGACAATTGCCAAGGACACTTAATGGCGAAAAGTACTTTTTAAATGACTTGATTGAATTTTTAAGCTGCAGCAAACATTTGCGAAAGAAAGCTGACTTGGGTGTGAACTGTTTAAAGAAGAACGAGAGCACAGACAAAACGGGTGGATTTATATCCATTTCCGTTGGTTGTTTACAATTCAATGTGGGGCAGCAGCAGTTCGGATGTGTCCAGCTCCTCACCGCAGAGCCGACAGGAATTATCTTTCAAAGGAACAGTTTCATTACGCGTTGGTGAAAGAACGTCTGCAAGAAAATTATGGCAGCATTTATCGTGCTGCTGAATTCTGTTTTATTTGTTCCAAAGCTGTCCTACAAGTCATCAGTGGCTTCAAATTAATTTTCAGGAAGATTTTTGAGGTTTTTATAATATGTTTGGTACTGACCGAGGGCTTCTTGTTTCCGACTACATTCTCAAGGTGACATTCTGAGAAAGACACCAAGCCAGTGCTCGGAAGCCCAACAGCCTCAGTATCAGAAATCCAATGAATCTGGTTTGACAGCTCGTTCGAGTGACGTGTGTCAAAGTCAAACATGCTCAGATAGCAAAGGCATTTCATCTTTGAAATAGTTAAAAGAATAAAGAATATATCTTTTAAGTCTTCCGCTCGCGTATCAATCGCATTCTAGATCTATGGTCCCGTCCAGGGTGCGGCATTTGTCCTGGCAAAAGTACAACAGACCAGCTCTACACTCTAAGAATTAGACTCGAGAAGGCCTGGGACTATGCCAAACCGTTTTGTAGACTTGGAAATGGCATACGACCGAGTTCTTTGAGGTGAGGTCTGGAGTGTTCTGCAGGAGTGTGGGTTTGATGGTCCTCTTTTGAATGTTCGGGATTGTCCATGCTAAAACAACACATTTCATTGTGTGCTTGGACTCCACCATGGGTGCATCATGCCTCTCCTTTTAATTGTATATTTGGACTGGATGTTGCAGCTCAGCCGATGTGAGGAATCTTTCACATTGTTGGGGATAATCATCTCATTCATCACTCTCAGAACTTCAGCGCGCACTCTATAGGTTTGTGGCAATAAGTGCTGTTGCCGGGATGAAGGTTAATGTAAACTTATCCAAAGTTATGGTTATTTTCCGAACGCATGTACTCTTCATGTTTGTGGGGTCCCATTTGAACAGCTGAATGATCTGGAATCAAGAAGGCCGAGCTTGGTGTGAAAGCCATGTTAGCGGTTTTCAGTTCAGTATCTGTTCCAACTCTCACCTATGGTTATGACATTGGGTAATGACCAAAAGAGAATGATCACGAATAAAAGCGGCTGTTTTTGGAATTACACGCCGGGTTAGCGTAGGAGCTCAATGTTGAGCAGCCACTTCTTCCAACCAAAGGGCTATCCTTCGATTGTTTGGTCACTTGGTACAACGTGCCTTTAATGCGACTCTATCAGGTCAGCGGCAGATTTTCAGACCTAGGACGTGGTTGTTGGACAAGAGAAAAAACTCGCCTTCTTGCGTTTGGATATAGCTTCTGATTAGTAAGAGTCGATGGCGGAGGATCGTAGGGCCTGGAGGTCTCACGTAGGTGCTCATGTGTCGGACCAACTTCGCATTCTCCTTGAATCTGAATTAGAAGCATTTTTGAGCGATGGAACATGCACGCTACTCTTCAATATCATTCCCAAGAAAAAATTTGCCTCCAGGCGAAATAAGTATTATTCATCAAGACAGAGAAGCTTATGTTAAAAAACTGCTTTTGAGATATTGACGTTTTTGTCAAAATTTCTTGTTTATGGATTTTCTAATTTTTTGTATGGTCAGATATAATAAAAAATACACGTTATATTTTCTTTTAATTTGTAATTAGAAAAAGAGAATTTACTTAAAATGTAAAGTGGTCGCCGTGGCGTAGTGGGTAATTGCATTGACTCCTACGCAGTGGGTGCCAGGTTCGAATCCCCAATCTGCCAACATTCATAATTCACGGCTTCCACCTCTTTCGAGTGGTGGATGCTCAAAGAGTATTTCAGTCTACAAAAAGCTTCTCAACTTTGCCGGCATTAAACTGTAGGTCCCTTCCACTCGTGAAAGAACAATAGCACGCACAACACGAGTGGTTGCTGAGAAGCTAGACCTTTATTATTATTATTATATTTTACTTAAAATAGCGGTGAGATAGAATAGTTCTCAAACTGTAGACTTATCCTAATTGAAAATCTTGAAAATCAGTTATGTTCAGTTAAGCCACTCTCTCTTATTAGCTGTATTTTTTTGCAAGCATATATACGCTTAATTTTGAAGTGCACAAAAAAACGATCATCAGTTCTTAATGATTCATCATAAAATCTTGGCAGCACCGACGACATTTATGACATTTGCAGTCAGGGGTGTAGTCTTGGAAGGTGATCGTTGATCTTTGATGGTCACAATCTTCGTTTGGGACTGTGTACTTTAAACCACGTACGTGACCATCACTTTAAAAGCAAAAACACTTAATAATCATAAAATAAAAAAAATTTATCAAATGAAAAGAATCGATTACGAAACATAAACGGAATGTGGATATACCAAATATTGCATACTTATGGATGCCAAAAAATTGAAAAATGATCTAATACATCAACCACACCTGCAGGTGTAAGCCACATACAGCAACCTAAACAATGAATGAATGAATTCAGGAATGAACACACAGAAATTAATGATTGGAAGCATTGTTTTTATCCGCGCTTATTTCTTAAGCGCCGATAGATATGATGAGTAAGTTAAGCGGATATAGGATTCGTTGTTAGTGTATTTTACATGCAAATCGAAATTTAAGCGTATATACGCTTGCAAAAAAACACAGCTATTGCCACATGTATAAATCTGTTCATACTATGTTCCTACAGAGTTAAGTGTTTCCAACCGTCATTAGCTGTCAATTTTTGAGTGGCTGGCAAAAAGGCTGCTTGTTGAGAGTATGTTTGAAGAGAATTGATGTTCACCCAGTAGGCTTGTTCGATTTGACAACCCCTCACGGACACATGAACTCAAGAGGATTTTAACTAGTTTTCGCTGAAATGGCGAGGTTTCGAAACCCCAACAATGTAGAGAAGCAATTCAACTTAAGAGAAGTTTGACGAAGCGTTGACGTTTGGTGGGAGCACTTAATCTGTGCAGGCATTTCATTATCTACCTTCACAGATACGCTCCAAGACCGAGTACAGAGCATTTTCTTCAGCTTGATATTCTGATTTTTATTTGGTTGCATGTAAGTTATGGAATAACAACAACAAACAAACAAACAAAATGAAAATGAAATTAAAAATCAAATGACATTATTCCATCCAGTTTTGTGCAACCATACTCGCATTACTACAACATTGTCTGAATAAAAGCTTCATTAAAAAACAATCACTGTTCATTTGAGTCACTGCATGTGCCGCCATTATCATCCGCTCCTAATGGCTGCTGTTGGTTGTATTGCTAACATTGACTGGTCGCATCATCTTATGCATGCAATCTTTATGCATGTACTCGCTCTTGTATTTGTGCATAAAATCACAGTTTCAGTTGCCAATAAAGGAGACTTTCAGTCAGTCATTGAACTGCCAATTGCGATAAAACTTTATTTAGTCTTTGTTCCGCTGACACGACTGAACCCCTAAATAAGTTAACAAAATATTGACACGACCTAAACTGGGAATAAACTGAAAGTTTCTGTTGACTTTCTCTTGAGACTGAAGTAAGGGACGTGCGTGAAGTAAAGTGAAAATAGAAAGTTCTTCTGCGCGTAATTCACGTTGTTTACATCCGAGACAAAAGAGACTATCTTGTTTCGGAAAAGTTACGAGTATCGACGTCGGACGGAGTTGATTGTTATTCTTTGCAAAACTGAAACCACACCAGAGAGTATCGTTTTGAAGGAAAATTGTTGAATGTCAGCGGATGTGACGATGCACTGGACAGCTGCTCCATCCTGTCTGAAGACCCAAAAGAAACTCTCCGCGCCCATTACAGTTCACTGGTATATGAGTCAGCTTGTCCTGTGAATTATAACTATATAGACTCCATGGAGAGCTGGAGCTCATAAATTACACTCAACATCACACAAGACTAATCGCCAATGTCGCTTAATCGATTTGTAAACAGCCTTTACCCTGTCAAACTCACTCACCTGGCGAAGGCATTATTCACACGATCGATACATTGTCGGTGACACCGGGGAGTGAAAGGTTCGGTTCCATTTGCGTCCGAACGTATCAAAGTCAAGCCTGCAGTTATGTTCGCCATGCAGCTGCAATTGACTTATCATTGATCTCCTTGCTGACAGATACCACTCACTTCGGCGCTATGCCGAGGCGTTGCAAAGCAATGCAATGCATGCATTGGTCGCACAAAGTCCGAGCCTGAAGTTGATCCACAAGTGCTAGAGCCTCTGGCTGATCGAGGGGATTGGTCACGCTGCTGGCGCGGCAGCGATTCATCATCGGCAGGGGTTCCGTGGAATCGTTTAACTAATTAATTTCGTATCGAACGATCGATTGGTTCGAACTGATTCATGCACAGAACCGAAATGTGTAGCCTAACGATGTCAAATGGAGCAATTAAGTGCAGAATTGGCGAATGTTTGATTTAGATTTGTGCTGCATAAAATTAGCATGGGCGGCATTAGAGATTGCTTGGAAAAGGGAAACACTACGTGTCGTAAGTGTAATCAACAGCTGCCATTAACTGCCTCGAATACTTCGGCATTTGCATCTGCCCGTCGAACAAGTGCGGCTCAAGCGATGTTTACTTTGCAGCAAGCCGCAGTTAGCCTCATTCTATTTTCAAGCATCTTCACGAGAGGCAGTGGAATGAATTTAATTACACTCACAAGTATCCCATTGACAGCGTCCAGTGAGGAATCAATTAAAATGAAATGAATTTAACGAAGTGAGTCGGCTAACGACTCCACTGGCGTCTCGTTGGCCAGGAGGAGAGAACGGAATACTAGCCATGACAACGATTGCAGGGAGGATGTAAAAATGAGGATAATTGTCCAGGATAGTCTCAAATGCAACATAATCTCATTCATTGCAATTCAACTTAAGAGTTCCTGTCAATCGGCGAGTTAATGAAAGTTGAGTGGAACTGGTTTAGAAGTCTTCTGGGATTGGAATGGTGGGCAGAAGCATCCACTTTCCGCCCTGGTGCAATTGCAAAAAGCAAGGATTAAAGACCACCAGCCACAGTTGAGGAGAGAAGTGCGGACAAAGAATTAAAAAGGAGCAATTTCGAGGAGTCAGAATTCAGTGCTCAAACGTAGATATGGATCTGTGTCATTCTCAGGCCAAGCGTTAGGGTATTGGCCAGTGTGATTAAAGCTTAAGTCTTCTTGCCTAAGTCTTCCTCGAACAACAAACCAGCATTCCAACAGGCACTGCCTTCGCTCTCTGCAGCAATCGCCGAAATAAGTGTGTTGCTGTTTTTCACCCCATCGTACCTCCGTTTTTTCGATGATGTCTACTGTGTAGACTTCCAAGGCCTCCGCAAATTCATCAACTGCACGTGTTGTGCTAAGGAATCTGTCAGAACCGAACATGTTCGTCCCCAATTCAGTATTCATGGTTTTTAGCAAGAGAACCATCCGAATATGAGGCTTGTTATCATGAACATGACAACTTTGAACTTTCACTGTGAACCCTTAAATCAATGACCAAACTGTCAATGTCAAAACATACATGAGGAATAACCTGTTCTCTTAATGCTGCTCACGAATGAAGAGCACTTATGAATAATTAAAATTGGGCAGCAAAAGTCGGTGGCGGCTTTTTTATGAGCATATTTTGGCGTAGTACTTGTCCTGGTAGACAAGCAATGCACAGTCTAGTGAATTAATTTCTGCTGTCGGATGTTCCCTTGCCAGTGAGACACTGGCTTCGACGAAGTGTCGAGAATATTGTTGCCAGTCAAAGATCAGTCGCAAATGAAAACTGGATGCCACGGCGGTGGTCTCAAGAATTAGGCATTGGTAAGACCACACTATGGCCTCTATCCTTATAACTAATGCCTGAAACACAATAGTGCGTTTGCGCTGGCGTTGGCTTTCAACACACACAATTCAATGGCTAAGCGCAAAATACAGCGTCGACCTGCGTCAGTGAATACTGAGAGAGATTAAGAGGATCGTAATAAAACGTAAAACGTAGTCCATCGCAAGTCATTATTCAACATGTTGGATATTTTTTGACAGAGGGGTGCGCTGTGAGAGAAATTTTCTCCCAGATTGAGAGTTTTCTTCCAAATTGAGAGTATTTTGTATCAACTGTCATTTAAGAAACGAAAACAGCTGATTAAAAATAATTTAACGACAAAAGTCATTTCAAATGAGTGTATGCAGAAAGGCGGCAATATTTTTCATCTAGTAGATGAGAGAGAGAACAGCTGATAAATTGAGTATTTATTTTAACGCAGTGCGTCATCGTAACATGAAGTCGGCTGGCGCAACGAACTATTGTGTTTCAGCCATAACTGAAGAACGAAAGTCTCGATTATATGAACCGGCATACGTTCTCGCCGTCTCTCTCTCTCTATATCTTTCGCAAGCGCATTTATGTATGGTATTGTTTTTTTTAGAAGTTGCTTCGGAGACATACTTCAACGTATATAATTCCTTTGGTCAGTTGCATGGACTAAACCTTAATGATATGTGGCCTCAAGAATACGTTACCACAAAGCATACAGTGGGTGAAACAATTGACTTATTGAAAACTCAATCCCATGGTCCTCTCGGCTGGCCGCCAAGGATATGTTAGGTTAGGGTGGCTCACTGCCATGATTAGACCCGATTTTACCCGTTGTGTAACCACAAGGATTCAGTTGATCCTAATCCGCAAACCATTAAGAGCTTTTATTGAAGCGATGAAGAGGACTAGTACTAATACTGCTTAGTTCTATTAAATTTTTGGAGTAAAGGGCGTCTAAGTGGCTAAATCTACGAGAGGAGAGGGCACAGCAATTGCAAAGCAAATTCTACAGAAGTAGTTGTCGTTGATACCTAGTCTGAGGGATTCTGAGATTCGGCCTACTGATACTGATGAGGTCGCGTGAGCGTTTTGGATCGAGAGTAGGCCATAATTGTTTTATGATGACTGATGTGGCACCTTGTGCCAGAAGACGATCTAAGTTTGGTGTGACTAAGAGATTCACATGTAAATGTTTTCCAGAAGCGACAAACGACAGTTCTCCATCCGGGAAGAGTGTTGTGGTGGTACAATTCTCTAGGACGTCACTGTTTCTCGGCACCCACATAAGTAGGATGTTGAAATACTTGGCCATCTCCTTAAGCGATAGGCGACAATTGTAGGACATCTTCGAGTTAAATGCGACTGCACTCAGAGCCTGGTTGTTCGGACAGATGGCAATGTCTGTGTTGTTGTTTTTTTTTTTTGTTTGAGCCAGGACGGAGCTTCCTTCATCGCCACAGTTTCTGTCTGACTGGACGCTTAGATCGCGTGTTTTAACACCTCTTGAACGGGCCTCCGGTAAATTATTAGTCTGTTCCAACTATCGGGGCATTACAGGAGATAGTAGTCGAGTAATCGGAAATGAGTTTAACAAACAGACCGCTGTAAACACACCATTGATGGATATACCAACAACTTCGAATTCCAACCATAAATGTTTGGCTGTACTTGAAACCAATAATACAACTTACGAAATATTCCAAATAGCTTGGCTTTATGTATTAACCTTGTCAGGTGCTTGGTGGGAAAGGCAACACATCACTAGAGTCTATAAGAATCAGAAGCAGAGAGCAACCTCTCGAATGTGTGCAAATGACGTCAGTGGAAATTTCCTCGGGAAGACATTACGATCCACTTTGACTTTTCATTCAAACCCAGTCCACAAAGAAAAAAAAAAGATTAAACCGACGAATAAGAGGCAATTTGATAAAACACGTTTCATACCTTTCCACGATTCTCAACGACCGTGGGCACATCTTTTTAGAGTTATTAGATGTGAAACCTTCAAAGTAAAGTCAAAGAGAGGTTATTTGCATTTACTGCGGCTTTTTTTTTTTTTTGAATGTGTCTTCCACCCACGACACAATTACATTTTTTGAATAAAATTTTAATTAATTCCGCGAAGATGCTGACATTCGGGGATTTTTGTTGGTTTTCGCACAATTTTGATGGATATCCTGGGGCATGTGTTGCATGGAATCACTTTACGAGGTATTTCACTTGCTCCGCTTGGAGGGGCATCATGAAATTAAAGTCTCCACCAACGGATGGGGATGTCGTTCGGTTACGAGTGACTGGCGGGTTTTCGTATTAAGAAAACACTCTTCAAATTTTATGAAGCCATTGAGGTTTGGAGAATTGTAATTTTGAAGGTCGCAAGCAGGTATGCCGGGTATTTGTGAATTCTTCTTTGACCTGACCTTTGACAATAAATGATGAATTCACTTGTGACGAGTACTCCTGCTATTGGTTTACATTATAATCCTTCGCGATGAAATAAATTACACCAGAATGGTGTGCTAATTAATAAGAACCCGTAGGCGGTCATTATTAATAGAGCTAAATTAGTTTTGCCTCAGATTTTAAGAGTTTAGGGGATGCACCAGGATATGGCACAGTTAATGCTTTAAGTATTCGGATGATATCTGAAGTAAGAGGGATGCTGTTGGCGTAACTTCTTGCTTGTCAAGTAGCCCTCAAGTCTTGCAATGGTCAGGGCCCTAAATCAAGTACTAAATCGTTCACACTTCCACAAGTAGTTGTGCTGATGTGTAAATGCCCACTCGGACCAGCGCACGTATGTCTTCAGGCTTCATTGTCCAATGATAAGCTAGACCTGTATCGCGGAATTACCAGGCCAGTGATGCAGCATTTCCAACTGAGCCTGAAGGACAGACGGAAACTTCTGTATCAGAAACTGACTCGCTGCTGTGACCGAGCTTGTGTAGGTAATTAAAGAACCTAAAGGGATGGCAATGCTCAGTGATGAGCGCGAAAGGAGTTTTGAGATTTGCCCAACTCATTTTGATCAGGCTGTGTGAACAAATTGGAGCTCGCATAGACCATAATTGGTTAGTGATAAGCCATCCTGTGCCAGTAGCCTATCAACGATCTGTATGAGCAAACATTTCAAGCTTCAGTAGACGGCTTGGGCTAGCGGTTGGCATCGGTGCCAGATGTCCATCCTTGAATGTGACTGCATCCAGAGATTTGATCACCGCCTGGCTTAATCTGTCAAAAAAGGTGACGATATCTTTAGTTGATATTACATTGCTTTTTCTTTGCTATAATGATTTGGTAGTGCGCCCACGCCTTCACCTCTCTATGAAGCTTCCAATAGGACCCCCTTTGATGTAACGATGTGTATACGCTCAAAGAGTTTGTGCGTACGTCAGGCAACCGTTTTTGAGAAATAACATTACACTTTGCGCGTTAATCTGCCATGCCATAGACATTTTTCAACGAAAACACAACCGCCTGCGGAAAATTCCGCAACTTCAGCAACCGCTTATCCAAGCTGACGGTCCAAGCACTCTTGCCGTTTTCCTTGTTCAAGAATCCTTTCGGAATTCACTCAACACTTCTGCGGAAGTTCATTTCATAGTTCCAGCCCCTCTCCCTCCGGCAACCTCAACGCATAATAATTTATCATGTTCCTACAAAACGTGTTGAAGGGAAACAAATTAAAGAAAATTAAAACGCACCCACGCACCCATCTTTTAGAATTCGGATTGAAATACGATGCAGAAATTGAATCCTTGTAGCCAAGGACGCAGCAGCACCACACACAAGGCGGTAGTAGAACCAGCAAATCCAGTCTAAGAGCCCTCTCCTCTCCAGCAAACACCCACCGCCGGGGTAGTCGATGGGGCGCAAAGTCAAGTTGTAAATTAGCTTCTGACGGATACGTCATGCCAACGCGCAATGAGGCAGACGAGGCTCTGTCAATAGGCTTACTCACCATGATCTCGTGACTCATCAACTCACTCCCGCTTGTTCTTCTTTCAATTCAAATTAGTGTAAGCAGACGCTTAGCCCAGAGGTTACATTTGTATTACATTACATCCTTTGTGTGTTTTTATTCCATCGTCAACGGCCACGGGCACGATGCTCATGAGTTCGCGACTTGATTTCTTGTGTGGAAGGGTTCCCTGCAGACGAAGAAAGGATAACAAGGGATTTGCAGCAGCAGGTCGGTTTATTTTATTTTCACAAGCAGAAGTGAATTAAATTCGGATTGGTTTTTTGTTGAATAAATATTTCTGATAACGAGCTGTATTGCTGCTTGCTCTTTTCACGGCTTCGTTTGTGGGCCAACGCAACAGAGTACGTCGACGATTGAGGGGGACTATTTTAATCAACTTGTTGGGTTAATTTTGTCGACAAAAAAATGTAGGCAGCTCGCTAGGGATTGTCCCAGGTACTCTCACTGTGAGCACCGTGCACACTAGACTATTGTGGGGCGAAAAATGTGTCAACAGGACTTCAGTGTTAAAATTTTAAGCCCTTTAAGCACTACCTTGGTTAGAAGAAATTACTTTGGGACTTCAAATAAGAGACTTCTTTTGGAGATGATAACACTTTCATCGGAAAAGGAATTTAGCTTGTTTCACTTGATGAATGACAATTGTTTGATTGTAAGATAAATTTCCCAGAACTCTGATCCACAAGAGGATTGTTCAATTCTTAGCTTAAGACGTTCGGTTTGGTTGAACTGGTTTTGGTGTTGGCAATGGGTTGGAGTAGGAATGTGAGCGTGTGGACGAAAGCTTGCTCATCAGCTTATGATAAATACAGAAATCGATTCGTATTTCGGTTTGAACTCCTCGATAATTCTAGCCTACCTACATGCATACACAATTGCTTTGTCTCTGGATAAAGACCAAGGGAGATCACCTTTTCCAATTCTACTCCAAACAGATATCTGTTTGGAACTGGGATCACAGCTGTGATGTATATTTCCAACAAAATGCTTTTAAAACTTAAATGATTTAATTTTTAGCTAAGAAATCAAGAATAAGAAAGTCGTGATGCTTGGGCGGTTCATTTTTGTTAAAATTTGGAGGTCATCTACTAAAATAACGCGCTATGTATGTAAGTATGTTACAGCTATACCGAATGTTGTCGAAGAAAAAACTCTTTAACTGATGTGGTTTGCTGGCGCAGTGCGTTGGTGCGTTGTTCGCGATTCTGCAGTTCGAGTCCGGCTGGACGAACTTTTTTTATTGCTTTGTTTTAGCTTGAATTAACATTTCATATTCTGTTTTGCTAATGCCCAGACTTACAGTGCAAGTTTAAGCACGTGATTTTCTTTCCTTGAACTGATTTAAATGCGAGTGTACTACCATTTGAAACTCGTTTCAGCAACATAGCTGCATTATTATTGTTCCTCTCTTTTTAGAGCGAAAGCATTTTGTTCTAAATACAATTGATGTT
Source organism: Eristalis intricaria (assembly GCA_964034865.1). Taxonomy (NCBI): domain Eukaryota; kingdom Metazoa; phylum Arthropoda; class Insecta; order Diptera; family Syrphidae; genus Eristalis; species Eristalis intricaria. The sequence goes on along the minus strand of OZ035877.1, from coordinate 56,371,313 downwards.
AGATAATGGAATCCATCCTCTTCCTCTTTTTTTTTTATTTTCGACATTGGATGAAAAATTGATTGTCCTTTTTTATGCATAGCGACTAGACAGTTTTTTACTTCCATTTTTATATTATTTGCCTTTCACCACGAGGGCGCTACAAAGGTTCTAAAGGACTGAACCAAAAGCTTTTTAAAACTTAAAAGCACTTGTAATGCATCAATAATCAAATGAGAGTTGCTTGTTGAGAGTACACGAACCAGTTGGAAGGGTTTACATTGTTTGATCGATCGCGTTACGCAAACGACGCAAACGTTCAACTGAACTGAAGTTGGAATTTTCTTCTTCAGATTAAGCTTATACTGTGAAAACGGGCATAGTATCTGTCTTCGAATGTGAACAAAAAAAAATCCTTCAAACATATTAGCTCAGTGGATTTGTGCGTTTGTCATGCTATTTCACGTTCTGTGTTCAAATCTAGATGGTGCTACTCATTTTTTTTCATGGGAAATACCACTTTTTTTTATTTGAATAAACAGTACAAGTTGTTTTCCGATGTATTGTATTTGCAATGAAAATAATGGAAGTTATACTTAATAAAAGTAAATACTATGAAATATATATAATACTACCGTACCCGGCTTTGCCCGGCCTTGTTTCACTTTTTAATTTAAAACAGTAATAAGACTGCTCGAACCAGAACTCAGAGAAGAATTTGAATTTTCTTTTGTCATTGATGCCTATCCCAATCTCTCATTCACATCCCTACTCGTAATGAGTACAATTCGTTGACTGTGTGCATAAATGTAGTTTCAAAGTGTGCTACAGCAAAACGGACGGAAATTACGGGTTTTTCTCAATCATTTACACACAACGTGGAGGGATATCAAGTGATTCATAAAAAAAAAGTTCTTGGAAATCCCATCTATGTAGCTGCAGGCGATGTTCACTTGTTGTACAAATTGAAGTCAAACTTCATGAACCATGAAAAAATTATCTTGTAACACATTATGTAATTAGTCTAGCTCTGAAATTTTGGATAAAAACAATGCTTCCAAGCGTTATTTTCTGTGTGTTCATTCCTGAATTCATTCATTCATTGTTTAGGTTGATGTATGTGGCTTACACCTGCAGGTGTGGTTGAGGTATTAGATCACTTTTAATTCTTTTGGCATCCATAAGTATGCAATTTTTGGTATAATCAGAGTGTATCTGATATACATTCTGTTTTGGCTTCGTAAACGATTCTTTTTATTTGATTAAAATTGTTTTTATTTTGTAATTATTAAATGTTTTTACTTTTAAAGTAATGGTCACGCTACACAGTCACAAAACGAAGATTGTGACCATCAAAGATCAAAAATCACATTCCACGACTACACCCTTGAATGCTTAGCAAATGCCATAAATGTCGTCGGTGCTGCCAAGATTTTATGATGAATCATTAAGCGCCGATGATCTAACTTCTAACACTTCTAAATTAAGCGTGTATACGCTTGCAAAAAAACACAGCTTATGTTCATGACCAACTATCGCAGATTATTTATTACGAAAGATGAGGTAATAATTGTATCAAAAAGTGCTTCCAAGTTCCAAGGTAGGCAAGTGTCCATGGCCAAAATACAAGGTGGCCATGGAATTGTCTTGGTGCAACTATATAATGGCCAACTTCGGCAGATGACCAAATTACAAGGGTGGCCAACATGACATTTACAAGTTCTTCTGTTTCTGTACTTAAAATAATTGAAACAGTTTCTTTGTGGTGACAGCATGATCATAGATGATTTTGTGGCAATTTTGACAAATAAATAATAACGAACTATACAGCGAATAAACTATGTTATTTAAGAGATATTTCATTTAAATGAAGCATTTCGTTTGAGCCGTTTCAAGACAGACGAAATTATCGAAATTATTGGACCCCATATAATCTGCTATCAGCGCCGTAAACTCTCCTGACCCTCTTTAATTTCGCTGACAATTATTAAGCCAAAAGATCTCACTGTTGCTCACGAATATTTCACGGCAATCGGCAGATACCTCTTTCAAAACAGTTCTACTCGAATCATTAATAGATGTAATATTTAAATGTTACTACATGCATATGCGTGATTACGAAAGTATTTACCACAGTGTTCGTTGATTTTAATTTGGAACAGAACATCTCGAATATCCTAGTCCGTATTGCACAAAATGCCTTAAATGTGATTGTGTAATTTGTAGTTTGGTGAAATGAGATAGGAGTTTTGTTTTTGTAGTTTTTTACACATCGGGGAATATCTGTTTATGTTTATCTTCCAATTGTTTGTAATTCCCTTTATTCGTCCAGACAAATTATTAGATCTTCTATAAGAGATCGTGGCATTGTGGCATTGTGCCTGTCTAGCAGAAAAGGCTTCTCAAGCTTGACCGTTCGTAGTCGATATAAAACTGTTGGTCTCTTCTACTCATGAGATCAATAGCACGCACAACACGAGTGGATGCTGTAGAAGCTAGACCCTGGCCCTATACGGCGTGTTGTGCCATATTATTATTAGTATGATTAGGAAAGTGTACAATTTGACAAAATAAGTAATTGAGTTAACTCGAATGACTCGTTCTTAAACGGATTTATTAACGTTGTCGTCGGCGGTTAACGTCTCAAATATGTAACCGAAAGGTCATTGTTCACTTTAAAGCATGATTTTCTAGGACTTTCCTAAAGTCTTACTGATTGCAATATTCTTCATGTTACCTCATCACTATGCACACTATTTTGTAATCAATTCCATTTCTTGTTTGCATCTTGTGCCGCATGACGGTGTCTGAAAAGAGGGATCTCTTGCAGGCGAAATCAATCTGCTCATGTAAACTAAATTCCCATTCAGGGAGAGCGAGCTCATGAAGTGGCTTAAATGCTGTAATTCAAGATGGTTTGGAGGCCAGTCGATGAAATTCTCAAATGAACGCTCATGTACCTCTGTTTCTGTGTGATTCTAGGGGCAAGAATTCATCCCATTCCATTCCAACCACTATACCATTCCAAAAACCACTAGTTTACGGAAAACGGCTGAGTGACATCATGAACTCACCTAAATCCTCCTCCGACATGAAAGAAAATTGCCTTCGTGAATGCGCTGCTGCCCCCTGGGTAATAGTGCCTTAGAATGGGATCGTCTTGTCCTGGAAACATCTTCTCAACTAGTATTCGCAAGTATGTACCTCACCTCATTAAGTGGGGACGTTTTTGTTTATCTTCTCGAAAAATTTCCCCTCTCGACACCGGACATGAGGGAGAAGACCACGGTTTCGGGGACATGCAATCTATCACTGGCAAATTGCTGAGGGAGCACAAGCAACGCAAACAAATTTACTGATTGAAACATTAAAAATTAAAGAGGAAGAATGAGGCAGGACGCAGGAAAGTCCTCGCAAACAGGAAGCACATTTCATAAACAGATACTCCCGAGGGAGGCGTTTCGTATTTTCTTTTAATTTGTTTTCTTTATTTCAAAGCATAAGTTATTTTTGAGATTTTGTTGTTGTTTCTTTTTTTTTGTGTGTGTTATTTTTCCAACTCGTTGTCAGCGTTCCTTGAGTCAATCCTAATAATGAAGGGCCAGTGGTGCGTGCGAGATGTAGGGACCGTGCGCTACAAGTGGAGCGTGTGCCAACACGGGGCCATGGGCTATCAGTGATGGATGGCTGATGTATGATGACGAGGAGACTACAGCCGGTTGTACATAGGATTGCGACAGGAGTGATCCATGGTAGCCCAGGGCCAGGCCACGTTTCTCCTTTGGTGCCTCACCAGGTGCAGCAAAGGCTCCGACGGCGACGATGAGAAGAATGATCTGTGGAGGGAAAGACGAGAATTTTGAAATTTAATCAGTTTCGGAGAAGAATGGTTGAGTTTAATTTGAGATATTCTAGTAGTCCTTTCTGTCCGTTGTCGAAGGTGAAAACGACTTTCTTAATACTATGGAGTCACTGTTGAGCCGGTTCTATCAGGAATATGGACCATGACATCTTTTGTAAAAGTTGTGTCAGTTGGATCAACTGGGGTGATTTCTCAACGATGTCGGGATCATATAAATCGCGTTATACTAATTGAATGCAGGTGCGATAGAATTTCAACGATTTCCAAAACTAGGCAGTCTTAATTCAAAAAGCCTTACATAACAGTCTAAGACCCAACCACGATTGACTTAAGTAAACTTAAGCTTATGTCCGAGCTCAACGAAAAGAAGCCAGAAGCTTGGTTGAATTTCAAAGAGTCCTTGCTTCTTCTGCCATCACCAACAGCCAGTTGAGTACGAAGAGAGCACTTGGTTTCGATCCCACTTAGGAAACTCAAATTAATCCAAGCTTAATGAAGCTAAACGCTTTGATTTGTATGGTCGCTGTTCATCAATTCTGTATATTCTCTTTAAACTCCTTACGTCCCTTGTAAGCAAGGGAAATTTAACAAAACTTAACGAAACTGAGAGCAGTCCTTATTAAGGTCACTCTATTTGATTTCTGTGTATTTGCTACAGGATTGGTTGAGTTGACTTGAATCTCCTCTGGTCTGTGGTCGCAAACCAGTGTAAAGAAGCTCTCTTTGTGTCCATTATGGTTGGGTCTTCAGCTCCTGAGCATTCGTCACATAAAAATGCATGTTGATCCAGGTTCGAACAATGAAACTTTGGTTCAGGCGCCAAAGCGTAAGATTTAGGAATAAGAGCTTAATATCCAAAAATAAATGTGTCATCTTCTCAAACTTCGCCTTTCCACTTGCGAGGGTTTTGATTGTTTTGTCATCCTTTGCAATGAGTCCTTGTAGCCAGAGAGTCCTCTAGAAGCAATTGTGAACCTTAATCTTCTTCAAGCAACAACTCCTGCTACAAAATGCTCGATTTAACACTTGCAGGACAAAGTCGTAAACTGACACCACCTATGTCCACAGGACACCACACTTAAAGCACTGGATCACTTACTGCGTATTTCATTTTGGAGAAAATTGAACGAGAGTCCTTTGTAACTTGAGAAGCTATCAGATCGATTAGATGTCGAGACGTTAACTATTGCTTAGATCCCCGGCTCCAAGATATTTATAGGAACTCCCAAACAGACTCAGTTGGCACAACGCATGTTTGCCTACGTAGGCCGCCAAAAATCACTAGCGGCACTGACTCCCCCCACTCGCCGGTTACGGATCCCTGCAATTACTACCACAGCCAGTGGCAGAGGGTGTGCTTGTTTGACTGACTGCACACTTGTCCACATGCAATGGACGCACAACAGCGTTCTATCCGCCGAGTCTGCCTTGCAACTATGTGTGTGTTTCCTTTCGTACCAATGCGCCCATATTTCGGTTTGCTCTGTCCAAGTGCAGCGATCAGCAAACAGTTTCTGCAAATCAAGCACGTCGAACGGACCCACACCCTGCCGCCCTGGCCATGCAATCAGAGAGGCAACTGGTGGCGAGCACGCCGTCAAAAGTGAAATTTCATCGATTAGGCAACTGTGCAGATAGACGGCAAGCAATTAATGCCAATTGAACCCGAGTTGTTTTTTACCATTTCTCGCCTCATGCGCGAAACAGCGTGTTAATCCATTTTGGACTCGTTTGCTTGAGGGTTCCCCGCTCAATCAACAGCCGTTTCGATTATCAGGAAAAAGCGTATTTTTATCGCGAAAAAATAAACATGACGGATTTAGTTGTGGTTAGACGTTGACGTCTGTAGCCCACGCGAGCGGGCACGTCAGTAAATCACGCCGACAACAGGATATTCGACTGATTTCCACGAGTGCGCCAGCTGAATCCGTCCTCGGAGAGGTGCAGAAATGTGTGTTAAGCTCTCCTAATCGCATTCATCACGCGGTTGATTTGATACTATCGCCGAGAATCGATACGGGATTTGAGTTATGCGTCGATACAGAGATAGTCCGTGGGTGTGCACTGCGCTTTGCTGACCCGCATTTCGAATTGTGATTTAGTTCCCGTTGAGTTATGGGTTTTCTGGACGGTGTGCGGGTGGCGTGCGAAGGGAGAGGAATGGAGAAACAAGAAGGGAGCAAATCAGATGTGAGGATGACCCGTCTTGGGCGTACATCCCAAATGGGAGAGATTAAGTTTTCTGAAGGCTTCTGTGTGCGGACGGAGAAGCACTTAATTTCCATGAAAAGTGGTGATGTTTTTATTTTTTTTACTTGAATACAATTTTCGGTTCAAAGCGTCCAATCTCTTTTAATGAATCGACTTGTCTCCCTCCAGAGTTGAATAGGTCAGAGAGCGTTTGTCACAAGGCAACAACGGGGCTTCCTCATCGCCGGGCTTCTCCAGTTAGTCCCGTGTTCCTGGAATACTCCTTAACTATCCCAAGGAGGTTTGCTTCTCGATTCCTTGAACTGATTAGAGAATCACTATGCTGGACATAATTCATATTTTTCAAGTGAATTTTCCTATAAATGTATATTTCCTCAAATGGCTTGAGTCTTTAAACTCGAACCCGTAGCATCAGTATCAACTGTCACTCTCCAATTCAACTTTTGTTTTTCATTGTGAATCATGTGTGTACGGATACCAAATTATGGTCACACTGAAGTTTCAAGCAACGCCTTCATGGACATGAGCATGCTTGAAAGGAATTGGGACAAAATGTTTCACATACGCCACCGTATTCATTGTTTTCTTTTTTCTTTTTAAAGATTATATGAGGGGACCATTTAGTGTGGAGTGTATTTTTGAAGTGATTTCCACTCTGTTTTCTTGTTACCTGGTTTTAAGGATGATCGAGGGTCCTTCACCGAAATTTTATTGTTCCAAGAGTGGCATATGCCCCAAACCCATATTGTGAATCACAAAAGAAATAAAATCGAAAAGAGACATTGTCAAGTTCGGCAGAAGTTTTCGATTGTTTCTTGATGACGGAATCCAATCTTACCATAAATGCGCAGCAACATAAAATCTGTCTTTTTACTTGGAAATACCTTACCTGATCAGATAAGAAAAGTAGTGTAAATAAAACAACAACGATCTGAGATTTGCACTGGATCTGCGTGGATGTTGTTGAGCCCACCTTTTTGTAGAGCATGAGTATATGTAGTTTGAGAAGCGGTTAAACATATTGCATTGAGAAATGTTTAATGACGCGCTTAGATGTGTGCGACATCCGACATCTCTAGCGCGATTTACGTTATCTTTAAACTGACTTCTAATACCGACTTTTTGGTCGACAATCTGCAGGTAACACTGACATTCGACTACATTCATGTGTCTGTAGGAACATTATCTCACAAAGTTCGCTCTCCAGTTTTCGGTAACAATTTCAAAACCATATTGGGTAGAGAGATCTGAGTGAGAAAAATCCAAGCCGGTCAAGAACTCTATTAACTTTCGAGATGGTTCTGAAATAAATAAGGGAACGGACAGAGGGCTTCTTCTTCTTTATTTCGCGCTACAGTCCGGGGTGCACCTGGGCCTCAATCATCAAGCCTCTCCAGCTAGCATGGTCTCTGTCTAGCTGTCCCCAGTGTCGCACGCCAAGGTGGTTGAGGTCCTTCTCTATCTGGGTGTGCCACCTTAGACTCGGGCGTCCTATGTTGCGTTGTCCCACGGGTTCGGAGTCGAAGACTCTTCGGGCCGGGCTGAGTTGTCCATGCGCTCTACACGGCCCAGCCACGGAAGTCCACCATCGACCAGATTTTCACACTACGGCAGATCCTGGAAAAGACCCAAGAGATGCAGATCGACACCCACCACCTTTTTGTGGATTTCAAGGCCGCATATGACAGCATGCATAGGGACGAGCTATACAACGCCATGTTTAGTTTTGACATTCCTGCCAAACTTGTCAGGTTGTGCAGGATGACGATGGAGAATTCTCGCTGCCCCATCAAGGTTGGTAACGAACTTACCGTCATGTGTTACAGTCATGTGACTTCTTTAACATCATCATGGAGAAGATTGTGCAAGACTCACACGCCAACACTAGAAGCACGATCTTCCAGAAGTCCGTACAACTGTTAGCATACGCGGATAACATTGACGTGATTGGCAGAACACAGCGAGCCGTCAAGGAGGCGTTTGCTGGCTTTGAGGTGGAAGAGGCTATAATGGGTCTAGCGGTAAATGAGGGCAAAACGAAGTATATGCTGTCATCAAGAAAGGACACACAACATCGACGTCTTGGACAGAGCGTCACAATGGGCAGCTATAACTTCGAGGTAGTCAAGGACTTCGTCTACCTCGGCTCCGAAGTAAACAGTACAAACAACATCAGTGCCGAGATCAAACGCAGAGTAACTCTTGCCAACCGCTGTTTCTATGGGCTCAAGAGGCAATTGAGTAGTAGAGCCATCTCTCGAAGGACCAATCTGACTTTATACAAGACCTTGATCATCCCAGTCCTGCTGTACGGCGCGGAGGCATGGACAATCTCAAAAGCGGATGAGGAAGTCCTTGTTCTCATCGAGAAAAAAGCTCTGCGTGTGATCTTTGGTCCTGTTTACGTTGACGGTTTCTGGAGGAGAAGATTCAACCATGAACTGTACGGGCTAACATGAGTCTAGTCAGGCGCCTTCGGATCCAACGGACAGAGGTCTCTTAGCAAAAAATTGAACAATTCGTATATCTAGTTTTCTGTACTGGTCCACTTTTACTGGTGAAACACTATTTTGACATCACCTCACTTGTCAAGTATGAAGTTTCATACGTTACCATGAACGGACAATTCCCTTAGCCGGACAGAAGTGCTGCGTCCGTCGCTGTCAGCATATGAGTGCTTTCATTATAGTTGATACCATTAGTTGAAAAAGTTTCACAGTTTCTATGTACCTACCCGTTTCTGGCATCTCTTAGACACAGACTCCTGGTAGCTTCCTTTTTAAATTTTTCTTCTGATGCGATAATCTTCTAGGCTTCATCGTCAGCTCTAAAGGCTTCCCAAAAGAGGATAGTTCATTATTTCCTATTTCATTCAGTGTGGGAGTACAATTGACCATATCAGATCCAAGTGCATACACCACAAGCTTCATATGCTGTCGCATTATATGTAATCAAACATAAAACTGAGCATCATCACTCAAGCCTTATCACAATCTTATTTATTCAAACCTTCCACCAAAACAGCCTCGCTACAGAATTCGTATGTCCTACTGGCTTCAATTATTGCTGTGTTAACGAGGCCTTGTAAGGAGGGCAGCTCAACAAGATGTATTTTTTTTAAGTCTACCCAACAACTGGACTACAATACAAGGTGACTGCCTTCCACACATAGACATCAGTATTGTGGAAGTCGTCAAAAGATTCGCTTTCCTAAACTACTTATCAGACAATGGGAAGCGCGAATATACGACGAGTTTTTGCCGGCAAAACCAATCCATTCTCTTGACTCATTTCCAAGGTCTCCATCGATTTATTTCGATTTTCCGGTTGCGGCATGGTTTGTTTCAGCCTTTGGCAACTCCATCTCTACTACCAAAACATTCCCCTTGACATCCAATTTCCCTCCCGGATCACACGAGTCAAATTTAGTTCACCAACAGTCAAGTACCAACAAAACCATTCAATGCTGAATTTATATCCCTCAACCAAATTCAATTCACAATCAGCATCGATTGATCGCAATCACGTGTGATTTCAGCCATGGCCGCAATCGAATTCGAATCCACCTTCAAAGTGCGCAGTAATTAAAAGTTCTCACCCTCGCATTAATTCTTTAACCGGATTAAGAGCTCCAGCACGCTCGACTGAAGTCGACGAACGCCACTCTTCGCTTCGCTCACACTCGCAACTGCCTAGCATCTCATGCAAAAGCCCCTTCACGCAGCCGGCAAAGCGAGTATCGAACGCATTTATCAAAGCCTCGTCAAAGCTGTCACAAATGTCAGTCACTGTTCGGGCATTCAGTTAAATAATTATTCCCACAACTGACATCCGATTTGAAAGTAAATTGGATTTGAGTGGGTTTTCCTTTTTTTTTGCAAGTCAACCAAAACCGTACTGGTGAAGTCGCGTTCTCGTAGCGAGAGAATTAATAAATCAGTTTCTGTGCAGCGAAGCAGAAACTTCGGCTCCTGCTGAGCAGAGTTCGGAGCATGATTCGATCCCAATGCGGAGTGGTAAGGAAACCGATGGCGGCCGGGAATCGTAGTCTTAACGTCAATTTTGTGAATACAACTTTGAAGGAATTATGCGTATGGTAGAGGACATGTGTGAGAGTCGGATTTTTACTTGTTGGCTCGTTTCCCATTGACAGCCGCTGGGATTTTGACAGCCGGCATTTGTGATGATGGCGTGCTGCAAATTGCTTGAAAATTGTATCTTGGGCTGGTTGTCTGTGATGACTGGTGGGATTTTTTCTGAACGTGGAATTAATTTAATGTTACCGTCATAAGCTCGTGACATAACCGGAAAGCTGCTAGAGAGAGATTGACAGAGAGGTTAGATTTGAATTTTTTGCCGTCACACGGTTGTTAAATATGGCGAAAATACTCCACACTTCAAAAACCCAAGCCAGGCTGAAAATGTGAACACTACTTATTATCATGCTACTGTAATATTAAATCATGCGAGGTTTTGTTCCATCAGAAGGGATTCTGATAAGACGGCTTATTCCACGACCCTGTGCAAAATGTTACGTATACGCCACCCTTTCCATGAGAGGCAACTCGTAATACTGCCTCCACGACCCAGTGTAAAATGTTACGTATACGTCACCGTGACTATACAAGATAACTCCTGCCTCCTCGAAAAATTGCAAAATGTTACGTATACGTCACCGTGGCCAAATAAAACAAATCTTAATATTGCCTCCTCGATCAAATGCAAAATGTTACGAATACGCCCCCTTGGACATGAGAGACACCATATTTGGATGGATAAAGATGCACCATCCGTCGATGTCGAATTCACCGAGTCTGACCATCATGTAAGTACCGTTTCGATTTCACAGGAACTAAACGATCCACAAAAAACATTTGGAACCAACCAATCCTACACGAGCTACCGCCAAAGAACCTTATGTACCGATTTTCCATCGACGAATCAGTACTGAATCTCAACAACATCGACCCATTTTTTAAAGGGATCGACTTACGACGAATTCAAGTGAAAGTGTCCGTGGTCGAATAGCGGTGAGTCACCTCAAACAGTGGCTAAGCCAGGATCGACGGCCAGACAGGTTTTGGTGTGTGTTTTGTGGGATTGGCAGGATATCATCTAAAATGAGCTGATCTCCCATGGGAAAACTCTTAATACTTTTGCATTGTGTGTGTGAACGATTACACTGCCTAAGAAAAGCATTCGCTTTCGCGGAGAGATTTGTCTAACGCCAGGCCATACACATCTACACCGACTCTCCACAAGCTTCGGAACCTTCATTGGGAGGTCCTTATGCATCACCCTATTAGTCTGGACCTAGAACCAAGTGATTACCACTTGTTCCTGAAAACTCTCTCAGTTTTTCGCCTGTAAGGACGACGGCTTTTACGAGAGAGGGAACTGACTCCTACGCAGAGGGTTCGAATCACCAATATACTAACTTTCATAATTCACGGCTCCACCTCTTTCGAGTCACTGACAATGCTCAAAGAGAAAAAAAGCTTCTCAACTTCCCCGTTCGGAGTCGGCATAAAACTGTAGGTCCCTTCCACTGGTGAGAGAACAATAGGACCCACAACACGAGGGGTTGCTGAAGCAGTTGGCACTCTACGGGCTGTAGAACAGCCGTATTACATTATTAACATTTTGAACACAACTCACAACCTTGAAGGTTGCACACATTCTTCATATGGCTTTCCTTTGTCTTGAGATGCTTCCAATGATTTTTCTAAGGTCTTAATCATGTAACGTTCCAAAACTCATATGACGAGTCTAATAATAACATGCCTACATATTCAAATAACACTCTGTTTAATGATACTTGATTTGAAGAACAAACTCAGCAAATGGGAATCCTTAAATCCTTAGATGGGAAGGTCGTCTTAACGTCCTTGTGCACCTGAATAGCGCCCACGAACCCCACTCCCACTCTGTGACTGTGCCTTCCACGCAGCTTTAAATAATGGATCTTTGTATTCAGTTGAGGAATTTTAATTAAACAATTTTCACCCCCGCCGATTCATTCCAGCGCACAAATGTTCCCAGACGGTGCATTCCTGCACAAACTCACGGCGAGAAGCTGCAGTTCGATTGTATGTAACCTTTAACAAAGCATGCTTCCCACCCACTCGATTGGCTTCATTTTTGCAGACAAATAGCTTAGTGTATTTACGTGCATCGTGCCCACCATTGTGCACGCTACCTCCTCTGGCTGTTTCCAATTTGTTTCCAGAACTTGTCCACAAATATTAAGTTCTCCCATTTTTTGTTCTCTTTTGCAGTTAAACGAGAGGAAGTAAGGATACAACATTGCATCCCTCAAGGACCATGACAAGCAACTAAGCAAAACAATAATTTTTCATCGCCATCGAACGAGTAGCCGGGAGCAACAAATACCCAAGCGAACAATGATACTAGCAACGCAGCCAGATACAATGGCGAACGACATAAATCTCTCCGAGTATAGTTTGATCCTGCAGTCGGGTTCGTACAAACAGAACGCCACCAAGTATCTGGAGGACTTCAATTTGACGCACGAGATATGGAGCGATTTCTTGGAGAAGTATCTGCAGCAATACAATTCGCATCGCTTGAATGCCACCACCGTCGATGAGTGTGAGGACTACTGCAGCGGAGAAATACGAGAATTTTTGCTTAGCTACAAAGGAATTCACGGATACATAGCGCTACTGGTGAGTAGAATGACAAACACCTACTCACGTTGAATGGAATTTGTTGATTGAATTTTAATTGAATTTCTGTGTATGTTGAGTATGTTTGAATGGAATTCAAAATGCGACGATGATTCATTTTGTGTATGCTGAAGTGCTCGTCGTTGGTATGTTCATAAATCCGAAATGAAGTGACATACACTCAAGTTTCGCACAAGTCCCAGAGATCATGACGAAGTATGAATAATTGCACGTATTCGGGTCATGGGTGGCTTAATGACATACTCAGATTTTTATGCATGTACCACAGTTAATTCTTAAGATTAAATCGAAAGTTCATCTCGTCCAAGTGCTGGTGGGGAGTATCAGCAAAAACCGCCATGCAGGTTAGAGATTTGCATAAGAAACCGTTGAACGTGAATGAAGTAGAGTAGGGTCTCGATTATATAGACTCCAACTTTTTTCTTCAATTCTTATTTATGTACATGAGTTAGGACACGTATACACACCGTTTCATGCTATACACTCATGCTCATACAATTAAGCCAAATATGCGATAGTGAAGTATCTGCTGTCTCACATCTACTTGCGGCGTTCGGCTTTATTCTCTTTGTTTGGGTTGTTATAGGTTATACTTTTCACTGTTCGACATATCGATAAACTATTTCCTTGCTCTTTAGCAGTTTATCATATTTTAGGTACATTCGTTGCAACATTAGCAATTGCTACGGAAAGTACTTCCTTATCGCATAAGTGGCTTAATTGTATAAGTATGAGTGCATACCCTCACAAAAATGTCGACTTCTAGTTTTATTACTATACATTCGTATACTATTCATTTTCTATTTTACAATATTCATAAAGTCAGGACTATATTTTTTAAGAATGTAAGGTGGGTTACACTTCATAACTATAAAGCCAGTTATTAAAATCTGTGTTCCTTCAATTAGGCATTTATTTCTTAGTGAACCTTCTTTTTAGTGAACCTCCTGCTAAGCGGAAGCTTTTCAGAACAAAAAAAAAAACACAATTTTGGCCAGGCCTCTCTTTGAGGGAAATTGGCCAAAAATTAATCACCACCCATCATCGGTCTCGTGTTTCTGTGTTTCTGAAAAATCCAACCGGATATAAAATGCGTAAGACAGTAGGGCAAAAAAAAAACGAGGGAGACGATTAAAGGCCGAACTTGGCCTAGATGTGTCCAACAGTCAATTGTAAGGTCTGGCAAACTAAAACATTCAAAAATATGGCGTACACAAGGTAGTTCGGCGAGAGCTCGCTAGGCATCCTTCTTATCCGCATAGATTAAATTGTTGGAGGTGGCTACATAGTTATGAAACGTAGTGTAAAAAAAACCGCTAAGTTCTAGAAAAATTTTTGAAGTTTCAGTCTGTATTGTCACGCATGTTTCGGAGCATCAAAAAGTCCTCATGAGGAAACTGATTTTCGGAAGGCCAATTTAGTAGCGTATTAATGGCTGATGTCGCCTCTTGTAATTGAACGATTTTGTGGTTGAATTTGGAATTTATTTGCGGAATGACCCTTTTTAACGCCAAAATAATTTTGTCCTTCTTGCTCAATACTTAAGCGCTAACGAATTTGTTGTGACATTATTAGCCCCTTTAAAACACAATTATTCGTCGGAAATATTACTCGTCCAAAAAATTCTAAGAACTGACTTGAATATTATGTTCGATGTGCGCTCGAGTAGTGCTCCATGTCAAATATTCGTAGTCTTGTGTCTGCAAAAAAAAAAAAAAATACTCAAAAATATCTATAAATAAAAGAGTTATTAATTTTGCACATGAAGAAATGGCCTTTTGGCCCACCCTGTAGTTCTTGCCGAGAAATACTAATAAGGAAAAACCAGAATGAAAGATCGCCTTTTTTCATACATTCATCTCGGAAGTATTACAATTTCAATTATGGAAGGATCATTACTTCCAGAAATTGAAATCCTTTACTTTACTGGCAACTTCGACTGACTCAGAGATCGTTAGTCACAAGAGAACAGAAAGTAATGTGTACCGATGAGTAATGTGTATTGTTCGATTCTGGATGGATATAATTATTATCCTATTCAATTGATTTCATATTCCTGGATTTCTCCTAAGCCTTCCCAATCAGTATTCCACTTGCATTGTAACTGAGTTGTTCTGCGAATTGCAAGGAAATTAATATAGCTATTGTTTGTAAAATTTGTATGTCTCTAGCTTGAACATAATGTCGTTAGCTTGTTGCTGTCAGTGTTAAATGTCACAGCGCTGATTTTTTATTTTCTTGCACTTTCCTACTCATCGGTGTCTGTTTGGATAACACGTTGTGGCTACGGTGAATTTGCTGACATTGTCTTCATGAAATTGAGATAAAAATATTTCACACATAAGACACCAGATTCTTGATTTCAAGTAAATGGACATTACATGAAGGTAATTTTAGAGGAGTCTGTAGAGATCTGTAGAATTCATTTCCACTTAATAATATAATTAAATTAATTAAATAAATTCTTAATAAGCATAATAATGTTCTAAACGACATCGATCACATATTACCTTAATATCTGTTCTAGAAAAACTTCTCAGCTACGATATCTTCCAGGATATACTGGGAAGTCTGAGAAATAGACACTGGTCGTCTAAGTAGTCTAAGCATCGTCAGCCAAAGACAAAAAGCATAAAAGATGCCCTGTCTTGGCAGAAGAGCAATATGGTATTCAAAAGGTAGTGACATTATTTGACATGGCTGAGCATTTTAATATTCAGGTTATGTGGAGCCGGTTCGTTGTGTCGTATGATGTGGGTAATTGGAACGCCCTTGAACTCACTAGGCGAGACACCATCTTTTCTCCTTCGCCGAGTAAAGCCATTTCTAAAAATAAGCGCAATTGAAACAACTAATCATCGCAAGGCCACATTCAAATTTGACCGACACTTGACCACATGAAACGCTTACTCTGTCTAATCAGACTATACAGGTCAGCACTCAGTACACTCATAATAATTCAAGCTTTTAGAGTAAAAATGGTGTAACCCACAAAATCATCAAAATGACCGAGATAAACATTTTTGAGGCCCTCAGAGCTCTGCAGTTACGATCATTTTATTTTCAATTTTTGTGAGTTACGCCACTCTTGCGCTGATAGCCTCAATTACAATAAGGACAGCTCTTCAGTTAGAGGTTCCGCACGCATTATATGTTCCTGTTTTATGTGACGTTTAAGAAGCCAGACACAGAGAGGTGCAGCTATGAATCATGATACTGGCGTGTGTCGGGGCTTGAAACGTGAACCCTAGGCGTAAGAGTCTGAAGCACATGTCCACTATGCCACGGTAGCCACAGAACACTTATCGTCATCATAATAGGAGGCTATGCCATTGGCAGGCATGCCATTTTAATTTATTTTCTATTCAATCTTTTTTGCCTGAACCTCTTTTTCCTTAACGTGCCTCTTGCCCCTCTTTCTATTGGACTTAGCATATAGGGCAGGGCGTTTGCTTGTTTTGAAGATTTTTTAAGAAATACCAATTTTCTTTGAAACTCGGTGTCCTGGGACTTGCCAGATGCAGGGTAGACCACACAACACCTTCTCTACACGTGCAGTGTCTACACCAGCTAAGTCGAAGTCAATAACGAACCACATCAGCGTGAAAGAGCTAAATCGCTTCGCCGTAATTGGCCTTATAAATGGGAGACCTCCAATCAGCGTGGTTTTAGAACGGGTGTGTATTTAAACGAGGTGTTATTGCTCTCTTCTCTCAACCACAAACCTAACAACAGTAAAGCTCTCGTTATTTTCACACACAATGAAACCCACTTTAACATTTCCATTTTTTGCTGTGTAGCCTCCCTAATTTTCATTTTCACTTTTTAATTCTTCTACTCCTATTCTAACCCTGAACTGTCAGCTGTCACACCGTCTTTTCTTTCTCCGTTGACAGCACGGTGCCACACAAGTGGTGCGTAAATTCAAAATTGAATGAATTGTGAGTCGCGCTTTAGGTGGCGATAACCACTTTCTTAGGTTAAGCACCTACTGCTTCGTCACTGTCACATGTCAACGCCAACATTTGGTTTCTAAGCCGCCAAAAGTGCTGTGCCGCTCGCTGACATTGACATTTCATATCGGCTTCTGTGTAGAGCGCCTAAGACTCGAATGCTCTACTGTAATAGAAGATAATAACTTTTGTGTTCGATGAAGGACTCTCTTCATGGTCGGTAGATGAGGATTAGTCGATTATTACTGATATCATTAATCCGATTTTGTAGTTCAACTGCTTGTGTAAAAACACATATATCCTTCCAATTGTATTGTTCTGCAGTTTGTCCTAGTTGGTTAAACCACCTTTTTTCGAATAGCGTCCCTGTGCCCTCCTCTGAACGACTTCGCAACCATGACACGCGTACCTCAATGGAACCCGGTAAACGTTTACTTGTTTTGCAAGTCTATTAAGAAATTTCAACTTTCCCCGAAGCTACGTGTCTTGGGACTTGGCGGTGGCAGCGAATCGCCTGCAATTGAATTGTGGCTTGACAAAAAACATCCTTGTTCCTGTTCATTGGCAATGACGTACTGTCATAACGAGCTGTATTCAATTGCACGTTGCTTCTTCTACGCTGATGGCGTTCCTCATGCTTGTCACGTATTTCCCTGCCGTACATCCAACTCGTGGCGTGCGTTAGAGTTTACATTGTCGGATGAAATTTTCTTCTAACGCAACAAGGTTGACGGTGTTCAACATTTTAAACGACGTCCGATTAAAGAAGGCAGGATACAACACTTTGCACGAAACGAAGCCGATATCAATTAACCACATCCACGAGGCGGTATACACAACCAGTCGCTTACTGAAATCGATGTGGGTCCGTTAACTTAATTGGCTCGGCCGCCTAGCCACACTTAGATTTCCCCAGAAGCAAACAAATCAAGTTTCCAAATATTTGCGCCTCCCAAGTGGGTTCCTTTCAAATTACAGGCACAAGCACTTTCAATAAGATTCGAACAAACAATAATCCGTTTTCGAAAAAAGCACTCAAACACTCCTGCCAATGAGTGGCGATTCAACAAGCATCACGGAATGTCAGTCACATCGGAAGAGCAAATATCCTTTAGAGTTCCATTTTCCTCTTCCCATTCACTTAACACGAAATAAGCAAAGGGATCTGTTACAAAGGAAACAAAGGTGCTGCGCACGCCATAGTGCCGGGGGCTCCGTTCGAGACGACGTCAAAGCCAATGAATCGATGCCACATGGGAGGGAGCGAAGTGAATCCCTTTCGATGCCGACACACAATACATGTCCCCTGGGTAATCCTTTACCTGGAGTGTTATCAAAGACACTGTCACTTGGTAACAATGAGGAAATCTTTATCTGAGAAGGCTTAAGCTTTATCACTCGCATATCGAATTGGCCTCCCTGATTCGATTGCATAAGCTGTCAGGATTCGCAGAGGTTACTCG
Source organism: Eristalis intricaria (assembly GCA_964034865.1). NCBI lineage: Eukaryota > Metazoa > Arthropoda > Insecta > Diptera > Syrphidae > Eristalis > Eristalis intricaria. The sequence goes on along the minus strand of OZ035877.1, from coordinate 56,353,135 downwards.
TTTAATTCCATCTGAGACCCGGTCTGTGTGTGATCCACTGGAACTTACGCTCTTTAAGACGGGCAAACAAAAACACAAAAATCGATGGCACCTCTCTGCGAAAGGAGAGGAGAGTCCTTGTGCCAAATCAAAGGATTTCCTCCCTCACTTCGACGGTTTGCCGGGAAGAATGAACGATAAGAAGAACCCTCAAGGGGTGGGCAACATTTATCTTGAAGTTGCGAACGTTTTTATTTACGTTGTCTCCGTTGGTCTGTGGGAGATGAGAAATGACATTTCTGCCGTTGCCATTGTTCGAAGTATCACTTTCAATTTATAGTCACTTTAGGGTGGCGGATTATATCTGTTTCCACAGAGACGGGCGAACAAGTCACTAAAGGATTACGCTTCTGAAAGGAAAACTCCATCACTGTTCGAATGACAGTGTTAAAAGGAACCGTCTGATTGATGGTAGTCTTTATTTCTGTGTTTAAAAAATAAGCTCTGAGCTGCACAAAAACGGATTTACACAGATCATCATCGAAGTGACAGAAACATGTCACAAAAGTCAAAGGCTAACGAATGTGATGACTGAATGGGATCAATAGGGATTTTTCCAGTGAAGCCTGTGTAGTATTTCAGTATGTGAATACTCAGAGGGGGGAATTATGTCGTGCATTGATGGATGTGCAGACCTGGGCCAATCGTTCAAATAAAATGAACGAATCATTCAAGTATTGGTTGAAAAAAAGATTCGGTCATTTTAATCATCGGTCATTCAAACATAGAGAACAATGTGTCGCATTCGTTCAATACTATAGCCAGCAACAAAAAATGGTTTGAACAATAGATGCATTCAGATAGATTCATTGTAGTGGTATACGAAAGCACTAATATTCTACAAGATTGTTTGTATACCCATACACCAAAAATGTCCTCGGTCACACAAGTAATTTTCACTACATACATAAATAAGAAGAACTAAACATAGTATAATATGAATGTGTATGTATGAGGACTCGAACATTATGGCCCATCGGCCTTTTCTTGAACAAAATGGAATCGCGACACAAGTATACACTAAGTATACTACACTAGTATACACTAGATTATATATATTACACTAGACTATATATATAGTAATCATATCGCTCATTTCGCTCGGAACAATATGAACGAACGAAACAAATGATCAACCGAAACGATTATAACGAATGGAACAAAAATATTGAATGGTTTCGTGTTCGCATCGTTTCGGTCATTCATTACATTTCGGTTGCCCATATCGTTTCGTTCGTTCATATACAGTGGACTCCCCCTAAGTCGAATTGTCACGGAATAACAAAATTTGTTCGAGTTAGAGAGAGTTTGACTTAGGGAGAGGTTTTTGTATGGAAAGTTGAGGGAAATGTATGTAAAATATGGCGAAAAAGTTCGAGCAAGGGAGAGTTTCGACTTAAGGAGAGTTCGACTTAGGGAGAGTCCACTGTAGCTCCGAACGAATCTCTAAAAGTATTGACTATATGATTGATTGGTATGTAGATGTGTGATTGCAATCACCAACGCTTTCGAGTGAACGGTTCAAAACGAACAAATCACGATTGACCTCAGCTCTTTTTGCTGCAAATGGTGCCAAAGCGAAAGGAAATAAAAAAGCTTGACAGCTCTCAGTTCAGGGTTGGTCAAACTGAACTATAATATAATAAAGGTGGCGCGACAGTCCGAGGCGGACCTGGGCCTAGCTTCTCAGCAACCACTCGTGTAGTGCGTGCTATTGCTCTCATTCACGAGTGGAAGGGACCTACAGTTTAATGCCGATTCCGAACGGCGAAGTTGAGAAGGTTTTTCTAGACAGGAATACTCTTTGAGCATTGTCAGTGACTCGAAAGAGGTGGAGCCGTGAATTATGAAAAGTCGTATATTCGGGTATCGAGCCCGGCACCCTTTGCGTAGGAGTCGACGCACTTTTTTTTTCATTGTAATTTTGTTTTTATTGTTATGAAATAAACTTACTTGCTAGACAAAATATACTTAAAACTAGCTTAAATATATTAAATAACTTATTATATTTAATCCTAACTTACTGACCCTATGCGAGTACCCTAAGCTATTCTAATTTATATATACATGTATGCCTTTCGGCTTAAACAACTTTTTAGTCTTTATAGACAGTATTTTATTAATTTTAATTACCAAGAAAACATGAAAAACTTGGTTGGAGTCGACGCACTTACCCACTACCCCACGGCGACCCACTGGTCAAACTGAATTGCTACATGAAAAATTAACGAATTTTTAGCCATGTTCTAAAAATAATGTCTGTTGTGGTGACAGCTACATTTCGCACTGTCGATCATTTTCAGCTGTCAAAATGTCCCAATTTGGGTTTCCGATATTTCACAATAGGTGGAAAAGTAAATGTTACTACTTTGGTTGGGTGCTTGTAGGAGACTTCCTTGAGAATGCAGATGGACCGGGAATAAGAGGCAATACAGGGTGACGAGATAAAATATGGAAAACTTAACTGACAGCTGTATATCAGTGGTAACATTGACAAGTGCTGAATCATGACAACATGAAGGTAATATCATTGCTTCCTGGTCACCCTTTATTAATGCAGACCACATGCGGGTTCACAAGATGGTGACACTTCCGTACGCCTTAAGAAACGATTTGTTTACAATATGTGCCACTTCATAGCGGTCAAACATCTAAGTTCGGTGTTCAGATTCAATAACTGTTTGACATCTTCCTCTGATGCCCTGGCATCACCAACCAAACCATCAGCATACAAATTCCCATGAAACCACCTCATTTCACCCCCACTAACCTCTCTTCTATTTTTACAGATTTGCATTTTTGGAACGATAGCAAACATCCTGAATATCATTGTGCTGACGAAAAAGGACATGGCCAAGGCACCAATCAACAAAATCCTCAAGTGGCTAGCCGTTGCCGATATGTTTGTGATGATCGAATACATGCCGTTTGCGACGTACATGTACGTAGTGTCACCTGGTAAGTAACATCACTCCGCCGCTGCCCCCATCCACCCACGCCCCACAGTCCTTGAGTAGTAACTTTAGTGTGAACTTTTTTCTTATTTCTTTACTCTTCAATTTTTCCCCCAGGAGAAAAGGACTTCCGTTACGCGTGGGCTGTTTATCTGCTCTTTCACATGCACTTCACGCAAATTCTGCACACAATATCAATTGGTCTTACGGTCACGTTAGCCATCTGGCGTTACGTCGCAATTAGGTAAGGTCATCGAATGGCTGCCGATGTCACCGATACGATGGCAATTACCGTCGTACATTCGATGTGCTCGCATTCATTTTACTCCTGCTTACGTGTCAACATTCCTTGTTTGTTTTCCAGGCATCCGCACGGTCCGTGTGCGATGTTTTTGCTGTCGCACTGCTCCGAGTCCATCCTGCTGTCGTTCATCATTTCGCCGATACTCTGCTTTCCGACGTACTTCGTGTTCAAGGTAAAGGAACGACGCTTCCCCGATAGAGAGGACACCGTTTATCATGTCGACGCTGCGGAGGATACAGCCTTGTACAGGTAAGGATGAAGGGATGGGTCATAGAAAATGACACAGTCACCCCGGCGAGGACTCGTTATCCAAATGAGGTATAGATTCTTTACATGCCGGACGCTGGGCGGCGCCGGAGAAATGTGTCACTGTCGTTCAGAGGGTGGTTGCTAATTTAATTTTTCCTCACTCCGTTTATGGAGGGAAAAAATGTATAAATCCGCTTCAGACAAACGAGTGTGCTGCGATGGTCTGAAGGGGTGAATGTAATTGTTTCTGTTGCCGGAATTCCTGTTGCCGGCCCACCCCACCCACGATAGGACGGTTATTAAGGGCAGTATGGAGGACAAATACGAAAACGGTCCATAGATGTCCTAAGTAAGCACGACGTGGTAATATATTCCAGCTAATGGCATCGAAAAGGGTCAGAATGGGGCAATATTTGGACAGCAAATGGTGGAGTTTAGGCGGCGCGCCGGTGGCCGTGGGTAAGGGTGTCAGAATTGCACCCATATCCGCTTCCGTATCCATGGCAGGTCTATTAAATATTTGAGCTTATTTGAGGATGGCTATTTTTGCAGGCGGTGCGTTGTAAAACAAATAAAAGAGTAAACCGGATTTTGAGATCGTGAAGGTTTTCTTTATAGCCTTAAGGCTCCAACTTGGTACAGCTCACAATTGTGATCATTTGTACTGATTAAGGGGAAACATTGGATATCGCAATGCTTTGGAAAAATACGATTTATGCGCTTTCAAGAGGGTGAATTTCACGGACTTGAAGTTTGACTAGTACAGAAGTAGACTAATACATCGCACACATAAAAAAGTGACACTAAACAAAAAACCTAATTTAATAAAACCAGATTAAGATTATGGACTTAATTACTTTATTTATAAAAAATTTAAATATATTAGTATTGAAAAAGTTTTAAAAGATTTATATTACGTGGTGGTATATAGATATGGTATCTGTATTGTGTTGGTATATATTAAGTTGAGTGGTATGCATCGGAACCTAGACGCTACTCTAACTCAAAAGCGTACAATTTTTTGTAGTGCTACTTTTGTGTTAAACGTACGACATGGTGAATGACACACATTTTTGATTTAGATTTCAATTAAATTTGTATTCTGAGAGAAAATAATTTGTCCGACTATAAGTGTTTATGTTTTCAAAATATGTTTATCTTAACATACACTCAATTCTCTTTTTATGCGATTTTGAAGTGATGCTATTTTTCCCGAGAATCTAATGCTGCTTTTTTGTACAATATTTTGAATTATATTTGAATTTTGTATGGGATTCCCCTTTTTAAATATTTCTTCTATACAGAGAAAGCAAACAATAGTTACATACGCTCAATGCTATTTGTGTAAGAATGAATTATCACTTGAGCTAACGCTTTCGTTGAGTAAAGACGCGTCCGATTGATTAACAATTTTCATTTTTTAAATCTTAAAATAAAAATTTTGGAACGTATCCCTAAAATTATATAATGTAATTAATTTTTTTATATGATTTGTTGGTCTTATGCGTTTTTGAAAATAATGGAACCCATTATTTTTTTTACCCTACAGTAGTATATTTTTTGTGTGGTTAGTTTTGAAACGTATCTACCGCATAAAATAGAATTGAGTGTAGTTATAAATAATTTGTTATGTACAAGAACTAAGAGAAAAAAATAACACTTGAAATTATAATATATGGGTGGCGCGACAGTCCGAGGTGGACTTGGCCTAGCTTCTCAGCAACCACTCGTGATGTGCGTTTACGAGGGGAAGGGGCCTACAGTTTAATGCCGACTCCGAACGGCGAATTTGAGAAGCTTTTTCTAGACAGGAATACTCTTTGATCATTGTCAGTGACTCGAAAGAGGTGGAGTCGTGAATTATGATAGGTGGTAAATTCGGGTATCGAACCTGGCACCCTCTGCGTGGGAGTCGACGCACTTACCCACTACGCGACCACACTTGAAATTATGTTTCTGAAATCCACGCGTCTACCTACCGTAAATCTTCGCCAATCATGGTTTTAAAATGGTCACGATATTGCTCTACTTCTAATCCCCATCATTTTCAAGCAAATGAGCGAACCTCTGAACATTAAATCCCAATCAACAGAAATCATATCTTTCTAACGAAGAAGCATAAAGTTCTAACGTTTTTTCCGAACAAATGAAGTTTCTGACTGTCATTTTTGACGGAGGTCATAGTTCGAGACCTTGTATCAGGAAGGTTAAAAATGATGTTCAAGCACACAAACACCTGCCTTACAAATACCGTGATTGGCTGGCTTCAATTCATGAGAAAGTTGAAATTTGAAAGTGAAAATCCAAAAGCAAAGTACGTCATAATGTGCTGTAACAACCCCAATTTAGTGTTTGGATTTTGATAGTCCCCTTTTACTGACAACAGCCGTATTATTAGAACGTGCATGGATAGGCCTTAGGAGGCAGCGTTACCTCCTGTGCTACAATTGTATTTGTACATAGTTTTAAATATAATAACTATTTCTTAAACACAACATTAATTTATATTTATCTAACATAGATGAAAGTGTTTGTACTTAATAAACAGTCTCTAATTTCCGAGTTAGTTACAATAGTTTCGCTGAACATTGTTTTGGTAAAGCAAACGACAACCAACTTCCCCTTCATATTCAGTCTGATTCTGACTGGTGTTTGCTGTTACTTGCTAAACACCATAAAGCCGCTTTAAATGCATTACAGGTTAGGTTAGGTAGGGGGGCTGCTAGTGCCATCACCAGAACACTAAGCCCATATTGGTTGACTGATCGACTACTAAAGTGATAGTGCCGTTAATTTGATCGCAACGACAAATGGTGATTGGACCAGATTTGAAAATCAGATAAAAGAGTATTAACTTTGCTTTCACTGGGATTCGAACCGGGGACCCCGCTTACCAGGGGTAGGCGCTCTACCAACTGCGCAATCCAGTCGTATTAAATGCATTATAATTCGTACTCTCTTTAGATGCATTTGAGTGAAGTTTTCCAACGCGATGAAAAAGCTGCCTTGCCAAAAGGAAAGACCCGTATGTTAAGACATCTTCAACAGAGGCAGTCTCTCTTCTCTCGAATTTGAATACCATCTAAATATTCACCATTCTTGCAGTAGGTCTCCACAATTCTACGCTACATTCAGCATTAGTCGATGCATATTGTAAAATACCAAACCATCAACTAAACACAAACGTTCTTCGTTGGCAGTTCGGTTTAAAGTATGCAATAAGAGACGTGCACATTGTACTACAAATCGTGCGACCAAGTCGAATGGCCAACAATTACTTACTTTGCGTTCACAGTTTACTACATGCTTGATAGACTTCATTTCTGAGAGTAATTTAGAAGTGTGAACATAGCAGAGCGGGCTCTTCAAGATAACCAACAAATTTTAGCCTTTCTTGTCTTTCAGTAGTCTTACTTGATTTGGTTTTTTACTACAACAAGGAACAGCGCTGTTTATGTTTCTAGCGATAATGTTACGAATAACTGGCGAAAACCACACAAGACCCTATTGCCTGAGCAGTGAACTACATTGAACTAAATGAACTAGAAGAATGAACTAGTTCAATAAACAGATTTTAACGGTCTCTGGACTGAACTAAAAATCACTAGCCGAGTAAAAATGTAGAAAATACAAGACAAGAAGATGTAATATCACCTCATATCGGGAAGGTTCAAAATGATGTTTGTTTCTCTGCAACATTAAGATTCTTGCCATCGTTCTTGTATATAATTTGTTTGCTCCCCGCAGATCGTCGTCGCAAAGCGAATAAAAATTGTCTGACATCGTTCGACAAGTGTCCACAGACAACTGAAAGAACGACATATTTGCCATCAAAATCGACTTCGACTGGGACTTGGTCTACTTGGTTCGACTATTTGTAGTACAGTGTAAATACGGGCTACGAATGAAATAAGACAACATTTGTTTGTGCTGAGCAAAAAAGTCACAAATCTACATGTGCACCTCCACCATCCACTCTGCTATAATTACATAATTCAGAACTCAATACGTGAAATGATGTGTTCCATTATATGCCATTCAAGTCTGCAACTAAAAAAGGTGTGCAACAATTCAGTGTTCTTAAAAAATCGATTTATTTTCACACAATCTGAAGCACATTTGGGAGAACTTCCCACCAGTGATTAAAACCCAACTGCAAGCTCTCCCGCGTAATAACCTTTTCCATATTCATTACCCATCGAAATCAATTTGCTGAAGTAATTAACACTGATTTACCCGATAATTGAATCTGAGTTTTTAGGCAATATTCCTGACGGCAATTACTCATGCACACGCCCTCGTTCTCTCTGTTTCAGCTTCAATTTCTGGGTGCATTCTGTGATAATTAAACTGCTGCCCTGCTGCATACTGACGGTGATCAGCTTCATTCTTGTACGAGTGCTCTGCGATGCGTCCAAACGGAAAATCAAATTGAAAGAGTACAGCAATCCGAACAAAGGAGCTCAATTAAACGGGCACGGAACGCGGTGAGTAACCTTCATAACGAACATTTTTTTCCTTTTCACGAACACTCCTCTCTCACAGGCCCACAAAATGTGATCGACGTACAGACAGAACGACAATGCTGCTGGTGGCCGTGCTTGTCCTCTTCCTTATTACGGAATTCCCACAGGGAATTCTCGGTCTGCTGAGTGGCATCCTTCAAAAGTGTTTCTTCGTTCGATGCTACGCGCTCTTTGGTGAAGTAATGGATCTGCTGGCGCTCATCAATGCCGCCATCGGTTTTGTGCTCTACGGCCTGATGTCGAAGCAGTTTAGGACGGCATTCAAGTCGTTGTTCTTCAAGAAGCGATTCTCCAGCACTGAGATGACACGCACCACCCGGGTCACCACGACGTGTGTTTGACTAAAGTTACCGAAGTATCTCGCCTAACTAAGTCCCATTCCAACCGCCCTTAAGTGTGCGTCCTAAACACATGCACGAGTACATCATCCATTCTCTGTCTTGTTTTGTTCACAAACGGGAAGACTTAAGCGGCAAAAGTGAGAGCGAAGAACATTATTGAAAAACAAAAAATGAAAAAATATAAACGAAAGTGCCATTGTATAGAAAATCTACAGTTTTTTGTACGAATTAGAAAATAAAAATCCACAACAAAGATCACATCAAACATTTTGAATGTGAAACCAAGTGTATGTCTTTAAGAAATGTAACTATATTTGATATCATTGAAATATACCCTAGGCAACGCAGCTTATTGCAAATTTAAATTAAATTAAGCCGATTAAGCCGACAAAACAACACATAAATGTACTATGAATGTTTATCAATTTACAACGAAGTTAAATTGTTTTGTTTTTGCAAATAATATGTACAGATGAAGACGAGATCGATTTACTCCTCAGCCAAGTGTGTCCAATGCATGTTTTAATGAGCCCCTAAAATGTGTGTTGTCGGCTGAGGAGGACGGTGTTTTTTGTTCGTTTTGTTTGTTTGATCAACAAAATCTGTGTATCTGCTTATGTACAAAATGTTATTGAAATCAAGCTTAGACTAATACGGGATGTTAAGTCGAATCCGAAGCAGAGAAACATGCAGGATAAAATTTAACTAATTACTACTGTGAATTATATTTTTACTGAATAAAGTGTTAATTAAAATAAAGGAACGAGTTTGTCTTGTTTTCAGGGTCAATCATCACGGTGACATTTGGACACACCTGTTCATAAAGTCCTTCCCAAAATACTTTCTGTACAATGAGAGCAAAGGCTTTGGGGGCGAAAGCTATTTTCCGAATTAATTGGAGAGAGGTTTATGGCTTGGGTAGAATGTATGAAGAAAAGTTTAAATTAGGCCTTGTGAAATATGAAAATGCTTCTAGCAACTTTTCAATCGGTTTTGACATAAGCTTAGATCTAAGTACAGTTTCGTGTAGTTGGTCGACGTCCAACTTGAGTATGACGCGAAGTATGCAAGCCGTACACAAATTTCAACAAGAATGCATAACTTACTGCACCCCATAATACTGGTTTATGGATGTGGTGCGGTTGCATTGTGTCCTAAGTTATCCGAATCGGCCAGTAAAATGTATAACTGTGATACAGATCTTAAGCACAAACCACTTATCCATCCGATTGATTATACTCTACTACAATTTGAGAACAAATTCCACTCTAAATACCCACGTCCAATTAAGCAAATGGTTGTTGTCATTGAATCATGCTTGGCTGTGGTGTACCTGTTTGGGTCTGTGGCTTGGGTGGAGTCGTTCAGTTTCGCGAAACACTGTTGATTATGACAATTCCGAGACAGCAACCAACTGTAAGTTCATTTTTCGACCACTTTACATTCAACTCGAAAAAAGAGATGTTCAACATTGTTTTTCTTGTAACATTGGCGGGGTCATACTTGAATCATCATTGTGATTATGAAGTGGTCAATACGCCACAAGTCGCCAGCGAGTCGATGGAACTTAAAAAAGCCTGCCACCATACTACGCTGCCATGTTTCGAGATTGGCTTGACAATCCCTGTGTACGTCTACAGGATTGTTCTGGAGTCTATACGCCACATTTTGGCGAAAATCCCTTTGCACACTTATAGGGTGTAGGCCGCTTTCTTTGCTCCTTCATTGACATTTGGTTTCCAATTAAGTTGCCGGTCAAGGATTACAACATGGTACTTCGAGTTTTCCCCGAGGATGAGGTTTGCCAAAGACCAAATCTGTTTTTTGAGGCTTAATCCCAAGACCGTGAGTTTTTGCCCACCTGAGGGTTCTGATTGCTCGTTCAACTCGCTCGCCTAGAGTCGGGAGAAATGTACCACAGGCAATTATAGCACCGTCATCCACATATGCGATTGCCTTGGTTCCCGCCTATCTGACTTTTTCAAGAATTTCATTAATGATTAGCACTCACAGGATGGCGGTGATAACTCCGCCTCGTGGGGTGTCCCTTCAAGCTTTGATATTTGAATCACCTAAGGTTGCATTTATGGTTATTCTGCTGAGCAGGCTTACTGAAACAGATTTGCCCTTTCAAGAGCAAGTTTAATTGCCTCGGTCTCTAAATTTTTAAGGCTTCCTCAGTGTCCATGAATGCGGCAAGGGCATATTCTTAGGCATCAGTGGACTTTTCAATAACACCTACGACATCGTGGAGTGGAGTCTCTACACATTTGCCCTTCGTGTAACCATGCTGTTCACAGGAGTACTGTGGTCGAAGTTGCCAATATATGCGTTAATGAGCTTTTCGAACGTATTCAGCACGAACGAAGTAAGGCTTATTGGTCTCAAGTATTTCGCTGAGCAGTGGCTAGCCTTCCCTGCTTAAGGGATAAAAACAACTATAACTTCCCAGGAAGACGGGATGTGTCAGTGAACTAGGCTGCATAGAAATAGATCTTTTGGGATAAAGTAATAATATTCTTGATCTTCTGCAGCATGATGGGTCGAACGCCATCAACTCCGGGAGTTAAAGAAGCTTCTGGCGCTGGGCCGAAACTCGTCGGAGTGATCACAGGACACTGCCCCATCGTAACAATGCTCCGATAACGTAATGCGGAATCCAGCGATCTCTACCGGAGCTGCGGGGGCGAGGATGAGACCGAGATGATCCAAAATCTGCCCAGCTCTCTAGGATCGGCGTATAGCTTCGCTGGGCCAACGACTCTTCACAGAGACTACGCGGACTAAACGAATGCAAATATATCGGATCTTCTAAGATTCGTAAAGCGCACGGGGTAGTTTAAGCCGTCAATTGGCATGCATTGCATTGATAGTTTGACTGAATGTGTACGCCACAAATGACGGGATTCACAATGGCCCCTGAAGCCTCCGAGTGAAAGCGATGTTCAATCATCACACTCCCCTTCCAAAACCTAACGCAAGTCATCCGAGCAGAATTTCAAAAATGTCGCTTTCCACAGAATAATGAACCTAACTGCCCAAGAAATTATTGACAAACGACCAACTGAGTTCCCCACAAAAACACGTTAAACATTTCCAACAACTCCGTACAACCGAACCGTATTACTTCACACTGAAGGTGCGGACCGACGAGTGACGCCCGAGGGCTATTCACTTATTAGGAACCCACCCGGGAGGCCACACATCCATGAAGTCCCATATGAACGGCTGCTGCCGGCACGCTACCGCAAAACTTAAATTGCTAAATTAATTACGACATCCCATTGCCAAATGAAACAGTTCCTTTGGGTATTTATCATCATTTGACCGTAATCTCCTTCATTTATTTGGGAATTGAAACCGACAAACCGAGCACATCCCACACAGAGCGCCCGGAATGGAACTGACCGAATCGCAGAAAACAATCAAACTCTTCTGCAGCGTCGTCGTCGGCAAGCCCGTGGCTCGTCTGGCACTTGATAAATCTGCCTCGATTATTTATCTGCGAAAACATATCACCACTCATGCAGACGTCTTCTGGATTCCATCTCTGTCTGCCGGCTTCTCGCTTGCTCTCCATTAAGGTCGCATTAATAGTGCCTTACATTAACAGCAGAGCCTAGACCGGGATGTCTGTTCGTGTCGGAAAGGCTGACCCAAATTCAATCCTCAAGAATTGTTATCACTCTCGTCCAAACGCCTTGCCTCCTGAATCGAATCGAGTGTGTGCACGACGTCGCACCGCAGCGCCCCCGTTCACCCAATTTCACCGCAGGCTCGACTAAGGATTGCCCAGATGCCGCCACCATCGCCATCACAACAGGTTTACGTGTACATGTATCATTTGTTAGATGTTTACCCTTGTAGCAGGCCGCCGCCGACTGATGGTGGGAGCGGGAGAGCTGGGGTGGGGGACTGTTTAATGCTTCGGCATTCAGGATGTTTCACAAGGCGGGAAATGGGAAAATAAGGGAAATACATCGGTTGCCATTTGTCTTTTACTGACAAACAATAACGGTACATCGAACAGGAAAAGTTCGAAGCCTGATGCGAAGGATTCCCGGAAATTGATTGATAGTGAGCATTATGGCAGACATCCACTGACTCGATGAATGAACAACTGCCAATTTTTAACATTCACTGGAATGAGAGTATAGTCTGGCTGCAAGGTTTGATACGAGTTTGACGAATGTTGCCTTTTGTTGATCTGCTGTGCGAACGAATCCATATTCCTTTAAAATCTGAAGAGCACTCGCCCCACTTGAACGGGCTGCACTTTTGGGCATTATTTGATATAAATATGCAAAGAATATTTGAATCTATGAATTCTCTTAGAGAAATAAAGTGCAGTCACTTTCAACTCTAGGAGCGTTTTTTGTGGGTGCCGAGACACTGTGGCCTCCCAGAGAATTGCAATGCGGTTAACTAGAAGAAAAGGAACGCTAGAAAGAGAACTAGTTTAGCACTCTTTCCAGATTGAGACCAGTCATCCATGCCTCTCGCTACTGTAAGACTTCTACTGGAGGTCGAGGGATTTACTTAAATCAGATGCACGGCATCATCACAGACAATTATGGCCTGCACTTGATCCAGGCCATAAAACGCTCTCGTGACCAGATCAGTTGAACTAGGGCGAATCTCAACATAACCGAACACTGCGCCATCTGTACTCACGCGGCCAGGTTAGGTATCTGCTACTCCTACGATGACTCTGCAGAAGCTGAAGAGATGAAGAGGAGGAAGATAGCATTGTACATCTTCTATGCAATATAAAAATAGTCACTTAGTCGCCTTACATATTAACGACTTGACGAAACTCAGCAGCATAAGTATCAGCCATCTCCATCGCTTGAGCTCTAAAGAGCGTGCGGAAAAGGATCAGTTGGACCCTCTCGGCAATAAAATGGGGCTACTCTGGCCTAAGTGTGACTGCTACCCACCGCCAGTCAGCCACTCTAACATAACCAAAGCTAACCTTCTAATTTAATTAAATAACCTAACCTTAATCTTTATTCATCATGTTGCAGTTATTGAATCTTGACCGTTCCAGGAACGAGTAGATGAGAGTTTTTAAGTGAATGAAAGTTTTGTTTGAGTTTGATCCTTCGCATGGTAAGCACATGAAGCCCCTTATTCATTTGTCTTAGAAACTCGTCTTGAAGATCGCTTTAAAATCTGAGTCTTCCAAGAGCAAGAAACTCCAAGAGTCGCCATCATCAACCCAAATTCCATGTAAGGCGAGACAGCTAAACACATGTCCTTCGTTAACTAGAAAGGCTCGGAATTATAGTCGAAATAAGTGACAGTCAACTACGCCAACTACCGAGGGATAAGTCTCCTAAACACAACCTAAAAGGTCCTCGTTAGAGGGGTTTCATTCTGAGGAAGTCCTCTATCGACGAATTGTTTACAGTATGGCAGATCCTGGAAAAAATCGAAGAAATCCAGATCGACACTAAACACCTATTCGTCGATTTCATGGCCGAATAATACAGCGTGCATAGAGATGAGGTATGCAAAGCCATCCATGTCTAGTCTAGTCTAGTCTGACGGCTTGACAGATAGGAGCAGGTACGTTTAATGATGACGCTTAGGTACTGCTCCTTCGCCGCCTCGGCTTAAGAGATTAAGGAAACAAAATTTAATCATTTGCCTCCAATGATAAAGCGTCAATAAGCTATGACTTTGCTGCAGTGAACGACTTTGTCTGTCTAGTGAATACAATCTATGACACAACCCGGATATAAAACGAAGGATCACCGTTGCCAATCCCTTTTTGTTTGGGCTTGGCAAGCGGTTGAGGATTAAAGCCCTTCCACGAAGAACCAAGATTTCTTTAAATAAGGCCTTCATAGTGTCAGTCCTGTTAAATGGCGCAGAAACATGGACACTAACTAAAGCGGACGAGAGGAAAGTCCGTCCATATGTGTGGAAACAACATCCAGAGGCAGCTCTACAGCGACATGGATCTAGTCGAACTCGTCTCTTGTCTCAGAAAGCTAGGTCAAGTAAATCGAATGGCTTGGATGCTCCGGCCCGGAAAGTCTTCGACCTAAACCCCGAGAGACAAGGCGGAAAAAGCGGACCACGTCGTTAGGTAATTCACGAAAGTGGAAAATTCTTCTCACGCTTCCACTTCTTCTTTCCAACGTGCAGTCGCTATTAAAATTTTCAATTAAGCTATATGCGCCCAACAAGTTGTTGCTCTCACCCAGGAATTAGGTTGCTCCCTAGCTAGCTTGATATTGGGAGGTAGCTCGAGGTAATGGGTATCACATGACGTAGTAGGTAATGCTTTCAAAACAACTCCTTGACTTCAAGGAAATATATTATCGATCAATAGGATCAAAATGACTGTCGAAGATGAATATTGCTCGCAATGCAAATTTACAACTTCTCTTTCTTGAATGTTACGGATGTTCTGTGTATCATTTTGAATCCTTCTAGGGCAGGGCTTTGGCAGTATATTAGTAAGTGATCCGTCATTTTTTTCGCCCAACCATAGTGCCTGCCAAACGAAGTTTATCGGAGCGCCTGCTTTGGCTTGTATATCAACCATTTCATGGCCTTTATGGTCTTCATGTGCTGGTAGGTACTCAGATCAGCTGTGTCATTTGCCAGTGTAATTAGTGTTTTGTTACATTCCCAGACAGACCAGACCATGTGTAACTCTTTAGCGCAGAATGTGGGTCTTTTGTAACTAATGTGATGCGCCTTCTTCATAAAAACAATACAAGCTGCGTTTTTTTGCAAGCGTATATACGCTTAATTTTCAATTTGCATGTAAAATACACTAACAACGAATCCTATATACGCTTAACATACTCATCATATCTATCGCCGCTTAAGGAATAAGCGCGAATAAAAACAATGCTTCCAATCATTATTTTCTGTGTGTTCATTCCTGAATTCATTCATTGTTCAGGTTGCTGTATGTGGCTTACACCTGCAGGTTTGGTTGATGTATTAGATAATTTTTAATTTTGTTGGCATCCATAAGTATGCAATTTTTGGTATACCCAGAGTGTCTCTGCTATAAATTCCGTTTAGGTTTCGTAAACGATTCTTTTCATTTGATGAACATTTTTTTTATTTTATAATTATTAAGTGTTTTTGCTTTTAAAGTGCGTGTCACGCCACAAAATGGCAAAACGAAGATTGTGACCATCAAAGATCAACCATCACCTTCCACGACTACACCCTAGACTGCTTAGCAAATGTCATAACTGTCGTCGGTGCTGCCAAGATTTTATGATGAATGATCGTTTTTTTGTGCACTTCAAAATTAAGCGTATATACGCTTCCAAAAATACACAGCTATAATGTCATAAAAACTGGCGTGCATCGTTAGCCAAAAACTGGTTCCCTCGCCACTCACTTGCTAGCCACACTGTTGCCATGTGTTGAACTTGCTTCAGTTGTTATTGAGTTTTGTTTTTTTCTTATTTTTGTTTTCTTTTTTTTACGCTGCGTACGTGGGCTAGTATGAGTATAAATGTCGATGTCCTGTAGCCAACTGAAAAGGAAAAGTCGTGTTACTCTATCAATAAGTTTCACTCAAACGCTAACGCGTACTCTGCATCCCAGGCAGAGTTGGTGTTTCCATTTGTTGAGTTCGCCCCCCTTCCTCGGTCGAAGGACTCTATTTCTTTCACGACTAATGTTTGTGTATGTGTTGTGTTGCTTAATAATCAACCCATCCATCTAACTTAAGCGGAGTTAGTATTTAGTTTTTCATTCTATCCCCTCATATAAGGGACACCCGCCAACTGAACCAGGGCGGCGCGTTGGCGGGACGAACGTACGAGCCACGACTAGGATACACCAACACCGCACCGCACCGGGGTTCGAATGAACTATTTGCGCTTACACCCGTAATGGTCATTTATCTTTCGGTTGTAGTTTCTTTCGGCTCTCATTTCTCTCGGTCCTCTCGTCTCACATCGTCTGGTGTGTCTCGGCTTTCCTTTCTCGTTCAACTGAGGGTGGCGACGAGTCCTGTTTTGAATTCGCAAAAAGTCGATATAACAATGTTTTCGCCTTGACGTAGCATGTAGCCAAGGACGTGTCTCCGGGACGAATCGTCGTCCTTTTTCACCGTGTGTGCCTGCTGAATAAGGAAGCGCCCCTACATGCTTGAACAATGGTGTGCGCACGTTGTGCGAAGACGTTGTTTGTGTTTCGTGTGTTGTGAGGGTGAGTCTTGATTGTGGAACGGGCAAGCAGCCGGTACAGTACAGATTGGTTTGTTAAATGGCGGTGGACGGCGAATGAAATGACGTGTGTGTGTGGATGGGCGTGTGTGTGGAGTTCCTCATCCAGCTGTCATGTCTGATGTACTTCGTTGTCTAAGGACAAAGCGAGGAGCCAGCCGCCACCGCGCCGCCGGTGGCTTCGTCTTCAAGGCAAGAGGATAAGTGAGTTGTTTGTTATTATTTTCCATTCTGTACGCTTTTGTCTACGTCTCGAGGTTGAGGTTGGTGCGTCTAGATGGAGTGGGTGCTGGCAATATGTTTGAGCAATTTTTCGTCATGTCTTCGGGATCGTTGAAGGAGGCCAGGGAGGGTGTCTTAATTAAAAAAAATGTGTGACATCACAATATTAACGCGAGTTGTTTTTCAGCCTTGTCTGTGCAAATGTCTGGTGTGGTGAGAGGGCATTTTATATTTTCGCGGGGACGGATGGTGCTGTGATCTTACAGGATTCTGGGACTTGCACATTCATTTGGCAAAGGATTGCAGGCCATTGATGAGATTTGTGGTGAACTAGTGGTGAACTGGCTAACTTGTCTTGGGGGGGCTCAAGGATTGGCATGGATTCTCTTGAAAGACATCTCAAACAACGTCTACGCATAAGCCTCCTTTTCCTGGGTGCTGGGTGGTTTCTCTCTCCCTGGTAAAGTCCGTATTACAGCGGACTTGCCAAACTCTGTGGCTTCGCGTCTAAACGGAAATCGAAGTATACGACCCTCGAGGGTCCTTGTCCGTTGCACCCGGATACACAATACTGTTTCTAGAAGGGACGGCGGACTTAACGTACCTTACCCACAAAGACATCGATCTGGCCGTTTGAGATGGCTAGGTCATGCAGAGCAAATGGACTCCAAGACTTTGGCCCGAAAAGTCTTCGGCTCGAACCCCGAGAGACAACCAGGTAAAGGGATATCACGAATTCCGTGGAGAACCTAGCTGGAGAAGTACCTTTGTCAACTGAGCGTCCCACTTAAAGGAACACACAAGATCGTGCTAGTTGGAGAGGCTTGTTAGATGAGGTCCACCTTGAACTGGCGAACTGTAGGGTAGCTATCCCTATCTAATTCGAATGTGTACCATAACGCTGATCAAAGACGAGAAACTTAAGAATAAACCCCATTTTCAACATCATTTTACTTATTTTTTGTTGTGATGTAAGTGTGATATTCGGAATTAGAATCGGACCAGGAATGACTAGATGACTAGAGTCTAAGTTAGGTCTACGACTAGCGACAGAGCCTGGCAATATTCAACTAGTGATTCTCCAAAATCGACTCACTACCTCAGAAAGGATGGAAAAGGATGGTAGGACTGTTGAATACTTGTTGAATACTTGCTACTTTACTCGCCATCCGCTATTGGAAATTATCCGCAAGGCACCAACTCCACAGACCTACAAGGCTAGGGTTGATCTCGTCTAGCACAAGCAGAAACTGCTGGACAATGGAAGAGATCGAAACTGTGGAGCATCATCGGTGCAACTGCAAACTGATTAATACCCTCTTAAGGACTTCTTCAATGATCTGATAAACCATAGACTCACGTAATCTAATTATCCGATAGTAACACATTTACTTTACATACATACATCATACATTACATGCGAAACCACTCTCTAAGTCAAACTTCGGTGTGGTCCACTGTAGTTGCGCGAACTTCTTATTCGTTTTTTCAGCTTTGAGAGAATTTGTGGTGATACGTTGGATGAGTGGGAGATCTACGTCAGGTTATGAGCGCCACTCTTGACGCCGAACAACCAAGTTTCCGCTCTGGATCCGTGTCAACCACATCAACACCTTGCGGATCATCATCGAGCAGTGCACTGAATATCTATCACCACTTCAGCTGTTGTTCATTGATTTTGAAAAGGCATTTGATAGTAAGGAATTTATCTGGTGTGCCTTTCGCAGCAGAGGGATTGAGAGGCATTTAGGCCAAAAGAGGAAGGCTATCTCAGGAATTCGAATGTACAATGTATTACTGGACAGGCGGTTGAGGGAGTAGAGTTTCCAGTACCTTGGCAGTATTGTCTTAACCGATGGTGGAACCGAACTGGATATAGCCAACCAAGCCTATCCACTGTTGGGGAAGTAATGCAATTATCTTAAACACCAATTTACGACTGTTCGCTTCCAACGTTGAATCCGTGCTACTATCACGAGGAAGCTGCAAAGGTTTGTCAATAGGTGCCTACGCTGCATCTTAAGGATATTCTGGCCAAGGCGTATCTTTAACGAAAAGCTTTATCAGAGAACGGACCAGGAACCTATAGGCACAACCATACGACGGCGAAAGTGGCAGTGGATTCGTCACACTCTTCGAATAGGGTGACAAGTCCATAGCTAGCGCTTCCCCAAACCGCACTCGATAGCTCGTAGGCGCTGTAGAGGCCCTAGGACCCACAAGGAGATACAGTTATGAGATGAACCCACAAAGTTCAACATTCTTTCAGGCTTTGGATCGAAAGTTCCCATTTTTTTTTTCTGAAAACCAAACCAAACTTCCCTCGACTCTGGCGCCACTCAGATCTCTCAGATACCTTGCCTACCTTGCCTTGGAACCACAGTTTCCACACATGACGTGAAAAACCGCGATGGCACCACCACCCGTCCCACGGTGACTTAAAAGCCTGTATGCCTGCCATACACCATAAATGATTTTTTCCATCACACATCCTCATTCGAGGACAGGCAGCCCTGTCGCAGGAGGCTGGCTATATCTGGTGGCAACAACGATGCTGCCTCTTGTGGGCTTCATGATGGGTTATTGTTTCATAAATTCCAACGAAACTTTGCAACACGCTCCAGTTCCAAGTTGACGTTGCAGTCCGTGGTCCTTTTTGTCAACATTGCCGCTCCTCAACGCAAGTCATGTCGTCGTCGTCGTCATCGCAATCACCGGCGAAATGATTTATTGTGCAGAATGAATGGAGAGCTTTCAGCTCCCATCGGCCTAACATTTTGTTTACACTGAATTAGAGCTAGGCCGTCGCCAAGCGTGAAAGAATAAATTGCACCCGAGATTCCATTTCACAGGCGAATTTCGAGAAATGCATACACGACCAGTGACCACCCTCACTCTCGAATTACGTCGCATATAATCAGACAAGCCGTGGGGACATACAAGGATTGAATATTGGAAAACAATTTGCACTGCATTCCAGGGATTTTGACGAAAACACAGCGTTTTCATTTTGGAACATTTGTGAGACACCAGATTGACATCCCATTATGATGAATGCGATGAGAGTGAATGCCTGCTTGTCAGGCGAGTGTGAGTGTGCGTCGTTGAAAGGATGTAATTTTGCAGACATGATTGGGTATAGTTATTAATTGCAAATTGCTGATCTCCCCTCGGGATGATTGTTCGGACTAACAACGAACTGGCAACATGAGCACGACCTTAGAATTAGTGTTGCTTCCATGGATGCGGGTCCGTCCGATGATACATCCATTTTTGGAGATGAGAATCGAACTAATCCAAGGCCAGGACGTTTTAGATGCGATACGATGATTAACAGTACGGAGTAATTTTACGTCGCAATTTGTGAAGGTTGCAATTTGCATCTGCAGAGTGTCATATGGGTTCGAATGCCTAGAGATATAAACAGACGTGTGTGCTGAATGGAGATCGTGTGCAGACTTAGGTAAGGTTAGATTGTCTGACTCCCTTAAAGGTAGCCACACTTCGGCCAAAAATGATGCCGGTTTTGTTGCCACAAAGATCTAGTAGATACTAATTCGCGAACCGTCTTTTAAGAAAGCGATGAAGTAGACTAATAATAGTCTTGGTTCTGTCAAGTCCTAGAAATATGAGGTGTCCAAATCCACTAAGTCTGCGAGATGAGGTTTGAAATGGTCTCCTCTTCCTCTTGATCTCTGCAACTTCTACAGAAATCATTATAGGGGATTCCTAGTCACGCCTTCACCCAACCCACGCCTGAAAATTCGCAGAGGCCCATCCAGCGTCTAGTGTTCAGACGTCCAGTAAGATCTGGGGGACTTGCTGGTTGATAAGTTTATCTCGAAGATGAACTTAGGTATCGTGAAGTCGGTGTTTGGTACCGATCCGGGGTTTCGACTAGAGGCGGAGTGCGGGGGAGGGCGTCTTGACATATATGTAAAATGATATCACAAAAATGTAAACTCCATTTATAATGGCAAGATTCAAAATATATACTGCAATCAAGATTGTATCCAAATCCGAATCGGAAATGTATTTTATTCAAATTTACATCTAGAACCACAAAATTGATCACCCCTTGCACAGATAAAAATACAGTATCGGACAAAACATTTCCAACTGGAATAAATCCATGCAATTTCTTAAAAATCAAAAAATAATTGAAGCAAGTAAAAAGTTATGATCAATAATCGACAGTAGTTAAGAAGTCAGGAACACGTCTTCAGTGTGTGCGTGGCATTTCAATTGACTTCTAGGTGGTCAACCAAGTGAATAATAAAAGTGGGGCGTTACATTCCAAGTTTGACCTGGGCCTAGCTACACAGCAACCATTCGTTGCGCGTGCCATTGGAGGGCACTTACAGTACTTCTGTCGGTTCCACAAGTCGAAATTTGAAAAGACTTTTCTATACTCTTTGGGCATTATCGTAAGAGGTGTAGCCGTGAATAATGAAAATTCTTTCTCGTACCGGAAATTAGACCTACATAGGTGCCATACCTTTATGTGCATAGGAGTGCCGGTAGTTTAAGCTATTACAATGCGCGTTTTATGCCTGTTCGGTTTTTACTGAACAAACGTTTTTGTTTCGCTCATTGCAGCAAAAATATATTCCATAGATATTTATAATAAATGTTTTTTTTTATTTTACTTTGCTTCTTTTATTTATGTACTTCCCCTACTTGCAACCCAAGGAGGGTGCAAGACTAAGTAATAACTTCCTTCCATCGATATGGTCCTGGGCACACTGCTTCCAGTCGTCAAGATCATGCTTCCGTGAAATTATGGGTGCGCTATGACTTGGTGTCTGTATTGGTGGTTCCGGTCTTAATCTCCGTCTCGAGCTAGGAGGAGTGTTGCTGCCCAAGCGCTAGATGACAGTTGAGTCGACGGATTTTATTTTTTCTCGGTAAGCCACATAGAGTTCTCCTTCATTGAAATTCCTCACATACAGGACCATGGACCATATACCCAACGTAGAACTTTTCCTTCGAAAGCACTAAGAATTAGTCCTGCTATTGAATGAAGCAACCCATTGCATCATAAATAGACAGTTGGTTAATGCTAAAATCAAAATATTCTCTGATAGTCAATCTGTTCTACAAGAGGTTGATACAGGTGTGAATTCCAGGATCTGAAGGCAACAAAAAGACATATAAGCAAAACCAGTTGCAGAAGTCCCGTGTCTCAAATGATCAACAAGTCGTACATCAAATGTTGCATACAGTTATAGAACCAATATGGGAGCCTCAAAGACTCTAGGAAATATATAAGCTACAACCCTCAGGGTAGCCTGGTGGAGTTTTATCTCGAAGAATAACAGAAATAACAGAAATAACAAAATAACTAAACAAAGACGCAGTGTGCAATATGTCCAAGAAGAATGTGGGTCGCTGTGGCGTAGTGGGCAAGTGCGTCGACTCCCACGCAGATGTTGCCAGGTTCGATACCCGAATTTACCGCCTATTTTCGGATTTACCGATAATTCACGGCTCCACCTCTTTCGAGTCACTGACAATGCTCAAAGAGTATTCCTGTCTAGAAAAAGCTTCTCAACATCGCCGTTCGGAGTCGGCATTAAACTGTAGGTCCTATACACTCGTGAATGAACAATAGCAACACAACGTTGCTGAGAAGCTAGGCCCAGCTCCGCCTCGGACTGTAGCGCCACCCATATTATTATTATTATTATTATTATGTCTAAGAAGAATTAAAAATAAATTAAATTTTATGAATCCGGTAGAGAGAGGTTATCTTCTTTTTGTGGCGCTACAGTTGGTTGAACACGTGCCTTAATCAACAAGCCCCTCCAGCCCGCTTCGTTCTATAAATAGCACTTAATTCCTAGACAAAAGTAGGTGCGTGTGCTTTATGCATCTCATGCTTTTTCTGTTCAATTTAAATTCGCATGGGAATAACCGCCGACCGTTGCAGCCGGCACATATACCAAATAGACCACCAATAATTAACGGGCAGTAATTGATCGAATTATCCTGACGTGGCATCCCCCCCTACCCCTCCCACACCCCCACCACCCACCCTTTCCCCACAAATTCACAACAACAACAACATCATCGAAATATCCGATTCATTATCGTCATAATTTACATGCCAAGTAAAACCCACTAGAGGTTTGTTACTCTACAGGCTACTTGCCGCCAACTCATCAAGAGTGGTCCTTGATCGGGCACAGAAGGGTGAGGAGATCTGAACCAACCATGTTATGATATTGCTTTACAGGTAGTTTATGAAACCTCTCGTGACATCGTGGCATCTGACGAGCTGGGATACTATTTATAAAAAATTCACCTTTTCCGGCCGGTGGTTCCTGTTGCCACCCTGTTCATCCCCGAGAAACTCAATTTCACTGTCGTTTCAGAGCTCCAGCTATTTGGTTCAGTCACCAACTCCTAAGTTATCCGACTTGAAGAGGCTCGCCCACAAAGGCTACTTCCGAATAATTTTCCCCGAAACAACTTCTGCCAACACCTGAAAATCGTACAAGTGTCTCCAGGGAGACTCTTCTGATGACAAACCCATTCACGCACTGGCTCCCCCAAAAAATCAGTACAAATAATCGATAGAGTATCTCCAACGGCCGACTTGTCCGCTCGTAAAAAAGCCTCCGATTCCATTAACCGACAGCAGCCAAGCAAATATGTTTGTATGCCTCCACCGCACCGCAGAAACCATTGTCAATTGCAACCTCATCAGGAACGTGTAACCAACATCATCATCATCACTATTCATTTGTTGACGAGGCATACATTTGATTATTTTCCCCTCAATTCAATTTATTTCACAGTTGCCACCTCCAATGGTAGCATTCGCCACCAGCCATCCACCGCACTCATTTGGCCACACAAACAGTCCCACACATCGTCCCAAGGGATGCAAGTTTTCTCCTCCCACCCACACTCCTTGCCATCATTTCTAGAATTCATCTAGAATTTCGACACCGTTCTCCACTCTTAACCAAACATCACTCCCTATTCATACGCAAAAGTGAAGTGTGACAGGGTACATGTGCCAAACGAAGGGAGCACCGGGACGACTGGCTTTGCTGCGATGCCTGCAAACGGCGCACCTCCCCCGTCGCCCCAAAGGAAAAAAAAACTAAATTTTATTCTTCAATGGTTATTTACCGATGCGTGAAGGACAACAATGAAAGCAAAAAAAAAGGGAAGAAAAAGGAGGCAAAAAACGAAGCTAGAAAGACATAAATGAAAGGGAGACGAAAGCAGAGAGGAAAAGTTTGCTTTCTGCCTCACCTCCGCCCCCGCCCGACCAACAAATAATATTTCACACATCCAAACCAGGATTTTCTCCTGCAATGGTTACACAGGATTAAGGCGCGCGTTCACAAGTGACAGCACACAGTTTAGCGCTTAGCCATCGTGGAACACTGGTCGGGCGCCACCCCCGAGCAGTGTTTAGTTAGGTTCGCTTGTTTTGCTTATTTCTTCGCTTCATTTTTGCCACTCTCCGTATTGACTCTCCAGTGTGTGTGTGTGTGTGAGGTGTCCTTGTCACATGCGATGGAGGGGTGACACTCGTATTTGTGTTACTAGGTTATTGACTACGACTGAAAGGATTCCTCAAATTCTCATCCTCGATGAGGTCCTTCCTTCGTTCGAGGGACTTCGTGAGTTGAAGAAATTCAGTCTCTTTCAATTTCGTTTGCCTTAGACGAACTCTCATCCCGCTCATGCCCTTCTCCTCCTGGGAGTCCCTAAATGCGGTATCACACTCACGCATGGCCTCCGGGGCAACCGGTTCAAATCGAGATGAAATCGAAATCGTATTCGGCCCGGCGGAAGGATGGCTAGCAAGGCTGTCTGCCCATTCTCTCATGCCCAGGCATAAACACGTATTTGACAGAAGGACCAGGCATTCGTCGAATGTCCTTCGACGGACGAGCTGGGTTTTTGGTATTCATAACGCTTAACGCAGAATTGATTGGTCTATTCACAATTTCGCAGATCGAAGAATAAATTTGTTCGACCGGCTCTGGTGGATGTTGGAGCGGAGAGGGGTGGGAGGAGTGGGAGGAGTGCGTGTGTGTGGTGGCAGATATTTGATTTAAGTTATAACCCAATCGTCTGAAAGGACTGCTCAGGAACAAGGGCATCTACATTTCCGCGGGACCTACTTGTTGGGGGAAATACCAAATTCCATCCAACCTGGTTTGACTCTTGCAGATACGCCATGAGATAAGCCAATGGGCTGGTTACTGCCCCTGGATTCCAGTTTCATCATCGTTCTGTTCGACACCTTGAAGCGAAAAAGAAAATCCCAACAGAACAAAGTATGGGCTCAGAGCTCGGGCTACATTCGGATGAACGCCGGGCAGTAGTTAAGTGGGAATGTAATTCGAACATAGGTACTTAGCTCTGAGAAAAGACGAAGGAATTAATTAGGATACAATGAGGAGCAAGTTAATAGCTGAGTTGGATGTACTGTCGAGCAGCACATTTCAAAGCTGTCGCAAATAATGTGAATCTTGCTCGGTAACGAAGACAACACGAGCACTCAGATGTGACGCGGAGTTAGTAAAAAGAGAAGCCTTATTCAGCCGTCCGCGAAGAGTGCTGGCGTGGGAAGGTACGTCCATTCCTACGCTGCTGGGGGTTCTTGATTCTAAACATTCTGCACCTCTTTCGAGTGCCTGACACTGCCAGCTGTCTCGAAGTACGGGCGCCATGTTGGCTGAGGTCCTTCTCCTGTTGTCTGTCCCATTGGCTTGTCCCACTGAAGCGTAGACGAAGACTCTTAAGGCTCTTAAGGAAGGACAAGGATTTAATTTATAGACACCTGATTAAAGTTCATGGTTGAATCTTCTTCCCCAAATGATATTAAGGCAAATAGGACCAAAGAACCTTTAACCTCTAGTATTTTTGTACGGACCAGGACGGATCAGGGACATTTTGGGGTATGGTCTTCTAATGACACTGGCTCAGGCTCGCAGTTCTGTACTCATTTTAACTGTCAAGTGAAGGAGGCAATAGCTTTGATGGCTGCTTGGCTATCAATACTTAAGGTAACCTTTTGGCTTGGCAAGTAATTTGGGTGTATTTTGACTTGAGGACATGCTTCTCGGATTGAAAATAGTTCCATTCTAGAGCTGTGCCATTCCGTTCTTTCGGAGATTAGAATGTCAAAGCCGTTTGATAGCTTAATTTAGGTGACCGTATAGTCCCTGGAGGATGTTACGAGATCTCTCAGTAGAAGGTTTAGAATGGTGGTATGACCACAGAGTTTTAATGTCCAGCTGCCTGACTCTCGGGGCTTGATGACGCTGAATGCTGTAGTGTTTTAACTAAGTGAATCCAAAGTTAGAAGATGTAGCATTAACTTCAGAGTATCTCACGGAGTGGATTGTAGAGCACACATGTGGCGCCAAAGCATGCTGATCTTTGTACCTTGTTGAGTTTTATAATTTTTTTTTCTAAGAGCCGACCACTATGCTATTGATACACATATTAGAATCGGACAAACTACGGCGGTATATCCATAGAATCAGCTTTGATGGAGGCCCAACTTCTTACCGAAGGTTCTACTTAAGGCGTAAAAAGCTATTTGCGCCTTCTTGACTTACTGGTCTATGTTAAATATCCTGCTGAGCTTGGGATCTAAGGTAACGCTAAGGTACCAAGCGCTGGTAGATATAGGCAGCGATGTTGGTCGCTTGGAAGGGGAAGCATGATCTCTCTACAGAGATCCAAATTTAGCACTGCAATGGGAATAATCAAATAAATAAATAAGTCCTATTTTCCAACGAATTTGGAAGTTGCCTAGACGAAGAGGAGGAAGCAAGCGGCACAACACTTCCTGTGCAACTGTCCCGCTCTTGCCTCAACTAAGAAAGCCAGTAGTCGAACAAAAATTAGTCCTACAAAATACTGGTCAGCGCACCATTAACACTTGTTGAGTAAATTGGCTGGCTGTCGTGATTTACGGCAACCCTCTTTAATTTGAAACACACACGGGACGGTACAATGGGCCTACTTTGGCCTAAGCGCATTAAAGCCATCCTTTCTACCTAACTACCTGTACCCAAACGCAACCAGACAAGTTTTTTGACTTGGATTTGGTCTAGGTCTGCCAAACTGTTGCCCAACTGACGGAATCGCATTCAAGATAGGCCTCGGAATTCGTGGTGATGGAGACATTCGTGCAATGGCCCTTTCAGAGCCATCGAAGACTTTGAGTTCTTCGGGTACTGGCGTGCTTCTCACCCTATCACGGCGAGTACAACTCACAATAGCAAGAAAAATCTTATCTCATATGCTTGTATTCACGACTTTCGGTCATTATTAAAATTTCAAAAGAATAAGTGAGAGTTGGAACAAATACTCAGTTTAAACCAGTAACTTGACTTTGACACCAATCTAACCCTTACTGATTGCACATCTTCCAACATATGTCCTTCCGTTTACGTTAATCTTCATCCCAGCAACAGCACACATGCCCACAAACCATCTGCGAGGATATGAGGAGTACTAAGCCATACGCAAAGGAAGATGTCTTGCCCTCAACTCTCCGTCTGTACTGCAACTTCTAAGAACGGCCGAACATATTTATATAGCATGGTTTGAACGCCCAAAATTCTCTCCAGATATTGTGTAACCAAGTTGTAAGCATAAAAGCGTACGTCTGTCCTGAGTACCCGCTTTTCAAAGTTTCAAGTCTTGCCCAATCACGATGACGCATTGGTGGACTTTCAGCAAAATGCTCTTGAACTGCGCCGATGTGATAATTCAATTTTTGGGGGACCACCATAATTACGCGTGAATCTCTGAAGGAAAGCTCTAGGCTGTTCCATACGTGGCATGGCATGGACGTAGCTTCAAAACAAAGCCGAAGTCAACATCACATCTTATGCTGTTGTTGCTGTATTTAAATCTTCTCTTATCGTTCTTACCTGGTCACACTGGCATTCGTTGCTCTTTCGTGTCGGGCGCCATTTCCAATAAACCTGAACAACCAGCAGTCAAGCTGCAATCCCACACATCACCTCACAAAGAGCGCAAAATTAAGATCCTCCATTTTCGTACGCCATTCGGAAGTGCCTCCAATCAACCCAAAAATGTTTACTCCCTAGAATGTGATCTTCTAGCATCCCTTCAAGGAACCAAAATTAAATGTTGAAGCAAGAAAAAAACCGCAGATTAACTGGACCTGGGGAAACAGCCAGACAAAGGGAATCCATGGCTCTTGTATTTATCCATGGCATGAGGCCTCCTCGCCATTGTCCGGCCTCCTTGGCAGCGCCACCGCCTCAACTGTAATTCAATTAAAATCACAACTAACACAGCTAATTTCAGACTAAGCACTCTCGTTTGCTCGTTGCAAGTACATCCCTCCGTTGTCGGCTGCATATTAGATATACTCGTCGGCTTGGATTTTTTCGCCTCCCTTGGCTGGTGTAGGGCGTAAGCCGCCTTCTTAGTGGACGGACCGGGACCTTCGACTACATCTGGCGTTGCAGTGCCCAGCTGTTGCGATGCAGCCGCATGGATTAAGGAGGTGCTCCATCCCCCGACAGTGTGATAATTGAATGCGGTCGAGGATTAGTCGAAAAGAGAGGTCGTGTGGGGTGGCGCGCGGTCAATCACACACAAGAACCGCACGTAGCTCATCTCCCGCAGTCTGGAGGTGGTAAGTTGATTAAGGACTCAGACGGTGGATCATCAGTCAAGTGCTTTTCTTCGGTCGTCGGTCGACTTGATGCATTTGTGTGTACTTCGTTTCAATGCCAATGAATCTCTTTCACCCGTAATAACGTGTCACACCACTTCAGTGTAAATTCAATTACCATACAAATTTCCATCGTCACACCACACACAGGTGGACGAGAGCAAGGACGAAAACGACAACGACACATGTTGCCTGGCTGTGCGGCAGCGCGGCGGCGGCGCATCTGTGGGCGCAACTCATTCTGTTCTCGTCTCTGGACGTCATCAAAAATGCATAAATCAAGTTGTGACAGGATAATGGGCTTCGGCCTGGCGAAGGCACGCCCGGCAACGAGCAAAGCATGCTTTTTCGTGCAACCGTAAATTTGGGTCAGTAATTGTGCCAAAATATTGTCACTTAACCTGCATCGGGTCGATTGGATCCCAATTCGGATTTTCCAAATTCACCAGCGCCATGTGATTGCCGACAGACATTTACCAGGACGCACATATCGGTGTGCGGCTGCGGTCGCACAGTTGGCCCAATGGCAACGCCACGTCGTCCACGCGGCGGCAGCTAACGAGTTCACGTGCTATTTGCGATTTCGTTGAATCCACTCAAATGTGGCGGTTGGGTGGCTGGTTGGCTGGGTGGCTGGCGATCACATCTCGCAAATTGACATTACACGGATGTTGGTTTCGAAAATTACAGGTAAATGTCGAGCTTAAATATTTGAAAGGTCAGAAACGAATTGATTAGAATTTGTAATCGATTTAGTTGGATAACCGGTAATTATTTGCATGGGTTCTTATTGACATATGATTCAATTAATTGATAGTAATTATTATGCGTGTACTTTTAAGGGGGCGGTCGTGGTGTGTGTGTGTGTGTGTGTTTTGCCACCGGATGCGTGATGTGCTTTGACAGAGCATAATGAGCGTGATGGTTGGAGGGTAACACGATATCAGCTTTTGGCACTCTTCGAACGTGTAATTGATGGGCATTACAGCGGAATGCAAATCCAAGAAGGAATGGGAATAATTGCTGGGAGTTTCACGGGGAACATCTTCTAAAAGTGCTCATGAATCTCATTGGCCAGTCGAAATTTCTCTTCCTCTTGTGAAGTGTGAGCAGTGTGAGCAGGATTGGATTTTCCTCTTTGTGTGGCGCTGCAGTCCGGGGTGGGCTGGAGCTTCTTTCAACAAGCCTCTCCAGTACGATGTTGGTTGAGACCTTTGTCCCCTTGTGTGTGCCACCTCAGACGCGAGCGTCTCATGTTGCGGTGTCCCACAGACTCGGAGCCGAAGATTTGCTCCCTAAAATCTGGTTCTTCTGCTGCTAGATTGTCAATCTCATTAGGGAGTTCATTAGGAGCCTTCCGAATTGACACATAAAACGTCCTTAGGACCTACTTTATCCTAACCCGTGTAGTCTGCTGGTGCTCACCAACTCTTGCTGGCGGTAGGTGTTGTCGCTAATGGAATTGACAATGATTTTCAAATCGTGTGTTTGGGATATGTTAAGTATACGCCTTGTTCGGTTTATCTGTTGTCGGTAGCATAGCTACCACTCCCTGCACTTTTCACTCTTTTTTTGCATCGCTCAAAGTTGTCCGAATGACTCTATTCCCCTAATATGCCGTACCTCAGGTATAATTCTTCCAATCATTCGTGACACTATTCGGATACTTTTGGTTTACCTTGGTTAAGTTGCTTGGCTGTGCGCGAGGAACACAATGTTGAGCTGCTGCTTCTTCAAACGGAAAGGGCTATGCTTCGATGGTTTGGTCACGTTGAACGAATGTCTCCACCACCACGACTTCCGAGGCGGGCCTTTAATGCGATTCCATCAAGTGAAAAACTCCTGATGAGCTCCTGATGAGTTAGAGCCGATGGTGGAGGCCTGCAGATCTCTCGTGCGTGCTATACTTCCGCGACCCCTTTAATGGATAATGCGGGTCAGAATTTTAAGATGATGATGTTGAAGTTGCTTGGGTGTTATTGAATTAGTTATATTGACTATTTTATTTTGAAAAAAAATATTGAATGCTTACAATATCTATTGTTATATGGTTTGGCCTTAAGGCCGTCTACCAGATTGACATTAAAAAGAAAAATTACGTTAAATTCATTTATAAATTAAAAATAGATAATCGTGTATAATGCTCTAATTATTTAAACTTATTCTTCAACTATGCAGTTCCTGTAGCGCTATTTGTTGATTGAGTAGTTACTGAGTAGTATTGCTTCTTCCAATTCAAGTGTCTGAGCAACCAAGAAATTACTGCGAAACTCCTTAAGTAGAGCTATGAAGTGCAACACATCCTCACGCTCTTTGAGATAGCACAGGTCGCATAAGATTGGAAGACGCGGGCGATGCAGTACGAAATTTAGCTTAAAGAGGTTGCCTTTTAATTTAAGAATCGTACTCATTTTGTCTACTGAGTAGCTGTTCAAAAAATGCAAATTTGTAAGCTGTTCATTAGTAAGCTCTGCTGTAGCAAGCTCTGTATTGGGATGACTGAGAGTTGCTTGGGTGCAAAAGTGTTTAAGCAGATTTACATAGTCCCATCCTCAAGGTATTAGTGCTTCCAGTTCAGCAATCGTTTTCTGTGATTCCTTCCGAGTCACTTTAGTGCAATCAATCTTCGACTGTCGTGGTTTTTAATGCTTACTTTATTGCTTAATCTAAAACGATCGCTCAGTTTGCATAGACTTAGTAGATCTTCATTTAGGACGCTCATCGGTAACATAACCGAACATTGCGCAATTGGCAACATGCCAGCAGTATGGCTGCACCCATCATGATATTTCGGAAGCTGCATTGATGAAGAGTAGGTGGAAACCACAAATCTCCTACTCTGCTCGTTTACCGCTCGGGTAAGTAACAGGAACTTACACCTAGGGGTCTACAACTTCAGTGGTCTTAATCAGCTAAGATAAACCGCTTCGTCCCAAGCCCCAATTAGTTCATCAATTAAACCGCGGTGTGTCAAAACAGGCCATTTGAAGGCATTACATTAATCTCGTCATCGAGTTCATTCGAGGAGACCCTGTTAGCATTTTCCTTTTCGGGGGTCCTTACGCCACAGATTCAGGGCAACAAGCCGAATTCGACTAGTGAACTTAAATACATTGTAACCCATTCCATCGTTGAACGTCAAAATAACAGCGAAGCATGTTCTACAGAGCATGCCACAGCCCTTTCAAATAAAATAACAAATTGGCTGATATCTCCCTCTCAACTTTTTTTACTGAACTTATTATGTCCATTTTAGACTTGGGAACTCTGAGAGCAGTTCAGACCCTATGGCATCAGAATTAACTTGTTCTTGTTGGATCTCGGATCCTCGCTGGCACAATAACTTTCATTTCATATAACACAAACTACTCGGACAACGTTTTCATGTGGCTCTTCAATTTTAAGACCCAAAGTCAGATGAGGTCTTGAAAGTAATACAACATCGGCTGTTAAGCTTTTATCGTTGTTTACCTTGTAATGAAGCAGGTTGTCGGCACATTCAGATCATTCACTATCATTCGTGGGTATGCTGCCCTATAAATTCAACTAATCGAGCACGACTCTCTCCAGAGGACTCTAGTCTCGCAGCACAGGATGTTGCCTGTATCACCCGAGTTCATGTCCCAGACGTAAGGAAGACTTAAGCAGACTCTGTATCGCAGTTCCTCCAATTCAGTAAGGATATACAATAAATTGCATTCAAAAGGATGTGGAAGGCCTTTTTATCTTCGCCAGACTAGCCCGTAGGCAGTACGCTGCACTCTCCTAAAGAGTGGCGAAAAAAGTCCAGTCGCGTGGTGTAAGTTCTCCCCACAATCAGTTCTTTCAATTTGAAAGTTTTACTTCTGAGTTATGAAAACTTCCCATCACACTGCCGTCTAATGGGTATCACAGTACTCTAAAGGATCTTGTCAGTCTCACAATCACCATCATTCTCTCGCTGCCCCGCTCTCAGCCTGCACCATCCTGACCACATCGTCCACCAGGGATATTCTACAAATATTTGGAATTTTTTTTTCTTCTTCTGCTAGCGGAAGAATACTCAAAATGCCTGAACTAAAGCTCCGGAACACTACTATGCCATTAACAATGCCAACGGTGGTGCAAGGACCAAAAAAAAAGTGTGTATATACTCGTATATGACACGAAACCCCACGACAAAAAGTATATCCAAAGACACGGGTTAGAAGAGGAACGCCAACACCGACAGCGACGACGACGACGTCCTAACAACACCATCAGCCAAGGAAAAAGTCAGAATTATCCAAAGGAGAACTCGGAAAAACTGAATTAAAATCAGAGGACACACATAAAGATGAAGGGCGGCGAAAATGTGTGGGGGTGGTGGGGCTGGAGATGGGAGACGAGCGAGGGCAAAAGGACATGAACACGGTTCGGCAGAGTGGGTTGATATGAAAATATGCACGCGTGGTGGTGATTACACTCTCCACAAAGAATGAATGAATGTCCGCCCGAACCCGAACCCGAACTCGACAACAACGACGACGACGTCGAGAAGGACATGCACAGGGATCTAATACTGTAGTAGGAAAGGAAGACAAGAAAAGCAAAAGGAAAATAAGGGAAAAACCTCTCCTCAAGCTTCAGGACGACGAAGGAATTTCTAATGGGATACTGAGCTGAAGCTGAATTCTATGGCGACAACGAACATGATGAAGGGATTCCTTATATTCCAACTTTAGTACATCCATCTTCTTAAGAGACGCTACAACCACAACGACGACGACGACGATGTGTACATCACCTCCTGAATCGAAGAGCTCCCCCTCTACATAGAGATGAGATGACACGGGCCGTGCCAGGGATGGCGTGTAGATAGGGAGGAGGAAAATAGGAAAATAGGAAAAATAAGAAAAAGGATAAACGTTGTCCAAGTTTGAATGGATCATGGCGTAGTTCTGACAGAAGTCTTTATATCCAAAATCCATCCGTAGGTTACTGAATGAATTTGTAATTGGATTTCTGTCCTTTCTTGGTTTTTGTTATCAAACAGGATTCAAGGAAGATGCTCCAACTAAGGAGGGAGAAAGACGGTGCCAAGAGAGAGAGAGAGAAGGAAAATGTTTTTTTTGGATTCCCTGTCCCGTCGGTATCGTCATTCTGGAGATGATTGGGAGGAGTAACGCTGCAAGAGATATCTGGAAAAAAAAGGAAACAAATTTGAGCGACACTGAGAATTATTGAAGGATGACTTTGTAAGTTGTTTTGAGGTTTTCACTAATTTGCATTCAAGTGTGCGACCCGCCGTCACAAATATGGGCTATTTGCTGGAACAGCCCGATGGATTTATACTTCTCGGTTTTCCTGCTTCCCGGCATGCGGACGAGATGTGGATTGCTTAGGTCAGATGGATGGTTTTTACTGGAAACTGTTATGAGTGGTGGTCACACTTGGGGCTTCGTGGTTGTCAAGGACTTCGTCTAACTCGAGTCCACGGTAAATAGTAAGAACGACCACAGACGCCAGCGGGGGCACCTTGCCCCCCCCCCCCCCTCCCCTAGCTCTGGGATCAATCGAATATATTATATTGATTTTTTACTATAACGCATCATAACGCTATTAAAAAGAGAGAGGGATAGAGAGTACGGAAAAAGGTTAGTCTGCCCCCCCATGGACAAATTTCTGCGGGCGCCAATGCGTACAACATCAGTACTGGCAGCAAAAGCAGAGTAACTCCTGCCAATCGCTGTTTCTTTGTGCTCAAGAGGTTGAGTAACAGTGCCGTCTCTCGGAACCCAAGCTGGCTCTATATAAGACACTCCCAGTCCAGCTGTACGAAGCATAGAAAATCTCAAAAGCGGATGAAGAAGTCCTGTTTTATGGCATTTGAAGGAGACGATTCAAAAGCGAAATGTAGGCTTGTACAGCGACAATAGCCTAGTCAGACGTTATGGTCTCCACACAGTGGGATAACGCAATAGAGAATGCCTTCATTTAAGATGGCGCACCCAGGTGGAGAAGGGCCGAAAGCGAAACAGGAGGCAGCTACCTAGATACCTAGACTTGAGAATGTACTTCAAAGCCCTACCTGGAGGGCTTATAGATTGGAGTCTCCCTTCTCGACAGTAGCGTTACACAAACAAGAAGAAGGCACTTTTGTCAGGTCAGAAAAATCGATGGTTCCAGTTGTTAAATGAGAGGGTTATTGGTGACACCGCCGTTTCTAAGGGAGACTTACCTGACCTATTTAAGACGACTTTGGGCGTATTACAAAGACGAACCTAGGACTAACCTCGGAACAACTGGGGACTTGTCAAATCAGGCGGCACAGAGAACAATGTTCCTAAAAGCACCCTTAAGACAATGACCGCACTGTTAATGCCAAAACATTCAATAAAACAATATTTTCAACTCCAGTGCAGAGCCGGTCCCGGCAGCTTTAAAAGCATTAAAGTCAGTTTTTAATCGTAATTCTCGTTCCAAAAGACAAGCAACTATAGTACAGTGAAAGATCCTATTACGTACACTCTCTTAGGCGGATAATCCCCTTAAACGGAAAATATCTCACGACCGTGGATCTTGAATTGCAGTTATATATATTTTATATTCCCATTAGGGAACACTCCCTAACCCAGAAACAGACAGGGACATCAGACTCAATTTGATTAATTTAATTCTCTTATGCCCAGTTTCATAGTGCAAGTTGAAACTCCACTTTTGGCTTAAGCTTCAGTTCAATGTTTAATTCGGTCTTACAGTTTCTTTCCTTGAACTGAGTTTATTTTTTAGGTTAAGTTAAATGAGAGTGTCCTCCCGTTTATTCCATCTTTTGAGAGCGAGAGCATTTTTCTCTCAATGCAACTGATGTTCTACATAAAGGGATAAAAAAATCCGTTTATTATAGACAATTGATGGAAAATGATTTGTCCGTTATAATGAACAGTGACTAGGTAGCTTTTTACTTCAACAACACAGGCGCGCTACGAAGGTTCCAAGGGACTGAACCAAAAGCATTTTAAGACTTCAAATTATAGCTTATACATCAAGGCTGTACAAAGTCAAGGACAAGTACAAGTACAAGTACCAGTACTTGGAGACTGGTACATTATTTGAACCAAGTAGAAGACCTTTTTACCAATGTAATTGAGCCTCAGTTCAATAACACAGCACGTACTTGTAAGTACTGGTCAAATACGTAAGTCCTTATTTTTATACTTAAGTACGTACAAATTGTTCCTTGTGTCAAATAAAGGAAGAAGAAAAAAAAATACCGCTTTACTGTACTTATAATGTACTGAAGTTCGATAATACTGAAGTACATTACAGCCTGTAATACATCAGTAATCCAAAAAGAAGTGAAGCAAGTACACGAACCAGTTGGAAGGGTTGCCATTTCTTTTCAATAGCATTACACAAACGAAGTTCACTGTTTTTTTTTTTTTTATTTCATTTTTATTATTCAATTCATAATAAACTTACATACTAGACAAAAATGCTTAAAACTAGTTAGACGAACAATGCTTTTATTTCTAACTTACTGGCCCTAGGCGGGCACTCTAAGCTAAACTGAATCTTAATGTATGTCTTTCAACCTAACCTAGAAGAGTGAAATGCAAATGTGAATTTAAAAAGAACGAGTTATTATTAAGAAAAATTGGAAAAACTTAATGACTGAACGGTTTTTATAAAAACTTACAAGCTAACTTACATTCTACCTTAAAATAAAACTTACAAGCTAACTTAAGCTAACCTACGTATATATGCATATACACATGTGTATACCCCTATACCCATGTGTATGCGCATATATCCTTAATATACCCAATGTATACATGTTTCGTCATGTATACACATATACATTCTTGTTTTTTTTATATATCTATATATATATAAATATTTTTTTTTTCAACTTATTCTACCTCAAAAAATGCTACCCTATTCTATGCGTCGGCCATAGGTTAAGCAGCTAATATATATAAATATTTGCATCCAATACACTGCACCCAAACCGACTGCTCCCCAAGCGGGGGTCTGAACTAACCTAACCGGGGTCTAGAGGATTCGAAGAGGGAGTTCCCTCGCTTTCTAGCCACCAGAACTGTTGGTGCTGCCTAGCAACTTCCCGAATGTCCCGCCTGGATACCGCCGTACTAAACCGGAGGAGACCCTCCTCAGCTCGTTGTGCGACGGAGCGGTCGTGGTTGAGTCACCCATCCACAGTTGATCTGGCGATGTGGTAGATGAGCGGCACCGCATTCACGTCTTGTATCAGACTGTGCTTACCTAGATGGAGAAATGCTTCTGGGGGGACGAAGCCGTTATGGCGTACCCTTTCGTGGTATAATGAATTGGGGTAGTAAGCCCCCGAGATCAAGTTATTGACCGAGTTCATCGCTCTAGCAGTATGACCTCGGATCAACTTCACCAGGAAATTGTCCACTCTGTGCCCCGTTGTATAAGACTTCATTGGAATAGAATTTTATGTATTGGGACTCTGGAGTTCGATAGAGACGAAGGAAAGCCCTAAGATAAGCCCTCTCAAACAACCGAATCTTTTCCATCAAGCTTGCACTCACTTTGAACCACACGGAACAGCCATAGGTGAGCATTGGCCGGATGAGGGCCATGTAGCAGATAACCTTCACTATCGCATCGAGTTGGCTCTTGTGAGAGCAAAAGCGCCTCGGGCTCTGGCCAGAGCAGCATCTATATGTTTATTAAAATATAAAACTGATCTACCCAATTCCCAGGTATCTGACTACAGACTTTTGCGCCAGTGGTTCCCCGTGTCTTCCAACGATTGAGAATTTCGCCAATTCTTTCTCGTGTCCGCCGAAGCCTTATACAACGGAGTCCTGAAAAGAATGGTTTCCGACATCGGGAAGTTGATACTCAACTTCCAGTCGTCGCAACTTCTCATGAATGAATCGAAGTCACCCTGCGTGAGAGTAGTGATTTCCTCGATCTTTTTGCCTGATCTGTACACGATCAAGTCATCGGCATATGCAATTGCATGAGGAAGAGAACTTAACAGATCGCTGAAGTAAATGTTGAACAGGATCGGCGAATTATCGGCACCCTGTTGGAGACCATTTTTTACTTCAAATATACCTGTGGAGGTCACGTTGCCATTCTTGACTACGAACCGTCTACCGGTAAGCATGTTACACTGTAGGTACAGCAAGGGTTTGCTAATGCCTAGCCGATCGAGCTTGTAGAAAAGACCTTCTAACCATACGGTGTCGAAGGCCTTCTCCACCTCAATCAAGCTGGCACCCGTACATTGTTTCTGGCTCTTGTTCCATTGGATATCCGACACCAGTTTCGACGCGGCATGAATAGTGTCATGCCCCGCTTTGAAACCGAATTGGTTATTCGGAATTATATTTTGTCCTTAGTCCAGTTGATCAGAGTTCTATTGATCACCTTCTCGAATACCTTACTGATGTTCGGAAGGAGACTAATTGACCAGAGGTTACAAGGATTCGAAGAATCTTTTCCTCTTTTGGATATGGGTTGCACAATCGCAGTTTTCCAATGCGCCGGATAATGTGCGTTATTCAGAGCATTGTTAAAAAGGATTGTGTACATGTTAACCACTTCCAGGGGGAGGTGTCTTAGCACAATGTTGGAGATCCCGTCTACTCCGACTGACTTTTTCCTCTTTAGTGATTCGAAGACCGCTTGCAGCTCTGCCTTCGATATGAACGGGGGATGAACCCCTTCGTCGGCGATGGCATTATCTGCCGTGTTATCATCTTTGAACACGACAAAGCCAGTGTTCTCAGATCGCCATTGTTGCATGTCTTCTCGAAGTTGCGAGTTGCTAGCCATTACGCGGTTATCCAAGTCGTGATTTGGGCGAACACTCTCGTTCACCTTATAAACTTCCTGGAAGACAGCGCCTAGTACCTCTACTTTTTCTTGCGGACGAATTTCACTGTGAAACCGGACAAGTTACACCAAAAACTTAAACTCGGTGAAAGGTTCAGCTGAACTTCAGTGTAAGCCTTCACTGTAAAACTGGGCATTAGCCGGATGAAAGCGTTACTACCGTCGCTGTCCGCATATGGGCGATTTCACAGTAATAGTTTAGTGATCAAATTTGAGTTAAAATTTCACTGCGGGATATGCCTGTGCCCGTGAGACAACGAGATCATCGGAGTTGTTGTCGTTCAAGCGTGGGCCGCAAATTTTGCTTCGATAGAACCAACGTATGGTGGAGTTTTCGAAAGGATCTTGCTCTGCACGTATTGGGCAGGTTGAGCCTTTTTGGCTAAACGGCATTGTCAACAAATAGAATGCAACAAGAAATTGGGTCGTTTTTTTTCTTCACCTAACAGTCGAGATCGATACGGAGGGATGTTGCAATGTTATTTCCCTGGTCAAATACAAGGACTAGACCTTAATTATATGTGGTTTAAACATGACGGTGCCACAAGCCACATAGCTTATGTTACAATCGACTGATGAACGTTTTACTTCGAGAAATGCTCCCGTGTCTATGCCAACAAGCCGTCTAAAAGAGAGGCCCTCGAGCCAGTATTGAACAACAGATAGCGACCGTCGAAATTTGTGGCCGAGTCATCGGTAGTATGAACGGCGGCGAATTCCACTTGAGAATTTACATCAAACCAGTGTTTATAAAACTTTCCAGTTATCGCAAGTGGTCTGCTTTTTACTGAAAAAAATGTCCTTAATCGTTATTGGAAAATCCTCTATAAGCACATTCACTCACATAAGTGATTGCGCATCGTATCTAAGCTCAGAGTAGAATTTGTTCTACAAAACAGTTTCCAAAAAGTCTCAACACATGCAACCTAATCCCCGACAACGATACCTCCCCGAATTTCATCGTGACATTTTCAAAAATATTATATTTTCCCTTTAAATTCCCTGCTCCCATGGCAACACATCCACGAACAACAAGCACTCGTTATCGCCAGACATCCATTGTTATCGGATTTCCTCTTCAAAAACTCTCTCACTCTTCCCTCACCCACTCCGCCGAAACTCAAATCAAAATTCCAATAACACGGTAACGCGAGGCTTCAAAGGGACACAAGTGATTCAATCCGCCAGTGAAATACATCTGAGCGCTATGCTCTCAGTTCTGTTTCATTAAATTATCGAAAACCCAGGGCAAACTTTTACAAGCGACCTTGTTCTGTCTCGATGGGTAAATCCAATATTTGGCAACAAAACATCCTAAATTGGAACACATTACCTTGCTCGAGGGCAAATTTCAACTCAATATCCGCTGCCTACCCACACAGAGCTGTTCCAGCTCTATCACCCATCAATTGGTAAAGGCAACAATAACATGGACCCAATAATTGCTGCCAAGTGGCCCACTGGCCCCTTCAGTGACTTTGGCTTCTACTCGTTCATTCCAAGAATCTCCCCGTCGGTCGCAGTCCCCGTCCGAGTCGTCGGCCAAAGAGCCCGTCATCATCGTCGACGACGGAAGGACGGTGGTGGTGCTTGCTGGCGGTGGTGGTGGCAGTAAATTCAGTGATAAAACACCAAAAACAGAGACAGACACAACAGTGTGCGCCTTTAACACAAGCCGCAATGAATAGCCCTATTGACACTCACCAGCAACCCGTCGCGTTGTCTGTCTCCACCACCGCCACGCCGCACCGGTGGATAGGCACCCACAGGATGGGATTGCATTTGCAGGACTCGGAGTAAACCCCACTTTACATCCGTGGGTCTTGAATATGCGACCTGGGCCGCACTGGATTTACCGGACGTCGCGCATAGAGCCTCTGTTCTAGCGGCTGTCACATCTGCCAGCTAACGAACTGACTAACTGGCACTATGGTCATCATATGTTAATCGACGGTGGCGAACGGGGACACTCCGATGGCGGTGCACTTAACTGAA
This sequence comes from Eristalis intricaria, assembly GCA_964034865.1. Classification (NCBI taxonomy): domain Eukaryota; kingdom Metazoa; phylum Arthropoda; class Insecta; order Diptera; family Syrphidae; genus Eristalis; species Eristalis intricaria. Next base: position 56,312,739 of record OZ035877.1, on the reverse strand, counting down.
GCGAACAAGGCAGACGCGGTGGTGCTTCACCGGACGCATAGTGCAGTGCTCGACGGCAGCAGCATAAATTTGTGCGTAACATGACTTTATCGCGCTTTAACAACTCCTCTGGCCTACTTCAGGAGTGCGTGCGTGGGATGGGCGACTAGATGTCGTGTAGTTTGGAGACTCTGGCCTGTGGGTGAGTCCCACCCATCGGTGGTGACCAATTGGGCTTGATGCGTTTGGTAGTGCACCACTTGGTAATGGCGGTGAGTTTGTGCACATGTTGAAGGACACTCGATGGATGACATTAAGAGTTGCTGAATTTGGCGATAATTGCGCTCCTGAGAGGGGACAGACACTGCCATTAGGCAGCTGCTGGATTAATCTGTGTCAAGACAAGTGCGTTACGTGCATCTCTGGGGTGTGTGATTTTTTTTATTTCTATATGAAAGTGAAAATTTAAAATTCGATTTTGTTTGCTTTTGGTGCAATTATTGGCTGAAATGTTGTTCCAAGTTTTTTTTTATTCTCTTTTTTTCTACATCGAAAATCGAAGAAAATCTCCTGTATAGATCACTGGAGCACTTGGATACCAGACTACTCTCCAGCTGTCAGTTGGACTGTACAATGGATGGAGCAAGTCTTACAGCAATGTATATACGGGAGCGTACCGAAGATCCCGAGGCAACATGTCTACCCTATGATTAACACCCTTCGAGGATGTCAGCATTAACCGTATCATCTCAGGCAGACATGACTAGATAGTTGGCATAGTCTGAAACCGCCGTTGTAAGAGGAGGCTGCATTGATGCTTCCAAGATAAATGAATGGGCAGTCATTGGGGTCTTTGTGAATCCATTCGAAACTGTTGTATGTTGTAAATGTGAATGTGTTACATAGATGTATAATCTATCATTCTGTGCATAAGGAGTCTCACCGTGTGGCTCTTTATGTACAAATTACTTTAGATAATAATATTATGGGTGGCCGTGAATTTATGGGTGACCGTGTTTGTATGTGCTTCGTCTCTTTTTTTTTAAATTCATTTTTATTCATTAATTAATTACGTATATGCTTACATACTAGACAAAAATGCTTAAACTAGTTGGAAAACATTTGTATACACATAGGTACACACTGGTGTACGCATGTGTATACTTTTTTTTATATTTTTATTTTTTTTTATTTTTCATATTTTTTTTCTATATATTATATCTTAAAATCTACCTTACACTAAACTAGACTATGTAGGTCGGCCATAGGTTGCTGCCACTAGATTTGCATCTAATTCGCTGCAAGAGAGTGACCGACTGCTCCCACACGGAGATCCGCACTACCCTTTCTACTCAGGGTCTAAAGGATTCGTTGAGGGAGTTCCTTCGCTCCCCAACATCAAGAATTTTCGATGCTGCGTTGCAACAACCCGTATATCCCGCCTTACTCCCTTGGGACCGCCATCATGAACCGAAGGAGGCCTTCCTCAACTCGTTCTGTGACGGAGCGGTCGTTTTTGATTCGCCACGGAGCGGTACCGCCTTTCTGTCTTGTATCAGACCATTCATGTAAAAATAGAGGAATGCTTCTGGGTGCACAAAGCCGTTGTGGTACCTTTCGTGGTTAAACCTAAAAAATACCTTTTATTGGGGTATTAAGCCTCAGAGATCAGATTATTGACCGAGTTCATCGCTATAGAAATATGAACTCGAGTAAACTTCACCATTTAATTGTCCAATCTTATCAGGTTTGCCCTCTTGTATAAGACCTCATTGGCTTCGTCTCTCTCCCTCACTCGAACCTACGATATCTAGGTTCGCAAAAATAATTATCACGGCTTCACCTCGTTCGAGTCACTGACGATGCTCAAAGAGTAATAAGTGGCTCAAACTTGGCCGTTTGGAGTCGGCACAAAATTGTATGTCCCCTCCATTCGTGAGAGAACACAACACGAGTAGTTGCTGTAGTAGCTAAGTCCACTATGGTTTTTGTTGTGAGACAGGGCTTAGATAGTTCTGTCACAAGTTAAGGGAGCATACACTTATAATTCTAACCACGAAGTTTGATAAGCTTTTTCTAGAGAGTTATACTCTCCCAAGATTGTCGGTGAGTCGAGAAAGATTGAGTCTTAACCTCAATACAAACGAGAACTGTCAAATCAGCTGTCACAAATACTTTCAAAATGCCACAATTTTAAAGTTCTCCGGTTCCAAATAAAACACCTTCCATTTTCGTGTTGTGCCATTAGTTCTCGTAAATAGGAAGATATGATGAGCAAGAAATGTGAATCAGATCTTAGTTGTGACGTAAACTTTCGTGGATCGTTGTAATGGGGTAGGAATCCCTACAGATCAGATTATTGACCATGTTCACCGCTCTGCCAGTGTAACCTCGAATCAGCACGACATCGGTTACTGTAATCACGTCCGTCCTATTGTATAAGACTTCGCTTGAGGATAATGTTTTGGACTGCAGCTCTGATGTTCTATAAAGGCGAAGTCAAGCCCTTAACCAAGTATTCAAGCTATTTCCTAGATTGTAGATATAGAAGAAATATTTCACCAGTGTTCCATGCGCTAGCGAAGTACCTGGCTAGTAGACGGGAGGAGAAGAAGCTGAAGACGCCTGAAGAAGAGATATATCACAACCTCCCAGCTTAAGGATATCGAAGAGTCTACGGACAAACAAAAAATACGGACATTTTATAAAAGCGGAAATTAACATAGACATCGCCTTGCGCTCCAAAAATTGCGTAGTAAAGCTATACACTTCAATTCAAGAAAAGACAAAACGAGCTGGTCTTGAGAAATGAGAAAAATAAAATAAATAAATCTGGTCGACTTATATATGCCGGGTCTACAACACTAGTTCGATCAAATCGAGCCCATGGACTGCAACGCTTCAGCTGAGAGGGTCTTCGAATCCGAGCCTCCTGGTTCGAGAAGGTGAAAGAGACTGATGACTGACTTGATGACTGGCAGCAGTGTTCCCAGGACCGTCACGATCGAAGGCAGAGATTGCTCAGGCTCTGAGCCTCCATGGATTGCCGGTCTCATATGTAAGTAAGTAAGTTCTGTGTCCCAATTAGTAGAGGCTCTGATTGTCACTGTGACAGAGAGGCAGGTACGTACATATTACATCATTCGACATGACTCATGACACTTCTTCACCGGCACGTTCTCCAACCACCCAGCTTACACATTACATGTTGGTGTTCGCATTGTAAAATCTGTGCCAAGCCTTAAAGGTGATTAGAGAGCTCCACCTTCTGTTCGTTCGACCGTCTCAAGCTGTACTTTTGTCCAGTACCAGATTTCTCTTCAACGTAGAATGTTGAATTCGCCCACAATCCGGTTGGTCAGAGAACGATGACAGTTGGCAAATGACGTCACTCACGACTCAACTTCATACTCCCATCAAAGCTTTCAGCACAATTCCCTCAAGTACCTCACAAATCAATTACCGTTCTCTGGCTCTCCCCCGAACAGCAATAGCAACGGAGTCCCAGAAGTAGTGCCCACCTGAAAATGTTAACCATCAGTAATCAGCTGGCGGGCTCACTGACTTATCCCCTGCAAGTCTGACTTAACCCGTTTCACCCGCTTTTACCCGCTCCACCAAGACAAAGTTGTGCATGTCCTTAATAATAGCATCCATTCTTGTTTGTGCTCATGGAGTGAATTGCCAACACTCAGTCATCATTATAAAGCAGTTAAAACTTTCCGCCCAAGGAGCCCTTCCGCATTTGAAATGTGTATACGCCATGGCAACGCTCGTGTACTCTCCTTTTACCTGACCATCACGATTCTAATGAAAACATCTCTGCTAAATTAATCCCAAACGAACTTAAATTACTTCACATTACACACGCCGTTCTCGTACTCTGCGGCGGCATACACCCAGCCCAGGCCCACCTCTCTTCATGTGCACCCACGCCACTCTCTCTCTCTCTCTCTCTCTCTCACACACACACACATACACACACTAAGAGAGGAGCGAGTATATGTTTAGTAGAGCAACATCATCCGTTTGTACGATACCATGGCTACGAGTTAAATATCACACTACAACCCCAACACTTCCGCAAATGTAATTAAACTTTTCACAAGTCCGCTTGTGTCATTGACATGCGAACAGTTTTGCTCTGTTGGATCCTTTTGGTGTCTCCCACCAGGCGGGCGCTTCGCCGGGCGACCTATGAAGGTGAGAAACGACACGACACGACACGAAAAATGAGTAAGAAGGAAGTCGAAGTAGTGACTGTAACTGCCCTCGTTGATCCCAAGGGATGAGGGTAAATAGTGAAAAGGAAGTTCCCTCTCATGACTTAATTTGGCACGCCTCAGTATTGCTCACCTCTGCGGCGGGACTATCAAATGCGTCATCCACAGGCTCGCACACTGCTCGGCTGAGGGCTCGTCATGTTGTCCTTCGCCACCCGGCGTCGCGGCGTGTCCATGTGTGGTCATCATTTGATAACGAGACAAGGCAGCCTTCGCAACGAAATATTGGCAAAAATTTATCAGCAATTTCCCCCTACGAATGAATCAGTAATGGATTTGAATAAGAGGCCTCAGCGTAGCCCGCTGTGGGAGATGGGATAAGCCCAGGGGTGGAAGTAGCCGAACAATGACTGCCATTAGAGGACACCCTTGTGGCTGTGTGTTCATTTGTAGCCTCTCACACCCCGTCGCGTCCACATCGAGTTGAATGGCATTAATTCATCGTTCACCGAATCTGTGATCCCATTCACAGCCCGTATGTCCAAGTGTTAATAAATCAATTAATCGAATTAGAATCACGCGACAGGAGCGCGCTCCGAACATGATAAGCGACAAGTAGGAATACACATCCTGCTTGCTTGTGATGGGCGTGACGACATCACGCCTGGGATTTGAGGACACTAATCAACTTAATCACCATCTGTTCGGAGACCACAAGGTTTCATGTTCAAATGCACACAGATTTGACTCAAGGATCCTGACATAATTCATGCACTGTGTCGCTTCGCAGTGAAGGCACGCGATGTGTCATGCAGCTCGGGGTGAAAAACCTCTGATTCATTTCAGGTTCGCATTGGATTTTGCCAAGGATACATGCGAAACGAGATCGTCTTCAATAAATTGCGAATCGGGTGACGGGCTAAAAGAAAAGACAGGCAAGAACAGTGCGGCATAAGTCATCACTCTGTCGCCGGCGTGCTCGGGGATGGTGGCTGATTTTAATGCCATTTTTATGTTTTTAAAGTGAACCTGAACGCTGAACCAGTTAATCGCGTTATTGTGCCTCATTGTCTTCGAACGCGATCCGGATGGCTATCCAATGAAAAGCAGAAGGAACAAGGCACATGTTGTTGTTTGTCATTCATATTGCAGCACTAATTTGGGGTTCATTCACGAGGAGCCATTACATACACTCAAAGTGACTGTAAATGCATGTGTTTGAAATGGCGCCTGATGTTATTTTCGAAGATGGCATCAGGAATTGAAGGGGGGAGCGCAACGGGGATTGTCTTCGAACAACCACGTTTATGGTTCTATCGTGGAACAACATGATATCTACTGTGCCAACAGTTAGAGAGTAACAATGCTTCACAAACATCGCATGAACATTGGCAAATGCTCTCCTTCATCTTAGTGCGCTACAATCCGAGGTGGACCTGGGCCTCAGCCAACATGCCTCTCCAGCCGACCCGTCACTCGCCAACTGTCTCCAATTTCGCACATCAAGCCGGCTGAGAACGCCTTCGACTTGTGTGCGTCACAAACAGACTCAGAGTCGAAGTTTCATCGGGCCGGTGCTAAATTGTTCATTCACTCAAAATGTTCTAGCCGTCTTAGGCGCTGGATCCGTAGACACTTGGCTAGACTCAAGTCGCTGTAGAGCTGCACAAATTCCATCGACGCAACCAGGACCAAAGATCGTCATCGTTACGGATTTCACTCGAAAATACCAAGAGCCTCTTCATCCGCTGTGGAGGTAGTCCATGCCTTTGCGCTGTAGGTCAGGATGAACAATGTCTTATGCAGAGTTAACTTATTTTTCCGAGAGAGTTCTCGGTTACTCAATCGGTTGGCTAGAGTTATTCTAGGTTTAATATCGGTACTGATGTTGTTTGTACTGTTAGACGAAGTCCTTCGCTACCTCGAACCTACAGCTGCCCATTGTGACGCTCTGTCTAAGACATCGATGTTGTATGTCTTTTCTTGAAGACAGAATAAGACAAACCCATTTAGCTGCTTCCGTCTAAATGCCAAGAAACGTCTCATTGACAGCACGCTGGTCGCTGTGTTATGCCGATCATGCAAATGTCATCCGCGTATACTAACATTTGTACAGACTTTTGGAAGTTCGTCCCTCTAGTGTTTGCGTGTGAGTTTCCCACGATCTTCTCAAGAGTGATGTTAAAGATGAAACATGCCAGCACGTCGCCTTGGTTAAACCCTTTTTTGGTATACCATTTCGGACCTTGATGGTGTGGCGAGTGTTCTCCATCCTCATCCTGCTCAGTCTGACAAGTTTACGAGGAGTGTCAAAACTAGACATGGCGCTGTAAAGCTCGCCCTGTGCACGAGTTATTGCATCTGCACTTGCCTTTTTCAATAGACCACAAGACACAATTCACCAAGATATAAGTTGACTTTATTTATTTTAATTTTTCAACTAGAATTTATTTGATATATGATGTGATTTAACAATATATATAAATTTGTATTTAATAACGTTGTTTTAGTGTTAGTGTTTCTTTTCACTCGGTGTACACGGTGTTATTTTGTGCTGGAAGCTTCAGAATTACTTTGGTTTCAGTGATAGAGCGGTTAGCATAGTGAGGAGTTTTCTCTCAGGGAGATCACAAAAGGTAGTAGTGGGTCAAAGACTTTCCTGTCTTTTGGAAGTAGAACAAGGTGTTCCGCAGGGTTCAGTACTAGGTCCGATTTTCTTTTGCATGTTCATCAATGATTTACCTTCTGTGTGTATGCCTTGCTGATGATGTTCAATTGCATCTGGCCAAACCCTTTCCCAATCTTGATGAACTCGCGACTCTTATGAATAAAGACTTAAAACTTATTTAAAATTGCTCAAGTTTAAACGGGCTTCAAATAATTACAATTAAGTCACTTCTAGTACCTACTTCCAAACTGAAGCTTGATCTAGACGATATCCCCGAACTCTTTCTTGGTTCCTCTTAAATTAAAACCGTTGAGAAAACAACGAGTCTTGGATATGCAATAAGCGAAGTTCTATCTGGATATGATCATATCAATATGATTGTTGGTCGCATCTATGGATGTCTCCGTAAACTATGGCCCAGTGCTTATAACACTCCGCAAAACACACGCAAAAAACTTGTAACTGCCCTAATACTGCCTCTCATAAGATATTGTAATCCTGACTTGCTCTCCATGCACAAGTTACAGGTGGCTTTTAATGTTGCAGTTCGATATATTTATAACATTCGTAGATATGAGCATATCTCTGCTTATGCCAGGGACTTACTGGGGTGTAGTCTTCAAGAGTACATTAACGCCAGGAATTGTATTTTCCTCCACAAAATGATTCACAGCCGTAGTCCGCAGTATTTGTTCAACAGGCTTAATTTTACTCGCTCAGATAAAACAAACTTTTTAATTTCATCGTGTTTATTTTTCATTCATACTAGACTACTATACGCCATAACTCTTTACCTTCTGATATTAAATCGATATCGAATCCCAAATATTTTAAAAGTGCAACCGTCCCTTATTTTTTCCGCACTCCCATGAAATGATCCTGTAAAATATCTGTACAATATCAATTTGATCTTTTTAATTTAAAGTTAAATACTAAGTACTTAAAAAAGATGTAAGTCTTAATGTACATACCTTTTATTTAAATAAACTTCATTATAATGTGTTTATTACACTTCTGCGCTGCCTCTACGAGATTCTACGACTGGTGTCCTTCTTGTTGTTGATCTTGTCAATTCAGTTTTCAAACCAACCAACCATTCAGTTTTTCAACCACTAGCAGGACTATTAGCTGTTGCATGGCGTGATTGTAGAGAGATAGCTGTTAATGAATAACATTGCTTACAAAGTGGTGTGAGTGAACTGATATAGAGCTATTAGAATGTTTTGTGAAAATGGTTGTCCCATAAATCCACAGTGCGATGTATACCCTCCGAGCATTGTTAGTTACTTAAGAGAGGCGTGTCGTTGAATTATCAAATTGATTGATTGAATATAGACAGCTGCCGTAGGAGTCGAGTTATAAGAGTGTAGCAAGTCGTGTAACATAAATAAAATGTGATGTTGCCTTCATTGACCACCGTCTGTCACTCACGGTGGTAGCTTAGTTTCATGCCTATTCTTGAAAAATGCCCAAGGTGGATGCCCCGTTTTTACTGTCTTTCTATTCACTTGATCTTATCAAGTTTAAAAATCGCTCATATCACAGTCTGTCTTCGTACATCCAAACCGTTTTGAATATACACATTCCTCTCCTTACATAAAAATGAGACCATTCAACTGCTTGATCCGTTTGTGATCATGCAGAAGCCGTTTTAAAAAGCAACAGTCTTATATTTCACCACGCGACTGCTTATCGGCCGGTCTCATTGGACAATGGCGGCTATGTTTCCGACTTGCACTCCCTTCAAAATCTGGTCGACGAATGTAAGGATACTACGATGTAATGGAATAATTCCTCGATTCTGGACGCAGTCACTGGCGTCTCATCTCTTGTGGAATTTTGAATTTAATTCAGCATTTTGTTTCTCATTTTCAGTCAATCGGGTCGACGTACATACGCTTTTAAACTTAATTTCTCAACTCATCTCAGGTCTTGCCACGGCTTTTGTAGGTGTTAGTTTTAGCCCAGGTTTAGAGGGACTTCATTTCCGTTTCAATTTAGGCTTCAGTTTCTTAGATTGAAGGTAGAACATAAGTCCAACATTTTGAGATATTCTCTTTAAGCCTTGCCTGTGTCCTCAAGTTTAGATTTTTTCACACTTCCAAGTGCTGCTACTTTATTAAAGTTGGCCCACCATAAGGCTTTAGCGATCCTCATGTTAAATATCAAGTTGACATGTTCCAGCACTTCCATTTTCCGATTTACCATCACGATCGGTCTCAATTTTAGTTACATCTTAAAAATCGTTTTCCAGTTCTGTCAAATTCTACCTCCAGCCTATGTTGCGATAAAGAAATTAGTTTCCGCTCGCTCGCAAGATTGAGAATGGACTTCACTCTCTCTCGGTCATCTCTTAAATTTATAAAAAAAAAAAACTCCCCTAACAAACTTCAGTATGCGTCCCTTTGTTAATTAAAACCATAGGATCGTTTCTGTAAGTCAGACTGTCGCCGATTTTATGAAACCACCACCAACAACGGGTTAGATCTCGCCAACCGCAATCAACCAGCGTCCATTGCCGGGCTCACACCCCACTTGTCACATCCATCAACCAATACATTCCTCGCAGCTACCGCCGCGCCGCCGATTCAAAGCGCATCCAATCCAACGCCAAATCAACAGATGCGGGTCGCATTCGAAGCCAAAAGATACAAAGATACTCTGGCGTAGATTAAATTCGTAATGTTAATTGCGCGCGTGTTTGCTCTTTAATGAAAGGTACAGCAATTATTGGTGGTAAAATGCTGACACAGAATTAAATTGAACGGACATAACGCAATAAGAACCCGCTTCCGTTCCGTCAATTCAAAGGGATTCCCTTACAATCGATAAATTTACCATCGCTGTGTCTGTGTGTGTGTGTGTGTGTGTGTACGCTTGCTGGTAGCAGGATTTTTCTCATTTTCATGTCCATTCATCATGAACGCCGTGCACATACCCACACATGCAGAGATTAATCTTTTTTGTCTAGTGATTGATGGATTGATTGGTATTGAAAAATTGTTACGCGCCAAGGGTTGGGGGTGGATTGCATGCGAACTGTGACTAATAGTTCGGCTTGTAACGAAACCATAATTGATGTGCAATTACCTGGCGTATTGAAACGGGTGTTGTGTACGTTCTTTTGTGTGTACTCGCTTTAAGATATGAATGTTTTTGACAAATTCATCGAGTTGACAGAGTGATTAAAATGTCCCCTTCCCCGGCGTTGTCGGCGTCGTCGTCAGCGGGTGGTGGTAAAGTTGAGTGATATCCAACGAAGGTCGCCTCGACGGGTTTGAGAGTTGATTGCAGTCAGACTCACTCCGCATACAGAAGCTTGCCAAATTTAATTAAGGACTTTCGTGCGTAGTTGGATGTTCACCCTCGAAGACAATATTTTCAAATTAAATGCTCTTGGCCTTGGTAGTCGTGTATGCCAAAGACGGCCTTGGATTTGTTTCTTCTGACGTCTTTGGCTTTATGTACGGAAACTATCAAGGTAATCGGAGGCGACTTGTATTTGGGTCATTACCCGAGCACCTATGCTCGGTATGATCTGGGGTCTGACTGAAATTGCTAAGCGCATTCAACACTTAGGGTCACTTAGCTATCTAAGGAAAATGGCAGGTCAAATGACATCCTGAAAAGCAAGCACTGCTCCCTTAGGTAGGCGATTCGTCGCAGGAGGGAAGGACTTTAACCAAGGCATGTGCATTATGCAGCCACATAGACACCTACGGCTTCTATCCATTTATCGCCCTATGATAACCAGCTTTTAATGATGTGAAGTAGACTCAGAGGTACCATTCACCAGAATCTTCTTTCGTGTTTGAGTCATTCATGCATGGAATCCGGATGAATAGAATTCCTTGAAATATAATTTGCTGCCTTGCTGAAATCTCTTCCTGGAATTGAAGTTCCAAGTTTTCCCTCAGAAGAGGAAGAAATTCTAATTTCCAGAGGATTGTGGAGTACATGTATCTATAAGATAAAAAGTGAACAACTGAACAGAGAATCCCCAGAATGAACAGAGGAAGTCGTTTTCCTTTGTTGGATGAAAATTAAATAAATTCAAGGCTTTAATAGAAAAAAATGTTTTAACTATTGAAAAACTTTGGGAATCAAAGTCCAACGTGATCCGTTTTTGTTCTTTTTGCCCAGAGGGACTCAAAGTTCCAAAGATCTCAGCATCTAAGCGCCAATGACATCAGGCTGCGGATAATTTTGCACAACTATCTCATAGGTATAAAGCAAGATGTGCATTTTGTAATTCCAGAATCGATATGGAATTAATGGAAAATGTTACGTCTTAGCTGACTGACTGCCGGTAAGAAGCAGTCACACTTAGCTATGCAATTTTATGCCCATTGGGTTATCATGGATTATCTGTATTCGAGATTGATAACCAAAAATTATAAAAAGTAGGAATTTTGAGATGTTTATGGGAAATCGAATAACATTTTATTTTTCAACTATCAAATCAATTCATTTGTTGCATCGCTGCACATTAAGAAATTTTCTATTCTTTATCTTCCAAACAAACTTTGCTGACATCGCTGAAAAGTTCATTCGTGGCTCATGGTGTGCCTGAGTATGGATCTTGTTTCATAGAAAGTAGGCTTGTGTAGTGTGAAATTGATCTAAGTGAACTAGTGTACAGTTTCATTTTTTTAGTTCATTTAGTTCAGTAGTTCAACAAACAAATAGAATAAGTGAACTATATCGAGCCAAACTCAACTAAATGCAGTGCTTTGCTTTGTGTGTGGGCATGATCATCAGGGTTACTTTTACTTAACTACCGCAGCACAAGTAAATCGAGCATCATCAATTTTCTGAGCGGCGAACTATATTAAAATAAATGACAATGAACAACGAACTAGTTTAATAAATTGATTTGAACTAAACTGAGTCCTAAACTGGACTGAAATAAAGGGTAATGGAAAGTGTATGGATCGAGAACTACATGCGTACAGGTACATACCTATGTTGGCGGTATGTCAGCCTATTCAGCTAAAGTTCGTAATAAATTCAGGAAATTGAACCGAAATTGTTTGAAAGTGGTGTATGTATAACACTCAGAATCAGTTCTTTTAAACTACTTATACGGTACGGGAACGGAGGCCACTACCCGCACTTTAATAGCTTCTTACCAGGCTTATCAGGTTTTAAATAGCAATTTGCCAAATCTTAAATAAAAATCGATCCTTCTTATTATAATTATTATTATACCTTATAAACAATAATTTTATTTACAGTAACTGTTATAAAGATGATATTCATAAATCTTACACCCCTATTCTGGCAAACCTCAGTGATGTGTTTTAAGTCACAACTACCTCACAAGAGGATGGTGAGTCACAAATTCTGATGTTTTCGTATTCTGAGCAAAACCTCACCGCTTGTGAGCATCACATGCACCGTCAAAATTGTTATGTTCTCATGAGCACATCACAAGGAAAAATAGCAACAAAAGAACTGTCACACACAAGGAAAAATAAACATATGTTGATTTTATTTTGGCGTTTAGCTCATCTGCGAATGCGGCCCAATAATTCTGCATCCTATTCGGGTCAGTTGGATCATTTTTGCCCAGAAGAAAATCAGGATTCATTTGCAAGAAATTCGTATAATGGTCCAACTGCTCCTGGAATGTACGCTGATATTTTCTTGTTGCTGCAAAATATTCATTATTAATAAATACTTATACATATTTCATTAATATGAAAAATATTACCTTGTTCGCTACGCTCTGCCTTTATTTTGTAGATACGCTCAGTAAGAAAAAAAAAAGCGCGAATATAATAATTGGCAAAAAAAAAAACAATTTTTGACATGGCAACGAATTCACCTCACCATGGTGACTATTCTTGTAAGTTTTCTTGTGAGGTTTTCGCCAGAATACCAAATAGCTGAAACCTCAAAAGGTAGGCATCATAGTTTTGGCCTCACTGACATTCGTGCGTTGTGACCACATCACAACCAGAATAGGGGTGTTAAGTTCGGTAAATCGGGTGTGGCCAGATTCAGAAATGTTGATGACTTCTTTCAGCAACTAGCAATGCGAAAGATGTGATGTTTTATTCAAATGAGAAAATAAGGTAATTTTAAGATTTCAGCAAAAAAAAAAAATAGCAACTCTTACTTACTCTTACCAATTCAACAACTTTATTCGGAATGGTTTGGGGGGAAGGTCAGTCCGAATAAACGAATTTTCCCAATTAAATAGAGGCCTTTTTATGCACTACGACGCGGAGTCTTCGACTCTGAGCTAGTGGGACAATGCAATAGAGGACGCTCATGGAACCGATGGCGCACCCAGGTGGAGAAGGACCTCAATCGACTTGGTGTGCGCAGATGGAGACAGCTGGCTAAAGATCGTGCCGGCTGGAGAGGATTACTGGTTGAGGCACAGGCAGAGATAATGGATGATAGAGATATCCAACTTCGGCCATTTTTACCCCTAGTGGTAATCCCTTGTATTTCACTTATACTTTTACAACGCTCGTCAATTCAACACAATATGGCGGCCGATTCGTGAAATTTGTGGGAAAAAAGCGGCAGATTCATGAATTTAGTGGGAATCCATGTACTTTCCATGTACTTTCCATGCAACGTACATGGGTGTGTTGTTCGGAGGGTGTTCAAAAGTTGACTAGTATTTTTAAGGGAATTTTCTTACATTGTTATATGGATTTTCGTGAATCGTGATATGCATTGCAATGTCAATTTAACTGGAACTATTTGACCTAAAATTAATTCTTAAGCGTATATATAGCCTATTCAAAAACCATACCTGACAAATTAACTCAAAAAATGAAGCCCGCTTTATACGCTTAATTCATGAATACTTAAAAACTCATGAATTCAATTTAAACAATTTGATAAGAACAATGGCAAGATATTGCAACTTTTACTAATATTAAAAAATGGTTGTCAAAACATCTTCTTTGTGATTCCCGCTTCAATAATATTTTTATTATTGATTAACTGAACGTGTGAATGTATTTTTAATTTTTATTCATATGAAAAAATGCACACTATGTTGTGCATTCATTAATTATGTCCAAGTATTTCAGATTGTAAATTGCTCAAAGTTTTAACGAATCGACTTCATGAACATAAGCTTTGTTCGTTCGCTTACCCCTCCATACTGTGTTGAAAATTTAACACGTTCAAATAATGAGCGAACTCTAATTCACCCCATTACTAAGGTGGAGAAGGGTATCAGCTGTTCCACAGCTGTTCTCAAGAGCTCACACGTATTCACAGACAGGGGACAAAAAGCGAATAACAAACGCTGTCAGATGAAATCAAGGAGCAAGGGAGGTAGAAGTTGGATATCTCTATTATAGGTTATCCCTCGCACAGGTCCACCCTGGACTGAGCGCCATCAGAAGAAGAAGAAGAAGACTTAAGCGAATGAATACAAGTAATAATTAATAAATAAATTGGGAATTGAGAATACAATTTTTGTATTGCTTTTTTTCCGGCGTCTAAACGTGTTTTGCCTGGACTCCCGACTTCTTTTACTAAAATAAATTGCATTATTTAATTTTTTTATTTCTTAATTGAATACCAACCATTTACCAACCATTTATTCGGAAAAAATCTGTTTTAATCGGAAAAAATGTTTGTTTTCCGAATTAACAAGTTTTCCGAATTATAATGCTTATACTGTGGTTCCCAAAAAAAATCGCCACAAGTGTCAATCCTTGTTCATATTCATACAAAGCATGGTCCCCTGACAACGCTACCGCAACAAGCTAAATCTGCCAAGCGAGCAGATCATTAGGACAAAATCGAACAACGAGCTGCATCACTTGTACTAGAGGCTCAATCGGCTACCACATCACTACCTCATCCCAAATAGAAACTGTGGAGACTCGGATCTAAAATCGATGCAAGCACTGGACACTATTGGATGGAAAACGCCAAATTTTAATTGATAAATACTCAATTAACGCGGGTAGCGCGGAGGTAGGGGGTTTCTGCGACGAGGGTGCCAGGTTAAATCCTCGATTTTAGCAACTTTCATAATTCAAGTCTCACTCTTTCGAGTTACTGGAGTCTGAAGAAAGTCTTCTAAAACTTCGCCTTTGGGAGCCGGCATAAAATTGTAGGTGCACTCCACTTGAGATGAAACATTTCTGCGGAAGCTAGGCGCTGGCTCCTTATGCGGCCCCTGATGGCCCCCTGAACGGAATGCTTGCCCATGGTGTACTAGTATTGCAGTCAAGTCTCTCGAAATATATACTTCCCTAAATATAGACTGTCAACAAGTAAAGTACAGACCTCAAATCGTCATGATAAAACACACATGTGCGCACTCATCAGACTGTTTGGTAGTAAGAAAGTATTTCCTCCGCTGAGACCCAGGAAATACTTAGGGCCTTTGCAAAAGCCAGTATATCTAGAAACTTAATGGCAGCATGGATACATCTGCATTTAGTTAATACAATTTCACCATGACATGATGTATTCATGAGACTGCTTGGTCGTACAAAACCAAGCAACTTCCAACAAAGCCAAGACACAAATCCTTGGCGTAAGGCGTTCTTTAAAATTCCCTCTGACAGGTAATTCTCTTGGCAGTGCAAATCAAAGCACGAGTCAGTCGCCCAAGTTTTGTCCTAACGCCACTCTTTGACGAGGACGATATCCGAAACTCCTAAATCCACGCAAAGTACATACGAGCCCGTCCTGAACGTCTGCCATTTTCGTACGACAAAACACAGAAAACATTTAAAATCTGAGACAGATTTCTTCCTCGGATGGGTTGGGTGAACTTTGCTTTCACTGACATCTAAAAAAAAGTATTTTTGTACAAAAAATATTTCAAATAAAATTTAACACCGACTACGACGCGGAAATAAAAAGGCGCTTCCTGGAAACAATAGGAATGTGTTTGCTCTCACGCAGAACTTATTTTCTTCGAGCGCTGTTCACAAGGACGGTTGACGAGGGGTTAAGGGAGCTAGCGTGTGAGAGGTGCGAGGGTTTGGAGGATTTGAAGTAAGCGCTTAGAGATGAAAAAAACATTGGAATCCTTTTTGCGAAGCGACAACGACTGCCACTACGCCAGTGACTACAGCTACAAGGACGATGGCAATTCGCAGTGTTCGCTGCGGAATCAGGATGCGGTGGCATGAGTTGCTGTTTGCTGTGGGGTTTGAGGGATGATGCTAACAAACCTGAGCGCAAAGATGCAGACACAGACACAGTCACCGAAAGAGAGAGGAGAGAAAAAATGAGACAGAACTCTGGCGTTGGTGATAACGACGATGGTGCGGTGCGGCAACGGCACTGGCAATGGTTTCGCACCGAGGTGGCATGTCGTGTTGAAACTGAGACATGTTGAATGTTTGGTATTTAATTTTAATGAATTTAACATTTGTCATCGACTTTGTATGGCAGATGGTTTTTAATTTCGCTCTTTTTACTTTCTTGTGTCGCCGCTTGTGCTCCTCCGATTTCATCTCGGATATCATACAGACAGTGAATGGGGCGCGGAGTGGGGGTGAGAGCGACAGAGAGAGAGAGAATGGAAGATTTACGATTTAAGGGAATTGTTGACAGCAGAACTGAGCGTGAAGTGGTGCGAATAATCCTTTTTTCATGCGTTCAGCGATGGATGATATTTTTTTGTTTTCGGTTGTCACTTGTTTGGAGTCGGATTTCGAAGTGATGCGCGCACGAAGTGCAGAGTACTTTGGAAATATGATGACACATGGGGAGTAAAGTCAATTCCACGGCTTCCGAGAATCTGCCCGTGTGCACGGGTGTTAAAAGAGCTTAGACAACTGTTCGATGGGGCTGAAGGCGAGCATATGAATCATAAAAGAATGTAGTGAATCCTCCTATATGACGCGATTACACAGATACAGGTCCTTGTTGGAATTTAGATTGTACATGCGGCAACGATGCGTTGTAGGTTTGCTGAAGATCGGTAGTTAACTAGCCTTCTTATAGAGTTTCTTGAACAAATAGTTGGTAAGAAACCGCTGCCTAATCCCTGCCAGGGCCTGGCTTCTCCAATTTTCGTAGTCTTACCTTAATCATTGTCCTTGCCGGCAGCTACAACAGAACGGGTTTTGGACAATGTTATGTGGGATGATAAGGTCTTCAAGCGCTCAGTGGACCGTGACAATGATAAGAGAGATGCCTGGCCCAAATCTGTTTCGAGGACATGACATGACGTTTCCTCCATTAAGTACCACTGTCGTTTAGTTACTTGAGGAGAGATGTAATTTCGGTCGAACGTTGTAAGCAAAAGTAAACAAAACTTAACGAAACTTAACAAAACTTAACGAGACTTAACGAAACTTAACGAAACTTATCGAAGCTTAAAAAACCGACCAAAACGGATATTATGAACAAAATTATGTAATTTCCGTGTATTCGTTCGATTTCATATTTTTTGTCTAGAGCTACGTACGACCATTATTTTGGCCCTTTGGAATGAACTCCCTGAGGGAGGGATGTTAGCTGAACGAATTCAATGTCCGACAATTGTGGAAGATAGGATTCCCCTCACCTCTGAGACCCATGAAGGCCCCTCACTTCATACGGAGAATTTCTAAAGACTGCAGTTTCACCAGGACTCGATACCTTCAAAACACTGGCCGTCACTCGCCTTAAACGTGTCAAAAGAAGACGGATGTTCAAAGGATCAAGAGACTCTTCGAAGCGAGTCGCCCTGCTGCTACCCTTCATCATCTTCAGATATCATCTTTGAAATAAAAAGCTGCCCTTTGACCACGACGGAATTAATTCCGAAACCCAAGACAAACATATTTTCGATCAAAAACACACATAAACTGAAAAACGACCCCGCATCCTTCCGTCAGTCAGAAGAGTTAGTATTTTGTGTGTAGTTTTTGTTGCTGCCGGAGCTTCTTATCCTTGACAGTTTCGACAAGTACACCCATAAACTCCTCTTCATAGTGATATGAAATAATAGAGGATACCCAACGACAATAGCTAGAGGAGCACACAGCATCAAAGGACAAAAAGTCAACTCGATAAATTGTTTTATTTTTTCTTTTCTTCTGTTTTTTTTTTGGTTTGTGTGTGTTTTCTTTTCTCTCTAGCTCCGGCTGCTGTTGTTCCCGTTGCTGATGCTGATGCTGCTGCTTACTCCTCAAAGTCCTTCCTTCTTCAATAAAGGACCCCGAAGAGCATCATTATTTTCAGCGTATATCGTCCCCGACGACAACAGCGACGATGAAAACAACATACAACTAAAATAGCGCTAAGGAAACCTTTGCACCCACCCCTTCTTCACCTCTTTGATGTGGGGTGCTGGATGAAATGGTTCGTTGGGGAGGGGGGTAGATGCAAGCCAGCCAACAAGGAGATGACATGCATCTCAAGCAGCATTCGCTGATGTTTGTGTATGAAAAGCATTTAAAACTTTCAGCTTACCCTCCCCGAGCGGTGGCAAGGCAGCCCACTCTACCCACTTGCAGCTTTAAGGGCGCTTGCCTTCTTCAGATAGTCTTCTCGTACTGTCCTTGTCATTTGACTTTTTGTGCGACGACGGCCACCCATAACCATTCTTGTTGGCCTTCTTAGCATTCAATACGCTGAATGTGTCGAAGGGAAGCTCGTTCGTAAGACAAGTCCCATCTGCCGTTCCCTACCCACCGTCGCCGCCATCACGAGCTCTCGACACGACAACAACATCAAGATTAAAATGGGAAAAAATACAGAAGGCCTCAAGGAACACACTGTGCGCTGGCTGGCTGTGCCTTAAGGACGACGACGACGAACACCAGACAAGAAGCGAGTGGTTAAAAGTGGAAAATGTTCATTTAATTTCTAAATCAATTAAAATTTTGTTTTCGTTTGAGAGAGAGAGAGCGAGTCTACTTTCTAAAAAGTTCCCTCCAACGGGATGAGGGGACGAGGTTGAGGAGGACAGAGGTACCCCATCTCCAGGCGTGGTTGGTTCGAAATTGTGCCATTTGTTCGTAGCCTGAAAGTGCACTTAAGGGGGATGAAAATTAAAATTGAATGAGTGGATTAATGATGTGGGGCTCCTCGTTTGCTCTATTTAAGATGATTTATAATAGTGTGAACATGGCTGGCAAGGATTTGGCGAAGAAATTGAGGGTTTTTACGATTCAGCAGATGGAATCGGCGTCTGCAAGCATCTGGAGCTGGAATTTCTTCGGGAATCTCTGTTCGACGTAATTTTGTGCCGGCAAATCTGCAGACGTACTACGGATGTCTGCAGAGACGAGCTATTAGCTTGAGCATGTAGGGATTATGATGTGCTTCGGTGGGTGTAACTGAGAGGGGTATTATAACGGAGGGACTCCACCAACTCCGTCAACACAAGGATGTTCGTGGAATCACGTTCAATCAATTTTTGCTGAATGTTTTCTATGATCATCTTACCAATTAATTCAAAATGAAATACTCGCCTTAATTCGCAAGGTGGACTGGTGGTAAATTTGTCTACATCTGCTCGGAAACTTCCGCCATACGCCATCGATGTCTAGGTCAGGATGTGACTGGATTTAGTGATGAAAGTCTCTCTTGTGTGGAAGCAAAGATCTGCGCTCTTTCGGGACCCGTGTAAGCTGATGGCATAGAAACGTGTGTAGGTACCGGGGCAGGGGTTCTTTGTGACTCTTCTCAGACACTGCTGAATTTTCTTTCAGGCTGAATATACAGTGCTGCGTATAATACCGTCTTGTCACGTGGTTTAAACGCCAGCGGCACATATTTGGTAAATAAGGTGGCAAAAGAAGTGGGAAGGTGCGGTTCCGACTCCTACGCCCCGGGGTTCTGGGTAGAATCCTCAACACCAGTGTCTTTCATAATTGACGGATCCACTTCGAGTCAATGCCTCATACGACCGCTGGACTGTCATTACCCTCAGGCATTTGAGGAAATTGAAAGAGCGCATTTTCTTGCGAAAGAGGAGAGAATCTCCAACCATCACCGATCTCATCATCTCACCGGTAAGGTTCGTAAACAAAAAGTGGGAAGACGAAGTTTCAAATAATGGCAATGAATAATGCCTCAAGCTAGACATCACATCTGCAGTGGGAACTGAATGACTTGTGCTGTGCAAGAAGAGATCATTTAACAGTCTCAGTAGCAAGGGTGTATGACTGCTAGTTTGAGTCCTTATTTGGGACTGCGCTACTGACACACAATTATCTTAGCGAATTTATGAATGGTTGAAAACACGAAGAAGCTGCTCGGCGAGTGTTCAACTTTTGGAAAAAAAAAGAGAATATAGTCTCAAGCCAAGCACTTAATTGACAAATTTTCGTTTACAAACAACATTGATGAGATTCATTCTAGTAAAGGAAGGTTGCTTGGTTTCAAATTTGTACGAGCACAGTAACCTGAACTTGTTGATCTAAGTGATCAGCTTCTGTAACCCACTAAGGTACGTACCTGTAAGCCAACCGGTCAATTAGTCTCCTGCCGAATACCAGCAAGGTATTCGAGAAAGTGATAAATAGAGTTCTGATCAACTGGACTAAGGACAAAAATATAATTCCGGATAACCAATTCGGTTTCAAAGCGGGGCATGACACTATTCATGCCGCGTCGAAACTGGTGTCGGATATCCAATGGAACAAGAGCCAGAAACAATGTACGGGTTCCAGCTTGATTAACTTGGAGAAGACCTTCGACACCGTATGGTTAGAAGGTCTTTTCTACAAGCTCGATCGGCTAGGCATTAGCAAACCCTTGCTGTACCTACAGTGTAACATGCTTACCGGTAGACGGTTCGTAGTCAAGAATGGCAACGTGACCTCCACAGGTATATATGAGGTATAAAATGGTCTCCAACAGGGTGCCGATAATTCGCCGATCCTGTTCAACATTTACTTCAGCGATCTGTTAAGTTCTCTTCCTCATGCAATTGCATATGCCGATAACTTGATCGTGCACAGATCAGGCAAAAAGATCGAGGAAATCACTACTCTCACGCAGGGTGATTTCGATTCATTCATGAGAAGTTGGTTTGCTAATGCCTAGCCGATCGAGCTTGTAGAAAAGACCTTCTAACCATACGGTGTCGAAGGCCTTCTCCAGGTCAATCAAGCTGGCACCCGTACATTGTTTCTGGCTCTTGTTCCATTGGATATCCGACACCAGGAAGTTGAGTATCAACTTCCGGAAGTCGGAAACCATTCTGTTCAGAACGCCTTTGTATAAGGCCTCGGCGGATACGAAAAAGAATTGGCGAAAGTTCTCAATCGTTGGAAGCCACGAGGAACCACTGGCGCAAAAGTCTGTAGTCAGATACCTGGCAATTGGGTAGATCAGTTTTATATTTTAATAAACATATAGATGCTGCTCTGGCCAGAGCCCGAGGCGCTTTTGCTCTCACAAAGAGACTGTTTTACAACAGCCAACTCGATGCGATAGTGAAGGTTATCTGCTACATGGCCCTCATCCGGCCAATGCTCACCTATGGCTGTTCCGTGTGGTTCAAAGTGAGTGCAAGCTTGATGGAAAAGATTCGGTTGTTTGAGAGGGCTTGTCTTAGGGCTTGCCTTCGACTTTATCGAACTCCAGAGTCCCAGTACATAAAATTCTATTCCAATGAAAGAAAAGAGTGGACAATTTCCTGTTGAAGTTGATTCGAGGTCATACTGCTAGAGCGATGAACTCGTCCAATAACTTGATCTCAGGGGCTTACTACCCCAATCCAGAATACCACGAAAAGGTACGCCACAGTGGCTTCGTTCCCCCAGAAGCTTTTCTCCATTTAGATAAGCACGGCCTATTGCAAGATATGAATGCGGTACCGCTCATTTTTCACATAGCCAGATCAATTGACTCAACCACGACCGTTCCGTCGCACAACGAGCTGAGGAGGGTCTACTCCGGTTCAGTACGGCGGTATCCAGCCGAGATTCGGGATGTTGCTAGGCAGCACCAAAATTTCTGGTGGCTGGAGACCGAGGGAACTCCAGCGTCGAACCCTTTAGACCCGGGGTAGAAAGGGTAGTGCGTTCAGCCTTATGGGGCGCAGTCGGCATCTGTCTTGCAGCGGATTAGAGGTAAATCTATCAGCCGCAACCTACGGCCGACTTATATATCTTAGGGTAGTTTTAAGGTAGTTTCTTAAGTTGTATACATGTGTATAAAATAAGAAAAAAATAATAGAAAGAATGTATATACATGACGATACATATATACATTGTGTATATTAAGGATATATGCATATACACATGTTTATAGGGGTATATACAAGTGTATATGCATATATACGTAGGTTAGCTTAAGTTAGTTTGTAGGTTTTATTTTAAGGTAGAATGTTAGTTAGCTTGTAACTTTTTGTATAAACCGTCCAGTCATTAAGTTTTCCAATTTTTTCTTAATAGTAAGTTGTTCTTTTTAAATTTGCATTTATATTTTACTCCATTAGATTAGGTCGAAAGACATAGATTAAGAATAAGTTTAGCTTAGAGTGTCCGCCTAGGGCCAGTAAGTTAGAAATGCAACATTGTTCGTCTAACTAGTTTTAAGCATTTTTGTCTAGTATGTAAGTTATTATGAATTCAATAATAAAAATGAAGTAAAACAAAAGAAAAAACATGTACGCCAAACTCTGTAACGAACCTACTTTATTCATAACATTGTCGTGTCAATTGTTTAACTCTCCGATGTGCGTATGGGTCTGGTCAGACCGAATCGGTTTTGAAATGTGATTAAGTTATTTTTTTTAGTTTTTCTGGCTAGCAGCACTCCATAACTTCTTCAAATATGCTTATATATATTTTCAATGTACTTATAGTCGAACAAATTTTAAACGACTTTAATGCCTGTGCAGAGCGCTGCGCCAGCCGACTTTATGTTACGATGACGCACTGCGTTGAAATAAATACTCACTTTATCAGCTGTTCTCTCTCTCATCTGCTAGATGAAAAATTTTGCCGCCTTTCTGCATACACTCATTTGAAATGACTTTTGTCGTTAAATTATTTTTAATCAGCTGTTTTCGTTTCTTAAATGACACTTGACATAAAATACTCTCAATGTGGAAGATAACTCTCAATCTGGGAGAAAATCTCTCTCACAGCGCACCCCTCTGTCAAAAAATATCCAACATGTTGAATAATGACGTGCGATGGACTACGTTTTACGTTTTATTACGATCCTCTTAATCTCTCTCAGTATTCACTGACACAGGTCGACGCTGTATTTTGTGCTTGGCCATTGAATTATGTGTGTTGAAAGCCAATGCCAGCGCAAACGCACTATTGTGTTTCAGGCATTAGAATCATGCACGCAGGGATCTGAGTAGACTCACACGATACTTATGTCAATACGGAAAGAAAATTGGCTTGTGATTTGATATTCGATTTTTCAAGTGATACAGTGTAACTTCTCTATAACGGGCAGCAGCGGGACCATCATGATTGTCCGTTGTCTAGGGGTGTACCTTAACAAGGGGTTAAAATACATGAATAACTTCATGGCGGGACTAGGACGAAATGTCAATTAAGAGAGGTATCTCTGATAGAGAAGATGTTTCACTGTTGTTTGCAGGTTCATTCACTTTTATCTTAAGTTGATGTGCTTTATGATTATTTTGGCAGATATTTGCTGCCGATTTTGAATAGTTTTTGCCAATTTTTTTACCTTTCTAGTAAATGGAGTAGTGAGAGTGATTTTATTACAAGTATGGTTCGTAAACTCAATCGTAAAAACACATTTAGCAAATCGCTCGTCATCTCATGCACCTGTCCTGCTCCATTTACCGCTTAATATGCAACTGCACATGGGAGGTTAACGACGCCTAACTCTGTCATGTGTTTGCATAGCCCTAAGGCATGTCACTTAGGTAGGTAGGTAGAGGACTGCTAGTGAATTCACCAGCACACTTAGACTATGTTAGTCCATTGTGATGGACTACTATCACTGACCACCGACTACTCTAGTAATAGTGCCGTTAATTTGATCCCAACGGCAAATGGTGACTGGACCATATTTGAAAATCAGATAAAAGCGTATTAACTTTGCTTTCACTGGGATTCGAATCGGGGACTCCACTAAACAAGGGCAGGCACTTAACAAACTGTGCCACCCAGTCGTCCTAAAAAATTGAATTGAGATTCATTTGGAATGGCCTGTCTAGGGCAAGGATTGATATAGAGATTATGTTACGTTAAGCATATGAAGCTATGCCCTCTTGAAGGATGGAAAATGGGATTTCAGACTATCTTCCCAATACCAACTCAATTGTAATCTGACTGACGTCGAGTGGGACTTACCAATCTTGTTTCTTTGCCTTGTTTTTTTTATTATCTTCTCTGATCAGCTTTTCTGCTCTAGACTTCATCAACCCTTCCGACATTTGGGCAATGTTCAAACATTGAGTGGGACATGTGCATGTATGTCCCAACTGATGCAAAAGGTTTATGAAGAAAGTTTGTATGGTGCCATCCAACAAAGAGTTCTCATTTTTAATTGTGCGGCATTCAAGCTTGGATGGACCTTCGGACTCTCCGACTATGCGGAGCGCCATAAAATTCAAAACCGCCTTTGGTCAACAACAAGACCCTTCTACAAGTTCAATCGATAAATTCAAAGGTCCGGGACAGGTTAATGATGTGAGGACTTATGTTCATCCACCAAATTCAGTTGAATTTATCGTTCCCGTAGTAGAGAGTGCGATTGAAAAGCCAAGATCAAGTAGCTGGAGCACAACCATAAAGACAGGCTGGTCCGTAAAAATGTTGAAGGAATGGCGTTCAGTAAACTGAGGCTAGTGATGTATGCAGACATGCCTTCCATCGGTGACGGGCAAGATCACGTTGTTCTGTGTCAGCTAATAATTGTTCACATTCCGGATTGTAGGTCTGCCTCTCCTTCGCGAACTAGCAATCGAATAATCTCTTATCTATAGCACTGGCGCCCATGCGTTCGATGTGGTCGATCCAGCACTGTTGATGGATTACAGACTTCCCTACACTTCTTCCTTCTGCCCATGGATGTATTCATTGTGTCAAATCTCACATTCACCTTCATCGCAAACGTCTGACCTTCACTTGGCATATAAGAAGTGAAAACATTCACTGTCCCCGTCAAAGCCACAGTTATTATCATGACAGGAAACTAGTGAAGGACCTGGTTTAGCAGTATGCTTAGTACTAACGTGGAACTTAAGCCAATGACATGAAAAGAATAGAGGGTCCGTCGGCGAGAAGCAACTGGTTTGACAAAGAATGGGAACACAATTTCATGTCCTATCATCTTTGAAGTAAACACTCCCAGTCATAGGACTTAATGCTAGTTACTCTCTTGCCGAATTAAATGCTCAGAAAATTGACAAAATGACTATAACCCTATCCAGCCTCACATGAAGACACATTTTCGAGTTCACCAGATACGAAACCTTTGACATACTAGTTAAATATGCCACAGATCTGCTTCAAGGACATCTAAATGAAGCACCCACCTGAAAATTGACCTGAATGAAGCACCCAACTGCAAACTTAGGTCTTCTTCAGAAACGAATGCCCTCGCTCTGGCCAGACAACTGAAATGTGTCAGCAAAAAGTAGCATCAACGATAATTGCATTTGGCACCCCAAATCAGGAGATGCTCTAATCCTTTTACAGATGCCCCCGACCTCCAGTTATGCAAATCAAATTCACCCGCCGCACCCACATCTTCTCTGGAATTTCTCTTATTAATCAACTGACACCATCCTACCTCTCAACGCGCCTCATACCCACGCCCACACCCGTTCCGAGCAGGAAAGAGCTACTGAGGGCCATCCAACTTAATTCCTGTCAGATCTCGACCGGTGACAGTGACTGATAGGACCGTAGTAATTTCTCGCTTTGGTGACACTACTCTCCCCATACCGAGGCGAGGAACCCAATGACTTGAAGTTAGCCACCCCTTTCGGGGTTGGTTCATCTCACCACTGTGTTACGTTTCTTTTTTTTCTTGCGTTGCCTGGCGTACGTCACTCAAAGTTTAACTGATAACGCATTCTTTTCCTAATCCACTTACCCCCATTAATATTCAAGGTACCGTCAACCAGCAGCCGGCAAGCGAGCAACCGAGTAAGCGTCACAGTCCATTGGCTGGAAGGGTTGCAAAATTTCAAATATCCTGTCACCTTTGCTGCGTTTAAACCTGAGGTGGCCAGATAACGAGGACACCAAGCTGGCAAGGAGAGGATAATAGATTTCCAACCAGCCGGGCACAATCAAATATAAAATTCTACAAAAGGTATATTGTGTCAAAGTGGGAACGGAGAAAAAAGGGAAAAACGAAACGAATAAAGGACAACACAGGACAGCAAAATAAAGGATATTTGCCTCGGTAACCGGGTTAATTTTGAAGGAAGGCAGAAAGATGAGAGGAAGCAGACACAAAAGCAAGTGCTATCTGTCACCAGGATGTTCGTTTTCACTTTCAAGCGCCAAGCGGTATGTGTCAACCGGTCGTCCGTCCGTTCATCTCGACGACGGCGATGTTAGCTAGATGCGTTCAAATTGATAATGAAAGCGTGAATTTGAAAGGACCGCTTTGAAATATGAGTTCATTCTTGTTTCGCGTTTGTCCTGCTATTCTGATCGGGAGGTGGTGGGCGGTGGGCGGTGGGTGTGAGCGGGGGGAGGGAATTGTTCTTAAACGCTTGTCGGAGTTTCGCGCGCAAAGCGAATCGGTTTGCGAGTGGAAATTAATTTAAATTTTCAATTTCATCTAAAGTGGGTCATTTCGAAAGTTGTCCGTTGTGTGTGGTGGTGGCGAAGTGTGCAGATGTGCCGTGGGAAATTGTTCCTAGAAACTGGATACGCTCATGAGAGAGAGAGAGGTTTTGATGACGGGAGTGTGTTCAGATAATTTGCGAAATTGGAATTTAGAAACATAATTGTGATTAAGCCTTGAATGCAAACGACATAATTTTATGTGTTTTCAGTCACTGCAGGCAGCAGGAAAATGTACCGTCTTTGGGACGAGTAACCAATCAAAGAGTGGGCTTATCAACTTTAATTAACCCGGATAAGTAGGTGCGGCCTTAAGAGAGAATAAATACGCCACAAACTGTGTTAATGCTCGTTTGTTTCGTGGTCCTCCTTCAAAGCACCATTTCATATCATATCAAATTTAGTTAAAAAAGAAGTCGAATTTCTTGGATTAAGGGGGCTTGGTTTTTCGGCGACAATGCAGCGAACAGCAAGGATAGCTTGAAGATTGAAGAAGGAGATGAGGCCGAAATTGCTTTGTGATTATGAGAGTGAAATCTACGGTTAAAGTCCCGACACGAATAACTTTCAAAATTCATTACTTATAGAACAGTGCTTGATAAAGGAACTATCAAGGGACTTGCAATGGTATCTTCGAGCATACGGTGCGCACAAATGATAATGTGGATGCTGTGGCAGAAAGTTAATTTTACAATTTTCTTCGAAAATTAGGTGAGAACAACTGAAAAAAGAAGATAGGGAGATTTGACCTCTCTTTGGATTTCTCGTTTTTGTGGAACCGTGAAAGACCGATGTTATTGCAAATCCGAAAACGATTCAAGCACTTAAATCCAATATCATCGAAGCAATCCGTGAGCCACATCCTGAACCATCAACGAGGTCTTGGAAAATTGGACTGACAGAATGCGCTATTACGACGTTGTATATCATAATAAATGGGAATGTTTGTTCTTACTAATAAAGTCATAATATATAAAAAAATAATTTTGTTAATTTTATTGCACTTTTAATAAGAAATTTTTATTTGTCCAACCCTGTATAGCCTGCACCAGTTGCACACAATAAGTTCTTCATGTGAATCTTGCACGATCTTCTTCAGAACGGAGGAAGTTACAACACAGAGCTTCATATATGAACAGGGGACACCACCTAAGTTGAATTGTCACGGGATACCATAATTTGTTCGAGTTAGAGAAAGCTTGGCTTAGGGAGGGTCCACTGTGTGCATACAGTTTAATTTCGATTATTGCAAAAAGATGACCTGTTGCATTAATCGAAATGTTGCAATTATGGAACAGACATTTTAAACACTTTAAAAAAGCTTACGCATGTATCCATCATTGTATCCTTTTGAAAAAAAAAATTCATTTACATAACATGTTAAACTCAGCAGTTGCTTTGCAGAATATCGCTCGGCAGCAGCTTTATCCCGAATATTTTGCGGTTGCATTTTCTTTAATGGTTAGCTCACATTGTTCTGCCTACTACAAGTATATGGTAAGGCCATTTATTACAGCTTCTAATAACACGTGGTCGCCGTGGCGTAGTGGGTAAGTGCGTCGACTCTTACGCAGTGCGTGCCAGGTTCGATACCCGAATTTACCAGCTATCATAATTCACTGTCCCACCTCTTTTCAGTCACTGAGTAACAAGTGTCTAGAAAAAGCTTCTCAAATTCGCCGTTCGGAGTCGGCATTAAACTGTAGGCCCCTTCCACGCGTGAAAGAACAATAGCACGCACAACACGAGTGGTTGCTGAGAAGATAGGCCCAGGTCCACCTCGGACTGTCGCGCCACCCATATTATTATATAAGTAACACTTTGGGCTGTATACCAATAACTTCCACTTCCGCAATATAAACGGAAACTTCTTTTTCTCTGGCTTCTACTTTTTGTTAGATTTTCGAGGATCTATTCACAGATGTAATCGCTGCCCATATCTTAATATGAGATCTTTCTGACAAAATTTGATACCGAATTAAAAGCAAACGAACGCAATCTTCCTCCTTCATATGAAAAGGCCTTTGTTCCAATGTTTGCTGATGGTAGTCCCTTTTAACTCTTTCCATGAAAAAGGAGCGACGAGTAGTATTTATTGAATGACCTAACTCTCCTGCTGTTACAATGCATAGTAAAGCGTACGCACATATGTTGGTACATATTTTGATCCTTACAATTTCAAAGTTGCAAAAATCAAACTTTTTTTTCGATTGGTTGCAAAAATCGAAAATAGATAAGCCGTGACTGTACTGTATTTTCTTTTTACTGTCACTTCGAGTAACACTTTGAGTAGATCTGTGCCTAGCATCTACATCAACCACTGATTTGGTCTTTCAAGAGTGGAGTAAAACTGCCGATTCCTAATGTCATGCTCCCTGCGTATTGTCAGTGAGGCTATAGAGTAGGATCGAGTAATTGTAGAAATTCTTTGTCGTGTGGGGAGTTGAATCGCGACACCCGGAGTAGTATTACAATGATTGCTCCTGGTTACGATTACGTCTACACAAAGCTACAGTCTACGCACGTAACCACGGTGCTACAGCGGCCACTTACACTCTCTAATTACACTCTAGCAAATATAAAAAAAATCTGTCTTTACATGACTTACAGTTGATAGAGCAATACCAAGAAATCGGGCGATAAGACATAATCACATAACTTCCGGTGACGATACGAAATGAATAAAAAACCCCGGCACAGGTTTCAACTGAAAAATTCAACTCTGTCAAGGATACCAATGTTAAGTCTCCACAACATTGCCAATGAACGTACCGAACTTGAAAGGCCCTTTAAATTCTCACTCTCAGTCGGATATCAATTTATTCTCCTTTAAGTTCCACTATTCCCTTAAGAAGCTTGTGGCAGCAATTTACATCAATGAAACACCGGAAACCTTTCTGAAAATCCGGCAAAGTTCTCCACACAATTTCAGGTCCCCTGTGACAAGCAGTAATTGCACCCAATGGAAACTATTTTAAATTACAAATGATCCGTGCACAGCGCTACACATGTCCCAGGCATAAATTCTCCACCAGCACTCGCCCTCCACCATTCCACCATCGGTAAAGGGTTGCGCCTTGAGATAAACTTCGTCGTGCTTCATGGACGCAGTCAAACAAAAACCGATAGCGAGTGCCCTTAAATCGCACAATCTCGCACTGTTGCCGGTGGTGGAAGGGATGACAAGAAAAAGGTCATGCCGTAGGGACATCCCTATCTGCTTGCTATCAGACCCAAAAATGAGCTCCGTTTCCAGTAATTTTCAAAATATTTTCAATTAAAATTCTTTTTCTGAAAACAATCAGCGCGATTATGCCGGGCGGCGCGGTTCTGGAGGGAGGGTAGTTACACACCCCCATTGTTGCCCGTCCCATTGGGTCGTGTCACGCTGAGTAATCAGCGAGTACCAAGTATTTCAGATTTTGATAGGATGTTCTTTTCGATTTTTTTTGCTTGCGTTTGTGTGTATTTCTCTCCGATGAGCGATAGCTTGGTGGTACAGTAGAGCTCGATAGTTGGATACATTTTTTTTGTTTGTTGTAAATGAGTTTTGAAGAAGGACTTCTGTCGTGGGGAAAGTAAGCACTACAATCGTGTTCTGCAGTTCTGTCAAACTACACCATAAAACATTTCAGATTGGCTCATAGATAAGTTGGCATCCCTTGACAACTTCTGTTTTTAAGAACCAGAAGTATGATCTTAAGTTCTTTTGTGTCATTTGGACATGTACCATATATAAGATCTGTACTGGCTTATTGGTAAACAAGCCAAGCTAAGTATTGGCCACAAACTGCTTTTATACAAGCAAATCCTGAAACCATTTGGACGTATGGCGTACAAATTTGGGGTTGTACCAAAGCAAGTAATATGAGCAAAATACAGACTTTTCAAAATAAGGTGCTTAGAAGCATCGTCAATGCGCCATGGTATATCAGAAACGACGATATCCACAGAGATCTTGGAAATTACCACTCCAAGATGAAGTTACGAAATTTGCTTATAAATATAAGCGCCGCCTGGAAGAGCATACAAACACTGCAGTTCACCCGATCCTTGAGCAAAATTTATGTTTCGCGCCGACTTCAAAGGATCGAGATCAAGGGGTCGATCTCGTGACATAGTCTACACCTGCGCATAGTTGCGGTGTAAGCAGGAACTTTCATTGGAGAGCTACTGATTAAGTGCTTCACTTAGTTGTAGTCTTAAAAAATACAGGGAGATGGTTTTAGTGATTAAAAATCTCACAGTTCGACGATACTTGACGAGCATTTTTCCCTCGGTCTAGATGAGGCCAAGATTGAAAAATCGAAGTCCTAACAATTCTCCAGGTGAGGATAGGCATTTCATCGGAACATCTTATATTTCTTAAGACGAACCGCGGGAGCCTCTTTTTTATCATCATCTATCAATTCTTTTAAAGCCGTTTTCATAGAATGTGCACCCAGACAACACATGTTGGCAGTACCAATAACATGGAAATTGCTTTTAATGTGTACAAGTCTTTAAAGTCCCCAGAAGTTCGTCTGAGAAAACGTAAGACCGTATTGGCTTTCGATGTAATAAAATCGACGTGGGCGGAAAAAGGTTACTTGGAATCAAAGATAACACCGATCCGAGGCGGGCCTTGAATGCGATTTCATCCGATAGGCGACCACTTGGCAGACCCAGGATAAGATATTTGGACCAAGTCCATAAGCTCGCCTGGTTACGGTTGGGCATAACCCTGATGAGTTAGGGTCGATAGCGGAGGATCGAGTTGCCTGAAGATCTCTAGTGCGTGGTTTAGCTCCGCAACTCCTTTAGTGGATGATGAGATAACACCGAGATCTGTCACTAACCTAACTATTTGCGAGTTCATCTCCGAGCTTGTACATGAAATTGACGAGTTACAATATTCTGTGGGCTCGAAAGATTTTGATAATAATAATAATAATATGGGTCCAAGGTGGACCTGGGTCTAGCTTCTCAGCAACCACTCGTGTTGTGCGTGCAATTGTTCCCTCACGCATGGAAGGGACCTACAGTTTAATGCCGACTCCGAACGGCGAATTTGAGAAGCTTTTTCTAGACACTTGTTACTCAGTGACTGAAAAGAGGTGGGACAGTGAATTATGATAGCTGGTAAATTCGGGTATCGAACCTGCCACCCTCTGCGTAGGAGTCAACGCACTTACCCACTACGGCACGGCGACCACTTGATTTTACATATTCAAATATTTTGTTTTAAATGGGCTAATATCAATTTGGAAGCCCAGGCAGTCGAGAGGAGAAGATATTACACTAGATCATTTTATGTCATCTGCAACCTTTTATTTGAAAATTGTATGATGTCAGGCACATCATTCACAAATAAAATAAACAAATGTGGTGCCAAATGACTACCTTGGGGAAGACCGTACTCTACATTTATAATGGAAGAATGAAATCCACGAATTTATGCAACTTGATTTCGGTTGGGCAGATACGAGTTTAGCCATTTCAAAAAACGTTCACTAAGTCTCAGTTTTCCTAGCCGAGCCGTCGGAGTAAAGCATGCACGAAGAGTGGAATTCTGCATCGCTTCTTGTATGTCGCCTAAAAACGGTTTTCACCGATCTGATGAGTTCTTACCCACAATAGATCAGATCATGGAAAATAACCAACGATTTCGAATCGACACTCAGCACCTACTCGTCGGTTTAAGGGCTGCACATGAGCGTATAGAGAGACGAGCTAGCTTTTTGACATATGTATATCCAACTCAACAGTTTCCGTTTCCGTAATAATGAAGAAGTATCGCTGCTCCATCAAGGTCTTCGTCATCGACATCATCGAGACCTTCAATGTCAAATAGGAACTTGGACAAGGCAACGCGCTTTGATGTGGCTTCTTTGACGTTATTCCTGAGCAGATCCGGTAAACCTCACACGCCAACACCTGAGGCACGATTTCCAGAAGTCCGTCCAGCTATTAGCAGACGCGGCGATGTGATTGCAAGAATGAGTCGGTCAATGACACTAAGATGGAGCGTCTTAAATTGGTCTAGCAGCAGATGATGGGAAAACGAAGTAATGCTGCCGCACGAAGGTACATATAAGATCGAAGTCTTGGGAGGAGCGTCACAATAGGCAGCTTCAACTTACAGATAGTCAGGAACTTTGCCTACCTGTGCTTCGGAGTGCACAGTAGTAACAACATTAGTACCACGATTAAGGGCACAACAGCTCTTGTCAGCCACTGTTTCTAGGGACTCAAGGGGCAATTGATTAATAGAGCTCTCTCTCCAAGGATCTAGTCGAGTACTTACAAGACATTGATCATCTCATACCTGCTGGAGAAGATTGGAGAAGATTTCCGAATCCAACGCCTTAAGTGGCTGGGCCGTGTGGATCGCATAGACAAATAGGCTCTAGTCTGAAAAGTCCTCAAATTTGAGCCTATGAAACAACGTAACAGTCGACGCCCGGGTATAAGGTTGTGCACACAAATGGGAAAGGCCTACCTGGAGGCAGCTAATCAGGTTGCAACCTAGTTCTTGCTAGAGAGGCTGGAGCTGGGGAATCTTTTGGAATGTTGTTATGCTAAGAGCTGTCCTCTAACTAATTAGCTTCAAGTATCGTCCTGCGTTACTATGGTGGGTGGTCCAGTGGCGTTGGAAAGATTAGTAGAGCTCGCTGCTCACAGCATCTCTAGAACCCTGACGAATAGTTACGATATTTTCCTCGATGGGTGAATTTATACAAGGTTCTTATTTCGGTCTTCTCTCAAAGTCACATGCAAACTTCTCCGCTCCACTGTTAACTCCACACACTTGCCTACAAACAGCCTTGACGGGACACAGCCAAACAAAAAAAAATTCGGAAAGAAAAAGAAAAAAGGGAACGCGCCCACCAACAAATTGCAGAATGAGAGGGAATAAACGAAATCTCATTATCTTTGGCAGCGGACATCAAAAAAGCAAACTTGGCCGACAGATTTAAAATTGAATTTCCCCCCACCTCCCAGAGTGAGAGAGAGGTTGGCGACTGTGTGTGAGTGCGGCTGTGGATATCGCTGAAAATATAAGAAATGAAAGACGGAAGGATATGTTCTCCTTCGTTCGTTTCCCCATCCGCATTGACATTTGCCCCTTCCACCGTGTCGGAGATGTCGTCTGAAGAGGCACAGGCACATGACAACGACAGAATGCGTCTCGTCGTCCCAACTGAATTCGGATAAATGCTATCCACCAAAACTACGTTGCAGCCAATCAATGTTGTCCTCCGAGTTCCTTATCGGATGACATTGAACGGAACTAATTATGATTAGTTTCCGGGCGGTTTTTCAGAGCACATCGACATCTTCTCTCGATGTTTGTGGGTGTGCTGTGTTCTGTTTTTCTGTTTTTTTTTTTTTTTTTTGAATTCCTGACTGACAATCGACTGTCCTGACTTGAAAGTAAATTTTGATGGGAAAGGAATTTAATTACAGAAAGTCAATGAGGCATTCGGGTTCGGAGCAGCAGCCA
Source organism: Eristalis intricaria (assembly GCA_964034865.1). Lineage (NCBI taxonomy): Eukaryota > Metazoa > Arthropoda > Insecta > Diptera > Syrphidae > Eristalis > Eristalis intricaria. Next base: position 56,278,692 of record OZ035877.1, on the reverse strand, counting down.
GTCAATGGAAGGGTGCACCCATTGAAGGAATGCCAGAAATGAAGGTTCTTAATTTCATTTTCCCAAATATCTCGAGATCAAAGTTCAAATTCTCATTGCATTGGCAATTGACGACGATGGCGCATTGTGTCGTTCATACCGCTGCCGCCACCGCGCCTCTCCGTCTGGCCGCGATAGCTTTGTCGGACCATGCGGACGTTCCCAGAGGGTGGGCATGCCTACGACTGAGTTTATTAATTGGCCTGACCCCTTAATTGGTCGGTGTATGGCTCAGCAGCTCCTGTTCCGATGATGGCCGTCATTATCATCATCATCGTTGTTACCATCATAATTGACGACCACCATGGTCTCGGTATCTCGTCCTAATCTGAATGGAGGCCGTATGGAAGCCGAAGTTGCTTTTCCTCATGTTTATGGAGGTATGATCAATCATTGGGCATTAGTGGAAGCACTCGCACACGCACACGCACATGTGTGGATTTTGTGTGTTGAAGGCGTCTGCCGTAAGGGTTACGGGTTACACGGACCTCGCTGGGAGGTCACTGAATACGGGGAGTCACCACTGTGCATGGTGTACGGCATAATTGACAATTAATGCGCCTCTAATTAGAGTAGATGTGGGCAGTGTGTTAATGAGGGAATCATTTGTTGGCCAAGCTGGGGATGACTGTCCTTAATGAATAAAATTTTATTTGAAAAACTTGTTGTTGAGGAAAGTGAAAATTACCCATGTTTACTCTTGTGCTTGTAATTTGCCTGCCATGCCCATGTAAGTCGACCGGCTCTCTGGGGGGAGGGGGCAGCCGTCGGGGGACTTGGGCGGGCGACTTGCATGGGTTGGGCCCGGGCCGGGCGGATTAACTAAACGATAGGGTGGTGTTGACATAAGCCTTGCATTGGACGAGGCGGTTTTAACTGAGCTCAGCGTTGAATGAGGAGTGAAATGGATACGCTTTGGCCAAACAAATTAAATAATTGGTTAGCCTAACGAAGTAAATTCTGGTGATGCTGATGAACTAAGGAACATTCCGCGCTTCGGCGGAGAACTGAGGACTTTTTCGTTTCACAACAACCAACTCGTTTCTTCGTGGTTTTCAGTTGCAGGAGACCGCCTACAGAATCAGCCGGAAAGAGGCATTTGACGGATGTTATTTTTTTTTGACGACGGATGGGAAGTGGTGTATTATATCTACATTCATTAGTACACCATGTTAGTCCATTGTGATACCCACAATCAAACAGTTCAGTTGATCAGTGGTAGCGATCAACTTATCTTGTGATTGTGTCGTTAATGTGATCCCAACGGCAAATGGTGAATGGACCAGATTTTTGCTTTGACTGGGATTAGAACTCGGGAGCCCAACTAACAAATAGAAAGCGCTACTGTATAGGTAGGAGGCGATCATTTATAAAAATGAGAAAGAGTGTCGGAGACAAAGCAGAACTTTGGGGGACACCACATTTTATTTGGTGTAAATCAGATGACAACGATTAGTTTGAAAAGTAAATCATGTCTTGCCTGTTGAATGATAATGGCAAATGGCTTATATATCTTCGACAAAAGAGCTTGAAGAACTCTGTCGAAGTCCACAGAAAAGGCTTATATGTCTGCTACGATGGTAAATGCTGATTCCTAATATTTAAAAAATAACAGGCAAATTATGAATGAGTATTAAATTTGAAATTGAGTTCATAGACCAATGTATGCCGTTTACATATTGACTGCCACAATACAAAAAAGAAAACTATTTCCAAAATTACAAAATGTAAATATCGCTACAGACTGATAACTACCCATGTGTTAAGTGATCTGTTTTTGTCTTATACATCTATACTACAAAATCCGTATAAAAATGTTATATCTTTGCTATTAATAAAATTGCATGTATAAACGTATGCAGACAAGATACAGCTTCGCAGATACTTATTCAATTGTAATATCTATAATTATATTTCTATATATACAGTGGACTCTCCCTAAGTCGAACTCTCCTTAAGTCGAAACTCTCTCCAACTCGAACTTTTTCGCCATATTTTACATACATTTCCCTCAACTTTTCATACAAAAACCTCTCTCTAAGTCAAACTCTCTCTAACTCGAACAAATTTTAGTATCCCGTGAGAATTCGAGTTAGGGGGAGTCCACTGTACATATCTATTATAAATATAAAATTAAAGTTTTGATAATTAATACCATAACTAAAGGAACAACATTTTGTTTTATCCCAGGTGCCACTGAAGGATGAAAATAACTTTTACCAGCAGACCGAACAAATATTCTTCAAAAAATCAGGTGCACCATCGACGGTATCCGCGACACCTGCTAACCCAAAAATGTTAGCCAATTTGCTTACGTGGCAGCCAATGTTTAAGACTATTTCATGAACATGGAGACTTTTTAAATGGTCCCTTTATTTAATGTAGTCTTCAACAAACCTTAAAACAATCGATGAACACAGCAATGGTCATACCAATCCTGACTTATTGCAGCTTAGTCTGCTGGCAGCCCTACCTGAAAACAACCAACTTACATGCATTGACCCGGATTCAAAGACTTGCAATTAGCATTACTCGTTGTGCGTGTTGGGAGACAATACTCTGCCCCTCTAAATGCAGATGCTTGCTCCAATAAGAATCAGCCAATCTAAAAGCTAGCTCCCAAGATCCACTAGACATGCAAGTATACTAAGTATACAGCAAGGCGAACGAAAGCTACTACACTCCTCCAGTCCTTGGAGCACCCGTCCGGTGTTATTTCCCAACAAGGGAGAAGTGAACTACAGACGATTTCTTGATACTTTCCTTATACATTGATCCATGGACCATCCGTAACACGACGGGCACTACATCCTTGCTTTTGATAGGCATGTCAAGGTAGATACTGTTCGGAGATGATCGCCTATCCTTACTGTTCGTGTCCCAAATTCTCATGATTCCAGTAACAATTAAACACAGGTCACATTGCAGACGATTCATAAGCGTCCTTGGAAGTCACCCAAAAAGTTACTTTAAGTGCTAAGACACCCTCACACGCCCAGAGGTTAACAACTTTATGATGTAGTAGGCTTAAAAGAAAATTAGATCAAAGCGTCTCCGTTCCACCCTCAGACTCGGAGACACGCTTTATCGAAGGGATTGTCACCAGTTCAACCACCAGGGGGTGGTTCTGCTGGACTTGACAAATTCATTGACTTTTGTGAATGAATGAACATAGTCTGCAAAATGGTTTGACTTCAAAATGATTCCCTTCTCTATGGGCTCAAATCTTCACAACCAACCCCCGTCATACAGAAAAATTCATCAATTACAGAAAAAGGCTAGACCAAGCCCCGGGATGTTGTGGCCCGTCAATCAAACCGCAACACAAAACCAACAAGAAGTGGATGAGGAGTAAATTACCTAGAAAATCAAGAATATAAGCTGGCCGAGGGGCTAGACTTCAATCTCCACGGCAAGCGGAACGAGCCCACGAGACAAGGTACATTACCTCCATTAAATATTAATGCCACTTGAACACCTCAAAATACTTCATAAAGGAAATCCGTGTCTAATAAGTGGAAACAAATTTGCGGACTTTCAAGAGAAAAATCCCCCATGTTTTTGGGCATAATTTCATTCATGAATGCCGAATTATCCTGTGGCCCTAACAACACGCAAACCAAACGAAATGCGAGCAAGAAAGGAGCACACTCTCAACAATACAAGCTTAAAATTATCCGAATCCGCAGACTCTCCCCCGGACGCTGGCATCACCGCCGCCAACACTTGCAGAAACGACTGGCAGGTAACTTCGCCAAACAGAACATCACGGAAGAAGAGAAATGAGCCCTGAATGCGGAAATCTGGCCGCCTGCAAATTACCGTAATGGAATCAACACAAATCGGGATTTATTAGATGCTAAACTCCCGATGTACGTACGACTCAATGGAATGAGTGTCGCGTCCTCAGTTGATTCTGCCCTCTTCAGGCATTTCAAGCCCAAGGACACGACACACTACACGAGAGCATGAGGGGCGGCAGGTGCGCCAGATGGGGCACCCCTCCTCGCAACTTACCCGTACTCGCGCATACACAAAACAGCCCCGAACATTGTGCCTACTTTGCTTACATTTAATCATTGCATGTTCCTTATTCCGACAAATTGGACAGAGAATTAAAAAACCCGACTTTCATCCAACCGCAACGATACGAGTGAGATGCGGGAAAATGGAATCGCAGAAGAAAGGCAGCAGTGCTCCTCCTCTTCGTCGTCGTTCCCATCACTCGCGTCTCGTCTTCTGTCGAGAGTTGTTACAAGACGAATGGGCCGGGACTTGTGGGATACTTTGAGCTTTGCTCCTCCATTCCGTTCTCGTTTCTTGTTTTTTTTATTCTTGTTCCCTGATTATTTCATTCATATCCGTGAACCGTGATTGACGCAGAAGAATACAAGGAGACGAACTAGACGAGGGAACAAGGATACAAAAAAAAAGCGACGAAAATATTAAATTGAAGAGATTTCACTTCAGAATATGAAACCGGATATAATGTGTACATGCTGGCGCTTGGTTACTATGAGATACGAATGGAAAGAACATCGCTAAGGATATCCATTCCTTATTATTGTGTAAAACAAAATTCTGTGGGCAACATTGCGGATCCTTCGTATCGTTGGGAGTGCGAGGGTTTGGATTCTTTTCGCTTTTGTTCCCTCGCTGGGAGGATGGGCTTGGGCTTGGAATTCCAGACCATAGGCGCAATCTTGTTCCGGGCGGCGCAGCGGACGGGGGTATGAGCGAAGACATTCGGAATCAAACAAAAGATCTTTCGACGACAAGTTTGCGATTCGAAATCTCTGAACTGAGGATGGAGCATTGAACGATGGAGGTTGGGGACCTGAGTGGTACACCTTCACAGGGTGGGCAACGAGAGACATTGAGCTGTAGGCCTAAAGCGATGATATAATATGCTTTTTTCTGTCATCCTCTGTTTATCCCTCCTCCGTCGTTTGCTGAGGATGGTGTCTGAGGAGTGCATCCTCAGTTCTAATGGTTGTTAGTGAGCTGTTCTGTGCGCTGTGCTCTGTGCAGCCAATCAGTGGTGGTTTCGATTTTACGGTGAGATTCTGATTGGTGAAGAGCCATAAATCCCAGTTTCTTGCGAAGGTTGATAAGGTTGGCCAAGCAAAGTGACAAGACTGAAAAATTCTCTATAATCTGTTTTCAAAGGGACGCGATTTGACCCAAAATTATCGATGTTATAATTTTTGCAAATGGCGACGAACGTCCATTATATTTGACATTTGTGAACGCCAAGTTAGCATTTTTCAACTCAGTATTTGTTCCAACTCTCACCTATGGTCACGAAATTTGGGTAATGACCGAAAGAATAAGATCGCGAATACAAGTTGCTGAGATGAGATTTCTTCGTGCTGTTGTGGGAATTACTCGCCGGGATAGGGTGAGCAACACGACGGTGCACGAGGAACTCAACGTTGAGCAGCTGCTTCTCCGAACGGAAAGAGCTATGCTTCGTTGGTTTAGTCACATAGCACGTATGTCCCCACCATCACGACTTCCGAGGCGGGCCTTGAATGCCATTCCATCAGGTAGGCGACCACTTGGCAGACCCAGGATGAGATGGTTGCACCAAGTCCATAAGCTGGGCATAATCCCTGATGAGTTAGAGTCAATGGAGGAGGGTCGATGTGGTTTACCCCTTTAGTGGATCATGCGGGTCAGAAGATGATAATGATGATGTTGACGATGAATTATGAACACTGTAGCTGCAGTGCATAAACAAACAAGCAATAGAGTGCTATACGCCGCAATATGGTGCCGATTTTTGGAACTAATAATCGGTCGATAGTGTTAACGCATCATGATTTTCAATGTCGATTTCCTAATCGTGTCGCGTCAACTGTGCAATCATTTGATTTGCCTCTGGTTAGCGGGGTCTCCGGTTCGAATCCCAGTGAAAGCAAAGTTAATACGCCTTTATCTGGTTTTCAAATCTGGTCCAGTCACCATTTGCCGTTGGCGTTGCCAATCAGTGGGCATTAGTCTGACTGTGGGTGTCACAATGGACTAATATGGTCTAAGTGTGCTGATGAATGCACTAGCAGCCCACCTACCTAACCTAACCCAACCTTAATTTGAATTGGTCCTTCGAGCCGGATTATTTTGAATACTTTAAATATTTATTTACCAGCTTTCTGCAATGAAGCGTCATCATCATAAGCCCACATCCGTGAGTACGGCAATCGAATCAACGAAACCGTGTTAAGAACATCATTTTGAATGAAAATCCTCTATTGACAAGGCAATCCCAAACTATCGGTGATGGGGTTGTCGGATTCAGAAGCGTCAGTTTTACTGGATCACTCAGAATACAAATAGTTATCATCTTCTTCTTTAACTCTCCGCTGGACCCGATAGCGTTTCGACGATAGTTTCTCTTCTTGCATCTGAAAGTTATAGTCTTGCTTGCTTCACCTGCACCAAAGCTGCTGCTGACAGTAGGTGACAGTAGGTAATTCAGTATCGTGGTTTGGATTAAGTTGGTTAGAGTGACTGACTGCAGGTGGGTAGCACTCTCTTAGGCCAGAGTTGGCCCGTTGTGTTACCATGAGAAGCAAACTGATCCATCCCGCAAACCATTTAGATTTTCTAATAAAGCGATGGATATGAGTGATACTAAAGGCTCCGGCACATAGAATACTTTACATGCGTGAACGTCAGCAATACTTTGACAGATACATAAAATACATGTGTTCTTATGGGAGGTGACACATAGACCAACGCTGACGCTCACGCGACGGATATAGTTACTCAACTTTTAACTTTTCTTTCTCCTTCAGCGTTGACAAACTTCACATTGTGACATTTAAAGAGAATTCGAATTTTATGTTGAAATTGGGAGTTGGTTCTCGTTGAAGCAACGTTCAAAATAGATAACAATATAAATTAATGTTTATAATTGAGTCTTTATATTAAAATACATATTTTATTTGTGCATAAATAAGAAAAAAAAACTTGAATTTTCAATTCAAACTTAAAACTGTCACCCCCTTGCGTCAGATACTTCAGCGTGTACATAAGCTCTTATGCTACGCAAGTGAAGTATTCTATGTGCCGGAGCCTTAATGCTGACGGCCTGGGTACTGATGGAGCAGTTCCCGGTTATAACGCTGATCAAGCTGAGTGAGTTTTTCAGATCAAGAATAGGCCACAATTGTTGTATGATGAGGCCGAGGCGCCAGGCGGTAAACCCCTTACGATTTGAAGGAGTAAGAGTTTCGAGCTTCAATAGATGCTTTAAATCAACAAGAGGCATGGATGCCGGGTATACATCCGGGATGAGTGCTCAACTATTCAGTTTCCAATCACATTGCCTCTGAAGCCACAGAATTTGGATATTAAAATAATTTGCCATCTCGTTGAGAAATATGTGGCAATTCTGGGAAGTCTTGGAGTTGAAAGTGACTGCGCTCGGAGATTTGATCGCTGCCGGGTTGTCCGAACAAGTGACGATATCAGTGTCTGATAGTACACTACTTTATAGCCATGACTAAGCTTCCTGAAAGACGCTACAGTGATTCGGTAATCGGGAAGAAAGCTGGATGCTTAGATCCTTGGAATAGACGCCAGCCACCACAACTGTACCCATCTTCGATCCATCTGTGAAGATTCGCATCCAGCGTCAGGTGTTAAGATTCCCAGTACGATCTGGAAGGGACAGTGCATGTTTAACAATTCAGAGGGAATGCCCGCGTCTGTGCCTGTGGATGGATGTTGTTGGGTTCATTAGAGTTCCACACCCACCTTCTTTATTGGAAAATTACACAGAGCGTTTCCAAGTCAAGGGAAGGGAGGGAGTAGTGGCATACGACTTGTTCAATTTGTAGTCTTTGCACTTGTGTGTGATTAGGAAGTCGGATAGATCAGTCATATAGTGGTAAACATGTAAAAAACAAACTGTGTAAAGAAATAAATATACCTTCTTTGCAGAGTGTCAAAAAAATATCTTTGCTTGACTGTTATCATCGAATAACAAATTACAATGTCGGCAAAATCGACTAACATCAATCAAAATTTACAAACATCAATCAAAATCGACAAAATACCAGACAAGATCTTGACTTTTCTATTGTTTTGTCTAGAAGACAAGTCCAAATGAATTTCCATCCACTTTTAACATGCCCCACTGTCTGCAACATTTCCTAACTCCCACTCTCTCTCTCTATCACCCCGGCCACTGAATTTGTCATTCCAGACGAGCGCGTATAATGCAAGAAAATTAATATCATTTTTTTTTTCACAACGAAAAGCGAGCAATTTTATTATACGCAGTACAATGTGCCTACTCACGGAGTTCTACTGGCTACAGTCGACTACCACGAAATAACCTGAGGTACGCTAGTCAGTTCTTCGTCGTCTTCCACCACCTCTTCATCGGCAGCACCCCCAAGGAAGCAGCTGAATTTCAGGGGAGTCAAAGCTCGGTCTCTCTCTCTCTCTCCCTCCCTCCGAGGAAGGAATTCTCCCCGGCTAATTTCAAAGCAGAAAACGAAGAGAATTCCAACCTCATTCTTCCTATTTCGCCGCTAGGCATATCAGACCGAATGAAGTTGGAGAGGATACCTTAAGAACATGTCCTTTCACTGATTCGATGCGATATCACAACCAGCACAATTCACTTAACCAAAGAAATGGGAAAACGAAGAAGAAATCTTCTCCGAAATGGATTCGATTCTTCCTGACTGATGGTGATGGTGATGGTGATGGTGGCCGGCTACCAGCAGACGACGATAGTTGAGAGTCGACGACTGGCTATGATACCAGACTGAAAGACGTAGGCTGCTCCTTGCAGAAATGCCCAGGCATTGGGTTTGAAAAATTTACGAAGGACTACAAAGTTTTGGTTCATTGCATCTGTTGGGTGGTGGTGGGGGGAAAGAGGGTGAATTTCGAATTTGTCAGCAAACAGTTAACGTCATCTGAAGAAATGCCAGTTCGGAGGCGCAACAACAATGCCCTCGTCCCGGAATTCGACTCGGAATGCAATAAGGTAAAGGGCTCGGAATTGAAGTGCCACCGCAAGATGTTCTGCGGCGAATGGAGACGGGGAAGAAAAAATTTGATTTCGACTGGGGAAAAATTTCAATTGCACACTGAGTCGGAGTCGGATGGGCTGGGCATTGTCGGGATGCCTGCAGAGTGCCGAGCTAAATGTGTCACCATTCACACGCTTTGCGGGGGAGTGGGTGGAAATGGAACAATTCCACCTCACACTATTTCATCGATGAAGTGCTCGTTCATCCGTGAATTGATAGTTGTGTGAAATTCTGCTTTATTTGGCAATAAAGATCCACTCGGCCTGGTTGTGCAGTGAGCAGTTTAGTTTATTTCTTGGTAATGCACCTTCTGTGTGGGCGGCTGAATGCCAGGCCACTGGCTGGAGCAGGCTTCAGTGATGTATCCCGAGCTGATTGACGTCCAATTAAATGGGTTGCACATAGAATGAAGCATTTGGTTAGAGAAGCGGAATGGAATTATTGGCTAATCAGAATCGAATAATGTGGACAAGTTCAGCTTATTTAGCTTTTTTTGCTGTTCCTGCAGATGCCTACAGGGAAGGAGACCATTTTGACTTCCCCAAAACGCACGATTCAATGTCGAGCCTCCTGGCGAGATAATCATGCTCTCATATCGCTCATGGCATTAGCCCAGAAATGTTTCTGTTGGAAGGGTATCCACATCATCCATTAGGCACCATAGAGTTGCTCATCAACTTCCATCGTCTGAAAGACCCTGTCCAGCGGACTGTGATCTGGCTTGTACCGCAATAATCGCCACGTAGCACTGCGACTTGTTGAGAATCGACCAAATACTGACAATAAGACAAATTCTCAAAAACATTAGAGAGTTTCAAATCGATACGTAACATCAACTTAAATGCACGTACGATGAATGCTGTTGTTATTACAGTTCGAAATGATGCCTGCCACCGCGACGAAGTCCGTGGAGCACCGACGGATAGAAATTATGGCATTCGATGTACTATGACATCTTACCATTCTCCCGGGGGCTCGACCCCCGTTCGCTTTGGCTGGACAAAAAGCCTAAAGGTGTTAAGCACCAGCCGTAAGCCCCTGAACAAACCGAGAGGTTTTTCTTAACGTTTTGTTCCTCATTTATTATAATTATATCTCAATGGTTGTTCTTAACAACCAATATTAATCTATTTTAGTAGAAAGATGCGATTAGGTACCAAATCTCTGTGTCAGACAATGTGCGGAACTCAGACTATGTAACAGAGAGGCCATGGGACACAAACTGGGACGAGCGGGACTAAAGGTCTAGCTTCCCTATCTCCAGCCGAGGCAGCAAAGTATAGAAGGGAAGTGTAGATTAAGAACTCTATGACCCCTAAACCCACTGAAGCCGAGGCAAAGAGAATGATGCGGTATTGTCCACTGACGCCCGCTTCAGCGCTAGCTCGGAATCTTTACCACCAAAAGAGCAGTAGCTTCATTTCTCCACCCGTGCCTATGGCACATAAAAAACGGAGGTGTCCCCGAAGACGGACCGGTCGAAAGCGGCACTCTCGAAGCAATCTACCTCGGAAGCCAGACACTACGCTACTATGGTAAAATCAGTGGGCGCTGGCAGAAAGCCCACGGGGTCGACGGTGGCCGGGGTAGCAGTTCTTCTTTGCGAAAAAAACCGCAAAAAGCCTACATGATGCCGTGGTTATCGAAATGGCTCGAGGATGGGAGCATAAGCTCTAATTTCGAGGCATAAACCATATCACCAAGGAGCAATTGTACCTCGGGCCAGGAACATATAAACATCACGGAGAAGTGCGCGAATAAAACTCCATTGCAAAGTACGCCAAGCAGTGGAATCCGCTTACCCAGAGAAGCAGACCTCATTCTTGGTGCCTGTGAAGCAATCATTTGAAACGTCGCACAGTGGGGTATTAGCCTATAAAACATGGCATAAACCCAAAATTTGCTTACAGCTCAATTAAAGAAAATGTGAGCGTACTTCAAATAAGAAAAAAAGTAAAGTAAAGTAAAAGAAAAAAAGTAGCATTAGCCCAAGTGGCGAAGAATAAGGGCATATATTAAAATTAGTTAGAATTAATTTTCAAGCGGATTACTTTTTAGTAGAGATTGGTGATTGTGGATGATTACATTATATTTTAATTATTATAAACTGAATTTATAAACTAAAAGAAAATAAAAACAAAAAATAGACACCGACGCCCACCACCCACCCCACCCAAAAACCAGCATCTTCCAAACTGTTCAGCAAACCATTAAATTTACTTGTAGCTTACTTGTAATTTACTTGGAGAACATATTATAACCCATAAGAAGCTGTTAGCTAAACATGGAGGAATATGTTTTACAGTTAAATACCCCACTGTGCTTCGGATATGTGGTCCTGTCACCAAGGGAGGTGAAAGGAGGAGAAGTCCAACCAAAACATCCGTCGAGTTACCCGTCTCGGCCATATTGAACACATAGACTCAATTTTCCAGACACCAGGGTCTTCGAGCCCGAGCCTTCTGGTTCAAGTACGAAGATCGAACCACTGTATAAGGACCTTCTAAACGCTGACGCATGACAACTTGGCTTAGCCTAGTACGATTCCTTACTGAGTAAAGTAAATATTCTTTGTACCTTGTACCGAAACGTTGCTTCCCAATGATCGTTATTTGCACGGTTTCGTTACCTGCTTTTAATGGCGATCCTTGACGTAGTCCTTCAGATTCGTGTGTCCATCTGTCGTGAGCTTAGAGTGTAGTATGTATTGCCATGTACATATTTGGTCTGAAATGTTATGTTCAGGGTGACCAGATAAGAAGGATAAGAAAAGAAATTCAAAAAAATCAACAACAGTGAGAGGCTTGAAAAAGATTCTAGCTTTATTTTAAAGCCACAAACATGGGATTATTTAAAATAAAGAATCTAAATTAGTGCTACCTCAGTTTCGGTGGCATTGCTTAGGTGGTTGATTCAATTTTTAATGACTCGGTCGAGTATATGCGACATTATTCCGGCAACAGCGTCTCGAATATTGACCTCGTTCTCGTTCAAAGTGGTTGGCTTTGTTCATGTAGACTAACGACTTGACGTAGACTCAGGAAAAAAAAAATCGTGTAGCATCAAGTAGCAGGATGGCAGCGGTCAATTAATGAACGCTCGTAGCGAAATGAACCAGTTGCCAAATTCTCTGTCTGTTATGTCTCCTTCGCTACTTCGAGCGCTAGTAGTAGGAGCGTCGTAGCTTGTATGACACGTAGCGTCGTCTTGTTGAAACCACATCTTGGATATATGACGGTTGCCACCAGCAAAGTTAAGAAACGATTAATTGTCAACAGCGGCTTCGTTTTTGCTTAGTAGACTCATTGCTTACGACATTCGTGAGTGGCTGCTTTTGAAACGGGCTAGGTTGTCCGTCCACAAATCGGACAGTGGTCATGTGGTACCTTGAGGAACCTCACGCGGCGCAAGCAGAGTGCAAATTCGTTGTTTTTGTTTCGCTTACTGCGGCTAGCAGCAGCAACTCCAACTGAGATTGTGTGATTAAAACTTCATTTGGAAATGTTCCACCGTATTCCTTAACGCAATCTTCTGGATGCCTGTCAGCAAGGGAGGTGAAAGGAGGAGAAGTCCAACCAAAAAAATCAGTCGAATAACCCGTCTCGGCCATATTGACCATATAGAACCAATTTTCCATTTTGGCTTCACGTCCAATTCGAGAAGAATTCAATTTTTCTCCTAACCGCTGCTGGGGCTTAGGGGCTTGACGCCGAAAGAGGCCCTTGTAGAAATTAACTCAAGTCGTATAATAATTTTTGTGAAAGAAGGCGATTACTTATCTTCCTCTGATATTTGCATCCTTCAGCGATGCAAAATCCAGAATCTATCGCCATTCCTCGTCCTCCGAATTAAGGGATGCAATACGTTTACTTTTCACTTGCTTCTTCTAACGGCTTGATCTGAACCGTGAGGTATTTTGCACACTCGAACGATGTCGAAATTATTGGAAAATCACAGCGCCACATCAAGGATGCAGTCTTGTGCATAGGAGCGGAATCATTTTAAGGCATATGACAAACACAAAGCAACACAGATTGCTTAGCTTAAGAACAACAGATGCCTACTAAAATTCGAGCTGCGCACATCAATCGCAGAACTCATTTTCCGTTTGGTAGAAAAAAAACAATACCCACTCGCTGCGTTCTTAAACAAGCCAATTACTTGCATGAATTGGCAACACTCCTCTCACTCAGCTTGCATGTGTGTATGCATGGCATCGAAGCAGGGGGATATTCACATAACCGTTAACATTTAATGCAAGAACAAAACAACAAAAAACGGACCAAAAATCCACCACTTCGAGTAGGAAATCTACAAGACCCCTCCAACGTGGGGGATGGCTTTTTCCAATTCCCATCGCATCACCATTCCCATACACACACAATCTGAACACAGCCGGTTCGGTTCGTCTGTTTGTGCAAGTCTCAGACAACATCAATCTTCTAGAGTCAAACCATAGCTGCCATTAGAAACCGGAGATCCCGCTCCTTCGCCTACGAACGAACGTCTACAGAGGGAGCCAAGTCGATTCAAAGAGAAACAGAAAAAAACCCCATCGTTGGCGGTAGTCGGCAAAGCTTCCATCACCGTCACTTTGAAAAGCTCCATGAAGCACGATACGAGTACGCTAATGCCATAGCATGCTGTCAGGACATTTTGCCGCCAATGACGTAACAAAACCTGATGACACCGCCACTGGAAAGTTACGAAACGGTTCTTGTTACCCCTCCAATACGATGCTCCACCAACAAATCCATTCACACACACACACACTCGGGCAGAATCATACCGAGAGTGAGAGCGAATCCTTGTCTCACACATTTGGGGAGAAAACTCGAAGAGATACCAGCCGATATCACAGAAACAGAAACGAGTCAACGTTCGAGGCCGGCGGGTCATTGCGCTGCGTTTCGTGTTTTTTCTCTTCTTTTCCGGTTCTGTTTTCGCCCGGTTTGCTTGTTGTTGGTTCAAAAAATATATGATAACCTCCATCCTCCAACTCCCCAAAAAACACAACAGAGAAAAAAAAATAACAACCCCCTACCACCCCCTGGAAAACACCAACATATGTAAGTACTGTTATATACGCGAGCGTGTATTTTTGCGCGCCTTACTACAGCCGGTAGTGTGTTTGTCGATGACACATAGTGAGGAATAGTGAAATTTGTTGGATACCCGTACGCGCGTGTATGCTCCTTTGTCTCATATGTGTATGGGTGTGCGGTGTGCTTAATGCATTTTCAAAACACAACTCTAACCGATCACGGCGGCGGCGGCGTTTGAATGTATGAACGCGCGTAAAGCATAGTAAACTACGGCACATACGAGGACGAGTACGGGCGAGTACTGATACAACTGAAAAAGCCGGCATTTTCGGCAGGGAGTCCTTCGAGATTCAGATACAAATTAAGAATTGTTGACGTGCACGTGGAAGCGAGACTGGCATTGAGCCGGCGAACTGCGGTGAACGGTGGTGAAGCGGGAAGTCGAAATTTAAAAAACCGTGTTTCCGACATTCGAAAGTGAAAAACTGAATAACCCGAGTGACTGTCTGAGGATATTTAGGACTTATCCGTGTGCCTTAGAGTGAGATCAACGACGGAACGGATTTAGAGGTAAAGATTTTTCACCGATTGTTGCTGCGAGACAAAAATTTAAGAGAACAACGCACAGACTTTCCGTCTTCAGAACCCCATGCCCGCGACCCTTGAATAAACTGCATCAATCTATTTCCAGTTTCAGGATACATTTCGTCGGTCTCTAGCCCATGCTGGTGTGCTCTGTTCTTTTGCGTAGTCCTGCTATGTCCTGATTTTCGCATCCGACATTCTCTGCTACACATAATCTCATCAGGAACGACGACGATGATACGGGAGCTTTTGTTTCGTTCACTCCTCTATTTAACCACCTTCCCTGTTAGAAGCCTTAAACCACCCATCCACCCGTCTACCCACACCGGCTACGGACGAAGCTACTCCGGCTATGAATTGAACCGTTCCCGTGCATGCGAGTGGTATACAATTATCCTTGTCGTATGGCAGAGCCGAGCAGAGCAAGGCAGAGCAGGAACCCCCAATGCTACGTAATTCAGTTTCCGTTGTTGTTGAACAGTATTCACACTGTTTTGGCCCCATTGTGGCTCTAAATCGGTGTATTGGTTGCGTGTGTGCGCAAGTCCTGGCCCAGCTCGTGAGGGGATGGTGTTCCACTCCACACTCCACACTCTACAACCAAGTGGTAGTGGTAGAGAGATGCGGATAGTATTGTGCTCGTACTATGGCAAACCGAACATATGACTGTGATTTGCTATGTGAAATACCCCGTGACGATGGCGTGGGAGGGTGGCGAGGGGGGACACAACCAACTACTCTGGAAACCGGCGGCGTTCTTCGGGTATTGTTGTGGTAGCAGGCACAACGGAGCCGTATGACAGTCAACGATAGTGTATAACAGTCTGCCAGTTATCACTGAGTGTGTGTTTGTGGTGTTGTCTTCGAGAGTTTTCGGCTTTATTTATGGAATATTGTAACTGTACAATGCTACCGTGGATGATGGTGACGGTGGTTTGACAGGGTGTGGGTGAATTGGACAAAACAATGCAAGGCCACCTGTAGGAGTATGTCACTTGTAAAGAATTCAATTCATTGATTGATTCCGGGGGTTGTTTGTTGGACTATTTTGGAAATTAATCTCGGTCTGGTTCGGAGGGCAACGAATCTAAATTGAGGGGGAGGGGGCATGGGAAATACCCAGTGTCACAACGGATTAATGGGAAATGTCTTCGATTTTGTTTTTCTCTCCTTTGTCCTTGTTTCAAATGTCGACATATGGAAGGAGAATATGCGTGTGTTCACTTCAGACTTGTTCATGGATTGAATTCCGAAAGCGTGTACGCACTTCAGGTGAATGGGACTAGGATAGTCCTTATTTGAAATTTGATAAGAACCAGTTTAAGGACAATGAACATTGCCCAGTGGACTAGAGAGTGCTGTCATTAGAGTGTTCGTATGTTATGGACCCTTCTTTTAAGGGTATGACTCCACCAGGATCTTTTGATACGTTCCTAGATATTGATTCTATTTATGGGACAAGACTCTGTCTGTCTTCACAGAGTAATGGTTATTATACTTCGGCAAACAGGAGTCCATCTTTTAATTTTAACAATTCGACGAACATTTGAATGTCCATGATGTCTATCACATACATATGCTGCAGGGTGAGCCAACAAGCAAAGTTGTGGGCGAAGTTTCTTTTTTGGTTTCTGTGTGGAATTGACTTCGGAGGAGTTTTAGTCTTTGAATAGGAATGGAAATAGAAAAGGTAACTTTTTTGTGAAGGTTTTGTTTAAATTTTCTGATCAACTCGCATGGAATTTAATTCATTACTTATGTTTTTTAATTTAGGCTTAAATACTTGGTTGCGTAGTGGGTAGGTCGGTCGACTCGTGGGTGCAATCCCTGACGGGTGCAAGTAAGAGAGTCTAGAAAATAATTCTCAAACTTTACCGCTCTGAGTTGGCATTATAATGCAGGCTCTATCCACTCGTCACGCACAACACAAGTGGTTACTATAGAAGTTATACTCAGGTTCTCAACGGACTGTCGCGCTACTTGTATAAATTATTATTATTTAGTAATGTTTTTTTTTCAAAAAAGTTAGTTGGGTATTTATTGTTTTTTTGTTATTTTTATGTTTTTTTTTATTTTTGTATATTATTTGTGTTTAATCGAGAGAAAATGGAGAGATCGTGCAAGCCTCACACGCAAACACTAGAGGCACGATTTTCCAGAAGTCCGTACAACTGTTAGCATACGCGGACGACATTGATCGACGTCTTGGACAGAGCGTCACAATGGGCAGATATAACTTCGAGGTAGTCAAGGACTTCGTCTACCTCGGCTCCGCAGTAAACAGTAAAAACAACATCAGTCCCGGGATCAAACGCAGAGTAACTCTTGCCAACCGCTGTTTCTATGGGCTCAAGAGAAAATTGAGTAGAGCCATCACTCGAAGGACCGAGCTGACTTTATACAAGACCTTGATCATCCCAGTCCTGCTGTACGGCGCGGAGGCATGGACAATCTCAAAAGCGGATGAGAAAGTCCTTGGTATTTTCGAGAGAAAAGTTCTGCGTGCGATCTTTCGTCCTGTTTGCCTTGACGGTTTCTGGAGGAGAAGATTCAACCACGAACTGTGCGGGCTGTACAGCGACATGAGTCTAGTCAGGGGTCTTCGGATCCAACGCCTAAGATGGCAAGGCCATGTAGAGCGTACAACTCAACTCTCAAAACTGGACAACTCAGCTCCGGCCCGGAGAGTCTTCGACTCCGAACCCGTGGGACAACGCAACAGAGGACGCCCGCGTTTAAGGTGGCGCACCCAGATGGAGAAGGACCTCAACCATCTTGGCGTGCGACACTGGAGACAGCTAGCCAGAGACCGTGCTAGCTGGAGAGGCTTGTTGGTTGAGGCCCAGGTCCATCCCGGACTGTAGCGCCAAATGAAGAAAAAGAATCGAGAGGAAATATTTTACAAATTGTTTTCAAGCATAACTTCTGTTGATGATTCTGAAATTCACAATTCCACAACAGCTGGACCTGATGTAACAGCTGTTGATGGCTGCCTGATATCGGTCAGTTAAAATCAAGGATTCCCTTCAAAACCTTGAAAGATGCCAGACACGCAACAACAAATCTCCGTCAAACTATCCCAGCTCTTGCTTCTAAATTCTATACGTTCTTTACCTACTTGGATCACATAAGGCATTTATTTGTATAGTCCTTTCAAAAAATGTACCATCTCGGTGGGTTCTTAGTCTTCTGGGGGCCATGGACCTGTGCGTTTAGGGAAGAATTGTTGATTGCTCTCATCTTGGAGTGATCCCAACAATGTTCCCTGTAAATGCATGGCCAATAATACTGTTAAGGGCTTGTTGGCTGAGGTTCAGGCCCACCTCGGACTGTAGTAGTAGTAGAAGAAGATGAGTTATTATGCTTAGTCTTCCACCACGGAGTGGCCTACTTTTGTTTTGGTCAACTAAGGAATTAGTACTTACAGGCCCAGTTATTTATTGTTGGTTTTCATTGTAGTAGATCCATTTTTGTTTTCTGAAATGTGGAGTATTTTTGTACGTAATTTATGGAACCAAAGAAATTTGAGTTTTTTTTTTGCTAACTTGCGGCAGGGGATGTGTTTTTTTTTTTTGGCTAACGCGGTATATTATTCGAAACACAGCGTTTTCGATAATATTTTGATTGATTGTAAGTTTGTCAGCACTTTACGTACTCCCCGAAAAAAAGTGAAAGAAAAGAGGTGACCTAATTTTTCACCATTCATCTGAAACCACTTGCTATTCATATTCCCGCTAATCAATCAGTAAACGCGGCTTAGTGTAGTTTTCGAAAAAAATATGTTCCGAAGACTCCATAAGGCGGCAAATCACACCAGAACGTGTATTTGTCGGGATGCGGCGGCAATCGCTCTTATTAATATACCCAGTTTGCAAAAAATGAGGCTGATTGTTGAGTGCAATTTTTGGATAAAATAGCAGATCCGTTTGCAGAATTTTCGACGCAAACGATGAACATTCGGATTAAATTCATGCCTAATCGTGGAACATTTCAAATCAATCACGCACACCTTTGCTTGTTGGCTCACCCTGCAGCATATAAATTAAAACACCTTAAGTGGTGTTAGAATAAAAGAAAAAAATAATTTTATTTCTATGAGGATCGACCTCTTTATTCGGGATTCAACTTAAGACTACCTTACATTTTATATTTCCCTAAATGTCCAACCTCGCTCATGTGTTCCCACAGGTGGTATTGGTTTACATCCGGTAATGATTGAACGCTGGCTGCTCCACAAGTGTGGAAATTGTGTGTTTTGGTGTTACATAGAATTTGGCGTTAACTTATATGTGTGATAGTCCTTATGGTTCGTTCAGATAGTCGTCAAATTGTTAAAATTAGAAGATGGAAGCCTGTTTGCCGATGTATAGTAACTATAACTTTGTGGGGACTACTTTATCCATTCGGTATGGGGTCTTGTTATGTGTCTCGGTGCCTCTGGATCTTGCATGGAAAATGGTGTAAAAATGCTCGTCAACTGCTGTATTAGTTTAGCGCACATAACTCTAATCTTGGTAGGCTTGCGTTGATCTCATTTGGAATAGAAGGTTCAATTTTATATGGATTACATTGTTTGTATGAGCCTAGTCAGGCCTCTATCTAAGGAGGCTGGGACATGCAGAGCCAATGGACAACTTAGCTCATGCCCGAGAATCTTTTATTGAGAGTCTGCGGGACAACGCAGCGAGGGATACCCGACTTCTAGGATGTCACACGTAAGTGGAGACGGACATGAACCGACTTCGTGTGCTCCATTTGAGCCAGGCACCTAACCAGAGATCGCACTAGCTGGAGATGGTTATTGGCTGACGCCTCGATCCATCTGTGGAGTGTGGGCACATTTTTTTGGAAACATAATTATTTTGCCAAATATAACAGTCTGAAGTTAGCACATCCTTTACTTCGCCTGTCCTGAACGTTGCCGACAGAGACTTTGTTGACTGGGTGTTAGAATAGAGAGGCTGACTGCCACCATGCAACATTCAATTTACCTGTCCTGTGTACTTATGATCATGGTATCGACCTTAACGAAAAAATGACTTCCACTCGTGTTATCTATATTTTTTAAAAAGAAACACATTCAAATCACTGAAAAGCTCAGTCAGCAGATTTCTCCTTTTCAAATGGCCAAGTGCTTGATGTACAATGGGTCTAGGTAAAGATCATCAAGCCCTGTGAATGGAGTGGTCCCGACTGAATTCTCTAATTCTGAACTTGAAGTTTAAAAACGGGTGGCACGCGAGTCCGATGTGTGTATGCTCTCCACACTGTCCGTGACTCAAGAGAAGTGGAGCCGTGGAATAATGAATGTTGCTCGTGTCGGAAGCTGAACCTGGAAAACCAGCAAAAAAAACACGAAGGACCCCATTGGAAATCGATAAAACAAGAACCCATATGCAAATGAGGTTTAAACGTCGAAAAAAAGAGAGCAATGCAAAGGTTAACCTTCCCAGAAGGGGACGACTGACAGTCCCAGTCCCAGCGGATGAGGGTCAGCACAAGCGAACCAAAAGGAACCTACAAATTTGCATAAATATATCCATTTTGCGAAGGCGAACGTGCTTATGCACAGACCAACTGTGTTTTGAAGTGTAGCGAAAGTCACTTTCCTGGAGAAATGCGTGCCTCAGTTCCCTTCAATCGATGAATACGCGTTAGTTCAACTCCGGGTATGAGGTCATCATTCATTCACGTGCACATGCATATGCACATGAACATGCACATCCCCTGCCGCAAGTTAGCAATTGTTCTGCTTAAATAACTGTACCCTGCACTATTTGCCTTGCGACTTCCCCTCCGGCGGAGGCCAACTATTCAGCTATCCGTCCATGATCTACCACAACAAAGCGCTTCCACGGTGTTTGCTTGCCCATCGCCCCTTGTCCCTCATACCAGGGCCCGAATCAAATGCTATCCATAGTTTGTAATTATTTCTTTGTGCCGCCACCCTCTTGTCAGCCTCATCAGCCTCGTCACCCTCATCGTCCTCATGGTCGCTGTTGCTATTGTCGCCACGCTTGCCACTGTCATTGTCCACGACTAGAATAGCTAACAACAGTCAACTGCTGCATTCCGCGAGCAATCAATCATCAGTTTGTGCATGCAGCAGGAACGGCAGCAGTTAGGTGAAAATCCTACCATGTCGTCACACAGTGCGCGTACTTCTCCTCTCCTCACCCATTCCCTCACTCACCCACTCACTCAGCCGTTCGCATACAATGTCCACCCCAAAACGGCAGCAGGCACTGTCCATTGTGTCTCCGAGTAATTTACCACCTGATTTACATGTTGACGTACACGATGAATTCCCTGTTGGGACGCTCCTCATCGGACCAGACCAGCCAGTTGCGCTGCCACATCTCTTTGCGAGAACTCATGTCCATTCGCGGGCTCTGCGGTTCCCGTGGTCGTGCTTCTTTTTGCCACACTACTGGACTAAGGCCTCCGGTCTCTATCACACGAAAATGGTTAAAACTTCCGGTTCTTGAGTTGCGTACGCCCAAAGACTATTAATTGGCCAAGAGGCCAGGGGTGTCGTTGTACTCGCTCCACAGTGTGCGTGTGGGTGGGTGCTGTATAGGACGTAGCCGAATACGACGCGACGGTTGCGAATTAAAGAGGAATGACAGTGAACCTTACGCGCAAACGTCGCGGTCGTCGCTGTGCATACTCAGAATGCAAATGCTTAATGGCAGGGACATGTCGTATTTTTGTATTTTCGCATTTTCGCTTTTAAGGCGGTACAAGGTCCGCGAATTGAATTACGCGTACCTTGCGCGGCAAGGATGTCGAAATGGGCTTGGGGAAATGATGAACGACGCGTTTGCTTTTTATTTTCAAATAACGCCTTCATTAATCACCACAGGCGCCAGCAGGATATAAATTTCAATTTAAGTTTCATTACGAAGACATGCTTATGGATCGCGGTCTTAAGAAGCGAAGCGACAGCCCACAGTCGTCCGGCGCGGGCGTAGGGATGCGAGAGGATGTGATTTGTTTTTTTTTTTCCTTTCGAATTCAAAAGGTGTGCTCGGTAAGGTCGTTTCTGATTTATGGGAGTGTGGTCGATGAGCGCTGACGCGCTTGGGTTTCGTTTGTTAAGACTGCGCGCAACTCAAGGGGGCTTACTAATTTCCGCTTAAATTAGACTACGAAGGGATGTTTTGGTTAATCGAACACCGTGGGGTCTGTATTGTGGATGGGACTTCAAAAGGTTTTGTGTTGTGTGTCCCTTTGATTTTCTGAAGAAACGAGGGTTGTTTGACAAGACTGCGACTTTTTGAATTCCCCGCATAGTAACTTTAAATGCAGCTCTGCTTCTGTCAACTGACGTCTATTGAAGGACTCCTGACAAGTTTTGAGCAAGTGTCATTTTGTTTGTGCTTGACAGCCATTAATAGCAGACAACCTGGTAGCTCATGTGACGGCCTACGTGCAGGGCGCCCAGAAGTAGTCGTCACGGCAGACATTGACGAAAAAATCTGACATTTGCTCGAGAGTATAAGACACCTCTGTCGGTCAGCATCTGTCGGAACATTGGACATTGTCAAAATGGAATGAAAAATAGAATCAAGGAGGAGAGTTTTACTGCGACGAAGAGCTGACTTTGGGACATGTAGAGGACACACTGCAACTCTCCTTGAGAAAGAGTGTGATGACGGCCCAGTGTGACAACGCAGAAAGTTCAAGCATTTAGGACCAAAGAACCATATTCCGAGCGAACACGTGAAACTTACTTAGGAGCACTCAAACACAAAAACTGGTCGATTGTACTGCCATAAATTACACCTACATTTGCTGTGATTTCATGACTAAGTAGGCCACCTGATCCGAGTAAAACCGGGCAGTGACAGAGGAAGTACTCGACAGTGTCGTCGTCTTCTCCACAGCTGCCGCAGAGGGTTTCGTCGCTAAGGCAAACCACACCTAGGTATTTGTGGAAGTCATCTTTTCTGTCAAGAGATAACTAGAATGCCGCAGGTTTCTTACAAATGTTAGGAAACACGGGCTTGGCCTGTCATCCTGAAAAGTCATGTCACCGCCGACTGTGCTCTCGAGAAACCCAACCATCGATGGAAGCCCTAACCAAGGTCGCAGGTAGTCCCAGCACTGGTTCAGGTCCTTGAAGTGTCTATTCTGACTGGGCAGACATTTTGAACTACGATCAAATTCAGAAAAAACTTGGATTCATAAACTATCTTGGAAGTGAGTAAAGGGTTGAGCAAGGCCTTAATCACAGCTTGTCTGTCGCTACAGACACAAATGCTTCGTCCCTTCCACTTTCATAATATACATAGTTCGTGGTCATTAGGATTGTTTGTGTGTTTCCGAATTAAAAACCGAGATTGTGAAGTTTTGCATCCTAATAATAAATGTAGCGTCAGACCCTTCATTAGTCTTAGAGTCATTTAGATCTCGTCCATTTAAATCTTTGGCATTTTACATTTCTTTCCTGACTCAGTTTCTGGTCAGCGCCCGTCCTGAGTGCTGAGAAGTTCGACTTTGTATGTATGTCTCAGCTTTGAATGTACGTCCCAGCTGGGATACTGGTGTCCGTGCGGTAGACGGCATATCCATAGGACTGGGGACGTTCCCAAGTTCATCGTACCTGCAAAAGAGAACAACCTCAGTTCGGTGATGGTTAACTGAAAGCCCTATCCTGGCCTTTTAAGCAAGCACACATCCGCAAGGCACGTTTCGACAGACAGCACAGGCCCATCATCCTCATAGACCTGGCCTTAAATGTGAGAACAATTAAGAGCATCAATCAGAGGACGTACTAACGTGTTACATCACGCATGCGTACGTTCCTGTATATTGAACTAGGAATTATACCTGGTTTTGTAAGCGTTTCAGTATAGGAATATTCTAAAGGGGTCAAACAGCACGGTTTAGCTGGTCAATTGGTTAAGTGCCTGCCCCTGGTTAGCGGTGTCCCCGGTTCGAATCCCTATGAAAGCACAGTATATACCCTTTTATCTGGTTTTCAAATTTGGTCCAGTCACCATTATGACGCTGGGATCGAATTAACAGCATTATCATTGGAGTGGTCAATCAGTGGTAGTAGACTGACTGTGTGTATCATAATGGACCAACATGGTTTAAGTATGCTGCTGAGTGAAGCTCTGCCTACCTACCTACCTACCTAGCTGGTCAATTCTATTCACACTAAACATTTCTCATAATGAACGAAATATGTCGCCTTACGCTTGAACAATGTTGGGAATTATTAAACATGTATTGCGAAAGGGAGTGATGATGAAAAGAAACTTCGGCCGAGATGATGCACCCGCCGCTTTGCTTTACGCAACTTTGTGGAAAAAAAATTGCTAGTCGAGTCCTAGCCGAGAGCATCATTGGACCACTTTTCTTCGAAAATGAGGCAGGGAACAACCTTTCGGTCAACGGTGGGCGTTACAGAGTCATGTTAACCGACTATTTTTAACTGAAATGGATGACATGGATTTGGACAACGTCTGGTTCATGCAGGATGGCGTGCCATGCCACAATCGATCTTATGCGCACCCAATTCCCAAATCATGTTATCAGCCGTCTTGGCGATGGCAATTGACTGCATCGGACCTGCGGTTTGACTGACACTTGGACTTTTTTTTTGTGAAGGACTCAGCTCCATATTTAGCAAGCTGCGTCCAGTTTGGCACGCTTAGTTGGTTGAGGTCCGTTTCAACTAAAGTGCGTTGCCTGAGTCGCGGTCCTCGGGGGTGGATTCGAAGACTTTCCGGGCGGGAGCATTGGTTTCCCTTCGCTCTATATGACCTAGCCAAGCCATCTCTTCACTCTTCTTGGTAATTTGATGTCGTTGAACAGCTAGTACCGTTCGTTGTTATACCTTCTTCCCCACTCTCTCCAAAAAGTCTGTCCAAAAATCACCCGTAGAATTTTTCTCTCAAAGTAGACAAGAGCAACCTCATCTGCTTTTGACAAGCACCATGCAATTGCGCCACGTAGCAAAAAGTCAGTCAAGAATGAGCAAGGTTTGAAATCTCGAAATAGACGTTTCGAACGCTTTCTTCAATTTTCGGTGGTAAAAAAGAACCCCTCCTCTAGGTTAAAAAGCCGACAATGCAGCGATTTTTTTATCGTCCGGATGACAGCCTTCACTTCGATATCACCCGAATGACACTTGGGTTCATGTGAGAACTTTGAAATAAAATGCAATCTCTTGACGAACGTGTTTCAAAGAATTAGGAGCAATTCAATGGCATTTGTTCATCAAATCAGTGTCTCATAGAAATTGACTTAATTGTCTAAGGAAACTGAGGCTTGAATGTAAGCTCTACTGCCAGGAGGAGAAGCAGGAGGAAGCTCCCGACGATGGGCAGAGCAGACATCGCCTGTGAACCCAATTCAGGCGCTTATTGTGAATCTGGTTCAAATCAATGCTCTCTTGCGTCTGCTCTTAGGGAAACAATCAAACTACAAGTCAGTTGCAATGCTCAACGGTATGCACTCCAGTAACGACTCGTCCTCTCAAAACTCCCCGCACGCGCCCAGCTGAAGGGCACTCTTGCTCACACACAGTCACAAAACCTGTGTTTCGTTGGAGAAGTCCCAAAAACAACCCCGAATCAGAGACTGCCTTCCCCGCAGACACAAGAGGTATGTGTGTGCAATTCTTTAATGTAGTTTTGCAATATTAGAACTCGTTACTCCGCACATTATCCCCCTTGCTCTGGTCTTATCCGACATTCCATAATCTGCCAGGCAAACAGTATGCCGATGTAATGGATTCGATACAATGATTCGAATTCTACGAAAAACCATGCATGAGTACCATCAGTGTTCCAATATTCGATACAAAAATATTCCTCAAGGATGCTTCAGGTTTGCATTTGCCTTTCAATTCTCGTCGAGTTGCTTGCAATCATTTTTAGTGCATCTTGAGGAGGCTATCACGAACTGAAAGCACGCACTCATATTCCTTCCCCCTACCCGTATAGACTCTTGAATGATAATGATTCAAATAATCACGATCGTTGCTATCATCTCCGGTCTGTCGGAGGGACGGGAAGGAGGTTGGCTGGGACGGCTCCTGCTGCATGCTAATGTCCTCTCACATGAAACCAACCGTTCGTTCGGCGAAGGCATTTGCGTAAACGTCAGTCCATTGTCCGGGCCCACAGACCCGCCACAGTCAGCGAGAGCGCCTCGAAATAAGATGAAAATAAAATCTAAATATGCACGAGAAAGGGGATATTTTAATTATCCGACACACAACGATGAAGTAATCTCAATTGTCCGACTGCCAAATTAAGCTTCCGTCGTTCCGTCGAAACATGGCATAAAAGTTTCATTAATGAAAGAACAAAACCCCGCGCTCGGCGAGGGGCGGTAGCAAAAGGAACGAAAAAGTATCTGCAGTAATTAAATGCGAAATTCAAATTGAAACTGTCAAATTTGGATAGGCAACCGCGTCAAAAGGTATCGGAGACGAATTACAAATTCCAATCGACTGTGGCTCGGAATGTTAATTGCGACTGCCGCTTGTCACGGCCGGTCGGTCGCGACGAGTCATTCATGCCGCGTGCTGTGTGCAACAAAATCAGTTGAACATGAATTCTATTTAAGCTGACGTGCGGACTCCATATTTGTCAGTTTGTCTCTGTACAAATGCAGCCGTTCAGCATCGACGGCCTGGCGACTCAGAAACTTGGTATGAGGAGAGGTTCCTGTTCTCGCCTTAGAACGGATGTAGCTGTCTCGACGTCTGAGTCCGAGAAAGTTGTGAACTTTCAGAAGCAGACTAAAAGTTTGAGTCGTTGTCTCAAATGACCAGAACGGAGATGAAATGAAACTCTGCGAAGTCATTGTTGTCAGTTAACGAGGATGAGTAGGCAAGGGTTCTTCCGCGGTTCGCCGCGACTGATGGAGGAGATCTATCAATGTGAACAGTCTGTCGGAAATAAAGATTTCAATTATCTGCCGCGAGGAGAACTCCTTTAAAGCCTAAACTTTAATCACAAGCAGCCGTTGAATTAATACTATATCGCGGGTGATTTTTCACGATTTTCCTTTGTTTTTATTTGTCACAAACAACACAAGAAAATTGCAAAGGCGTATAAAATTGTGTGTTCGAGGTGATAAATCAATTCTTACCAACTACTTTTTAAACACCATTTCTTATAAATGTCAACTATCACTATGCTTCCAAACACAGGACTCAACTTTGAGCCGATTTTCGGGCAAATATCACATGTAATGTTGTCTTCAAATCCTAATAAGGCGATCCTACCACTTACAATAAAATAAGAGGCATATCTCTACACAACGTCGCCGTCACTATCCTGTCCAGCGTAACGTGTGAACATCTAAAGCCGGTTTGTACCGCAATAATCGGCTGCTTAAGAACCGGCAAACCAACGATAGACGAAATTTTCACACTAATGCAAGTCCTGGAGAACACCAGCGAGTTTCAAATTGACACGCTCGGCCCTGTCATGTGACTTCTTTAATTTGGTGCTGAAAAATATAGTCCGGCGAAGGTCCATCTCAGTGAAAGAGTGATGTTAACCGACATTCTTTGGCCAGAGCTCGATGACATCAATTAATGCGAGTTGTGGTTCAAAGAAGACGGAAAGATACAAGCGTCGCTACACCTGAAGTTGTGGAAGAGAAATTTGGCGAGTGGGACCTCTCATGGCTAGCGTTCATCAAATGTCCGCTGCAATAATGTGACTGGACACTATTTGACTACTTTCTCTAAGGCTACGTCTATTCCTTAGTATACGCTAACCGCCGACCACTTTGGATAAACTCGAGGGCATCATTCGAGACCCCATTTCAGGAATAACTCTGCACACATTGGACCGGGGCATATGCAATTGTATCGACCCCTTGAAGCACTACCAGCGAAGCCGAGGAGGCAAGTGGAATCTTCACATGTATCCGTTTTTGGTCCCACGTCAGCTATCGCGGCTCCTATCTCGCCGATCATTCTGCACGAATAGCTGACTACACGATATCATTTAAAATTATTCTTAGCTAATTCACGAACCATGAGCCCACTATAGTCCAATACAATGTCGTGGATGTTTTTGGTGAGTCCTTCCAGTGCAATGGCATTTATACATCCTGGAGTGACGTGTCGCAACATATCACTGCAACTTGCACTCAAGCAACATTGCATCTATGCACAGTCTTTGTCATATTGTTACACCTCCAATTTGTTAACGTCTTTCCCTATTTCTCCATTCTCCTATTTGTTTACTATAAGTAGCGTCGTTGCCCAAATGTTAACTGTTATATCTAGTTTTTCGTTGAGAAGTGCATAAATGTGGTGCAGTCTACGATATGCCTCCGCAGATGTCGGAACTATTTGCTTAATTTATAATATATAAAAATATAATTACTGTTCTATAATTTATATTGTATTCTATATTTAAATTGTTTTATTTGCGTTCTTCCTGGGGCATATCGTAACACTGGGCGCTTAGTAATTGTTTTGCTCGTACGATCGCAACGACGGAAGAAAGTCTGGACAATACTTTCTTGAAGCCTGTCCTCAGTCGGAGTCAATGGTTTAATCGGGCTGTATTAAGACACGAAAACTTGAATAGTCCATCATCCAGCCAAAATATTACAATCGACAGCTATAATTTTGACATCACTGTGGAGATCCGACGTAGAACCGCCTTTGGCAACCGGTTTTACTTCGGTTTGTCAAAACAAATGGGCTCAAAACTCCTGACTCTTAGGACTAAGATCATGCTCTATGAAACCCTTATTTTGCCAGTCCTGCTATATGGAGCCGAAAGCTGGACGATAAGCAAAACTGATACTTGTTGTCTTCGAAAGAAAACGTCGGATATATGGTCCCGTCTGCAAGGAAGGCGAATGGAGGAGAAGACACAACCGCGAACTCTACGAGCTGTACCAGGATGTAGATGTAGTCCGGAAGGCAAAGATCCGTCGACTGCACTGGCTTGGCCACATCGAGCGCATGCACAACAATGCTCCAGCTAATATCGTCTTCGAATCCGAGCCTCCTGCTTCGAGAAGGAGAGGATGACCGAATCTGCGGTATAAAGACCAAGTAATCGCGGATGCAAGACAGCTTGGTCTTGATGACTGGAAGCAGCGTGCCCAGGACCGTCAAGAATGGAAAGCAGCTATCACTCAGGCTCGGACCCTGCATGGGTCGTCAGCCTGATAAGTAAGCATCATCCAGCCGCATCAATATTCAACCGTTGCCTACATCTTAGTGACAGTTCTGATGTTTCATTGAGAATTTTTGCTTCTTGCAAGGCTGGCCCGAGCAAAATAAGCGCCACGTGCAAGTCCTGTGTTTAGAGATCCCTCCATCAGGTTTTGTCAGCAGGCCATACATAATGGCATGTGTCATTAGTCGCCTCAAAATGAAGCAAGAAGTATGTAGAGGGAAGGCCTTATCCTGCGCAACTTTTCTGGTTTTTTTGTCTTCATAGTCTAAAGGCTTTATGTAACAAATTCCATTCTGTTGACTTTATATACAAGCCTACCAATTATCCTGCATGATGTAGATTTTTGTGTGTGAAACGTTTCTCTCTGGCTTCAAAGCATGATATTTTCAAGATCTTATACCAACCGTTTCTTTAAATTTCGCCGACAACTATCGTAGTAAGGCCATAAAAACATGGACATTAGGCATACAAACAGAGAGTTCAATGGCGGAACCTAACAAGCCAACAAATGAAATGATCTAGATAACACTTCCTTATTGAATATGAGCGTTAATTTCATGAGCCCCCATGAAAGTTATAGCAGTCTTCTTCATCCGTAGTATTAAAACAACAATTTTTTCGCATAATGTGTTTAATTCAGATGCATTTTTTCACCATGTATCGAATGAGACTATTCCCAATTTTACTCACAGTTATCAAGAACACGTTCTCGTTCATTCAGGCCCACTGGCTACGAACGTTATTGTTCAGCAGAGACCACACAATCCGAAAGTCATACGTTGCTGCTTGATACGAATTATTGGGTGTCGAACGAACACATATGACATGTGTTGAGGAAATTGATCCGCCAGTCCAACAGCAACAGCTGGACTATAAATAAGCCGATTCAGAGTTCCTTTGCAAGAAAGATCCTTCGTCGAATCGCTTTGCAAAAGTCTTAGTGGAAGGATAAGGACCATCTAAAGGGTTTTTGCCTAGTCCTAGTCCTAGTCCACAAACACCATTACGTGGCCCAAGAGTTCGCACGTCGAGTAAGTAAGGAGAACCACACACCTTCTGTTGTTCGCAGCATTTGAGTTGATGAAGCCGGAATTTCGGGCAGGCCTTCTCAAAAATTTAAGAACGCATCAAATTCGAAAACGTCACCGGTTAGTGCCCGCAGGGGAGAGGTCCACGCTTGAGTCTGGACAGATGATCTTAATTAGTAACCCCACGCAAGGAATGTCCACTTCAGACATAAAACTCTAAGACAAAACGCAACCCCAAGTGACCCCGTCAAATGGTAATCTGGAGCCAGAAAGCACTAAAACCCCGTCCCGATGACCATCACACATCAAGTGCGTAAAGACTAGATCATAGACGCAGTCGTCCACATGCCGAAACTTAAAGTGCCATTAAATTAGAAGGGATCGCCATGCCGCCCGGCAGCCACATGAAGATACACGGCTTCTTCAGTCGTTCACAGACCCCCATGCAGTTCAGACGTGTTGCGACTTAGTGCGAAATTAGTAATTTAAGAAGTACGGAAAATCACACCGAAATAAAACAAGAATCGGTAGCTTCTCGGTAGAGTGTTCGCCGGTGACTTCGCGGTGCCGGGTTCGAATCCCGAAGAAGAATTCAAAACTTTTTTTTTCTAAATTAAATCAAAATAAAGACACAAAGTGTGAAAAACAAGTGATATGGAACCAGTGGAGCGACCCGAGCTCAAAAAATCGGGTGATGTTGTACCGGTGGCTTCGACATCGGACCACCAGTCAACAAACGAAGAGGGGAGGAAGAAGAGGAGGAAGAAGCTACAGCCTCAACCCAACCTCGTAAAGCGCCGTTCCAGCCTTGGATCAGGCGACGGGAAAATTGCGGCTAAAGCCGCAAACAAAACAGCAGCAGCAATAACAACAACAACAACTGCAGCGACAACAACAGAAGCAACATCCAGAATGGTCGACGACGTTGAGTACGAGTCGACAGAGGGGGAGGGGAGATTCTCCTACAGTGGGAGAGAGAACCCCTTCCACACTCTGACGTCCTCTGAATCGGAGGATGAAGATGAAGAGGACAGGGAGCAGCTGGAGAAGAGCCAGCGAGAGAGGGAGGAGCTTGACGCCCACATCCAAGCCCTCCAAACTAAACTAAGGGCCAGGAGAGCAGCTAAAGAGGCTGCCCAACAACAGCAGCAGCTACAAAAACAGCAGCAGCAACAACAACAGCAGCAGACAAAGCAGCAGCTGCAACAAAAACAGCAGCAGCCAATACAGCTGCAGCAACAACAACAGCAGCCGCCAAAGCAGCAGAAACAACAACAGCAACAGCCAAAGAAGCAGCAGCAACAACAACAGCAGCAGCCAAAGAAGCAGCAGCAGCAACAAGGACAATATCAGCAGAAGAAGGAGCAGCAGAAGCAACCGCAGCAGCAGCAGCCAGCCAAAACGGAGAGATGCCCGCCAATCAACGTCTTCGGACTGGAGACGAAGGACGTCGATATATTATGTAAGTTGGTCACTAAGCAGTCCTACTTTATTAAATATAAGGGTCCGTTGAGAGTTTCTGTCCATTGCTTATCAATGGCAGACTATTACGTAGTGAAAGAAAGGCTAGCGGTGTCGGAGGCCGAGTTTTTCTCCTACACCCCAAAAAGGGAAAAGGTGCAGACCATGCTCCTTAAGGACGTGGATCCCGACACTGATCCCGATGAGATCCTCGCTATTCTGCGCCAAGCGCAGAGCGACGATGTCCAGGTCGTAGGGGTTAAGCCCTTCATCACTGCGGCATCGAGAAGGGAGAATAGAAAACTTCCTTTCTTCCTAGTGCAGGTCACCCCAGACAGCAAACTAGAGAGCCTAAAAAAAATTACCCATTTAGGCACTCTGTCTGTTACATGGGAAACAATAAAAAAGACAAAGAACACACTCCAGTGTGTTCGTTGTCAGAGGTTTGGGCATGCCGCGGCGAACTGCAATATGCAGTCTCGCTGTGTCAAATGCGCAGGAACCCACAATCGCGGGGAATGTCCATTAGGGACCGATAAAGTTGATGATAGGAGCAAGCTGACGTGCGTGCTCTGTAAGACCAGCGGGCATCCTGCTAACTATCGAGGATGTCCTAAGGTCCAAGAAATGAGAAAGATTATACAGGCCAAACGTAATGGAAAAATGGTAGAAGCGAGGCCAGTGCCCCGTGCTCCAGCTACCACTGTTACACCGGCAGTCTCCTATGCCCAAGTGGCATCGGCGGGGCGACCGGTTCAACAGACAGTGCCGAAAGTTACCCAGGTCCCTGTGGCCAGGCAACCAGAAGCAAATTTGGATGTGCAGACGATCCTGCTCTCTATCCAGAGGCAGATCGCTCAACTCCAAACTCAATTCCAAAACCAGTTACAAGAACAAGCAGCGCGAATAGACCTCATCTATTCGACGCTGTTTGGAGAGCCAAACGCAACATCGGTATAATGGCTGCGCAGGCAGCCTGCAACCTGAAAATTCTAGCAGTGAATGTGAATTCACTGATCCGCCCTGAACGTAAATTAAATTTCGGTAACTTGTTGCAGACCCATAATCCTGATGTGTTGATGGTTTGCGAAACTAAGCTAAGCCAGACGCACCCACTCAGGTACAAAAATTACAATATCATTAGAAGAGATCGAAACTACCTAGCTGGTGGAGTCGCACTCTTAATCAAAAAAGGCCTTTGTCATAAGGTCGTGTATAGCGGTGAAGTGCGCAGATTCCAGGCCATAGAAACGTGTATTGCACGCATCCCCCTTCGGGGTGGTAAGCGGCTATATGTGATCGCTATCTATGCGACTGACAAGTCACGCATCAACCAATATTTCATTTCAGAGCTCGATACTCTTTTCACTAGCCTTCGACTGAGCTCGGAGGAGAACTACTATATCGTAGCCGGGGACTTGAACTCGAGGCATATAGAGTGGGGCAACGTGGTGCATAACACCAGGGGGACCTCATTGCATAACTGGCTGGTAGAACACAATGTTGAGTTCAAGCTAGATTTGCTAGCAACCGATAGGCCATCGTATCCTAGAAGCGGGTCCTATCTGGATCTGATGCTGATAGACAAACGACTGACTATACTAGACGTGGAAAGACGCACACGGAACTGTCTAACTGCTGTTGAGTACGAGAGTGATCACTGCGGGCTCTTTGCAGTTATTCAGCTCCCGAACGAGGTGGAAGGACTGGAAGAGTATGTCCAGAGGCACCCTTATAATTATAATAAGGCCCGCTGGCCACGCTTCTCCAGGACTTTATCCACAGAACTACGTTCGAGTGGGATCAACCCACCGACAAACAGAAACCTGACGAACGAAGAGGTTGACAGGTACCTCATACAAATGGACGACGTAGTCAAACGTACGATGGACAAAACAATTCCGAAGGTAGTTCAAATCGACAACAGCGATGTTTATCGAAATGCTACCATCGACGCACTTCACGTGCACAAAAGTAGGCTGCTGTCAAGACTCAAACTCTTGCACAGGCGTTTTACAGATCCGCAAAACGCGGAAGTCAGAGCATTGAAGTCGGAGATCAAGAACCTCCAACAGTTAATTCGAATAAACTATAGCTTGGCTATAAGCTTGTACTGGGGCAACAAAATCCGGGCTGTACGATCCAACAACCCGGGTATGTTCCCGCAAGTAAATAAAATATTTCGGAGGAAAGATCAAAACGACATTCAAATCGTAAGACTTCCCAGGACGACAGACAACGAACACTTACTGACTTCAGTTGGCATCGATCCAGATGAGGCAGTGCTAGACAATGACTTCTTTGCGGTGGAAGATCCCCAGGAGAAGGTTACAGCTATTGGTGCAGTGTTCCAGAGAGTGTATACGGTCAACGAGGTTAGTAGGCCGAATCACGATCTGGAGAACAGAGCTCTGCTAAACCACTTCTATCTCCGCAATGAGATAAGTCAATGGCGATCAGAGAATCCAGGTTTCACGAGGTTCAATGACGAGAACATGGCACATAGTGCCGTCGCCAATGATGGGAATCACATCTTGATTTCTCAAGAAGATCTCCAGGGTATCTTCCACTCGCTGAAGAAGAAAAAGTCAGTGGGAATCGATGGAATACCGAACATTGTGCTTCGCCATCTTCCCCCCGAAGCGGTCCAAATTTACACAACCCTGTTCAACAATGCGTTGAGTAATGCACATTACCCCACGCACTGGAAAACAGCTGTTGTTCAACCGATCCCTAAACGGGACAAAGATAAGTCCATTCCGACAAATCTTCGGTCGATCAGTCTTCTTCCCTGCATAAGCAAGGTTTTTGAAAAGATAGTCATTCGAGTTCTGAAGCAATGGGTTGATGAAAATAAAATCATACCGGACAACCAGTTCGGATTCCGAGCGGGGCATGATACCATTAATGCCGCGTCAAAACTGGTGTCCGACATACAATGGAATAAAAACAAAAATCAGTGCACGGGTGCCTGCCTGATTGACTTGGAGAAGGCGTTCGACACCGTTTGGTTAGAGGGCCTCTTCCTCAAGTTGGTCAGGCTTGGCATAAGTAAACCATTGCTATACATGGTCTATGACATGATAACAGGTAGAAAGTTCGTTGTGAAAAATGGTGACGTAACTTCCACTACGGTCTTTAACATTAAAAACGGTCTGCAACAGGGGGCCATTGGTTCCCCGATCCTGTTTTCCATATTCACTGCAGATCTTATAGGTTCCATGCCGCACTTAATTGCGTACGCCGACGACCTAGTTGCGTACAGATCAGGTCCGAAGGTCGAGGTAATAAACATCTTGTTGCAGCGTGACTTCGAGAAAATCCAGCGATTTTGCGACGACTGGAAGTTGCTTATCAACTTCCAGAAATGCGAAACTAGTCTTTTCCGGACCCCGTTGGACAGGGCATCGCGGGATACGCGCCAAAACTGGCGTAAGTTCGGCATAGTTGACCCGCATGGTCGGCCGTTAGCTGTAAAAAGTGTAGTCAGATATCTAGGCATTTGGCTGGATCAATATCTGTATTTTGACAAACATATAGATATTGCTCTGACGAAAGCCAGAAAAGCCTTTGCTGCGGCAAGAAGGTTGTTTTTCAGCAGCCAACTTGATACCAGAGTGAAGGTAATCTGCTACATGGCCCTAGTACGGCCTATTATGGTGTACGGTTGTCCATTGTGGTTCAACGTGAGTCCTTCCCAGATGGAAAAGATGAGGGTGTTCGAGAGGCAGTGTCTTAGGAGCTGTCTCCGTCTGTATCGCACACCCGAGTCTGAGTACAAAAAGTACTACCCTAACGAGGTCTTGTACAACGAGGCAAACGTGAATAGGGTAGATAATTTCATTATTAAACTAATCAGAAGGCACACTGCACGAGCTATGACCTCGTCCAACAGTCTGATCTTTGGGGCTTACTACCCCAATAGTATGTACCATGAAAGGGTGCGCCTTAACGGCTTTATTCCTCCCGAAGCATTCCTCTATCTAGACACAAGTGGCCTAATACAGGATCCACAAGGATGTCCTATCATCTTCCATGTCGTACGCCGAACAGTGGATAGGCGACTTCAATACGAACCGGATGTCGTTCGCACCCACGAGGATCTCCTCCGGTTCAGTAGAGCGATCCCCGCTCGAGATAGGAAAGAGTCTGCCAAAGAACGGCAATTTTACTGGTGGTTACACCAAAACCAGCCTCCGCCACCGCTAGCTTTTCCACAGGATCAGGTAGTTGACCATAGTGGCCAGCTTACATAGTTTTTAAGGTAGCTTTAAGAGAAAAAAAAAAAAATTAATAAAACAAAAAACCCAAAAAATAAAAAAATAAAAAATTAAATCCAAAAAAAAAAAAAATATACATATGAAACAAAAACAAAAAAAAGGTGCATCACGGCGTATAAATTATATATGTTATGCATATACACAACATATACGCCCTGGTGCACGTGTCCGTACTGTTACGGACATAGTTAAGATAGTATTAAGTTTTATTTTAGGGTAAGTTAGTATAAGGTAGGTTAAGTAGTTAGGTTTAGCCAAGTTTTTTATAAGTTTTCTTGGCAAAGCAATAAATAAATAAAAGATTGTCACTAAAGACTAAAAAAAAAAAAAAAACGTAGATTAAGCCGAAAGGCACATTT
The DNA here is from genome assembly GCA_964034865.1 of Eristalis intricaria. NCBI lineage: Eukaryota > Metazoa > Arthropoda > Insecta > Diptera > Syrphidae > Eristalis > Eristalis intricaria. Next base: position 56,242,659 of record OZ035877.1, on the reverse strand, counting down.
ATAACATAGATTAGATTAGCTTAGAGTACCCGCATGGGGTCAGTAGGTTAGTATTAAGAACAATTGTAATTCTTAAGATAGTTAAGCTAGTTTTAAGTAATTTTGTCTAGCATGTAAGAAATATAGAATTAATCAAATAAAATTGCATTAAAAAAAAAAAAAAAAAAAAAAACACGGCTTCTTGCGGCGCGATTACACTGGCAGCTTTCACTGCTAATTCACTTATTGAATGATTGTGTCATCCGGATCAGAGTCGTTGTCATCAACGCCTCGCATCATCATCTGTCTGCTCTAGACTATCAGCACTGGATTCAAATGAAACTTCCCGCACTCCCGCATCGTGCTCCGTGTGATTGCGAGTATGTGTGTGTTTCGTGTTATTTTATTAAACCGCCCTTGAAAGCCAGATGTGGCAGTGTGTGACTGACCTAAGTTGATCCCAGATACCAGCGAACGTTTCCCGCTCTGAATGGGGCTGAGTGTGAGCTGAACTATTCGAATTTTGGAGGCATCTGTGCCCCGGCATCGGAACTCGCTGGGTACCAACAAGTTTCCAGAACGCGAAGATAGATAAACGACAGATATGCAAATGGCTGAAATGCCATTTTGCCTGCTGCCACCCCCAACCGGGGGTTGTAGTTGAATTTATGAGATGAGAGAGATGAGACTCAGTCGCATTGGCGTACTACCACAGATGGAATTATGTCGATTATCGCAGCTTCCGCGATTATGGAGGACGCGGTAGCGGGCGGCAGCAACGGATGGCGTATCATTCGCTATCAACCATCGTCATTTGCCATCCGTTGTCACCGCTGCCACCGCTACCATCGCTCCAGCCGTTTTCGCTGTCTCCGTTTCTACGGGCAATTGGCATACTTTCCATCGAGATGGAACCCACACACACAGTTGCGCGTACGTAATCCAACAGCAACTAGGCTGTGTGCCGCACCGGGGGTAGTGCGTTTTGTATCTTTTCAGATTCTTTTACTTTTATTCGCAGTCGCAACGCGGCACGGCGCCGCACAACCCTCCCTCCGACAGCAGCGATTTATGAATTAAACATTCCTCCTCTTTTCTGTTCGGAGTCGTTCTGCTGTGAGATTCCTTTCCTTGTGCATGAATCACTCGCATATGGTCCAGATCCAGATGGAGGAGTTGTGGTGCGGGCCGTGTACCACTCGCATTGTACAATTGAACTTTTATACGATGCATGGTACGAGTGTGGATATAATGAACAGTGCCTAACCTGCTGCCGCTGGCGGACATGTACATGCGGATGATTGCGATGATGTAGGGGGTCATTGGAGCAATGGAACTGACCTTTTAGGTGGAGCACCATAGGCCGGTGCGATGAAGTGGATGAAAATCAACCAAAAATACTTGTGTTTCCTTTGGTGCGTGCTTTATTGGTGAACAGAACACACTCCCCTCTGCACATATGTACATGTGTATCTGACAAATGACCGCATGTTCTGGATGTGAGTTGTGGGGTTCCAATGATCCGATGTTTTCTCTTTTCAATTGTTCGGCGTGGCGGAAGGCTGTGTGTGTTCCTGTGTGTATTCAGGTGGTGGCAACGCACTTTGAGAGTAATTATCACTTGCCAGGTAACTGGATGAGGTTCCGGGCTCTTGAATTCAATTGGATGGGTTCGGTGTGGTTTGTCAAATACACTTTATGGTTGGAGTCTAATAATTGAGAGGGAAGGCGAGGTTTACATGGTTAATGACTTTTCAAACTGAAATGCAGTGCTGTCGATCGAAATTAGTACATGAATGAAGGGGGGAGGTAGATGTTAAATTGGACGATTGGCTCTTTCTCTATGAAGTGATGTTACAGGAGGACAAGACATCTGAGCGTCCCAGAAGATGAGAACAAGAGGGCAAGACCAAGCAAGACATCGAACAGACAAGAAGGTAGTTGTATGTAGTCTAGTGCAGCTGTGTTGTAAATCTCTGAACACCATGTCCAAGCGATTTGATTGTCCGTTCGAAGGCAAATCAGAAGTCAAACAGCAGAGATTTTCTGGCAAGGACTTTGGGTTGATGTCAGTAAAATATTTAAGTACAGGGTATTTATCTCCGACTTTCGTAGAGCTGGCAGCTTTCAGATGATTTTTGATGACTTTGAATTACACAAGGAACTATTCGCGTATAAGAACTGTGTTTAATCTCAATCCTCTTCCGTCTTCCATCTCCTGCCATCATCAATCCAAGCAGGCAGATCCGTATGGGACTCCAAAAAAGAAACTCCGACCAAGTAAAATAGCAGAAGCGCCACCAAGACAACAAGTCAAACATTAATTTGGTTATAAAGCGAGTCATTTCGATTGCACTCAAATACCTAACTAAAGTTTATCGAAACGTAATGAAATTTAAAGAAACTTAATGAAACTTAACGAAACTTAATGAAACTTAACAAAACTTAATGAAACTTAATGAAACTGAGAGAAATTTTCTCATTTTATCATTTTTGTATATACATCCATTATAGTTGGGCCTTAATGCTTAACAAGTTGATTGCCGCCATACAAAAAAAAATCTGTAGGTACAGTAGAATCATAGAAAGATGATCAGATATAAAACTGGCTCCACTCATCTTTTCGAGAATCACATTAGCACATATTATACATATGTATAACCACCAAAAAGCATTTAATTTTATTAAAAAAAAAACAAACAAAAAATTAGCAAGAATAGTTGCTTATAAAACTTATACAAACAGACTCATTTGGGCAAACTTCTCTCTGGTAGACTGTCGCCAGGAAGAATGTAAGACACATTCTTCATTTCAAATTCCTTCATCTTTTCAAATTACAGAACCTGTCATGATTCCGAGATTCTACTGTATAACCAACATTAGTGTAAATATTACTTCAAACTGATGATTAGCCGTGTGTTAGGTGTTGTCTTATACATTACTATTAAATAATAAAAAAAATGTTTTGTTTAAAGTTTTTAGGCCGCAGACGATTATAGACTTTTGACCCAATACCTTCATATGACATTTATCAGACTCATCCAGATCCTTCCTTACAAACGTAAAAAGCCCAACCACCGTCTCTGTTTTAATTGTAATGGTCTTAAATCTTCCTAAACTGATGATTCTGGCACCCATTTACACTGTACTTCATGGACTTAACGATGCTTTCCAAAGACGATTCAAATTGGACTCGTCTCTTAATAAATCGCCCATACAGAACGATGAACCCTTGTCTTACCGAACTGCAACCTCGCGGCCTTTCTTATTGGGCTTATCTGAAAAAGAGCATATAATGTGCTATTTTGCTGACTAGTGGGCACCACTGTTGTGGTAGACGACTTACTCAGTGTACCAGTGTCTTGCATGTACTTTACTGAATGATAGGAGCGAACCTGCGTCAAAAAAATCAGCTAGAAAGGAGTATACTGCACCACTCTGGATCTTCACTGTATTGGCCCTCACTCCCGGAAGAGCATTGAGAAAATATAAATTGAATATTTTCCTTCCTAAACCCGAAGTTTTTGGTAACATAAGACATCGAGTCGATTAGAAACTGCTTGCTCGTGCCCGAAGGTCGAAATGAGCTCGTACCTCTACCGCGCAAACCTGTTTGGATACCTTCGACCTATGCAATCGTCGGTTTGACACCGTGTCGAGAGATTGACCCCACACGCTCGCATCTACTCCAAGCTCACCGTGTGGAAATGCATGATAAGTTGCAAATCGAACCGGTATCCCATTTTCCAGTTGACACTAATTACAATCTACCCAAATTTTGATATCTTGTTTGATGAGGCAGATACGAAATAAACATTTTCCAATGATTTCCAATTCAAATGCGTCGGACCCCCTCCCTTGCGTCTCGCCCAGCAACTGTCCCACCACCGACCGTTCAGCTAATGGACGTTGCCGGACTTTTATTGTCATCACCGTCCCGTCCGTCCTCTTCTTTTATTGACACTTCAGTTTTTATGTAAATTAACGCTTCGTGATCAAAAATTTTCAGGAAAAAGAGAGAACGAAAACGAACGAAAAAGCGAAACCATCATCCATCGATACTCGAAAATTACCACGCTAACGCTTTAAAACGCTCAAACGAGTTATGTATGGCCCATCAGCATTCACCAATTGGCCAGTAACCAAACGAACATGCAACCCAACCAATACCCCTCCACCAGGTCATGCAAGAGCGTATCTGCAGCACTTCCCCTCCAACAGCACTCGGCTACGATAAAAGTATCTATGTGCCTCACACCAAACCAGGAAAACAACACAAATCCATCCGACACACACCGAGTTCCAGTCTGCACAGGTGGAACGGTCTGGGAGTGAAACAAAACAAATGACTGTGTCACAACACCAGAAACCGGCAAACAATACAGTTCGTTGATTTCCTCCATCTTCCATCTAGATACATTTCTCTCTCACACACACACGCGCCCGCGAACACACGAGCCACGGCCAGCGTGCCATTCTCTCCGAGTGCCTACGATCTGAGGGATATCGTAGATCTCAGTCAGTTGTGCAAGTGCGAGCGACACAAGCCGATTGGACGGCTCGCACTCACTCGCTCACACTCACGTTCACTTTTACGCGCACACAACGGGAAACCGAAACGTACTGAGAGTGGAACCAGCGCTCGTCGTGTACACAAAACTAAGCGATGCCGTATGGCCGGAGTGTTACCGTATCTCGCCGATTAGTCTTGTTTATGCCGGTTGCCACGCAACATAATCGTCTGCGTTCTGTCGGTGTATCTAAATGTCATCCAATTGCATCAACTGCTGCAAGTGAAAAACCTCCCTCTGTGCAGATAGTTTCTCTCGACCGCACTCGCCAGTGTCGTTCAGATGCATAAATGCACCAATTCGCATCCAAGTGAACATCAAATTTGAGGAAAACTCAATTAATTCGCGGTAAAAAAAATAAATAAATAAAAATAAACGCAGAGTATCGGTACGGTGTCTAATTGGAATATATACCTGCACGACGACGACGGCGTTCACAACAAAACAAGTGAACTTCACAGATACGCAGATACAACTCAACTTTGTTTTGTATTTTTCAATCTCTCTCGGTGCGTGTGCCATCCAAAGAATTAACGTGAAAAAAGATACTTATAAGAAAGAAACAAAAATGTTTGTTTGATCGGTTGGTAGTACAAGGTATCTTCTCGTTTTGCGCTTTGTTTTGTTTTGAATTCCCTGCTCTCCCTTCTCCGACTGGACATTGCCCTGATCGCGGTGTGTGCTTGTGTGTGGTTTTGTCAGTTGAGTGCCCTTTTCGAAAACTCGTCGAATTCACTCTCGACGCTCTGTCTATAGGTGAAGTGGTTGAAACAAAAACCTGTCCCTTCCTCCTCCCTTTCGCTGTGACGATACACCATCATCCTCATCCGCCGATGCACACAAAATGAAGCAGCATCAAATGCGAGGCAAGAGTGAAAAACATAATGTGTAGAGAGGTGAACGATGGAGAAGAGATTTCATAGAAAATAAACAAACCGAGGAAAAGCAATAATAAACACCGAGTCAATCAAAAACGCCGAACCACGAGCATATCTAACACACCAGTGTGTCGTGTCGATCTATAATGTGTGGTGTACCTGTAAAAAGAAGTAATTCATTGTGCGGTGCTTTTGTCTAGCTCTAGCCACCCTCTCCCAACAGCCATCCTCCCACAAAGACTGTTCAAATTTATTTTTCCACACTTCCTGTACAGCGGATGGATATCAATTCGAGTTCGAGCTGTTTGTTGTTCGGTTTGTGTTTTGTTTTGCTCACAAAGTGAATCTCAGAAAAACGAGAAATAAAACGGTTTCATTGTGTTTTGATGCCTTTTAACTTTCACTCATCCCCTTGCTGCGGTCAAAGTGTATCCGTACTCGTTCAACGCTCACAAAAATTCTCTTGCCCGTAAAAATGAAAAAACACGAAAAATAACTATTCACTGCCGCCAACCGCCCAGGAGGAATATCCTCACAAAAAAAAAAGAAAATTTTCATAAAAGCCACAGACAAGTTGCTTTCCGGTGTATTTATCAGAAAAGATACAAAAAAAACAAAGTCACAGTTCACACAGCATAATAACAACAACAGCACGCCAGCCAGCTCCAGCAGCAGCAGCACTCGAGCAACACGAAAAGTACACAAAAACAACAAACGAAAAAAAAAAAAAACCACGAAGAAGACACAAAAACAAAACAAGAAGTATCTCATGGATATTTGGGAAGACGCGCGTGGTGTTTTAACTCTTTAATGAAAGAGAAATACAAAAAAAAAAACAGAAAAACGCATTTTTTTTCCCTTCTGTTCATTTTTCCGCTTCTGACCAGAATCAACAAAATTTTCTTGCGGCATGGAATAGCAAGAAATTTTGTATTTCAAACGAAGTATCTTTTTCCCCCCAAAAAAATATTACAAGAATTTAACATACAGTGTTTATAATTTACGTTTCGGTTTTCTTCGCATGTGCCTGTGTGTGCGTGTCAGCTAGTGCAAGCGTGAATGTGGACTTTTTGGGGCCAGTCGTCCGTCTTCGTGGTGTGTTTGAATTAAAACGACAACTATCCAAAAATTGTGTTGCGTCTCTTCTCTGCGGGGAAAAGTCTATGCGTTTTTCTCTTCTCCCGACACCACCTCCAACAGTTCATAATTCCATAATTTCCTGCTTGAAATAATTATATTTCATTTATTTTATTGTTTACATGTTTTTTCTCTCTCTCTCCCCTTACAGTGCTCTAAACAAAAGAAAATAAATTTAATTGACAACAAGAATAAAATAAATGAAGTGATAACAACAAATGAAAAATAATTCGTGAATCAAAAGAAAAAGCAAAAAAAAGTGCAAGTGGTGCATAAATAAATATATTTTTTTTTTGTGTGAGAAAAAAAAAATAGCACAAGAAATAAGAAAGAAAAAAGAAAAATTTGCTTGAAAAGTGAAAAAAAGAAGAAAATAAAAATATTATTTAACTACACACAACAACAACCAACATTAGTCATATAACATGGATATACTACCGAGCGGGAATATCTTCCGTGAATTGCAGGATATTTGCAATACTGGATACTTTTCATCACAACCATCGATCGAGGATCAATGGCAACAGGTGGGTTTTTTTTTTCTATCTATCATTTTTGCTGCAAATTATTGATAAGATTAGACTTTGACGTTTCATAGATAAAGTCTACTTTTCTGAAAGAATTTGTTGATTTTTTGAAAAATTGAGTTTAAGGTTAGATTGTGGGTATTTATGGCGATTTTATGATGTGTTTAATCAGTTGCAAATTTGAGGGGGGACAGAATATCTGTTCGTTTTGTGGTGACGTTTTTGACAAAGTTCGCGTCTGAGATAACTCGAAGAAACGAAACGTCTGTGCACTGTCAGTGTGGAATAGTGAGTGTTGTTCAGTTTGAGACCTAATCAGAGAGTGATCAAGTTTTCAAGGGGTTCTGATAAGTTTCGAGAAATGATTGCAGCGCATTATGGAATTAACCATTTTATCGTAGATACCGAAGACATTTTTCGAAAAAAAAAGGAATCGAAAGGCACCTTCCCAGTGGTTCCCGAAGTGGTTCGAGTGTGTCCATAAAAAGCACAACCAAATGATACCAAATTGCGAGTAGAACACCATCCCTAAGATAGACTTTCTCACGTATACAGTGACACTCATTAGAACTTTATTTTTTATTTTTTGTGTATAGTCAGACACAAATATTCGTCTCAATGGCTAACCAAAATGAACGTTCGTAAACTTTTGATTATGTCCAAATCGTAGAATCAGTTTCAAATTCTGCTGACGTAGACCAAATTCCAATATTAACTGACATTTACGTACGACGTTGTCACTTAAGTTGGCAAACGTGAAAAACTCATGCAAACTGAAGGATGGGGTCGCATTCGCTCGAATGTTTGAAGTTCTTCCCGTCATCCAAATGCAAGCGGCTGCAAAGGCAGCTGGCCATTGTTGACTGAGTTTTTTGAAATCCTTCTGATTTCCTTTTGCTTAAATACACGAGTTACAATTCGAAAAAGTCTCTTCTACTCTGCTGAGATATTTTGACAATCACTTGCCCTCCAAGAACTGATATCACCGCTTTTGCGAAATACCTGACAATGGAAACCAAACTAAATCTGCCGATGCACAGCATTCGGAACGGCAAACAAATTGATTTTAGATGATTCCTTTGCGAAGGATAAGGTCCCACGATACGGCTGTTTCTCCTCTAATGCCTTGTCTTCTGATTCGATTATAATTTCTCCCATTAAATTGTACAACAAGGAATCAGCATGAAAATTATTTTTTCAAGAAATTGAATTTTGGACCTTTTGCATGTAAAAATAGGTCAAAATTGAAAAACCGCTTTGGGTTGTTAAGAGAAGAAAGTTATAAATTCATGTGAAATTTGTTTCTTTTGTCGAAAATCTTGTCTGCACAAAATTTTTTATTTTCGTGAAAAAGTGGTATCTTGGACTTTAAACGAACTAAGCTTTCAATACATCCATGAACTAGTGCTATGATGTAGATCAAAAAGTTGCAAAGAAAATTAAACGTTACCTCATATCACTTGCAAACTTGCACCTAGAGGCGGTGGGTTAAAAGTACACCTATCAAGCGGGAGGTATCGCTCATACCTTAGGAGCTTACAATTTCCTCATGAAGGCTATTTTCCCTTGTCAGTACATTAAGGTAGTGACTAAACTTATGGATAACTCTCATAGACGACCCACAGGAAGGTTTCTCAAGCCCTCAAGCTAACTTTGCAGACGTTTGTACTACCATCACAGTCCGAGCCATAAGCGATGAAGTGCACGGAAATAGTACCCTGTGACCATAAGGACCGCCCGCTTCATCCTCTTTCGTTAAGTTCATTCCCAATTGCTTTAAACTGAAATTTACTTGTAAGGGGATAGACGTCTGTGAAAACGTCAAAATCAAATCCGAATGCTCTTCATCTGCTTACGCACTCTATAACTCCCATAGTCTTTCTGTAGAAATCTTGAAACTGAGGCCAAACACTGGATGTCACTGATTGTCTTAACTATGAAATGAATCACGTGCATTTCCTTCGTCTTGCTTAATTGATTATGCAATCGTCTAATCCAGTGACGTACAGAATAAACCTCACCGAAATTGTGAGTTTATAGATGTAATAGCTTCGATTTGACCAAGAATGTTTAAAGACTTACGTTTCCTGTCCCAGATGATAGTCTGCCTACGCCTCATTAGCAAACAAGCTGTTCCAAGCGCAATTGTGAATTAAAAGCAAGTCCTTTGAGTATTAACAGCGACTTGTTGGCTGTCTTATGCATCCCACTAAACAACATATTCATCACAGATTCCAAATTGGAGTTGCAATGTATGCCTCCCACTCGATCCTTAATTCTACTGTTATTGCTTAAACGCATTTCCGACATCTCTGCTGATAACTCGGAAAGTTGGCCATTAGTTCACTGCGTCTACTTGTCGTATTTTTGCTGAACCTTGACCACAATGAACCAAAGATCAGCGAACAAACAAAACATAGTTTTAAATAGCTCAGTTAATTTCCAAGGAAATTGCTTCTGTCGATAACGATGACATCTCGAGCCGACTTTACGCGAATTTGCATTCAAAGGGAATCGCTGATAAGAATCAGTCGATAATGCATTTGTTGTGCGTTAATTGTGCGTGAATGTTTCGTGCTCTGCTGCCAATTATGAGGCGGGTAGAGTCCTTCAACTCGAGTGGCTTCACCTTGAAAAGATTGTCGCAACGAATCGGGCAGTTGGAGATGAAAATCTTTCAATGCGTGAATATTTTTGTCTTTCTGATGATTTCCTATGAGTTTGAATATTCAGTGATTCGATCGGTTCTGGGATTCCGGTCGCAAGTGGGTCAGTAAAGACTGAAGTTTATCATTGGTCACATCCAGTGCCCCAATTCGTGATGTATTCAGCTTTTCGAAGTGAATTTGAGGTCCCATTTTATGGAGTTTCTAACAGAGTAGATACGTAGCATATGACTTTCTTCTATTTTCGCAAGGACCTCATAACCGGGACAATATTTGTTCAGTGGACGTTGTGAGTTTTCTTCTACGACTCTGCTTAACACTGGCCACCACGCACACTGCCATTCTGTGCAGACGTTTCCGTGGTCAATAGTGACCGGTAAGGGGTCCACTTCGCCCACTGTTTTGTTAGAAATTCAGACGTCCCTGACGTAAATTTACCATCGGAGCAATGGTCCGGATATGGAATATGGAATAAGGTAACGGGCTCTGCCGAAGTTATGGCGACAAAGAAGAGACTCAGGCGATCCAGAACCAGCGTCTAGCTTCTAAGATTCTTCACAGAGACTGCAGACTTAGCAAATTCAGATATATCGGATCTTCTAAGATTCGTACAGAGCACGGGTTAGTTAAAGCCACCAAGTGACAGGGTAGATTGACTGAATGTGTACTCCACAAATGAAGGGATTCACAATGGGCCCTAAGGCCACCGAGTGGAAGTGATGTTGAAACATCACATTCCCTTCCTAAACCTAACTTAACGTAGCGTACATTTGGTGCAAGGTTGTTGCTTGAAATTCCAGCTCCAGTACAAGCTTGTGTTTTGCATGCCTCTCGATTTCTATTTAAAGTGCAATCGGATTGTGGTCCTCAAATTTCAGGTCAAACCTGGCATAAAGTTGTGGCATTCCGTCATCTATTCTGTCAACCATTCTGCACATGTGTGCCGTCATCCCATGGCTTACTTCAGTGAAGTTAAAGAGGTCCAGTTGATGAGGGTCCTTTGTCTTAACTCCAACCCTTCGGGACAACAGATCTCTCCGAGTCGCGTTGTCTTTGACTTCACGGCATGGTGTACAAGAGATCCTTCAAAATACCGAATGACCGACAGTCTTCGTCTGTGCATTCTATAAACGGGTGAGGACATCATCCGCTGTATGGGTCGAGTGTTTAACCCCGGAACACAGATAGTCAACCTGACCACTCCAGTTTGAATATATAAGAGAGATATATAAGAGCTCAGAGTGCTTGGAATTTAGGGAAATTCAATATCAGTCAAGAACAATGTGCTGAGAAGGCGGTGGTCAACAGACCAGTGTGATGTTATCCCAAGACACTATGCTGGCCAAAACGACCCAATTTTTGCTCGGTTTCTGTTAACATTTTCAAATCTTAGGTAAATATTGGCCCTCTTTAAAACCGTCTAAAATAAGTGCTAACGGCAGATGTTCATACATTCAACTTCAAATGAGATTGTACGCGCTTGGCCATCTGGAGGGCAATCTACAGAGCACCTTGATGACAGTCTATAAAAAATGTGAATGTTCATGCCGTCGAAATTGACTTAAGAGGAACTGAAAGAGATCTGCAACAATGTCAGAGTGCCTTGCGTGTCCCTCAACTCAAGCCATTCATTCTAGCGTGCGATGTGATTATCTTCAGTTACTGCTTGCATTTGTATACCCCGCCAGACTGACTCTCGTTTCGGTTATTAGCTTATCAAAAAGGTGTAAATCTGCCTCGACGCCACACCTGAGCGCCGTCAAAGAAACATCAGACGGCTTGTTCCCACAGACATCCAGCGATCCAGATATTAATTAGGTTGGCTGATATCTCTGAACGACGAAGAGCGGTCCACAAAGTGACAAGCTGTCGATAATGGGAAGTCCCTCATTTTGTGTAAAATTGGCTGCTATCACGCACACACAACACGAATGATTGCCGAGGAGCCTGAGCAAAGACTCATCAACCGAAATACAATTTCACGAAAGCCTTAAGAGTCCTTGCTTAAAGGTCTTCTCCCACCCAGCGCTCCCACCAAGCACCTCACTTTCGTCGTCGGCGCGTACAGAAATAAATGCCCCCCACTTCACGGCATCGTATTTTCCTTACATTTCACATCAAGTTCATCAGAACTCTCTTGTATTGAGAATTCTTTGAAATTCCCTGGCAACAAATTTCGTGCTCGAATTTACTTTGTCGGCATTCATCTCTGTTTCCAGTATCAATTTACGGTTCAATTCATCAGACACTCATGCAAGTGCGAGTACACACTCGTATTTATTCTTGAAATTTTGTGCAAAATTTTCGATCATTAAAACGAACACAGGTCCACTCCCATCCGCCACGACATCACGTCTCTCGTTCGCGAATCTTAATTCGATTTCTCTGCCGTCTCTGGGGTTTTCGCAAAAAATTTCCCAAGCACATTTCAATTACAATTAGTTGTTGCTAGGCTTCGATTTTCACCGCCACCACCGACGCTCGCTCTGTAGGTCTTATCAACTTTTGACTCCTTCGAGAGTGGGTGCGTTCCAGCCTCGCATGAAATTCGAATTTCGTGTGGGTTTCTTTCACCTCGCGGCATATTTTGTTTACACTCGCTTATAAATAAGACTAAAGAGCCGACAGGAGCGCTGTTGCCGATTGTATTTTGGATCCGTTCGCCGCACCATTTGAGAGAGCGTATCTGCTGTTCCCTTTTCCGGTAGCAGCGTCGGCGGTGGCGGCGCCCGAAATGTCTATCTGCAAGCGCTTTGTTGTTCACCTTTCCGCGGCTGGAGCGTAAAGTAAACAGAATTGTTTGAAATCAGCATTTGCCCCGCCGGCGCGACGTTAGTGTGTGCGTGCCCAGTACCGGCTGCGTGCATCCAATTAACAGGCCATCTCCAAACGTACCTCACCGATTGTCGCAACCAAGTGGCAACTGAATGGCGTGCTAATTATCGTCTAAATGTCAGCTGCGATGGCGGTAGGTACACAATCCTACCGCACAGATATCTATCGTCGTCGCGTGTATCTCAGGCATGCAACGCTGTCCATCCGTGAACGGAAGGAGTACATTCAAGAGATGCTTGTCTCCGCGTATCTGGCATCCTGTCGCAGCGCGATACAAGCAACAGCAGCCGCCGTGGAATTTTAATCTCAATTGCGGCGAGCATGTGTGATTCATTGTTGGGAAATACTTTTTAACCCTAGCACTCTCGGCTGTGACCCCTAAATGTGAAACTTTATAAATTCGCTTTTTTCCTTCTTTATCGCACGGGCTGTTAATCGGCTGTGCCAGTGCCACAGCGGAGAACAGCACAAATTCGCGCGAGACTTTGAAAATTGCGATAAACAACGACGCTGGCGGTCGGTGGTGCTGTTGGTGATGGTGGTGGTGGCAAAACCGTGAGTCGAGAGCTCGCAATGAAATTATTATACTCACCCCTTGTGATTAATGTGCTAACTGGTGATAATAATTTGTTTTTATTCTTTTCTTTTTATTATTTCACGAAGTGCCTAGATGAATGCTTGATTTGCCTGTGAGCTTAAGATAGCGTCATGCCGCCGGTTTCATATGACTTGCAAGCGATCGAGAACCAAATTCAAATTCCAATTTTTTTTGTTTTCTTTATTTATTTTGTTTTTGTTGTAGCTGGCCACTTTTCTTCTAGGCAAACAAAAAATTATGCCAATTGACGCGAAAGCTTTTGATTCGACTCGTGCTAAAACAGAAATCAGTTCGGGATATTATCATGCTTGGCAAGTGCTGCGAGATAAAAACAAAATGTGTGGTATTTTTGGATTAAATCGTTGTACGAAAACTTTTATCACAAAAAAAAAAGAAATAAATATTCGCAAAGAGGGTGGGTTGGAGGGGAGACAAGACGATGAAAGAGAGAAAAAAAAACCAAGTCAAAACAGAAAACTTAGTCGCGAAGTGATAAAATTGTATCTTCAGGAAATCGTCTTCTCTAGCGACTTTTGTTTTTTCATTCGCTACGAATTTGTTTACGCGTGAGCTGAGGTCATGGATTGTTAATTATCGAAAAGTCATCAGTTTTCAGTTCTTTTCGGTCGTGAATTTATAATCACAGACACTTGCATGTTGTAAATCGGCAAAGAGACAGAGACAGACAGTCCAGGGGACAAAGTCTATTTCGATTGAACAATTTATTGGCTGATTGTTGCATAAGTAGCTTCTTTGAAAAGTCACACGTTCTTTTTTTGTTTTTGGCTTGTGTTTAAGGAAGATTAAGTGGCAAACGATTTGGGAATCGTTTGAAGTCACTTAAGGATTTGTTAACTACTGGTGGGGTGTGGGTGCTTGATTTATGCTTGAGTTGTGGGTGACTTTTAGTACGTAGTCTTTGGATTTGCGACTGGGAATATGGGTCGGTATTTAGGTCATTTGACGTTTTGTGTGAGCTGAGATGAGGAAGCTTGTTTTCGTACTTGTTGTTTAGAAACCTCCTCTCAGCTCCTTTTAGTGATGAGTGCCTTGCGAAAAGGACGTTCTTCATTTCATGAAGTTTTTGTATGTCCCAAAAATCCCAGACACATTCAAAAATATTGCAACTTGACGAACAATAAAGTGTTCTTTTGTAGGAACAGTAGCAGACCAATTCTGAAAATTGAGGTTAACTAGTTCAGGATGAACATCTTCTTCTTTATTTGGCGCTACAGTCCCGTGTGGACCTGGACCTCAACCAAAAAGCCTCTCCAACTAGGACGGTCTCAGGCTAGCTGCCTTCAGTGCCGCACGCCAAGTTGGTTGAGGTCAGGCTGTACATCTTCTTTATTTGCCGCTACAGTCCAGAGTGGACCTGGGCCTCAACCACAAAGCTTCTCCAACTAGGACGGTCTCTGGCTAGCTGCCTTCAGTGCCGCACGCCAAGTTGGTTCAGGTCCCTCTCCAACTGTGTGCGCCACTTTATACGCGGGCATCCTCTGTTGCATTGTCCCACTGGTTAGGAGTCGAAAACCCTTCGGGTGGGAGTTGTGTTGTCTATAAGGTCTACATGGCTAGACCTCTTAGTCTTGGGATCCGTAGACGCCCGGCTTGGCACATGTCGCTGTAAAGCACGTACAATTCGTGGTTGAATCTTCTCCTTGAAAAACCGCCAACGCAAACAGGACCCAAGATCAGACGTAGAACTTTTCTCTCGAAGAGACCAAGGACTTCCTCATCCGCTTTTGAGATTGTCCATACCTCCGCGCCGTACAGCAGGACTGGGATGATCGAGGTCTTATATAACGTCAACTTGGTCCCTCAACAGATGGCTTAATTACCCAATTACCTCTTGGCCCCTAGAAGCAGCTGTTGGCAAGAGTTACACTGCGTTTGATTTTGGTACTGATGTTCTTCGTACTTTTTACTGCTGAGTCGAGGTAGCCGAAGTCCTTGAATACCTCGAAGTTATAGCTGCCCATTGTGACGCTCTGTCAATGAAGTCGATGGGCGTCCTTTTTTGACGACAGCATATACTTCGTATTGCTCTCGTTCACTGACCATTTATCCGCTTCCGTCACAGTGCCAGAAGACGCCTCATTGACGACTGGTTGTGTTCTGACATCCATGCGTATGCTAACAGTTGTACGGACTTCTGGAAGATCGTGCCCCTAGTGTTGGCGTTTGAGTCTTGCACGATATCCGAGGATCCTCCAGGATGATGAGATGGAAGCATGTTCGCATACTTGTACTTACGCAGTACAGCATAGGTCCATCACTCCTAGCTCATCGCGAAATAGTCAGCATTCCTTAGTCGCATAGAATCTCTGCGGCAGAACACAGTAATGCTACAACAGCTAATCTAAACCAGTTCATCACATTCCCTTTCACTCTCTCGATTGACCTCGTGAGCATCGCAGTCGGTGTCTCAATCAAAGTCCCATTCACCGCTATCACTTGTCTAGACATTTGTTAGTTGGTCGTTCCTCTACCGCCGCTCTTAATGAAACCGCTTCTGGGTTGCATTTTATGCTTTAGTACCTACGTCATCTCAGTCAAGTGAATGTGAATCGAGGAGCAAATATTTTCTTAACGAATGCAAATAGGCCGCGATGTCAACTGGTTTATTCACTCCGCTTGGGAGAGGGGGTTTAATGCTTTATTTAAGAGCCAACATAAAAGTGACATGTGCTCAAATTTAAGTGTTCTACCGAGACGCACAAGTCCTTGAGTCAGAACTATGAAAATACATGATTTGTATAACCTTCAAACTTTAAGTCAGTCGTAAATTTCCCGGTTCAAGTTTTCCCCCCGAACAGTCAGTGCCGTCGCAAAGAAATCCCTACCCTTCGCAGGCGAATAACCTAGTCTTGCTGAACTGAAACCATTCAATGAACTTAGTCGACTTGTTGACGTTTATCTGAATAATTCTTGAAACAGTCATTCTGAGTTTCCTTTCGCTTATCGGTTCTTGAAAACTCCATTGACTAAGAACCGTCTTGTTTCATTGGTTGCTTATGTTTGTTTTCGTATTACGCCTTTCTTTCTGTTATCTAAGCTGCGAGCTCTGGACGTCAAGTATTTTCTTGGGAATTCATACTTGGTCATCAAGGCGATTGTGTGCTTTTGTAAAAATAGAAATGACGACCGAAGGGATTGTTGGAGGTGACCTTGGATGCAGTGGAATGGAATTTTTTGAAGGTTTCTGTAAATTTTTGGACTGATGGTCGTGTTATCTTGTTGAAGGTGCTGTTCTCTTCTGTGGAGCGGAGGAGGATGAACTTGCTCCTATTGCCTTCTGTATACGATACTGCAGCTTGGAGAGGATAATTGAACCACCGTTAGGCTTAACATGTAAGCGACGGAGCGTTTAAGTGGCTGACCATTTAAGCGACTGAGCGATTAATCGACTGCGATCAAGCGACAGAGCGACGAAGCGGCTCGGCGTTTAAGTGACTAAGAGATTAAGTGGCCGAGCTATGAAGCATCAGAGCGATGCATTGATTGTGTTATTAAGAGACTGAGCAATTCTACGTTAACATACAATGTTACGGGATACATTGGGATCAGCCTCCGTCTTGGCCCACAAAGTGAGCGACGTGAGACAGAACAATTAATTTGTGTGACTGACAATTTAGCGACAAAGCGATGAAGTGCCCGAGCTATTTAAGCGAGTAAGCGATAAACCGACTGAGCGATGAATCGAAAAAGAGATTAAGTAGCTGAGCTGTGAAGTGGCTAAACCCATGCAGTGAGCGGACAGAACAATCAATCTATGTTATTGAAAGTTAAGCGACATAAGCAATGGCCGAGCGATTCAACAACAGAGCGACTAAGCGATTAAGTGACTGAGTTACTAAGCGTTCAGCGACCAAGCGATTAACTGAGTGAATAAGAGCAGTAAACTAAGAGCTGGAAATAAACTTGATTGCGAAAATGTCGCCTAGGAAGATTGTTTATCGGTTAATGTCTCCATTACCACAATGACACTATTTCATACACTGTAAGCGACAGAGAAGCTAAGTGATTGAACGACGAGGAATTGAGTGACGCAAAACTATACAACTCGTTCAGTTGCTTGTCGTGTCAGAAGACCGTTGTTTTCTGTGTACGACCATAGTCTTGGTGGACTGCGACGGCAACAAGAGATTTGCCGGGCTGAGGGAGTTGTTCATGAATCATGTGATGAAACAGTCGTCAGTCTCTACTTTCTGATTGGGCCGATTTTGTTCTGTGTAATGCGTCGCCTAGACGTATGACGGAGGATCTTTTGCAAGACAGAGGTTGCAGATGTTGGCAGTATTTTTTGCTCTTTTTTGGGTTTTTTACTGGCCGGGATCAGCTAACAAACTTCTTTAGGTAGCACTTAGTCTGGCTAGCTGCCAGACAGGGTTGGAGACAGCCTATAGGACTCGATTCACCAGATTCAAAAAATCCAATTCATTGTTCATAACAGAGCGAATATTTCATATCGATGATGAAGTAGTAGTTGATGCAGTCAAAGCGGGCCGTCGTCTCCGTCTGCATTCGCCTTCTTCTTAAAAGCACACTTAATTTTTGACTTATTTGTTGCGCGTCTACCTCTAAAATTTGCATACCTTCCCTCCTCCCAGAATAATCCTTCAAAAAAACAACAAAAAAAAAAAAAAAAGAAGAGAAGAAAACAATAAACACAAACACACTCATTGTCATTCATCGTCCATTCCTCAAACGCAAACGAACGAAGTTTCCCCATCAACAGCTTAACCATCCCATTCCGCCGAGAAGAGAATGTCTGCCTAAGTGAAGTTATGATTGAATGGACAGGGATACCAACTCGTGCACTCGTGCAAAAACTTCGTCTTCAACTTTACCAGCAGATGATTGTCTGCTTTGTCTTCGTTCAGGGAATCCTTCCAAGTCAATTCGTTTTCGATTTCTTAGCTCTGTCAGTCTCTAATTGTTCACACCTACACACAAATTCAAAGTCTGACAGAAAAAAGAAAAACTAGCACCTGCCTTGTTGTGTGTGTGTGTGTTGTTTCGTTTGCTTTGTCCTCCACTAAACAACCTCCTTTTGAAACGTGCGAGCGTTTCAGCTTTATTGGGCCATCCTCAGAGATGACGTAAGGAAGGGGAGCCAGCAACATGCCAGCGAGGCTATTGCTATGATGGATACGATTTGTTAGTCCTTCGTCTTCTTTTGTCATTTATTTGTGCTCATCTCAAATGCTGTTGGCTTAGCTCTTCATCTTTTTTTTTCTCTTGTTTTGCTGCCTTTTTGTATCGCTAGCAGTGGGACAGCAACAACCACCGCCAAACAAGATCTACCCATCATCCTTGTTCGATCATTAATCATCTCAACTATGGCGCAATTAATCATTAACTCCGAAGTCCCATGGCTCTGTGCGCCGCCGACAACGACGGTAGCTGTGTGTGGTGAGGGGACGGCCAACTAAATTGGGTAACAAACCGAAAGGATACACGCTGAGGCCGGGAGAGTTTTATTGAATATTTAAGGAGGTGAGCGTAGGGGAATTATCCTCTACTTTATTATCTAGTCCGGGTTCTGACATTAATCGATAGCCACTAACGCACACCCTCTTTCTCACCTCTCCGGTGGCTGGCCTTCAAATTGATCGCATTGCCTTGACACATCTGGCCATTCGTCCTGTTTGTCATGAATATCCCTAATTAATTGACTCAATGAAGATATTATCTGGGACACACACCAGCGTACACACGCAGGCATCCGGATGGACACTGTTTCAGTGAGGGTAAATGGATTCCGTGTCCTTAGTCAGCAGCAAGGTTAGATTGGCATGCTTTTGAATTGAATTTCCCTGATTGACATATGACATCCGAGAATGCAGTGTGGCGTTTTAATGGAACTCCTCTGCTGCTGTTGCTGCTACCCTGTGTTAGAAGATCCAATTGAAAGTGGCCATCACATGTTTGGGGTTGCTTTGAACGCCCTTGGCTAAGTGTTTGGTATCGCTTCGCTGTTTCTCTACCTCACTCTGTCTGTCTCTGTTTTTCGTGGAAATGGAAAAGTTTAATCGAAATGCTCAAGCGATATTTAGAGAAGCAGATACTTCAAACTTGCTATCAGGTTGTTTCGTGCTTAAGTGAAGTGCGGTACTTGGGTTTCAATAGTTTCTGTTGCTCTTTGCAATTTTCCGTGGTGGAATGTGCAAAATAACGAGGAACAAGGGGTATTGAATTGATTGGCGATGCTTGCGAATGAAACTGAGTGAGTGGCTGTTTTATGGTGGAAAATTGTATCGTGAATCACAGGAAGTTCTTGGGATACCCAATGACGGTCGATGTGGTTACTCAGCGGTCATGGAAATAGCGAGTGTGGGGGTAGCATGGAGCTTGTCCTGATTCCGTGAAGGGTGACCGTTCTGTTTCATAAGACAACGCCGCATTCCTTTGAACGCGTGAAGTATTTGATTACGTAAATATCTACGACATTAGTCCTGATTCATCGGGGTTTCTGCTGATGCGTGTGATGCTTAACTCGCGGCAGACGTCATTGCGGTTTTGTAATGACTGCTAAAGTATAAGATATCTTTTGGGAAAGAACATAGATTACATCACTTTAAAATTTTCGTGGCCGGGATTGTTAAAGATTTTCGACTGATTACTGCCTGGGCTACAGACTTAGAGGCTTTAGCGAAGGAGTCTAGCTGCACTATCCATCCCCTTGAACTCCCAACGATTGAGGTGACATCCACCACCTCAATCTTGAATTTGTGAAGATTGAGACAGAAATCCGTGATGTTTGTGCTTAATTGTTGGCAGACAAGCAGATCATGTGCCTGAATCTAACTTCCCACGAGAGCTTGTGTAAAACTGAAAAAAATCACAATGCAGCGTTCACCTGTGGTGATTGTAGCTGGGAAAACCTCACAATTCGAGTACGGAATGATTGTGGCTATTAGCGGGAACGGGGACTAATCAGATTCTGAGAATCGCCATGTCGTAGTGGGTCTATGTGGCTGCCAGGTTCGATTCCCTTGAGAAATTCACGGCTCCACCTCGTTCGAGTCATTGACAATGTTCAAAGAGTATTCGGTCTAGAAAAAGCTCCTCAAACTTGGCCGTTTGGAGTCGTTATAAAACTGATCCCATCCACTCGTCAGAGAACAATAGCACGCACAATACGAGAGGTTGCTGTGGACGCTGGGCCCAGGTCCGCCTCGGACTGTCGCACCACACATATTATAAACTGTGATACTGAGCTAATCTAAGAAGTTGAGCATGGCTGGATATAATGCCTTGGTCAACAGAGGCTGCGGAACGCTTAGTCCATTTTAAAGAAATGGCGCCCAACATGCGCCCTGCTGTCAAGTTTGCGGTGGATGAAGCCAAATTCTTAGGATTTTTGCCAGAACCCTTTGAACATAGAAAAGAGGGATCTTATGTTGAAAATGGTTGTCAGTGCCTTGCTCTTGGGAATAGTGTGCAATTGACCGCCAAAATGTCTTTCCACAATGTTCCGAATATACTGTTGCTCTGAACTGGATTGGCCTTGGACACGTCACCACACCAGCGTCGTTTGACAAGTCAATGAGTTTCATGAAAAGGCTATCTCAAGACAGCCTGTTTCAATGATGGCCAGTCAAGTCACGGACTTATACAACGACCCTCGTACTCGTACCATCATCATCACACACGATGGGTCGTTTAAAGAAATGTTTGGGACGGTTGCCAAACGGATACAGAGAACATGTCTCTAGATGAATTCAAGTAGCCTTGATCGAATGTACAGTGAAACTTCTCTATAACGGACAATAGCGGGACCATCATGATTGTCCATTCCGTTGAAATACCCGAATACCTTGACCCCGAAGCCATGACGAAGTGTCCATAAAGAGAGGTGTCCCTTGTAGAGAGGTATGCGTTTAAGGAAGGTCAAGCTTGCAGTTCCTCACAACAGTCTCCGTCGGATGGATGGACTAGATGGCTAGTCCTAACACGGAGGACGTAATTCGCCGACTTCACTTCTTCTTCGATTGGCCAACTGCTTTCAGTTTCGCAAAATTCATTGGTTGACGTTCACTACTGGTTTTCGCCACCTCAAACCTGGGCATCCTCAGCTGCGTTGGCTTACACATTCGTCCTTTGTGTACATTCAGTTGGTATCAGGCCATTGTGGCTTTGTCAAATATGTGTTAAAACAGAATTTCGACACCGTGGCGGAACAGGAACCGAGACATCACTGGCAGCTGGTCATTTTTTCAAGAAGCCCCACCGCTCCAGTCTACTGACTCCAGCTGAACATTGGTATCATTTGAATCAATCCCTCATGATGATCAAGATCCCACATTAAATGATGCGGCCTCCAGCCCGACATAAAGCCTGGGTCTTACTTCGACCGATCAAATGACAGTGACCCAAAATAAGCCCAACATAGCATATCTAACAACCCGACCCCAGCTTTCACTCAATCCCGTTCAACGCAAGATCGCTTCTGTCGCAAGATCACCTGCAAGAGTACATCAATAAACCTAGTCTGTGCCCCTGCAGCAATTTGGAAATCGCACCTTCAGCCCACGTCTTCTCCAGAAAACCCAACCGCTGGCGACGTCGAGGAACTATGAATTTTCCATGTCCATAAATCAACAGAAACAACATTTCTATCGAATCACAGCTTTCACCTTGAAAAGTCGTTGCAGCACACAACACACAGCACGCCACTAAATGTCACTCACTCCGCGTCTGTCACTCAATCCGAATGAATAAACTCGTCAAACGAGACACAAAATTTGTCAAAAATCATTTCATGTTTATGCTCGAGTTTCGTTATCGATGACAGTCAAAAGGAAACCATAAATTTCCGCAACAAACAGTGTTCGTTTTCGTTAATTTAAATACAAGCATGCAGACATGCTCCCGATTCTCGAAACGATAAGATTCTGATACGTCTTATTTATACATGATAGCTTGACCATGAAAGTGTTTCGTTTTGATTGCAAACGAACACACACTGCGAACACCATCGCTTGACAAATGAGTCACAAGCTGTGCGCAGAAAGGATATGCAAAGGAGTCGAACAACGGAAACGTGAAGTGCGCCAAATACCCTCTGGCTGAGTGCGGCGTACAACACTAGTGCAGATGTTTTCGAAAACGACACTGCCTCGTGTGGTGGTAAATTCTTTGACTAAAAATACAAAAATTAAGGCCAAACGTTTTAAGAGTCGATTTGTTTTTTCTTTCGTTTTTCAAGTTATTTTTACGAGCGTCTAGAAATATGTCACGGAAGCAGGTTGTTTTCGAAATCGTCTACAAAAAGCAACAAAACAACATTTCACGAGTCCACCGAGAATTGCGCTGGGAACTTCTGGCTCGAAGGGCTGTAGTAGCTTGCGTCCAAAGAGGTGGTCTGCACTTGGGAGCGAATATTTGGAGCACATCAAAGCGGTGGTGATTGATATTTATGTGAGGCGGGTATCGAGCGACGGAGGTATTCCTTTGTGGCGCCACTGGTATGATGACCTACATGACAGGAGTGACTCAAGTGTTGACAAATCACACGGTCACCGAAGAAGGTCGATGTCAATTTTGGGATGACTTGAGGACTTTGTGCGCAGAGCGTCTAATCTTAAATCGTGATGACTTCACAGTCGTTTTTGTTTCGTCCTAGACAATTCCTTTGAGAGGGCTCGTGGGGTGTTCTTGTGAATTTTTGGGAGCGTTTTTTTTTATCCTTTGAGGGGTTTGTAGGCATTTGGGAAACTTGTTTGTAGTCCACACTCCCTTGAGTGGCACCAGCACACGCACGAACTTGTGCGCCATTTGATAGCTGGAGCACATCTCTTTCGGTATCAGCAGCTGTTTGAAATATGCTCGAGACGTGGACTGTTATGGGTGTTGGAAGGCCAAACGGGCCCCGTTGCGAATTGAATTATCGCACATCTTCGCCATCGACAGCAGCTGTTTGATATAAACATGATCATCGACTGCAATAGCTTTCGCATGGCCGAATGAAATCAAATCGCTGAAATGTGTGTGAATTTGGCGTCGGTCCAGTTGTGAAAGATCAATTATTCTCGACCATTTTTTGGGGTCTGGGCATAGAGGGTGAGTACGCTGAAGGGTCGTGGTTCCGTTCTATTCTCATTTTCACGCCATCACTTCTTTTTTGAGTGATCACAGTACATTTTGTCGTCAGAAAAAAAAAAAAACTCTCGAATTTTGTATGGCCGCGGTGTAGGTGAAGGTGCAGGGTTCGATCCCAGACACACTAACCTTCGTTTTCACGACACCACTTGTTTCGGGTCATTGTAGCATAGCCGTTACGTCACGTTATTAGACCGTAGCTTTGAGGGCACGTACGCTTAAGATTCGAGGTTCGATCCCAAGCACACTAACATTCGTTTTCGTGGCAACACCTCTCCCGTGTCATTACAGTATAGCCATCACATCTCGACCACTTCTGTGACCATATCGTAGAAGAGTAGATCGGTTCGATTCCGGCCACACCAACTCTCGTTTTCCTATACCCCCAAAATCTTTCATGTCGCTCGTAAGAAACCGTCAAGACCCGCTATTATCCACCGTTTCTTTGGACTTAAGCTAAGACAAGGTAAGCAGAAGGTTCAGGGTTCGATCCCCAACGTACCAACTTTAATTTTCACGCCACCACAAAGTCACTCGTGCATCATCCCAAAGTTCACCCTTCGTAGCGGACATGGAAACGTAGAGGTCCTATTCTGGATGAGCTCCATTCAAGAGTTGCAGTCATTTGAAATATCCCATCCCATCCACTCCGTAGTCAATTCAAATCCCCGAACAAATACGAGGACATGCAGAAAAGAAATGTATTCTCTCTGAAGTGGAACACCACATCCAAGCTCACGCGAAGGTAGACATCAAGTGTACTCGCAGCAAATCTGGTGAAAACTTAAACCTTCAAGCAAACATCACCGGTCCCTCGTGCCCATTTTCCGCACTTCCCATCTGCGACGCGATGGTTTTGATTCAATCACAAAATCTCCTCGAATGTGCACACATTTGCTTAACCCAAACGGAAATCTATCGATTTCTACATCAAATATCCATTTCTTTCGTTCGTGTCCTGATTTGTCCGCACACTCTCCCAATGAATATGAAATTGCTCGCATCGAAAGTAACGCGGACAACGTTCGCTAGAGATGGCAGGAGAAGGATTGAAATGACACACAGTCTCCACATATGTAGCCTCAAATAGAACGCTGACTAAATTACTTCTCTGTTGTCCTAGAGTAATCATTAAGCACCACCGCTGCTGGGCCGAGAGACGATAAACATAAGGATCCGAAAAGGAGGGTGAAAAAAAAAAAAAAACGAACCCAAAATAAGGATGAAAACGAGAACGCAAACAAAAACAATTGTCAACGTGTACAAGGAGACTATCTCTCAATCATGTTCGTCGTTGTCGTTGTCGTCGTTGTCGTATGTACATGTCCCCAAATGGATGGGTATCCATCGAATCAGACAGCTTGTGTCCTAGTAACCAATACCCGCATTGTCTGTTTCGCAGGATGTGCGTTAGATCCGCATCCAAGCCCACCCCACCCCAGAGAGACAGACAGACAGACACAAACAAAAGAACCGAATGAATATGTATTCTCGTATTCATGTTTATCTGACACACATGAGAAGTGAATGAGACGCAGTAGATTTACTTTGATTTAATCCTTTTCCTTATCCTTGTCACATTATAATAATGCCGCTGCTGCCATGGGATCAGGCCATAGACCAGCGGGCGGGAATAGCGGGCAAGACAGCGGCACACATTTGGATGTGTTTCTGCTTTTTTTGTTCAGCGACCGGAGACGGGGAAAGGGGGACGTGTATAGGGAATAGGATATTCCCCCAAGAGTAATGGCAGATATTTCGCATTTTCGCATCCCTACCTCAATTTATATCCTTTTTTGACTCCCCATTCACTCTCACTGCCGGGTTTTTTGGTTTATTGTTTAGAGTGAGATTGACGTTGAAGAGGATGTTAAGTGTTAGCCCGATTTGCGAGAAGATAACACGGATACTTTGTCACAGACAGACGCCTGTGTGTGTTGTGTGTGCTCCCTCCCGTCCCCCCGCCTTTGAACATTTATTTGCTGTTTCTGCCTGCGAGATATATGATATCGCTTAATGAACTTGGATACGAGATTGATTTATATTTATGCGATAGATGTGCGGCGGATGCAAGGAATGGGAAATCATTTGCTTTGTTCAAGTGCTGGTGTGCAGTGCCAGGGTCGCGTCTAATTGGCTGTTTTTTTTTTTTTTTTTATTTATCTGAATAGCCTTTGAGGCGGTTGAGGGTGATGAGAGAAAAACAGCACAGAGCGCTTAAACGTTTTGTCAAAAGCACGACAAATTGCCTTCCAATGGATGGTGGTTAATTGATGGCGGATACTCTTGTTCCATAGCCTGTCTGGTGAATTAATGGAAATGGCTAATGAGGACAATGGTGGATGCGATGGCAGGCCGTTTAATGATGTGGCATCTGATGCGCCTGTAATTGCAGATGGTCTCTTTAATTCTTTAAAACCAAAGTTGGCCGGCGGTGATACTGATACGTTTGCGGGTGTGGATGCAATTTAAAATTGTGAAATCATCCAGTTGATCGCGTTTATTTTGAGATGTCATTTCACTGTAGTTTGTTTGAATCGATGTGCAATTGAAAGCGGGGATAAACTGAAATGCAATTGAGTGGGAAGAGCATTTTCAGGAAGAAGAAAAAGGGTTGAAATCGACTAAGAGAGGACATTGATAGGGAGTTGTGAGAAAAATATGACAAACTGCGAGAGGGAAAATGCGGCGCGACGGTCGGTTTTGGGAATTTATTGGTCTGAAGTAGAAGTCTGACAATCAGACGCTGGACAGTCCCTTTCGACAGATGGTTTCAAGACGGATATGAGCATTGCCCTTTCAATGCCCAATCACTGTGGCGTTGTCCAGGCTGAAAGAGTCACTGTCTTGGCTAAAAAACGATGTGATATCCAAAAGGGACATCACTATCTCTTCGGACTCTCAGGCAGCAATTAAGTCTCAAGACAGTGGCCTTTTACACTAAAAAAACATGGCTTAATTGGCGACTGTGTCTATCCGAGATAGCTGATCATTTCAATGTCGACTTTCTTGCTAAGCCGACGAACTCGGTGTGGTTCAACCTTTTCTTTTACACCAGGAGGAGATCCAGATGCCTCTCGCTACAACCTACCATAGGTTGTAGCTAGATGGCACCTCTTGACATGAAACAAAGGAAATATAGCTAGCACTCAATCTTAAAGGAGAACAAAGATCCGCTCCGAACACAGGCTTTCTGTAGGAGCTTCATGGCAGAGCAGGAGGTAGAGACAACTGTTTTAATTATTACAGTTCGTGTAGTGCTCTGATTAGTCGCAGGAACTCACACCTAAAGGCCTACGTTTTAAACAAATTAGGTGAACTGAATGTCATCAGCATAAGCCAGTTTAACCGCTTTATCACAAGCGCCAATTGGTTCCAGCTACAGGAGTATGTCGATTCGTACATTATCGTAACGGGCCTATTCTGGCTTGAGTTGGACTGCTTTCTGCAGCCAGCCTCTTCAACTTACTTCAACTTACTTACCAGGTACAAGATACGTATAAGTGACGACCTTATAAATTAATTAATATTTTTATTATTAAATTTAGAAATGTTGTATATATCTTGTATTATTATTAGAAATGTACAAATGTATATAATATACATTTTCTGGATTATGGATTTTAATAGCAATACATTTTCGAATAGTGCGTGTTTTCAATCTTGAATTCTTTTGATAACAATTTTGGAAATCACAGTCTTCTTACAGTTAGGGTCCTTCAACCATTCATCCACTGCGATCCTGATGGTCTTTATGATTGTGGTCCCTCTTAACATTAGCACTTCACGGTACCCGAGGTTGCCCGACTAACGTCAAGAAGTGACGCTGTTAGTCGATTCTTGTTAACAAAAATTGCATTGATGTCGAAACAAAGTCAAAAATCTAATTAATAGGATTTAGAATTGCTTGGTTGAGGTCGAGGTACATCCCGGACTGTGGCCCAAAGTCAAAAAAAGGAGAAGACGTGTTGCTTGGGAGTTGGCTCAAATGGATCTGGGCATTAAAAGGCGACATGTTGGAGTAAGAACGATGTAAAAATTGCATTTGTGCCTCTAACACGATTGTTCTTTCTCGGGAAATCAAATATTAACGTCTACTTGCATCACATCATTCATTCGTTTCTTTCAAGGATTCCTCTCTTTATCTCTAGTTTTCACTCAAGTAATTCACCAACGACAAGAAGGCATATCAAGTTAACACAATTAAACCCAACGATAGAGGAGAAGATACCGACTCGTGACTTATCCCCCTTGCCTGTCCCACTTTCTATTGAATGCAGAAAACTAAAACCTTCGCCCATATTCCCTCTGACACAGAAAAAAATAAACAAACTTCATTTCATAATTATATCCGTCAGATACGTGCAAAATTTTTATGTATCTCCACTGTCCTTCTAATGCCATCTTAATTGTGTTTCTCGCTAAAATGAATTTCAATCTCAAAGGTGACACAGATTCACTATGCCATTGTTTATATCTCGGCATTTGCACGTGCTCTCAATCGCGAATCTACATCTATTATTCCGTCAAATACATACGTGCTTAAACTTTATTATGCTCTTCTCAAAAACAAAACAACAACAACAACAAATCTATTTTATGAATCCCCTCACTTGCACTCGACTTCAGAGGTCTGATCAGTTTCTTCAGTGTTTTGTTGGAGAAAAGTTTTATGCGAAAAAGGTGAGGCGGTGAAGTCCAACATATGCACAAGCGTCGAAAAATCCATATTCTTTACGTTTTGATTCTATTCTTAGACACTGGGGGCTCCATCTATGATAGCTAGATGTTCTAGATACAATTTGCAACTAACTAATTAATTATCGCATGTGATCTCCTTTATGGGACAACTGGGAGGAGGATGTGTGCTGTGTGATAGTCGCTGCAAGGTCACATGCCATTGGCTAACTCATACATTCATTTTACCCTAATTCAGTCACAGTGGTTGGGGTCGGAGTGGGGGGACTGTTCGCCAATAACACTCATAAATAAAAACTCCAATGTGTCCAGACTCATTGGAGCCGTCGTCGTTCACTCATCTTTCGCCAAAGTTATTATGACAAAT
Source organism: Eristalis intricaria (assembly GCA_964034865.1). Taxonomy (NCBI): domain Eukaryota; kingdom Metazoa; phylum Arthropoda; class Insecta; order Diptera; family Syrphidae; genus Eristalis; species Eristalis intricaria. The sequence goes on along the minus strand of OZ035877.1, from coordinate 56,214,293 downwards.
TGATTGCTTGTAATATTCCCTCTCTTGTGATGCCTTGGTGCTGTGCTTGTGCCAGGCTCTGCCTACTGCCTTCATTTTGGCAGCGTCACAATACCCCTCGCCATTGGCCAACACACACACACACACACACACACACACACAAACAACATCCAGTGGACTGTGTATCATTTTATTTGATTTTTCGCTAGATTTGTCTGCCACCCCCCAGAGGATTTCGGTTAGGGGCCAAAATAGGCCCGCATTATAGCTTCCACATCCTCCGCACGAGTCGACGACTATATGACTAGCAGCCAGCCAAACGAGAGTAGGAAGTTGTGCTTCGTTTCTCCGTTTGGTGATTAATGATTTTATTTTCGGATAAAGTAAATGCAGGCAACAAGGAGATGAATACAAACGAAAATTAGAGCACATATTCACACAAAGTGTTATGGTAGTTTGACGTTCGTTCTTCTTTTTTCGCTGTCATCCCCCTTGGTGTTGTCCCTTTCGCTTATTTGATGCGGACAGTTGAGTTGAAGAAAGGAAATCTCGTGTCACTTGTGTGTGATGTCAAGTGGGCTACAGATGCAAAGATACAAGAAAAGAAAACAAATCACAACATCATTTGAAGGGGGAGGGGGTGCTCGTAAACGCTCGACCTGTCACACACAATTTGTGTAAGAACTAACTGCTCGAGCGGGTGGAGGGCGGTGTGGGGGAGAGACTTGTGAACAAAGTTTAATGACATCGAAAAGTATATTCATTAGAAATTTCACGGAGAAAAATATCCGACGAGAGACAGAATGTTACTGAAAGGATGCGGGATGAGGGAGAGGAGGAGGGAGTGCTGCAGAGGGTGGAGACAGCGATAAGGACTTCTCTCTCACGGACAGAGGGGTGATTTTTTCTTCTTTCTTTTTTTTCGCTCTGTTTGAAGATTTATGACGGAACTGGTGGGGAAAAAAAGAAAACTTTGATACCACCAACTGCAGCCTCCGACAGGGATCCTGTCAGTGTGTAATAAGTTTTCGATTAGATATCGCATAACGACATAAATTATCGAAAAGTGTGCAAAGGTTACGCCATGCGCGAGGGAGGATTGTTTATTTATTTATTTTTTTTTCTTCTTATTTTTCTTTGTTTTTATTCTCGTTTGATGGACAGAGGCGAAGCGAAAAGGAAAAAAAAAATGAAATTAGCAGACGAAGCCCAAATAATATGTCAGACATAAATTATGAAACAACTGAGCAAAAAGGGAATCGTTTTGTCTGAAGGCCGTGAAGACTGGGAGTTGGACGAAAGTTAATGAAAATAAATGAAGTACTCTTCAGGGGCCGAAGAGAGGGAGCTTGGGCTTGAATTTAGAATTAAATGATGCTCGTGTTGGCGGTGTGCCTGACGATGCTGAATGAATTTAATTCGACTTCGACAACTTTTGAATTTAAAAAATAGGCTCGATGATGGCATGAATTTGTTGTTTCCTTAAAGTTACGAGAAGGCAGAAATGTAAGCAATTTAAATTTGTTGTAAGCCATTTTTGGAGCGTCTTCAAGTTAAGGAAAAATTATCATTAATGCTTGGAATGGAGATCAATTCGAGAGAGGGAACGTCTAGGCAAACATGGCTTCATCCATGACCAATTAGCATTTCCGAATGTGTTTTGTTTAATGTCCAGAGTCAATTAAAGCTGGTTCGCATATTGCATAAATGCGGGACTGGCGAATGCCAAATTAACGTCTACAGACGAACTACGTTTCTGAATTCATCGAGTGCATTGTCCTTTTGCGACTGGTTAGGGATTATGGTTAATTTTTTGAATTTTGTTGATGAGGATCTTCAATTTTCCACACGATCCCAGAACAGTTCAAGCGGTTTCTTCGTCTTGTGGACGATATGCCATCTATCATCTATTCCTGCTGAAGAGTTGAGGTAAACGATTAGATTGCGCACGCCACATCCATGTGATTTGTTTTCTGTTCTATTATCTTTGCAAGTGTAGGCCTTGACAAGGGACACATATCACGAGATTTCGTTTGTTCAACTCACCCTCATCCTGATTGCGCATAGTGTGGCTTTTTTCAGCTGCAGAAGCACTGATCGTAGGTGATCCCGATGACCTCAGCAAAAACGCCTCTTCATCGCGCGCTATTCTTTCCTATTTGTCCCTTGGTTGCACTGTCGTCAAGTGTTGTAGAATTCGATTTTCAGTTTTCGGAATGTATTCCGATATTTTAGATCCTTTCTTATTATGTGGAATAAGACATCCTCCCCGTTGTCCTTTCACAGTGGAACACGTCTAGCTTCCTACAGTTTGGACTGAACTTTTGCATCCCACAACGCCCATCTGCCCGACAATGCTTCATAATAACGTCTTGAAGTTCTTCCAATTGACTTCCAACGTTGGGCGCCACTTTCCGTAGTTTCATTTATGCTTCGGTTTTGGATACACTTTCGTTGTGTACTTCTCTGCAAAACCCTTGCTGTCTTCATCCACTCAACAAGAGTATGATTCCACAGCACTCACGCCAAAAACCCACAGTTTATCAAAACGATGGCCTGATTTAGCAAATGATGTGGTAGCATCTTACCATTGGCTACGAAATTGCCTCCCAAAATAAAAACCTCCACAACAGCAATCCTTTATCCCAGCAGTTGTACACACATGTAAACGCGTACACAAATCCCACTGAGGACTTTTTCAGTAAAGTTATATGACATCCTTAACCCGCGATGAGTCAACGACCTCCACGATGACACCTTCGTCCTCATCCTCATCCGGTTGAAATGCTTTCATCGAAATAACCATTGAGTTGTCAACAGATTTCTAAGAACCCCACACTCCACGTGAGCTCCGGCATCTTGTGTGCAATTTGGCGGAACCCGCTTTTGCCACCCAGCCCACCCAAAGGTGTAATTCAATCCCTTCAAGCTTAAAGCATTTGAATTTTTCGCAAAGACTCAGCGCAAGTTCTCCTCGGGAGAAGAAGAGCTATTTGCGGTAACTTTTCCCCCAAACAACTTTTCCACCAAAAATATACATTTATCATTTTATTATTCGCGTCCGAAACTTTAGCCCACCCCGCCCACCACATGTGAGTAAGACGACTCCAGCGACGGCCACGGTAGGGTTTTCAGGGCTGACTCACCTTTTTGCCGGTGGCGCCCTTCCATCGCCGGCAGTGGAAAACATTAAATTTCCCATTTATCATGTCACCACATTCGGTACCTTTGGTACGAGGTCGTAGCATGAACCTAATGTGGAGCCTCTGTGATGTGGCTGACTCGCTGGCGATGGGCGCACATGTGCGCCAGTATCTGGCGGAGTGCGTGTGTGCGGTTTTCGTGAGTAATCTCGTTTTATGATTGAAATTTTCTCAAGAAAATTTATTGCATTCCCAGCCCAGCGAGCGAGTTCACTTGAAAGTTTTTCGCTTGACAGTGACTGGGTCTTAAGTCGTACGCTGAGTACCTTCCTGTGGTTTTGTTGATTTTCATAATAAATTCAATTTAACCCAATTAATTGGTGAGAATTAAATTAATCATTTGATGTAATGATGCCTTAATTGCTCGCTAAGTGCTCGAGAGGAGGCTGCCACTGCCACTGCCGCTGCCGCTGCTGCTGTTGATTCATGGGAGCTGCTTTTCAAATGGAAATCTGCATGCGCTTGTGTTGTTTTGCTTTTGTGTGGCGGATTGCTATTGTGTCTCTCTGGGATTGTCGACGACAACGACGACGACGACACAGAGTGAAACACTCGGTTGTACGAAGTAAATTGCATTTATTTTTGGAATTGAAATTCACAAGCCATCGCGTTGCGTGAAGTAGATAGATCCACTGCTTGACAGGATGAAGGCCAAGTGGTGACTCTGTCTGGGTTATTAATAAACTGAGGCATTCGCGGGATGTAGAGATGCAAATGAAGAAAATTTGTGTTTAAATGTCCTGTCAGACACGGCATGACATAAGAGCGAAATGCGTTCTATGGATACTGAGGAGAGTCGGAGTAGTCTGGCGGTTGGCTTTTTCTTAAGTGGTTGTTGTGCGAACAATGCGAGGGATTGAGGGTAGTTTTTGAAGGTGTCCGGGTGCGTGGAGTGCGGTCTTAACAAGTCATAGTCAACCGTTGTGATGACGCAGTCTATGTAAATTTAAAGAAAACGTTTTTGAAAAGGAAAAGTGGAAGCTGTCTCGGTTCTTGGGGATATGCAAAATTCTTACCATTGTCTGGGTATCTAGCTCTCAGGTATTGCCTTTGGAGTCGACATAAAATGGTGAAAACGGCTCTTCCAGTCATGGGGGCACGATAGCTCCCGCACCATGAGTGGATGCTGAAGAAGCTTAACCCAAGTCCACCTCTCACCTAGGTGATCCAGGCACTTCATCCAAAAAGTTCCCAAATTTATTTTGTACGTTGGCAGCGAAGGTTGAATGAAGGCATATCCAGTGTTGGGCGCCATTCCTATCAGTGGTCACAATTGCAACGCTTTTCTCAGTATTTACGAAACTCGTAACACGGTTGCTCTTGTCCCAGTGACTGTTCCCAAGACAAGTTTCGGAGGTTATTGACGTGTACGGACTTCAGGGGTTGATTATGAACGAGTTCCTTTGCTGTCATCCAAGTCACCTATGCATGGGCCATTTCAGAAGTTGTTTGTTTCCTTGAGAGGGAACTTCTGCGATCGATCTTTAGTCCTGCTTGTAGAATATTCAGGTAAGAATTTTACCAGCTTCAAAGAGACATGAGTCTAGGTGAGTGTCTGTGGATTCAACGCCTCCGGTGGGAGTGTCATTTAACAACATGTCTCCGGCTCGGAAAATGGTAGATTCCGACTCGTCCGAAGAAAAAATTTACATTTTGAGGGCAAACACAAGTCGGGAACAACCAGCAACTGGTGAGAGATCGGGCAACGAGACAGGTTGAGAGCCACCTATTTTAACTCCTACTCTAGTGCCACACAACCGCATAAGTTGTCATGATTGAATTTGGATCTCAACAATCCCAATCTGGCAGAACATTGAGATTGTTTTCTTTCCTTAAAAACACAAACGAATGAGGAGTTTCTAGAAGAGACTAACGAGAAGTTTGTATGCCTTCTGTCGGGCGCCAGATTAAAAAACTTCAAAAAGAAATAGAGAGAAGTCCAAAAAAAAGCCGGGAGAATTAATGCACTGGTCAGTACTTCTTTTCTGCTGTTCAAGAACTTCTGATCGCATCCAGAGCGGTTTCGCTTTATTCAGCCTTGTGAGTCTATTGAGGCCAGTGTCAAGCCGGAGCTCCAGCAGAAGGAGTCTCTTTCAAGGCCGATCAATATCATGGCGGTCTACATTTCTATGATATTTTTATACCTTTGACTTTCGTCAATAGTTTTAGCGCTCAAATCAACAGAAAACTCAAAACGTCACCCGATTGATCTGCCCCCTAAAACGTGTGCCCCTATAATCCTGGGAGTTCAAACACGTTTTATTACGTTTTATTTACACGAACCTATAAACATCCCACTCGCATCGTCCTTCCAAGCCTGTTAACCACTGCCAGAGTGAGAATTCTTGTCAACCAGAGTGTCATTCAACAGTCGCGCCCACATGTAGTCGACCATCAGCGGTGAAAACCGTCACAGCTGCCAAGTCTAAATGCGTCTGACACATAAATTTCTGTGAGATCTTCTCGCCTATTTATAGCTGGAAACCTATTTCCAGCGTTCCCATAAATAAATCAACACTGCCCATGGCTTTGTTGTCATTCTCTGGGGGAACGCGACACTCTGCACTCTGGAGACCATCTTGCGACGAAACTCTCACAAAGCTCTGCCTCAAAAATCCAGCGCCCGCTGCAATATGCATGCAGAGACCATTTCATTGTCAAAATTCAAAATTCTCATCCAGTCGTCCTTCGATGTGTGTTCACACATGTCGTCTAAATTGTGTGTGTTTTATTTGTTTATTAATCTTTCATATCTCTTGCTTGTGTTTTTGATTAGCTGACATACGATAACTTCTCCGACAAGCAGCGCCACTTCAGAGTGATGTCAAAGAATGTGCTTGTGAAAGACAAAAACGAAACCTAACAAAAACGAAGACTGACGAATTTCGAAATGGCCATTGGGAAATCTAAACGTTTTAACGGCTGTGTGTAGAGCATTTTCCCCTCGATGAATCGGTTTTATTGATATTCCGTGGAATATGAGTGCGCGGGGGACTCGGATTTTTCGCTTAAGGGGACCGTTTTTTTTTTTTTTGTGAGGAAGACATTCCCACGGTTGAGGGATTGAGCAGCAGCAGATTGAATCACTCAAAGTGATGGGGAAGGGAGCACTTACGGATTAAATGACAAAATATACATCGGATTCGGATCTGATGTGATTGTGGCCTATTGATTGAAGCACTCCCTCTTGGGAAGTCCTTCGGAATGGGGTGCGTCTAATTTTCTAAACAGCAGGCGTGTGAGGGGTTAGTCGGCGGAGTTGAGTGGAGAATGCTAAGGCGGATGTGACACTTTAAAAATAGATTTTGTGGTAAACGATAAAAAATTTATTGATGCAAAAGATCGGACGGAGGAAAATGGAGACGGAGTCTAATTATGCTGACTGGGAGTGTGAGAAAGTCAAGCATCCACAGCGATAAGTGGTGTCCTCTCGTTACGGGCGTACAAGCGCAAGCGTGTCACCGTCCTCCTCATCGACACCGAAGCCTCTCGCTTAGCCTGCTGCAACACTGCTTATTTGCATGCCAACGATGGTCGAAGTCAGATCCAAGGTGATCTTCCATTCTTGACAGGCCCGTGCATGGTTTATAAAGTCATCACTACCAAGTTCAATAGGCCCTCATGCCTAAGGTTCGTTCTTAGTCTCCTTCTCGGACCAAGAGAGTAACATTCGGAGATCCTCTTAGCTGCAGCGTTGGTGTTCATTAGCCACATGGGGTCATGTCAGTTCAATGCTTTCCGGACTTCAACCACATTTTTGTGCAGCATGGTAATGTCCTGTCCTTTACTCACATTCCTCTGAGACACGAGGAATTCTTCTAACTCCTTTCTTTCTGCCTATGCCATGAGAGCATCTCGTTAAGCTGTGATTGAGTCAAACCAAAAAATGAAGGTAGCTACTTCTGAGATTGTTCTTCAATCTATCGGACTTATGAGCTGAGGAAGTCTCTTTCTTCGGTTTCATTCCTTTATTATCGGCGTCGCAACACTCCCTTTTGTGCGCTTCTTTTCGAATGTCCATCACGAAATTTCCAATCAAATTCCCCTGCCCCTTGGACGGCTTAGTTCATATCATCTGTAACACCATTTATTATTCAACGTCGAATCGCAACATTTCCAAAAAAAAAACATTTCCGACACCATTTCTATGACAACTCAATTCATATTGACAATCCAAAAGCAATATCAATCTGGGTTAATCTACGAATGAATAGACAGCCCCAAAACATCCACAATGTCTGCCAATAAAAATGTCAAAGAAGTCGAACAAAAAATCGAAAAAAACAAACTCATAATCTACGCATATCTAACACCTGGCAGTGATTCTTGTTTAGAAAATGACAAAACGAAAAAAAAATAGATGAAAAAAACCAACAACGAAACACTTAATCCTCTAACTCTGTCCGGCCAAACGAACGACGAACAGATGCACATACACATGTACAGACACCATCATCGTCATCATCATGCCCATAGTCCTTTGTTCTTCCACCTGACAATCAACAACATTTTTCATTCGTCGCTCGTCGCTGTTATACCTCTTCAATCCTCGAGGGTTACACCATCGCCGCCGTACAGAGAAGGACATTGGGTCTATAACGTTTGAAATTTCTCTCGTATTTTTTCGGTTTGTGCTGTTTCGGTTTTTTTTTTTTTTCCTCTTCCTGTCCTAACTGCCTCTCAATGTGGCTGCTCGTGGCTGCAGCACCGCACAACACTTTGTCATTTTTCTGTCAAGTCTACTGGTAGCTTTCACAATTCATTGTCATCGTTTTGAATTGGTGACGCCAACAAAATAAAAACAAATAAAACAAAGAGTCACTCCCCGCCACTGTACGATACGAGCCACGAGGATACACGCCATATCTCTTACATCCTCTTTTGCCAATTTGTCAGAAAAATAAACGCCCTGCGATGACTGCGATGACGACGTATCGTGCATTGGCTGCAAGAGGGAGATGGACGTAGAAATCAATAGGAAACAACAATTCATGTGTACACACATACGGACAGCAAATATGTATCGGGAGTAATTGCCCCATTTCTGTGGATACTTTTGAAATTAAAAACAAAACAAAACAAAAACAAAAAAGGCACACTATAGCGAAACATTAATTGAAGAATCGAGAACTGTGCTACGGCTACCACACCGCCGCCGCAACCACTCGTACAGCAGTTTCTCACTGCGTTTCAGGGCAATTATGCGGTAGTTTCCAGCTTCATCAGTCAGGGATTTGCACACATTTGCGTGCACTCTTGAGGAAAACAGAAAAACACACCGGAACATGGGGCAATACAACCAGCAGCAGATAGCATTGAAATGAAAGAAAATGCATCCAGCCGACGCAACACACATAAACTAATACGCTTTTGACTTGATACGCTGTGACAGGATACATGCTCTTCGTGTAACAGTCTCTTCCGCCCATTAATGCACAGCATATCGTCGTCATGGATGTGCTGTTGCCGTAGTCGCCGCCGTATCCAGTCTCGAATCAAGCTCAGTTTTTCCAGAGAAAATTTTGTATTGACTGAAGGAGGAGGCAAGGATGCTCCGCAATCAAATGATTTTCAGTTCATCGGATGGGGATGGTGGTTTGGACATTTGTTAGATGCATAGTGAGCTCTTGATCAGTCAGTCGGCAGATATGTGGGTAATTTGGATAACGCTCAAGTGGGGCATGATTTGCTTAGTGGAAGTGGATGGCGGAGTAAAAATGAGTGTTTGATTGATTTAAAAATGCAATCTGCAGACTATATGTGCATCAGACTCAAGCGGATCTATTCGATCCTGCTCATCACTCCAGAAGGTGCTTTCAACAAGACTATGGGGCAACAAGCTAATGGGCAACGAAGTTTGGCCAGCAAATCTTCGGTCGAAAGAGCTTATCTTCTAGGTTCCACCATATACAGCTGAAAATAAAAAACCGCCGACAAATTCTGGGTGCAGGTGACTGACTGTCTACGTAATCCAGTCACTCTTGGGCCATCGTAGGTCCCTTTGGTATCGCGAGGATCTAATTAGTTCCGTTCCACTCCTCATTTGATGCTTATGAAGGTGGATGCGGATGATACTGCTTAGCCAAATTGTCGAAAAAGTAATCACCAATGTGACTATTTCTTGAGAGGGCAATTCAAGATCTTCTAATCTCTACAAGTTCGGCAGAAGTTATGAGGGGGTAGGCACATTCTGAAGCGTGTGTGTGCCAATGGCCCAGTGTCCAGTGACAATGACGGATGATAACTCTGTCTCTAAATGCAGTCCTGCTCAGTCTGACAATGGAAACGTTGAGAATTGAGGGTAAATCGAAATGTGTCCCGTGGTACCCTCAGACCATCTATGATGAGTGGTATTAATCGCTTCAAGTCTTAAAAGATGTTTTGAAAGTGGCCCGGATTGTAGGTTTCCAATGGGAAAGATTGATGAGCACCTACCACTTTTATTGAGTTCGTCTGCTTTTTAATGGGCTGCTGTTCAATGCTATAGAAGCTACGCCTTGGTCCTCTACGAGTTGTAGCGCCACCAATATTTTATTATTATTCATCTCGTTGAAGACTAAGTGGGAGTTCTTAGGTCTTAGAATTTGCTGCATCTTGTGGCTTGATCGCCGACTAGCTGTTGGAGCATGCCTTCGACTTCACACTGTTTTTAAATCAAGACAAAGCTACCTTATCTGTTTGATTTACCGCCTAGAGAATGCTACTGTGACATAATAATTGAGATCGTAATTGTTGAATAGATTTCTTCACACTCTCCTTCGCCCATCTTCTATTCGATATCTATTGTCCTAGTCGTTACTGATTCGGAATTTCAGGAGGACGAAACAAGAGTTCGGTGTCCTTAGGGTGGACTCTAAATGTGTCTAAAATAGTGGAGTGTCCATAGCAGAGGTCCTTTCTAAGTGTTCACTGCTTCACTTAGAGGTTACATTTTGAAACTGAATTATTGCATAAATTCTTTGACATATCAATCAAGTTGTTTGTTTCTTCGTCAAGGGTAGGGGACAGTCTTTAATTGTAGTAATAAGGATATGGGTGGCATTGCACCCTTTAGAGGGCTAGAACCTAGCTTCAACAACATCCAATAGTGTTGTGGGTGCTATTCCTCTGTCGGGGTATTTTCTCATCATTATGTTAGGTTAAACGTTAGCCGACTGACAGGAAGGGTCCATTGTGCTACCACGTGGAGCTATGAATACCTATTCTGCTAACCAGTTAGTGCCCTTAATAAAGCGAAGAAAATGGCTGACACTTACACTACTAAGTTTATACCAAAGTAGTAGGCCTTCAAAAGTTTGTATTTACATTGCAAATGTACAATGGTTTCTTCCTCATTCTCGTTCCTCCTGCTTCTGCAGAAGGAGTGCCTAGTCTAGAGGCGTCAGTTCCATTGGGACATTGGACATTCCCTTTCAAAACGCCAATGACAGTTCTAAGATTCGGTCTGTTCAACCTGATCGCGCTAAGGGATCGCTTAGGCTCGAGCATAGGCCAGAGTTGTCTGGTAGTGAGTCATCCCTTTGCCAGTTGACCATCTACGATTTACTTGACTAAGTGTTTTTTCGTCACTAAGCACAAAGAATCCCACGTAGAATCTCAGTTTTGTTTCCTAAATCATTTGAAGATCATCCAGGTCCAAATCGAGGTTTATATAATTCTGTCGATTCTCATTCCTGTAGACGTTCTCAAATGAAAAAATACGTGCGAGAAGTCTCTTTTATTTTTGACAAATTGTTGTCAACTGAACTGTCATCTTGAATGTGTCCACGACTCCCACGTCATTCTTATCCAGTTTGCGACGAAAGAAGACACAGAAGTCCTGAACTTGAATCTCCAACTCACACCAAATTCTAAGACAGTCAAACCAATGTCAAACCCCCAAGCAAACCCCTCCTCAAGTAGTACAAGCAACAAATTGTAACCTCGAACTGAATCATCTTCCAGTTTATGGCCTTTTAAATTTCATTCAAAAACTCTGATTGAGATCATATTTCTCCTCTTCAAAGTTGACTGCTTGAGAATTAGTTTATTGAAAAATATCATATTTTTCGATACTACCTGAACTCCACTTGCACGGAGATTACATCAAAAAGCCACTCACTCCTCCGATCGATTCGACACATCAGAACCCTTTTCATACATATTCCATTTGTGTTCATTGTGCCAGATCATCTCCGTTCCCCCAGCGTTCCCATCGTTCTCTCATCTCTTAGATACACGATAATGAAATCGACGTCAATCTTTATTTGGTGGAAACTTACTCAGCGTCTATGGAAACGCGTACACGCTTGTCGTTGCCACCGTCGCGCCGCGCCGCGCAGCAGTCAGTCAAGAATCAGGGAAGAGTCGCTTGTTGTGTGTTTTGTTATCTTACCAACTCTTCTCAAGTACATTCTTTTTTGTTCTTCATCTATTTTTCAATCGGATGAGTCTTAGCAAGGGGAATATGCTTTTATCTCGGCACCATGTATCCACATGAACAAATTCGCTGTCATATCACCGGGCTGGGGTGAGAGAGGAGAGGGTAATTCGAATTGAAGCTCCCCATGTGGAGCTTATAGACTCGGTATGTGCAAAATGGTCAATTGAAAGCTGTTCAGCACACACTGAGAATAGACTCATAATTCCCCTTTAAGAGTCCATGACGACAGGAGCAAAAATCCTTGGAGATACATCTCTTGAGATGAATTTCATCCATCCATTTGTAATCCCATGGAGTTGGTTGGGATGAAATCATCATTAATATCTTGCACGTGGGTACCAAAACCACAAGCAAACGAACACGAACATGTATCTGCATCTGTATCTGTATGTGAGGGATTTCTTGATGGATTGAGTGCCTCACTCGAAACTGAATGTTTTCGTGTTGAATTTTTGTGATTTGTGTTTCCTGAGGAAAAACGCTCGTTTTCTTCACCGAGATGTGGAATGTGTAAGCTGATTAAGAGAGATATGCTGGTGAGGATCAAGACAACACAGCTGGCTGATGTGCTTGAATTTCCTGGAAGCGCCCATCTTGTTGTGGTGGGGGTGTTATCGGTGATGGAAGACATCGAAGGCCATGGCTCATTAGCCGAGGAACTTCAAAGTTCAAGGCGCTTTTGATAAAATCTTGTCTTCGATATGAAAGGGGAAATAAGGTGTTCCAAGGAGGCTTAGAAACTTGCTCAAAATTCCAACGCCAACTGGCGTTACTGGAAGTACATATGTATATGAACGTTGAGAAAGATTAATTTCGCTCTCACTTAAGAAAGTCAATATGGGCAAAATTTAAAGAAACTTAACGAAACTTGACGACACTTAACGAAACTTAACGAAACTTCACGCAACTTAACGAAAATTGAAAAAAAAACCTAACAAAACTGAGCAAAGAGTTACTTACGATCACAGTGCTTCAATCCTGTGTATTCGCTCGAGGTTTGCCACCTTCCACCTAACGGGGCTTGTGCCCCACATTGCTACACTTTTTCCCTAAACGTTCTTCTTTTGCCGAACACAAACGCACTCAATGCTCCCAGCAAAAGGGGGAAGTACGAAAGTCAAGAATCCTCAGTGTCATCGTATAAAAACCTACACGCTCACTCCAGCCTCCTTCCATTAACCACAATAACAGTCAATCCGCAACCCTCCTCCTTATTTAATGTGTGCCTACATACGAGTGTACTGTGCGAGTGTACATCTCGACATCTTAGGGGAGTTCCACTGCAGGAGAGGTGGGCGGGGTTCCGAGTTAATCCTTTTTATGTGAGATCACGAGTGGATTGTGGGGGTAGAGGATAATTAAAACCACAACATTGCTCCATCTGATTCTCTTATCTCTTGCCATCTTCATTCCGTCTTCCCCACGTCGCATGGATTTGTCCCTTGCAGTTGAAGAGGATCAAGTCGGGTGATTGAGTGGCTGATTTTGTTTTTTCAAGATTTAATTCTTCCCTCCCCTCTCTCACTCTCTCATGCATGCTCTCTGTCATTTACTTGGCTTTGCAAAGGGCACACTGGGCGTTATTGTCTTCAATTGACACTAGGCGGCTGCACTCGTTCGTATGACGGCTACGGCTGGTGGTGGCATTTGTGGTGGTGCGGTTTTACAAGTCGTTTCTGTGTCGCAACCCAATGCGCTGCTGCGTCATCGTTGGTAGTCAACGGTCAACCGCATCTCTCGCGCTCCATAGCACATCGGTCGGTGTGTGTGTGTGTATGTTGTAAGAGGTGTCGAGCGGGAGAGGAAGGTAGACCCAATGTGTTAGGAGTCGTTGGCACCCTTGGCCCGGTGCCTTTAACAACGGGAATGAAATCGAATCGACTTTGGTTAAGAGAAACGGGTTTCGTGTATATTTTGTTGTTGTTGTTGTTTTTGGGACGTTGCACGATGAATGTGTGCGTCCACGTAACCGACGACGACGCCATCCGCATCATAACAGGCGTCACATACTCGGTTTTCATGTAGGCTTCATAGCGACGGAGCTGCTCCGTCGCTGCATCGCAGCCGTGGACGGAGGAGGAATGCAATAAATGAATGTGCGTGGGATTTTCCTGATATTATCTAATTTGATGATGCGTATCGGCCTGGCTATTGCTGGGCCTGCTCTTTTTCGTTTAACGTCTTTTCACAGTCGATTTCCCAGTCTGCAACTGGTTCGGATTGGAGGGAAATTTTGTTTGCAAAAAATACGTCGTTATGAACTTTGCTTCAGTTGTGGACACATAACCAGAAGATTGTCATCGATGATCGAGTGCCTTTTTTTTCTGGTTTCGAACGAACATGAGGTCAACGACTTCAGTTTTTCGTTTTCGTGTGTGTTATTCGTTGGGCGCATTGACAGGACATGAGACGCGCTACAAGCGAGATTACGTTTTCCTGTTTTTTTTTCGATTCGTGGACTTCACTTTCCTTAGATAACTACATGGTTTTGAGGATGGTTGACGACCAGTCGTGAGCGATGTCTTAGCGTTTTGAAGATGAGTGTTCGACTTGTTACCATTTTCCTTGTATGCCTCCTAGCTGTTGAATGAAATCCTGGCTAACTCCGTATAATGAGCCAGTTAGATCATACCGTAGTCTTGGAGTCGTAGAGAGGGTCTTTAGTTTAGAGGTCCCACAGGGAGCTGCCTATAGACCAGTTGTTTTCATTTTGGCTAATTCCTAATAAATAATAATAAATGGGGCTGCGTTACAGGTCATTGAGGGTCAGGGCTTAGTTTCTACAGCAATCGAATCAAGTAAACGTAAAACTATTTCAGAACTTAACGAAAAGTTAAAATCAAAATTAACCACCGTGCTCAGAATGTTGCAATCCCAATGGAACTATTTGTTTTGATGCCATTTAAGAAAGCTAGAGTAATACAGTAAGTACATATGTATATGCACGTTAAGAAAGATTAATTTCGCTCTCACTTAAGAAAGTCAATATGGGCAAAATTTAAAGAAACTTAACGAAACTTATTGAAACTCAACGAAACTTGGCGAAAGTTAATGAACTTATACGAAATTTAATGAAACTAAGCTATCCACTTAAGAAAGCAAAATTTAGCAGATCTTAACGAAACTTAACGAAACTTGACGGAACTTAACGAAAGTTAATGAAACCAAGCGAAGTGGTAATTCTTTTCAATGAGCATGATTCCTGTCTATTGGCTCAATTGCAAAGAGACTTGGTACGTCGACCATGTCCTTGTCCTTCAAAATTACTTAATCCCTGCCCGTCCATTTTAGTGAGGCCTTTAAGGAGCGCAGCGCATCAGCTGGGCTTGTCCGATGGCGATCTCCATAACGACTAGTGTCTGTGTTCTGGCATCCAAAGTGTTGTCAAAGATGGCATGAGTGATATTACTCTTCAACGTCGTCTCATTGTATCTTTGACTATTTGCTTGGCGATTAGGATAATCATTGCAATGGAGGAATCACGACCGTCTTTGGATGTCAGGCACTTGGTGGTTAAAGTCAGGGCGGTCGATAATCATGATCCACATTTAAGTACGCCAATTACTGGCCGAAGCCTGTGTCAAATTGATGACCGACTCTGTACTCATCGTAACCCACGTCTAGAACTGCCTCGACAGACAGTTGCTGTCAGCAATCTCAATCTCTGCTAGGCTCCTTCGACAATCTCTTCATTTGCCAATTGAAATGTAGTTACGTTCCATTTGTTCTCAGACACACTGTGAGCCAATTTAATGTAGAGATCTTGAAATCCCATTTGTGTGGGCTTAGCCCTCTCCTACATTTAACGTGTGTACATTATTTCTCTTTTTTTCGTTTCTGTGTTCTGCCTTCTCATTCACTTTCGGTCTTTCAGTGTTTGTGTTGTATCGGATTTCTGCCCTAAAAATCCGACACCCATTAACTGAACTTGACTTTCCGTACACCACCACCCACACACCCTTCGTCGAGGAGCATCGTCACCATCGTCATCATCTTCCCATCTTCATCGTCTTCTGCCGTAACCTTATTTGGCATGGCAGGCTTGTTGGGTGATGGGAGAGTACAGTCATGAAGGAGGACGAAAGGCAAGCACAGAAAAGACTCACCACAATCATGTTTACGTAATTAATGCCAAGAGGAGCAGAGGTAAAGGCAACGGCCCAGACGACGATGACGACAAAAACGACGAGTATAAGGGCAGTGAAGCAAGCGTCATTGAAGCCAGCAGCGTTCCCATATCCTTATTTTTTTCCTGCTGCCTGATTCCTTATCACTCAAACGCTCCCCACCATCATCGTATGGGTTCACATTTTGACAATTCATTCTGTGTCTTCCTCTCCGCATCCTGGGTCGTTGTGCTTATGCTTGTGTTTTTTTTTATTTTTAATCCTTTTTGTTGGAATTTCATTAGGGCGCGTGGCGTGTGGCGTAGGGGCGCTGAATTGCTCCTATTTCCTTGCCGCAAACTTAATGACAAATTCGAGCTTATTAATGGCAGGACGAAGTTGTCTCTCTGTCCTATCATGTGACAAGCTTGTGAAGCTCGACGAGAGAGAGAGAGAGAGAGAGAGAGAGAGAGGGGCTGGCTGAACACGGTGACGAAGCCGAATACACCGCTATCGTCTGGTGAATCGATAGCTAAACCAAAGTTCGGCACATCACCGCCAGAGATGGCGCTCAACGTCAACGACAATGACATGACGGGAGATGTGATGACGAGCGTGAAAGAAATTGTTCGACAATTTCTGTGTCCCTTCGGCTGTGCCATGGTGTGTGCTGTCGGAAAATGATTACTCACGCGAAGATTGACAAAGAGCAGAAGACTGAGAGTGGCGTGCGGTCGGGTCGGTCGGTGCTGTGCAGTGGGGCTGGCAAGCTTCAGAGCGAGTTGTGGATGGTGTAGTTTTCGAAGGAATTTTTGTAATTTTCCGCCTGTTAAACTTCTTAAGCAGAAAGTTGTATTAATTTATGGCGATGTGACATGTGCGCGCATGTGACACTCTTGACACTTTGTTTAATGGCAGCGATTGGCGCTGGGATGGGGCCCCAAGTTTGTTCCACAAAATGCTTGCTTTTTTTTCAGTGCTGTGCTTTGCATTGGTTTTTTTTGTTTTGTTTGTTCTCGTTTTATAGAAAATTATGCACGCGTAAGTTTAACGATTGAGTTGTAATTAAAAGTGAGCCCGGCTGCGGGTGCCAGTGTGGGGAAGTTTGAAGTTTTGCTGACGCATGGAAGTCTGCTGTGAATCAACATGCTTCGGGTTCAATCAAAGTTTTGTGCGTTCACACATAATGGCATGCTTGAACTTGTGCTATTTGAAATTACTTGATGACTTCCATCAAGTTTTACTGAGAAATTATGTTGCCTCGAAAAGAAGGAAGTTAATGGCGGTGACAAATGTGTGAGGGGGGCAAAGTTTCGTTCATTCTAAAGCTGTTGCTCTTGCAATTGTCGTTGATTTGGTGAGTTGTGAATGTTTGTTCTTTTGCAAAGTCTACCACCGGTGCCTGTCGGTGAATTTGACGGCGTACGGTCCAGACAGTCTCGACGGGTGAGATGATGTGGGATTACTCATTTGTTTGGTTCACCTAAGGTGTGTTGTTTGGTTGTTCTTGGCAGATTACTTTTTTTTTCGATTCCTTCAGTGACCTTTGTTGATTGGGTGATTCGCTTTTCTGACAGGGCACGATGATATTTTACAAATTTGTTTCTGCCTTCATTTCACAATGACCGTTTTTTTTTGTTCGCTTTAAAATGAAGAAAAATAGCCTGAGGAGGACGTGGACCAACGCAACAGACAAACCTGCGTCTGAATTGGCGAAGACAAGCGGGGAAGGACCTTAGCCTACATGGTGAGCGCAAGTAGAACATAGCTAGCGAGTGACGACGCTAGTTAGAGAGTTCATCTTCTTCGGCTTGGTGTAGTACAGTACGTTTTAATACTCTGTCCTCATTGTAGAGGTAGCATTTTGTGTTCGAAATATAGACGTGTCCGGACTACTGAAAGCGATGCTGTACTGTGTTACAGTCCGAGGTGGATTTGGGATGAACTCCTGTGCGCAACTATTCTTGCCGTGCCTTTAATCGTTCTTACGCGAATGGGTGGAGATAGAGTTCCAATCCGACTCTGAATGACGATTGAACTTGTGTCAAAAGCGACCAGCCTCAAATCCAGTTTCAATTCAACAAGATGTTGGGCAAGTGTCGATGTAGTGAAGTATAATTTCTTCTTCCTCTTCGTCCCTGCAGCTCCTGCAGAAGTCATTGTTTGCTCAGCTACAGTCAGGTTCACATGTAACCTCTTCTACCATTATAACCTTAAATTAACTCACTCCATTCCACGCTGCTGAACTTGGTAACATTTCTAAACATATTTTTAATCAGTCATGGGAGATGGAGACAGATTTGATGGACATCTCAAGGCTGGCTTGGTGAACACAACCAAATCTTGTGACAATGAACACGAAAAATTTTTAACACTCATTTCTCTGTTAGCTGTGCATCGATCGATTATATAAACGTCGTAAAAATGTGTGATCACACCTTAAAAAAAATTTAGTCGTAGACTCGATAGATGACGATGTTACTTGAACAAAACCAGGGGAAACGGACGGGTCTTCGACAATTTTTGAATTATTTAATATAATTTTAATATGGAGGGCGAGGACTTAACTACTACAGCAACCACTCGTTCTGTGAGTGCTTTTGTTCTCTCACGAGTTGAAGCGACGTATACATATTATTATGCCGACCCCCAACGGCCAAGTTTCGCCAACCTTTTCACTTCGAGCACATGTCAATTATTTTTTTCTTGTTTTGTCCTACCGGGCATCGAACCCAATCAGCGAGGTTCAAGTGCGTACTAGTCGACGAACATACCCATAACGCCACGACCGCCATATGTTATTATTTCAGAAATCAACGAGTACTAAGAACTTAAAGCTCTTCACGGCGGCATGCGACAAGCTTGGACTTTTTTTCTATTGCCAAAATTGCTTTAATGACCGATAGACTGTCAGTTAGGATGGTAACGTCAGTCGGTCGTATTTTCAACAATGATTCAATTTTGGCCGCTTCCTTGACTACAAAAAGCTTCGCTTGAAAAGCACTGCCGTGATCAGGAAGCCCGATGAAGCAGTGCATTATTAACAATTCGGCATATAAGAACTTTTCCATCTCTGATTACTTTTCTGGAGTCCCATTCATACCTTGACACTACTACACCTACTGGCGACGCAATGAAGTCTGACTTTCCTTGCGAATTACGACCCTTACAGTGGCTGTTGGTGCAACTATCTTCTCAATTCATTAAACGAAGTCAAACCGATCCATCGCCCCTTTGACGTCTGCCTCCAAAGGTATAGAACTACATTCGCAGAGCGCACCAACTGCTTCGTTAGTAAATTTTATCACAAAGTCATTCAACATGTGAGCATAGGACGTCAGTGAATATCGGGATCATCTTCGACGGAAGACCCTATTTCCAGCCCTATAATCGTCCCCCCTTTTATAAACTTCAAAGGATAAACTTCAACGTCTACCCCATCGCACGACACATGCAGTATTCTCAAAATAGCTTGCCGACATTTTCCCCTGCACCGAAAGAGGGTGTCACAATTCATCATTTAATTCCATTCAAAACCATGTTATTTAGTGAAATCAACTTAAAGTGTACTTTACGAGGGGCGGCTATCTGAGGGAGAACAAGCCTAATTGTAGCTAACTGCGCATACCTGCTGGAGCCGGAGCCACAGCTAAGGCCCGAGTCAGAGGAGAATGAGGCAGGAATTAATGAAGGGACACCGGTGTCGTAATCATAAATAATCTTTTAAATTGGAATTTATCGCCCGATCCCTTTGAATGGTCCCTATGTACATTCGTTTATGTATTTTTTTGGTGTTTTTTTTTTCTCTCCTTCAACCTCTTCGTGTATTCTTTATTGCCATTACTTTGAAAATTGTTAATCCTTAAGGTTGTTGGTCGGTTGGTTGGTCGGATGGCTTGGCTTGTTATCCCTTAAAAGCGTGGGATGCTTATGCCAAGAAAAAGGTTCCGCTGACATTTGACATTTTTTCGAGGTCGACTTAAGTGCCAAGGAATTTGGCATAAAGCATTTTTCAGGATGCGGCCTGAACGCGTCTATTGGAATAAATTTAAACTGCGATTAGGACGGCTCATTTTTCATGCCACTTGGGCTATCTGTTGAACTCGGTTATTTATGGCGTGTTGATTCACAACGCGTCGCGATGCTTGAGAAGGGACGCGCAACTTTCCCCCGTCCATTCTGCAGAAGCCATCATGCCAGAGTGACAACCTGTGAATACCGCTGTCCCATTGAATGATCACCCGTCAATCTTGACGATTACCCGCACCTGTAGCCAGACTGCTGTGAAACGAAACGAAAACCGCGAAACAAAACAAAATGATCAACTCAACTTTCCGGTGTTTATGAACCCCGTGCGAACGCGCGGCGGATGAAGGGGGAGGTGCAGACCGTAACCATTGCCAATTGTAGCAAGTGGCGCTATCTGCGAAGCCATAAATTCAAATCAATTTCCATTCACATTGCATAATTTAATTTTACATCGATAAATCCAGAACGAATGGCTTGAGCTAAAGCCAGTCTACACAGCACATAAGATCTCACTCCTTCAAGGCACTCACTCGACTCCACTGTGGTTCTCGTGCGTCGTCTAGACTCAGTCAGAGTCAGAGACAGAGTGTGATGGTGTGTGTGTGTGTGCACCGCACTCGTGGAAGGAAAACAAAATCATCTGTCATTTGCAATCCAACCGCAGCACTGAGTAAATTATGTAAATTCCATTAGATTCATAGAATTCCTTGAGACCCGCTTCGCCAGCACAGATACACATCTCCGTCTTTCCGAACCTCTCTCTCGGGGGCACCCAGCTGGTCAGACCGCTAGCACACTAGCACACATCAGACGGCCCTCCTCGCCATCGGATGGGATACTTAGCATTACCATAACAATTTCTCAACTTGCATCGCTTAAATTTAAAAGTCATGTTTGACCTATTTGCCTTAGAAGGTGATGCTGGCTGGCTGGCTGGTTGGTTGGTTGGTCGGTTGGTTGGATCGCCAACTGGCCGGGTAGCGACAGCGTCCGAGTCTGAGTCCGAGCAAAGTAGTCAACTCTCTTGGAGGTACAAACAAAAGACGGCCTGCTGCTGCGGCTGCTGGCTAATGGCCGCGCGGTTATTCCGCTGGATGTTTGTCTGCCGGGCATGCTAACCTGCACCATCATTGGCTGCTCTTTTGTCTTGTGGACTTTATTTATTTACTTCTTTATAAGCGGCGACCGGTGTAAGTGGAATTATTTTTTCCAGACCAAGCCGGTCGGTCGCTTCTACTCCCCCTTCCCCCACGCGCCTCCGGTGTACGTGAGGAAAAGTGTGAAAAATTCGGTAGTGAGTGAGTAGAAAGTGTGTACACACCCGACGGAGGTGACGCGGTGTACATTGCTACGGATAGATGCAAATCAAATAGAAAATATTTTCGATGCATCTTCTGCTTCTGCCGGAGACGTCGCGACTCGCAGTCGACTTGCCCATCTGTTGATTGCGGCAGCGTTGTCGGACGCCCCCCACCATCTCCAGGCTTTTGGTGTTAATTGCATTTTGGCTGGCAGCATGGAAATATGTGGCAACGTTGTTGTCCTCTATTGTTTATTGGGGGCGAATTGAAAGCATGCGTGCGATTGCATCCGACCGGTGGCAGTGAAATTGAGTTTGCCTGCGTCGAATGGAATTCGTGAAGTATTCATTTGCATGTGTAAGCAAGTCTGCGGTGTTCTGTTGGAGGTGGATCAATAACGCTGTGATCAGACGTTTCACGAAATATATTCATTGAATACCTCAAACTCGCCAAGTTCCACATCTGTCCCTCTCTTCGTGTCCCATCTGGTCAGACAGCTCTCTGGCGGTCTGTACAACATTGAAAGTGAATCGCTGCGGGATTCCTTCGCCTAGCAGAGATGAAGGAGCCCGCATGGACGCCAAGGTTGTGTGCCATCTGCCGTCTAGGGGCATCTTCTTTCTATTTGGCTTTCATAGCATCTCTTAATTTGGAGGCCTGCAACTACATGATTTCTATTGATTATGGCTTGATGTAGTCGCAAGTGGCAGGCTGACATGAAACAAAGTTTGATCTACTTGACATTGCTTTCATTGTTGATTAAATTCTACTGGTTTTATTTTTGTTGCACCAACATCCTTCAGCTGAATTCTGCGTCTTCTTCTAGTGGTGCTACAGTCCGAGATGAACCTGGGCCTCAGCCAATTCAGCTGAATCTTAAACCCTGCGACAAATTCTGTTAGATTTCCAGTTTATACCGATCGGCGAAGCAGTTCTGGCTCTCAGTCTCGGGACTGTCTTCCTAGCCTTAGCTACAAAAAAACATCCCGAATATTTCGATTTGATATCGCTGTATGGAACCGAGGCAAGCCCTCCTCAGGTCGTTGCACAGTAGTTTAGTTGCCATCCATAGTTGAAAAATTGAGTGCTACCGCTCTTTGGTCTTGACCGTGCTTGTCTAAGGAGATGGATGCCGAGGACGAAGCCGTTGTGATGTACCCTTTTGTAGCGCTAATAATTTGGGTAGTAAGAGAATAGATTATAGATCTAGTTCATTGCTCTGGCAGTATGAGCTGGTATCATCTTCAGCAGGAAACTAAAGCAGAGTTTCTTTTACAGTGTCTCTGGTGTTCTATAAAGGCGAAGGCTATAAGTTTGCTCTGACGTTGAACCACGTCGGACTGCAACAGGTGAGCATTGTCCAGATGAAGGGCATATAGCACACATACTCGCATCAAGTTGGCGGTTGTAAGAAGCCTTAGGCTCTGGTTAGAGCAGCGTCATTTCAGCAACAAAGGCCTTCAAATTATGTAGTTACGTGGATCTCGTTCTAGGTTGGTGCTATAGAGGGCAGGCCTTGTAGGCTTCATAGGAGTCTCGGATCTTCCATGCATTCCTGGCATCTTTTGATGGCTGTGGCTTGAAGGGTAGGTGTATAAACCACCACAGTGTGAGTCTGGCTTCTATTCCTATCAGGACATTCATAGCTTGACTTCCTTGTCATCCTATACTATCACTAATATACCTCGAGCCGTATTCCACACAAGGTTCGACGTCCGGGTTTCCGCTCGGTAGGCACAACACGAGTGTTTAGAACCCAGGACCATGCCCAAGGATCAGAATCAGTTGGCTACACAAAGTTGTTAAGGAGTTTTCTGGTAGAGCTTAAGTCGAATCTTCTGACTGCAATCAGGTGTTCTGCGAGTGAAGGGTAGCCACTCGAGTGTACCGCCGTTCTACTATCGAGGTCTCCTCTGTGGCCCCCTCTTTGCATCTAAGGGCCTCTTCTAGCTGATGTGCAACGCTTAAAGACCTTTTTTGTATTTCTAAATGGTCAGCGTAAGGAGGATGCTTAGTATAGCTTGAATGTACTCCAGGCAGGCAAATTGTGCCCTCACTCCCATCTTAAATTTGTCAACGCTCTGCCGAGCTAATTTTTTCCTTTCTTGTTATCTCACCTCATACCACACTGTATGGAAAATGGACAATTATACAAGGGTCTAGAAAGATTGTACTTCTAACGATAACTTCTAAGAAATGTTGCCATGCCAAAAATAAACCAACGTCACAACGACGACAACCAACACACTCCCTATTAATTAAGAACCCAACCGAAATTGTTAAAATAAACCGCATGTGCACAGTCTGCCAACAATTTTCGGTTTCCACATCAAATTGAACATGAAAAGGACCAAATTTGTTTGGTTTTTCCTTTCACCAGCGTCTGACTGCAGCTCCCTTCAAAGAATTATGACTCACAGCAGTCGAATGCACATTTCATGATTATCGCCTTTCAGAGTCTCTTTTTCACTGCAAACTACCATTTTACCCATCGCTTGTCCTCCTCACTTGTGAAAGCGTGCATTTATCCATTCATTTGTAGACAGACCGAAAAAAAAACCAACACCCCTTGTAAAATTCTATGAAAAATTGCACACACTGCACCCATCGCCGGTATACCACCACCACCCTTCGAAATCGTCACGAACACCACTCTCCAACAAATACACCCAGAACGGCATGTGAGAGCTGATAATAATTTCTTCATTTCCTCTTTTGAAAAATAAACCCAGCGCCGAGGTGCAGGGGTCTTCATTAATTGCTATCGGGCACACGATCCCATAATTGAGCTAAGGGCTCAACGACCCACAAAATATATCGATCCACATGACAACAAGCACCGACACCAATTGCCAATCCTCGTCGGCATCGTCTCGGGAAACAGACAGGGGAGTGGTTCTTGGTGTTTTGTCGTCCAGGATGATAGCGAAAGAATGAGCGAAGGGAGAGAGGCAGAACAATAAAAATTGCGATTTTTAATCAGTTTTAATTGTTGTTCTGCTCTTTTGTTCTCGCAAAATGTTTCCAATTGCCATGTTGAACACTCTTAATCTTCCCATTAAGCGGGGGGAAGTTTCAAAACCAATTCCAACTTCATCCCACATCGCACGGGGGTGGACCCCCTTGCTTCAATTTTTGACCTTTAATTGGTCGACAAGGAGCCGAAAAAAGCAAACAAAAATAAAACGAATCGCACTCGATTTTGGACCGAACGGGGGTCGGAACGGCTTCATAAAGGACATCCCCTTTTGATGGTGTGAACTTTTGCTGATCTCCTTTTTGTCCTTTGGTGAAGTCGCTTCTGGTGTATTGGTCTGCCTCGTTTACGTCTTTCTTGCGCCCTAATTGGCGGAAGATTTTTTCTCACCCGGCGGCGTAGAGTGAAAGTCAACATAGCGCCACCCGTTGGTGGTGTCCCCCTGTGTTAATAAAAATTCCGCAGTAAACAAACATTTTCTGAAAAACCACGTACATCGGAGTTGCCCTCGTCTGCCTCGCTTCAATCGTGCGTCGCAAACCGCTGCGCCGCCACAGGGACACAATACAAGAGGACACAGAAAAATCGAAAAAGACGAAAAAAAAATCACCATAAAAGGCTAATAAACGGTTGTGTAATTTGATAGCCAAATAAACCCGACTTTTGGCCACGACCACGTCTCGGGCAGCTGCGGTTTCGGCGACGGAGTTGTGGTGGCACTGCGAGTGCCAACAACGCTTGACGTTACGCGCAAAACAATACGAAAGACAACAAACAAAACCCGAACAATGCCCGGCCAACAGGATACAACGGCAAGACCATATAAAGGATAACTCGCTGCTCGTCCTCTCGTGAACCCAACAGAATCCCCAAAAACTGGAACAAAAACAAGAACTGAGAGCCATCCGTCGTCGTTCTTGTGTACACCCTTCGTCTTCTCAATTTCACTGATTGGCCCTGTACACAGTAAGTAAGTAACCGAAAAGAGGGAAAAGAAAAAATACGGACCAACGCAGGACAAGACGTAGCAGAAGGCCAGTAACCAACACGAACCGAAGCAACAACAACAACAAAAAATATGATAAAAGTTCCATTCCTCTGGTTGACACGAATTCATTTTCTTCTTCTTAGTTTGGAGTCCTTTTTTTTCGCCGGGAACCCTTTTGGATTTCTTCCTCTTCGGCTTCTTCTCCTCCGCCCACTTGTGCTTATTGTGTCACTTGAACCTGTATGTGACCTGTGGCACTAAAAGGCATTACCGCTTAGTAATCCTTTATAATGGTGTTTCCTTTCAAAATGGATGACAAAACAGATTTTTTTTTGTTCGTCCCTCCTGAACCCTTGCACACAACAGAAACACCAGACCGGTGCTGCTGACGGTGATGAAGAAGAAGAAAGATGTCGAAAAGAGATTGAAATTTAAGAAAATGTGTATATTAAGGTCCAATGTCGACGCAATCAAGAAAAGGGATACGACGCCACCGATGATGGAAAGGCGAGCAGGATGCCTCCTCGATTTCTTTTTGGGATCCGTATCGGAACGTCAACAACAGCAACAAGAATACACGAGTGTAGCGTCAGTAGGCTCCCCTCCTCCGTGCGGTCGGTGTCAAAAGCGAAATGAAGAAATATTTCAGGAAACATAATTTAACACCTGACACATGGGATGAAATCGGAAATTCCACAAGTTGTGAAATTGAAATCTCAGAACTTAGGCTGCCACACAGCGAAGGTCGAACGTTCATCGTGGCCACGAAAGGAGTAGGAAGGCATAAGGAAGACGAACAGTGGGCTTGAGTTGTGCTGGGCGTGCGTATTGGTTTTATGAATACTGGGGGGTCTAAGTGTTCGGGAATGACTTTTGGATGCCTAAGACCTTCCGGTACCCTCATTTATTGGGAAGTACGAAATGTAACGATTCTCCTCAGTCGTTTGAGAAGTATGTTGAAGGCATGTTGTGAGGAAGGTGTAGGAGATGAGATGTTACGACTGGTAGATGGATTTCCAAGGAGAGTGAGATATGGGACACATCACAGTATTACAAAGCCATACCGTGAGTTCTGTTGAACCTCAAAAGATATATGCACTTTCCACGAATACTGTGCTATCACAGAGACATCATGTTTTGCCACATCACCCAGTGGATCTCGTGCTTACATTCGCAGACGTCAACAACGGACGTCGCCCAACACTGATGTGTGTGACCTCACTTCAAGGAAAACCATGGACAAAAGCTACATCTTCGCTGTGACGAACAAGCTAATTTATGCTAGGATTGGTTTTGGCTTAGTTGGCTGATTCCAAGGAGCAGTCATACTCCTGCTTCTGAGACTGGTAGTGGTTGAGCTCGTCCTCCTCGGCCCACTACCTGCGGCAAAAATAATTATGTCAACCATCTAAATTACATTGTCGATAAAAGCAGGAACTAGGTGGCTCCATGATTTAATTACACGTGTATCTAATTGCACGTGTATATAATTACACGTGTAGTTAATCACACGTGTATAATAATACGTGAATTTACATTTTCTGACCACATAAAAAATGCTTCCTTAAATTTTGAAATAAATACTTCCAAACTAATTGGGTGTACTTAGTGTTACACGTACGAACGTATTCACGTGTAGTTAGATGCGCGCTTAGAATCTGCCAAGACCGGATGTGATCGTGAGACAAGAATGCACTCAAGAGAGTATGAATTCGTCGACAGTGCTTGTCAAGATGAGCCACAGACTTAGGGTTCTGCCCCATGTTACTAAAAGCCCCAAGTTTGGTTTGATTTGGGACTTGACTAAAAGCAACGAAGCCAGACGGTCTATATATAGGTCTCTCTCTGCTCAGCAAAACGATCAGACTCTGTCATTAGCCTTCTAGAGAAGCAGTATTAAACATTGCAACACTAAGCTGCAATGAATGTTCAATAACATTGCATCCTCACCGCAAACTGTTTCTCCCAGTCAAGAAAAGATGTTCCTTCACTTGACATCTAGCCGAAACAGATCACAATCCACCTGAGAACCAGAGCAATGGTGCATTTTTGACGTGATAAAAATCACATGAGCACCAAAACCAGTCTAATTGAACCATAAATCCCATCGCTTTCACAAATGAAAACGTCATCAGATACACGTACAATGATGAATGGCCATGGCATCCAATCTCTCTCCCAACACAGTGACAATGAAATTGATTGACACACAAGCTGTCATGTATCCTCTGCTTCAAAAGGACACAGAATGCCTCGCCATTATGTGCTGTTTCTCTGCAGCGCGGCGCTCCTCTTGAAAAGTTAAGACATTTCATATAAATCCAAGAAAATTGAATTTTAATGCCTCGCCACACTGATTGTGCGGTGAACCTATTCATCATCGGCGCACTAAGCCGGTCAACTTACAAAATAAATCCCTCAACGAATCGTTTTCACATTCTTTTTCATTTGTTTCTCGAATCGAAATTGTCTCTCCTTCTCTCTCTCTCTCTCTCTCTCTCGGCTTGTAGATGTTGTGTCCCCATTGAGTTATCTCTGTAAAACGCGGAGGAGAACACAAACAAAAAAAGAATATAATCGAAAACCTCAAGAATTCTTAATTAATTTTGTGTTGTTATATCAGAAAATTCAGTATCATCCCGATAGATAACATACGACCGAAACCCGCAGACGTAAGAAAGTGATAAGATAAAATGTTCGTTTTTATAATGCATTTGCGTAACTTCCAGCAATTTGGAACGCATGACCTTATGGCTGGCTATGGTTAGGAGGGGGCTGCGGGGAGATTGCCAAACAGGTTGGATTTTTGAGAACACAATCAACATGAATTTGAACGTAATGCGCTTGGAGACAAGCGCTAAAATTTTCCGACTCTTCCGAATTCGTGCAGCTTTCGTTTGGACAAAGTGTACTTTTGCACAGAATGTGCATAGTTTTGGTCAGATTGTCGGATGGGTACACGCTTTGCGTCAGCGAATGACTGTGTTTTCGTCAAAAGCGACCGTTGCCAAGTCAAAAGATAATTGGGATTTGCAAAAAAATGGCAAACAAGTACACACACACATGCACACTGGGCCCATCCACTGCCACTCTTTGGCCATCCATGTGGCCGTCGTCGTCGTCGTCGGTCGCTCAGCGGCTAGTGATAAATTAAAAAAGACGAATCCCACACAACAACCCCCGAATACACAAAAAATGGGAAAACAAATAAACTTTTTTCCTTCTGCTTTTCTGAGCAAAACTTTGAAGTGGATCAGATTTTGGCCGACGAAGATATTTTCAAAAGGCGACCGGGAGGGAAAGGACGGGGCCCCACTGTGGAGGGTATAAAATGTACGCTCATAGATAAATCATTTTATTTGGCATGACAGAGGCGATGAGAGATATCAGCAAGCATGACTAGGACGATGGTGTAAGCTCTAGAGAGATTTAGTGTGTGTGTTGCTTTTTTTTTTACCAAAATGTTTGTTTTTATTTTTTTGTTTGTTGCCTCAATTTGTGTGTGTCGTTACTAAATGTGATTTATTTGCTCTCTTTCGTTGCAGGTAAATGTCATCATCGATTCGTATGCTCAGTCTGTGAGGCGTAGTCTAAATTGGGGGCAATCACTGGTGACTTTATGCCACTAACCAGATAAGTAAATTTGTGGCAAGTGGCCGAATACAAGTAATGCTTGTAAATCAGAGGCTTATGAATTATTCTAAGCGATATTTATTTGCAAATCTTCCATTAAACATTTAATGTTGAATTCAAATCTAGCAATGACCTTCAGATCGCATGATGTCACTCAGGCCGTTGCTGTACACTAAAATAGTGAAGTCATCTCGGTTTTTGCGGAATGACAGATATGTACTCGTTTGTCGACTAAACTTCAGCAGGCATAAAGTGACGCTAACTTGTATAAGACTATCGTTCATCTCTTGGAGAGTTGGCTGGACCGGGTTCCCCGATGACTGCTGTCACGTAGTGGATGACTGCGTTGGCTGCCGCACTGGATGTCCTTCATCTAACACGAAGAAACATTCATTGTGGCTCAATATCTCTCGAGACAGGAACAGTTCATGTCTGGAAAACGATCATCAATCATCGTTTCTTGGAGCCAACATAAAATTGTCGCTTCCACAACACTTCCAACTGAAGATGCTACAGATCGTAACTACAACAGAGGGCAGGAAAGTACAACGCGCCAAAATTATCCAGCCAATACTGGATCTCGATCGCTGGCAGCAGCTGCTTCCTTAGAGCTGTTGTGGCTGGCGCGACTGTCTGAAGTGGAGCTGGCCATAGTTTCTACTACTTTTCCATCACGAATGGATAGGACCTACAATTTTTATACCGACTCGAAACGAAAAGTTTGAGAGGCTCTTTTCCTAGACAGAAATATCGACTCTTTCAGCTTTGTCTGCAACTCGAAAGATGTGGAGGCGTGCATTATGAATGTGTGGATCGAACCTGGCACCTTCGGCTTAGGAGCTGACGCACCAACTTACAACGCCACGGCATCGACGCTGCCAGGCGTCATTACAAATGTCTTCTGCAGAAGATTTATGGATGAAGAGGATATTGAAGGCCAGCCCCACCTTATTTGCTCCCATTGAAATCTGATGTGTCGCAGATATAAACGGCTGGGAACTCACTTTTCGACGACTTAAGTCTTCGACTCAGCCTTTGGAACAAGACAGCAGAGGAGATCCGCTTCTAAGGTGGCGCGCACTAATAGAGACTGGGTTGTACTGGACTTCAGAAATCTCTGCGAATGACATCTACTTCTTCCCTTTTTCTTTACCAATACTTGACTTACATCATGATGATGTCTAGAGTCGTATCGTTCCGGAGATCGGAAACATTTCCTATCATTTCGTAAGCTTCCCTAAACATGTCCTTTTCCATCCAACATGTCCATATGTTGTGTACAAAAATTGTTGTTAGCACAACGATAATGGTGTTGCCTCGCCGCTTGAATTATCCGCATTTAAGTCAAATCAAAACATTTCCCGGTATTCACAGAGCAATAAAGTGTATCTCGAACAAAAGTCCCTCCATCATATTTTTGTTTGTTGAATTTTGACCAAGATGTCGTCAGTAGGTGGCTTGCACTTGCTTGACATCTTACCAGTTCTGAGACTTGCAGAGTGGACTCTGATCAGAAATTCAATTTTCGATTTGTTTGCCATCAATAGTTTTGGTTGGATCTCCTGCAAAATTGCGAAAACAACACATGTCTTCGTACGGCACTGCCGTCGGAAGTGGATCTATGTAGGCTTATATCTAGATGGCATGATCTTATACGTGGACTCTCCCTTAAGTGGACAGCCACGGGACCGACTTTTTTGTCCACATAAGAGAGTATCCACTTTGGAGGATAAAAATCCATCGTATCTACCATCCAAACATTACAGTACATCTTGTCTGCTTAAGAGAATCATCCACTTAAGAGGGAGTTCACTGTATCAGTTGTTCCACGCTCCAATTCAAATTTTCAATTACAGTCATTCCTTGCCTAAATGCGCCTCCATCCGAGATCCATGGCTGAGATCATTCTCCATTGGCGATCAGATTTGTCGAACCGAATTGTGAACATCTACATTTTACAATATCTTGCTCGAATTCATATCATATCCCTGCGAATTCACATCCAGCCAAGTCTTTTGGAAGCCTCATCGGTTTGGAACGTTGAAGATGCATAGTCAGACTCGTCTTCAAATACAGACGATCACTTGGTCTTACGGTGGAACCTTCCCCGTTTGGGTTTTTTCGTAAACATTTGTGTTTGCTCATCATCAATCCTAGCGATATCACAGACTTAGCACACATAAGTTGCTCTTCACGGCCAGTCTGGTTTTGCAGATAAGCGAATGTAATTGATGGGTTAGCCGAGGTAAACAGCGACAGAGGAGAATGGATTGAACACGAGACGCCGGAAGAACGGGAGGCGAGTAAGAACAAGGCCTGTGGGCTGCTATTTTGATGTGGCCGTGGGCGATAGGGAGGGTATGGTGGCTGGTGGAAGGAAGTGTGCCAAAACCTGGAACACTGACAGGTGCCTGCGTTTGAAACTGCTTAACTTAGAGGCATCTACGACTGTTAAAAAAAATGGATTCTTATAAGGAAAGCCATCAGTAGATGCGGGAAGACCCTCAGTGCGGCTCGGTACAAGTGGCCTAGTTTAGAGAGCAGCCCACGATAGGGATACCCTGGGTACCCTGTTTGTCTAGGTACACCATTCCCAACACGAACAACATGCGTAGCTCGCGCCTCCCTCTGAGATTATAAGTTTCTGCCGTTCAGAGTCGGCTTAAGCAGTGTAGATCCCTCAACGTGCGGCCACTAGAGGTTGCAATATGAGCTAGGCCTCGTAACTGACCGTAACTTTATGAAGACACGTTATTGTGGATTTACTTTGTTGGTTGAACAAAGTCCTCTTTAATCGTTCGGTTTTTCGTTGAGTTTCCGGATTGCGTTGAGTATCTCTGGTAAATAACCATCTGTACGTCAAGGCTTCCAACACCCGAGTAGAGGAATAAATTAAATAAAAGCCTGCTCTAGAGCTTTCGCACTTGGTTCAAGATCTCCTGTCCAAGCCCTTCTTGTATTCAGAGTCACAGACACTCTGACGCCAGTTGACGGACAACGAAGACCTTAAGTGCCCCATTCCAAGCCGTGGAGAAAACCCCCTTGACTTTCCCTCTTTGCAGACAATTCCAAGTGCCGGACCATAAAAGGCCCCCAGATTAAGGTTTCGGAATTTAATGGCGGCTCATGTTCATGTTTACATGTACGTTCAAGGTACATTGCTGCTTGTGATGACCCTCATTTTATTATGGTCTCATTTACGACTTCCACGATGCTCCGAAGTACTCGCAATCAAAACCCTTTACATTTGTCG
This sequence comes from Eristalis intricaria, assembly GCA_964034865.1. Classification (NCBI taxonomy): domain Eukaryota; kingdom Metazoa; phylum Arthropoda; class Insecta; order Diptera; family Syrphidae; genus Eristalis; species Eristalis intricaria. Next base: position 56,182,402 of record OZ035877.1, on the reverse strand, counting down.
AACTTCAATTTGTCCTAAGGAATAATTTGAACGGATTCATATGCATGGCAGGCATCGGCACCAGCTTGACAGCGAAAGTATTTATTTGTTCACCACTACTCGCGCCGCCGCGCCGGACAGTGGTTAATGACTTCAATGACAACCATTTATGCGTCACGTACTGCTTAGCTGATTTGATGGGTTTCGACGACTCTTTAAGACGTAACTGAAGGCGGGCATGACGAATTGATATGACGGCTGGCAGATGAACCAATCAAGTCACTGACACTCTGAGATTTTTTCCTTGACCTCGTTCCATCGTACAAAGTCAGCACATATGGAGGCGTGCATTGATTTGATTTTGCCAACACAAATGTAGGTTACCATAACGCGTACCTTCGCCAGATGACGCCGCCTTATCCAGTCCTTGCGCCCATTCGACGTGATAAAAACCTAATAGCGTCAATTATCGTACAATATCCCAGCCCCATGCCGCTTACGAATTCAGCCAGCAATCTTGCCGTAATCCCCCTCATATTTGTATCTCATTTGCATACACTTCACGATTTCCATTCGTTAAATTTTGCTTACTTTCCATGTTCGATTCGACACCCAACCATCCATCCGCCCTTCCGCCCATCCGACCACATCCCGGAGCGATATCAAAAATTACATTTCATAACAAAATTGCTAACATTCGCAATAATAACCCAATCCCACCACCACCCCATGTTTGTGCGTTCGGCAACATTTCCCCAAAAACTAAATGAGGCACATTCGTGAAATATCCTCTCTTTCTTCTTTTCGGCTCGGTGTGTGAGTGTGTTCACTGAACGAAGAAAAGATGTATAAAATGAATTTCGTTCGAGTGTTAAACGAAAGAACGAACGAACGGAACTCCATGACATCATCAAATATGAGAAGATAAGAACATTTTTCAATATACACTTCATCCGTTCGCAACAACAACAGATCCACCTCCTCGCCTGCCCCCTCCCCCAATCACCAACAGTGGCCATTTAAACACGCGCCCAACGCTCTATCACATTATCCAGAAGTAACGCAACACAGCCGAGAGGCGCGCCGTGAAGCGTCTGCAGAAGGATCCAGATACTACACAGAAACGAAACAAAATGGATAACACAACACATTCCATTACCATGCATCATTACACACACTCTAAACGTATGCGAATGTTACAAATGTCTTTCGATTAAATTCGATTTACAAAACGTGCCCATGGCGAGATGGTGGCGGCGGCGGCAGAGTGGAGGCCTGCAACACACCATTCGCCCCACACACCCACCATCCCCCCGACAACGTTGAAATATCCGGTAGTCAGTCAGGCAGGACAGTAGATCCTTCGATGACTCTCAACTCGTGACAGAGACATGCAGAGCAGATACATTCAAAACATGTTGCCGACGACGTCTGAGGGGTGGGAGGGGGGGGGGGAGTTGCAAAAAAGAATCCAAAAACTGTCTCTGCGGGGGAAATAGTGTGTACGCATAAAAGGAGGCGGAGAAGAGTGTAAGGAGGTTTAACAAATTTTTTCTCGCATCCCCTGGCATTGGTTAAGTGAGAGGGAAGGCCGACGATGGTTGAGAACAAGTTAACCTCTTTGCCACTCTATGCACACAACCCCTTATGAAAATTGACGGTCGTCTTTATTATGGCCTCTTAGATACGCACTTTGAATTTAAGTGGATGAGGAAGAGAAATCATTTTCATCCTTTTCTCTCTGTTTTTTTTTTTTTTTCATTTTTATTTTCGCCCCCTCATTCCACCCTCTCTCGGTTCGTTCATACTTCAAGTGACGCGGAAGATATCTCTCTTCGGCACTCAATACGTGCGGTTTGCCGGAGGGTTGGAAAGGAGTGCCTTAGGTTTTTTTTTTTTTGGTGAAATGCAAAGTGCGAGATGAAAACTAAGGGTGTAGGCAATTGTGTCAATATGGAGGAGATTCTTGTCATTTTTTCGCCTTCCTCTTCGTTTTTGTTGTCATTGGTGGGCTTTCGTTGGTCCCATGGGGATTCAAAGTGAAGCTGTGAAATTGGATTTCGCTGTTGTCTTCACTTTGATATCGAAGTTAGAACACGCACACCTCGCGCACACGCAGCCGCTCTTGTTAGTTACACTTATTTAATATTTTTATTGAGAATTTTTATTTTTATGTAACGGTTATGGTGTTGAAAAGACGAGACGAGCACACCGACGGGGGGGAGGTGTGAGATCGAGGCACGTGCTTGTCAGACAAAAGGTTGGCTGGTTTTCAATTTTCTGGAAAATTGCTGCTTTTGTCTCTTTTTCATCGATGCAGCGGTGGATGGGTTGTGTTCAGAAGACGTTCAGAAATGTGGTGGGTTTGTTGCGACTGTAAGGAGCTATGTCCAGTGGTTGGGGCGGTCCCTTCACATGTTAAACATCAGAGAATGAAGCTGCATCGGGGAGTGTTATCAAAAGCCGGAATTGAGCCGCACCGAAATATTAGCGACGTTTCATTTAAAAGAAGCTGCACTAGTAAATAGTAAATAATCGATTTTCGTGCGTGTGTGACGTAGTCGGTATGTGCGCCCACGCGGGCGACCTGTTACGTTGCCCCACAGACGCCGAATCGAAGACCTTGTTCACGGGCTATGTTGTCCATGCGTCCACGATCCTGGCCCGGATCCAAAACGCCGGACTGGGTTCATGTAGCTCTACAGTCCGTAAAGTTCGTGGCTGAATCTCCTACATATGCCATCAATGGACCGAAGATCGGATGCAGGATTTTTCTATCGAGGATTCCAGGCACTTCTTCAACCGCTTTGATAGTGTCCAGGTTTCAGTACCGGTAGAGGGCACGATCAGTGTCTTGCATAAGATCAGTTGAAGCCTTCAAGGCATGGTGCTATCAGTTCCCTCTTGGGCCCAAAGAAAAAGCGATTGGAAAGAGTCTTGCGTCTGCAATCATTTGATCATTATGGGTTTCCTCTATTTCTCCATTTAGAGCGACAGAAAGGTCGTCCTCTCATCATTGTTATTCATTCACTCGATGTCGCCGAGTCACTGTAACCTATACTCCTTCCGGATTTCTGTACAGCTCGCGGTCCTTTCAGACGTCCAAAGATGGCTCTTATCTCTCCACAGTGTCCTAGACAAGGTGTCAGATTACATCGTTTAGGGAAAAAATCATACGAGACACCTATCTCTTTTGTAGAATTGCGCGATCTTGGAACCATGGAGATCAAATTTCAAATCTGACTAGGATGAGGTCTTCAGCTGGGCGCCAGTAGTTTTTTTTTATTTTTAAGAACACTGACTCATTCGAATGCATCCATTTTATTTTTGAGATATGGAATAAATACAAGTTTAGTTCAATTGTAACAAGTACAGTGAAAGGTCCTAATGCGGATACATTTTTAGGCAGGTAATGCCCTTGAGCGAACAATTTCTCACGACCGTGAATTTTTAACTGAAGTTCCACACATTCTAAAGGACGGACAACTATAAGAGCGGCGAACGCCGCTAATGGCCTATGAGAGCTCTCACTGCACAAGTTGAACAGTTCAAGAAAATGCGTACAATGCAAATATTGGTCGGTGGATATGCAATAGTTGGGCTACCTTTAGTTCAGTGGATGAAGATTGAGATGAGGACTTTGCAGGGGACGTCCATGTCTAATTTTCGGACTGTAGTCTATTAGTCATACAAACAGAAGAGCTCACCAGAGAATGGATTTATTATTTGGAGCTTCAGGCTTGTCCATGGGGGGTTTGTGTATGAGCAAGTTAATGACGATGCTTAAGTTCTCCCTTGCAACAAGTAAGGTCCCTGAACAAGATATGTAGTCAATCAAGGTGAAACCCAACCACCTTCCTTGGCCTTCTACTTCTTCTTTATTTTCCGCTACAGTCCAGTCTGGTCCTGGGCCTCAACCAACAAGCCTCCAACTAGATTCAACTACGCTCTGTCCAAGACTTCGACGTTGTATGTCCTTTCTTGACGACAGCATAAACTTAACTTTGCCCTTGTCTTTTCTTCGTCTTTGTTAAATTCCGACCTGAACGTAAAACCTTCCAAAGAAAAAGTCAGGGTGGTCTTTGACTGGCTTTCTCTGGCGACTTTAAACGCGAACGTCCTCTGTTGCCTGGTCTTAGTCGAAGTCTCGTCTTCAAAACACGCAACTTGTCATTCGACAACTTCACATGGGAATAATTAGATGCGCATATTATCTCTTCCCCAAATTAACAAAACAGCACCAATCCTACAACGAAATTAGCATCAGAGTCTTTGCTCAACTCCCATACAGCTCCCACAGAATGAAATCTCTCTCTCAGTTTATTATTTCCATTTTCCAGTTATCTAGAGACATTATAACCCATTTCATTTGAAACACACACGAAATAACCACTTCCGTCTCCGAAAAGCAATAACCCTTCAGCCGGTCGGCAGCAGCAGATCCCAGCAGCGTTCGTTCCCTTCCAAGCCAATGAATACAAAATTACAAAAGCACATCACGTAGCCGTAGGACAGCCAAACAAAATTACAAAAAAACAATGGGGAACCAAAAAAAGAAGAAAAAAATGAGATTTCATACCTAGGCTCATATGTCAAAAGCATACAACAAAACCCACAAAAACACTCGAGCCGTGCCCCTTCCAGTCGGCTGGGGACCCAAACGATTAATTACGTTTGATATATGGGAGGAGTCCCACCGCCGCACACAGCAGAGAGCACTCATTTCTGAGGGCGAATTGGTGAGCATAAAGGAAATCATGCCTACCAACTTCAATTAGGGTCACAACCAATTATTTTACCAGAAAGCCGAAACCAGTGCACCGAGCACCGAGAGCAGCTCCATAGATCGCTTAGATCCGAATGGATGGCGGAACGTTGGTTGGGAGTATCCGAGCCATTATCACGCAGTCGTCATCGTCATCATTGTCGTGTGGGTCGGTTGAGAGGGGTTCAGATGTGTCTCTGTGACGCAGATACCACGGAGACATTGAATTACTGCTAAGCATAATTTTCTTTTGTGTTTTTTGTTTTGGAGGAACTCTGCGGAATGAATATTAAAAAGGTAAATCGACTGGGGTTGGTGGGTAGGGCTTTTTGACACACCGAGATACATGTGATATGAGTTTTTGATGTGTCTCTGCTTTTGTTTCGGAATGAGCTTGGGGGAAAGTATTTTTTTGACAAATCTCTCTTTCAGGGACTGACAGGGTATCAGTGAGAAAGGTAAATTGGGTGCCTTGACGACTTATTGGCCGCGGCTCACTTAGACCAACGTGTTGGGTCTATTGTGGCCATGTCTAGAAGCATGAAGCTACCGCAAAACCTGCCACACAACAACTTGTTGTAGCAACTAACTTGGTGTAGATTCAGCTAGTCACAGATCGCGCTGGCTGCAGAGGCTTGTTGGTTAGGACTCAAGTCTATGTCGGAATGTAACGCGCGAAGAAAAAGATGATGAAAGAAGCCGTCGAAGAAAAAGAAGTCCTGCACTATGGGCAGCATGCCTTCGTCACTTTCGAGGGAATTCCTTCCTTCCAATGCATGCACACTTTAAAGACGCCTTAAAATCCCTCCCAGAAACTTCCCCCTTTGAAGGAACCTTCTATCCATCGAATCGAATGCCTGTCATTTGAAGAATGGAACCCCCCACTGAATGGCATCCTTTTAAAACTCCGATTCACTTCTCTCTCTTTTTTGACTTAACCGACCGATATTCTGAATGAACCAGGGAGCGGACCAAGTGGACTTCCCAGACATCTGATGTCACCGCATTGGTTTGCTTTCAAACAGCATGGTCATTGTCAGAGGGACAAAACTTCGAAGTCTTTCCCTTCGATTACCATTCTCAGTTGTCCGATTCCCCCGAGTATTTTTTTCCCCAATCGCCTGCATGAACGGATGTTGATAGGACGTCCCCCGCTGGGCTGCGTAGCATTCACCGATAAGATAAAAGGTTTCTCCTTCCGTTCGTGCCCTGCCAGACTGACGTCTCACAGGGGTTTCCCTGCACACAGCCATTGAATTTTATCATCTCCACTGACATTCGAAAGATTACTTGTTGCCTGCAGATGCACCCACGACGATACGCAACTGAACCCACATCTCTGACGGCATTAGTTGGATACACATTTAAGAAAGCGAATCTTGTGAACATCATGAGCGAATCCACTTAGCTCTGAATGACAAACTACTCATCCATCCGGCTGTGATATCCAATCAATGACAAAACGATCGGATCCATTCGCACAGAGAACAGATGCCAAAACCGATTTGCTTCTTAGTGCAATCAGTCAAGACTTAATCACGAATCTCGGCAATTACTCGGCTCGCTGTTTCGCAAGGAAAAACAACAACAGAAGATGTGCATAAGAACACAATGACATTTGGATCTCGTCACACTGTCACTCTTCTTCCACAAGACCGCGACAGAATAACCGCAGTCTCTAATCCACATCATCATCGCCACCCCCTCACTCTCTCGGTACTGCTACCCCGTCGAAGCACTCTACAAGCCCCCATTCGAGACATCATCACTCGGGTAAATCGTTTAAGTGCATCCCGCCGTCATCAAGTAGCAGTCAAGCATCGGCACTCAGTCGCCGCACCGTCGGCCGCCGAACGACAAGCGACCGACGTACGGTTGGGAACTGAAAAATTATCCTCCCCAGTGTGTGTCGTGTTCAGTGGGGAAGATCGGAAATTAGATAGCCGCCAACAGCAGATACTCTGTATCTGCGCAATGCAGTTTTGGTTACAGTTCAGTTGCACGTTGCACTCTCTCAGTGCATCTCCGGCCATCTGATCGTTTCGGGTGAGTGATGCACTTCGACAGCAATAAACAGTACAAAAAAAAAATTCAAAAAAAAATTGGAATTATTACAAATAACGATGACGATGATGTTGATCAGTGAAAGAGAGTCTCAGAGCTCCTCCTCGTTCTTGGGGGTACAGTCCCGCTGTGGAGTGGGTCGATTAATTTGCACACACATTCCGGGCTTGTGTAGGCCTGCATCTGGATACAATACGAAATGGTTTTTGCGACCGCTCTTATCCGGTCTATCTGCAAGCGTCTTCGAGTCACAATAAGGATCGATTGGCGCGACTCGTCGGCCAACTGCTGTGTGTGTGTGCAGTGCACTCATTCAAGTGCTATTAGTCATAGCCATGCTCGCCGAATGCATTCAATTAGAAGGAATTTCGACATTCCAATTCATAACAATGCAGGGCACAATGCCATGAGATACACACTCGCAGATACGCATGCACATTCACATCGGACGCGGTTCAAGTTGACTACTCTCTATAGGATTCCCAGACGAGTGTACAGTTGTGGAATTGGTCGCGGAATGAGTTCCCATGAAATAGCTTTGACTTCAATTTGTGTATCTTTGCACAGCGACGACGAAGCCCGGTGGGGACAGATGAAAGAGGTATGTGCACTGGTACGTGTTTAGACAGATATTTGACATTGCGCACGTGTCGGTGGGGCTGTGTTTGAAATCACGACCATTCATTGTTTCAGGGAATTAAGTTGTTGTGCCGATAAGAATCGGTTTTCTGTCGAATTCGTGGTTTGTTGTGGCCCGCGGAACCTCTGACAGACAACAAAATCGTGAGGGGTTCAGTTGGAATGAGAATTCTTTCTGGTTTTTGACCCAAAAATATCCACAAGCGGGAAGGGAGCGGGTATCAGATCAAAGAGCTCTGTTAAGTAAATTAATTGCGTTGCCTACGAATCCGAACGGTGTCACACTGACGACATTGATTTTATCACGCCCCAGCTGAGGTGTGATCTTGTTAGAAATTTGTTCTTCTACTCGGGTGCTCGGGCGAGGATTTATGGCGGAATCTTGTTTGTAGCCATTTCCTGTGGGGAATTTTGTTCTGGCGTTTGCTTTCGGTTTCGCTGGGGTGGTTTCTTCGTGATCCTGGATGCCAGACGATGGAAAAGAATTGTGCCTTTGACGCTGGGATGATTTTCTACCGATTTTTGGAGCAAAAACCAAAATGGTTCAGATTTTTGAAATTTTTTTTGAGAACAAAATAAGGAAAATTATTGAATTGAGGTCCTACGGTTTTTACTGTCTTAAAATTTCTAATTGATAATTTCCATCTGAGCGCAAGTTATGTAGCTCTTTTATGGTCCATGTTGGGCGCCATTTTGAGTTAGTGGGCATTTGGAGGTCGAAAGTTGGCACTTATTGAGTGTAATCAATAAAAATTATTATTGTTCTTATTTTTTGATGTTGACTGGAAAAAATCTATGCTTTGAGTCGAAAATATCGTCCATCTGAAGAGAAACTTGACAATAGAGTGCTTGGTTGGGCGCCATTTTAGTTTGTATTGTAACTAGGTTAGGTAAGGTAGGGGGACTGCTAGTGCATTCACCAGCACACTTATACCAACCACTGATCGACTACTCCAGTGACAGTGCCGTTAATTAGATCCCAACGGCAAATGGTGAATGAACCATATTTGAAAACCAGATAAAAGCGTATTGACTTTGCTTTCACTGTGATTCGAACCGGGGACCCCGTTAACCAGGGACAGGCACTCTACCAACTGCTCCATCCAGTCGCATTGTAAATAAATTCACAAAAAAATACAAGGGAATCCATTTGCAGTCTCTTTTCTAAATTTCGAAAATTTCCTATCTGATCGAAAGTGCTTTTTATTTTCGAGATCGCTTTTGATTGGGCGCCATTTTTGGTCGGATTGACATTTGTGCGTTGTCGTTGAGAGTGATCAATAACAATTTATTCTGCGTAAGCAAATGTGGCACTAGCATGGTTTCAAACCGTTGTCGATCACCATTTTTTACCCAGAACCTCCTTTCTCACCTTTTTTCGTTCTCGTTAGACGACACTTTTGAAAGAAATCTTGGGCACCATCGTCACACCCTCAAGAACTTCCCTGCATTTAAACACTGATTGGAATACCGATTGCTAGCTACGTTGAACCTCCTCCACGTTGCAATCAACTCACCTACATTCCGCATCAAATTTACCACCAGAATCTGTGTCTGCATCAACTCCCGTGCGCATACGCTTCAAAGAGCTTAAATCAATCGCCCCGCATGAACCACAATATATACAAGATACTTCCTCGTATTTATTACCTCCGTCTGCTCTGTCTCTCTCTCGCTCGCTCGTCTGATAGATCTTAACGCATGCATGCAGATGCGAGTGCAGAACTTCCGCAATTCCGCTTCGTGGGTTCTTTCATTATCGTTCCAACAGACAGAAAACAGTTCTCTGTAACATATGCATCCACACCCAATTAGATACACGTTTTGCCGGCTCCCCATCCTCTCCCTTCGACCATGGTGTTCACATGCTGTGAGTGTAATTTGAAGCAACGAAGTGCGTACGTGGGTGGGGAGGTTTATTTTTCTAATTCAAGACATTTAACAACGAATACGAAACGTTGGGGAGGAGGGACAAGAAAAAGCGCTCCAAAAATGTCACCATTCAACACGCCGCTGGTGATGATGATGGATGTTAACTGCCGCAGAGAATGCCGTAGATGTGTGGCAATCGGAGACACAATTTTGATTGGATTACATCGCCGCCACCGCGCCATTGTCGCTTATCCGATGGTGACAGGTAAAGTTATTCAACTCAACGCCAACTACAAACGTACCCCCGATCTGAGTGGCGTTTGTTTTTTCCTTTCAACTCGTACTCGTACTCGTACAAGGAAAAACACCTAGTGCAGTTTGAAGATAAATTCGGATATCTGTGCAGAGAGTCATAAACGTGACGTGCAGCAGCATTGGCGCGCACGCCAGACACCGTCGCGTCGTCGTCGGCCGCACCGGCGAGCTAGAAATGTGTGAATGAATTCAGTAGTTTTCATTCTATTCTGCGCTACGCTCCTTTTTTGTTGATTTGTTGTTCGCGTAGATTTACGAGACAGTGAATGGATGGCGGCGTGGCGTGGCGGGGTGGCATTGTGGCGAACGTGAAGGCCCCCTAAAGAAATGCAATTATTTTGAATTTTCATTCTCGTTTCGTTCGTTAATCGAACGAATTTTCAGAGTCTCAAATGCAATTGAGACATTATACTGATATAAGTTCAATGAATAGCTTCTCTCATGGTACGTGAGGGTACTTGTGCGGGCGTACAAATTGCCGATGCTTGTTACGACGAGTATCTACTCTGTGGAGTGTTAGTTCTGCACTTTATTTTGAGATGCCCAACCATGATAGTTAGCAGTTGCCGACGCCGATGCCGTTGCGGTTGCAGTTGCAGTTACAGTTGGTTTTTGTTTGTTGTGCTGTAGCTCCTTTAGTTGTCGATACAATTTTCTCAATGAGCTTTTGAGAAAAACGAACTGCATGTGGATGGGGTGCTAACGAAGATATATGTATCTTCTGGTACGACGACCAACCAACGAATGAGTCTCAAGTTAATTGACTTTTGAGATAGATTGTTGAATTGCAACATAAGCTATGTGTGGGTACGTACAGTAGGTACTGCTCTCTGTGCCCATTAGGGGAATCCATTTATCTGGGTCTTACGATCTGTGGTCTCTCACTTATTTTACTGTTTTATTGGAGCATATCAACGAGTTGTGAATTCGACGTCATTGCAAGTGGAGTGAGATTGACTCGGTGAGGATGTCTGATCAATTTTGTGGGTTTTTTGAAGAGCTTGGAGCAAATTTATTCAGAAGGCATTTCGATTTTGAGCCCCTTCGTGCTTCGTTGCCAATCCCAGAGATTTGTTTGTTGAGTTGGAAATGTATCCCTTTCTCTAAAACATATTCATGCTGTGGTCATATATTGTACTGAGAACTCTGTGAAACTATCATAGTCCTCATGATCAATGGAGAGTTGGGTGCTGTGGCTAAACTGCGGAAGCTACTCCCCGAGGTGTTTGGCAGGCTTCTTATTTTATTGGAAATTGTTTATATGATGCATTGCCTGGACAGCGACGACAAAGAGAGATGTTGCCTGGACAGCCACGATGGGGAGAGTTGAGGGTATGTCGTATTATTTCGCCAGATGACTTAATTAGCATCACAACCTCCCAGACGGAACTCCAGCCCGCGCTAAATAGGTTCGTAGCCGTATGTGCTCATGAAGGTAAACGTAGACAAATCTGAAGACATGGTTATTTCTGGAACCCTTACTCAAACGGCTGCGTCTGTTCTCTCGGTTCTTTCACGAGGGATGCTGAGATATCCGGAAGGATGGGCCAAGTTGCTCCACTTTTGAAGCTGGTTGGAAGATCTAGAATGAGGGATGCCGAGCTTGGTGTCAAAGCCAAGTATTTTGCTCTTCTCAACTCTCAACTTATTTCAAGTCTCTCACCAGCCTCCACCATCATTATCTCATCTCACAATTTGGATAATGGCTGAGAGAAGATGATCGCGAATACAAACTGTCGAGGTGAGACTTCTCCGTGATGTTGTGGGAGTTATACGCCGTGAAAGGGTGAGAAACACGTCAGTACGCGAGGAGGGGGCTATGCTTGGATGAGGCCTTGACTGCGATTCGATCAGGTGAGGGACCGCTTGGTAGACCTAGAACTGGTCCAAGTCCAAAAACTTGCCTGGTTGAACTTGGGCACAAATCCTGATGAGGTAGAATCGATGGCGGAGGATCGAGAGGCCGAGAGATCTCGTATTGCGTGCTTTACTCCCGAGGCCCATTTAGTGGATCATGCGGGTCACTGAAGGTGAGATGAGATGAGATGAGATGAGATGAGATGAGATGAGATGAGATGAGATGAGATGAGATGAGATGAGATGAGATGAGATGAGATGAGATGAGATGAGATGAGATGAGATGAGATGAGATGAGATGAGATGAGATGAGATGAGATGAGATGAGATGAGATGAGATGAGATGAGATGAGATGAGATGAGATGAGATGAGATGAGATGAGATGAGATGAGATGAGATGAGATGAGATGAGATGAGATGAGATGAGATGAGATGAGATGAGATGAGATGAGATGAGATGAGATGAGATGAGATGAGATGGATCGCGAGATTGGCACGATCTGGTATAGAATCATCTTAAAGATAACCTTCGCCTAGATTAAACCGAAGAATGATTAAATTGGAAGCCAACATTTAAATTGCAACACATTTCCTCCAGACTAATAAAATATCTTCGATTTCAAGGACCGAAATCGAACAGAGTGCATCCGGCAAGGTTATGTACTCCCAAAACGACATTAAAATTGTCACCTTAAACTATCTCATCCTTCCCTATCAGTATCTGTATTCGACATCATTAGACCGAAAGCGTAACCCATTTCTTGCAGAATTTCTCTGTCAGCCACAGCAGCACCAGCACTCGACCTAAGGACTTTCACTGCCCCCCAAAAGCATAACAGAACACACACAACAAATCTGCATGTATGATATCTTAAACTCAAAATGATATCCCGTTTCCCCCATTTCCTTGAGCCACATGCGATGTATCTTATCCCAGCAATCTTCAAGTGCATGGGGTGAATTTAAATATTAACATGAACTGAATATTCAATTGTAACAATTTCTGAGCCTGACAGATACATGCAATATAAACACAGATCCATGGTCGGCTGAAGGAGCTACAGCGGCGCACACACAGCATTCCGGTTCCCGATTTCCCGATAGAAATTCAATGTGCACTCGGAAAAAGCCACACCATCTATTTACAAGGACAACAGGAGTTTAAAATACATCACAGATGCACAGATGTAACTGTGGGCGGCCAGATGGGTGGCGGATTCATGAATCGAATGCAATGTGTATGCAAACAGCTGGCCGTTATCCGCATCACTTGCCACATATTTATCTGTGCATGAATGTGATTGTTTTGTTCTTTCATTGCGAACGAGGAGCCTCAAAACGTAGCCCACACCGGAACCACCCATCGCCTGATCAGGGTTTCGAGAGAATCTAAATAAAATGCAAATGGCTGAGAGTGAGGGTGGAAATTCCACTGAACTCGCTTTGCCTAACGCCCCCTTGTTGCTTGTATTGCGCTGTGCTTCAACAATTTTGATAATAATGAGGCGCGAATGCTGGTATATTCGCCAAATGTTATTTTACAAGGCTCTGTGTGTGCTGTGCAGTGCATCTGACACTGGCACTGCCACTGGATCGGATCGGTGAATAGTCTGCTGCGGAGTGTATCTTTTGTGTATCTATGGGGTAATTTTGAAATTTGTAGCTCTTGGGCACTTGTATTTTGTTGAAACGGCATTTACACCATAAATTACCAGCACTCAACTTGCTGGATATTCGTAAAGTAGACGAACACTCGGTTATTCTATGACTTCCTTCGATTCTCGTTCGTTCGTTCGTCCGTCCACCCGTCGATGGTGGGGGTTCATTACATGCAAGCAGCAAGCACATTATCAACTTGATGGGGTTTGTTTTTACAAATTATTTCGGTTGTGTTTTCGAATCGTCATGGCAAGTTTGAAAACTCTATGGACTTGATGTTGGATAGCTCATGTGCAGTTGCTTCCAAAGTTTCCACACCTAAAACCTTTTGTTTTCCACTGCGTTACTTGTTTAGCCCTCATCCTTCTCGACACTCAATTTGGGAGATGTTAGGAAATGCACAGGACCAGGTCCAGTCCGGACTGTATCGCCACCAAAAGAAGTGGAGCCAAGCACTCATTGAACTAATGGGTGACTCATTAAATTTTGAATAAAGCACATGATATGAATTAAGGTGGTGGAAACCTTATTATGGCGGGAAAGAGAAATGTCCGACATTTACGTTGCCCACAACAACTCCGTACATGGTCCCTTCGTAAGGTCCAACTTTGGATCATTGCTTTCAGAGTTGCGACTGGTATGCATCTAATTTAGCGAGAAATGTTGGCTTCCAAAGCCCTGGATTGTAGCTGGCTTGTCGGGGAAGGCTTTTTACTCCTTCGAATTTGCGGAAGGATAACGGACTCGGAAGGCTCCACATTTTGCTCGAAGTGTACGCCAGGTTTCGTAATGCAGCCGAAGAATTTGGAGACATTGTTCAGATGAGAGTTACTCTGTGATGATTTGCCAACAAATTCTGCATTAGAATACCACAAAACCACACGCCAAGCAAGGCGGGCCTTGTCAAAAGAATCCACTTGAAAAAACAAAACAAGTCTAAATGAATCATTCGTCAGATCATGCTCAGACTCAAGAATGAGCGTTCCTTTTCGCTTGATATTCTGAAACAGTCGTTGTTTCGGATCGACATAGTGACCAATCCATCGAAAAACAAACCGAACCACCATGCTATCCTAGGTTCCAGTGGCCTTCTTTTGTTATGCGTATGGTACTCATCTGTTCATGGACGAGTTTTGTGTATCAAAACAGATTTCCGCTCTCGTATTTTTATTTTGAAACACAGGAAACTCCAAACAGAAAAATGATTGATAATTTTTTGCCCGCTTGCTTGTTTTGTAATATTTCAACACGATATGAGACAAAACCAGTGGATGCGTATGCCGGAAGTCTGTTCGATGCTGTTGTCTGTGCGATCGTTTTTTTTTTTTGTCTGTTTATTTTTGTGATTGTTTTTTTCTGCTTGCTTCTATTTTCATTGCATCATTGTGGTGGAGAGTAGTCACAGCAGCGTCGAGAGAAAACCACCAAATGGCGTTGGATTTAGTTCAAGAGAGCTGTGCTTGGTATGTGCAGCAGTGGTCTCATAAAAATTGCGGTTTCAAAGCATTTATTGGATCATTGGGTTAGTTGTCATCATGACACAAGGATATTTGTGGTTTCAATTACGAAAGGCAGCAGACTGTGTGTTTTTTTTTTTTTGGAGTAGTCATGAAAATCTTTTCATGTGAACCCTATCGATTCGATGGAAAGTAGTGACTTATGCAGCTGCGACAAGAGGTTTAATTTTATCGGGTGATGATAATGTTTATCATGCAACTGCTCGCTCATGAAAGAAAAAATAAAGCATCCAGAGAATATTTAAGGCTTGGTATGTGGGTTTTCCCGCTTTGTCACTTGAATTCTCTGAAATATGAAAAAAGCAGATAGCCTGCGGTAGCATTTTTCTTTTTGCGTGACGCAACAGTCTTTCTAACTAGTCTAATCTCTGACTAGCTTTTTCGTGCGTCAAATGAGATGCAGGCGTCATCTGCTGAATAGATTTGAACCCCTTGAATAACAGGAGTCGAGGCAGTATCCACCAAGAACATTCTTTCTAGTTTTGGCCAGAACTGGGCTAATTGGGGAGATAATGCGCTCCGGACTTATCTGATGCCCTGGAGGAGTTCATGTACCATACGGACAGGATAGCCCTACCAGTGTGCAGAATGCAATACTGACCAGTAACAATGAGAGGACAATACAGTCAGTCTCAAAAGTGAGCATGCAGAATAAAGGTGCCTGCATTTTCAACAAACATTCATTCCAAACTGGACTCGAAGAAAAAATCATAAATGCTGCTTTCTAAAGGCAGAAGTTATTTAATTATTTGTGTGCGTGCATAGAGTGCATAGATTTTTTGAGATATTCTCATATTTTTTTTTTTGGTTTTGTTTTAATTACATAACTAGTTGCTTTGGAGACCCGTTTGAATTAAATTTTCGTTGAGAATGTGGAATACCTATAAGCCGTATCCACACTTTTGCGACTGACTGTATTTCAGTTTTGTAAGCTATAAACATAACTGAAATACAGATGTGTACAGAAGATACAGATGTTTTGCCAAAAAGTTGCCTTCTTTCGTTTGGACTTGGATTTCATTGCTTCATCTGTGGTACAGGGTGTTTCAGAGAAGACCTACCGTTGTACTAGACTCTTTTGCCGGAAGAACTAACTTAACCTCCTCGAAAGGTCTTTTATTCCCTCGAATAACATTACTGCCCAGTGGCCACTATAAACAATCAGTCTTGTAAGAGCTGAAATCAACAAAGAAATATATTTCCACACAGCTAACCAAAATCCTAAGATCAGTATGGCTAGGAATACCAGGTAGTCTTAGAACAACACCAGCGACAGCAATCGCGACTATCCTCTTCGTCTGACCTATTCTGCAGCAGCTGTCCAACCTCATCAGCTCTGGGTTTTTTTTTTTAATATGAGACCAGGCTCTTAGGTTTAAGGGCTATTCGAGAGTCATCTCTCTGCACAATATGAAAAGAAGTACTTCTTTTGTACAATCGTACATTAAAATAAAACATTCGCCGTTTCTCGACTTGTCCCCTTCTTTCTTTTGTGGGTGGTACATACAAGATGGCCCTTAAGACCTCTAGCTTTATATCGAGTGAAGAGAATTTATGTTTACTCACACGAGCATCGAAATCATAGTCAGGAGTCATCATTTAGTGGTCCAGACTGGAATCATTAGTCCGTATTTCCTCCCACACAACCTCCACTCAAGGGAGATGCAACCACCGACGATTTGTACGAGAAGATCGAATTTTGGTCAGGGGATCGACTTCCTCCACTCTGAAACTGCATTAAAACGCATCACCAAGTCGTAAGAATTCGAATTCGGTTCACAGGTCAATCTGGCATCATAACTGCGCAGTACAGGAAGAGGTGAGACATTTCTTTGGACTCCAAGCAACTTTTGGTCGTTGGTCTCTCAACGCGAGTGTTGCCTGATGAAACGCAGGCAATTCGGCCTGGAAAACGCATGCCAGGAGCTTCTCGAAGTGGATATAGAAGACCCCAGCGGCTATACAGGGGCTGGTCTTTGAGCCATCAGTATATAGATTTGCCCTCCAAGAAACCGTTCAGAGAGGTGACTCTGAATTAGAATTTAGGTCTCATATTTTCTAAACCCATATCCTATGAAGATGTTGCATGGAAACAAATCAGTTTTTTGTGAAGTCTTAGCCAAGGGACGTTTTCATTTCCCCATGTTGGAAACTAGTGCCCCATGGAGGGTCTGAGCCTGTGCAATTGCTGCCTTCCATCGTTGACAGTCCGTGCAAGTGGCCTTCAGTCATCAAGACCAAGTCTTGCATCTGCGATTACTTGATTCTGGTACCGGAAATTTGGTCTCCCTCACCTTCTCGAACCAAGAGACATTCTCGGACTAAGATTCGGAAACCTTCTTAGGTGGAGCGTTGGTGTCCATGCGCTCGTTGTAGCCGAGCTAGTCCAGTCGACGGATTTTTGCCTTCCGGACTACATCCACAGCACAGCTGGTAGAGTTCGCGCTTGTGTCTTCTACGTTCATTTTCCTCGCAGACGGGACCATAGAGACAATTCTTCCGACAGCACCAAGAGCTCTAAAGTTTTCTTTATGATCACTGCTTTGGTCTAAAAAGAAGCGAAGCGTTGGACTTTAATTGAGCCGGGGAAGTGTGTTGCACATTAGCCTCACCACTTCTTCATCTCATACCATTTCACCGTTTTTTGATGCAAAACGCATTCCAAAAGGATTTAAATATTTCAATCAAGTCCCAGTCATGAACATATATCCACCAGCGAACCCGATCAGAGTCATTGCTCATCGGCGGACGTTGCAAATTGACACAAGAATTAAATTGTATGTTGATTATCCGCCAGTTGATCAGCGTTATCTCCGCGGGATCATATCCCTTCGTATCGATAACACACGGTCTCGTAAATATTTTAAATGCAAGTCAATTTAATTTTATTTGATTTCCTTAAATTACATACATGCACAATTTTTTGTTTTTTTTTGGTTTTCTCTTTTTATGCTCAAAGATTTTATTATTATATTCCTTGAAGCGGATTTCCGCAATTAAAATAACAAAATTGCAATTTTCAACAGACGTACATGCAAAAAAAAAATAAAAAAAAAAAACAGAAACATCGACTATCCAGGTCCAGCCAGGTCCCCACTATCCATTATCGCATCCTTTAATTTGTTGTACTTGCTGAACTCGGAAAATGAGGATGAGCATGTCCGTTTGTTTCTGTTTCATGCTCATTGACGGTGACGCGAAATGAAAGGACATTGGCGCTCGTACAGAGCAGCAGCGTACAGCTCTTGACGTCGAATGTATTGGACCGTTAAGGTTTATCCTTTTCATATAATTTCCCGTACCTAGCGAGGGGTGGTAAAGGCAAAAAAAAAAAACGTATTCGAGTATAATAAATTCTGAAAATTATGCTGGGATAGTGGGAAATTAATGAAAAAATGTTCGCGAATTCTTTGTTTGGGGTTGAAAATTGGAAACGTGAGTGGTGGGAGATCCTTTCAACGGGCCGAAGCTTCAATCTGCCCGACTTAAGCGATGGATTCGGTTCTTGCATGAGTTAATGCCTTCGAATGAACCCATCAAGCGTTGTAATTTCCACGAGGGTGGGAGTGGGGCGAAGGGTCGGTCTGCGTGAAGCCCTCGACTCAGGGAGAAGATTCAAATTTCAATTGGAAATATGCAATTAGTGGATTGAAGGAGGCTCTGTTGAACACGAGCTCCAGATGGGAGATTTATTCAAGTGAGTGATTAAATCTTCGTCCCACTGTCACAAGGCCATTCCCCAGTGCTCAACTCTGATGGGATATATCCGAAACTCACTTAAATTTAAATACTATTGTTATGTTTTTTTTATAATAAATGCCTTTAAGCCATCTTCTTGCCGACACGACGCGTGGCTTAATGGCAAGTATCATCGCCGATTCTAGGGCACTCATAACAGACACCAATCAGCTCTGAGCAACTCATTCTTTTGTATTCCATTCGATATGGATTAACTGGGATTATTCAGGTATTACAGAAGCGTTTCCAATTAATTGAGTTGATGTGCACGCAAACATGCGCTTGCACAATAATCGTCATCCTCAAGCCATCGTGTGCAACCAGGACTTATCGGCATTACGCGGAATAATTTGCATGTATCTTTGCGCAAGCTTTGTATTCATTGAATCAAAAAATAAAAAAAATCCATTGTATCCGCTGGGCATTGATGGATTTTATTTTTCGTGAAAACTATCGAGTTGCGTGGAACGGATAGACCAATTAAAAATATCCACAGAGGTGGTTGGCAACGGTTTAGATCGCTTTACTCTTTTGGAAGTGCAAAGGCAAAGTTCAGCGCCTATCAGGACTCACTTGAGCTTATGAAAAGATGCAGTGGGATATATAAGGGGGCCTGGTTTAGCGATAAAAACCTATCAAATTGTGACCCTTTTAATTTTTGTTCGGGCGCCAGATAGTGGCCAATTTGCTTGCGGGTTCGATGACGATGAGTGGATGAAAGAGGTTGCGTTTTTTGGTCTCAAGTGGACGCCTTCTTATGTAGACAAAAACCTCCGGTCCCGTGGCTGTCCACATAAGGCAGGGTTCACTGTAATTACTTGGGTGAATGCAATTTACTCGATGTGGACCTCGGTCTCCTTCAACTGTTACCCTTTAAGCGGGATTATTTGCGGCACTTGCGATCTTTTTCAAATAAAGCTTGCAGTCATTTTAAAAACCGCCCTTAGCGGTATCCGAAGACGCAATTGTCTTCTACAAGACGTGCATTGGTTTTTACGTTTGTGCAAGTCCCGAGGATGACCTTCTTCGTGATCATTGTAGGCACTAGCTTGTGATCCGAACAATCGTCCTTTCGGTTGGATACAAGAACCGATAAGACCTTCCTCTTCGTGTGCATTGGCATCCACCAGAAACGACACGTCGCTGTTTTCTTCACTGTCGGTTGTCTCGTTTGTTGACCGCCATGTGTTAATTGTGAGCTTATCGTGCTTGACATCACAGACTACGCACCGAACCTGATGTTCTAACGAAAACTGCCGTAAGCCTCTTCGCGTTAGAGCTCATTCATCCTTCCCAGTTAGTCCCCGAACTTGCAACAAACCTCTCTAACCTCCGCTCCAGTCATCATCCCTCTCCCATTGCCTTGTGCAAAATAGAAGCGAACTCAATCCTGCTTATCCCCAAGCAGTCAATTAAATCGTGCACTACCCCATTGATCTGATAAATGACATCTCTTGTAACAACAACACCACCCCGTGGAGACACAATTTAAGATCCATCAAATCGTGTACTTCCGAATTTAATAGATTCGTCCATCATTTCGCTTCTATTTACGGACAGGACCAGATTTAAGCGGAACAAATAGCCGCTGTAACTGTCAGTGTTCAACGCGCTCGCAAACAGCAAATATTTACCGTAAAAACAACCATTCGCTGCACGGCACATCACCCCCCGTCCCGTCGTCCAATTATCCAATAATAGGTTTTCACATCCATCAATCTGTTTTCGTACTTTTTGAATTATTTTTGGGACAACATTACGTGACATACGGCTGCATATAATCCAATTTCGCTCGCATTCAGCGGACAATAAATTCACGATTGACCCACTTACCGGATGCATTTGGCACGCAAAAAACAGCATAAATTTCGGAATTTTTTCACGTTCATCACGGTCGACTGGCGTTCGCTTTGATGGCACAAATCGGGCTGTGTCTTAACGAAGATAAGGCTTAAGCGCAGCTCTGGGTGCTCTCTAATTCGACTCACCTCTCACTCACCGGGTGTCCGGTGGCATGGCCTGCTGAGGGCATATGTGCATGCATTGGGTTGACGCGGCTGACTCATTCGATTGACGCGTTAATTTTCAATATTCCAATCAGTGAACGTAATGAGTTGTCGTCGCGGTGCTGCATGGAATGCGATAATTGTGTGATTCACTTGCATTTGCATATGATTTGCATTCAATTCAATTACCTTTGGTTACAATGAGGTTCTAATTGCCTTTTGTCATCGCGTAACGAGTCAAATTGAGGTGCAGGTTTGTACACCGTCACCACTTCGACGTCGGCAATGGCGGAGGCGGGCTGTCCTTCTTGAATCAGTTTTTCTGACGAGCTATTTGCTGATTTAACCAAAATCAGCGATAAAGTCGAAGTCATAATTGTATTCCTGTTTGTGGAGCGTTGGCACCGAGTGTGTCTCGAGGTTCTTTGCGCATGAATCATTGCGGAGTTACTAGCGTATCGTTGTTCGGTGGAAATGTGGCGTGTTATCACAAGTATTTATTTCCGCTTGCCAAAGGCTTGTGCGCAGCTCAACGTCTCGATGGAATGCTGGTTTTGTCCAGAAGAGTGTTTTCCAATTTTCAGAGATATGCCTGGATTCCTGAATAGCATCGGGTGGCAATCAAAAATCTCATGGTCATGCCTCCTCAGTCAGTTTTGTCCCTAAACATAGTCATTGCTTACTTGACCATCTTCAAGTTTGTGTGTAAGTCGATTGGGTTAGGTTGTGAAACTGTTTGAATTAACGATAGGTGTTCCTCTGAAGTTCCATTTCACAAAAAACAGACCCCTTCAACTGCGCCAACTTGCAAAGGATAAGCATCGCTTACAAGATCTTCTCAAGTGGACAAGTCATGATAGTTCCCCTGCATCCTTCACAATATACACGACCTCCGCCCTGCTGATTTGTCTTCACACACAGTACTACTTTTCTGCTATCGCATATCACTCGACTCGCCGTCACACCCTTTCCATCCCGACCTCCATCCAACCCATCGCTACAGTCACGCATAATGCGCGAGCCTACACCAACAATAATTATGTGATCCAAAAATAGCTCGTAGTCGAGTTCCTATTATCTTTACCGCCGCGCTGGCCGCCACTTCCGTACGTAGCTTGAATATCCATCTCAAATCAACTCAACTTAACGAGACAATTTATTAGCCACAATCGCTGAGTGGTAACCGTCATCCACCACCCGCACCGTTCCATCAGTCGACAAGTCGATCACCGATAATCGCTGATGATGTCGGTGAAGTGTGGTGAAGGAGGAGGAGTAGGAGGAGGCAGAGGTGGTTGCTCACAACGGCGGCGGCGGCGAAACAAAATATTCAAAATAATTGCAACGAATTAGTGATGAGCTTGCAGACGCACGTACATGCGAAACCAGAAATGGCACTTAAAAATCAGTTCTCGTTGCTATCTATCCCGGCAATGAGCTGTGCTGTGAGGTGCGCCAGCCAGTTTGGCAGTGTTCACTGCGGGCGCCGCAGCCGCCGTCAGGTAAATGGATAATAATTAATGGGTTTCGAATTAGTGTGTATCGGTTAGCAGCTTCCACTTCTTCCCAGAGTCATTGATTTCCGTTCAATCGGGGGTACAACTTCAAATCAATTAGTGGGTGGATGGACTCGAGGCGAGTGTGGCTCTATGGGGGGTGAGCGTGAGATTGACGAATGGGAGAGTAGCAGATACGTCAGTTATGGAAGACGAATAAATTGATTCTTCTTGTTTTATTGGAGATTGAATATCGTGTTCGGATTGATTTCAGTGATGAATTGATGGGTCCTCTGAGTGCGGCATCGACACATACAAGTGAAATTTTGTGAGAGGGATGATGCTGCCCCCAGGACGTGAGGTCGAATTGCAACAATTTGCTTCACTTCACAGATTGATGGATTTTACTCGGTGTGTGGATGCAATTTGAATGGGGGGAAGTGAAATGGGGTTAGTTTGAGTTTTGCCTTTGGGAACAGTGTTGACCAATGAATGCTCGTGAGGTGATGGTCACAATCTCAGTGTGGGAAGACGAAGGGCACTAAGGGTACTAAGGTTATCGTATGATATAAGAATTGATGAATCATTTTAAAGCAGATAGATTGAAACTTCAGATACAGAACAGAATATATAACAAAATAATAAATTTGCAAAAATCGATTGCACATTTTGTTGCAACTTACTCATAAATATATACTTGCCAATAGGCGTGTGGACACAGCCAGGAAAAAGTGTCACGTCAACACAACGTCAACAAGTTCGAGTCTCGTCCGCTATGAGCTCGAGAAACCGAGGTTTCGTGTTTGACAGGTTCCACGAATCTGTCTCTGTTTCCTTTTCGCCGTTCGAGAATACGTAAGCTGCCGCTGTAGTAGATTTGGAGTAGAAGTTCAATAAAGATTTTATATAGTAATTAACTTTCTGGCTTTTATTCCATAACATCAACATTGGTGACCCCGACATGATGGAGAATGAACAAAAAGAAGCAGGGAGCGATGCAAATACGAGCAGAGCAAGCTTGGGCGAAGCAAGGGCGATCGGTGGAGCATATCATGAGTCAGAGATAGGAACAGTATCGGTGAAGATACCAAAGTTTTGGAAGGAGAAACCGGAGTTGTGGTTCACACAAGTGGAATCGCAATTCTACGTTGGTCGAATAACGTCTGATATGGGAAAATATCACACAGTAGTGGCAGCTATCGACAGCGATATCCTGAACCAAGTCAGTGATATTCTTCTTGATCCACCCGTGGAGAACATGTATCAAACCCTAAAATCTAAAATAATCGAGCGATTTACAGATTCCGTCCACCAGCGCTTACGCAAGCTCCTGCAAGAAATTGAGCTGGGGGACAAAAGACCGTCTTTCATTAGGGGGCTACAGATGGATGGAAACGAATAGAAAGAATTAAGTTAGAAAAACAAGGTTAAATTTGTCTCTGAAAAGATGTAACACAAGTTTAATTACTTTTTCTCCAAACAGTCCACTTAGATGAGCACAATTGCAGTGAAACTTGTCTTTGCGGACACCTCTCTGCAAGGACCGGACAATTTGTCATGCTCCTGCCTTTAAGATGGGCTATATCAACCCCTCTGCATCGGAACCCCTCTATACCGGACACGTACATACATTTCAATGCATTTTGAGTGCTATCACCACTAATAATGAACAAACGAACATGGAAGAGACTGAAACATTTTATATCCATGCAGTGCGCATCCAGCATATGTAGAGACGTAGATGCGCTGTTTGTATAAGCGTCTACATTCCAAAAGGAACTTACAATGAATACGAGATGATGACTTGAATGTGTGCGTGCAAAAAAGTGGAAGTTAATCTTGATTGCAAATTTTCAGAAATAGCTTACGTTACCCCTCTATAGCGCACACAATGAACAAACATATTTATCAAGTGGGTGCCCGCTATAGACGAGTTTAACTGCACGAATTTCTCTGAAATGTTCAAGTGTAAAACTCCAATATCAAAAATGAATCAAAGGCGCAACGAAGAGATGACGCCCGCGTTTAGGAGGTTGCACGCAATCGTGGAAGAACTTGGTGTGCGGATCTAGAATTGAGTGTTCGTGTTTTGCACAGGGGCTCGTTGCTTCATTAGGTCTGGAAAATCCAGCGATATGAAATCGTACGTGAGATCAGAATGCACGGGGAACATGAGTCTGGAAAGGCAACCGCGCATAAAGCAATTAGACCACGTGCCTACTTAGATCCCAACTCAAAAAGTCATCAATTGCGGGGAACGGCGTAAATGATCATGTCCACAATTAGTGTGTTGCACACAAGTGCCTGATCACTTACCGATTATCTTCTTTAAAACCCTTGGAAATTCACAAATTTTTGTTAAAATTTTGACTCAAAAACTTTATTCAGACCAAGATATGTGTTTTTATGAAGAGCTTAGTAATTGGTATAGTCTTTTGTAATAGAATTCCTTATGAAAGCTGTTAAATTGTGAGCTGTTGCATTATAATGTTGGCTAAAAAATGTCGTTCCTGAACAGTAAAGCTGTCGCAATGCCCAACCAGCCATATGACTGATATCGGAAGAGTGTAAAGAGGATACTATTCCTCAGTTGGCCTGGCTCCGGGAGGACCTAACTGAGACGTGGCTTGCACACACCTAACGGGCAGCCTAGCCTAACTATCCCTAAATGCTCATCCAACAACTCTTAGGGAAGACCCCGCTGAAAATGTTGGCTCAATAAACTTGGTGCCGTTAAGGATCACCTGTTGAAAGTTAACACCTGTAAGAAAGTTAAAGTTAATTTATTTTATGGTGATGCAAGGCAATCGTTCTTGGTCAGTCTAACCAAATTTGTGTTAAAATTTGAATTCAGATGGACCTAGGTGTGAGTCTAAGCCGCTTATATGGCGTGGGGATCAATTGTCTTCGGTCTATGTTTCTTAAATATCCCTACATTCTGTTGAACAGAAATGAGCAACTTCCTGTGCTCTTCAAACCCGAAAAAGGTAAACCCCAATGAAATATCGTGGCTGAAAAAATCCCAATCATCCGTACCCACAACTATTTCCTTATCCGACCATGCTTACACTGGGGACACCAGAATTGAAATATCTTCAGGGAAGAAGCTCACACCGCTGTGAACACACAAGTTAAGCTATCAGCCCTCACAATCATTCCTCTGTGTATCTGAGGGATTAACTCTTCAATTTCACGTGTAAATCAGTCAATAAATTTGAATTTCCCACCAAAGCAGCTTAACTCCTCTGTCCTACGTCGCAAGTGCAGGCGGCTCCGCGGAAAAAGCCACGCATTTTTTCTTCCTCACGCGAGAGCGTATACAACCGTCCATAAATTCAAACCAAAATTAAACGTTTCTCTTCGTTTTTATTTCAAGTTCTCGTTGTATCGCTTTTTGTTGGCAAAATCAAGGTCAATGCCATAAAAAAAAGATAATGTGTTCCATGTGAAGCCGGCTAAGTTATACGTGGAGTGGGAGGAGAGGAAGCAGACCCGACATTCAGATTCAAGGCACGGTTGCCGGTACGCAATGCGCCAAAAACACCATGTTTATGTGTAATCAGCGGCGGGATCTATTCGCCGTAGATTAGCAAATATTCGGTAGATAAAAAAGAATACGAAAAAAAGCATCAGCAGCGGCACAAACATGCCTCAGCCTCTCGCAACATGTGTTTCGCGCATTCCGTCTAATCAGAGAGGCACACACTCATCCCGAATCAGCGAGCGCACCACCGACACCGATACCGCATCCACCGCGCCAAAATCACATCTGAAAGCGAAAAGAACAGCAAATTCACTTTCGAAACGATCCGTGAATACATTTATAATCGTGTGAATGAGAGGAGATAGACGCTTGGAGGAACAAAATGTAAAAATAGAATTAATTTATGAAGAATATTTTTTTGTGTTGCTTTTTTTTGTTTTGTTATATACCTTTCGTGTGTGTTATATTTTATTGGAATATTTTATAAATTTGGCACGTATCGGGGGTGGGGAGGGGATGGGGGATGATCCAGCCGATTACGCTTGGAGGTGCGATAGATACAAATTAATGCTTGGCTTAGGCGGAAGTTCAACTGGATTTTTGCGGTTCTTCGCCTATTCAAAGATAGCGTTAGGGTGAGGGTGCTGGAAATGCTCAACGGATTGGCTGAAGCCATGTGCTGATGTGATGATGGCGTTTGAATTTTCAATAAATTCTGTAATGTGGTTTCGAAATTAGTATTCATAATGTGATGGCAGCGGAATTCGGAAAACGAAGGTAGTCTGGTTTACAGCAGAATTTCATTGCCTCCAGCGGTGGAAGTGGTAAAGTGACTCGTAAATTTGAAGTCATGTGGTATGTTTAATAACTGAACCGATGGTTTCTGTGAATCGGGGCAGTGTGTGTTTGGTGATGGGCAGTGGAGGGGTAAGGCGGCTGGAAGTCTGTTCGAGCGGCACGGATGCGGTCACTTCCTTTTTTTGCCTTCAAAAGATTGCTGATGATGACAGAACCGGTTGCATTTTATTCTGCGCTCGCGACGATACATAAGATCGCCATCACTTAACTTTTTCACTTTCATGGATTTCCTCAGGATGCTCGTACCTTCGCCAACGCCGCTAGTGTGTAGCAGAGTCGGTCTTAATACGATTTAGACATACAGATCTCCCTGACTATCTTCAAGTAACGAAGTTCTGTGAAACGCCTCACCACCTCGCAAAAGCTAAATTGGAATAAGGAAACACCCTAAGCCAATATAAACCTTGAAAGTTTTGCACTTCTCTTAAAAACATCAGAAAGATGAGCAAGCACGGATTGGTCTCAAATCAGGTCTGAAGACGTGAGCGGCGATATGGCGTTCTAGATCTTCTAAGACAAGGAAGTACATAACAAAGCGATTGGAAATCAGTTCAAGTCGATGTTTTTCAACTGAATAAAGTCCTAACAGCTTCCAAAACTCGGTCCAAAGCCATAATCTTGGCGATTAAATGCAACAGTTATGGACGTAAAGACCTTTAAGTCCACGAAAGCATTCCAGTGAAACAGTTTTCTAATAATAACCACTTCGTTCAGTTTCGTTAAGTTTCGTTAAGTTTCGTTGAGCTTCGTTAAGTTTAATTTGGTTTCGTTGACTTTTGCGTACACAAGTGGGATTGAAATAAATCGCTATTTTTATACGTATATGACAGTGGGGATTGAAAAAATGGACGTTTCATCCCAGATGCATTTTTAGTCAGCTTGGACGTTGTTTCTGGATACTTTTCGTTCGGTACTGATTCAAGCTGTTTTTTTTTTATTTTTTTTTAGAGTTTACTTTAGTCAATTATAGTTCAAAGAGGCTTTAGAAAGAATTTTAATATAGACTCACTGAAGATAGCTGGCCTATAAGTACCACCTTGTGGGACTTCAAGACAAAAGTCTATCTCCAAGGGTGCATCACTTTATATAATGATCGTATTAACTTACTCGGATGCACACCTTCTAGCAAATAAATATTGCTTGGATCCAATTCGACGGATAGATGTCTGACTGACGAAATTGTTTGCGACAAGAGCTGCCTATGTTTTGTAAATATTTTTACACTCATAACGTTGTTCGTCTCCAATTTATAAATCCGCAACTTGTCTCATCTTGCAAAGCAGGTGTCTCTCTAGGTTGCCTGGTTGTCCCTTGTATTCTAGCGTCAGCTTTTTATCACATCAAGCAATGAATACGAACGACGACGCCTAGCAGCAATTTGCTTCTGCATCAGGTCACTTAGAGACACGTTTCTCCAAGAGCTCGTAGAGAAAAAAAATCTAATCCACTCAGTTTTTGTGCGAATGAACCGATTGCAAATCCCCCCTTCTGATCCCATTCACGTCACTTTACTGCTTTCTTTCTCGGCTTAGGTTCAAGAGAGAGCAAAGAACTGACCGATAATTTGCACCTAGGAACCTCTGCACTCGATTGCAAAAGACTTTAGACTCGAACAACTCATTCCTCAAATCGTAATGCACTTATCGACATTAAAAGACATTACCTTGTCACAACCCGTGGTAGCCGCTTAAAGCCTACACAACGTAGATGCGCAAATCCTCACTGACATGCGCTAGTCGCTGACGGCGCGGCGGTGCTAGTCGGTACCGCCGCAGTCGATTGTCACTTAGCAGACAGATAGCGCTTATTACCTAATCGACGCGAAAAAGCGAAAAAAAATCCTATCTTCAATCATAAGCTCACCTGTTGACTTCATTATCTAATTTGTTCTCTCTCTCTCTCTCTGTTTCTTTCCAGGTACGTAGACAACACTTACAGCATGACGATGGCCTGGTTATTTACGTCGATGATGATGACGATGGTGTGGCCTCTTAAGATACGCGATACCTCATGCAAAATGACCAATGGCCCGGTCTTCGATTTCATTCGTGGAAAACTGCTCTCTCGAGCGGTTTCTAATCAACTTAGCGGTTTTCTCTGAAAGAAATCAAAAAGGCAAAGAAAATAAGACGACGTCGGCAGTAAACTGAAAGGTGGTGGCCGCGGCGCGGTGGTGCACATGACAATTGTATGCGCTACTTGGCCGCTTCACTTGGCCCGATGATGTGTGCTATCAAGGCGAAAAGGTGACGAAGGTGTAATGACTTCAGAACTCATTTTGTTTTTCTTCTTATTTTTTTTCCCTCTCTCACTCATGCTGTGGCTTTGTGTTTATCGCTTGTCACAAACTTTGCTTTGTTATTGTCCGTTGAGTTGTGTACTCGATTTTGTTTTTGTTCATTGTTTTCGATTCCGATAGCAATAATCTTGCAAAAGTAGCGCCCCCTTGCAACCCCACACGAGAGGAGCGACTTCATAAAGCTCACCATGGTAACCTTAATAAGACACCGGCTTTCGTTGTGCAATCAGCACTTGGCGTCGTCGTCGTCGGAGGCGACAGAGACGATAAAAAAAAATGACGATGGTGGAAAATGTTCTTTTGACGCCGCGATTATGGCACGGTGTATCTATTGTGTCCACACACACAGAATGGATGTACCTGCACCTGAGTTAAACGATAAAACTCTTAATAACTTAATGCGGCGAACAAGAATTGAATAAATTTATTGCTGAGATAGGTATATATCCGCTCGCGACAAGCCCTGCTTACTAATCGATGATTTATCGCGGACTGTGCTTAGGGTCAGGCGGGCTTGGGTATTTGCTTAGTCAGTTGAGGGTGTGCATACCGCGATGCATACCACATTCCACAGCAGGGGCGGTGAACATGACAGAGGAGCTGCCTTTGCAGCATGAATTGAAATGCTATGCATGTTTTGCATTCGGGATTGCTTAATGGCTAGACGCTTGGTAGCCGAAAAGCTTGATGACTCATGCAAATCGGTGTACATCACGATAAGGTGCCCATCATGGGTGGGTACCATGAACCTTGGGAGGGATGAATAATGGTGGCGCTTGGAACAGTCGACGGTTGACCTTGCGTCAGTGGCGAGACGGATGGATATCGAATGGAGTTCTGCTTAACAAGGACATCATGGGGTCAGTGTTCGTCTATATTTCAGGACAGACATCAGCCACATAGGTCATAGGCCACCATAGGTCCATTGTGCTACCACGCGGATCAATATGTATCTATTCCGTTAGTGCTTTTAATAAAGCGAAGAAGATGGCTGACTTTTAAGCTGCTTAGTTCAACTAGGCCATAAAAATAGTAGGATTGCAGAGAACTGCAATTGCATAGCAGGTGTACAATGGTTTCTTCCTCGTCCTCATTTATGCAACTTCTACAGACGTCATTGTACGGGAGACGAAATCTGGAGGAGTGAGTTCCTTTGGCGCAATGCCCTAATGAGAGTCCAATATATTCGGCGTCCTCAGTCTACTCAAACAAAGGTCGATTGATGAACTATAGTCTTCTTTAGAAAGTGTCGCAGACAAATTCGTTTCGGAAAGCTGTGTTCAGAAACCAGTCTTTCGGCCTTATTTAACAAACTGTCTCATTTTCTGTCTCAGAGTCATGTTTTCAGGTTCCCTGGATTCTCCTCTTATTCTGTTATCAGCTTCATATCTCGTCAAGCAGCTGTATCTCAAATGAATGCCTGGAAAATGTCCATGAATGTCAGCCCGGCAAGTGAGTTTTGAAATTTTGAAACTAAAAAGGAGTCGCACGGGGCCAAATCTGGAGAATACGGTGAATGGCGCAGCAGTTCGTAGCCTAATTTAAGAAACTTGGTAATGGCGCGATGTCAAATCTTCGGACACGCCTGCTTCCACAAGCGGTAAAAACCATTCTACGATTCGGCTGAAATTGTGTAGCCGTCTACGAGAACTGCACTAAACTAAAGTAAATTTCTCATGCGATAGTGGCGCCATCGAGCGGTGAATCTAAGTACTTATCGGACCAACCTCGTATATGCTCTCAACCTGCTTGAGTTTCTTCGTATTGCAGAAGTCTGTCTATGACAACAGACGGCAACGGAAGAATACAATTGTACATTTTTGGTAATACGAACAACGCTCCCTATTCATTATTTTTTTGTGAATTTATTCTTTCGCCTTGTCTCTTAAATTGGAAGAACATTTGAGGCCCTGTACTCATCTCCGAGATTTGTAGCAGTTTCAAAGTGAGCGACGCTGTAATAGATGAGCCGTAGACATATATTAAAGCGTCGCTCACTCCGGTGCGTTTTGCGGATTGGTTCTAGGTTCATTCCCCAACGCGCTCCAACTCTCTCGAGCCACTGAAAAAAATAATAATAATATGGTTGGCGCTACATCCCGTAGTTATCGTTCTCTCACGAGTGGAAGGGACCTACAATTTTCTGTTGACTCTGAACGGCCAATGTTGAGATGCTTATTCTAGAAAAGTATTACCATTTGAGCATTGTCGTAGGTACTGGGAGTCGAACCCAGACAGCGAAGTTAAGTTGCATAGAGGTCGACGCACATACCCACAACGCCACGGCCACCACTGAAAACGATACAAAATAATGATTGTCCAGAAAAAGGTTCGCCGTTCGGACGGAGTTGGCACAAAGCTGAAGGCCCCTTCCACTCCTGAGAAGGCAATATAGCGTGTGGTTGATGCAGAAAGCGTATTTATGAAGAAAATGCTGTGCAACCAATCCTCGTTCCTTCGTTGATGCCGATGACATAATGAAAGGCGAATTCGAGTCAAGTCGGATCTTGAAAACATCCCTCTTTAGACCCCTCTTTAGGGGGAGAGTGATTAACCACTTCTGAATGCTGAATCGAAAGAAAGGGAGCATGCGATGCGTGCCATTCTTCCCAATACTGCGTCACGCTTGGAGTAAAATCTATGATACAACAACTAATCTGTCCCAGCTATAGAATTTATTCGTTCGCCTTGTCTCTTAAATTGGAAGTACATTTGAGGCCCTGTACTCATCTCCGAGACTTGTAGCAGTTTCAAGTGTGGTTTGAACACATTTTTGTAGATTTTAAAGCCTATTGGCATGACCTTTCTATGTCCCTCGGTAGTTGCAAGAGTTCTTGATGTCTTTTCTTGCGACATCCTTCTTTTTATCGCATTAGATCAAGACGCCTGCCTCCTTGTCATCACGTAGGCCTGTGAAATGGTTTCTTATGGTCTTATGTCGCAAAGGAAACGCTCAATGTCATCTGTCATGTGGCTTCTCCCTGATTAGCAAGACAAAGACGAAGAAGAATGCCTTAAGACTCCCTTAAACCGTCACCATCCCGCTCAAACATAAGCCAGTTTCAAAAAAAAGGAAACCTGAAACAAAATGAAAAAAAAAACGTTGAATTTCAAACACGTTAAGCGATTGTTCGGTAGTAATGAAATTCCAAATGCCTATCGAGCCATAAATCGGTCTTAAAAACCTTAACGAACCACCGCTACACGTTCCATGCTAGATGCTCACTACCCGATGCCTCGCAGCCTATGCTGCCACTCGCCTCCCCTCCCCATACACAATCCATCGGGTAATTTGATTGCTCAGAAGTCAGGGCCCCGTTCAAATCTTGTCCATTGTAAAACCATTATACGCCTTTTCAATTTATGTGCAAGGGCCCACAATACAAACTGGCTTACAAGACCAAGACCATCTGCATTGGGCCGTATAAGCACCCAATAGACACAATAGATACAATGCCCAGATAATAGGCGAGAGATCGGGCAACGAAAGGAGACCGAAGAAACAGAAAGCAAATTACAGATACGCGCAGCCGCAGCACGTTTCAATTGTCGCTTCGCGGACGGTCTGATCGTGGGCACGAAGTTAATTTCCTCATATTAATTTATTGGGTCCGCACCTTCGGCATGGTGTAGTCTTAATCCGTGGCGGACAGCGCACAGCGCATGCCATTCAATTCCATTTGTGGGATGTCTGGTTGCGCGGCACGGCGGCTGGTGGGCAATAAAATTCGAGACACTTGGACAACGCGGCACTCATTCATCGATGATGATGATGACGATGATCAGAGTCGATGATAGTTGGATTAAATTTCATCCTTAACCGCATCCGATGATGCATTTATCACGCACCATCATTTTGCTGCGTTATGTGAACCTAATGACCCTTGCATCCATCCATTAAATGATTAAAAGCAGAAAAAGGATGAGCTTTAGTGAAAGAGTAACTTCCATGTCCAACAAGTCCAAAGATAATGATAATGACAAAGGACATCATACTCAAGACGTGCAGGATATGCAAAGGATAGAAAAGTTTTGCATCATCATCACCATCATCATCGTAGTCATCGTTGTCGCAACGACTATGACAACGGCGACGACGACGCTTGGTTTTCACTCAATTTACAGCCTGTATGGTGTAATTAGCTGCGGCTACAGCAGGGACACTAAGAGACTCCGAATTGGAGTGGAAGCTGGAGAGGGACCGGCGCTCGTATATCGCCGGCATATCCTTAATAAGATCAGTCGTCGTAATCAACTTTCCTGGCTTGACTGGATTTAGTTGCAGGGGACACTTGGGACTTAATGGAGGCAAGACAAGAAAAAAAAATGAAAAGTTTTCTCTCTCTCTCCTGTTGCAAGCGCCGCACATCCTGTATTTGGGTGTCGTTGCTGATGCAGTTCGGGAAAAGAGGAAACAAGTTGACTCCTAATGACTCTGGTGGATGGAAGTGGAGCGACGTCGGAAAACCGGAGACTGTGTTGGTCTGAGGGGATGCTCGCCGTTGACAGTAAAGTGGTCTATATGGTTTTGACTGTCACGGGCAGGGTGTGGAGATGCAAATTAAAGTTAGTTTCGAAGGATATTGTTGCTGAAAACTACTTAAAAGTAAAACTTTTTTGAGGTAAACAGCAGCTATGAGAGAGGGGTGGTGACTGTGTGCTGCATTGAACGTCAAATTTGGTGACCTTTTGGAGGTTGAGTGCTGGTGGCGATCGATCGTGGAATTGGAAGACTTTCGAGTGTTTCCCTAGGTTATCCGAAGTGACTAGATTTGTTCAACATTTGTTTGGGAGCGAAGAAGTCTATTGTAAACGGTTGGGCTTCCCTTATGAATCTGTAACAATTTTTTCGACTTTCAGTCTACAGGCCTATCTGTAGCCATGCCATGACATTGGCTTAGTCTAGATCTCCTCTTCAACGTCTGCATCACCATACCGGGCGTCATCCTCCTCTACGACTTCAATGCGAATTGACTAGCTGCAAAATTGAATGACCCAAAAAGGCAGCAGGCTGTAGTTAAAAGAATGCGGTCCAAGTTGACAACCTTAAGGGACGGCATTGTAAATGATCCTTAAATGTGCTTATTTTGTTGGCAAAAAAGGAACTGGTTAGAGCCTAAACCTGTAAGTCCATCAATGCACATGATTTTAAAATAGCTTCAACTAGATAAAAACAGCGTGGTCCAAGTCCACAACCTTGAGGAACAACACCATAAATTACCATAAAATACAGCTTGCCCATTTTAAAAGGAAAGTAGTCCTAGGCTACAGCCCAGAAGAACATCACCAAGTCTGAACCTAAAGTTTGAGCTTGCGTAGCTTAAAAGGAAACTGGACCAAGTTTCCAACCTTGAGGAACATCACTGTATAAAATTCAAAACTCTCTTCTTGTTGAAATGAGAGGCATCTAAAACAGTGTGAAACATGACACATTATCTAAGAATGGTAGCTTGTGGTGGTTGGAAAAACTGCTATACTTCTGCAGACTTGAGGGCACTCCCTGGTTAATTGTTGTCATATTCGCTTGCTTCGTGGTTAACACCGCTTGCGTCGCAGGAATTAAACTTAAGGAACATCAGCACTCAATCCCACAACTGCAGCTACCACTCGTTCAAAGGATAGTGGTCCAATAACACAGCCTTGTGCACCACCACAACCATACCCAGTTACTGTCGCACACCAACCGCTTGACTCTGGCTGATGAATAAATTCATCACTCGAGGCGTATCTCTTTGCCAAGTCAGAAGAAGAAGACCGAAAACACAAACCGCCCCCATACATCAAATTGTGTCTATTTTCACAATTCCAATAAATCGACCAGTTCATTGTGTATCTGGCCCCGAATCCCATTGGAAACCACGCACATCTACATGCACATCGAACATCGACGAAAGCATCACTCAAGAGAAATAATCAAATCTTGATAACCAAGCATCCCCTAGCAACAATCCCATCTAAATACAATAAATTAATTTCATCAATATTGATTTTGAAAAGTTAGCTCTTCTCCGCCCCCACCGCGCCTCCGTTCGGATTTTCAATGCTCGTTGTCATCCGCTGAACCACATGCAGCCTCACACTCGCACCGTATCGAGAATCGAGAACCAGCCAACCGCCATCTCGCCATTCGATTTTATCCTTTCAGCAAATTTCATTTGATTTTCACATTTCCACCAAATTGCTTCTGACTGATTCACTCTCAAAGACAGAAGAAGCAGCTGAGAAGAACAAGAAGTAGAAAAAAAAAAACAACAACAATAATTCTGCTTGGCATCGACGATGACGACGACGCACAGTGGAAGTGGCGAGGAGTTGGTTCAGGCAAATCGTAGCAAACTATAGCTATTGTGATGATTGGGGTGGTCTCGTTGGATACTCTATTCTATGAGATTTTCCATCGGCTATGGACTAAGAGTTGTTTCAAGTCGTTCCTTGGATGATATTGATTGGGTTTAACAATGAAAATGCCCCCAGTCGACTTGTCGTTGAACTCTCTCTCTCTCTTCTGAAATAGGCATTTTTCATTAAATTTGTCACAGAAAAACCCGGTCGCCAAAGGGGGCCACTTTTAAGAGGAAGCTCTTTGGAAAGGTGGCTTGCGCTTATTGTTTTTTTCAACAATGCTACGTCTTGAAAAAAGCAATGGTCTGATATTAGGTGATCTCGATATTCGCGTAAAATTGGAGAACATTTTCTGCACAAAAGGACACGACTGTCGTGGAGGACATGTTATTGCTTCTTTTGCCAAGGGAGATTCATCCGTCAGCGGTCTTCATGTCCTTTGTGTCTAAGCAGCAGTCTGGTCTAATCGTAGAAGTCTGATCTTGGCGTTTTGCAATAGTCTAGTAGTTGCAAATATCTGCAAATAATTAGGACGTAAGCTCAGCTCATAAACCATGACCAAATTGAGCTTAAGTTGAATCCAATGATGCAATAAAAATGATGGAGCATGTGACGTTGAATCTTGCTTTGAAGATTCCGAAAATTGACGTAAGCCTGAATAAGTTCAATTTCAGTTTTGAACTTCTTCATCATATTTGATTTCAATTGGAGGAACCACTCGAGTTGTGCGTTCTAATTTTCGTTCACTAGTGCAAGCGACCCCCAGACCTTTATCTATTCCAAAGGGCGTTACAAACTTTTTTTTATGATATGCTCTCTGGGCATGATATTCAGATAGGGAAGTTAGCCTAGACAGCTAACGTACGAGTCGATTCAGCTATCCATAAGGGGAACAACTAAAGGCTTAGTTTATCTTGGTTGTTTAGAAGTCTTGGGCATGAGTAAGCTGGTTGAGGGGTAACCCTGTCCAAGCAACAGTCACTTCAGGTCGACTTCTCCGATCTGATACTTCTTTATATGGCTTAAGACAGATTTTTACTATTATCAGACCTGCTATCCGTGGAGAGTCTGTACCAATGGAATAGCTGTCTTCTATCGATGAGGGGCCCGGACATTATGACGAACGTGGTTTGAGTCCACGATCTCTTGGCTCCTACTCCTAGTAAGAGGTTCTGATTTAAAGATCTTCTTAGCTGAAGTTTTGCTCTTAACGTGGCCGAACAAGTGAAGTCGAAAAATGTTTGTCTACCTCCAAGACAAGCGTCAAGCCTAATTAAGTTGAAATGTTCGAAGCACCTGTTCAAATCGAGCTCTAAAACTGTTCAAGTGACTTGAATTGATTGAAGTCCTTAACCCGTCTTCTGCTAGATTAAGTCGAAATCTAGACTTCAGCTCGCACTGTCCAAGCCGACCAAAAAGCCGCTTAAAATGACTAAGCAGAAAGGCTTTCAAATAGCTTCAGATGTCGACAATGGCTGGCTTTATTCTCAAACGCCTAAGCCGAGGATAAAAGAGGCTTAAACGATCTGAGTTGAATTCAAGTCTTAGGATTGATTATGTCCAGATATTAGACTTACATTCTCTCACAGTTCAATTCGAGCTTAGGAGAGGATCACGATATCAGAGCTAGGTGGATGCTAGATATAGGCTACCCTAACCCAGGATTGAGTTCTACTCTCACTCGTTATGGTAACCTAACAGTGGACGCTCGGGCTTAAGGTGGGGAATTACAGCACCAGAGTCAGAACCTTTTTGGAGAGCTTACTTGCTTGTAGCGCCACAGAAATGATGCTTGGCTTAACCCTCGAAAATAAATCTAGAAGGCTTTGTCAAAAATCGGGCAGCTTCAGAGGTCGTAATCGTGACCATTTAACTTTTCGAAAATTCCGATTTCAAGGGCGGGCAATGATGCTCATATCAGAAACAGGCTCAGTTGGAATTCTAAGCCGGCCTTTCCTTTAATGTTAATAGGGCGAAGCTTTTCCACCCGACCTCCACCTGAGTCGATTCGAAATGGAGGCTAAGACTGCACTTACCCTGAGAAACGATCGGGTAGCCAATGAAGACAAGAAAAATACAGCCGCAGGTTGGACGATGATTGGATTAAAATTGGACGATCAGACGAGGCGTACAAAAACAAGTTACAGAAGATCGTGGTCCGAATTGGTGTCATTGAGGACACATTATGTTAAAAAAAAATATGTACGATGATGTTCCAAGAACACTGGGAGGTCCAGGTGTTGCAAAATTTGTTGATTTCTTCAAGCTGGTGTGCGCCTTTCGTTCTGTGGTCCTAGCCCATAAACTCAGCTGGGACCACATAGAACGCCAGCGACATGTTTTTTTTTTTTTAATAAGATAGGATCGGCATTCCTAACAAATCAAACTCCTGTAGTTATCCTGAAGATCCGAACCTTTAACCTTTCTCACAAGAGCTGATGGACAAGCCACAACATTAGCATCTATTTCCAAAAATATAACAGGAACTCGTAGACTAGTAGAATACAGAAAAAAAAAATACTGCTTTACTTCAAAAGAAGTGCCCCTGGGTTACAGAGTTCAGCCAAAAAAAAATCACCAACGTAAAAAAAAGCCGAAATCACCTTGTGCATCCGTTTGGTCTCAAACATCATATCTTGCCCTATCGAATTTCAATTGGATTTCCTATCCCCGATGAAAACGACGCCACTGAGTTTCCTCCCCGTAAACCTGTCCCACCCATACGCTGCCTGGCTGCGTTCGAAAATCCGATTTCCGTTCCGCTGTAGCCGGCAGGAATGGCGCACGGATGAACGTATCTGAAGGAGAGCAGCTTTTCTTCCTTCTTTTTCGTTTCACGAAAAACAAATTGAAATCAATAAATCATTTGCTAAGCAGAAAATTAAAGTTTACACAAGAACTCAACGCCACCGCGGACGCAGACCCACACCCACCGGGGCGCAGTAATACGCTCGTTTCGCCTCCAATCTGTAGACCTCGTCGTGCCCAGTACTTACTTAGTTTTCGAATAGATTGTGTGTGTGTGTTTTATGATTTGTGTAAGATATTAAGCGCAAATACAAAGCAAAAGGGACCGTCTTACAATCGAAGCGACAGACCCACCACCTCACCCTTTCTGCGTCGCGCTCCCTTTGCCTGTGTGTTGTTTTGACGGAAGGCAAAAATGGCGACGGCCAACAAACAGAGCGGCATCCTTAGAGGCTCGCTCCACGTCGTCAAAGGCGAAATAATTCCGCACCCAACATCTGCCAATATGCCGCCGTCGTCGAAGCAGTGCAGCGGTGGAAAGAAACGTAAAGCAAAAGCGCTTTATGTCCTTTTGATTTGAATTCGAAGCAATTCGCGCTAATGGGCGGATGTGGGAGATCGCAGTCCAACGGCGCGGGGGTAACAATATTTACTTTGACTTGACAAGCCAACGCAACGCTCCGAAGGGATTTTCGTTTAATTTTCTCAGTCCCGGTGCTTCGCATCGGGAATGTCTGAACGTCGGGCGCATTCGTTTAATACCGACGCAGGAGGGTGGTATATTTCGAAACGGAGGCTTAATGGGGGGAAAATCATCTAAAGGATGTATACTCGCACAAACGCACCCAACTTCATATCGTATGCGACGCGAGGAGGGGGTGGATGGGAGACAAGCCGAGGAAATGAATTATGTCTCGTCAGTCGACCTCCCAAGGCCCACTTAATTCATTTCCACATTCAATTACGATAACCGCAGTTGGTCCTGCTCTCGCTCTTCTCTCCCTCTCTCTCTCTCTCTCTCTCTCTCAAATCGGCTCTGCGATAATCAATTTCTCCGTGATATCTCCGTCGTCCCGCACCGCAACGACGAGGACTACTTACATTCTGCATCATGCCGATGCCCATTGATTTATTTGGGGCCCATCATCGGTGGGCGGCCGACCGACCAACCGACTTGGGGAGATGGAAAATCCTAGCTTTATGGATTTTTCATTATTTCCAGCACTTGATCCGCCAGCGCTATTGGCGCTCTCCTCTGCTCTGGCATCCGTCAAGTGAGTCCTTCCTCCGATCGGCTCCCACTCCACCCACAGCATCAGTGCAGTGCCAATTCTGGCGTCGTAATTCACTTCATTTTAGTACACTCGTCGTATTATTATTCCGCTTTTTTGTCTTTTTTGTTCCTTGTTCGCTTCCCATTCACCGGGTTATTGTGGTTTGTGTTGTTCTTTTGCATTCGCATCGTCATCATCATCATCATCAGCATTCGTCCCCGTTCCGTGCCTCGCTGTCCATCGGACTGGGACTTTTCCCTATTTAATGGCACAATGGATGTGGTTAATTGTTTTTGAAAGAAAAGCAATAAAGCCGCATGGCGGGAGGGCTATGGCTCGTTGCAGGGATGCCATGGGCAAGAGTGGTGTTTCTGCTTTTGTGTGTCGAAATCATTTGTGGGTGGGTGGCAGTGCATTGAAGGATTTGATTACATCGTCCAGACTCGATGATATCTATCAATTTAAGAAATGTACAAACATAACTTTCCAATCTGTGAGATGAGATCTTAATTCGATTCGTTCTGGTTGAGGTGATTCGATGTTGTTGATTTTCCTTTGTCGACAAAAACAAAAAAAGAATGGGAAAAAAATAACCCAGCAGGGATTTGCAGACGCAATGTTGGCTGTTGGCATGTTTCATTGACCCCTCGTGTTGCGGGTTGAGGACGCTGACTGGTTGTGATGGTGACGATAATTGCATCGATTGTTTTTGGAATTTGCCATTGAAGCGTTACTCTTGCGAGAGATCGAGAAAATGGCCACTGATTGACTTGGAATTGCAATTAGACTTCAATAATTGTGTCTTTTCGAATCGTTGCGTATTGTAAAAGACTGTGATTTGCTGGTTAGGACAAACTGAACCCACAGCCAACTCAGGTCTGATGAGCACGGGAGGGTATTAATTCGTCCTTGCGTCCTGAATCTGTCTTATCCCCACTCTTCCCCTTCTTCGCCTTCTTTGTTGTATGGCGCTACAGTCCGGGGATAAAGTGGGCCTCCGCTGGCAAGCTTCTTCAACCAGTGCGATCTTTGGCTACCTGCCTCCAGTTGTGCACCCCAAGTTGATTGAGATCTATCTCCGCTCGAGTCCGCGTGGTCGTCTGTCTTGTACCACAGGCTCTGTACGGGCTGGGGCCAAGTTCTCCAGGATCTTTACATGGCCCAGTCACTCAAGGCGTTGGATCCGTAGACTTCTGGTTAGGGACAAGTTTATGCACATCCCGTACAGTGCATCCTTGAATCTTCCCCTGCAGAAATCTTCCCAAGCGCGTCCCAAAGATTGCACCCAAAAATTCTCAAACAACTTAGTACGCTCAACTTGTCCAGCTTCTGTTGGATAGGCCTATACTAGGAAAGCAAAGGTGTCTATCGGTGTCTTGTAAGAAGTCATCTCAATCATTCAGAAGTGGGCCTTACTAATGCATTGCTGTCCTTGATCTCTGTTCTGATGTACTTTTCACTGCATGATCGAGCTACGAATTTCCTGACTACCTCAAAGTTTTAGCTGCCAATTGTGACGCTCTGTCCAAGACGTTGATGTTGTGTGTCTTGTCTTGAAGACGGCACATTCATTGTCTTGGCCTTGTTCACCATCCGACCTATTTTATCCACCGCCCGCTTAATGCCACCAATGGCCTCATTGAGGTCTCGTTGCGATCTGCCAATGATGTCAATCTCATTCGCGTTTGCAAACTGAAAGCTGCACATCTGGAAGATCGTGCGTCCATTGTTGGCCAGGGAGTCTTGCACGAACTTTCAAGGAGGACGTTGAAGAAGTCACTTAAAAGCCCCTTGCCCTGTCCAAAACATTTAAAACCGACAAAAAGTGTCGACTATGTCCCTGACTTTGCCTGGATAACAGACATTCCAGCCGTGGATTGTGAGCTTATCGAGGCAAGTCTCAGAGCTGAGTACCTCGTCAGTAAACCCGCGCTGTCACAATCCTGAAAGTTGGGGGATGGAATCAATGAGATGCAGCAAGTGTTGAAGCTTGAGATGTAGCCTTGAGCTTGGAGTTACTTCTGAAAATGCGCAGGATATCCGAGGTTCGGTTAAGCATAGTATACAAACTCTCATTTTCACTAGAACCCATTGCTCGCATCACTAAAGATGTCCAAAAACTAAAAGTGTCAAAAAGACCAACCAATTTCCACGCAAAAGGACAGGGGTTCAATTCCGGACACACAAACTTTCATGTTTCATTTCTTTGATAATACCACAAGACTATAATGTCTGAAAAGTGACTTCAGAGGACCCGCTGTCAATTCCTATTCAGAAGCCCAAGGGTTCGATTGCGGACACACCAACTCCCATTTTCAAGACGACACCTCCGTCCTGCCCTCTCTTCTGCTGCTCTAAAACGAATGATGTCTG
Source organism: Eristalis intricaria (assembly GCA_964034865.1). Taxonomy (NCBI): domain Eukaryota; kingdom Metazoa; phylum Arthropoda; class Insecta; order Diptera; family Syrphidae; genus Eristalis; species Eristalis intricaria. The sequence continues at coordinate 56,141,116 of OZ035877.1, read as the reverse complement.
TCATCACAAAAGTGATTTCTGAGAAGCCGGTATCAATTTCTACTCAAAAGGTCGTAGGTTCGATTCCTGACGCACCAACTTTCATTTCTAGGATGACTAAGCGCAAAGGCGAAAATGTCTAAGAAGAGACTTCTGAGAAGCAGCTGCTAGTTTCTAAGCAAGAGGTCGACGGTTCGATTCCGGACACATCAACTCCCATATTCACTACCACCCATCCCTCGCCACACTGGCACTGCTCAACGACTACAACAGTCAAGTAAACGCTTCCAAATCGTTCCCTTGTCGTTAAATTGTGTACTTCCCTTCCCGTCGTTAGATAAACAACAAAGCACCGCTGCTTGCTGTAGAAACTTAGGCCTATTACACTGATTCACTGACTATCTGACTTAATGTCTTCTCGCCGCTACATCCTGACAACCAAGTAACCCATCTCGCTACCCTAACCACCACCAGCACCACCGCCACACTTCGATCATCAATTCTCGTCGTCGTCCTGCCTCGTCTCGCATCCTCCCTTCAGCGTGTCACATTTCCATTTCTTCATCAAGGAAATGAACGAACTTCCTGTACACCTTCACACTTTTCAAAATTCCCCCGAGAATCATTAGAGCAGCCAACGCATTCAACACACGCACTCGTACGCATCCTTTTTCGAACAAATTTTGGCCGACTTATGGCACTTTTACTGCTGCCACATTTAAGACGAATGTAGAGCAATCATAAAACACACACACACACAGCCGTGCACAATCATCGCAGAGTTTTAATAAAAAATTCGAAACGTGTCTGCGGCATACGGTGTACGGTAAGGAGCAGCGAGCCACCCCTAAGAGCGCGCAATAATCATAAAAGTTCATGCACCTTGTTCATTTTTGCCTGTCGCCTTCTGGTTGGTTTTTTTTTTTCTTTTTCTGTTCTCCCTTTGTTGTTGTTTTTTTTTTTCACCTTCCAGGAGCAAGTGGTTGCTTTTTTCGCCTTCCGTTGTGTCGTAAATTTTTTATATCGACCCCGGGTGGTGGGTGAGAGAGACTTCGGAAACTGCTGAGTGTACGGCAGCTAACCTTTGCCAGATTAAGGGAGACGACACACGGCGGGCGAGTGAACGCGAAAAAGATATAAAGTATACCTGTGAGATGCGTGCAACTCCCTAATGGCATTGAGTCGCCGTTAGCGGCGAGTAACCGAGCATTAGTTTAGCGGCGGCGCTTCCACCTTTTGTTTGGTGGCCGGACGCGCGAACCATGTGTGTGAGTGGCGGGGCTCGTGCACGCAACATGCCTATCGTGCAGCCAGAAAGGACGACCTGAATTAAGGCGTTCAGGTGGGCGCCTTTGTGCTTCAGATGTCATAATCTCATATGGCAGTCGCACTGCTGTTGCTGCTGTTGTGCTCTGCGGGGACTATGTGTTGAGTGTGTTTGTTTCGCCGGGGCACAGGTGTGTGCGTGTGGCTTTTGTATCCTTTTTCGTGCTCTGCATACCTGGAGAGTGTGTGTGCCTTTGACCTTTCGGCTGCTTTGCTAGATGATGATAACGACGATGATGTGTGAAATAGCAAACCAACAACAGCAGCTGTAGCAGCAGTGGTGGGGGACAGGACACGAACTGCACAAGGGCAATAGAAAATGGATAAAGGACCTCGGTCCATTTTTATTTAATCCCGCACGTAACTCTGTGCCAAATGTAATTTTACTAAAACCGCACTCATACCTTCGCTCTCACACACACACACATGCAGACGGCTGCCCCAGTCGATGTGGTTGTAATTTGAATAATGTATCTGTATCTCTCAGGCACTGGCGAGTAATTGCGAATACGCTGCTAACTTTATGAAGAGCGCCATGAACAGCAGCCAGGCGGGGTCGGTTCGGCGCGGGGGCGTGTGGAGGGGTTTGAAGTAGCGGTAGCGTCGGTGGCGCAGCAGCACATGGTGAATGCGAAAAATTCTGAAAAGAAGGACATGCTTTTTGTGTTATTTCTTTTTTTTTATTTTTTTTTGTTGTGTTTGTGCTTCCCTTTTGCTTTATTCTCGAATCCACTCTAATTCAATTGGACGATGTAACAAAGTGGTGGACATGGTATGTGCATAAAGGACTAGACCGCTGTTACACTGTCGCAGCGACTATGGTGGCGGTGTAGGCATGCATATGCGCTGCCATCGGGGGTCAGGCAGGACACATGCGGAGGTTCGTTGACACGTGGCACGTTCAGTAAGTTGCTTAATTTTCTGTTGCCCCCGGTGTATCTATCTGGCCTTTGAGCTCCGCTCGCTCGATGGTCGATGCATGCATATTTTTGAGTGCGACCGTCTCTGTCCGTGTGTGCCATGAGTTTAAGGCAACAAAACAAAAGCGGAGCATAAGGATAAGAATGAAAGGAAAAAAGGTGCGCGCATTAGAGGTTTTGTTGTTTTATTAGCAAAGGGATGAATGTTGGACGACAAAGGAATCTGGGGGGGTGTAGGTGTGTGTGTGTGTGTGTTATCTACCCTCGGATGGACTGCATGAAAGCAAATGTTTGCATTCTGTGGACAGTCATGAATGTGACGTAATGGGATTTAAGTTACTGCTCGCAGGTGGGCATGGACTGTGCCGAGTGTGTACGGCTGTCGGGCCAAAATGATGATGTCCTGCAAGCAATATGACTGCTGTCTGCTGGGAATTCAAACCTGAAAGCGGACATTTCCGCAGCTCTTACGGATTGTGAACAAATTTTGCGTTGAAGTTTATTTTTGGGCTGCAACTTGTGTGGATAGAGGATTTGATTGCCATTCCTTGGTGGATTTTTTGATTCTGTATTCGTTAACAATGCGACTCTCCACACCGAGATGGGTGGCGGGTTTCCTGCCTAGAACTCGAAATATGAAGTCGGTGAATGCTTAAGGGTCCACTCTTGCCCTGTCAAAGTGAAAGATCGTCAGTTTCCGCTGTTGTGTGAGTTATTGCATCCGTTGTTCGACGGAATCTCGACTAAAATTATTTAATCACATTTTTGAGATTCCTGCCTTGCTTAGGCGCCCGCAGACATTTTTCGAAGGGGGGGGGGGGGGGGGGGGGGCAGACTCATTTTGTTGTCACATTTAACCCTCATTTTGTAAAAATTCCGTTATAGTAAAAAATTAATACAAAATATTCGTCGGATCACAGTGACAGAAGGGGAAGGGGGCAAGAGGTCACTTACAACCCTCCCCTGCTTAAGCCTAAGACCTTGGTCATTTTCCTGACGTCGAGAAAGAAGTACATACATTCATCTTGAGGTCCCGAGTGCGTGTCGTCTCAGGAAGTCGGATACACATGACATCTGCTTCTGTGGACCTTACACCACATAGCATCCACTTCTGACAGTCAAAACGCATTGAGCGTCTTTTCAGAGCTGGCTGACAATTGTGAAGTGTGCCCACATCATTGTTACAATCCGTTTGTCAATTTTTAATCTTTTGGATTGAGTGGTGGTCTGGTAGCCGATTTTGCATCGATGATGACTGATATCGTCCCTCTGGTAGAATCCGTTCAGCTCATGGTCCAACCGAACAACCCTACGTTTCTCCCTTCACGACTTAAAGGACATCCAAACTGCAACCGAAACTACTGCCCCACCCCACCCATTGTTGCATCAGCCAATCCCCCTTGATAGACTGTAAAGTGAAGTTCCGCAGACTTATCATCCTTCCATCTTTAAACATACCCTTAACACTTTTCCCTATCGTTAGAGCTCCATGGACTAAGTAATATGAGCCCTTACCTTTCATATCAGCCCTCGGACCATGATCTATCGCCCGCCATCCAAGGGAATGGATTGCTTGAGCACCCTTTGTCTCAACTTCCCCCCGCACTCCGGTATCCTTTCGGTACACAAAACGAAGGGCTTTTCATTTATGATTTTCTTTGAGTTTACGAGACACCTGTCACGACGTGCTTATGGCTGGAGCAAAGTGAATATAAAGTCTCGGATCCTTGCGATTATGACGAGAGAGAAAGAGAGGGAGAGATAGATCTTCCGTCAATATGTGTACGTATCCACTTTGGTTTCATTACCGTTAAATCGGCAACGATAAACACCGCAAGAAAAATGCTAAGAAAACAATAAACCTAGAAATATCCTGTGCACACCCATTAAAGGTACGTACAAGGAGCAACAAAAGCGACATTAACGTCGAAACAAAGGCACAGACACAAGGGAATACCCAAGGCCTGTTCGGTGTTTACAACGACACGACGACGTCCGCCATAAAACCAGCCCAAGAGCAGAGTGGTCTAAAGGGCAATGATTGTATGTGTGTGTGTGTGCTCCACGTGACGTGATCAAGAGATGCCACTGTCAGCCACGACTCTCTGTACTTTCATCAAACGCAGGCGGCAACGTCAAACCTTCAAAGCGTGAGGAGCAAATTTTTTAATTGACCATAATGCCCCTCACCCTTTTTGTCGGAATCGCTCTCAAGACGCAAATCCTTCAGACGCGCGCCGAACGACGGCGGCGACGACGACTGCGAACGACGACCGAGATGATGGGGCGATGTGAAGGTGATGCCCGTGGGAGGAGCGCGGTGCCTCGGTGGAAAGGTTGTGACGCGAGCCGTGCCGGTGGTGTGGTGTTAATGAAGCGCTTGCTGACGACAAAAGCACTTTTCCGCTGGATTTGCAGATGGAAATAAGTTTTCCCCTGGCTGTGGTCGCACCGGCCTGGGGTTTTGAGTGCGGACGTGTGCCTGTATATGTATGTGTACGTCTGTCACGCTGTTCATTCGTTTCATCATCATCATCGTTCGTTCATTCGTTTAAGTGTGCTCTCGAGATAATTGCGAGCACTTCCATATCCTCATTGTGACTTTAATTTAATCTGCTTTTGAGAGCACTCGTTCTCGGATTTCGGATGGCGGATGGTGGATGGTAGCTTGCTGCCCCTCCCCCACTCACCCACACCCACACAGAGAGACTTTAGGTGTGACACAAAAAACGTCCCGACACGAAGAGGATAACATTTTTTTTCTGTCTTTTTTTTTTCACGAGCAAGTGGCTTTTTTCACATGTCTGTGGATGGATGATGGGTATTGAATTGAATTTCCATCCTTAGGCCGCCGCCCTCTTGCCAGAGATTGTGGCTCAGTGCATGCGATGCACACTCACTCTATGCGAGAGGCTGTGCTCTCATCCTATTGACGACGAGAGTTCGTAGCGCTTGAGCTCAATTAGGAGACCAAGATAAACACTCGTGTGTTTGTGCGCCGAAGAAAATTCGAGGAATTCATCGTGAACTTTTTCGGATGCAATCTGAAGAGGATGTGGGTTTGAATAGATCGCTTGGTTAGGCGGTATTTGCTCTCTAACCTCTTCTATTCATCTTTTCTCGAACTTTTGTTGGAGTTTGTTTGGAATTTGCCAAAAAAAAACACCATTTGCTTTTGGAAGTGGAGAGGAAATTATATTTTTCGACTGGTGCACAGTGGTCGTTGCAAGAAAGTGGACCGGCAATGCAGGAGAAACGGAAGGCGGGGGAAGCAAAGTTCTTAGATTTCAGAAAAAAGACTCGTGTGACAGTTAAAAAAACGCTAAATTCAGGCCTGTCCTTATTAGAGTGGTCTCAACTTCAAAAGTGACTCGTGCCCATGTCCTTTGAAAGTTCAATTGACCACCGCGTATTTCAAATATGAATTTGAATTAGTGGAAAGTGACACACCTTGTAATTGAGAACACACCTCCCCATCAAGACTAGAAAAATAGGAATCTATCTACAACAATGTAGATTGTAATTCGGGTGAGAATGACGAACAAAATTCTGGTAAATCTGACGTCACCGACTGCAAACTAAACATTCTTCGTTCGTGTACATCACCATGTTGAAAATGTTGTTTCTTATTTCGACATTGACAGTTTTGTCATTGGTTGAAGGGTGCGTTCACAGTGATAGGCAAAAGTTGTCAAATTCCAATTAGAAAAAAAAATTATAGTTGCGGTGTGGACGCAACAGTGTCCGTCATTCACGGGGCAGATGTTGGATATCGTATGTTTCCTTCTCGTCTCTACAGCTTCTGCAAAAGTCGTTGTGCATATATGTTCAGTCGTTCAGTCGCCGGTGAGTATTCCTATTAACGTTCGTCCTTGCGACTAAAACCAATCAATGATGTTGATCTCTTCTTAAGAAGAATCGGCTTGGGCCCTTATTTCAGTCATAGGATGTTCAGTATTGTTCCATCTGTTGCTGTCGTTGTCGTGAATAATTGTACAGATCCACGCTAGCTTTTGAATTTTTTATTATTTAAATAAATTTGTTAAACTTAAAAATTATCCACTATCATTCTTTTCGTCCATCAGTCATTGTTGTTCCGTTCGCCCTTTTTATGAGATTTAAGTGTGCTTATTAGCACCGGCTCACAATTTGTTCACGCTTTCAGCACCTACACATGTCTAGGCCTGCAACTGAAGTGAAGTGACAACCGAAGTGACTCTGTTTCGTTTGACGTTTCTCGAAAACAGGAAATGCACAACTTGTCTGCGCATTCGAAAGTAAGTCAACGCGGACATGTCATCGCGTGGAATGTTTGAACAGTCTAGTCGATGGTCTGCACTCCCATCCCAAAGTTTTGAATGTATACCATAGACAACACCCTCCAAAGGTTGTCCGCCTAAGTTTAAGCAATGCTTAATCCAACTAAGACCATTCCTAAAAGATTAAGCACTTTGGCCAGACCTTCTCACCTTTCGTCGTCAAGTCAATCTCTGCCTCCGTCCGAGCTCCACAACCTCTCGCCCTACCACCGATTGTCTCACCTTTTGACTGACTGCAAAAAACCATAATTTTATCCCCAAATTCAAGACCATCCAAAATCGATATTTGCCAAACAAAACTCCGTGCTTTGTTCATTACAAAATTCAAAACCTATACATGACCGAAATTTTTCGATCTCTAGTGTAACTAAGTGGCGCCCGGTCAAGAACTCAATGGCCGATACTGAAGACACTGACTAATTAAATTCTATTCAAATTCTGAGTCTCCCCCTCAACGCATCATAATGTGACATTGAACCTCGCTTGTTCTCCCCACTGCCAGCGGACGTTCGTTAAATGCACACGGATCCTTATCCCGGATGCGTGTGGGTGGCTGCGCCTAAGAGTGCGAGAGTGTGTGTATATACACCACAATTAAGTGCCCCTCAGATTTGTATGGCACAAGCAAAATTAATGCACAGCGAACCACACACGGCGATGTGGATCCTTGGAAGCGTTAAAAGCTTGAATCTCGTAAATAGCGATTAAAACCGCAACTACATAACTTCCACACTGGCACTGCATCCATCCACTCGAAAGCGGTGTGCTGGAGCAACGATCTCCGGTTGCACGGCTGGGGATGGCTTTATAGGTTTCGTCAATATTGAACTAGACGTACGTGGATGGGGCGCGAGATGACTGCAGACCCTTTGCCTTGACTGCAAAGTGTTTCTTAACGACGACGTCATGCCGCGTTGCCTTTCATCGGGACAAATGAAGTCGTGGTGTGGTGAATTCATTTCCGGGTTTAAGATATATTCTTATTTCCATCCGCCCGAGCCCCTCCCGCCTCTCATGACCACCCATCTGTGCCACACTTTCATGACATGCTTCTTCATGTGACACTTGTGTAGATGAGACCGTTTCAAAGGATATAACGCAAAAAAGCACCCTCCGACGACGTTGTAGGCAGGACATGAAGTAGATTACCAAGTGGATGACAAGGATTAATTGGGACCTTTAGCTATTCGTTGGATTTGCAAATTGTCTAACAGGATGTGTGTCTCTCTCTTTCTGGCTGGCTGTGTGCGTGTGTGTAAGGATGTGTGGAAAATTTTCGTAATTAATCGTTGTCGGCGGCATTGATAGTGCTCCAACCACACGACGATGATAAAGGACATGGGGTTGGGGTTGGGGTTGGGGCAGGAAATGGATTTGTTTTAGGGTCTGGAAGAGAGAGAGAGAGTCATATCGTTTTGATCCCTGCGCCATCACTTGGGCGGCGGGGATGGGAAAGATTGACGGAGGGGTTTCCATTCGATTTCTTTCCATGCTCCTGGTTCACCCTTTCGCTTGCCACTGCCGTGCTTGTGTCTGTGTGCTGGTTTCCTGGAGGGACAGAAAAGGTAGGCCAAGGGAGGGCGGAAGAAAAGAATGAATGTTTGTGTTGTAAATTAACCCTAAAGCGACCGCTTGTCTTTCATTCATTAGGGTTGATTGTTGTTGATTCCAGTTCAGGCGGTGGGTGGGAGGGCAGCGACGGTTACGGCATCAAAAAGAGGAAGAGGTTTTAATTTTGAACTTTGTTTTGTTTCCACCGGTGTGGCGGTGTGAGTCCTGAGCTTCCTGATGGAGTTGCTTAGCGCGAAGGCGATTCGGGAGAACAGCCGCCCACCCGAAGGAGGTGTCTGAAAGGGACAGCAAAAGGTGAGGTTCAAAAGTTCGGGTATGTGTTTTGATTTTATAGTAATTAATTGTTTTCGTGTAGTCTAGTGGATAAGGCTGAAGGGGTACACAAATGTCTATAATTAGTTTGGGGCGTGAGTTCGTTTGTTTTCCTTTCATTTTTGAAAGAGCTCCCTTCGACAGGGATCAAGAGCAATCTGGAGGTTTATGAAGACAAAAGTCAAGCGGTGAGGACGAACAAGCTCTGCAAATGACTGGATAAGTCATTAGAGGTGTTGTTGTCGTCGGCTTGACCATTCTTTATGAATGGAGGTGAAACGGACTTCAATTCATTATGTTTATTCGGGCAGTCCGTGCGTGGGCTGGAGGATTGAGATTTGGTTTTGAATCGAAGGGTTTCCGGAGTGTGAATAAGACGTTTCCATGATGATTGCTTGAGAGATGGACCCTTGATTGACCGTCGCTGGATAAGCTTGCTGTGGTTGCCGTTGAGCGTTACTTTGTGTGATGTTGATGGACACAGTGCCTGAATTTAAACAAAATTTCCAAGAGATCGTGAAACTACATTTCGGCCATGGAAATGTTGGCTATGAACTAGGTTAGGTTACCTTCAAGTGTTACAATGTAATACCGCGTACAGATATCGTCTTATGTTCCGATAGCAAGGCAACGATAAAATCGCTGGATTCAGTCACCTTTTATTCCAAGACTTCCCTTAATTGCCGCCTATCTCTTAACGAAATGACCAAGTATTTTAGCATCCAACTGATGTGGGTGCCGGGACACTGCGACATTCCAGAGAATTGCAAAGCGGACGAGCCCGCTAGGAAAGGCACAAACCCCGTGCTCCTTCCGGGTGGAGACCCACCCTCCATGCTTATCGCTACTATGAAACATCTGCAACATATCATCTATCAAACAACATTACCAAACAACTCTGGCCTATGATCGATCCTAAACGATCCCTTAGCTTGATCAGATTAAGCAGGCAAAATCTGTGTGCCCTCTCATCCCGTAGATTCAGATTTCTGAGGGCCCTGTTTTTTGTTAATCTGGCTGAACTGAGCAGCATCAAAATCAGCCCTACCTATATTTGCGGAATAGGTAGCCTAAGATCCGCGTGGTAACATAATGGGCCTATGCTTGGCCTAAGTACGTCTGCTGCTCGTATGCGCGGCAGTCAGCCACTTCAAGCTAACCCAGGTTCAAGTGACTGACAGTAAAGAGCCCAAAGCACTAAAGGCGCTATCTAATGGACTCTAAAACAATCAAATTTTGCTACGACGCTTTACAATCCCTTGCTAGTACACAGGGGGATTGCAGACAATAAATCCGCAGATAAGCTCCCTCAGACTGACTGCGGAGTTTGTGTTCACAGGTCCAAAACCGTAAAATAATGTCAATAGGACAGCAGGTACAACTCTGATTGGGAAAACTACGCCTAGACCAACGGTGATGGTCTTAGGCAATCCAAACGTTTAATCAGCCCTTAAACCTATAAACAAGTACTACAAAGGAAGCATAAGATTGCTAAGGTACTTCTACGAAAGAGAAACAAAATGGAGCCCAATCAGCTTAAAAGCTTGCTTTGATAAACTGTGCGGTTGAGATGCCTGACTGTGTCTCTACCTAGCTCGTCTTAGTTATTAAAGAAGTGGCCTTTTGTCCGGTTGTGGATGGCGCTGTAGGATCAGAAAATGTTTCTCATTAGAAAGAGGAGCCATGGGGATCATGCATTTCATGTATTTCTGTGAATCACACGAGTAACAAGAAATGTGCTGCAGTGGCGAACGTCTACGTCGTCCTTGGAGGACGATACTTTGTCATCTTTTCGAGCTTATTAAGATGGTGTATGTTTACAGTTTTAAGCAAACATTCTAATGTATGACACAGTTAAAAAAAAAAAAAAACATTTCAGTGAAGTGCGTGTAAACTATAAGGACTAAGCTCACTGCCTTGTTCCCTTATTTCCATACTTCAATATTTATTTCATGTTATAACTCTTACATTAAGTAGATTGTGAGAATAACGTGTGTCTTATAAATTGAATGCAAGAAGTATAAGCGGAGTGTAAATTTGCGAATCAAACATTTCGTACCGTAAAGTAGTAGGAAAGACGTTAAAGACTTCTTCTTCTTCTTCATTTGGCGCTACAGTCCGGGGTGGACCTGGGCCTCAACCAACAAGCCTCTCCAGCTAGCACGGACTCTGGCTAGCTGTCTCCAGTGTCGCACGCCAAGGTTGAGATCCTTCTCCCCCTGGGTGCGCCACCTTAAACGCGGGCGTCCTCTGTTGCGTTGTCCCATGGGTTCGGAGTCGAAGACTTTAAAGACTACTCAATTTAATAAAACAATATTACTACAAGAACTTAAGAAAAGGAAAAAAAAAATAGATTATGGAAATATTTAGGATTTAAATTTTTAACTTTGTTCTGTGGCCATGCGAAAAAAGAAACTTTAAATTTGCTCGTACTAGTGATCTCTCTCAATTGCGATCGCAGAGAGAGAGAGAGAGAGAGAAGCATGGATGATTGTACAAAAAAAACTGCCGTTCTGACTGAAGACAAAAGTATCTATGTTGGATCTTCGTTACGCCATGAACCATTGGATCTCTCTCTGCGCGACACAGTCACACAGCTACCCTTTCATAAAAGATAAGGGTTTCTTTTTTGCTCATTCTTTCGTGGCGGTCGAGTCAGGTAGGAGTGTTTTTTCCATTAAACTGATGATCAACACTGCCGTTGTGCATTTCATTCAACCATATGAGATAATCGCCGGTGTATAGAACCCGGCATTCTGAGTCTGAGTCACTACCTCTCCGAGGCTAGCAGGCATCCACAGTTCACATCAAGCTTGTTCCACTGACCAAACTTAAACATTCATTGGCTTGAAGTTGGTGTGTCCACAAGACGGAGGACTTTCATTCCACACAGGGGTCGTCCCTACCATGATTAAGAAGCGACTAGTGCATTTGGAAAAATGGGAACACCTTCCAGACTCATTTATTGGTCCTCTGGAGACAGTTAGGCCGAAGATCTTGGTGCTCTGACTCCTCAGATGGCGTATAACTTTATTTACAAGTCGAGATTTAATAAGATTTTTGTGTCAGTTATAGCCTCGAATAATTTGACGTTGATTCAATTAATTAATCCCCAACTCCATCGAACTCGCTTGAAGTCTAATCAAGAATAACACTGGCTTCCCATCAACACCACGTCAAGAACCATTGCTGCGCTTAAGAGCAAGCACCCCGTTACGAATCACGAAACGTTGCCACAAGATCCTGAAGACATCATTTTTTGCCGCTGGCCGCTGATGGAATCGGTTCAATCTCTCTCAGGAGCACGTGTTATTTCTCACAAAGTGAAGCTAAATTGACAGCAGACGTGACAGTGACTGAAGCCAACACCATTTGACATCCGTCTCAACCCATCATCAGCACCCCGCCACGTTCCCTCAAATAAACCCGTGCACCTCTCACTGTCACCGTGGATGTTAAAAGCTTTCAATGCTGAAAGAGATAAACTCCGGGCGAAGCACATTAAACTCGGTTAGAACTTCACCTCAAGCCGCATTTGAGACTACCAACCCTCGCATGCCCCAGCAAATTGCATTAGTGCTCGAGATTCATCGTCAAAACCAGGAAATTCACTTCACTCATTAGATCGTTAAATAGATTTTTCTTTCTTGTGTTCGTGTTCGTGTTCGTGTCCGTGTCCCCACACACACAGCAACACTCGTACGCATGTAAACGCCACATCAACCTTAGTCATCATCTTAAATGATACTCGCCCAGTGAAACGGATGAAGTCCGACCGCTTGCGAGACATGTCCTTCCATTGCCTCGCTCCTGGCCAACCGCAAGAATCGAGTGGTGCACGGAGGGCGGAGAGGTCTTCAATACGAATGAAAACTTTTTTCCATCTTCCTGATGATGATGACGATGATTACGATGTCCTTCTCCATTGCATCTCATAAAATGGATTTTCAAATGATCTTTCTCTATGCTTTTAGCGTCCCACAGCACACTGTAGCAGTGTACACCCACTCAGTGTGGCTCAGTGTGGTTCTTTGAATGTCCTTTCTGCCAGCACCCCCTTTGTGGTTTGTACATTTCCATTTCGAATGAATTTAGAGAAATTACGAAACCTCCACGAAAACGACGCTTCATGCCACCCACCCTCGCTGGGTTCACTTCAGTTCGTCTCGGTCTGGACGGGTGGGAGGCGGACGCTAAAGTGGGAAATGACGAGGAGAAGGAAAAAAAACGAGGAAACATAACTAAAAATGGAGGGTTACTGGCTTTTATGACATTTACCCTCCTCATCGAGCTCACCTCCTGCCACGTCAGGCATTGTGTTGTGTTATGAAGATTTGCTTAAAAGCATCTCATGCATGCGGTTACTTCTGCTCTGGTCATCCTTTTACGTGTGTGCTGATGTTTTTTTGGTCTAAATTTTGCACCGTTCGGATCACTTAAATAATAAAAAAAGGAAGGAGGCAAGTGCACGGACAGGACACGGATTAGCACGAACGGCAAGAGGCTGGAAGGCAAGGAGTTCGCCGGCAAGGGCAGGCTGGGTGGAGAAGTTAATGAATGGGGAAGAGTGCGGTGGGCGGCAAAGTCAGGCAAAGTACTTGTTTGCCTTGCCAACCATAAATGTGTGTGCGTGTAGAGTGTTCATTTTGTGGCAAGGATGAGGTTGCCTTGTACGAAATTTGTTGATTGTTTCTAGTCATCTGGCGTCGCACCATGGTGGGTGGGAACGCTCTTAAACGTGCGGTTGAACTGGAAAAGGTAAGTGCCAGAGGGAATCACCCATGGGAGTCATTGTAGTGTTTTCTTGAAATTATGCTGTGATGGTATGCGTTACAAGGTGTTCCGGATGTGGTAACAACGTTTGAACGTGGAAAATCCATGTTCTAGGTGAAATACCGACTCGTCGAAACAAAACCGGCTTAGACCAGGACATGTGAATATTTAAGTGACACTGTCAGCTGGTGCTCTGCATGCAATCAACTGTGCAAGAGCAGTATCTACTAGTGGTCTTCGGAGACTTGTCAGGACTTGATTGGTTGAAGTTTTCTATTAATCACAAACTTAGTTTCGAACATAAGGATACCTTGGGGAAATGAACAAGATTTCCACTGTCAACAAGTTCGTGTGTGGAACCTGTCATTTGTTCATGCTGTTCGGGCAGACACTTGAAGGAGTTTCCTACCACAAGGATGTACGCATAGGTGTTGGGAAATGCTCAAGCATTTGCTTTAAGAGACCGCTTGTATGATGAGGGGTCTTTAAGGTGACTCGTCTGGTTTTCAGTGGGTTCCTGAGAAGAGTTTGCTTGGTTGGAACTTCTGTGGGTTCTGCTGGAGGTGGGAGAGGTTTTCGGTTGAGTGCTGAACACTTGCGGTGCGACTTTCATAGGATATTCCTCGAAGCGCCTTCCCTTGTATACTTCGAGGTGAGTGAGGCATTCGTTGTGAGATAAAGGGTTGACAGTGTCTGGGATTTGTTGAGACATTTTTTGGTCAGCCTTCCCAGCTCACTATTTCCCAATCACTTGAGTCTGCAGGCAGTCAAGATCAATGCAGACTACAAAATGGTGAATTCTCCTTCCCCCGCTATAGCTGCGACCCTTGCTGAGTGTTGATGTCGGGCATTTTAGGGTTCGGAATGTGATCAGGTAATCATGTGATGTAAGTAAGTAAAGTCTCTCAAAAGCGGACTCTGATGGTCCCAAGTAATTTGTCCGCTTATGAGGGTTTTCCCTTAGCAGTGAATACACGGCTAAGGGAAAACCCTTAAGCCTTAGCAGTGAATACACGGAATCACGTACTCTCATGTTCGTGAAATCGGCATGTGCGTGAAATAGTCAGTGGCCTTTACTCCCTGATTTAATTTTACGTAAAACTGAACCTGTAATTTTAAATACACGTGAAGTTAAATACACGTGAACCTAATTACACGTGTATTAAATTACACGTGAACCTACTCATTGTAACGCACTCTCATGTTCGTGAAATCGGCATGTGCGTCAGTGGCCTTTACTCCCTGATTTAATTTTACGTAAAACTGAACCTGTAATTTTATTTACACGTGAAGTTAAATACACGTGAACCTAATTACACGTGTATTAAATTACACGTGAAATAACTTTTTTTTGCCAGATTTTTACTTTAAAGTTCATAAAAGTCATATGCCACGAAATAATGGAATTAAATTGACGGAATTCATACGCCTTACTGAATAAAAGTTAACTTGAAAAGTAACAGCTTATCCTGCAGATGCTAATATAAAAAACCCGAGGTGATCATGGAATCAAGTCCAGAGTGCACAAAAGGAGGGATTTTGTTGTGATTTTTGGGGTGGCACAGCGATATTTCTTTTTTTGAAAGCCAAATTGGTGGTCAATGGAACGGTTTAACAAATATCGTAGCCAGAACGTGATACGTATTCAAAAGGAAATAGTGATCAATTAAATTTCATGTCTGGGTGAGCATTTAGGCAGATTTCGTATCCCGCTTCTAACTTCATTAAAAACAAAATCAAAAACTTTTCAAAAAGAAATCTTGCCCTTGTCCATTGACTCAAAATTATACCTCTTATTGAATGGGATTGTATTAAGTCGTGACAACCGCTTCCAATCAAGAAATGTCTCTCAACACTCATTCTTCCGCCAGTAGCCCACCTTCCCTTCTCCCACTCAATGCCAACCTTCAACTTTCGTCACATTTTCTAAGCTCATCCATGTCCAATCGCGTGAGTTAACATGAAGTCACAAAGTGATGTGTCAATTTAAACAAAACTCGGATGTGTGTTCGAAATCAAAAAAATTCCATTGCGTGGCAACCTTTTTTTCCGACACATCAAAGAGTTGATCGAAATGTGAAGCAATGGAAAAAGAAACCCATTTTTGAACGAAATTGGAAACATACCAACGTGTCACATTGCAGATGATCCCGTGAAGAATCTCAATTTCTCTAACACCGTCTGCCCACCACCGCCGCGACTATATTCTGTTGCTCGCTTTGATGTTGTATCTCTTAATTAGACCCTATTCACATCATTATCCCGTGTCAAAGGAATATTTAAGGATCTAATTGAAAATCAATAGCATCGCCTCATTAGAGACTGCAGAAGCCAACCGACACACATGCACACAAAATAACACACCGACATGGTTTTTGTAAATCAAAGAAGCAAAAATTCCAGCTCCTTGCTTCTCTTGGTCTGATGATGTCGTCCTTGTCGCAGTGGCTGTGTAAAGTTATCTGTCATCGGTGGGAAAAGGGTTTCAAAACCACCCACCCATCCCCACAGCTGCACATGCTGATGTGTGTGGGAGTGTGTGTTGTCAAAGGTAGAAGTTCAACAATTTTCACGGCTGATTAGGAACCATATTAAATGATCCGTAAACGAATTTCATATTCATTATATCCTGCAACGTAATGACACACACACACACACATCTAGTTCTCGTTGCCTATCAATTTGCATACATCATCCAGCCAGCCCCACACTCGCACGCACATCTCGAGGAGCAGCCTCCCCCACCTCCACATCATCTCCGGCAGTCAGGCGATGCAGAAACAATGAATTTGCCTCTGGTTACCTTTTGAAAGGATAACACACCATGCGCTGTGAGGGCCCGTCCCATGATTATCGTCGCGATGCGCAAGTGAATCCGATACCAGCGTGCAAATACGGGTCGGTAGCACATGAGGAATATGCTTAATCAAGCTAATTACCTCGCGAGTGACTTGTGGCGATGGGCGATGCGAAATGGCATCACCACACACACAGTCACTCAACCAAAAGTGTAATGAATCTGCCCGTCGCCACTGCCGCCGATCGCTCTGTGAAGCAATTTGACTCAGATACCAGTATCGAAATGAAGGAAGTCTGAGCGATTTATGTTTGCACCATCGTCCGCATCAAAACCTCTCTCAGACTTGTTATCCTGGCCGTGTGAGTGTTATTACACCGCCGGAGGGGGATAGCGCCAGACAATTGATTCCGTCTGTCAGTTGTCTGGCGCTATGAGTTTGTTTCCTTTTTTGTGGATTTTACGAGTTCATGCAGCTCCATCAAATGTGCATTTTATGGAGTCGTTGGATGGTGGGATGCCATTGTGTGCTGGTTACGGCAGATTGTCATCGACTGGTGACAGTGAGGTGTGAAGTTCGACGGAAATAAAACATTGACTGAGTGTCAAGTGGGGTCTGCCATGGCGGGCGATTGTCATTTGTGAAATGGGAAAAAATAATGAACCTGGTTCGGGTCACATTCTGGATGAGGTCATGAATGACATTGCAATCGATTCAGTGGTCGCTGCAACAAGGGCGATTGACGTTACATTAACCTCCAAGCTATTTGTGGAATTTTTGTTTAACAAAAGTAACAGCGGATGTTGCTACAGCACATGTGACGGTCGGGGATGCTAGACTTTGGAAATGCGTCGGGTTTTAGCTGGAGAATGCATCCGGACTTCGTTGGTGGCTGGGAAGAGGTAGCGTTGACGTGCGATGTCAACGAAGATGAGACTGAGGAATTGTTAATCATCTGTGAGTGTATTTGTACCCTACTTGCGCATCTTCGGATTTGCTGCAGCTTTTTTCAACGAGAGCTATTCTCCTCAGATCTCCTTTTCTGGTCTTATGATAGGCAAGGGTCTAAAATTGGGAGATCAGCAAGAGGGGATAAGGAAATCTAGGTTCCTGGCCGTGCTGTCGACGGAGTTGTACAAATTGTCATCCTCATAACCATGTATGGGTGTCAGCAAGCATAACGAGCGGGCGGCATGTGTCAGACACATCCACGTATCCCTGGGTTCTGGACTAAGACTAGCAGAATCGAAAGAGTGCACAACCTGGAAGTCAACCACAAGCTTGCCTCTGTAGTCCTTCTGCTCCCCTTCAGTTGAAAGCCCTCTTGTGAATAATTTTTTCCAATATGTATCAGATTTGTCATAGAGACGAAAATGTGTACACGTGAATTTTAATTTCACGTGAATATAATTACACGTGAATTTAATATATTTTGCTTGATTTTTGGTTCCATTAAATCTTATAAATACCTATATGCATGCAATTATGTAAAGGAGCGTACGTATTCAAGTACCTTTTCACGTAAATTTAGTACGTTCACTTGATGATATCACGTGTATTTAGGAACCGCACGTGATCGTGATAATGTGAATTGATTTCACGGCTATTTAGGGCCAACACGTGATCACGTGAATTAAATTCAAGTCTATTGCGGACCAAAAGATGATCACGTGAATTAAATTCACGTGTGTCTGGGACCCACACTTGATCACGGGAAATTTGTTGCAGTGTTGATCTGAAGGTAGTTCCCTTAGCTCTAGTGGGCATTCTTTTTTTCCACACTCCAAACCAAGCTCTTCGAACGCCGTTAGCACACTTATTTAATTCAGTAAATTCTTACTCATCGGACATCCTTCTCAAAATGCTTCACACTTCACATTCAATTATCGAAGTCCATTGAAATTTTATGCTCCAACCTAAACCAAGACAATGGATCCTCGAAAATAAAAGGCACCACCTTCCCACCAGCACTCTTATCGACTTCGTCAGAAAATGAAGAATGCGAGTGTGGAGGCGAACGAAGAAGGTTATAATATCAAAGAGTGCATGCCGCCACCTTCTGCATCCAGAACAAAGTGACGACTGACGTCATTGTCAAGCTCTCCATGTGCATGCCATTAATCGTCGCCTCGACCCTTGTCTTTAATCTTTAAATTCGTAATTCGCATTTCGCCTGAAAGCAAAGGAATTCCTCCGAAATGACCTTTCATCCTTCGGAGAGGAGCATAAAAAATGCATTCGCATGCTGATTCAGCTTTTGTTGGACGGTACCCAATTAGGATAGGCGCCAGCAGAGCTGAAACTGACACCAAATTGGAATGTGCCAAGACGACGAACATGAAGCAAAAATGAACGAAAAAAAAAATAAAATATAAAAAAAACGCTTCACGGGGAGGAAAACTACAAAAAGACAAGTAAATGAACCCAAAAAACGGAAACAAAGGCCATGAGGAAGGGCTGAGCTGAGAGGATGTCGTCGGAGTCGATGTGAGGGAGTGGCAGACAAGGGTGAGCGAGGAGAAGAAAATAGAAATGGGGGTTCAATGAATGAAGACTACTCGCTTATTTATGGCGAAATGCATTTTGAATGTTCGACTAATTGATTTGGATTTTCACACAGAACAAAGCACCAGGAGGAGAACAATCCTTTCATTCAAACACACACACACATACACACACAGTCAAACGTTCTGTCCTCACGTCACACAGAACCAAAGGTAGAACTGTGCATCATCACGAAACCGAAATTCCAACCGCATTCACGCTACAAGTCACTTACCCCACAGCCGTTTGCATTGCATACCTGGATAGACACTTAGCCACGACGCCCAACCCTGCCTGGCAGCCAGCCGGGGGGAGATTGTAATCACGCCAAAAGGACGAAAGTGCACGGGGCACTATCTCCCGTCTACTGTCTGCAGTGCAGCAGTGAAGGGTCTGTGCGTCGTCTAATCGCCGCCGCCATCGCTATCATACTCGTCTCGCGTTTACTTTCACATTTCTGCTTCCGAAAATGGTAACGCGGTGGCAGAGGAGATACGAGCCGCCACTGGCTGTGTGCAGTTCTCCGGTAACAGTTGTGCGCGGCTCTTTAGTAGTTTTGTGGTTCACTTCTTTTCCGCTAACACACACCAGCACACATTCACCACCATCGGGTCGTTACCTTACACCACGCGTCAGGAGGTAACCGCAGCGATTTCTGAATTATGTGACACCCCAAGCGAGGGGACGAGAAGAATGCTTGCAGCGTTTGATGCCAAGCTGTCGGTGCTCGTTGTGCATGTGTCAGGGTCCTGGCCCCCACCTAGTTTGCTGCTAATAGATGCAGTACACTGCATTATCTGCTTTTGAAGATCTGACGGTTCTCCTTGGCTGCACACAGAAACATCAACCCTCTCGGCAGGAAATGATTTTAACTGTTTTATTCGCATCTAATGGGCAAGGGGGCGTGGAAGCGAGGGTGCCTCGCTTGTGGCTTGAGTTGGTAACAAGCCCTTGGCGGTTTCAAAATCCAACTGAGAGTGAGGTGGAATGGATCGATTTCATTGGGATGTGGTGGAAAATGGAATTAAGTTGATGGAGTGTTGGGAGCGAGCAGCCGGTTGCCTTAAGAGATGTGGAATTGGGGCAGAGATTCTGATGACTATAAGCCTGTGTCTCCGCAGGAAGAAGTCGAGTGTATGTAAAAGTTTTGAGTCGGAAGCATTTTCAGAGTACTTAATAATGTATTTTTTCGTAAATTTCGAACATTCACGTGACGACGTGAAATAAGTTCACGTGTACTTATGACACACATGTGACCACGTGAATTAATTTCACGTGTGTTTGGTATTTTGTAAATTTAGTGCCTTGCAGATTTGGAGTAAGTTTCCGTGGCTCAACATGTACTAAAATTTGGTCGACTTGGGCAATTTCGCGTGTATTTAAGACCTACACGTGATCACGGGCATTCATTTCACGTATTTTTGTGAATTTGGTGCTATGCAGATCGGAGGCTAGTTCCCGTGGATCAACTTGGGCTTCTAGTTGGTCGAGTTGATTAATTTCACGTGATTACGTGAATTAATTTCACGAATTTGGGAGCCACGTTTGATTTGTAAATTTGGTACCGTGAAGATCTGACGTTATTTCCCGTGGATCAATTTAGTCTTCTACTTGGTTGACTTGATCTTTCCAGACGAGATCTGGAGGCTGTATTGATATGATTTCAGACTCGATCTGGAGACCCACTTCGTTTATACTCGATACAAAGTCGGGCCAGCAGTTGGCAGAGGCATGGATTCGATCTGGAGACCCACTTCGGCTATACTCGATACCATGTCGGGCGAGTAGTCGGTAGAGGCTTGGTGTATCGTCGGAACTAGCATAATAAGTCCAAGGGGCGACCACAAGCCGCCGTTAAAGCTCTCCACCATAAATGTCCTTGTAAGGCGATGCATACAGGAAATGACATCTCACACTGTTCATGTCTGCATGCGACCATCTGCATTAAATACGCACACTAAAATCACCGAATAGTCGCTGAGCTGAGTCTACTCTGTTCATGACAAAGAAACGAACAAAAACCATCCATAACCGCACAGAACCCCCCCACCCGCTCGATTCGTCAGACGCCCATTTTGTTTGCCCGCGTTTCCGTCTGTTCCGTGTGTCTGTGCTGTGCTCTGGTGTGCTCGCCGCACTACACACGGAACACTGGGAACAGGAACACAACACAGAAAAGGGTTCATTGTCTCCTTGGTTTGGCCCCCAAAGACAGCACTGGCGAGGGTGGTTATGGTTTGCAATGAAAAATAAAGTAAAAACCCTGCAATTCCGACGAAAAAAAAATAAAAGAATGACGAACATAACGAGATGTGGAGACGAACGAAGACGATGACGACGTCGACGGCGACGGCGACGATGGAGAAAAAGAAGAAGCAGCAAAACGCTTTTTGAGGACAATGTAACTACGCTTTTGTCTGTCTGCTGCTCCTGATGCTCCTGATGTTGCCCCGCTCCAGCAACAGCGACAAGAATCCCGGTTTCATGCACAGGAATGAGATGATTCATCCTGCAACCATATTTTGTTTTTAATGAAACACTTCTGTTGGAAAATTAATTCAACTTCCCCCACCCGTCCACCTGTTCGTTGCTGTTTTTTTTTTTTTTTCTTCTGTGTGCAACCTTTTCTGGATTCTTTATGCGCCTAGCATTCATAATAATTTTTTAAAGACGCTTTTCCGCAGGATAACAGCACCAAGAGATGATGGGAGACGATGAGAAATGCAGAGATTGCACTGCAGATGCATCGCCTCACCTCCTTCTCAGTCCAGAGATGCAATTGTCTCCTTGCAAATCTACCCTCACTAGGACATATTTCGCATTCATGTCCAAGACACAATAAGAAAGGATCACAACACAAAACAAAAACCAGGCCCGGCGACGAAGAAGAACCAGCAGCAAAAGAGGGTCGGCCGGGCGAAATGTGCAAAGGACGAAGGCGCAGGGGCCGAGGGCCGGAGAGGGTTAGACTAGGGCGAAATGAATAAGAAATTAACCCTACGTTTATATGTCCTTTTGTGCTAAATGCAGCCACAGGCGTTTTCTTCTTGTTGTTGATTTTTTTTTCGCCCAGAATTTAAGCGCAACGTCGAGCTGGCTGTGAGTTTGTGTTTGGGTGGGTGGCTGGTGCTGTTTCGTTTCCATGAATGAATGTGCAACCAGCAAAAGTGGGACACGGGTACTGGCTGGGGCCGGGTTGGTGGACAGGGTAGGTTGGCGCCTGATGCAATTTGTTTTCATATCTTTCGCTATACTTGACTTTTAATGAATTTACAACGGCAGCTCTCAGCCAGTTTCACCGGTTCCTCTTCGCTCCGTACGACGACGCTAACAGACCACACTTGGTCTTGTCTTGGGAAAAAACATTTTCATCCATCGTGTGGACTAGTATTTTTCTGTCGTTCATTCAGTCAGTCAGTCAGGGGGCTCAATGTCTGCTTGTGGATTGAGCGGGTGCCTGGGGCTGGGGGCGACTGTGTGGAGACGACTGAGTGTTAGTTCACACGGAGATGACTCTGATGTGGATTGGTTGCAGATGGTATCGTGGTAAAGAAATTATATTCTGCTTCTCTGCTTTTCTCACTCTCTCGCTCTCCATCTCTTTGTGCCTTTCCAGCTTCCATGGGGAAGTGCGATAATTACTGCGATAAAAGATTTTTGTACCAAACGGGAATTGTTGAGATGGCGTGAATTTGAATTGAAGTAGCGACGGATGTGTTGAAAGATTTAGTGAGTTACTTCTCGGGGACGCAACCGAAGAGGAGACTACTCTGACAATGAACTGTTTCAGCGTCTGTGTGCTTGCGAGCTCGCTAGCCGGAAAGAGCAGTTGCGAGTGGAGTGAATGCGTCATGATTTGTAGTTTTTGCTTAAAGCGTTTAATGAGGAAACTTCTGGTGCTTTAATGGAATTCAATATGGACGTGTAATTTTCTATGCCGTTTCCAGGAGATGCTAGTGGTGTGGCGATAATTGGGCACATCAATTTTGGTTTATAATTGAAGACCAAAGACACGGCATGTCCTCACGGGAAAAATACTCCGGAAGTGATCTCTGGAAGATAACATGATCTTGTTCGAGATGACGTTATAGTACCCACATCGAAGATATTGTATGTGTCGACTTACGTGTACGATCGCACATGCTGGTGGTCAGATCACACTTTACCCGAGACAAGATTGGGCATTCACACAAGCCAACAAAGATGAGATCTAAGATTCATGTCATGAGTATCATGACATATTGAAGAGCACCTCCCTCCAAACGAGCGCTCCATTGCTCTATCGTAGTGCTGCCAATACAGTACACATGGCATTCACAAAACTGATAGCGTCCCGCATTGCGGGGCATGCAGCGTCGTCTTGTTGCAACTAGAGTGGGACAGTGTAGCACATTGGACCTTATCTGAGTCGAGCATGGTTCTTGCTCCACTCACACTTAGACCCACTCAATCGGCACCATTATTGACCATAATACCCATCATCATTTTTGAAGATATGGACAACTGGCTTCAATATAGCCCACTTCGCCAGGCTTAAACAAAATTACAACAGCGCCACATATTGAGGCCACAGCCAACTTTTTTCCTGTCCACAATGTCAAAATTGGTTGACAATTACGGGCGCATTTTGCAAGTTACTTGGTGCATCGACTTTAATTGCGAGGGTGGCAAATGCAAACCCTCAATCCTGATATTTTACGGGTGAAAATCTATCGAGTAGCTTTTCAGACTTCGACGTTTAGAGTCGGCATAAAGTAAGTAACTTACTTATCGGCTTTGCCTTATCTACTGCCTTCCATCGTTAACAGTCCTGAACTCGCCGCATCTAGACAAGAAGACCTCGGCACGAACTGTCTTTGTATCGAAGTTCGGTCTTCCCCTCCTTCTCGAACCATGAGGCTCGGATTCGAAGAACCTCTTAGCTGGAACATTGGTCTCCATGAGGTTGATGTGGCCGATTCGACTGATATCACTGACGTTCAATCTGCATAGTTTGGCTAGCTTCGAGATAAGATGTTACAGGTCTGATTTCCGACAGGCAATCGGGGTGTTTTGACGTAACGATCACTCGGGTGGGCGGGAGGTGACCATTACCGTCATTGGCAGGAAGCCGCTGTTTCAAAGTAGTGCGCTGGAAACGACACTGCAATCAAATATTTATTTGTTTAGAGGGTCGATAGTTAGTTTCTTTTTTATTTGTTATTTGTTTGAAAAATGTGAGAGTATAGCGACTTACCACAAACCCGACTAATGGCGGTGCTGTCTGTTAGAGCATTAACCACTTTAAGCGTAATTTTTGGAGCAACCAAAAAAATTTGCCATCACGATTTCTTCGATGTCTTATAAACGATGAGAGAGAGAGAGAAGTTGCTAACTAAAATTTCCCCTTCAACCATCTCCCTTAAACCTCATCCTAACGTACCTCAATCTATATTAGAACCATGCCATTCAGCAGACAAAAGCTTGCCAGACCAAGGAACTGCTGCATTGTGAGCGCATAACCCACACACCCCTCAGTGCTAACCAGAAAGAATTCCAACAGCAAAACCTATCAGACATGCATACTGAATCACATCTGAGCAGTGCCAGACTAAATCACAACCACTGCCTAGAGAATACGATGTAATTGAAAAGATGCATCGAACAAATGCGGTTAAACTCAGACTTGAGAAGTTTATTGCACAACTGTCATTCGTCGTCTGGGACATCATTCAACTTGAACGCACAGCGCACTGCCTTTGCTAATCATCTATTGTCGTTAAAAATGTATTCGATTACTTTTCTCCGCACCAGTTGAATCATTTACTCAGCACGATTGCTTCGAGAACAATGAGAATGCTGAGAACCCCGAGAGCGTTCCCGCCATTGAAGCTGAAGCTGATGTCGGCACCGATGCAACCAATCGCCGCATTCACCTCCTTTCCGATTGAAACCCTCGCTGACATGGACTTCCAATCGTGAATAAAAAATGCAGTGACTAAATAAATTTCCCGGAAAACGTCTAGTCGTCGTCGGAATGTCGTTTGCGAGAACAAAACAAAACAAAACAAAACAGCCTCCGCCCCGGCGCGCCGCCACCCCAATGGAAGGTGAGACACTGCCTCATCATCGACGACGACGGCGGCGGCAAATTTTCATGCGGTCTGCGGCGGGAAAATAGAAAATTGAATCCAAGTTCAAGTGGGAGCTAGAACAGTGACGAAAAGTGACAAGAAAATAGTTTGCGACGAGGGGTGGAAAATTGGGAAAACAGATTCGTTCGGGGGTGCCTAGAGGGCGCCCTCTGAATCATCGGATATTCAAGTGCGACATCCAATACACAAAGGACATGCCTCGGCAGTGGCTCGTGTTCTTGGCTAAATTTATCGAATGAATCACATTCGATGTGAGTCGAGTGGGTTGCGCTACACATGGTGCGAGTGCGAGCGTGTGTGTGTGCGTTGTACGTGAAAGAAGTTAAAAATGTCTTCAACACATTTTTTTGTTTGTTGCCTCCACTTGTGCTCTCATTAAATAAACAGAGTTTATTTTTGGCGCCAAGTGTGAAGGATTCTCGAGTACACACGACCAGGATGCACTTCACTCTTAATCCAATGGCTTCGGTTTCGGCAGCGGCATCAGCATCAGCAACGGATGATGTGTCTTCCCTACTCATTGCCACGGCTATTTATACATGCACATGGATACAGGCGGGGATCCACTTTTGAGTTTTTTTTTGGTTTAGTTGCTCCTTCAGATGATGATGCGGGTCGGGTAGGGCATGGTGACTGCTGGCGAGTGTTGCGCGGCACGCACCACGTCGCGTCGAAGGGTCGGTGGTGCTCTTGAAATGCGTTCTGCAATTAATCAAATGTCAAATGTATCTCGTGGCGTGGCAATAAACGCACATGTGTAATCTATTTTTAGGCAGCGTTGAACTAATTTATGTATCTGCGCATCGGCGAGGGCACCGCAATCCCTGTCGGTTTTTATTTATTTAGATAAGTGTCTGTCTAAATTCGGAACCGTGGCTTCTGACTTATTCCACTCTGCGGCTGGAGGAGGCACTGCTGAGTGGATGTGACTTCGTTATGATTTCAGTCAATGCAAGGTCAGCGTGAATCGCTCTTCGCGATGAGCATCTGATCAACGTGAACAAAGCAGATGAAATAAAACGAAGATCGCGCGGATGTTCCCAAAACCAGGATCCGTATGGTTTTATGGACGATGAGACACGGGGAGGAACCTCTGGAGAGCATGTGGTTTATGGCACGGTTTTGTTTTGGTTTCGGTTTTATTTTCGACTCGCTGTGAGAGGAATTAATTATTTGGATGGACATGACAGACTCTTCTGCTTTTTACTACTGCTGGCTTAAGTTTAAGTGCCTTGTTGGGTCGTTTGTTTGCATTATCGCGTCTTTCTTTCGCTCGTTTCGATCGCATCAATCTGCGTTGAGTATGTGTCAGAAGGGGAATACTCCGCTACCGAAAAAGCAAACAGCACACCTGTGAGTCTTGGTGAGGAGGAGGGGGTGAGAACCGCTGCTAACAGCGGATATCGCAGTTCTGCGAATAGCTGAGTTCACACGTTAACTCGACAGAAATGTTGTTTTTACTTGTAAAACTGATTCATTGCAGTGAATGGCGGTTAGACCAATTACATGAATCACGAGCTAAATATTCAATTAGGTTCTCGTTTGAACGATCTTCGGAAGTGCTTCAATTTTATGGCAATTCAATGCAAATTCGGACAGTAACTACGCCATAGCTTGACTACAATGACTGATGTGGGAACTTTCCGTTTGAATCGTGGAGCTCATGAGACGCCATATGCGGAGAGCTTGATGTTTCAATTACGTTGCCTTATGAAGTAAGGACTGTGGCAAGTGCAGACTTTCAGAAGGTCTATGAAATTCATCGTCGTTCATTTAGCTGGCTTCGGAGTAGCGCATTCTGTGGCCCCAATTTTCCACGACCTTGTTGATGATCTCTGGCTTTAACGCACGGATTGCTTGGACGGCTCGGCGTTAAGTGCTTCATTCGTTTCCGTATTGTTGGCATACTATTCCAAGCTTTGTGACGCCCGTTCGATCTGGGTGAAGGATTCGTGTACTGCTTGTCCACTTCATCCGATGATGTCGATGTCGTCTGCCTGGACTGGGTCACCAGCTTTCTTGCCAGAGGAACGGGTTGCTTTCCCCAAATTCAGGTTGAAGAGGAGACGGGCCAGACCATCGCCCTGTCGGAGTTCATTAAAGATGTTGATTGGTCTGGAAAGCAATATTTTAACTTGGCTTGTTACATTGCTCATGATCAACAACCTAGGTAGTCAATTTATTCGGGCTGTCGCATTCTTTCATGGCTTTGTTTAGTTGTACCCTGGCTATGCTATCGTCGGCGGCCTTAAAGTCTATAGGTTATGGGGATTGCCACCACTGTAGTAGTTATGGCCCACTCCTGCTTGGATCCTCTGTGCTAAGTCTATAAATAGATGGTAAATTCTTTTTCTTCTTCTTCTTTATTTGGCGCTAAAGTCCGGGGTGGTCCTGGGCCTCAACCAACAAGCCTCTCCAGCTAGCACGGTCTCTGGCTAGCTTTATCCAGTGTCGCACGCCAAGTTGGTTGAGGTCCTTCTCCACCTTTGTGCGCCACCTTAAACGCGGGCGTCCTCTAGATCCATTTTAGCCGCCTCCGCCTCAATGCCAGCAAACGCCTCATTGGCGGCTCGCTGTGTTCTGCCAATCACAATGTCATCCGCGTATGCCAACATTTGTTGGGACTTCTGGAAGATCGTGCCTCTAGTGTTGGCGTGTGAGTCTTGCACGATCTTCTGCAGGATGATGTTAAAAAGATCACGTGTCAGCGCGTCGCCTTGTCTAAAACCTTTTTTTGAATTTGAAGGTCTCGGTGAGTTCGTGACTGACCTTGATGGAGTAGCGAGAATTCTCCATCGTCATCCTGCACAACCTGACGAGCTTGGCAGGAATGTCAAAACTAGACATGGTGTTGTATAGCTCGTCCCTATTCCCGCTGTCATATGCGGCCTTGAAATCAACAAAAAGGTGGTGGGTGTCGATTTGAATTTCTTGGGTCTTTTCCAGGATCTGCCGTAATGCCGAAAATCTGATCGATGGTGGACTTCCCTGGCCTGAAGCCACACTGATCAGGTTATTTATAAAAGGCTTCAGGCGAGTACACTATAGTTGGCGCAGTCAAAGGGGTCTCCTTTCTTGTGGATCGGACAAACGATACTGAGATGGTAAATTGGAATATTGAATTCTATACTATTTTACATCACCTGCTCAAGAGTGAAAATCTGATCATTGTGTTGACTTGCCGTTCTTGAAGAATAGAGGAGAGTATCTTGTAGGCGATAAGATCAACAACTTTATACAGTAGACCCTTAGAAAGATGAACAGACCGACATAAAACAGGCTCCGTTCATCTTTTCGAGAATCAAATTCAGACGAAGTTATATTCACCAAAACGTATTTAATTTTATTAAAAAAAAAACATACAACCAAACAAAAAACAACAAACAAGAAAAGTTGTTTATAAAAAAAAGACTTATCAAGACGTTTTCCTTTAAAAAAATGCTTTTTGGTAGACCGGCGCCTAAATGGAAATTGCCTTGCAAATTCGTTCATCTTTCCGAATTATTCATCTGATAGGACCGTTCATGTTTCCGAGATTCTACTGTACTTCTATAATAGCTGGGTCATGTAATACCTTTTCACCAGTCTTCTGTCATTTCTTCATGCTTCCTCACGTGCACTTAACTTGATGACTTGCCCGCTGTAGGGCCGGTACGCCATGTTTAATCAGCTCAGCTGATATGCCATAAAGTCCCGGGGCTTTGTTGGATTTGAGCCGACGTATATAGCCTTCCTTACCTCTTCTGGGCATTGCGGCGGCAATATCGGGTATTCTTCTATAAGTAGTGGAGACGCCATTTTTTTTAGTGAGCTGACCGTTTAGCAATTCGTTGACGAGTACTTTACATAGCTTCAGTATGTCACCAGGATCGGTGATTAAATTTCTCTCACCATCCTTACAGTATGTGCAGCGTGGTGTATACTGTTTCATGCTTTTGACGGATTGGTAGAACTGCCGCGACTGGTGCAGACCTCGCTTTTAGCCTTTTTCTGTTTGACAGATCAGATTGCTTTCTTCTGTTTCAGTAGCTGTTTTTCTATTTGTCTGAGCTCTTCACATTGACCTTCCCGTGCCCGCGTTTCATTGCCCGGTATGCAACATTCTAACGTTCAGTCGCTAGTTTGCATTCATCATAAAAATATAGCATCAACCTTTGCACAAAAGTCTTATCACGTATCATTGAATTGGATTGTGAAATCAAGCCGAGCCGTGATGTCAAGCAAGCAGTTATATGTGGTTTGATTTGAGGGCTTTCAGTGTCAGTTGGTAGTACATTAACAAAGTGTAGCATCGCAGACTTTGAAGGGAAGCTTCCTTTCCAGTTGTCGCCATCTTTAGTTGGAAAAGTCTAGCAGTATGCATTGATTGAAATGTCAAAAAAATCATCATGTCTCTCTTGAGGAGAACCTGGAGATGCCCGCATGTGCTACAGAGCAACCATTGTATATCATATTTTATTATAATTCATTATTTTTAAAATAAAGTGAATTAATATTGAAAACCTAACAAAAAGGTTGTTGCATATGGGTTTCGATTTACTCGATGTGTCCATAGTTTCGTCACTTTGTTGCAACAAGTTAGAAAAATGTACTGAAAAAAAATGGTTTTCCAAGCAGCATGTATACCGGACCAGTTTTTTCCGAAAAAAGGCCCTTTTGCAGCAGTTAGCAACAAATTTAATTCCACTGCCGTCCAATGAGTTGCAAGACCGACAATTAGCCACTAACGTCATACTCGCTTGTTTCCATTTCGTTCCCTCAAAGCATCATGCGAGCGACTAAATGAAATCCGGATTAATCTAATTAGCGACATGAGCAGAAATTCAATTAAATGTCCAATTCCTTGTTCTCAACCGAGTTCGCAACTCGCAACCTCTAGGCCGAGAGGTCAGGGCCTTATTTCCAAGGCCACAGTAGATCTCTGGTAATCTGAAATCAAAATCTCACTTTTAACATTTTAACCGAGCCAGCTTAAGCTCTGACACTCATTGCACCTGTCACTCCGTTCGACTCAACAAATTGACTCATCGATTGTCGGCGCTTTTATCTGTGTGTGTATAACTAGACATCCGATGGCATTCTCAGAACCAGGCTATAATCCACAACCAACCTCCCTCGCATGCCCCCTTCGCCTGCATTACTCATCGCCCCATTCACCCAATTCGTTCAGAATCCCCTGCACCGAGTGTACTCATGCCCACTTCACCTTTGCGCGGTTAAGCAAACCACACGTTTAATACCCCATTTTAATTTCGAAAACAAAAAATGAATGTACTCGTACTTTAAGACTTCCACCTCGGGCGAAACCGCATTCAGAGCTGCCTGCTCGTATCTTATCGGAAAGGTTTCATAAAGTTTCATTTATCTCAGTACGAGCGCTCGCATATTCTGCGCGATGTATGCCACGCTGTGCGGCTGTGTGCGAGTTTAAACAAGTGGTTAATAATTTTGTTTTTATTATTATGTCGAAATTCCTTGACTATGATATAATAATGAACAGTGTTTAGTAAGTAGAGCCATGATCGTATATCAGTTCGTGTCAAATTGTGACCACTTTGAGGAACGTCAGAGGGCGAGTACGAGTACGGCGATGACGGCACATTGAAGTGGCGATAAATTGGTTCGGTTGATTTCTTGGAAAGTTTCATTTGTTTATGTTTGTAGTTCAGATTGACTTACAAGAGAGGCTGACATGGGAACAGGTGGTTCCGCAGTAAGGCTCTCAAGGTTAAGACTATGAGGGCAAATATTTAAGTACACGTACCACCCCCCGTTTTTGGGGCCACCTTTTCGGTTTGATTGAATTATCTTTCGGACGTCTAGGGGAATGTTATCTCTTGTTGATAGTTGTGTTCGGATAAATATTTGAACTGAAAATGAAAGTGTGTTGTCTGTGTTCTTCGGTGATGTGGATTTTTGAATGAAGATGAAGGGGGGAGTTTCCTTATGAGAGATTCACTTCTGATGACGCTTTAAAACCAACGAGAACGCTCTGTCGTAAGTTGCATCCTTTGATGTCAGACGTTTGACATTCTTCAACTCGAACTTGACACAAAGAGCTTGAAACTTACGAGGTAACTGGTCAAACGGAACTGTGAAGATACGTGTATACAACTGTTGTCATCATTTCATCAGTTGCCTATGTCAAAGAGGAGGACTCGAAGAGCTGGTGAAGTTCGAAGCTGCGTAATAAGATCTTCTTCCATTAAAATTTTGACTTAAGCCAACCTTAAGGCCAACCGGAATGCAATCGAGAGAATGCAGACAAAATTTGACCATAATAATCGTTTCGTTGAGTTTCGTTAAGTTTAATAAAATCTGTCTGTAATTATAACTTTGCTCAACATGATTAAGTTTCATGGAAAATTACTTAAAAAATCACTCTGCTCACTTTCGTTAAGTTTCGTTAATTTCTGATTACTTAAGTGGGAGTGAAGCGAAGTCTTCACAACCGATGGAAACTTCCCTCGGTTATGAAATTTAGTTAATTTTACGTACGTACGTTATGTTTAGCTCTGGGGCGCTACCTAAATTGGGCCCTCATTGGTTAAAGTGAGTCGCGGTGTTATAACCCCTAAGGCTATATGGTATGGACAACTGACGACCAACTTGAATAAACAGAACATAATCGAGCGAATACAAGCAAAAATTCGTTTCGTTGAGTTTCGTTAAGTTTATTAAAATGTCCATAATTATAAGGTTGCCCAATATGATTAAGTTTCATGGAAAATGACTTGAAAAATCACTCTGTTTACTTTCGTTAAGTTTCGTTAATTGTCGATTACTCAAGTAAGATTGGAATGAATAGAAACTTTGTTCGATTATGAAATTTGGTTAATTTTTAAACCATAATAATCGTTTCCTTGAGTTTCGTTAAGTTTAATAAAATCTGTCTGTAATTATAACTTTGCTCAACATGATTAAGTTTCATGGAAAATTACTTAAAAAATCACTCTGCTCACTTTCGTTAAGTTTCGTTAATTTCTGATTACTTAAGTGGGAGTGAAGCGAAGTCTTCACAACCGATGGAAACTTCCCTCGGTTATGAAATTTAGTTAATTTTACGTACGTACGTTATGTTTAGCTCTGGGGCGCTACCTAAATTGGGCCCTCATTGGTTAAAGTGAGTCGCGGTGTTATAACCCCTAAGGCTATATGGTATGGACAACTGACGACCAACTTGAATAAACAGAACATAATCGAGCGAATACAAGCAAAAATTCGTTTCGTTGAGTTTCGTTAAGTTTATTAAAATGTCCATAATTATAAGGTTGCCCAATATGATTAAGTTTCATGGAAAATGACTTGAAAAATCACTCTGTTTACTTTCGTTAAGTTTCGTTAATTGTCGATTACTCAAGTAAGATTGGAATGAATAGAAACTTTGTTCGATTATGAAATTTGGTTAATTTTTAAACCATAATAATCGTTTCCTTGAGTTTCGTTAAGTTTAATAAAATCTGTCTGTAATTATAACTTTGCTCAACATGATTAAGTTTCATGGAAAATTACTTAAAAAATCACTCTGCTCACTTTCGTTAAGTTTCGTTAATTTCTGATTACTTAAGTGGGAGTGAATCGAAGTCTTCACAACCGATGGAAACTTCCCTCGGTTATGAAATTTAGTTAATTTTACGTACGTACGTTATGTTTAGCTCTGGGGCGCTACCTAAATTGGGCCCTCATTGGTTAAAGTGAGTCGCGGTGTTATAACCCCTAAGGCTATATGGTATGGACAACTGACGACCAACTTGAATAAACAGAACATAATCGAGCGAATACAAGCAAAAATTCGTTTCGTTGAGTTTCGTTAAGTTTATTAAAATGTCCATAATTATAAGGTTGCCCAATATGATTAAGTTTCATGGAAAATGACTTGAAAAATCACTCTGTTTACTTTCGTTAAGTTTCGTTAATTGTCGATTACTCAAGTAAGATTGGAATGAATAGAAACTTTGTTCGATTATGCAATTTGGTTAATTTTACTCATGTACGTTATGTTAGGCCCTCGGTCACTATCTACGTTGGGCCCAACTCATTGGTTAAAGGGAGTCGCGGTGTTATAACTTCCCAAACGCCCTAGTTTGGACAACTTAGCCCTGATTTGAAGAATCTTCAACCCCGAATGTCTGAGACAACGTATAAGGGAACTTTCATGAGGACGCTTCAGTCAGCTGAACACAGCCACAAAGCGAAACTTGTTGGAACAAAGCAAGGTTCGCCATTTGTTCCTATCTTCTTACACTTTTCGGAAGATGTTGACTTCTAAACGCAATTCTCAGTGCATGATCAGCCTTCAAATCCCTCATTCGACTCTCGCTTTTTTTAAATCCTATCCCCACTGACTCTGGCTCCTCTACAAAGTGAATATTTAAGCTAATTACATAGAAATATTTGTTAAGTTGCTCGAAACCCTCTAAATTCGATTAACGTCTCTCTGCTAAATTTCCAACGTCCAACCGCCGTGCGTCGTCCACAGCTGCTCACATGACAGCATGTCGCTACACATGAATGCTTCGATAGGCATTTGTCATTCGAATTCCGACAATGATTCAGAGAAGCTGAACCTCAGAGCACACATTTTCGCGTCACCAGCGAGTGCTTGTGAAAACGAATTCCCTGGAAAACGACACATCTTTCATTGCAACTTCTCCTGAGTCACCTGTCAAGCTGTAATTAGACACTTTATCGGTTTCCTGTCGAATGTGTGTGCGCGTGTGTATGATCTCCCGACATACAGACGTAACTGATGTGTGAGTGGCAACGAGGTCGATGTTGTTGTGTCTCCGACGAACAAGAGTCTCAGCAAACAGAGCGATAACTGAAATCTCGCTCCACACGACTCAGTGTCTATCAAATCTGTCCGTTAGTATGCCAGAGATAGTGCGCGGCTCGGCTTATCAGTCGGCGGCTGCCCTCGCCCTCGCTTTAGCTTGTTGTTCGAGTTGCGGCATCTAGATGGCAGCAATCTGGTGACTTACGCAAACTGAATACCACAGAAGCCACACGGGTTGGCCAACAGGCCACCACCGCCGCCGATCGCCAGGCACTCGACCGTCCTGAGACTCGCCTGAATTTGGCGCGAATGCTGCGCATTATGTGAATCACTGAAGCTGTTTACAACCAGCTCGTATGGTATGCGTACCCAGCTATTGCTCTCCATCAATACAGGTTTACTGGCTGGCTGATTACGACATTCTCGTATCTACATGGCAATTCAAACTAATTATTATCCAAGCCCCCGTCGTCGCCGCGAGCATTCGGGACGCGCGCAGCACACCGAAGACCAACCAGTTGTTGTCGCGGACGGACGCATCAACAGGCTTCGGCGACGCGGCTTGTTTTTAAACGAAAACGAATCTGGTTGTAACCATGTTTGGCTTGAATGTTGTTGTCGTCGTCGCGGAGGACAGGCTCTGTGAGATCTAGCCGAAACCGGCTTCGACGCAGACGCTAGTGGACTCAACATCCAGTGCTGCCACTTGAGGTGAATTGTTTGGCTGCTGCTTCTGCTCGTTGAACGCTCACACTGATTGAGTCGACTTGGCGCGCTTTTTCGTTTACGGTCTTTGGAGTGTAAAGCACGTCTGCATCTCAATCAAATATCAAGGCTCTCGGCGATCTCTTGGCGGGTTTGTTATTTTGTTTTGATTCCTCTTTTGCAATGCGACGGCGCGGCGGCGCGCGCTCCCGCACCTCTATTCACACACACACACACTTAACTTGGCGATCGCCACATTCCGCAGCGGATCGTGTGAATGTGAATATTATTTAGATGATTAACACACCTGGTCACAATGATGTCATTGTGTTTGGCATTTCGATGGGAAAACAATCGAGAAGATACGAATTTGACCGTTGGATCGTGGGGTCCGTGGATTATTTGAAATGATTTGCTGCGCTGTCGATCGGGCAAGGACACGGAGCGGTCAATGCATTCTGCATGAAGTGTCGCCACTTAATTGGTTTTCGTATCTCAAGCGGGTGTTTAGGTTTATTTTCTCGTTTTTGTGCCTTCCACCACTGTATCTCGATTTTATATCTTTTTCTCTTTGACAGTTAGTTAATGATGTTTTTTCGATTTTCGTTTGCTTGCAGGTATGTGACTGGTCAATGTTGGGCTTGGATTCAGTGACACACAAAGGGAAAGCACGTATCTGCTGTGTTCGGATGCTTATGGCGTCGTTAAGTATAATTTATTCTCGTTTATTGTCATTAATTAGCCGCTAATAGGAGTCCATTACTCACGAACGCGATTCGTTAAGAGGCGAACGGCGATTCAACTGGAAAATGTGATCACTTTATGGGGAATTGGAAGTTAAGTGAATGTTTTTTTTTTCGTTCAAGGGAAAAAGGGATTCATGGCCGTACGTGAATTAATTCAGTTTAAGCTTATGTCAGTCATCGTGTTATGGGACATTTCACACTTCCGTGTAGCTTATAGGGAAGGAAGTTTCCGTTCCTGGAAATTTTGAATCCACTTTCGGGCGCCATTTTAAAGACATTTTTAAAGTGACATTCTCGCTGGAATGATGGAGGAATGGCTTGGAATGAAAAATGACAATGGAAATTATGGGGGTTGAAACTTTTCGTGGATTTCGGAGAATGCTGCATAAGAAATTAAAATGTCTAAAAAATCTTTCGAATGACTGGTCTAGCCTTGAATGAGATGCTGAGAAATGTCAGCCTACGAATGTCATTTCGAAAAATATAGTTTCTAGCCTATTTTAAGTAACTGTCGGCAGTCTGGAGCAACGAAAAAAATGGAGAAATATTGACTCTCACTGCTCCAGTGCAATTTTGAGCAGTCGTCCATTTTCGTCCAAAGTAGATAAATTTAAATAACACATTTTTGGTTCTGTGTACAGCGAATGCTCCCACAGCGACCGTAGCTAAGAGAGTTGTCTGTCCTTGGGAATGTATGGAACTTTAATTCAAACTCTACGATCGCAAGAAATGTTCGTAGAGTTTGCTCATGAGGACTGTCCGTCTAAGAGAGTGTCAGTAATAGGAGCTTTTTTGAATGGCATATAACATCGTTCCAGCGTTCTAGGAGGACTCGATTCTGAAGATGGACTTGTAACGCAGATCGGGCAATAAAGAGTATTCGTGTTGTCAATAGTTCGCGGATTGTGGGCTCAATTGATTTTTTAAAAACAAATCCAAAGACGAGGAACCACACGGCCTTGCTGCCCAGTTCGCATCACGAGAACGAAAAATAACTTGTCCATGAAGTGACCGGGTCGTATTGCTCGAGATGTGGCTACAATTTGGTTAAACCATGTCATGCAAGTCACCCAGAACTTCAGTTTGAGGCCATAAATAGGGTTAACATTCGGCTGTAGCCATGAGACTTGACAGCATGGTGAAGGTTATTTCTTCCTTATTTTCGAAGAAGCATGAAGCATTGGCTCTACCACTTCAAACAGTATACCATCCAGCGCCTTCTTGTGCGTGCAATCATCTTTCGTCTGTTTCCTTTGGAACAAGAGACTATTTTGGGTCTAGACTCATCCGCCACTGCCAAGGGAATAGTGAAACTGATCACTTTAGAATAAGTTGTGTAAACATTAATCATCTAGCACCCATTTTACGTATTGAATCGAATATAATGCGGAGGGACTATGGGGTTACATAGCACTGCGTTTACCACATTTAATTTATCATGTCCTCTTTCTTA
Source organism: Eristalis intricaria (assembly GCA_964034865.1). Lineage (NCBI taxonomy): Eukaryota > Metazoa > Arthropoda > Insecta > Diptera > Syrphidae > Eristalis > Eristalis intricaria. The sequence continues at coordinate 56,104,759 of OZ035877.1, read as the reverse complement.
ATCTATGACTTCAGCGCTATCTGGAGAAAGTTGATGATCTCTCTGTTCCTGTTAATGTGATTCTATTACCATTTTGTATCTGCTTGGTGTCAGATTTGGACACTCGACTAGTAAGTCTCGACCGTTGTCTCCTTTGATTGTCAACTGAGTCTACAGTTTCCTGAGATGGTATGCCCGATTTTGTATAAGTGGTAGTGGCATAAGTGGCAAGTAAGTGCCCCACATAGTATTCTAAGGCTTGTTTAGGCTTACAGCCTCCTTGGTTCTTCTGAGATCAACCCTTATGCATTTTTTGGAGTGTATTAGTGCCCTCCTATTGTTTCAGAAATGGATGCGGAATTTATTTGTACAGTTGTTTACATGGCGTTGTACGTCAATGTTTCTGAATCCATGAAGAGCTAAAGACCCAATAAAAGAGTTATCAGTCCGTTTCCTTGCTTGGATATCTGCCATTCCATTCCTCCTAATTGTTTGGCAGCGGTCTTAACATGTTTTTGTCTGTCCGCGTATTGAGCATCCTGTGACATTTGGCATATGTGGGGGTATGTTCGCAATTCTCGACTAAGTTGAACTTTGGACCTAATGCTGTACTCGCTGACTTATAAAATTTCACTAATGACTGCCATATGTTCATTAGATCATGCATTTCGATCATGAATGAGCGCGAAGATGTCTGTAGCAGAGCTAGTCTCTTCCAAGCTTTTTTCAGTTGTATCTGCAGCACAATCAGATGTTAGGGAGCCTACCATCCACAGAATCGCAGACTTAGTACTTAGCTGTCACAATTTTTGGACGATTGTGACGATTTATTGTCAAGTGGCGAACCTTAAAATAAGCCAGAAAGCTAACTAAGCAGATATGAGCTCAGTCTGGCGTGTGTGATTGGAACAGTGGACCAAATTCGAACCGCGCACTGAATGACTATACTTTCACTATGCTGACAGAAAGTGATATTGAATGGCTCTGCTCTTCAAGCATAGATTTCTTCTGCTGGCACTTCAATCAAATGTGGACCTGAGCAACTGTCAATACGCCTCTTAAGCTGCCGTGGTACTTAGCCAGCTGCCTCCTATTATCTACGCCAAGTACATCCTCACTTGTGTGCGTTATTGATTTCATGAGCGTCCTCTATTGCATGGTCTCCCTGCGTATTTGAAGGCTATTCTGGCTGGAGCAGTATAGTCCATGCGCCGTACATTACCTAGCCACCCTCGGCGTTGGAAGAGGTGCAAAAACGAAGATAATTCGACTTCTCTTCAAGGGGTGGAAGACGCACCACCGAATGGTCGGTTAGAAGCCAGCCCACTCGACCGAAGCAAGTAACAACCAACCTCTTGGAACTCAACTCCGAAAACAAGTCCTTAACGAAGCTTAAGCCTGTTGCCAACTGCATCTAAGAACTAGAAGCGTAACCACATCCAACTAGCATGTGAAGGGTTTCTTAAAAGGTCAGTCATTCGTGGCCCCACTTCATCAAGACCACTGACCACCAAAACATCAGTCAAAACACCGGCTCACTGTAGACTCGAGACACCTTCTCTGAGAATCATTGACGTTGAGACAGCAAAGAAAGATTTCAATCATTGACTAGACATGGGATGCTGTCTCACCCCCCTTCCCACCATCACCAGTGAATGTCTGTTTATGAGCACAAATCCATCATCATCAAAGGCGCATTCGAAACGATGTCAGATACTCATTTTGATCGATGATGCTTAATGCCTTCTCGATGCTGTGGCCAATTGCACGCAAAGACCGAAGTACAATCGAAGCACTTCCAGAACATCACCTCTTTGTGGCTGCTTTAGCATCGCGCACACACAAGATCCCCCCAAAACAAATGCCAAGGGTCTTCATAAATCTTTGCTCAAGAGAGCCAAAGGCGAACAAACGAACGAACGAACGAACGAACGACCGAACGAGGCGTTAGCGGAGGCAGAGAGTGTACGGATAAAATCACAAAAGTATCTCAGGAACAAGTTTCACTTACTTCCCACGCGTGAGGTATTAACATATGAGATGAGCGACGCAGAAGAAGCATCTGTAACCGTCATTGTCAAAAACAAAACAACAAGCATTCGAGATACAAAATTTCGACACAAAACTTGTTGGCGCGAACTTGTTGGCCCACACTCTGGGGACGCCACAGATATGAGCCGCCCTCTGCAGCTCTCGCACGTCCCGCTGCTCCAACTTTTCATCCAGCACTCCAGGTAGGCCATGATAAAGACCGAGGTGTGTTGAGATATCATTTTTTTTTCCTCTTGCTTTTTTGCCCGTAATTGTTTGGGGATGGTGGTGGCCACCACGTTGTGGCCGAGCATTAATGCTAATTCCATGTTAATCCCATCACCAGCCCAGCATCTACCTGAGTGTCTTCCCTGGGCTTGTACTCGTATCTTCCTCGAGTGTCTGCATCAGTCGGCCTGCTAGCGCTGTTGTATTCCCGAATCAATATGAGGGATTAGACGCAAGTGGGAGTTGGAACTTTCAGCAAAAAGATACTGCTGCTTCTCGTGTGGTGTGAGGAATTTGTTTGTTTGTTGCTTCATGACGCAATGCTCGCTGAGGTTGTCAAATTCGTCGTTTCTCCTCTCTGCGGGCGTGTGTGTGTGTTTGTGAGTTTTCGGTTTATTGCTTATTTGCTCGTGTGTACTTTGTGTTTTATTGTCATTTAATAGTTATGACATAGAATCGACGAGCGACCTCTCCTTTGAAATGAAATGACATTCTTTTTAATGGCATAAGCGCCATAAATTAAATTTAATCCTGTTTAAGGGGGCATTGGGGTGTGTTTAACCCCCCAGAAAAGGAAGATCGATGGGATCGCTGTAAGGTAAAAATTGTGCTTTTTGGCTTTGAAAGGGAACCACCGCACACACACACACACACCCACACATGACAACCGACGGCGCATTGATAATGGGAACGAAGACGACAATCTGGCTCCAATTTGGTATTTCAAATATTTAAATGCCTTTCGTGTGTCAGTGAGATTGTTTTTTTTTCTGTTTGTGGGTTTTACTTTGTTTCTTTTTTCTATTCGCTTTTGGTCGAGGGGCGGTCTATGACGACGACAATAAAGTTGTCTCTGAGTAGGCTGAGCTGAGGGATGGGTAGAGTTATGGTGACATGTGCTGAAATTATGTGCTGGTCAACATGAGCAAATCGATTTGTGAAACTTGACACACTTCATGGGGGGGGACACTGAGGTAGAGCGCTGGTTGGCAAGGAATTCACGGTGCCATTGATTTGTCAGGACGAATGGGGCGCTCAAAGTAACGATTTTGTGGAGTCTATTAAGCCCCCCGTGCGAGTGAGTCTGTTGTGGTTAATCAAGTGAAATGCTAGTTTCTCGGTTGTAGTCTCTTAGGAAAAGAGAGAGAGAGAGAGAGAGTTGAGCATTTGTTTCGAAATTTTAATGCATTCCTCATATTTCAATAGTAACCCTCCTCCTTCAAAAGCCACACTCAGACCAGTGTAGGACCATTGTGCTCGAACTCCATGTCGGCTAGTTTGAGATAAGTTATCGGTAAGAAATGAAGTCTTCTACCTTCTGGAGAGTGCTACCAATTGTTAAACACGCCAGAATCGAGCTTATAACAGACGTCGTGCAGTACAACACTCTAATAAATGTTCAAAATGTTTGTCCAAGCATAGATTTGCATAAGTAGAAACCTTCTACTATCATCATCATCGTAATCTTCTGAACCCGCATGATTTACTGAAAGGGTCCCGGGGGTAAACCACACACGAGAGATCTCCGTGCAACTCTATCCTCCGCCATCGCCCTAACTTTTCAGGGGTTATGCCCAAGCGTAACCAGGCGAGCTTATGGACTTGGTCCAACCATCTCATCCTGGGTCTTCCAAGTGGTCGCCTACCTGATGGAATCGCATTGAAGGCCCGCCTCGGAAGTCGTGATGGTGGGGACATACGTGCTACGTCCTTCTACTAATTTAAAATGTCCTTGAAGCTTTCTTCAATCTCAATCCTCTTAATAAACTATAGCCAACGAGGTCTAGCTATCTCACAGCAGTTAACTCTGACAGGATAAACTCTGAATGCTTGAAGCACCAATGTGTTTCTTAATACCTGAATAATAATTTATTGACCCCTTACCGCTGGTGGGGGGAAGTCAACTTAATAGACAGGATTTTGTACTGAAACGGGGGACAGGACTTTGGAACTGCTTCTGGCGCGATGAACCTAGTACTTCCAAGGCTTGATATCTCCTCTGTAGAAAATCGTAGAACTTTGAAAGGGAGGGCATCTTGTTTGGCTGTTCTAATCCTTGCTCGAAAAGGTTCCTGCTCTCTTGATCTAATGCCTTTGTACCTAAATAGACAATGACTGGGCCCCACGACGATGTGTGAAAACCCATGTTTTTTATTGCCGATAGTCCTTGCTTTGTTGCATCCAGTAGTGACTTTATTGAATTTGCCGTTGATTGATTTCCCTGATGACCGGCCTTCAGCATTTTTTCCATATGCATTCCGAAGATTTTTCTTTCGTTATTTTATCTAGCCTTTAAGGTCTCCCAGGCGCAGTTATAGTTTGCACTCGAGATTGTTAAGTGCTGTATTGAATGCATTGGTTCACCTTCCAAATGTGTTTTTAGGTTTTCCATTTTTTTGGTGACACCTAATGTTGCTTTGTTGTGAATAATCGTTGTGAATATATCACAAAACGATTGCCATTCTAAGTAATTTCCTTTAAAGACAGGAATCTTTAATTGTGGAAGCCGAACCTCTGTGGTTGCCTGTACTTGTTTGTTTTTATTCATTTCTGACATTCTTGATGCCATCTGAAGAAGAAAGTTGTTACCATCGCCCTAGACTTCTTCGTAACGCTTATTGATTATATAGGGAAGCTTATAGTCTTGTGAAGACGCACTTGATAAGAATTCCTCGTGTAGTCCTGTGAGGTTTCTCCATTCTCCATTCTTCCATCTAGTAAGATCCGTTATTGGTATTCGTGAACCTCTGTAGAGTATTTCTGGAATGTTTGCTCGAAAGCGTCAATACTTCTCATAATGGCGCCAATCTTGATGTCTAATTTTTTCAAACGTTGAATTTGATCGCTGTTTTCCGTAGGTGTTGCGGCAAGTTTACCACTAACTATAGGTTCAGCTTCTATAGGTTTTATGTTTTCTAAATCACGTTTTAAATTTTCGTACAGCGTTTTCACTAGTTGGTACGTATTTCCTTGTATGTAGGGCGTCTCATCTTTCACCACCGCACTAATTTTTTCATGATTTTCCTGAAATTCTGTCCAAATTTCTTCAATTTGTTTTTAAACGCTCTTCCTTGTAGCGTTGGGTTTTCCTTGAAGCACTATCTTTACCCAAATTGATTTTTTTGTTTTTCGAATTGCAATGCTAATTCCTTTTGTCTTGCGACAATTTCTACTATTTCGTATTCTTCCATCTTTAATTTCTGTTAATGATGTTGTACTCGTAGATATGTATTTATGATTAATTCACTACCAGTGTTAAGTAGCTATCACTTCCAGTGTGAGCCCTGGATACGCTGTTTAGGTTGCCGAAGGACCAATGAATGGCAACGTAGACAAACTCTGACACTCAAAAATATTGACATGAAGTCAAAAATATTGACTTACTGACACACAGCTACTTCCTCAACAAAAACTTCACTTACACCCTCCCAAAACGGGAATTCTTGAACACCTTGTTCTCTCTTTAGAGGCTCGTTTCGTATCTAAGCTGTAGTTCCGAAGGGAAGGACTTTGCAGAGGACTGTTCAAGATCCGTCGGTAATATTGGCATTTCCACGGCTATCCAGGCATCTAGCAGAGCCCTCTAAATTGTGTCCAACTATTGCACATCTCTAGTTGATTTGGCTTCAGAATTCAAACTTCGACTGTGGTGTGGTTGGCCACAGAGACATTCCAGAAGAGCTTACAACTTGTATCCGAAGACTCAAATATATAATACCAGGAACTCCTTTCGCCACTTGTACATCACTTATAAAAGGGCTTGTAACCCAACCAACCAACAGAAGATGAGCAGTGGGTATGACATGCAGAACATCAAGAATGATCAGGTCCAAACTATATCCCGAGCGCTCTATATCTATGCCCAGCTCATCTCCACCTGAGTATAGCCTGGCGCCTAAGAAAGAGTTTTGTCTCGACTTCTAACAACGAAGCTAAAGAGCTTCTTTCCTAGATATGTAGGTATACTCTGTGAGCCGTGCCGGTGGCCAGAGAGAGAGAGAGAGAGCTGGAGCCGTAAGCTACGAAAGTTGTACTTCTCGGGAATTGAACCTGCACAACTAAGGTAGGTGTGATTAAGCAATCCATATTCTAACATGGAAAACCTTAAACTACAGGATGACCAGAAAAGAACGATGGAAAAATAAATCTCAACAAACCAATAATGGTGTGAGATATAAAAGTGATACTGGCTTTATTTGATGCTAGATTCATGGCATTATATGAAGAAACACATCTTTCAAATGGCCGCCTCGGATTCGCTGGCAATGCTTTTAGCGGTCGGTCCGATTTTTGATGCATTTGATAGCGTTGGCCTCGATATCGTCCAAAATGGTTCGTTGTTAGCGCTGATTAAGGACTTGACGCGACTGCCAAATGCAATTGTCTTGTCTTTTTTAAATTGGAGCCAACTTGTACGCCTGGTGCTCTATTTCTTCGACGCATTGTTAGCGTGCTAAAACCATCTTCGTACCTTCTAAGCGGTTCCCTACAGTGGATTCAATTCACAATAATTCAGTACAAATTACCATACCAGGTCCAAAGCATTTTGAGATCTAGCCATGGACAAGTTGTTGACAGCATCCCGCCATGACAACTGAAATAAGATGTTCGATGTGAAAAATCAGAGCAGCTGAGTGGGGAAGAGAAAGTCGGTTGGGTGGACAAGGTTTGTTATGGTTTGTTTATGAAGACTTCCCTTGCTTCAAATTACCATCCCAAGCCCCCACCTCTGGCAATTTATTCTTCCATCCTCTATTCCCTCAAAGTCGTTGATCAATAAAAAAGCCAAATTTATCGATTTCCCTTCAAACTTTGATCGCTGGACCCCTGCCCTTTACAACGAGGCTAATTTTCAAATTCATGCACACTCGGTGACCTTCACCGCCACGCAGTAGTTCACGCTTCTCGACGACGACAAATTGTCTGCCAAGCGGCTCACAACGCAAAACCTGTCTAGACTCTTGATTCAAATCTCTAACCGCTATCGCCGCACCAGTGCCCAAAGTTCGATTTAAACATCAATGCGATACACTCGTATATCGTGTCAAAGTCAAACTCCTTATGTCTTATTACAACTATCGGCGGCGTGGCGTGGCGTGTGCGCGGGAGCAGCGGTATGAAACTGATGAATGAATTCAATTCTTTTTGAATTTTTCGACATTTAAGTCGACTTCGGTTGTGTTTACTTCCCCCAATCAAGGTTATTGTGTGTTATTGTAAATAAACGACGAACAGACAGTCGCCTATGCCACGGCATAGTAATCTTCAGTCTGGATGTGTGGGCATTTTTTTGGCGTTGCGTCATAATGAAGTTATTCATCCGAGACTCAATAGGCACTCGCTTTTGTGTACATTGCGTGAGTGAAGTTTGGCAAGCATTTTGGAAAGCGAGCTGGAGCAGAATTTGAAGTGAATTACTGGAGATAATCATACCGGCGGATAACGACCTCTGGTAATGACCATGGGAATCGATGTGTTTGATTACTCTTTCATTTGAGATTCCTCATGAGTTTTTTTTTTAAATTTTTTCTTGCGGTTTGGCGTGGGAATATGATTGCTTTGGATGAGCGATTTTAGCCGGCCATTGGATGGATGTTCTTTTCGAACTATGAACGATTGTGTTAACGGTTGTGGGTCGATTCGCGAATGGAATTTTTGATTGAGTCGGGAGGGAACGTGAAACATTCTTCAACATTCACAATCTTCTTGTATGTTAGCACAAACTATAGCTTTAGAGTTGGATCAGCGCTGAGTTAGACTGAGACATCTGACCAGTTTAACTCCGCAAGATGAGACTTAAACAGACAGGCTTCAATATTTTAGAGAGCAGACAAATTAGACGTTGAGTATAGCAATTTTGGAAGACGTAGCGGGAGGATAAGGACAACCGCCGCCAAGTTCCTTCCTGGAAAGGTGACTGTTTTTGACTAACGACAATCGAGTATTGTCATGGGTGGCCGGCTTGAGGAGTTGTACAAGGCATGTATGAAAAATCTCCAGGCCACTCGATCCTCCGGCATCAACTGTCACTCGTCAGGAGTTATGCCCAACCGCAACCAGGCGAGTTTTGAACATGCTCCAACCAGTTGCCTAACTGATGGAATCGCAATCAAGGCATGCCACGAAAGTGGTGATGATGGGCACATTCGTGAGACAATGCAATTTCATTTATTTAAAAAATCGAACATATAATTGTTAAAATTATAAGGTAGTTGTAAAGCCAGAGCGATGAAGCCTTAGGCTATGATAATGGCCTTTTAGTTTACTCCATTCTTCTATTCCTGAGTAAAGAATCCCTGGGAGCGCGTTGGTGACTGTCAAGAATACAAAAGTCACTGCCATCATTTCAAGTTTCAAAGCGCGCAACAAGCATCATCTGATGATTTTGGTGCCGAGAATGAGTGGCATCCTACAAAGTCAGATTCTCCTCAGTCCATCTCCCCAAAGGACCAACTCTCCCCCCACCGCTGTTATGCAGTAATTTATATCCCCTCGCATCACCCTGTATTCCCCGCAGACTGTTCCCATGACACAATACTTGCATAACCCTCCCCATTAGTACAGATCTTCAAACATTACTCAAACACTGCGGTCGGTCGTAAAACCATTTATTTAAGAATGTTGATTCAGAAAAAAAAGCAATAAATAAATTAAAAAAACAGAACCCACTGTTCGCGATGAATGTGAGTAACCAGCAAACTATTGCATCATAGCCCCAGTCAGTGTGGTCACTACCTGGCAGGGAGTCGAGCGCAGGCATGTGCCAGACAGTAGCTGCTGCTCCCAATCGATTGTGAGGTGTAATCTGAGGAATTCCATTCATTCCCGCCGACCGCTGCATGCAGAGCCGTCGCATTGATTCCCAACCTCCTCTGCGCCATCAAGGGCTGAGCGAACTGGAGAATCTCAAATTCGGCGGCACTGAGACTCAAACAAACAGTGGCAACAAAGCATTCCGTTGAAATGAAATTTTGAAATTTTGAATTAAAATAAAAAAAAAATGAAGCACGAGTCCAATGGTAGCTTGATGTCTTGCCAATTCCAGCGAGACTCGAAGCGCACATTCAAGGGGTTTAAAAATAGCATAAGCATTCAGCTTCAGCACGGCAGCCAGTGCTGTGAATGAGGCACAAACCGCAAGCGAGCATTCGTTTTAGAACGCTTACTCACAGAATGATCCAATCATGTTGCGCGAAATTATTGTGCAAATTTATTTAGCCTTGAATGTTGGATTTTGTTGCTTTTTTATATTTCTATCCGCACTCTCTGAGTGCTCGTGTGTGTGTGTTTGTCTGTGTTGATTTAGCTTTTGGCGGCTGCGGCTATGGCGGCGTTTCCGTGGGCCCAAGTGTGCCTGGAAACCCGTAAAAATAATTGAATTGTATTGATCCGCAGCTCCGTAGAAGGGGTGGCAATACAAAGATTTTCACACATCAATGCGAGCACAAGGTGTTTGTCAGAGGGAAGGGAGGACGGCGGTGGGAGATTATACGTGACAAATTTGTAATTGCCTCTGCATGGATGGACTGTGGAGACCAGTCCGAAGCAGTTGCATGTGTCTAATCGATCAGCCTCGAGGTTTGTGTACGACCGGCCAATTGCGCTTCGATTAGGTTCGAGTTATGAGCTGGAGGGGATCTTTTGTTTCCCAGAACAATCTCCATTGGCCCAGAATGTGACATGCGACTAGAAATGGACTTCACGATTGATTATTCGTCAAGCTCGACGGCATGGATACTTGCATGAGCAAGGTCTACGCAAGTAGAGGTTTGGATGCTGGGTGTGCCCATTCGTCTTCTTTGTGCTACAATCCGAACTGGATCTGGGCCTCAACTAACAACCTTGTCCAGGTCCAGAGTCAGCCACCTTAGGCTTTCGATTCGTAGAAGCCTGTTGTCTTTAAGATGATATCGGCCAAAACAGAAACACAGAATGCACGCAGAAACTTTTCAAGCCCTTCAAATTGACCTGCGCGTGTTTGATCTTGATGCTGAGCTATTGTGGAGGCGTGGAATCCCTGACTACATCGAAGTTTTGTGACACATGGTGGACGTCCTTTCTAAAGAACTCCTTTTACTAACCACACCTCAGACATTAGGTACAAACCCCTCGTGGCTTTCGTAGATCGTGCCTCTTCACAAATTCCAGAAACGTCGCGTCGCCTCAAGGCCTGCCCCTCAAGTGGGTACTGGACAACAGTAGCAGTGGTCGCGGTACGCCCTTCAAAAGCCGATTACACCGACATTCATATCCTTAGCCGGTCTAAACACTTAAGCCGCATAAGCACAGCTCCCGGCTAAGTGCAGAAATAGATCTTCACGGTATATCTCTTAATCACATCCAACGCGGCCCCATATTTTACATCAACCGATTAATTTCAAACCCCCCTATATAGTTGCAGTGGATTAAGGACCAGCCACAAGGAAGGGCACTTGTAGGCACTCCAGCTCTTCTTCATTCGCCCGTCTCCTCGCAGTCATCATCGACCCGTTTTCAATGCGGTAAAGATGCAAGATTGTTGTGCAATAAAATTCGAGGACAATAAAACTGAAGGAGAAAAAAAAAAGAACACAACAAGGAGCACCGCATCCGAACAAACCACTTTCCACACAACCACTCAGACATAAAGGATACGCGACCAGTGGTAATGGCAATTTATTTTGGAATTACCGCCGATACAGCTCCGGAAGTGCTGTGAGTGTGATTAATTAATTCGTTCTCTTACATCTCAATCCGGCCAGCCCAGGCCCGTGCAGCCGCCCACTCGCTCACATCCCATCCTCGGCTTGTCTGCAGAGGAAACCGATCTGAAGGTCTGTCGGTCGTTGTGCCACAAAAATGTGTTTTATGAACCGCTTGACAGGGTGTGAGTAACGTTTTTATTTTTACGTGCGCCATAAGCATCAGCATCAGTATGAAATGTCCTGCGCCGCGTCTGTCGTCTCTAGTCTTCACTCTTCGGTCTCTTCTTGCATCTTGGGGGGAATTTCATTTCAATCCGCGTTAAGTGAGTACTTCTGGGGGTTTTTATTTTTCAATTTCATTTAGCCCCTTGCTCCCTCGACATGTTGTGACATCATTACGGAGTTGATGGTCCTTTCATTTGACAGGTTGAAGGGGATTGCCAGGGATGTGTGCGAAACACATGTCACAGCACTTCAAGAGTGGAAGTGCCAGAAACTCTTGAAGATAAATGGCAATTCCGTATCTCTTCGCACCCTCGACCACGGCAAAAAAAAAATTGATTCTTTTCTTCGTTCATCTGACTGAGTCTTGACACATTCCTCGGAAGTTTGCTGCTGCAAATGAGACAAATTCCGAAAATGGACCGTTAAATTTTCATCCGAGCTTCCAATCAATTCCCAGTGGCTACGCCTCATTTTGTTAATCAAAATTCCTCCGAAAACCTCCTCAAAAACACACGCAGCCTTTCATATCTCATCGGCGCGCTGGTGGCGGGCGGCTGTCCACACCCTCCACCGCTTGCGGGCTTCGTTTAACAAACAATTTAGGTGAATGTTTCTCAGCAGTGTGCGCCCAGCGCCACCCTGTCGGATCATTTGAAAAATTAAAAGAAATCAATTTCGCGTCATTCTCCAGCATCACATGTCGACGTCAATACATCAGGCATCCGTGGCAGGACCTGATGGCAGCACGACGACGACGGCAGAGGAATCGCTGTCGGGAGCACGGTACCAGTGAAATTCCCGCTTGGCGTTGCTATTTTTCCGATGATGGATGTGAACGATGTTGATAAACTCACCACCACACCACAGCGCCTCTCCGCCTCCGTCGAGTCCCTTGTGGAAATTGAACGTATTTGTTGGATCGCTCATATCTGCTCACAGGCGAAGGCGCCCAACCTGCGTGCCGGGTAGCCGGTGCTCGCGTTTTGCGCATTCCTCTGGCGTGAGTTTGGGTGGTGTTTTTTTTTTCTTCTATTTTTTCGGAGGCAAACTGTGTAGTTCCCACATATTGAAATTCCATAGAAGAATATGCGAGCGAATATGCAGACCGAGTGAGCGAACACCAAAGAAAAATGTTACACCCTCCACGCATAGCAGCCGCGTGAAGAGCTGGAGGTGGAGGACGATACTTCGAAACTAAGGGCAATTCAGTATGTGTGTGAGAAAATTAAATTCCATCGCATCCTGAACACAGACAACCGACACGCAAGGGGGAGTGTGTGTGCCCGGGATGTGTCTGTGTTTAGGCTGTAATCGTGGCATCATCGACATCATCACTTGGGAGCTCCTCCACTCCGGCTAGGATAATGGAAAAATGGAAATCAATCAGGTCTGATGATGGGTGATTGGTGGAGCTGACGGAACTGATGGGGACGGCGAAGGTGTTGGGTACTGTTGCCACATGGGATCCCCTAGACTCGCACCCATCAATAACCAGGACGACTTGTGGTTGGTTGGTGTGTGCTTGGGATTGTTATTATTTTCAGAGCTGAATGCAAATGAAATTAATCGGTGGTGAACATGCCATGGGAGCTTCCGATTGATGGCGGCTAGGGGGAGGAAATTGAATTACCTGCTGCTGGGGGAGGGTGATGAACTTTAAGTCCTTCCACTGGCTGAACTCAGGATATCCCATCGATTTTGTGAATCATGCGTTGGCTTTGATTGGAGGCGCTTCCGGGAGGACTTAGGGTCAAACCGCCTCACACTCCGGCACCTCATCTGTGTAGATCCCAGTGACTGCCCAAAAAGTTCCCGATCACTTCATGCATACATTCCCTAAGTCGGCTTTCCTTTAGAAGCAAAGAAGAAGTTCCTCCTCGAAGGTGGCAATTTTCCTGTCCCACGTCGCACAGAATCTCACACGTTTTACGACGCAAAAGCCAAAATAGATTGGCAAAAGTTTCGTCGAACAAACTTCAGCCGATTGCCGAATCAAATCAAGCCAAACTTTCATCAAAACGCACTCGTGCTTCAAAACCAAAGCCCCATCCTCTTTCGATGGTGGTCATCATCACCGTTCGCCCATCAACCCACCTAAGGAGCTTTACGAACACTTCCACTGACACAAAGTGTCCCAATTCATCGTTAACATCGACTTAACTTTCAAAGAAAAACCCCAAATAATTGCGTTCACCTTGAATACGGATAAATTCCAGCGTCGCTGCCGTCCTCGTCTCGTTCCCATTGCAGTCCTGCCCGCCAACAAGCATCGTCAAATTGAGTAATTTCTGCTGGGGGCGGTGGAGGCGGACTCCACTGACGGACGATAAATTTCGCAATTTATGTTCCATTTAGAAGTGAAAATCACCTAACCCCTGTCACACGGGCGGCCTATACAAAAGTGAAGACAACTGAACATCATTAGGACTCGAAACACAAACTCAATGGAAGAGCAAAAAAAAGAAAAAAAAAACAAAGTTCCATCAGCTCTCAAGGATCTGCCCGCAAATCGAATTAGGAAGATGCGCGCGTAAACACTAAGAAGTAACACCATCATCTCGTCCGGGTGGGGCGCTCTGTGTGAGGGTCGTCGACGACGGAGTGGGGGAGAAAACGAAATTATGTCGTGTCCTTGATTAGATGACCGTGAAGTTGCCTTAGAAAAGTCAAAAACACAGCTACACCCACGGGCGATGGCATGTCTTCATTGCCATCATCACTCAGTGGACAACCAACCCCCATGTCCAGAGCGAGAGAGAGAGAGAGAGAAAAAAAAATGTTCAAATTAACAAATAATTCATTTTCAGTTCATTAAACGTATTGTAGCGGGAGTGTAATCCGCTTTCAGAGGGAGCATCCTTTGTGCTGTTTCCTCGTGTTTTTCGCGTGTTTTCGCGGCTGGCATTAGACGATTTCGGGGATCATGCTCGAGAGAGTCAAACAATTTCAATCCCATTGTGAGGCGGGCGTGGGCATGATGCGGTCGCGACTGGATCCTCATCATGGGAGAGTTCATTAGCGGAGCGAGCGAGAAGATAAAAATTAATTTCGTACATTCCTTGGCAGAGTCTCAGGCTTGTGTGTCGCGCGTTGACGACGACAATGGAGACTCTGCGGTGGGACAACGGATGAAGTCATAAGCTGGTCGACTGGTCCCATGTTCCATGTCCCAGCAGCGGCCTATTCAACGGACGGAACCGAGGAAAAAATGACAAAAACGAAGAAAATGTAATAAAAGGACGAGGGTGTAATTACAATGCAATGAGCGTCACGAAATTCACGCTTTCTCTGGCTCAGTGGATGGGCGATGTTGCGAAGGCGGTGGGCGCGGATCGGGCGGTCTCGGTGGTGCGACGAAATAGTTGTCAATTGGGTGGAATTCGCTTATGTTGAGGAATTCTTTCGCGATGATGAGGGAGCTGGAAGCAAAGAAAATGTTCGGTATGAGTGAGTTTAGAGTTCCAAGTCACTCGGCTTAATTTATGACCGCCACACGCAGGGCGTATTAGACGCGCTAAAGGAGTTATCGTCCAGTTGTTAGTTGACAAATTAACACATTCTTGGCAATCAAATTGAGCTGTTGACGGGGTGGGGTGTTGATTGGGCTGTTTTATGAAGGCCACGCTATAAGTGGCTGCCAAGGTGGTCGGTCGGCAGTTTTTAGTTGGTTTACTTATGTGTCCTCATTGCGCCAAGTTATTCGGAGATCATTGACATCCCATAAACCTCTACTTCGCATGAATCCAATTCAAAATGAAGAAATTCCTGATGACGACATGTTACCCGAACTTTGTGACTGCAGTGAGATGACACAACCGGAAATCCACGAAGGAACTCCTCTTGATTTTGTGAGGAAATGTCAGAACGGCGAAAATAACAATGAAATGAAATGATATTGCCGTTTCTTTTAGATCACCAGACGCACTGGTTAGTGTATGGCGTGACTCCTCCTCTCCATATCTCTGCAACTGCGCAAGAAACCATTGACGGGTGGTTCGTAGTTCCTTCGGGCTACGCCCGATCAGCATATTTTGATAGTCCTTCCACCAGACGCTTGCATATTGCCACTATTCAGGACTAGCTCGAAATAGAGCTAAATCCGATGCCAATCTTCTCCCTTTTGTCATAACGAGTGTTTGCGCTTCTTTAGTCAGTTTTGGGCTGTATGAAAATAAAAACTGTTGCCCGCCCCACATTATAAAGAGGTCAGCTGCCGGGTCGAGCCTTAAATGCGATTTCATCTGGAAGGCGAGCGCTTGGCAGACCCGGGATGAATTGGTTAGACCAAGTCAAAAAAAACTCGCTTAGGCCGCTTACACACAGGAAACTTTTGTCGGCGAATTTTCCATTTTGTCGGCAAGGGCGGTGAGACGTGTGCTCGGCGTTTGCTTTTGGATATTCTATTCTCTAGTATTTCCCTTCGTTTTTTCTTTGAGTTGCTTTATTCTTATGTTCTCAATGTTGGGTATTGGAAGCATGCTGTACATGTGTGAGAAAGAGATGACGCATGTGTGAGAGAGGGTAGGAAATAGAAAAAGTTCAGAACTAAGATTGCAATTGCAGAGACTGAACGATTTCCTGTGTGAAAGCGACTTGAGATCACAAAAGGGTTTGAACAAATCGCCGACGAATCTTATCGAGTGTGAAAACGGCCTAAGTTACGCTTGGGCATAACTCCTGATGAGTTAGAGTCGGTGGCGGAGGGTCGTGCTCTCTTTAGTCTCTTCTTCAGCGATCTTTAGTGGATCATGCGGGTATTAATATGAAAATGATGATGAACTATGATGAAATGAATTTTTATTGCTCCGTCTTCCCCATGGGAGAATAAAGATGCGAGAAAACCGGTTGTACGTGGCTTTTTATAATTTTTCATTCATATTAAGTCTTTATCACTTCTTATAAGTGTTTATAGTGGTTTAAATTAAGTGGTAAAGCCGCTTCTCAACTAGATCCTGTTCGACTCATTGTAATGCTATCGAAGGGATTACCCTGTTTTCTCCCTTTCCTTTCAGTCATGATCCTGCAAATCTTGTAAGAAAATGTGTGCCAGTGTTTTCGCTTTCAACTGGTAAAGACTTGGAGAGTGGTGATTTTTTTTTATACATTTAAATAATTTCTTGTAGGCAATTGTTTAAATTTGTTTAATTTTTTGAAGTTTTTGCAAATGTTATAATTTTGAATACAATTTTGCTATAAAATTTAATATTTTTTATTGTTACTATAGTTATTTATTATATTTATTATACGGTCGAACCTACATAAGTCGAACAGCCTGGGAACTGGGAACTGAAATTGTGTTCGATTGAAATTGTGTTCGATGGAATGTAGGTGTAAAACAGGCTACCCATGCCCAGCAGAATTAAAGGCTTCTTTTTTCACTCTCTTTCTTTAACTAAGTGCAAAGTACAGCTTGAAATTCTTCCTTAACTTTAAAAAAATCCATGAAGGATTTATGAAGGAACCGTATTGCTTCAAGTCAAGATACAGAAAGACATGGACATGGATACAAAAACATGGTGTTCTATCAACTTCAAACGCTGACGGTAACGTGATTTCAAATTTTTGATCACACCCTGATCCATAAGTTGAAGTTTTGACGTCATACTTGGCGGATAGATTGCAAGTTCAATAGACTTCTTTGACTACTAGGTGGAATTTTATACACACTCCTCAAAAATAGAAGACGTCATCCAGGAGTTTGAATACTTTAAAGAGTTTTTACTAGAGTATTTATCAGAAACAGAACAACATCATGCAGATGTGACTCCTCTATAAAATCCACTTCTAATAACAAAGTTAAGAATATACAGTGGACTTTCCTTAAGTCGAATGTCACGGGATACCATCATTTGTAGGAGTCCAACGGAGTTTGTCTTAGAGAGAAATTTTTGTATGGAAAATTGCGGGAAAAGTAGTAAAATATGGCAAAAAAGTTCGAGTTAGAGAGAGTTTCGACTTTCGGAGAGTCGTCTTATAGAGTGTAAAATATCGGAGAGCTTAGGTCTAGCGCCTAAGATCTATAAATTTGTTCGACTTATGGAAAATTCGACTAAGTTTTTACTGTGATTGTTTACAATTCTTTATTTTTTATCTCTATTTTCTACAAGTTCTTATTTTTTTACTTTTTATGAAGAGTTTCTTAATATATTTCTTTTTAAGTTTCCTTATAAGCTTGTATAATTTTTCTTCATCAGTTCTTACGTTCTTTTTTATCTTTTTGTGGGCTTTTTTAAAATTCAAAAGGGCTTTTTGAATTCAAATTCCAGAACACTGTCGGCTAAAGATTTGGAAATCGTTAAGCACATATTCTAATCAGCAACAGGTCCTTCTCTCGGTCTATATCTAAAGGGCGACCCCCGTCCGAAATAGTCCTCTTTTCATTCTAATCACAAAGCGGACGTAAAAAGTGCAGATCTCTTAAACAAAATCCTCGAAGATAAAATCCGTCCTTTTGTCATGAGTGTCTGCTGCAATCAACCGCCCTCGAAGTACTACCACCACCACCCCAGGGTAACAAGAGAATGTGTTTAAGTGCCCATAAACACCCTGTGCGCCCCTCCACCGCCCACGTTGCACTCTGCTCTCGAGTTCAATCACTGTGACTCAATTAAAATGCAATTCCCCATCGGGCCCTCTCGCTCTCTCATCGATTTTACACATGCGTTCATTAAACCCAAGCCCATCCCGAGCTGTAGCTCGTTACGGGTACGACACCCATGCTCATCATCATTATCAACAGCAACCGAAGCTGCAAAGTCTGTGGGGCATAAAATACGAGAGGAAGAGCGAAAAATAAAGCAACAGCAGCATCCCAACTGAGACATTCCCTTTCGCATCGCGTCCTTATTGTCGACTGCGAGTGGAGCGTACCTGACGATCGGCGGAGGTGCATCCATATTGTTTCCTCGCCCGGCTCGTTGGGGGCAAGCATCGACTGAAGCTCTGGGCGTGTGTGCTTCATTCACGTCGAACACGACGTACATACACGTTCACATGTGCTGCAGACAAGGCGGCGGCGGCGGCGGTGGCGGCAACGGCGACGACGGCGGTGGCGGTGGTGACGTATCGGTGTTCCGATGGGACTTTTTCCGGCCGATTGCATGTTGCATTCCCATTTCATGTCGATTACCTGGTGGTCGTATTATTATTTTGACTTTTTTGCTGTTTTTTTTTCGTACATCCTCTTACTCCCACACCACATACACACGTGGACAGGCATCGACTGGCAATTGTGTTCCTTGATTCGGCACGCTTGGCGTTCGGCGAGGCAAGCTGATGCAGGGAACGCTAAGCCGTTGGTTGGAAAATTATTTTCCAAAAAAAAAATTAAAACCTCAGGGAGCGCACAATAGCCAGGCGAATCAGGAGGCGGGTCTGGCGGGCCGGCATGTGGCGGCTGGTGGACGCCGGCTGCGCTGATGATGAAGGAGTTACAACACGGGAGGGTTACCGCATGCCCAGGTACGTGGGAGGCATCGAGTGAGACGGGACGGTGAAAGTCGTTTCTGTAAATCGCCGACGAGCACAACTGACATGCAGCCGTACGCCACGCGAGCCTATCAGGATGGTAGTATCGCAGCCGCCTAGTGGCGCGCCGCCGGACGGTGATTTATATACGTTGGCTTCTCAGCTCCCCTTGTTCGGTGTTCGGTGCTCTTCGGTGTGCACTCCCTCGCAGTTTTCTGTGTTTAACGTTCACAAAATGATGACACGTTCGCGGATTTGTAGGGAGGGAGGAGGGAAAAGGGGCTATACCTCGACCAACAATAGACTACAACACGAGGTTGCGGATGCCGCTGGCGACGCGTTTGATGAGAGACGAAGGCGAACGCGAAGGAGGCACAGCACTGCATTCATGGCTCACTCATATTTGACTTCCGCTGTTCCTGTTCCTGTCCTCTGTTGTTGCTGGTGTCAGTAGTGGCTTTGGTCTTGTGGTGGCGCTGTTGTTGTTTTATTGCAATTTTCACGTAGTTAACCGAATGGAAGCGAACCGACAACGGCGGCAGCAAGCACACGAAACTCACCCAACCACCCACACACCCACACACCCACCTCCCATCGCTTTCAGTGACGTTGTAGGGGGGTAAGGGGCTTTATGGACTTTCTTTACGATTCTATAAAGAGTGGGAGGATATTAATTTCTGAACGAACAAAAGATGGACGTGTAATTAGCTTGCGCTAGCGGTATGCCGTTTTACGATCAGATTGCAGAAAGGATTAAAATTGTTCGTTTACCACGTTCGTCGGTGGATGGGGTGGTGGGCGCTTCAAATTGCTGTATCGCCAGAAGGATTGATCCTTTCAAATTGTTCATTAAACGCTGGACTTAGTAGCAATCATCTCTTTAGGCGTGCTTAATTTGGTTTTATGTTGCAGGGGATGGGTGTGCAGGGGCTTTTTAGAAAGTTAACCTTGATTGGGGTACTATTCTTTTTGTTTTGTGTTGTTTAACGACACTTGGTTGGGGTTGGACTCCATGATGAGGTGCGGAAGTCATAAAAAAATTACAATGAACTGGTGGCTTTGGGCAGGCAAGAGTTGGGCGATGGGAGGCTGGTTGCATGGTAAATGAAGAGAGTTGTAAATCTTTTATGTCGAAGCATAGAACACGAGAAGGCGTCTCGTTACCGTCGAAGGTCAGGTGGAGTGCTGGGAATTTATGTCTCAGAGGATAAATGGCAGTCCTTCATACTGGAACTGCTGGTTGATGGGCCTCGTTGAAATGAGGGGATAAGGTGAACTGGACTTACATTCTTGCATGCTCGATAAGACTTGATTTTTTGGGATACAAAGCCGATACAAGCTTCGGGTCTTGAGATTCACTGCTCTTAGTTGTAAGGTCGAAGCAATCCCTAAAAACACGGATTCACGGGCGTCGCATCGTCTTATTAAGCCTGGTTTTCAGTGGTCTCAGTTGTATGGATGTTCTTCGACAAGAGCCCTCCCTTTGAACGAGGTCCCCCAAGGACATGACAAGTGAGTCATTAAGAGGATACATTTTCTATTTGACAGGAAAGATCTCTGCTCTCTAGCCAGTTTACTCAAAGTTGATTCCGACGAGAAGAGAATAGGATGAAGATAAAGTCTGTAACACAGCTGACGTCTCCAAACCGGATGAAGGTGCAGGATCATCAGTCATATACGCCAGTTCGCCAGAGATCTCTATGGCCACTGAAGTGTCTTCCAAGTGTAAGTAACACCTGTTCAAAGGGCTGTCATTTGACTGTCAGTCAGACTAATAGACTGGCGGCCATAAAAGCTCAGGCGGCCATAAAGGCCACACATCCACCAACTCCAAGATTGTAAGACTCTGAGGGAGACAGCGGCCAGAGGCGATCTTTCTGGCTTCGCGGGCACAGGGGTATTCCTGGCAAACTTACGAGAAAGAAAGCCTGAAAGGGTATATCAACGCCCCCCCCCCCCCCCCCCTTTCATAATTCGCGGCTTTACCTCTTATGAGTCAATGAGAATATTCAAAGAGTATTCGTGAAACTGCTGGGCGAGTCTTACTTCAACTGCCTTGCAGATCTGGAAAACAGATATCGTAAGGACATCCTAAAGCCACAAATGGCTACGAAAGGGGTCGGAAGAAATCACGTTTGAGTTATGACCAATCAATCCCAAGAGGGAACATTGCTAGCCGAACGTGACAGCACAATGGACCAGATAATCTAAGTGAGCATAATTCCATATATAATCCTTACATACATATGGACAGACCTCACATATTTGGAATCGTCCGCATTAGATCTATGTGAAAATGCTTACGATCATCTCTTCGACTGAACCAAGACCGATATTCTGACCGATTTAAATTGCAACCTCGAATTGAATAAAAAGCTAAATTTCGTCTTAAATTCATACCAAATCTCAAGGATGAGCAGACGCATGAATTCCTCGTTCCCTCGTTCCATCCCAGCCAGCTTAATTAGAATTCCCTTCGGCTCCAGCCGCCAACCCACGCGCACTTCGATTTATGGAAAACTTCCAGACTCGAACTCATTACTTAGAAGAAATACGAGGATCATATGAAACGACATACCGCACACCCGAGAAACAGAAAAGAAAAACAGCCTTTTCAAGTGTCATCAACACATCAGCACATGTGGCTTAATAGTGACTGCCTATTGCGAGCGCCAGAGCCCGTTGCCCCGCCCCCCAAAAAAGCAACAGAGTGAGGACAAGCGAAAAGCAATCACTCATTCATTCTTCCTCCCGGCAATGTGCTGCCATGTCTCATTCATTTTCCGATGTTGACAGCTCGGGGACCCTCCTGCCACTCCTTAAAATTAGAATGTTCGCCCCGCGCTGCCCGCCCCTCGAATGATTGTCGTCGGCCAACAGAACATGCCACATTTGGCTAGGACACATCCACAGGATGGATCCTTGCCATGCTGCCACCAAAAATAGCAAATTTCCCCCAACATTTGACTGACGTGCGACCGACAACAAGCCATCGAACAACAAAGAGAAAGAAGAAGAAATCCAAAAAAAGCGAACAAAAATAACGGGAGGCGAGGAAATATGAGCGTAGGGAGGACGACGAATAAAATGACTTGACATCAATTTAATAAGTTCGCCGCAGGCTGGCTGTAGGTAGGACTCCCTCGCCCTGAATGGAGGGGCAGGCAAACGAGCTGCAAAAAAAAAGCGAGAAAAAAAAAGCACAGCTCGCACAGGAGGTGGTGGTTGGGTGGGGTGCTGTGTGTTGACACATGGTAAAACCCTGGTTAAGCATGGCCCACGCCCCTTCGATCCATGATGATGATCTTTTGCTTTGGCTGCTTTCGCTCTCTGCTCACCTTCTGCTGTCCAAGGATGCAGATACGAATTAGAGTTCATTCACGGCATACACGGTCAGTCGTTGGTCATGGTGGCGCACCGATGTGTTCGGTCGTCCATTAAAGGATAACTGCGACGGGGATAACGGTTTGGGATTAAATGACACACCAGGATACGTCTACATTGTCGGCTAATGTCGGTCTCATTATCATTAGGCCACGGGCTGTTCGGTGCCCAAATGTGAACGGGCTTGTGTGCTATGAGGCATTGAAATCAATGTCCACATGCGGCCGAATTGTATCAAATATCATTTGCGGGACACTGAAGCAGTTGACCTCTCTGATGGGATTCTCTTAATGCATTCACAGTTGTGGGATTAGGGCATTTTCTTCGTTCTCTTCTTCGGCCGGCATCGTTGTCGTTCGGTTACGATATGGCCACACATCCGGTGGTGTCAAGCGTTAGCCTCTGTCGCAAAATTTAATGGGAATGTATGACGCAGGGTGTGTCTTAGCGAGATATTTTCAGCGCTTTAACGACTGTTGGGTTTTGCATGTGACACTTGGCAGCAGGATATGTGTGGATCCTCTTCGATGTAAGAGGATTATCTGTGTCGAGAATGAAGCTGTGGCTGGAGGTGTGGAGAGCAACTTGTGAAGAATAACGCTCGAGCTTGGGGGAGACTTGTTTTGAGAAAGCCGTTCTCATAAACTGTTGCAGAGTGCTCATTATCTTCCAGGTCGATTCTGTCTGGTCAGTAGTTTGGTAAGGGTGACATTTGGATGCTCAGTCGAAGAGCGTGGCTGATAACAATTAATGGGACATTCCACATTGTTGTTCCGAAAGTCAATTTAAATAAAAAAAAACATGTAAGCTTTACATTTCGATTAAAAAATGTTATACCCTTCAAGTCATCGGCAGCAACTTGACCGATGTCATATTTCATAAATGTAATAATATTGCTAAGAGGGGTACAGGGTGCGTCATCATTGTCGTTTTCTTAGTCAAATGTTATTTTGACATTGACACGCTGTTCCCCGCTCGAAATCTTGACAGAAAGTCAGTATCATACCTCCGAGGAACGAAATGAGTCGCTTTATGGTTAAACAACGTTGGGATATATTGAAGACCTATTTCCAAAGTGAGTACCTTGTAGCCCAAACAGTGCGTTTTTTTTTTTTTTTTGAAAAAAGTTTTGGCCGAAATGAAGCACCCACAGCGACTGCTGTACTCAAGTTTGTGCAAAAAGTTCGTGAGGCTGGTATGCTAGGAGGCAACAGTCATGGTCTCCGTCGTGGAACGGGTGCGCACAGCTTAGAATTTAGCAGCAGCTGTGACCAGAAGCACCATTGCACCCATTTTTCTTTGAAAATGAGGCTGGTAACAACGTTTTGGTCAACGATGGAATTGCAAGAGCCATGTTAACCGACTTTTTACTGAAATTGAAGACATGGATTTATACTACCTCTGGTCCACGAAAGATGGCGCGCTATACCATACAGCCCATGCCACAATTGATATCTTTTGCGCACCAAATTCCCAAATCGTGTTATCATCCTTCTTGGCAATGTCAATTGGCTGCCTTCGAGCCAACAATCCGGAAAAGATCCATGCACTTAAAGCCAATACCATCCAAGTAATCCTTGAACTACAGCCCGTTACCATCAACGTGGTCTTGGAGAATTAGGGTGACAGAATGCGCTACTGCGAAGCTACTCGAGGCAGCCACGTGAACGACGTGCATTTCATTATAAATGGTAATCTTTGTTCTTATTAATACAGCCATAATCCAAGGAAAAAAAAAATAATTTTCTTCATTTTATTGTATTTTTTAAAAGACACTTGTGTGTGGTCGCCCTATATGTTAAGCCCTACTAAACTATAAACTGTCACTTAATAATTATGTAAGAAAAACATTGACCAGAAACATAAAGAGCGCATAATGTGGGTCGCAGATTCAATAAGACATGTCTCTTCAATTTGATAGAAAATATTCCACGTTCTAGGAAGGTAGGTAGTAAGTGGCTTTGGTGCACTTAGGCCAAAGTAGGCCCGTTGTACTGCCACGTCGGCTTACACCAAGGGGGAGTTGGGGCGGCGTGATTTCTGCAACAGCCAGCTAGACTTGTCAGTGATATACAGTAGCTTAGGTTATCGAAGAAGTAGGAGCCTAGCTAAGGCGAGTGCAAGGCAACTGCAGACATGTTGTAGCTGCTGCAAAAATCATTAGAGAATATCCCCAATCCGGTCATCATTCCCACTGCAGTGCTGATGTTGGGTCTTTTTAAGGAGATCAGATCTTTTAGGGTCTAAACTAGGCCAGACTTAGCAAGCGTAGCCTGCTTTCCACCACGCACTGACTTCTAGCTTACTTTTATTATTCAGTTGTAACTTAAAGGTAGCTTAGGGAGTACCTATGTCACAAAGGATTCCACACATTCGTAGCAGACGATTTTTCTCAGATTCGCCGTATCCCCTGATGTATCTATCTCTTGGCATCTAGCACAGGTGAATGTGAAACTGCTTGGATATCACTTCAAGAGATTAGCGACAGCTTATAACTACTTTAAAGCTTATAGAGAACGATGTTAGAGATTTTATGACTATGACGGCGGATAACATGTTCCACCTCAGTCAGGACAGGGCTTCGATGATTATTTCCTCTTAGAAGACACTGCAGTGATTAGGTTACTGAATCACTTTTTTAAGGTTATGGTGATCTGAGAATACACCGTGTTCCAAGAACCTTATGACTTTTTTCCACGTATCTATCTCAATAGTTTGCCATTGAATAAACTGTGCAAATCCTATTGAAAATATTGATTTTTTGATGCAATTTTGTGTGTTTTTCATCGCCATGCATCGTTTGAGTCACTGTACATTTCATTTTGAGTTCTCCAAAAATCAAGAAAATGTTCATCAAAGAGTTGCACATAGATGAAGATTCCTTTAAACAGCTACCGTCAATCCACAGTACGATGCAACAACTTCCACTTGATGCCCTTGTCAAAAACGAAGCCGCATTCGTTCAACGCACTTTACCCACACACACACCTCGTCTGAAATGAGAGCAAGCCTCCTCATTGTACCATCAGCCCCTAATGTGAGTGCAATTTAAGAAGACACATTCACATGCATCACAGCCGCCAGACGAGAGGTCCCTGCGAATAAGGGATCCAAAGGAACGATATGCATTGCTTGGAGACGAATGCAATCCTTAAACAAGTGCAGAAGTAGGAAGCATCGTACAGGTACCTCGCTGCACTTGCAAGCAAGCAGCCACTTTCTTAGAACGCAGGAGTGCTGCATGCAACAGCTCACAATGGCATCTACTTCAGCGCGGCAGCGTTGCCAGTAGCAGCAGTTGCAAGTGCAAGTTAGCTACAGCCACACACGTCTGTGCGGCAAGGTGAGTGCGTGTGTGAATCAATAGGTGTGACGGCACAACAGGCTGCATGTGTCTCGAAGAAATGTTATTGTAAGTAAGTAAGTGCAAACAGTAAATCATTTCCTCTCTCAGTTAGGTACACATGCCCGCATGCAGTTGGTCTCGCATCCCCTGCGGGACTGTGCACAGAAAACACATGGACTAAGGCAAGCCATGGCATCGTTCTACGCCTTCCACCCACCGTCTTGGATGAGTGGCTGCTGTTCCGTCCATTCTGAATGTAGCAACGCAGCCCCCCGGCATTCAATGGCATTTTTGTGTGTCAAGCATCCATGAAGACCTACATTTGGTGGAGATATTCGTTGTTGTTGTTGTGCATATTTAGTTCTTCCCTGTGTTCTCAATTATGATGATGAAGAAGAGATCGGGCGCAGACACGGACGTGGGCGGCCTGTGCCGCATGTCACGTCGTCGTGAGGAATGCATTTGAGTGCATCCTTGCATCCTTTCATCCTTGGTAAGGTGAAATATTTATGCTCAGGCTGGGATCTGTTGTATCCCGCATCACTCTGCAGTTGCATGTGCACCGATAAATTCTCGTGTCTTTCGTTGATAGGCTGGCATCTGTTGAATGCCGTAGGAGTGTCAGAATTCGAGTCTCAACCTGAAAGGACTTTGCATTTCCAATTTAAATGCAAACGCAAGGACGATGGCGACGGTTCAAGGATAAAGTAGATTGCTGTAAGCTGCGATCAGGGACCTTGTCGTGCTGTGATGGGATACGTAGATTAGGTTGATGGAATGCTAGATGGACGTTGAATTTCATATGCTGAACTCCGAGAAAGTGGATCCTGTGGGATTTGCGACGGCTTGAGGTGGAGCACAGGGGATGGTTGGAGTTTTCTAGTTCCACTCGATCAGCATTAAATATGCCTCGGGGAAACAGGGGACACAGTATTCTAGCGAGAGTGCTTCAGAAAGTCGACAAATTATAGACGACTGGCTTGAGATCACAGGATACACTCGTGGCGTGGTGAGCTAGTCGTGGTTGCCTACATCATTCCTTGCTCCTTTTCAGGAATCTGGAGTAAGGTGACCATCTGGACCACTGTGGAAGTGACAGGACGTAATCACCCTCATTCTCTAAGCTGTTTTACACGTCACTGTGACAAATTTCTATTCAATTAGTCACTTAAATTTCTTATAAAGAGACTAAGACAGTACAAATTTGGGACACGGCTAAGAGAATAAGAGGGAGAAGCTGGGC
Organism: Eristalis intricaria; assembly: GCA_964034865.1. NCBI lineage: Eukaryota > Metazoa > Arthropoda > Insecta > Diptera > Syrphidae > Eristalis > Eristalis intricaria. The sequence goes on along the minus strand of OZ035877.1, from coordinate 56,078,172 downwards.
TTTTTGTAAGCGTATACACGCTTAATTTTGAATTTGCGTGTAAAATACACTAACAACAAATCATATATCTGTTTAGGTTACTCATCATATCTATCGCCGTTTATGAAATAACCGCGGATAAAAACAGTGCTTCCAATCATTACTTTCTGTGTGCTCATTCCTGAATTTATTCATTCATTGCTTAGGTTGCTGTATGTGGCTTACATTTGTAGGTGTGGTTGCTGTCTTGGATAGTTGTTAATTGTTTTGGCATCCATAAGTATGCATTTTTTGGTATACCCTAAGTGTGCTATACATTCCGTATAGGTTTCTTAAATGATTCCTTTCATTTGATGAACATTTTTTTATCTTATAATTATTAAGTGCTTTTGGTTTTAACGTGATGAGCACGCTACAGAGTCCCAAAACGAAGATTGTTACCATCAAAGATAAAGAATCACCTTCTACGACTACACCCCTGACTGCTTAGCAAATGTCATAAATGTTTTATTTTTCAAGCGCCGATGATCGTTTTTTTGTGCACGTATAAATTAAGCGTATACACGCTTTCAAAAAAACACAGCTAATATAGTAGAAAGAACTCCACAAAAATCGGTTTCTGACGTTCACACAAAATGGCAGAGAATATCTGGATGATGAAGTAACTCATCCGTCGTTAGCTAGTGAAATCAAAGGGGTCTCCCTCGTGGATCGGTCAAACGATACTGAGTTTGCTCTCGTCAAGCATGATTTTCTCCTACGATGCCATATGATCCAGACTTCCAAATGCGTAACAGACTGTTCATTAATCTCAAGACATCAACAAGCCCACCGCATGTTAATTGAAGAATAGATGCGACACAAAATTGTCGACATAAGACTAGAAATGGTGAAAGATCCGTATGCGCTTGCCACAGACTAATCGCCTAGATCGACGTCATATTCCATGAATAACTCAGAAAGTTGCACGCGGTCTTAACAAAAAATAGAATATCACCGAAACTATAGACACAGCGAGTCATAAACTAAAAAGTGACGCGAAAGTACAAAAGTGTGCGGCATGTAGGTCACAAGAGGCAATCTGCCCTAATATGGGTTTTTCAGGTAGCATCTATCGTAGTCAATCCAAAAGTGGATGTGTTTGGTTATTTGAACTATCTAAAGAGTAACCTGAACCAAAAGCCCCCGCAAGCAAAGCTCAGAACTGCGAATTTATTGGGGATCTAAATTTCGTCACGTCTTTGGTTTATTACCCGTCGTGCCCATAGTTTTTCAGATTCCTTATGTTTTTTTTTTTTTTGCATTCAGTACATAACTAATTGCATTAGAAAATCGCATTTAAGTCTTCTTTACGTTCTTTGGGGACCCGTTTAATTTCAACATTAATTAAAACGCATATGCTGACTGTATCTGTTTGACCAAGTAAATTTATATTTTAAAAGATCCTTCCATTTAAAAATGGTTGAAGAAAAACATCGACTTGGAAGATAAAAGCACATTCTCTCTGGAGTTCATTTATTTAGAGGTTTTTATTTCAAATTAAATGCCCCATCATTTTAGGCTTGTTTTTGTCGTGTCACTCTCAATAGAATGCCATTAATTAAATTATGCAAAGTCCATCTGAGGTGACGAATTTTCGATCCAAATTTGTGTGTATTCCATATCTCATCATTCAGCGCTTTATATTTAATATATAATAATGACTGTTTTTCTAGCCCGTGTCCTTTCCGTGGAAGGCTTCCCACATCATTCCGAGCCATGTGACTTCTTCCCCAATATAGCTGTCTTCATTGCGTGTAGACTGGGATTTTCGTCAAGCTTCGTTCAGATTTTGCAGACCAGACACCAGTGTCATCGTTGATTGGAAGTCTGTAGAATATGCTTAGTGAACTCGAGATTCCCACTGCTGTTACGCCGAGGAATAGTAGTAGTCTGACTATGGGTATCACAATGGATCACTCACTTAGACCATACGTGTGCTGGTGAATTCACTAGCAGCCCAACTACCTAACCTAACCTACTCCGAGGAAAACATATCTTGTTGTTAATGTTCAATGCTTGTGTTATAAGTTTTTAGCTGGGTGTTGAGGGGCTTTCGAGTGAATCTTTATGCAGCCTATGTGCATAATCATTATGTCTGTACCAAGTTTTCTCACAATTTCCGCAACGATGGACCGGAGCAGAATGCACGTCTCACCTCAGGAATGGTTGAATCTGCGGAGTACCTCAGGGCTGATCAGTTGGTCCCGTGCTGCATAAAAAATGTGAGAAATTAGCACGAATGAAGTGGTGGCACCGATTACCCATTCAATCTAAAAAAAATATAAAAAAAGAGAAAGAGCTTCATCGAAAGGTACACATATTTTCCATTTCCTTGAATCCTTTCATTAAACCAATTCGAAATTGCAAAATTGCACATACCCCACGGTAGACCTTGCTCCGTTTGTGTGCGCTCCGCGTATCCTTTGTACACAGGAAACAATCAAATAAATTCAATAAATCTTTGACAATTCGCATTGCTACACATCGACGCCGACACATTTGCTCTCGCTCACTCGTCATCGCAAGAGGACATGAGTGAAAAATTCAATTTAAAGGAAACACATACAAAAAGTTGTGAACGAAAATCGAAAAATCGTCTCCACACAAAGAGGAAGGCCATTCGACAGCATATAGCGCGGAAAATCGATCAAAAATGCAAAACAATGAAAAATGTAATGAAAATCTCCATTGGAATGGAAAAAAGAAAATACTAAATCATCCACGTTCGCCGGAATCCAATGGGATGAGACGGGATGCGCAACGGAAAAGGAGTGGATCGGCACCAGGAGATGATGATGATGATGATGATGGGCAGACCAAGCAGCAGCAGGGACGTGCGCTGCCTGTGTGTGTGTGTGTGTGACATGAAAGTGACATCTATACATAAATAATCATATGCGACAGAGTAAGCAAATGTCAATGTTACCAAATACCGTCAACAGTGGCACACCTCCGAGCGGGGGATGAGCGAAAAAGGACACGAATTCGTGTCATGAAATTCGCATAAAATCGCGAATTGCTTATCAAGCTCTGTCTGTCTCTCTCCCTCCCTCTGTGCCGCACACACAAGGACTGCCGGGGGAATACTTCAGCGACCGAATGAGTGCGGCGGGAGGGGGGCAGAAAGACATGCAATATTAATGCAAATATTGTCATACGATGATGTAATGTGTCGCCTTGATGAAAACAGGATCACACGGTGGGCATGGTGGCGGGGCGCCCGCGCCATGATGCCGATGAACTGAGGCACCAACAAGAAGTGGATATCAATGGAATTTCGAATTTTAAGCTCTGTCATGACGTTTGATTAGCGCGAGACGGTGTACGCTTGTCACGACGCGAGCTGTCGTGTTCTGCGTCGCGTCACCTCGCCTGACGGGTGCGAGGAGAGCGCGTGCCTGATAGGTTTGCGTGACAGGAAGGAGTAAGTTTGAAAATTCTCCTTGCTCATGCACGACTAGACGGTTATTCGGATATCGTTGGTTTATCGTTATATCCTCGGTTTGTCGGCAGACTAACTGACACCAGATATTCAGAATGGGGTCTGTCTGCGGGTGCGGAGGGGTGCTTGGAGCTAAACTGCTTTGTTTTGTTCACAATGTGACCTTAAAGGTATCGCCTTAAAGCATGAGATTGACTTAACTTTTGGTTGTGAAAGTTGGCAGTGTCATGGTTCTGGTTGGTGTGTGGCAGTTAAAGGGAAAGCGGTAGGATGTTTGGGTTGCCCTCATTGCAGTGTTCTTTTTGACACAATGTCTAGGAGCCCTTTAGTGGCCTCAATCAACAGCCTCTCTAGGCTGGATTGACTTTCTACCTGTCACCGGCGTCCTCTCTAAATGAGGGGTCTTTTAAATTGTGGCCAACAAAGACAAGTGGCCTTTCGAACAACCACGAGATTGCCCCTTCCACCGACGGATCAGAAATTGATACAGGTGCCTTATATCTGCCGGGTGCTACTCGGACACCCTGCAACAAATAGGAATCAGTTGGACTCCTTGATACGTGCAGTGTCTTCCAAGGAGAGCTTCTGGCAGTAGAGAAAGTAGCCAAACACGTAAAAACAGCCGATATTTCACCATCAGATATAAGCTTTGTTCTTATTGTTGACGATTAAGCTACATTGAGGTCAATAGGAACCTGTAGCGTTAAGAACTGCCGCGACTCACTAAGGTTCATCAGTCACCACAGGGTCAACCTCTGCTTTGTCCCGGGCCCCAGCTCACCATCCAAAAAGTGCATTATATCGCACCATAGGCGGTACAATACGACAAGAATCCAACTCGTCTTGGCTTTCAAGAAATGACTGTCACGCGACAAGATCAGCGTGTCCAGAGATCAACAACCACAAAACAAAGAAGCTTCTGGCATTGGACCGACAGTCGTTTCGTGTGCTCGTCGGAGTGATCACAGGACACTGCCCCAGGGGAACAATGCTTCGGAAATATAATGCGGAATCCAGGGATCTCTGCCGGAGACCGAGATGATCCAACATGTTGAGCAAACATGCTTTACCAAGCTCTTTACAATTAGCGCCTACCTTTGCCGACCCAACGATTTTTGACAGAGACTGCGGATATATCAGATCTTCTAAGATTCGGCACGGGATGGATTAAGCGATCAAGTGACAGGATAGATTGACTGAATGTGTACTCCAAAAATGAAGAGATTCATAATGGGCCCCAGTGGAAATGGTGTTCAATCATCACATTCGCCTACCAAAATCTTGGTCGTCAGCTGTTACTTTGTCATACCAAATTTGCACAAGAAAACTTGGGAGGATTCTACATGACTATGAACACCGATGTGCGCTTCTGTGTAGGACAACAAACAGAAGACAGAGAAGGCGTCAGGAAATCATACAGAGAAAGACTCAGTAAAGAGCAAGATAGCAGGAGTGCCACTATTGTGGGTAGTTGGTCCAAAACTTTTTCTTCTTTTTTTATTATTGTGAAAGCTCCTATTTCGGATAATTCTCTTGAAGTTCCATATATCCCCATGGATACATGGACGGAAAACTCCCTTAGCCGCACAAAACTGCTGCGACCGTCGCTGTCAGCCTATGGGAGCTTTCACTACTCCCCATGGCTCTTCTGAGATTCATGGGGAGTATGAGCAGAAGCGATTGTAGTCTTGCATAGATGAGGGCTCCGTGCATGATACTTCCAGTCATCAGGACCAAGTTGTCTTTAGTCTGCGATCACTTTGATCTTGTGCCGGGACTTTGGTCTGCTCTCCTTCCAGAAAAAGGAGGATCGAATTGGGGGCTACTCTTGATCGGTGCTGGTGTAAATTTGGTGTTCATGGGGCAAGCCAGAATTGCCTTCCGGACAACATCCACATATTTGTGCAGCTCATAGTTCTCGCTGTTGTCTGTTCTTCTCCATTCACATTCTTCGCAGAGAGGGCCTTGTTTCTGATTCGAAGGTACGTCGCTCTTTCTTTATCAAGAGCAGCCATATTGTGAGAAAGGGGCATGGAAAGGCCTGGATGGAAAAGTTCAGTAGGAAAAACCTTGAAAATGTATAAAATGCGATTGAATTTCGAAATTCGGTGTAGAAAAAGTCGGTATGAATTTGATCACTTGTTTCAAAGAATCACTTGGACTACATAGGCACGTCTCATCCCAAGGATTCGTTTGGGTTCACATAGATTTTAATTTGAAACTGTCCTCAAAATCGAATTTCAGCGTAGACACCCTGGGTATGCATGGAAATATGCGCTCCACATGGCAAACATGAATCTTTTCGGACATTCCTGCTACCTTTCTGTACCTGTTTTCACAGCGATCCCCGTCATGTGATTCCTCTGCTGCCGCAGGATGAATTTTCCCTTTTCAATTTCTTCATTCTCCCTCTTGAAATTCGCTACAATGAAGTCTAACCATGAATTCCTCGAGTGCCCTGCGAACCTTGGCATCGCAGGAGAATATTAATTTCTGACTGAATCTCTTTTTTCAAAAATATAGGTGTACTCTTGCTGTAACTGTACCACGTTGAACTATTTCCCAACCGACATTCCTTCTTTTGACCTCCCGAAACCAACCCAATTTTGCCATTCCAACAGACCCCCCGGACCACCGGTTCCACTCCTTTTTCGGGACGACTATCCTTCCCCCGTTCTGGGAATGAAAATTATACGCGTATCCCTTTGGAAATTATGAAATTTAATTCCCTTTTGCGGCACATTGTGTACCCCAAGGGTCGTAACACAAACACACACGTTGTGTGCGATGTCCTGTGGACGGGCGCACCTCCTCCAGTCCCTGCGGGCCATCCAACCAACCAAACCCATCCGGGCTCCAGTAATTTGTTGATAATTTATTATATTTTATGCGTTTTTCATGAACACGCTTCGTATTATTCGTTACTCGTGCTAACTGTAATTTTAATTCATATTATTTCTCTCGTTCTCTTTTCAGGTAAGCCAATCCCCTGATGTTACTCGTATTTTTGAGGTGAACGCGCGGGTATGTGTCTGAAACCATTGTGCGGCCATTTGTGCCCAGCAAATAGTACATCATTTTATTCACTTTTTTTTTTTTGGAAAATTATGCTTTAATGGCGCAAGTGGCGCTTGAGAAGGCTTTTATTGGCCTTTTATTACGTTTAATGAGGCGTTTTGCTAAGAATGAGGGCATTTTTTTTTCTCCAAAAAAACAAAGGAGGCCCGTGCTGGGAAATTTTATGGGTATGACAAAAATATGAAATAAATGAGTACATCTGGATTTGATGGGATGGGATAATTCAGTGTCATTCGGCATGAAATCGACTGTGATTAACGAGTGATACATGCGTAGAGATACTGCTGCAGCCGCAGCTGATTATTTGAAGTGATTTGGGGCAAGTTTGTGAGGTTTTCGCGGGACTTGTGTGTGTTTACGGCGTGAATACTTGCTTTATTCACCTCGAACTACTTACTTACACATCAGGCCAGTGACCTCCGAAGGGTCCGAGCCTGAGCAATTGCTGCTTTCCATTGTTGATGCTGCTTCCCGTCATCAGGACCAAACTGTCTTGCATCCGCGATTACTTGGTCTGATTGATTTACCGGAGATACAGTCTTCCTCTCCTTGTCGAACCGGGAAGCTCGGATCCGAAGGCCCCCTTTGCTGCAGCCCTGTAGTCCCTACGCTCAATGTAGCAGAGCCAGTGCAATCGACGGATTCTTGTCTTACATCCACATCCTGATACAGCTCGTAGAGTTCACGGTTGTGACTTCTCCTTCATTCGCCTTCCTCCCAGATGGGAGCATATATCCGACGCTAAATTTTTCTTTCGAAGGCACCAAGAATCAGGTCTGCAGTTTTGCTTAGCGTCCAGCTTTCGGCTCCATATAGCAGGATATAATTTTGTAGAGCATGATGTTGGTCCTTCCAGTCAGGAGTTTTGAGCCCTTTTGTGTCGACAAACCGATGTAACAGCGGTTGGCAAGGGCGATTCTACGTCGGATCGCCACAGTGATGTCATTCTTCTTCAATTGCCTTGAAAGCTCGGCACGTTGAGAACGCACGACGAGGTAGATGTCACCTGCGTATCCCAACAGCAGTACTGACATGTAGAATATAGTGCCTTCCGTGTTCCCAGCAGCCCTCCACACTATCTTCTCCAGTACCAAAGTGAAGAAGTCACACGACAGCGCATTCCCTTGCGGAAATCGTCTCCGCAGTCCTTGAGCCGAACATCACGGTTCATCGCGTATGTGTTAGCCTGTTGCAACGAAACCGGATCAATTTTCCCGAGATCCCGAATTCAGCCATCGCTTCTAGTAGTTTCTGTCGTATGCGGCTTAGAAATCTATGAACAGTTGGTGTGTATCTATCAGAAACTCGGTGGTCTGCTCCAGGATCTGCCTCAGTGTGAAAGTTTGGTCTATGGTCGACTTGCCGGGTCTAAAGCCGCACTAGTACTTGCCGATTAGTGCTGTGGAAATGGCTTTTCACATTCACACAGTACGCTAGACAGGATGTTGAGCAGGGGTATACCTCTGTAGTTGTTGCAAGAGGTGGGATCGCCTTTTTTGTGAATTAAGGAGTATGGAGCTGATATTCCAGTCGTCGGACATGCTTTCGTCTTCCCAAATTCGGAGATCTGGTGCATGCTCCATACCAGAACATCGCCACCAGCTTTTATGAGCCTGGCTGTGGCTACTTCTTCAAAGCTAGGTCGGAGGACTACACCCCATACTGAAGTTGGGATTTCCTGATTCTCTATCACTCTCTCCAAGTCAGTCGCGTTAAACAAAGTGAAGTGCTGGTTAAATACATCCACTATTCCCTGCGGGTTAATAACTAGATAACTCGCCTAATTTAGAAGAGCCTGTGTGCCTTTCCTAAGCCTTCAACACCTATGAACCTCTAACAATTATATTACAATGAAAGCTCCTATAAGCGGCCAGCGACACTCGTAGCACTTTTGTCCGGCTTAAGGAGTTGTCCGTCCATAGGAATTTAAGGAGCTGCAAATCAGGAGCCACGGGCGTGACGACATTCTCCGCTCAAGGGGACTGTCCGCCTAAGAGAGTGCCGTAATGTAAGCTGGCACTACATTTAAATGTTAGGTCAGCGATGAGGGTGGTCTGTTCATAAAGAGTCTGTGCTAAAGCTGTCGCCTGTTTGTAGTGAACCTGTCATCATGACCGTCCGTGACTTCCGCATCCATGCACTTTGGTAAGGCACACACGACACTTGAAGTTGAGGTAATTCTGCAAGACTGTATTATGAAGCTTCAAAGACAAAGTGGTCTCAGCTTTTGAATACAGTGACTGCAGATGTAGCCAAGGCCGCCCAACAAGGGTCGATGCTTTAGGCAGCCCAAAAGGGTGTTGCCGGACCTAACTCAGACAAGAGATCGTGCTTGTCTTGAGGTCTGTTGAGGCACAGGCCCATTGCGGATTGTGACTCCAGGGGGAAAACGGAAATAGAATCAGTGTCTCTTATGGTATAGTGAACCCTCTCTACAGTGGACAACCAAGGGATCTGAGTCTTTTGTCCACATAAGAGAAGTCCGTCTAAGACAAGAAAAACACAACAAAAATCATATCTACCAGCCAAACATTACAGTTCATTTTGTCCACTTAAGGGAAACGTCCGCTTAAGAGGGATTTCAGTTTCCCTGCGTACAGCTCTATTCGCCACATCGTGAAACTCACTTGGGGCCTCTTTTATGACGAGTGTGTTATGTAACAGTGCCACCCACGCGCAAATGTCTTCAATTGACCGTGCCGCAACGACTGGGGGTTCCTGTATTCAGTGATGATTCACGACACTTACAGCATTTCTTCAGATTAAGACATTCGGAACAATTTAACTCCTTTCCGTTACTCCTCCCTCGAGTCACTGACAATGTTCAGAAAATGTTCCTGTCTAGAAAAATATTCTAGAGGAGAAAATATTCCCCTCCACCCGTGAGAAAAGAATACGACGCACTACACGAGTTGTTTCTGTAGAAGCCCAGGACTACATCGAACACACGTATATCAACGATTCAATGGCTTCCATGTCAAAGACTTCTCCATCTTCCTTCCCATTAAATGTCACCCGGCCATGAGCTGTACTTACCCCTTCTCCCTGGTCGACAAAATGTGACATGAAAGGATGCTCAGATCTATGAAGGTAAAAGTCAAGAGATTTTCTTCAGAAATGCTTCAAATAATAAATTCCTCTTGACAATTACTCAGAAAGGCTGCTGTCCTTGTCGTTCCCTATGCGATCTTACAGCCCACGACGCACCGACATGTCTCGCAGGATGAAAGAAGCTAATAATAAACTCCCTTCAGTGGAAAAGGTTTTGTAAAAGAAAAACAAAAGAGAACTGAAGCACACTTACCTGAACATTAAATTCAAATCAAAGCCAATTTGGTAACTCTCTTGCAAAATTCACAAATGACTGAAATGTCAACCTCAAAGGCAACCGCCACAAAAAAGCCAAACACAGGATGTATGCCCAAGCATACGTAGTGCAATGCAAACCGACAAAAACAAAGTCGGTGTGATCCATTTATTGTGTTTCAGCACTTTTAACCTAGTTGTTCGTTAATCCCCGTCCATATTTACCCCCGCTTACACCAGCCACAATCAGAAATAACCGACAACAGTGTCAATGATAGAAATCCAAATCAATTTGTAACCAGGAAGAGAACACCCAGCAAAAAACCTCAAAACTCTACTATCCTCCATCGGGGGGGAACACAGTTGTTGTGACCTCCCCTCCCCCTCCGCGACTGTGTATTGAAAATATTAAATACAAAATCCCCAAAGTGGATTCGGTAATTAAGTCCTTTGGAAACAAGGCAAAAAAAAACGAGTACTCTCGTCCGTCCGTCGCACTCACACACACACGATCCCCTAATCTGTAATCTGTCACATCAGGGGATAAAAAAGAAAAACGAATAAACCTGACTATTTGAATTCGGTTTCGGTTTCCAATGAAAATACCAACTCACCCAATGAAAGGATAATTCGTCCTTTTTTTACAGTGCCCGTGCTATGGCTCGGATTAGGGAAACAAAAAAAAACTTGTGTGTGACTATGAATCGAGGGATTCTTATCGCCTGCCACGGGAGACGGTGAAATATAATTCCCTCTGATGTGGATAATCTTTTATTTCTATTTCGTGTGGCATGGCAGAGGTCAGTGGCTCGCAATGCAGATAGACGGTGGATGGTAAGAGGGTGCGTGAAATTGTGTGAAAATCAATGGATTACCCGGGCTTGTGATGGAATTTCGATTGTCGTGTTGTGAAGAGGGACTTGGAAGGGCCTCAGCAACCAGTTGTATTAAGCAACTCGACGGGTATGGGTGAAGTTTGTTCACAGCGTCTTCACCGAAGCAAAAGTACCGTCAACACTCACTGGCTTTGTGAGAGCAGAAGAAAATTACAGCAATCGGTCCAAATTTGAACATGAAGTCGATCATTGACATCTTGATAGCGTTCTTCCAACTCCGCAAGCCTGACCACCGTAATGAGAGTTTCACCTTTCTCATGGTCTAAGCACCAATCAGACTCTTGGATATCCAGCGATTGACTTGTTTTAGTACAACTTTGCAATTTACTGCATCGAACACTAACAAGTGCATCAGTTGATGGTCTGGGTTCGATTCCGTAAACAACAAGTAAGTGCGTCCACTCCACTGGTGAAGGTTGGTTTTCATTTCCTAGCAGAGACACCTCTTTAAAGAGCGCATATAGAACGCTGCTTATACAAACGAAGTGGGTTTTTTCCTCTTTTTTTCGCAACTACACCGAGCCCAACTACTATTGTATCGGAGGGTTGGAGTTAAGCCTCGTCCTTTGTAGTGAAATTTTTTCATTCAATGTCTCTCCCTATAGAAGATACTTTTCCTTAACCAGACTAGTGCCGGACATTCACACCAGATATGACAGAAGTCTCATCCTGCAGGACTTTATCCCTATTGTACTGAAATGTTGGGTCCAGAGGCTCCTGCCGCTACTCCAGAATCCATATTTGATCCGTTTGTGTATCATATCAGATTTATGGTCTAGTGTTGGAAGGTCATTGGTCCAGTGCTCACGGTCCAATATTTCCGCCTCAAAAAGCCTGCCGAAACAATGCCGCATGAATATAATATCCGGCATTGTAAACAACATGTCTCAAGCAGTAAAGGAAAATAGTGAAAGCTTGGTATTGATTCTCGATTCAACAAGTAAGTGTTCGTTTTCTTCGGTGAAGGTCGAGGTTCGATAACTTTCATATTAATGACACCATCTCTTGAGTGACTGACAATGTCCAAAGCGTATCAGTCCGTGTGGTCTAGATCAGCAGAATAAGTGCGTCTGTTGAAGGTCTAGATTCGATTCCGAAAACAATAAGTAAGTGCGAAGGTCCTCGATTCTGGACATCATTTCCTGGATTAGACGCGTCATCTTCTTCATGGTTTTGGTTCGATTCCGGTGACATCAAGTGAACGGGTCCCCTTTCCGGTGAAGGTCGAGTTTCTTTCCCTCGCAGAACGAGTAACTGAGTCGACTTCTCCGTTGAAGGTGTAGGTCTGTAAACGTTTTCCTTTTGTAAGAGAGCCTAGCTAGCACTGCGTATACGTATAAATTTTAAAGAATGTGTCAAAAAATTTTCATCTCCTCCTCTCGTTGGGAGTAACAATTACAAACTTGATGGTTTCTCCAGAAACTACGCCAAGACTACCAGGGATGGAAGCGACATGGTAAGCAGTCGTAGCATCCCATCAACCGCCAAAGACTTGGGTAAGTCGCCGCAGGGTTCCGAGATTGAAATGAACTGTCTTTTCGGGGCCGGACTAATGCCGGTGTCCCGGTAGAATGCAGAGAGTTGGATTAACTGAGCTTGAATCTGGCAACCAACTATGCGTGCGAAACTGGTGGCAGCTAGCTAAAGATCTAACTGTCTGGGGACGCTTGTTGGTCGAGGCCCAGGTCCACCCCGGACTGTAGCGCCACCTTAAGTAAATAAGTAACACTGACAATCAACTGAAACTGAAATTGTGTTCGCTGGGTTATAAAGTTGTTGGCGCTCTCAAATTTTGACGCAGCATCTCTGAGGACGGTCCATTGACCAATCCAAGCGAATTTGGTCACAAGTCAGAGAACTTTTGTGATTGTTACACCGAAGTGAAGAACTTGTGATGAAAAGTCAGACTTTGACGGTGTGGTTGCGTGCGAGATACTGACCATCAAAGATGATTTCAATCAGCCAACTACAAACGACTCATCAACTTCAACAGAAATGAACAAAATCCGATATTTAAAACCATCCCCCGTCAACCTCCTTAAAGCCTTCCTTTACCGCGGAAATTCTTGGAATTTACTCAACTCGTTCGTTCCCGCAATTAAGTCAATGATGCAGTTCTTACTTCAGATGTTTCCAAAGTCAAACTCAATCATCATCCATCTGCTTGGCCCTCATGCGCACACCTCCCTTGTGGCAAGCCATTCCGTGTACAACCCTCGCAATTGTATTTTTGTTCGCCTCCTGTTTTTTTTTTTTTTTTTTTGACTTTCATCTCTTCATCTCTGCAGCTCTGATTTTTAATGAAAAACACGTTCCAATACACCTCTAAGGGATTTCAGCAAACTTTCAACATTTCATTCTTCACACACAGAACCGAAACGAAACGAAACGAATAAAAAATAAGGGAAAACCTGAAAATAAATCTTAAAACGAAAAATTTAATTTAAATCTCACCGAGCTCCGCTGTATCCCTTTCAAACCCATCCACCGTGAGGAGGGAAGCCAAGCCAACAGAGCCAGCAAAAAAAAGAAGGTAGAACGACGCACAGGGCATCAATTAAAGCGAATGCCTCCTGCCATACATTTGACTCCGCCAGCTTAACCTACATTTCACATCCGACTAATTAAAATCAATCTGTATTTGTTTAATAAGGTTAACCGCAAATAAAACATCGTGCCCGTGCAGTATGCTTTCCTGACTTTAAACCGCCACTCACATACACACACACACAGCCACACTCCCCGCCCACTGGATACAAGCGAAAACACCGAGGATTACACGGTTCTGGCAATCCCCATAGTGTGTGCGTGTGTTCGTGCGTGTGGGGGCGGGAGGCAGGAATGTTTCATTAATACGTCCGCACCCCCAGAGCTGAGTTCTTTTTAATGGGATCGCCTAACATCCGAAGACCGCCGCCAGTTGCTGGTTGCGTCCGCTGAAACGGGGGGTTTTTTTTCCGCAAAAATGCAACCGGTCGCAGGTGACTATTAAAAACGATTCTCTTGGCCAAATCGCCGAGATCGAATGAATATTCCATCAAGCAATTTATTATGTGATACTTGCGTACATTCAGAGTGTACGCGTGTGTGTGGATTTATACCACCGGGGTGTGCATTATTTACGAATTTATTACGGGACTCTGCATATGCTGGGGTTCTTAATAATTGAAAAACAAATATTAAGGCGTTCCTTGTATCCTTGATGCTTTGTCTGTGTAGTTTGTTCTTAACATTTGTGTGAAATGCATTCAGTGTATGGGGTGTGGGAGGGGAGGCGTGGCAGTGAAACCGTCTTCAAGGGGTGTGAGATGCCTTTACACTCCTGCAAAGAAATGTTTATACATATTTATTTATTTATGTGTTTGACTTGTTTGCGAGTACCTTGTCCGTGTGGGGACTGTGCGGGTGTGAGTTGAACTTTGCAGAGATTTTTAATCGAGCTGAGGGCAACGTATGCGACAGGATGAGCCACATTCCAGACCAACAAGCCGTGATAGAGTGGCTAGGTGCGTCGACTGGGTGACATGGTTTGAACCGATTAACAGCTCTCAAGACTCACGACTCGAATGTAGGAGAAGCTTCTCAACCTTCGCCATTCGGAGTCGCCATAACACTGGAGCTCCCCTCCAATTGTGAGCTAACAGTAGGAGGCCTAAGACTAGTGGTGCCGTAAAAGCGAGGTTGTAGTCCACAATATTCTGTGGTGCCAAACTTCGTCCCTTTGTTTCCCCCCTCTGCAGTGAATAGTAAGAACAACTAACAACATCAGTGCCGAGATCAAACGCAGAATCAAACTTTTGCTAACAGCGCTTTCTTTCGGCTCAAGAGGTTACTAAATAACAGTTCCGTCTCTCGAAGACCGGGTTCTCCAACGACAGGGTATTAAACATCCTAGTCCTGCTCTACAGAACAGGGGTTCCTGCATACAATGGTTCACTTCCAAGCGGCTTCTGTAAAGGGTATCCCACGAGGAGGCTGTCAACTTCACCTGTGCGTTGACATGGATCGTTTTTGGCATCTTGCCAAGTTGAGAGCAGTCAACAACTTTGTCGTGGATGCACAGGCACAAGCCCATGTCTTTCTCTATGGACAATCTGAAGAGCAGAGGAAGATGCACTTGGGCTTTTCTGCATTCAATAATAGGTCCTGTTCGCTTTGATGGAGAGTTTTGGAGAAGAAGATTTAATCACCAACTGTACACCGACATGAGTCTAGCTGGGCGTCTACAGATCCAACGCTTATGGTGGCTGGGTCCTGTAGAACCCAGCAGGAACTTTACTCCGGTCCGTGGAGACTTCAATTCCGAACCTGTGGGACAACGCAGCATAGAACACAGGGATTTATGGTGTCACCCGAAACTGAAGAATAGTCTTAACCGAGTTATTGTGTCCATCTTGGTAGTCAGAGATGGCACTAGCTGTAGCGTCTTGTTAGTTGATACCAATGACCATCCCGGACGAAGATGGTTTGCTATCGATGTGCGACAGGAACGACAGTCTCTAGTCTCTTGCATTAGAATGTCTTGGTTAGCATGAATGAAACGACATATTTCCGATAGATCTCTGACTTTATATCCATAAACGGCCGTCCCTCCGAGACTAGATGGAAGACTTCTAGATGTGACGTGTGTCCGGTGAAGAGACAGACAGGTGAAACACAAACCTGATACTTCAGTCGAATGGATATTGAAAACTCACCCACCTCTTGAAGCTGACCTAAGATTGCACTTGCTTTATAGTTCAAATGACCACTCTCGGATAATATCGGATCCATTTGTGCTTCTAAAAGAAAATACTAATAAAAAACTTTTATGACCTAGACTTCGATCAGAAGTATGTTTCAGGATACTGATTGGAGTTTGCCTTTTCGAATGGAATAAGTTACCATTCAAAAGTCCACAGCGATACTTTCATACCTCACTCGAACCTAACGAGATGATTTTTGATCACTTTTCGGCGCATGTAGGTCGATAACTTGGTCACAAATATTCGTTTTTAAAGCTAGAAGAGAATATTTTCACGAGCACGAACTTTTGAGTAGGTTAACAAAAGAAAGCGGCGAGGGACCACAAAATCTTCGCTTCAGAGCCAAGCTCAATTCACATCCGAAATGCGAAGCATATCGTCCAGGGAGTTGTCCTTGCTGTCGCTTTGTGCCCGACTGTCTTCGATGTCCACATCTTCGATTTGAGGTCAAACTGACTCGGTTAATATTCGAGTATTTCGACGTTTACACTAGGCTTGTCTAGATCACGAACGAGTTAGTTCAAAAAAGAGCTCTAACAAGTCAACTAGTTCACAATGACATTTCATTTTAGTTCATTTAGTTCAATAGCTCAACAAACACACACACATACCTAATATTATTGAACTAAATCGAACTAAATTGAGTGCTAAGAGCATCGCTGCAGTGCCTGTGGTGTATGTGATGAGAATTTGAAAACTGTGTGGACATGAATTTTATAAAGTTTTTCTGGCGACCTGAATGGATGAACGATTAATTAGATTTCCTTTTGGTAAAGGTTTGCTTATGATTTTTGTTGTATTCCATGTCATATTGGTAATTAGTAAGACAAAATAGGTAGTACTGGTCTCCCTAGTCCCACAGCTACCAGGTGGGACTACCAGATGCTAGGGATACCAGGTAGTACTGGTCTCCCTAGTCCCACAGCTACCAGGTGGGACTACCAGATGCTAGGGATACCAGTACTGCCTATTTTGTCTTACGGTGTTCTGCTCCTTTGTTTGATTGTGTTTCTTCTCTGCTGCCGTTGATATTGATTTAGCGGTGTTATTTATAACGAAAATATGACGATCAATGAACTACATTGAACTAAATGAACTAAAAGCACGAACTAGTTCAATCATTTTATTTGAACTAAATTGATCGCTCTGGGTTGAACTAAGATGAGCAAGCCAAGCTTACACGTTGATCTTTTGCATAGAACTATGAACCACCAGACCAGGCGGTGCACTCGCTATATAGTGGCTCCTCGTGGATGCAATGGTTTTCCGACACTTTCTCTTCCCCATATGCGCCAACTCCGTTGATCTTCGCATCAGCACCGAGTGAAAAATAAGAGTCTTCTCTCAAGTTGTGTGAAAACTGATGCTCAAGGACCCAGTCGTCCGTTCCTTGAGTGAGTTGAACTCTTAAAGTGTGTCAGAATGTTGTACTCGGCGTATTTTAGTATTCTTTAGTCGAACACCCATTTGTTGACTATTTGTAAATTGCCTACTCAACAGGATCGCCCACTGAACACTTGCATTAGCCATCGATGTCCCTTTCAAAAGTGTAAACAAAGAGCCTTTCTTCCACGCATGGATACTGCCAAGCCCCTATTAAGACGCCTTTCATGAGTCTGCACCGCCTTGCGCTCCCTAGCAATTAATGCTTCGACTGCACAACTGACGGGTATCCAGTGATTTCCCACTCAACGTTCACTTCCTGATTACCACTTCACGATACAGCCGTTCCCTCAGGCGCAAGTGAGTAAATATTCCGAAAGGCGAAAAAAAGGCAACCATATCATCACACATGCAAGACACATTCAGCCGAGATTGATGCCAGTAACATTTCTTCGTTTTTGTCTCCGAAAGAACCGTCCTAATAGCTTCATATTCCGCTTCTCCTCGACGGAGCTTCGCTCTGCTGCGCCATGCTCTGTCCACATTATCATTGTGTGTCACTCAGGGAAATGGACAGAACGTGTCCGTATGTGCTGCGCATTCCGTGTGAGTGCTGGCAAAATCCTCTGACATCATCGCCAAGCACCATCAACATGCCATCCTAGTTCATTTCAAAGTCTCTCAACGCACCCCCACCACCGCCGGCCCCTTGCGCAACATCGTCATCATCATCATCATCATCGTCGTCGTCAACACAACATCATCATCTGCAGCAGAGACTCACACAGAGGCACACATCCACACGGCACGCACGTGTTCAGTGCTACTCGCTGTGTTGGTGCGGATATTATTTGTAGCCGTAGCGTGTGTAATTCATTTCATTGCGCTGCGTTAGCAAATAAAAGCAACACACCACCACCACCAGATACATCAAATTGTAGCATCTCGCACTACAAAGAGGGAATACTGAATGAGCAGCTCTGGGAGGACTTGGATTTTTATGGCCAATGTGCTGAATGCTTTCGGTTTTTTTTTTTCATCCCCTCCCCCCCTTCTTCACCCAACATGACCCACTGAGGGGACACACACACACATGGACGCAACGTTATGCGAGCGGAATGGCTCCTGGAACGGAAGTAGTAAATGTATCTTATGACATCAGGCCTAAACGATGTGCAGTGTAGTATATTTGCGACAGACCATCCCCATTCCCATCCCCATCCCCATGCCCATTTCCAGTTTTGCGCCGGGGCCCCAGCCGGACCAGATGATAGCGACAAAATTTAATTGAGTTCTGCGCACACATTAAACAGCCATAGTCCGCCAAGCCAGTGAGGCAGTCAGACAGTCAACCAACTAGACAGTGGTGCGCATTAGTTATGCGCTGAAACTGTAAATGTTAATTGAGCGAAAAGTATGTGCCTGGCTGGCTGGCTCAGTGGAGAGTGCAAGCAGAGTGTATAGGCAAAGAATTTAATTGTTAACTATTTATTGTGAGATATTAAGTGGATTCGGCCACTCGTCATGGCTGGCTGATGTCGATTTGAAGAGTCATTAACATGGATTTCCATTCGCCATGCCGCGCCATTCCACTGGATGTGGTGTGCTCTGGTTGTGCTGGTGGTGGGATGCGGAAGTGTATCCCAGTCATAAAAGCATCCATAAAATGCGAACATTAAATGCGGTAAAATTGGAGTTTATCTTGACTTTTATGTGGAAGTGATGTTTATGGAGTGTCTTCGAAATGCAATTATGTGTCCTGAACGAGATTGTCTCTTGAGCTTCAATATATAATCACACGCGTCGGTGTGTTGGCGGCTACGGTGGAGGGGCTGTGGACGAATAGGCGATTTAATGAAGTTTATTTCGATTTGAGTGGCTTCATGCAAGAATGGACGTGCGCTTGCCACGCTGACACTATTCTTGTTTTAGGCGATAAAATGACGTGTAATCCAAATTATGTTCATCTGTTGGGATGGGGGACGCAAATGAGCAGCTGTTAGTTTTGAGATCAAAAGAGTGGCCATTGGTGATGTTAATCATACTTATTCCTTGTTGAGACTGTAGGTCTAAACCATTTCCTCCAGATGCTCTTCTTTAGCGGTTATCTCTGATTGAAGTCGTAATGGGTGACGTATGGTTGTGGGTTGAGTAAAGTGAGCTTTCGGAGGGGGGCTTGAGGGAGAACCAAACATTTTAAGGACAAGAAATTTGGCGTGATTTTGACGGCAGCCAAGAACGTTACATTCAGACTGACAATGTACGCTTCGGTATTCGTTAAGAGTCCACACCTTCTCATTTTTTTCTCTTTTTCTTCTTTTCCTAACTTCTCTTTCTACTCCTACCTTTGCATGTTCTGCCTCGATTTCTTCGAATCCTTGTTCGTCATTAGCTTTTTTCCTATTTTTCTTCATCTTCATACTGTCTTCCGTTTCCGTTTCCTCTCCTTTTTCTTCTTCTTCCTCTTCTTCTTCAACTTTGAGTTGCGCTATATTGCGGTGCGGACCTGTCTCTCCAACTAGCGCTGTCATTAGGCAGCCCCTTCAAATTCTACACGCCAGTTGGCTGAGATCCCTCTCCACCTGTATGCATCTAGTCCTTCGATCAACGAAAAAAAAATCAATGGACTAACTCTGGCTTTAACGGCATCAGCAGAGGTCTACTCGCTTTTCATTCGGACTTGTTGACTCCTCCCGTTGGGCGCCACTTTTAACAACCGTTTTCTAATTGAACTACTGCTTATGGCACCAACCATTCTTTGGGCGGGGAGAATTCTATCGACAGTAAAAATGATAGTGTCAGTGGTGTCGTGGGAGGTCCTGGGCTAGACTGTCCCTACAATCTACAGCAACCAATCTCCTTGTGCCTCTGTTTTCTCTAAAGTGCTGCGGAACCTTCAACCAAGTCCTAAGGTTGATGTTTGTGAACTCTCTGGGCATTGCCAGTGCCTCGAAAGATGTGGAGCCATAAATTATGGTAGACACCCAGTGTAGGACTCCACGTACCTAGCCACCACGCTACTTTCTTTGAAAGGTCCAAATTAGGGAAAAAAGAGCAGTATGCTTTAGACTTGCAGAATGTATCCAACGACGGACACATGCTCAAAGGGTGTTCCCAGGATAAAGTCTTGGCTTCCATAGGATTGAGGCAAAACAGAAAACCAGACTTTGAATCCAAATCCGTGAAGTTGTGGACAGTTGCAGCCCGTAGAGGGCCAGGGCCTAGATTCTACAGCAACCATTTGTACTGTGCGTACGTATCTAACGTGTTGAAGGGACCTACATCTTTCTACCGACTTCGAGCGGCTTGGGATGCTTTTTCTAGACAGTTCATATGACGTGAATATTATTTTTTGGTTTGGTCCTACCATGCAGCGAGGTTCTAGTGTGTGGGAGTTGACGCACAGACCCGCAATGTTACTGAATTGCGACTGATTGCGTCAGCTAAAAATGGGTGCAAGTGAAGGGCGATACCCCAATGTCACCACGCACAGTCGACCATCAGGAACCACTCAATCGTTGAAACTAGACTGCTCACCAAAATCCCTGAAATTGAGCTCGATTAATCGATGTTCGTGTTCGAGATCAATCAAAGAGTGGAGCTGCAAATTAAAATAATCACACTTTGACCCTTTAGAATAACGCCTCCTGTTCCAGGAAACAGGATTAAAAACAAAAACAACTCTTCCAAGCGTCAACGTCAGATATGTCCCTAATGTGACAAGTACTCAAACATGGTCTCTTATTGGGCGCCATTATTCTCTTATCCGCAACGTCCCCCAAAACAAAAATACAAAGTACTCACAAAATTAAAGTCGAAATTAAACTCAAAGCAGCTTATCAGGTTATGGCGCAGAGCACCTTGTTTGCTCCAGAAAATTATACCACCAAATATTAACAACATCAATTATCCCAGCAATCATCCTGTCCTTTTACATGACAGCACAACATCCCGAAAAGCATGTGTATCACGGCAAGTATCTCAAATTTCACATCATCAATATGTGCACCTCACACTGTCGCTTCCTGTCAAGTTTATCACTCTCTGCCCACCACCCCACAGTAAGGTAACCCCCAAAAATACAGATATCATTCATCGCTCCCTATAAAAGTCTCTGGTTGACAAGGTTTACTTAGGCGCCGCCAACACAAGAAAACAAAAAAAGAGAACGAATAAAAAATGTGTGCGGGTGTTTTCTTGTTTTTTTTTTTGTGTTTTTTTTTTCAGAACCGCTTTTGAAAGTGATAGCTCGTTGACAGTTAAGATTTCCTTCTCAAGAGCGTTTATCTTTCGCCACAAGAGTGTCATTAAAAATCCATAATTCCGAATCATAAAACGCGCACACCTCTACTAGCCTCTCACACCACGAGATCAAAGCCAGGGATAAAACGTGCCAGCATATGCGATGCGATGCGATTTTGTGTTGTCTGTTGTCTCTCTGGTCTCTTGTCTCTTGAGTCGGGTCCCTCAAGTATCTTCAAGTCACAAGATATCACATCAAAATGAATATCGCTTGTGCTCTTTGTGAATTTATGTTCAATTTAAATCTGAGGCCATCATTAGAATGTGTATCCTCCCCACCCGGTTATACTCCCCTATTGTCAAGATACTTGATACCATGCTGTTTCCTGAAAATAATCTACCGCCCTTCCATCAAAACCCCATCGCCCCTTTGAGGTTTACGACATGCTGGTGTGGGGGATGACAATACCGAAAGCCGAGAGTGCCACGAGCCATGAGCCATGAGCCCAGAGCCGAGAGCCGAAAGCCTACGAAATGTGCAATAGAACTGGTAATGTGTCAAGGGCAGAGAAAGGATACACACAACGGCCGGAATTAAATTTGCAAATTAAATTTCACTCCCGTAGTGAGGTGGAAGAGATTGAAGTATTGAATATTTATCTTGCCTATTGGCATACGCAGGTTCAGCTCGGTCTCGGTGCTGTCGGTGCATCTGTCTGTGTTTGTCTAATTTATTTATTTGTTCACTGGCAATATGCAAAACTAACAGATTCGGTTTTGAGAGTATCTGCAGCTGTTTTACGGTACATCGAGTTTGTTATTGTTATTAGTCACGTATCAAAACAAGTATCTTTGGTGAGCAAATCGATGTGTGCAGCTGCACTGTAACACGTGGGTGGCGGCGGCGGCGGCGCGGCGCGGCGGTGCGCCACTTTGTTGTTGATCTTCTCCGATGTGAAGCTTTGCGGGTTAATTTAATGAACTATGCCATGGTTAGTCATCGTTCTTAGGAGAGTTTTGTTTCCTGTTTTTGTTTGAATTTAAGAAATGATTTCGGGTGTTATATATTTCTGACGCTATTATTCGAGAAGGACCTAAGCCTAGCTTCTAAAACTGCAAAGTGCTATTGGTTTCAAGTACGCCACTTGGCCCTAAGCATGTGTAAGCGTAATATTCTTCGCTCACGAGTAACGAGGATCTAGACTTTCCTACCGACTCCTAACAACGAAGTTGTTAAAATCTGTCCCTAAACATTTGTCGTCTAGATTATTGTCTGAGAAGCAAGGCAAAAGGATCAATAAATTATGATGGATCTATACCTCTTTGTAGACACCAATGCTTAGGAGCCGATGCATGGATCCACAAGCCACTGCCGCCACCAAGGATTTGGTCTTAATGCGCCAAAATAAAAATAATAATATCACCACAAGCTGTCGTCAACCCCCGAACTATGCTCCAAAAATTGCTTCTCAACTGGTTTATTGTGGTTTAATTCTTCAAAAACAAACACTGACCTTGAAAGACACACATCGCCATTCAATGATCGAAACAACAAACGAAGAAGATCGCTGATCGTGAAGCTAGATCATCTCAAAACACTCGATCGTTAAGAAAGACGGTGCTTGTAAGAACCCTACGATAGGTGAAAACAAGTTAGACGGCGACATTAAATAACTTACAAACCGAACAAAACCAGTATCTACTAATTTAAATGACTGATCGTGAAGCAATAAAGACCGTGAATGATCGACATAGCAATCAACAATCTGTATGCTAAGCATCGTGATGCCGCTAACTTTGTATCGGTTACTGTATCAAATGAGCTTAAGATTTAAGTGTGATTATCTATTGTTGTTATGTGGGGACACCCATTTCCTCGTGGTATTCAAACTCCCAAGAGTAGCCATTGACTGGGGTGATTGACGTGATCCATGAGCAAACTTGGATGTGTTGTGAGGTGTCAGTTTTTCAAGATCGTGCGAAATTTTAAAGGCTTTATTTTTTATACAGGACAACCCTTTGGGCTTTGTCAGTGTCCCAATAGAGGACTGTCGAGTCACCCTTATTATTATTTGGAGTAGTAAACAGAAATCCATTATTAATCCAACAGATTCTAAATCTCACGGTGTACACATACTCTCTTTTTTTTATGACCAAAATAAATGCCGTTGAAAAAACAAGATTCGGCAACAAAAAGAAACGTTTCCGACAAATTTGTCGATCGATTGACTCGGTTCCGTTGAAAGCCGCGTCAAACACTAGCAAATACAATATACGAGATGTTAAACATCTTTTCTTCGATAACGGCGCAAACGCAAAACAGGCGGCTGACAATGTGAACAATGTTTATGGTCAGTATGTGCAATTTTTGTTTCGTCGATTCCGGTCCAGTAACGTCGATGCCAAAGATGCACCACGCTCTGGAAGCCCAATTGTCAAAAAAATTGCATAAAATCATCAAAATCTTGGAGTCTGGCCGTCGTAAGCACGGTTCCGATTGCCTAGGTGTTGAAGATTGCACAAACAACTTTTTGGAATCAAATGAAAAAGCCTGTATACAAAGAGATGCTCGATGAATGGGTACCACATGTGGTCGTTATTACGTCATTTCACTCCGAGCTTATCATTTAAAATGGGTACTACACGAGCTACAGCTACCTATGGATCGAATTTCCATTTGCGAATCTCTGCTGAATCACAACAAAATCGACCGATTTTGGTGGTGACGTCGTATGGTGACTGGTGACGAAAAGTGCACCACTCGTGGTTGAATCACGTCGGTGCAAATAGTGGTCAAGCCAAGATTGGCGGTCAGCAAAGTCTTGCCTCTATTGGGTGGGATTGGCAGGGAATGATCTAATCTGAGCTCCTGTATGGTCTGTATTATCAACAATTGGACCGCCTGATGTAAGCAATCGCTTAGAAGCGGACGGTTTTTTACCATAGACAGCGCATTCCCAACAACATCATAATTTATTGCTTATTGTCTGGAATGGTGCCAATAGACCTCCTCACCAAATGGAAACATCGTGCCAATAGAACAATGAGGGCAACAGCAACGAGCCGTTGTGACGATGGTCCACCACGCAAACCTCGAAGACTGACAGCAAAGATCGAACTCCTCTGACAAAGTAAGATGGACGCAGAGATTGTCCCCAATATCGATTCATGCATCAAAAGAAAACATGGAGAGCTAAATTTTTTTCACAGATTTAGACCTCAACGAACAAGCCTCTCCAGCTGTCACGATCTTTAGTCAACTGTCTCCAATTATGCACGACAAGTTGGTTGACGTCCTTCTCTACCTTGGTGCGCCATCGGTTCCGTACGTCAACGTGTCCCACAGGTTCGGAGTAGAAGACTCTTCGGGCCGGAGCTGTGTTCTCCATACGTTCTACATGGCCTAGATACCTTTGGCGTTGAAACCGTAGACGCCTGATTAGGCTCATACCGCTGTACAGCCAATTTAGTTCGTGTTTGAATCTTCTCCTCCAAATACCGTCAACTCAAGTACAACCAAAGAACGCACGCAGAACT
The DNA here is from genome assembly GCA_964034865.1 of Eristalis intricaria. NCBI lineage: Eukaryota > Metazoa > Arthropoda > Insecta > Diptera > Syrphidae > Eristalis > Eristalis intricaria. Next base: position 56,053,522 of record OZ035877.1, on the reverse strand, counting down.
TTTCTCTGGAAGACACTAAGGACTTCTCATCCGCTTTATAGATTGTTCATGCCTCCGCATCGTGGCATTATCAAGGTCTTACATAACGTCAACTAGGTCCTTCGAGAGATGGTTCTATGATGCCTCTTGAGCCGTGAAAACAGCGGTTGGCCAGTGTTACTCTGAATTAGGCTTTAGACAGCGACTTTAGATAACTTAGACAGCTAATGACGATCGTGAATCAATAAACACCGAGAATGATCGGCATAGCATTTCTTTGAATTTCACCTATTATTATGTTATTCTCAGCAAAATACAGAAGATTTGCTACGTACAAGAGATTTGCTGCCAAAGTAAAAGAATGCTTGGCATGAAAAGTAGGTAGGAAGGGCAAAGTACACTTGTGCTCAACAATTACGATAAAATGTCTGACCCTCCTTCAATGTGACATAAGGTGGCGCCATTCAAATGAATCACTAAGCGCACCCATACACATGCCTCTTAATGATGCCCCCTTTCCCCCACCATTTATTCAATAAAGCAATTCATTAAATATTAGACAACATTGCATAAACATCTCAATTTCAATTTAAAAGGTACACATGCAATTTGCCGTAACCTTCCGTCCATCCATTATTACCATAAAGCCAAACTGTCGTGTAAACATTTGTAAACAGAGTTATTTACTCTCCAAATCTGGTCACAATGAGTCCCTCCAGCAATTTGTATGTAAACCACTTTCAAACATTCTTTTGTTTGCGTGTATGTCCCAAGCTCCACAACTAAAATCCACATCAATTTAGTATCTTAGGTAACCACCGACATATAGATTGTAAACTTTAATGCAGCCACTTACGCAACACACGCACCCACACACACACACTCAGGCAGGGATAATGTTTATCTTCTTGATTTTTGAAAATTATCATACACATGGCTTTGGAAAGTTGCCTCCTGCAGCCGAGCCGCCTGCCTGCCCTAACATGCACAAAATTTATGCTCGACCAACATGCTCCCCAAAGAGGATAACACACAGCAAGTGTTATCAAGAGTCCCCCACCCCTCTCAGCCTGAACCACACACGGCCGCACACTGATGCGCCATAAAGAGAAGCCCAGGATATCGTTCTATTATTGCTGTCTATTCATTTGCCAGGCTCGAGCTCCCCAAACACACACACACACACAAAAGGAGGGGGGTTGGCCAAAAAAAAAATCAAATTTTCTAAGGATCTGCGTTGTTTTATTGAAGAAATATTTTCAAATAAAGAAAATAAAAACTGTAATAGGGTTTTCGACCCACACCCGCACAGTGGGTCCTTCTGTGATCCGTTTTAATATACGACCCTTCGTAACGATAATTCTCGACATAAAGTCCACCTTTGATATAAAGAAATTGGAAACCGTAACACCTATTTAGTTTACAACACTCAAACCCCAAAAATCAACCCCTCTCAACCCCGCCGACTGCGAAGACCGCTGGTTTTTCATTTTTCATGCTTCATGAGAGGTTGTGCGCTGTATGCTGCGTCTCATGCTCTCCACGCCTGTGAGAGTTTATTTATTCGAATCGTGTTCTCGGATAATTTCAACCCGCCGCCCCCACCCGTCTAACTGATGGCCAACAACAGCAGCAAGAAGGGGTTGCTTACTTTTTGTTTTCAATACCCCTCGTATTTGTGTATCTTTTCCTTTGTGTCAGAGAATGTCGAAAAACCAGACCCACCCCCTTTGGCATGGAGAAGATTTTATAGCTGCGGTGAGTACTAAAACTCTTGTAAAATCGAAATTTGAACTGCTTGTCTGACACCGAAAAGAAGGGGTTGTGTGCTCGTGGGTCGTGAGGGGGGGATAACGCGGTCGGTTTTCTTTGACTGGTTCTTTTTCCGTCCGTAGATGCCGCGCGCCCCCCGGCGACGCAGATTGGTTCGTCATTATCGTTTTGTTTGGCTCGGCTTTTGGATGTGTACTTGAAAGTACTACAAATTCCAACCCCCCAATTTGGTGGTTCACTTGATATGAGATACTCTCTTCTCTAATGAACAAGTGGGAGGGGGATTCCATCACATGAACCTGCTGTGTTATTTCGCAACACAACCACCGTGGAGTGCCAGCAACTCCAGCAGGCCCCATTGCCGAGGATCTCATCAATTTAAGACGAGATGAGTTCGATACATACTTGCCTGTGTATCTTCTGAATTTCAAATGAAAGTTAATTTTGCCTAAGATACACACTGGAGCAGGGAACCACTGCATATCGCTCTCAACAAACCACCCCCACCCGCCAGCAAGCACTCGACAGTGTGTGTCGGTGTCTTGATGTTAGTATACCTAATTTGCTTTAATTTGCAATGCAAATGCGAAAAAGTGTGTGTATGGCTTTGCCTGAGACGACTACAAGCATGAGGGGATGGCTGTGGACCAATGCTGACACTGAGTCACGGGAGAGAGGGAAAACGCACACACTTCTAAGGGTTGCCCCGTCGGGCGTGAGGGTTATGCCAAGTTGGAGTTGACTTAATGATGAAATTTGTTTCAACATAGACCTCGAAGACGAAGCCCAATAGACTGGCAAGGGGGATGGATGGAGTGGGGATGACTAAGAGAGGCGGATGAAATCGTGAGTGTATCGCATAAATGTGTGTTACTCGATACCTGTCCGTATCAATGCATGTTAGCACCGCTCGCGCCGCATACACAAGACAAGAAGCGACCGAACTTCCGAGACGAAAGCTGCTCCTCGAAGAAGCAGACCAACTAGATGAGAATCGATAAGGAATAAATCGAAAAGATGTCTGGTGATGTAACACGTAAATGGATTGTTGTATGAAAGAGAATAAATTGCCTGTCTATTATGTTGGCTATTAATTTTATTTAGGGGTTCATTTATAAAAAAAAAGCACACAATTCCTCCCTATTCACGGTTTTTTTTTTTTTTTGAAATTAAGTTCACGGCGTATTGAGGACGGCTGAAGGGGGAGGCTTAGGAATATGTACCAATAAATTGGCGAATGCTCGTCTATTCGAATGTGTGCAGCTTAAGGTGGATGTGATGGAATGTTGTATCGCCATTACGTGAAAATTGCTGAAGCTTTTGCCAGGTGGTGGCGTGGCAAATTGATTGTTCTTCTCTGCGCCGGAAATCGATGGTGTTGGGGGATGAGATTCCAGATGACATTGCTCACAAATTGGTTGAGAAAGCCTATGTATTTGGGCTATATTGATGTTTATGTTTTCCTGGAAGCTCGTTTGATTGACTGGGAGTGATGCAAATTGTGTAAGTGTCCGTGAGGATGTTGCCTTTTACGTTCAGTCTAGTGGATAGTTTTCACTTCTAACTCTAACTGCATCAACTTGTAGTTAAGATTGGTCGAAAGTTTATTGCCATTTTTGATCGCACCAAATTTTGAACATACTACAGGATGGGGCATCTAGTATTTTTTTTTTAAATCATTGCTTATTTTGACACTGACAGCTTTCCGCTCGAACTCTTTACAGAAAGTCAGTTATGGTTGAAGAACGTTGGGATATATTGAAAACTTATTTCCAAAGTAAGGGCAGTGTAGCCCACGCAGTGCGGTTTTTGAATTTAAGTCTTGGCCGAAATGAAGCACCCACCGCGACTGCCGTACGCAAGTTTGTACAAAGCAGTCGTGATATTGGACAACACTCATGGTCCTCGTCATTGAAGGGGTGCACATAGATGAGAGTGTAGTTGCTATGACCGAGAGCATCATTTCACCATTTTTTTTTTTTTTTTCGAAAATGGGAACAACGTTTCGGTGAACGATGGGCGTTACAAGGCCATGTTAACTGGCTTTTTTTTTACTGAAAGGGAATACATGAACTTGGACGACCATGAAGAACGGCGCGCCAAGCCACACAGCCTATGCCACGCCCGGTCTTTTGCGCTTTCGCTTTATCAGCCGTCTTGGCGATGTCAATTGGCCGCCTCGGAGCTGCACTTTGTATTTTTTTTTGTGGGAAGCCGTGATGGACCGGTCTTATTGGCACTTAAGGCCAATATCATCCAGGCAATCCGTGAGCTACAGCCCGGGTCAGGCCTTTTGAAAATTGGGGTGACTCTACTGGAAATATATTAATTTGATTCCAACGGCAGATGGTGACTGGACCAGATTTGAAAACCAGATAAAAGCGTATTAACTTTGCTTTTACTAGGATTCGAACCGGGGAGCAGGCACTCTTCACTAACCAGGAGCAGGCACTCTTCCAACTGCGCCATCCTGTCGTTTATTTCATAATTTATGGGAATGTTTATTCTTACTCATAAAACCATTTTATTGCATGTTTAAAATTAAACTTATATGTACTGGGAGGACATGTGGCATCCCAGAGAGTCTAACCAGTCAGTTCTCAAAATTCATGAAGATGTCCTTAAACAGCCTATGGAACCATGGTCAAAATTTTGAGCCAAATAGATGTATCAATGGGAGATTGGATCGAACTAAGTTCGCTTGTTGAATAGGAAGAGGTTCGCTCTAAAAGAGCCGACAGACCAAAACCCTACAACCCTTCGCTTAAAGGTGGAGCAAACCAAGTTCCGATGGAATTTTGTATTCAACCAAAATTTCGAACAAAATAATCAGTTTTGCTTTTGAAAAGTTCGTCGATATAATCTTGATCGAAAGTTTCAGCCAATCAACCGGCGCTGCATAAACGCATAGATCCTACGGAACCATCAGGAATCCCTTGACAACTTGACCTAGATGAAGACAGAATAGCGATTGATTCAAGTCACCAAACAGACCACATTCCACAACCGTGTCCACTTCTCCTCAATTGCTCACATTTTCACTGCCATCCGTTTAGCAAACCATCCTCTTGCTTCCACATCTTCAATGTATCACACAGATCATCAAATTGAGGCAAAATAAATTCTATAAATAAATTCACCATAAAACTAATCGAACCGAACATCTTCGGATCCCCTGCGTCATTTCGCACAAATAGTGCGGCTGGCTTGCGTAATTCTCCAGAAACCACGCGGCCACCGTCGCGTCGCCGGCTACATTCTACGGATGCCAATGCGAGAGGCAGCTACAGATGTTTACATCTCCCATGATCAACGAGCATAATCCATCCACGGATCCATGATCTGTGCTAAATTGGCCGGTCTACTCGTGTGTGAGCGGAAAATAAAAACCGAAAGTGTCTACGATTTTCTTTTCGAATACGGTGCGGCCTCCGCTGACCAACTGATCGCGATCCACTTTTCCAAAAACAAAACAAAAATTCTCAGATTTAGTGCGATCGCACAAGGTGACGGAGGCACGGTGCGGCGTGTGCGTTAGCTTGCGGGTGCTCGAAGTTGATTTGACCGTTTTTGTTTTTCTCATCGAATTCCAATCGATTATAGACACGTAGACACTTGAAAGATACACAAACAGCTGGCGCTTAGACGACCACATGTGGGGGTAGTCCCTCCCCATGGCGTCGTCGTCGTCGTTGGTTTGTTTCGCAACAATCTCTGACCACACACAAGCTACCTTTGCAATGCACCCGCGGGAACGGGCACTTGCGTGTGTGTGCCGACCCACGGCATGTGGATCTTTACAGTCGCTTAATGATCCTGCCAATCGTATTTGTTTATCCACGTTGCTGCCGCTCGAGAGGCAATCTTTGACGAGGCAATCAAAATTGAGACCGAACGTACGTACATAATTAAAAATAACTTGAAATTCACTTTGTATTCACAATGTATTTGACGCTGTTAATTAGATTCCCGACGGTAGCGGCAATCGATTGAGTTGCAATGAGTGCATTGCTAATCAAAGGCACAACACGGAGACGCGAAGAGCGTCGATTTAGTGTGGATGGCGCTTTGATTCCTATATTCCATCGCAGGTGCAATTCTTTTTGTGGCGAACGTGGTCAATGGTCTGTGGGATGTATTCTCTGAGCGGAATAGGTTTGTATTTATGAGAGCAGTTCTGTGGCTGCTTTTGATGATTCTGTAAGCAGTCATCGACCCTATGTCTGGGACGCACGGTTAAGCCGGCTTCACAGTCGAGTATGCATTGAAACAAATCGTTCAATAGGAGGTGGCATAATCAATCTGATGCTGGGTGCAACGACTTCCACAGTGGGTAAGGGCTGTCCATTCGTCGTCATCCTCACGGCCTCCCATTTATTACACCAACAAGCAAACACTTCTGTGACGTCACTATATTCTTTTAAAACTTCATCGATTCTTTAACATTAGTGGGTAGTTCGTTCTAAAAGGCTTCTTTTGTAGTGGTCAAATGAATCTCATGAGAGGGTCACAAACGGTACTCCTAGATATCCGTATCAAATGGCAACTCGAGGTCTTGAAGAAACATGAAACCCCTTCTGTTTATCCCCCACAGAGACACAGTGGCATCCAATCAAAAATGAAACCTCTTAATGAATGACATTTCTTATAAGTCCAGCATGGATGCCAGCCAGCATGGAATTTCTCGACCTCACCAACAATAGACAACAAAATCCGACCACCTGACATGAGTAGTTCCCAGAATAAGGTACGCATGCAGCGCATTCAATTCAATTCCCATTCTGGGTCACACACCGGCGACCACAGGCACTTTACGTTACACGCGTACGACAATGGTTATCCCTCAAATTGATAGGCTCCACTTGACAAAATGCAAATCCACATTGCTGCGCCATGAATAGTCCCGACCGCCTGCAGTGCAAACGTGAATTCGGTGGCCGCACCGAACAATCAGTGGATCTAGGCCTCTCTGGGGGGAAACTGAGCCAGTCATCGCTGTCTGCGCTGTCAACGGAATCGCATAATTTATCCACGAAATTGTTTCAAACGACATTTTACCAAAACAATGGGCGCCCCTCGCCAGGGAGAGAGGAGCACAAGGAGAGCTCTCGACTTTGGCGCAATGAAAACAAAATTATATAAAATTAAGTTTAATTTTTGAGAAGCAGGTGAGTGAAAACAAAAGCCCTGCCTGAGCTTCCCCATCCACGCCGCCAACAAACGCACACGTGTGCAGATGCAGGAAGGGCGATTCGCACGTTTTATCCGCACTCTTGGAATTAAATTGAGTAAATTACTTAATTACGGTATCTACTGCTGCGTACTGTGTCGCAGCGTTCCTTACCCGTCCCAGATTTGCTGGATCGTATGGTCGGTGTAGGGGGAGTAGCACTGCCGCGCCGGCAGTTATGGTATGCATGCGGATTTTCTTTCGCAGCGGGAAAATAAAATTCAATTTGCCGTGGAGTTTCCTTTGACAACGGCGGAAGATACGAGCACAAACTGATGTACCTACACCATGGTCTCCGCCGCCGCAACGCCGCAACACATGCTCCCGGCCTGTTAAGTGGAACATAGTCTAGAGGCGGCATATAGTCGTGTAGTCATGTAAGCTGCCAGCTAACCTCCTCCGGCTCAGTTTGCTGGCGTGTCGACGTTCGGTATATAGAGTGTGGGCGCGCAGAGTACGCGTTGACATTTGCAGCAGCAAAAAAAAAATTATATAGAAAAAAAAACACGGGAAACTGTGCCATCCGATTAGAAACTATTTTTTTTTTTCGTGTGAAAATTTTCCGGTTACCTTGTGCTTGGTGTTGCATACAATGAGATGGATAGATACAGGCCTACGATGCATGACGGAGTCGTGTCGTCGTCGTCGTCGTCGTCGTCAGCGTCAGTGTCTTTAGTGGAAAGAAGGTTACCGAGTAATTACTGGCTTCAGTGTAGTTAAACGGTTTTTAACCAGCCGTAGGCAGGGGAAAATGTGTCAAACTGATTGAGGATACTTAAAGTGAACATGGGAGAGTTTGAAGGTCTTGTGTGAAGTGTGATGTGATGCTGTCGTGCCTGATTCGATTTAAAATGAAAAATTGCTATAATTTCGTAGTGACTTTTTTCTCCCATGCAACGCTGTGACTATCGAAGACATGCAATTTGTGGGCACTAATTGAGATCGTCGATACGAAAGGATGGCATATATCAGATTGGCCCGTGGGGGAAACAAATTTTGAAACGGAGGCGATTCTGACTGTTGGTCCGGTCTAGACTTATCCTGGGAACTGGACTATCTGGATGTTGCATCCAAAATAAATTCACTGACATTTGAGTGGATTGCATAGACATTGTTTGATAGTGGCGCCCAGTAAAGGTCTTTATGGTGATCGTACCGGCTGAGTGGGCTGGGCAGGCACTCAGGACAACATGGAGTTTTGTTCAGAATGGCCCCCAGGAAAGTACTTCAAGCTGATCTCACGAATCTTGGCAGACAGACATACAAGACAGCTGTGAAGCTTAATGGCGCCCCGAACGACTTGAGCTGATCGCATGAGCATTGGCAGGAATGGACGAATGACACCGAGTTTTTTAAGGCTTTAAGCTAAGCTTCTGAAGCTTGGCAGGCATGTACTGAAGGCATCTCTAAAGCTTATTGCGAATGACACCCAACAAAGGATTTCAAACTGACGACTTGAAACTTACGCATTTAATTAAGACTCAGATTTAATAACGACCCATTAATAAGAACTATCAATACTTGTGGTTTTTTCAGAGTAGCCTACAGGAAATTAGCTATGAATGTCTACATATCCAGATGGCGCTGCAATCCAATGAGTCAAAGAACTGAGGTCCGTCATTGGGAGGAGTCATGTCATATACTCCTTTAAATATTTTACCTAAATTGTTTGACAGTTTGGACTTACTTGTAGCAGACTCGAGGACTCTTATCGGCGATTTCCCTGGGTTCTGCTGCATTGGAACTCGCGCATGTTGCAAGTGGTGCAGAGACGATGAAGATGAAGGTTATTTACCCCTTCTCCTTTCGGAGGACTTAAGGGATCATCTAAGGGTATTATTAGGTCATCCATATACATCCCTTGTCCAAGACACCATCTAATTTGCTCAATTGGATCGAGTAGATCCGCGTGGGAACTTGAGGGGTCTACACTTGCCGGCATTCATTTTTACGTTTCAAAACTGTTTAGAACACTTTTGTTAGGGACAGCTGTATGTCCTAAAGAGTCCTACGCCGACCCTAAAGTTGGTGATCCGAAACCAATTTGAATTTTCTTGGCAGCACTTATTTTAACTTACTTATAATGTTCATATGTAATTAAGCTAATTATCACGCAAGTTTCGCAAACTTTGTAGTTCGCCGAAAACGACACACGTCCCCCTCTCAAGAACGAACAAGCATAAGAACGAGCGACTGAACATCAAGGCCCGCATAAAACCATGCACTTCTTTATAGTTCTTGACTTTGACCAGCGCAAGTATTCTGTGTACTGAGTGCGCATACCATTTTTAAGAATTTTATTGTTAACTTTCGAATCCTGTTGCAAGCTGGACGCATTCACATTTCCAGTAATTACACGATTTTGAGGTTAATTTCCTTGAACTCGGTTTTCTGAGCAAATTACAGATTTGTGCATCCGTTCATATTTTCTGAAGGATGGAGGTTCTTAGACTTTCATTGAACATAAACCAGACGATTCCTCCAACAATTAATTTAATCCCTTAAAAACTTGATGTGCGATGTACTTCGCACAAAACAACGGAACCTGAGACTTTTGATAGTTGCCGGTTGGCGAAGTTTTTCCACGAACAATTTGCGGTAGATTGCGTTGCATCTACTTGGAATCCCTTTGGTCACGAAGTTCTAATGCATCCTTGTTCCCAGAAGCATGTGACTTTAACAAAAGACCTTTTTTTGAAATCTGGCGCCCAACAGTGGATTCCAACTTTCTTCGTTCCATATCCAATTTCCAGACAATCACCAGTCCTTATGTGATGGTGAATCCGACGAGAAAATGTTATCAAAAAATACAGAAAACTGCTGCGTAACTCCATTCCCGCTTGAAGCCATTAATCAGTTCTGATGATGGATTTGGTTTTCAAACTGTGAAATCGTTTTGAAATTATCGCACGTCATTCACGATTAGTGTGCACTGTAGTGCAAAATTCCTATCAAAATTGGTTTTTTTTGCTGTTTTGTTGTTCTCACAATTTTTCATAATTTTCCACAAGCATATCCAATGAATTCGCGTATGCATCTACATCCGACCAGTTCAACCCAACAAAAAGCTATAAATCAAATTGTAACCAAACTCACACACACACACAGCACACGGGCACCCGGTATATGGTGAGGTTCGCATCCTTTGACGTTGATTATGTGAAAGAGGACGAAGCTATTGGTTTCATCAAAAACTATCGATGTGGAAATTTTAATCAAAATCTTTTATCACTGTATCTGTGGCACAGAGAGCGCACAATGTGCACACTCGCTCCTGCCGAAATGTGATTTGGGGAATTTTCCGTGTGCGTTTGTGTGTGGTTTTTTGCTTGCTTTTTTTTTATAAATGACTTAATTCGATTTCGCGCAAATATCTGGAATGTCTCCGCTTATTGCAAACATTCTGCGGCCGCGTGGTCATTGCGCATTGGTGCCATAACCAGGCGCGTATGAGTATATCTGTTGCATAAGCGAATCCGTGCAGCAGCACCAGCAGCAGCATCAAAATTTAATCCATACATGGAGGCGATATAAAATTAATTAGTAATAGAATTTTTGCATGCACCAGACCAGATACACAGTCAAACACGGATGCGTTCGCTCGGTATCGGCAAAATGTATCCCGACGTGTAGTGTATTAAAATTTTAATGAAAATCCCTATGGATGGTGGGGGAGGCGGTATATTTTTGGGGGCGAATTTCGATTGTTTGTTGGACCGTGTATCTTTCACGATCCGATCAGGCATTGATTATCCGAATGGATGTCATTTAATAATGAGATATGAAATAAAATTCACATTCACGCACGTAATCCATTAATTTAATTTTTCTCCACACTAAAGAACTTTAATTTATTATTATCCTCACCGCACCATCTTTTTTTTCATAAAAAATTTGCAAAAAAAGAAACACAAATTCGCTGTGAATGCGTTGTATTTGAATAGCACAATTATCGGGTAATTCATTGTTAATTGCAATTAATTATTCAGGAAATTTCCTAATAGTATTTCATGAGATGCCGCGGTTCGCATGCAACGGCGGGCGTTAAATATTTCCACCACAAAGGGAATAATTCGAATTGAAATGAATGCGAATGCTGGGCCGGATCGGGCGTGCATTGCCGATAGTTTTAATTCGATTTCTGTTTGCCGCCGCACAGAATATGTATCTATCTGTCTTGTTTTGGTAATTTTTTCTCATTTTTCTGTTTGTTTGTTATTTATCTGCATAATTCTATGATGCAGTGTGGTGACCTAAGGGTTATTTTATCATGCTGGCATATTAATAGGATTAAATTTCAATCGCTTCAGAAATGCTTTGACTAAGTATGCGATGTAATCCAACGCAAATATTTACATGTTTGCGCGGAATGTGAATGATAGGTGCGCGATGGGGGATATTTATTAAATTCCATGTTGAATGCTTCATGGTGTCGTTAGATAAGTGCTATTTATGTTTTGCATTTGGTTGGGTACGATGGCGCCCAACCGTTGACTGGTAGAATGTTGGCAGTTTGGTCATTGAAACAAGGGATTAGAGTCGGGCATAGATAAGGCTACTAGTTTTGTTTAGAGCTCAAATCTGCTTCGGCGCTGAGCCCCGAACACTGGAATGGCGCCCAACGATAGGCTCGCATTGAAAAGTTGACAATCAATGAATAATCCAGATTCTGCCTTATTTTTTGATTCGATTGAATTTTATTTCAATAAATTGAATTTTGGATTTTTACAGGTCAAAATTAAAAAAAGCGCCTTGAGGTTGTTAAGGGAAAAGACACACACTCGTGAAAAGAACAAAGTATTCACTATAATACTGTATTTTTTTGAAATTATTTTTGAGTTTGATTTACAAAAATATTTATTTTTTTTTTGGCGAAAATCAAAAGGTAATTTTGTACACTTTAAACGAACTTAGCTTGGAAACAAAATTAACTACAGTCATGAAATAAATTGCAGTGGAAAAGCAATTTTAAGCTAGAGTGGGGCTTTTGAAGTGGGGAAAAATAATTAACCGTTACTCCTTATCATCAACAATACCCGTTGTAGAGACGGTGGTAGACATTATCAAAGATAGTGATTGGATTGCTAAGCCCCGAGTTGTCTGACTCTTCGACAAACTAAAAAGTTCAATGCCGACCTAAATTTTCACATCCGCAAGAGCATTCCCAGGAATTTGCTATTTGGTGTCTGACTGCCTGATCTATCATCCTTTTGGTTAACTTCCGAGTCACAGGCATAATGAGCATACCCACAAGAGAATTTCCAAGAACCTTCTAATTGAAGCTGTCTTAAAAGCATACAATTTCTTCCTACTCCAATGAAACATTCCCTTGGCAGACAGTTCACCAGAAAACCTCACATTCACTTGGATTATTGATCTGTCATAAAACAATATTACTGATGTTTCCTCTTCCTTGAAGATGAAGTAGCATATTCCTAAGTGGGATTACCTTGCACTCCATGTTCTCGGAAAGATTAAGGTTACTCAGAAAAGTTCTCAGACAACTCGATTGTGGGTCTCCTGTTGAGGATCTGTGTTGTATTCCAAAACTTTTGATGGCTGAAGTGGCGCCCAACAAAGTACCCCTAATGAGGAGACTTTCAGTGACTCATACTCTCTTGCATTTCGTTGATGTTTTCTTGGGAAATCATAATGAGGATGACATCTTGTTTTATTTCCTTTTTACATCCTCAAAGTCAAAAGTTCAGAAGTTATCCATAAACACTAAGCCGGTTCTGGGAGTGTAAGCACTTCCTAAAGTTATTCTGTTACAGTTGTCAGAGATTATTACTTTGCCCTGTATCTACAGCAAATGAAGATAATTGGCGCCCAACGCTGGAAACCATTCGATGCGTAGAAAATGCAAAATTTCAAAATAGCCAAACATCTGGACACGAGTGTCGAATCGAATCGCCTCATTATTCATCGTGGGCATCGTTGAAATTCGAATCAGCTCAGGAGCACGCCAGCCTTGACACGGATACTGTCTCGCATTCATTGTTTAGTCTGCTTCGCAATACATCCGCATTCGCATCTGAACATGTTTAGATTGAACGAGGCAAACATCGTGAAACACCCCACCCATCATTGACGGGGGTCTGCCCTGCCAATTATTAGAAAAAATCACGGCTACGCTAATGGAAGGGAAATGTCTTAGCAGCCACCGAATGGTGCTTGATCGTCTCATCCATCCAGAAGGCGTGTTGCTCAACAATCGCATTTGGATTTAAAAATAAAATTCATTAAATTTTCGATTAGAACTCTGCACTTTGAAATCGAAAAGCTGACTGCGTTCGCGCTGGCTTAACCGAATCGAAATACACACAAACACGGGCGCACACATTTTCAAATTCAATTGAATTCAACTTTGGCTTTGTGATTTCTGAGATCTTTCCACGTCATTCGTTCGAAAATAAACATGATTTAGAATGTTATGTATGTTTTCCTCTTCGTGAATCCTTCGTCTTCCGCTACAGATACTCTCAATGGCCGCCATATCCTCGTACTCCTCGTGCGCTCACTCTCGAGGACTCACGTTTGTGCTCCAGCAGGGCGTGTATGTGGGACGCAGCAGTTGCAGCATTTATTTATCGAAATGTATTGTAGCAAGCAGTGAGATCTATCATCGTGATGCCTCTTTTGAAATAAATATATCAACCGAACTGGGAGAGGAGGGAGAATCCACTTGTGAATGCACAGCGCCAAGAAAGAAGCGACATAACTATGACTGTGACGATGATGATGATGATGGCTCTGGTGAATGGAAGAAAGGAGTTAAAAAATAAAACGGATAGATTCTGGATTTCTAGGATTCCTCACGGTGCATTGTGTTCGCTGGATTGCATCCTACTATGGGGTCATACGCGTCAGACAAGCGGAACGAAGTAGACTTTGCGAGCGAGATGGCGATGGCCACACTCCACACTGCACGCTGCAGATGTGTGAATTGCGTTGACACCAGCTGAGCTGGAACGAAAGCATGTTCCGTGCACACAAAGCTGCATATTTATCCCAATGACTCCGATGTTGATGATTCTTGTGCTTCATTTCAAGTGCCAGAGATACATTTGCATGAACTGCTCTGCTTTCTTTGCATTCTTAATGTGTTTCTTCCATCTCATCGGTATTGACACATTTCAAGTTACTCGACACGGATCGATCTGACGTGCTATCGATTTATTTTTTGCTCGCCTCTGGAGCGTCCCTTTCATTGGGGAATATTTGAAAGTAATGGGCAGAAACTAGATCAACTGGGAGCGAGGGCGTGTGCACTCCACTTTCGCTCGTCGGATACAAATAATGGAATGTCCTAAATGCTCACTGTGGTGTGAGAGCGTTCGACCCAAAGGGGGATTTTTTGAATTGTGCCTACTTGGGGTTAAGCGCTAAGAACGCATTTGATTCGAAGGACGAACGAAGTTAACTCTAGTCGTTCAGGAATGTGTAGTCTGTGTTTCAATTCCATCAGTAGAGTGCGATTCTGGCTAGGAAACCCTGCGAATCGTTTCTATCCGACGCCTCTGCCTGTGGTCTCACAGACGAACTCAAAGAGAATTCGTGGAATCTAGTGAACTAGAGTGTCAAACGAAGGGACTAGAATATGTATCTCTGTTCCAACTGGACATCCTCAGTGTCAGTGAGCGCACAATGTAATTATCACCTCTAATGTGTAGGCACATGTGTGACCGGGCGAAAGAAATTATGGCGCACATACTTCGACTGCCCACGACTTGCCAAAGAAAGATTCAAAATGATATACAGAACATCAATAACAGGGAAAGACTACCAAGAAAGCCCATCGCATGGGCACTTAAATCGTAGACCAAAAGAAGGGACTACAATAGATTTGTATGGTCCCCGTTTTAGTGTCGATTTGAACATCCAGCGTGTCTTTCCACTGATCTCGCTTCAGCTTGTAGGACATCACGCTCTTTTTTCGAGAGACTTTCTTATGCAATCGTGCCCAGAGCGCTGTAACCAGAGTCTATGATCGACCCATCTTGTCGTCCTCCCCAAGCCCAGCCCCGACTTCGGCTTGACACCATTTCTTTTCGTCCTCTGTCCATGAAGCGATTATTCAGTTGAAAATCATTTCATGAACCTCTCATTGGGCGCCAGATGTTACTTTTCTGATAAACCATCGAAAGCGGTTGCACCTTTTGCAAAAATCCGTATTCACCACCATCTGATGGAAAATGAAGCCTATCACGATTTCCTCCGTCGGCTTTCCACGCAGCCATGAACTGTCGATTCGATTTAAGCAAGCCAACTGTCATTCAAAAGAAATCGTCTCGCCCGCTAATTGAATTCATGCCCGTATCTGTTGTCTACTTTTCGATTCTTATGGCACATTTAGCAATTCATAATCGATAAAAATATTAAGTCTCATCGCGCACAGCAACGCGCGTTGCTACTCTCTGTGTCACGGTCTTGTGTATGAGTGCAGCTTGGGCATTTTAAAAAGAAAACCTCCAAGAGAGAGAGATACCTCTTCCGCTGATATTGGTGTGTGTGTGTGTGTGTATGAGAGTGTGTATCCCTGTTCAGAATATTTATTTCGAAATTTAAAATGCATACCGCGCTCTGCGTGGGCTGACAATAAACCCGATCCGTGAGTGCCTCGTAGAAAGGGAACGAGACTTAAACATTCCCAACGTACGGCTAACGATGAATATACATTTTCGGTGTTTGTATCTTTTTCTTTTCTTTCGGTATTGTTATTGTATCTGTTGTTGCTTTTTTTTTTGAAAATTCTTTTTATTTCCGTTTTGGGGAATTTATTCTATTATTAAACTTTGCTCATTAGCTATTCATTGTATTGGCGTGTTTAACATAACTTAATGTTCTCCTTGTTGTTGTGCTTCCTTTTGCAGGTAAATATCGCTTTTTGATTATGGATATCGTACGATATGTTTGTTTGTGAAACGGGCCGTGGATGAGGAGGAGGAGGAGGAGCCAGAGGTCGGCAGCTTATGTTTATGCGAGGGATTGTGGGGTAAGCTATCGATACTAGACATTAATACACACATTAGCCACTTATTGCCGCTGGTTGAGTGGAGAATATTCAAGTTGGGATACGAGATTTGCCTTTTGAGTAAGTATGCTTAAGGGCGCGCGTGATGAAGGAGGGCGTCTGGGGTTGTAAGTCTGGACTGGCTTGAAGTGGGTGACGTCGATGTCATTGAGATGAGTTACATTTGTGCAGGCGGATTGGGTGAGTCTCGAATGTCTTAACGCGGATTTGTTCGCAAGTATGGTCCATTCTTAGATTTGGATTGGCTAGGCTCTAGCTAATCTTTTGAAATTTGGTTAATTGGCCGACTGAAGCAAAGGCAGGTCGTTGGGAAATCGCCGTTTGACGCGGCTTAGGAGACAATTGTATCGAGGCTCTTTCTAGGCGGAACAAGTTGGCCTTACATCGAATCACTTGCAATGAACGAATAGACTGACTCTCTTCTTCGGCAATTTCCGAGTGCCATAGTGGCTTTGACGGCAATAGGAAGAGATGCATTGATTACGTACTGTTTAAGCTGTCCGCTGAGAGTGGGTCGCCGTGGCGTAGTAGGTAGGTGCGTCCACTCCTACGCAGAGGGTGCCAGGTTCGATACCCGAATTTACCACCTATCATAATTCATGGCTCCACCTCTTTCGAGTCACTGACAATGCTCAAAAAGTACTCCTGTCTAGAAAAGGCTTCTCAAATTCGCCGTTCGGAATCGGCATTCAACTGTAGGTCCCTTCCACTCATGAAAGAACAATAGCACGCACAACACAAGTGGTTGCTGAAAACCTAGGCCCAGGTCCACCTCGGACAGTCACGCCACCCATATTACAATATTATTATTACTAAGCTGTCCGCTGACACCTTTCTACTAAGGAGCTTGATGGGGCAGATCTTAAGACTCGTAGGAAATGTGGAGTGTGTTGAATGGAGAACTCCAAACTGGATGATCCTTGTCTTCACACCCGTGTCGCGGTTGAGTTAGTTTCCAAAAAACGAAAGAGATTACAGTCAACTGCGAAACCGGAAATTTGGCATGTTTTCTGACGAAAAACCCGAGTCCTGAACGACCAGTTGTACTCTGTGAACAATCTCAGACTGTAGCGCGGGAAACTATTTCAGAAGACGACTGCAATTCACGGGGAGTATGAATATCACGCGCCACCGTTGGGCGCCAGATTTTAAAAAAATAATGAAGTTCGAGATTCTGAAAACTCCAATTCACAGAAAACACGAGATGAGGACTGGAGCGCTGGAAACCATTTCAGAAGACGACTGCAATTTGCGAGGAGTAAGAATATCACGTGCCACTGTTGGGCGCCAGATTTAAAAAAAAAAATTAAGTTCGAGATTCTGAAAACTCCAATTTCCAGAAACCACGAAAAAGCTATTTCAGATGTCGACGGCATTTTCTTGGGCTTACAATATCTCGCGCAAGTGTTGGGCGCCAAAAGAAAAACTTTCTAAAAAGTGTTTTGTAGATTCTTAAAATGCAAGGACTTACAAAAACGACGAATGGCTAAGAAGAAGAAGAAGACTGCACTTTTTGGGCGGTACGGTAGGAATACTACGTCTCCCGTTGGGCGCCAAACTGTTTCTTTTTTTTAGTTATTTAAGATCTAAAAGTATGTTGAATACATAATTAAAACTTAAATCGTTTTGATTGCTTGAGCAACACATGATTATAGCCAAGGATATGCCGCTGAAATGCAAACAAATCCCCCGTAATCAAGCATCTCTCAGTAGTTCGCCCATATCCCGTTCCCTTTTCGAACACTCATTAATACCAGCTCAAAAGTTAAAATCACAAAAGATACAGTACATCACGTTGCTAGGCATCCTGCGCTTATCCTGCACTCATCCTGATCATAGCCGCGCTCAATTCCACGTATGCGACAATCGATTTCCTGCACACACCTCGGTCTGGTGCACAGAAAAGCATTTGTGGTCAGTTCATCCCATGGCCGGCGATAGCATGTAAAATATCCCCAAACACGTTGCTTAACGCTCCACTTGTCCTTATCCCTAATCCATCGTCCATCATTAAAATTCAAATCCATTACACACTCGTCGAATCTACAACATAGACTAACACATCAAATCCCCGGCCTCGCCACCGCCTCATCGGTGTTCATGATCGAAAGGATTTATTTCATGTCGAACATGTTTTTCTTTTGTATCGCCTCGTTGTTCGTTCGGTATTTTTGTTTATCCCGTCATTCCCATTCCGCCGCCGCCACACATCCCGACGATGTCATTAGCTGAGGCATGCACAGGTATGTGTCGTCGGCATCCGCCACTCCCCCAGCCACCGGTCCCATCCCCACTGGGCAACCAAACATGTGTTGCTCCTAAATCAACACGGCAACCCCACGTGATTTAAGTTGATCCACCATTTGCAACGACCTATCCACCGTCGTCGTCGTCGTCGGGAGTGTTGTATCCCTTCGCTGTTTTGTTTCGATAGTCAATTGTCTTGTGTCTCTTGTTTATTGTGCTTTTTTTTTTGTTGGTTGATCCTCCGGTAGACTTCCACAGCCACTGGAGCAGAGGATGTCCTGACTGGGGAGTGTGTGTGTACGCGGTTTACTGTTCATATTGACAGGCTAACGATGACGAAAAATCCTGTGAACCCATAAAGTATCCAAAGCCAGGACACATATTTTGGCATGGACGTACTCCACTCTCCACACTGTTCATGGGCACGAGTGTGTGTGCGTGTGTGTGCATGCTGTGTAAGTACACTTATGACAACATAGATGCCAGGAGGATACTTTGTTATTTTTGTCTCCATAGCAGAAAGATACATACGAGTAGTAGTCGTTCCATGTTTGTATCCAAAGGTCACTTGGTACAAGGATGACGCTGTTTGCTTAGATGTTGAGATTGTATTTGATTCTCTGTTTGGCAGTGGAATATGAAGAGGATACCCCGGCAGACATGAGAATGGACACACTAAAGGTCATCGGTGCATTAGTCGGCGTGGAGGGGTGGGAATGCCATAACGCGTGTGTAAACAGACTGAATTCTCTTGTCCTCATTGATGTTTGACTTAACACAGTTTTATAACTTTGATACGGATAACTTTATACGATTTGTATGCTTTTGGATATTCTCCTCGTCAAACAGTCATTGAAGGGGCACGTAAGTTTCTTGCTCGGAAAATGTGAAATGGCCTTGGTGTGTGCAGAGGAAACTGTAACAACGCGACGTCGCGTCGGGCAGTGCTCTTGTGAGTCTCTGTGCATTTGTGTCAAAAGTGATGAGTTATTATCCGTTATTAAGAAGCAGACGATGATGACGTCTTGTCGCAAGCATACCATACGCTTCTGCACACTACACGGCCTGTCAGAGGCTGCCTTCGGTTTCTAAATGAACTCAAACAGACCGTGACAGACAAGGCTGATGCAAAGGTGATTGTTGGCCCTTTTTGTGGGGCTTCTCTTATGTACGTCAACTGCGTTATGGTTCAAATATTGATTTCTTCAAATGAAGATGGTCTCGAAGACCCACCTCATTTCGACGTGCTTTAGACACACTTCATCTGTCTGCTTGATTCGACTTCTACCTGGATCGATGGGGTTGATTAAAAGGTGAAAAGGCTCTGACTTTGATAGAGTTCCTTAAGCCAAATTGCTTTTGGTTATTAGATCATCGATAAAACACTCTGATCGCCTTAAGGCATGACTTTAAACACACACAATCATGTTCCGCGGGAGCTGAGAAATAAAACACATATAAAGACTTTAGACCTCTTTGAGCTGTGGTAACCACATGTCTTTAACTTCTAATACGAGTGGCTGGGTCCAACAGTAGCGATCGAACGACGTACAGACCCACAACTCAATTGCCGCCACATATTATGCTCAGAGTATATCTGTGTAGCTTCTCCAAGTGCGCCCACCTAAATTCGGCAAGAAATCGGAGTTCCGCTATGCTCGTCTAAAAAATAAGAGCACGCACAACTCGAGTCGTTGCTATTGAACCTACATAGACATTTATACTCCCCGGACTATAGCGCTATAGCCTATCTGACGTATCTGTAATGTACTCTTTCAAATTGGGGTCTGATGATTTCTTTCTCGCACGAAAATCTTCAAAATACAATGTCACTTCTGAGTCAAGGTAGAGAAGACTTCGAAGCCTGTCAGTCACTCAGTAACGTTTCTCTTCCGGAGTTGGTACGAGTTAAGGCCTTCTGTTCAAAATGTCACGAATTCAGAAAATAAAAAAAAATATCTGGCGCCCAACAGAGACCATGCCACATGTAAATTTTGTAACAGAGCACAGCCTAGTAAGATGTCGTCGAGGTGGTATACATCGTCTTGATATGCAGAAGAAACAAGTTAATCTTCTGACCTGAATTATGTACTGACAAACATTTGGGCGATCGGTTTTTTTGCGAGCCTTG
Source organism: Eristalis intricaria (assembly GCA_964034865.1). Classification (NCBI taxonomy): domain Eukaryota; kingdom Metazoa; phylum Arthropoda; class Insecta; order Diptera; family Syrphidae; genus Eristalis; species Eristalis intricaria. The sequence goes on along the minus strand of OZ035877.1, from coordinate 56,033,128 downwards.
ACTGCCAAATCCACTGAAAGGACTTCTTTCACTTCATTATTGGCTAACAAGGTAGTTTCAAGTTCATTTAGGCTTAAGCTAGACACACCATATAAGTCAGATCTGACAAGTTAGTAGGTGACCGCAAGTTTGAAAGTTTGGTAAACTTGGGCTAGAGAGCTTAACTCAGCAATTTTAGCCTCAATTAGGCCTGATTTGCTTCGTCTATACTGTCTTGTCTTACTCGTTCGTTGGTTGCGATTCTGTTATGCAACTTCTCTTTTCTCTTAGGTAACTAGAAGCACACCTTGTTTCTGGATGCAACCGGGTGGAGTAGGAGAAGGATCTCTCTGATTGGCTTACTCCTGTAACAACCTTTATGTTGTCCTCATCTGTCCTTATCTTGGTCACCGAAGCTGCACCACTTAATCAAAAGAAGTTAATAGACATGCACTATTTTCGGGATTCTTGTATGAACAAAACACGAGTTGCTTTGACTTTTGAAGTGATTCCAAGTTCCCGTCAACTGTTGGGCGGCATTTGAATCGTCTTCGGTTGATCTGTCCCAGTCTGAGCTGAGCTGAAATTTGGTGTATGGAATTTTCGACGAAAATACAGTTGCCTGCCTCTTGGTCTAATTTTCTCTGTGGTTGGTCTTATTTCGCCTCAATTTTTCATACAAGAAATAAGCCTCTAGGTGGGAAAAAATGTTGATATTCCTTGGAGGGAGACGACTGTATTGCAGTGGTATCTCTATCTCTATCCCTCTCTCTGTCTCGTTTTCTCTCTCTCTCTCTCTATCCCTCTCTCTGTCTCGTTTTCTCTCTCTCTCTTTCTCTCCTCACCCCCCCCCCCCACCCCCCCTTTCACACTTTCTGTCACTCTCCCTCACTCTATCCCCCACAATGCGATCCAAAAATTGCAATCTCGGGAAGCTATGAAAGGTGTTGAAATGTGTGTCTGCAAAATTCAGTTGATGAGTCAGAGATGGGGCTACAATTGGCTGTCAATTATAGCCAGTCTACTCGGAAATGGGACAGACTGTGCATGTAATTGCGAAGGGCTCTCTCTCTTTCTCTCCTCACCCCCCCCCCCCCCCCCCCCCCACCCCCCCTTTCACACTTTCTGTCACTCTCCCTCACTCTATCCCCCACAATGCGATCCAAAAATTGCAATCTCGGGAAGCTATGAAAGGTGTTGAAATGTGTGTCTGCAAAATTCAGTTGATGAGTCAGAGATGGGGCTACAATTGGCTGTCAATTATAGCCAGTCTACTCGGAAATGGGACAGACTGTGCATGTAATTGCGAAGGGCGTTAATTCAAAGGAAATAAGCACAGCCAATGGGGGCAAAGCGCGAAGAAACCGAATGCAGAGCATATCAACCAGGATGATACAATCACCCAGTTATCCCATTGCTGCAAATGTTACTTAAACTTCTCAAACCAACGTAGATCTGTATCCCTACCAGTTCAACGCTGGTTCGTTATTGAAATGGTAACGTTTTCACCTCTTACAACCTTATGCGATAAAATCTACGCCCACTGTCCCATCGAAACGAATCTTGTGTAGTATAAATTAAAGTTCTCTTCCAAGCACAATTGCAATCACATTCAAGTGCAACAATGAGCTCTCATTAAACACATCGAATGAAGACAACAACAGCAAAAAGATTTCCAGTCAACACTCCACCACGTCATCTTCAGAGGTTCAGAGTTCACAGTTCACAGAGAGTCACACAGCTGCATGTGTTCCTTCCTCATCAGTGCAACCACCTCATCAGCTGCCTGCGATCCTTGGACGCTACTGTGAAGATGAACATTCATGCAAGTTACAAGAATTCACTGGCATTCAATTGCAAAAGTTATGAATTGTCGTTTCGCTTCGTTTCTATGAAAGACCAACTCTCGCCTAAAACGAACCAGCGCTACGTGCCTGTGAGCGTTTGCGACGCGCAATTTTCTGTGATGGTGGACAGGGGTGGAGGTGGGTATGGTGGTGTATTATCAGCCAAAGACAAAGTCATTGTCATTTATAATTTTCACTCTGTGAACTTTTCATTTGACTGAAACGAACCAACGAACGAACGAACGAACATCGAACGAGCTTCTGTTCCTGGCTCACTGATCCGATGACAGTCAGCCAGCAGCAGTCATCGCGTAAAAATCTCTCTAAATATGTGTGTGTGTGTGTGCGACTGTGTGCACATGGCATATTGTATCTGTTACATAAGGAACAGATAGGCTCCGACTGTCATCGCTGCTGTCATGGTGATGGCTTTCCATTTCCACCCGCACAGTCTGTTCTATTGTTCCTCGTCCTCCCGCCACCGGAAGGAGGAGCGCTGCTGGGCTGAAGAGATGAGAGATGCTGGCAAGTGTCATTAAACCCGCAAATGTACATTGAGGTAGGCCTTTTCATTCCAAACCAAAGCATAGGCATAGCCACCCACTCAAATGCACTCCCCCAGCGCTCCGCACTCGTTGAGTCGACGAATGCACATAGCTGCAGCAGCATGGATGCATTCTATGAGATACTTGTCTATTTTCATATCTATTTTCCGCTGCTGTTGTTAAAGCTGAACATAACACAAATGGTGCAGATACTCGACTGCAGCTATGATGGATATTGCTATGTTGGAAAATTGTTGCTTCTTCCCAGTTTGCGATATGCACTGAGATACAAATGGGAGAGCACAAAACGAAAAAAGGGAGATTTTTCATTATGGAAATTGCAACCACTTGGCAAGTGTGTGTACGAGTGCCGAGTACACTCCTCTAGCGTAATAGTAGGTGTACAGTAGTGGAAGTAGGGGAGCGGCACAGTTGTAGTACTACTGTGGCACAGCTGTGATAAGGCCGATGTGGTGAAGGGCGGGAGGGAGAGTGCTCAGCCTGTTTTTGATGGGTCGGTGATGGTGGCGGATGGGTGAATGAACAAAGTTAGAAGGCACTACTCAATGAATGAAAGCAGGTACATCATTACAAATGAAGTCTGCAAAAATTGTACTCTCCCCACCCCTCCCCCACCTCGTTCATGTGTCTGGTGTGTTTGAGGTACAGGAAAACTCATAAACAGATACTTGTGGGCATGTGGCCCAGATAGCACATTACCCTGTTGCTTCGTGGTTGTAAATTTTAATTACATGGGCTTTTATGCGAGCCGAGGGACAACGTGTGTGTAGAATACCCTTCTTCCACTTTCCACATCTTCCATGACAGTCGGTCGGTCGGTCGGTCGGTCGGTCGGTGTGTGATGTGATTTTCCTTTCTCTGATGACGTCAATGCCGTCAAGTGTAACTCAAAGTTCTAGTCATCAGTGAGTGTGTGACATATGGGCGGAGTTGGGGACGGGGGATGGGAATGGAATAGAATCGAAATGCTGTTATTATCTCATGTGCTCAGACGTAGCTGTGCCGCATCGAGAACACATCATCATCATCATCAGCGTGGGACCTTCAGATAGCCATGCACATTGTATGCATAAAGCGGAAACTTCAAAATGACTGTATCCGTTCGCGTTTGGGGCACACAGTCATCCACTCAGCTGAATGGGGAGGCAGGCAGTGCACAAATTCATGTCGGGTATCGATAGAGAATGGAAATGGTCACTTCGAAAGGGGGTGCACTGTTCCCAGAGGAATACGCTTCGTGTTTTTGTGCATTTTTTTATTTGTTTGTTTGTGTTTTCTCCCTGTCGTGGAGGTATTCGTATTCAGCGAATGTTGTGTTTCTGCAAGTAAAAACAAAAAATTGTGAACTTTTTAATTGTGTGTGCTCCACTCAAACAATATGTCAAGGCTCTGCTGCGATAAGAGATAACAAATTTGTTTTTGAAGAGCAGCGAGCGATGTTTCCGGTTGTTCTCTTGTGTTATTGTTGCTCGCAGTGCATGGAGTGCAGTGTGTTGGCTGCTGCTAAAAATGCTTTTGGATTTGTTTATCTGTTCGAATATAAAAATAAGTTATGGTTTGCATTGCAGAGAGGGGCGGGCTGTAGACATTCGTCTGCAGTCGGGCTGTGTTGACCGATTTGTGATTGGATGAATGGACATGTTATGAAATACTTTTGAGGGATATTTTTGCATGAAGTGTGGACTTTAATGTGATGGGTGATGGCGTTTCTTGATCAACATCTCAACTTCAAAGTTCACATTTTTTTTGGTTAACTAGACTGATGCGGTTATTCGATAATAGTCTGATGAGTAAAAATGGGCGCATTGAATAGAAATGAGGTAAAATATTAGAAAATCATGAGACAGGCCATCCATGGAAAATATAATTATCAAGCAGCTACTCTGCCCCTCTCAACCCAATTTCTAGATAAGCTGCGAAAAGCAACGAAATAAGGTACAAGCCGTGCCATGACACTTTTCTGATGCTCCAGCTTGTTGGTTCCACAGCCGTCTACGAAAGTTTTCAAATTTTAGTTTCTCATCTTGTCCCACGATATACAGAACGTCGTACCTTGTAATTGAAAGAAACATTGTTGAATGAACGCAAGAGGCGTGCCACAGGGATATATGCTCAGACCCATGCTTATTTCGCAGTATTGTGAGCAGTGTTCCCTCCCGTGCCACAATTGTACTTTTTGAGTACATTTTTGCGGGCTGCAGCGCGTACTACGTTTTTAAAAACAAAAATTAATTTTAAATTTTTTTGCTTGGACTTCTGTCAAGCGTCTGTAAGTGAAACAAAGGTTTCAGAGCTTAGACCCAAGAATACTATTTTACACTCGTCGACTCTCGGTAAGTCGAAATCCTCCTTAAATCAAACTTTGTGACATGTTCACTCGCGTGTTACTTTTCGTTAAGAATTCGATCTACATTTTATAATCCAAGATCTATTCAGGGCGTGCAAGACAAAAGAGAAAATAAAAAAAAGACAAAAAACAGACAAGCCTGGTGTTCGTAAATGTTCGTAATTATAAAATAAAAGTCTGTAAATTTTGGCCAAGTTCAGCAAAGTGTCGTTAAAAAAAAGTAAATTAAAAACAAGCTGATTATCGACGAAGTCGAAAAAGGCTTTTAAACAAAAGTCTAATGTTACCACGAATTTTGGCATTCCTCGAATATTCCATAGATCGAATACAGTAGATATTTGTTTCAGTGACTTTGATTACGAGTAATAGAGGTTCGACGGTATTTTGGTATTTAAACGATATTCTTAACGAAACAACTAATGCATTAAGTTGTTTTGCGGACGACATCACCCACAGTTTTTCATATTCATTCACAGATAAATATCCTCCGACATAAAGGCTTACATACTCAAATACAACTCATACATCTGGGCTGCCCCTTTTGGATGTTGTCCTTGACTTCAAAATGATAGGAGACAGGTCCATCACTGAAACAATTGATCACCATCGTAATGTTGCCTGTCTCTCTTTATTTTATCGATATTTCCACAAGCGATGATCAGCTAAACTATCCGGTTGTATTCCTCCCTCTTACCAATACAATACAGCCGGGATAGAAGTGCATCTAGGAATGCCCATCATTTTACACTTGAGCCAGATCTTGGAAGAATGGCTATATACATCTTTCTTAAGCCGTACCTCACGGATGGTGAATGCATTACCCAACTCTATCTTTCCCTCTCATTATTATGTTCAGAGATTTAAAATCAATGTATCTCCTACCTAAGCTATTACTATTTTCTCAACGCTCGTACTGTGTTCAACATTTAAAGGGTATTCAAAACTCTTTGAGAAAAAGTCATACATGTTGATCCCCAATAAAAGAAAAACTAAAGACGCATCGCGGTGAGACAATTGTGTTATCCACAATGAGACAATGTTTGCTAAAGAATTGATTTAAAGTGCATTCTAAAACGTACAGCCTTTTGATGCATTTGAGTACGTTTTTCCATCGCGATGAGTACCACGCTACCTTACCAAAATGGAGGGAACATTGATTGTGAATGAATTTCGTTAGAGATTTACAAGCTTTGGCACAGTCATTGTCACATGGACATATTTATGTATGCCTATGACGTGTAAGTGATTGCGTTGAGACTTTTTCAAATTGGGGGTCAAAGAAAATGAGTGGTAGACCTGAAAAAACCATGAAAGATCTGATTTACCCTTGCAACTTCTAAGCAATTTCACATCCTACGTTAACGCTGCTCTCATAAATGAAATGAACATCTTCTCACTCTCCTCTTGTTCACATTTATGTCACACAGTTGTCAGGTATAACGCGTTGGTGTAATTTTTTATACATAATTTCATAGGAAATTAGGCTTCAAGCTGGGGAAAATTAACAAAAAAACCAATAAGAAATGGCATGAGCAGAAGTAGTTAGTAAGGCAGGGTAGATTTAGCACATTCGGTAGTTAATGTGCCTCAAATGTAGTAAAGGCTTAACTCTGACTATCTTTCTCTCTCTCCCTCTCTCTATCCTTCCCTCTCTCTCTCTCTCTCTCTCTCTCTCGCTCTCCATCCATCTCACACTCTCTCTCCCTCCATCTCACTCTCTCTCTCCATCCATCTCACTCTCTCTCTCCATCCATCTCTCTCTATCCATCTCCCTCTCTCCTTCCATCTCTCTCTCTCTATCCATCTCTCTCTATCTCTATCCCTATGACTTAAATGAAATACAAAACTGCATTAATTTTCAAAAAACTGTCTCGATGTGAATAGTTTCTGCTCGTTCTCAGACTTAGTCATGTTGACTTGTATTATGTTGAACTCGCAAGAAATCGAGGTCTTATATCCACTTGAATTCTGTCGCATTTACAAATCTGGCGCCCAACAAGGGTATCAACATCGGCTTCTGCTGGACTCAAAAACCGTCTCAAATGCTTGCTCTGATCAAGGCATTCAGAGGCTAGCGTTCGTTTAAGTGGTGATCATCATATTTCGTTTCTAACGGTTATACGCACAATATCGTGCTAGCGCTCTAAATAAATAACAACTAGTGGCGATTATTGTTTTCAAGTCTTTTCGAACGTTTTCATGAACAGGCTAAAAATTAACGCAGCTAGCGGGGCACATAGTGATTGAAAAGGAGTCTATTACTTGAGCAATAAGACCTCGACCTAAATGTGAACCAAAGCTGACGTTTTCCCCGTCCAAATGGACAATTATCTGAATGGCCCAAAATGTACCTCGTTATAAAGTCCCTTTGGACTCTGTTGGGCAGTAGTTAGGTGCGTCGACGGATGATCTTCAATTCTCACCACGAGTGAAACTTTTAATTAATCGCCTCCAACAGTCTGGGGTCCCTAACTGTAGATCAACACGTACCAGTACCAACAAGTATCAGTTCTTTCAAACAGGTGGCGCTTTTGATGGAAGTTCGGAAGAAAAGTTTGGAGTTACCGTCGTGCGCAGCCTTCTCCATGGTTCTAGGACTATCGATCCTTGGGTTGATTTTTATTCGGCAGCCACGACAATCATTTCAACTTCCCCCTGCAACGCCACTTGTTTGCCAACACGGATATTCATTGATCCTCCATCGAATACGCCTTGAAGAAAAAAATACTCAAACGTCGTCATCCAGAACCCCTCCCTTAAAGTTTAAATTCACTTCACTCCTTAAATAAGGATTGCACGTCAACACGAATACTTGTTAGGGAATCTAGAGACTGGTCCACCTCGGACTTTCACTTTGAACAAGTTTCATTGATTACATTAAAAAGAATGTTCTTGATTCCACAAAAAGTGGAAAAAACAAAAGCACTGGCCCCACTTGGTCAAATGAATGGGCTCGCCATTTTCATTTTCACTTTTCAGCTCCTTTCCCTTTTTCGGCAGGATATCCGAGCCCTGTACTCTCTCGGGAATGAATCACACTCATTCATTTCATCAACTCTGAGTAAATCTGAGGTGATGCCTGCTCGACCGAGTTATCCTCTCCCCCCCTCACCAGAACACAACACGGGTTAGTGTTTATGATGCTTTCATTACGGTGTATCCAATCAGAAAAAAAATAATACACCTGCCACCCTCCTCACAACTACAACCGCATCCCTGAGGGAACCGGATGAAAACCAAACGAACCGAACAAAAAATTATACAAAAACACCAACATTCTGCTCTACAAGTCGACATGGGGAAGGGGAATGAAAGACAAACATTGAAAAATTTGCCCTACTTAGGCAGCGATTCCCATTTCGCTGGACCAACCCACACTCCAGGAGAGAGAAAAAAAAAAACGCCACCCAACTTGTAAATCTCATTATGACATCAACCACCACCACAGCCATCATCACCCACCCCCGCATCCCCACCATCGACGTCGTCGTAGTCCACGTCCACCACCAGCAGCAAAACTAAACTCCAAGGCAATGAAATTACAGCTGCTGAAATGAAAACCGCTCTTCCACTGGCACAGTGCGCTCCCGCCTGAAAGGCATAATAATTTTACATAATTTATGGTCCATTAAAATATGATCCAACCACCATTTCTCATGCTCTTTCTCATCCTGCCTCCGGCTGGCAGCCACCCAGCGCAACTCTTTCAACATTCACACACAAACACGAGGGCATCCTCTCGGCATTCCAGACCGCATAGACAAGCCAAACATGAAAGAAATGCGGATCCCATAAGCTCGCAGGAAATAAATTAGCATAGCTTTACACTTTGAAAAACAATGCGACGCTACGCAGGATTCTACTCGGGTCTCTGGTCTGTTGCCATGGACACGGAGCTTGCGAACTCTAACGGAGCGACAAAAGCAGAAGCGGATAAACAGTGCCGAGTGAAATGGGACCAAAATTTACAAACATCCTCTAATGGAAAGCAAACATCGCAGAGACAACGAGCCACCACCCCCGTGACCTTACTTCTGTGACGAGGCGGTACACATTCGTGTGCATGGGTGAAGTGGTGCGATGCATGGCAATCCTTTCGTTTGATATAAGTGCTGGCGGCGAATGGAGGGATGGTGTAAGGTTGAGCTAGTTGCGCCTCAAGATCATACAAGCTGCTCGCGACGGTGCCAAGGAAAACGGGAACTTGTTCCGTGAAAAGAACTTGAATTACCCCACGATCAACAAAGTAATCGTGTGAATTTTAGTTCAGTCCAGAGAGCGCTCACTTTAGTTCAAACTTGTTAATTGAACTAATTCGCTTTTTTTAGTTCAAAGTAGTTCACTGCTAAGGAAATTGAGTCTTGTCCGATTTTTTCCAGTTGGTCAACATTCCTATAAAACTCCGTTCACATACATCACCGACGATGGAATGATAATCGATGTGCTTGTGCCGCAATAGTTGAACAAAAACAGCCCCGATGTAGACAATGAGCTTGGCACCCAGTTTAGTTCAGTTTAGCTTGATTTAGTTCAGTTATTCTTAGTGAACATGTATGCGGAGCAATGTATTCTCGAGTTTGTTGAACTACTGAACTAAATGAACTAAAATGAACTAGATCACTCAGTTCACTTGTGGGAGCTCTTCTTTGCCCTAGTTCCTGCGTGAACTACACAAATCTACAACAAAGACTGGCGGACGCTCATCTCCATTTTTCAGTTCTGTGGTAGAGTACAGCCCTTGAAGTTCAAGGCTAATTAATCTAGCTCTGAAAAAAAATAAATTTCTAAGCGGATTGGTAAGGACTTTCCTGGAGATCTGACATCGTTCAAATGATGTGACTCGCATTCGACAAGACAAATTTTTGAAGTCTCTGGCTCACGGATCAGGCTGAATTTTGGCGATCACACGGGTTGTGGGTTTCTCCTTCGGTTTGAAGAAACTCACGTTGTGGACACGATTAATTTGCCAGTTCAAGACGAATCTGCATGAGATAACCATGCCCTGTCAATTGGGGCGTCAGCTTACGCCACGTAGCGCCGTTTTATTCGATTCACGTGTCATCCAACTTGAGCCACAGGAAATTGCTTATAATCGATCACCATTGCTCTTAGTGGATGGCGCTGGTTGCGTTCTAAAAGAATGGTAGGCACCAATGTTTCCGCCAGAAAGCAATCCACTCCAATCAGTGACTTGCTGTGATGGATTTCGTACTAATGGCGTCATTACAAGTCTAAGAATTATTAGAGGCGAATTCCTACCACGAGTAGATCAACAACCGTCCCCTATCGCGATCCAAAGACGACTGCCTACGCATGTCCTTTCTGATTCAACCGATCGGTGACCACCCTCTCTTTCACTCAAGAGTGTGGTTTGCTGGTTGAGTCGATTGAGGAAAGGGATAATTTTTATTCCTCGTGCAATATCGCTCAGCATAATTTCGCCTCAAGATGAATCGCTAAGGACGATTTTTGGGTTCAGGACCCGTTCAGCGATCTCACAGCGTTATCCGCGGTTTTTTTTCTTTCAGCTCTTGGGTCAGTTGTTGAATTTTGAATGAATGGGTTCAAATCAGGACTCAATGCAAAATTCAAAAGCCGACATTTCTTAAGCTTACAGGTATAACCACGAACTGTAGTTCCTGTTCAGCAACATCGAGCCAGAAAAGTAAGAATCCAAGGATTTAGATGGCAAAGTAGAGCGAATGGAAACCAATGCTCCGGCCCGGAAATTCTTCGAATCCACCCTGACGGGAACGGTGCAGTAGACGAATACCACGACAAAGCATGGATGTGCCAAACTGGAGGTAGTTAGCTAAAGATCGAGTTGGCTGGGGACACTTGTTCGTTGAGGCCCAGGTTCACCCCGGACGGTAGGGCCTGCTTCGGACACTTCTGCCCACTCTCTTGGGCAGCAGTGATGTTTTGGGTTGGTTGATGTATGGGTATTGCCTGGTTGGTCTATAGCAGCATTCAGACAACAATTTGTCGTGACCATATTTTCAAACTGAAATGTCAAAATGCTTTTCAACCGCAAAACAAAACGATTCACATTGACTATTTGTCCCATCAACCACGGTTTTCAAACACATTGTCGCCCCAAATTGTTGAGGGCGAACGCCGCTTATGCTGGTCCAGTAGAGGATTGAAAACGACGATCTTATGGGTGCAACACGGGCGTCATTGCCACAATAGAACACCATGAGCAGTCCAAAATCCACAGCCGCCCATTCTAGAAAAACCTTCATTTGACGACAACTGAAGCTGAGGGAGAGCCTTGGTATGAAGACGAAACAGATATACTTGGCCTTAGTTGAAAAATGTTCTGCGCCTTATTGTGTAGAGCATGGCGAGGGAAGCAGCATCAGTAGCTTTGCATAAAAAATCCAGAAATATTTGCGCTTTCTTTCCCCTAACGTGGCCCAAGTTTGAGGAGGCTTAAGTTCCGAGAGGAGGATACTGTGGTTGTGTTGGAAACAAGTGTAACATCTAATAGAACTATCTCCAAAATTTGTCAAATTGGTCAATCGGCCATTTCCTTCAAAAAGATCCCGCAAGTCGATTAGATTTCATCCGACTTAAGCTTGAGGCGAACAGTGGTACTAGGTGAAACAAACATTAGACGATTTTCACCACATTCGGGCTAAAAACGAATCCGACTTACTGCCTTCGAATGGAAATCGCGCTAATTAGTCGGTTGCTCCACAAATTTCGACAGCACCCACCCCCTCCACGCAGTATGACCACCTTGCCACCATTTAGATCCACTCAGTCGTTCGTTCCGGTTTTTCCCCTTCGCTGGCGAAGCAGAGCACTCACCGACAGGACTTCGCGGCCCTCTTCAAATTCATATTCTATATCCTCATTTTCGGGTCGTCGGTCGAATATCCCTTTTTCCGCCATCCATCTTGCTCTGACCCAAATTCCCTGGCATGCAGCACCTTTGTGTGCTGCTCCGTGCTTGGATGGGTGGCAAGGAAACAACAAATGATTCTCATGACTTTCCTCGCAATTTTTCATTTGCTCATTTCCCGTCCCGTAGTGGGGGCCCTTTTTCCACCGCTAGACGGCGGCGAGTGGCATAGTCAACGCGTGCAACCATCACAAGGCGCACGTACAATTGACACATTCCGCATATTCTCTCGTTTGTTCCCTCGAATGTGTGTCTCTGTGTGCCTGTGAGTGTGGATTCATATTTCTTGCCAATGACTCCGATGTGAATGAAAGAAGGTTGTTGCCTCAAAAGCAGGGCTTTGCAGGCATTCTGACGCATTGACAATGCGCCTCGCCGACGGTCGGTGGGTGGTGGGGTTTTGTTCGTCTGTTTATGGTTATTGTGTGGTCATGGTGGGAATGTGCTGTGAGCATCCCAAATGGCGTTTAGGTTGGTGGTACATCACGTGTGAATAATTTATGGTTGAGCATTGAAGTGGTTTTATTCTTTTCTCTCTCGTGTTGTTTGATGCTTTAAAATGCAAGAATTTGTGGGGGCTGATGGAGGTGAAGGAGGTGTCTTTGGGTTGCTTCACGGAGTGTTTGTGAATGTAGACTGATTTAAGTGGCTATGCGTGGGCGTATAAAGGCGCTGAAGGTAGCAAGCTTCAGCAGGATGTGGGGATACAAGCGGTTTGTTGTTGATTGGAGCTCTTCAGTCGATGAGAATGCGACTTGGTTACGTCGGAAATTTCGAGAGAAGAAGTGGAGTCGCTTGAATGGAGAAGAATGTGGGACTGCCAGCAATGTAATGTCGCGCGAAGAGCTCTCTGGTTCGATAAACAGTGCCTTTTGGCAGAAAATATCACTCAGACACGTAAGGTAGGAAATTTATTCATCTAGCCAGACGCATATAGGCCTAGGGGCCAGGCCTAGACAGAGCGTCTGGTGAACCGCGAAATGGGAATGCAAATTATGTGCGCTGCCGAGTCACATGCCAGAACAAAGCACAGGACATCCGACATCCGCAGACCACATGTCGCCTCTTTTCAGCATCAACAACCATCAAGATCAATAGATCTTAAACTCAATTAAAATCTCCATTTGTAACTGTCACTGGCCAAGTTGCAGTCACCACAAAAGACCATCAACACAGCCCCCACTCGGTCCGTGCAATCAAAGCGACCAACGAAGACGATGCACAGCCTAAGGACATGGATGACATCAAATTACTTTTTTGTTGCCTTCCCTCTATTTATCCTTAACATTCTTTGAATGTGCGCTGCCATTTCGACGGCAATAGTACCTGTCCCATCCCGCCACCCCCGGGATAGGAGGCACACGCTCCGTCTGAGCCTTCGGTCCGTCCCCTACATCGCCTAACATCCCTAATGAATGACTCTCCTTTGCCTGCAAATGAATCCATATGCAAATTGTTGGCACCCACGACTAACTTATACACCGCAAAGTGTACAAAGCTTCTCCCCGGCAGCAAAAGATACACACTCACCCACATACACAGAGACGCAGAAAAGAAAAAGAAGAAAAAAAAAAACAGAAATGAAAGGAGGACTTCTCGTTGTTATTTGTTTGCCGTTCTTAGTAATTTTTCACCTGATATCCTTTCATAGGCAGAAAACAGACTGCGGGCTCGTCTGTTATTTTTCTCGTTTTTCGCATTTTTAACTCTCAAAGGATTTCCCTATCCTGGATTCCTGTGCTGCGCCGTACAGCAGTGTGCGCCTCTTCCTTTATCTTTGCTTAAATGATTACCCCGAAGGCTGGAAAAGCCTAGATTCAGAATCTCTTTCAATCTCTCTACATCGCTCTCTCTCCCCTCTCCGGTGAATTGGGGGCGAGGCGGTCGGTTGGATTTTTGTTGCGACGACGAACCCCTCGCCTTTTGTGGCCGACATTCAGCGTGACAGCTGAAAGGATCAAAGGATCGTTTTGTGTACGGCTCGCTCGAGTGAGAGTATGCGCCAAGTCAATACGCCGGCATGGGTGTGCGCTGCAGCCATAAGGAACTTTAATTACATTTCAAAGACTGACAAGAGGGATGGCCAGAGGTTTGGGCTTCTTTTTCGCTTGTTTTTGATCCTCTAAGCGGGACTTAAATGCTTGCTGTTTGAACAATCAATAAAGGTCCAGGATAACAATGCTTTGAGACCGTGTTAACGTGCGAGTTCATTCCTCTGCGGGACGGGACGAAGAAGACGGCGACGTATGCTTGCGGGGATAAGTGGCGGGGAACGTCATAATTTCTCCCTCACCCCATCCACGCGCTTATTTATGATTTCTTCACGAACTGGGGGCATCCGGTTGATTTTGTTTCTTTGTGTTTGTTTTCATATCCTTAATCCCCGAGGAGGGAGATCGTCAGAGAAGACAAATAAAAACAAGACGAACTGAACTCTTGGGCTAACAGAGTTATACAGCGCTTCAATTGGCAAACAGTCGGAGGCCTGCTAAGCTGCTTTTCGGCTGGGGTGGCGTTGGAATACAGCGGCGGCAATAAATTGCGTATACGACGTGGTGGACGTGAGGAGCTGCAAAAAAATTCCCCGAAATAAAACAGACAACAAAAAACGATGGAAACTGGAAACAGAACTCGTGCTGGCGAGGGGGGACAGATCGCTTGTGTGTAGGTGTACGTACTCATCTGGGCCATCCTTCATCAGGCACTCGGACGGAAGATATTTCATTTTTATTCTATAAATCATGTCCTTTTGTTTCCCGTCGTCATAGTCGTCGTCCTCGTAGTAGTAGTCGACGTTCTTTTTGGTTTGCTTCGTCCTTTCGGTTGTTGGTCGTTCTTTTGTTTGGCTGTCACTTCCTCTTTGCCTCTGTGCTGTTGGATTTTTCAGCAGAACGGTAATTGTTTATGACGTGCCATCAGGAAATTCTATTTTTCGGGCGCGCTAAAGACGTCCTATCACATTGTGGATGGTGGATGTGTGCGCTCACCTCCCACCCTCCTCGGCGAACTCTCGGCTTGACCAGAAAATTCGTTTATGTCTTCCCGATTACGGTTTTTTATTTTGTTCGTTTTTATGGAAAATATAAGTACAACGACATTACGAGTGTTGTTCTTGTGTTTGGAGGTAAGTGGAAATGGAATTTCAATTTAAGGATGTGTCATGGAGATTCCACACAAACAGGGATAAGTTGATGGCTTTCAGTTCGTTCTTTGTTTGGTGTGGCTGCTGTTGTTGTTGTCATTCGTCCTGTTGGAGGGGAAAAAGTTCTTGACAATGAATTATTCGTTTTTTTTTTTTTCGTTCATGTATCGGGGGATGGATAAATTGCCAGTTTAGAGAGGGTCCTTTTTGAGTTGGAAGAGTATATCGATGTGCTGTCAAGAATTGTTGGGGAGGGTGATTGTCGAAAAAAGAAAACCGAAAAAAGTTTATTCCTTTCCGGCGGACATTTAGATTAGTTTCGTGTGTCAGAGGAAATGTACGGTTTTTCAAGTTTAAATTTTGTTTTTATTCCTGCGATTGAGTGGTCCAATTGGTTTTGGCGGATTTTTCGAGGCGCATCGAAAATTTGGGTGGCTTATGCGGAAGTCTCATGAGTCACTATTGAGAGAGTTTTTTGGGAGCTCAAGACTGCGCCACATTGAATAGGAAGGAGAGCTCAAGCTGCTTGCAAAATGGTGCAGCAAAGACAACAAGGTCATAAATGTGCCGACAGATGATTTGAAGGCTAAAGGCGACGTCGGATCCAGCAAGAGGGAACGAAGGGCTACAGCTCCCTTTGGTTGTTTGGTTGCTCTCGTATCTCTTCTTTGTTTTGAATAAATCTCGTCCGAATTTTATCCGTCCGACCATTCTTTCTCCATTGCTTGCGTTGCCAAGTCGTTCACAAGTCAAAACTCCTCACCAATGGGCTTGAGTTAAGTTGGAGCAGAGGGGTGGATCTGTTTCCATAGACCTAGGCACACCATTGATGTCGTTTCCGTTTAATATCAGAGCATACACGTGTACTGTAGCAGTCAATCAATTTTCTAAAATCCGAGATCGCCAGAGCAACTAATCGTCATACTCTCCAATATTTCTATGTCCAACGTTATACCACATGTGGTTGATATGCCGCACAACCGTCAAATCGTGGATTTTACTTTAGTCACAAATTATCAAATAAAATGTGATTTTAAAAGTTTTCTTTTAATTGCCATAAATACTAACAGAGCAGTTACAAAAGTCCAGAAAAATTTTGATTTGAGCCGACAAACCAATGTCTGACATCTACTTTTCAAGGATCAGTTTATAAAAAATGTTCCTCATGACTAAGTTTTAATTGGTCCACACTGCGAATTGAGTAATTTCTTCGAGCGAATTGGCGGGTATCCCACTAATAACACATGTGAGTGGGTATCTCGCTGGAGCTAGCTTATCGACGGTCGATTTGACGACACTCCATTAAGTTGTATGAACTAGCCAGCCACTGGTTCAAACGAACTCATTTGTCAATTGATCCATCGATTCGCGTGCTAAGTGCCATGTCTCAGCGTCTTGCTTGTTAAATTTGACACCACTTACTCATCATAAACCGCCTCAAACAATTAATTTTTCGGAGTTTTGACGAAAATATATAAATTAATTCATTCACTTAAAAAACTTTGTTTGCATGTGAGTCTGTCCATTATGAGTTAAGGAATCCGGAAGAGCTCCTTCAAGTCATTGCTGGTCGCTTGCACAAAACATTGATATCATTTTCGAGACTGTAGCATGCGAAGCTCCAATCAGATCGTCCTCGACAGAAATTGATCCGGAGAGTTGTATTCAGATATTGTTGCAAAGGACGTACATCTATATTGACACAGTGCGACAGTCCTTAACAACCGACATTCGAGGGCTGCTTAAATAGGCTACTGTGGCAAACTATTTACGAGTGAGTCGATTCCTAATCCTAGTGTCTAGCTTTAATTCCCGAGTCTAAATGTTCGCAAGCTTTTGTACCGAGCTGACTGCCAGATGCGAAAGCCACACAAGACCTCCCCATGGTTAAGAAGGTTCAAGAAGAGTCATGCAACGACTTTTGTAAGTACATGAAGAGCTTCGTATCCACTCACCAAAGATCGACGTCAACGAGACAGAGTAGAAAGTCTAGTATCACAACAAAGTGTCTACGACCTTGGAGAACTGGACGAAATCTGGAAAGTTGGAAGAAGGAGACTCTGGAAAAAATCTAAAATGGTCCTTACAATAGGAGCGCAGTTATCTCCGAGGCGTCCTTGTCCCTTAATCATACTTCTCTTGAATATATGGATAGTTTGTTGTGAGATAAGGAAAGACCTTTGTGTCCAGACAAGTGGTAGAAGGTATCATGTCAAATAGCCTCGGAGATGGACTTGTTCACAACGCTAAAGGTGTGAGGGACAATGTGTGAATAACAGTCTCGAAGCTTGTCCTGGAAATCTCTTCGTTCAGTCACTGGAAGCAATAGACAGCAAAGAAGTGGTTTGCGACTCCACCGGGGTCCTCTAAAACATGCCTCCCCCATTACTCCGTTCTTTTCATTAAATGTCCATAATTCGACGCTGTCAGGGGATTTTCGGAGCATTTAGCGTCCCAAGAGAACTACGCACCGAAAGTCCTCATTAATTGAGAGAAATTTGCATAACATGGCAAACTTTCCTTCAATTCTGGAACATCAAAGAAATGGTGGAATACATTCGAACCCCCGGGGTTCCACTCTAATCATTGTCACACTGATTTCGTACAACTTCATTGACATTCATGTTAAAGAAAGATAACTAATCTCCTCTGTGTCACATCTTACACATAAGATAAGGGAAAACAAAAATGTTTCTTTCGTCGTACTCTCACCAATGAACCGCTTCATTGATTCCACTTTGAACTCACTTGCACCCCCTCAAGCGAAATCATCTTAATTCTCATGCCGCACCGTCTTTCATTTACTTTCGCATTATCTGCAGGACACCTCGCCCTGACACCCCCGGGAGAAAATTACTTTGTATCAAAATATAGAGCCAATTACAAAATGATGTCAGTCCGAGTGGACACTCGAACAGGTTTAGTCGTTTCCCCAGAGCATGAAGACCAAATCAAAGGCAATTTCTTCTTCTTCATCTTCCTCTTCATGGTCCCCCTCAAGCAACGAGGCGGGAGGAGCACAAACACATGAGATTCTTTCTAACCTCAAAGATAGCCTTAACCTCGTTTGTACTCAACGGAATGATGGGAGAGGGCAGGAAAAGAAGAAAAAAAAAATATATTTCAGAAGATACAACAACACAGATACCTTCCAGGGTTGAATGGCACACACATGTGGACTCGTATGCACTGGGTCCCATGGATTCTTTGACCCCCCATTCTTTGGGGGTAGACAAATAATTTTTCTGATCAAATTTCCCCATTGCTCGAGTGAAATTATGTTGACTTTAATGGCAGGACCTTGGGATCGAAATGTGGAAGAGAAGAGATTTGCTTTGGGGTTGAGCAACCCCGGAATGAGAGGGAGGCGGATTGAGGCGAAGAAACTTCTGAGCAAACGAATGAAATGAAAGCGAAAGTGGAATTCGGTGAATTCAGAGCAAGGACACATGTGCTGGCACTTTGTAGACACAACACGGTGACACATGTGTGGCAACCCCAGCGTTTTTAATTATAAGCCGGGGGGAAAAAATTACTTAAATTTAACAGCTCTCTCTCTCTTACTCGCTCTGTGTCCCTGCAACCCACCCAAGCACTCATTTGCACATTGTGCCGGATTACAAAGCCATTACTTCCTATTATCCCTAAACATTCACTCATTGCCAAGCCGAAATGCCGGCCTCCTGGCAGCTACTACTAATCAAATGTTCTTAACGTCTCAACCACCCCTTGGGTGGGTGGGTGCTTATGTTTGTGTTTGTGTGCGTGTGACGGTGGTAGACAACATGCAGAAGATACCGCCTTTATGGCAGTGAATCCCTAATTTTTTTCATTAACTATCCTTAACCGTCGTGCTATCACCTCAACCACCCCGGTGCTTTTTTTTCGCCTGCCTTCATCCAAGCAAACGGCATTAATGGGGAGGCGGAGGTGAGTTAATTTACTCTCAAGGTTTGCCACAAAAATCGCACGACCTCACTGTGTACCGCGGCGGAAGACGTTGTTTTTCTGTTGCTGCCTACGGTTACCTAATTTTGATTTCACGCACATTTAATAGGTAAATGTACTTCCCGCTACCTTTTGCTGTCGCGTCCGCAAACACGACCACCCACCACCCATCACCCATCACCCACCACCCACCACCCGCCTCCCGTCACTTAGTGCGCGGGGGAAGCACAAGCAGCGGAGAAAAAAATACTTGCCGTGTCCGCGGCTGCAAGAGGTACAGCCAACCTCCGTCGTCGTCAACCTACTTCTCGGGAGATGTTTGTACTCGTCGTCATCGTCGCCGCCCCTGTCGTCGTCATTGTACTAGTAGTTGTTGCTGCTGCTGTAATAATATCAGCAAATTTATTACCTGTCTTAGAGTTACTCGCTACCTATTAAGGGTTGTTTCTGGGGGGGTAACGCGCCATCATCAGACGCGACGGCACAGCACCTGGGATCGCCGACTCGCAGGGAGGAGTATTACGGTGTTTTGCTTTTGTCAGTGCCTTTGGTACCGGAAAATTGAATCGTGTTGAAATTCTGGAAAATTACAGCCTCAATTCGGTGAGCGCGCGTACTGTCTGCAACCCCCCCGTTTACAGCACTCCATCGGCCGGTCGTTTTGTCGGTATGCGCGCATCCTTGTCGGTGTCGTTGTCATTCGCGTTGTGTTCGGTTGGCACCAACAGATGGCGGATGGCAATGATGACATTGTGTAATCTCTTTGAAGGGAATGATAATTTGAAGTTCAATTCATTAGATACTTGGGCGCAGGATCTACAGTGGTAATGAACGGCAGCAGCACAAAGAATGCCAAACCAGACACCGAAAGGGGATGGATGGTGATGGGTGGGGCTCTTAGATTTTATGATGACGATGAATTTTGGGGCAAGTTAAAAATTTACGAAGCGGTTAGAAGCTACTTTCGAGCCTGTGGAGGGGCTATTATTTCGATTATCTGACGGTTTTATGGAGAAATAGTTTCATTGACGTTTTTGTTAGAGGTCCATGAAAAGCGGAATTGATTTCGAAATTTTATGTTAGGTGTTTGGGGGTTGCTTGGCGCAGCACCGAAGTGAGTGTAAACTGTGTCTAATGACTAGGAAATATTTGCCTGTGCCTGCAGAGTCCTACGATCATAAAGATGACGGCTTTAGGTAAGAGAGTAAAACTTTACGAGCCATTTAGGTGAGTCATTCTCTTGGAACAGATTTTTTTTTCTTCTCTGTCTCTTGCCTCGTTTTCTTTCCTAGATTTGGGTGGGTGGGGAACAACGACATTTTGGACACGTGTCACATTGTCGATGCAAAGCGGGGAGATTTATCGGTTTTTTGATGGAGAATGAAACTTTATTACGAAGAAAAACAAAATATTTTCGAACCTATTTTGGGTGGCATATTTTTGGTTGCTGTTGGTGAGAACTTTTAGACTTCAACTTCAACTCGAGAGGAAAGAAACTATGGAATTTGGGGCCCACTTAAGAATCAGATGAAATTGTTGAGACGGTAAGTGAAGTCAAAACAGAGTTTGTTCGAACTAAGGACAAAGGATTTCGATTTCATATCACCTGGGTAAATGATGCACTCTGAGGTCGGTGAACTAGCAAGGGTCTCTGTTGACTATTTGCATCAAATCTGTGCTGGTCAACATTTGTATGGAGACGCGTTCGAATTGTTTGATTAGGATGAAGCCTGAAAGCCTGTAAAAAACGGGGCAAGGTCATCAACAGAAGAAAATAGATTGACTAAGCAGTCTGAGAATATTAAACATACATTTCGTTAAGCCCCGTACCATCTTGATTGTGGCACAGAAGCTGAAGCTATGCGTGAGTGAATTCGCTTGGGAGAAGGTGGACGGTGTATTTGATCTAAATGTGCATTGATCCAACGTCTATAGTGGCTAAAAATGGTAAATGAACACCATTGACCCTTGCTGGTAGCCTTATTCTGTTACAGTATGTGATGGACGAATACGCGTGCTCTCCGATCTCGAATTGAAATGTCAAACTTCTGTTTCAGCTTGTGATGAGTGAATAACATAGAAGTCAAACCCAAAAACTTTAGGCTTGCAGATACTAAGAGTGGTGAAAAGGTACAGAGAACAACACGCATAGGCACCGCAGATGCTCCACGGTCGACGCCGTCAGATGCTCTGATTATTATGTTACATCTTCTACTTTTGTGATGCAACACATTAAAAACACTGCAACTCACAGCGCACAAACCTATGGTCATAGCACTATCCTTGATCTTTTACAGAGAGATCTTTTATCAACCCCAATGGACTATACGGGACCCAGAACTAATATATCCAATAACTTTTGTATTCCAATCCCAGAATGAGCCGATTGACATAGTGGACAGATGTGCAGGGATTTTAACTGGCATGGATTTACACTGACGGTCGATGGCGTCGGTGCGGGTGTGTTCTCTGAATCTCTTGACATCCGCAAAGCATAACTATTTGCAATCCGAGAATCATGTCGTCAAATCGAAATACATCCAAATATACTGCCAAGGCAGAAGGTAGCCATATCCATTGATAGTCAAGCAGCCATAAAAGCTATTGCCTCTCATAGCTCATATTCAAAATTAGTGCAATAATGGCGAGCTGGGATATCGTCGTTATAAGGCCAGCTCATTTACCTTATAACGGGTCCAGGTCACGGTGTCATCCCAGGAAATGAGAGGGTCGGTGAACATGCTGGAGACCTAACACACTTCTTGTGCGCCTGAGCCAGACAGCGAGCGCTTTGTAGACCCATCGTCAACTCACTGGATGAGATTTAGGAACCCTTCTTAAATACCCCAGGCAAGCATTTAGAAATATCCAATAAACCTTAAAACAAAGCTAACAGAGTTGTGTCACTAAAACTTTCCGGCAGCGGTGACAAGTGCAAGTTCTCTTGAAGATTTCGACACAGGATGCTGGTATACATGTGCTTTTTTGGATAGAATAGATCTCTATAGGTTTTGGTATCCTTGCCTCTACGACATGGCTTGTACAAGAGAAAAAATAAATACTCCCGCTTTTCTGTTTCCTTTGCGGAATAGTTAAATCGCCCACAAGACTTCGCCCACCCCAACTCCTTACTTACGACCGAAAAAACTGCGCGGGTTCATTGACTAGACCTAAGTGGCGATTTAAATTTTATTTTAATTTTGAAACTAAAGATATGTCATGTTGTAAAATTCGTTACTGAGTAACTAAATATTATTCTTGCACCGAAACGCAACTCAAATACAATAAATATCGCTTGAGCCCAGCTTTATTGCCGGTCGTTGTCCAGGATCGCGTTCCTTGGTGTAGTTATCGCTCTTCATTTTATTGTTTTTTGTCTGTTCTGAGAGGGAAGGCCAGTTCACTGTGATATGTGTGAAAGGCAGTATTGTCATCAATCCTTTCATCACTTCTTCTTCATTCTAGTCTTGTATATGTTTAAACTGCGACAGTGATTTATTTTTCCGGCAGCTGTTTCATGTTTCAATTTCAATAAAAGTAACGAAAGTAACTAGCAACGAAAGAGACTAGTAACGAAAGTAACTAGTAATGAAAGTGACTAGCAACGAAAGAGATGAGTAATGAAAGTAACTAGTAACGAAAGTAACGAGTATGCAAACAAAAATATTATCTATACATGCGGCTACACAACTTACGGTTAATTTGCCAGTTCGACTTGGTTCACACTTTGCCGCTTTGTTCGCAGACCAACATGGCACTACATTGGTGGGCTTCAACCGAAACCTTCGCTGCCCCCTCCTTCACCGTCCCATTCCTCCTCCTCCTACTTCTCGTCCTTCTCCTCCCAATCATCCTCCTCCTCCTCCCACATCCCCCCTCTCTCGCTTGTCTCATGAATAACTTGATTTGTGGAAATCCGCTTTTATGATGTAATGCAGTTAAGAGGTAGTCCTTCAACACGAACATACCCAACTAACTCATGCACGACCATCAAAAGACATTCCCTTGTTTTATTCCACACTTCAAACACATTCAGCACCTTTCCAAAACTCAACCACAATAACCGCCCACCGCAAGCTTACCATACGATTAGATGGCGACAATCCCAAGCATCCAACCAATTCAGATCTCTTGACACTCAACCCATCAATCATTCACATACATCGTACCTTTGCGTCGATTTATGCACAACGTTGACTGTAACTCTAATCCCCTTCAAGAATTGGACTTCAACCATCGCTGGAATCCACGTTCATAATTAGGTCACGTTGTCGTGAATCCAATAAACCAGGCTACTCAACCTTTTGCCCAAAACTCACACACACACTCTGTCTCTCTCGGCGACTGCGACAGACACACAAACACACACAGTCGCGCACGTCGAAAACAATCCATCAAAAGAGAATGAAACCCACCGACAAAAAAGCGGAAACCTCTGGCAATTCATCAAAGTTATACCCCTAGTCGCCATTAAATATCCGCCAAAATGTTGCATGTCAGCCAAAAAAATATTTCACAGTACTCGCTCTGTCATATCATGATGGGATGAGGGGAAGGAGGGGATGGTCGTGGGATGAGAGGCGATTTAAGTTCTTTTGCGGGGAGGAAACAAAAACGAATCGACTTTTCGACTCTGCCAGCCATCGTAACGACACACATTCTAGGCTAGAACCTCATTTGGACGGATATCGTAAAATTTTTGTTATAAAGTAAATAAAATCACAAAATGGCGCGTTGTGGTTGCTTGGTGGAGGGGGGAGTGATGGTTTAAATGTTAAACTAGCAACAACAACAACAAAACAGGAAACAAAAACAAATAACACCATCAGAGCACCCAACCACCCAGCCAGCCACCCCCCCCTAGTAAGTTGGTCGTAAAACAACAGCAGAGTAGACTATAAAGCACACTCACGTACGTCCATACACACAGACTCACACCCGCGCACATACAGTCGGCGAACATGAGGATGAAGCTCATTTTAATGCGTGCCCATGTCCTCGCTGAGAACACAAATAGATACAGAGATCCACTAACGCATACACTAGTGCAAACTAGGAAATATATTTCCTTTTGCTTCTCTTGTCGTTGTGTCGGCCCCGTCGCTGTCGTTTCATTTTTTTGCCGATTTCTGTTCGCCATTTTATATGTGTGGCGTCGTCATCGTTCTCGTTCGTCTCTTCCTTCTTCATGCTTCCGCTTGACTTATTTTTTTTTTCTTCTTTTCTGGATGCTGTGTGTGTATGTGTGTAAACAAACGACAAAATTATTATTATTCAGAAGGATGTGTGTTTTCTGTGTCTGACTGTGGCCCAAAACAGGATCTACAGTCGAGGATGGTGGGAAGAAGACGCGAGCTTTCCTCATCTGCCATCGCATTCGTACTGCTCTCTGTTTTGATTTGCCATCACACAGACCGACAGGGCAGGGGAATGCCGGAGGACACGTGGGGGGTGTAGATCTGTGGAGCTTATAACTTTCCCAATTTGGAATACGAAATGACATCCTTTTTGGCGTTCTTAGTAATTCAGGAGAGTTGTTTAGCGCTGTTGCTATACGGCGGCCCATTTCACTGGCCGGCCAACATATAAGACGCATAAATTCATTCCTTCCCAAGGTTGCCGGGGCTTGGGTTGCTGGGGGAGGAGGTGAAGAGTGCGTGAACATCCAATATCCACAATTCTTGTGTGGAGTGTAGTCCTCTTTCGAGATTTTTAGTATGTTATAGTCCGGTCACTCGAAGAGGTCCTGGCGGTGGGAGAGAATGAAGAAGGGAATAAAACCAAGGACGACGCGTTGTTGTGGATATGGTATGGTGGGTGGTGGATGTAGGTGGATACCGTTTACCGCTACTGTGAAATTACTTTAAAAGCAAGTGATGGGTATTATCTTCCCTCACCTCCTCACATCGACTCACCAAGGGGGATGAGGGACTTTTTTCCTTGTTTTTTTTTTTGTTTTTTTTTTTTGTCTTGAAGTGGTCGTCGATATGACTACAAAGTTTACGACCGAACGAACTGCTGGTGAATGCCGGAGAACGCCTGGAATGAGGGGAGTCTCTGCTACATAATGTAATTTTGAGGGCGAAATGTGTGTCTCTGGGTTACGCGCGAATTCAGACTTGTGTCTGAGGTTCCATGGATGCGGATCCAAAACAGAAAGAAAAGAAAACGTTGCGTCTTTAACGACTCTGCCGAATAAAAGTAACGGAGGCGAAAAGAAAGCGAAACTTAATCGCAGTGAAATTTTAGGACTGCCTCCTTGGGGGTGACTGAGGGATGTTATGTCATCTTGTTTATTTGCGGAGAGAGATGTGTATGTCTTGTTCCTTCCTGCGTCTCGTTACGAGCAGTCTTGTAAAATGATTCCCCTTGAACGACGCACGATTGTGTACGGGTGGATATAGATTGTTGCGATGTGTGAATATTAAGTGGGGTTCCCGCAAAAAAACAAAAAAAAAAAAGACTGATGCTACGCTACGAACAGGTTAAGGGCGGAGAATAAATAAAGGGGGCAAACAAAAAACGACTCAAATATGAGTTATGACCTGAGGAACCCTCTTGTCTTTTTTTGTTCCTTTTTTGTCAGTATCCAAGGGGTTGAAGGAAATATGAAAAGAAACTCATGGCAATTGGATATAGATCATTGTACACTCATAAAATATACATAAGCGAACGTCGCACATTGATGAATGCTGCCTACTCAACCAGCCTCTCATCGAGCGATTAGAATCAATTGGCTTGTGACAAAATGTGATCATCTTCAAGAAGTGCGTGTGTGTGTGTAGTGGTTCGTTAAATCATCACTTGAAGTAAGTTTCTAAATTTAAAAGATAACGCTGAATGTTCATATATGGAGGCATGACTTCATGGGGAATGACAAGGCCGTCTTCAATGTCAACATTGTTTGCTTTGCATCCGAAGTGGGTCATTCGGTCTGTCGACGAGGTGGATTGATGTTATCTTTTGACTCGAGGAATGAAGTCGATGCCAACAGATGGTGGCGGGGGGTTCAATGATTACATGCCGAATGGGTTCTAATGTCGATCAGAATTTTGTGTTGCCATTCACTTGTGGTGGTGGAATGATGATGATTTGCTGTGGGATTCGATTATGAGCTTCTCTGATGAATTTGAATGATCCACTCTGATGTCAAGATGGATGGCTATTTTTGGCACACAATTGCAATTGTTGACCAGTAGAAGCGGCGAGGTCACTGCTTGGTCATGTAAAGTGCTCGTGCTTTAATCTGTCCAAAGGCGTTTACATTGACGATGTTGAACTGAACATTGCATTATGTATTATATATTCTTGTTTGGCACAAGAAACAAGGCGCTCCTTCTCGGAATAAACGGCCCAATTTGAATATGATCGAATACCGAGTTCACCTTAACCTCCGCGACCCCTTTAATGGATCTTGCGGATCAGAAGAGGATGGTTATGATATCTTTATGGCATGGTACATGAAAACCTTCACAGTATCTAAAAAACAAAGTAAGCCACGATTTTATAAATGTTGTTTTTTAAGAAATTACCGAACTTTTAATATCCTCAACATAATCGCAGTGGGTCGCCGTGGCGTAGTGGGAAAGTGCGTCGACTCCTACGCAGAGGGTGCCAGGTTCGATATCCGAATTTACCACCTATCATAATTCACGGCTCCACCTCTTCATCAGTCACTGACAATGCTCAAAGAGTACTCCTGTCTACGGCTGCTCAACTACGCCGTTCGGGGTTGGCATTAAATTGTAGGTCCCTTCCACGCGTGAGAGAACAATAGAGATATCACCTCTGCGCAAAGCATCTGGTAGACTGCTTTTAGCCACGCCATATGAAACTTACGATAAAAAAAAATTGTTATTTATAAAATAAATGAAGTAAAATTAAGTTTCTGTAAACTAACTAGCTATCCTTAAAATGGCTGAGTATCAAAATTTCATTAACATTTTTGTTTTCTTATTTCATTTCAGGTAATTATCGAACATGCATTCAGACTCTCATTGGGAACAAGGTTAGGAAGCAGGCTTGTCAGTGTTGATCGCTGCAAGAAGTGCAACACGAGACGTCCTTTTAACACGGAACTTATATATTTTGGCATGTTTGTTAATTCTAATAAAGGATAAGGGAAGCGACAATGGTTTTGCTGCCACACGATGATGATGGCTGCCCACAATCAATCCTTGGGCAGGATGAAGAGTGGTGAAATATTGAATACCTTGTAGCCAAGAGCTTAAGATTCGAAGCACAGTTTTGCTTTTTTACTTTTCTTGATTTTATTTAAAGAACGTGTTATAAAAATATGTTGAAGCTGTTGTAAAATGTGAATGATTTATTTGACACTGAAAAAATGGGAGATTTACTCAAAATGGGTTAACTAACTTAAAAATTGCTATGAATTATTATGTACAGGTGGGTCACCGTGGCGTAGTGGGTAAGTGCGTCGACTCCTACGCGGAGGGTGCCAGGTTCGATACCCGAATTTACCACCTATCATAATTCACGGCTCCACCTCTTCATCAGTCACTGACAATGCTCAAAGAGTATTCCTGTCCAGAAAAAGCTTCTCAAATTCGCCGTTCGGAGTCGGCGTTAAACTGTAGGTCCCTTCCACGCGTGAAAGAAAGTATAGCACGCACAGCACAAGTGGGTGCTGAAAAGCTAGGCCCAGGTCCACCTAGGACTGTCGTGCCACCCATATTATTATTATTACTATGTACAGATTCTATTTGACTACCCACTTTAAAGGGCTTGTCGAAGAGAATAATACATACATGGCATTATTTCGGGTGGTCAGGCGTCAGGTCTTACTCAAACAGAAGAATCATTCGAGAAGAATAAGGCCATAAAGTCCCTTTCCATTATGGTATATTATATACAGTCGACTCCGCTTATTTGCAACACAAAAAATGTAACTAAGTGGAGTTCTCATATAGACGATGTTCGGATGTAGGCAACATTGTTGTTCCGTGATAAATTCCTTGTTGCATATAACCGAAAGTTTCGTTCTAGCGGAGTGCATATAAGAGCAGGCGGCTGTATTGCCATTGAAGCTAGAACCATGCCTACTACGTTATATATTCTCACTGCCATTACCATTATTAGTATGCCCCAAATTGAAGAGCGTTTGAAGTCATAGCTAACGAAATATGCCTTTGAATCAAGTAGATAATAAAATGATGCATTCTTCTCTTCAGCGCTGCTCATGTAAGGCATAATCCAAGCAGTTCTAGAAACCGCCGTCTCCGACTAATTTTCCTCCAGAGATCTTGCAAGCTGTGGATTCATGTGCACAAAAATCGAAATCAGCAGCCGCACGGAAACGTGCAAATCTCAAGCTAATCCACAAGCTTTCAATTAAATTAAATGCAATTCTCAAACAACACAGAGATCTTTCCTACGCCCTACAGCGCTTCTCGTTAAATGCAAATTTCATCGTAATTGCCTACTCCCCCAGTCCATCCCATCAGATGCGTATCCACATCCAGCAAGAAGAGAATTTATGAAATATACATAATTAGTCCAACTCCATCCTTTCGATTATTATTCAGTTTTAATGGAGCCACTCGCTCTTATTATCGCCCAACTAACCCTCGTGTACGTATCCGTAGTTTCCATAAGTAATGAGAATTCCAATACACCAACCCCCATCATTCCCCGACGTCACGACGTACTCCTGCTTGTCCGAAGGACTAACAAATTAACTTAGCGAACCGAAATGAATGGCAAAAAAAAGCGAAATACACAAGAAACGAACGACTGGAAGAGAGACAGATGGAGAGAGAAGAGAGAGAGAGAGGAGGATAAATTGCAAGTAATCCTTTAAGGATTACGAAAGTTTTCCTCGTCTAGTCGGAACGAAGATGGCCCAAGGAAGTCCTCCGTTCGCAATCCTTTTCTTCCCTTATTTTTTTTTCTTGTTTCCGGTGGCTTTCTCGCCTTCCGGTGTGTGTCCACCTCATTGATTATATTTCATAATCCGCTGGTAATTGTTTGAAATAATAGGGTCTTCTCAATTCAGCTTGACTTGCTCCCTTTTCGGTTGGTTTCTTGTACATTCCGATCTTAATTTTGTAGTTATCTGATGGAACTATGCGTTATCCGCGATTAAATTTATCAATTTCTTTGAATCTCTCATCCTCTTGATGGAGTTTTATCTATGTCGTGCAAAATTGAGAAGAGTTTTTCTGTTGGGTGGATTGTGCAACAAGTTGATTGTGGAATTAGTTGTCTTGTTGGGAATTTCAGGGGATGGAATGTGGCGTAATCATGGCTGGAATGAGACAAGTGCGAGTAGAGATGATGTGACCTTAGGGTAGTACAAGAATGTTAGGAGTAAGAAATGGATTAAATACTGTGGCCATGTTGTTCTTGATACAATGCGATTAGTTTTCTTGGTATTTTGGAATGCCCCCATATCATATTATGTGAATGGAAGCAGCTTCATGTATTATTTTTTTAATAGTCATGGGGATATGCATTTCAATGCTGGGTATGAGCTTTCACCGAGATTTTTTTCATCTTCAAAGCTTATCGCTGACTGGGTGGCACGGATCCGGATGATGATACTCTAAGTAATCCTTGATCAGTCAGAAGTTGAACACGCCATCAGTTGATATTGCCATTGAGGTCATCGGCCGTTTAATGGAATAGATCTCGGCTTAAGAAAACGAAATCGACAATCTGAGCGTGAGATAGCCATGCCCTCAAAACGCTCGTGCAGAATGTCCACCGTGATATCAACTGTGTGGCAGGCACTGCATTCTGTTGTTTCAAAATATTTCACATTATCCGATTTGGGGCACAGGGACTTTAGTTAATCTCTGTCCGTTGGTGATGATGCTAGAATCCTCGTCGTTTTTGAAAAAGTACGATACTATGACGCCACAGTTTCACAATCCACACCAGCCTTCTGGGTATTCAGTGTCACTTGGTGGTCCTTCTGTAGAGAGGAACTGATTCCATGCCTTTACCTATTCATCCAAGAAAACGTCTCGTCGATGCTTTAGTCAGGCAACACATGCCGATGGTCGTTTTCCGCCATTCTTGTGTTAGTTGGATGGTTAATTCCTGACATCTGAGAGGGACTTACTTCTTATGCACGACGTGGAATTGATTGACTCTGATTCTCGCACCCGTTCTCAGAGACATTGGCGATGTATTGCTGCCCTTATCAAAGCTCGGTCCTTGTTGTGATCACCCGAGGTTCCAAAACAGCTCGATAAAAAATCAAAAATTGAGTATTGTGTCGGATCGCTGGGACGACATCAAATCCGCAAATGTAACACTCATTCAGCCATTTTTCATGCGAAACATCGAGGAAGAGACAGACTGTCAGATATTCCGAATGTGGAGCGAAAATTTATTCAATCGCCATATCTATTCCCAGGGAACTTCTCAAAGCACAAACCATCTATTCTATCGTCGAAGTTTGCGCCATCAATTCTACAGATTATGAAGCGTACATGCACGCGCATATGGTTGAGCAAAGTCATGTACTCCGTCATCTCACTCCAATTAAAGTGGGCATCGTCAGAACATCCACGCACACACATGTAGATGGCAAACTTTCATCTCGACACAAGGCTACTCCCCACGTCCCTACTACGCATTCAAATGAACTTCACCCCACCCCACCCGCACTCTCCCCAATCGAAAGTGGAACAACAACGGTTCAAATGCGTATAAAATACACTTCCCTTTTGCAGTGTAAACTTTTTTATTAATTAAAAAGCAAAATTATAAAGAAACAGCGAACAAGAATTATGGAAAAATAAAAAATACAAAAATGAAAATGGAAACGACTGAAAATTGAAAGCAGGACTTTCATACACTACACGAGGCCCCTTCGGCAGTAAACCATCGCACAGCGCGTAGTCAACGACTTGCTGGAGTAGTAGTAGAACTCCCCCATCATCATCATCATCATCTCCATCGTTGTCGTCATCATCCAGTGGCGCACGCTCGTCCTACAATGAGCATCTAAAGCAAATACAACTAAAAAGCAAACAAAAGGCAACATTTCTCTCATTTTTTTTTGGTTGTTTTGCTGAGTGTGCTGTGCTTCTTATTTACTCAGGACAAGTGTGCTGGTGCTGCATGGCAGGCCAGGCCAGTAGCAGCGACACACCGCGCCACCCGTTAGGCCACCCATTCCGCAAGAGGCCTCAAGGGGGCAAATGTTTCTTGTTTCATGTTTCTTGTAGTCGTTGTCGTTGTCGTTGCCGTCGTGGTCCTCGTCGTCGCAGTCGTTCTTTTAAGGAACTTTTCAATATTATGCTAACGACAACGACAACGCTGAACAGAAAACGAACGAACTTTCAAAGCGCGTCCCTTAAATCACTCAACCTATAAATTCGCTTCCTATGTTACCAAGTTCCAAATTCCCAGCTCGCGCAGTTCCTTATTTTCAAGCGAAAAGGGTTCGTTTGGGTACTGTGGGTGGTTTGGGGTGATGTTGGGTGGGTGCTGGATTGCTTGATGCTTGGGTTGGTTCGGTGACGCTAAAGAAAATGTGCGTGCATTTGTACACGTATTACCAACGTTATCGCGACCCCTTTTGTTCGCAGAGGTTCTCTCTCTCGCACATACACACCCACTACACAAAGGCAGTATGTCCTGACAAGGACTTACTCCACGTTACAGAAGTGAGTCGCGTGTACGAACCGTTGGTTTGCTACTTAATTCTCGAGTGTTTTCTCGCACTTACTGGCGCCTGAAGTCATCATCCTCCCCGCCGACGACCATACTCGTTCCACGGCTTCGTCGTTTGTTTCTTTTTTGAATTGAATATAAGCCCAGACCTTTCGTGGGGAGGGCATGACGATATGAGAGTGAGAGTGCAGGTCCCTTGCTCCGGAGGGTGAATACATTTGTTTGTTTAGTTTAAAGCATAAAATTCTATTTGAATATATTTCAATTATTTTCCTATTCACATATGAAATAGACGCGTAAGGTTGCCTCGCGGGTGTGGGTGAACATCTAATGGCAGCCTGCGCGTTGAATGGCAACGAAAGCTGTTGCTAAGCCAGGAAGGCTGTCAGTTTTTGAATGAAAAACATGAGAAATGACAGTTGTGTCTTCAGTCGTGTAGACTGTCACGGCTGCTTGTTCTTATACTTGTGAGTAAACGAACGTATGAATGCTTTTTATGTTCCAGGTCGATGTTTTTGCTTTCGAACTTTTTCATTAAACGGAAATCCTTAGCCTGTTGTTCACTGATTGAATATGGGGTCTTAACATTATTTATGAAATATGATGTCGATCAAATGACTGGATCTGATATTGGTGCATTGAGCCGAAGTGCATTTTTAATAAAAAACTCCATATGCTGCTTGTGCTACATCCGGAATGTCATTCCAAATGTTGCCCTTATACATCAGACTTGTCATTGTTGATATGCGTCCTTGTGGCCAAGTAATTTGTGGGAAAGAGATCGAGAGGATTAATTTCAAGGCATTATGCGGTCAGCGGAATATTGATAACGTTTTGACAACATTCAGCCGAGAATCCGTGCAAAGAGAAAAGGTTTCCATCGGGATCCACATTTCTGACATCGATTCGGTGTTGTGACCTGGGCTTTGCCAAAAAAAATTGCTTTCGCCTACTCTATGAGAGTTAATCGCCAAGAGCGAAGATGTCATTCGTACAAAAATGGCGTCCAAATAAAGGCGATGTGGAACATAAAACGCACTCTGCATAAGTGGTTACTATTTCAATTTGCGCTTAAGGTCACATATTTTTTGTTTTGTTAAATTTTTCCTAATCAGTGTCCTTTTTTAGAACACTTTATTCAAGTTTTCTTTGATTAAGTTTAAATATAAAATTAAAAAGAACATTTAATATAGAGTCCAAAAAATAGGATACGTCTGACAATGACATAAAAACGTCGAATGTCCTCGCCTCCTTCTCCTAACGTTCACACGTGTTAAAAATTAAGTTATAATAATAATATATAATAATATAGATGGCGCGACAGTCCGAGGTGGAAATACTCCTAGCTTCTCAGCAACCACGTGTGTTGTGCGTGCTATTGTTCTTGCACGAGTGGAAGGGACCTACAGTTGAATGCCGACTCCGAACGGCGAAGTTGAGAAGCTTTTTCTAGACAGGAATATTCTTTGAGCATTTTCAGTGACTGATGAAGAGGTGGAGCCGCACTCTCCGCGTAGGAGTCCACGCACTTACCCACTACGCCACGGCGACCACCAATATATATAAAAATTAAGTTGATTCTTATTAATTTCGATTTTTGCATCGTATTTTTTTTAATTCATTTTTATTTTAAAAATTCATAACAGACTTACATTCTAGACAAAAATGCTTAAAACTAGTTGGACGAACATTGTTACTACTTCTAACTTACTGGTCCTAGGCTAGCTCTCCAAGCTAAACTTAATCTCTATTCTTTGTCTTTCGACCTAACCTAACAATGAATTTATATGCACTATATGAATTTAAATCCAGAAATTGATATTAAGCAAATTAGGGAAAAAATCAATGAAAACTGTTATTTTTACATCATAACTCCCATTTCCTTTTGAGAGAAATTCTATGATTCCTGAAAGCCTGAATTGACTGTCGATGCGACGTCAAATTAGCATCCAATTGTACAACTTGATCTGTTTAACTTCGAAAAATGCATTCCATTCCAAAAAGCCCCATAAACCTCAACTCGGCAGAACGCCGACTCCCATAAACATAAATGCAAGTTTCAGAAATCCCCTTTCGATTCCAAGAAAATTACAAAATCCCTTCCATTCAACCATTAATGGTTCCTCCTCAACGGGGGCCTCTACATCATCGTTTGCCTTTGAACAGATGGGAAAGAAATTTTCATTTGTTTGTATTTTTAGAAAGCAAAAACATTTCCCCTAGCACGCAGTTAGTTAAATTTCCGCACAACAGATGACTTTTCCCACATGCTGTCATAATCATAAAACCACAAGCTATCTTCCTCGGAAGGGTGGGCGAAGCGGCCGATTGCGAAACAAACAAAATGCATCGTAGTCGAATGTTGAAATGTTGCATAATTGACATGTTCATATACACATTGGCGGACGTTATTTACTTGTGTTCGGAGGGTTTGATCATGCAGCTTAAATTACGAGTGCAGCCTTCGTGCATTCAATATGGAATATGTATATAATGTGGAATATGGAAAGAATTGTGTAAATGACAAATATGGGCCGGTACCAACTTTAGGAAAAGTGTAAAACTGTCAGTTTCACTTCTTAAGCAATGATTACATTGCCTCGGCTCATCAGACGGAGACCACACGATAAAGAGGTTTGAACTTGCTTCTCAGACGGGCGACCGGGTTGGACCCATGGTTGGTCTGAGTCCACGCAACACCTGCCTCCAATTTCTTAGCGATCTGAGGATCACGTTTTTTTGCATCCACTATTGCTTGGTTTCCGTGGAGTTTTGGGTCTCTGCGTCAACTGCTATGCAATTGAACCTCTCTGCCTGGGTTTGATTCCCGGTACGACCTAAATATTTTTTCACGGCCCTACCACTTCCGACTCACTGACAATTCTCAAAGAGTACAGTACAGTAACAGGCTAGAAAATGCTTCTCAAACTTGGCCGTTCAGAGTCGGCATAAAACGGTAGGCCCTTTCCACTCGTGAGAGAGCAATAGCACTTACAATACGAATGGAAGCTAGACCCTGGTCCTATATGGTTGTTTCGATGGGCCTTGGAATTGATTCTATGATCGTCTTCGCTAGATGTTGTCGAACGAGTATTGTCGTCCTATTTTTGTATCCCGGTCTATATGCACGTCATTGTATAGCTCATAGAGTTCTTGGTTGTTTCTTTTCTAATTTAAAGTTTCAACGTCTTCTTCACAAACAACAGTTTACTACGCAAAAGGCGAGGTGTTGACATCTTTGCGAGGAAACTCTTTTAGACATTCCCTTTTGACTTAGGACTCTGTTGCCTGTATAATGAATTAAAGCCTTATGGCGGCTAACTTCTCTTGTACTCAAAGCCAGGAAGGCTTATTGGAAACCGAGGCCTTGTAGAAATTCCGAAGATAAGTCATCAATTGTTGGAACAGTTGAGAACAGTTGCGTCATTTAGTAAACCTGTTTGTCTCAAGTTTTGCGCATCAAATTGGTTGAGGTTTTTCTACAATTATGTGCGTCTCCGTCAGGCCTAACCATAATGGACGTGCGTAGCTTTAATCAGAAACCTCAAGAAATCGAGTATACAATGGGAATACAAAAAAATTATGATCTGTAGTTATAATCGCCACTTTTTTCCCTTTCATTGGGTTCGTTGACTTCCATCGCGTTCGTTCAGTTTTTCTTATTAACGTGCGAGCGAGCGCCCTGAACGTACGTACATGTCGGTTGGAATTTGCATTTTCTTTAAGTTGCCAGAAGCAATTGTGGGCACTTTGGAAGTTGCTCTAGAATAGTTTTTCTTACAGAAATTTGTAGGCCCTTCGCTTCAATGTTGTAAATATTAGTTTAAGCAGATGACCAAAGAAAAGATTTGTGTTTCGTTGAACAATATCACTTCACTGACTCCGAGGCAGAAAATTTACAAAGTCCCATTTTTCTGCAGTCCATTCATTACATAGCGTACATCAAACCATCATGCCTTGAATTTCACTCCCACTAGTCGATCTTCGAAGTCGCGCGCCCTTCCAACTGGTGTACACTTGACATTTCAACCTGACTTCTCATGCAGAAGACTGTAACTCCATGTCCCTACCGTTCCACTACCTGCGTCACATAATTGGACGTTCTCTCTCATTCTCTTCCAAAACTAAGAGCTCTCTCGTGTCCTTAGATAAAAGGGTTTCATGACCCAGCATTAATGCAGACATTAATGTACCGTCTGATTGTTAGCCATTTTGCAGGTTTTTAGACAACCTCGATGTGAACACAAAAAAACACCTCTTTTATCCTTTTTCTGATAATTATGCGAAAAATTACCATCCGCTTGTCTATATTCTTTTTTTGCGAATTACATACCATGGCGGAATTTTAATTATAACATCACCCTTAGCCACAGAAAAAAATAAAATATAACCACCACTGTACACGGGGGAAGTCCCGAAAAAGGATACCACTTTTGCACCCACAGCATAAAGCACTAGTGCTCCGTATGACAGTGAAATAATTTAATGTCTGACTAAAGAGTGGAAGAGATACTCCGAACCGTTGCTGCACCACCGACACCAGCGCAGAATACGCATTTTAATGAGAACTTTACAAACTAAGCTCTGCCAGACACAAACACGACGACCCGCCCCCTCCAGTCAATGCAGTGGCACAAAAAAGGGGAGAAAAACGAAACGGTGCAAAATAATTTTCCACCGCTTTAGTGGGTGCTAGTTTGTGTGCGATATTCGCTGTGCATCCGAGCGAACCTGCTAATGTTCCGGTGTGTTGTTCATTCGCCGTCACCGTAAAAAATACCGGGACTGGATCCGAATTTCCCAAATCATTATGTTTGCACGTTTGCAAAACAACGACGAAAGGTGCGGGTGTTAGCTGCAAGACAGGATACCGTGGCTGAGCCGCGCACCGACGTCCTGTGCCTAATTATAGGTATTGTTCTGGTGAGACAAAATTAAGGTTTTTTTTCTTCTCGGGCGTAGTTTATGGCGAATTTAACGAAGCATTACGACGAAAAGACGTCGACACGGCGGCGCGGCGGAGTAGGGAAAAAAGCATCGCATCGCCTGTCAGGGGCGCTGCTGGCCACCCTCCCAAAAAAATGCAAAAATTGACATGCATGCAGTTTGCTGCTGCTAGATATTTTCCCCTTCTCACGGTGTCCTTGTTGCACCGTTGTTTGGTTCGGATGCACTTAGGGAATCAAAAAGTCCAGCTGCTGCTGCAAGGCATGCGAGAGAGAGAGAGAGAGAGAGAGAGAGTATACAAAGCCTTTGAGTGTCCGTGGCCGTATATTTTGTCCCGAAAAAAAATGGCACATGTCCTCTTTTTTTCCATTTTCACATGCATGTCCTTGGACTTTAGCTCTGGCTTATCTGCCGTGAATGTGTACGTATCCTTGACTCTCGTTTTTTCTCGCAATGAAATTATGCAGGAAGACCAACAGAGTACAGAGCACGAAAAGGGCATTTTGAATGACTCACACTGATGTGGGGAGGAGGAGGGGTGACGAAGGACGATGGACGAAGGACTCTGACTCGGACTCAGGCTCGGACCCTGATGGTGGTCGTGGGTAACACGATACACATATTAGGAATTGTGGAACGCCAACCAACTTTTCCTGGTTTGGTTGTGCCGGTGGTCGCTTGTTTATCTGATTCAGACTGACATGTGTCAACCTGAGGGGCCGGCAGGCGAAATGTCTGGTGTTTGCGTGCGTACATGTG
The DNA here is from genome assembly GCA_964034865.1 of Eristalis intricaria. Taxonomy (NCBI): domain Eukaryota; kingdom Metazoa; phylum Arthropoda; class Insecta; order Diptera; family Syrphidae; genus Eristalis; species Eristalis intricaria. The sequence continues at coordinate 55,996,035 of OZ035877.1, read as the reverse complement.
TGTGTGTGCTTGTGGCAAGTGCATATGTTGCCATTGAGCGCTTGACTGACACTGGACTATGAGTTGCGGCCAGATTAGAAGGGAGGCAGCAGCAGGACATGTGTGTCTTTTGTTGGACAAACTTTGTTCGCTTCGAGGAGAATGGCCGGCCAATTTGAGAGAATTGGGATGTACCGTTATCTTCAAAGGGCCACTTCACGATTACATGAATGTGAATGAGAACGCTGGGAAGTGCAGTAGCTCTGGGCACTTACAGGCTTGTAAGAGGCTTCGTTCAGACGTCGTCCTCGGTTTTGTGTATCCGACCAATTTGAGCGATGTAGTGGTGGCACAATTCGGCAGCCATTGTGAGCGTTGCAGAGCCTGGACTTCGGTCCTTCCAAGCTCGTGTTTACACATCAGCCTCAAAAGTCTCTGACTCAAGTCGCGTTATCGCTCTCGATACGTGCGGTGGTGTAATATTTGATCAGTCATGAAATTGAGGTCGGCTACGTGTTCTTACACCACTCATCACACAGCGATCTTATCGACACCAAAGTCTTGGCGTAATGCTTGGGAAAATCACAAATCAGGGCGCCTCAGGTTGGCCGCCTTGGATGAATCACCGACAGCAGCAGGGCATGCATTCGCATGCATCAAAGCAATCTCTTCTGGAGTCTGGAACAATGACTCAATTACCGACAAATTGATTTAAGTGGAATCTGCATGCATTTCGGTTTCGAAACACTCAAGGAATGTCACCGGGCGCGTTCTGTCACGTCGTCACACGGTAGTGGGGTGGTTTTGTGAAATGACAGTCTAATCGCTCAATTGTGGAGAAGGCCCCCTCCTACCACACCACCCGGGCACAACATAGCTGCCGTTGATTATAATTACCACCATCGTCGTTGCGGTTGTGTCTCGACTCGGTGATATGACTCACCGGATGGTAGTCTGTTACCTGCCTATCCAATGCAGTTCCTTTGAACGATACGTGACCTGACCCCAGTTCCAATAGCAACACTGCGGTGGGCACTGGTCGAATGCCACCATGCGTCGTCGTCGTCGTTGTCGTCTCGCACCGCCACCGTTTGCATACATGAGCTCTTTTGAAGCGGTAAAGTACCTAATTACGCGAACGTTGGCAATTTTGCCATTTGAACACGTACCGATATGGAAATGACTAGTAATAAAGGTGCATACCGAATGCGGTGACCGTCCTCTGTGTGTTGGCTTCCGAATGCAATCTTTGCCTGGTCGAGTGAGTTTTCTTCGTACATGAATGCACGAATGAATGAACCCCCTCATATTGCATTTGCCACCTTTCGACGACGCGACGACGCCGCGCCGCTCCGACGGTTGCCGCGATGACGATGCGATACCGAGTATCGTGACATATGACACACTTGGAATGCATAACCACTAGGTTGACCTAAATATGCAAAAGTGTAAACCAAAGAGCCTCGTAGGCAGTGCCAGTGAAACGACCAGGACGTGTCGCCAGTCATGTGTGTATGGCTGTGTGTGATGTCATTGCTAGAAAAATGTTCTGTGCTTTGATGTATGAGCGACCATAAAGCAGAGCAGGGTGATGTGATTGCCTGGTGGTTTGATTTTGTGGAGGTTTTCATTTGGATGACCTTGCGGTGGTACTAATGATGCACAGATCTGCCTTCAAGTGGGCTAAGTTCATGGTGAACTTTGGTTAGTTAAACGAGGACCACTTTGGTACTGATCTGGGTCCACTGTGCTGCTAAATCCGGCTTAAAGTGTTCTTACTCCGGTCGATATCGTCAGTTGATCTAAGTATGAGCTGACTACATAGATGAGGAGTCACACTTTGATCTAATGAAAGCATCCATGACACATGTCTCAAGGATGGATCATGTAATGATTTCTGACGCTGCAGAGATGATGAGAAGAAGGAGACAATTCAACACCGCTTCTGCTCTGCACTCGGAGGATAGTCTAAGCGAACAGTGCATCATCAGCACTATCCCTGTCACCTGATGCATGAAACATACCCTTCTAGACCTAGATCATTGGCACGTGCATTGGATAAGGGCGAGGTTTCATCTTCATCAGATATAGACACCAAAATATTTCTATCTTTTCTATTTTATTGACAGTGTGTCCAGAGCTTTTGAGCTCACTCGACCGTCTATGCATATGATGATAAACTTCTCATCTCTCGGGTTCAATGCCTCTTGAAAAAGCCTGTAATTCGGCTTGATATACGGGACAACGATTTGCCTCTGCCTCTGCCTCAGGGGTTCGGTGGGCGATTGGCAAATCTCTGGCCGTACTGTCACCCGCCTCATGATCCTACAGGATGTTGGATCCTTATCTAGATATTTTTGTCATTTCTTCCATTTTTTCTTGAAGTCTGTTTTCCGATCATCGTAGTCTAAAGCACCTCTGTATTCTCCCTTGGTTCATCAGTCGTAATCTCGTCGTATCGCCGTGGTAGCCGTGTGCACTCCCTTGAAGCCAAAGGCAAGGACATGCATGTTTCCAACGCAGCTGTCAAATGAGGCTCCCAACACTCTCGTGATGCAAGTACACACAGTACAGCTCTATGGACTACGTGCTGAGATATTGGTTGCCGTGCAACGCTGACTTTCTCAGGAAACTCACGTTTTCGTCTCAGCCTAAAAAGAATCCGACAATGTTCCTGCTCAAGGCGCGGTAACTTTCCAGCTCTCGACGCCTGCGAAGTAAAATGTCAGTATTGTTCTAAAAAGTTCTGTCTTCATCCAGTTTTTACCACTCTCGCTTGCAAGCCCTTCTTGGAGCCAAGAATTAAAGGCAACCAACGATTTCCTGATGCGATTCTGAATGTCATATGTCCAGCTTACTTTGCTGTTCACTATGACATGGCCGTCCCCGTAGCGGCTTTCTGAAGTTCTCAAGTGGATCGGGACGAACACTGTTGAGCTCCCCCTGTGTCGTCAGAATGAAGATGAATGTGATCTGATATTCACACAGCCTCCATGTGATTGATCGGTCAGTTGTCATCCCACCACACGATGGCTATTAGGCTTCACAAATCTCTCTTCAATTGCTCTCGTAACGTCCAACAACAACCTCATTCTCGGCTTAAACCCAGAATTGGTTGCAACAAAATGAAAATGTTCACATAATCGCTTCAAATTAACTCCGTTGCTCCCGGTCCCTTGCTGTCATCCTGCACACGTACGTACATCTGCAGAACAATTGTTCTTATTTCAAAAGATTTACGCCGTCCGATTAACAACGAACGACATTTACAAATCACTGCTGCACATAGAGTGGTCCTACTGCAAGCAGCTTGAGGTGAATCTGTGTGCCTGCGCCTTTATCCGGTGCTTGCTTGGCTCGTCTTTGCTGCGCTCTCTGGGCGCATGCATTCAATTTATTAAATCATCATCAGCAGGCGTGTCGCACGCGAGTCCCTATCAACGGCGAACATACAAGTACACGTTCACTGCATTCGCCCAGAGATTCGTTTTGATGGCGGAGATTATCCGTTGCATGACGGCATCTCCAGCCCAGGGGGGGAGTGGGCATACTGAGGGAGCGGTGTCCTTCATTCAGATCGAATCGTAATGTGCACTGCGTTGTGTCGCCCTGCCCTGGAGTGATATATTGGACGGCATAGCCCTCGCTCGGGAAAGACACACAAGGTGCAACAGTTCTCGCGCTCGCACAAGCCTATGGAGGAGGCAAGTCAAGGATTCGTTGTGACAGAGATTAATCACTCTGCGCTACGATTGGGGACAATCGAGTGGGATGTGTGTATGCTCTGCTTTCAATTTCTTTTTGCTGCTCATGTATTGCCTCTTGCACATCGTTTGTTTCGGCGCGCAGGGAGGGGAGTGGACGTGTGCGCTCAAAACGACGACAAGTGCAAAAATACAATTATGAGCTCGACAGGCGAGGGATGGGGGACTGGAAGTGTGACAAAGACGCCTGAGTGGTACGAGAACGGCATGCAATCGAAGAAGAAGCTACCACCAGGCCTCGCGCCGGCTGGGCTGGGTGGGAAGAAGCACAAAATTGCAACGATAAGTGCTCGAGATATTTATTCACACTTGAGTGAGGTGGAGGCTTGAATGTCAGTGAACAAGGCGGGGTACCGAGGCCTGATAAAATCTGAAAATGTCTTTGACAAGTGCAAAAGTGCTTCCAGCTGCCATAGAACACACTGTGCACCGGCAGCCAGGGAGAGGGATGATGTGAGTGCTTGGCGTGGCTGCCTCTGATGAGGACCATGGTGATGGTGCTGCTGATGATGACGATGTTGATGCATGCAGATGCTACAAAATAAAGTGTTGTTCCTCTACTCTGCATCTCATCTCGTCGTCGTCGTCGTCATCGTCATCTTCCCCTCGATGGAAAACAGGGGTCCTTCAGATACCTTCAGAGGTGCTAAAAAAAGGTGGCACTCTAGATGGCTCCAGCCTCGAAGATGGGCGACGTTAAGTAGCACAGCACAGAGTCTGTGATGGTTGCATCTTGATTCCCTAAGTGCATCTCGCATGTAATGAAGCAATCTTTTGGGGGTAATTGAGGAAGCTGAAGTGTGACGTGCTTAGGGCCAATGGCATAACACTTTGAAGGGTGAACATCATCATTTTTTTTTTCTTCGTATTTTGTCAAGGGCTAAATGCGGTGTCGTGTGGTAGATGGAGCATCTGGTCTGATAAGGATAATGGCATCGGAAGACGGGCTTTAATGAGCTGCTTGTAGCCTTGACTTAGTTTGTGTGAAATTTTGAGTGATAAAGCCAGCACCTTTGAATGCACCTGTGGACGCTATTTTCACGAGTTCGATCTCAACTAAATGACATGACGTATACGTGCTTCGTAGGTGTGTAAGTACTTCTTACTTACGTCCCGTATCTATTCTGGGAAAAGTTGGGGAGAGCTGAGGCCCGAAACCGCAGTCGAAGGCTCCTAGGCATTGTAGAAGCCCTAGGACCCACAGGACATGAGACATAACGATATTCTATATTCACGGTTTTTTTAAAGTACATGACCACGAACTTTCCTCTCCATTGCGTTGGAAGCGTATTGGATTGCAACGTAACTGATGTCTGCTTATGTAGAATAACGTACAGAATTGACATCTGGGCTAGGTTAGGTTTTGTTGAAGGCAGTCACAGTTATGCTAAAGTAGGCCCGTTGTGATATCAGGCGGATTGATTTTGTCTAACAATTTTAACCAGTTGGTGACGCCGATTAAGCTGCGTAGCTGGCTAATACTGACACTATTTAGCTAAATAAGATTATTGAAGTGTAAGTACCTACGACTCGCCAGAGCGCTACACGGGCAGAGTAGGTGATCTGTGGTTTTCACCTCCTCTTCACCCATGCAGATTCTGTAAAAGTCAATATAAGGGACATCCACCCTGCGGGCACGAATGCTAATTGCGCAGTATCTGGTTGCGACGCCGATGAGTATCCTGATTGAAGATCTGTTACGTCCAATCCTATTGAGCGATCGTTTTGCGATCAAGTGATGATCATGTTTCCCTTGTTTAAGGCATTTGAAGCCTCCTAGCTATTTGCGCTTGATAGTGTTGATTGTGAGTATCTTGAGAAGATGGTAGGCTGTAGCGATTGGCTTGGAAGATGGAACTTCGTCTAGTCTTAGAGGGGAGGTTGTACCACACTTAGCGAGTTCATCGGCATTGCAATTGTCTGGTATGTCATATGAGGTGTATGCTGAAATGCTCAACCATCTCGTCAAGAGACAGCCAGCAATTAAGGGTTGTCGTAAGAACGACTGGATGGCACAGTTGGTAGAGTGCCTGCCCCTAGTTAGCGGGATTCCCGGTTTTATTCCAAGTGAAAGCAAAGTTAATATGCTTTTCTGGTTTTCAAATCTTGTCCAGTCACCATTTGCCGTTGTCAATCCGTGGTAGTAGTCTGACTATGGGTATCACAATGGACCAACATGGTCTAAGTGTGTTGGTGAATGCACTAGCGGCCTCCCTACCTAACCCTAATCTAAGGGTTGTCGTTGAACATGACATTGTCCAGGGAGTAAATTGCGGCCTGTCTGTCCGAACAAATGGTGATATCTCTTTTATCGCAACAGTTTCTGCCTGGAAGACGCTACTGTGATCAGGGAGCTTCAAGGAGATTGAAATATTAAGGTCCTTGGAGAAGAATAATGTACCAACTCCCTCGTCCGTCTTCGATCCGTCTGTGACAATGCTCAGGGTATCAGTCAACGTGTGGTTATCAGATATCCAACCTCATCTAGAAGGAATGGTGGCGGAGGATTGCTTGCCTCGGATGCCTAGAGATAATAGTCGGTCTCGTTGGGGAGGAAGTAATATACGTTAAAAATGGCTGAGTGGCCAACGGTGAGTTCTAACCACACTCGAAGTGTTTTGAGTCTCAGAGCTGTGCTAGCTACTACATGCTTGCTAAAAAAAGTTAAAACTTGACATGTAGGAAATTTTTGTAATCTGGAATTCACGTGTAATTGCATTGACGTGAAATTCGCTCACGGTGTACGTGTTCTATTTCACGGACTTTCGTGTTTCTTGTACATAACGTGATCACATGTGAATGAGTAACCTAAGGCTCTGAAAGGTATTCGTTAGCCTACCTAACCACTGTCTTCAACTAAAGTTCCTGTGAGCCGCACATAGAATTCGCTCAAATAATTAGCATAGTTGGACAATGAGCGCTTATGCATTCTTCTTCTTCTTCAAGTCTTGCTAGAGACCCGCGTGAACTTGGGCCTCAGCCAACAACCCTCTCCAGCTTGCACGATCTTTAGCCATCATGTGGTGGCCCGGCCCCATCGGCAATGACTCATACCATCGCCCACGTTTCTTCAATTTTGCTCGCCAAGTTGGTTGAGGTCCGCATCAACTTGTGTGCGCCATCGGTTCTATGGGCGTCATCTATTGCGTTGTCCCACTAATTCGGAGTCGAAGACTATTCGGACCGGAGCAGTGTCCATGCGCTGTAGATGGCCTTTAGTCAAATAGCTAATGCCTCCCTGGGCTAAAATTAAGTGCCGGAGTTAAGACAATCATCAGCAAAATGAATGTCCAAATGTTGAAATTAATGTTCAGACGAACCGAGGTGATTCCACTGTTTTAAATATGAGCCATCTTGATCAATTACGATAAGTGAACGAATAATTTTCTAGCAGCGTTGCACAGTAGCGTGAGGCATGGGTGTCTTCCGGAAAGTGTTGAGAAAGGAAATAGAATTTTTGGCAGGTTCGTCAACTTCGCCACTTTCTATCAAAAAAAAAGTCCAAGAAAGCTATGTCGCCATCTTCCAAGAGTGAAAATGGACTTCCACCCTCGTCGCGTGTGTCCCATCAACCATGCCAGCAACATTGCCTCCCTTTAATCATCGCTTCATGAAGCGCACCGTGATCAACGAGACAGACAGTCGCCGGCAATTGCAAGAACTTGAATTCGATGATTTCCCAACTGTTGTGTAACAGATTCGAAACGCAATTGACCTGAATGGCAAGAAGCTCTACATCTCTGGACAAATCTCCACTAATCTCGTATCTGCAGAATAAATTTGCATTAATTGCGGCCACCAGGTGGCCCGGTCCCGTCGCTCATGACTCACGCCATCGCCCTCGTTTCGCTGCTGAATGATAATTCCATCAACCCTCTCCATCTGTACACCTGCATTCGTATCTAACTTCCTGTAGTTCGGTTTTTTTTTGGTTTTTGTTCTCAAACCCCTCGGCAAAAACATGGTAACCAAATTGGAAGGAGTCATTCCTTATTTCCTATTCTTGACCTCTTCCGCTTCGTTTTAATTAAATTACTTCCACTTCATCAGCTTTCGTTGGCCTGGGAGTTGAGTGTTCAGCGCGGGGAGGAAGGCACTCTATGAGCTGCTTCGCCAGTGAACAGATGTAAAAGAATTCTCGCTCTCTCCGTGGACACAGCGACAACGAAGAAGAGGACGAAACAAAAGCTGTCGTTGTCATTAATTATGAAGCACATAGTGTTGTCGTTTGAGTTCTGTTTTGTCCTTTTATCAACTCGGTTTCTTTTTCCTTCTCTGGTGTGTGCGGAGTGGTCTCTGGTTGTGCATCCTTAAGTTTGTACAGGACCAGGAACAAGATACCCTTTTTTTTGCGTAACATTGTCGTTTTTTTTGTGTTCCTTTTTTGATGCTTTTTCGGAAGTTCCCTGTCCGGCTGTAATTATTGTTGGACATTTTTCATTTCATTTGTCATCGTAAATTGGCTGTCAGCTGATAATTCATCTGTGAAAGGATCCTCATGGCTGCCGTGGAAATTAAACTGACGAAGCAATTAAATTGAAACAAAGAGACTGTCACTTGCTTTTGAGAGCGTCGGGAAAGCTTGGTCAATCAGGGGGATTGTTAGGGTCTTGGGTTTCCAAATTTTGGACTTCCTCTCATTCACGGGAAAAAAAAAACTGCTTCTTCCTTCTATTCATCCCGAAATTCAAGACCTCCGCCGACATGCTCCATCGTCTCACCAACTTCTCCATCTCCATCAAAGACGAGGCAGCACGATTTACTATCGTGTCGTCGTTGGTTCGCAACATCACTCACTGCACACAGATGATGTCGTTTCTTGAGAGGGCCTCAAGGGCACCGCTCCCCGCCGCCTCAAGAGGCCAACAGCACACAAATGAGCTGACTGCATGTACCATTTGTGTTTCCCCATTCAGAACATCCTCAGAGACTGTAGCACCAGCGACGAGGATACGACCACCCCGTGTGCCTTATTAGATAAAACTTACACACTGAACATGGAATAAGGAATGTATCCTGTCAGGCGAGGGCTAGGGGGAACTGAGCTTAGCTGCAACAGAACTATTTTCTTTCTTCTCGTGTTGTTTTTTTTTGTTCGCTTGTGCTCCTTACCTCGACAGAACCAGACAGAAAATTACGCGATTCCTGGAATGTCTTCGAATGGTGCTCCCACCTCACCCTCCACACACACACACTCACATGCACTCGGAGGATCTTCCCGAACAAGATAGAAATACGAATTTGGAAGCAGTCCAAATGAAAATTAAATTTCCTTTTCATACGTTTTCCTGTGTATATCCCTTTTGTCGTCGGAATTTCTTTCCCTTAGATTCTGCTCCTTGTATGTCCTGGTCCACTTTGAAATGGAAATTGATTGTCACCCCGAGACTTTATGTTGATGATGATAGTCTAGAGCCGAAACGCCGTTGGTCGTGCAGTGATCGCAGGAAGAGTGAAATTAATTTTGAAAAATATCGTGTGACAGTGCCAAGTCGTGTTTGTCCAACGAAACGAACGGGCTTTTGGTGGACAAACTGCACTGTCAACGTTTGTAAATCGTTCTCGGTGGTGTAGAGGACGTGGTGGGGAAAGTAAGTCGAAGAAATGATTTGGAGTTCTTTTCGAATTCGATGCCAAGACTTTGTGGTTTCATCAAGATTTGCGATGTCCCCCGGAATTGTCAGATGACAGTTTTGTAGTTTTGGGTCATAAATGAAACGGAATGTCCTGCAACATAAGAAACTCATTATTCCTGTGCGTAATTTTTGCAAATTTTCACTCATTGACCATTTAAATCTCAGTACCATGTACCGCAAGAGGCACCAACACAACGCTGATGATGTAGACCGGTAAAGGTTGTGGCTTATTGCTCTCGACAGTCAAATTTCGTCGAGCACAGGCTCTTTGCGATAACCGACCTAATGAGGTAGTCTAAGCCAAGCGATAAAGATGACTAGCACACAGTATAGCTTTGTTCAGCTTAGGTCAGGTGGTTGGGCCCCTAAGTAACTTTTTCTGTGAGAAGAGAGGGCAATGAGAGTGCAGAGTAGGTACAAGATGCTGTTCTCCTCTTCCCTCTTCCTCATCGCTGCAAATTCTTATGATGTCATTATTGGGTAGATCCACTCCGAATGCTTTTGCAGGCCTGTTCGGTCTGATTAGACTCTGTGATCGTCTAGTGTTGCCGATCGACGTGTGAGCGTCTAAAGCTCCATCTGACCCTATGAGCGCTTGGAGTCGATAGCACGCCATACATGTTTCATAATGCGGCACCATATACCTCTCAGGCCTGGGAGCTGTCATGGATTTGAGCCTAAACTTTGCCTGCCTTGCATCGTTGACGGTGGCGATCCAGGACATGCCGCTTTAAGTCATCAGGACCACGTCGTATTGCATCCGGCATTCGGTCTTCCTCTATTTCTCGAGCAAAGAGGCTCAATGATCCCTTGAGATGGTATCCATGCGGACTATGTGGCCTAGTAGTCAACCGTCCCTTCCGTCTTTTCCTTCGGTCGAGTCTTCTTTTTCAGCCCAACATTGGTTTGTGTTCTCACTTTACAACTCCTCACGTTGAGCTGCCTTGTGTGATGAGGTGTTGCTGTCGTAAGACTAGACCTGACCGGGACCTAGCCTGCATTGTCAGAGTTGGTAACACTTGCATGAACCTTCCTCGCAGAGAAGAGCATGCGTCAAAGAATATTTCGCAGCCACCAACTCGTCCCGAGTGTAGTCTTTTTTGTGAATTCGTCAGCGCCAGTGTCCTGGCACTCAACTGAGAAGCAAGCACGTAGACTCGGTAATCTCGTTAAGAAATTGATGGCAGTTCAGTGACATCTTCGAAAAAAGGGACTGCATCTACAGACATGATGGGTCGCCGTGGCGTTGGGGGTTAGTGCGTCGTCTTCCACGCAGTTCCAGGTTCAAATCCCCAATTTACCAACTTTCATAAATCACGGCCTCACCTGTTTCGAATCTTTGACAATACACAAAGAGTATTCCTGTCTAGAAAGAAGCATCTCAGTATCGCCGTTCGGAGTCGACATAAAGCTGTAGATCCCATCCAATTGTGAAAGAAGAACAGGCACAACACAAGTGATTGCTGAGGTCCAGGTCCGAGAGTGTCAGAGAGAGTGAAAGCAGATGACAGCATCTCATTTCTATGTCACATTGCTCATGAGTCTAGACAAAGCTTCCGTAATAGCAACCGCCTTAAAGCCTTAAAGCCGCTAATGTGGTTCAGGAATGAAAATTATTATTTCTTCCTTCATCCATCTGTCATTCGAAAGTCAGACTTTCAGGAGGATCCAGGGCCATGAGAAGAAATATTCCCGCAGAGGCGGTTAAGTACAAGGACTTGTTGAAACTAAATCTGTCTTGATTGGTAGAGTGTCTAGTTAAGCAGTTTGGAGCTTTGGTCGATGTCTTAGTCTTTCATGAATGGTATAGCGTCCATACCGGAGTTCCATCCGCCTCAGTGCTAAGCACACCTTCTCCGCACAGATGACAATCCGAACCCCTCCTGTGCTCTTAACAACCACAAATTGTTCTTAATTCTCGACATTTCCGATCTTAACATCTGATCCGTCTTCAAAGTCGACACCCTTCCAGAACCACACACCTTCACTTTGAATATTCAATTTTGTGGACTACATTTCCACGGCATCCCCCGTCCGTTCCTCATCGCTCCAAGAACGCCGCAAGTGTCACAACCAAACCCTTCGCCTGCTTAGTTACCCTCATGGCGATATTGTTAAACTCCTCTTCAAAGGACGCAGATAGTTATGAATTTCTTACTCCAAGCACAAGATAAACTCTTCTCATCCAGACCTCCCCCTCTTTGCGTGCTCTCGTCCCGAGGTCAAGTCTTATCACATTCCAAAGGTTGGATCCCATTCAGACGTTCGTTCGCTCTTATCTCTCAAATTAATTCCTCATCCTCATCCGAGGACGTCATGGGCAACAAAAAAAAGCCAACAAAAAGCAACCCCCTCCCACTCAGCCACGGAGAGAAGGAGCACCAAAGCCCAGACCAGAGAGCGCTACGCCAATCATCGTGCTGTCACTTGCAGCCGCCCAACACCAGCGCCAGCATTTACCGCTCCCACTCCAGCCGTTCCGAGAGATTTGAATAAATCTCCCTTAAAAGTTCAAAAATGGAAAACATCAACACTTTCGTCGTCTTAATTTGTTTCGTCGAGAGAAGCGACACAGCAAAAACAAACGCACACACAAAGTAGTCTCTGCGAACTTTTCAGCAACTAACACCGCTAGAGTGTATCCTCGGTGGGGGGAACATCAGAGGCGAGGCAGCTCCATGACCCTGTGCTGGCCGGGGTGCAGCGGAAAACATAAATAAATATGAAGGATGACTTTTTGGAACTATAAATTCTCCCACCAAAGAGGACTGACGGACGGCGCGGCGAACGAGTGCATTTTTAACTTTTCGACCGCTTTTTCACACCATCCACGCCAGAGCCGGTATCTATGCGAAGCGTGCAAGTCCTACAAGAACCCCAAGCTCGAGCACAAGCCCACTTTAGCACGGCGGAGTTTCAAGCAGCACTTGTGCACAAGAAATCGGAAACGATATTAACAGCAAACCGAGGCAGAGACGAAGTAACTCAAGAAACAAACTCAAACACAAGACGCTGAGAGAGCGAAATAAATAATAAATACGACCGGGAAACTGATGGTGGGGCGGGGAGGGTGGAAAATGTCGACCCCTATCTTTGGGGAGGGAAGAAAGTGATTTCTTTTTTTTTTCTCTTCCAGCACACACATGTCCCTATCTTGTGACTCTTATCGTCCACAAAATGGCAAAACAGCAATTTTCCCATCCTTGCCTCCTTCGGGTGGGGGTTTCAACTTCAACCCCTACCCCCTCGTCAGGCCACAAGTTAGTAGTCGCGCTGAACACAAGTGTTCCATGTTAATGGTTGAGGACGACGAGTATACAACTTCGTTGTCTAGGTTCAGTGTCATGTTCTATTTTCGCCCAGGGCTCGAGGCGATAGAGATCTTGGTCCACACTGATATTGGAAAGTTTCGTTCGTTCTGGGTGCATGTGTGTGTGTGTGTTCACGAACAGCACGAGAAGTCGTTGCACTTTGGCCAGTAGTCCTTACATTACTCCATGGCTGTGCTCTTGAGGTTGTTTGTATGGAATACATGCAGTTAAAGAATACACAAGGATCAAAACCAGACCCCGGAAATACAGAGAAAACAAAAAAAACACAACAAGGATCCACACTCACATGTATGAAGTGGGGAAAAATAATTTCAAGTGAAAGAAAATGGTATCATAAATCTCAAGTGTTTGGCTGTTTCATATCCTTTATGTGCGCGCATCCTGGCAGGGCATTCATGAAGTGCACAATGGGGGAGGAGTAGCAGGAGTTACAGTACTGCGTCTGCGATTGTAACACTTCGGGTGTGAAGTAGTGCAAATGTACGATGCGGAAAACCGGAATCGAAGCAGAAAGATATACACTTTGTGAGTGGATTGCGGTTGATGGGTGAGTGGGAGTATGCCAAACGGAGAGGCTGGGGTTTTTCCAGTTGGCCAAGGTCTTTAAAGAGTTTTGTCTGTTGAAAGTTTAGTCTGCGTCGTGAATGGTACGTGGCAAGGCAAAGAGGGGCTTTTTTTTTTCTTATGTCGTCTCATCCTATCGAGCAACCCATTGCAACTTGAGCTGTGTTAGTCCTGTAGGCTTTATTGATCGAATTTGGTAACCAAAGAAAGATGCTCTAGTTGTTCCAGTTATTCTGCCAGCATTGTCTCTAACCGTCACAAGGCAGAAAGAGTATCTTTTTTTTTCTTATGTCGCCTCAAACCAAGCATCCCATTGCAACTTGAGCTGTGAAGGTCCTGTAGGTTAGAATGCTAAGGGTTCGGTTAGAATGAAAGCTTGTCCACCCGTCCCAGAAATTCTCATATAATTTAATTAGCAGCTTCAAAGAAATACGGCCCAACGACGCCGGGTTCCAAATGGCGCCCAATGCAGGTACCCACGAGACTGTCATACGCTCACCGTTTAGTGTATCAATGGAGGGCTTAATGTTCCGCATTTATTTTCCTTCGATCTTCAAAACCATTTAGTGCATTAATTCAAGCCTCCTGGGAGGACTTCCATCGATTTCCAAAGGCAATCCTCCCGTGTTAATAATGACTTGTCTGACGTTCAAAATTGAAGCACCCCATTTAAGCTCCCCATGATAAATTCTAATCGAATACTCTCCACGACTGACAAATGGCAAGTCAGTGCTTCCATCCGAACTGAAATGGCGCCCAATCGAAAACGGCCTGTTACATAAAAAGCACTCTTGTCCTACTGCAAGAAGCCAATCCCCTTATATATCTTGTCTCGCTCTAGAGTGAAGTTGACACAGAAATATTGTGCAACTGGACTGACTATCTGATCAGTGAGCAGACAAATGTCACTATTACCCAAATGGCGCCCGGCACTTGATACAGTCGTCCCTACAAACACTTGACTTCAGTTTGATGCGCACCACATAAAGCGAAGCCTTCCTCATCTGAAAGACACACTTCCAAGTCAACAGAATGACACACTCGAGTGTACTCAATCTCGCACATTGATAGACTTCCATCTTCTGTCAAGACCATCTCTCCATCATCAGATCCCATTCAGACGTCCCGACGCATTCTGAAAGCCTGTCCAGCATGAGTTGAGTACAGTTCGATTGTATCTTTGTCCATACACGCTCGTCCTTCGACCACTCAATTGAAGACTCTCCGAATTAGAAATGCTCATACGAAGAAGTCTTTGTAAAATCGACTAATCGACGACGCTACATGCCGGCAAACAATCATGGTGACCTGCTAATCGAGTTTTCCCATCGGTCATCGCATTAAGAACTCAATCCGTAGACACTTCCTGCTCCGTTGGAGAACAACAACAGCCATCGACACGGGTGACAAATCCGCACCGCACTTTCGCCCGCCCGCACATGCAGATGAAGGGGCTCCCTGGGAAAACAGAAACCCATTCGCAGTGACAACACACATTTGCCTTCATGTGTACGCTCCCATTTGCCGGTTCTTTGCATTCGCAGCGGCCACGGAAGCCATCGAAGTGTGTGAGTTTCTCTGTGATTTCTTGCTTCACTCTGAATGATTACACCTCGAACATAGCAGACAGACGAGCACTGCACTGCACACAGAGAGTGTGCCGACCCACAGGCTGACAGCACAAATCGGACAACAAGGAGCTTTCCTCGCAGATTATGCAAAACGCTCTGTCCCTTGAATCGATGGCATGCGATGGCTCTGATGGGCGGGCGAGGATTGAGGGGAAAGTGAAAACGAAAATCAAAAGAAAGTAGAAATGACGGGGTGTGGTGCGGCAGACGTGCACACGAACATAGCGACCGGCCGAGAGAATTAAAGTGCATGGCGCCCAACGGATGACGTTGCATAGTGAAAGGACACTCTTGCCTTGCTGGCAAAGTGAGTGGTGGTCGAGAAGACCGAGAAGGAGGACGGGTTGGTCGTTTGATCGAATGTTTGCATGAGCGTGAAAGTAATCTACCGTGTGGCCGTCTCGTTGAGTCAACTTGGAAGCATTTTGTTTCGTTTTTAGACGCCACCTTTTGTTTGTGAGCTTAGTTGACGTTGTGTTTTGAGTAGGGTGAGCGGCGAAAGTGTCATGAACTCTTTGTGGGTGTCTGTCTGGTGATGTTACCGGGATAGTAATTTGCACACGACAGTGATGATTTGATTCCACAGCAGTGTGTGTTGTCATTAAACTTTGGCTTCGTTGGTCTTTGGTGGGCGCTTGTTGATCCACAGAGATGTCAACTGAATTCAAGAGGTGATGCTTGTGCTGTGCTTTTGGTCGTTGCATTGAATTACTGGGAAATGTGTGTCTAGTCAGCTGATTGAGTGGGTTGGGGGTAATGAGGTAGACAACCATTTGATTCACGAGGAGGTTTCAAAATAAATTCAAGGTAACATAGGCCTTTTTAAGGGTTGGTAAAAAGACTCTACACTATGTTAAAGACTGATTGATGCCGTTTCTGAGTTATTTTAGAATATTTTCACATGAATTTTCTGAAGTTATCTATGGGATCGTTAACGAACTAGAGAAATACAAGCTATGAGAAAAAAATAGTTGAAATATAGTTTACCAAATAACTCAATGCTAAACCGGTATTTATAATGGTTTTATTCGAAAAAAAAATGGCTCTTTCTCACGATTCGAACAAGTCATCAAGTCTTGTGATCCTGGAGAAATACATGCACCACCTGCAATTGAAAATGTAACCTCTAACTGATTCAGTTGTAAAAGTCAACAATTCTACAAGAGGTGACAATGTAAATCGAGGCTGCCTTCGATTTCCTCAGAGATAGGCAGAACTCCTTTAAATTATATGGTAGTAGCAGAAATACAATTTTTGTTCGATTTTCGCTGTCTATTCATATAAATTCGTTGAAGTATTTTTTTTTGGACTCAAAACCGTCATATAAAAATGAGTTTAGCGCATATTGTTGAGTGGAGAAATAGTTTAAAAAATAAAGTTCAGCCGATTCGTTTCGGCTGAGGTATGCGATATTTCCATTCTCGAAAAACGTCATTATTTCAGGATTCGAGAGCATCGACAGAACTTGAGATCCTTGAATAAATGAAGCCACCTCATGTAATTTAAAATGCAACCTCTTAATGAATCCACCCATTTTATTCAAGAGTTATGTCTCATGTTGATGTTTCCGTTAAACAACACAATATACACGCAAAATCAATACTAAAAGAATCCTTTCTCATTTCTCTCTTTGCAGGTAATAAAATCACATTTCCATGTTATGGCCATCACAGGGCTTCGCCTTCCACCTCAAGCCCGAAGGACCACAAAGAAATGCCGAAAATCAAAATGTTCCACTCAAATATTCCAGAGGGAGATGCCGGATACACAATTTATGGTCGGTTTTGTGTGCCCTTCTGCACTGCTCTGGTTCGGCAATCCATTGGTGCTCCTTCAAATTTACGATGTTGAATTGTTGCAGCATCGAGTAACGTGATCTGATCGCATTGAATCCTGTCGAACACAGTTGGTACATTGAATTAATCCGTCGCATTAAAATCATCCAGAGGCATTTCCTAGTTGAATGGGTGGCAGTAGATGTTTGGGGGGACATTTTGTGAGTTTTTTTTTTGTTGAACCAAAGGTCTGTGGATGGTGTAGTTAGTAAACCGAATGACAAAAGCTGATAAATCTGAATTTGTGCGGCTTGTTGCTCTGCAGATGAAATCTGAGCGCTTAAGCAGTCACAGTCGACTCATGTGCTTTGTAGAATTGTGCAAGCGAGTAAATGGAATCTGTTACGGCTACGGGCGCTTGATTGCGAATTCAGCGAACTGGAGGGAGCACTGATTGGTTATGGGTTAACTGAGGGAATCGATAGAAATTCGTGAAAATGTTTCAGATGATAACTAAAAAAATTGTTGTCGAAATGGTTGCTCTTCTTTTCGTTGCCGTTTCCCCTTGCAATTATATTCGGGAGTAGATCTGTTTCGGCAAGAAAATCCTGTTTGCATCGAAGGGCTTTAAATCTGGTGTCCTTAGATGGAAGTCACAAAGCAAGTTAAAGGTCGAGGAGAAGTCCCTATATGAAACTTTTGTTGATATTAATTGAAAAAGTCAGTGTTTTGTGTAGTAGACCAGACCGAAAGTTCATCCTTCACAGGGACACTCCTTGCTAGTCCCCGTCTTTTACTAGGAAGCCACATCTCCTATGTGGTCCCAGATCAGAACTTCAGACATAGGGAATGTTTGACATTGGACAGTCGCCAGCATGACTCGCATTATTCCAGTATATCCAGCTCCTGATACATTTGGAACTGCACACAGTTGACTCCTATTAACGTCAGAGTACACCTCCATACTCTGAGCGACAGGATCCATCAGCTGGCACAGTCTGTAATCAGCTAAGTGTCAGTACTCGAGACTAGGTGTTGATAGTCTGTCATCTTCTATCAAGGCGGGCTTCTTGAAAAAAGCTACACTTGAGATGGATATCGGAGTCTTTCATTGGAGTTCACTGTTCCCAGAAGAATGGCAGCATTCATAGCTTTTGTTAACATGTCTTTACCAGTCGATGATTCCTTTCATATCGGGGTTTGACTTGAGCCGTTGACAGGACCGTTGACAGATTTATTGTGACCAGCACTATCCCTGTTAACAAACTACTTATACTATTACATGGTCGCAGTCCTAGATCTTCGCTCATGTTCGGTATCATTAAACTGCGAGTTTTGAGACTTCTAACTTGGCGATGTCCTCAGTCATCAGATTAGTCGACTATGAATTTCCAAGTCTGGTGCTGTCTTGATGATGAGGTGAGCAATCGCACTTAATCATCAAGCCGTTGGACCACTTGCCCATGATTGAGCAAATATCCTTTTTGCGGTCTTGTTTCAGCAATTTCTGCTGCTTACAGAGTTGTTGCCTGTGCAAGGTGATCAGCGAAAGTGTAATAAATCCTTTGTGGCCATTAACAATTTGGGTAAGTAAATTTCCCAAGTCAGCGATGATTTAATGTCTTGTCCCTCTCCACTATCAAGGGTCGGCGCCAACTCTGAGATTAGGTTTGACTATCTTTTAGTTTTCGGTCCTCAAATGGATGCGATTCCATTATCATGAGACCTACTTAAGACCTGACACCACAGCCAGGTGGATAGTCGCGCCAGGGATGAATGTATCAGACTCTACTTATTTTCTTATATATCAGGTCTGTATCTGTATCATCTGATCATGCTACTCCCAGTCATCAAGACGAAACTGTATTGCTTCCTCGATCACTTGGAGGTTCAGTCTTCTCCTTCTCAGACCTTCATAATCGGGTTAGAAGATCATCTAAACACGTTCTTGTCTTGCCGAGAGAGCTTAAGAGTCAATGATTGAGTTGGGAAGATGGAGAACGTAGCGACGAGGCTCCCTCTTACGCTTAATTCGGGAAACCGATAAGATTGAACGGACAGTCTCTGAGAGGGCCCCTGACTAAAAGCCAACAGAAAAGGAAATAAAGGCGAGCAGCAATCAGACGGCGAAGGTAGACTCCGAAAGAGGTCGACCCCTTTGGTGAAAAGAAACAGGTCGGCAGAGGTTTTCAACCGAAACCTATCAGTCCATACCAACCAATGAAAAAAAAAAAGAATGCAGCCTTCAAGCAAGCTCGCACAGGATGAAAGTGAAGAAGGCTTTAAACTTTCCTTTTTCTTTTTTTCCGGGCACAAGGTCCGCGTGACGAGGGTGCAGCAACCCTCAAAGATCGCAATTTCTGTTGGACGGAAGTTGGACGATGCCGGCAGATTAACTAGCAAAAGTATCCTCACCTCTGATGGCGGTTCCTCCTTCGTGAAAAATCCAAGTGAAACCGGTGATACAACCAGTAAAGGCTGCAGCACCGGTGGTGCATTTTTGAGTTTTTGTCGAACCATGCAACTTCGTTGGACGCAAATTGACTGGTGCAGGCAAGTCGCAAAGAACGATTGCTGCTGGCCTACAAAAGAGCTTCTCCTTGTCGCTTCAAATTGAGAACGAAGATGACAGTATGACCCACGCAGAGTGTGAACACTGCGAAGATCAACTGTGTTAGCTCGCAAAAGCAAAGAGTGCTTGCATTCAACTGGATTGTTGCTGGGTTAAAAATGTGCCCAATATGAGGGATAAATAGGAAATCCTGCGCTTGCCTGATACTGGAAGGGGGTTGTAGGAGATTATTTAAAAGAATCTGTAAAAGTCGAAGCATTTTATCTTGGAGTCAGATTCCAGCAGCTAATTTTTGCTTCACATAGTTAACGCCCTTGTTCCGTTCCTGCATGCTTAGGAGAAGGATGGAAAGGCTAGTCCACCCGTTCAGAGTCGCCATGTACGGGTAGTATGTACAACAGCCCCTCGCCAAGGGGTCTGAGGCAGCCCCATCGGAGTTGGTCTAGCGGCCAACCTTTCAGTTTCGGTAAGCTTCACTTTCTTCTCGCTACACCAATAAAATTCGGCTCAGTTTTCAGCCCTGAATAGATGCCTTAGTCCTTTAACCGCGACTAGGTGGATAGTCTCGCCAGGGAAGTCCAGGAATAAGTGTATCCACCTAATGGAAATGTTTCTCCGTGTTCTCGGTTTTTTCATAAGCTTTTCTTGCTCAATTGCTCATGTTGGTGTACACGTCTTCTCGTCTCTCAATCTGGAGTGGGAATTATATAAATCTCTTGTATCAATGCATGGCTTGGCTTGTGAACCTTCTTGAGTGGCATCTTTCCTTCTCCTGGATGCTTGAAGATATCTAACTGTTCATGATAACAAATCCGGTCCCAGAGCCCAGTTTACACGACCCACCGGTGTACGCTTTTAGGAGAACTATTTCACTCACCACAAATTCGAATGCATTTCCATTTTTTCCCATTTGTCGTCCACCAGAGTGGCGGTGCCTTTGGGCATATCTTCAAATTATCCGAACTCAAGCTGAACAAAGAATTGCAGAACGATGTTTTTTGTTTCTCCTTTTCACACAAACACCCATTTAAGATGTCACCTCTGCACAGCTGTGCGTGTGTGTGTGTAGAAGTTGTTAACCCAAATGAAATTCGTTTGTTATCCCCCTCTGCACCATGCAGACGTGAGTGAGAAACAAAAAAAGAGGAAAACATAAAAGACAATGAAATAAAATAATTTCTTCTAGTTACACTTGTGTCCTCACTTTTATCCTTTTCATCTCTAGTCTGCCCGTACAACGGATCTCCAGAAAACAAGGTCAACGAAGGGGAGGGTGGCAAAGGCAAACCGTATCATCTCGTCCAGAGTGCTAAAACGACTTTCCATGTTATCCTTTCTATTATGCTTGCATTTAAAAAGGATTTATCTGTAATATTCTTGAATTGTCATCATTTCTTTTTCCTTGACAAACACACACACACACACACACTCTCTTGAACACACATGAACCGAATCGAAAAAGGGGACACCCCCGCACAGAGGTCATTGCATCGCTTTGAGACTCGGATTAAGGATACGACTGCTTCGTAATAGAAAACAGCATTAAATACAGATAATATGTGTTCGATTCGTCACCTATCACACAGACACTGGACAGACGGTGACACATGGGGACATGCCATTATAGATTGGTGAAACCTTCAGATTAGGCCAGTTGTAGTGTCCTGAATACGTCAGGAGGAGCATTTTAACATTTCGATTCTGAGGGCTGGTTCTGTTCCTAATCTCGTAATCCTATCAAGGTTTTTGTTGTGTCAAAGTCTGCCGTAGATCTATTTTCGTTTTCGATTTTTTCCGATTTGTCTGTGTGTGCGTGTGTGTATCTGTGGCCTCAAAATATGAGATACACCAAAAATAGAAACTATAAAAATTGGTTTCCCAATGGCCGCTGGTCGTTGGAACATAAAATTTGACTCTAGATCGAAGATGGGATTGAATTGTGGGGGAGTGCTGGCGGGTGTTGGGAGGACTGTCTCTTTTATGCGCCACAGGATTAGGGGGCGAGAAGGGCATCTCTTTGGATTCACATGGCTACAATGACCTTTTAGAGATCTTTCGACATTCCTCAGCGTTCAATCCTTGCATTCGCTGTGAGATAAATCCAGTCACTTGGTGATTTATGCCCGCCCCCATCGTCGGCATAACCACTTTCAAATCGCTAAATTCAACATTCAATCACAGCTAATCGGATCTTTCAATCACTCCCCCGCCCCAAATCAATTTTGAGGAGGTAACATGTGAAACTCAAACACCGTTCGTTCGAACTCCTAAATCAACAGACAATAGAACGCGACCCCTTGCCAGGATCATAATTCAATCATTTCTCTTTCCGCTTTTACTCCCCTCAGAGACACCTGTTTCTTCAGCTGTTTCGAAAGTTTTCAAACACAAAACGAACAGCCCCCATGAGGCGGACTAAAGTTTCGCACATCGAATAAAAGAAGAAATGCTGCTCAGATACACGAATTCGCATCGAGAAATATTTTCATTTCAAAAGTTCGCTCTTTTGGCGAAGAACTCCGAGGAGGAGGAGGATGACGGACGGAATGCGGAAAGGTGCGGTGTTAAATTATCTAGGAAAGGATATTAAACATTTGAAATACGATGCGAAGATTTTAAAATTTATCTCGTCGGTCGGTACGTGTCAGGAATTAGAAATTTTCAAATATCTCATAGTTATTCGATAGGTTCTCGAATTCAGGTCCTTCAGGTCAGCACACCAAGGGGATGGGTATTTATTTTACAGGCGACACAGGATCCTAGCTCGTCCTCCGATTTGATTCGAAGCGCTTGTGACAAAATCCTTTTGCACTCATCGCTTGCGTAGGACTATGCTTGGGCGCATCGTGTATCGTCTTAACTTTTGTCTTCTCCGGCAGAGTGGAGTCCAAAAGGGCTTCCTCCGGAGAGGGTGAGAGCAATATTCCACAGGATTGAACGTCGTCTTTCATTCGGGCTTTTTCGCTAGGAAATCGTGTCGTTTCCACTTTCATGTCAGGACATGTTTTTGGGGAATTTTCTCAAGAAAAATGAAACGAAAATGAACCTAAGAGCGGTTTGTGTCTATGTCTCTTAAGTGTCCCGGGCAATAACGACAGCAGCAGCTGAAAGGATCCGCAAACCTGCCCCCAACCACCCCCAACCACTGGCCCAGCACAAGGCAAAGACATATTGAATTTCATCTAAGAGCTCTACTCACATTCGAGCATGGGGTGCAGAGGGTGACGGGGCACTGAATGTGAAACTACTAAGTGAATGTCTTAGTATCCTTTTAGAGGGATATAATTTGCATTGATTTATGCTCCGACATTTCGGTATGTACTAGGAAATGTTAAAGTTACGGTTTGTGAATAAATCAAACGGGAGTCTAATTACCCCGGGTTGGCTATGAATTATGTGATGTGCGTCTTTGAGTGTGTTTTGCGGGTGTTTGTGTGCGTTGGTCAAGGAGTACTCTGTATGCGGGTATCCAGTGCGGTAGCGTTTTGGTAATTGGGTTCTGGTTGCGGCCGGTGTTTGACTGATTAATGGGATTTGATTTTAATCGACTGTAAGACCAAATCGTTCACCGGCAAGTCCTTCGTGGATGTACTGAGGGTTGTCAGGTGGTTGGGGGCCCAAAGGCACTGAAGATGGATAAGGTCGGTTGACGTGAAGGTGGAGTGGCTTTAATCTTGATCGCAGTTTTCCAGACAGACCTGAAGGCACTTGATGTCTGACTTTGCTCTGAAGGGTGTGTTTAGTTTTTTGAGGATCCCTCAAAAGAGTTACTGCTTTGGTTTATCATTTGATGAGTGAACGGACGACGCAATGAATGATGTCCCTGGATCTTCAAGATCCAGAGGTCGCTGGACCTCTTGAGGCCTCAAGTAGCGATTCACTTCATGGCCGAAGCTCCATAGGCTACCTTCGGTCACATTGAAGTCGAAATTGGATGACAAATCGATGGCAATCCATCGCGTCATCGTCAACAAATACAACCCACCCCACCTTGCGGACTTGAAAGTCCGAACACAAAAGAAAGGAAATCCGAAAAAAAGGTCACAAAATAAAACATCACCAACAGTTCCTTGATACCCGATGAACAACAATCAGAGGAGCAACTGGCGTGAATAAACCCCTCCCGCGGCTTCCCTACTACTAAGTAGCATTCACAGCACGAGTAACAAACCAAATTATGGGCGCAAAATTCTTAGTTGCACTGTCATCACAACACCTCCTCGATAGACCATACGTGCCGTGCGGGCGCACATGGACAATGGAATGGACGCTTTGGCTACACAGCGCAACGGAGGTGTGATGCTACGTGTGCGGAATCCTTAATTCCATGGAATTCTATGTGCGAGGTAATAGCAAATGGCACTGTCGTTGTGGGGCTCATTATATGTTGATAGCAATTAGTTTCAACCCTTTTAACCACTAGTTTGTTGACTTCCCCATTTGCCAAATGGTGGCTTCTCACACCCGTGACCACCGCGCCACTGGCATTGTGTGCTTTGTCAGGAACTTTGTGACAGCTGGGCGAGGATGCGTGTATGGGACGGGAGTTAGTTATTTAGTGGAGGGAGTGATTCTTGAAGCGGATGTGTTCCTGAAGCTGTCGGTCCTGACGTTTGAAAGGACGGCTGGACAGCATAAGGCAACAGCAGGTTCAGAATGATTGTGTCAGCCGTAAGTATTCTGAATTTGATAAGTATCTCTAAGCGGGGTTCTGGTAGGTGGCCAAAGAAAACTTCGCTGTCATTGACTTCCGCTCTGAATCTTAACAACGGTCAGGTCTGGTGGTCTTTCGACATGCATTCATGGACTCACCATCTGATGTCTGGCTAAAAAATCCCTCGTCACTACAAAGAATAAGCCACATTGCCATTACATCTAGGGCCTATATTCTGTTGCATGCCATAGTTGATCTACTTCTTAAGCCTCGTCTAGATCAAGCGAGTAGTCGGGGAGATAGGGATCAACAAACATCCCAAGCCTTACATGCCCATTTAACAATGTTAAAGTTAGTTGATCTAAAAGTTTGACTTGATCTTGTCAATTGAAGAAATCGCCAGAATCACCTCGCATGTCGGAGTGGCTTACATCTGATCCCAGTCAAAGTAGACAATAGTCGAAGTGCTTAAAGGCTTACAACTTGTACAACATTGACAATCTTGTCGAATTATGGCAATGAATTGCGAGATGTGGATCAAAGGCTGTCAGGTAATGCTGTCATCGAACATCACTTCGAACGTTACCTCTGATTACTGCAAGAATATCTTGCTGGTGGTTTATGATGACAGGCATTATGAAAAAACAGGGCTCATTCTTTGTAGGGTGGACCTGGTCTCAGCCATCATGCCAATTGCTTCTAGCTACGCACGTTCAGCTGATTGAGGTCCCTTTCCAGCTGGTTACACCATCGGAGGCGAGGTTTTCCTTCACCTCGGTGTCCCTCGCCGTTAGAGTTGAGTTGCATTGGAAGACTTCCCTGGACGAAGCACTGGTGTCCATTCGCTATACATCTTTATCCGACATAAGATACTCGAACTCGATTGACCAGATCGATATCGTTGTATAGTTCGCCCTTCAGTCTCCTCCTCCAAACATAAGCAGTACAAGCGAGACCAAAGATAGTGCGAAGGACTTTTCATTCGACCAAGAATGACCAAGAATCCAAGACCAAAAATCTCCCCGTTCGCTTCGATTAGTGTTGTGCCCAAAGCCATACAGCAGCTCTGTGACCAGCAAAGTCTTATGTAGGCATATCTTGGTTCTTCGAAAGTGCGTTTTATGTTTCAATTGCCATCGGAGCCCAAAGACACAGCGATTGACCGGGGTTATCCTTCGACTTGTCTCCTTGCTAATGTCACTCCTGTAGTTTACTGCGGAGCCTATAAACAACGGAGGTTTGAGTTTACTGCGGAGCCTAGATGGACAAAGTTCTTAACTACGTCGATAAGATGACTGTCTATTGTGGCACTTTGTCCAAGATGTCGGAGTTGGTGGAACTTTTTCAGGGCAGCATATACTTTAAGCATATACTTATAGCCTCATTAGTAAGACCCTTCTTAGCCACCCCTCTTTCTCGATGCTCACAAACAAACCACTGACACCTCGTTGTGTCCTTCCGATGATGTCAATGCCACCGGCATATGCGAGCAGGTACATGGACTTGTGGAAGATCTCTGGTGTTGAAGTTTGAGTTGCACACCATCTTCTCGAGAAGGGTGTTTATGAAATCGCATGAGAGTACATCGCCTAGTCTAAATCCTTGTCGTAATCCTTTAATCTCGGTGAAATCTGTACCGACCTTGACACAGCATCGGGAATTCTTCATGGTCATTCTGCAACGATCGACGAGGGTCCCAAAACTTGGACATTCTCTGTTTAGAGAAGGCCAGTTCATACGTGGCATTAAAGTTGATAAATTGGTGGTGGGTCTTTTCCATGATTGCCTTCTTGTAAATATTTGGTCAAAAGTGGATGTCGCTGACCGCACTGATATTCAACCAATCGGACTGTGTAGGTTTTCAGGCGCCTACACAAGATGGCCGACAAGATCTTATATGCCATGTTCAGGAGACTTATCTAGAGGGTCTCTTTTGTTATGAACACAACAGGGCTGCACTGGCCTAAGTGTGACTGCTGCTTTCTGGCGACTTTTGAAATACATTGTCCGTACATACATGAAATACCATCGTCCGTGGTCGACATTTACAACATAATCATGCGTGTGCAGGAGTGGGTTAAGAATCCGTTTAATATCTTACGAGAGAATATTTTCTGGACAATTCTAATTAATGCGGACCTTGATGGTGTGGACGTATTTCGGGTGAGAATATTTTTTTAAACGGAGCTATCCTTTTTATTTTTTCTCTTTGCTAGAGTCGATTCGGGAGAAGGTGATTTGGTAGGAACAGGTTTATGTGCGAGTACTCTTGATGTCCGGTAAAGGTCCTTGGAAACCTTTCATCTGCTCAAAAAACACATATATGACAGGAGATATATCGGTGGGACAAGGGTGGTAAGGGAAAATTTTGAGGATAGTGCAAGGTACCTCAGGGTTGCATCTTGAGACCTTGTTTGTTCACATCACATCAAGCCATGGAAAGTAGTCTCTCACCTCTGTTTTCCCATGGCAGTTTCTTGTCTGTGCGATTTGTGTCTGCCACATTGAGGTGTATATGAACTTGGGAGTGCCATCGCCCTGACTCTGATACCAAGAATCCTTAAGTCTTTATTGACTTAAGAGTGTCCATGTATAGTGAAAGATTCCGCTTTAAAGCATCAAGGGTTAAGGGTTTGTGAATTGTGTTCAAAATTATTATCCCTTGAATATATAATGATAATATGGGTGGCGCTACAAATCGTAGAAGGCCAGGACCTAGATTATACAGCAATCACTCGTGTTGCTCGTGCTACTAATGTTCTCTCAGTATTGGAAGGGACCTACAGTTTTATGCTGACTCCGAACGGCCTGCCAGATTTTACCTAATTTATTATGCAAGACACAAGTTAACATCGTATGCCTTGTATTAGAATGTTAATAGTATTTATGCCATTCGCCTTGAATAAGACGTGGCCCTGCGGCCATACAATTGAATTTTCATGATGATAAAGAGCCTATGTCCTTCTATTTGTTTTTCGGAATAGTTTAAAAGAAAAACTAAGTGAATTGGCTGAAAACCACTGGAGTTATACGTAAACACACAAAATAAAATATTTTATTCCAGAGCAGGCCAATAGAGGTGTACTGTGATACTCCCCCCGGATTGGATATCCTTCTCCTACTTTTGCAATCTACGAGGCGGTTTAGATGACATGCTGTGATATAATGCAGGTCACTCAAATCGGAGAAATTAGAGCCCAGATACAACTTCAAAACAGGGTTTTCGCTTCAATGTGACCAACCAAAACCAAATAAAACTCAAATTCCCCTCCAACATCCGCGAATCATCGCCTCAACCTTATGATCTCACTTAGAAGACACAGTTGAGCACAGTTTCGAGGCACAACCCGTCTGTCATCCCTCGGGCGAATAAATGAAGCCTCTCTAAGCAATTAATCTTGTAGTGATTCATGAGATCTCCCCCAGACTCGTGAAGTCATAATTCTCTAAACAATTAGTTTTTTTTTCGGTTCAAGGTCTCTCTCGAGCGTGGGGATCATAATTCATCATCGCCGGGCGTCTTCCGACTGGAGTCACTCAAAATTCCTCATCGATTGCCGCATCTCTTTCAAAGAAGTCTAATGCATCAAATATCCTCAATCATGGTCACTGATGAAAGATGGTTCAAACCGGGGTCAAGACTTGACAATCGAAGGCTTGCTGCTATGACTTGGCGAACACAAATTCCTTTATGCCACTCAGATAGTTGTATTCAATCTCAACCGACAGCCCCTGTCGCATGAGTCAAATCACGGCAGCCTGGTCCTGGCGAATGGATAAGTTAACTAGCATACTCAACTGGAAAACAACTTCCGTGGAATGCGAATGTAAAAATTATGTAAGAGGGCATCAATCTCAAACCACCGCACAACTCAGTCGCCAGCAGTTCGCAACGGCCAATGACCCATTTCGGCACGACGACGACGACAGCAGATAAACGTTTATGCCCTCCATCAAAATGAAGTCATTTAACGACATAATTAAACGTAGTCCCTTTTCTGCTTGGCGTGGTAAGCCGGCTTCCGATTCACGCGATTCAGGCGATTCACCAAGCAAATCAACGAAACCACTCGCTGAGCTTGAAATAACGGAAAAGTAATTTTATTTATCTTCTCCGTTTGAAAAGAAAGCTCGCATCAACCAAACCACCCGCCCTCAGCCCGTGCGTCGTCGCGTCGCCATCGTCCAAAAGTCAAGTGCTCCTCGAGATCGGGGTGGGTTTTCGGGTATAAGACGCTTTTCGTTGTCATTTTGAATAGCAAAGGATATCCAATTTTATAGATTTCCTTTGATTAAACAAACAACCATCAGGAGGACGCTCCGTCCGGAGTGTAAACAAACCAAGAAGAAGGAGTGGGACATAAATAAGAAGAATGAACGCAAGACAAAGGCGAGAGAAAAGAAAGAAGGAAGCACTCGAGGAGACGCGCTCACAGCTCCCAAAAACATCCATTTGTCTATCGATCCGATTCCTTCATTCAGCAGACGCCAGTGATCCTTAACCGTTGTTTCTTTGCCTCGCTCCTTCGGTGGGGTGAATGAATTTTACTGCTTTCTCTTCGGTTTCCTTTTCAGTTTCCTCCAGTCTTTCGTATTTGTTCCTGTTTTGTCCGTTTTATATTCGTTCGGGCTTTTGTGCTTCCCCCCCTGATGTCTCATTGTTCCTGGCTGTCAAGTCGGAAATAACTTAGAACACCCTTGTATATTCCTTGTGACACCACCAGTGAAACGCCCCACCATTGGATGGGGACGCCACTCGCCAGCATCCAATGCAACCCTCCAGCGGAACACACACATATCCAAAGCGGAAGAGCGCGCTAGAAGCATCCCATTTCGCCACCGCCGCGCCGCAACACAACCAAGAAACGACAGACAAAAAGGACGAATTAATTCTTCATTTTAATTCAGTAACGCGTACCCAATGTATTGGGTTTATTTTTAGGATTATAATTGGAATGCTTTACAGCGCACCACGCTCCCCGCGCATCAGGATGTTGTTTTCCTTTGGCTTCGGCTCACGCGCTAAGTGAGTGTGAGGACATGCAGTGCTTGTCTCCAGTTTAGGAGATTACAAGGATTTCACCCGTTGTGCACTTGATATGCGACCTACTAAGGATTCCTAAGATATCGATCGGCATCGCCCTGATGCTGCCTGTGTCTGTGCCTGGCCTACTGTTAATTAAAAGCACTTACGAGGAACTAATGAATTCCATTTAATGTCCATGGCAACTGGCAGCTTGTCTTTTAGCTGATTATTCCGTTTCAACTGAAGAAGCGATGGACGGAAGTTGAGTAAATCGCATTGCCTGCGCAATGTTTATCGATGCGGATTAATGAGGATTTTGTCTGTGGGAGGGGGTGAAGGTCATTTCAACTGGCATTGGAATTATGTTCAAATTCCATTGCCTCCGGAGTTCAATCCGATTTGATGAATCATTTCAGAGAGATGGAGATTTTGTGGATTATCCTCCGGACTGTGGTTGGTTAGCCTTTCATCACCGGATGCCGCAGGTGTGCAGTGAATCGGTTGGCAGCCAGTAAGTGTGTGCGTTGAAGGATGCGCTGGGAATTTTGCTGATTAGCCTGAAGAGACGAGACTCTTCTGATAGATGAGTCTGATGCAGGAGCGCATGGGTGTCACAGGCACTGGCCTACGTCTCTAATTGTGATGTATCTGAGTTGAGGGTTCCAGGGGCCTCTTCAACTGTACTCATGTGGAAAGAGGGTGAGGGAAAGATCGTAGTTAGACCAGTGTCCTGTGCATCCGATATTTCGTCATCTGACAGCCACTCTTGTGTCTCCTTTCCGTTGCATTTTTAAGTAATAGGCTCTCAGGAAGAAACCTTTCAATCATCTGGGCTCTTTATGCTCAGCAGGATTTGGGAATACGTTCGGGACAATCATGCTGGCACTGCTAGTAATGAAGAATCTTGTCCGAAAGGTGCCTGTACACAAGAACCTCTCCGTGATTTTATGTGAAGTCACGTGTACACTGGAATTTGTGTGATACAGCAGAGCTTGCATTGGTCACTACTCGTCTTCAATTTAACTCGAATTTTGCCAAACACGGCTGAAGGAACGTGTATTTTGTGCAATTACACGTGTATTTATGAAAACAGACTAAAGCGGCGTGTAATTCAAGTTCGTCTTTTGTACTGTTTGAGTTTATTTGGGGAAGGATTAGACCACGAACTGTATGGACGGACTGTGCAGCGACATGAGTCCAGCCATCGAATTAAACAAATTCAAAGGGGGCTAGGCCATGTAGAGCGCATGGGAAAGTCCTCGCCTTCGCTCCGGTAGGACAATGTAATAGAGGATGCCCATGAACAGCGTTACCGATGATGCACCATTATAGCAATTTTCATAGAAATGACATTGTGGCACTATAAAATTGAATACGGCACTCAGTTGAAAATTTTAAAGACTAACATATTTACATCAACGTGTATTTAACAATTTCTGCATCGTTTTAATAAATATATGTTCTTTTATAAATTTTATTTAATACTTAACTCCCTCGAATTCAAGCAATTGTCTTATGTACAGTAGTGTTCCCTAGATCTTTAGCCGGTGGCTAAAATACGTCTCCACTATACGGCTTAGTTTTGAATTACAAAAGGCAAAATGTCATGTTCACTGACTAAAGTCCAGTTTTCTGATGGACTATGGCTAATTCAAGGGAAGTTGCATTTTTTCTGAAGAAAGGCATGCCGCATACCACTCGAGTGCGAAGCACCGTCGGATACTTTATTTTAACAGCACGGTAGGTCCAAAACCCCTGAAGCTACCAGCCAGTTAAAGAGGTGTTCCGCTAGTGGGAGCGTCGTGGATGTTGTGCATCAAACACAAATCAAGGCTGTAGCTTGAGATATATGCTAACGCGTCATCTATTTTGAGACGACTTCACTATTAGGGTCGTGTGCGACTCTGAGCGACATTCAGGAGCAGCAAGATGATACATCAGCTTTGCACTTTACCAAGTGAGGGGATTGTGCAATAATTCATGAACTTAATTTGTAGAAAACCCAAGGCTTTGGATCGCCATCTCTGGTCCTCATAGGTGAGTGGATTTTGTGGTAGAAACCTTAGTCCTATCCGAATCCTACCGTCTTCTTCCGATGATGTCGGTTGATAGGCGTGTTTTATTGAGAATCTATACTCAGCTCAGTAATAATTCTCAATAAAAAGCTACTTACTTTCTATTCACCTTTGTATATTTACTTTTATTTTGCTAGACTACAATATTCGAATTGTTTAAGCAGTTGTTGCAAATCCTTGTACAAATATGGTTTTATTCACTGGAAGCTTTGGATATTAAACAAATGATGGATTTCAAATTGAGATACGCATACCTATGTCGAGATTTAGTACACTTATGCTGATACTTCTGCTGTATCTTCAATACTTTTTGTAAGCGGCATCTATGATTTGCTGGTGGTAGCTGACGCGCCACCTGTCGTTTCTTCAACGCAGAAATGATTACTGAATAAATTCTACTCAGCAATAACTCAGTATTGATTTTACAAATTACAAAGCAATAACTCAGTATTGCTTTGTTGCTGTCAGTATTGTTCGCATGTAAAAGTATTACTGAGTTGAGTATAGATTCTCAAAAAAACAGGCCTAGTGTCCTCGACACATGCGTGTACTTACAAAGGCTTGCGGTAGGTCGTGTATCTAGTGTTGATATCTGTGTTATGCACGAAACGAATAATTTTAAAAAGGCACGCGTCGCCGCATATGCACGTTTTTCAAAGCTTATCCCTGACAGTAGCGCCATCATGTGAAGATGGTTGACACAAATGTACGTTCAAAATTTATACCTAGCCCTACTCATCACATTTATCTACTTGGAAGGAAGTCGTAGTGGGTAGGGTTTCACGGATCTTAATTAGAACGGGATGGCTATAGATGCGGTGGCATTCAGAAATCGAAACCTCAGCCAACTTGCACTGGACTGTGGAGCAAGTTGGCAGAGCTGTTGTGTTGGCTTGTTGGTTGAAACCCTTGTTCACAGCTTGTATCCTTTGAAATGAGTAAAAAGAATATGGTCTCAAATAAATCACTTAAAAACTGTTGGGGCTCAGCAAAAAATTCCAAGCCTCCCGCTCGCAAAAAAAATTGCGTTCAGCAACAGCTGCCCCTTTCCTGTTCCGCACACCTTCCAGCAACCACGTACACGTCATTTCTGGTAATTTTTCAAATCATTACTCTCGCGATCATCATCAGAGGTCGCATAAAGCGGCCTTCTCAACAGAATACCCGCTCAACTTTTGTGTGCTGCCCTGTGATTAAGAAATCTGACACAGAACAACCACACGACCAGCAACAACAACAAAAATAAACATAATCAACAACTTTTTACAACTATTTTCGAGTTATTTAGGGATTGTTCTCTTGAGAACTTTGCACACTGCCAGACGTTAACCCACCAAGTGCCCCACAAAAATAAAAAATAAAAAAGGAAAAAAAAAAGATTTAAAACGAGTACAAAACTTCGGGCAAGTCCTTAAAATAATTCATTTGGAGAAAAAAGCAAGAATTTGCCAAGCAAAATGATGGCGGCGCGGCGTAGGTATCCTTTTCTGTTCCTCACTGCTAGTCGCTTACCCCATTTTTCACATTTTCTGTGCGGTTTTTATGAAAATATTTACAGGCACTCTTTCCCTCTCTCTCTCTCTCACTCAACTCTATTTTGTGAGCAAACCAAAAACCCACAGCAGACTTAATTTCACATGGGTCGAGAGGGGGGTGGGGTGGAGGTTCCACACTCCTGCAGTATCCTTTGGAACTCCATTTGCGGAACAAGGCGGAGATTTGGATTGCAACCAGAGCAGTGAAAATTATGTATTTCCGTTTGCTCTCCAAGTTAAAATGGCTAAAAGCAAAGCAAAAAAAAAAAGGAATGACATCAACGAAACTACAAAAATTATTTAGTAAATATGCATTTTTTTTTTATTTTCACTGGGAAATCCTTGCGGGTATTCTTTGACAGAAATGACCTCGCCTAAGAATGAACCAGAACCGTGCTGCTGCTGCTGATGATGATGGCGATGGTGAAGTAAAGATGTGGTTTCCCGTTTTGGGGCAAAAGCAAAAAAATAAAAATCAAAAAACACGAAAAGAACGCGAACAACTTTTACAAAGTCTCGGCCCTCGGCTGGGGTATTCCCTTGTGGAACTGACCGTTGGCGTTTAGGTTTTTAGTTCGTCGTTCTTGCAAGCAGGGGGTTTTGGGGCAGGATGTTCCACTCGGTTACGCTCAGATGTAGTTATGCCTTGGTCGCTTCGGGCGAAGAGCGCAAAAAAGCAAAGCACGAAACTGCTAAAAGGGACTGCGCTGTGAAGTTCTTTGTTGCGAATGTTTTCCATCAGTGAATACTTAATTAGGACACTTCCCGCGGAAGGAGATGATGAATGCAAGGGCACAGTTGGTGGTGTGCGTTCTGAGTGGTGATTCGGTGTCAAGAAGACCTGCTGCAGATCAAGTGAATGCGCGATTTGGTGAAAAGTGCGGTTTTTTAACCAGCGACTTAACTTGTGGCCGTTCACTTTTTGAGTGGGCGCAACTGGAACTGTTGGAGGAAATTTGGTGGAGTTGATCTTTCGCTGTAGGCCATCGAGGTTGCCGCTTTCAAGAACTCGGAACAGGTACATCCTGTCTTGGACGCACCTAAGAAGACAGGGCGGTCTTCTTTGGCAATTTTCTGGTGTGGTGCTCTCTTCGACTCCGAACCAGTGGGGCAACGCAATAGAGGACGCCTACGGTTTCGATGACGCACACAAGTGGAGAAGAGCCTCAAGTTAGTGTGCGAAATTGCAGTCAGCTAGCTCGAGATCGATCCAGCTGGAGAGGGTGGTTGGCCGAGGCCCAGGTGCGCCCTTAGAAGAAGAAGAAGGTTCCTTACTTAATGGCCACCACCGAAGAAGACAGGGCTCTTTTTTTTCAAGGGCAAGATCAGCGATCTTCGAGGGATTTCCTCAAAGACCGAGCGGTGACTTCGTGCACCTTGTTAATCCACCGAAGATCTGTTCCCATCCCGTTCACCACAGACCACAGCCAATTAGCTGTCGACAAGTCCTTCGAGACGATGAATTGCGATCGTTTAACTTGTCTGCGCTTGAGCATATATCCATCAGATCGCATCTGATTGTCATCTCTGCACATCGCATCTAATTTCATTTTAACGAGGCGAACATAAAGCGACTCCTCGCATTCTTGTTAGCTCTTGAGCCTTACACAATCCACACACACCATCTGAGTCAAAGAAACACCTGCAATCACGAACCGTACTCTAATCGCTCATAAAAATCTCAGTTGACTGCACCTCCAGGTATGATCGCAAGCCTCAGTCAGACAGAGGCCAGTCTCATTACTTAACTCTTCAGCGTGCCAATAGATCATGGTGGCATCCCAGAGCCTTACACTCCGAACATCTGGCTGAACTCGCGAGCGCAACGTGAATAACCATTAACCGATCGGGAGCAGCAGCCGTGCAACCGGTATCCGCAGCATCACCGCGTTCGGCGATGCCTATTTGCTCATTCACACGGAATGCAGTGGCTCACCTTGAGAGGAGGCACAAAAAGCTGCTGTGAGGTGAAGAATTCCTTCCCAGCGTGTGTCGCTTGGGGACGACGCGACGTGCATCGATTTACAGTCATTCGATTCACACGCTCCACCCTGGTGTTCGCCTTCGGCATCGAACGTCAACGCCGTCGAAGGGTGGTCGATGGGGGGGTGAGCTTGATGTGGTGATGTTGTCCATTCAACCGAGGGTTGCTCCTGCCGCCATCGCTGGGGTAACAATGCCAACTGCTCTGATTGAAGAAATATGGCGGCAAATTAAACGCAAATTGGAATTCTTTCAATCGCGTAATTTTTGTCAATTAACACCGGCTCCCAGCGTTCGAGGAGGGTAATGCCATGCCGCCACCGGCACTGGCAGCAAGCAGCACAAAAAAAAACGGCGGAATCCTCTTGTGTGCAACAAATTAATTTCATCAATTAACTCGTCGAAGCGCACGGAATGTCCCTTTTTTTTAAAGTAATGTCCGCCCGAAGCTACAGGAGCGCCCGGGAAGCGCGACGGGATGTAACGGTGGCGTCAACAAGAAGTTATGGATTTTTAATTGCACCTGGTCAACAACGGCACGGCAAGGTGCGCCAATTAGTCCCCATCAACACAAACCGTTGAATGCGCCCATGTGGGGTGGGTTCTTTTATTTTTTGTTTTTTTGGTCTGTTGTTTGTATTTACATTTTAAGCTTTCGTGATCGATGTCGGACGTAAATTTAGCCAATCCATTGCCGGCGGGGTACATGTCGTTGGTGTAAATCGCCGGATTTCGATGGAATGGCTAATAAATATGGCGAAAGCGTCCATTCGCTTTGGGCCAGACTGGGCAAATACAATTAATCGGGCAGTCACATGGGAAAAAAAAGTCACCATAACAACAGGGGAAGGTTGATTTCATCGACTCTTTGGTGTAATTTCGCTGTAAACAGATGGTGTAATGGCTGAATTGAATGGTTGCCTAGTTGAACTCAATTCGGTTATGGGCGGCCACAGGGTTGGGTCTTTAGTTATGTACTCTTTCGGGAATCTCTTTCGCGAGCTTGACAGTGTTGAATTAGGATTTTCGGAGGCTGTGGGTGGGTGTAGAGAGGAAGCAAGTTTGCGGAAAAGAGAATGGACCTATGAGGCAAGACAATTAGGGCTTTTGATTTGTCGCAGAACTGTCAAAGTTCTGTTGCCCCGGTTTCAATATTGATTGTTCCCCTTTCCCGAATACGTTGGCTTGAGGCACGATGCCATCCAAAAAGGAGCCGAAAGGCCTTGGAGTTGTCGCCATTTTCTGAGAGATGCTGCCGTGGCCTTCTTGCATTAGTGTGTAAGTGCCTCGACCATTACACTCAATGACTAGGTTCAATTCCAGACGCGAATAACTTTCATAATTCAAGGCTCCACCTTTGTATCTCTCACTGTCTAGAAAAAGCTTCTAAGACTTCGCTCTTAATAGTCGACGTTTCACAGCTCCATCTTTCTCCACTCTTATGCTCGAGGTCTGGATTCAATTCCAGACGCAAACCACTTTCATAATTAACGGCTTCACATTTTTTTTTTCTCTCTCTCTCTCTCTCTCTCTCTCTCGCTTAGGGAGGAGACTCACTGTCTAGAAAAAGTTTCTCAAACTTCGCCTCTCGACCCCGACCTTCCATGTCTTGGTTCAATTCCAGACGCGAACCACTTTCATAATTAACGGCTCCACCTCTCGTTCTCTCCCTCCCTCTGTCTCTCGCTTCTCAGCCTCTGCTCAGGGAATATAGCTGTCTAGAAAAGGCTTCTCAAGCTCCGCCATTCGAAGGCGGCAGTCAAACTGTGATCCCCCTCCACTCGATTGGTTTCTGTAGAAGCTAGGCCATCTTGAACCATCCTTGAACGACAACTAATTCTGCGGCGTTGTCTTCTTCGCTTTTAGATGGCCTCTTTCCAAGATGTTGACGGCAGCTGTTTCTTCGTACTTCGGTGGTCAGAACTTCTCTGGCACGTCACTGATCAGTGGCTCCCTCTTCCATCCGTTGACCAATGTTCCATGTTCGATCCCTGTCCTATATCTCAAGCCTCAAAAATAACCTCCTCCATTAACGACGTGCTCCCTTTCCGTAGAACTGCCATCGTTATCCAGAAGCACGAGCCCTGTCACATCACTCCGACGTCTTAATGTCCTCATACGAGAGCACCTCATTTTGTTGTCGCACGTTCATCTGTCAATTTACGAGCACACCTTCCAACAGTAGACGCACAACTCATTCGCTTAATTCTTCCCAAAGGCACCAGTCCCAGGCTAAGCCAGCGGCATCGAAACAATAAGCAAATAAATATCGATGTCTAAGCGCACTCGGGCAAGACTTGAAGTAATTAAATTGCAAACTTATGACGCGATGACGTTGCCGTCGCCGCGACTGAGTCACCGCAGCAGCGAATTTAAGTGGAAAAACGTGCCGCACCAGCGCTGATGCTCAAAAAAAAAAAACTTACAATTAGTTTTCAAATATTCAATGCACTTAAGCTCGTGTGTGAGCTGTGGTGTGCCAGTGAGCGTGTGTGTGTGTGGATGGAGCGGGGTTGGGTTTAGTGTAAATTTGATTTTCCAACTTAGGGAAGGACTTTAAATTTGTTTACATGGTTTCGCAAACACAGTTGTCCGCCAACAAACCAATTCAATTTCCAATTAAGTGTGTGTTGTGGTATCCTTTCGGGACACAAACCCCGTCAGGCATTACACCCCGAGGCCATTGCGGGTGTTTGCCGTCACTGTGACTCGACTCTATGCGATTGCTTTGGAAGTCAATACGAGTAGTTCGGTTCGAAGTGAATCCTTCTATTGAGAGGCTGGTGGGGGATGACGGGGGTCACATTATATGCATGGGTACACTTTAATTTTGATCGCACAGCGACCACATAATGAGAAACGCTCGCTTTCTGTTGTGTGTGTGCGTGTTGTGGATGCGCGGTGTTCGGAGCGCCATCCACCGAGCCACCGAACCACCACAGTGCCACCGCGCCCCCAAAGCACACTTGGGTGGTGTTTAATTTAGCAATTTACGAGCCAACAACCAGGGGAAGGATAATGAAATTGGACAAAAGGGTGCACATTCATGCTTGTCTAATGTTCGAGTGACTATTCGGGGAGTTCGAGTAATGGAATGACAATGCTTGTGCTGAGGGGCTGTCATGCGGGTTGGATGGCGGACATCTTTTGTTTGACTATGTGACTGTTGGTTGGAATCGTGTGGTTTTTGGTGGGGTGTTCTCTTTCGAGACACTTCTTCGGCGTGTCGACTACATTTACATTGATCCTTGATCCTTAAAATCCTTGAGATGCAGGGCGGTCTTGAGTTAGATCTTGACGAAAGACGTTGTTCGATTGCGGAAACGTCGCGGAAAGGAAGGAAGTTTAGTGGACTCTCCCTAAGTCCTCTCTAACAGTCCTCTCTAAATATATCGGTCGACTTGTCTTACTAAGCCTTCCCTTCATCGATGGCGTTCCACGAGGGCGGTCCCTCTCTCAACCAAGAGAAATGCTGAACGTTGCCTGCTCACATTCTGGCCATACACCCATCTGCTAATGCGCATAAGGATGCAAATGAATAGACTTGTGCCACAATAGGCCAACCTTGGGTCGCACGGGGCCAAACAAGCAACTCTCTCTCTATGACCACGCGAACTCCAGCTCTTTCCTTGCTCAAGTGTTTAAAATCTCGGCTATCTACCGATCTACCAAAGCGTAGAAGCTCCGTCCTAAGTGATTAAGGTTGTTCGAGGAATGTGAAAGAGGAGGACAGCGCCGCCCAGTTGTCCGGGATCAGATCTGCCTTGTGAGAATCGAAAGCTCTCAGGCGCTCCCTCTCTCGATGCACATGACTGCAAGTTGATCGAAATCGCTCCTCGATTTGAGTTGTTTTGACTTGATGATGTCATCGCTTCTATTTCCTTTCCAATTCCTGCTGCAAACCCAGTCCTCCCCCCATTCCCACTCGGCATCCTCGATCTAGACCACACAATTCTTCCCTACCGAACTATCGTATGCCACAAAAGAGCAAACCGCAAAATCGCTTACAAAACCACATTAATGGGCACTCAAGCCGTTCCATAACCTCGCAGATTAGTGCGGGTGTCCGTGTGTGTGTCTGGATGGCTCTGTGTCACAGTTCATTCCATTTAACGATCCCCATCTTTCCGATGCGTTGTCCTATTTCTTATCGTTCCCCGGTTTCTCGGAGCAATTTAAAACTCGTTTCCATTTCCTCCTTCTCCTCATAGTCCACCTCCTCCTGCTCATCCCATCGGCACCATTTCAAGACCAAGCCACCAGACAACACTCCAGAGGTCGTAATCTATGGCAATTAAGAGCGCGCCCGTGTCAATCCCAACAATTTGCATATTTTACAAGTTCTCTCATTTTTTTTGCTCTCCCTTGTCTCTCATCATAACATCCCGAGAATTATCTTGGACAAATAATAAAAATAAATAAAAGATGAGAGTTCGCGCAGAGTAAGTGTGCTTCACGTCGTCGTAAAAATACGTACCGCGCTGCATCCTTTGCCCGTCGCGACGCGGTCGTCTCGTTCCGCGCGCAATCTGCGTCTGCAGCTCATCAATTTTATTCGCAGCGCGCACCATAACCATCTTGGGCGAACTTCAAGTTCATAAAGCATAAAACCCCATCGTCACAGCGTCGAGCAGAGGACGCATCCAATTGGGTTACTGAAGGTTAAGTGGATGCCGCCTTGCAGCGCGCACCACCGAACAATGGGGGTGGCAGTCAAGACAGACGACAATCTCGACGGCGATGATGAACAAAAAAATGGGGAAGAGGGACACAAACCACCAGAAGGAGCTGAACACATTGAAACCACTTAATAGGAAATTCCAACCGCATAGTGACAACATAATCGCAGATAAGTTCCACACTGAAATAGTATCTTTCGCAGCTTGGAGCGGGTCGGTCTTGTTATTCGCCAATTGTCCGTCGGGTGATTATGATCCTTCCTCGAGAACGGGGGACTCTCTCTCTCCTTCACACTATTCCGACGAAGCACTTTTTTTGCGGAACACCGTGCCTGCTCCACCCCCAGCACATGCAGTTGCCTGGCTGCAGAGCTCAGTAAGCACACACTGCACTGCCGGTTGTACGTTCGATAATGTGCCACCATGTTGATGACTTATTAAATAGTTGTTGTCCTCATACGGCCATCGTCGATGACGACCGTTGTTCCTTGAGTTGCTCCACCAGCAGCAGACAAGCGCCAGGAACTAAAGCAGACAGTTTCTGTTTTTTGCCGCTGTTGTTGTCCTCCCGACAGCAACTGTACACGCCGCGCCGTCCTCCATATTGAATGCGAAAACGTGGAGGACTCAATGGCGCAGACACAACAACATGTGGATAATTCATAACACGGAATAATTATCCTTTCCCGGTGGCAAGGGTGAGGGTAATTTTTTTATTATTACCGCCATTCGCGTGTGCTTATCGGGGGTGATACATGGCGGGTGCTTCGTTTTCATGGGCCTCAGCGGGGGGGTTGCCGCGGCAGGGCGGTACTTATTCCCGGCTAATGGAGTCTTCACAGCGTGAATCTTGGCATTAGCTAATGCTGATAAGTTGGTGTTCGGGACAATGAATTGGCTGAATCATGGATAGTGGTGCTTTGGGTAAAGCGGGGGCGCCTGGAAATCATGGTTTAATGCGATGGCTCTCTGCTGGATGGCAGTATGTGTGTACGTGATTTTTGTTGGCACGCTGGGAGCGTGGCTTATGCCGTTCTGGAAGCTGCGCGGGATGTGTGGAGTTCTAGATGGCCATTCAAAAGGTCACAATTTACAGTGAAACTGGAAGAAAATCAGCAACGTTTTGGGGTTTGATTGAGCTTGTCCGCTGGTTCAAAAAAAAAAAATGTGTTCAATTTTGAACGCCGAAAAAGCTTGAAAAGACAATGACTCCCCCTGACGCCCAACCGTGCGCGAACATCAGACTTTTTCTTAAGAAAATGCCAATGGTCCTGGAGGTTATGACACCACTCGGCTGAGAATCTTCACAAGATGCCTGTGGGACAGTGGGACCACGGAAAGTTAGGAGACACTGAAATGGTCAGATCCATAAGCAGTTGCCCTTGTTCAAGCGGAGTGGAGCTTGAGTCTTTAACCCATTGTTGGAGGTTATTCCCAGCTCGTTTTTTTTTTTTTTTTATGGTTTGCGCCAATGGATGTGGAATCTTCTTCAAGATACTGGTAACCCGTGTTACCAGCATGAACGATTCACGGGATATTGTTCTCCTTTTTCCTCGCGCCTACGTCCTAAACCACACCTCTGCACACTTCTACCACTCTCCCCGCGGAACTGCCGTTAGGTATTACTTCGCGGGGCTGGTTAGCATATCACGCTATGTGATCTATATTTGCCAATTCGGCCTTTCTTTCTTTTTCCAGCCTTCTTAGCTCGATCTGCACCCTTGTAATAAAGGAACATGTCACTAGCCATTTGTCAGCTGACTCCATCATATGGCTAACTACGAGCTCGGGAGTTGGTAGACTTCCTCTCGCCACGGCAAAGCGTCTGCAATGGAATATTACGTGCTCTGCGTCTTCATCTTCGCGCGCGCATTCTGGACAAGTGGGTGAGCTGTCGTGTCCGAATCTGTGGAGGTATTTTCGGTAACCCCCATGGCCCGACAAGAACTGCGTGAGGTGGTAGTTGCAGTTCCCGTGAGCTCTCGTTGTCCAGGCTTCTATTCTGGGTATCAATTTATGGGTCCATCTGCCTTTGGTTGTGGTGTCCCACCTGGTTTGCCACAGTGCCATTGATGTTGCCCTTTCTTCCTTTTTTAGACCTCTTGCGCTAGTCACCGAGTGATTTGCAGATCTCCGTAGGTAGATCCTTTGCATTTCGCTGGCGAGAATGTCGATCGGGACCATACCCGCAATGACGCAGGCTGCTTCGTACGAAATTGTTCGGAAACCGCTGATTGCTCTTATCACGCAGAGCCTGTATGATGTCGAGAGCTTCCTTGCTGCATCCGTGTTCGCCAGGGCCCCCGCCCATACTGGTGCAGCATATAGGAGGATTGAGCTTACCACTGTGGAAAGCAGGATCCTTCTCTCGTATCCAGGTCCTCCGATGTTGGGCAGCATTCCTGAGAGCGCTGCCTGCATCCTTGCTGCCTTTTTGCTGCAGTACTCGACGTGCGTTTTAAAGTTAAGCCGGTTGTCGAGCATTACCCCTAGGTATTTCAGAGCCATCTTCGATCGAATTATCTGGGAACCAACCCGGAAGCTAGCGTATTCCACCGTCTTTCGACTGGTTATTAAGACAGCCTCAGTCTTGTGGTCAGCTAGTTCTAAGTCGGCGGATTCCATCCAATCCTTGATCCTGGCGATCGCTTCGTTTGTGGCTGCTTCCACCTCGTGGATATTTTTGGCTACTGTCACGACCGCGATGTCGTCGGCAAAACCGATCACCTTGACTCCGTCTGGTTGCGTGAGTCTCAGTACTCCGTCGTACATTAGGTTCCACAGGAGGGGTCCAAGGACTGAGCCCTGTGGAACGCCTGCCGAGACTTCGTGGTATTTCATTCCATCGTCAGTCTGGTATCTAAGTTTCCTATTGGTGAAGTAACTGACGATAATCTTCCTCAAGGCTCTCATGATCCCAGCTCGTTTGTCTCGACTAATTTGTCATGAACGTGCATAGCTGTGAGGTGTGAATGCCACAATACCTCTTACCTCTTAGCGATCCAGCCCACTGAGGAGATGCATATGAACCGGCTGCAGCAAGTGGAGTAACATAGACCTCGTTATTTACCGAAGGGCTCATAAGGCAGGCACTCAATTGGTAACTGAGGCAAAAAACTCAAGGCCTTGGCTCTGCGTCGCTCGAGACCCTCAGATGAATGAATACCGTGGTATTGGCCGTAAGGCAGTTGATCAAGAAATCTAAACAGTCTCTTGTACGGCGAACATTGGCTTATTTTGTGGCTACCATGAAGACGTAGGAATAAAAACAAATGATTGATGACGTTCGCCGTAATGGGAAAATGGGCAGATGGGCAAAATTGGATACATGCAAAGTATTGAAACTGATGTGGCCTGCACTAAGCCAAGGAAGAACTAAATCCCACCTGGAATTAGACAGGTTATCAGTTAAGAAAATAGGGGTGTTAGCAGGCCATTGTGCCATTGTCCGATAGGCAATCTGGCACGAAGGCTTGGACCACTGTAT
The DNA here is from genome assembly GCA_964034865.1 of Eristalis intricaria. Taxonomy (NCBI): domain Eukaryota; kingdom Metazoa; phylum Arthropoda; class Insecta; order Diptera; family Syrphidae; genus Eristalis; species Eristalis intricaria. Next base: position 55,953,343 of record OZ035877.1, on the reverse strand, counting down.
AACGACTTCTGCAGAAGATGACCAAACAATGCTACATTACCTTGGAACATGCACTACGCTTGGAGAATCCAGAAGAAGACTGCTATGCAAGTACTAGTTCAACTGCCTCAAAAATCTGAAGGACATAGATCCAAACTACATTCTAAAATATCTCAAAGCCACCAAATGGCTATGAAAGTGGTCAGGGGGATTTTCGTAGGACCAATCGATCCCAACCAGGAGCACAACAATGTCAAAGAAAACCAGATGATCTAAGTGGAGCACAATTTCCTATACAATCCTGCAGTCACCATACTCATCTACTAGGGTTACAGTTAAACAGTTCCGTCGACGAAGAGTCTTCGACTGTGAACCAGTGATACAACGCAACAGATTACGCCCACGGAAAAGCGCAGACCATAACAAACTTGGCGTGCGAATCATTTGAATTGGATGTAGTATCCAAAATGCAAATAAAAACAAGAGAAGGGGAAATTAAATAAAAGAACACACTTGTTAAACTATTTAAAACATTTATTTAAAAAAAGGAAAATAATCTTAAACTCTAGAGAGAACTTGACTCGTTCTCGTCGAACTGGAGACTGCCACGATTGTTCTCCTCTCAATCTCCATTGCATCTCTCTCAAGATCGATCGTTATCGCACTGTGGGTTCAAGTGGCTAGTCCCCTTTACTATTGCATCCTATACCATCCGAGCTCAAGTGGATTTAATATTTATTTAGCGATCGTATGATCACATCCTCATTTCGGACTATGACATCGTCATCTGCTGGGGAGTGAGTATGAGTAACCCCTGGACCTGTCATATCGGAGATTGCTGGCGTTGACATGTATATATAGACTTGCGTTATTGGAGTCAGCTGGCCAAAGATCGTACCACCTGGAGAGGCTTGTCGGTTGGCGCTCAAATATCCACCTCGGCCTGTATCGCCAGCTAAAGAAGAATAATATACTGACGTTCCGTCTGAGTCGTCGATGTTGTATATCAATTCTTGGGGGCCAGCTTCGGCATTCATCGGCTAACCTAGTTCGACCGCTTCTGTGTCAGTTTTGCAGACAAAATGTTACTTGTTACTTGGCTGAAAGTGAACATTTTCAAATGAAGATGAAAGGCGTGTCGTTGGCATATGAATTGGCTTGACGTCTCCTCTGTTTAAAGTTTGTCATTCTGTTAATAGATCCCGTGTGTGAACACACTAGGAATAATTGCGAAACTGAATGGAGAAAATGACTGCTCGTGGTTGTTGCAAATAGATGTCATTACGCATAATGACTAATAATATAATATGGGTGGCGCGACAGTCCCAGGCGACCTGGGCCTAGCTTCTCAGCAACCAATCGTGTTGTGCGTGCTATTGTTCTTTCCCGAGTGGAAGGGACCTACATATTAATGCAGACTCCGAACGGCGAAGTTGACAAGCCTTTTCTAGACAGGAAGACTCCTTGAGCATTGTCAGTGACTCGAAAGAGGTGGAGGCGTGAATTATGAAAGTTGGTTAATTGGGGATTCGAACCTGGCACTAACCCACTTAGCCACCGCGACCCACGCATAATGACTGGTTAACCCAAATTTGCCAAACGCCAGCGCTGACGACTCGTAGACAGCTCGTCCAGTAGACAGCCGCCTATGCTAACACGGATACGAACTCCTGGATGATCGTGCCTTTGCATGAGCTTCTCAAGAAATATGCTGAAAGTCACCTTTTCTAGAATTTGTTCGACGTATCGCACGTCCAGAAAATGTGTCTTACAACAGCATGACTGTTTCACGAGTTGGTTGACTTGTAGCTCCCTTGAACTGTAGACGTGGTCCGTGACCTATTGTCAGTTTCAGACGAAAATTCTCCAGTCAATGTAAACGCTTCAATAACTTCTCAGAAATAGGTAAAAAAAAAAGTGACAAAGCTTGCTTTAATCTGTTTCGTTTCCTTCCCAGGCCAGTCCTTCCAGTCCCCCCGCCACTCCCAGTCGTTGTGAACGGACAGATCATTTCCCTATTTGCCCTCATATTTCCAAGCCCGAACACCTTCTCGGCAAAAATCACAACCCAAGCATCCTCTCCTGGCCAAAGTTTGCCTCAATCTTTCACTGAACTTGTAATTTCTCAAAACTCTTGCTGGCAACTGTAAGTTTTGCTTATTAAATGGGCAAAAGCCAGAAATATTGAATCGTAAACTTTGCAGGACTCCCAAGTCGAATGCACACAACGAGAAAGATCTCCTGGTCATAGTTCAAGCGAGAAATATATGTGCACTTAATCAAGATGCAAACTTAAGTGAAAATGTGAAACTCCAAGGATGCGCACAGCCTGTCTCACAATCAATTTTCGTGACCACAGTGAATGAGTATCTTCACTGCAGCTCGTTCGGTTACCACACCACCCCACCCGCTCCCCCCCGTCTACATACATCATCATTTTGTTTCGGTGCAAAAGACAAAAACAAGGGAAAGAAAGAAAGAACGAACAAAAAAGGAAAACAGAGAGAAACGCTCGAAAACTTAGCCGGAAATTGTTCAATTTTCTGCTACGGGAAACTTTTACCACTATCTATCTTTCTACCACTGCTATTGCACTTCCTTCCTATTGCCAATGTCCCGGCAGTGTTTCACAAAAAAAAAAGAAACCCACCCACCTCGCCCCCACCAGACTCTGCGGAGTATAAGATAACACAATAGAAATAGGCGAACCAGTCGTATGCGAGCTCTGTGCAGCCACACAAGGACTGCTTTGGATGGCGGTGTGGGTGGGCGGGAGGGTGGAAGAGTATCTTGATGCTCACATGTTCGCTGTGCATTCCTAAATCCAATTGAAAGTGCACACAAGACGAACGCAATAAGTGAAACTGGCCAGGAAGACAAAGAGGAAAACGTGAAGAATACACAGCTTCAAGAATTATCCCTCCCGAAATAAAAAGGATTCGCCTCTCTCTCTGCCGAGTCAAAACGGGGAAATTTGTTGTTCTTCCGGTGGAAAAGCAAATCATCATGCTAACTTCGGGCTCTTCGCATGCAAGTGGAGAAACAGTCGGCAAAAAAAAATGAAAAGAAGAATTGATTTCTTCTCGCAGGACTCCAAACAATGTGTAAGCCCCCAAGGCACTGCGATCCTTTCTCATCGTCAGCATCATCATCATCATCATCATCATGCTCGCCATCATTGTTTCGCGTGAGCGTGGCAGCCAAAGGACAAATTGTGAATACGTGTGTATATGAACGCGGTCGGATTTAAAAACAGGATACAGACGAAATTACATTTAGGAGCAGCAACGCGGAGTGCTAGTCTTTCTCGTCTGTTGATGATTTTCCCATATATTGTGTAGTTTCCTATCCGCCGACGACGACAACGACGACGAGGAGAACAACTGAAGGAAGGATATGCGAAGCAGCAAAATAATAAAAATAAGCCCTTGCTCTCTCTCTCACAATAATTTTCCTAAGTGGAGATATTTTGCAGCTAGAGAAGTACCACTTGAGGTACCGCCGCCGCCGCCGCCGCCGCCGCCGCCGCCTCGCCATCATCACGCTTCTCACCACCTCCTCTACGGACTCTTAAGGATCTCCTTCAGCATGGCAACGATGTTGGAAAGAAAAGAAAATCGTTGCTGGTTTGTGGAGCAAAGGGCCACAAGGGAACGGGGACAGAAGTGAGCAACAAAAAAAAGTGTATATATAAAATGTACCCAATTTATGTACATGTACATTCTCTCGCCTCGGATATCCTTTCTGCGCGCATGAGAACACCGAGCGCGCCCTCCACCCCCCGGCCGGTTGCTTGTTGTGTTGGTGACACTTTGCGGTAGGTGCGACAGTTATGGGCTAAGAACAAACCAACAACAAAACGAAACAGAAAATATAAAGAACTGAGAACACAAAGAAAAGGAATACACTTAAGTCCTTTTTGTCGACCATTTATTTAAGAAGGATTTTCTCTTGCAAAAACAGAAAAAAAGAAAAGAAAACGGCGACTAGAAGAATTTGTTTCGTTTTTGTGTCCTTTCCTTATTGCTGGTGCCGGTAGTGATCCCGCTTTTTGGTTGCCCTTGTTGTTTGTTGTTCGTCTCAGAGACCAGGTCTATGCTTCTTCTTCTTCTTCGTCATGCTTACCACCAAAACCAAGAGGAGGCTAAGTGTGACAAGTGGAACAGGAGTGAAGAAGAACAACTTAGGAAGTGGTTAAGTTATGGCTTCAAGAGTTCAGGAGATTGCATTGTTTACCTGAATTGTGCTATTCGTGTGGGGTTTCCCCTCTCGAGAGATTTTGTTTCAATTTTGTTTTATTCCACATTGTTGCTGTTTATTGTGCTGGCGGTGGGTACACCTTGGAGAGGTGCTTTTACATGTGAGGTCAAGTTGGATGAAAAGATGTATGTTATCCGCTTGTGCTGGAGGGTTTTCCTGCTCCCCAAAGGAACAGCGCGACAGTGAGTCGGATGAGTGGGTGTTTGTCGCAATTGTACGGGTAATAAGAGGTTGAAAGGATGTGCTCTGGTTAACGCCATAACAGGAACAGGAGGAGGCTGTGCTGTTAAATGCTTGCAATTAGAAGGAGTTAACGCGAGGAAAGTGTGCTCTTAAGTGTGGGGAGAGTGGCTGTTAAAGGGGAATTGCTTTTCTGCACCCAATCAGGCTGGCGCCCAATGAAGGGCGGTTTAAATTCGCGATATATCTTTGGTTTGAATTAGAGGTAACCGTTTTCCTGATCCTGAATCCACTAAAGACATCTTCGTGTTTCAAGAGCAGGGTTGCTTGAATCCACGAATGACTAATTCATTGCCATTCTGTTTGAGCTTAGAAGACAGTCCTTAAGTTTAGGCTGACAATCAAAACTGCCCAGCTTTTGATTATCTTGGCTTCCAGTTGAATGACCAGTGTCTCTCCTTTCTGTTTAAGCGGAGGAAGCCCTTTAGTGAGGAAGAGCTGTTATTAAATGACGTGAATTCGTTGCCTTAAATCAGTCTGGCGCCCAACAAAAGCTCTTCAAAATTCGGCTCAAGATTGAAAAGCTAAGCTGAATAGACACAGTTTAGGTCGCAACTTCATTATTTCTTGGCCACCCAGGTCCACGGAAAGTCTACTGGCATCCATCATGACTGAATAAGTGGAGCTTTCCTTTTCTGTTTATGCAGAGCATTGGAAGACATCTATGAAGAGGAAGAGGAAGACTGCCATAGACAGAGTGGGTCGCTGAAGGAAAGTACATATCGGCACATAAATCAGAATATGGCGCCCAACGAAGGGTCTTTCAATTGCTTTCAAAATTAAGCGTGCTTGGTGCTCTGCCTTTCTGCTTCTCAATTTCTGCTCAGTAGCATTGCCTTGGAGTTCCAGACTCCAATGGGTTCAAACTGCATTCCAGAATGCCCAGGTGACCGCCTTTCTGTTTCAAGTGCACGTTTGCTTGAATCCAAGAAAGACTAAATTGTTGAAGAAATTCTAAACAGTTTCAAGATTACTTAGAGCAGCTGTTACGACTTCTTTATATTCAATCAGTATGGCGCCCAATGAGGGATCGTTGAAATTGGTTTATTTCGAATCAATTCAAGGACTACTTGATGGTTTAATTGTGCTCGTCTTCTTCATTTCTAACTGCACTCTCTACGCTTCATTAAGTCAATTTCAAGCCACGATAAATTCTGTTTGCATCTCGGAATGATCAAACTACCATCACTCTGTTTGAAGGCCAAATCGGCTCGAATCCACGAGGAACTAAATTGTTACCTTCCATTTTTCGTTTATATTTTAGCAGAGTTAGTACAAATTCAAAGCAATCTCAAGAGTACGGAAAGCAGCCCGCTGACATGACTTCGTTCCACCCAATCAGTCTGGCGCCCAACGGTGAATAATTCAATTTTGTTTTATGAATTCACAATTAGGTGGCTGTCCCGAAAATACGAAGTCAGGAAAGAGCGAAGAGAAAAGTGCGAATTAAGTTTTCTTTCTTTTTCGAAGAGCGATGACCCAATAAAGCGGAATCCACTGCATTTTGAAAATCAAGTTTGGAATAAAGCTTCAATTTAAAATGAAGTTTAAAGGATTAGAGTCAAGTTGAGGAAGAATACCCTTAAGTCTAGAGTTGTTGACGGTTCTTGAAGCATTCTGAATGGCGCCCAACGAAGAGTCTTTTAAAATATTGAAAAAAATATTTATATTAAAAGCGGCACCTTCACAGCGGGGAATTCATGTTGTCATCCTTGAGTTCTGATTGACTTCGGTATGCCGTCTGGTTACCTTACCAAGTGACCAGATAGCCGACTTTCTGTTTCGAGACCAGAGTTATTTGCACTTGATTCCCCTCTGGAGAGCTGGGGATGCTGAGCGAGCATCCCTAAAGGAGACAGATGTTGGTTGCTAAGACAGATGAATTTTTGCTCCCACTCAGTCTGGCGCCCAACGAAGGTTCACATAAATTATTTTCAAAACTTAGCTGCAAAGCTTCTGGATTGAGTTGCTCTGATTCTGTCTATCACGCTGTTTCTAGTTACCACCACCGACCCAAGTCTATTTGGTAAATCCACGAACAAATAGATGCCCCTTTATGCAAGCAGACACCAAAGACAATCCAGTGTTGTGCAGCTCATCGTTTTCATCAATTCACTCCCTCTGTAAAAGGCCCCACAAATCCGAGAAGAGCAACCTTCTCATCTAACGAACCCTCCGACTCCGCTCTGTCCCCCAAATGTGAACAAAATTTCAAACCACATGTTCCAACTTGTCAGTCAAAGGTGATGAAATATATATGTGTTAACTTTATTAGCTCTCGCCACCCCGCGGTCGTGATGAAAAGTTTCCATTACCATCACCCCGTCCCCAATGCCGAAGGTCAGCTCCAACCCCAAAGCAAAGCTGCCCTTCCAAAGCCCCCCACGGGGCGGGGTCAGCATCATTTATTCTCGCAAAACATAATCTATTTTGCGTCAAAGTTAGCGACACGAGTCAAGGGAAAACCTATTATTTCGCTGTTCTTACGTGATTTGAAGAGCCCCCCCGATCAATGGCGACTGCGAAGCAACAGCAGTAGTCCCAGCAAAACAAAACAAAATAAGAGAAAACCACAACGAAGAGCTGCGTTGTCGGGACGAAGCTAAGCGAGCAATATAATAACAATACAAGCGCAAAACTTTGTAACAGGAACTGTAATAAAGTTCGCAGGATAATTTACCATCGCATCGCAACAAAACAGCAACTTTTTCTCAATAAACATCGCAACTTTTCTGCGAACTTGGGGATTGGACCGGGGCTAGCACTTCTCTCTCGCTGGTATTGGTGGGTCCTTCCAAACGAATACACACAGGCACACTCGCGTAGTCTCGTTCTATTCGCGCAAATTAAACGCGTGAAATGCGCTCCTATCGTACACACTGGTGAAGGAAGCAGCTGGAAGTTATGAGTATTTTTGGTGCGAGGGTGTGGTTGTTTATCATTTCCCCCACCCCCGGGCTGGGTTCGATTCATTCATTCAGTTGGTGCGCCCGCTCGCTATCGGAGGAGGAAATCAGATCAAAATCTGAATCTCCTGCAGCCTCTCATCAAGATACAAGCGCCAGGATGGATTCAATATCAGTGTATCCGTTTCGAAAGGCATCCAGGCGGTGAGGCGGTATTTTGGGTTGTTTGTTTGTTGCGCACGTTGAATTATGAGCCGGGGCATGTCTGCCGGCGAGCGGAGGTGGAAGTCCTATCAATGGCACATTGTCTAGCTGCGAGGATAAATTAAACTCTATTATGTGTTGTAATTAGATGACGGCATGTCGTGTTCCTTGGCAATGGAACTCCCAGCACATCCTACTGACGCATGGTATATGAGCGTGTCTCTATCGGATACACGGGCGGATATCGATTGTCTGAATCGATGAGGCTGTCGCCAGCGAAACACGTAAATCTCGAGATCAAAATCGCCTCTGCACTCCGAGTCCATAGCACATCCGCCCCAAGGAGGTACACACAATCCTTGAATTCCCCAACCAACCTTTCCCCTGAAGCATTTTTCTCCGACGACGTCTGAATTGTATCAACCTTGAGATATCCTTTCGTTACGGTGGCCATTTAAAACCCATACCTCCATGCCTTATGACCCACATCCCGAAATAACTTAAATTCCGTTTAAGTCAACCCCTAGACGAGGTCCCTTTAAACATTCATCCACAATAAGGCCCTCGCCCCAGCGAGTGTGCGTCCCACAAAAATACACCCGAACTTTCACATTCATGTCCTGAAGGAATAATTTAATTAAAATTTATCACGCAATTAATTCTCCACTTCTATTAGAATTTTAATTGCTTTCAAGGAATCAAGAGAGTATCCCTTTCTCACTTGTGCACATTTTTCCTCTATTTACAGACCTGCTACGAACTGGAACGATACCTTAGGGATGAACCGAAGCTACAGTCGTATAAGAAACTTCACACCGAATTAGACTCAGCATGGGAGCTATTGTCCGCACCTGCACGTATCCTGGAGGAGTTGAAAATCAAGGAGCAAAATCTGGACTCGATATCGACGAGTTCGGTATCGTCCGCATGCTCGGGTATATCATGGGACAGTTCGCTGAGCTGTTCGGTGGTGGTGAAGAAGGAGAACATCGATGTCGACGATGAGGACAACAATTCGGACAGTTGTGAGGAGAAAATGTCATCGATTTCCTCATTATCGCCGGCGTCAAATCCACAAACGGAAAAATCAATTAAATTTCGACTGATTACCACTGCAACGCCGCAATGCATGATCAATTATAGCCCGCGAAACAACAGTACCAACAGTAACAGCAACTGCAGCAACAACAACAATAACAACAACAACATGACCAGCAACAATCACCGTGACTATGTTCTGCCAACACTAACGCCACCCTCATCGCCCGAGTCGATACGGACCAACAGCAGCAGCAGTAACAGCAGTAGCAGCAGTAGTAGTTGCGACACGCTCACCGCCACCGGCCTAGCTGCGCTCATCAATCGCCAACAGCAGTCGGGTATTTTGCGATTCTCGACATCATCAACGAATACAGTTCCTGCTGGACTAACCGCAGTTGGTGTTAATCATTCGCAATCGACGGCGTCGTCCGCAGCCAGTGACCATCATCAACAGCAGCACCACCACCAGCAGCAGCAACAGCAGCAACAACAACAGCATTCAGCACATCATCAGCCAACGCATTCGCCGAAGCAACAACACAGCACACAGCAACAACAGCATCACATTCCTCGAAGTGCCATAGTGCGACTGACAACAACCACCAGCACAGCGCCCCATGGCAAGAACGGGGTCAGTCTAACCCGAGTGATACAGGTCAGCCAGCAAAATCTCCAACAGCACGCCGCGATCTCTCAACGTGGAACGACTGCACAAAATCCACAAGTGACCGCATGTAAGTTCAGAGCGTACACACGATGGTGAATCCCTTACAAGCTTAAGATCTTTTTTTTTTCCCAGTGACCACAAAGCATCACCAGCGACAGCACGAGCACATACCGGACTCGAAGCGGAGAATACACAAATGCCAGTTCTTGGGCTGCAAGAAGGTCTACACAAAGAGCTCGCATCTGAAGGCTCATCAAAGAACGCATACGGGTGAGTGAAACTTCCCTATATTTTCCCCCTCCCCAATGTCAGCCTGATAGACAAGCGTGTGGTGCGGTGTGTACACGTGGTGACCGCACCTTCGCTTTGACTTGCATCACTCCCATCCGCTCAAAGGGTCATTAGCCAGCCGCCCGCAGCGCCGTCGGCCGGCCGCGGAAACCATTCAATGAACATTATTCTTCCACTCTCCCCATAACAGTGCAGCAACCCCTTTTCGAAGCGCGCCATTGAAGACCAATTTGAAATCGTTCAACCGTCAAATGGGATCCACACAGGATATATCATCGCAAACACCGCCCGACGATGCTGCCGAATCTATCTGCACCCCCTCCCCGCCCAGGGAACACGGGAAATAATAACAGAACGCGAACGTTCCCATCCAAATGGGGATACAAATACACTCGGAGAACGCGAGTCCTTATGCGGCATCAGGCGCTCAATGATGCATAAAAAATTCGCCCACGGAATGAAGGAAAAACTGCGCGCCTTGAATTGTGTATTGGCTGTCGAATCGAAGTCCTTGAGGGCGAAATCTCGCCACTTTCGTCAGGATTAATGCATCCCCATTCACTTTGATCACTTTAGGTGTTGAAGTTGGATTTTCGTTTTTTTCTGATTCGCTCGTGGGGGTGGTCCTTTTTAATTTCATTTGAATGTCTGTATCTTCGGTCGGCATTCGTCTGAAATAAATTTATTTATACTCTTCATTTTGACTTCTTATCCGAAGCATTTGGGTTCGATTGAGCTCTCGCTGCGGGGGGCAATGGCGGCGTATCCTTGGGAAATCATGATAAATGAATTTTCTCATTAGAATAGACACTCACGCCCTCCATCAGCGTATCGCTTTTGACTGTTTTTGTATTTATTTATTTTTTTTTCTTTTGCGCTCTGTTTGGACAGCGCAAGGGGTGGGTAGGGGCAGCACTCCGGATTGACGGAATTGAATTGTGTGTGTTTTCCTTCGTTTCGTGAGATTTTGTCTGGCCTAGCGGGCATTGATTTAATCGAACTGTGTCGTCCTGCGGAGACTTTTGGAGTAATTTGAATTGATTAAACTTTCATTCAATCAGTGGGGTGGACTCGCGCTGACGAAAAAGAGACAATAAAACAGGTTCCATGTCGAGGGATCATTGATTTGAAATCCAGTGAGTCCGGCAAGGGAGGCGGTTGGGGGGTGAGCTGAAGCTCAACAATGCTGTCCCCTTGTGATTCTTGGGAGGTGAGTTCCCTTGAAAAAAATCTCCCGAAATGCTTGCTGTTCAGGTGTCGTTCTTCTCATTACGGACACCCCTCTATAAAGGACACCTCTCTTTTCGGATAATCCGCCATGGTCTCGGCGAAAAGGGTTTTCGTGTGTCCCAAGCCCTTTAGAACGGACACCTCTACAGGACAGACAACCTTATACCACCGCGGGTGTCCGCTAAAGAGAAGTTTCACTATAGTTCTTCTGAATGACTTCTAGAGCAAGACAAGATATGCGATTATTCAAGCGTTTGGCTTTTAATCATCAAAAAAAATGGGCGAAAATCGTCAAAGTGCATAAAATTGTTCTTTAAGATGATAAATCAATGTTTGCCATATAAGATTTCATGATTACTTTTTATGCATGCTTTCCAGGATAACGTCATTATTGGCCCAGATGGAGAGTCCAATTTTGAGGAGCTTTTTCGATCATATTGACTGGTATCTCGCAAAGAACACGTGTAATTTTGTCTTCCATGGCAACAATTGACACAGGCTTATTTATACACACGAGTGATTTGCCCTATACTCGTACAGAAGTATCCAAAGGCCTCAAATCACAAGATCTGATGAGCCACGATCGTAGCATGGGGCAAGTCCACTCGCAGACCGTAGAATCGAATCCTGCTTTGCAGAGGTAGATCCACTCACAGGCCACTGACTTATTTTCGAATCCTCTTTGCGTCATACCTGTCCCATCAATGTCGAGGAAACGGAGGAGGACATGCCAAAAACGTTCCCTTCGAGTCGTTGGTTTAAATCAGCTGACCATTCTCCATCGATTCTCAAAATCCTTACTTGTCTAGTTCACTTACTGCCGGTTCTTCCGGTTGTTCTCCGTTCGCCACCTTGTCCTCCTCACCAGCCCAGGCATTAAAACTCTCACTAAATAAACTCTCCCTTATCTAAAATCCACCACCACCCTGCCATTCACTCATCCCTGCACAGTCACAACGTGCTTCACCTTCGAACCATAATCTCTCGCCTCCCACATCAACTCATCGCATTAGCAAAGCGCGATCTAAGAAATTCACAATGATGACCCCCAGAGCCATTAAACCCGCAACGAGTGACCATAATTCACATCCCATGACACACTCGCCCGCCCCAGATGAAGCCATCTTCACCTCCAGCAAAATGGAATTTGTAGAATTTTTAGCGCTCACCCGTCACCATCACCATCACAGAAACTAACTTTTGCCCGTTAATGTCGCCATCTTTTACTTTGCCATTAAACATTTCCCAGTACACGCTCGCTCTTAATTCAGCAAATCTGAAACTAATTAAACTTGTGTCGCCGCAACTGGAGCAGAACAGCAGCGCGTCTCTGGAGGAAAAGAATTTTTCGCTTACATCACCGAGAAGAAAAAGCGCCCGCAACTTGTAAACGAATTTTCGTCTCGCAGGACTTTTTTTTTTGTATCCTCTTCCTCTCCCTCTGTGTCTCAATCTCTCTCAAACGCCGTCTATCTCCAGAGAATTGTCTAAATTTAGAAATGAAATTTAGACGGAGAAGTCCGCGTAGAAATGAGAGAGAGAGCAGACAAAACGAGGAAAATTAACAAACGACCGCCATTTCTACGTCGCGTCATCCCAGTCTCAAACTATCTGCGGAATTTCACCCAATTTCACTTGGACACGTCCCTCGGGATGGTGACTTTGCGAGAAGTGACGAAACAAAACGAACCCAATTCAGCGGCCATGCCAGCGTCAGTAAGTGATTTCACATGAAACGCATTCCAATCATCCACCAGCAAGCAGCCACCAACCGGAGTCATCCGCCGAGTCATCGGCAACCGAGCTGAGAGTGGGTGAGGTAGCGGTATGGTCCTTTGAAAAAGCCCAGCACTTTGTTGAGTTTAATTGCTTTATATGCCAAAGGATCATTCCTGGGGAAATAATTCTCTAGCACATCCAATTCCAATACACCACCACCACGAGCAATGTGCGGAGACCGAAGTGGGCAGCGCGATGAACGACGAAGGCAATGGAGCTGAATTACTTCTGCATCCGTGGACCCGCTATTCTCTGGATCGTTCGTCGTGCGGAGGCTGTGGTGGGTGGTGTTGCGCGCTCTCCTCCTTGGCAATAAATTGCGTAGTTTCGCTTTATTTTTCCCATGATTCGTCCTTTGGTTCCTTTCTTTTAGCTGAATAGTTGCCAAGCGGAAGGATGTACACTCCACCAGTCCGGCACTCACCACCAGCAGCCGCAGCTTCCATTCGTTCTCTCGTCTGCACACCCATTACCGACCCACTTAAGCCAGCCCCCATGCCACAGCATTGATGGCGGGCGGGGATCCTTAGACGATGGAGTACATTTTAAAATCAGGTCTCATTTTTAGACCGTTATTTTCAAGATTTCCTTAGACTCTCCATGGCACTCAGCGTCCCGCAGACGCTCGTTTCTCCCTCGTTTTGGTAATTCACCAAGTAGCACAGTGGCAAGGATGTAGGTTATTTGGTGGCAGTGATTTGTTCCGTTTTGGTGTGCGATAAACTCTGCCGCCCTTAAATCCCAGTAATGCTGTCGCTACCGCCGTCGTTGCCGTCGCCACACTGTTACCGGGCGCTCCGCTAAAACGACAACGATGATGACGACGTGCTACGAATTTACAACTACAAACTCCGTCCCCCCACCGACCGAGAGGGTGGTGGTGTTGCACTCCCTACCTCCCCACGCCGGTTCGGTGGTAGCGCGCTCCTGTCGGATGCAGGAAATAGAGTTAGATTAAACCGTGGCAACAGCAACAACAACGGCAAATACAACAAAAATGAAAAAAAAAAATAAAATAAAGAAGAACAAGGAGCAAACGTCGCCGCGGAGCCAACCTACTTCTCGGAGGGGGTTGAAGCCGGGCCACGGTGGGACGGAGATGAACGATAAAATTACTTAAATTTATTTCCAGCGATGAACTTAATGTTATCGGGTGAATTCGAATCGGAACCGGCCAACACGCCGTGGAGGCAGTTCAGTTGGGAATTATCCTGGCAGTGCCAGCAGAGGGAGGGCGCCTGCCATTGATTCCATTAGAGTTGGCTTTCACTTGAACGGATTTTCCCTAGATTCTAGTTTTGTTGTTTTTCTCTGACTTGTGCCCATTGGTGTGCTCCATCTCGCCCCCAGTTCCCCATGGGCGTTGGGGTGAAGATGAAAACAGCAGCGGAAGGCTGGCGGACCTCTTGTTTAGGTCTTGGACCATGGCAGTGGATTCAATGAGCAATGTGCCACTGCAATTGGGTTCCATTTGAATTATGGCAACTTTATTGGTTTATGCGGTGCTGGCTGTGGAGCTGTGCGCAGCGTGCACTCCAGGGACATGCTCCATCACTGGCTTTCCATGCAATCGAAGACTCGGCGATCATTGGATGCGGTTGAAGATGGAGGGAGAGAGTGAGAGCGCCTTCCAAAGTGCATTTAATTTTTCATGCTTTAGTTCATTTTATAGCTCTGCCGTGGGAGTAGCCATGCGAGGGTAGGCTATTTATTGTCTTTTAATGCTCGAGACTAAAAGTTGAACGACTGGAATTAATACGGCGAGGACTCGACATGGGCTTTTGATTTTCAATTCCAAGATCTGATCCGATGGCGCGATGTCCTAGGACACTGCTCCTAGTAGTGGGGCTTGTTGTGCGATAAAAGATGACATCGTCAACGGGCTTGATGTTGTCGTTGTCATGGTTGCCAAAGAGCTCCATACGACATGTATAACGACGCTCTTAGGGAATGTTAAGAGCCTGGGTCATGTCTGATGCTGAATGGTCTCATAAATGGAATTTAATGTGGGAAATCCGAGGAAGCTTTAGACTGGATGGCTGGCTTGTGGATGCGATAAATTTCGCACAAATGGGTTGTTAATGGTCTCGGTGGCTTCCAACTGAGACTTGGATTGCATTGGAGAGTGACAAATTGAATGAAATTCACGAAAAAGAGAGAGAGAGAGAAAGCGAGAGAGAAATCGAGATAGAGAAAGCGTGGCGAGAGCCGTTCACAAGAGAGATTGTTCGTAGCATTGCTTTCGTGACTGTACTGCATTTGGACCTCTGGTTGAGAGATCCCAATCAAGTCTTTCTCTAGTCAAGGTTAGGTTAGGTTAGGCTGACTGATGTGCGGAGAGACAGCAGCCACACTTAAGCCAACATAGTCCTATTGTGCCAATTCTTCTTCTTCTGGTGGCGCTACAGTCCGGGGTGGACCTGGGCGTCAACCAGTAAACCTCTCCAGCCGGCACGATCTTTATCCAGCTGTCTCCAACTCCGCACATCAAGTCGATTGTGGGCGTCCTCTAATGCGTTGTCCCACTGGTTCGGAGTCGAAGACTCTTCGGGCTGGAGCAGTGTTGTCCATGCGCTCTACATGGCCCAGCCATCTTAGGCGTTGGATTCGAAGACGCCTGACTAGACTCATGTCGCTGTACAGCCCGTACAGTTCGTGGTTGATTCTTCTCCTCCAGAAACCGTCGACTCAAAGGATCCAAGATCGCACACAGAGCTTTTCTCTCCAAGGACTTCCTCATCCGGTTTTGAGATTGTCTATGCCTCTGTTATATAATGTTAGCATGGTCCTTCGAGAGAGGACTCTACTACTCAACTGCATCTTGAGTGAAAAGAAACATCGATTGGCAAGAGTAATTCTGCGTTTAATCTCGGTACTGGTGTTGTTCGTACTGTTCACTTACGAGCCGAGGTAGACGAAGTCCTTCACTACCTCGAAGTTATAGCTGGCTATGGTGACATTTTGGCCAAGTCGTCGATGTTATGCGTCCTTCCTTGATGACAGCATATACTTCGTTTTGCCCTCGTTCACCGCTAAACCCTTTTTGGCCGTTACGCTTCAATACCAGCAAACGCTTCATTGACCGCTCGCTGTGTTTGACCAATCACGTCAATGTCATCCGCGTATGCTAGCAGTGGTACGGACTTTTGGAAGAGAGGCACGCCTCTTGTGTTAGCGTGTGAGTCCTGCACGATCTTTTCAAGAATAATGTTGAAAAAGTCACATGACAGCGCGTCGCCTTGTCTAAAACCTTTTTTGACATTGAAGGTCTCGGTGAGTTCGTTACCGACCTTGATGTGCCAATTAGTGCCTCTAATAAAGCGAATTAGGTGCCTCACGGTTATGTTGCTTAGTTCAGACAGGTTATCGGAATAGTGGGCCTCCAGAACACAAGGTTGTCGTGCATTGATGATGCAATGGTCCAGATTCAGTCCACAGTTTATTGGGCTGCGACAAATCTGGTCAAGCAGAGGTCTTGAGTCTAGAGGGTGCCTTTAATCACTGACATCCCTTTGCCCGCTGCCGTCTTTTTTTTTTTTAAAACGTAGGATAGATTAGGTTGATGGGAAGCCACTTCTGGCGTAGATCCTGCTTAGTGTACTTAACTCCCCTTCGTACAAGACATTTTTCTGTTATTCAACCATCGTTATATTTTTGTGGGATTTTTGTTAGTTTACGGAGGTAGTGAAAGAAATATTCTCCCGCTGTTCAACTGGATAAGACTGCCGCAGTGACAAACGTACTGACGAATAACCTCCCTCTTTATCCTATTCATCGCCGCAGTCGCGGCATAGAAAGAAGTTACCAGGTTCCGCTTTCGTTTCAAGGAACTTCAGTTGATCATGGCCTGTACGTGCTCCAATTACCATCGCTAGTAACCTTTTGTCGTTTCCACTGTCTGAGTGCCTCGCTAGAGGATTGCAGATTGTTTCGCCTTTTATTTGCTTTCTTTCTTGTGGCGTCCATTTTCTTCTCTACCTGGGATTGGTCGCCTTCGGCACAAGTTCATCCGCTTGTTCATTGGCGGATATGAACCTATTGCTAAAATCATTTATTTCCAATATTGAAAACATGATCATTGTGCACTGATTTGGTCGTAGTTCAGTTTGCTTGCTTTTTGGCTTGGACCACCTTAATCTGGTACACGCACGGTAAGTTAGGGTGGCTGTATGGATGTACTTAACCCTGCTAACCTACCTACCGATGTGATCCACTAACCAGTTAACCATTGAAAGCCGAAAATAAAGCGTTGGAAGTAACCGATGGGTACTCTGCTAAAATCGCTCAAATGGTTGAACACTTTAGCGTCCAGGAGAATATATCTAGATGTGAGGTGTTGCACACGTTATATGTCTACTTCATCCATTAGGTAATATAAGTAATCTATCAGAGAGAGCAGAGGGGTAGGTGTTCAGTGTGATCGGGATCTCAATTGGGCCAGTTCATTTCGGAGATTTGACACGTCCTGCTCGCCGGTCATCTGGTGTTGGTTTGATTGGGTACTTTCTAAGGTTACCTTAAATGGTAGCCACACTTATTAATGCGTCCAATTAACTAAAATCTGCAAAATGAGAGGGCACTGCAATTGGTAGGGGATACCTTGTCTGGAGGCGTGATATCCAATGGCACAGTGCTCGACTATGACTCCGATGAGAATTCTAAGGTTCAGTCTACTCATTCTGATCTAATTGCTTGAGCGTTTTGGATTTAGAATAGGTCATAATTGGTTAGTTATGAGACACTCAGTGATAGAAGGCCATCTACGTGTAGTGTGAGTAAGGGTACGCATGGGTGGCAGTTCTTCGCCCGGAAAGAGAATTGACACAGTTGCTACACAGTTGTCTGGACACAGTTTCTGGCTTAGCTTCAAACGTAGGTAAATATTGAACTGCCCAACTATCTCATCTAGAGCTAAGCGACAGTTTGATACCAGTTTTGAGTCCAGGGAAACTGATTCCTGTGCCCCAGTGGGTTCCTGACCGTATATGAAGATGGCAAGAAATTTTGGCCTCTCGAATTTTTAATTTTTGGAATGGCGTAGGTCGCGCCACTTCCAACTCCTGATTCTATTTTTGAACCGACTATGTGAAGACTTCTTGAACAGACTGTCCAGGTTTTTGAGCCTTGTCTGGTACCAGGGTCTCAACAGTCTTACCAGGGGCGAAGTGTGGCGGTTTGTGGTCAGAACTGTTGGTTAAATTGCCAAATTTCTCAAAGCTTTTGTGTGTCTATTGAAAACGATCCACTGCGAGGAGGATTATGACCAGAGCTAGCTTTCATGTGTCGCCTAGATTAAACAAAGCTTCTGAATAGATTCACGTCAATTCCACTCACGTGACCCTCCAAACTCACATCGAGGGCTTCCTTCTAAGTCAGAAGCACACGAAAATGGAGAGACTTCCGATCCGTCCAACTTTCACTTATGATGACACAATGCTGTACGTCCCTCTCTGCATGCATTCCTTGCGACATAATTAGAACTTACCCAATCTTTCTGAAACGCATTTGATCATGAGGGCCTCCAGAACGATGCGTCGTTCATCATTCCATTCGAGTGCGGTCAGTGGTGGCGATTGCCTAAGATTCAAATTCACACTCGTAATATAGGCCAAAGTTTGTGGCTAATTACCCTGACGAATCTCTCGCACAGCATCAAGTAATTAACGCCAGATCATGGGTCCACCACACAAGCCCGCATTCATTCGCCAGTTCCCATAAATGCTCGATGAGATCATCGAGCCGGGGGCCGAACAACACATGAATCATCGGCACTTCGTAACGCAATGACTCCCGATAAGCAGGCAATAGTCCCATGTGATAATTGGAATGAACCGTCTATCTCCAGAAGGCGACTTTAATTTCCGACTAACAATACTGCGGTACCTTAACCTTTGGGGGTCACCGCAAAAGTCGAGGTCTGGGCTACACACTAACTAATTACACGCGACGACATGCTCATTTGCGTGCTCCGTGGCACACAGCATCATCGTAGCCAGCGATCGGCGCATGAGTCAGTCACCTATCGTCGTACTCTCGAAATGAGTTTTCATTCATTTAACGCTGCTGCGGCCGGGGTGATTCGCTCAGATACAATCAGCAGTCATCGTCCGAGCAAGCTGACGCACCCCCCACCCACCCATCCCATCCATCGCACCCATCCCACAACGTTGGCGGCTGGGAAGGGGAAGATTCGTTCATTGAGGCACAGCTAATGATGTTCCAAACGTTACGAGATGCGGTTACAACTGGTTCGGCCAGAGGAGTACATATGCACGAGTACACGCCGCCGCCGTGCGTCGCTTCGTACTACACAGAGCCCATGAATGACTTAAATTAGCAGAGGAGCACCACCAGTTAGCCGAAGGCGGACAGCCGCCAGCGGAGGGGTTAGTCAGGTTAATTGGTGTTCAGCAACGAAAGTGAGAGTCGTCAGCTCTGTTGTGGACGGATGGCGGTTGGCGGGATGTTCAGTTGCTCGAGGAAGTTGTGTCAATGTTCGCTAACAATTCAGATGATTACTGAGTTGACATGTGTGTTGTTGGTTTTTGGTTGTTTTTGTTTTTTCGTCTGTTGTGCTCCCCGTCGAATTGCTGCGTCTTGTCGAGTGGAGGGGGAGAAAGTAGTTCAAGGTGAGGCACGTTAACAACTTGAATTCTGTAACTTGACAACAAACCGTGCAGGGGGCCGAGTGCGAATGAACTTTAATGTGGTGCAATTAGAAGCTTATTTGTGGATTTTTGATGTATGTGGGTTTGACCAACTGGGTGGGGGTGCTGGGGAAGGATGTGGTATCACTTGATGAGATCGCATTGGAATTGTGAGACCCGTATTCGTTCTTTCTATATTTAGGAGCTGTCATTCTTCTCTTTGTCGGGTGACTAAATAGAGTACCATTCGCCTTATATGATGATTGACTGGATGGATGGTCTGTCAGCATGAACAGCCCGACTGAGTCCGAAGCCATGAAGACATCAAAGCATTTGTAACTCAATAAAAACTGTCACATATGAGCGACAAGTAACTGGTGCTGGTAGATGGTATAGTGACTAGGCTTAAGCGTGGCGGCAGCTCCTCACATATCCCTATTTGTCCAGAGTTCTAAGGCGCAGTGACTAAGTGCCTCGATTTGTCCGCAAGCCGCGTCCATCTGCAATTCCTGACATGAGAAAGCTCGTAATTCACTGCTCCGAGAATGGGCTCTCTTGTCACTAGAAACGTTCAACCAGAGGGTAAATCTGTGAAGAGGAAACTTTTCAAACTGCGCCATTCGGAATGCGAATGTATGTAGGTCGGAAAAATCTCGTGTTGTGCATTCTGATCTCCACTCGTTAGAGAGGAACAGCTCGCACGAGTATAGAGCTAAAGATGGGATTGCCCAGAACAGCGACTTTCGACTCAACTCGGTCAAGTGACTACCATGTAAACAAGATGTCAACTTTCTGGCAATGTTCGGTTGGGGTGGGTGTTGGAATTGCTAAGGACTTTAGTGTTTGTTGTAAATATTTTGATCCCAACTTTGTTTGACTGTACTTCGAGATTGTTGGCCTCTAAGGGAAGGTAGTCGATGAAAAAAAAAGACAAACATCGTCAGAGTAGTCAAGGTATTTAAGATAATATGTCACAGTCCATGGAACCCCATGATTTTTTTCCGTCAATGCTGCACATAGTGCATCGCTGATAACCACCAGAAGCAATACCGGCGACAGTATGGACCCTTGACGTACTCCACTTTGCATATCAAATATCTCGGACAACTTACCGTTAAACTCATCTTACTTACGTTACAATTATGGGTGGTGCGAGAGTCTGAGGTGAACTTGGGACTAGCTTCTCAATTGCCACCTTCTCACGTTTGCAACCTACATTATTTGTGTAGCCTTTCTAATGGTATAACCTATTAGTTTTCCCTGGCCTGGTCTTTGGATCAATGTGACAGAAGACGTCCATATGTCGATGGCACACATGTACACTATTTGATCTCAGTTCCATGTGAAGTTCACGTATAGATCTAGCGCCTTCTAAACAACGAACGAAGCGCCATCGAAACAACGAAATAAAATGTCACTTATGCGACGCCACGAATCAGCTCCCAGACTGTTTGAACATCATTTAGACACTTTCTTATTTGGTTCGAAATATCGAAATAATTACGTACCTCTTCACTTCACGTGCGATGCGACGCGTAGAATCAATTAGTTGAGCGATTACTCTGGCCATGACCCAGATAAGATTTCTCATCGACAACATCTCAGGATTTCCGATCGAATGTAGTAATCCATCCCTGTGCCATCCCCTCGCAGACATCGAGTTTCGTAGATGACACTCCACGCACCATCATCTTCCGCTTGATCCACTAAAGGATCTCGAGTGTAAAGCGAGCTCTAGGTATCGCGACTCTTTCAATATAAAATAATCTCATGTCGAAATGTCATCATTCAAGACTCTACTACGTCTGTCAGCTTATCGAATTTCTCATTTCTTCACGCTGCCCTGGAAGGTATTCGAAACGCTGACCATCCCATTTCTCGTAAACAAACTCTTAAACTGACCCCAACCCCATGAACGTTCTTAACCCCGTCGTCATAGATGATGTAAAATGATATGTTGATGGCTGTCTGGTCATTTATTCCATTGTTTATCTACAGTCTTACAGCCTCTTATTTGAACGTTGGCCATTAAAGACTTTCCAAATGTGCTACATAAACATCCGCACATTACGTCATGGCAACCACACCACGCACTCCCACATTTTATGGGCCATAAAAGCAGAAGTTGGCGAGAGTTCTTCTAAAAATCAGAACTATGTCTGCTCAAACATCTTGAACACACAGGCAGGCAGACAGCCACGATTGGTCAGTTGCTCATGTCACATTGAATTTTATTGGAAAAGGTTACGTATACGACCCCGTACCCTTCCGTCGACTGTTTAGCATTCACAAAGTCCAAATAAAAATCAGTCATTCGCTTTATAACGAAAACTTTGGAATATCTCTCAAACAAATCAAAATTAGTCATCTTGCCGTATCTCCGAGGGACAACACAGAATCGAAAGAAAACAAAAAACTGAACAAATATTTGCCAGCCACTTGAGCAAACGCTCATTAATTCGTCCCACCGACCCCATTAATCCGTGTAATTTGAAGTTGATTATGACAGGCCTAATATAAAATGCAAACACAACACAGACTGAAGTCATCCCTGCGCCCCAAGGACGTTTGTCAGTGTCGCCTGCGGCACCCACCCCGTGGAAGTCTTGAGTCAAGCAACAGTGCTTCATGGTTCGGAAATGGTGATCAGTTAACGTCAGCAATCCACCAAAATCGCAAAATTAACGCACGCATATCGTGTGGATTCCGAATGCGGTACAGTCACCGAAGCGGGGAAAGAGGGTGATGGTGCAACGGAGGAGTGAATGTGCAAACGAGACCAAGTCGCCAACTGTCTTAGTTGGCAGGAATAACTGGCGTTACACCATTCTCCACGGCATTTATTTTTTGTTCGCCTGCTTCCTTTCCATTATCACCAAGCAACTGTGTGGCGGTGTCTATGACAATTGTGAAAAATTAAATTTCCCAAAAACAAAACACATCTCACCGGCATATCCTCATAAAGTGAACGAAGGATGACGCCAGTGTACACAATCGGCAAAGGCAACGGCAAGGACAAAAGCATCGCCAGCAGCGGAAGAAAAAGCAAAATCCCGTGAGAGACAAACAAAATAACAAATAAGGCGCAGGGAATAAATTTAAAATTGTTTTGACTTGTTTTGCGCTGTGTGCTGTAAATTTTGTTTGTTTTCCTGGTTCTCTCCTTCCGCTTGTCGTTTATTTTTTCGATTCTCGCCTCGCCCTGGACAACACGCTTATTAATGAAATTACCAGGCGTAGGTTCACACAGACAATGTCGATTCAATTTGCAAGAAGAGGACTCTTTGGCACAGTGACTCAAGTTGTTACACTCTCTAGCTCTCTCTCACACACACATACGACTGAATTGACATTCTTGGCAAAGATTCCTTCGCTGTCCTCTGTGCACCGTGAGGACTGGAGTGCCCTAGAACGACTTGTGTGTCCTAGATCTCTCACTTCATCGGCAAAAATATTTTCATCTTAATTTGTTCTTGATGGTCCTTAAGAAGTTCTTTTTTTCCTTTTCATTCGCCTTGTCATTGTCATCTGGAGTATCTCAGGTCCTAGGACTAAAGTATGTAAATGCTGCAACTGAAAGCCAGCCACCACCCCGACCGTCAGACAGGCGGGGGCAACTGAAAGTTGAGTTGTGAAAACAAGGAAAATGGAAAATTGGCTTAGAAGTAGGCGTTTATGTGACGGTGCTAACCTTGAGAGGCTGAGGCGATGGATGATGGGGAATCGTTCAGAGAGACAACGTAGACACATCAATTTCTTTGCCGGTGTTTGATGGGTTCTTACAATGTTTTTTGTTTTCTTGATATCCAAATGAGATGACACTGATGATGGTGATGGAAATGTATGCAAATAGGCTAGAGGTAGGTGATAAATTGCCTTGGAGAATGTGCCCCGTATCGGAGTGTAATTCAGCTTATGACTGGATGCAAAGTGTATCGTTGATATATCGTCTTCTCCAAATTGGTTGTACGTCTGTTGGTCGTTCGTCATTTTTAATAAAGTCTGTATTTGGTTGACTGAATGACTCGCCTCAGTTCACAGCAGAACTGCGCACGTGGAAAATTTCGATCGATGGCTTTGACCTGCTTCAAATGTTAGTAGAGGAGCCCTATCAAAGACCAAGCAACAAGAGTTGTAGTTTTAGATATCTGCGCCTTGATCCAAGAGGCCGGATTAGCTCGACTGTCTCAGGTTCATGTCAAAGGTGTAACCTGAGTAGAGACAGACCATGATGACTTATTCAAAAGGGCACGTGCATCAGCTCCAAAGTGACCAGGCAACAAATGATCCAAGATACCATGTTAGCTCGACTGTTTCAGGTTCGTTTCAGAATGTTCTGCAACCTGACTAGAGACAGACAATGATGAAGAGCTTCAAAGTGACCAGACAACACATTGACTGATTGTGGCCACTGGCCTTGTCTGGGACTCTGTGACTTTCCGAAACAAAAACGGGCGCCCAACCAAACCCCTGTTTATGCCAAGCAATAAGTGGTGTGGGTCGCTGTGGCGTAGTGGGTAAGTGCGTCGACCCCGAATTCGATACCCGAATTTACCACCTTTGATAATTCACGGCTCCACCTCTTTCGAGTCACTGACAATGCTCAAAGAGTATCTTCTCAACTTCGCCCTTCGGAGTCGGCATTAAACTGTAGGTCCCTTCCACGCGTGAAAGAATAATAGCACGCACAACACAAGTGGTTGCTGAGAAGCTAGGCCCAGGTCAACCTCGGACTGTGGTGTCACCCATATTATTATTATAATAAGAGGTGTGGTCTTACATGGAAGAAAAATTTAAAATTAAGAAAGGATACCTGTTCAATTTCCAATATACCAAGTTAGCTAGACTGTGTCAGGATCATGTCAGGAGGTTGCGATAGTGACAGGCAAATTAATTAAAATGCGTTCCTAGCAGCCTGACAGTGACCAGACATAAAATTGATAACTTTAAAAACAAAAATTGGCGCCCAACCAATGAGCTTAACATTTTTGAATTTTCTAAGAAGAGGTGTAATTGTACTTCAACAGACAGATTAATTTCTCGCTGCAGAGAACATGCACGCATTCGTAAACATAAGAGGTGGGCTTAGCTGCAGGTGCTCATGTTCACTTCGGTATATTGCGTGACTAAAGCAAACACAGATTAATCGTATCGCCCTTTCTTAAGTCATGTTGTTTATACATATGTCCTATCACGAACAATGCCAAGACTCAGGGAGCTTGTAAAACAATCAGGCTCCCGACCACAGGCCTTAAAATTATTCTCGATGTAACCACTCGTCTCATCCAACAAGAGCACTCATTTTCACTGCCCCCATCTCGATTCTTGAGCCATCATTTTGTTTACATTTACTAAATCCAAATTTTTTCTTTCTCTTTCAGGTGAAAAACCATATAAATGCTCCTGGGAAGGATGTGAATGGCGTTTCGCACGCAGTGACGAATTGACCCGTCATTATCGAAAGCATACTGGCGCAAAACCCTTCAAGTGTCGCAATTGTGATCGTTGCTTCTCGCGATCCGATCACTTAGCGTTACATATGAAACGTCATGTTTAATTTGTATCATCTTGTTTTTGCAACTTCCACTAAAAATACGTACATACATTACAACAAGAGCGAAGATAGAGAGAACAACAACAACAACAACAAAAAAAACATGTATAATATAATTTTTTAAACGTGCCATCACCGATGAAGGGTATGCTAAAGCAAAGCGATCATCTAGAATGTGATCAAGATAATATTCAAAAATGAATGAATGAAAAAAGAGAGCGTCGAAAAGCGTAAGTCATCCCAAAATTGATGTATTATTTGCAAACAAGAAAACGAAACAAACAAACGTTATTTTGTTTAGCTTCACCATAGTTCTCGTCGTAAAATCACTTACCAAAGTTGAGAGAATACAATAAAAATAAAAAATAAAAAATATGAAAAAAAAACAAACAAAATCATCATTATTAACAAATTCTTGTGTAGACTTAGTTTAAGCAATATTAATTTAGTTGACTCTGATTTAACTTAGATTTTTGTTTTAAATCAAACAAACATAAATGTTTATTTTTTTAATTATAATTTTCATAAGTGCAAATTATTTTTTACGAAAAAAAAACGAACAGTTTAAAAATTAATTAAAAAAAAAGGAAACCATACAAAAAATGAACAACACTGCCAAAAATTATAGAAAACAAAACAAAAATATATAAAAAAAATAGTTCAAATGATGTGTATACATATAAAAGATTAAGAAAAAAACAAAACAAAAAAAAACAAAAAACAGAATCATAAGGTAAGAAATGCGCGACCTAACATTTAACGTACATATAGTGCAAAACATTTCCGATGGCGACATACAATATCTTTCATATTTCTTTCTCTGTTTAGTTTTATTTTCCATTAGTTTGTCTATCAATAAATTTTCTTCTCGTATTCCGAGACACCTGGATTTTTCTTTTCCCCAATTTTGTTTGATTCTTTTAGTTGGAGAGCTTAAACGAATTAAACGTATATGTAGTGTGAAAGAATTAAAGAAAAGTAATAAAAATAAAACAAAACAAAATCCTAACACATAAGCTTAGCTTAATTTTTGATGTTTATAAATAAATGTATAGTATATACACTAGGCAATAATATGATAGTTTCCATGCTAAATAAATATTTGTTCAGTTCATATTTCATATTTTTTCCTTTCAAATTCTATCTTTTGATTTTTCTTTTTCCTTGAGATTTTTTCCTAAGCACTAAACTACTTATCAAATGATTAAATTGTAAAATGTTAGTTTAGTGAAAAGAATGAGAGGATAGTTTAAAGATAAACACACAAACATGAATAAATTAATTTAAGTGAAATTGAGAAATGGAAAGTGAACCACACGAACAAACGATATGCGGTTGTGTAGAATAATAATTCAGCAAAAAAAACAAAAACAAAAAAAATCAACAAAAACTATTTTATTACTATTAAAACAAAAAAAACAACATTTTAAGAAATGCTAAATTTAGGTGTTTACATTTTAGGTGGAGAATGAAAAAAAAAATAATTTAAAATTGGCTGTTTGTAGCATAAAATTAAATAATTAATGAAAACAAAAAAAAAACTCAAAATTGATATTTTTAAATGTTATTTAGGACTTACTTGGAACTTAGCAAAAAAAAAAAAATAAAAACAACAACAAACTTTTTATTTAATCCTTTTTACAAAAGAAAAGCAACAAAATCCAAACAAACTTATGAGTTAATCAAAATTTTACAACGTAACTAAGAAGGAAAAAAAAATGAAAAACAATTGTAAATATTTGTATATCCAAACAAATTGGCAACAGTATCACTTGGTTTCAAAATGGGAAAAAATTAAAATTAGCTGTACATATAGGTACACGATAAGAAAAACAAAAAAAAAATGCTAAGTAAATTTATAGTTAAACTTTAAAAGAAAAATCTTAGATTGATTGTAGAGGTCTGTGTTGTGTTTTCTGTTTCATTTGTCGTGAGTAGGTTTTGTTCAAAATAGAATCAAAATCTATGGAAATGAGTGCTTCGAAGATTTAATTCGTTTTATTCATAATGCAAAAAGAAAACAAAAAAAGCATAATTTTAGAATAACGTTGCATAGACGTCAGAATTTCATTTTTGCTTTGCTTAATTAGTTTTTGAAAAAGAAAAGAAAAACAAAAACACGAGAAAATACCAACTGAAAATCGACTTGGGATAAGATAAACATTTAAAATAAAAGAAAAAGAAAAACGAAAACCGTAAGGAAATAACAAGGGAAAATGATGAAATGTGAAAACAAAAAATTAAAGGAAAAAAATAATTGAAAATATTCGCTATCGTTTGTGTGATGAAAATTCTGTGATCCGCATTTGAATATATTTTTGGGTGGCGTTTATATGATAATTTACATGAAAACAAAAGGGATATTAAACAAAACAAAGTGGAATAAGTAAAATTAAATAAGTAACGGGAAATGTGAAAACCGATGCACCTAAGAGGTGAAAGGCTATCTGTTTGTTTTCCACAAGAGAACACCCTGAATGAATGAGAAGTGAATGTCATTTGTATTTGTGAAGTGAAGTTTGATAATTGATCTATATTTTTATGGAGCCTCTTCGATAACCAGAGCTGACGGGGCAGCCGAAGGACATGGCTCCGCAGCTAAGGCCTCAAAATCTATTTGATTCTTCTGCGACCAAAGGTTTCAAAAAGCGTTTATAGAAGGAAGCGAAACCCCGGTATTAAGTGAAGAATGTCTTCGAATACCTGCTGTCTAGAGTGGATGAACTGCAAAGTCAAAGTCACTATGGACGCTTAGTTTGAGTTCCTACAAGTACCTTAGTTCTGTCTTTGCACGGTGTATTTCTCCGTCAGTGTTCCATAATCTGACGGGAAAACTGTCCGGGATGGACCTGGGTCTCTCCAGCAGACAGCTGCCTCCACTTAGGTCGGTCTTTCTTCATCTCATGGTGCTACTCTTAGGGACGGACCTGAGCCTCTCAAACAGAGAGCTGTCTCCAGCAACGCATCCCAACTTGACTGAGGACAGAATTCGTTCTCGATAGAGAATATCTTTAAAGGCATTCAATCGGATTCCATCTTGAAATCATTTATAAGTTTTGAAGAGGATTCCGAACTGTTCCCAAGAGATCAAGTTAATCGAATCTTTAGAACTTTAGAGCGTCCTTCTCTGACTTTTCGGCCATCGGAATCTGATTGCCTTCAGTCACTAAATCTCATTCAAATGAACTTCACAAATACTTTGTCCAAAGCGTCCATTTGACATAAACAGACACTTAATGTCCTCTCATCGATGAACCAAAACAAAAACTTGCATACAGGGCTTTACAAATTTCATATACAACAAAAAAAAAAGAAAACAAAAACAAATAATTGTAAAATTAAAAACATAAAATTCTTCCAAATTGAAACTTCCAGTTCACATTTACACGCTTATGTTCCTTGTTCACAATTTGTCGCTATTTCCTTTGAATACTGTTCAGTCTCTTCATCAGCACGGTCATGCACACCAACGTACACAGCTTAAACGTAAACAAAAAAAAAACAAGCACACAAAAGAAGTAAACAAAACAAAACAATTTTGCAATAATCTATAAAAGAAAATGTTCCTAAAGGCGCGATACAAAAATTACAAAAACAAAAAAGAAGATAAAACAAAACAAAAATATATCCGAGCATTTTAATTCAAGCAAAACCTTACAAGAGTTTATATAGAACACGAGCAAATCAATTGGTACCTGACACTAAATGAAACAAACAAAAAACAAAAAATAAAGATAAACAAACAAAAATATCAAAACAAAAAATAAGCCACAACAACAATCTTACTTGACTCATACCTTTTTTTTTCTTTTTTCTCAATCTGCGTTCGCTTCGTTTTTCGTTTTTATTCCAAATTCAGCAGTTCGAAATCCCTCACAAATTTTTCTTGAAAAAAAAAGAAAACATTAATAAAACTCACACAAGATGTAAAATATGACATGTATACTTCACCGAATGCACTCTTTGATGGAATTGTAGAATTACTTTAGTGTCCCGTAGTGATTTGTTGTGTTTTTCTGTTTCTTTTTTCGTTTGTCTCGTTTCCTACATTCTTTCTTAGCATCCAGCAATGAATATGCAAACTTCCTCACACCAATAAATATACAAAAAAAAACATACAAACTCAAAATGTGTCAAAACAAACAACTGTAAGCAGAACAAAAAAAAATGTAGAAAGAAAAAAAGAAGAAACTAAAACAAATCAACACAAAACTTTGAAAAGTCATACTTAAAGTAAAACAAAAAAAAAACTTTATTTAGGGTAAACATTTCATGGAAGCAAATAAAATTCATAGAAAAAATCACAGAATTAAAATATAATGTAATCTAAGAAACAAACAAAATGAGAAAAAAAAAAGAAAACAAAAATAAATCCCATATTTTTTAAGCTGAATAAAGTATTATAAATCAAAGACTGGTATTTGAGGTGTTCCGAGAAATAATTAAAGTAAATTTAAACAAGAAAACAAAAAGTGAATAAAAGTTAAAATACAAAATAAAATAAATGAGAAAAATCTGAAAACAAAAAATTAAGCAAAACTAAAATGCATATAAAACATATTTTTTAAAGGACAGAGACAAAACTAAAAAAAAAATCAACTAAAACAAAACAAAAAATGAAAACTTTAGAACTATATTTAGAGAAGATGAAAAACATTGTATAACTAGAATCGATTTTTACCCCCTAAGGCAAGAAAAGGAAAACTAAATCTAATAGAGTTTCGATAGTAAAAGGAGGTAATTTTTTGCGAAAAGAAAAACTAAACAAAAAACTTATGTAACACTAAAAAGAGAAAATTATTAAATGAAATAGTTTAACTGAGATGTAGATCAAACAGTGAGTGCTAATGAAGAAACATATACATATATGGTTTTATTTAATATTTTTTGGTTTTCGAATACATTCCGATATCAGTTGGTTTTCTTTTTTTGTTTTTTTTTCTTCAATAAAACGATATAAAAAACAACATTTTAATTCGAATATCTGCTTTAAATTTAAGAGTTTTAACGCAAATCTATGCTAGTTCTTTGATGGTATTTGTTTTGTTTTTTTCGCAGAAATATTGAAAGTCTGTTTATTCCCCTCCATGAGGCTGAGAGGAGTGCGGTTTCTGGATCCTTCTGTTATTTGATGATCCTTTCCTATACATAGTCGAAGGCACAGATGAACATTTTGTTCTCGGTCTCGGTCTTATTTGCTCGTTCGAATCGATTGACTTCGCTTCTTCAGGGAATTTGCCACAATTTCAAAACCTGTCCTAGACGTGTCTGCGTCCAGGCATTAGAAGTGAGTTTATATTGTGACCACCTCCATAACATAATTAAAAGCCGAGTGATTGTTAATGAAGATAGCTCCAAGCTTCACGGATAAAAAAATCCGAATCTAATAAATGGCAATTCAACGGATGTCTCATCAATCGACGAGACACGCTTCGGTTCATAACTATCCTCATAGCGAATTAAAATAACTCGATCAGAACGTGATATTATTGAATCAGGATTTTCGATAATCTTTGCCAAATTTAGCTGCAACACATTATACTCCCCTTTATTCGGCGGAAGATTTAAGTGGAAATTCTTTCCTTGCGTATGACATTAGTGGCAGACGTTCCATGCAATCTTAATGAAAGTTAAAATTAATACACAGCCTTCGAAATCCAAGAGATGGTCGACTCAAAGATTTTTCAAACTCTCAACCAACTCTCCTCTCGCCACGTCCTCATTCTTTATCCCATTGTTACTTTAATCGAAACCGATATGACGTAAATATATACCGAGAAGTAAATCGAATTTTTCTGCAAAAGACAGAATTTATTACTAAAAAAAAAACATACCCGATAAATTTTACCGAAATTAACAAACAAAATGAATTAAACAAAGAAAAACTAAATAACTTTTTATAAAAGAAATTTAATGCAAAAAAAAAATATTATGGAACATTTTCCAATTGGACGGATAGAAGATAATGAAAAAACAAAAATAAAAGAAAAAAAAAAACGTAAATGAATACACACACGACAAGAAAAATGTTATTTTTATATAAATTCACATCACATACAATATATACAATTTTTACAAAACGAAATTTAACATTTTTCCCTTATTTAAAATTAAAAATAAAATGAAACAAAAAAAAAATATATATATATATAAAAAATGAGAAAAAACAAAAAAATATTACATATATGAAACGTAGTTAAATAAGTATGTAAGTGAAACATTTTGCACATGTAGTATAATAAAACCTAACTTTAAGATAAACCATGAATGTAAGTAAATAAAATTGTAAAGTAAAGTATAGAAAACAAAAACCAGAAGAAATAGTTGTAAAAATGTTCATTAAAACAGAAAATACTTACGATGAAAATCCCATAAGGAAAACAAACAAAAAATAAAAAGGAAAACGAAATGATAATGCAAAGCATGAAACACGTCAACGTTAAGTGAAAAACAAGAAAAATATATACAGTATATATTTCTTTTTGTATGTTTATTAGAGAAAATAAAAAAAAAAATCATGGATTTGATGCATGCAAAATGAAAACAAAAACGTAATAATTATTATTAAATGAAATTAGTAAGTCTCTTCAATGTTTAAATGGTAAAGTGGAATTTTAAAAATAAATTGCAAAATAAAAGTCTTTAACAAAAAAAAATCGCAAAAAAAAAGAATATAATTCCTTGTTAATTTATTCATTAATCTTATATTTGATTCCCAGAAATTGTTTAAAAATGTATGATGAAGAACAGAAAAAAAAATCACCACGAAAACAAGAAATTATTTCCTGTATATTCGTTCCAATTAAGTAGCGTTCAGTTTTTGTTTCTTCTTTCGTTCAGTTTGTCAAACATTTGAAACAAACCGGAGAATGAACACATGATGGTTAGTTTCCTCCACTGTGCTGGAAATGAACTGCCATTTCTCGAAGTTCCCTCTGAAGAAGCAAAAATAAAAAAAAGGAAAAACTGTAGTTAAATGTAAAATATTAAAATCGTGAGTGAAAGATGATAACTAACTCAAAATGCTCGATTCAAAAAAGTAAAATTTGTTTGCCCACACTGAAGATGGGCGGAGGGACAAGGAGAAAAACAAAATATTATTGCGAACGTACGTTTGGAAACAGAACTATTATTTGTATCATTAAATAAATTAAAGTAAAAAGTAAACAAATTAAAACAAATATTATATTAGCATATGAATATATTTTTTTTTAATTATCATTATTAATATTGAATAATTTTATTTTGTCGCTATATTATTGGCTTGTTTGTTGCTGCTTTTTGTGAGTAAATATATATATTATATATTATCTTATGTAAGAATTATTAATTAATAAAAAATACATACATTTTTTATTTAAAAAAAAAAACGTACAACAAAAATGTTGTTTTTATTCAAATGATTTCTTTGCAACGGTAACGGCGTTCTTTCGTAAGTATTAATTTTGACTATCGGCTGTTCTTTACTCTGGCAAGCAGTGGGATGTGGTATCGATACTTTCGATATACTATACTTTTTGACTGACGCCGACACGACGAGGAATTAGGTGCCCGCTACACCCATTTCGGTCGCCTCCGCTTCAATACCAGCAAACGCTTCATTGACGGCTCGCTCTGTTCTGCCAATCACGTCAATGTCATCCGCGTATGCCAGCAGTTGTACGGACTTGTGGAAGATCGTGCCTCTAGTATTGGCGTGTGAGTCTTGCACGATCTTTTCCAGGATGATGTTAAGGAAATCACATGACAGCGCGTTGCCTTGTCTAAAACCTTTTTTGACATTGAAGGTCGCGGTGAGTTCCTTATCGACCTTGATGGAGCAGCGAGAATCCTCCATCGTCAACCTGTACAACCTGACGAGTTTGGCAGGAATGTCAAAACTAGACATGGCGTTGTGGTGGGTGTCTATCTGCATTTCTTGATTTTTTTCCAGGATCTGCCTTAATGTAAAGATTTGGTTGATCGTGGACTTCCCCGGCTTGAAACCGCACTGATAAAGACCTATCAGGTTGGTGACGAATGGTTTCAGGCGCTCACACAAAATTGCAGTGAAGATCTTATAGGCGATGGTGAGGAGACTCATCCCTCGGTTGTTGGCGCAGTTGAAGGAGTATCCTTTCTTGTGGATCGGGCAAACGATGTTGAGTTTCCACTCGTCGGACATGCTTTCCTCCCACAATATCTTACAGATGAGTTGGTGCATGTACCTTACCAGCTCATTTCCAGCTGCCTTTAACAGTTCCGCAGACAGTCCGTCTGCACCAGCAGCTTTATTCGAATTTAGTCTCGATATCGCTGTCTCGTCTAGGTCGGGGGGACGGAATTCTCGTCGTCAATTGTGTGGAGTGGAACATTCTGCCTGACAGCGGTATTGGAGTCTTCCTCGCCGTTTAACTGTCTACAGAAATGATCTTTCCAGATTCTCAGTATCGACTTCGACGACGAGTTGTCCCTCTGCGTCACGACAGGCTTCTGTCCGAACCCACAGCTTAGGGGTAGTTTTATTCTTGTCAATCGCTGTTTCTTTGATTTGAGAAGTAGTTAGGTGTACAGTTATCAAATTACTGTCCGGATTTCGGCAGCGAACACATCCATACGTCAAATCAGACTGTCACCTTATACTTTTTGTGTTGAAGGTATTTTTGCCGCTTAGGAATAGGGACCATTTATTCCTCAACGTGTTCAAATTGTGAAGAATCTGTGATTTTCATAGTACAGTGAAACTTCTGTTTACCGACACCCGTCTATAAGCGCCACCTCTCTTTACCGACAAATCCTCAAGGTCTCTGCATAAGCATAGCGCTGTTGTACGTGTATTTCGCACCTCTGGCCCTCCGGACACGGTCATCATCATTTCAAACTCATCTGACCAGTTGTACGCTTAATAATGGATTTCTGTAGAATCTGCATGGACGAGAATGAGGAAGAAACCATCGAACACTTGCTATGTAGCTGCTGTGGTCTCTCATCCCGTAGATTCAGGCTTCTGGCGGCACATTTCTTTGTTAATCTGGCTGATCTGTGCAGCATCAAAATCAGCCTTCTTCGTCGCTTTATCAAAAGCACAAATTGGTTTGCGGAATAGGTACCCTTGATTCGCGTGGTAACACAATGGGCCTTCTCTTGGTCTAAGTGCGTCTGCTGTCCGTATGCGCGGCAGTCAGCCACCTCAACCTAACCTACCTTCCTAGAACGGACACCTGTATATGACGGACAAGCTTGTTGATCCCGAAGACGTCCAGACATTGCAGTCCAAATTGTTAGAAAACATTTAACAGACTGGCTATGTTGGTGAGGCCTGGAGGCCTATCAAGTGTTCAAGAAGCTCATAGTCTCTCGATCTGAAAGAGGGCACGAAACTTAAAAACGGCATTGCAAATTGCATTTGTATCTACATTAGTTCGACTCACTCAATAGCTATTTGAAGCCAGGTGAGTGCGGGGATCCTCCTCCGGTTGGGTGCGTATGCGTACTCATGGGTCGATCATTTTGATTTGGCGGTGAGAAATGATGAATGCACATACAAATTTTGAGAGACTATTGCATCCACTATAGTGGGTCGCCGTGGCGTAGTGGGTAAGTGCGTCGACTCCTACGCAGAGGGTGCCAGGTTCGATACACGAATTTACCACCTTTGATAATTCACGGCTCCGCCTCTTTCGAGTCACTGACAATGTTCAAAGAGTATCTTCTCAACTTCGCCGTTCGGAGTCGGCATTAAACTGTAGGTCCCTTCCACGCGTGAAAGAACAATAGCACGCACAACACGAGTGGTTGCTGAGATGCTAGGCCCAGGTCCGCCTCGGACTGTAGCGCCACCCATATTATATTATTATTGCATCCACAAGAAGTACCTGGTGATATGATTGCGACCCTTACCAATTCTCTATTTTCAACGCTGTATCCAAATGCCAATCGAACATGGAAGGTCTGAGTTGTTTCAACAAAACGAAGTCACATATCATCAACACAATGCGACAACGATTGACTTTATTGTTTCTTCCTAGTTATTTTGGGTTTTCTTGAAGCGAAGTGGTGTAACTCGTGAAAATTCTCGCCGATTTTGATTTGTAAAAACGGTGTTTCTCAAACTTTTGAGCTCCGAAAATGAACATTATGCCATGTCTACACCAAAAGAAACCGCGAGGTTTCATAATATTTCTCCAAACCTCCTAGGTTGAGCCATGCATTTGCGGTGTTTCCAAACGTAGCGAAATGATTTCGGTGAAATCTAGTTGAAATCCCCTTGAGTTCAAACGTCTATGAGAGGTTCGAACAAAGCTACGGCGTGGACTTCAGTAATAAGTCTCCTTCTCTTTTCTTCTCAGCACTATTTAAGCAATTGACTGCTAACGCCACTTGTAAACACTTCAGCTTGGTGGGAAGGGGTAATTGCGGTTTCAGAAAGCTCATCCAAACCACGCCATCTCGATTCGGTGGGAACGTAGTATTACTCAAGGTATGACCAAGTTTTTGCCTCACCTTATCAAGATCCAGTCCGTGGATGATATTTGAGTGATGTTACATTCCACTCTTAATGGCATGGCACAAACAATATTTTGATATATAAATGTTATCGAAATCTTAATCACAAATGCGTTTATTTACATTTACTTTTGGCACCACAAAATGGATGACGCTATAAAAGAGTTGGTTAGATGGAGTGGCTGACTGCTGGATGGCAGCAAGAAAGGGTTTAGTATAGTCCTCAGGTATATTTACGAGCAAGAACTAAGCACTAGGCTACTTCTGGCGGTTACAGTGCATATCTTTTTTAGTCTCCAGTTGATGTTGATCTACACTGGACCACGACTAAAAGCTAACTAAATAAGGGCGGGCTTGTACCAACCCGGGGCGGGCGATTAACAAGACTACGTATAGACCCGCTCAAGGAAGGAAAAAGTGCCTGTCTTAAACCAGAAGACACACCTCTCTCAGTATGACCATTAGTGATACGTTTTACCAGCCTTCATAGAAAATCCAAGTCTTCGACAATTCCTAGAAAATTAAAAGTAATACTATTCCTACGACAGCACAATCACCCCGAGATCTTATTCAGGCTATGTCCTGAAATGTGTGACGAGCGTCGAGGTCCTCGGTGGTAGCTCTCTGCGTTCTTCCACACACCCTCATGCAGAGAGGGCAAAAAAAACTGTTTGAGCTCTTCATGGCGAAACAACACCCTAACCCACAGTCACTTGCTGTGTATACTCACGCACTAAGTTCTTATAGCAACACACGCCATCGCAAACACAACACATACACACGTACACACTTGATCTGCAAAACCCCTAAATTAGAATGCAGCTCATGGCATGGCACTCAATTCCCTACTCAATTCCATTGCACAGATTTTAATTAAAGCGCTTTGCCATGTAATTAGGAAAAGTGTTTGCCCATGGAAAACACTGCTGCTTCCTGTCGTCAATCAAACATCCCATATATCCTGATTTACATTCCTCACAGGAACGCTTCAATCCAATCAATACACTCGTACACTTACCCACTCGCCGCCCTCCCGATCCGTTCGACCGTCGAGTTCAAGTGCTGCAGTGTTTGCTCACGTCTAGTTGTGGAGTGATTCCAAATACCCTCTAATTACCGTCTTATCATTCGGATAGCCACAGTCAAATGACTCATTTTGTGTGCCTCCTCAATCCAGAAATGGGGAATGGCAACCCTGTCGGCTGAGTGGTGTCAGGTGTGGCGTGGAAAGAATTCAAAATCAATTCAAATCCATTGCATATTTCTAGGCTGGCTGACAGTTTGCGCCACATGCTTAGCGGCGCTGCGCATCGTCAGCGTTAGCCCCTCAGTGCCGCAATGCTGTGATGCCGATAAGAAATTATTTTCAAATTAATCACTGTCCCAGCAGCAACCGATCGATGGGGGAGGGGGTGATGCAGGAGAACGAGTCCGAATTCCAGGTCGAAGCCAGGAAGTGAGTGCGGAATCCCTTTGCGCCCACCTCCCGCACCCCCTGCCAAGAGGCATAATCCATTCATGCACCTTCTGCTCGTCGTTGGTCTGGCATCGAAGGATATCGAGCCGAAGATGCCCTTTCACCCAAGAAACAGAGAAAAAATTTACATTTCTTGCATTTCCACCCCTAATGACATTCTCACCGCCATCTGTCGCAGTCGCCCGGTGTGGGTGCTGGTGACGGGGAGAGAAAGATGGATCCGTGGGGTTCTCGGAATGGTGGCCTCTTGATAAGATAAGTCACACACAGTTCGATAGGAAATTTGTCTTTTGTCACTCCCGCAGGGTTGTGTGTCTTCTGCAGCGTGTTTTTTTTCCCTTTTGGTCTCTTTTCTTTGGTCTCTCCTCCCCCGAGTGTCTGCGCTTGAGGGTGGCTCAGTGTATGATAGTTCCTGATGCTGCACCTGAGGTCATGACAATAATGACATCGATTGACTGGCTTTTGGAATGGCGGCGGCGGCGGCGGCGGCGGCTGCTGGTAGCTGAGTCGGAAAGGAGAGACAGAGAGAGTGAGAGAGGTATGCAGTCCGGAATCGTCTCCAGCTTGCTTGGGTATGCATTTTAAAATTGTACACCCTCGAGGCGCCCCCCATTCAATGCCAGAGATAGTTGAGTAGCTTTGCCAGTCACTTTGGGGTTTGTGTTCACTCACCCGGGGGGACACCGAGCGAGTGGGTTTGGAGAAAGATAAAGTGGATGTCAGTGCCTGCGATCGATAGTGGTATTGAGATATCCTTTAAGATTATCCAGAGAGCTATACGAATATTGAACGAGTATGGTTTTGAAGTGTGCAGAGCAGATACCGGATCTGAATGCCGGAATGGGGGGGCGGAAAATTGTGAGAAATGAGAATGAGACGCGATTGGATGTCTGTCATCTTGGAATGTGCAAGTCATTGCGGGGGCGGGGAGGGCCGACGGGGATGCATGCCAAATGTAGTTTCTCATTGATGTCTGTTAAATGTCTTCATTTCTGGGTATCATTGAAGTGCCAATGGCATGCTCATCTTGCGGTGTGCTTGAGGTAACACTATGCCTGCGGGACACGACGGGAATCAAGCCCTTTATTGAAGTGAGATTAAGTCCACGTCGGTGTGTGCTTTAAGTGGTCGTTATTAAATTAATGAGGATGGACTTGTGTCTTGAGTTTTGCATCAAGTGGACGTCGTTTGTCGACTTGTCGCATCTTACAACAAAGTAGACTGTCGTTGTAGATGACTCAAAATACTTCTTCGAATGAATTGGGTTTTGTGGCGTCATGCAATAATTACATGCGTGGCACTACAACCCGAAGAAGGCTTAATCTTGACGAAGGGAAGCAGAAGCAACGATGGAAGGCAACGCTCCGTGGGTTGAAGGCCTGACAAGTAAGCAATAGTAGAGATTGTTTTGATATAATTAACATAGGTTAGGTTAGGTAGGATGGGTTGATTCCAGATTGCAGGTACACATAGCCAACTTAACCCCATTGTGATTTGAGATAATATAGCTTTTACAGCGACCACTTGTTTTGTGCGTGCTATTGTTCTCTCACGAGTGGACGGGACCTTCAGTTTCATGTCGAAGCTGAACGGATAATTGTGAGAAGCTTTTTTTTTTGGAAAGTTGAGCTCTTTGAGTATCGACAGTGGTGGAGCAATGAAAATCATTTGTCGTATCGTTAATCAAACTTAAGCACCAAGAGTCGACACACATACCACACATACACTGCAGCTTCTGCAGAGGTCTGAGTTCCTATAGCGCAATGTCCTGCTATAATGCCACAGAGAGTTATAAGATTCGGCCACCTCTATCTAAACGGACTAAACGATCGCTTATAGTCGAACGTAGGCCAGAATTGCTTGGTAATGGGTAACGTTCGTGTCTTTTTTTTACCAAAAACGGTACTTTAGCCCAAAAATGAAAAAAAAATAGTATACCGATTTTAAAAAACCAGTACTTTCGCAGTACATTTTTAATTCAATGAAAATCAAAAAAGGGACTTCAAACGATTTATTTTTGTCATCCAGATTTTTGCTGTTGAAAGTAACTAGTGCCATCGAAAAAATCTACTCATCATCATTTAGAAATCATCATCACCATCTTCTGACCCGCATGATCCACTAAAGGGGTCGCGGGGGTAAACCACGCACGAGAGATCTCCAGGCATCCCAAAAATTACAAACAAAATCAAATCAAATTTGTTTTCGTAGAATGCTTCTTATGTTATTTTATGTCATTTCTGTTTAGTAGTTAACATAAACAACATGGAATCTGAATTGGAAGTAAGAAACAATATTATTAAATGTCACTTAGTACACCCAGGGTGGTCGTAGATAAAAATCGCAAGGGAACTCAAAGTTGATACGACAGCAGTTTCTACTGCTATTAAGAATTATAAAGAGAACTGTCGGGGTCTGGTCGAAAAGCTGGTTTTATGAACTCAATAAGGTCACTGAGATTTTAAGCCTTCTAGACCTTCTACTCTAGCGCTTGGTAGAGTGCCTGCCTCTTGTTAGCGGCCTCCCCTCCTCCTTCGAATCCAAGTGAAAGCAAAGTTAAAACGCTTTTATCCGGTTTTCAAATATGGTCCAGCCACCATTGGCCTTTGGGATCCAATAACATCACTGGAGTAGTCAACCAGTGGTAGTAGTCTGACTATGGGTACCACAATAGACCAATATGGTCTAAGTGTACTGGTGAATGCAAGTTAACACGCTCTCACATTACAAATGTGAGCGAACAGCCAGACGCCAGAAGGTGCGAGAGCAGCCATACGACAAAAGGTGTGCAAACAGCCAGACGCTAGGTCAGTGTTTCCAGCCAATTAAACCATGGGACCAGGCACAGCGACGCAAGCCGACACCACCGTTTGAGCGTCGCCGAGCATCCATCGTGGGACGCAATTGTGTCAAGGCCATTGCTCATAGGCATCGAGCAATTAGGATAGGTTAAGGAAAGTAGTTTCGTTTTAAGAAAGCAGTGGTCGAAGCAAGATCGGATTTGAATTTAAATAAAGTCCCTCATAGAGGGAAAATAAAATAAAAAACGGTCCTTGTCTTTAAAATTTCTAGTTCAAAAATATAAGAGGACTACGATCTAGAAAGGATATAAATTTTAAAAGGTCCCAAATAGATACCCAAAAAATATTTGGGTGTGAAACAACGGGCGAAACTTTTGCAATCAAATTTCGCTGGGTAAATTTTGTCGATGACAGTCCTAATATATCATTCTTGGTTTACATTTATATCAATTCGCTCATGTTCCCTCTGCCCATTCTGACATATTACGTTGCGATATGCATTCACAGTCAGGCTTGTCAGATTTAAAATCGACAAATCTGAAATAAAAGTCGCCAAAAAAGGACAAATTTTCGACGCCATGATCGCAAAATTAAAATGAAAGACTAACATCGAAGAAAAATATGTTTCTTATGTGGGTGTGTAATTTTCGACCCTAATAATTTCAAGACAATACATAAAAAAAAAGAATTTTAACAAAGAGAGCAGAATTCACTGATGTATTTAAGCTACAATAACTGTAAACATTTCTCCTTCTTCTTGTATGGGGCCTCAATCAAGCCCTATTAACTAACGCGATCCCTGACTAGAAGACCCCAATGTGCGCATTAAGTTCGTTGAGCTACTTCTCCACACACGGGCCTCCTCTGTTGCGTTGTATCACAGGTTCGGACTTGAAGACTCTTCGTACCGAAGCTGGGTTATTCATGCGCTCTACATACCCCAGCCACATTTAGCCTTATATTCGTAGACCCCTGGTTAGGCTTATGTCGCTAAACAACCTGTTCAGTTAGTTGTTGAGTTTCATCCACCAGATCCAATCAAACATAAATTTGTTGGCATAAAAGATCACATGAACTTGTGTCACCTTGTCTAAATTCATTGACATCAATGTTGTCGGTGAATTCGTCACCGAAATTGACGACTACCCTTACCCTTACCACCCAACCCGAGGAGTTTGTCAGGAATTTCAAAACTAGACATGGTGTTGTAATGTTTGTCCCTATGCATGCTGTCATATGTGGCCTGCAAATCGACGAATAACTGGTGGGTGTCGTTTTGCATCTCTTCCAGGATCTGTCAATCTAGTCGATTGTGGACTTTATTGGCCCTAAGACACACTGATATGGGTCTACGGAATTATTTATAAACGACTTCAGGTGGCCACACTCGTTCTGGGGTTCGAGAGAAATGTCAACAAAAGGTAGACTTTTGTATAAAGTCGGTATGGACTTCGGAGTAGATTTTCAGGCAAACCGACTTATTGGCCCTCCGACATAGCGAAATTACCTGACCTGGTAGACTTTTTCGTTACAAAAAGAATATCTTCCAATTTCGTGAGAATAATAGGAACGCTTTGACCTCTCCTCTGACCACTCGCGAATAGTTTTGACAATGAGCGATAGTCTAATGAAATTAGAAGCACAACCTAGACTAACTAATAATAAAACAAACTGGGACGGGTTCAAACATGATTGAGAAACAGAGAGAGAATGTCTCACTGAAAACACCATTTGAGTCAGAAGTGGAACTCGAAAATTCTCGAAACATATCCGCCAGAAATTAAAGGAATTATTCGCGAAAAAAGGAGAGCCCGCAGGGTATGACAACATTCTCGCCACCAACGTAAAGCAACGCTCCAACATAAAGCATACCTAAATTTTTGTATGCAATTAGCGACTTGAAAAATCACGAGATCTCGGTATATCTTGAAGGATTAACAAACGAAAAAACTTCAAATTATTCTCTTTGGAAAGTAGTGAAAAATATGAAAAAGCCTCAACTGCATTCGGCACCAATCCGAAAAAACAGTGGCGAATGGGCAAAGAGACAAAGAATGATGAATGGCAAAGAAAGGGCAGACCTATTTCCTGAACATCTAAAACAAACGTTTAAGCCGTTTGATGGACAAATGTTGTTAGATGATTCAACCGATATGCCTCCGATATCCGATAACTTCAGGATAAAACGGGTGTCGATAACTGAACTCTGCCAGGCAATAAAAAACTTGAAAAGTAACAAAGCACCTGGCTATGATTTAATTACCGGACAAATCCTCAAGGAATTACCAAAAAAAGCGATTATTAAGCTCCAGTATTTAATAAACGCTTCGTTCAGACTAACATACGCACCAGATTCGTGGAAAGTCGTAGAAGTGATAACGGTCCCGAAACCGGGTAAACCGTCAAACGACAAAAAATCATATAGACCAATATCATTTTTACCTATAACATCAAAGCTATTCGAGAACTTCTACTGAAACGAATACCACCACTAATAGAAGAAAGACGACTTATGCCCGATCATCAATTCCGATTCAGGAAGAGTCATTCCACAATTGACCAAGTATTTAGAATAACCAACGAAATCGAAAAAACAGTAGAGGAAAAAATGGTTTACTCCTTTTGACAAGTTTTGGCACAACGGCTTGAAATACAAACTTAGTATAATATTTCCGAATAAGCTAAATTGCATTTTAGAATCCTACCTCAGGAATTTGATATTTAGAGTCAAGCACGGAACGGAATACTCGGAATTTAAAGATATTGCCGCCGGGGTCCCGCAGGGGAGTGTCCTTGGCACTACTCTGTTTTAGATATATACTCGGGACATACCACAAACTGAGGGCACAATAGTAGCTACGTTCGCAGACGATACGGCTATTCTGGCAACGGAAAGCACAATTGAGTCCGATACCGAAAAACTGCGGTACGCTGTAAATAAATCTTGCGATTGGACAAAACTCTGGCGCATTGCCCTAACTGAAACCAAATCCTTCTTCTTCTTCTGATGGTGCTACAATCCGGGGTGAACCTGGGCCTCAACCAGTAAGCCTCTCCAGCGGGCACGATATTTAGCCAGCTGTCTCCAACTGCGCACACCAAGTTGATTGAGGTCCTTCTCCACCTGGGTGCGCCATCGGTGCCGTGGGCGTCCTCTATTGCGTTGTCCCATTGGTTCGGAGTCGAAGACTCTTCGAGCTGGAGCAGTGTTGTTCATGCGCTCTCTACATGGCCCAGCCATCTTAGACGTTGAATCCGTAGACGCCTGACTAGGCTCATGCCGCTGTACAGCCAGTATAGTTCGTGAATGAATCTTCTCCTCCAGAAACCGTGAACGCAAACAGGACCAAATTCGCACGCAAAGGTTTTTTCTCGAAGAGACCAAGGACTTCCTTATCCGCTTTTGAGATTGTCCATGCCTCCGCGCCGTCCAGCAGGACTGGGATGATCAAGGCCTTGTATAAAGTCAGCTTGGTCCTTCTAGAGACGACTGTACTACTCAATTGCCTCTTGAGCCCACAACAACGATTGGCAAGAGTAATTCTGCGTTAAATCTCGGCACTGGTGTTGTTCGTACTGGTTGCTTGCGAGCCGAGGTAGACGAAGTCCTTCACTTTCTCGAAGTTATATATGGTGACGCTGCATATGGTGACGTTTTGGCCAAGTCGTCGATGTTGTGCGTCCTTACTCGATGACAGCATATACTTCGTTTTGCCCTCGTTCACCGTTAAACCCATTTTGGCCGCCACCGCTTCAATACCAGCAAACACTCCATTGACGGATCGGTGTGTTCTGCCAATCACGTCAATGTCATCCACGTATGCTAGCAGTTGTACGGACATCTGGTAGATCGTGCCTCTAGTGTTGGCGTGTGAGTCTTGCACGA
The DNA here is from genome assembly GCA_964034865.1 of Eristalis intricaria. Taxonomy (NCBI): domain Eukaryota; kingdom Metazoa; phylum Arthropoda; class Insecta; order Diptera; family Syrphidae; genus Eristalis; species Eristalis intricaria. The sequence goes on along the minus strand of OZ035877.1, from coordinate 55,909,896 downwards.
TCTTTTCCAGGATGATGTCAAGGAAATCACATGACAGTGCGTCGCCTTGTCTAAAACCTTTTTTGACATTGGGGGTCGCGGTGAGTTCGTTACCGACCTTGGTGGAGCAGCGAGAATTCTCCATCGTCATCCACGCATATTAATTTTACCTACAAAAACATAGACACTATACCCGTCTTCATTAACTCGGTACAAATATCCGGACGCAAATGAAGCCAAATATCTCGGGATGACGTTGGATGTTATACGCGCTTAACTTGGAATGTCGTCTAAGCTTAAGCGGAAGGCGCACGTTAAGAAAAGACGTGACGAACTTAAGAAGCGATATAGAGAAATGTACTGGCTATTTGGACGGCATTCCAAGTTAAGCACGTATAACAAACTGCTTATATATAAGCCTGTGTGGACCTACGGTATACAACTTTGGGGTTAAGTAACAGAGAATTCATACAGTCATTCCAAAACATAACTTTGTTTTTTGCTGTCGTGAATGATCCCTGGTATCTACGAAATACAAAGAGATCGGAGAAATAGTCATTGGACGAAGAAATAGTCATTGTCAACAGTCATTGTAACTCTAAACACAAAAAGGTGGGCACACAAGATGGAAATAAGAAAAAGATGATTAAGGGACTTATACCACTATAATTCGAGAAGTCTTCTTTCTTGTATGTAGATCGGGCAAGCGATACTAAAATTTGGCCACACTCTCCTCCGACCATACCTGAGAGCTGACCTGGATCATGTGCACAGACAATTTGTAAAAAAAATTGCACCATTCGATGACTTCATTCTTCGTCTAGGAATAAGAAAGGTGTGATGTTCTACTTAAAATCAGAAAAACCATTTAATTTTATGATTTCGATGCAAAAGAAAAATCGCAGTAATTTGGGATAGGCGATTTTTGTGTCGCCAAATGAATTTTAAAATCGCGACTATGGCTATAAATCGGTCGGCGCATCTGACAGCCCTATCATATTTGAATCTTAATGGATCCTTGGAATAAACGCCAGCAGCCACACACAAAAGCATCCATCATCGATCCATCTTTGCCGATTCGCATTAGACTTTCCATGGTCTGGTGTTCAGACTGCCAGTGAGACCCTCGACTCCGAGCATAGATCAGATTCTTCACATTTCCGAGCTTTTTACGATAAGCACAGCAGACAGCAGAAATCCATAAAACATTCTCATCAAATTTAAATCCACTCACAAAGGCGTCACTCTCCCAGCCACAATCACAATCATCACTCTCTCTCTTTCTCTCTGTTTCCTGGCTCCCATTCATCTCATCTACTCGCAATTAAATACGCAACGAACTATGTTATTAGTTTCCATTCAATGTGTACATAATTATAATTGTGGCGATTAAATACGCATGCAAATGAGGCAATTATTGTAGTAATAGTTACTAGACTACGGCAATGTAATTAAAAATTCAATAGAACGCTTAGGGCCCTTTCAACCTGCTTAACTTGCTTCACTGGGCGCATGCAGGGACGACACTAAACGTGTGTTTGTTTCCTGTGAATAATTATCATCACATTTTGGCTGGTTTGTGTGGGTGGGTGTGGGTGACGGCAGAGAGGCCTGTAAATAATTGTCACTTTGGTGGATTTTGACGCAGTTGACAGAATTGGATTTGCGTGAAATAATGTGTTTGTTGTTTGACATCAGCTTAAATGAGTGCGGCCGCGGAGTTGTTTAGGGGGTCTGGCAGATGGCAGTTGTCAGAACTGTCACCAGGACATTTATTTGACAGAGAGAACAACGAGTTTAATGACAGTTCAGAGTGTCGCGTGACGCTCGCCAACAAAATTCTGCAGGATGACCTATTGCTCATTAAGGCGCCGATTTATTCTCATGAATAGGTGACGACGCTGTTCGTCTTATTCAAATGGCGTTACAAGACGATGGGGAACTGGATCTTTACCGAAAATGTCCCTCCAACTGGCGAGTACTGATTGATGACCATTTTGAGGTTATGCGTGGCTCCATGTCCCTCCAAATTTCTCGAAAGCGGAGCTGTGGTATCCATTGACTTTATGAAAGGGGTCTGTCTACCTTAAGACATAACCCGTAACTTTATTTGTGTATTCAGCTCTCAAGATGGTCACTGATCTTAGCTTCTCGGCATAATTCGGATCACGATGGCTGTATGCGGGTTAAATTAAGTTTAAATGCGATGACTGATCGTCACATAGACAATTTCTTATCGACAGTGGTAAGAGTGCACGAAAGAAACGTTGTTGATTCCGTTCATGGGCTTGTTGCTACAAAATAATCCGGCTTCGTATGCAATTGTGATGAGAGGTTGTGACGGCGAAAATGTCATTCGGTGTCTTCCCGAAATTGCTGGTCTATTGAGACAACGCATCGATTGCTTCACACATAGATAGCAACTCGCCAGAAGCTCCAGGAAGGAGCTCGGTTGGGATGTCCTTACGAAACAAGTGTTCAACACCTTGTCCATGGTGAACAATTGTGCAGGGTGAAAATTCGCCTCAAGATAGTTTCGCCTCTCAGTTTTCCGCCAGTAGAGTCGAAGCCTCATGACGAAAGACGAAATGGCAACAAATAATCCAACTAAACGGGGTATTCTTGTGGTACCAGATAGGAGAAAGCATACGACATCTGATCCCCTTGCCAAAATCCAATGCAGTAGTTTCGAAGCGTTCACACATTTTTCAGCAGAACTCTGAAAATACAAATTAAAGACAAAGGCCGGGACTTTATTTAAATTCAAATCCGATCTTGCTTCGATCACTGCTTTCTTAAAACTAAACTACTTTCCTTAACCTATCCTAATTGCTCGATGCCTATGAGCAATGGCCTTGACACAATTGCGTCCCACGATGGATGATCGGCGACTCTCACACGGTGGTGTCGGCTTGCATCGCTGTGCCTGGTCCCACGGTTTGCTTGGCTTGAAACGCTGACCTAGCGTCCGGCTGTTTGCACACCTTTTGTTGTCTGGCTGCTCTCACACCTTCCGGCGTCTGACTGTTCGCTTATATTTGTAATGTGAGAGCGTGTTAACTTGCTTTGCGGATTTGGTGTGTCTGCTTTTACCAAACTACAGGGTGGGACATCTAGTGTTGTTGTTGTAAGGGGTGGGCTTTTTTTTTCTTAAATCGTGGATTATTTTGACACTGACAGCTGTTTTCCGCTCGAAAATACAGAAAGTCAGTAACAAACCTCCGCGAAATGAAACAAATTACGTTTGGAACACAACGTTGGGAAATATTGAAAACTTATTTCCAAAGTGAATGCGGTGTAACCCAAACAGTGTGTGTTTTTTAAAAGAAGTTATGGCCGAATTCAAGTGCTGTGGATGGTACTGAACGCAAATTTGTGCAGAAGGTGGCGAGACACTCATGGTCCTCGTTGTGTCGTCGTACGTTGCGAATGTGGCTGCTTCACTCACTTCTAAAATGAGGTTGGGAACAACGTTTCGGCCAAAGTGGACGTTACAGAGCCATGTTAACCGACTTTTTTTTTTACTAAAATTGAAGGCATGGACTTGGACGACCTTTGGTTCATGAGGATGATATGCCATACCACATAGCACAACCAAATCCCCCAATCGTGTTATCAGCCGTTCAGGCGATGTCAATTCATCGCTTCGGAGCTGCCTTTGGCCATTTTTTGTGGGGACCCGTGAAGGGCCGATGCATTACCAACAATCCGGAAACGATTCAGGCACTTAATGCATCCAAGCAAATCCGTGAGCTACATCCCGAAACCATTAACAAGGTCTTGGATATTGGGGTGACAGAATGCTCTACTGCGAATCCAGCCGAGGCAGACATTTGAACGAGGTTGTATTTCATAATTAATGCAAATGTTTGTTCTAACGAGAAGTCATAATGCATGAACAAAATCGCATTGTTGAGCTAAGGATAGGAAAAACACACGTCTTTATCCGTCAGCGGCTTGTCAAGAAGAGAGTTCATTGAAGAGATTCAGAATGACAAGTGTACATCTTAACTATAAAGCTGAAAGTTTGTGTGTCTGACCGACAAAGGCTCCGAAAATACACGTCGCAGAGCTCTGAAATTTTTAACAAAAATCATTCTAAAATTTAGAAGCTGAATGTTTTTTTTAAGTCGGTACCACATACGGTTCGGAAGTTACGAGTACTTTTTAAACGGGAATAAAATTCTCAAAATAAGGGTGGTTGCATCAATCCGGTATGAAACCATTTCAAGTTGCGTAGTCGTGGATATCAACCATCCCCCAGTCTGTTGTAAGCTCCATATATAATAATAATAATAATATGGGTGGCGCGACAGTCCGAGGTGGACCTGGGCCTAGCTTCTCAGCAACCACTTGTGTTGTGCGTGCTATTGTTCTTTCACGAGTGGAAGGGACCTACAGTTTAATGCCGACTCCGAACGGCGAATTTGAGAAGCTTTTTCTAGACAGGAGTACTCTTTGAGCATTGTCAGTGACTCGAAAGAGGTGAAGCCGTGAATTATGATAGGTGGTAAATTCGGGTATCGAACCTGGCACCCTCTGCGTAGGAGTCGACGCACTTACCCACTACGCCACGGCGACCCACCACCTCCACCTATACACACACATTTTTCATATTTTGCTATGGTGCAACCATTCATTTTTTTCTACGTCTCAATCGAACATATACGAACGACTTTCCGAGTCACCAAACGAAAAGGAAACAATAAACGTTTTCGCACTTTTCTTATTTTGTCATACCCAAACTATCTATGCATGTACAAATACACAGATACACACAAATCATTAAATTTTGCTGAAATTGTGAATATTGAACTTCTGAACTTCTGAAATAATGTGTTACAAGATAGGCTAATTTTTTTTCATGGTTCATGAAGTTTGACTTCGATTTGCACAACAAGTGCACATCGAGCGCACGTACATAGATGGGATTTCCAAGAACTTTTTTCCCTCCACGTTGATATCCCTCCACGTTGTGTGTAAATGGTTGAGAAAAAACCGTTATTTCCGTCCATTTTACTGCAGCACACATTGATAATTCAAACTTTAACATGTATGTACATGATTAGGGATGTGATCAATGACAAAAGAAAATTCAAATTCTTCTCTGAGTTCTGGTTCGAGCAGTCTTAGTATTGTTTTAAATTAAAAAGTGCGGAGTAAACATTTATTTTTGGCGTTATACTATTTTAAGCACATTTCTTCAGGAAATTTTGAAAAAACTATATTTTCACTACAGGTAAACTACCGTTTGAAGAAACAAACCCGGGCAAAGCCGGGTACGAAATCTAGTAGATATATAAATGTAGTTACAATGAAGGTGGGTGTGATATTAATGGATATGGCAGAAAAAGAAGCTACAGTGGCGAGTGAAATTATTTATAAATCTTAACACTAATTTTGTTCATTTTATTACATTTTTAAAAATAAACTTGGATGTGGCCCACCAAGTTTCATTCGTGTACGTCCAAGTGTCCAGTTTAGTCCCAACAACAAACAACACAGTAGTATATGCTTAAGATCCTGCAGCTTGATTATTTGGGCAATCGGCAGCCACTTGACCAGGCTCGCGTGGAGGTCCTTATCACCTCGACCACATTTAATCAACTGACATTTAATTAATGCAATCGCTGCGTAGATTTTAAGTGCACTCCATCACCCGAGCTAGGCGCGGGTGGTCGCAACGCATGAATTACTCCCGTGCACAATGTGTGATATCGGGAAAATATCGGAAAATATGGAGAGACATGCAATTAAAAGGCAATAACTATGCTGACAAATTTTGCATTGAACTCCAGAAGGACTCACTCGCTCGGATTCACTCGCACACAGCCAGCCCCATCGCTGTATCGCTGAACTTCATTACACAGTAGTCACGTTCAATTTTGCCAGCGATTGGCATGCGAAAAAGATTACGGCTACGGTCGGCGTACTCCATTATTACGCTGTCACTGAAAATTATCGCACGTTTTATTGTCGCGGTACATACGCTCGAATGTGCGTACGGCCTAGTACAGCCAGTCGGTAATTTAAATTTCATTTGAAATGTCATCGTGATTATCGATGATGAAATTAAGCGAATAGTCGCGTCGGATGTGCGGTGGAGTGAGGTGTGCAGCGAGCAGTGCGTTTTTCTTTTTAATTGAAGCGCGTCAGCCTCGGGCCGGTCGGTGGATGGTTAATTTTATGCACAAGCTGGGAGTGTTGATCGGGGGGCTTTTAGTTGCGGATCCGGGCTTTCTGCGGCTGATTAATTTTAACTTTTGTTAGTTGCAATAACTGAGGCGGGGAGGGAGGTGCCGTAACCGTGGCCCTGCGGCAGAAGGAATTAATAGTTAAAATTGTAATTATTGAGACTTCCAGCGCCCATCGTCGGTCGAGCGTGAAATTGCACAATCAAAGGCCGTTGGTACAGAGGGATTTGGGAAGCGTCTGTGTTTACCGACACCACATCCAATTTAACTTAAATTTTTAAGCCTAGCTTCGAAGAAGGAATTGCGTGAGAAAACGATGGAGTTCCTTGTGTGATCACCTTCAGAAGTCTAGATCGATGGGGTCTTATGTCAAAATGGAGCGAAGGATTCTGATGTGCCACACTCGTCATTTAAGGAAACGAGATGGCATTTTGACTGCTTGCGTACACTAATCTCGTCGCATCTAGATTAGAAGGTTTTCGAAGCAGTTTCATTCTGCTCGTCCGCTACACTGGTACCGCCTTCTGGTTTTAGGAAGACAAGTCAACTCGGATTAAAGAGAACTTGGCTTTGATGACAGGAAGGAAGCACCCGCAGCAGCGTCAACGATGGAATGCAGCTGCCTCGGGTGGGCTCCGGCCTTATAAGGGCCGCAGGCCTTGTATGTGGATATGGAGGTTACACCCTGCGAACTTTCCGATTCCTTCAAGCTCGCTACCTGGAGCAAGGACTGCGAACAGCTTGAACTTAAACCACGGAAACCGGTGGATGCAGCTGATAATCTCATTTAGACTGCGCACATTTTGTCCTCCGACACCCGGCGTCAATCAAAGTGTCAAGTGCTTCGGTTTTACAATAGACCAACAACTTATGGATACCCTTAACTCTTCAGCTGGCGAAGAATGAGAACATGGATGTCTACTACAAATTGATGTACAGCGTTGTCCCTGCTTGACATCTTAGCAGTTATCTGAAATGACTTTTCTTCACTTTCCTTTGACTTTATAGACCGAGGCGAAACGAAACGTCTACTAACAAGCCTCTTCATCACTCACGATCTATGACAAGCTGCACATAGAAAGTTGATTGAGATCCTTCCCCTCATTCATTCGCCCTATTCAACGCGTGCAGCCATTCTGACGTTATCCCACGGACTCTTCATCAATGGAAGACTTATCGGGCAAGATAAAATGTATGTACGTGCTCTACATGGCCTCGCCACAGTAGAGGTTGGTGGTAACGGGTCACTACGCCCTTAACAAACATCAATGTGAGCTTGGCCCAAGCAACGAAACCATCTGCGACGCCCGTGGAGAAGCCGGTACTGTAGAGCCTCTGTCACTTTCCCGCCCTTGCTCGTCTAAGTTGGCGGGACATGATGTGCTGAGGTCTGATTATGTAGGCTCTCCATCACAGATGTCCCTGCTGAAATAACAGCAAATGTAGGTTGTTGCCTGGCAGTACAATCGACCAGTTTTTGAGTCTGAGTGAGGGTTAAAGAACTCCCGCGTAGTCCAGGTGCTTTTGTGGTAAGAGTCCATCGGATTCCTCCGTCGCCTGTTGACATGACTGCACGAAGCATATCACCAGAAGGAATAAGATAGACGATGAGGTGTAGCCTCGTCTTTTTTCCATTTGGATCTCTGCTTTCGCTGGTAACACTTACCTCTGTGCAACATTTGCATAAGGTCTGTCGTATGTATCCTTGATAATAGCAATTAGTTCATCCGGAATTCGCCTTCTGCGTTGGGAACTCCAAATTAACTCTCTGTTAACAGTGTTTAAGTCGCTATAATCTTGGCCACAGCAGGTAATACGCAAATACCCCTCACGTTTTCACACCACATTCAATCTCTCTTTTTTGGAAGCTTGACGATTATTTCCTCCGAGTGGAAAGCTATTAGCTTCCCATGCTCTCTGTATAAGTGGAAGTAGCATTTCAGCCGAAATGGCGCTGTTCGTAGAAGGGATATCATCAAGACCTAACGCTTTGTTGCCTGTCATTGGCTTGCTCGGGGATACTATTTAATCTGTACGGCGGGATGTGGTGCCAATTCGGGAAAATGGTAAATTTGGCTGGAGGTTGCCCGTCATTAGAAACCCAACTTACTCTGCGACAGGGCTTGTGATCAGATATGGTGCCACCATCATAAAAAGACGATTGGCATTGCAGAAATCTCGCCATTGTCATTGCGATGACCGATCCCAAGTTTTAATATAATGTCCCTTTGATACCTTCATTTTCGCTGCCATTACAATGCCACATTACAATGATAATGTCTCCATTTGGGTGTTGACTCTCCTTATCATCCTCAGACGAGCCTTATGTTGGAGCGTAACTTGGTAATGGTAATGGTAACGCCCCATAGTCTGGTGCGAAATTTGGGCGTCAAATTCCTATAACCAAGAGGCTGGCACCGAGATAGACTCTGTTGTTGCAACACCGCGTTCCAGACTCTTTCTCGCTGTTGTTGTCCAACTCCACGTTCTCGCGGGTTTCCCTATATTATTCCAGAATACTGGAAGATTGGTTTTCGCCTATACTTAAGCATCTTATTTCGTTTACTCCGAATATACCCAGCTTATATCGCATGAATACTGGCTCGAGTGTGAGAAATTTGGCGTTGTGAGGCCTTTCACTTCCTGCGTCTTCACATTCCAGAAACCTATATTTCCCCGGGTACAACAGCCAATGTCATAAACATGTAATCATTCATCATCCGCCGTTTAGTCGGTTTCTGTAGCTTTTTGCTAGCCTACGTTAGCTAGTCTAGTTCATATTTCCCCAGATTAGATAAAAATACGAGAAGATGAATTAGATCCAACAATCACGGTCACAGAAGCAGAGCTGTAGTGCGATTTCTTCAATTTGGTACTGGAGAAAATAGTGCGGCGGGCCGCTCTAAGCACGGAAGGCACTAACTTCTAAAAGCCTGTCAAACTGTTGGGATATGCAGGCGACATCGACATCTTCGCGCGTTCCCAACGTGCCAAAGTGAAAGCATTTACGGCAATTGAAGAAGAGGCGAAGCAGGCTGGTCTTAAGGTCAATGAGGTTAAAATAAAGTAAATATATGCTGTCGACCAAAAAACGATCCGTCACACATCACCTAGGATAAAATATCACAATTGACAGCTACAGTTTCGAGGTAGTAAAGGAGTTTGTCTGCCTCGGAGCAAACGTGAACTCCACAAACGACATCACTGTGGGGATTCGACGTAGAACCGCCTTTGGCAACTGGTGTTACTTCAGTTTGTCAAAACAACTGGCGTCAAGACCCCTGACTCGAAGGACTAAGATCATGCTCCACAAAACCCTTATTTTGCCAGTCCTGCTATATGGAGCCGAAAACTGGACGATAAGCAAAACTGCGGAGCTGATTCTTGGTGGCTTCGAAGGAAAAATTCTACGTCGGATATATGGTCCCGTCTGCGAGGAAGGCGAATGGAGGAGAAGACATAGCCGCGAACTCTACGAGCTGTACCAGGGTGTGGATGTAGTCCGGAAGGCAAACATCCGACGACTGCACTGGCTCGACCACATCCAGCTCGTAGACACCAACGCTCCAGCTAAGAGAGTCTTCGTATCCGAGCCTCCTGGAAGACCGAATCTCCCGTATAAAGACCAAGTAATCGCGGATGCAAGACAGCTTGGTCTTTATGACTGGACTGGAAGTATCGTGCCCAGGACCGGCTGGGATCCTGTATGCGTCGTCAGCCTGATAAGAAGATGAAGAAGAAGAAGAATCACGGTCACAGATTGATCTGCGTACAAATGATTGACGTTTTAAGGTTTGCTTTTGCTCTTTCTGGGCGATTAGATAATCGAAAAACCACGGAGAACAGAATAAGAGCAATTTAAAAATTCCGCCTTCCAACCAATGGCCCTTGAGCACTTCCCAGGAACCGATTTACAACTGGGGTCTTGACAGATGAATAAACAAGAATAAACAACAAATCAACATCATCAACGTTTGTAGTCCAGTGTGGAGTTCCCCTACACATCCGCGTGAGAAGTCGACAAGTGATGTGAGAACCACCCACCACTGCACAACAATCGGTACGTGGCCACTGTAGAGCCTTCGAAATCAACTTCATTTGTTAGTCAATCCCTCCAAGGTATCGATAAGCATTATATTTACACTACCGTCGAGATGCGCATAAATAAATAAGAATCACGCCATAATCCCTGTTCAAATTGAGGTTTACAGATACCTTAACCGATTTGCATGCATTAACGCCGATACGCATAAATATTTACCCACAAATACGCAACACTCCCAACATTAATGCCACCTTCGCCGGGCTGGTGCGGACTGAGGGGAGCGATAGAATAAACATCCTTATCCTGTAATCGAACGGGATGTCGATTAGACGCAATTAGGCAGCATAATACCGAATAAATTGGCCCATAATCGCATGTTAAGCGCCTCGACTGGGGTCATGCGTCGCTGAGAATCGGCCGATCGGTGGTTACTTAATCCGTCTCTTGCACTGGCCAGCAAGCCACCAGTTGGCCTGTGCCACCAATCCCCAGGTTCCTGAGAATAAATTACAGCGCTTCAGTCGGTTCATAATTGGCGGTAAGTGAATATGTTCCATCGATGTTCTGTGCCGCTAATTACTCGCTGAAGTCGGCTGACAACGTCGCTTCAGTCAGGTGGCGACAATCGCCTCCTGGCCTTGTCCTGATGCTCCATTAACGACACAAAGGGCGCGTGCTGTTTGCCTTGCTGAGGCGTAATAAATGACAACAATCATGGTCACAGTGCTCGCAGTGACAGCTGTCAATGGACAAGGCCGCGGTCCTCGGAACCAATTTTAGACACTCGCCCGGGCGACAATCAAAGATGAATATTGGTGTAAATCCGTTAAAGACGTCGAGTGCCATCAGGCGCCGCCATTATTCAGAGCTGCGGCTATGCCGTAATGCCGCTAATTGGCGAATGGGTTGCTTGCTTTGCTGTTTTTTTGTTTGTGAATCATAAATAAATGTGTATTACTCGGCAGGTTTGACATGAAATTCGCTTGCTTACAAGCGGCAGTCGATGGCGGAGAGGGGGTACGCGGTGGGGGCGATTATAACAAATTAGCCGCTAACGGCCGGCAATTAGGTTTAATTAATTTCGAGCTTCCGGACGACCATTTTGACAGCCAATTAGGAAGAAACTCTCGCACAGAATGATTTAATTTTCACTTTTATGCGAGGTTAAGTGAAGTGCAAAGCCGAGAAGGGGTTCGGTTTGGTGCGTTGTGATTATTGATTGAATGTCGGATGGGAGTCGGTTAAATGATAAAATGGTTTAATTTGTTTTGCGCCTCTTCGGCTGCGCTGCGTGCTTGCAATTAGATTTATTTGCGGATAAATCCAAAAATAGGATAGTCACATGGAGTTGACATGAACATTTGGTTGAACGCATTCGTGCGGGAGCATTGACACGCAAGGCGTGAGCTGTGTCTGTCTTGTGTTAGGCATACCGCACGTACTAAAGGCGATCCAAGGAAATCCAGTTTGGTCATTATGCACAGCTTAAGGGCAAGTCGTGAAGCTGAGCAAGTATTTGTCCAGTGTATGCAGACTGTTGTCCTTAAGGCGACGTTTGTTGGACATCTCTCCTATTCCCCGGAAATGGCAAGACAAACATTTTAGTACTAGTTTATTTTTTAGTACTGCTAGTTTAGTACTAGAGTCTTCGCCTACCGAGTTAATAGATTTAACCTGCAGATGGATGATTCGTTTTGCTCAAATTATGTCAACTAAGCGGATAACTTCGGCTTCCTTTCACGTTCCCAATGTATTGTGCTGGAAACTTTCAAGGCGACTGAAGAACAGGCTAAGCAAGCTGGAGGACAACACAAAATATGAGCAAGAATCGTTGAGTCACACGACATCAGGAAGTATAATATACAAACGACATTTAAAGATCCACCGTAGAATCGCCCTTTGTCAACCAGTGCTACTTTGGTTTGTCGAACCAATTGGGCTCAAAAATCCTGACTTGAAGCACCTTCGAGTCCTGCTACTTTGAGCAGAAAGCTGACGATGAGCAAAACAGTGAACTGATTAGTGACGCCTTCGAAAGAATAAATCTGCGTCGGTCCTGTTTATGAGGAAGCTGAATGGATGAGAAGACACAACCGCGAACTCTACGAATTCTACCACGGTGTGGATGTTGTCTGGAAGAAAAAAAAATTCGTTTGAATTTTCGAGTTGACACTTCACTCAACTCGAAGGAAGGGTGCCAATGCTCCAATGCGACAAGAAGAATGGGACCGAACATTAAATTCACGACTGGCAGCTTGAACTTGATCACTGGGCAGTTAACGATGAAAGGAAGCTGTAGGTTGGTTAGTCGCTGCTCCTCCATAGGTCTTAGGTTCAATAAGCAAGGACGTGTAGATCCCACGAATTCAATTATTGCCTACTGATATCCCCTTAAATTTCCTCTTCCTCAAAGCATAGTCTGAATGTCATAACCAGTCCCTGCTTTTTCAGGACGTAGCTGGCTAGCTATGGAAGTCAACACTTCATCATTTACAGAAGAACAAACAGACAACCGAAGACAACCAATTCCCAATTTATTTATTTTTATGCTCCAAGCTACTTATAATACACGATTAAATGTCTACGGGGAGGGCTTAATGATGAACATGACGGACGCGTAAACCGGAGTGCACTAAATTATGATGTCGTTTCAAGATGAAATTCCAGATGAGTAAAAAACAAACCACGAAGCTCAGCATTAAATTTATTATTAGCGTTAAATAGAGAAGGATCATACTTTACCGTATTACTAGATTACCTCAAGACAAAGGCTTGGCCAATTACGCGTGAAGAAGATCTATTGAGCACATCATGTGAACAATAAATTAACAGTCGTTTAAAGATACTATTAATACGAGAGTAATTGGGATAGTGAGTGTAAATGATATTTCGGTTAATGATTTCAAGTTAATGTTAATGAAGTTAATTCAATTAATATAAATATTTCAGTTCGCAACCAAGGACTGTCAATAGCTTTGAAAGACTTTGATGTACTCACGTATGACCTTAATAATACACAGTTGCTTAACCACAGCTGCCTTAACCAAGTCGATGAAAATAAGGTAGGTTTACAAATTCTGCCTGCATACCAAATTTGGCTTAACCATCTTGGGGACGTGGAATCGCAGTATGTTAAACTGACATCACCGGAATCGAGGAGTGATACCAGGCTACTGATGAACAATCAACGAAGCAGTGACTTATCATTTAAAGACCATCAAACCGAGTAAAGATCCATCTAAATGGGACGTACGCAATTTTCAACGGGTACCTAAAAAGCAAGGAAAGGTTTTATGATTTATGATTCCCTTACAATTAAGCCACCACCGCAACGAATCATTAGTGACACAAGTGTAATACCAAGAGTTGCATCAATGTGTCTCTCAACTGAATACAATAACCAACATTTCTTCGAACTATGGACACCGAATTAGGAAAATATAGCATACCTTAGGGTGCTTCTCGTAGCTCAAGTGATTTTTGCTTAACTCCCCACACTTTTTAATGAAAAATACGCGTCTCACTTAGGCCGCTTTTAAACAGAAAAATTTTGTCGGCGATTTTTCCATCTTGCTGGCTAGGGAGGTGAGACGTGCTAGGGGTAGCCAGCGTCTGGTGGGGGGTCTGCTTGGGGTTTGCTATTGGATTTTCTATTCTCTTTTATCGCTCTTCGTTTTTTCTTTGAGTTGCTTTATTCTTATGTTCTCAATGTTGGGTATTGGAAGCATGCTGTACATGTGTGAGAAAGAGATGACTCACGTATGAGAGGGGGTAGGAAACAGAAAAAGTTCAACATTGAGATCTGAATTGCAGAGACTGAAAGATTTCTTGTGTGAAAGTAGCTTGAGATCACAAGAGGGAATTTGAAAGCATCGCCGACGAATCTTAGCGAGTGTGCAAGCGGCCTTAGCAGTTTATTACGATGACTTTAATTTACTACTTGTGATCAATTTAGACTTGAAGTTGTCAATATATAAAAGTTTTGCCTCCGTAAGCTATCATTCCTTCAAATATGTAGTTTAAAGCTGTCAAAAATGCGCCATATTTGTTATGTACAACATTAGTCCCGGAGTTGCTACACTTGCGTTTCTAAAACTGGAAACAATGACAACTAGTAGCCGCAGTAGGGGATTTCTCCCTGTGCGATACTCGAGGCAGCAACATAACCAACAAATCGAACTTAATTTTTTTCCGACAGGCATCGGACATCTTGACTTCGAAACTGGTTAGGAAATGTAGACAAAGCGTCCGTGAGAAATGCTTGGATAACATGGCGACCCCTCTATGGGTACCAGCGAACTGTCATCTAAGGAAATGAAAAAGCGGACAGTCTCACTAAAAATTGATCTGATCTGGGAGAACCTCGAGCAAACACTTAAGCATTCCCGCTGCTTTGCTCCGTATGAAAAGAACTGGAAAACGAAGCCCTGTGTAGAGCCAAGACTCAACGGCTCGGACTGGAAATTGGAGCAATAGCACGGGTCATGTGAGCGACGTTGAAAAAAAGAGATCAACAAAACCAAGGGTTTCCATTTAGTCAGTTGATGCCTTCCCGAAGCTTCAAATTATCATGTTTCCTGAAAAATCCATTAAAAATCCGTCCAATTTCCCTCATTTTGAGTAAAACATCATGCATCTTCTTCAAACAGCATCCTTTTGAAATTTCGTCGAATTTACACAGCCTCACCTACGCCTTGACACGCGATATTGTAAATTGAACTAAAAAATTCATTGCTTGCGTGAGTAAATACAATTGCCCAGACTCCACGCTGATCTCTGCGGCCTCTCTCTGTGGCTGGCCAAATTTGATTTGTGGTTGACATCGCTCCTTTCCGCTGGCCACTGCGTTAGCCTGTGGCTGCGCGAAACCCTCGCAAATTGGCCATGTGCCCCTTGGTTAGGTCATTCAAAAACAAAAAACGGACCTCCACGGCTGCTCCATCGCTTTAATACGCTGCATAACCATAAAATTGTTTGATGTCCGCTTCAAGGCCTCAGCCAACGCGTCGTGCCACATAGAAACGCTGGACTGGAATTTATGTAAATAAATGTAAATTTTAATTACCACTCTCCAGCGTTGGACGGCGGCGCAGCGGCGCAGCGGCGGCGCTCACCACTTTCAACTGTGGCCTGGTATCAATTAAGCTCTGCCCTCGCCATCACGTCATCTAGCGTCCTTTGTGCGGCGCGCACTACACTCCGGGAAACCACTGCAATGGCAATTTCGTTTATTTCACGGCATGCATCCATAAATCGCAGAAAATTCGGCAATCAATCGAAAACGCTTCACATAATTTCCAATTAGCGGCGATTCCCACAAATTTCGCATCACCACACCACATCATTGGTCTGGGGGCACCGACGACGACGCGACACCACACCACCGGCTGCGATTTCATTATGAGGGCAGAGGTTCAGCATCCACGGTTGGCCCTCTGTCGACCTCGCTCAGCCTGCCGTTCCGACGGAACACAACAGGAACAGGACATTAAATGGCAATTGAAGAGTTGGAAGATAACCTGTGAGCTGGGCCCTTGTGCGGGTGCCATAAAACGTATCCCGGAAATAGAGGTCCATCCCAATGGACCATATATCTTTTCGGCGATATTCAGCCGCTCTGGATGCAGTGTGGAAGTGCGGCAGTTCGGCAGAACGGCAGTCGTACACTGCTGTACTCGCCGAGAGCCATTAAGGAAGTGACGGACGAGTGGAAATGTGCTCGACATTAGGTTATCTCACGCGCGTTCAATTTACTGTGTGCCACGCCGCGCCGGCAGTAGGTGTGTGCTCGCGCGTGACTATAACCCAGCTAGTCAAAGTGACAGTGGGGTTTCGTGGTGTGGGGGTGAATAATAAATTAGGTCACTTTATGATGAAAAATTCGGGCGTGGATTCTTCACAGAGGCCTGTGCTTAGCAACAGCCCTCTCTGACGCACGAGTACGGACCCCTGGCTTGGGACACATATGTATGCACGCTTTCT
The DNA here is from genome assembly GCA_964034865.1 of Eristalis intricaria. Lineage (NCBI taxonomy): Eukaryota > Metazoa > Arthropoda > Insecta > Diptera > Syrphidae > Eristalis > Eristalis intricaria. The sequence continues at coordinate 55,893,696 of OZ035877.1, read as the reverse complement.
TATTTAATTAGACCTTCACTACCGTCCCAGGGAGCGGTCAATTCGAGAGAGGTTTAGTGCCATTCCTTGCCACAAGTTAATCGAAATATATTGTTAGGCGTGCGGGGTTGAGGACTGCTGCTGTTTACACCGCCCGCTCCAGCTCCCCCTGGAGGTGGAATGAAATGGAGACCTAGTGAGTGGACGATTTATGCACTGGGGATATCCTCTTTCAAGATGCGTGTGTGTTTGCTGACCTTAAGTGGAGTGGACGACCGGATAATTACTTGAATAGTTAATTTATTGACGCCGCCTCTGATGGCAGAGTTGCGTGGTTGCCTAGCTGGGATGGCTGGCTGGTTGGGTGCTCGACTGGGTGACTTTAGGCGAACCCACCCCACGGGGGGATAACGTGCATTACCCTTTGATGATGTTTTTAATCAAGACGTGCACCCTTTGTTGACAAAGCGATGATTGAGTGGCATTAAGGACTTGATGTCCTCTCTCGAGTGGAAGTAGATGTTTATGACGTGCCTTATTTTCAATGGCAGATCCCGGGTCTTTGATGTACGAGTGCAGTGTACTGGAACTGGGGCGGGTTATGACTGTGGTCTGGTCTGTGGGTTGGGAGTAGAGAGTAATCAATGGTACAGGGTAACAGGTGGAATGCAATGGTCTGCCCTTTGTTTCTTATGATTATTTATGACTTCCGGCGGATAATAGGGTTTTTTCTTTTCAGTTGATAACTTAATTAAGATTGAAGAGTTGACTTGCCTTTTAATGCAGGGGATGTTTTGAATTAAGGGCAACTAGCAGAAGTTCCTTTTTTTTTTGTTGATTTGAAAGGTCTGTCTACAAAAATGGAATTCGAGACAGGAAGTGTATTAGTCTTGCTGTTGAGTTTTGCTTATGAGGCTGATTTTGATTCTTTGAAAAGCAGAAAGAGTCTCGGGAGTCAAAGGAGTCTGTTGATTCACTGCTTTGCATGTCTCGGTGTCAGTCTCGGACTACTGCAGAAACAGTAGAACCTATTCTTTTTAGACAAATAGTACTGAAAGCTAAGGCCAGTACATAGGCAACAACTTCTGATGTGCTTGCTATTGTTCTTCTAAAACAATACTCCGGAAATATGATTGCCCAACTGGGAGAGATAAGAAATTCAGATCAAAATGGACTCTAAAACAGTCAAGTGGAAAGCAGTAAGTGAAGCCTGCGGAACAAGGGGATTTCAGGCCACGAATCCATAGATGAGTTCACCAGGGGTTGATAGGAATCAAATATACGACACCATGAACATAGGTCCTGAAGCCTACTGCATTGTCATTTGGACAGCAATTGTAGCTGTTTTACGAATGGAAAAACAAATTTTGCCTAGACCACTACAACACTGGACCAATGATCTAAGCCACTAATCTGGCCTTATTCATATAAGGAAACCCTATAAGAAAGTATAAGAACTCTTCTATGAAACATCAAAACGTACAAAATCAGGGATAGTGTTCGACATGTTCGACATCGATTGTAGAGAAACCAGACAAAAGAACGCAAAGGCGGATAGTCGAAGTAGTTGTTTTACGCGAAGGTATACGACTTAACGAATGTAATGATATACTGGCTTTATCAACGTAAGGTTAATCCTCGAATGATCTACCTCAAGGTCCGATCAACTTATGGGCATAACAAAATTACTAGAAATTTAAGGAGTGAGTTAAGATCAAGGTTTTATGCTCGATGCTTTCTGCATCAAGAAGAAATGAGTGCTTACTTTAGGCCTGACCTTCCTGGCCGTTATTACCCCAAAAATCCATTACAGCAGTAAACAACGGATCAGATTAGTATCGAAGACAACCATAATAATACATTGAAATATATGAAAACATTTTCGGGACCCTGGAAAAGAATATTAAAATAATTACCATGGAGCACACCTTTACATAATAAATATCACTCTTCGTATCACTCTATCAATAGACTTCCAATTAACACCTCACCACATTAAGAAAATTAAACACGATGAGACCTGGAAACACGATGAGGCATCATGGCACATTTTATTTGAATGTCCGGCACTGGTCTGGTTAAGGAAACGCATTTTCCATAGGGAGATAATCATTTAGGTGAAACTGCAGCTATCCATTTCAAAAGACAGACTATCTTTCATGAGTGTACGTCTTTAGGATTAACTCAACCCTTCGATACAATAAATCTTTTCAGGTGGCGGTATTGTTACCATGGCTGCTTGGGCTGTACTCTAGAAAAAACAATAGAGATCATAAACGTTGTAATCATTCAGCTATCGGATAATCCAAATAGGAATATGTCGAGTACTTCCCTTAAGTCTGCCAGCCACACTACAGTTTAAGCTCCAATAGGCGGACACCGATGGTCGCAGTACTTTTGTCCGGCTAAGGCAGTTTTCCGTCAATGGGAATATATTTAACTTCAATTCAAGATCTACTGTCGTTTTCAAGGGGATTGTCCGCCCAAGAGAGTGTTTGTAATAGAAGCTTTGACTGTAGTAAGGTACCAAAGTTTCAGAGGTGGGAGTTTCTCCGGGTCTTCTTATTCCAGTAATACAATATTTCACTCTTCCGATGTCTCTATCAGACTCAGAGGCGAACTACTGCATTCTGGCCGGGGGTCTCCAAATACCGTCCAACAGAAACTTTTCAAACGAAGACATTAACATGTTTGTAATTCAATTGGGTGAGACGATTAAACGAACGATATACAGTACAATTCTCCGCTAAATGCGCACAAAAACGAGAGCTTGTATCATAATGCGACAATCGATGCACTCCACAAACATAAAAGTAGACTCCTGTCCAGATTAAAAACCTATTGCGGACGGTTCACTTACTGATGATACAATCAAATTAAAGCTCTGAAATTGCTCATTAAGCCCGCATGCAACTACGTTTTTTTTTTTTAAATATTTTTGATTCTTTCGAACGCGTGCTTGTAGAAGAGACATCAAGTCTTTTTTGGAAGGAAACAAAAATTATTTTCCAAAGGTTCATACACTCTCTGTGTCCAAGCGACATATGCATTGTGTGAGAATACGGAAGAAACGTTAAAAAAAAGCTGATATCTAACGAATAATGTAATTGGGTTACAATTTTCTATCGAAAGCCTTTTTTCAATTTAGTGGAACGTGTCATCAGCGCTAGATGTACGAACATCCAGAAGTCCGTGCAACTATCAGCTTAGGCCGAAGGCATTTAATTTATTGGCTGAAAGCATTTCCTACAATGGAAACTGCTTAAATGAGTCAATTTAGAGTGCGTACGGGCTTACACTTAAGAGAGAGGATTTCAATAGTGAATTATTCGTGCTGTTCTATTTTCTTTTTCAACTGAAAAAAAAAAATAAAAGCATGGAAAAAACTTTGTGTCATACATGCTTTAAGTACAAACTGCTACTGTTGAAAAGCTGCTCGTCTAATCTCGGCAATGCTTATATTTGGTCTCACACACGTTTGGAGTAGACGATACCACCCAAATAGCATCCACACAAAGTCAGTCGCCGACCTGCCACCAGACGACATGTTGCCACTTGTATTGTCTGCAACATTGCTTACTTCCCACATTCCATAACTTTTGTAGGATAGTGACGATCTCTTAAATGAATCACCCATAAATCTGATGCAGTGATTCACTACTCTCGTGCCGGTACACGACACTCGAGAGTCAAGAAATAGGACCGATCGCCCCCATGGCAACGCACGACCTAAATAAACAAATGACGGCGACGCCGAACTGATAACCAACCGAAACGACCTATTTTGAAGCCGATCTTATTACGATGCGAGCTACACTGACCACCTCACGTTCTTTATGTATATCGCTCGCTCTTTTTTTTTTAAATCATTTTTATTTTAAAAATTCATAACAAACTTACATTCTAGACAAAAATGCTGAAAACTAGTTGGACGAACATTGTCAGATACTACTTCTAACTTTCAGGCCCTGGGTGGGCGTTCTAAGCTAAGCTTAATCTTATTCTATTTCTTTCGACCTCAACTTACAATGAATATGTAAAATAAATGCATTTAACTGTTCAGATTAATATTAATGCATGATATGCAAATTGTGTCCCGATGTGCTCGAAGATATATAAAAGCGTTTCGAACATGTTCGCCTCATAAAAGAACTTCATCACCTCGCTCTTTTTGATTTAATCATTCCTCTACCTCACATGTACTTTTTGTAGCCATCGATTTTATGAGTGGTTATGGGTAATATGTTGTTAACAGCCGAATGGAATGAAAACTAATTTGCAACCAACGCGGCACAGTAGGTTTCTGCATAAATTGCTACTCTGAAGCCTAGCTTCACTTCACTGTGAGAAGGTTTAAACTTATTTCCAGCTGAACCATAATCCGAGTCAAAATTGTTGGTTTAACTCGCAGTGAACTTCCGTCCATTTGGTGTGTGTACTTATTGGCTTTTTGATGTAATTGCTATACTTTGCAGCTTTGAAGTCTTTGGATGTAGCCCTTTCGAACGTTTGGAGCGTGTCCAACAACACAACTTCAGAAAATCCAACCCTGAGTATGACCAGTGAAAGATAATTACATAACACAAAAAATAAAAATAAGTCTTAACAAACTACCTAGTCGCTAAAAATATTAAATAAAGTAAAATGGAAGGAATGGATTCCATTATCGAACATCAGTTGTCTTGAGGGGGGAAATGCTCTCGCTCTCAAAAGCGAAACAAAATGCAGCTGTGGTGCAGAACATAAGGGAGGACACTCTCGTTTAACTTAAACTATAAAGAACATAAACAGAGTTACTGTTCAAGGTTTAAGCGAATCTGTGAAACCAAAGTGGAGTTTAAACTTGAACTGTGATGATGATACATGAGTGTTTAGGTTCAATTTCGGACACAAAATTCTTTGTTAATTCACCTTTTCAGCTCTCTCTGGTGAAAAAATGAGTAACAATGCTTGTAGAGTATTAATGTGAAAAAGGAAGCTCTTAAACTTCGATGATTCGGAATGTGTTTCACTCTGTCCCCTCAACTGCTTATTAATCTGCAATCAGACCGTTTTGAAGCTTGAATTAATATTGTAGACTGTACACAGAACAGAACAGAATTCTGCCTCTGGAAGCAAAATTATAGGTAATCTTCACGACGCCGATCTTCGCGGCATTCCTTGTTTCCATGTTCAGTGTGACCAGCCAGTTCTTCCGCATTTGTCGTTGGTTGGATCAAAACTGCTCTGACACAACACTTTACATCCACACAAGACAACAAAGATAAGAGCTAAGATTCATGTTGTGAATATTATGTCATATGCAAGAGCACCTCCCACGCTCCCACGCTCTACCGTAGTGTTGCCAATACACTACACCATATCCTGAAAATAAGGTGATCAAATGAAGCAATATCCTCAATGGTACTTGATGAGATGTGGTTCGTTTCCCGGTGGCTCAGAACAAAGGTATGTGCCTCGTGTCCGAATTCACACATTTCCAAGGCTTAGGGAAAACGTTCCATTTCCCTAGAATCTAGTTGGGAAGCGGCATTGATGTACTCAGGTCAATGTAGGCTCATTGTACCGCTCCTTAGAAACTAACGGGAGAACATTTTAAAATTCACGAAGTGTGGAAGGGTGGCTTTCATTTCATATCCTCCAAAAAAGGCAAAGAGACGGTTTCTCTAGAAGGAAATTCCCTAACAAGCGCACAAGTCCACCCCTTCTATGCACAACCCACACAGTTATCCTACTGTTTCTCCAACATTGCACCAGCAAGGTTCTTCACAAGATTGCTTCCTATTGATTTGTCAAAGATTGCTCTCTTCCGCCACTCAACAAGAACCCTTCAAAGGCCACATAAAATTCCCAACACCCAGCAGTCCGTGCGAGCACCACTGTGCTAGGGGCGCGGCCGAAACGACATCATTATCTTGGAATCTTTATTGCCACCTTTTAGCCAATCTCCGCCGTACTAGATTCCCATCAAGAATAAACCAAACAACACCAGGTCACGTTGTGCACGCAAACCAGACCAGAAGAGACAAAAACAGACAAGAAATCAGATGGAAGTGAACGAGGAAGACGACATCGAGCAGCAGCAAAAGCACATTGACCCAATCGTCCTTAAAATTGCAGCTCGATTCATTTCGGCAAAAACCATTAAACAGTTCAGAAACATTTCTGCATTAAAACGCCCATTACGCTGACAAATTGAGAGCGTAATTGAACGGACGCAAGAGAACGTAAAAACCGAACGAACTGTATTCCTACCGAGGGACATTGTCCAAAAATTCAAATGTCGTCTTCATATACGTGGGTTTCTTTCGATGTGAGTGAGAGTGTGTATGTGTGTGTGTAGGAGGGAAGGATAATAAAAATTGAGGCCAGGAACTAGATTGCCAAATTATTCTTCGTCGCTCTGTCTGACTGAGTGTCTGCTTCTTTCCAGACCAGACCCAACCAGCAGCTCCTGCGTCCTTCATTTTTAAGTCGATCCAACGGCATTTCTGGTTTCTCGTTGTTGTGTGTACTCGTTGTTATGCGAGTATTCTATTCGAACTAACCCGCACCCCCGACGGGAGAGTCCTTCGAAATTAGGTGGGAAGATATAAACTCTAGAAACCCATTAACCCACCACCACGCCCGCCCAAGGAGACCACATCTCCTCCGACGTACGTACGTACGTAACTCAGTCGTAAAGCGAAGAAAGATCCCGAAAAATTGCAGAAAACTTCTGCTCCGTCTTGGTCGCATTCGAAATAAATGTGCGCCCATAAATTTCACTAACGACAAAGTCAGGAAGTCAAAAACCTATTTTATTGGACATTTTAAGCGCTGGAGGCTCTGACTGTGGCTTTCGCCGGTCTTCCTGCGTTGTCGTTGTCGCTGTTGTCGTCTGTCTTCGTTCAGTCGGATGGATACGGGGAAATGTTTCTCGTTACAACATAATTGTAAATCACTTGTCGTCCGTCCATATGTGGATCTTTCGGGACTTCACTGCGGGCCCGGCTCATGTGCGCACAGTGCATCCCGGTCGAAAGGTGATGTTTTCTTCATGCCAGCACAGATGGTCGTCCGACTACACGATGTACTTAGTGCGCCCGGATTGAACCATAAGCAGAGGGAAACACGAATATCCTCAGTGCACTTCAGGGTCATGATGTATAATTAGAGCCACACCACCCTCCCCCGGACCGGTAGGTAACCACACTTGGCCTGCACAACGAATATCCAATTATGGAAACAAATTCCTGTGGAAATGAATCGGGTTTCCTTATTCGGATCGAAGGAGGCATGAAAACTTTTACTACCAACTTTCCGGTGGAAAAGGCTTATGAATTTGGAAATGGACTCAGGAGATGGGGGGCGCCGGGACCTTTGATTCATTGAGAGACGTCCGTAATTGGCGAACGTGGAGCTGGAATGGAGTCGGCATTCATCTCTGGTCATGGCTGATGTTGCTGAGGTGATGTAGTTTGCTGGACCATGGGATTGAGGTGGCCAAAGTTGCCCCTGTGAACTGGCAGGTGGTGGTTGACTGGGCTTGACTGGGCGAGGATAAAATTTTAAGGGATCCTTTGATTGATGATTGTGTTTAATTGGTAGGATAACAAATGGATATTTTGTTTGTCGGAATGAGCCGGAGAGGAGGGTGATGTGGCTGGGGTGTCTGGGATGGCTTGGGTGGTCGGACTGCGAGTGATTTGTTATTGAAATGGAAGAAGAACTTTTATTTGATTATGATTGACGAAGGATAATTCTGAATCGATGTGGTTTCCTGGGCAGGCGATCCTCGATAAATCGAAGGAATTTGCTGTGCTTCACCGAGGCCTGTAAAATAAATGAGTTTTCATGGTTTGAACTTTTGGCACAGAGGAAGGATTTCCATTTAATTTTAACTCAATCAGTCAGTAATTAGTTTGAGCAGAAAAATTAAAAGTCTTCATCATGGTCGTCACTGGGAAATACAGGGAATCATTTGTGTTGTTTCCTGGCAACAGGTTGGAGGTAGCGGGACAGCAGTCATTCGGTGACTGGTCTTTGGAAGCTCGACGGAAAGGTCCGAGGCTTAGTCCGAGCTTAGTTTCTAAGACCGAACGAATAAAACAAATCCAATTCGATAACGGTCCGGATACAGTCTGAATTAGCGACGACAGTAGAAAAGTATAGATCCATTACCTCCCAGAATGGACATCAGATTTTCTAGCTGATTATAGGAGCTCGGTATTGTATGCAGCTCGGTAAGAACCCAGTATTCATAAAACGCCTTGGTGGTCCCGAAATTAATTAACAGCAAATTGACCAAGTTATCTTGATGTCCAAACCTACTGAGCAGACAACATAAACACAGATCACTTTGCTGTTGAAGCCTTGGAAGAGCACGGCGTTGATAGACCTACGGCGACGACGTATAGGCCGGTCGGTAACGGCCTGCTAGGGTCCTTGCCAATCGAGCCTATGAGAGTCCGTATATTTTAACGTGGTTTAGACACACAATCTTCGACGATTGGATGCCTTCTCAAGAAGACATCAACGTTAGTTTGACACTAGTGTTGAAGGCACATTCCACGAAGCATATTACACAGAGAAGCATCGAACATTAAGTTCTGTTCGTGACCTGGGCAAACAGAAAGATGACAGCTTCATGGGGGAAAGAAGAAAACAAATGAGATGTCCAAAGGTCTTACGAGAAGACAAGCGCTTAATCAGAAGATGAGAATATGGAGGAATCACTTCTGCGGACGATGAGATGTTATGTTAGTGATGGGCATAATCAAATGGTTTTAAGAATCGAGACTTTTGAAATCCAGATATTTCAACAATCGAATAATCACTCGAGATGGAAGCCAGCAAATAATTATTCGAGTGATAATCGATTAGTAAAACATCATGTTGTTAGGTTTCTTAGTTTTGAAACATAAATTAATGGGTGGTGTGAATAAAAACTGAGTGTGAGCTGTTGCTCAGCATTTTGGAGTAAATGCTCGATCTGGTGTGAATAAAAATGTATTTCGTCAAGTTTTACGAAGCCTCCCCGCTTAGATATTTTGACAGCTGAGTCTTTTCTCCGTTTTGGTGTGAATAAAGATGGAATATGCTCAGATATCGCTTGTAGAAGTTGAGTGTGCAAAGGAGGTGACTTCAAAAGAGAAAAAGTTGTAGGATAGGCGAGCGAGTCAAGTGAAACTACTTGAGAGAAGATGTGCTACTTACGACAGTTTATTGAGAAGGAAGAAAATTTACATGACGGGTTATATTTACACTTTCATATGAAGCGGTACGCTTATGTAAAAGAAATGAGATAGAGTGAGCATCATACGATATGACAATAGTTTCTTACTTTCGGTTAATATTTACTTCTGACAATCTTAAGTATGTGTTATACGAGAACACTTACAGTAGTGTACAAAAAAATGCCTACAAAGTGAAAACAATTTAAAATAGTGGAAAATACTGCGTCGAAAGAGGAATGCTTTGACGGATTAAACCTTAATCCTAAGCAAAAGGAAACCTGCAATGGATGATGACGATTTCATCAAGTGTTAGCCAAACTCCAGACGTTAAAAGTAAAAAGCAAACTGAGTCGAAATCTATGGAAGAGAAAATAAAAAAAAATCGATTGGTTTAACTTGATCATCTCGCAAATAAAGAAAAAAATTGCGTCAAATCAAAAGGCGATAAGAAAAAGACGCTTTTCCGATTACATTAAAAAAAAAACAAACAAAGATGTTTGATGATGTGAGTGATGAAATGAGTACTTAACCATTCCATGTTATCAAACTCGAATCAATACACATTCTTGAAATTATCCCCTGTGTCCCCGAAAGGACATGAGTTATAATTCTTTGTTTTTCGGGTTTGCATGTTTAAAACCGTATTGCATATATTTTGCACCAACCTTTACCCGACCTTGCACTCACCCTTAAGCGCCAAGAACAAGTTTTCAAACGTCAACTGAAGGGAGGGTACCTACTTTGAGGCAATTTTATTATTCACACCAAAATGAGTATTTCCTTTAACGAACATACTCGATTCATGTGTTCGGAGGTTTTTCAGAGTCACTCGGAGTGTTTTCTCAGTTTTTATTCACACCACCCAATGTCACAAAATGATGCATAGGCATGATGTTGCCAAGATTGAAAAGAAGAAATAACATGGATTTGTTGCTGATGCTTTAAAGGTGCGCCTAGATGTATGCAACGAACTGTGGAACGTGTCATCAGCGCTTGATGTACGAACTTCCATAAGTCTGTGCAACTATCAGCTTAGGCCGAAGGCATTAACGTGACTGGCTGAAAGCATTTGATACAACGGAAACTGCTTAAATGAGTCATCCTTCAAGACACTCCACATCAACGTCTCGGACAAACCATTCCAGTCAGAAACTTCCTCTATCTCGAGTTCGCAGTACAGGAGTGGAATCGTCTAAGGCTCTGGTTTATGGTCACAATCTTCGGTTTGCGATTGCTTAGTGTGATCTTGACTTTAACAAGCACAAGGCTAATAGTGGTGATGCAAAGTTAAGACATTTTTTTTTTTGTTAAGACAGTCATTCAGTCACAATACGGAAGTGTAATTGATAGTCAATGTTGACCATCAAAAGTGTGATGGTCTGATGATCTCATACGATTCCACCCCAGTTCTTACAACATCAGTACCGAGATCAGGTTCAGAGTCAGCAACTTGCCAGCCGCTCATTGGGCTCAAGCGGCAATTGAGCAATAAATCCCCTTGCGAAGGACAATGTTGCCTTTGTAAGAAACATTGATCCAGTGCTGCTTTTGGATGCCGATTCATTGAAAGTTAGTACTCTACTCTGAGAGAATAGTTCAACGTGCTATCATGACTGCATTGGGGATATACACTAGCTGTACAGAGTCATGAGTCTAACCAAGCGAAATCATATCTAACGCCTAAGATGGATAGGTCTTGTGGAGCGTACGAACAACACAGATCTGGCCCAAGGAATCTTCGACGCTAAGTCTGTAGGACAACGCAACTGAGGATATCCACATACAAGGTGGCACACACAAGTCGAGGGGTGCCCTCAGTTCGCTAGGTGTGGGTTACTCGACACAGCTGCCGAGAGATCCCTTGTGGATTGAGTCCCAGATGTGCCCCACATTGTAACGCCAAATAAAGAAGATTAGGAAGATAGAGTAGCTGACGAGCAGTTCAACTATGATAAAACAGAAACTAGATACACATTTTGAGTATCCGGAGTATCCTGTTACTTATTAATCGCCATACCCACAAACTGCTGGTCTCATTAGATGTACACAGGGCCTCCAGTGTGTAGGAGTAGGACGAGGTCACAACACTGGAACTTCCTCTGTGAATCATTGCGAATGACAACGGAGCACGCATTTACACCACTGCCATCACCATCACAGCAACCATCACCCATCTAGTCCACTTAAAGAATTTGAAGACCATTTCAAGAAATTTTCAAAAAATTCCCAAGCTCCAACTTTCCGGTTTAATTTCGACGTACGAGGGGGTGACGAGGCGATTGCCCACTGGTGTCATTTAATTTCAATTTCTCTTCGCATCTTGACCAAAAGTAATTCCCTACAAAATGCGCTTGAATAGTTTCGCCAATGGTCCTTGTCTCCACTCGACCACACTCGAGAGGCAGGCAGAACCACCTCCCACTCTGCCAGAGTACAATACATTTCCGATTCCGATCCATTCTCTCAGACCCAATCCCGTCCCCTGAACTCGACCGAGTACACATCATCGGTCCGGACCAGCCACCAAAATCAAGTGTCTAAGTCCTTCGGTCTTATCGACCAGAATCCTTTGCCAACCACAATCATATGCAACACCAATCCGATTGATCAACCATCTACCACACTTAACCCCATGCACCGTCGGAATGATAGGCTGGATGGGGCACAACAGGTAAAAAGATCTTTGACCCACCACCTCCGCGACTGTCTGTGTGTGTGCACAGCTCTTATCTTCAGCTCCTCGGACTAATTAATTAGTCCGGAGTGCATTAATCGATTTGGCACAGCGCAAAGGCATGTGCTTAAGCCACATGTAAGCACCGCTCCCCACCACCCCCAGGCGGGTAGGAATGTGCAATGATACCGACCGAACCGGGTCTGGGGGAAACGGCAACTCATAGGTTTTCATTTAGTCAATTTCCTGGAGATATCCTCTTTGATCCTTGAGCATCAGTGAGCCGCCCGACAGTGCTGAATGCGACTGATGGTGGCAGCGCGGTGGTGGTGGTGGTAGTGTGGCAGTGGTCAAAGTGTGCAGGCAAATGCCAGAGATTAAATCTTGTTTGGCAGTCGGGATTCCAGAAGAATAAGTGGGGCGACCCAACGAGACGGGCGAAGAGGATTATTACTTGGGCTGCTTTGCAGCGAGGTCCTCTGCTTGCACCTGTCTGTGGAGTGGGGTAGCGGAAGGCATGAGGTATGAGGCAGAGAGAGTGTGAGCAAAGCGTCTTTGCTACACAATTCATTCCAATGGGTGCGTTTCATTTGAATTAAATGGAAGAGATGATCAAAGGATAACGACTTGGAATGGCCAGAGGAGTGGGCATTTCCGACTTGATTACGCTCCAAGGAGGCGGAGCGGATGCATGCTGGTTGATGATGTTCCTCACACTTTCATTGGAACCCGCTCAACCGATTGCATGCCATCTGGCTTCCGGTCAGTTGCTCTTAGTCACGCTCTCCTGCCGTGCGTATCCTGTTGATGGCATCACGTCCCACGTCTCGATGTTGGCTTCATGTGCGAATTAGCCAATAAAAACTTTCATTACCATCCGTAAGGACTTTTGTCTTATTCGCCGTCGGTTGGGGTGTAGGATCTATTTTGTCGCCAAAGTTCGTGTCCCTTTTTTTTGCTGCCTCTGCTGTGGAGCGACATTTATCTCTCTCAGTGCTTGCCGTTGTCTTTCAGTTTCCCGCATTTAATTCGCCTCGAATGGGAGGCTGAAACTTTCACTGTTCGTTCGTGGCGATGAAAGGGCACCAAAGATCGTCGCATGTCGGCGTGTCTGGTGGGGGCGAGAAGGGTTGGAATTGGGAAGTAGCGGCGAAGACCGTAGGGTGTTCGGGTAAAAAGTTTCCCGTTTTGTCCCATAATCGATGTTTGGGGAAATTTCTTGACTATCGATTTGATAAGTTGCCTGCGCGAGTGGCGGGTGGGGTGGAGAGGAGGGCGTGGGTTGGCTTGGGAAACATGCGGTTTGTTCGGATTGGAAACTGCTGCAGGGTGGATGCACAAATTTCGCAGAACTTTTCTTTCGGATTTAAGTTTTCTCTTTGCGTCGGTGGGGGTAGGGGTGGGGGTGGGGAGACATGCGCCCGGAGACGGGCAACTGCAACATTTGTTCGTGAGATTCTTCGGCGTTCGGGGTCTTGTCTCGGGACTGGCGGGCCAGCTGGAGACCTCTAAGAATGGATAAATGTTCGAGACGAAGAAAACACCTGTGGTGGTCTTTGATGCGGAAACTTTTACGCTGAATTGACGTTCAGTCGCTTTATTCCCATTGTGGTTGAGTTTCAGCAAGCGACGGATGGTTGAATTGGGTTTTGTTGCATTATCGCTGGCGGATAGTTTTGTGAACTGACTCACTGGGGGTGTGGGGTGTTTATTGATTGACGTGCCATCTGTGGCGCAGATGACGAGATGTCCGCTAAGGTTGCACCGACGGAGGTGTGAATTGGGAAAGTTTGTGGTCAGTCTTGGGGTCTGATCAGTTGTGTTTGTGTGATTTATGTCTAACGTAGGATACACGCAACATGATTTTGGTAAGCTTCGATGTCAAAGCGGTGGTGGTGAGTATTATGCTGACACTCGATATGTAGACAGGTGTTAAGTCAGCTAACGAACGAGCTCCTGATATTTGCGTGATAAGATCTGGAGGCAGAGGGAACTGGACGGACTGGTATAGCCAAGCTGCAATGTCCATTGTCGTTGACGGCTGCAACCGCGAGAGGGGGATATTGAGTCTGAACAAGGGCTCACTATGGCGGTGGAAGAGCTGCAAGCTCCATGCACACTCCTCCTAGAACTACTCCGAAATATTCGGATCTCAGGTTAAAAGTCTTCCTCCAATACCAGATTGGGACACCGATAGAGTCGAAGACTTACGAGACCTATTTTCTAGTGTTCAATGGCGACGCTTACAGATTCAGCGAAGGTGCCAACGCGAATCCTTTGTCCAACGGTCAGGGGAACGGCGTGCGGGTTAGGCGTTATTCACAAGGTTGTAATTAAGGTTTTATTCACCATATGTCACGGTTCAGAGAAAACAAAATGCCTCGGATATGGATGAAATTTTCTGTTGACGAAACCAGCCACCAAAAGTGGATTGGGAGGTCCCTTAACAAAACAATGTGTCGCCCATGTCCAAGAACTCACAGTGGACCTAGAGTGTTTGAAAAATCGTCTCAGAAGCACATTGAATTGCGATCTTGGCAGCATAATTAACTGGGGAAAAAGCAATGGACTGGAATTCAATGCTTCAAAAACTCAATGCTGTCTGCTGTCACTCAAGCGAACACTTGTTAATCAGCCATTATCCATGAATGGCGCTTGTGTCGATCAAACCTGAACCGGAAACACTTAGTTGGAACGATCACATATTTGAGGTCGCCAAAAATGCTGCAAAATGTTTAGGTTTCCTTAATCTATGCAAGAAATATTTCACCCCTTCTGATTTGGCTTTAATTTATAAGGCGTACATCCGCCCCAAGCTTGAGTACAACACTCATATCTGACCTGGTGCCACAGGACCACCGTGCACCTACTTGATAGAATCCAAAAGCGAGCCATAAAACTTATAGGAGACAATAATATCGCAGAGTCATTCGACTCGCTCGAACATCGACGCACCGTCTCTTCTTTGTCCATGTTTTATCGTTATGTCAACAAACGATGCTCAAGTGAACTTCAACTGCATTCCTCCTATACATGAATTCACCCGCAACACCCGTCTCGCCAGGAATGCCTAGAACAGAGACTCGTTCTTCAGCCGCACTGCACGAATATGGAATGCTCTTCCCAACCTAAAATTTCGCAGATATTTAAGACCAATGAGCACAGGTACCTCCTCTCCCTTTCTCCCTCCCGTGCTGTGTCTTGACTCCGGACACAAAAGGGTATTTATTAGCAATCCCTTGAGCACGCGCAAATTATAAAAAAAAAAACGAAAGACTCTCATGTCAACAACGCCTCTAAATTATTCAGCTGCAATACGAAAATCAGCTTTCTGTGAAAAATGTTTTACGTGCACTTCGAGCAACATATGGCATGGATCATAAACCTTCCGCGTCATTCGACAAATACCGGTCGCAATGTTGGGAAAAGCTATACAAAATTGGTATTTCAGAATGGACCTTGTACGGCGTGCAAAACTTTTTTTTTGTAATCATTATTTTTATTATTATTTGAACATGTCACAGTTTCACTATCTGAACAACACTGACTCATAGCTCATTTCTAGCCATGTTGTTTTCATGCTAGAACGATCTGTTGGTATATGAGTTGCTTACAAGTCGAGGTTAGTTTGGTTGATCATATATAAAAGCTCTCATCTGTGCCAGCTGCTGGAACTTGCTTACAAGCCATCGTTGGCTTAGCTATTATAAGCCTATAGTCGATGATTGATGAGAGGCATGTGACTGAATAAATACTGGGTTGAGTGACAAGATGGCACGTAACTCGGCCAACAAAAAACCTGAAAGCTTCTACCATCCAAATTATTTTTTTTTATATTAAAAAAAAACAGATAATAATGAATCACCCATTAAAAGCCATAGCCCCATGCTTTTTTAGGAATTCTGATCTAAACGGATTTTGTCAAGGGTTGGTGGAGGCGCCAAAGGACAACAGATGCAAAATGTCGGATGAAAAAATACTTGAGTTAAAGAGAGAAACGGTTGTAGTGTTGAAGGCAGATGATTCAACCACGAACTGTACGGGCATTACACCGACATGAGTCTTGCCAGGCGTCTAAAGACTCAAGGCAGGGGAATGTGTCCACGGAAAAACCTAGCTTCCATCTGATAGGGCAACGCACCAAATCGTGCACACAAATGGAGAAGGTCCTCAAACAACTTCGTATGCGCAACTGGAGGCACCTGGTCAGAAAAGGGAAGGGGCTTGTTGATTTCGGCTCAGGTTCAAAATACAAAGGAGAAGAAGGAGCAAGTTTTAGAAAAAAGCGCTTATAGTCTATCTTCTGTCGAAGCAAGAACCCTCATGATGTAAGTATTATACAGACAGCCTGTAGAGGGCAGTCTTTAGCTTCGAGAGAAACCCTATTTTTGTATTACGAGTGGAATGGATATACAGTTTTGTGCCGACTGCTTACGGCCAAGTTTGAGAAAGAGGTGGTGGTTTTGAAAGAGGTGGCGGCGCGAACATTATTTTAGTCGTATGGTCGCATCAGGAATCGAACTCAGGAAGCGAGGTGCAATTGCGTAGGAACGACGTACAGACCTACAAGACCACGGCTGCCACGTACTCGACCTGTAGCGGAAAAATAATCGTTTCCTCAGATCACGTACAGCAACACGATGAGCACGAGAGCGAGGATTTCGAGAGGCCAAGATAGTGCCCAATATAGAATTGGTTTCGAGGGAAAATGGGAACCATAAATGTTGGCAGTCTAGTGGTGGTCGCAAACTGCAAGACAGACTGCAAGGTTTTCCAATAGTGTAATGTGCTCCTACAATAATTTGATTTCTAAAAACAATTCAATTTTGTCAAGAGTAACATTTTCGGTACATTATCGGTTCAGTTCAAAAAAATCATTTTCTCACAAAATCTCGATTTAACCTGGCTACGTTTACCAGGATTCTAAAAATAACAATGATTACGAATCACATAATATCATTTCCGATTAAAAAATAAATATTTGTGCTATCAGACGTGCTTTGTGCGAAACTAGATTTTCGACTGCAATGGCCGTGTTCCCAAGACATGTCGCAGAAGTGAAAAGATTCGATAGATCCAAGTGTAGGTAAATTAGGTTGGAGTGGCTGCTATGAGTAGCACTCAGACTTAGGCTAGAGAAGGCTCATAGTGATACCACACTGATCTGATAGATCCCCTCCTGCTGCTTTTGATGAAGCGGTGTAGATAACTGACACTAATGCTGCATAGTTCCATCTGGTTGATAAAGAAAGAGGCATTTAAGTAACTTTCCCTACGGATGTACAATAGTCGTTTCCTCCTAATCATCTCTGCAACCTCTGCGGATGTCGTTGTAAAAATTAGGGAAAGCCTCATATGGAAGCGAGTGTTCTAATGGTACAAAGCCTGGCTATGACGCCCAGGTGGTCCTAAAATTTCCCCTACTCAGTTTGTTCAGGCTGCGTGAGATTTTCGGATCGACAGGAAGCCATGCTTGGTTTATAATGATGCAGTCAGTGCCAGTAAGTGTTTCAAACTTCCTTACATGTATGGCAGCACAGCTTACAGGAAACTCGTATACAGGTGCCGTTGAGGTAGATTGAAATGCAGCAGGATATTCGCCACCAAATGGCGACATCATAGCAAAAAATAATGACCACAAAAGACTTGGAGACCACTCTCGATTCGCAAACCACTCCGAAAAGCCATGTTTATGATAAAAATCAGTAAACGTAAAAACTTCCAAAATCGTTGTTTGATTTAGTGGAGTTGGATACCCCACAGATGCTTTGCAATTGTTGTAGGCGTGGTGGATAGGTCTCCATTCGTAAACAGTACTTCACCACTGCCCTCTGGAATGCGACAGTTGCCCGCCAATCGCTTAAGTTTGAGAGATGCTAAAATCCTAGGCCATCTCGGTGAGAAATAGGCGACAATTCAGGGAAGGCTTGATTATCTTTATTATTATAATAGCCCAGCATAAAGCACTGAGACATGAAAATCAATTTAGAAACCCGCATCTTAGTCAAAATTCCTCTGCACCCAGTCCCACCGACTCGAAATCAACTCCCCATGTACAGCCCTCCCCAGACTTCTGGCGAAGAAATACAAAACGCGTTCAGCTCCTTCGAAATTCCCATAGCTCACCCTGGCGCCTGGCATTCTCTCCCATTCGTGAGAATTGTCTCCAAACCACTCAAGACCACTGAAGCTAGCCAACTACTCGCAAGGTAAAGTGCCAGATGATAAACAAGCTATATCACTTGCTCCGGCTCCCCACTCCCTGCGGATGCATGCACAAAAACAAATGGAAGCCTTAATAAACTCTTGCAGGATGTTCGCAACCCCCACCCTTTCCCTTCTTGATCTTGGTGCAACTCGACTCCCCGTCTGAGTCGTGGCCAAATGGTGAAACTTTATCTCAGAATCTGCGTCCATATTGTCGCTGAGATTAACATAAATTATGTTCAGACAACACACACCATGCACATCCGTTTCTTTCACCCCAATGAATCCTTGCATCTTATTAGTGCAACCGGCAAGGAGGTGACTCCTTTCACCTGGGGATGATCCTCTCCGCTTCACTCTCTCTCTCTCTCTCTCTCCCTCTCCGGAAGAAGAGGATTCCCGCTAGGACTTCCCGCCACGGAATGGAGTGTGAAAGTGTTATTTATTAATTAACAGCAAATTTTGTCGCAGGATGTGGGTTCGTGTTATTCCCCCTCCCTCCTCGGTGGTCTATTGATTTTCCCCCACATGAAAATTGTATCGGAAGTGCCTGAGCGGTGTGTATGTGTGTGTGCGTGCCAGGATAATCATGTGACACCGGAAGGTGCGATAAGTATTCCCAAACCGGTTGCGATAGGCAATATTCTCAATTTTGTCTATTTCATTCCATAGAGTCTTGAATGGGGACAGTGGGTGGGGATGGGTGGCACGGGTGTAGTGTGGTTTTGGTTCCTTTTTCCAATTTGCGCAAAAAGGGCAATTTTCCACGTGAGAGCAGAGGCGAAAATGGGAAAATGTATAATGCATGATTCGGGTTGCATAAGGAACAAAACGAGTACTAAGCTGTGTCCTTGTTGGCATGGGGAACCGGGACCGATGGGGCGGCAGGGGAAGCAGAGGGATAGATACGACATCTCGGCGGGCAGGGAATGTCTTAAAATTTGTGCTTTTTATTTTTGCTTGCGTCTTCTCCTCGTCCTCGTCCTGGAACACGTGTTCCAGACATTGAATATAAATTAGAGTTTAATTTAAATTTTAACGATATGCGTTCTGTTCCGTACCAATTTTATGATCCAAATAAGGGAACTGAGGTCTGCATAGCGATTAGGTGTTAACGCTGTGTGTCCTTTAATGCCTGCGCTTGACGGCTGTTTAAGATGTTTTCAATACGAGGGCCTGTTGGGGGGGTTTTTGGATGCAGAATGCTGCCGCGTGGTAAGATTTGTCCTACGATCCACTTCGATTTTGAAGATTCAATAAAATTTATCACTATTTTTAGACCATACTAGCCTTAAGCAGTAATCTGGCCCTCTACACTCTGGCACCATCTTAACCCAGGTGCCACCAGTTACGCATGTCTAGTTGTTGAGGTTCCTCTCCATTCATGTGCGCCATCGGTTTCGTGGGTGTCCTCTGAATTGTTCAACTGAAGCTCATTCGAAGTCTCTTCGGGCTAGAGCTGTGTTGTCCATGAGATGTACATAGTTACCCACCCCCTCGTGAGCTAAGACCGAATCGCAGGTATAAAGACGAAGTCTTCACAGGCGCAAGATAGCTTAGTCTTGATTTGTGACCAACATTTGAAGGACAACCTCAAGGAGATTGCTGAAGTGCGTTCGTCTCAGGCTGATGTCTCATGGAGGAGCGGAGCCTCAGCTACCACTGCATTCATGTTCCTCGCTGACTCGATGACCTTGCGGACCACATTTCACTCAACACAGTCTTTTGGATAAGCCGCCTGATGTACGGCCACTAGTACACCATCCGCGAAGTACATAGCAAGTGAAATTTCCTTGCGCTCAGGACCGGCTGTAGTCGAATCTTTACGGACGGCTGCTAGACCAATAAAGGATTTGGCGCTGGAGCCTTAGTGGAGGTCGACAAAATTAGACTGGTCATCTGCAGGTAAATTATGCTTTGCTTTCCCAAGCGGTAACCTATGCGATCTTAATGGCCAAAAAACTATGTTGTGAAGAACAGGTGGTGTGGGGGCAGTATTTGTGTGTTTAGCTACAGCCAAGCTGCTCTTAAAGAATTGCTAAGCACTTAAACCACTTCTAGGATAATTCAGGAATGTAAGTCTTCTCCGAATTTGATGATCACTCTAAATTCGCTAAGACCTGCCTGGCACTCGAACCACCATGACATCACCGAACAATTTGCTAGGCAAGGATCAGAGGAAGTACTCTCAGGAGCTGAACCTGCCCTGGGACTGCGTCTTGAGAGCACAACCGGAAGTAGCAGGGCTCTCCAAAATTAAGAGAGACCATACACATGTTCCTAAATGTCTGTAAGAAATCCGAGACATTCTTGCTATCCCTCTTGATAGAAAAGGCGGCGGACGACTCACCGGCAGACTAATAGGCAAACTACACCTTAGCCAAACATCTTAATGTGGACTAAGCGATGAAACACTCTGCGACGCCTGTGGTGAAGACGTCGACGTTGCGGAGGACTTCCTCTACTGTTTTGCACGGATCAGGTGGCAGTTAGGTAAGGTTAGTTAGGAGGGCTGCTAGTGCATTCACCAGGACACTTAAAACATATTGGTCCATAGTCTGCCTGCAACCACTGATTGACTACTCCAGTGATAGTACCCTTAATTTGATCCCAACAGCAAGTGGTGACTGGACCAATCTTGAAAACCAGATAAAAGCGTATTAACTTTGCTTTCACTGGGATTCGAACCGGGGACCCCGCTAACTAGCGGCAGGCACTCTACCAACTGCGCCATCCAGTCGTCATCTGGTGGCAGTTCCTCCGGACAAGCAATAAAATTCCACCGTCATAGTGGAGCTTATATTTTCTCCGCGGAAGATAAACTCCTGAACTATAGTGAAAATTCTCTTTACGGACACCACTCCCTAAGGGACACGTCTCTTTACGGACAATTCATAATGGTGGTGAATGTTCAGTTTATGCATGAAATTTAAGAGTACACTCTTCTTCTATAAATGGCTTAGAAGAGCATTTTTTTGGCAATTATAGGTTACGTTACCCCTCTAGAACGGACACCTCTACACAACGGACAATTATGCTGGTCCCGCAGGTGTCCGCTATAAAGAAGTTTCACCTTTACTAGTTGATATAGCATAATTTCCACCAGGTTTTAAACAGAATATGTCCTTCTCCTGCCTCCTGTGTATGAGAACAGCTCTATTGTTCACACCAGAAACTGCAGTCAATCTGGATACCCAATAAACTTAAGCGGTGAAATGTTGGAACGAAATCGGGCAAATAGCCTTATTCCGCCTTGATGTTTGGTTAAGGCCAATAACGTCCGATCACTGACTACTCTTAACGCAGTGCAAGAAATATAACAACAAATATGGATTTTGAGACAGTCTGAGGTGAACCTGCGCTTGGACGCATATAGACTCAAGTTATGGCAGAGACTTAGGCAGATTTCAAAGCCCCTACAATGATTGCTGGAAGCCTAAAGAAATCCTAAATGCCAATTAAGATTGACGAGATAGCTTTAAAGACCGAGTCATTTTGATCAAATCTAATCAAATTGAACGAAACCTAAGGATAGCTTATGTTGTAGATGTCACAGGTAATCATTTCTGTGTAAACACGATTACTGCACCACATGCTCGAATGCTTAAATTAACTCCTGCGTCCATGTACGTCCATTGCAGTTCGGCATTGTCTTACGTATGGGGGGTATTCATATCGGAAAAAAACATTTCTTAACATTCTGTTTCTTATGGTGGTTCTATACAGTCAAATTTGGCCACTGAACAAGCATCTTCATTGTTCTCTCACGTGCTGGTGAACGCGGAGAGCGAAGGACGAAGTTTCAGAATCATTATTAGCGAGTGTAGAGTGGAGAGGTGTCGCGTCTTCGGCTCCGAACCAGTGGGACAAGGCAAGAAAGGTCGCCCAAGTTTAAGGTGGCGCAACCAGGTGGAGAAGGACCTCAACCAAATGGTCGTGCGGCACTGCAGGCAGCTAGCCGCAGACCATACTTATTCCACAGGCTTGTTGGTTGAAGCCCGGGTCCACCGCGGACTGTAGCGCCAAATAAAGAAGAAGGAATAAGAGAGTTGTTTTACGGTAAAAATTGATGTTTTTGTGCCAGGGATCGAACCTTGAACCTCATTATTTGGAGTCGACATAAATGTGGCGTAACGCATTCGAAAGAACTTTGCTCCAGAAGTTTTTTTTTCAAAATCACTGTTTTCCTCCAATTTGCTTGTTGTAGTCTTCCGGTGGCACACATTATGATTGTCCTGCCAACGAAATTAACTCAAGAAAAATGCGCCTTCCAGGTGAAATAACACAATTTTCGTCTCCACGCCACACTTCCTCCGGCTCTTAGCAAAATTAACCCCACCAGAGTGTCTTCACCCCGAAAAGATATCAATGTTTGCGGTTCAACAATTTCAACACTCTGCGCTGCGATGAATGACTGAGCCACTTCTCTCCCCCTCGACGGTGGGGATAATCTTCTCCCAATCTTAGTGACATAAATCTGGCTTGCAACCCTTTGGTCTGTCGTATGTCATACAATGACGTCTCACCCTTTATTCAATCCCTCGATCGTAAACAATCCTTTTCAGACACGATTCGCCGAATAACAATAACAATTCAACTTCACACCTGAAGGCTCCCTCTCCCGTGCTCACTCACAGCCCACCCATCCGTCCTGCCCTAAGGCTGGATTTTTAATAAAAAAGAAAACGTTACTGCACGTAAAAAGTAAACACTCCATTGTGTGCTCATTTCCACCTCCAAAGCCACTCTCCGTCGCCGTCGTCGTCTCTGCCGTCACTTGAGTGATTACATCAGGAGTGTAACACACGGATTCAGGATTTCTTTTTTTTTTTTTTCCTCTTTTTTTAGGGGTAACTTTATATTGCGGTACCTGCATGAAATTGCCCGCCGGCTTGATGGGATAAGTTTGTCGAAGTAAATGGAAGTAGCATTCCTTCGAGTATAATGGGACATTTACACTGTTCACAAGCGAAGGATTGGATCCAGAACCGACCAGGTTGCCAAGGATATCATCTATCTGCACGTCGTCCTTCGCGTCCTCGCGCCCATCGGCCATATCCATACGGTGGAGTAAACCATCGTCGTCGGTCGTACCACCGAGGAGACGGGAGTCTTGTTCGCATTTTAAAGCAACCAAGCAACGAAGGGTTTATTCCTGCGAAAATTCACACAGATTTCCTGCGAACATGTGATTGCTGGCACTTTCCCCTTGAGCAGACATCCACGACAGAGGCTGGGTGGGGGTTCATTTGGATGAGCACCAACTTTCGCAGGAATTTATTTGGCACAATACAAATATTATCCCGCACAAAAAAACAACACACGTACACGAAAACAGCCTTTACGTGTGTGTCCTGCAACGCCTTTTTAGGTCAGTCGGGATCTGTGCCGGCGCGGCGGGGTGTATGGAAATTGAATTTTTGGCCAGGAAGAGTGCAAGTGTGTGATTTGGTTCGTCTTCGGATTGTGGAGATGGCTTGATTGAATTTCTGATGGTGCCAGGAGTTTGGGGGCAGTTTGTGGTCCTTGATGGCTCGGGCCCATTGAGTGGGGCTTGGAATTTAATTTGCAAATTCACTGGAAGAGCATAATGCTGGCTCCCGGCTGGGGGACACGTGTGTCTTGTTGTTTGGCGGCAGCATCAATGGCGCTTGTTAGTCTTGTTGTCTCCGAATAATGTGTACTTCACGGAGGGGATCCCTAAAAATCAAATGATGCACGCATAGTTCTTGGAAATCGGTTGGACGTTGGTCAAGAAGAAACATGGAATGCAACGGTCCTCTGAAAAATGAGCAAGCACTCAATCAGCGTAGCTTCTCCGCAGTCCCCGCTGCAATGGCTTAAATATATAAGTGAGTTGGACTTAATAAGGGTGAAGGTGAAAATCCAAATGAAATGTACACCACACAGTGGTTGAAAAGCGGAAAAAAAAAATACAAAAAATGAAATTTAGAACATGGTGTTATTGAATTTATGTTTTTGTAGATGTGTATGTAACTGGTCTATGTTTTCTTTTATATTTGTCAAGTAACGTCAAGGGATATGCGAGATACAGAGCTCTAAGGTAATTCTTTCTTTTAGATTTGATAGTATTAGAAAAGTTATAATTTCTTTGCTAATAATAAAAAAATGAAAGTATGCAGCTAGGAACTTATTTTTAGAAGAAATATAAATCTTTCTTTTAAAAAAAGAAAATTAATGAATCCGGACGGAGCTCTGAGACATTCAATTTCTTAATCTTAATAAAACACGCCTTTGCAGGGAGTGTGTTGTAATGTTTATGGGACTGTAGAGAAAAACCTGCAAGAAGTTCTACCTGATGGAAAAGGTAAAAGCGTGCTCCATTCGTGTTGTAACTGTTTCAAAAAATACCTGTAACTCTATTGCGTTTTAGGTTTAGCAATATGTTGACCTTAGCTTCATATTGCACCTAGGAAATAACTTAACCTTTGAAGCAGGGCCAACTAATAAGGCTACTCATGCTATTAAGGTAGCGAGTTGACGTAATAAAACAAGTAACTGGAACAAGGAAAGACGGCAATACTTAACGAAGATTTTTCGGCTGCCCAAATGTGGCTGCAGGGATACCTAAAATAGACATTCGATTGACGGTGTTTTGATCCACACTGTTGATCTATGCACATTTGTTGCGGGTCATACTGTCGCACAATACACACTCACTCACCCATCATCAATATACCCTTTTCTTCTATTTTCTTCCTTCCACATTCGTTCCGGGTTCCCACACTGTACAATTTCACAAGCAACGTCGATCGCCCAAGCGATCGTGACACTTGACACCCATCGGCCGGTGCCCAGCGCCTGGTGCGACATGTAGCGTAGTCAGTGTTCTTTTGGCAAACATGAAACCATGGGCTGTTAAGACAAAAACCCAAGTCAATTAACTTAAATGACGAAGTGCCGGGTTGAATGCATTGCGGTGTAATTGGGTCATAGTTATGATAAGTGTACGCATTGAAAAACACTTGACAAATACTGGCGTTAGCAAAATTATTTACTGTGAACCATATGGAATTGAATTGGAAGAGGGGATAAGGAGCAGGGTAATATTTTAGTATAAAAGGATGGTTGTTTTCAAGGAAAGGTTCGAGTAATTCTAGCACTCCTTCTCATAAGACGGTTGCGGCCACGCTAAGGACAGCGTATCTCTTATGAAGATCACTAAGCTAAGAATAAAAGTAAAATAAATCAATTTATTCTTGGTGTTTTACTCTCCGTATTGACACTCTTCCCTTGATATTAACCAAGAAAGCAGGGTGTCAAGACGAAATCATTTCAATTTCAAGACTCGCAGTCAAATTGGAAGTCACTTGCATTAATTTTGCAATCAAAACCCAGAATTTCAAGTTCATTCTGAGGAAACATCGAAGCTCCAGATACATTAACCAAGAAAGCAGGGTGTCAAGACGAAATCATTTCAATTTCAAGACTCGCAGTCAAATTGGAAGTCACTTGCATTAATTTTGCAATCAAAACCCAGAATTTCAAGTTCATTCTGAGGAAACATCGAAGCTCCAGATACCTTTGGTATTATATGCCAGCAACAGTTAACAAAATTCCATTACACGGAGCAGAAGCAATAAAAAGTGCATCATGTAGAAAGGAATAAGGACTACAAGCACTGTAGAACCCATTACTCCACGAAATTGTTTCGGTTATCGATGTCTTATGGCTTATTTATATTATTACATTATATTTATATTAATTTCTCTAAAAACTAGAAGTATTGTTTATGACTTAATGTTTGTTAGGGATGTTTTATCTTATCATGTAAAATGTTCATATCTTTTGTCATTACTTTAGTTCTATTTGCCCATTAGACCACTCCGTACTCTACAGTTATTTATACGGAACGCATGAACCACTAACAAGGGTAGTTAGAGTTTTCAACGAATATTCACAAAATTTTGATATATCTGATAGCAGACTGCACTTGAAAAATTAATTAATAAGAGTATTTACTTTTTAAGCTCTTGTTTATTAAAATATGATTAAAATTAATTGCTAATGTATAAGAGTTCATAATAGTAAGTGTTCGTAAGTGACTAATAAATAAATAAAAAAATAAAATAATATATAAATAAAAAATACATATAAATAAATAAATATAAAGTATGAGGATATTATTCACATGATCATGATAACATTCGATCCGTTTATATTCCTCTTTAGGGGGGTAGACTCAGTGGAGATTTTGAGAAACTTTTTTTTTCTTTCTAAAATCATTTTTTTCTTTCTTTTCTTTCGAAAGTTATATATATATATTAAAAGTATGAAATGACAGTGTTGAGCCAGATCGGACTATTAGTTATGAACAAATAACTTTGAGTGGAGCTATCAAAGGTACTCAAAGCTTTAAACACGTTTTCCTTTAAACCTTGTGTTGTGCACTGGTGCTGGCGGGACCAAGAAATATGAACACATTTTTATGTTTAAAGGAGTTATATTTAATCTGTTTGGAAATTATAATATAAATTCATTTTCAAAGCAAAACATGATACAAAATACTTACTCTCGTGGTCCTCGTGCCTCATCACCCTAGTGCTCAACAAATCAAATGTGCAAAAGGTGGCGCGAATGACGGAAATCATGAATGTAAAGCGAAGTTGGCGAATTAATGGATTCGCACAGCGGCGATCTAATGGGTTTGTACAGCGGCTTTCTAGGATGGTGAGCCATCACAGTGAGGATGTTCAGCGAGGTAATTAGTAGCTAGAGATTAAGTTACAGATTAATAATTCATATTTCAGTGTGAAATATTATTGACAATAGGCATAAAGTAAACGATTAATAATTCATAATTCAAAATATATTTCAATTGGAAACACCTTGTCTTCGAAGGCGGTGATCACTGCGGCTTAAAACGGCATTACCGATCGGTTTGAAATTTTCAAAATATTCTACATTTTACTTTCCTCTGTGTGAACGAATGCCAGTTTTTAACTTCAGACAATCCAGTAATAAGCTGCAGTGATCACAGCAAACCCCTTTTTCTTTTACTCCGAGCAATGTATTGTGTTCCAAGCATCTTTTTTATATTTTGACATAAGGCAATTACAGTATAGGCCCTTTAATTCGGAACAAAATTGAATAAATGAGCGTCGGTATTCAATAAAAAAATTAAAAAAATACTTAAAGCAATGATGGAATGCATTGAGGTTTCAAACAGATATCAAATATGAAGAGGTCGGAACAAATCATCAAAATGTCAGTTGGAGGAGCCCCAATCTTTTGTGTTACCAAAATACATTTTTTATTTAAGTTGCATTTTTTCGTCAATATAAATTCGTTTTATTGCATAAAAAAACTGACTGACCTTCTCCCCAAACATTTCGATTTAATGAGCTTTTACTGTATATTACTTTTATTAAATACATATCTTTTATGTTGAAAAACATTTGGTTTCAATTCTACCAAAAAACTGCTATTTTTTGAAGTTCCAACAGACACTTCGCCACATCTTCCAACAACATCTTCCTTTGAGTGAAGAGGTTCTTGAATTAATCAGGTAATTTATTATATATACGTACTTATTTGTTTATTTCCTCGATTTGATATATTTATTTATTTTGAAATAAATAAAAAAAAAACTAATTTTTTTAAATGTCAATAACATGTATTCTGGAGATTTGTGTAAGGCCAATTCAAACTTGATGATGAAATGAACATAAACATGGAAGTTTTCTTAGTCTCCGTTTCATAGTTTAAATCTAACATATTTATTTCCGCGCTCCCATATAAAGCGGACCACAATCAAAAATCTGTAACTTGTTTGTTTTTAAAGATGAAAGTGTGAAAATTGGTACACATAATCTCGAATATTTATGCTTTTGAAATATTGAAAAGTTTTTTTGTTGACTTTTTTTTAAAGGGCTTTGAAGGTCTTCAACGTTCTAAAGATGTTTGAATTTTGATGATTGAATTGAATGACTGACGACGAATTACAGTTTCATCGGATCTATATACATGTTTAGCACGTCCGTAGTTGATCAATAGACCGTTAAGATACAATATTTATGGTAGCAATTTTACTATTTCAGTCAGTGCAGTGACCACATGACACATTTTTGTGTCTGACAAGAAAAAAGCAAAAAAAGAGAAACAAGAATTAATGGAATCGGAATTAAAACTAATTAAATATTTCAATCAGACAAGTAAATAGGCAGCCGCAAACAGGGCTAACCGTCAAATGTCTCATTGAATATATAAAACAATCTAAGAGAGGGGCAGATTAAAAAATAAGACAGTGGACTCTCCCTAAGACGAACTCTCCCTTGGTTAGGTTAGATTAGGTAGAGGGGCTGCTAGTGCATTCACCAGCACACTTAGACCATATTGGTCCACTGTGATATCCATAGAATACTACCACTGATTGACAGCTCCAGTGATTGTGCCGTTAATTTGATCCCATCGGAAAATGATGACTGAGAGAGAGACTTTCACTTGAATTCGAACCGGGGACCTCGCTAACCAGGGGCAGGCACTCTACCAACCGCGCCATCCAGTCGTGTCAACTCCCCAAGTCGAAACTCTCTCTAACTCGAACTTTTTCGCCATATTTTATATACATTTCTCTTATTTTTTCTCTTATTCAAAACCCTCTCTCTAACTCGAAGAGATTATGGTATCCCGTGACGATTCGACTTAGGGGCAGTCCACTGTAATTAATATCGAAACTAAATTACATTTTATTTGAACTATCGATATTCATCAAAATAATTCGGGGAACCCTACTTTCGTAAAAACCATTTGTGAGGTGGCTTTGTACGGAGACGTTCCAAAGTGTGGTCCAACCTTCCTTCTGGACATCGATAGAGGATCCATCATCCCATGCTAAAATTTGCTTGTACCCCCGCACAGAAGCGGAAAATGTGACCTACCCCCAAAGGAGGAATTCAGTTTCAAAAATCGTATATATGGAATCAAAAACTTAACGTTTTTCGGCGGTGTCGCATCTTAGGATGCTTTTGCCTTATACAGCATCCAAAGATGCAACTTTTGAGCACTAAACCATGCCGCTGCGCCCAATAAAGCTGTAAATGCCGGCAAAATAGACTTGTAGGATCTGACCATGAAAACAGTGCGTCGGCACCCTGAAAGAGAGTATTCGAACAAGAAGTCCAATCTGTCCACTGAACACACAGACAATCACTGACTCCACTTCAAGCTCAGAGCACAACCCTCCCATAAACGTCACGTCCTCAAAGGCCTAATTGTGTATTTACGGCTTTAAAGCCGAGCTTAGCACAATCGCAGTGTCCAATTAAAAATGTTCACTCATTCAGAAGCCACCCCCAAGAGCAATCACCACCCCGAGCCGCAACGTGCAGCACATTTCAAACAATTCGATAAGGACTACGATCCGAGGGAATACCCAGAGCACCCGATATATCGTCTTTCGCTTAACCACCGAGTCCCTTTGCCAAATCTTGCGCCAGCCCCAGTGCCAGTAATTGTAACTCTTATTGTAATCGAACACCGCCCCACCGCAGGCATCCGATTCCAATGCAATTCCAATTCAAATATTGCTTGACATGCTTCAGATTCGCTGTGATTCCTTTGTGTGATATCTTTTTTTTTTATTTTTGTTCGCTTGTTTGTTTTCGGGTTGCTGCTGCTTTTTTGGTTTCATTTTTCGTCGTTCGTCGTCGCATCCATTTCCACCGCCATTCAACAAAGTATAGGATATCTAGATGCTGTAACTCCTGATCCTGCCATGAGACCTGCCACCCCAAGCATACGGCTCGGCCCGGCTCGGAAGGGACCGAAGCGAACATGGAAAAATGAGGCAGCAACAAAAAAGGACAGCACAACGTCGGAGCGCCTCGCCGGGGAGCATCCGAATGCCTTGCCAAACAGGATGCACACAGGCATTGCATCAATTTGGCGGCCCGACCAAATGCCGGTCTCGGGTTCAGGGCATTCAATGAGAGAGAGTGAGTTCCGAGGGCGTGCTTTTTTTCTCCCTCGGTCGTGTTTGGTTTCTGTGTTGGTACCGTGATTTAACTTTTACCACTTCGAGGAGTGCTGGCCGGCCGGACAGATGAATAAGATGAAGCCGTGACACAGTCGTCGTCGGTCGTTGGTCGTCGCTCGTAGGTTGTCGAGTGGCGAAACGGAGGGGCAGTGGGCATGGCACTGGCGAGTTACATGTGCACTAGGATGCATAATTCAAGCTGGAACTTGGCCAAAATTAATTTAAACTTCGGTTCCAAGTCAAACATATGAAATGTTTATAAGGACTCGCCAGCGCGGCATGGAGATGTGCAGAGTCCAGTCCCTGTGACCATCCCATGATCGGGACGTCTTCTGTTTCGGTTTGAATGTGTGACAAGCGCAACATTGCGGCGGAGAGGGAGGTGACCCTTCTAAGGACAAAATGCAATTTTTCTGGAATACCATCCCGGTACCTGAGTGTGCCCACCTCGCTGCCAAAAGCCCCAAAGGACGAAGCGACTAAAAGAAATAACCGCCCTCTTCCTCTCTCTCGCTGTTACTGTGTACTCTCGGATTCAGGGCGGCTGGCTGGATTGAGGCTCGGGGATGGTGTGTGAATTTGTTTTGGCGTCCCGTTGATGGTGGCTGAGGATCCTGTTCCTGCCTCTTGGAGCATGCATGTGTTTTTCGGTGCAAAGCTCAAGAGGCGAGATAATTGTTTATGTCAACGTGAATTTATTGTCCTTTGACTGGGTGCGCGAAAATCGAGGAGAGTTTTTTGTTTGCATTTTCCTCCCCCCGCCGCCCCGTTCAGAATTGAGTTGTGCCGCTGGCTGGAGGGATGGAGCATGCATGGGATTAGGCGAGTTGTAGACTTTAATATTTATTGAGGTTCGAATTGGATTAGAATGGGCCTGGAGCAGCCAATTACTGTGCACCAGTGGACGAAGAGCGATTGCCAGTGTGGAACGACTGTTTGGTTCGTTCCGGTCGTGCTTTGATGCACTGCCGACCGAATCAAATGTGCACTCTGCGGCCACATGTGTGCTGAGTAGACGAGGCGAATGTGAGACAGAGTCAACAGAGGCAACCGAAAAGATGGATGTGCTCCGTCATTTGTCATTCACTTACCGGGGAGAGCTTGGCGGAGCTTTCAGTGGGTTTTGCGCTCTTCTTCGTTTGACTGTGCGAATAATTCTGGTGCACTCAGGAGGATGCGACGTATTTGGTTTTGGTTCGGTTTCAAGATTACCCATGACTTAATCGGATTCATGGATGGTTGCAGGGGAGCACTAATTTGAGGAGAGTATCTTCCTCTTTAAAATGGGCTGAAAGGACCTTCTGGACAAACTGAATGGACATTTGGGACAAGCCGACCGGTCCCTCTGGACAAACCGAGGGGACCTTCTGGACAAACTGAAAGGACCTTCTAGACACACTGAATGGACCTGAAACAAACTGAATGGATACCCTGGAAAAACCGAGAGGACCCTCTGGATAAACCGAGAGGACCTTCTGGACAAACTGAAAGGACCTTCTAGACACACTGAATGGACCTGAAACAAACTGAATGGATACCCTGGAAAAACCGAGAGGACCCTCTGGATAAACCGAGAGGTCCTTCTGGACAAACTAAAAGGAACTCCCGGGCAAACTGAGAGGACATTCTAGACAACCTGAAAGGTCTTTCTTTACAAACCGAGACGACCTTCTGAACAAGCTGAAAGGACCTTCTGGACAAAATGAAAGGACCATCTGAATGGACATCCTGGACAAGCCGACAGGACCCTCTGAACAAACATAGAGGACCTTCTGGACAAACTGAAAGCACCCTCAGGACAAACTGATATGAACTTGAAGACAAATTAAAAGGACATTGTGAACTAACTGAAATAACAAAGACTCGTGGGTAGCTCATAATATTGCCAGTATTTAGCGACAATAGCCCCAAACCGCATAGGCTGCCTTCCTCTTTGAGTACTCATTTCGCTATTAGACTGATGTCTCCGACACTGTCGAGATTGTCGATCAGGTGGCAAATAGATGCATAAAGTCCATACGTCTCCACTTCTATAATCCTTTCACGTCAACTTTCGCCAAAAACACAGTACTTTTACAGAGCTGACTCGACTGGTTCACAAATTTGACTGATGTGATAAGGACTGTGGTACCTTTGGCCTCCCTCTCCACACATCTGCCTAAAGGTTCCACAGTCAGTCCATTGCATGAAGTCAATGTGCCCACACGGGAGGCACACACTTAACCCGCCTTCAAAGACAAGCACCAAACTTCAGCTGGCCCACTGTCACACAAATTTAATTAACTGTCCCCGGCATACAGCAACCCCACAAGGAACAAGGTCACTCCAAGCAACCAACCTCGGATCGATTAAAGCAACCATGCCTGGCATCCGAAAGAACCGAGAGCCATTACATAATCCCAATAACTTTCGAAAACTCATTCAGCAGCCTTATCTTCGAATAATATTCACTTCCTATCCAGCACTGCGCTGGTATCCATCACGGGAGGTACGAGCACGGGGACCAGATCACAAAGAACACACACACACACACCACAAAAAAAGGAGAGAAGAAAAAACTGCCGAAGTGCCACAGAGCAAGTCTTCCAGGGGCGCTTCTATTAGGAAAACAGACACGAACTTTCGATGATGGCATGAATATTCATGAAAATGTGAATTTCAATAACAATCGAAAACGGAAATTATTCCTTTCTGTTTCCTTTCATTTCCAGAAGTTCCCAACGACAGAACGGCACCCACCATCACCTCGAGCCGCTCGGTCTAACTTTGAATGAATAATTACTGCGCTCGAGGGTGGAGCAGAGGCAGCCATCTCGAGCAAGAGAGTGGAGTCCATGATAACCAGGAAGGATCTCATCATCGGCATTAGGAGCACCTAGATAGACCTGGTCTCGACACTCCTTATGCTCCTTGTGCAATAAAAATCCCAGGCAACCTCCGAGTAACTGGATGGAGTGGCTGGGCGGCGCGGTGCGGCTTGGAGTAGGGCAGATGTAAATTTTATTCTAATATCTCCCCGAGTCCTTTTCTACGACGGAGCAAAGACAAGAAGAAAAAAAATGAATTAATATACCCTACGAGTGGATTGGGCTAAATAGCGAGTGCCGGTGAGGGCGAGGTGGTGGTGGAAGAAAGGAAGTCCTAATGGAGCCGTGAATCCAATCCTCTAAGTCGCTGCACGCTCTCCCACCACTCTGTCCACTGGCATTGTTTGTATGGAAATTAATTATTTGGACTTGAAGATGCACGGGAAGCGACTGCTCGCTGCATTTCTATACAATCGCCGGCATTGGGCGCAGTTCAAAGGGATCGTGCTCTCACTTGAACTTAATGTATTCATGCCTCACTCAGCTTCTTTTCCTTGGGCTTATCCGTCCTGTTAATTAGTTTCCTACGCAGGATGTTCCACGAGACGCCAATGGCGATGCCAAGGTGGTGTTTGGGCGAGTCGTCTGTCGATTGTTGTAACGCGAGGTGTCGGGATGGGTAACAGCGGGAGCATGCCTCCAGATTCAGGTCATGGGATCTGCTAATTACGTAATTGCTTTTGCATTTAGAAGATCCGCTTTGTTTCGGATCCTTAGGCTGGACGCGAGCGCGGTTCTGTTGGAAGGAAGTCACAAGCTCTGCTGATGAAATGAGGGGATTCCATTGCGAGGCGGAGGATTATTGTTTTGCTGGAGCATTCGAGATCGTTGAATTTATTCGCATTTATGGAAGGTGTCTGCAATCACACGACTCAGGAGAAGATGGTATTGTACGTGTGAAGTTCTGTCGAGTGGAAGCGTGCCGGGAGTCTTTGTTGTCCGTGTGACTCAGGCAAATGCAGCTCCGTTTGAGCTTTTGTTTGACGTGCACGAAGATAGGACTAATTTGCTTCATCCCCAGAACATTGGTAACACCTTGTGGAATGGTGCCGTGAAATAAAATTCATTAATGCCTCCCAATATCCCTAGCAAGTGAAAGTGAGTCATGGGAGGGGGTGGCTTTGTGTATGAGGAGCTCATTCCTGCTAAGGGTCCAGATTTTTACTAAGTAGTAAATAAGTACATTTGTTCGAGCATGGAACAAGAGGGTACTGGGGGGAAAATTCAGCCGTAGGTTACTCATTCTTCTCGACTCTGGCCACTCTTGACAAGACAGGTTGGAGTTTGTTCGAAAATAAATCCATTGGACCATGGCTAAGTGGATAAACTTATTGTTTGGACAGAAACGAAAATCAATAGATAATTTGACCTGACAGTGAAGTCAGTGTACGTCGCCCAAGATCGGATCCATTTAACCCAAAGCACGATAGTTCAACGCTCGTACACGATGGTGGAAGCTGTTTCATTTGGGGTGAACTGTCGTCTTCGTGGTGTTGGTCCAATAAAAAGAAAAGAATTAAGAAGAGATAGATAGATTACTTACTTATCAGGCAGACGACCAATGCAGCGATAGCTGCTTTCATTCCTGACGGTCCTGGGCACGCTGCTTCCAAGTCATCAAGACCAAGTTGTCTTGCATCCGCGATTACTTGGTCTTTATACCGGAGATTCGGTTTTCTTCGCCTTCTCGAACCAGGAGGCTCGGATCCTTAGTTGGAGTGTTGGTGTCTACGCGCTGGATGTGGTCGAGCCACGGATATTTGCCTTCCGGACTACATCCACACCCTGGTACAGCTCGTAGAGTTCGCGGTTGCGTCTTCTCCTCCATTCGCCTTCCTCGCAGACGGGACCATATATCCGACGTAGAATTTTTCTTTCGAAGGCACCAAGAATCAGCTCCGCAGTTTTGCTTATGGTCCAGCTTTCGGCTCCATATAGCAGGACTGGCAAAATAAGGGTTTTGTGGGGCATGATCTTAGTCCTTCGAGTAAGGGGTTTTGACGCCAGTTGTTTTGACAAACTGAAGTAACACCAGTTGCCAAAGGCGGTGCTACGTTCGATGTCCACAGTGATGTCGTTTGTGGAGTTCACGTTTGCCCCGAGGTAGACAAACTCCTTTACTATCTCGAAATAGTAGCTTTCGATTGTGATACTTTGTCCTAGGTGGTGTGTGACGAATCGGTTTTTGAGTCGACAGCATATACTTAGTTTTATCTTCGTTGCTCGCTGCGCCTCTTCTTCAATCGCCGTGAATGCCTCGACTATGGCACGTTGGGAACGCGCGACAATGTCGATGTCGTCTGCATGTCCCAACAGTTTGACTGACTTGTAAAAGATAGTGCCTTCCGTGCTTATAACTGCCCGCCGCACTATCTTCTCCAGTACCAAATTGAACACATCACATGACAGTGCGTCGCACCAAATAACTCCTTCCGATGAATGCTGTCATATGCGGCTTTGAAATCGATAAAAAGGTGGTGCGTATCGATTTGAAACTCGCTGGTCTTTTCCAGGATTTGCCTCAGTGTGAAGATTTGGTCTATTGTCGATTTCCCGGCCGGAAGCAGCACTGGAACGTGCCGATTAGTGCGGTGCAAAGCGGCTTTAGACGTTCACACAGTACGCTGGACAGGATCTTGTAGGCGACGTTGAGCAGATAGATTACGCTATTGCGACATATTGAACAATTTTATGACTATCATTTTCCTATTACAGTAGACGCTCGATATAATGAACGCATAATGTAGATATAATGAAAGTAAAAATCGGGCCTGTTCACTGGTGCCAGATAGTTCATTGTATCGAGCGTGAACTCTTTCAAGCAAATTTTATCAAAATGCATTTTTTAGTTACAATTAATCAAAAACAGAATAAGTACAATTACAAAACAAGCCAATATTTATAAAAAAAATATTTTATTTTAAGCAAAAATAACTTATTTGAAAAAAAGGATAAAGATACAAAAATAGATAAAACATTATCTATATGTACATAAAAATTAAAAATATACCAAACTTAAGCGCTTTCCCATCTGAAAAGCCGGATTTACTTAAAAGCCCGTTTCAAAAAAATTGGGAAGCAATATGAAAAAACTGGTGATGCAGTTGAAGTTGAAAGCCATATATACCCTACGCTCTATTGTAAACGAAGGAAGAAGAAGGTTGTCTTGCAAGTTCGTTAATCTTTCCGAATTGTTCATCTTAATGAACTGTTCATGTTTCCGAGATTCTACTATATTTATTTTGAGTCGTACAATTTCAAAGTTGCGAGCATTTAAAATTTTATTTCGATTTGCTGCAAAAATCGAAGACATGTAAATCCGTTACATTGGTTGCAAAGATCGAGATTGCATTGAATACAATCATTTTGTGTTCTTTCAAAAATTTGCGTCTGGTCCCTTTTTCTTGTATCTCGGCGGTTCACGTCACTGTTGCAGTGTTATCTTAGCTTAGCTTGAATCGACTTAGATAAAGATTGAACTAAAAAAAATACTCATTGGCCATGGTCTCAATGTAGCCGAGTCAGTACAGTCATTAGCTGTGTTTTTTTGCAAGCGCATATACGCCTAATTTTGAAGTGCACAAAAAAACGATCATCGGCGCTTAATGATTCATCATAGAAGTGGTATAGTCGTGGAAAGTGATGGTTGATCTTTGATGGTCACAATCTTAGTTTTGTGACTGTGTAGCGTGACCATCACTTTAAAAGCAAAAACACTTAATAATTATAAATTAAAAAAAGTTCATGAAATGAAAAGAATCGTTTACGAAACCTAAACGGAATGTATAACAGACACTCTGGGTATACCAAAAGTTGCATACTTATGGATGCTAAAAGAATTAAAAATGATCTAATACATCAACCACACCTGCAAATGTAAACCACATACAGCAACCTAAACAATGAATGAATGAATTCAGGAATGAACATACACAAATAACGCTTGGAAGCATTGTTTTTATCCGCGCTTATTCCTTAAGCGGCGATGGATATGATGAGTAACTTAAGCGGATATAGGACTTGTTGTTAGTGTATTTTACATGCAAATTGAAAATGAAGCGCAGCTATTGTACAGCTTATGTCAGTTAACACGGCAAATATTCACACTCCAGAAATCGAAGTTCAACAAACAAAGGCCTCAAATAACAGCTCATCCGTTCCCAGAACACGCAATCGCTGACACAACATCGGGACCACGTGACATCAGTGCATTCCAGCACGTCCAGCGCGGTAGTTCGAAAACACCTGTGGGAACCATTGCACGCCTCCAAGACTACGATGCAAGATCGTACTTAAACATATAAAGAGCCGAGAATAAAATATAAAACATTTGTCTTCTCCGAAGCAGAATTTTTCTTTAGAATATACCAGCTCAAGTTCTGTGTTGCTCTCAAGACCAGGCGTTGAGCAACTCTGACATGTTTCTCTCTAAATGGAAGCTTACACTTCACCACCGCCCGCCGGACTGCAACACTTGCAAAAGAGCAAGCTTTTCCTGTAAATTCCTCAAGTAATTGACAAAAGACAGCAGAAAGGGTCTCTGCCACCCCGTAAAGAAAAAATCAATCTCCACCACCATTTTATCTGTTGCACATGGCGCCCATCCACCGGGCAGAGTGGATTATAAATTACTCCGCCAGTGTTCATTACATTCCCAGTCCCCGTGCACAAGTATATTTTCCATCACAACTTCAGCCCCCCGCCGCCATCATGAACGTGAACAGTAGCGATGCCCACTTACAGTGCTGTCGAGCCGAGGGACTACCCATATTTTCGTCCTTTTTAATAAAAAGGAATCGCTCCCTTGTTGCATCTGCGAATTTTTCTGCCATTCCTACACATTGTTACGAAATTACAAACAATAAAACCGAGCATGCTACTTGGGACCAGCCGACATGTACAACAAGGATCTCGCGCTGCATAAAAACCGAAAACGACAGAGAACAAAAAAAAACACACACACACACCGTGCCTCCACCCGCTGTCGCCCCACAATCCACAATAGCACAGCACAGAGCGTAGACCGTCATCTCGGCGTAGAACGACCCGACTTACAAACATTCTTAGAAGGAAAAGCGCAGTTGGTAAACAATGATAACGTTAGGCAAACTCCTTTGTGAATTAAAATTCAATTTTCTTCCTTTGAATGGAAAACGCAAACCGTCCCATTCACTCCCATTCACGCCCGCCCCACACACCACACAACAAACACTCACACATGCGACGAATGAGAAAGGATGTTCGCCTTGAGCCACAGCCACACTGAGGCCCACCCACCCCGCGCACTCTTCGCGCCAAAAGTGATTTAAGTTATTATCTCCGGTCCTGAAGTAAACACAATCGACAGGAGCAGAACACGCTCGGCGGGCGTTGCGGAGCCCGAGCGGGGGCATACACCCGGTAACGTGTGTGTATTCATTACAAGCATGAGGCTGGTCTTGTGCCGGGTTTTGTCCTTGCACAGCCTTCCTGGCAGCTGTATAGAGGCGGCAGCCATGGCAATGGGCTTCTGTTTGCATTGACTTCAAACACACACACACATGGCAGTCTCTTGAATAGGAGGAGTGAGACATGAGAGTCAACATCGAGTACGAAAAGGCTGTCATTGAATAGTGAAGCGGCCTATACCGTTCGGTGCTCGTCTGGTCCTTGCCAGCCCAAACATCCTCACATTATCCCCGAG
The DNA here is from genome assembly GCA_964034865.1 of Eristalis intricaria. Lineage (NCBI taxonomy): Eukaryota > Metazoa > Arthropoda > Insecta > Diptera > Syrphidae > Eristalis > Eristalis intricaria. Next base: position 55,855,070 of record OZ035877.1, on the reverse strand, counting down.
GGCAATAATTACAGCAGTCGGATGGCAACATTACATCACATGCGGACGACGATGGCAACGACACCGACATCGACAAGGAGAACGACATCGTCGACGACAATGTCGATGACGGCGACACTGGCGACAGAGGATGATGAAGTCGTGGAGACGTTCAACGCTTCCCCGACTTAATCCATTCGACATTCCATCGTGTCGGCCAACCGGCAGGGGCAGGCTGGGAGGCTTTCCTTTGTCCTTCGACAAATGACGGTCCTCTCCCGTCAAGGACGAGGACGAGCCATATTCGTCTTGTTTCCCTATTCTGTAGTGTTCTTATTTCTTTTTTGGTCTCAGCCATGGCTTCCACATCGCCCGGCTGCTTGGAGTTGTCGCAGGGTCTCATGTTTTCATCCGCTTGGCAACTAATTAGTAACTTAATTAATATACAATCAGTTTTAATAACGGCATCCTTAAGGGCAACAATCGACTTTGGCGGAGATAATAAACTAATAATCCCCCGCTCGCCCGCCGCCAAGACCGCCAGTACGCACACAACACAGCCCACAGCCATTGGCTCGGTCAGGTTTGTGATTTATGAGTTTCAGGAGGGATCCAGCGTGTGTGTGTGTATACTTCGTCGTGCGGTTAATTGGATTCCGCACATGTGATTGTCTCAGAGATCGAAGGAGGGCTGATGGGTTTCGAGATGATTCCACGGAAGAGGGATGAACGCCTTCGGGGTTCTGGGGGACGCTGCGCCGTCGAGGGTAGTCCTTAAAAATTAATGATTTCGATGTTGAATTGAATGCTCTGAGTGGGGCAGGGCGAGCATGAGAAAAGGTCGGTGGAGCTTTTTGCGTGTAGTTTCGCCTTCCAAATGACCAGGGGGATCTGCCAAGTTGGGGATTTATTTGACTTTATTCGAACTGGTTGATGAGGGACGGTTGCACTGCCACTGGTTCTAAAAGAAGAAATAAACCCTCAGTGACAAGGTGCTGGAAGCGAGGACTTATTTATTTTTATTTCGAATCATTGAGTTCTTTAAATTTTTCACGAGTTCGGAGATACTATAGATCCTCTACTCCCATCGTTTTCATTGCGTGACGCTTCAGCCGGACGTGGACCTACGTCTCGACTAACAAGGCTTTCCACCTAGTCGCCTGCAATCTCGAAAGCCATGTTGCTTGAGATCTTTCTCACCGATCTTAAATCTTTCAATACCGTCGACCCCACAGACACACCCCAAAACACAATTCCGAAGTTTGGTCCAAATGGAAAATGATGGGAACTGCGAAGAAAACAACGAAATTGTTGCCTCATCCCTTCATTTCCAGTGACTGTCAAGAGGTGTTCTTCTTAAGCCATTCCAAAATGTTGTCCAGTTTGTCCTTTTGAATGTATTCACAGCTCCAATTGAACACAATGGCATATTCGAATTCCATCAACCTAAATGAAACTCTGACCCTCTCTCTTGGACCTCACTTGACCTCGATCGTAGCACCCAACTGTCCACCATCTCATCGAAAAACCAGTCACAGACATGTCGTCATAAATCGCGTCCATCGTGCATGTCTAAGCCACCAAAATAGTGTCGCAGTCTCCGATGAATTCGTAATGGACTCACTTGAGATTCAAACATATCCGTAAAATGTATCTCCCGACTTAGACTGTTCCCCGTTTACGACTTCACCTATCTGCCGCGACCAAATATCGTTTTCAAGAGCAAGCACCCCCAAATGCGGGTGCGCTCCACTCATAAGCTCGTAAAATCGAAAACTCCATATTTTTACGCGCGCATCGATCACAGGGGCGGGCGTCGCTTTATGTTACGACAGTCTCATCCGAGGATTATTTGTGTCATTTTAACGACGCGGGTTGGAGCTAGTTTTATTCGCCGCTCCTCCGCCGCCTGTAATCGCGACCAATAAAACCGTAAAATCACTCGACATGCCAAAAGAAAGAACGGGAGCAAGTCGCTTCCGGCAACTCACTGATCCGCTCCGTCCTGCAAGTGCAATGCAATTTTAACGTCAGCATAAAAGGATTAAAATTAATTTCCCACCCCCTCCCCATTTAACACTCCAGTCCCCAGGAGAAATTTAAGAAAATCGCAACGTTTCACAGCTCCCCCATCACCAGCCCCAGTCGGACGACTCGTCGCAGCCGTCTTCGCTGTGGACATTTCGTTTTCTTCATCTTCGTGGTCGTTGTTATCCTTTTAGGTACTCAGATTCACTTTGAACGTGTTATCTCGGTGTCGGCTGTCGTAACTCGCTGCTGGTGCATCGGTCTCTCGCCGGCTCCACCCCTGGCTGCACAAGAGCAGCGTCACCACCATTGGAAATTGCACCCCGAAGGACAATTTAACAGGAGTATTTATATCCAAAGGAAATTTCGCTGCTTCCGCTGCTTGTAACTCTGTGTTCTTCTTCTGTTTACTTCCGCTCGCCTCTGACCGGCGGGACCATTCGTCTTCGCTCTGGCTGCTGTGCCAAGTGCGTGCGATTGGGCGCCCGTCGCGCCGCGTCGCCTTTGCAATGCGATACACCAGTTGGCCGAAGTCGACTGCGATGAAGATGAAAGAGGAACCAACGTTGAAGGCTACAGCGGGACAGTAGCAATCGCTTATATTATGCAGAAGTCAGCAGTAAATTTTATTGTCAGTCCGTGCCGTGTTAAATTATGTAGCGCGCCAGAATGCACGACGGTTTGTTGCCTTTGCCTTGTTGCCCAGCAGCCCGGTCCCGGCTGTGCCCTCCTCAGATGGTGCTCGACTGTTGTGCACTGTGGCACTGTAGTTGTGTCGGACCGTCTGTTCGTCTTCGTGTAACGAAATAATTAACAACACTCGAGTAAATTGTCACAAACACCAGAAATGAGTGCTGATCTATGTGTGTGTGTGTGTGTGTGTGTGTGTGTGTGTGAGTGGGTGTCCTGATGGTGCTGATTTTGAACCTCGTTCTGGCGCTTTTGCTTTTACGACTTTCGCAACAGAGATAACCTTTTTACAACCTTTTATGCTTTGGCGTCTCCTCTGGGTGTTGAGTTAAGATGTGCACGACTCGTGGAGTTGTCCTGGTACTTGGAGATGGCCTTTTCGATTCTGATTTGTAGACGAAAGTAAGACTGATGCGCTTTTTTCGCTCTCAGCTTGGCAGACACTATGTGGGACAGGAAGAGGTACTGTTTTTTGTTTGTCTCCATTTTGGGTGCTCAATCGAAAGCACTAAGGCTGTCTCAGAAAGGGTTCTATTCGGGGCTCCTCGTTGGAGATGAGGTTGTCCAAGACAGGGTTCTATTCGGGGCTTCTCGTTGGAGATGAGAGGGTAGAGCCAACTTCCAATAAAGGAGGCAAGTCATGGTTTATTCAAAAGTACTGCACGCCTGACCGTCAAGACTGGGGTAGCCGAGGGTAGGCTTCCCAAACATCAGCTATGGTTGGCCTGCAAAATACCTCACATCATGCGTGGACTTCAGTCCCCATACGGCCGAGGATGGGTGGTTAGTAATTAGTAAGAAGTCATTCCAATGATTTTGGATAATCGACATGTTTAATCGATCGAATCAATCAATCGAATGCGCCCATCACTAGCTTAAGTTATAGGAACCCTCACCCACTTTCATCTGAATACCCTCTGAAACCACCACAAACTGTTCGTTGTTAAATTTTTAAGGCGTCCATCATCGTTATGCACGTCTAACGATTGAGAATCGTTATCCTTCGTACATCCCTGGATATTGGTAACGGAATACGCTGCAATGAAACAAATGGGCTATTTAGCTCCCGCCGCCGCCGGCTCGGTGCAAGCTCTGATCTGTGGCTGCTTGTGGCCCCCGTCCTCGCGCCACCGTTCAGATGGAAGACTCCACTACTTAACGATGGTATTTTTCCATTTTTTCTTCTTCAGCAGCTCGGTTGTGGTTCTCCTTAGATTTTTATTTTTTTCAGACGTTCATCCTTATCGTGGGAGTCTGTCGTTTATGGGGGGAATCATGTCTCCCCGAGAGAGGGCTCTTAGAGCATAACTTCTGCCGACTGCACAGCCATGCCGGGGTTACTTGCCATGAATTGTGGTTGGTTTGGTCTGTGCGCGGTTCTTGGGATGGATGCATATCCTCTTGCGTTTCAGATTTTATTCGCCGTCATTTTTAGCGGTTCCCTATTTTTCCCTATTTCCCCTCAGCCCCAGCCGGGTGGGGGTGAGAGTGGGAGGGCGATGGCATACAGAAGTCTTAGCACGTAATTTTTAATGGCCGCCTTCTCACTGAGCGCACATGGCTAGATTGCACTTGGTTGCATGAATTATGTGCACAATATGCTCTTTGTCATCCTAGGGAAATAGTTTTAGTTTTTTTTTTGTTCGTTTTCCTGCCTCTGTGGCGTGTGTCTGCTCGCCAGGATGGTGTGGATTTGCATAGTTAAACGGGGTGCTCTGGTGGCTGTGTGATGTACAAGTGATGACAATGGATGCCGACAGCGAGGACAGATGTAATAAAGATGTGCTGAGCAAACAGCAGACATGATTACGACATCCCTTCACGAATTTAAAATTATTTGTTCTCTGCTTTGGCAGAGTGCTGTGGCCTTGTGGGACTAGGCTTCACTATGTTGGCCATGTTGATGGTAGTGGATGTCGTCAAGTGACCAACAAAGCACATTTCAGATGCAAGATGTGAAGTGTCACATGGTTCGAGCCTTTAATGGATTTCAACGGAATGCAAAACGAGGGGAATCTGGCTGTAACTGAGATGGCAGCTTTTGATCAAGATTGAGGTCGGAGCAAAGTTCAACAAGGATTAGACGTGTCAGTACGCAGTGTACACTCTACTTGTGTGATTCCTGGAACCCACTTTGGGAAGGATAAATACAGACCCGGTGGCCGAAGCAGAGCAGTTTGGTAAAAGCGTTCGGATAGTTCAATAGGAGCGTTGCTGTAGAGATCTCCCAACGTTTAGGCTAAAAGCAACATTTTCTTGTTAATAAAGTGTTTGCAAGAGAAAGACTTTTGGGCCGCCGTGGCGTAGTGGGTTGTTGATCGACTCTTGCGCAGAGTGTGCTAGCTTCGATTCCCAAATTTACCAACTTTCGTAATTCACGGCTCCACTTCTTTCCTTTCACCGGCAATGCTCAAAGAGTATTAATGTATAGGAAAATCTTATAAAACTCCGCCGTTCATAGACGACATAAGAGTATAGGTCCCATCCGCTAGTGAAGGGCTGTGGAAGCTAGGCCCAAGTCCCCCTCGGTCTGTAGCCAATATTATTATTATTAATTGCATAAACGGAATGGATAACCTGGCGGTGTACCTCTTTAAGCCGAGCAGCAGTTATGGCGCCGATCCTATATCCGATCATCCGCGTAGCCCGGACTGAATGCCGGATCCCAGACAACCATTCGCAAAAATGGAAACTTGAGCGATTGCAAAAACGGCAAGTTCATTCAGGAGTGATCCTGAACGCTATCCAGAAGCTACTAGTCTCCTTGATCTTATACCGGATTTTCCCAACTGTCGAGGAACATCTGCGCCGTGGTTAAGCTGGTTTTCGACACAAGCGCTGATTTGTGGATCACATCAACACTATTCGGGTGATCATCGAACAGTTGGCTAAATATGACTCACTCATATTTTCATTATTCGTAGACTTCGAGTGAGCCTCGACATGATCCGACGAGAAGCCATCTGGAACACCCAGGAGAACATTGGAATACCACCATCCATTATCGAGCTCATCCAGGCACCTTACTGTGAAGTGTCTTGCAAGGAGCAGTTCAAGGACAAGGGTAGCATCTCATTTACCAGCACCGGAGGTGCAAGGCAAGGTTACATATTACCATCCCTGCTTTTCATCATTATCCTTGACCTTGTCATAGACCGCATAAGGAGCGTCCCACGTCCTCCTAAGGAATCTAATCGTCTTTGTTCGAGGAGCTCTACAACCTGGATTACGCCGATGACATCTGTCTGATAACCAACACTTTAGCAGGCGTTCAGGAAAAAATGTATGGTCTGGACCTCAACGCCAGAAAAGCTGATCTGAAAATGAACAAGATGCGAGGTACCTCTCTTGATAGTCCTAAGCCCAATTGTGGATGTCAATAAATTCTGCTACTTCGGCAGCAAAGATTGAGGTGTAGAAACTGATGTCTTGGCTCAAATAATTCAGAACCGTCACGCTTACTTTTCGCTTGACAGCCTCTGCAGATCCGCCCAGCTCTCCATACTCAAGCTTCGGATATTCAATTCCACAGTGAACTCCGTGTCCTTTTGTGCGGATGCGAGTCTTGGAAGACAAACAATATTATTGCTCGCAAGCTTCAGGTTCATATTTCATATTCCATATTTCACGGCTCCACCTCTTTCGAGTCACTGACAATGCTGAGAGAGTATTTCTTCTCTAGAAAAAAGCTTCTCAACTTCGCCGTTCGGAGTCGGCATTAAACTGTAGGTCCCTTCCACGCGTGAGAGAATAATAGCATGCACAACACGAGTGGTTGCTGAGAAGCTAGGCCCTGGCCCTCTACGGGCTGTAGCGCCACCCATATTATTATTATAAGCTTCAGGTTCGTCAACAAATGCTTGAGACGAATCCTGAAGTGTTTCTGGCCAGAATAGATAACAAACGAAGAGCTGCTCCGTAGAGCTCCGCAGAAACCTATCGCAGCAGACACACTGCATCGAAAGTGGAGCTGTTACGTTAACCGACAATGGACATTCCAAGGATGTCCCTCACTTGGACAGCGCAAGGATTGAGGTGAAGGTACACTGACAGGCAGTCAAATTCTGGAAGAAATTATTAGAGAGAGAGGCAGATCATTTACGGAATCCCTGTTACTGTCTCGATATGAGCAACCTTTCACTATATTCAAAAGAAATATGTTATAAGTTGATAAATGATCTGACAACTCAAAATCAGCACTCATTGAACGGATTTGCACACAATCGCATTTGTTTCTCTTTCCCAGTTAGGCCTACAGTCCATAAGCCCCGTCTGCAACCACGTTTGTGTTGACAACAATTGAAAGGACTCAATAAGAAAATGTATTTTCAAAAGCGGTCAAGAATTCTGGAGGAAATGGAGGAACCTCGCGAGATGCTTGTGTTCATTTCTCAGTATCAGTTGAATATAATTAAACGCAGAACAAAGATTATGAGCTTGAGTGTCTATGCAGACCTGTTTACACAAAATTCCTCCGTCGTCATAGTCCCCGTAAAATTCCGGGCTCTAAAATCAATAACCGGTGGAAATTTCGGTTGTAAATCCAATATTGAGTGAGCGACTCAGGAAGGTCCCATCTACCATATGCTGTTGTAAACAAAGGCCATTGGATGAAAATGGGGAGTACAGCCATGTACGTCTCACTGGACACTCCTCTCAATATTCACCGATACCGACACGTCGCAGTTTGCTTTATAGAAATACACGGCGGGTCCTGGAAATGACTAAGAACACATTTATCGATTTCAAGGCCTATACAACGCCATGACCTCTCTTCCGGACCAAGGGAACAATTTTATTGAAGAAAAATAACAAGGACTAAAAATGTGTGTCCAATTTTGCTCGCCACTGTAAGTATCAACCATAATATTATGAAGAGTCTTCGACTCCGAACCAGTGCAATAGAGGACGCCCACGGAACCGATGGCGCACTCAGGTGGAGAAGGACCTCAATCGACTTGGTGTGCACAGTTGGAGACAGCTGGCTGAAGATCGTGCCGGCTGGAGAGGCTTACTGGTTGAGACTAAGGTCCACCCCGGACTGTAGCGCCACCAGAAGAAAAAGAAGAATTTGTTAATTCTACATCTATGTTCATTAATTTTGTTTGAAATAAAGTTAATAATAATAGTAGCGTGTGGAGCAAAAGTCAAGTAGAATATCTATATCTGTACATTCCCAAAATCCATAAGGTGCTCTAGTTCAAATTTCAAAAATTTAAGGCGAAGTCCCCGTCATCTGCACGCAACTTCCATTAAATGCCACACGATCGTCTGCGGTCGTGTAGCTAATTCATTCCATTCCAAAGCCATGGAACATGTTTCACAGCAAACGAGAGCATCTGTCGGCCTGTCCAACTCCATCCACCATCTGGAAAATGAAATGTAATTTCCTGCTCCTGGCTGTGATTTCAACGTTCCCACACACAAATTCAGAGATTCACAAAAAGAAGAGAAATCTGAAAGAACTGAGAAAAGAAAGAAAAAAAAACTTTAAAAAGGGATAACAAACTATTTTGCAGTGCTACTTCAGGGGAATGCTCCTCAGACACCTTCACTTGAGTGTCCTTTCCAGTGACACGCCACCACTATTTGACACGAATCCTATGTGTAACATGACAACTTACCTGCATTCGAGCATACACGGCCAAACACACAGCCTCGCATGTGGGCATACCATACATTACTCACACTTCCTGCTCGAAAGGGATTTACCCAGTGGATAGTGTCATTATGTCACAACTCACTTCCTGTGTGACGGTTGTTGTAATTTTGAGAAAAACCGCAAAGCCGTTAACTGGAGAGCTTATCTGATTTAACATCAGTCGGTGTTTGTCTCTCCACCGTCTCGTCGCTCTGCTAGTCGTGTCCTTTCCAACTGAGATTACTTAGCAGCGAGCGGGGGTCGTGGTTGGGTTCGGAGCGCCTCGGAAAAGGATAACAACTTTCTACAGTAAGTAAGTGGGCTCTAATGACTTTATTTGGTTACCCGGCGTGTGACAGGTGTTGAGGTTTTTATCCTGACGCGCCTCTGGAGGGATGTCAAAGATCCGGTGTGGATTTGAATTTACCACGAGACGACACAGCTGACGTCTGCGTGTGTGTGCGAAGTTCAACTTTCACGCCACACTGGCTCGCATCCTTGAATGCACTCTCAGTCGACCGTGAACTCGATTGGCAGGCGAATCTCTGTTTCGCGGTCTTAAGGCTGAGTGCAGTGAGTCCTGGAGTCGGACCGCGGTCGTGAGACGAGGACGTGAGGAGGTCGCATACTCAACTTTGGAGCTTCACGAGCGCCGACACATTCAACCAGCGCTGGTTTCCTTGAATGCACTCAAGTGCACGGACATCCGATACCGTTGAGCAGTGTTTATGGGGCTGTCGGAGGGGAGCTTCGTCTGTTTCTAAATTGAAATCAACTCGAGTCGTGTGCGATTGTTTTATGGCGCGAACTACTTGCGAGAAACTGTCTGTGATGTGACGATCTGGTGAGGCAGAGAAAAGTGCCATAAGCCCTCTTCCACCCCAGGGGCGAGGGATATATTATAACACTCCAACAAGGACACATCCGAATGTGAAGCGGATGTGTGGCCAGATATGCAAGCAGGATCCTGCCCAAGCATAGATGGCATTCGAGGAAATTGGGCTACCTGATGGAATTTATTTATTCAACCTCGTATCCAGTTCAAACACCACCATCGCCACCGCCACCACGAACAGGAGCAGCCGGTTCTCGGTCCCAGAGGTGCACCGAGTTGACTGGTAAATGCGCCACGGATGTCGGTCGGTGTATGTCGGCCGATGGCGTGGTCGCGTTGTGTGGCGGTGAATCTCGTTGGATCCGACGTCGTTTGGTGTCCGTGAAGGCACCCACTCACGCCCGCCAGTGGTGGTGTGCAGTTAAGGATCTCTTTGCGTCTCCAGCACTGGTCCACGTTTAATTATGTAAAATGTGAGATGGCGGTGACGGTGGCAATGGCGATGGCAGTGGTAACGACCGAAACCTGCAGATAGTTCCGCTCCATGAGAGAGGATGAGCAACCGAGAGTGCAGACCCCGAGTCAGTTGGGCGCCAATGAATTGCACTGATGATAGCGATGGCGACGGTGAGGGCGACGGCGAGTACGACTCGGCAGCAAATCTCCGAAAGGATAACGCAAAAGCAGTCTGCAGCTGCGAGGTTTATTATACGTTAGGGGTCATGTAATCATCGAATTGGGACTGGCAGGTGGTTAAATATTTGCAATGGTCATTCAGATTTTTCGTCCGTCTCCCTCGCATACTCCTCCGTGGTCTTCCCATGTTTTTTTGGTTTAAATTCGCTTTTTGTTCTGCTGGGTTGCTTTTTTTCGCAAGGATTCGATTACGATCCATACACGATGATGTAATTAAATTTTAATTTAGGTTAAAAGGACTTCCCCTGATTCAATCGATAAATTTGTTGAAAATAGTCAATTGCAGTTGGCTGCGACGTCCGTGGAATGGTGAAGGAGGGGGGAGGGGGGCTGCGCTGACAGTTTGGAGTGAATAAACATTAATTGAGCCGAATGTGGATTGAAATGAAAATGTGTGTCTGGCTTTGAAGTCTGGCCTTTATTTTATTCAGAAAATTAATTGAGTTACATCGAGTGGAAGAGATGCTTTTTACCGGTTACCGGTTACCGGACCGAATTGCCGCCGACCTCAATGACTTTAGTTCAATCAGGCAGATGTGCGCCGGGCGTTTTTCATTTGTGAAGGTTTAATATCTCGCCGGACATAAAGTGGAGCAAGGATGAATGGCAAATATTTTTGTAAAACATGAAATCGTTGACATATCGGTTGATAACGAACATATCTTTATTTTTTACCCATTTGTTCTGAATAATTAGAGATGGTTGCCACAGCGACCGTAAGCTAATTACATTCAGTCAATATCAATGTCGAGCATGAGACCACCTCACGTTGGGCGCCATTTTGTTGCAGCAGGCTAAGCGGGTAATTTTAGTGTCGAGATGGAGGATGGCGGCACACTTGCTCTTCGGACGGGGTGGGTACACCACCCAATTAAAAACAAAAAAAAATATCGTGTCTATTTTTAGCTAAGATAGAAGATAGAGAAGGGAATAGATAGTGAGAGCTAGAAAGACTAATACCCTAATTCTGACCATGAACGGACAACTAAAAATAGGAAAGAGAAGAAGAAGAGAGACAGGAAAGCAGAAGAGGAAAGAGTGTTCAAGGCCTGTGTCTCTATCACCAGACGAGACCAGAAGAGGGCTTGCGGGCTTGTGCCAACACCATGAGGCACCCTCGGGTTCTTTGCGAACCTAGATCGCCAACCAACGCTCGATGGGCGTTAACTCGATGTAGGGCTGAGCTAGGTAGTCTTAAGATAGAGTACTGTTTTTGCTGTCTCCCTGCTTCAACAGCATCGACCGAGCACGAAGAAGTGCCCAAAATATAACCATCACCCATTATAACTTCGAAGGTGTTGAACATACTTGGTATACTACTAAGGAACGACAATAGTATGCGCCACTGTATTCGAGACAGAAACGAGCAGGCAATGCCCGTTACTTTGTATATTAAGAGCTTCTACAATCAAAGCTTCTGTCCCAAATACTGAAAACTACACAATTACAAAACGGTAATACGTCCAATAATTACATACGGATGCGAAGTTTGGTCATTAAGTAACGCCACTGGAATGTATCTAAGTATCTTTGAAAGAAAAATAATCAGAAGAATGTAGGGCACAAGATTTAATTAACTCAATCCTTGGAGAAGGATTGGGTGAACTACCCTAATTCGAGCCCCCCAACCCCCTCCTCTCCCCCACCACCAATATCAAGCCCCCTTCAAGACTTTGGTCCAAAAGCTAAGCCCCTGCTTTTCAGACAATAACAGTATTTTAACAGGAAAAAGCGATCGTATCTTTTCTTTGTGTATAATTCATTTTCAGGTAATTCGTCCTCAGTTGGTAATTAAAATTGAAAGTGTTCAGTAGTTCCGTAACTGTGATAAAAAATAGGAAAAAGCGTTATTTGTGAAATTTCTTAAGAACCTAGAAACTTTGACTAAGAAGGTAAGTGATTTTCTTTAATTGTCATTTACGTAATTAAGGCTTAATGTAACAATAATAATGTATATTTCAGTATTTCAAAAGCAAAAATAAGAAAAATAAGTTATTTATTCAAATATTTTGGGGGCTCGTTATATGTATAAATATTAAAAAATATATATTTGGTGCTATGACTTTTTCATTCCTTTTGTTATTGTTTTCCGTTTGTTATTCATTCAAGACCCATTGAAATACTGAAAAAATGGACGCAAGAAAGAAAATATAACGTTATTAATGTTTTTTGTTAATTTTTTTTGTTTCTGACCGCTTTTGTCAATTTTTGTCATGAATTTATTAAATAACATATTTTTCCCTTTTCACCTTTTAAATAAATTTACTATAAAATAACGATGATTTCATTTTTGCGCTAGGATATAAAAAGGGGGCTCGTTACTGGAACGCTAAGGGCTTGAATTATGAACAGGGGAGGGGGGGAGGATTCTCATTACTGGCTCATTTCTCATTTTCTACTTTATTTAAATTTATTATATTTGAGTCCTATACGTATTGAAAGTTATTATTTATACCAAACAGTAATACATCAAGCTTTCTAGAAATGGTAAAATTGTATTGATTCACCTATTGATTTTAAGAGAAAAAACGAACTCAAAATTTTCCTTAAGGAGGCTCGCTACTGGGTAGCTTACCCTGGTGCAGTTCGCCAAGGCACAACGAACCAGATGGCTTGGACATTTAATGATGACAGATGATTCAAGAAAATTAAAAAGAATATTCAAAAGCAATCGTGAAAGTGTAAGAGCAAGGGCTAGACAAAGGATCAGATGGATAGATGGTGTGACTGAAGACATACGAAAACTAAACCTTCTGAAATAGAGAAATGCTCCACTAGATAGAGCAGAATGGGGGTATGTCGTGTGTTCAGGAGCGTTTTCCTGAAGAGATCCACCAAGCACATAAGCTTGGAGCGGGTTGTAAATGAGTACACCATTTAAACTTGGAGTTAGTTATATGTGATGCACCAAGCACTTGAACAATTGGTGTAATAAAGAAAGAATTAAGTAAAAAGCGTTCAGAGAGTTCTATTAACTGACTGACATTTATTCACGATTTGTTTACATGTTATATAATTAAATCTAGCTTGCACTACGAATTACAATTATGTCTTAACCTAAATTACTGCCGATAATGCAGTCAATGTCAGCACCATTGGCAGCTATAACTTCGAGGTAGTGAAGGACTTCGTCTACCTCGGCTCCGTAGTAAACAGTACGAACAACATCAGTACCGAGATAGAACACAGAATAACTCTTGCCAATCGTTGTTGTGGGCTCAAGAGGAAATTGAGTAGTAGAGTCCTCTCTCGAAGGACGTTATTATACACCTTGATCATCCCTGTCCTGCTCTATGGTGGATGCATGGACAATCACAAAAGCGGATGAAGAAGCACTTGGTCTTTTCGAGAGAAAAGTTCTGCGTTCAATGTTTGGTCAATCATGGTTATTGGAGAAGAAGACTCAACCACGAACTGCACGGGCTGTACAGCGGCATGAGCCTAGTCAGGCATCTACGGATTCAACGTCTAAGATGGCTGGGCCATGTAGACCGCATGGAAAACACTGCTCCAGCCCGAAGAGTCTTCGACTCCGAACCAGTGGGACAACGCAATAGAGGACGCTCACGAAACCGATGGCGCACCCAGATGGAGAAGGACCTCAAACAGTTTGGTGTGAGCAGTTGGAGACAGCTGGCTAGAGATCCTGCCGGCTGGAGAGGCTTATTGGTTGAGGCCCAGGTTCACCCCGGACTGTAGCGCCACAAGAAGTAGAAGAATGCGTGCAATGCACGGTCAGCATAATGGATCGATGGCTTGATGATGTAATGCATTCGCATATTTATATTTATCCATATTCGCTGCGTCAGTACAGGGGTTTAGTGTTATAATGAATTCGACTTGCTTGATGTGCTGCATCATCGATGATTCAACTGAACATCGTGCAAGACAAGAAAATTAAGTCTGTCCAGTTCAACTTAAAGTTTAAACTTATGCTTGCTTTACCTATGGTTACAAGGAAAATATAAAAATATAACTTCATTACAGATAGTTTTCTTAGAGTCGCGATTACAACTAATTTTTGGTGAGAACGCAAGCACCTTTATAGTGCATGGCCAATTTTGAGGCTGACTTTATGCAGATTCTATAACATTAAATTGCACATTATTGCATTTTTCTATAAGACGCCATGAATAAATGATTTAAGCCGTTCCGTGTTAAAAAATAACGCGAACACTTAAAGTAAATTTTGATAAGCCACCATGTTTCCCTTAAACCATGCTAATCACGGTGATTAAACAAAGGAAAAAATATTTATTTTTTTCAGTAAGATTTCAATATATTTCAAATAATTTAAATAAAATCACGGTAAGGGACAAGATAAATATGTTTATTTGCTCCTGAAGCTTGTGCTAACAATCATTGTCTTCACCGGTTCCACAAAATTTAACCACAAACCAGACGTTTTATCAAAGCGGAGGCTTAGTTTATTCTATAAGCTATTCTAGACCCAACCCTCTTTTGTATGAATCTCTATTTTGAAAATGACTATCAAAATAGAGATTCGAAACGATTTTAATCAATTATATGTGTCCTTGCCAAAAAATAAATTTACAATTTTACAGCGTACATTGTTGACGGTGGTGATTTAGGTGGATCCCCAAAGGAGTAGGGTTCTGTATCTTACTTCGCATTGAAGTCAAACTTTATATATCAAGGGTAAATATAATAATAATAATATAATAATATGGGTGGCGCGACAGTCGAGGCGGACCTAGGCCTAGCTTCTCAGCAACCACTCGTGTTGTGCGTGCTATTGTTCTTTCACGAGGGGAAGGGACCTACAGTTTAATGCCGACTCCGAACGGCGAATTTGAGAAGCAGGAATACTAGGCAGGAATACTCTTTGAGCATTGTTAGTGACTCAAAATAGGCGGAGCCGTGAATTATCAAAGGTGGTAAAATTCGGGTATCGAACCTGGCACCCTCTGCGTAGGATTCGACGCACTTACCCACTACTCCACGGCGACCCAACAATGCCCATGCTAATTATAGGCTCCCTAAGCCAGAGTACCCGTAAGCAAGAAGTTCACTGTTATTCAAACATCCAATCTTTCGAACCCATAATAGTCGCAGCAAAGCTTGGACTTAAAATGGTGTAAAAAGTAGACCATCTTTCTTATAGAGAAATAACTTATTTCACATATTTGATGGTTTGAGACGTTCCAGCTTAAAATCGAGTAGCCGTTTGCTTGCTAGTTCATTACAGTGACAAGGTATGTTACCACGTGACCTCTTTGTCCACACAATACGCCCCTGTGCTCACTTTAGAGTCACCATTCCTGTGATGGTAGAACTGTTAAAATTGTCAATTGAATTACACTTCCACTCTAAAATTCCCCACAACCATTGAATCAAATCTGACGCATTTCTCCTCAGTCCTTCGTTCCTGTACATTCGGAACAACGTCCTTCGCAAAATCCAATCCTCAGCCCCCATTTAACTGAAGACAAATGTAAGTTTGCACTCCCATCGCACAGTCGTCACGTTTCAATGGCCGCACATATGGTACCTCAGTCAGTGAGAGGAAACCGAAAAAAACATTTTGTCCATTAGCCGACCTCGATTCGTGATCAGTGCCGACGTAGGCCAAACCAAATGAAAACGTAAGGCAATCACGTGTAAGTGGATGAGGCTTCTCCAAGACGGCACCGCAAACGAAACGAAAATCAACAAGACCATCACCGAGTCATCACTAGCGATGATGAAGGCCTCTGCCACGAAAGCGTTACCATAATCGAAAGGAAACTACATCTGCCACTAGGCCAACGCATGAGGTTCGCCGCACATGTACACGCCAGGATGAGGCGACATAGCAAAGAGGAGAAAAAAAAATCCCGGAACGTTTTCCAAATCAGATATCCGTTTGCCAAAAGGAACTCGCTCTCTCTCTCTCTCTCTTTGATAGGATGGAACGCATTAAGAATTTATCGTCTACTCAGTCTGCGAGAATGCTGAGGGTTCAAGAAAGTGCCTGGCACCGCTAACAAGTCGGCCATGTGCCGCACGAAGCGAAGTGACCGAAAGTGAAGACGATGTCGTCGCCATCGTCGTCGTCGGATAAACTCATTACATCGCCCTGAGCACGTATCTGCATAGAGTAACACTCTGCAGATACAGATAGTCGGCACGGAGATACATTTAGGCACCCTCTTTGGTTTTCTGTGGCCGTCGACTGATTGGGGAGATGCTTTTAACTTTGCCCCTCCACCCACCCACTCCACCGGCTTGTGGTTAATAAATGTCCTGCTCCCTTATGGAAGTCAAATTCACACTTTCCGTAATCACATCCGCATGTGCGTGGTGTGGAATGGACGGCGATCTGTGCAAAGGCTCACATTCTGCTGGGAAAAGAAAGTGGAAGGAAGTGGTACCATTGAAGGCCTTCCCTGCACTTTGCTTCCTCTTGGGGGCCTCCTAAGAGATGTCTTATCACGCAGATGCCACATCTTTTATCCGACTGATGACCTCCCGCATTTTAACCCGAACGTGAGCAAATTGCCACTACTCCCAAACCGAACAGGAGTCTCCATCGAATTATATCCAACTTTCCACCGCCGCCGCTGGCAGTTTCTCCGCACAAAAGCTCTCGAAAACAAAACATCCTCTCAAGCGGCAAACACTTTTCCGCCCGTGCATCGTGCAACTCGTAAATCTCCTCGTTGACAAAGTATGCAAAACCCCTCTCAGCATAGCTGCAAGACAGTCTTGCCACAGTGCTCGGAC
This sequence comes from Eristalis intricaria, assembly GCA_964034865.1. Classification (NCBI taxonomy): domain Eukaryota; kingdom Metazoa; phylum Arthropoda; class Insecta; order Diptera; family Syrphidae; genus Eristalis; species Eristalis intricaria. Next base: position 55,838,475 of record OZ035877.1, on the reverse strand, counting down.
ACGAAGACACGTATCACATCCGGCGGTCGCTGGGGGATGGGAGGGGGAATGTGTTGCACAAGTTTCGCCTTGCTACACACTCATCGATGATAAAGCTGCATACGAAACTGCAAATTACATGATCAACCGTTGTACCAACATCAGAGGTAAACCGTACCGCACGAGCAAGGAGCCAAGGACAGCCGAGATACCGGCAGTCACCTTGGAAGTTCCCTATCTGCACACAACGGGGAGGCCACAGTTGACTAAACATGTGAGATATCCTTTTACTTGACCCAAACGTTTTCAATATACGAAACCCAGTGAGCCGTGGCAAGACGCAGCCATCAGGCAGCCACCATCCCGGCCAGGCGAGGATGATGTTCAGCGCCATATTGCAGTTCAAAAAGACTGCACTGGCAGTCGGTAGGTGGGGGGTTTCGAGGTGGTGTTGGTTTAAGGACAACGTTACTTCTCGGTGAGGCGTACTAAATAAATCAAGAAAATTACCATCCATCCAGGGCAGGTTATGTCCTGTGTGCATAATTCCTTGGAATTGACTTTCGTTTGTGTAAAATTATGCAAAGTTTCACTCCTTCTTCTCTGCCTTGATCCTCCCTCGTCGCCGTCGGTACCGTCGGTCCTTGTTGTGACAAGGTCCCTTCTTGGGCCAGTGTGCGCTCACTCTCAAAGCGGCATTGCTAATTGTGTGTAACGAAATTATGAGCGGATGGCGGATCCCTTTTTACTGTATGTGTGGGTGTATTGTCAGAAAGGCGAGAAGGCGAAAAGACTGGTTTGCTGGTTGCTAAGACGCAAGCGAAGGCGACAGCAGAACCGATGTGAGGAGGTCTGTTGCAACGAGCAACGTTCGCCGGCTCCTTTCATGGCTGAAGGAATTCCTGTTTGCTGGCGATATGGAATATCTCCTGTTGTGTCCTAGTAACTTGATAATGACAGAGGGGATGTGTACAAACGATGTTGTCGGGATGGCAATGGAGCAGTGTAGACGCTACAAGAAAATCGTCGTCGTGATGCGGTTGCGGGGGCAGTGAGAAGTGAAGGATACAAGGAAAGACGAGGAAAAATTAAGAAAACATGAATAATGTTAATTGGCTGAGAAGTTGTAAGGACTTTAAGTGCCTTATGGTCAATTTGAGCTAGTCCCCGAACATGAAAGGGACGACTTGTTATCCGAGACGACTCGTAAATGTGGCTGTTGTTGATTTTGTGTCTCATCCCCTTGCGCATTTCTGAATAATGCATGAATGCAATTAATTTTTGTGAAATCGTTGTCAAAATGTTGACATTTGACATTAGGAAGCTTTTCTATGAAATGTATGCTCCTCTTGCAGAGACGCTTTGACGTCCTTTGCGACAGAAATAAGTGATACAAAGAGATGCCTGCAAGGTCTCACATGTCGTTCAAGAGAAGCCTGGGGAATTACTGGAGGTTATGTGGGATTTGCTTCGTCAATTGGATGAAAGGCTTATGCGGTTATTGGTAGAAGTCTTCTGCGGTCAACTAACTACTGGACTTCAGTCCTTATAAGCACCAACTCTGGCTGCTGCCCGATGACAATATAACCTTTTAAGGAATCTGGTAAAAAGGCCCTTTTCTAGAAGAGCAGCAGAAGGAAAAGATTTAGGGCGTATGAGCTTCTGGTACAGTTCAGCATCACTTCCGGTGTCTTCTGTTTTGAGGGGCATATCAGTCAGTGGCCATCAAGTTAACCATAAACGCCCAGTTTGCTTATAACTACTCGAGACGTCTTCGAGATGAGATTTAAAAACTCAGGGATTTTGGCGATGTACCTGTCAGTCGTCGTACACTTTATGTGCACATTTTTTTTGACCCGCATGATCCACAAAAGGGGTCGCGGGGTTAAGGCACGCACGAGAGATCTCCAGTGCACTCGGTCCTTCGCCATCGACTCTAACTCATCAGAAGTTGTGCCCGAGCACAATCAGGAGAGTCTTTTGACTTGGCTATGCCAACTCGACCTGGGTCTGCCTTGCGGTCGCTTACCTTAATTGCACTCTATTCACGTGCCAGAAGACCACAACATGGATGTGTAGCCCTTTCCATTGGGGAAGAAGCAGCTGCTTAATGAGTTCCTCGCTCATTGCGGTTTGTCTTAATTACCCTGATCTCAGTTTTAATTTTACTGGACACGGTAGACTCTTCGTCTATCACATTGTCATACAGTGCGTATTAAAATCATAACAATAGCATCCGTTCTTCTTCAAGTGGCGGTACAGTCCGGGGTGTAGCTGGGCTTCAGCCTCTCCAGCTGTTACGATCTCTAGCCAGATGCCTACAATTTTGCACGCCAAGTTTGTTAAGGTCCTTCTCCACTTGTGTGTGCCATCAGCTTAGTGAGCGTCCTCACTGGCATTGTCCCACTGATTCGGAGTCGCAGACTCTTCATATTGCAACCGTCCTGAACATGCACCTCTACATGGCCTAGTCATCTTAGGCGTTGACTGAAACAGGACCAGGATCGAACGCAGAACTTTTCTCTCCGTTCTGTAGCAAACAAAATATCCTCTGTAGAAAATCTTACTCAGAAGGAATTTTATAAACAAAATTCCAAGGTCACCATGGCGTATACGTAACATTTTTTTTCAAAATACGTCTGAACAGGCCGCACTATGGCATCGAATCTCCAATAGGTCTTGTGTTGTCCAAGACGCCAATACTTCCAATGGCCTTTCTACTGCGGTATAAGGCTATGGTAACTGAAGAAGAATAGGTTTCCAGCAGAGTTTCTTCGTTGCCGTCGTAAAAGCGCGAAAAATGGTGGTGCGTCGAAATGGCGTCACAAGAGAAGAAATTATCAGAAAAACTCCGAGGCGTATTGCTGAACGATCGCCGGGAAATTCAAATGATACAGCAATAGTTCTCCTGCTTGTCTATTTAGGCATTAAGAGGTTATCGACAAGATGAGTGGACGGTGTACAAATACAGTATTTGGTTGTAGCTACCACAACATAATTTGTTAGTCACCAAGTACTATTCAATTGAATCTCCAGCATTGTTTAATGACGAGTCCCGAATACACCACGATAGTAATAATTATATCATGCTTTCCGTGCTCATTATTGGAAGGGACCTACAGTTTTTTGTCGACTCTGAACGGGCAAGTTTGAGAGGAATTAGGTGTTATTTTAACAAATATCTTGCACACCGGGGTGGGAATCAATAAACAAGCCTCTCCCTATCACGGTCCCTGGCTAGCTAACCTCAAGTGTCTCACGTCATGTTGGTAGGACGTCCTTCTCCACCTGGGTGCGCCACCTGTTGCATTGTTGCCCCCGGGCCATAGCTGTGTTGCCCATAAGCTGTATATGGTCTGGTGATTTTCAGCCTTAGATCCGTAGGTGATTGACTAAGCTCATGTCGCTGCACAGCCCATACATTTCGTGGTTTAATCTACTCCTCCAAAAGCCGTCTACGCAAACAAGACCAAAGAACTTTTCTCACGAAGAGACCAAGGACTTTCTCAAAAGCTTCAGAGATTGTCCACACTTCCGCGTCATACATAAGGATTGCGGTGATCATGGTCTTATACAAAGTCAACTTGGTCCCTCGAGAGAGGGCTCTATTACTCAATTGCCTCTTGAGCTCGTAAAAACTGAGGTTGTCGGTACTGGTGTTGTTCGCATTATTTACCGTGGAGCCGAGTAAGACGAAGTCCTTAACTTCCTCGAAGTTATAGCTGCCCATTGACGTGGATGTTGTGCGTCCTTTCTTGATGACAGCATATACTTTATTTTGCCCTCATTCACCACTGGAACCCATTTTAACCGCTTCCGCCTCAATGCCAGCAAACACCTCATTGACGGCTCGCTGTGTTCTGCCAATCACGTCAATGTCATCCGCGTATGCTAACAGTTGTATGGACTTCTGGAAGATCGTGCCTATAGTGTTGGCGTGAGATTCTTGCACGATCTACTACAGGATGATGTTAAAGAAGTCTAAGAACTTTTTTTACATTGAAGGACGCGATGCGTTCTTTAGCGACCTTTATTGAACGGCGTGAATTCTCCATCGTTATCTTACTCAACCTGACGAGTCATATGCGGCCTTGAAATCGACGAGTAGGTGATGGGTGTCGATTTGAACTTGTTCGATTTTTTCCCAGGATCTGCTGAAATGGGAAGATTTGGTCGACATGTAGGACTTCCCTAGATTCAAGATAAGCTGATATAGACCTATCAGATTGTTTTTAAAAGGCCTCAGGCGAGTACACAAAATGGCAGGGGAGGGATGAGTACAAAGACTTTTATTTCCCGCTTATCTGAAAGCGAGGGCAATGACCGATGCACTGTCCCCAAACCGTTTGTTATGCGGGCTTATATATCGTAGCTTTTGTCTGTTCAGAAAAAACGCATCTTACTGAAAAAACCCTTAAGTAAATGCTTTCTATTGTCCTTCCACGAGTGGCGGGAAGGTACATATTTCGGCCTACTCGGGTGGAGTGAAGTCATCAATTCTGAAAAGCATTGGCGCTAGACACCCAGCCGAGGAGTTTACACACCCATTTACCACGTCACGGTGACCATACCTGAGAAATTGACCCCTTTCAAAAAAAATTCCCCTAGAACTTCTCTTTGAACACTCTTCATATTACGTACACCTCCCGTACAAATGCCAAACCCAGCAAATCCCTGGAAGCATTTCACAGTCAAGCTCCATCAAACCGAATGAAAACATTCATCTTCATTGTCACATCATGTCCAGGCAAAGACGACCTCCACCCCTTTGCCAGCATCCCTCATCGATGCAATAAACCCCCCACACAGAGACCTTCATACTTCAAGTGTAAGTAATGACAGCGTAACTGTAAATAATAACTAACACAAGCACGATGCTGCAGAACAAAGTTTCACGAAGCCCAGAAGGACGGTGCAATTTTATTTCCGAAAGGATCGTTGTACAAATTCCACAGTAAATTGAAGTATGTCCAAACTGTGGAGGCGGAGGAGGGGGAAGATGAACGGAGGCACGCAGTTGTATGATGTCCAGCAAAAGGGTTCATACTCTGTCGTCCACCCCACACACAGAGACAGGAGTGTAGCGCTTTGGCAAAAAGGACAAGCGTTTATGAGATGCCATCGTCGCCAAAGATTGTCATCCCCTTTGCAGGGGTTAATGAGATACACCGAAGTAAACAATGTCCTCAAAGTTTCTAACATTTTACTACCAAGGAATGCTGTTGGTTAGTGTTTCCATTCCCTGTCATCCAGCGCATTGTGCCCTCCTTCCTTTGACAGTGTGTGTGCTTTGTGAGCGTCCTTTCGGGCTGAAACACTGCATTCTGGAATGCGGTTTGATGCTAAACAGACCTTGTGGTTGTGTGTCGCTGTGATTTTCGGCAGCTTTGTGCATGAAATGCGAGTCAATATTGACGATGCGCCTTCAAGGCTGCATCAAGATCTACACAATTTAATGGAACATTTTGCAATTAATGTACAGCCTCACCGTACCAAGTCGACGGACCGATTTGAGTTCAAACGAGTTTAATGTGCTCAATTATGAATGCTAGAAGCGACATCCACCCCTTCTAACCCTTTTAGCAAATAGTCCTTGCCTAGTTTTAGGCATCGACTAAATGTTATCTTGGCTTTGAGTAAAACTGGTTTGTGTGTTGGATTAATGCTCTTTTTCTTTCAGGGGCGCAACAGTCCGGGGTGGGCCGGGACCTCAACCAACAAGCCTCACAAGGTGGCACAATTTTGCCAGCTGCCTCCAATTTCGCACTCTAAATTGGTAAAGGTCTTAAGAATTAACGCTCAATTCGACAACATTGATCACAGCTAATCGAGATCATTTATCGAATTCTGCTGTTTTCTTTGCACTAAGGGAGGGCCCCAAAACACGCGGAGTCTTAATAACGATCTCAGTTCCAGTTAGTAACACCTTTGGTTACTGAAGGCGCCCGGAGGAGAATACGGGAATTGTGCAGATTATTTATGACTTGAACAGCCGCCGTGGTCTAATGACTGTAACACAATAGTGCGATTGCGCTGTCGTTGGCTTTCAACGCACACAATTCAATGGCCAAGCACAAAATACAGCGTCGATCTGCGTTAGTGAAAATTGAGAGAGATGAGAGGATTGTAATAAAACGTAAAACGTAGTCCATCGCGCTGAGGTGTGCGCTGTGAGAGAGATTTCCTCCCAGATTGAGAGTTTTCTTCCAAAATTGTGAGTATTTTATGTCAACTGTCATTTGAGAAATGAAAAAAAAAGCTGATTAAAAATAATTTAACGGCAAAAGTCATTTCAAATGAGTGCATGCAGAAAGGCGGCAATATTTTTCATCTAGTAGATGAGAGAGAGAACAGCTGATAAATTGAGTATTTATTCCAACGCATTGCGTCACGCACTCTCTCCGTAACATGAGGGGTTTGCTTGAATTTTATGTGGAGCAGAAGGCTCCCAGACGCTGAGTCGGCAAGTTTGCAGCTCATGCGATCACCCGTGCAATCACATCGATTTTGCTAAAAATGCAATAAAAATAAATCAGACTTATGGTGTGAAGTGAGGGCTGCTGGAAGACGTAACTCGTGTCCAAGGGATTGCTAATACTCTTAAGTGTCCGAGGTCAAGATACAGCAGGGACCGAAGATAAAGAAAGAAATTAAGACTAGTATGTTTTTTTGTATTAAGGCACTGTGCATCGCAAATAATGGCAACAATTTGAGGATGAATTAAAAATCTGCAAAAGATTAATAATGATGTTTGTAAACAAAATGGTGCCTATCTAGTAGAGCTCTTGATACCCGCACAGCACGAGTTGTTGCTGCAGAAGACAGGCCCATTTCCACTTAGGGCTGTCCCACTACCCATGTTACTATTTTAACAAGAACCAGCCAAGATCCGTTACGAGACCTTATCGCATTATCAACCACAGGCACAACATGTCTTGATGCAATGCAACACCCAACGAGCGCTTTTGGAACTTATTTATTTATTTACTCTTCCGTCTTTCAAGTACAGAGCTTTTTTAAGACTACTGATAATATTAATAACATTTCATTTCTTATTAATAATAATGCCTAGTATAAGCAGAATTTAACATGCAATTATAATGTAATTTAGAGTAAATTGCTACTCAAAAAATTTAAGATTTCATTTTTACATTTATCTCTACTCATATTAAAGTCTATAACATTTGCAACTAAGTTGAATTTTATGCAAGCATTAGTTATAGGATCATTTTGTCCATAGCTTGTACTATACCTCGAAACATAAAAGAAATCTTTAGGCCTCAGATAACGAGACGGGGTGTAAACGCTGAACATGGAAAGCAGCACCGGACAATCAATGTGAGCAGTAATGACGTCATGAACGAAAAGAACTGAATAATAAGTCCTTCTTACATGCAGTTGCTTTAGATCGATAAGCTAACATCTAGCATTATAATCTGGCATATTTGAATTCCACGACATCTTTCGAAGAGCAAACCTAGTAAATCTTTTTTGTATTCTCTCAACACGAATAGCGCTATTGTTATATAAAGGATTCCATATTAAACAACAGTATTCTAATATAGAGCGAATTAACGAAACATACACAGACTTAAGAGTGTAAGGGTCTTGAAAATATTTTGGATTTCGAAACAAGAATCCTAGCATGGAGTTGGCCTTTGAAATAATATAGTCAATGTGCATAGAAAAAGTCAGTTGAACGTCGAATATAACCCCTAGATCTTTATGCGAACATACTCTTGTTAAGATTGTATTATCAATCTTATAATTATAGATTATAGGAGATAAAATTCTAAAAAGTGTCATAACTGAGCATTTACTAATATTTAAATGTAGTCCATTCAAATCGCACCAATTCTGTACTGATGAGATATCATTCTGCAACTCCAATGCATCGGCCAATGATCGCACTGATTTAAAATTTTTTAAATCGTCAGCATATAAAAGGCAGTCGGAATGGGAAACATAGGAAGGCAAATCGTTAATAAAAAGAAGAAACAGAAGAGTGCCGAGGTGACTACCTTGAGGTACCCCAGAGAAAATTACTCGTGACAGATCATTACCTATTTTTACAAACTGTCTGCGATTTGTAAGGTAGCTAGTTATCCATTTCAAGATTTTAGAATGAAAACCAATCATCTCTAGCTTTTTTATGAGCACATTATGTTGAACACGGTCAAATGCCTTCGAGAAGTCAGTGTATAAGTACAAGACTAAGGTCGCTTTTAATTTAGCTACGTTTCTTTCTTTGATTAAGCTACGTACAACGTACACTAAGTAGAACTAGTAGACATGTAGAAAAACTAGTTGCAACTGTTTGATATTGCTGCTAAACTGTGATGATTGTGGAAGCAAATATTTTGGGCTGACAGACGCCCCGACTAACACGCCACTCGTGGTATTATGAAAATGGATTCAAACCTTTTAAAACTTTTTTTAACTAACTTTTGTTTTTTTATTAAATTTTAATATGTTTAAAATAAAAAACTAAAACAAGCTTAAATATCTTAACAAACGTTCTTATGTCTAACTTACTGTCCCTATAAGGGTACTCTAAGCTATTCTAATCATAATTAAATTGTGCCTGTAGTCATAAATTATGTTTTTCCAGTGTAGGAATTAAATTTCCGAAGTCAAGACACAATGCGGACAATCTTTTTTTTGATCATTTGATCAAGAAAACTTTGAAAACTTGGCTCACCTTATCTAACTTACCCTACCATAAACTAACTTGACCTAACATTTAACTTTAAATCTTAACTACGTCCGTTTTTTTGTTTTTTATTTTTATTCTTTTTATTTTGCATTTTTGATTTATAATTTATTTACTTTTTTCTTTGTTAAAAGCTACATTAAATATGTAAGTGTGCCAGCATGGTCACCTACTTGGTCATTTTGAAAAGCCAGCGGTGGCGGAGACTGGTTTTGTTGTAACCTGTCTCGAGCAGAGATCGCTTTGCTAAACCGTTGGAGATCCTTGTGGCTGTGTGCGACATGTGTCTGTCCACTGTTCGTATGTGGGTTAGACAAAGGAATACATCGGGATGAAAAATGCCACTATTTCGCACATATTGGAAATAAGCCCCAAAGATCAGCCTGTTGGAAGAAGTCGTAGCCTCCGGATTAGCTTAAAAATGAAATTATCTATCATGTTCAAGTTTGCCTCATTGTGTAGGACCTCGTTAGGATAGAACTTCTTGTACTCACACTCGGGTGTACGATGCAAACAGAGACAGGTGCGAAGACATATCTAAGAACGACTCACGTTGTGGACGACGGTTCGAAATAATTGGCCGGGTGGGGGCCCTGTAGCAGATAGCCCTCACTCTCTTATTAAGTTGGCTGCTGTAAAACAAGTCACTTGCGACAGTAAAGGCTGTGATATTTAAATGTAAAATAAAGATATTGATACAACCAAATGCCAAGATCCCTTACTACACTTTTCACATCTAACGGCCGTCCCTGTGGGTCAGATATACCGAACTTGCGCCAGTTTAGGCGCATAGCCCATGATCCCATCTACAGAGAGGGAGGAGTTCCTCACTTCAGAAAGTTGACAGTCAACTCCCAGCCGTCTTAAAGTGGCAGAATTTTTTGCAACAAGATTTTCATCACTTCGCCCTTTGGATCTGGATGCCCCTAGATCACCGGCTTACGCTATTAACCCTTCAACCCTTCTATCGGGGGCCATGATATTGCACAGTGGTGGTGACCCTGCCTCGATTCCTTCCTTATGCCTGCTAACTTCGTTCCTGTACAGGTTTTCGTCGAATCTTAGAGCCACCGGAGTCACCACACAGTGCTCAGATAGAGGCAGACTGGAACCGGGTTTGGTTAGATTAGCCAGGCAATCCTGGTCAATTTGCTTCCAATCGTCACTACCACGCTGTCTTGTATCTCAGATGAATTGGTCATTATTCTGGGGATTTTCTTCCTCCCCTTTTCGAACCAGGACGATTGGCCTCGAAGATTCTGGAGACGGGAGCATTGTCGATAGATTTTGTTCCCTCGTTCGACAATGGGTTATGTATTTTCGGTTGAACTTCCTTTGTCACTTTAGAGCTTACCGATGAAGGAAGGGGAGATTTGTTGACGAATCTGAGTCATCAACTCCGCCTCTCGCAAAAACTGTCACCCACAGGGACCGCTTCACCCTGTCACTCCCTGCGTTGCCCGTGTCAACGGATTCCCCTGTACCGAGGGTCCCTTTCGAGCTGCTGACACTCCTACGCTCGCAACACAAGACCCATATAAACAAACTTTTCTTCACTCGTAATTACTTAATTTTGGCATCGGTCCCACCAGCCCCATGCAAATGCTGGCTACGAGCGCTTGTGCCCGACCGACCGTAAACTGAAAACGAAATTCCACCGGACACTTCCGCTCCACATGTGTGACACATTAATTACTTGGATATCATTTAACACCGTCGAAAGTTGCATCCTTCAGCTGGAGGCCGGTCTCAACTCTGGGCTGGATTTCAGGTGAATTTGTGTGCGGCTTCCACAGTGTCGCGCTGGATAATAGAATAACACCATCGACCCCGCCCTGACACGGGATCCCGCTCTCGAAGGGATGTGTTTACTTTCGTAAATGCCGAAAAGCCTGTTATTGAGTGCATCATTGGGGGCTGGTGGGCAATGCTCTTCGGCCAGCTTCACTTGCAGGACAACTTTGTTGGCAACTCAAATTATTGCGTCTCTAATTGGAATGCGAATGCGAAGTCATCATTGCAGGCATCTCTGGCTCTCGCTCTCGACGACCGCAAACCCGGAACCAGATGAATGTGCCCTTGTCGTTTTCGGGATGTGTGTTTAATTGTTAATACAACTAATCCCTGCGGATCGTCATCATAACAAGTGTGTGCCGCATGATGTTGTCGTCTTGTTGCATTTTTGGGCCAACCTCCCAAAAGTGAGGGGCACAAGGCAGAGACGGAGGAGAAGCAGAGCCAAAGTAAGCACAGAATTAGCTCAGGAACAGTGGAAAAATTTAATTGGATTTAATCAGAATGTTTTTCCAATTAAAAGTTTAAATTGATGCTGCAGCGCGGCTCCTTGACGACGACAGTCGACAGTCGACAGCCGACAGCCGACGGCTGATGTTGTTCTGTTAGCGTGGCAAATGACAGACGAGTTGACGTATACGAATGTAAATATCCCAGATGATGGATGGATGATTCAAGGAGGAGCGGAGTAATTTCGAATTAAGTGTGATTAAAAAGTTGAGTCCTGGATTGGGCTGAGTGGCGGAATGCGGAAGTTCGTGGCATGGGGAATGTGCACGGCAGCGGAATGGAAGGGAACTTTCGAAGGAGCTCTTTGTGTGGCTGTGGCTGGGTTTACCTTGACCCAAAATGTTGATGCACTTGAAGGCAGTTAACTTGTCGGAAATAATCGTCATCTGCTATATGACATCAAGCTGTGGATGCACAAATCGATTTAAGGGCGTGATCAGCTTCAGTTTTTGTGACGATTCTTCTCTCTTTCATTTGAGAATATCAACAGTTTTTATCAAGCAATATTGTATCAACGAGAAGCTGCTTCTTCTACGTTCCCTCAAGCCACAATCAAAGAGACCCGTCTGGTTGTCTGAAATATTTGTCAGCTGTTGGGCGCCACTTTAAAGGGAGATGTTTCCTGCGCGCTTGTCCCACTGCCTCAGGTCGTTGGAATGATTTTTCAAATATGCCGATAGGTCTTAAAGCAGGCGAAGCCGCAGACTGAAAATTAAAAAACTGAAAATTTCTTCGAAAGACGATGGTGTGACTCTAAAGCAAACTATCTAAAGCCAGCCGAAGTATTGATGAGGGAGCTTGAGGCAACCTTTCGGAAAAAAACAGAAAAAAATTATCAAGAAATTGTGTTTGAGTATACTAAGAGCGAGATCTTCTCGCCTGATCGCCATCGACAGATCTAAAAGTGTCGCTGGGCAAAGCATAATCGAGAGATGTCCAAGCCACTTGATCCTTCGCCTCAAACTGATCAGTTGACCTGGCTAGGCGGGACCAGGTAAGTTTTTCGACTTGGCTCAAGCAACCATGGCGCGCCTGGCTAGCGGTCGTATGCCAGATAGCATTCAAGGCATACACCAGAAGTCATAAAGATGGGGACATTCGTGCCACGTGACCAAACCAACGAAGCATAACCCTTTCCGTTCAATGAAGCAGCTGTTCAACATTGAGTACCCTCTACCCTATCAGGGCGAGTAAATCTCACAACAGCGCGAAGAAATCTCATGCCATCAGCTTGCATTTGCGGTCTTATTCCTCCCGTCAGTACCAAAGTTGCATGACCTTTGGTGAGACTTGGAATAAGTACTGGGTTGAAACACGCTAGCTTGGCTTTGGCATCAAGCTCATCCTTCCTGATTACAGATCGCCCAAGTTCTTTCAAAACAAACCCAACTTGACCAATCTGAAAGGCATGCTCAGCGTAACCCCTTCCATCCCTCGTGACCCCGGCCACCCGCTTCAACTTTAAACGAAGATGAAGCCGTCTCGGGTCCTCATCCTCGTTTTTCTTCCTCCGGGGACACCGATTAATGATTTAAAATATCCCAGATGCATTCAGAAAATAATGAAAAATTGAATCAAGTGCAGCACTAAGCGCTCCCCGGCATGATTGCAAAAAAAAGAAGGAAAAACAGCAAAGACCACATAATCAATTTCGTTTTGGACCTGATTACCTGTTCACATTGCGGTTCAAAATGCTTGAGAGAACAACAAAACAAGAAACCGACAGAAAAAAAATGAGAAGAAAAAAAATAAGAAGAAACAAATCCTGAGAATGACATTGCCATATGTTCTGTGCTGCTGGCTCGGATCGCTGGTGGGGTTGGAGGGGGGGGAGTGGAAATGGTAGTGGAACCTCATAATAATGGGATCAGAACGAATGAGACGTCTATTTGTAGTTGATTCCATTGTCCTGGGAGGGATTGTTGTTGCGCTGCTGGGAGAGTGATGCTGCGGTTCACAATGTTGCTGAAAGTATTACGTGGCTGACATGAATAGATTGCCAACTGCATGCGGCAAGAGTTCTTGCAATTTCCCACAGGGAATCATATTTTCAGCGAATCGCTTTGAGGATTTAGTGATTCTTCAATTTTCGAGGGAAAAAATGTGCAGCTGGTGCTGGTCTATGACATTCAAATGAGTTGAATGGAATTTATTTTTTATTTATTTCTCATCAGGAGTAATCGGGGAGCGTGCTCACTCAACGATGGGTGAAGCATATAGATGCTGGGAGGGCCAAGATTTTCTCCTGATGTGTGTACTTATGGTTGTGGGTACCACCGGGACAGAGTGAGTGGCTGTCTGCCATTTTGTACCTGATTTGGGTTCTGGCAAGAATTCTTTTGGCCGTATTTTGTCTGAGAATCTTGAGGAATTTTATATTTTGTATGGTTTTCAGCTTTTCTGTGGCCCGAAGGAACAGTGCATTTTTGGATATGGAGTCAAACTTCTCTTTATGGACACCCCTCTATTTAGGACACCACTCTTTACGGACAAATTGACATGGTCCCGGCATGAAGATATTGCTATTCGTGCATTTAAACCATTCTACAGCAGACGCCTTCTATGCTGGACGTGCGTTTCAACGCCCTTGACACAGTCGCGCTCTTAATAAAGGACACACGAAGCAAAAGCAACCGTGCAAAATCATGCATTCCCTTGATCTATGTGCAGGCTAATATGTACACATGTAAGAACACCCAGCGTCTGAAGAGACGAACGCATTCCATGGAGGTATACAAACGGATTGTGTTTCTAAGAATTCTTAACCATTCGGAACAATAATTGTGACAGTAAGTGTGAGTAGATGACTTGTACTTTGTGTTTTGAAACCGAATTGACACCATTTGAGTATTGAGCTGTTCAGTTTATTCGGGAAATTGAGAGTCCACGCTTTTACTCGAATGTTCAATTTAGAACAATTTCTTCTAGGTCTTGGAAGTGAATTTTATTTTCTGAAATAACTTTCGTTACCTCTCTAGAACGGACACCCTACACAACGAACAATTATGATGGTCCCGTATGTATTCGCTGTAGAGTAGTCTCACTTTGATTTCGTTGCCCACGACTTGCCCATTCCAAAGGTCCAATCTTGGATCACTGCTACCAATGTTTCCACATGTATTCCCCCAACTATGCGAGTAACTTTGGATTCCAAATCCCGGATGTAATTGTAGCCGGCTTACTGGGCTATGTGAAACTCAATATTTTAGATGTGAACGGCAATAACGTATTCGGAAGGCCGATGTAGCACTAAATATGTTGGTAGAAGTGTTTCTCTTTGTGTTTATTTCTTGCAGTGCTTGCCTTCATTCCTAATCACTTCAACCAAGAAAAATATAGTCATCTTGGTACAATAACCAATCACTGCGACACCATTGCCGTCATCATACTCAACAAAAGGCTCGCTCAAATAACTGCGTCCTCTGGAAAGCCTTATTTCTTGAGGATTCCATGGTTTCCATATTAACCTTCAATTTATGGTTTCATCACACTAGTTGCGCTGAATTCCATTGACTGGGTCCTTCTCTGAAGTTTCCTTCGAAATATCTTCTTGAAGTCACAGTCCTTCTGCAAAGCATTCTTTCGAAAGTATAGCGCTGAAGTATGTTTGAAAACCTTTATTCCTGAGTTAATGACATGAATGTACACCCTGTCCACCGAGAGCTTTGGTTCCCGCGCAGTGTGCGCATGTGCCCATGTTGTTGGCTAGTAGTGCACGCTATGTCGAATAAAGCAAATTGTTCTACTGTGGATTGCAGTACCTGGGCCATCACTTACACCTGATGGCGGACACAAAATAACTTGGTCTGAGTAAAGCCAGCATGCTCGAGAAAGTATTTTTTAGCACAGCCTCAAATCCATCATGAGCCACTTGCCCGCGAAGTAAGCACAGTCGAATCTCGGAAACATGAACGGGTCTATTAGATGAACTATTCGGAAAGTATTGTGTCCCAAAATTTATGAACTTGATTCGAAATATTAGATCTAGTAGTATTGTGTTCCTAATCTCATGCATTTGAATTCCGTTTGAACTCTAAAACATAATAATGTGCACCTAGTAGGCCTTGAGGAGTCATCTTAGCGTAGCCATGTAAGCGCACTGAATTAGGCGAAAATTGTTCTCTCGTTCATTGTATTCCAGAAATAAAGTGTTACAGAGATAGCCCACTTCACAGCTGATTGCCCCCTAGTCTATCGACGAATTTGAGTGCCTTTTCGGCAGATTTTCATAAATTTTTGACGGTTATTCACGAAATAATGCCGTCCTCTGATTGGTCAATTTGGTTTAAGAACACGTTATAAAAAACAGTTGTCAAAAATCTTAAGGGGCAAGAGAGGTAGAAGTCGGGCATCTCTGTAATACTTCATTTCTGATTGTATTCACTTGATGGAGCGTGCTCGTGCCGAAGGGACACAAAAGTGTAAGTAAATATATCTCTTGTTTGTAATTAGTTTATTATAAAATTATTCCAGAATATTAAACCCCTTTCAACATATACGTTCAATAAACGAGTTTCCCTGCATTAGCTCCATCAAGACAGAAAGATTAACGAATTTGCAAAACTACTTTCTCTCCGACGACATTATACCATAAAGCAGGACTCTCATCGCGTAAGACGATGATCATCTGACGACGTAGTTTCGACGATTGTATTACTTCGTGTAATGCTAAAATTATTGAATCGTCTAGTCGACGTCGTTTCATCAAACTGTCAACAGTCGACGATTAAACGATTGTGATTGAACGATTGCTATTTCACAGTCGTTTCATACTTCGTGGTTGGTTGTTGTTTAGTTTCGTTGTGAATTTTTTAATAAAAATCGGAAAAAATGCGTCGGCATTAAAATGTGTTGTTTTTCGATGACGAAGAAAGTGAAAATTCTGTTGGACTATTGCGAAAGCGGAGGACGCCTAGAGATGCATCGGATCCTCTTTCACTTTTACACGAAAATAAAAAAATATATTATTTTAAACAATAAACTTGCTAAATTGTATTTTGCATTTTAGTTTTATTCAACGTTTTCGCTTAGCAAAAAAAAGCGCTTGTACTAGTGGCAGAAACGGTAAGCCCAAGGAGCGGCTAGCGGTCAACGTATATTCCATGGACTTGGTGCTGCCTTGGAGGTCCTAGCTGGAGGTGGCTACCAATGTTTGGTTCGATCAGTTCGGCCCTCCGTGCGACCGCAACCATAGCAATTCGAACTGCTACCTGTCACAACATTACGAATGGAAGCTCTCTGAATTACTCGGATATTGAAATTTGATCAGATGACCAACCCCCAGTGTTACCGCCGTATTATTTAACTTTTATTTGTAAAACATTTCTATTTTAAATAATCACCCTGTAGATCTATTGTATGTAACGTAAAATCAGTTCTTGAAACCAAAGAGAACTCCGTTGAACGATTTCCTGGTAAAGAAGTAGACGCCAGGCAATACGTACAGATCTCTTGTGTGTAACGTATAATCAGTTCTTGAAACCAAAGAGAACTCCGTTGAACGATTTCCTGGTAAAGAAGTAGACGCCAGGCAATACGTACAGATCTCTTGTGTGTAACGTATAATCAGTTCTTGAAACCAAAGAGAACTCCGTTGAACGATTTCCTGGTAAAGAAGTAGACGCCAGGCAATACGTACAGATCTCTTGTGTGTAACGTATAATCAGTTCTTGAAACCAAAGAGAACTCCGTTGAACGATTTCCTGGTAAAGAAGTAGACGCCAGGCAATACGTACAGATCTCTTGTGTGTAACGTATAATCAGTTCTTGAAACCAAAGAGAACTCCGTTGAAAGATTTCCTGGTAATGGAGTACACGCCAGGCAATAAAAGCATCTCCTGAAATCGAATAGAGGGCAGTCGAAAGAAAACCAGCGCGGTAGCAACACAATAGTTTTTAAAGCGTGCCTCAACAGACATATATTTATTTGCAATATAATAATAATAAACTTTAATGGTCGCTATTAAAATTTGTGTTAGTTTTTCATTAATCGGAAATTTCGACTCTAACAATTCTTTAAAAACTATTACCATTTATATCGGTCTGTAATCATTACACGCTCGGGAGAAATGCCTCCAAAGAAAAGTCAAAAAAGTGCTTCGGTTTGCAATCTGTGCAGTGAAGAAGATAACGAGCATATGGTGCGATGTGATAATTGTGACCAATGGTATCACTACGAATGCGTCGGAGTTAATGGTGATGTTGCTGATGTCAGTTGGAGCTGCAATTCCTGCATCAATCCACGATCAGTTACAACCGCAACGAGTGCTGCTGCTCCTCCGACCGAAACGCATGATATCGGCCAAATTTTCGGATTCGCAACGCAACCACAAGCGTCGTCATCTCCAGCATCTACCTCACCACAAGCACCACCAAATATGCAGGATACGATATGGCAGCAGCCCCCCGCCATGATCACTGTTATGCAGAGAAGCCAACAACAACCAAGAGATGCAGCTAGATCATCATTATCATCATTGGGGATCGCTAGTTTGCCGTTCTTGGCACCCCGCTCAGATCCCATGGTTACACCGGCAACTTCTTCGCTTCCAGCACATCACGTAACGATACCATATCTGGCAAAAGGCATCACTACCCCATTGCCAAATTCTGTGAATCATGTACCATGCACAACTACATACAGCCATACACATACAATGACATCTTGGGCATCCAGACCGCAACCTATTTGTATGCCATCAATAATGACAGCTAACCCACCAACATCTTCGCAAAATGTAAGTTGTTCACAAGTGACAGATCCCCCAGCAACAGCCTCGCAACACGTTCGCGGTTCACGCTGGCAACAAGAGTTGCAAATGGAAATGTTAGAGGAAGAGAGAAAACTTCAGCAACTTTACCTAGAAAAGAAATACCAAATTTTAAACAATTCTGATGGGTACACATTTGCACCACAAAACAATTTACATATAAGCCCGCTTATGATCGACACAAGGCTTGCTCCTGGACCATCAACTGTGCAACTGGCAGCAAGACAAGTGCTCCCAAAAGAATTACCAAAATTCCATGGTGATCCTGAAGAGTGGCCGCTTTTCTTAAGCAGCTTCGAAAACAGCACTGCATTGGCTGGATACTCCGATGCTGAAAATCTAATGCGGCTACAGGCGTGCCTAAAAGGTAAAGCCAGAGAAACGGTTCGTAACAAACTGCTTCTACCTAGCTTGGTTCCAGAGATAATCCAGACACTTAAAATGTGCTTCGGTCGTCCAGAACATATTCTAGAATGCATGATTGATAAAGCAAGAAAAATGCCACCGCCAAAGGATAAATTGGAAAGCGTAATTGAATTTGCATTATGCGTGGGTAATATTTGCTCTACCATGGAAGCATGTCATATGTCAGCACACCTTAATAATCCGATGCTTGTTAAGGAATTCGTTGACAAACTGGCAGGACCATACAAGCTGAGCTGGGCCATGCACCCAAAGCAAGAAGAAGTGCCAGTGGTTAAAGCATTCAGCAGCTGGTTACATCAAATTGCCGAGGCCGCCAGTCAAGTTGTGTCACCAATTTCATCCAAGAAGACCGTAATAGTGAACACTCATACCCACGTAAATTCAGAGAGAAGACCATCATGTGTAGCCTGCAAATCAACGGATCACAAAACTTCGCAGTGTGCAACATTCGGGAAACTGTCGTATGACCGAAAATGGGAGATGCTGAAAGCCAACAAATTATGTCGACAGTGTCTCAATATTCACCGGCGTAGATGTTATGTCACCAAAGAATGTGGAGTTGATAATTGCAAAGCAAAACACCACCCTCTGCTTCACAAACCCATATCCGTAAGTCACGAAAATAATCAAGTAAGTGGAAGTGAAATTGCTGCAAATTTGAACACACATAGTGACACCGACGAATTAGAGAAACCCTACTTTCGTATCGTTCCTATTCGTATTCATGCTAAAGCTCGTTTCATAGACACATTTGCATTTTTAGATGAAGGTTCATCAGTGACTCTAGTCGAACAAGAAATTTACGATAGTCTGGGTTTGTCGGGGGTAAACGAGCCTCTATGCTTACGTTGGACCGGCGACACAACACGCTCAGAACGATCATCGCAGAAGACATCATTTGAGATCTCAAACCAGCAGAGCAAGGTCAGATACATCCTGCATGAGGTTCACACAGTGGAAAATCTCTCACTCCCGAGGCAATCACTAGACATGAGCAAAATCACTCTGCAGTATCCGTATTTGGCAGGCATACCAATCCAGTCTTATAAGAACGCACGGCCGACAATTCTCATAGGAGCGAACAACTGGAAGCTAGCAGTGCCACTTAAAATCCGTGAAGGCTCTTGGCAGCAGCCAATCGCCACTAAAACGAGACTGGGATGGGCTTTACAAGGGTATGTCTCCAAAAGCACAGAAGTTTCTCGTCTCAATATCCATGTTTGTGAGTGCCTACGAAACTATGACGATATTCATGAATCCGTTAAGAACTACTTCGCTTTGGAATCGTCTTCAACGATTATGTGCTCAAAGGAGGATGAGAGAGCGCTTCAGATACTGAGGTCTACATGTAAGCCGTTGACTAGACGCTATGAAATCGGACTACTCTGGCGAAGTGATCATCAGACGATGCCTGACAGCTACACGACAGCATTTAGACGATTGGGGTGTCTTCAGAAGAAGTTCGGAAAAGAAGCAATGCTGAAGGAAAGGATGCAAGCAGAAATCGACAATCTTTTGGTGAAAAAGTACGCTAAAAAGCTGACAGCGGAAGAAGTCGCAGTAAGCAGGGAACGAGTGTGGTATTTGCCTATTTTTGTTACCATAAACCCGAATAAGCCAAATAGAATTCGACTTGTGTGGGACGCCGCTGCAAAATCCGACGGTCTTTCATTGAATGACTTCATGCTATGCGGCCCAGATCTTCTGACGTCACTCGTTAATGTTCTACTAGCATTTCGGATAGGTCAGGTGGCAATTTGCGGCGACATCGCAGAGATGTTCCACCAAATTAAGGTACGAGAAGAAGACATGCACGTGCAACGTTTCTTGTGGTGCGATAAGGACGATTCGCCTCACCAGCCAAGTACATATGTGATGAGTGCTTTAACCTTTGGGATCAATTGCGCTCCATGTATTGCGCACTACATACGTAACACCAACGCAGACCAGTTTGAAGAACGCTATCCTCGGGCCGTGGAGGCAGTCAAAAAATACCACTACGTAGACGACTTCATCGACAGTGTTGACAGTGAGACAGATGCTTTACGCTTAGCAAACGAGGTTAGAGAAATACATTCGAACGCTGGGTTTAATGTGCGCAACTGGGCATCTAACTCTCCTTGGGTCGTTGAGCATCTAAATAATGAAGGATCTGCCGCACAAGCAAATAAGACATTGGGTTCCCCCAAAAAAATACTCGGTATGTATTGGGACCCTAATAACGACGTGTTTAAATATATTTTCAGATTCGCAAGGTTAAAGCGCGATGTGTTAAGCGATCAAATAAAACCAACCAAGCGGGAAATCCTACAGGTACTCATGTCAATATTTGACCCCCTTGGATTCCTTTCCTGCTTCACGATTGGTCTGAAAATTCTACTACAAGAAGTCTGGCGCTCCGGAATCGATTGGGATGATCCTCTTCCTGAAAATCTTTTCATCAAATGGTGTCATTGGAAAGCTATGATCCCGCTAATATCATCCATCGAAATCCCTCGCTATTACAGTCGGCTAATGAAAACAGCTGAACAGATTCAAATACATACATTTGTGGATGCTGGTGAACACGCCTATGCTGCTGTCTGCTACCTTCGTGTACAATGCGGGGATGATGTCACTGTAACCCTGGTTGCCTCCAAATCCAAAGTAGCGCCACTGAAGCCAATCTCAATCCCGAGACTCGAACTCCAGGCTGCCGTATTGGGAATGAGACTGTCAATCAAAGTACAGGAATTACGTCGTATACCCATAAACTCTCGGTTTTGGTGGTCGGATTCTAAAACAGTTTTGAAGTGGCTACGAATGGACCCGAAGAATTTTCAACAATTTGTTATGTACCGGGTAGGTGAACTGTTAGAAAATTCCAACATTACGGAGTGGAGGTGGGTACCCTCAAAGCTGAATACAGCAGATCTCGCGACAAAGGTTACATCCCAACTGGATAGTAATTCATGGTTCTCCGGACCGTCTTTCCTAATTGACAAGCCGAACAAATGGCCGACGTGCGATGACCTTGGACCTACAGATGAAACAGAAGTTAGACGCTATTTGCTGCATACCCAAAAAATGGTGTACATAGCCCCTGAAATGGACGTTATGTACTTCTCCAAATGGCGACGACTCTACCGTGCGGTAGCTACGTTCATATTGTATATCGAAAAACTGAAAGCTGTGGTCAGAAAAAACTCAAGCCCAGAGAAATTATCCTTTGAGATGCTACAAGATGCAAAGATGCTGCTGTATAAACATGCACAAATAAGTGAATACAAACAAGAAATTAAAAGCCTGGAACGGGGTAAGAGCATTGAAAAGAATTCAAAACTAATATCTTTGAAT
Organism: Eristalis intricaria; assembly: GCA_964034865.1. Classification (NCBI taxonomy): domain Eukaryota; kingdom Metazoa; phylum Arthropoda; class Insecta; order Diptera; family Syrphidae; genus Eristalis; species Eristalis intricaria. The sequence goes on along the minus strand of OZ035877.1, from coordinate 55,816,947 downwards.
ATTTACTTAGACGATTGCGGCATTTTGAGGGCAAGAAGCAGAGCAGAACATCTCAACAATAATAAAGATGCCATAGTATTACCAAGAAATCATCACATCACATTTCTGATCATTCGCTACTATCACGAGAACCACCACCACCTTTCACACGAAACGACGATTAACAAAATTAAAGGAATGTTTTATATTCCACAGCTTCGAGTTCTATATAAAACAGTTCGGAAAAATTGTCAACGGTGCAGGAACTACTATGTGACCCCTCAAGTACCACAAATGGCTTCCTTACCTGCTGCAAGATTGGCAGTATTTGAACGCCCTTTCACGTTCGTTGGCATCGATTTCTTCGGACCCCTGTCAACAATAGTAGGGAGAAGGCGTGAAAAGAGATGGGGCGTAATATTTACGTGTCTCACTGTACGGGCCGTACACATTGAGGTGGCCCATAGCTTGGATACAAGTTCGTGTGTTATGGTTATACGCAACTTCATATCACGCCGTGGAATGCCCAAAGAAATCTACACGGATAATGGTACGAATTTTAAAGCCACGGAGAAGGTCCTGCGAGAAGAGTGTAAAAATATCGACTATACAGTTGTTGCCTCAACATATGACGAACTAAAATGGAAATTCAATCCACCGGCAGCCCCACACATGGGAGGGGCCTGGGAGAGACTGGTACGATCCGTCAAGAACATCCTATATAGCATGACTCCGATGAACTTTAATGACGAAAGCCTGAGGTGCGCGTTATGGGAAGTTGAGTTCATCATAAATTCTCGTCCCCTTACATTTGTGTCACTAGAATCGGGCGACGACGAAGCTATCACACCAAATCACTTATTGTTGGGATCTTCGAGTGGATACAAGCCCATATGTAGCGACAACTCTGACCTTCGACAACGTTGGCGACAAACACAGCTATTCGCCGATCGTTTTTGGTATAGATGGATCAAAGAATACGCACCCACACTAGCACGCCGAGGTAAATGGTTTGTTAAAAAACCTCCTATAGTAGCGGGTGACGTGGTTGTCATCATGGACGAAAATTTACCGCGAAACTGCTGGCCTAAAGGCGTTATAGAAAGCACAGTAATTGCAAAAGATGGTCAAGTACGACGAGCAACGGTGAGAACTCAAACTGGAATGTTGGAGCGACCCGCGAGTAAGATTGCTGTCTTAGACGTCGGTAAAGCGTTCTAGTAAGCTCGCTGTACCAGAACTCGCTTACGAGGGGGAGAATGTTACCGCCGTATTATTTAACTTTTATTTGTAAAACATTTCTATTTTAAATAATCACCCTGTAGATCTATTGTATGTAACGTAAAATCAGTTCTTGAAACCAAAGAGAACTCCGTTGAACGATTTCCTGGTAAAGAAGTAGACGCCAGGCAATACGTACAGATCTCTTGTGTGTAACGTATAATCAGTTCTTGAAACCAAAGAGAACTCCGTTGAACGATTTCCTGGTAAAGAAGTAGACGCCAGGCAATACGTACAGATCTCTTGTGTGTAACGTATAATCAGTTCTTGAAACCAAAGAGAACTCCGTTGAACGATTTCCTGGTAAAGAAGTAGACGCCAGGCAATACGTACAGATCTCTTGTGTGTAACGTATAATCAGTTCTTGAAACCAAAGAGAACTCCGTTGAAAGATTTCCTGGTAATGGAGTACACGCCAGGCAATAAAAGCATCTCCTGAAATCGAATAGAGGGCAGTCGAAAGAAAACCAGCGCGGTAGCAACACAATAGTTTTTAAAGCGTGCCTCAACAGACATATATTTATTTGCAATATAATAATAATAAACTTTAATGGTCGCTATTAAAATTTGTGTTAGTTTTTCATTAATCGGAAATTTCGACTCTAACACCCAGTTTTTGTTTAATGAAATCAAATTTTGGCTGAATTTTTTTTTACTCGATATTTGAAATCTGTGTGAAATCTGTGTGTGTGCGTCTACTCCTACGCAGAGGGTGCCAGGTTCGATACCCGAATTTACCACCTTTGGTAATTCACGGCTCCACTTCTTTCGAGTCACTGACAATGCTCAAAGAGTATTCCTGTCTAGAAAAAGCTTCTCAACTTCGCCGGTCGGTGTCGGCATTAAACTGTAGGTCCCTTCCAGTGGTTGTCAGGTAGGTCCGCCTCGAACTGTCGCGCCACCCAAATTATTATTATTATTATTTGAAATCTGTCCATACCCAAAGAAATTAATTGAACTCTTAACTTGAACTTGTGATGTTCATATTATGCACTTACTTTCCTCCAAGCAGGTACAGATTGGGTAAACCAATGACATTCAGTTTTTGAGCCAAATCTGCCGGCACCTTATAATAGACTGCCTGCCTTGTGTGGTTCTTGGCATGTAAGTTTTTTCCCAATTCAGGATGTTCATCCATGCAATGAATGAGAGCTTCCATTTGCCTTTTGTTGCTGACCTAATTTGTTAATTAATAAATCAATTAATTGACAAAAACTTATTTAATACTAACATGTTTTCGAATTTGGATTTCAAATGAATAGTCGAAACATCAACGAGTTTTAAAAGTGACAGCATAAATTCCGTTTTCTATTTGACATTTATCGTGTTTAGTAGTTCTCAAACTGCCTACTATTTGAACGACACGACTGGACGATTCGATTGTAGTGTTACACGAAGCAAACTTTTGACGACGTCGTTTAATATAATCGTTTGAACGACGATCGTCTTAAAAGTTACGCAATGAGAGCTCAGTTTTTAAAGAAAGTCTTCCCAATTAGCCTGTACCTTTTATAAACAATTTTTCTTTTGTTTTTTTTTTTGCAAAATAAAATTAAATGTTTTTTGGTGATATAGATTCGTTCTAATTAATTGATTCTCGAAAAGATGACTGGGATATATTTTGTACCTGTTCATCTTTCTACTATGCTACTGTACTATACCCTTGTTTTTATTTATGATTTTCTTGGTGTTTGGTTTTTCAGTGATGTATTTTTAACATGCCTGACCTGCCATTAGAGAGATGTGTCAAAGTCAAAGATGCTCTCTTAGTATTGCCATTTTATCAACATCAACAACGCTCAAACATTTTTGCATTTAGTTATAAAAATGCAGATACAATGTCTTTAGCAATGGGTGATGCACCTACCCACTACGCCACGATGGCCAATGGTTAAATAAGGTTGCTAATAAATGAAAGTGTCTTTTCTGGTCCGACAAGCTGTTTCAAGTAATACAACAGCTGTCAATGCAAACAGAAGAATCCACTGTTATGAGCGGTTTTTGGTGTAAAGGAATCATTGGCTCGTATCTTCACAAGAATGATCATAAGCAATAGAATAACGCCGGTTATCATTGAATGGTTTCGAACTTCTTTTTTCACAAAATACAGGTCTTGAGCCTAGTCCACATGTGGTTGCAGCAACACGGTACTGCATGTCACTCAGCATGCGGATCGATGTACCAATCCAGAAGTAAGTTCGATGAGCAATTCGATGGACGACTTAGGTTGTTAGAATACACTAACAAGATAACCTGTTTGGATGAGATCGAGGCTAATATTCGAGACGCAATTGCCGGATTCATCAAAAATTGGACAGACTGCTTGAAGCACAGTCAGCGCCGCCGTGTCGGCCACTTGAACGATGTGGTATTCCATACATACTGCCATAACTGTAGCTCCAAAATAAAGCTAGAATTAATTTTGCACCTCACACCGTTGTTTTATTTTTTTTAAATTTCTCTTCCTACTGTTTCAGTGACCAGATGGTTAACCATGAACAAATGACTGAAGCGGATTTTTGTGTCATTTTTCTCCTTTTTGAACGCTCCCACTGTCGGACTCGAACCCGGGCTTAACTCAAAAATCAAAACTCTTTCGGCGCAATTTGTTGAACTTATAATAGCAGACAGCGAAAGTCCGTCTTCTCATCGATAACCAGGATGAATAGAATATTTTCCTAGGTTTATGTTCTGTGGCCTACCAATATGGTCGTCCTCCGTATCGGTATCTGGGCGTCTTACTGCCTGAACTTGAACAGTTGAACAGACTTCTATCAAAAAGCACATGACCACCTACCTCTTGTGATCTTTGAGAATTTAGAAGAAGATGTGCTACATTGGGCTTTCGAAGTTTAGCCCTTAATCGGAATCAATCAGTCCCCGTTTTCCACCAATCGCGGTAATATTGGGACTGACAACAGCTTGTCACCTAGAAAAGAAGCACCACAAAGCCTACCTAAGCGCCTCATTGAATCATCCACCGACTTCGATCGATGACGTCCTCTATTTAATTGAACAGTCCCAGTCAAATGATTGCCTTCACTTCAGAAATTAAAAATGCTGACTTTGAATTAAATCTAACTTCCTACACCAAGACTAAACCTAAATTTAAACATCAAACTGATAAGACGTTTATTTAGCGCAACGCATCTGTGAAATGAAAATTTCCATATTTTTCCTGCTCATGCAAAATCATGAGGGTACCGGGTAGCCTCTATGTCAACATGACAAAATCCTGCCAGACAGACAGGAATAATTAAGCCACGTATTCCCAAGGACCTTCGCACACTACCTCGAAGGCAATCAAAACATCCCGCAGCCCATGTGTTTACACATCGTTCCTAACCAAAAACTGAATTTCCACATTTTCCCCAACATGCCCCGGGGGATGCGCTTCAGAGTTATTCAAAAATATGCTCACGTCCTCCTCGCTGAGGACTCAGCTTGGGGAGGAGGGTGCGAGCGGCGCAGCATGGATGCGAGGCGGCAGTGTGGAGAAAAAAATACGATTAAAATTATTTGAGCAGCCTCCGTTCCGACACTCGTCCCCAAGGATATGCAAACAAGGGAAAGGAAATTTCTCACGTACATCGCCTTCGTCTTGAGAATCGAACTCAAACAATCGTTTTTGGGTAATTCATTTCGGTGGGTAGTCCTGTAAGATAAAACGGAGAACAACCGGTGTAAGGGCGGCCTGGCCAAGGCCAGGACGGTGGAGTCAAGGCACGGCGTTACACGTGAGAGCCTATGTGATCACATCTGCAGTACGCACATAAATTTTACATTTGGAATCCACTAAAAGAACGTTATTCGCGGCGGGGTATGGGCTAGGCGTTTGCGTCGAAAAAGGTAGGTGTTTGAATTTAAAGAGGCCGTGGGTGGGATGTATGTTTTCTACGAGCTCTCTCGGGTAGGGTGTGCAATGGTTTGTGCCACCCGGGTGCAGTTGGTTGCGAGGACAGATCAGATCGAACAACTGAGAAGATCTGTGAGGAAGATTAAGGAGGTAGAAGCAAGACTCTTATTCGGCGAAAGGAAAACTGTATCGTTTATAGCTTTTTCTATTTTGAAGAAAGTCTGCTAGAGCATATATGTAGCAGCATTGCATTAATTCGATTTATGTACGGCGATGTACATGACATCCTGCCTTACGGCGAGGAGGGACGGACAATCTAAAAAGCGAATGCAGAAGTCCCTGGTCCCTTCGAGAGAAAAGTTCTGTGTGTGATCTTTTTTTCAGCGACTGCGACGGGGAGAGTGTGAGAGCTCCAGCCCACGGTTTACGGTTCGTAAAAAGCTCATATTGGCTATGTAGACGGTTTCACTGAGTTTTGCTGTGGGTTGTCTATGATATGGTACCATTTAGGTAAAATGTGCAATGGAGAAAGAGATGAGATCGGAGATCAAGATGTATGGGGCACGTAGGTAATGGAAGATTAGCCGATGCAGAGAGCTGTAGACATAAAGGCCTTGCAATATTTGCAAGATCTTGGCCGATCTGGAAAAATACTAGACATGCACAAGGTTAGAAAAAATTGCTCCACAATCGTCATTGTTAGGTTAGGTTAGGTATAGGGGCTGCTAGTGAATTTACCAGCACACTTAGAGGTGGTGTTACCCACAGTCAGACTACTACCACTGATTGACCACTCCAGTGATAGTGACGTTAATTAGATCTCAACGGCAAATGGTGACTGGACCAGATTTGAAAACCAGATAAAAGCGTATTAAATTTGTTTTCACTGGGATACGAACCGGGGACCCCACTAACCTAGGGCAAGCACTTAACCAACTGCGTCATTGTTAATCCGTCCTGACATTCCGAATTGATGACAAAGAAACATATATTTCCTAAAAGGATAAGCACCTCCTGGATACCGCTTCAATAGATTTCAATTCAGGTTGAACTTCCGTTGAGTGAGGATATCCCATGATGGTGCTTCTAGGTATCTAGCTCCTTAACGGCTTCTCGGACTTGGCGAAAACTTGTTGGACAGCAAACTTATGTTCTGGATTGGGACATAGGGCCTTGAATATGAGTTTGAAAATTGACGTCTGGTTGTACGAAATTTGAGAAGAAAGTTAGAATTTCCAGGCGTCCTCGCTGAAGTGCATTGCCCCTTTTGCTGTGAAGTAACTATAGTTAGGAATCAACGATCAGAGCAGTCAGTAGAAACTGACTAATTGGACCATACTTGGGACCAAAGAAGGAGGAGGTGGTCCCATTAAAGATTTTTAGTTGCATCCGTTGACCTTCGAAGGTCTTTCACTCCATGTACGTAATTTCCATAAAATATATCGGCGACCAGCTTGAAATGTCACAACATTATTGTCAAAAACTCTCAGACATACCAGGTACGGGTTTTAACTCCTCAGCAACCACATTGTTGGTCAAATCCTCTAAACAACCCACAATTTAAAAAAAAATTGAAACGCATATTGAGGTAACATCTTCCCATGTCATTTTTAGCTAGCTGCAAGCCTCTAACTCATTCATTTTAGGTCCTAATTCCTGGAATATCACTGGCTTCGTATATGCATTAATTCAAGTGCTTCATAAGTTATTTTCTACAATGGGATTTAAGACTTTGTATGATGCCTTGATCAAGAGGCTATATAGATGCGAAGAAGAATTGAAAGAATAAAACAAATTAAATAAATAAAGTTGTATTTGTAGGAAAAAAACTAGAGTTCGATGTTTATTTTCTCCACTTATAACATGGGCCGGCATGTTGTCAGCAAAAGAAGACCTTTCTATTTTGCTTTTTTATTATTTTTGTTAGGACGGTCAGCCAGTGTCGAAACTAGGTGGAGTTTATACAAGCTTTCTTGCTCTTGTCAGGTCACCAAGTCTTTTACAATGCTTTGACGATATTCACTTTTTCATATGTTCTTCATCTCTCTCAACTCATTTGCTGCAATTGTATTTCTTTACAAAGTCTCTCTGTGAGACAAATGCTGATCTTCGAAACGCTTTATAACTTCAATACATTTTTCAGCATAGCCACAACTCAGCCCGCTTTAGACATTAACATAGCATTTATATTTGCTGTTGTGAGACAGATTTTAATTAGTGGAGAGTTGTTAATCCCTTTACGGATTATGGATGTGATACAGTGGTATCAAAAATTGACGCGCGATGTAATTATTTGCCTACACATTGAACCTAAACAATTTAAATTGTTCAATTTGCCAACCAACGAAAATTAAAATTAAACACATTGACGCACAATTATAGTCGGCAAAAGTGGACTTTAAAATTTTAATAGCACGTAACAAATTGTTTTGATAATTATAGTCGACATAAAGCCCACTTTATCGTTATCACCTCGTGACAAAGTTAAAGTCAACCCAAACGTCGTTTTGAATATTTAACGTGGAGTTAAGCTTATATGTCATGTCATTTCAGAGAAAGAATTTAGCGAACATGTTTTCTGAAGATGAAGATTTCGATATTTTTGAAGACTTTAATTTAATGCGCAAACCTAAAGTTTATAAAAATCGTGCCAATCCTTTTGAGGATCTTGAGGATGGAGAATATATACATTTCCGCTTGGGCTTGGACTTGCTGCGATTGTGCCAGTTAAATTTAACGCAGGAAGCCTGGGGTGACTGGATAGTTTGCGGCAGTAATGGAAATAGACTGGTGCGGCCTATCGCTATCGATAAATATTGTATCCTCTTCTAGTTGTTCACGTAGCATTGCCTGTACTCAAATATCCGTATCGTCGGAAATTGGAACAGGCACCATGTTTCCCGTCGCTTTGATAGCTTTTTTGGTAGCTGTTCACGTTTTTTTGCACAAATCTTCACCCTTGTCCATTACTGCCTGATTTTATCACCGTTTCTGTCGTATCCAGCTGCAATCATGCTGTTTCTGACTGCCTCCCAAGCAGCCTTCTTCTTGTTGATCATCCGCAAGTCGTTGCCCTTGTCCTCGATTGTTAGCAAGTGCTGCTCTATCAGCTGCCGCAACATTTCCTTTTCCATCCTATCCCCATTGTGCTCCCTTTCTCGCTTGGTCTGAAATTTAATCGTTCTTGTCATCTACCATATATCATGTTTAATTTTAAATTATACCTTTGTGTCCATTTCTTCCGCTTAGTTTTTAGATCCGGCAAATTAAAAGATAAACAAACAGGCGAATTGCAGCAGTGAAAGTGCGTTTGTTTATCCCATGGTTTATTCGAACTGTCATTTTTAAATGTGTTTGATTGAAAAATCTCACAGGTACGTTGTAAAGTAGAAACCAGTTAGCGGCAGGTTAAAAAGTGACTATTTTTGACAAAAAGTTAAAGCATGCTGTTAAGTTTAAAGTTGCGTACAACTAGTTCGCAGTTAAACAGTTTTTGCCGTTGCCCTGCTGCACAACATAGACAAAGGCGGGAACATTCAAATTGTTTAAGAAGATACAGCGCTAACATATTATTTTAAAAAGGAACACATAATCAAGTGCCTGTTATGATTAAGGGCGTTTGGTTGAAAATGCTTATAGGCACGTTGTAACGTAGAAACTAGTTAGTGGCAGGTTAAAATGTCACTACTTTTGACGAATAGTTAAAGCATGCTTTAAAGTTTGAAAGAAATTCATCGATTAGCAATGAAATTACTTACTACCAAAAATAAAGAAAACGAGACGTCTGATCTGTTCGACGGCCAAAAGACGAAGGAAGTTTATCAAGCAAGCTATTAATAATGACAGACACCGATAGTTATAAAGTTAAATGTAATAGAGCAGATAAAGGGTATGTTCAATTCACTTGCCAATACAGTTTAAAGTTGCGTGTAACTAGTTCGGAGTTTTCATTTCATTCCATTCAGTCATTCACTCATCATTTGCGCAATTAGGGAATAGTAAGAGGCAAGTACCATAACAGAATAAACAGAAAACCAAATGCCATGCATACATGCTACCACTGGTCCAATTAGACAGCGAGACATGTTATACTAGTGGTCCATAGTCCGATTAGCAGATGTCTCTATTATAGAGAGAAATTTGTATGAAAAGTAGCATGAGGTGCGGTCCGAATAGGAAGTGATCCGATTGTAGAGTCGGGTCGGTATACTCTTTCCTAGTTTCACTTCGGCTACCATGTTCCAAGTGTAGGAATTAATTAAAAGTGGTTAATAAAATGAAACGACGCGAACCCACTGTACTCTGTCCAAATCAATTCCAATTTAAGTTTAATCCCACTCTAGATTTTCCTCAGCTTGCATCGCTCTCTTTTGTCAGCTATAGAAGATTGTAGGTGAACGACTGGGTGGAGTAGTTGGTTAAGTGCTTGCCCTTGGTTAGTGGGGTCCCCGGTTCAAATCCCAGAGAAAGAAAAGTTAATACGCTTTTATGTGGTAGCGCCCATACCTACTCCTATTTATAGCAGCCTCCCTACCCAAACTAAGTGTAACCAGAAAATAAATAACGGGATAAATATAGCCGTTAAAAGTATCGGACATGGTGTTTTATGTAATTTATTACAAATTTAGTTCTCGCAGGAAATCTGGGAAAAAATAAATGTATTTGACTGCATCACTCAAACTATTGTCATTCCCTTCCTAAGATCCAGATGAAGTCTAGCAGCCATTCACAAGCTCCATTTGACTGTAGTTTCATAAGTCGCCAATTTACACATAGTACACATTTCAATTACATATTGACCATTTTTCCAAATCACATCACCCATTGAGAGTCGATAAACACTTATGCCATCATTTTGCGAGATCCATTCGGACACAACTCCCTAATGGAAATCCCCCCGCAGCCTTGAGTCCTCAAGCCGTCCATAAGGAAGGGACAGCTTAATTTTGTTTGCCCAAGAAACTACTCACCACCAGGGCTGCCATTCGAAATAGGGTGCTGCACTTAACGTGAAGTAAAATCCGCAGCAGCTATCTGCCAATCTATTTCAATCCAATTTCCTCTCCAGCTTCCGAAAACATGGTGCAAATTCGTAAAGAAGAACCACACACATACACACATGCTAGGACCCTAGCAGAGTCCTTCCCGCAGCGCAGGAGGCAGGAATAAAATAACAAAAAAAAAAATATATATATGTTTGTATGTATCTGAAATGCAAACAAAGGATAAGAGCAGCAAATATAAGAACACATTTTCGCACAAAACGCTGATGATGATTCTACTCGTGCATGTGTAAGGAATTTAAGGCAGCCTTCTCAAATTTTCACGAGGAGCACTACGGCGAGATGACGATGGCGCTGACGATGACGATGACTATGACTACGAATTCACATCCGAAAGGGGTATGGTTCCTTGTCGATTCGTTGGTACATTATTCGACGCGGAGCAATCCTAATGCATTTCTACATGTTTTTGCCTTTCTTCTCTTTTCATTCTCTGTGTGTATGGGAAGGGATTTTGCATAGAACATCCTTGGCCATGCACACGCCATAAATATTATATTTGCGATCAAATGGAGGAGTGCACATCCTTCCCATCTCAGCCGGCAGCACATGGCGCGGCGTGGCGCTCTGTTTGCAGCTAAGGATGTGGATTGTGAAAATGCACGCATCCAACTTTCGGGATTCAATGAAGATCTGAAAATAGTGCAATGCAATGACTGCAGCTGCGGAGATTCCCGTTCCATTATCCCCACACCCGTGCATCTTCGTTTGGGAGACGATTTCGCAAAGGATACGGGTACGCGGATTTGTGGATTTTGTTGGGCTTGTCTTCGCAAGAAAAAAAGGACAGACGAGCAAAAAAGGCTTGTGTGTGTTTTTTTTTTTTTTTGTCGAAGTTTGCTTTGAATCAAATTAGGAGGCTGCTTAAAAGTTTCACATCCTGTGAACTTTTCTTCCTTGGTTCCTTTATTTTTCGAGTTTAAAGGGATATCTGGTTATTGAAGGCAACGGTTGCCAGTATCGGTTCGAGCTGTAAGTGGCTGTGTTTGTGTGTGTGTATGTGCGTCGGATTTAGATACTTTTACAAGGAGTGAACCTTCTTGTAATCTTCCAATTCGGAAAAGCGCCCTTCAACATAAGGCACCAGATATTGTGTGTGATGGCGGAATGGAGGCCCTCAAAAGCGCCATTGAATGTGAACCTTGGGGGGAAGGAGTGAAAGATAGAGCTTTAAGGGATTGGGGTGCCGGTTGCATGTTGAATTTTTTGAAAGGGAAGGCCTTAATTTGTTGAGTCGATAGGACCTCTGTTGGCCATGCTTGCGATTTTATCTAATCAAAGCTCGAGAAATGTGAAACGTTTTTGCATCCGCTTTCGCAGCTGTAGTAACTGGTTAGATATCGGAGAGGCTCGTCATACTCGTAGAACATGTTTGAAGCATCATATCTAGACTGTAAGGACCAGATGATGGAGCAATCCACCTATAGGAACTGTGTCATCTTAAGGCGAGCGCTCATCAATAGATCCCATTGTCCTTAGTCTATGCTAACCAGCCAACTACGTTACACGAGGCCAGCATTCGAGACGGCATTGTCGGTTACCTGAATACTATATAAGATTACGGCAACTACTGCCAAGCAAGGTCTTACATCTGAATTTGACAAAACTTGAAAGACGCGAAAAAATTCAGCCTTCGCGACGCTTAAAATTGCACCACTAGCTGTCAGCCCGTTGAGTTATTCTGTTAATGCTGGTTTCATTCGCATTGCACAGACTTTTGGAACTTCGTGCCTATAGAGCCCAATCTGCCTCTATCTCATGAGGACCTCCAAGCCAATGAAACTGCGGACTAACTAGTCAAGAGAGGAGTTCTTGCGATAAACATAGGTAGGTAGATGTTTCTGAAAAGTTCCTCCCGGAAGTTTGCTTCACGTAGACCTTTAAGGTTCATTGTACTGCCACTCTCATCGCCTTTTTCCCGACACTTCTTAAGAACTTGATTAGCACCAGTTGGTCTTAAGAAACTTAACGATCCTTTATGTTTGTGCCTGCTACATCCTCTAGGCTGGCCAAGTCTATTTTGTTCTTATCTCCGCAAGGGATGGGCAGGTTCCGAGAAGCAATGGCCAGTGATTACGCCTATGGACATACAGTTTAATGCTGTCTCCGAAAGGCGAAGTTGAGAAGCTTTTTCTAGACAGGAATACTCTTCGTCATTGTCAGTGGCTCGAAAGAGGTGGAACCGTGAATTATCAAAGGTGGTAAATTCGGGCATCGAACCTGGCACCCTCTGCGGAGGAGTCCACGTACTTACCCTCTACGTCACGGCGAACCACTTAATGGCCAATCCATTTTATTGCTAGTTGCCCATTCAAGTGCTTCCTCAAATAATTGGACAGCATCTCTAGAAGTCACTAAACAAATCGGATGATCTACATGTTGGTGTTGTACCTTTTCGCCTTCGTTTTCCGCTGACGATACCTGATCTTCGTTCCAATTATGGAAAGGGTAGCCCTGCTTCTCCCGTTGCCACTGTGTTAGCAATAGACGCTAGATAAGTGAGAGGTATATCATCTTCATCCTCAAAATAGTCTGCCGGAGCTTCTTCAAGCGAAATGGCGTTTTTCACGCATTTTGCAATGACTGAAGCTACTTATTTGTCCCATTATAAACAACAGCATGCACTTTATATTTGCACTACAAGCAACCCTTCACTGTGTACCATTTACATGCATAATCGTAACAGATTCCCGCACAACACGATGACAAGAACAAAGTCACGATTTGGATGATTGCATGAATACTGTCGATTTGCATTGGACTCATGAGGTTTCGACGTGTTTTTGCATGCTGAATGGGTCAAAGAGTATAAAATAGAATAGGTTCACTTTAGCGAGATATTTTTACTCACTATTTATAAGAGTTCGTGTAAAATATTGTGTGTTCACTTTACTTTAACTTTATTTTTTAATACAGTATGAGTTTTTAGTTTTACATTGTCATTGCTTTTGCACAATTTACAGAGATTTGGTTAAATAACCTTGCTACTGACAATTTATATGTTTGTTAACAATCTATATAAGAATAAATTATTTATGGCAGAGGAAAACCTGATAACAAAAACCTATATACAGTAAAAAAAAAAGTACATAAATATATGAATACGATTAGAAATGGGAAGGTGGTGCTGTTCTTCCTTGATTTCAAACTATACACTTAGTAAAATAAATATATACATTTTTAATAAAATAAATAAATTATTAATTAATTTAATAAATAAGTATATATATATATGTTAGTAAATAAATAATTAAATAAATAAGTTAATAAAAGTATAAATTAAGGCGTACTATGCATCATTATATAAACTTGAAATCAAGTAATTGTCAGATTGATTGCAAGACAATTCATGTCGTTCGAATAACTTCATCAGTCTTATAGAAACTCTTTCAATATTAGAGACTTCATGAAGCTCATCAGTCGAAAAATGCCACGGTAAGTAAAGCATCATTTTGAACAGCTTATTCTGTGCGATTTGTTATTTCCTTATGTGGGTCTCTGCACAATGACAGGGAAAGCCATAAAGCATGATGGCTTGAAAAATTGTTTTAGAAATAGTGAGCTTATTTTCTATACTCATCTTAGACTTACGACTTATGAAGGGATACAGAATTCGTATAGCTAGGTTGACTCTTTTAATTGTTTCCTGGACATGAAAACTGAAGTTTAGGGTTTTATCCAGATGTACCCCAAGATATTTAGTACTTGATTTCCAATCTGATTCAATGCTGTTTAACACTATTCTGTGGCTTGGCAAGAAATAAGCTTTTCTTTTTCTAGTAAAAAAGACAGCCTGAGTCCTTGAAGCATTTAATTTAATTTTCCATTTATTAAGATATGTTTCTACATTATTTGCGCCAGATTGCAATTTCGTTACAATGTTGCAACCCAACGTATGTGACGCAAAGATGCATGTGTCGTCCGCAAAGATTGCAGCTTCATAACTGTTGGATAATGGAAAGTCATGAGTAAATATATTATAGAGTATTGGAGCAAGAACTGACTGCCTCAACTGGGAAAACTTGTGATCGGGAAATTACGACCATTTAAAAAGGATTGGACAATCTTTATCAAGTGGATTGGGAAGTTAAGGATGTGGAGTTTGCCACACCGTATCGAATGCTTTTTCAACATCAAGAAGGATTAAAACAGTGCTTTTTCCAGCCTCAAAATTAAGTTTTATGTTCTTTGTAATGCGGTTAATTTGATGAACCGCGGAGTGAAGTGGAGTGTGTGTTCACTATATCAAGCATCCACTGTATTTCGAAAATGTCTCATTCTAAATACATAACCAAGGTATTTTGGCCTGACATTGATTTCAACAAATTTACTCAATAAGAATCCAGTTAACGAGACGGCGGTACTGCTGGTTGGGTGGCTGTAAACATGGCCTTTTCCTTCAACGGGTCCACTGTCTGGGAAACTCTGGAACACGACCTATGCCTGGTCTCCAGTTCTGGCGAATACTAAACTCAAAATCTTAGGATATCCTTCTTACAGCAGAGACATCATCAAGCTTTAATCTGTGACGTGATAGGTACTTATTTACGCACAAGTGATCTATGCGAGACCAAGCTACACGAACAACTCGCTGGAACATACTTCAACAGCATAATTTCCGAGAACGCGTTGCCCAATAGAATCGCCAGCCAACAGATCTCACCCAATTGTCACTCGGTGGAGTTGGAGACGTCACGCAGAATAATTTTGTTTGAATTCTTCACCCTTTCTAGGAAACGCTTGCAGCCATAAGTTGGGTTCGCTCATGACGTTATATCTAACTTGCAACAGAGCCCATACAATTACCTGCCACCTTTCGGGGATGTTTTACTTTCACTCGCCTGATTGGTGGTCGCCTGTCGACGGCCTGAAGTCCCCCTTCCCTCTGCATCACATGTCATGTCACAGCTCGACTATCATTACCGTCTGAGGAACTTGATGAAATGCCTTCACCACACAGTCCCTGTGCGAGAGAGTTCGCCCTTACATCTGTTGGAACAGGCCTGGCCCCTGCTGCCGGCTACAACAACCGCAAACTACAAATGTGCACGTATCACAAGGATAACTGCAATGTTTCACGAAACCCCGCAATACGGACAACATGCTTAATTGCCAACTGCCCAACAGTATCCATCTGAGTACTTAGACCCCGTCCGCATCCCCATCCCCGGCCAGCTGTCCGGCCAAACAACGAATACAGCTGCTGCTCCAGGCACTGAAGGATATTTGTTTTCGACGATGAAAATAAATACCGTTCAACGTTCATTCCTCGGCGTACACTTCCGCCACGAAGATGCCACCAGCTTCATCCCCCGCCCCAGTATCATCATCATGCATGCAATGCGGACGAGAAGCCCGCCCCAACGAGCGGGTAAAAGAAAAACGAAATCAAGGAAAACGAGAAGCGAAAGAAAACCAAACGGAAACCGAAACGAAAGTGGCGAATTATTTCCTTCCATCGATCGGGACCGAGCGAGTCCCGGAGTGCTGGGGTGTGCGAGCCGAGCGTGCCCTTTGCCTTGGGATGCCATGGGTGAGTGCAGGTTGCACATTCCTGCACACCGACAGAGGACTCGTTTAATTTATAAATTACAAAAGAATTCCTTCGTAGACAAACACTGGCAGTGGGCGGGGAGGACAACCATTGACCAGTAGACACATGGTATTGGACTTTCTCCTTCGATGCGCTTAAATGCTATCAGAAGCCAAATTAAAAGGATATTTCCTCCGCCATCAACACAGACGCGCACACACACTCGCATCCACAAACACCGCCGCCGCAGCCATGAGAAGCAGTCGTTGGCTTGGTCGGTTTGTTTGCCGAAGACAAGAACAAACAGCTGGGGTCTGGGATAGTTCATCGATCGGAAAGCGTAAGCGGAACGTACTCGTGCATTCATGGTGTGAGCACGATGATGAAAGTCAGAAGGCGGCCTTGATGTCGGGACTGGCTGAGTCTGATCCCATGGATACCCTGCTGCATGGCATGCTGAACCGCAAACATTCTGGAATGTGTAACAGGCGACGGGGAATGACTGGCTTCTGCGGCAATCGTTCAACTGTTAACTAGAATCTGGAAATCTGGACTCTGGAAATCCAGTGGGTGACCTCGTCCTTGTTGGCCCGTCGAAATTTCATACCGAATTGAATTGCTTTAACGACTGTGGAATTCAGCCAGAGAAAGCACTCTGCACTGTTTCATTTGAGCTGAGCACAAGTGTTGTCGATCTGACGGTGTTCAGAATATTGGCTAAAATGATATGCGTGTGTGGCTAAGGCTATGGCAAGTGGGGCATAAAGCATCTTAATCGACAACAATGAATTTCCAAAAAGGCTTCTTCGGACGTAATTTGGTGTAGAGCACTGCGAGCAGATTGCTTGAGGTCGAGAACAGCTGTCCCGTCCGCTTCCAAATTGGAACTGGAGTGCCTTCCTTCAGAGGTTCAGTTCTCATAGCTCGTTGGCCTCAACGACATTGAAGCAACTGGTACTTAGACAGGGGATAAGTATGACGCACTTGTCACTCAGTATTCACATCTTCTGAGCAACCAGTTCTACGAGGAGTTTTCCATAGTCGACGAGCAGAAAGCATCTCCTTTCGAAAATTAATTGTACTGAATGTACTTTGTTCCCTGTTGACTGATTCAGACAATCGTCTGGGCAAACATGCTTTCTCCAGGAAAATGCATTCACTCGCCATTCTTAAATATCGCGAGGGCGTTCAACAACACCGAGGCAAAAGGGAATTACAGTTGGCCTTGACAATATTGGGATCAGGGAGTTCCCAGTGAAGCAATTACTCTTATTAAATACTTATCAGCACAGAAATACATCGCAAATTGGTGAGGCAAAGATCTATTTTAATAGAGGAGCACCTCAGGGTTGAGCACTTTCTCCCCTTCTTTGCAATATTGCAGACAATTAACTCCTGGTAATACAAAAATAGACTCGATGTAAAGACATTGCAAATGCGCACGATGTTTCGATAATTGTATCTGACAAATGTGCCTCCGAGCTGAAAGATTTAACAGAGAATGCATTTTTTGAACTTCCGGCGTGGGCTAAAGTCTGATGCATTCGGTTTGATCCACAGAAAACTGAATTTGTTCAGAGGAGGTACACACAATGTTCTTGAACCTTGCTTCTCTATCAGGTGCAGCGCTGCTGCCCATCTCTAGAGCAGGTCTCTTTATTGACAGCACATAAAATTGGAAATCTAACATGGTAGTAAGAAAAGCGTTCAGTTTGCCTAGGATTACAAATGCCCATGGCTTATTTAGTATTCGCCTCGATAATGCAGCCGATTCTAATTTATGTAGTTACTGTACGATGTTAGTCCTTGTAAAAGCCATCAAATGTAAATTTGTATATTGGATGCCGCAACTGGCCTGCATGTGTTTCAGCGACGGCTTAAGGAGCACTCCATCCGCTGTACAATAACTGCCTCCGGTAGACATTAACGAGTGACAGTTTAGTCGTAGCTAACAAATGTTTTTAAAAACATTGTGCCTAATACATGTGCTCTTAATACTTTAATATTTTTTAATTGGCGCCCAACGTGGAACCGTCATAGTTCCATTGAAATCCTGATTTAAGTTGATCAACAAGTTACATATATCTTACCTATTGTGAACTTCCTAAATCTGTCCATCAAGCAATCAAGTGATGTATGACTTCATCAAATGCGTAGTCCGAATTCATATTTGTTTCAACTAGATGCGTCTTATTGAAATGTAATCTCAGGGGTCAGTAGACACATATTCAGATTAACCCTTTTCCATCTGACGGTACCAATTCGTACCTCCTACTCCACCAAATATTTCAAATACCCAACCGCTTATGGGACAATGATCAATAAAAGTAGCATTTGCCAAGCCAATGACAGCAAGTTTTTCAGATTCTGTCAACAAATAAACAATGTTGCTAGTTGAACAAAAGACGGAGGAAGTAAAATGTGTGAAAATTTCAAAAATATAAAAAAATATAATGCTGCTGGATAAGCTTAATTTTCTTTTAGAATAAGATCAATAAAACTAGATTTACGATGCATACACATATTTCAAGAGACATAGAATCGACTTATGACAATTTGACACTCGTTCATTTGATATTTCCTGGTCCTACTCTCTCTCCACTTTCCTGCTCTTTTCATGAACCGACCTTTTATTTGTTTAAATACAAATATATTCAGACCTACCTATTGTTTACACGAATTAGATAAGCAGATGTGTGTTTTTTGCAAGTGCACAGAAATACGATAGTCGGCGCTTAATAATTCATCATAAGAAATTGGCAGCACCGACAACATTAGTGACATTTGAGTCATCGTTTAAATGATAGTTGATCGTTAATTTGCCACAATCTTATATTTCCGATTGTGTAGCGTTACTATCACTTTAAATGCAAAAATACTCAATTATTATCGATTTAAACACATTTTTCATCGAATGAAAGAAACAATGAAAAGAATCAAATAAAAGTAAAGTAGAGAACAGACAAAAATTGCATACTTATGGATGCACAAACATTCAAACACAATCCCCGGACAATGCTACCTCACCGCGGTAAATCCGCTAAACGAGCAGAAATTTCCAACGACGTTGAACAACGGCTGCATGGATTCTACCAGAGCAACGATAGCAGTCAACATCGAGGCTAAATCGGCTACCACACCACCACCCAATCCCAAAAGGATCATCATGGACACGCGGATTTCAACAAGCCGATCTAAGGACTGGACATTGTAGGACATATAAAATAAACATTAAAACCGACAATAATACCAATTGTTAAATTAAATAATATACATCCGTTTCGCCTCAATCGTTGAGGCAACACCCTAACGTTTAGTTTGCAAGCCTAGTTGTAATCTCA
The DNA here is from genome assembly GCA_964034865.1 of Eristalis intricaria. Taxonomy (NCBI): domain Eukaryota; kingdom Metazoa; phylum Arthropoda; class Insecta; order Diptera; family Syrphidae; genus Eristalis; species Eristalis intricaria. The sequence continues at coordinate 55,797,894 of OZ035877.1, read as the reverse complement.
ATTGTAAAAATCATTTGTCTGATCAATAAAAATCAAAAAAAAAGTCCTTTCGAAATAAAACTGCATGGTTCAAAGAGTGGATTAAATTAGCTGGTTAATGTGCAGTAGTACTGAACGCAGACGGTAGTAATTGGGTTAAGTCATTGTACTAATTAATAAAGCAGGTCGAGCAGGCAGGATACAGGCAGGAAAGAATACAGTTCTTGGAAAAAGCGACGGGACGCATACATCGCAATACATACAGCTGGCTCAAGCACAACCTGAGGAGTCGAAATTACTTTGAAGATATCCATAGCATCCAGGAAATTTTTATGATGATCAAACTTAGAGGCGAACTTCTAAAGATAAAAGATCTCCCTATACTCTGCAGTATGTGTAATTTGGAAGAGAGAGAAGATATCACGCATTTCCTAGGCAAATGTCCGATCCGAACGGAAACTAGCAGATCCTTTTTTGGAAAGAACTACTTATCGGAAGAAGAAATCCACCACTCCTAGTCGAAACGGACGTAGGCAAGTTGTTTAAATTCTGCAAAATATCACTAAAATACAGAGATAAAATCCTAACAGGGACCTTTTGAAATTAGCATTTTTCCACATGGAGAGCTAATAATTATTACTTGTATATAATAAATTATGGTCAATCCGGCAGACGGCGAAGCCATGCTGATTTTGATTTTGATAAGTTTTGTGTAAAAGAAACATTATTCGAAATAATAAAATCAATCTAAATCTAAAATCTAATCTTAAGAAAAAAAAATTTAAATAAATGGACATTTTGAAAAAATTCAAAGAATCGATTACGAAACAAATGGAATGTATAGCGCTAGGTGTACCAAAAGTTGCATACTTATGAATGCAAAATCATTTCAATATTATGTAATACACCAACCAACCCTACTAATTTTAAAAAATACATGAAAAAATGCTTTTAGGCGCATAATAATATATACGTGTACACCAACCTTGTGAATGAATGTATAAATTCAGGAAAAAATTATCGATAACACAGAAAATAAAGATTGGAACCATAGTCGCTGATGAATAACTCTTGTAACTTACGAGCGAATAGGTTTTGTTGTTATTGTTTTTTAAATGCAAATTCAAGATTAAGCCTATACAAGTTTACAAAAACAGAACTTTTATAGGTTCGCAGACAGAAGTCGTTCACTCAACAGAAAATTGCAGACTTCTTTTCATATTTGAATTAATACATCACGCACCTTAATCAAACTCTCGTTTACCTGAATTTGTCCTTCCTTCTTCTTGTTTATTTGGGCTCTTGGCTATTTTCATAATTTGTTAATTTGAAAGTTATCTCTGTTCCTTTGAGTTTCAAATTATCAAGAGTTGACTATATTTCTATTCCATGATTATGAAAATGCTGATACAGTAGAGTGTCGAATGTATGAACCCGCGATTATATGCATTACCGCGATTATCGAATATATGAATTAAAAGTAAAAGTTTTGTGCTGAAATTTGTTTTTATGAACTCGTACTCATACATTTGCACTATCAAGACGCAGTGCAATTTTTTTCAAGGAAAACGAGGAAGGCATTGACGGATTATTTCTGCCTTGGAAAAATGTCAATTTACCCTAGTGTTGGCACACTGGAATTAAAAAAAGTGCAAATGTAAAAGAATTATCTATGTATTCTGAAGCATCAAAAGCAAACAAATTCTACAAGGGGCGAGTTTTCAAAAATAGAATTGCATTTAAACAAATGATTTCTCAAGCAAATTCAGTGAACTCCCCCTAAGTCGAATTGTCACGGGATGACATAATTTGTTCGAGTTAGGGGGAGTTTGACTTAGAGAGAGGTTTTTGTATGGAAAATTGTGGGTATTGTATGTAAAATATGGCGAAAAAGTCCGATCTAGAGAGAGTTTCGACTTAGGGGGAGTCCACTGTAGATGAAAATTGGCCCATATCAGGCGAAATCTTGAAAATTATTACGAAGAAAATAAAATTGTTTATGGCAGCAGGGAATGGTAAGCAAACTTCTAGAAGAGATGAAGAGAAGAGAAACTATTTGCCAAACCCGAACTTATTCCTCCCTTTAGTATCGAGATCAAACATTCATATTTATAAAAGAAAAGAACTAAATAAAATTGTTAATCTTTTTGCTAACATACAGTTGACTCCGCCTTACTCAAATCGTCACGGGTTACCATGATTTGTTGGCGTTACAGGGAGTGTGACTTAGAGAGATATTTTTGTATGGAAAATTGTGGGTATTGTATATAAAATATCGCGATCAAATTCGAGTAGGAACGAAATTCGACTTAGAGAGAATCCACTGTAATTATAAACTGAAGAAAAAAGTTGATTATTCGGATATGTGAACTCTTCGATTATATGAACTGCAGACTCCAGTGTAATATACCAAGAAACAGTCTAACCAATACCTAAAAGAATTTTTTTCTTTTTATATAATTTTAAAAGATTATAATTCATGAAGTTACATTTACGTCTAAATCCGTAACGATATGATTTGTATCAATCAATCATCTAATGAATTTAACTTTTGAAAACTTATTCCAAAAATACTCGCTCTTTTGTAGAAAATTATCAAAAAAATCATCTCTCCATCGAACGATTTTTGAACTTGTCTGAACATGAAACTGCGAGTTAAATTGAGCTCGACACTAAATTCATGGAAAATATTTTTAGTAGCCATCGAATCTGTGCCACTGAATCGCCAATAACTTACTGTTGAATGACAGTGTCGCAAATAGAAATGTGCGACGACGAAGAATGTCTTGTCTTTAAGAAGAGTATTCAGTAATTATTGTAAAACTGGCCCCAAATAACAAGAAACCTCATTAAGCCTTAGGCTTAAAATTGTCTCCAACACCGATTCACAAGATACCACGCTCGCCACCACCAAAGCCAGGACAACCGAGGAACTTTGAGCACACAGTACACACAGCGTGTCCACAAAGCTGCTTAGTTCACAAGCAAATTTCATCCTGTTTTCCTACGAATCGGCTATTTGCTCCTTTTCCGCTTGCAAGATATTGACATCGCCGCCGCTTTCTGAACGAGAACTGCTCAACCGTCAGTCTTCTCTCTCGCACATGCTGTGTTGCCTGTTGCTGCTGCGGCATCAGGAAAGTTCGATAAAGCCCCTCAATCCCACATCCACCTCGCACAGACAATAAAACAAAACTCAACTCCAAAAGGATCTATTCGGTCCTGAATGGCAATCCCGATGCGAGTGCATTCCATGCAAACATGTTATCAACGTAAATCGCTTGAACTTCCCGAATACTCACACCATCCGCAGTCATATTTGTTTAAACTTTTCCAATAAACCAGCCAGCATCCAGGACACCACAGGTCCGCACATCGCCCCAAGGGCTGGGAGCACTGTCAGGCTGCACACACAACGGCACACACGACGCCTGGGCCGCACTGTGAAAGTGAACCGTTTCCAATCGAATGCGATTAATTGGAATCCGCATATCAATCTCATCCCTGGCCCCGCACTGCTCCCGGATCACAGGAAATAAAATATCACCCGCCTGAGTCCTGCCCTGCAACGGCGCGGCAAGGGATAAATGCGAGCACAGACAACTTCATGCCCCGGCCTGCGTTAAACCGGAGCTATGCATGTGTGGCTCCTGGGGGTGGGTGGCTCTGAGTGTGTGCGTTGCTAACAAACAATTATAACAACAATAAATTGTTCTTGTGCCATTTGTTGATGTCCCCTTCCTGTTGTTGGAGTGCACAGGGTTGATTTAGGATGGGCGCTGGGGTTTCGGTGCCCGCATAGGTATGGCGCTGATTCGTCATGGAATATCCCACGGATGCCTGGCCATGGCCGCAACCACCACCGTCCCAGGCTGACCCAATCAGTGGACTCGCTGCAAAGCAATTGAAACTGCTTAGCTTATCGTGCAAACAAACAGGCGGCGGCGCGAACACTGACCGCTCGCCCGTTCCCCAATTATCGTCTGCCTAGGTGGCCGCACCGCACCGCGCCGGATGTTGTGTATGCACATCGAGCGAAAATATTGAATGCGGTGATCGATTAATCCGATTAGAGGATGTTCCACACTGTATTTGTGTACCGATTAAAGTCCGGCATCACACGGGATCACAATCGGATTCAGTTGTGTGCCCTCTTGACTGGGGTGCGAGGTAATGAGCCAACAAATTGCATTTCGACACAACACTGCGGTGAATATGATGCATGGGGATTAGTGAATTATTGATGTGGCGACACTGTGGCCTCACGTGCCATGGTTGAGGGTTCGTTAATGCGATTCCGCGCCACAGGCAATTCGATGCAAGTTCGAAGGGACATGATATGCTTTAAGGGGAGACTATTTGAATTCTTTGATTATCTCATTCCAAGCAGAGAGATTGACGCATTTTAGTGCAGTCAATCAAGAGCAATTAAAGTGTGTATCGCTCTCAACGTATTATTACATGTGGAGAATCACATGGAGTCGTCAAATGAGTTGAAAGCATCCATTTACCCAGCTTTCAACCGAAATCGCACAAGACTCGATTTCTGGAGCAGTAAACTATTGAACTGAACACTGAACTAAGTGAACTAAGAGAACGAACTAGTTCAATAAACATACTTAAACTAAACGGAGCGCTCTCTTGACTGATTTGTAATGTACAAGTCTAGTGTACACTTCACGCAGCCTCATAAGCTCTTGGGAGTGATCAAATCAGGCTATCGGGGTGATCAGAAGATGTTGTCACTTTTTGACGGAATTCGACAGACCAGGATTGCTCTCAAGGTGTGGGTCGCAGCACGAGCTTTGCGTGATGCGACAATGTCTTGTTGGAAGCTCGTGTTCTTAAGGGTAAATGAATCCCATGTCTTGGCACTACACCCCATTTACAGCATTGTCTCTGGAATCCAAATTAGAGTATGGCCGAATGATCCGACAGCACCGTCCCAAAAGAAGCATCATCGCATCAGCACTTGCACATCAAAATCTGACTAAAAACGAAGAACGAGAAAGAGACTCTGTCCGTAGGAGCATTCAGGAGACTGCGAAGCGTTCGAATATTCGGCCAAACCTTAAATCATCGAATTTTTCGTCGGGACTTACTGCAATTGTCCAAAATTCATCCTACAAACAGCTGAAAAAGAAAATGACAATAGATAACGTCGTGTGTTCCCTGACTGCATTCTGCAGCAGCTGAAAGTGAGTGCCGACAACCTGCAACAAGGACCATTTTTGAACGAAAGTAGATCGTCAAGGCTCGACAAGTTAACGTGTCCCAAGTTAACGTTCACCAAGTCGCACTGTCACTGCCTTTTTGCCCCCATTGGCATCACAAACGGAGATGATGTGACATCCCAGCTGATCTCATTGTGCACTTGACATGATACATAATAAATGCTAGCTGCTCTTCCAAAGTCTGTAACGAACTAACCCATATTGAAAATGAATGTAGTTCTCTTCGTAGTTCCTCGGTTTGCCAGCTTGTAGATAATGTACAGAATTCATTGAACGATGACGACTGTGAACGACTTCTGGTTCCAACAATATGTTACAGCGTGCCCCACAATGGAGGTGATCAAATGTGATCAAATTGAACATAACCCGTATCATTGTTTAAAGTACACCTGGAACTATGTCCATGTCAGAGGCATTGAGAGGGGGACCTATCAGATGCAAGACTCAATAGGTGTCTTTTGTCATTTGAACATCTATCATAATGCCGTTGAGACATTTTATATATAGACATTTCCAATAAATTGGCAAATTCCTGATCATACCACACAAAGTGGTTCTACTCATTTGTTTAACATGTATCCGCTTATGTTGGAAAAAAGTGCGGTTTTTGATAAAAGAAACAAATTGATGATTCCACGACATCCAGCATTAACTACGGCACAAATTTTGCTATCGACCACCCACTAAGCCTCTCAAATGTCAGCTGACAGATGTGGACATCAAGCAAAAAATTACCCTATGGGGAAAATGTTCTCATTTTTGTTACGTATACGCCACCGAAAAAAAAATTGTCTATGGGAGTTTATTTTTCAAACGCATTAAGACAACATCCACTGTGTCACTGTAGACTATTTGGAATTTATTACCTCTTGAACTCTCTCATACAGGGGGGAACAGAGGTTTTTCAGAAAGCCGGCGCTCAGACTGCAAGAAAACCGAGTTCTGGGACAAGTTTGTTTTGAGCAATTATTTTGCGTATTAGCAGAGATTCCAGAAATCCAAAACCATCTTTGAACAGAAAACCTGGACTTGTCCAAGTGCTTCGTGACCAATTGCATCGATAATCCATACAGATGACCCAACTCGATACAAAAACGACGATAAGTGCTGGAATATGCAGCCATAATATAATATTATATGGGTGGCGCGACAGTCCGAGGCGGACCTGGGCCTAGCTTCTCAGCAACCACTCGTTTTGTGCGTGCTATTGTTCTTTCACGAGTGGAAGGGACCTACAGTTTAATGCCGACTCCGAAGGGCGAAGTTGAGAAGCTCTTTCTAGACAGGAATACTCTTTAAGCATTGTCAGTGACACGAAAGAGATGGAGACGTGAATTATCAAAGGTGGTAAATTCGGGTATCGAACCTGGCACCCTCTGCGTAGGAGTCGACGCACTAACACACTACGCCACGGCGAACCACAGCCATACAGCCGTCAAATGGACCGAAAATCATTCAAACCGATATCATAGCCATCAAAAACCATTACATTGTCAGCTGGCAAAAATGATTATTTTTTTCTGGATAACCAAGTCTTGAAGTTCATGTCAATCTAACCCGATTCTATAAGACATCTGTCCACGAGCTTAGCCCAACTCAGTCTGCTTAAACTTCGATGTCAAAGTAATTACGGATTTTCTAATCTTTTAGTTTTTAATTGTCAAAAAAACACAGAAGTAGCCGTGAATGCGACACCGACTTCGAATGGCGAAGTTAGCGAAGCTTGTTCTAGACAGGCAAAAACTACGCCAAGGCGGAGTATGACTCTTTTGGGCACAGACCGACCAATCGGTGCCTCGCCTTCCATATCTAGTATCTGCAGAGTGCACAGTGGAAAAATTTCAATCTTTTAAGAACTGCTGGGACTTCTGGTTATATAGGTTCAATTTCTAATAAGATTCTAATAAGAATCTCAAGACTTCTGGATACATCGGTCTCCGACTTTCTAGCAGCTACTTCTTTTTAAGAACCATGAAAACTTCGACAATCGTAGTTTCGGGCTTCCTTGGCTACTGAAATTGGCCAACAAGAGTCATCAACAGAATGGCAGATTATATTGTGAATGAATGACAGCTAGCATAGGTGTCCAACAGTACATTTGTAAGCACAATTCGCACATTTGTAATCCGCTTTAACCGCCTAACTATATTCGTATTTTCATGCGCTAACTCCAGTTAGTTTAGAATATAGTCTAGCAACTATTGGAATATGTTAACCAAATCTCGAAAACTCGCGTGGAAAGGTATATCGTACTCCCAAGATTTGAGAGAAAAATGTCATGCAAATTTCGAATTACAATAAATTCAATTATATGACCGAGGTAGCACACAGCCGGTAGTGCACAGAAGAAATTGATAAACTCGTGGTTGGCACTCATCATCGGATGAGTACCCACGAAGAAATAAACTGTCACACAAGCAGCTTATGACTTTGGCGATAAGACCAGATCTGTTCATCAGTTTATCAATTGGCACTGCTGTAGCAAGGTTTCGTGTGATCAGCGAAATATAATAGTTTTGAGTTGTAACTGATTATCCGACTGACTCGGTCCATGCACTATCGGTGCGGTACATAATAATTATTGTTTATTACTAATCCCATCGGTTAGTATTAATCAATATTAAAAAAATATAATTTGCTTATCCGCGAAAGGAGAAACTTTTCACTTTCAGAATGTACACTACCACAGGCAGATTTTATAATCGAGCAGTCAAGCACCCATTTAGCCAGTTTCAACAGTGAACAATACACTTATTGACGCTTGTGACACCACAGGTCAATACAAGTAATTTGATACCCTCGAGGACATGGCAAACATTAGCCTACAAAGTTCAATCAGTTTTGGGCTCGATTGACAATCATTCTGCGGGCAGTGATCACGCAACTTGATCACATATACTCACTTTTGAAGATCATGTTTTGACTTAAGAGCTTGGCGCTAATGGCTAACAATTGTCGAGGAATGTGATGGGAAGTGGCTGAATAACATCACCAAGAAGGTATATTCCTTAAAACTATTTACTTCCTGTTTTCACTGAATGCACAACTACTGACTCCGTTGATTTTTAAACCCCTATTCTGGTTATGATGTGGTCAAAACGCATGAATGTCAGTGAGGCGAAAATTATGATGCCTACCTTGTGAGGTTTCAGCTATTTGGTATTCTGGCGAAAACCTCACAAGAAAACACACAAGAATAGTCACCATGGTGAGGTGAATTAGTTGCCATGTCAAAAAATTGTTTTTTTGACAGTTATTATATTCGCGCTTTTTTTTTCTTACTGATCGTATTTACAAAATAATGGCATAATGTAGCGAACAGGGGAATACTGCGTATATTAATGAAATATGTATAAGTATTTATTAATAATGAATATTTTGCAGGAACAAGAAAATATCAGCGTACATCCCAGGAGCAGTTGGACCATTATACGAATTTCTTGCAAATGAATCCCGATTTTCTTCTGGGCAAAAATGATCCAACTGACCCAAATAGGATGCAGAATTATTGGGCCGCATTCGCAGATGAGCTAAAACATCTGTTTATTTTTCCTTGTGTGTGACAGTTCTTTTGTTGCTATTTTTCCTTGTGCTGTGCTCATGAGAACATCACAATTTTGACGGTTCTTGTGATGCTCACAAGCTGTCAGGTTTTGCTCAGAATACGAAAACCTCATAATTTGTGACTCACCATGCTCTTGTGAGGTAGTTGTGACTTAAAACACATCACTGAGGTCTGCCAGAATAGGGGTGTTAATGTAAAACGTGGGTATTTTCATCTACCCATATATTATTTTATTTATTCATTTATTTATTTATTCAGGTAACTCTGCACAATCAAGCATAAACTTATGAGCTTGTACAGGAATGATTTTTTCTTACAATAACAAATTTTTACTTATCTTAACCTAACTTAATTATAAGGAAAGATTAGGAAAGGAAATAAGGAGGGGGAAGGGAGTAAAATTAAGAAGAAGAGAAAGATGTAGATAGAGAAAGTAAGACAGTAAAGAAAGCATATACTAAAATCATTGTTATTTACTCGTAAGTGGTTAATTCGTTTTATAAAATTCAAAAAGTTTTTTTTTCCAAAATATTTCCCTGTACCTACACTTTTAATTCCCGGAGGGAGTGCATTCCATAAATGAATTGCGCTAACAAAAATTGTCTTTCGGTGTTCAAAAACTTATGTTTAGGTGGTATTAAATTCAATGTTCATTGGGAACGCGCAAATTGTAATTTTGTGTATAAATATTCTGGTGCCTGGCGGTTTATAATTTTATGTAAAGCCAGCAGCCAATAATTCTTTTAGCGATATCTGAAACGTGGGCGTACCGATCTAGACTGAAAATATATCGTGCACAATTGTTGAAAGCAACGTTTAACTTGTGAGAACATCCAAAGTCCATGTGTGAAAATATTTCACAGCCGTATAATATGAGAGGAACTACGAATGACTTTATAAGTTTTAGTTTGACTTCAACGGGCAAAAATAGTTTGATTCGACTGAGACCTCGTAACACACAATAGATTTTGCGAACGATACCATTTATTTGATCATTCCAGCTAAGATGTTCGTTAAAGATGATTCCAAGATTATTTAGTTTGGAGACATATTCGATAGTGCTGTTGTTAATACAAGCTGGGTCAACGGCATTGCACACATTTCCTCTGCTTGTAAGGATTCAGGGATAAATGATTCATTTGGGACCAAATAAATAAGGAGTTTACACCTGTATTGAGATCACGAAGTGCGCTTGCCCGAGTGGAGAGTTTGAAAACTTTATAAAGCTGTACATCATCAGCGTACATATGATGCTCGCAGGGTTTTATGCTTTGAGAGATATCCTTTCTGAATAAAACAAACAGGAGTGGGCCTAAAACAGATCCTTGCGGTACGCCTGTGAACACGAGTAAGCTTTTTGAATACTTATTACCATTAACTACCATCTGAGTTCTTTCATCAAGATATGACGCCACGAGTCTACAAACGGATTCCTCAAAGAAAGATTGTGACTTCAACTTGTGTAATAAAATAGAATGAGCAACAGAGTCAAAAGCTTTTGAAAAGTCCAGAAAGACAATCACAGACATCATATCACTATCGAGTCCTGATCGTACATCGTCGGATACTTTTAGAAGCGCAGAAATGCGGGTGTGATTACTGCGAAAGTGATGACTGATTGTAACTTCGTCACCAATTTCTCTCTCTCCAAGTATGCTTTTCCTTGCTTACTTATTATTTTTTCGAGAATTTTACTTAAGAATGGGAGGATATCAATCGGTCTAAAGTCCGTGCTATTCGACTTGGGAAGCAGGAGAATTTTAGCAACTTTCCATTTAAGAGGAACACACACCTGTTATTATTATTGTATTGAAAATGTGTGTGATGTGCTTACATATGACAGGCAACATTATTTTTAAGTCCTACCGCGTTAGACTTAAAAGACAAGATCGCATTTCCTACGCAAGTAAAATCGACACTTGTACTTTGTAAAAAGGAAGCGGGTGAAGTGGTGTTGCAAGGGAAGAAATTGAAATCAGTTTTATGCGTTTTTGGTCATGCGCCGCCGGTATATTTTTTATTTAGTTCATCTAAATCTACATCCTCTGGGATGTCAGATTCCTCCCAAGCCCAGCATAGTCAACTCTCCAGCACTTTAAACTGAATTTCATTTGAATGACCGAATCTCCCCACAAACCTTCATTCAAGGTCTTGCGCCACCCAGAAAAGAGACATTTCACCGTTTCCCATTAAACCGCTGTCCACCTAACTTCTGACACGGCTCCCAAACGAGTGTATGCATGCCATCATCCGCCGCAAGGACTCCATTACCTCGTGCATACTCAAACCAGGCAGAATCATCGCCCCACCCGACATTCTAATGCCCTTAGTCATAACAAGACTTACAGTCTGTCTGAGAAGCGAACGAGAGAAAAAAAAAATGGAAATCCTCGTGTAACCTTAATTTATTCTACCCGTCCATCATGAGTTAGCAACTTTTTAAAAGACCTGTCTCTACATCTGACAGAAGTATCCCATTAACTGCAAGCGTCAGTCAGAGGCGTCCCCACGCCAGGAAGGTCCGCAACCAACGTATCCACAGCACAAAGCACTGCTCGAGACTTGGATGACGGGGAGGGCAGGCGGAATTTTGTGTTTCTTCCCCCACTCGTGCTGGGTGGGTGGTGGTGTTTCCGATTTCACATACTCGTCGTAGCATTTGATTAACCACCCTGTGCTGAGCTTTTAAAGTCCAAGGCAATACTCGGTCCCGCTCCGCATTAAATCAAAATTACGGTTAACCTCCCATCTGCCATCAGAACCAGAGACAACCAACAACCCGACCGAGCAATCATACTCGCCATCGTCGTCGTCGTTGCCGTTGTCGTATAGTTTGCCCACCATGTCACGGCGCGGCGGTGGTCCATGGACCGTTTCATAGCGTTCTCGCCGCCCGTCCTTCGTGTGCCCGAGTGTCGGGCGCAGGAGCGTTTTCATTTGATTTCCCGTTGCAATTATAGATAGGAATCAAATGCTAAATAAACTGTTTCCGTTTCCAAGCATCAGCATCACCGTCACCGTCACTGGCACTGGCACTGGCAGTAGCACGTCAAATCAGGGTCCTCGAGTTAACCGAAAACATTGTCACTGTTGTTGTTCGAGTTGACAGGCGAGCATGCTGCACCGGAGCCGGGCCAATAGAGTGGTAATGGCCACTACATCTGTACATCTGGGTAAGGGCAAGGACGGCAGCAAAAAAAAGGGGCAAAGCGGTCGTCATTGTGTAACAGCAGGAAGCGTCAGCTGCAGAGATCTGGGTGCGCTTCGAGTTCATGAGCGCCCGACGGTTTGTTGTGCGCTACTCAGCATCGGGCCAGAGGTGAATACACTAGTTACAACCAACTCTCTCCCTCTCCCTCGCTCTCACACACACACGTGTGCCGCCACCCGTGTGCACGGGGTGCACAGGCATGGAGCCTGACATTATTTATGCTCTTTATTGGTGTGCTATCGTTCGGTGGGCACCAACGGGTTTCAAGGTTTCGTGTTGAGTACGTTTTTTGTTTTGGTTCGCTTCCATGGGAGTGCATTGGGTGGCCAAAGCACTTGTGCTGTGTTCAACATCCGTGCTGTCGGAGTTATGGCTGCGTAAATATGGAAAAGAGGTCCAGGGACAGGATAAATGAAAAATGTGTGGAGGTGTGTGTTTTTGTTTTTTTTGCCGAGTTTGATTGTGCAATTAGCCTAAGAGCCATTTGCTGATGGGATACTGGATGTCACCGATTGATGTCAAAGTTTACGCTGGAGTCTGTGAACGGACAATGGAGCGTGTGGCGATTGAATTGTGTTAAGCGTGGGAGGAGAGGAGCGTTGCTATCTGAGTCTTGAGATGAGTGCTTTTGCAAGTTGGGTTCGGCCGACTAGGAGCGGATGTCTGCTTTCGATCATTTGATTGGTTTGTGAATGGCTTTGAATGCCTTGAAATTCACTTACTATACTTTCTTCTAGGGAATTGGTCTGTCATCCTTGTGTCTGAGTGATGATGTACATCTCTCGACGTGTTTTACCAGGATCTGGGGGTATTTATCCAATATTTAATATGAGTTGCTTGGAAGATCTTGCGCCGAGACGCAGAAGATTTTACTCGAATTGCAGGCAATTGGATATTTCGTTGATGTTAAGTTCCTGACTTCAAATGAAGTGCGTAATTGTGGCAAGAAGCGTTCGTCTCAGATCTCTTCACTTACAGCCTCTGCTAGAGTGACACGATCGTCCTAAAGTACACCACCAACGAAGCAACATCAATTTACAAGCAAAGCAGTCAACTTTTTCGTCAATGGTAAGGCGAGGAATGGGTAAGATCAAAACACAGTCACAGTCGCTTGCTCTACCGGACTATGCTGAACCGGCATGCAGTTCGCTGACCCTTCCTATACCGTAGATTCAGACTCTCCCATACCGTAGATTCAGACTTCTGGGGGCCCATTTCTCTGTTAATATGGCTGAACTGAGCAGCATCAGAATCAGCTCTCTTCTTCGGTTTATCAAAAGCACAAATTGGTTTGCGGAATATGAGCCTAAGATCTGCGTGGTAACATAATGGGCCTATGCTTGGCCTAAGTGTGTCTGCTGTCCGTAAGCGCGGCAGTCAGCCACCTCAACCTACCTACATACACATCCTTGTACAGCTCGTAGAGTTCTCGGTGGTATCTCGTCCTACCTACCCTACCTAGCAGACCTACCTCACAGACGGGACCAAGAGAGTTTAAGATCACTCCGACATTGATCAATTCATTTAAAAGTCTTTAACGCTGACGTAGGTCAGAAAATAAAAAGAAAACGACGGTCCTTGGAAAACACAGCCTCCACGACATAACACCGTGAAATGGTTAGTAACCAGGAGACCCTGCCGATTTCCTAAACAAGTGTTGTCTTTATTATTATTGCGACGCTTAAATTTATTGTGTCCTTATTCAAACCCTTGCTTTCTTAATAGCTCCCGTCCCACTCAGCTCTTTTCGGAGATGTATTGAGGGTTATATGCTGGTTATATATTGGACGAAGGTGGACGAGATTTATCCTAGAGTATTCTCTAAGACGGTTTTTTATTTTTTTCAAAATCTGAGAATGTGAGATGAACTTCAATTCTTCTGACTTCAATTCTTCCTCTGATATTAGGTGCTTCCCAGATGTCTTTGTTTTTTGGGGGCTAGCGCCTCACAAGATCCCAGTATATGTTCTGGAATTTCAGAATCTGCACAGACAATCTTCTGTTGCTTCTAGTTTCATTCGGTGATCCCTGAATCTGCAGTGCTCTGTTAGAACGCTTCTTAGGATACGGACGTTGTTCTTCATGCTGATTTTTGTTCATGCTGACCCAAGAGTTACTTGGTTTGCTTCATGCTATGCGCCTTGTTCCAGGCTCCTGTCCGGTTTCTTCTTTCTAGTTCCCTGAATTCTTCTCGAGTGCCCAACTAAGAGGGTCTTCGAATCTGAGCCTCCTAGTTCGAGAAGGAAAGGAAGACCGAACCTCAGGTATACAGACCAGGCTATAGCGGACTTGGCCTTGATGTCTGACATCTATAGTTCACGATCTCCAAAGGTCGTTGGCCTGATAAGTAAGAAAAAAAAGAGAGGAAGTCAGCATTCTTCTTCTTCTTCTCCTGCTGGCGCTACAGTTCGGGGTGGACCTGGCCCTCAACCAGCAAGCCTCTCAAGCCGGCATGAAATTTAGCCAGCTATCTCCAACTTCGCACACCAAGCTGTTTGAGGTCCTTCTCCACCTGAGTGCGCCATCGGTTCCGTGGGCGTCCTCTATTGCGTTGTCCCACTGGTTCGGAGTCGAAGAGTCGTCGGGCTTCAGCAGTGTTGTCCATACGCTGTACATGGCCCAGCCATCTTAGGCGTTGAATCCGTAGACGCCTGGCTAGACTCATCTCGCTGTACAGCCCGTACAGTTCGTGGTTGAATCTTTTTCTCCAATAACCATCAACGCAAGCAGGACCAAAGATTGAACGCAGAATTATTTTTCTCTCGAAATGACTAAGTGCTTCTTCATCCGCTTTTGAGATTGTCCATGCATCCGCACCATAGAGCAGGACAGGGATGTTCAAGGTGTTATATAATGTAAGCTTGGTCCTTTAAGAGGGGGCTCTACTACTCAATTGCCTCTTGAGCCCACAACAACGATTGGCAAGAGTTATTCTGTGTTTTATCTCGGTACTGATGTTGTTCGTACTATTTACTGCGGAGCCGAGGTAGACGAAGTCCTTCACTACCTCGAAATTATTGCTGCCTATGGTGACGTTTCGGCCAAGTCGTCGATGTTGTGCGTCCTTTCTTGATACATCGTCTTTGTCCACGTTCACCGCTAAGCCCATTTTGGCCGCCTCCGCTTCAATACCAGAAAACGCTTCATTGACTGCTCGCTGTGTTTGACCAATCATGTCAATGTCATCCGCGTATGCTGATATGTATTAGAACTTCTGGAAGATCGTGCCTCTAGTGTTGGCGTGTGAGTCTTGCACGATCTTCGCCAGGATGACGTTAAACAAATCACATGACAGCGCGTCGCCTTGTCTAAAACCGTTTTTGACATTGAGGGTCTCGGTGAGTTCGTTACCGACCTTGATGGAGCAGCGAGAGTTCTCCATCGTCATCCTGCACAACCTGACGAGTTTGAAAGGAATGTCAAAACTAGACATGGCGCTGTATAGCTCGTCCCTATGCACGCTGTCATATGCGGCCTTGAAATCGACGAATAGGTGGTAGGTGTCAATCTGCATTTCTTGGGTTGTTTCCAGGATCTGTTGTAATGTGAAGATTTGGTCGATGGTGGACTTCCCCGGCTTGAAACCGCACTGATAAGGACCTATGAGGTTGTTGACGAATGGTTTCAGGCGCTCACACAAAATGGCAGACAGGATCTTATAGGCGATGTTGAGGAGACTTATCCCTCGGTTGTTGGCACAGTTGAAGGGGCCTCTGTTCTTGTGGATCGGTCAAACGATACTGAGATTCCACTCGTTTGGCATGCTTTCCTCCGACCATATCTTACAGATCAGTTGGTTCATGTATCTTACCAGCTCATCTCCAGCTGCCTTAAGCAGTTCCGCAGACAGTCCTTCGGCAACAGCAGCCTTATTCGTCTAGGTCGGGGGGACGGAATTCTCAACATTTGTATAATACATTTTATTCGAATATAGTGAACGGGTGCTCCTATGGATTGCGTGAACGATCTCTGTTCTGGGGCTGCCTTGTCGATGGTCTTTCTCCACGGTTCGTTTCCAATTTGAGCGTGAGGGACACTTGCGATGTCCCTTCCCGGCTAACGTAGGTTGTGGGCTACCAGCTCCACTTACGATGTAAGGTCTCTGCTGCGATGGGTTTCTGCGAAGTTCTGCCCAGCAGCTCGTCGATTTTTATCCATTCCGACCAGTAGACCTTCAGGATTCCTCTCAAGCATTTGTGGACGAACACCTGAAGCTTCCTAGTCTTCCAATAGTACAGCAGTACGTTCAGTTCACGTTGAAATTTAATATCCCAAGTTTGATTGAGGTGGACAGATGTGTGGATCTCCAGACGGTGCCAAGCGGGAAATAAGAGCGGATGGATTTATTTATTGGTGCCACGAAGTTGGTCTCTGCCCTTCCATCTTTCCACAAAGTGGTGCAGTAGTAGCTGATTATTCACGGCCAGGTTCCAAAGAAGAGGGGAATTCTTTTTGGGGTGTACTCCTTTTGAACTTTTTGCGAAATTTTTCTCCTGTTCATATGTACAGCTTCAGCTGATCAGAGAAGCTGGCTTCGACAAATGTTTCACGTGTACTTCAAGTGAATTAAAACACTGTGGCGGGTAACAAGAGAAGAAGCGTCCTCTAAATGAGACAAGCTGCCATGTCTCTCGAGAGAAATGCAAAATATTTGCCAGATAATCATCCACCTCTGGACTGCTTAAATGAGATGGAATAAACCCCATTGAGTCAATACATTCCCAAGCCAACTCTTTGATTCCGAGAGATTGCATTGTTTCTCCAGCACACAACACTTAACCTACATTTCTCGTTCAAAACGTCCCACCTCCGCTGGCATTCCCATCGATTGGTCAAGCACACATGCTCGCATTCGTGCATTCTGGCATGTCATGTGCAATGCCAACTCGTCTCAGCATTCCACCCTCCAGCGTCCAAGTCATCAACATTCGAAGACGTCTCCTCCGAAGACAATCCCGCTTGGCACACAATTGTTCTGCAGTAAATAAAAATAAAAATCTCATTGTGAATTGTAACACACAAAGGATAAGGGAATCCCGACCAAAGCATACATCCCTTAAATTTGCATTGACTGTACAGTGAACAGTGTACACCTCCACTGAAGAATTCATGCCCGTTCACATGGATGCCGGGCAGCGACTACAAGAAAACTGGAAACGTACACACGTCCATTTGCCCTAATGGCGCACAGGACGTTGAGTAAATACTCCTGATTGTATGCAAATGTTTTGTTTTATTTATTCGATACGAATGGGCTGGGCTTTAGGACCGAGGCCGGAGCGACAGAGCGAGGGCCAGTGCAAGGAAATCCATCGCAGTTTACGTCGATTGTGGACGATGATGGCGACGGAATCGCCCCCGAAAAAGGTTTCACTTCATTTTTGTGTTTCTTTGGGTCAGGTTTAAGGAATAAATTGCAAACTCAACTCACAAGCAGGAAGCATCTTTGAAAGACTGACATCCTGTGGCCGGGGGGAGGTGTAGGACGACTATGACTGAGAAGAAATGGTGATCGCATGGCAGGTAGATTGCGGCTTTGTTTGTTTAGGCTTGTGATGAGAAAGGACATTTTCCTTGTTTGGCTATGTTTCTCCGTTTATTTTTTTCTCTTGAATTTGTTTTCGATGAAAATGATGACGGGGGTGTAGGAAGGGGCGTGCTCTCTGCGCCTGTGGGCAACCCCCAGAATGTCTATATACTCGGTGATGATGAAGTTTGTTTTGATGATGTAATTTGGTTTGCGTCTGTCCTTTTTCTGTCCATTTGGACGTCAAATAAATGACACAGGACCTATTTCAATTCCCTCGAAGGTGTTGATGTTTGCCGACTGTCAGTTGTCTGTGAGCAGGGGCATGGCAGACAGCATTTATATGAAAAATTTCCACATCAAGCGGGCACAAATTTAAGTCAAATTTGAAGGAATTCCCATTGTATTTCTGAACACACTCACACACACACACACGCACACATGCACGCAGAAATTGACAAAGTTCAACTGGGCCGTAAAACCATTAAACGAGCGAAGAACGAATTGCCCCTCGAATCGAGTTAGTACGAGTATCAACCGCAAAAGCAAATAAAAATTGGCCTCCTTCAGCAGACGACTGAATCTCATCACGCCTTCTATTTCCCGTCGGAAGCAATAAAGATCACCCCTTTTGCCGGTGTCAATTCAATCCCAATGCGACCTGTCGCCTGTAATTGAATTGCACGCCCGTCGCCGTGCCGTCGTGCCGCCCCACCGGGAACTTAATCACCTCGCATACATAAACCTCACGTATGACAGATATAAAACCGACGAAAAATAGCAAAACCGGGGCCGGCCCATTCCGACCAGGAGAAGATGAAGGGACAAAAAAAATGTATTCAAGCGACCCTCTGTGTGTAGCACTTGCACGCGCTTTTCCTGGGCAATTTGCGTTAATGGAAAGCATTTTAGCATATTACACTCATAAAACATAAACCGAACCGATCCGCATAAAAATTTACTCGGAATGAATTAAAATTACATCCTGACGGGACGAAGGGGTGGCGATAAACCGTCGGGGGGTCCATAAAATGTACCAATATCCCTAAAAGGGAGAATAAAATGCATCGTAAGTAGCCAACGGGAACCCTCTCTGTCTCCCTCTGGTCGGTGTGCAACTGGGGAATCGGCACGCCGCCGCCGCTGCCAGGACGTGACGGTGTAAGCGGCAAAACGAGACAATTTAGATTATTACACTTGTCAGTGGAGTCCCTTTGTCCCTTGTGACATCATCGACACGGTGTAAGTGGGTCTGCAGCATTCACAAAAGGCCGGGGTCTAGCATCGCTGGTTTAACCCCAAAAAGGAAACTTTTCAAGTCAACTGGTTCTTTAATTAACCACAGAGGAGTCTTGCTGTAGCTGAGCACATAAATAAGGTCGAGATATAAATTAAAAAGTTTTCACCGACTCCACGCCCCGCACTCCGGCTCCCACTGGAGTTGCAGCTCTCGGTGCACTGGTCCGGGTTTGATCGGATACGCTACCTAGCGGTAACGCATGCGAGTGCTTTTATTTGATTGTGTTGCGCGCGGTGGTTGGTGTTGTTTTGTTGGGCCAAATGGGGGACCAACTGACGTGCAAATGAAAAATGATGTCCTTGTGCTACGCTTTGTTGGCTCACTGCTGCTCGGTTTGCTTTTCGCGATGCACACACTGATATTACTTGCGCTCTTGTGCAACACTCCGATGCTGTGCCACAAAGGGGCTGTGGGTGTGCATTACGAAGTGAGTTTATGCTTTATGCGGCTTACAAAAGTTTTTACATTTATACCGAGTGCACAGCAAACAGTCGATGCAACAAGAAATGGAGCATGTAAGCAGTGAGTTTTCATCAGTCCATGAGTTCCGCAGTCCATCATTCGATGAGCCCATCAATCCATCGTTACATCAGTCCATCAGCCCATCAGTCCATCAGTCCATCAGTCCATCAGCCCATCAGTCCATCAGTCCATCAGTCCATCAGTCCATCAGTCCATCAGTCCATCGGTCCATCAGTCCATCAGTCCATCAGTCCATCAGTCCATCAGTCCATCAGTTCATCAGTCCATTGGTCCATCGATCCATCAGTCCATCAGTCCATCAGTCCATCAGTCCATCAGTCCATCAGTCCATCAGCCCATCAGTCCATCAGCCCATCAGTCCATCAGTCCATCAGTCCATCAGTCCATCAATCCATCAGTCCATCAGTCCATCAGTCCATCAGTCCATCAGTCCATCAGTCCATCAGTCCATCAGTCCATCAGTTCATCAGTCCATCAGTCCCTCAGTCCATCAGTCCATCAGTCCATCGGTCCATCCGTCCATCAGTCCATCAATCCATCAGTCCATCAATCCATCAGTCCATCAGTCCATCAGTCCATCAGTCCATCAGTCCATCAGTCCATCAGTCCATCAGTCCATCAGTCCATCAGTCCATCAGTCCATCAGTCCATCAGTTCATCAGTCCATCAGTTCATCAGTCCATCAGTCCCTCAGTCCATCAGTCCATCAGTCCATCGGTCCATCCGTCCATCAGTCCAACGGCCCATCAGTCCATCAATCCATCAGTCCATCAGTCCATCAGTCCATCAGTCCATCAGTCCATCAGTCCATCAGTCCATCAGTCCATCAGTCCATCAGTCCATCAGCCCATCAGTCCATCAGTCATTCACCCCATCAGTATTTCAGTCCATCAGCCCATCAGTCCATCAGAACTCACTTGGCATCCACACTGTTGGTGATGTTCAATGCTCCTCCTGCTCTCACTCTCTCGCTCTCGGATGCAGACGCTTTTGCAGTTGTTTCCCTCTCATAATTAAAAACAAAGGATGCCATTTTGTACTACGAATCTAAATGAGACAGTGGCCGGGGAAAACAAGGAAATGTGAAACAAAGTCCCCCCAATGTCGTGCTAATTGGCTGCGGTAGCGTTTTACTTGTTTCCACTTCTGCCCTTCCCAGCCTCGGCTAGCGCCGCCGTCAACCGATTCAAACAGGAAAAACAATGAAACCTCGCCGGGTACCAGGAAGCAGCTACAACTAATTCCGCTCCAAATTCTCATTCAAATGCTCCAAATCAAACGTGAATCCTTTATTTTAGGCGGTTATCCTTACTCGCATTCCCCCGTCCGTTTGTTCTCGTCTCGGAGGCAATCGAAATGACAGCCTCGCACAGACCGGATCGTCCAAAAAAAAAACTATTCTTCCACTTCCAGATGCAGAAGCACTACACTGCTCCTCGGCGTTCGGGTCCTTTTTTTCCCTGCATCAAGCTAGCTCGTTCTCCTGCCATGCACACAGCACTTCTATTTAATTGTAATCCCTACTAAGTCGTTTAAAACAGACGAGTCCTTGAATTAATTACCTCATCCTCATGTACGAGTGAGGCCGGGAGGACGGATGGAGCATCTGCGGGCGAGCCGGAGTGGCGGGCTAACAATAGCACAAAGGATGGGATTGAAGTGAATTGGGGAATGGAAATGAGTGTGGTACCTTGTCGGAAGTTTCAACTGAAATGAAAATGGAACGATAATCAAGGACGACGATGAAATTTCCCTCCAATATCCTTTACACATGTATTTGCATATCCTGCTCCTTAATTTGATTTCGCTTCTGTCCTACACCCTTGTACGTTCGTAAGTTGCAAGGATTCCGTTTTGTAACGAAAAAAAAATGTTCTCTTTTCTGTTCGGTCCTATTTCATTGGTTTTCTTCGGTGTGTGTTGCAGATTATCGCTTATTTTCGAAACACACTCAGGGTCCTTGTGCGGAAGCTTGCATTCCGACTTAAATGACACTTGTCTGGCTGAGGGAGTCAATTATGAATGGAAATTGTCTATCAAGTGGTTTATGGGACGCATGGTAGGCGTTGGCCTTTCATTGGTAACAGAACTGCGGTCACTTATTCCTTAACTGTCTGCGAACGATCATCGATGAAGGGTCTGGGCATATACGACAGCTGAGTTCCATATTGTAGGGGAATTCCAAAAAAACACTCGTGTTCCTCGTATGACAGTTTATTCTAGAAAGAGATCGCTTGACAATTTGTACATACTTTTATATTGAGAATTCAACGAAGAATATAACAGTTTACCATAATTTCGAGAAGATTAGACAATGAAAGTTGGCAAAGAAAAGTACTCATGTGCAAGATTGAGAGCTGAATAAAAACTGGTCACCCAGCTACAGTATGGTATGCAAAAACGCGCCCGACAGAATTTTATTTTCGTTAAGTTCTACAAGATTTGAGGTATAAGTGCACTACCCACAGAAGTTCGATTTGTATGGAGGGCGGATATAAATATGTAACTTATGAACCCGCGGACCGGTCTTAATGAAATTTCAAACCAAAATGAAAGGGTATCTTTAGAGCTCTGTATCTCGCACATGACTTGACATAACTTGCCAAAATATTGGTAAAGCATAAGCCAGTTATAAATCTATACAAAAAAAGCAATAACTCCATCTTCCAAATTTCGACATACGGTGGCACAGTCAGTCATCAGGACTGAGCATATATGTGCCTACAATCAATTCACCCCACATACAGTGGGGAGCAAAACTGGATACAACATTTTATTTTACTTTTTTTATTTTCTTATTATTTATAGTGGCACAAATTTTACAATGAATTGCATACAATTTGTTGTACAGAGATTTGGTTTGCATCACCTTACTACTAAAATATTCACATAATCTTTACATAATTTATAAAAGCAATATTGTATTTTAGTCTGAAGGAAAAGCCACTTAATAAACCTTCATGGCAAAAAAAATCGTAATTCCTTTGGAGGGAAGAGAGAAGTGGTTTGCCTTGATTTCAAATTGCTGACTAGAGTGTTTTAGAAAACACAAAAATGACTGACAATAAATAAATAAATAAATAAATAAATAAATAAATAAGTAAATAAATAACCAAATATATATGTCAATAAATAAGTAAATAAATAAATATGTTAATACATTAAACAAATAAATATATAGACAGATAAATAAACAGGTAAGTATTGCACTCATTCTGCAGCTAAGTTCGAAATCCAGTCGTTTCCTGATGATCAAAGGGATTGATTCTAACTGTGACCATTTCGATCTTGGATATCTTATGAAGTTCCGTAATCGAGAAAAACCAAGGGAGATTTAGAATAATTTGTAAGAGCTTATTTTGCATTATTTGAGGTCCACGTAGAAGACTTTTGGCGCACTTATCTCAGACAGGAGACACCCGATTTGAACAAGAAGATAGCGAGGACAAAAGCGAACTTTTACAAACAGAAATTTGAGCTTTGTAGAAGTGACCCAAGAGCGACTTGGAAGCTCGTAAATTCGATTTTGGGAAAAAAGAAATGCAATCTGGACGATGTTCTACAAAAGAATTTCTCGAATGAAGGAAGCATCAAGGACGTGACCAACAAATTCGCGAAAACCTTAACGTCAGAGGTACGATCTATTGTTCACGAATGTAGCAACCAAACACTCCACTACAACACAAGCTGCGTACATAATTCAATGTTCGTTGAAGATGTATCCGTTGAGGAAGTATGCAACATACTAAGTGCATTAAAAAGCGACAAATCGGCGGGAGTAGATGGAATACGACCAAAAGATCTGAAGAACAACGCTCAAACTCTGTCTCCAATACTCACAAAACTGATCAACATGAGCTTAGATCAAGCATCTGTCCCAAACAAGCTTAAAACATCGATAGTGCGACCGATTCACAAAAGTGGCAAGAAAAATGAAATAATGAACTACAGACCGATCTCACTCCTCTCAGTGGTCGATAAGGTTCTGGAAGAAGTGCTGGCCAGAAGGTTATATGCTTTCATAGAAAAATATAATATACTCAACGACAATCAATTTGGATTTCGGAAAGGAAAAAACATAAACAGACTACTTGGAGAGTTCGCTGACAAAATGTACCAAAGTTTGGACAAAAACAATAGCTCAGTAGTTCTGTTTATTGACTTTAAGAAAGCCTTTGATACCTTGAGTCACAGACAAATCTTGACTCAGCTAGAAACGATTGGTGTACGCGGTCACATCTTGAAGTGGTTTGAGAGCTACTTAAGCAATAGATTGTTCCAAGTTAAAATTGGTGACCACACAAGCAGTGAAGAAAAGGTCGAGTATGGTGTTCCACAGGGCTCAAAACTAGGCCCGCTCCTCTTTATTATATACGTCAATGATCTACTGTCTGTGCTGAAGTACAGTACGGGGTATGCGTATGCGGACGACACAGCGATCGTAGTTAGCCATAGGAGCGTTGACGAAGCTGCGAAACTTATGCAATTAGATTTTAACAGAATCGTAGCTTGGTGTCACGACCATGGACTAATTATCAACGCACTTAAGACAAAGGTAATGCACATTCGCCCGCCGCATATTCCCAGAACAAAACTTAAGATAAAAATGCACAGCGTAGATTGTTTGCACAGACGTGGCTGTGATGGAATAACAGAGGACAACGATGACTGCACCGAATACATAAGTTATGTGTCAAAATATAAATATCTAGGGCTGACGATTGACTACAATTTTAAATGGAACTACCATTTAGAGCTGTTGAAGAATAAGCTGTGCCAATCTGCGTACGCCCTTTTCCACCTGCGCAAACTCTGCACACCAAGAGTACTGAGGCAGTGCTATATGGGCTTGGTGGAATCTCACATAAGGTACGGCATTCTGGCGTGGGGAAGAGCGTCTCAAATGCAATCTCTGCAGAAAGTGCACAGAAGACTCCAGAAACTTGTGCTAGAAGCAGGAAGCCCCAGAGATATTCAACCAACACGTCTGCTCAACATCAGCCATATATACAATCTGGAAATCTTGGCAAACTTCGGTGACGACAACACGTACAGGACCCAGACGCAGCAAATGGTGAACACCAGACGACGACAGCAGCAGCTATGTGAAGTTCCGAGGTACTGGAATGAGTATGGTCGAAGAACTTTTAAGGTAACAACTCCAACCATCCTTAACGAACTCCCAAGGGAAATTCGCAACCTACAAAAAAGAGACATGGTTAAAAAAGCAAAAGAAATATATTTAAACTCTTAAAACTAAAATGTAAAATGTCATTGTAAATCCAAAAATCGTCATCTATTATATTCTTGCGTAATATCTGTAAATTGAAACAACTCTTAATTGTTAATTGTAATGTATTCAAAACTGTTTTACTTGAATTTCAACGCATATATTTGTAACATTTTTGTGACTAGTCATCTGCAGACAAGCCATTCAGGCTTTGCAGATAAACAATGTAAAAATTGCAAAATGAATTTATACAATAAAATTGAATTGAATTGAATTGAATAGAACATGATCGGTTGGAAAATAGACTTAAAAATCAATATTTTGTTTTCATTGCTTAGATTAGAATTCTTGCAAATGAATGGATAGAAAATCTTTATCTTTTTGATAATTTCTTAAATATGAAGCAATCTTTTTCACTCGAAACAGAAAAGCTTGTTAACTTCCAAGCAGCAGCCTCCAACTTAATGGTTTGCCGATCGAGTGGAAAGTATCTTGGGGTACATTTAGATGAAAGATTAACTCTTAGGATACATCATTTTAGTGTCTGTGGTTCTTCACCAATAATTGATTTGATTGAAATTTTCAGACCTGTTGACTTGTTTAATTACTAAAAGAAAGAAGGATCGATAAAGGAAATCGTATAATTTCAACGGCTGAAATAAAACCATGAGGATCCCATTTATCCAGTTTTGCACGTTTTCATTTTTAATTTTTTTGTTTGTGCATTCACTGTTCTAAACTTGGCGTGTCATAGCTTATGATAAATTTCGTCATTATGATCTTGGCAACAGCGACATTCTAGTTAAAAAACCAGTTTTTTATTTCCAAATTCTTAAAATCTTAATTTAAAAAAATAATATATGTAAAAATATACAAAAAATACTCAGAACAACATCATTTTAAAATTTAAAAAAGTATTTAATCTTAATATCACAGAAATGCGGTCTATTCCACCACAATGATAAGTACATTGTAAAGGGCGAAAAGGGGGAAAATAATTGAGATCGTGCATACTTTTTTTTTCCGTGGGTAGGTGTAAATCTTCGACAAGACTCTATGGCGAACGTTCGCACATGGAAGTGTGAGATTTTTACTCACTAAAACCACCTCCCTGTTTTTTTTTTGAGACTGCAACTAAGTGAAGCACTTAACCAGTAGTTTGCATTTCATGATTTAGGTACTGATCCGCAGGTTACTCTCCAATGAAAGTTCCTGCTAACACCGCAAACAAGCGCGGGTTAATCTACACCGATCTACATTGAACAATGAACTACAATGAATCGCACGATATCGAGGGGTCGAATCCTTTGAAGTCGGCGCAAGACATTAGTTTCCTCAAGGATCGGGTGAACAGCAGTGTTTGTGTGCTCTTCTAGGCGGCGCTTATGTTTATAAGCAAAGTTCTTAACTTCATCTTGGAGTTATAATATTCCAAGATATCTGTGGATATCGTCGTTTCTGATATACTATGGTGCATTTACGATGGTTCTAAGGACCTTCTTTTGAAAAGTCTGTATTATGCTCATATTACTTGTTTTGGTACAACCCCTAAGTTGTAAGCCACACGTCCAAACAGGTGTAAGGATTTACTTGTATACAAGCAGTTTGTTGTCAATACTTAGCTTGGATTGTTTACCAATAAGCCAGTGCAGATCTTTATATTTCATGTCGAGTTCTGCAGGTTTCTTCCTAACGTGCTCCTTCCACTTGAGTCTTACTTTAAATGCATAATGAAAGTGAGTGCCCAAAATTGTTTATCCTCACCTTATTGAGATCGGTATGGCAAAAGCGGATTACACAACAACGAAAGCTATCATTACGTGAGAGGACTTTTACAATTACCCTGGGTAGAAATGGATTGGTGTCTCCTTTTAAAAATAAAATAAAAACAGCGATATACGAAAGAAAAATATAGAAAAAAATATATAGGCCCGATCAAATTTCCTCAAAGAAAATTAAAACTGAATTGCAGAAGACTATAAGTCAGTCAAAATCAACAAATCAGTCGTAAGGATACAAGTTTATAAAAGAAAAACCACAAAAACTAAAATAATTTATCCAGATTGGCGCCCCACTGTATATCAAAACAAGCCGTTTTTTTTAGAGATTATAGAGGTCCTTCCTGCTGACTCCAGTTGTTTAGCTAAACGGGAGTTGTTGCCAAGGACCAAATCTTCAGCAGTAATAAGATTTGTGAAGTTTAAACATTTTTAATTTTTTTTTTCATGCAAAATAACTCATACTAACAATGATGAGTTACAATCGAAAAAGCTTATCCACCGTTTCACTAGTCGAGAGTAATGCAATCATGCATTGAATTAATTCCTTAAAGGCACTTGTCCTTGCTACGCTGCATCTCCAGGTAACCGAAAAATTCCCGGATACTGCCCCAAAAAAAATTACTTTCTGGGCACTGTGCTGGACACGTCCATCAACCTGCCAGGAATTCATGAATAATGTGTACCACTGTACAACCTCCGAAGTGTCTTTCAAAAATGCCACCACCATCTCCAAGCAACCCAACCACTTGACGTCGCACCCTTGAATTTAAAGTCGCCCTTGTTGTTGTTGTTTTTTTCTCAGCAAAAGGACCATATTTATGGAGAACTAAAACATCCTTTTATCTCCAGCTGGGCTCCTCAAGACTCCCCATCGAAATTCAATCCCATTCGCATTGTTATCACATTAAATGCGAGACGGATCCCGAGGCGACAGATCCGTCCGTTCTGGCCCTGTCACCGGCCGCCAGTCACTTCCTTCGCTGCTTGCCATCACGGAATTCAGTTAGTGTTGGGGACTCTCACAAATTTGTCCATTCTTTCGTTTGGTCGGTTGGTTGGTTGGTTGTTTTTTTTTTTTTGCCTAAATTGGGTCCTTTGTTAATGTTGTTTGGATATCCTTATGCGTTGCTCTGCTATGCACAATGGTATTATTGAAATTTACGCCAGAGCAATTCACAAAGGACTCGGCAGAGCTTGTTTGTGTCTGTCTGTCGGTTTTCAATACACCGAGTGGACACACTCGGGAAGAGATTTATTCAAATCTGATAAAAAGCTTCCCCCACACTCGCCATCCACCACCCAGCACCCACCACCACAACAAATGCAAATGACAAAGGACGTACAAGTGATACAGAGATCCAGTCACACAGTGTCCTTCGTCAGTCAAATTGTGTGTAGTTTCGGCCTTTCGGGTCAAAATGGTTTCATCCTCAAATTATGCCATCGGGACTGTGCGCGGTTTAGGCCAATGTATCACCAGTTCAATTCCATTAATCAATTCTCAGTGCATCCGATGTGCCTGTGCGGACTTTAAATGAGTTTTTTTGGTCGACTGCATTGAAAACGAGCGACCGACGACGACGGAGAGGTTCGCAGCGGCAAATGCAACTATATCGGCAGTGCTCAGCCGTTCGACGCGAGGTCCGGGGAGGGGAGGGAGCTTGAATTGAATTAGATGCGCACCAAGTGCAGTAGAACGAACTCCCGGAATGTCCTGATTTGCATGAAGGCCCCATAAAGGCGACTATTGAAGTCATTTTTATCGCCATTAGGCGAGCTCCTTCTGGCATCGAACAGGCCATTGCCAGCGCCGACGATGGCAACGGATACGAATCGGCCTCAGATGGCACCCTGCCGGATCACGGGATGTTTATAAAATTATTATTTTTTAGGACGATTCAGCTTCATGCATAATTGAAACTTCTTGCATCGACTTTCGGCTGAACAACTGAAAATTTATGGCAGCCAGGATGCGAAGGGGAGACCTCGAGGTGTCAATGGACGGTGGTGTTCATGTGACAAGCTCTGTAGTTTAGCTCAATCGATACTCTTGCGGGCATGGCAGACATCAAAGAAAACACGATACAAGGACCACTCCTAGTGCACACACCTTGCTTCTAATCTGACCTCTCAACCGGCACAAAAGTTGATTCATGCGCCGCACCCCCGTGCCGTTGTCTTGTTTAAACTTTTCATCCGCAATGGTGCGCTGTCTGGCAACAATCAGAGGAGATACCAAAAGTTTACCCAAAAGACTGCTGAAACAAAACCCATCTCCGTGCCCAACTTGCAACTTGCAACTCGAAACCGAAGCCGAAACTCAATCCCATCGCTCCGAAGTACAATGTCCTGGTGCCGGCTCTCTGCCGTCGGATGAGCAGAAAAACAAGAATGAATAGGAAAACGAAAAAAAAAAACGAACGACGAATTTCCTACCTCGGAGCTATGCGGCTAATTAATATGTGAAAACCTTGTGCATACTCCACTCGGAGGAAGGAAGCTATGTTGAAATAATTTAATTACCATCACGGCTGGGACGTCAGACAGGACGTCCAGTTCGGGTTTTCTTGGCCAACCTGCGGACGTGCATCAAAATTCGAATCACACTCATCGGTCGTAGATTTGCTGCACTATGCTATTCGTGGCTAAATTCTGAACAAGGACTATGTCATCCCTGCTGTGGTATTTGGGGGGCAAAAATTAAACTCCCCACCCGCCCACGGGCCGTTGATGAAGTTCGATTTGAGTTATTTATAGGGTCAATCACTTGAAGTGAGAGGAATGGGGCAACGAGGGGAAGACTAATTCCACAAGGAATGCTATTGGCGGAAGTAGACAGTCGTGGAAATCGTTGTTAACTACTAAAATTGCTGACAAATGTTCAAGTGTGCTTTTTTTGAAAGAAGTTTTCGGCCGAAATGAAGCACCCACCGCTACTGGTGTACACAAGATCTTGTGAGAAGCTCGTGCGACTGGTATACTAGTGAACTTCATCTCATCTCATGTTCCCCGTCGCCGTACTGATCAGAAAGTGGCTTTGTAACATTTATCTTCGAAAATGGTTTTGTTTCTGGCAGATCCACCTTTGTCACATTAACCTAACCTAACCTACCCGCCATCTATCTATGGACCTTGTTACTGCGTGTAACAGTATATATAGAGGCGAGCTATGCAGAGTGTTTTTCCAGTTTTGGCATCTCTGCAAGACTCATCCGTCATTGCTTAACGACAATGGAGAATGCCCTTAGTTTCGTCAAGGTCCGGTGAGAATTTAACGAGACCAGCGACACCAACTGACACCACCTCAAAGATAAACAGAAGGATTACCCTTGCAATCGCAGTATTTTTGAGCTTGGAAGACAATTGACGAGTAACGCCCTCTCTTGAGGAACCAAGATATCCCAGTTCTGGACCTACTGTATGGCTCAGAAGGCTAAACACTAACGAAAGCGGATGAGAAGATTCTTGGTCGCTTATCTATCTCCATCTATCATTGGTCTCGTATGTGCTGAATATGTTTGAAGGAACGACAAAATATACGGGGCTGTACATTGACACCGATCTGTTCAATCAAGGTAGACTCTCTCGTCTGAAATGGCTGGTTAACTCTTCGGCTCCAACCTCGAGGGACGAGACACGGTAAAGCAAGATTACGCTCTGATGGCGTACAGAGCTGGAAAGGAACCTTAATCAGATGCACGTGCGTAGGAACTATTATAATACCCTGTTAGTTTGAGATGCAAGTTGACTAAGGCTCAGGTCCACCTCGGACTTTAGCGCCAGCCAAGAAAGAATAAGAAGAACATAGAAGAATAACCCTTTCCGTTCGAAGATGCAGTTCCTCGGCATCAAACTCTATCATACAACTCTATGTCCCTTGGGCTTGAGTACAACACTGGTTCGGAGGTCTGGTGGCTCCAAAGTTGTCACTGGACCCCTCTGACAAAGAATGACGAGTTTGAACACCGACGTGTTATCTCTTCGATCCTCAAGCTATTCGAATTCAAGCTCAAGCAGGATTTCCTCTCCTCCTCGTGAGGGAATGCTCATCCGGTCACTCTCGAGACTGCTTTGAGACTCACGGTTCATAGGCTTGTCACTTAAATACGAAGGTATACAAGGGGCCATCGACATAACAACTGACAAATAATCAGACACGGCAGCGGATCCCCTGATCGTCAAGCCCTACCCTCCTCGCTCAGTTTTCCCGATCACATTTGCACTGATTGCAAACGAATTATCCTGAAAGGAATACGAACGAATTCATTGAATCGGGGAAATTATAATCCGGTTGCTTTAATTCAGCTGAAGCAGCAGTGACCCAGGATGAGGCTCAAGCGGATGCAGGGGCAAGAAATGAATGCATTTCAGCGCGGCGACTATGAGAGGGTGTATTGAACGCTCAAATTATCCTTGTCTATCTGGCGTTCCGGCACGACAATGCCTTGCAATTATTTTCACGGTGCCGCCGGTAAGTGCATTAATTGGCCATAATTAAAGGAATCGCTTATCGCGCAGAAATGATTCCACAAAGTGCTCGGCGAGGGGCGGGCGTGGAGGCCACGGCTCTGATGGCACGAGGTGAGTGCTCCCCCATGGCCCCATCCATCTGCAACGGGCCATTCCTTTGTTCAGTGACGTTGACTGAGATCGAAGAAATGGAATTTCCTTATCCGTATCGTTTGAGGAAATGGGGAGAGAAAAGAACAAAAAGGGAACGTCGTTCTTCTGTTTGCTCCTCGTGATTATGTGCATGCGCTGGGTGTGGTGCTGGTGCTCCTCTGATCCGTGCTCATGCGGATTTTTGCGTCCCCTCAGCCGTGGTTCGAGATGAAATTGCATAAAAGGCGGAAAAATATGTGCTCCGAAGGAAGCAGACTGAATTGTATGCAAACAAAAAATTGCATTAGTTGAGCATGATTAAACTTTTTTTTTTCATCTCATCAGGCTGCCGCATTCGATGCCCTGACGGATGAGTGGGAGATTACGTGGTTTTCTTGCAGATGGATTGGTCGTCGAAGACAATGTCGATGTCGACGGCGGCAGCGAGGAGGCAAACGCTACCTGACAACAGAGCTGATCTCTGGTCTGAGGTGGTTTTTGTGGTGTAATTCCATGGCAAACATGGAAGCTCTCACAAGGAGCCGATGGTTGGGAATAAATTGAAGTGACGTTGCAACTGAGCACGGATCGTATTGGTTGTGATTCATTTAAGCAGGAATTTGCATGCAGGTTGAGCTGTGTTTGGGGGCGTCATGGATAAGTTATGCATGCGTCTTGAACAATACGAACAAGGGCTATAGTGTGACTGTTGTGGTCACGTTCGAGTCACTTACGAGTCATGAAGACAGATGTCAATTGTAGTCATGTGTGGGACAGCAGGAGGACGGTACAGTGACCTCGGCCAAGAAACTCGGGAATGGAGTGTCAATAGCTCTCTGGCCGTTCGATTGCTTTGTTTGTTTGGCCAGGATTTTTAATTTGTATATTTCTGGTATGAGTCGCCGTGGTGGGTCTGTGCGGGCGTGCGAGGTCGATCCCCGATTATACCAACTTTCATTGCAAGACACGAGTGGTTGCTGTAGAATATAGGACCAGCTTCATCTCGGACTGCTATATTTCAGAGTTATGATTCAAATTGTAGTGATGTGTCCAATTGTTATTGACCAGTTTCTCTGTTACTGACTATCGCTGCTACATCTGGTTTAGGTTAGGTAGTGGGGCTTCTATTGAATTCACCAGCACACTTAGACCATATTGGTCAATTGTGATACCCCTAGTCAGTCACTACTACCACTGAGCGACTACTCCAGTGATAGTGCCGTTACTTGATCCCAACGGCAAATGGTGACTGGACCAGATTTGAAGACCAGATAAAAGCGTATTAACTTTGCTTTCACTGAGATTCGAACCGGGGACCCTGCCAACCAGGGGCAGGCACTCTACCAACTGCGCCATTCAGTCGTTTACATCTGGTTTACAATCGATGAAAATACGTGAAGTGTGTCTTTGGGAATATTCTGAAAGTGTTTTCGTTAATGTTTGAGTCAATGTATTTATAGGACATAGTCCTATGGATAGAGCTCTTGATATCCGTGTAATAACACGGGTGCCTCCAATTTTTTTTTTTTTTATTTCTCGGGTACCCGGATGGTTGCGGTACCCAATTTAGATAAGATTAATCTGCCACTTACAATTTATTCAAATGCTATTCCTACTCAATGCATACTAAAAAGAATTCGCAGTTGTCTTGCATTTAGTGGGCACTCTATCAACAACTTGCTGATTTCCCAATCTTCGAGCTTTAATATTCACCATTAAAGGTGTAAGTTATTAATGTTTGTACTGAATTAGAGTATTTGTTGCCGTTACTCGATAGCGATGACGGGTACTGACCAACTTGGGTATTACCCGCATTACACGGGTACTCGGGTAATTGTCGAAGCGGGTGTACAAAACCAAGAGCACTATGCAAGGATGGTTGCCCTGGGTCTTTCCATTATTTTTTGCACTTCAGTAGGTCTCCCTACTGGGGGGGGGGGGGCAAAGTTTTGCACTGTCAGTAACGAAAATATTATTTGTGCAAGTACAACATATGACAAAAAACACCAAAATATCAATCAGTACTATACTTATGTCATATGAGAGTCTAATCGGATATTCACAGTCATTTTTTCTTTGTGTGGCGTGGATATAGGTCTCAACAAACAAGCCTCTCCAGCTTAGGCTTTGCTATAGCTGCCGACTCCTGCCTAGGATTATGTTGCTGTAGTTCGTACAGTTTGTGATTGAATCATCCCGTCCAGGAAGCGATCAGGACCAAAGGTCGCACGCAAAACTCTAACCGAAAGACTTCTTCGTCTGTCAGCTTGATCCTTCAAGAGACGGCTCTGTTACTCAATTACCTCTTAAGCCCAAAAGTCAGCGGTTGGCAGGAGTTATTCTGCGTTTAATCGGTATTTGGTAGGAGATACCTCCTGTTGTAAGTGCTCCGATCGGTTTCATTGGGCGTCTTTCAAACCGTTTGAACTTTACCGCAAAAATGTGAGCTAACAAGTTCCCATACTCTCTCCAAGCTCTAGCATGTTCCTTTACAAGAATTCATTCAAACTGGAAAACATTCAACATTGTTCTTCTATACACAGATAAGCCAGAAATAAGTTTTTCTGATTAAAGCTGACAGCTTGTCTCCTTCAAAAAATAGCCTTTCGCTGCAAGCAGTAGCAGCGTCGTGAACGTTTTCACAAATATCTGCAAGTTAAGCTAATTTTGTTATTCCACTCATCATCCAATACTTCAAAAATGTTTGCAGGACATATTTTCGTCGATTTGGAAAAAATTCCAACTCATCATGAAGCGTTTAAAGGCCGGCAATATATAGCTTCGACGAGTTGCATTGCAAGCATTCAAACTGCAAACGAGTGCATCTTCAAATTCGTCAGATATTTTCTGTATCCGATTAGGCACAGTGCTGTTTGGACATTGAAGTGCTGCTTCTTTTTTGCCGCGGCTTTGCTCGGAATTTTCTTTAGAAAGTGGATGTATTCAGTTATGTTTAAATTATGGGCATCTTACGAATAAAATATAAGCTTCAACAATTTTTTGCGCAAAAATTTTTCTAATTTCTTACTAAATTGCTTACTAATTATATTTATGTTTTATTGTTCTTATTTAAAGAGCATCGTAGAACCCTGAAAACCGGCCCGAAGCCCAGTTTAAGAACCGAAGCTCAGAATGAGATGAATCGAGCGCACCTCCTTTATACAGACCACAGAACTCGTTCATGTCCACACCTATAATCGACCACCACTCATCGTCTAATGTGCAATACCATCATCTCCCTTCACCCTTTGGGAAATAAACTTCACTTTTGAGTACACTAAATCCATTTCCATGCAAAAAGGACGCTCCTGGGATCATTCAAATGCAAATATATTGAAGTCGTATTCCGCTCCCCGAACACATCAAAACCTCTTTGAGTTCTACGCCTTTCACAACATCTGGCGATCACACCTGCCGTTCCCAAGAAACAAAAAGAAAAAGAGGTCACAGGCCTCCATCAAGCCTTCACCACATCATTACGATACCCAACTGTTCGCCTATTAATTAGGGTTCTCGCCATTATGGGTGAAAATTTATTCAACGACTCCCCCCAACAGTCGTTGCCCATTAATCCCTTTCACTTGAATCGAAAGCAAGAGAGAGAGAGAGAGAAGAGAGAAAAAACAGAAAAAACGACTCTAATACCGACAAGCAAAGTAATTTATGTAATACCTCCCATTTGGTCCTCTTCATTAGGCATCACGGTTTCATCTAGCCAAAACGCACTCATCTTCGACGGGAAAACGATGAAAACGCAAAATTACCATAATCCAGTCTGACAAACTGTTCCCAAGGACCGGACGACGAGAAAACATCGAAAGGGAAATGCTAAAGAAAGAATCTCAAACCCAAGACGAACAATGCTGCGCACAACGCACCTGGAAACAAAAAACACACGTATAACCAGCCCAGCTAGCATGAATTATTCACCCAAAAGTTGTTCCCCCTCTCTCCGCTCCAAAACATTCCACCCACAGACCCCCGGCGTAATCGCAAAACACAAAAACACAGGGTAAGTTGTTGGGAAACGAAGGCACAGTGGAAAAAAAATGGAGAATCAACTCGGTTTGGGGAGAAAAAAAAATAGCAAACTACCATTCTCAGGACGATAATGCAGACCCTGGCGCAGATCACAGTGACAGGACAAGAATTATCTGCAAAAGACGAAGAACGAACGAACACACTATCATGACAGAGATTCAAATTGGAATAGATATGCCAAAGAGACAAAAGGACGAAGGAGGAAAGCAACCGGCAACGGGACCACGACCAGGACTTCAGCCGGAACACAAATGCACACAAACACACGCGACACAGACCAACACACGGTAAATGGAGAAATTGTGATCATTTATCAAAGGACAATGTCATAATGCTACTAGCTTTTCTCGTTTCCCATCGTCTCTCGCAGCGAAAAGAAAATTTGCATCCCATAGCGCGCCGAGGACGAGCGATGGGTGTAGGAACTCGTATGCAACTCGAGGAAGGAGAGAATGAGCGAAAAAAAGAGAAGAAGAGAACAAAAAAAAACCCGTCCAGAGAATGTGGGAAATATGCCCCAAAAGTGTCACCAAACTTTTACGACACGAGGATGAGAGCGAGCGAGCGAGATGAAGAAAAAAAAAAAAATACCCCCGCCACGAGGGAGGCGAGGTCCCGTATTCCCGATGTCCTTTGAAAATTAAATTTTCCCTTGCAAAAAGGGAAAAACTTTCTCTGGTGGTTTCTTCTGGTTGTGATTTAAATAGAAAACTCCAAAGTCATTACGAATTCGGACGAGTCGACGACGAATCCAAAAGCCGAGTGGGAGAGACCGCGAGTGAGAGAGAGAGAGCGGTACAGAGGGAGACCACTAGTGATA
Organism: Eristalis intricaria; assembly: GCA_964034865.1. NCBI lineage: Eukaryota > Metazoa > Arthropoda > Insecta > Diptera > Syrphidae > Eristalis > Eristalis intricaria. The sequence goes on along the minus strand of OZ035877.1, from coordinate 55,762,121 downwards.
AGGAGGCGGACAGGATGCGAACTCTCCTCAGAAGGGGGTTAATAGAACTCCCCGGGGGATTACCAACATCAATCAGGATGATGTTTCAAGTAACGATTAGCGATGCAAATTAAATGTCCTTGTGCGTTAAGGTCTATCATCCTTATTTTACTGTGGAATAATTAATGCTTTACAATTTGGCTGGATGGGGTTGGGGGGTGGCTTCATGTCGTAAAGAGGAGTGCACCACCATCACCATCACCATCGCCGGATAGAGAGTGAGCTTTGCCTCATCAGGATAATAATTCGATTCCAGTCAGTCATTTTATGGTGTACTTAAGGATTCTCCAAGATAAGTCAATTTAAGGCGGATTCTCTGTGCTGGCACGTCGCTCCTCCCGTCGCTGCGTCGCATCGCACGCTTACCCCATTCAGGCGGCTGAGATTCACTCAGGGGATTAATAGTAAACCGAGAGATGATACTCCTAAGATGGGCCCTGGATACGGTGCGGTGCGAGGTCGACGCGTGAGTCAAGGTGACATTTTATGCCTCTTCCGTGGGACTTTCAATTATGTGAACATTTCTGAAACGTGTACCGTTAGGATGAATGAGAATTATCCTCTCCCCGGGGATCCATCAAAAAAATGCAAAACATTTGAGCCCGCTTTTGCATGTCGGACAGTTTAAAGGGCTTCCATTCATCGCCGAAGACAAAAGACCGGCATCGGCAAGCTCTCCGGATCAAGGCGTGCAAAATTTCATCACCGACAACTTGAACCCTAAATACACACCACATCGCGTCACACCACGCAACAGTGCAGAAAATCCTGCCATTCCCCACCGCCGCCGGGGGGCAGCGAGCAGAGAGTACTCAAACCAAAGAACCTTTAAGATTTTCCACATCTCACACAATGGCTCACAAGGCAGAAGTTATTATGTCTCCCGTCCAGCATTTTAATTAACAAGATTAATTTCTTATGACAGGACATCATGGGCATGAACGATGAACGTGAAATACACTCGCAGGCTGTACACCATACAGCAGTACACACAGCCCGACAACGCGATAAAGGATAATGCCTTTTAATGGCTTAACAAGGGCTTCAATTAAAATAATTTCAGCATTATTCTGAACTGACAGTGGAAGATACTGTGCCAGCAGTCTGCACAAGCTATCCGTTGTCGTCGACCGGTGACAACACCGAGCGAGCTACGACGACGGCAGCAGCGTTGCGCGTTGCCCGAATAATCGCCTTCGTATTTATTATCGCCGAAGGGATATTTAAATGAATGTCCTCGGAGAGTAGTTTTCTGCTGGTGTGTTGCCTTAATTTCAACGCCGCGCAACACTGTGGATTATTTGCTGCGGCAATGAGTTAAGGAATTCATAAATCATTTTTATGCAAGGTGGTTGGTTGGAATACGGCTATGCGGTAGTGCGAAGCTTTCATAATGAGCTACAGTGATGGAGGCACGACCTTAAAGGTACCATCATCAAATCCGAGATAGTTTTCAGACGGATGTGGTGCTTTGAACTGAAATTAACTGCCTGTGGTTGGAAATCAAATGAGTGCGTTTGTGTGGAAATTGAATTTGAGTTGAGATTACTTCGTGGAAGTCCTGGTAACGGCGATAGTTCTACGGGAAGATAGTGGGTTCTATGGTTTCTCGCTAATGCCTAATGGGAGGTATTACATAAATTACTTTCTCTGTTGGTGGTACCTTGATGGCTGTAGAAACTGCGTTTTGACTAACAAACTTTAAACTACACTCAAAACTGTTTATAACGACATCCGTTAAAACGGCCAAATTCTTAGCTGAGATCCATTATAATCCCATTGAGTAACATATCGCTTGTCTACAGATGCAGTGACGTTTTTCGTTTTGTTTATTATTCGTTTCGAGTTTGTTCAACTTATTCAGTTAGAAATATTGCTACCACGGGAAAACCAACGACAGTACCCTTTCGCGATCCAAAGACGTTTGCCAATGCATGTCCTCTCGATTCACCCGATCGATCAAGAGGGTAGTTTATGTTAGCTGTGTTTTTGCATAAGTGCACAAAAAAACGATCATCGGCGCTTAATGATTCATTGTTAAATATTGGTAGCACCGACGACACTTATGACATTTCGTAAGCAGTCAGAAGTGTAGTCGTGGAAGGTGATGGTTGATCTTTGATGGTGACAATCTTCGTTTTGTGACTGTGCAGCGTGACCATCACTTTAAAAGCAAAAACACTTAATAAATATAAATAAAAAAAAAATGTTCATCAAATGAAAAGAATCGTTTACGAAACCTAAACGGGATGTATAGCAGAGACACTCTAGGTATACCAAAAATTGCATACTTATAGATTCCATAATAATTAAAAATGATCTAATACATCAACCGCACCTGCAAATGTTAGCCACGTACATCAACCTAAACAATGAATGAAATGAATTCAGGAATGAACACACAGAAAATAATGCTTGGAAGCATTGTTTTTATCCGCGCTTATTCCTTAAGCGGCGATAGATATGATGAGTAACTTAAGCGGATATAGGATTTGTTGTTAGTGTATCTTACATGCAAATTGAAAATTAAGCGTATATACGCTTGCAAGAAAACACAGCTTTTATTCATCAACAAACTTTGTAATCATTTTTCTGTGTGACGAGTGTTAGGATAAGCGTATTTTAATCTGTTGTTTAGTCAGATACCAACAAATCTTTATGATAAGAGAAGAAGCGATATCATTTTTATATTGGATGCTGGGGAGAGAAGTAAAGATCTTGTCAATAAGGGTATTCCTTTTCACACTCCACTATATCCTTAACATTGAAGAGAGGAGGAGAATATTGAAAATCCAATTCGAGGATCGAGACTTACTGTAAAACATATAAAGAGGGCATGAAATTCTCTTATGAGCAAAAGTTGAGGCAAAAAGTGCTACAATGTCCCAAAGGTAGCAAAAACTTTTGGTCATTTGTAAAAAACGTAAAGAATTCCGCCTCGCCTTCAATTCCCACGCTCATTTACAATGACATTCAACCTGTCAGCTCCTTAGACAAAGCTAATCTGCTTGCGGCTCATTTTGCAGCTAGCTCAACACTGCCAGATTCTAATTTGTCTCCACCTGTACTTGAGAGCGTTGATTTCACCATGGGACAAATCCACTTCCGCACTCGTACAGTTGCAAGAGTACTGAAAGATCTCGAAGTGCACAAATCCGCTGGCACGGATGGTATTCCCCCTATACTTCTGAAGAGGTGTTCTTCTGTGCTGGCAAAACCACTGCGTAAGCTTTTTCATCTATCCTACTCTTTAGGTCTCCTTCAGAGCAGATGGAAAACAGCATTTGTCCAGCCAGTCCCTAAAAAGGGCGAATCTTCGTCACCCACCTCGTACCGACCCATAGCACTTACGTCCCTTCTTTCTAAGGTCAAGGAAACACTGATAAATCATCAGCTTATGAAATATCTTGAATCGCGGAAGCTTCTTAATGACCGAAAATATGGTTTCCGCAGTGACAGGTCCACTGGTGATCAGATAGCTTATCTCACCGAAAAGTGGAACCAGTCTTTGCACAATGCAGGAGAAAGCAAGATCGTTGCGCTCGATATTTCTAAAGCATTTGACAGAGTTTGGCATCAAGCTCTCTTGTCGAAAATGCATGCCTATGGTATCGATGAATCTCTTCTTCTATGGATTAGAAATTACCTTTCGAACCGTTCAATTCAAGTGGTTTTGGATGGGTTCAAGTCTGATATCCACCAAATAAATGCTGGTGTTCCCCAAGGCTCAGTTCTGTCTCCGACACTCTTTCTCATTTTTATAAATGATCTCTTGTCTGCTACTTCTAATCCAATCCATTCCTTCGCTGATGACAGCACCCTTAGCTTTTCATATTCGGTCCAAGACCCACGACCCCGCCGTTCGGCCGTATAATTGGAACGGCAGCGTATGTTAAGCACATTGAATTCCGATCTTGACAGCATAATTAACTGGGGAAAAAACAATAGAGTGGAATTCAATGCTTCAAAAACTCAATGCTGTCTGCTGTCACTCAAGCGAACCCTTCATAATCAGCCATTTACCCTTGAATGGCGCTTGTGTCGATGAAACCGGAAAACTTTCCATCCTTGGTATGTGTATCAACACAACACTTAGTTGGAGCGATCACATAGTTGAGGTCGCCAAAAATGCTGCGAAATGTTTAGGTTTTCTTAATCGATGCAAGAAATATTTCACCCCTTCTGATTTGGCTTTAATTTATAAGGCGTACATCCGCCCCAAGCTTGAGTAAAACGCTCATATCTGGTCTGGTGCCTCTAAGACCACACTGCACCTACTTGATAGAATCCAAAAGCGAGCGATAAGACTTATAGGTGACAACAATATCGCAGAGTCATTAGATTCTCTCGAACATCGACGTACCGTCTCTTCTTTGTCCGTGTTTTATCGTTATTTCAACAAACGATGCTCAAGTGAGCTAGCCAACTGCATTCCTCCTCTCCATGAATTCACCCGCAATACTCGTCTCGCCAGGAATGCCCATCAGTATACGCTTAAGCCTACTTTCGAACGCACAGTTAAATTCAGAGACTCGTTCTTCAGCCGCACTGCACGAATATGGAATGCTCTTCCCAAACTAATATTTGCCACAGACTACAACCCGCAGATATTTAAGACCAATGTGCACAGGTACCTCCTCTCCCTTTCTTCCTCTATACCTTCGGCCCGTGCTGTGTCTTGACCCCGGACACATAAGGGTATTAGCAATCCCTTGAGCACGCGCAAATTATGTAAAAAAAAAAATCACACTGATGTTGAAAAGGCTCAGGCTGATATGTCATTCGTTGACTCAGTTTTGTTCGGGCGCAGCGCCTGTCAAAGATGGCACCAGCAAGGAGAAAATACGGCATATTTTACAACTTGTTTGTCCTAATTCTGTAACCGCTGTTTTTATTTCATTGATTCGTTCCTGTAATTTCGACGTCAGAGATGTGCCACGCTCTGGGAGTTCAAATCATGGAAATCGTCGGAACTGTCCGTCATGTAACCACTGTCTATGTCACCCTGCACATGCTAAGTGGCTATAGCTAGTTCTTATCCTCAACGAACAACTTTTAATGGTTCAATTCTGCGGGGGGGGGGGAGGGGAGTTTTGTAGAAACCGATAGTTCGAGTTCGTGACATTAAATCTGGGCTAGTGCCTCACAGAATCCCTGTACGTGTTCTGGAATTTCTCCAGATAATCTGCCGACACATTCTTCTGATACTCATAGTTTCCTTAGGTGCCGAGTGGGTGCCTGAGAGTGCCTGAGTCTGCAGTGCCCTCTTAGGAGGATTGCTAGAATACGGATTTGCTCACCCTTATACATGCCTCTGTTCTGGCTCACCCTTATTCATGCCTCCAACCTCTTACGGTTGTGTTGACCCAAAGTTTGCTGGCTTGCTTCATGCCATTAGCGTTGTTCCAGGGCATGCCATTATCGTGTGTTCTGTCCGGTTCCTTCTTTAGTTCCCTCATGTCTTCTCTGAGAACATGGTCAACTACAGCGCATAATAGTTCGGGGCCGTGAAAGGTTCCGATGTTCCTTTCCTAGCGAGGGAGGCGGTCATTTCATTGCCATCTAACTCTATATGGGCAGAAAATCAGTTGAGTTTTACTCTGTTTTTCCTGCTCAGCTCTTTAAGCTTCTGTAGGGACTCCCACACAAGCTTGAATTTGTTTTGATTTCTGCTTTAAAGATGCTGGTGCGCTTGCCCATTGGTTCGAAGTACTTTGTCCGGGGTCCAAATACTGACGACTGACAACTGACGACTAAGGGCTGAGGACTGGGTAGCGTTGTCAGGAGGATTCGCGACACTAAATGGGGTCGCGGGACCACTGTAGCGTTTGTTGCTAATGCCTTGCCAATTCTGATATATTTGAGTTCATCGCACGAATATTCGGTGGTTCGGAGTCGGCGTGAAACGCAAGGTCTCTTCCACTCATGACAGAGGATAACATGTGCAACGTGAGTGGTTTTTGAGCTACTCCCAAGTTCTTCCATCAGTTCTTGATCCACCTGTCTACCATTTTACCGTATATATACATTGCTGCAGTCCTTTCCTTGCTGAGCTTATTGGAGAACGTGTTCGGAATGACCAAGAACGATAGCTTTTTGACTAGTCCATCCAATTACCTTGGAGTGAGGTACCTGTCTTTTCCTACCCCTTGTGCCATTCTAAGGAGTGTTTTGTTTGCACATTCTGCAACCACAAGCTACAATAGCCCCTCCATGGCTGTACTTGGACAAGTTCTCATGGCCGCCGTAATACATAAGCATGCGAACTTTTGAACTGAGTGTCTGTCTCTCTTGCACTGACCATGCTGGATCTTTTCGACCATGCTATTACACCCTATGTAATTATTGGTCTAACAATAGCTAAACACATTCATTTGCTTGAACGCTCCAGGATTTGCCAGACAAATCCCTGGGCCTTTCTAGATGAGTTTTGTGTCCAAGATTACTCCTAAATATTGAACTTCGTTTACTCGAGGCAGTGTTGTGCCCGACAGACTTATTGGCTTTAGTCGTTCCAGTTTTTGTTTTCTTGTACCCGGCAAGAATCATGCCCTTGTTATTATCCGTCCCATTCCGACAAAAGTATGTAGACAACGAATTATATCGTTCTCTTCGAATAAGCAACATTTAAGGAAAGTTAACGAAACTTAACCAAATATGTGGTTAAGTATTGTGGCCACAGCATTTTATTTATGTTCACTCGCTCAATTATTTAAGTTATTATTAGTCTGCATTCGTCCGTTGAGGTTATGCCTTAATACAGATGTCACCGTCCACCCTTTCGTAATTCCATATAGAATCATAATTTAAACTCTTCACTTAATTTGACGTACCTGAACATCCACCCATCCTTAAGCGCCTGCCAAATGAGAGTGTTGTTTATCGCACAGGTCCCTCTAGTAATCTGTATCGTCAAGAAAGTCTATCCCTTTTTTTCCAACGAACTGTTTTGATGAATTTCCACAAGGACTGTCCTCGACATTTTTCAATCACGACGGCCATTGTTCCCCCAAAATAACCCCCTCCCCTGCTCAATCGCAAAAGCATTGCATACAATTCGTATCCCCATTTAAAGCCAAAGGAATCCTTTTGGCGATTGCCAGGAGACACTCGTTTCTTTAATCCCCAGAAAGTGTTGTAAAACATAAATTATCCTTGATGCATACCGATCTCTGAGTTCGTGAGAATCCCTTCAGCCATTTGTCACAATCCCTGCCTCAATCTGCAGTCGTAAATTCACCCGAAAAGGACATAAAATCACCCCCACCCGCGGCGAGAGTATCACGGCAGGCTGATAGAAAAATCACTCGAAAAGGGAATAACCATTAAAAACCGATGTAGACGTGTACGACTTCAATCCCGTTGACAGCCAGTCGCAGATAAAGGGACACGAATTAAGGACGGACCTTCGTAGGCCGCCCGCCATTACAAATCACAGCCATGGAGCGAGAGGCGAGAGCCCACCTGTGCCGCAGTCATCCAGTCGCTCTCCGCTCGATGATTTGAGGGTTCTTCTCAACACTCGACACACCCGGTGTTAGCACCGTCGCTCCATTGTGTCCAGCCATGGCTGGATGTCAAATTAATTAACTCCTATGTCGCCGCTGCGCCGCGCCAAAGTCGGTTTATTGGAGTGAAACTTGTGGAATGAATTCTGGAAAATCGGCGGCTCCCCTTGCACCTGGGACTGGGGAGCAATTACGGACATTTGAACGAAATCAATGTGAACGCTGTGAACGGTCGCACAAGGACCCTCGGCGGCGGGAGACTCACTCATTTGTCGCAAAAAATGTCTGAGTGCTGACCAATTAAAAGTGCTGAATTGATTGTGTGGCGCTGCCGCTCCTTCATCCTCGCCACTTGAGGTTCCCCCACGCATCGCGCACGTTGAAGGGGAACATCTAGTCAAGGTTCAAGTCAGGACACGGCGGCCGCCATCAGCCCCAGCGCACAGTACATCAAGTTGTAAGTCAATTCAAAGACATTACCGTCGTCGTCCTGGCAAATTAGCATTCTCCTCATGACTTTTGCTCTTCTGTCGCTTCTACTTTGTCTAGTTCGCTTTTTTTCCATTTTTCTTATCTGTCTTGCCTTGCCCTTGTGCTTGTGCTTGTGTGCTTCTCATTCTTTGGCCGCCGCTGTATCCTTTGCTCTAATCATAAATTCATCGCAGCAGTAACTCACTAACACCTCATCAAAGGCACAAAAGGAGCGCAGAGAGAAAGGCATTACGCCCGGGGGGTATCTCTACGAATATAGATTACGTTCAGTGTTCGGAGTGTACGTGCCGCCATATGGTGGGCAGGCGGGCGGGATTGAAACTAGACAACTAGGAAGCATACCCTCGCTCACCCTCACCCACGTACACACACACAGAGAGATCGTCACCGAGGGCTCTGTGTGGTTGATGACCTCCAACAAATCTGGAGACATTTACATACACTTATGTGCGTGGCTGTGTGCTTTTCGAGGATAAATGCGTGTCTCATTGTGTGTATTATGCGAGGGATTATGGCGTATTCGATTCGCTGTCATGTTGACAAAGTGGTACTTCTGAGTTCTGTCATTTTGACGTTAGCATGAACTGCTCTTTATTGATTTGATGAACGTAATTTGGAGATGACATGTAAGAGAATATTTTAATGCGAATGTGCGCCTGTTATACTAGCAAGGATTTGACGTTGTGTGCTTTGGCGGGGTATTGTCTTGGGCATGGAGTATGCTGTAAGCATTGAGCTTGTTTGACTGTTAGCTTGTTAACTAGGAGCTCAAGCATGTAAGACCAGTAACTTGCATTTAGTTCCATTTAAATGGGACAAGCTTAGGCACACCATCGCGGAGTGTTCTTTGAACCTATGTGGGTTGAAAATATGCAGTGTCTCGACCAGGGTGGTAGCTCTGAGCATACACGCATCAATCTCCCACCGATAGACTGAATCGGTGGACAGACAGCAGCTACTATGGTGGTCAGGCTGAAGTCGCTGCATATGCTAGATGGTCATCTGCGAATCTTCACAAATGGACCGAAGATGGATGCAGGTGTGAGTGCTGCCATCTCAAATTGGTCACCTTAAAATCTAAGACTTCTCCGCCCATCAATTAACAAGACGGTCAAGTATATTTGCATCCAACTTAAGAGGGTTCCGGGTCCCTGTGCCTTCCCAAAGCATTCTGAAGCAGGCGAATTCGCTAGAAAGACCACTTCTTTCGTACTCTTGCCAGAAGGAAACCTGCTATCCTCGCATTGCTCTACTGCAAAACATCTACTGAAGCTTGAATGACTAACTGAAGTGAATCGTTTATGGTCAACTGGCACAGGATGCCTCATTACGAAACAACTCTGGCCTACGCTTGACCCATAACTAGCAGACAGACACTTCAACATAACATCATAAGCTACGGTGGTAGTTATTATTGAACTTGAACTGTGGACATGATTTGATTGAGGATTCTAACATACCTCCATCGCCGAGGAACGCTGGAAGCGCTTTGTGCTACACGCCTAACTCAGGTATTTTTTAGACAGTCATCTTAAAAACCATATTTGAAAAGCTTAGGTAATCGAGCCGTCTTCGTTTAGCTAACCGCCAAGGAAGCTGTCCATCTAAGCTCACCTGAAGCAACTTCCCGTGGTTCCTTTGCAAAGGACACGAAAATGTCAGCGGTCAACAGTTGGTGGTTCCATATAACCTATTGGCTCTACTGCTCTTCATTTTAGAGTATGGGACGAACTGGCACCATGCAGTGGTAAGTCGAATTTACACAGGATACCATGACTTGTTCAGGATAGGGGAGAGGTTGATTTGGAGAGGATGTTGTTGTCTGGAAAATCGAAGGAAATTCATGTAAAATTTGGCCGTCAAATTAGAGATAGAGAGAAATTCCCCTGGAAGGGAAGTTCGTTTTAGGGATAGTCCACTGTAGTGCAGTTAATTTTTTTTTGCGGATTTCCACCCACTAAACCCACCTCAAGCACCTCATCGCGAGGGGGGTCTTCGGCCTTATACTTTCAGCTCATTCGTATTGGAAGCTACCTGCGCTGCATTGCATTGTAGTCCCCGTCGCGGTTACTCCTTCATGATGGTGACCACGGTTTCACTTATTGCTTCCCAAGCTTCTTGAGTGCCTAGCATCAATGTGATTCTTTTCTCTGGGGTTAGGTTCACGCCCAGTCTGTTTGCCAACAGGTTATGATAATCACAATATCATGTACAGTGGAACATTACATGCCCGCGTTTTGCACTGCTTCTGTGCACCTTGGACAATAAGGGGTGCCTACATGTCCGAATCTGTAGAGATATGCTTTGAAGCATCCATGGCCAGTAAGCATCCAGAAGTAAGCATATGTAGAAAATCAGCTCTCCATGTTTTCTGTTGATCCAAGGGTCGATATTCGGGATCAATCTCTGCGTGGGTCTACCTTTCTCAGAAGAGTTCCCTCTTTCTTGGCATTCTTCGAAGTTTGCTCTACGTGTTAGTCGATCTTCACTTCGGCTCGCCGCTGCTTCTGCCTTCTCGTTCTGTTGGCACGATATTTCCTTTGGTGAGGAGAGGATTGGCACCATTCCCGACAGTACGCATGCCGCGTCGGATGAGGTTGTTAGGAAGGGGCTAACTACTCTCAAAGCATTAACTCTATATACTGCTTCGACGTTTGAGCTGTATGATTTAGTGGTCACTATATTTGCCATATTTAGGAGCCATAGAGCATCATCGACGGAGCTTTTTCTTGCCTTTTCTTTTGTTTTGGTCCTCCAAAGTTTGGCAAGATCCTTGTCAGAGCAGCCGTTGTCTTGGCTGCCTTCTCCGCTGAATGTTGCAGATGTTGCTTAAAAGTTAGTCTTGCATCTATAGTAACACCAAGGACATGCAGTTCAGTGCGGGCACTAGGGACTTCTCTCTCTCAGCCTCCCTCTGTGAACTAGATGGCATCTTTCCTCAGAGCTCAACAAGACCCTTTAACTCCTTAGTTGGTCATTATCTTCCAGCAGTACCAAGTTCTAGACTACGAACCCTGATACTGAAGGAAGATCAATGTGGCATCAGTACCTAAAGCAGGGAATTGCAGTAAGAATTATTGCAGTCTATGTTCACTTACTTATAATGCCTGTGATCCACGAAGGACAGAGTCTGAGCAATATATGATTTCCATCTCTGACGGTGCTAGCCTCGTTTCTGCCAGTCATCAAGAGAAGGAAGTCCTGCATTCGCGAGACATCATCTTTATCTGAGATCTAAAGTGACAATCCAGAAAATTGCGAAGCTGGTGAAGGTACTAGAAACGACATTAGTTCATCACCCTTCTCTGTAGAAATTAGCTTTCCATTCCGGAAAGGATTGACCATGCGTAGGCGACCTGAGGCCACAAACGAAGGCCATAGCCTACGCTCCAAAACGACCACGAAGCCTGATCTCATTGGCGACTTCACACTATCACGCCTCCACATTGGGTCCGACCTACACATTGGCCAGGGGGTCAGGAAAATCATTGCGAACGGTTCTCTCCTCGCGAAGGAAAACCCGCTTAGACGCTGGCTCCCGCTTAGACGCTGGCTCCTTGACAAACTGTCAACTTGACTAGAGCCCCATGGTGGATTAAGTGCGACGGCTGCATCTTGACAATAAGTCACCTTAAACTAGCCCCTGTCTACGAGCTCCTAAACCGTTGGCGGAATATAGGATCTGAGTACTTTCGATCGAAGAAGTGGTTGCCAAACCTTGTAGCACCTCATTGGCGGTTGCTACACGGCTAAAAGGCGACAGTGAGTCTTAACCAATCATGAAACCGAAAGACATCCACCTTTAATCCACGCCCAATGTGACGCCTCAACATTCGCTCCAAACTAAAGAAGGACTCTGCTGTAAGCAGCCGACGGTGCAGATGTTCGAAAACTTTTTTGCGGCTTCCTCAAGGTGACTGCTTGAAAAAGTAAACTTAGACGACAAAATCTACGGCTTTTCTCACGTAATCCGTGGACTCACTTCATCACTTCTCTCGATTGCACGGCGCGGCGGTCGAAACTTATGCCCTTGGAGTGTATCTCATCGCAATTCACTTGGTTAACATTTCAAAGTAGAATTTATCCTCCACTCAGCCAGCCCAAACAGCAACATCGCAAAGATGCCATGGAACCCAGATACCTCAAGTGCACACAGACATTTCGCCAGCTCTGCAGGCAGCCATGGCGATCCTGGGACACACCACAGGATATAACTTTCTCGGAGCAGAGACATTAAAATTTACAATCACTCGGTCAAGTGAAACGGAAACTTTGGAGGAAATTATTTGAGAAACGGTCTCGGACAGTGGTCAACGAATGCGCCGTTGCTGCTGCCCTTCTTCATCGTCGTTCGTGGTCACATTCAAAGGTTTTCATTTTGTTATCGTCTCCTTTCGATTGCCGTGCCAATGTAATTTCAGTTGCGGCCCCATGGCCAGCTATCATCTTCGCATCGTCGATGAAAACGAAATGAAAAGTCACCAAATACGTGCTCCGAAAGGACGGAGCTCTGGCCTGAACTAAATCAAATGGCTTATTAGTTCAGGTTGAGAAGGCAACAATATTTATCTGTGGACTCTTCCGCTTGACCGCAGACGCCCTCGGTCACTCCGGCAGGGGCAGCCATTGTATCTCACAGAGAGAAGTGAACAAAATTGATTTTCGAACTTTGCTTCTTCATCGTTGGCGCTCATGATACGGCCGCACCTGCTCACCGATCGTGCCGAGGGGACATTTGCAATATTTTTATGGCGTTGCATCTTTTCCTTCGTGCCGCTCCCCCTCGAGCAGCCACCAGCACAAAGACAGTAATTGCCACTTAAGACGAACGTTTTGCGGTGGCCTTGGAGGATTCTTCCGCTTGGACATGGATGCAGCCAGGGAGTCCTGATTGAGTTCTTCCTGGTCCGGTGGTGATTGAGAAAATTGAATCATATCTCTGGAACGTGGCCAAAATGTGTAAGTTGTGCGATGACTTCTAGGCTGGGACACATCATGCCTGCTGTGACTGGATGCGGCTGGATGCTGAAGAGAGTGTTCATTGGAATCGCCGAGAGATGGATGTGAATACTGACGACGGAACTCGATGAGTTGGCGTAAAATGTAGAATGTCGTTGACCCACCAGAGGGGTTGTATTCATGGACTCCCGGAAGGAGGGGCAGTCAGTCCTAACCGGCATTTGAGTCTTCCCTTATATCCTTCGAGTGAAGTGAAATGAGTCAAATTAAGAGTAATGTACAAGTCATCGTGCCCCCACCCACCCCTTGATGGAAGGGTCGCACCCAAATTGATTAAACTAACACCCTCCCTCTCGCCCGCCCAACGATTTGTTGGATATAATCCACTTGCAGCAATATACGATACGATCCGTTGGAATTTTTAATTTTGCATCTCATAATCCACAGGATATTGCGGTAGAAGCCAATCTGCCAATTCACAGCCGCCAACCCGCAGTGAAATAGCGAAACTTTTCCCGTCGAGCAAACAAATCAATTTAAGGGCAAACAGCCGATTTAATCGAACGCGTAATAAAATTTCTGTTGATTGGGTGTAGTCCCAGCAGTGATGTGCCCTGCCTCTGCCTTCGAGGGGTGGTCGAACGGCTTTCAATACAGCGACAAATTACTGTTTGCCCGGAAAGTTAATACCGGTTGCGACGATAAACGGGATGAATTTCGTGTTTGTTGTACATTTTAACCCGAATGATTTGAAATTTTGGGGCGTAATTTGGAGGCTGTGGATGAGATTCTAAAATTATTCATGTTCGCATGGCGAGTGCAAGGGACATGGACACTATACTCAAAATCTGGCATTGAAGTTGGTGTGGTGGGGTGGTGGTGGGATAATCTCTTGATGAGAAGAAGCTGGAGAAGATGCTGAACCGCCAGTCGCGTAAACGAAGGAAGCAAGTGATTTTTGGTAAGCCGGTGAACTTCTCCATTTCTCATTTGGTTCTTTTCGTTTGAAGCGGAATAGGGACGCATAAGTCCCCTCTTCATCTTTGTCTTCTGTTTTTTAGGGAGCTACAAACCGAGGTGGACCAGGGCCTTATCCAAAATTGCCTGCCCACCAGTCACCATCCCTTGCCAGCTGTCTTCAGTTTCACACACCATGTCAGTAGAGGCTTTTTTTTATGGTTTGCGCCAATGGATGCGGAATCTTTTTCAAGATACTGCTAACCTAACTCCCTTTTCCTCGCGCATACGTCCTTAACCACACCTCTGGACACTTCTACCACTCTCCCCGCGGAACAGCCGTTAGGTATTACTTCGCGGTGTGTGATCTGTATTTGCGAATTCAGCTTTTCTTCTCTTTCGAGCCTTCTTAGCTCGATCTGCACGCTCGTTATCAAGGAGCAGGTCACCAGCCAGTTGTCAGGTCACTCCGTCATATGGCTAACTAGGAGCTCGGGAGTTGGTAGACTTCCTCTCGCCACGGCAAAGCATCTGCAATGGAATATTGCGTGCTCTGCGTTTTCATCTTCGCCCGCGCATTGTGGACAAGTGGGTGAGCTGTCGTGACCGAATCAGTGGAAGTATCAGGTGTTCCGGTAACCCCCATGGCCCGACAAGAACTGCGTGAGGTGGTAGTTGCAGTTCCCAGGACCTCTCGTTGTCCAGGCTTCTATTGTGGGTATCAATTTATGGGTCCATCATTGATGTTGCCCTTTCTTCATTCTTCAGACCTCTCCGCGTGATTTGCAGATCTCCGTATGTAGATCCTTTGCATTTCGGTGGCGAGAATGTCGATCGGGACCATACCCGCAATGACGCAGTTTGCTTCGTACTAAATTGTTCGGAAACCACTGATTGCTCCTATCGCGCAGAACCTGCATGTTGCCGAGAGCTTCCTTGCTGCTTCCGTGGTCGCCAGGGCCCCGCCCATACTGGTGCAGCGTTAAGAAGGATTGAGCTTACCACTGTGGAAAGCAGGATCCTTCTCGTATATCCATCTCATCCAATGTTGGGCTGCATTCCGGAGAGCGCTGCCCGCATCCTTGCTGCTTTCTTGCTGCAGTACATGACGTAATCTGAACTCGACCACCATCTGAATTCTGTTATTTGTCACTCCATGCCGTATATCGCTTAACAAGATGACCAAGTATTTTAGCATTCATTTTATATGGGCGATGGGACACTCTGGCATTCCTGAGAATTGCGAAACGGATGGATGAAGGGCTCTCTCTCTCTTTGCCTATCGCTACCGTAAGAGATCTGCTAAAGATAGACACGCTTGATCGAATGTTTCGTAGATGGTCATGGCACAGGATGCCTCATTACCAACCCTAAGCGATCGATTAGTCTGATTAGTTTAAGGATGCCGAATTTCAGAACTCTCATCGGCGTTATAACAGGGCACTGCGCCATAGGAACTCATGCCTCCAGACTTGGCCTCCCATACAATGACTTCTACATAAGCTGTATGGACGAGTGTGAGGACGAAAACATTTTTTTTTTTACATTTTACTTCATTTTTATTTTGGAATTCATAAAAACTTATATACTAGACAAAAATGCTTAAAAGTAGTTGAACGAACAGAATTACTATATAAATAACTTACTGGCCCTAGGCGATCTAAGCTAAACTTAATCTTATCCTATGTCTTTCGACTTAAACTAAAACTCCATGCATTTAAAGAATAATTTCATGATCTGTACGACTTATTATTAAGAAAAATTGAGAAAAAAAACTTAATGACTGAACAGGATTTACTTAAAACTTGTAACTTAACTTACACACTACCTTAAAATGACTTAAACTAACTTAAGCTAAACTACATACATATACATCTATGTATGAATGCATAGACATATGTATATATATGTACTTAATACGTACAGTGTATACACATAGATACACAGTGGTGTACCCATGTGAATACTAGTATTTTTTTATTTTTTTTTTATTATATATATTTACATCTTACAACTACCTTAAAAACTACCTTAGGCTATGTAGGTCGGCCATAGGTTGCAGCTTATAGATAAGGCTTATACATAAGGGGGAACGCGCTACCCTTTCTACCCCGGGTCTAAAGGGTTCGACGAGGGAGTTCCCTCTCTCCCCAGCCACCAGAATTTTCGATGTTGCGATGCAACATCCAGAACATCTCTCCTCGATACCGCAAGCCCTAAGACAAGCCCTCTCGAACAATCGAATCTTTTCCATTAAGCTTGCACTCACGTTGAACCACACGGGACAGCCATAGGTGAGCATTGGCCGGATGAGCGCCATGTAGCAGATGACCTTCACCCTTGCATCGAGTTGGCTGTTGTAAAACAGTCTCTTTGTAAGGGCAAATGCGCCTCGGGCCCTGGCCAGAGCAGCATCTACATGTTTGTTAAAATATAGATACTGGTCTAGCCAGGAGGACGAAACCATTGTACACTTGCTATGCAACTGCAGTGCTCTCTCATCCCGCCAGCATTACCCCTAGGTATTTTAGAGCCTCCCTCGATAGAGTCTTTCGGCTGGTTATTAAGACAGCTTCAGTCTTATGGTCAGCTAGTTCTAGGTCGGCGGATTTCATTCAATCTTTGATCCTGGCGATCGCTTCGCTTGTGGCTGCTTCCACCTCGTGGATGTGCTTGGCCACTGCAACGACCGCAATGTCGTCAGCAAAACCGATCACATTGACTCCATGTGGCAGCGTTAGTCTCAGTACTCCGTCGTACATTGGGATCGTACATTCTCGTTGAGATGTCTCTCGACTTATGGCACCTTGTACGTGGGCGTCCTTCGTTGCGGTACACAGGCTCTTAGTCGATGATACACTACACTTAACATGACAAAGCATGTTAGGCGATGAATCCGTAGACGACTAGTTAGACTCATGTCTTTGTATATCCCGTATGTTCGGATTCGGTATACAGGACAAATGTCTTCAGTGACTCGGAGCTGGTTAGAAAATCCAAGAATCGATGGGGCACTTCTCACTCTCAATTGGCGGTTTTTCTAAGAATTGTCATATCTAAAATATTGCGTCACTTGATTGGGTTCTGTAACGCCAAGCTCTTCCCTGATGGAAACAGCAATTCTTTTAACCTCTTCAACCTGTGATCCATTTCAGTGAGGCACGTTGTTCCAGATGCATGGCTATTGGTGCTTTCGGATGAAGACACTCCGCATTCATTAACTTGTTCATATTTGTCTGACACTTTCGTTTTAAGGAATGCTGCATACTACTTTTGAAAGCACTCTGCATAGATTGTTGCACTTAGGATTGAAAGCCTTGTTCTTCTTTTAAACCAACTATCCAAAATCGTGGCATTATGGGTATAAGTTTGTACTAAGTAGATTCTGCAAAACCATCAGACACTGCTTTTCCTGTATTGCAGTGCTTAAACCGTTTGTCAGCTAAGATAGTATGAGTTAAAGCATATGAGAGAGTTTCCCCAGTTACTGTTTTTGTAGCCACATCAAAAAGGTCAAGTATTTGAAAGCGTCATGAAGGACATACTCTTATATAATGTTCAGCACCCAACTCTGGAGGAGACTTTTCATATTTACTTACAGCTAATGTTAGTTCTTTTTTAGTTTCAACAATTCTTCTTATATACGCTCCAATGGAGGCGCTCTGGTATTGAGGCGGAAGCGGCTAAAATGGGTCCAGCGGTGAATGAGGGCAAAACGAAGTATATGCTGTCATCAACAAAGGACACAGAGCTACGTCTTGGACAGAGCGTCACAATGGGCAGCTTTGACTTCGAGGTAGTCAAGGACTTCGTCTCCCTCGGCTCCGCAGTAAACAGTACAAACAACATCAGTACCGAGATCAAACGCAGAGTAACTCTTGCCAACCGCTGTTTCTATTTGCTCAATAGGCAATTAAGTAGTAGAGCCATCTCTCGAAGGACCAAGCTGACTTTATACAAGACCTTGGTCATTCCAGTCCTGCTGTACGGCGCGGAGGCATGGAAAATCTCAAAAACGGATGAGGAAGTCCTTGGTCTCTTCGAGAGAAAAGCTCTGCATTCAATCTTTGGTCCTGTTTGCGTTGACGGTTTTTTCGAGGAGAAGATTCAATTACGAACTGTACGGGCTGTACAGCGGCATGAGCCTAGTCTGAAGACGCCTAAGATGGCTGGGCCATGTGGAGCGCATGAACAACACTGCTCCAGCCCGAAAAGTCTTCGACTCCGAAGCCGTAGGACAACGCAACAGAGGACGCCCGCGTTTAAGGTGGCGCACCAAGGTGGAGAAGGACCTCAACCAACTTGGCGTGCGACACTGGAGACAGCTAGCCAGAGACCGTGTTAGTTGGAGAGGCTTTTTGGTTGAGGCCCAGGTCCACCCCGGACTGTAGTGTCAAATAAAGAAAGAAGAAGAAAGTTATCACATTGCACACACAGTCGTTGTAGAGCCTTTGTCAACGTAGGACATCTCAGATCGGCTATTAAGTTGTTCGCTCTCTTTCGAAAAAATAGCAATTAAAATTCCGAAACGCGGTCGTTCGCCTAGTTCTGAGGGTATTTCCAATCCCTTGGATACAAAAAAAGTTCGTAACATGAGTGCTACCAGTGCGGGTATAGTTGACTCGAGATATGGTTTTTATTCTCCACTGCAAACATTGATGGACAAAGACGCAGATGACATGGACGAGATTATTTCGCCAAGTGTAAATACACAAACAAAAATATACGTGCCGCCCATTAAATTGCTGCATAAAACCGGTGTTTATGTTCACAACCTTATGAAAACTCTAAAAATTGCAAATTATTCCATTAAGAAAATCTCAATAGGAATAAAAATACTGTGTGACACTTCGGAAACACACAAATTAGTTGCCCATGCACTCACAGAGGAAAACTGTCAATTTTTCACACATGACTCTAAAAGTTCCAATGTTTTCAAAGTGGTTCTATTTGGATTAGATAACATGGATGTCAATGAAATTAAATCCGAGCTAATTCGAATCGGTCTTAAGTGCCTGGACGTTAAAAAAATAACAAAAACATACGAAAAATACAGTGATACATTTTATTTAGTTTCACTAGAAAACGGGTCAATAAAATTAAATGACTTAAAAAAACATTACAGATCGGTCTGGCATACTGTAGTCCGTTGGAGCTTTCACAGAAAAATTAAAGGTAAACCAACACAATGCAAAAATTGTCAGATGTACGGTCATGGTGAGCGCAACTGTCACATTAAGACATACTGTGGAAATTGTGCGGGTCCGCACAAGACTGTCGATTGCAGCAACCAAAGTTCAGTCAAGTGTGCGAACTGCAATGGTGAGCATAAAGCAAACGATGTCACGTGTCTGAGTAGAGTGAAATACTTGGAGCTTAAAAGCAACCTGCCCAACCGCAACAACTATTCTCGTCAGCAAAAAGCTTTCCACCAAAAGCTTCCAACACAAGCACCGACCTCTGTTCCAGTACAGAAACAAATAAATCTTTCATCGATGAAGGATTTTCCGTCTCTTTCGCACCCAAGATCAACTGCGCGAAGAAATCCACAAGTGGATGTCATCAGCTGTTCACAATCGTCAAACACATTGGAAGGTGACACTCGCCGTTCAAAAGGTTTAATCGGCAACAACGAAAATCTTTTTTCCATGGAAGAATTAAATGAACTAGTCATGGAAATGATTTCAAAATTGTCCTCTTGTAAATCCAAATCAGATCAATTTCAAGTTATCGCACAATTAGCTTGTAAATTTTTGTATTCAAATGATGATAAATAATATTAACATGATAGATAGAAACTTAAACATTGTAACATGGAATGCTAGAGGGATAAGAAACAAAAGCTTTGAGTTTATAAACTTCTTAAATGCAAAAAACGTTCATGTTGCTTTGGTAAGTGAAACTTTGTTAAATCCGTCTTATCGCTTGTCCACTCCGAATTATAAGTGTTATCGAGTTGATAGAACTATTGGAAGTGGGGGTGGAGTTGCAATTCTCGTTAAACGATCGGTTCAACACTCGCTCTTGCCTATTATTAAAACGCATCTTATAGAAAATGTTGGTATTGAAGTTCAAATTGGGAATCATAAGGCAGTTAAAGTATATTGTGTCTATTTTCCTGGTGGCGTCATCACAAATGCGAAGAAGAACACATTAAGGAATGATATGCGTAAAATATTTTCTTTCAACGACGACTTCATAATAGGAGGCGATCTTAATTGTAGACATCGGGAATGGGGTTGCTTACGAGCAAATTCCTGGGGAAATATTCTCTCTAATCTTTCTGTTACGTTGCCAATTACCGTCTTGTATCCTTGTACTCCAACCTATGTCCCTGCTGGTTCACGTGGCCGTCCATCTGTGCTTGATCTTTTTGTAACTAACTGCCCTAATATTGTCTCTCAGCCCGTAGTATTTAATGAACTTAGTTCTGATCACAACCCTGTTCTGTGTAAGCTGTCAGTTAATCGTGAAAAGCATGTCCAATATGTCCATAATTTTAAAAATGCAAACTGGGCAAGGTACAGAGCCAAATTAAACGAAAGACTTTGTCATGCTGATACTAACTTGAATAACATTACCTGTGAACAGGATGTTGATTCCCTGTTGTGTAATTTTACTGGACAAATTATAGATGCAGCTAATCAAAGCATACCGAAAATTGTTACAAAGGACAATTCCTTTAAGCTTCCTCCCCACATTTTACTACTTATTAAGAAAAGAAATATGTGCCGAAGAAATTGGCAAAGATACAGACTGGATTTCTTTAAACACGAAATGAAATGTCTAAACAAACTTATTCAGGATAATATTGTTCGACTTCGAAATGAATCCTGGAATAAAAAGCTCAGCAGTTTAGATAAAAATTCGAAGCCTTTCTGGAACATGGTTAAAATAGTTAGAAACAGAAACAGAACTATACCATGCCTGAAAAACTCAACTGATATTTTCTACACAGATGTTGAAAAAGCAAATACACTTGCCTTGACTTTCGAGCGCAACCATTGTGTATCACAAAATTTAGGTGATATTCACACAGACTCTTTGGTAAGCAACACTATGTTAGCATTTCAAAGATTGCAACTAGATACGCCATCGGATGTATACGTTGAGGATGATGACATTGAGTTCTTCATTAAAAATCTGAAGACGAAAAAATCTGACGGCCTAGATATGTTTAAAAACATCTATCTTAGGGAGTTACCAAAACGTGGGATTATGATGGTGAGACATCTTATAAATGCTTGTCTCAAGTTGCGGTATTTTCCAGCTAAATGGAAACTAGCCAAAATTGTACCGATACCCAAGGCTGGTAAGCCACCAGATAACGTAGAAAGCTACCGACCAATTAGCATACTGAGTAATTTGAGTAAAATTTATGAAAGAGTTCTTAAGGAGAAGATCATGAAATTTATTGATGAGAAACACATACTTCCGAATGAGCAATTTGGTTTTAGACCTTATCACAGTACGTCACATCAAGTCAAGAGAATTTGTGATTATGTAAAAAGAAATCAATCAAGCGGAAAATCAAGTGGCATGGTGCTACTTGACGTCGAAAAGGCTTTCGATAGTGTGTGGCATTACGGTCTACTATACAAAATGATTAACCTAAAATTTCCATCTTACCTGTGCAATATTGTTTTAAGTTATTTGTCAAATCGATGTTTTCAAGTGCATGTTAACAATGGTGTTTCTAACATAGTTTTTTACAATGCTGGAGTACCGCAAGGTTCTGTTTTGGCCCCCATATTGTATATCCTTTATACATCTGATTTTCCGAAGATACCTGAATGTGAAACAGCGTTTTACGCTGACGACACAGCTATTTTTTCGTCGCATGAACTTGGTCTTGTTATTGAGACCAATCTTAAGATTGCGATAGAAATTGTACTTAGCTACTGCAATAAATGGAAAATTAAGGTAAACGAAGACAAATTGCAAGCCATCTTTTTCAGCCGAAAAAGAAAAGCTTGTTTTCTCGCTTCCAGTAGCTTGCAGGTAAATGGAATTGATGTGGAATGGCGAAACTTCGTAAAGTACTTAGGTGTATATCTAGACTCCAAATTAACTTTTCGTGAGCACATCGCACAAACCGTTAATAAGGTTAAAATTGCAACGACAATTTTATATCCATTTATTAATAGGAAATCGTTATTGTCTATATCAAACAAAAGCATAATATTTAAGGTCATATTCCAAGCTATACTTTTGTATGGATGCCCGGTATGGGGAAAATCCGCCCAGTGCCACATTAGGAAATTACAAGTGGCTCAAAACAAAGTCCTTAAAATGATGTTAAATCTACCATATGATTTCCCTACTTCAAGACTGCATGAAAGAGCGGGTGTTGACCCAATCACTTCACGAATATTAAAATTAACAAATAAATTTATAAACTCATGCGCTTTGACCGAAAATCCCTTAATTAACGACTTGTGTACCAATAATTAAAACATATACATATATATTTTGTTTATTTATTTATTTAAATTGTTTTCATTGTACATTTTTGTTTTAGTTATTCATATATATATATATATATATATCTATTTATTTATTTATTTATTTATTTATTTATTTATTTATTTATCTATTTATTTATTTATTTATTTATTTGTTTATTTATTTATTTATTTATTTACTTATTTGTTTATTTATTTATTTATTTATTTATTTTTATACTTATTCTTATATACGAATATAATATATTTTATATATATATATTCACATATATATATATATATTATATTTATATATATATATATATATTTTATTTATTTTTTTTTTTTTTCTCTCTTATTGAAGGTTTTTCTCGTATTTTCCTTCAATTTTCGACAGTTTCCATCAAATATAAATAACTTAAAATATAAATATAAACGTTTTTCAGAAGAAAGATGCATAATTCATCACATCTCTGTAATATATATTGTGCGATAAACTAAATCAAATGTAAACTTTTTATACGGAAATAAACTATCTATCTATCTATCTATCACATTGCACACGACGTCGACCTGAGGAAATAGGATCCACCAAAGTTGACTGTGGATTGCATCAGGCAATGCATGTAAACCAAAGCTGACGCTACACACACACGCGCTCCCTGTTACATTCACCAGATACGTAACAGGTGCAATTACCTTTTCCCAATGGAAATGCGAATACGCGGCTCGACGAATAGGAAAAAGGTGTAATGGAGATGTCTGTCTATCGGTAGAGCCAGTTCTGAGTAAAGACCAATCGAGTTCGGAGCGAATAAAGAATTATTAGATTAATACGAAACGTGCGTTTTATTGCTGTACGATTCTAAGTCGGACCGTTGGCGGGAGGCTCTGCCTAACTCTTGGCAATTTTTTTTATGAATCCCCTTAATTCGTTAACTTGAACTCTCTTTTAAGTGGACAGCCACAATAAATCCAAGAAACCCTTATGCTAAAGGAAAAGGGAAAATTATTGGTGGTCACATTTGACTAAAAGCTTTCCTGGAAGGCAAACTGGTTCTCTGGTCCCTAAAGCAATTTGCGATGAGAACATGGGGTCTTAAGGCAAAAGAGGTTATGTATGTACAACCAATTGGTTAGACCAACAATATTCTACGGCCATCAATAAATTAAATAAAAGGCTAGCGTGCATTTGGACAACAGGTGCGATGAGAACCTCTCCAACTGCAGGCTTGGAAATGTTATTAAGCCTACCTCAGCTTCATATTGCTGTTCAGGCAGAGGCTGCGAGACAAGCTATAACCCTGGCAAAGAGCCTACAAATTCAAAGAAGGCAAGCGAAAGGAACTTCTAGAGATTCTAACAAAGGTCGATCATGCCAACGAACTAACTAATGTCAGCGATCACATGACACCGATCTTAGAATTCAACAAACAGTGCAAGAGCATGTTACCTAGAATAGAAGAATGAAAGAGGTCCCCCCTTGGATGACTGAAGACGCCCAAAGATGATTCACAGACGGAGTCAACTGGTTAGAACTGATATGTGTGCCAGGACATGAAAACCACGAGGTGAATGAAAATGCAGATATCCAAGCTAAGAAAGGGTCCGAAACACCTTTTATTGGGCCTTTCAATCTTCATCGATTCAGCAGCAGTGACGTCCAACAACATATAAGCAAAGGGACATATAAATGCGGCATCCAATTCTGGAACAATCAGGAGGGACTTACACAGTGCAAAAAATTGATGAGGATCCAAAAAATTGATGAGGGTTGGCCTCAGAAGAACCAAGGAGGCCTAAACAAGCCCGGCCTTAGGATACTAGGTGGCGTACTTACTGATCACTTCCTTTACAACTATCACTTATTAAAAAAAAGGAACACCTTCTAATCGATTGCCCAAGTCTGATACCAAGCATGTACAATCACATTAACAGGAACGGACTATCAGGACATCCAATATAAAGAGATCTTCAACTTTTTAAAAATATCTCTGAAGTCATTTAGCCGCTACCTATCTTCTTCAAAGACTGGATGGCGCAGTTGGTAGAATGCCTGCCCCTGGTTAGCGGGGTCCACGGTTAGAATCCCAGTGAAAGCAAAGTTAATTCGCGTTTTCAAATCTGGTTCAATCACCACTTGCCGTTGGGATCAAATTAACGGCACTATCATATTTTTAGAGTAGTCAATCAGTGGAAGTAGTCTGACTATGGGTATCACAATAGACCAATATGGTCTGAGTGTGCTGGTGAATGCACTAGCAGTCCCCCTACCTACCCTAACCTTACCTAGCTATCTTCTTAATTTTCAATTTAACTCAATTCGATTCAAGTGAACAGCCACGGGACAGAGGTAGTTTTTTGTGCACACAAGAGAGAGTCAGAATTAAAAAATATATCTACCACCCAACCATTACAGTACATATTGTCCACTTAAGAGGGTGGCCATTAAGAGGGAATTCACTCTAGAATGAAAACATCGATAATATGTATCGCTGTCTTGCTGGATCCATCTGTCGACCAAGTACTGAAAAACAGCAGCGGTCTAAGTTCAAAACCCTGTGGGACATTTGCGAATACAATGAAATTCATCTGTCTGCCACATGCCACAGACAATTCCCCTGACTCAAGTGTTATCCTTTGTCAACAGCATCATCTGATAACTCCTCCACCCCCAGTTTACTAATTACGCCGCAATCAAATATCCCCGCCTTCGAGGACATCAAACTCATTACGAGAAAGCTTTACACCTCCTTACAGTCACTCGGGAGCATTTAGCTGCGAATAAAACTACTATTCTCGCGTTAATGTTCCGTGATCCTGTAAAAAGCACCGTTAGCCCAAACAATCACACAGCATGGCAATGCTGTCATCGTCGTCATAGTCGCTACGCCATTGCATTCCAAAAAACGGAATGTAATCACATTTGCCAGGACGACTTCCGCAGGGTGACGTCTTCCACTGTCACCTCGTCGTTTACCGTCGTTTATTCTACTTTCACGCGTCATAATATTCTCAAATACATCCCATAGACACACAGACACACGGCCACACACACGCTCCTGCACCCCCTTCATCAGGACACTAAAAAACATTTTCGAACACCTAAGTGTGCACTTTAAGTTACATGGCGTGCGAAATGTCCCGGCGAATGAGCGATCCTGTTCCTGGTCGGGTTATGTCATCATAAAAGGATGCATTAAAAATCTCCGTGCGCGCAAGGGTCCCTACAAACTTCCCTTCAGTTCTTTTTCGACAGTGACAGCGATGACGTTGGCCTGTGCTCGCTTTTAATGTGCCATCCTTTCGCGTCTCAAGTCTCCCGTTGCGAAGGTGGCGATGTGTGCCCGTGCGCCCATGCGCCAGTGTGGAGGGGACGCAGTGGAGTGGCGACAGTTCAAGATGCAGTCACTCATTTTACACATCCTTGCATCTCTCTGTGATGACTTTTTTATGTAAACTTTTGGGCACTTTTCAAAGTTCCTCCCATCTGGTACCGCCTTCCACTCCACGGCGAGTTTGAGAAGTTTGTCAAGTTGATAGTGGGGCATGCTCACACATACGTGCAGCGCTGAAAACAAAGGGAGCTGCACGAAAACGAAACTCAAAGGGCAGCGGGGTTAGGGGATGTGTTCACTTGGAATGCTGCTGCCATAACTACGAGGTGAGTGGAAAATGCTCGTCGTTGTCGTCGTCCCGGTGAGGCGGTGGAAAATTGATCCGGTTGCACACTGGGACGGGAGTTTATTATAAAATAACGCCTCGAGGCCAGAAGATGCTGCTGCTCTTGGGAGGGGGGGGTTCCTCATTCTCCATCGCCACGGGCACTTGCTGGGATTCCTGCTGTTTTGCCGCTCTACGGCATCCAAGTGATGGGCTATGCAGAGCCATGATGGAACTTTTAATATGACTTTAGTTAGTTTTAAATATTTTAATGGAATCATTAAGAATGCTCGCAGTTGGACTGAGTGATTTCGTCGGTGAATGGGATGGCTGTTAACAGCTTGTTTGACGCGTGCATCCTGTCTGTTGTCTGTTGGAGTCGAAGGGGTGTTGAGTGCACAGACATCGCTAAGCCGGCGCAGCAAGCAACAATGTGTTTTTGTTTCGTTGACTGATTGAATGAATGAATGAAGAAAGTTTTGTCAACAGAAGTGAATGTTTGTAGTCTCTTGTGGACTGAAGGAGAGGTCCTGAACTTTTTCATGTATGGTTACCCGTTGAATGAACTGATTGAGGTGGCAGAGGACACTTGTTCGTTCCGTGGCTCACATCAAGATCAAACTAGCGGGAAAACGAATGAATTGACTTTGCTATTAGTATAGTACCAACCCCATAATTATTTAGTATCACAAAATTTGTCCTTTCACATAAAGTAAGTTCCATTTAGATTGAGAAGTCGAGACCTCCCTCGAAGGATCAAGCTAACTCCATATAACACCTTGAACATCCCTGTCCTGCTCGACGTGGAACCATGGACAATCACAAGAGCATTACCCCGATGGGGCAGAGTTCTGCGGTCACTCCGAGGAGCACACGGATGGAGTTGCGCACTTGGTCTTTTCGAGAGAAAAGCTCTGCGTTCTAGACTTGATCCGGTTTGGGTTGATGGTTTTTGGAGAAGAGGATTCAATGGAGCTGTGAGTCTAGCTAGGCGTCTCTGGATCCAACGCCTACGATGGCTAGGCAATGTAGGGCACGAGTTACTCCGAACCAGTGGACCAAAGCAAGGAGGACGACAACGAAATTTATGGAGCACACAAATGGAAAATACCCTCAACCAAATTGGAGTGAGAAATTGGAGGGGACTGGTTAAAGATCGTGCCGGCTGTTTAGGTTTGTTGACTGAATTCCAGGTTAGACCCGACTCTAGCGACACCAGAAACCGAAGTTCAATTCATCAATTTTTGATTTAGAGCAATTTTGTGGCACTCACATGTGAAACCTGAAATTTTTGGACACCTCGTCAAGAAAGGCTGTGTTTAAGATCTTCAATTGAGTGGAATACGACAGGGTCCATCTTAACCATTCGATGAGTACAGACGATAATATCCCTTCTACATATGCCTCGCTTTGTATTAAAGCCACGGCACGCATTTCCATTTTGGAAGCCGTATTGATAAAGAGAGTCTAAAGAGTGCCTTATAAGTCGACGGGGCGTATACATAATATTTTACCAAGGGCCGTGGTTTGGGATCACGATGCGTATGGGTAAACTTTTACAAAGGGACTGTGAAAGAGTCCTAAAATTAGCCCAGCTAGACCACGGGGTAACCTATTCCAAAAGGACCAGGAGGCAGTCTTCAGATTGTTCAAGTACGTCCACTGGGTTTATATGCAACATTTAGCACATTGACGAGAAGGGACTCTTTAGAGTAGTCTAGTACGGCCACTAGGCGTATACGTAACATTTAACTAAAGAACAATTGGAGAAGACTCGTCACACTTCTCCTTTTCTGTGTTGCGTGGGCTTCGAAACATACTCGGGACCAGTTTAGTTTATTTTCCATAAAAAAGAATTTACAGCATTAGCATTGCACATTTTACAAATAGAGATATGGTACATGGATACCTTGCTCCTAATCAAAAAGATAAGATCTGAGGAAAAATGCAAACAAGAGAAAACCTCCATTCCAAATAAAACGAAACAAACAAGACACAAGAACAAGCATACTATGATTTCACAAGAAAAGTACATACATACCTTATTGTGCCTGTATTAACATACAATAAATAAATAAAGATATAAATAGATAAATAATAAATATATAAATAAATAAATACAAAAAAGAAATAATAAATTCATAAATAATTATATAGTATATAAGCGGCGCTACAGCCCGTAGAGGGCCAGGGCCTAGCTTCTCAGCAACCACTCGTGTTGTGCGTGCTATTGTTCTTTCACGCGTGGAAGGGACCTACAGCTTAATGCCGACTCCTTATTCTTTGAGCATTGTCAGTGACTCGAAAGAGGTGGAGCAGTGAAATATGAAAGGCGGTAAATTCGGGTATCGAACCTGACACCCTCTGCGTAGGAGTCGACGCACTAACCCACTACGCCGCGGCAACCTCTGAAATACTATAATAAATAAATAAGTAAATGTAAAGACACAAATCCTTAAATACAATAAGCACACACAAACAATTAGAAATAAACATGAATATAAATAATTACCGAGTATACAGATGTAGTGTATTTACAGGAGGCAAATAAACGTATTATATTTAATTAGTAAGTGCGTTTACAAGAGGATTGTCAGCAAAGAATCTTTAATTAATCAGTAAGCTTTGCAATCCGCTCGCAGATCAGTTCAGCACCCGCCCTTCAAGACAGGTCCTTAGTAGAAGAGAGCCAAGATCAAACATCATCTTTAAAGTCTTGCTTTGAGCAACTTGATGTCTTTTTAGATGACATTTAGTTAAGCTACCCCAAACTTGGCAGCCATACGTTAAAATGATTGAAAAATTACTTTGTATAAAATTATCTTATTTTCATTAGAAAGAGACAATTTTTTGTTAATGCTTGGGTATAATAAGGTGGTCGCTATCGTTATTTGTTTTAAAGTTTCCGTGACATGTTTACTGAAGGCAAGCTTGGAATCTAAATGTTTACCAAGATACTTAACCGTATGATCCCAGTTAGTCTCATTACCGAAAATGCGAATTGTATTCTGAGGAAGAAAGCAAGCTTTTCTTTTTCCCCTGTGACTATAATCACTATTCCGATAAGTTTCGTTTGCCTTTATTTAAACAAGCAGGAGACCATTAATGCGTTGACGAAAACCCTTTCAAAGCCTTGTCTTCGTATACCACGTTAGTATCCCTGACGTCTGCAGGTTCCACGCATTCGTACAATAGCCACGAGTGGTTTCTGTAGATTTCACTTCGGAGATATTAAGTTCAAGGATGATGAATTTACAAAGTCAGGAAATGGAATTGGACATAACGGGCGTACTTTTCGACAAACTGGTGCACGGAAGGAATAATATCCTTACCCGTCTGCATAGAACCAACTGGCTTACGAAAAAGGATCGGCAAGGTCTTCGTGACAGGAAAACCCACGTATGCTTGACTAGGTGTGCCTGCTTTATGCAATCAGCCATCAGAGCCAAAGAACCTTGCTCGATCCACAAAAAAGGAGAAGTCTTTGAACGTGACAACAACCGCGGGATTTTTTTTTTCAACAGCGCATACAATACCTTTTTCTTCTATCTTGTGCAATTGAGGGGGTAGACAACAGACAAGATCATCACACTGTCGAAGGTTCTGTAAAAGACCCAAGAATTGAAAATTAACATACACGCCCTATCGAAGGCCGCATAAAACTCAATTCGTCTGCATTAAGACGAGTTAAACTCCGCCATGTTTTGAACTTCCTACATTACCCCACGTTCGTTAAGGGGCACTCCAAAACCTTCAATGCAGACAAGGCCGGAAATAGGACAACAATAGAGACATGATCTTCCGGAAGCCTGGCTCAGCTGTAAGCAATCGTGGAGGACATCGTGATTGGTCGATCATAGTGAGCGGTTAGAGAAGGGATTTCTGGCTTTCAGGCGAAGGCGATTAAAGTCGCAATGGTAATAGACGAGAAATCAGAAAAACGAAGAATAAGCTGTCTTGGATCAAGAATGCATAACATCGGCCAAAACGACTTAATGGGAAGCCATTGGTAAGGAACTGCGTGTGTCTGAGCTTTGCTAAGAACAAATAAAATCAGCATTCCAAGATTTAACGCACGATAGCTCCTACCAATCGCTGTTTTTACAAGCAAGCTCTGAGCACAATTATTTATACTGTTCATGACAACTATCCTCTCGGCTGGGAACCGAATGGATGATGGATGGGCGTTGGATCTGGAAGGAAAAGTTCTACGAGCGATATTTGGTTCCTTCTTGAAGACATCCGGAAGATAAGATTTAACCACTAACAATGCAAAATGGGTTTAGCGGTGAACGAGGGCAAAACGAAGTATATGCTGTCATCAAAGGAAAGGACACACAACATCGGCGACTTAGCCAAAATATCACCATAGGCAGCTATAACTTCGAGGTAGTGAAGGACTTCATTTACCTCGGCTCGCAAGTGAACAGTACGAACATCACCAGTACTGAGATTAAACGCAGAATTACTCTTGCCAACCGCTGTTTTTTTGGGCTCAAGAGGCAATTGAGTAGTAGAGTCCTCTCTCGAAGGACCAAGCTAACATTATACAACACCTTGATCATCCCTGTCCTGCTCTATGGTGCGGAGGCATGGACAATCTCAAAAGCGTATGAAGAAGCACTTCATCTTTTCAGGAGAAAAGTTCTGCGTTCAATCGTTGGTCCTATCTGTGTTGATAGTTGTTGGAGAAGAAGATTCAACCACGAACTGTACGGGATGTACAGCGACATGACATGGCTGGGCCATGTAGAGCACATGGATAACACTGCTCCAGCCTGAAGAGTCTTCGACTACGAACCAGTGGGACAACGCAATAGAGGAGGCCCACGAAACCGATGGCGCACCCAGGTGGAGAAGGACCTCAATTAACTTGGTGTGCGCAGTTGCAGACAGCTGGCTAAAGATCGCGCCGGCGGGAGAGGCTTGTTGGTTGAGGCCCTGGTCCACCCCAGACTTTAGTGCCACCAGAAGAAGAAGAAAAAGAATACAAGGTGTACAGCAACATAAATCGAGCCAAGCTTCAAAGCTTATCCAGGTCACTTGTCACGGAGAGGACGCCGGCGTTTAGGGTGACGCTTACAAGTGGGCAAGGGCTGAAACCAACTGGAGAAGTCACGGCAGTGATCGTTTGTCAGTTGTAACCCAAACTTTTTCCCCACAAAATCGACAAAACAAAGGAAGTCTAATTGGATTACCGCTTTGAATGTGTCAAATCAATCATTTCGATGTAGTCATCCTGTCCGATCCTAACCGAATGGCAGTTTCTCTAATTGCATCATATTTATACTTACTTGTCCTTAAACCACTTGGTGTGGCAGGGCACGTCAGCCTTGCCAGCGTTCCGTCTTGGGAGACGATCGTAGAGTGTCTGAGCGGTCAACTGTGCTGCGCCACCTCGAATGTAGTGCGTACCGCTATTCTGCCGGCCTCGGTAGGCGGCTTCCACTGCATGGCATGCTTCGCAATGGTTGTGTCGAATAGAATGTCACTTTCTCCCAGCCCGATTTCATGTACTGTTCCCCATCGTCTTAAGCATAGGCTTACGAAAGGTTGCAGATTTCTTTTGGTAATGGCTTACTCACTCTCCATGTACTGCGCCCATAAAGCAGCACTGAATCCACATTGGATGGGAACAGTCGCAGCTTTGATCTCAAGCTAATAATCAAGCTGTTGCCGATCAATGCGTTGAAGTCGGATTTGGTGCCACAGCGGTTAGCCGAGGAAGCTGTTAACTTTATTCGACTGAGTTGTTAAGTTGGGACGGGGTGTTACAAATCCTTGGGACTTTATTTTTTGTATTTATTTTAGCTCTTTTTGTCTGTGCCTTAGCTTCTAGAATGAAGTGAAGGTCTATAAACCGATGCAAAAGAAGAAAAAACATCGTCAGGATCAGTAAAAGTCCTAAAGGCCATTTTCCCTCTATAGCCAAACCTACGAAGTTCATTGATGATAATCACCAGAAGCAATAGCCTGGACAGCACACACCATTGTCGAACTTCGCGGTGAACATCGAACACCTCACAAGCCAAATGACTCGAACACAATCGTCCTTGAATCAAATCGGTCATTTCTGATGGCACCGCTCTGAAAGTATGGGCAACTTCAGTCCCTCTACGCGTATCGTGGCTAATGCCTCGAGTGCAACACAAACCCCACCAGTTCGATCCGCACCAAAATCCCACGTATCCCTTACAGCATCAAAACTCCGGAACTTGGAAAAGATTCTGACCACTTTATGATGTATGCCCGCCTGAGTGCATTTAACTTTTGGCAGCAACTTAATTTCCCCAGCCATCCTCTGCTGCTCGGCGCGGTCCGTGTAAACAATAAATGCCGCGCCAGGTTGGTGTGCTCACCAAAAGTCATCCAGCTCCGGCTTCGGTTCCAGCTCCGACTCCGGTTTCCATCTCTCATTCCTCTTCATCAACTGTGTGTGTTTATCAAGCGCAGAGGGTCTTCGTTGTCGGCGTCGTTGGTTAAATCCGTGACTGGTAGCGCAAGGATAAACTTTCCACATCCACACACCCCACACGTAAAGTTAACTTCAGTTCAAGTGACTTAACATCGTTGTGTTGCTTTGCATATGGCGAAACTTGAGCAACTACTTTGATTACCCTCGTCGTTGTCGTTGACGGTGGTGGTGGCAGCGGAGGCAGAGGCGGCGAGCGGCGTCGTCCTAGAGACGGCAGAGGCGTCTGCAATTTGTTCTCACAGAAGGCGCTGCATCCTGGGAAGCTTTAATTCGCTCCATGAAACTGTGCTGTGTTGACTGTTTCCAAGAATCCATGCATCCTCTTATGTTGTGAATGTGAAACTTTTTCTATTTATAAGCAGCTGCCGGGAGGTACTTACAGCGTCTTACACCCGAGCACGCCCATGTCCAGGCCGGCGCTGGGTAACCGCAATCCGTGTGGGTTCGCTCGAAAGACTCTGATGGCATTCCGAAGGTAAGCAGCTTAATGAGTTTCAAATAAGTCCACAGGCCCGATGATTGTATCTTCGACCGAACTGAAATGAACCGCTCATGCGAACGCCATCGTCGCAGTCCTCCCCCGCTCTCGCATGGATTTGGAGTAGAAATTGAAACTTCAAATCGAATTTCGGATGCATTTCTAGTGGTGGCTGGGGGAGCAGATGTGGTGTATCCTTTGCATGGATGCCGATAATGTCGTTCACTGCCGTACACGATGCGCCGAACAAGGTCTTATCGTAATTGGTTCTGCCTCCACCACCGAGCGACGGACCATCATACAGCCACTCCCAGCAGTCGCAATGAGTTCGACAATTTAATCTCCAATCTGCAATCGAGAAATATGACTGACAATGATGACGGCTGTTCCATGGGATGACGTCTCATATACTCGTAGTCGCACATGTACTGCGTCGGTGGTGGCGCTGCAGTAAATCCTGTCTGCACTGGGCCCTGGCATGGGTGTGAAAGTTTCTGTTCATGTGAACGGATATCTCCGGGCAGTTGGGAATGCTGTTCAATTTAAAAGTTTCCAGGGAACACTGTGCACAACACAGTGAAATTGATTCAGCACGCGAAACTGATTGCTCGATACGTCAATGAAGCCTCAGCATCATCATCGCCGGCACAACCGCCACCGCCCTGCCTTTAGATGAGACGGGCGGAAAGTTTTCTCTCGTCCCCCCTCCCTGCTTCAGGAGAGGCAGGATTTGAATGTCGGCGATGGCGGTCAGAAGCTGCCGCAGCGGAGGAGGATTGCAA
Source organism: Eristalis intricaria (assembly GCA_964034865.1). Classification (NCBI taxonomy): domain Eukaryota; kingdom Metazoa; phylum Arthropoda; class Insecta; order Diptera; family Syrphidae; genus Eristalis; species Eristalis intricaria. The sequence continues at coordinate 55,728,324 of OZ035877.1, read as the reverse complement.
TGCGCTCGTCTTTCAATCATATGAACGAGCTGTGGAGGCTGAAGGCAGGAGGTGATGTGAAAGTTTGATCGGCTTCGAAGTAAAAGACAATTGGTTCGTTGAATTGATGATGAGATGCAGCGGAGGCGAGTGCGGAGACAGAGAATAGTAGCAGATACGCTGTACTGCCGTCGGCCTTGGAGTTGTGAGAAATGGCGACGAGACAGAAGCAATAAAATCGACTGGGGACTGCTCGCTGAGTGTGGGAGGGTGCAGAATTGCAGAAAAATGGTTTTGTTTCCGATGTGGCCGGGTTTATGATGGGACAGAGAAACCTCAAGCGAATTGGCTCGAGTGGAAGACGATTTCTTCGAATTGTCATGAGACACCATCGTGGAGACGCAAGGCGCCATCGCATATTCATAATCAATGCAGAGGCAATGGCATCCATCATATGTATTCTTGGATTTAAATAAATAACGAATTATTATACAGGCATTTCAGAGAGAGACCATTTCGATTAGAGGGGCGATGTCTTGGCTCAAAAACGATGTCATGTCGAAGAGGACTATCGTTATCTGTTGTGACCAGCAGGTTGTGATGAACTTTCTCTCAAGAGCTTACTGAATTTTGGGCGAACCTGGTACTTCAGCATGCACCCCATGTGGGTGGTGGCGTGGCATTCCACGTAATTCCATGAACTTGGCTTGTCTCCGTACCGCCTAATAAAGTCTTCTTAATTGTGACCATGCCTCATAGTTCTGCTTTATTTGGCACTACAGACCGAGGTGAACTTGGGTCTCAACTAAAAAGCCTCTCCATCCAGCACGGTATCTGGATACCTGCCTCAAGTGTAGCATGCCAATTTGGTTTAGGTGCTTCCCCGCCTGAGCGGGCCGCCTTAAACAAGGGCGTCCTCTGTTGCGTTGTCACACAGGTTCGGAATCGAAGACTCTTTGGGAAGTGTTGTCTATGCGCTCCACATGGACAACCATCTGTGGAGTTGGATCCGTAGACGCATAACTAAGCTCACGTCGCTGTACCCGTAAACTGCGTGGTTGAATCTTCTTAGCATTAGTCATTAAGACAACTCTTAAGACCGTCTCCTCAACTAATTAAAAAATATTACCTACACGCCACCGTGGCCCGTAAGACAATTCTCAAGACCGTGTCTTAGACCAATTGCAAAATGTTACGTATACACCACCGTGGCCCCAGAAGACGACTCTCAAGACCGTCTCCCAGATGGAAAATGTTACGTATACGCCACCGTAACCCCAGAAGACGACTCTCAAGACCGTCTCCTCGACCAAATGGAAAATGTTACGTATACGCCACCGTGGCCCCAGAAGACGACTCTCAAGACCGTCTCCTAGACCAATTGCAAAATGTTACGTATACACCACCGTGGCCCCAGAAGACGAATTTCAAGACCGTCTCCCAGATGGAAAATGTTACGTATACGCCACCGTAACCCCAGAAGACGACTCTCAAGACCGTCTCCTCGACCAAATGGAAAATGTTACGTATACGCCACCGTGGCCCCAGAAGACGACTCTCAAGACCGTCTCCTAGACCAATTGCAAAATGTTACGTATACACCACCGTCGCCCCAGAAGACGAATTTCAAGACCGTCTCCCAGATGGAAAATGTTACGTATACGCCACCGTAACCCCAGAAGACGACTCTCAAGACCGTCTCCTCGACCAAATGGAAAATGTTACGTATACGCCACCGTGGCCCCACAAGACGACTCTCAAGACCGTCTCCTCGACCAAATGGAAAATGTTACGTATACACCACCGTGGCCCCAGAAGACGACTCTCAAGACCGTCTCCTCGACCAAATGGAAAATGTTACGTATACGCCACCGTGGCCCCACAAGACGACTCTCAATGTTACGTATACGCCACCGTGGCCCCAGAAGACGACTCTCAAGACCGTCTCCTAGACCAATTGCAAAATGTTACGTATACACCACCGTGGCCCCAGAAGACGAATCTCAAGACCGTCTCCCAGATGGAAAATGTTACGTATACGCCACCGTAACCCCAGAAGACGACTCTCAAGACCGTCTCCTCGACCAAATGGAAAATGTTACGTATACGCCACCGTGGCCCCACAAGACGACTCTCAAGACCGTCTCCTCGACCAAATGGAAAATGTTACGTATACGCCACCGTGGCCCCACAAGACGACTCTCAAGACCGTCTCCTAGACCAAATGGAAAATGTTACGTATACGCCTCAAGACCGTCTCCTCGACCAATTGCAAAATGTTACGTATACGCCACCGTGGCCCCAGAAGACGAATCTCAAGACCGTCTCCTAGACCGATTGCAACATGTTAGGTATACGTCACCGTGGCCCCAGAAGACGACTCTCAAGACCGTCTCCCAGATGGAAAATGTTACGTATACGCCACCGTAACCCCAGAAGACGACTCTCAAGACCGTCTCCTCGACCAAATGGAAAATGTTACGTATACGCCACCGTGGCCCCACAAGACGACTCTCAAGACCGTCTCCTCGACCAAATGGAAAATGTTACGTATACGCCACCGTGGCCCCACAAGACGACTCTCAAGACCGTCTCCTCGACCAAATGGAAAATGTTACGTATACGCCTCAAGACCGTCTCCTCGACCAATTGCAAAATGTTACGTATACGCCACCGTGGCCCCAGAAGACGAATCTCAAGACCGTCTCCTAGACCGATTGCAACATGTTACGTATACGTCACCGTGGCCCCAGAAGACGACTCTCAAGGCCGTCTCCTCGACCAAATGGAAAATGTTACGTATACGCCACCGTAACCCCAGAAGACGACTCTCAAGACCGTCTCCTCGACCAAATGGAAAATGTTACGTATACGCCACCGTGGCCCCACAAGACGACTCTCAATGTTACGTATACGCCACCGTGGCCCCACAAGACGAATCTCAAGACCGTCTCCTCGACCAAATGGAAAATGTTACGTATACACCACCGTGGCCCCAGAAGACGACTCTCAAGACCGTCTCCTCGACCAAATGGAAAATGTTACGTATACGCCACCGTGGCCCCAGAAGACGACTCTCAAGACCGTCTCCTCGACCAAATGGAAAATGTTACGTATACGCCACCGTGGCTCCAGAAGACGACTCTCAAGACCGTCTCCTAGACCAATTGCAAAATGTTACGTATACACCACCGTGGCCCCAGAAGACGACTCTCAAGACCGTCTCCTCGACCAAATGGAAAATGTTACGTATACGCCACCGTGGCCCCAGAAGACGACTCTCAAGACCGTCTCCTCGACCAAATGGAAAATGTTACGTATACGCCACCGTGGCCCCAAAAGATAACTCTCAAGACCGTCTCCTAGACCAATTGCAGAATGTTGCGCATTCGGCACCGTGGCCTCACAAGACCACTCTCAAGACCGTCTCCTCGACCAAATGGAAAATGTTACGTATACGCCACCGTGGCCCCACAAGACGACTCTCAAGACCGTCTCCTAGACCAAATGGAAAATGTTACATATACGCCACCGTGGCCCCAGAAGACGACTCTCAAGACCGTCTCCTCGACCAAATGGAAAATGTTACGTATACGCCACCGTGGCCCCAAAAGATAACTCTCAAGACCGTCTCCTAGACCAATTGCAGAATGTTGCGCATTCGGCACCGTGGCCTCACAAGACCACTCTCAAGACCGTCTCCTAGACCAAATGGAAAATGTTACGTACACGCCACCGTGGCCCCACAAGACGACTCTCAAGACCGTCTCCCAGATGGAAAATGTTACGTATACGCCACCGTAACCCCAGAAGACGACTCTCAAGACCGTCTCCTCGACCAAATGGAAAATGTTACGTATACGCCACCGTGGCCCCACAAGACGACTCTCAAGACCGTCTCCTCGACCAAATGGAAAATGTTACGTATACGCCACCGTGGCCCCACAAGACTACTCTCAAGACCGTCTCCTCGACCAAATGGAAAATGTTACGTATACACCACCGTGGCCCCAGAAGACGACTCTCAAGACCGTCTCCTCGGCCAAATGGAAAATGTTACATATACGCCACCGTGGCCCCAGAAGACGACTCTCAAGACCGTCTCCTCGACCAAATGGAAAATGTTACGTATACGCCACCGTGGCCCCAAAAGATAACTCTCAAGACCGTCTCCTCGACCAAATGGAAAATGTTACGTATACGCCACCGTGGCCCCACAAGACGACTCTCAAGACCGTCTCCTCGACCAAATGGAAAATGTTACGTATACGCCACCGTGGCCCCAAAAGATAACTCTCAAGACCGTCTCCTAGACCAATTGGAAAATGTTACGTATACACCACCGTGGCCCCAGAAGACGACTCTCAAGACCGTCTCCTCGGCCAAATGGAAAATGTTACATATACGCCACCGTGGCCCCAGAAGACGACTCTCAAGACCGTCTCCTCGACCAAATGGAAAATGTTACGTATACGCCACCGTGGCCCCAAAAGATAACTCTCAAGACCGTCTCCTAGACCAATTGCAGAATGTTGCGCATTCGGCACCGTGGCCTCACAAGACCACTCTCAAGACCGTCTCCTAGACCAAATGGAAAATGTTACGTATACGCCACCGTGGCCCCACAAGACGACTCTCAAGACCGTCTCCTAGACCAAATGGAAAATGTTACGTATACGCCACCGTGGCCCCAGAAGACGACTCTCAAGACCGTCTCCTCGACCAAATGGAAAATGTTACGTATACGCCACCGTGGCCCCAAAAGATAACTCTCAAGACTGTCTCCTAGACCAATTGCAGAATGTTGCGCATTCGGCACCGTGGCCTCACAAGACCACTCTCAAGACCGTCTCCTAGACCAAATGGAAAATGTTACGTATACGCCACCGTGGCCCCACAAGACGACTCTCAAGACCGTCTCCCAGATGGAAAATGTTACGTATACGCCACCGTAACCCCAGAAGACGACTCTCAAGACCGTCTCCTCGACCAAATGGAAAATGTTACGTATACGCCACCGTGGCCCCACAAGACGACTCTCAAGACCGTCTCCTCGACCAAATGGAAAATGTTACGTATACGCCACCGTGGCCCCACAAGACGACCCTCAAGACCGTCTCCTCGACCAAATGGAAAATGTTACGTATACACCACCGTGGCCCCAGAAGACGACTCTCAAGACCGTCTCCTCGACCAAATGGAAAATGTTACGTATACGCCACCGTGGCCCCGAAAGATAACTCTCAAGACCGTCTCCTAGACCAATTGCAGAATGTTGCGCATTCGGCACCGTGGCCTCACAAGACCGTCTCCTAGACCAAATGGAAAATGTTACGTATACGCCACCGTGGCCCCACAAGACGACTCTCAAGACCGTCTCCTAGACCAAATGGAAAATGTTACGTATACGCCACCGTGGCCCCACAAGACCACTCTCAAGACCGTCTCCTCGACCAAATGGAAAATGTTACGTATACGCCACCGTGGCCCCACAAGACCACTCTCAAGACCGTCTCCTCGACCAAATGGAAAATGTTACGTATACGCCACCGTGGCCCCAGAAGACGACTCTCAAGACCGTCTCCCAGATGGAAAATGTTACGTATACGCCACCGTAACCCCAGAAGACGACTCTCAAGACCGTCTCCTCGACCAAATGGAAAATGTTACGTATACGCCACCGTGGCCCCAAAAGATAACTCTCAAGACCGTCTCCTAGACCAATTGCAGAATGTTGCGCATTCGGCACCGTGGCCTCACAAGACCACTCTCAAGACCGTCTCCTAGACCAAATGGAAAATGTTACGTATACGCCACCGTGGCCCCACAAGACGACTCTAAAGACCGTCTCCTAGACCAAATGGAAAATGTTACGTATACGCCACCGTGGCCCCAGAAGACGACTCTCAAGACCGTCTCCTCGACCAAATGGAAAATGTTACGTATACGCCACCGTGGCCCTAAAAGATAACTCTCAAGACCGTCTCCTAGACCAATTGGAGAATGTTGCGCATTCGGCACCGTGGCCTCACAAGACCACTCTCAAGACCGTCTCCTAGACCAAATGGAAAATGTTACGTATACGCCACCGTGGCCCCACAAGACGACTCTCAAGACCGTCTCCTAGACCAAATGGAAAATGTTACGTATACGCCACCGTGGCCCCAGAAGACGACTCTCAAGACCGTCTCCTCGACCAAATGGAAAATGTTACGTATACGCCACCGTGGCCCCAAAAGATAACTCTCAAGACCGTCTCCTAGACCAATTGGAGAATGTTGCGCATTCGGCACCGTGGCCTCACAAGACCACTCTCAAGACCGTCTCCTAGACCAAATGGAAAATGTTACGTATACGCCACCGTGGCCCCAGAAGACGACTCTCAAGACCGTCTCCTAGACCAAATGGAAAATGTTACGTATACGCCACCGTAACCCCAGAAGACGACTCTCAAGACCGTCTCCTCGACCAAATGGAAAATGTTACGTATACTCCACCGTGGCCCCACAAGACGACTCTCAAGACCGTCTCCTCGACCAAATGGAAAATGTTACGTATACACCACCGTGGCCCCAGAAGACGACTCTCAAGACCGTCTCCTCGACCAAATGGAAAATGTTACGTATACGCCACCGTGGCCCCAAAAGATAACTCTCAAGGCCGTCTCCTAGACCAATTGCAGAATGTTGCGCATTCGGCACCGTGGCCTCACAAGACCACTCTCAAGACCGTCTCCTAGACCAAATGGAAAATGTTACGTATACGCCACCGTGGCCCCAGAAGACGACTCTCAAGACCGTCTCCTCGACCAAATGGAAAATGTTACGTATACGCCACCGTGGCCCCTAAAGATAACTCTCAAGACCGTCTCCTCGACCAAATGGAAAATGTTACGTATACGCCACCGTGGCCTCACAAGACCACTCTCAAGACCGTCTCCTAGACCAAATGGAAAATGTTACGTATACGCCACCGTGGCCCCAGAAGACGACTCTCAAGACCGTCTCCCAGATGGAAAATGTTACGTATACGCCACCGTAACCCCAGAAGACGACTCTCAAGACCGTCTCCTCGACCAAATGGAAAATGTTACGTATACGCCACCGTGGCCCCACAAGACGACTCTCAAGACCGTCTCCTCGACCAAATGGAAAATGTTACGTATACACCACCGTGGCCCCACACGACAACTCTTAACACTGCTTCCACGACCGTGGCCATGCAAGATGTAAGTATTGAATGCAGATAATGACGGTACGGAGGTTATAGGCGAACAAAAATTAATTGTGGACCCGATATATAACGCTGTTATTGTTGAACTTTTGTCTTAAAGTCTGGTGAAGCAAGCGGGGTTTAACGTTTGTATTTATATAAGTAATTTGAATTGCTTACTTTCGTTCGCAGAAACAAGGATTTGAATGGATTTCAGTCAATTCGAAAATATTCTCCCATAGAGCTGAAAAAGGCGAGTCTCACAAATATCTCGTCCCCTCAGAGAAAGGGCATCCGCCAGCTTACAAAACAAAAAGAAGAATAACACTCCTCGAATATTATTTGAGTTCTGAAGCCCAAGCGTCCCTCCATGCCATAAGCACTGCAGAAATAAACAATCCGCAACTCCCATCACGTTTCGCTCAGAAGATCCCCCAACCTCTCGTGTCCTCCCCAATTGACTTGCCTGATGTGTCGCCCTAGAAGAGCTCCCATTCTCGAGCTCGGTTCTTTGCACAATCCAGTCAGTCACATCCGCAAATCTACCCGAACACCAAGACCGCACCATCATCCGCCAATCCTTGATCAAAGAAATGGAAAACAATTTGTTGCCAATATTTACTGAACAAACATCCTTGTGGTCTGCGCCGTCTACTGGGCATGCCATCAATTTCGGTTTTTCCCGTCAAAATCAAAGTCATTCACGCCGCTGAGAAAGTGTCTCCATCCTACCGTCATTCTGCTCGCCCAACCCATCTGCAGCTCCAATGGTACACAATGGAACGCTATTTCGTCCATAACGACGACGACGACAGTGTGCACCTCATCTGTGCGACTGCCTATCACGTCCGATCCGTTTGCGAGCTAGTTCACTACGTCCCATTCGATTCCTGTACCGAGAAAATCATCTTGAAGAATCTCAGAGCGCTATCCAAGTGCAAACACACCGACGAGCGATGTGCCATAGAAAGCTTTATCCACTCCAAAGTGAATCGAATGGCTGACGAGGGGAAGGCGGCGGCAGGAGCATGAAGAGGTTTTCCGCACACACATCCGTTTACTATTTATCCTGGAGCTGAGCCAAAATTAATTCCAATTTCAGATCCTTAAGTCAACATGTGCCGCATGGAATAAAAGTTTTCCCTCTACAGCTCTACAGCTCTGAAGCTCGATGGCGCTCATCCCCCGTCTCGGGCGCTACAATACCGACAGAGCCGCAGTTGACTGCGAATTAAATGCATCACAAGAGTTTTAGGACTTTTCGCAGGATTCATTGTTGTCGTCGTTGTCGTGGTTGTCGGCGGTGGTGGTGGCAACGGCAGCGTCGTCGTCCTCTCGGAACGAACTGTGAATTACTTATGGGGCAACGCTAATACACTGTGGTAAGTTGAATGGAACACTCCCACCCACTCCCACCACCACTCTCTGCCCCTCCGACCCCACCCCACCGGGTACACTCACAGAAGCCCGAGTACACATAGCCGTCGATCGATGGTCGGTGTGTGTGTGAAAGTGTTCGCTCTCAAGGAGTAATTTATTTATGCAAGGATATTGTGAGTGCATCTTGAAACCATCTTCAACTGGGTAAACAAAAACATTTAACATTAAAATTTGAGGCTTTCATCAATGTGAAGTGATATCGAGGATGCTACACATAGCCACACACCACCGTCACTACCGCCGCCGCCGCCCACATTCGGAGCAGCAGGAGCAGCATCAAGCAGACCAATCTGCCAGTGGTGTCACATTCTGGGCGACCTGTGGACAATGGGCCTGTGGATAGCCGAAACACTCTGTTGCCAGATAAAAATCAAAATCCCATTCAGATGAGTGGCCCTGGCATGTTGATGGAGCTCCTCGTTCCGGGACCGGCATCTGGGATAAGGGTTCAAACTATTCCACGCCAGTCCTTGTCCTTATCGTCCTTCAATTGGTTTAGTGGCATCCTTGGTGTGTTGAGCTTGCTGGCAGAGGCACTTTTATCGGGTGGGCTGCGGTGGCAGATGACACTATCGGACACAGCTGATTGCATAAGTAATCGGAGCTAAGTAGTGGTGTGCTTCGCTTTTATAAGCTCCCGGGTCGGGTTATACAACTGTTTGCAAATGAGTTCGGCCAGCCACTCGATTGTCTTTGTGTCAGGATCCGACACAGATACGAGACCTATGTGGGCTGCGAACTCAGGTGATTGTGGTACTTTAGTGCTTTAAAGGAATTCGCAAATGGTTTTGAATGAGCAACGACATCGAATTCGGGCTCGAAGGACGGATGCTTTCGCGTATGGTAGCTGTAGCTGAAGATGCACTGGCATAATTAACAATGCAAAATGCATGCACATGTCGCCGCAAGTATCTAACAGTGATTAATGATAGAAAATCGATGCCGTCATCATCCGTCAGTCGTCAGTCGTCAGTCGTCAGTCGTCAGTCGTCAGTCGTCAGTCGTCAGTCGTCAGTCGTCAGTCGTCAGTCGTCAGTCGTCAGTCGTCAGTCGTCAGTCGTCAGTCGTCAGTCGTCAGTCGTCAGTCGTCAGTCGTCAGTCGTCAGTCGTCAGTCGTCAGTCGTCAGTCGTCAGTCGTCAGTCGTCAGTCGTCAGTCGTCAGTCGTCAGTCGTCAGTCGTCAGTCGTCAGTCGTCAGTCGTCAGTCGTCAGTCGTCAGTCGTCAGTCGTCAGTCGTCAGTCGTCAGTCGTCAGTCGTCAGTCGTCAGTCGTCAGTCGTCAGTCGTCAGTCGTCAGTCGTCAGTCGTCAGTCGTCAGTCGTCAGTCGTCAGTCGTCAGTCGTCAGTCGTCAGTCGTCAGTCGTCAGTCGTCAGTCGTCAGTCGTCAGTCGTCAGTCGTCAGTCGTCAGTCGTCAGTCGTCAGTCGTCAGTCGTCAGTCGTCAGTCGTCAGTCGTCAGTCGTCAGTCGTCAGTCGTCAGTCGTCAGTCGTCAGTAGTCAGTAGTCAGTCGTCAGTCCGAACAGATTTTTAGTCGCACTTACCAGAGATGACCTTAAACACAATGTCTGCGTTTAAAGCCAAGTCTACGCAGACTAACGTTAGTGACTCTCATTTGAATATGTCTCAAAGCACCCACTTGACTTGGCTAGAGGGAGGTCAACGAACGAATCTCGCAGCCAGCTCCAGTATCTTCACGTTCGGAAGTGCAAACCATTTGCATTTCCTTCCCCCGTTTTTTTTTTTTTGGTTTGTGTGTCCTTATTATTATGAAATATCCTTGTCTCCTGCTCATGCAGTCATTTCTTTATTCCTGGTCTCTCGTTATGCGCTTAAATTTCCTCACATAACCACGCCGATGTTATGCATGACCAGGACACATCAACAAGAGGACACCGAAATTATTATCATATCCTTGGTGATATACAAGAAAAAGGAGTACTCTCACACACACACTAACGTACGCACTCATAACAATGGCAGACCACTTCAGCAAACACTGTTCGCCGAAGCGCCAATGGAGAGACCGAGGGAGACAACGACGCCTAGCACAACGTCGTCGGTGACGAGGACGTTTGTCCTGCATCTTTATTAAATTTATGGTTCGACTCCGCAAGCGACGTGGCTATGTGCAGGCACACACACGGCCACATGCACGTTCAGTCGATGTACGCTCCGATGAATCGCATGAAAGCAAGGATAATACATCAGCACACTCTAGGATGAATGTTTGGGATAATAATAAGAAATAGTTTAAGAGTCCTTTACATCAGGATTATGTGCGCATATTTCATTATGAGTTATAATATTCCTCGCCGAGAGTGCGGACACACGGATGGGAAAAGGATGACGATGCACATGCCAAGGGAGCGCCCAAGGAAGCCGGAGAAAGTTCGGCGCGAGCGGGGATACGAGTAATAAATCTGAATATCCTTTCTCGCAATATAACTTGAATCTAATGTCAATGATGTGTTGGTGCGAGGCGATGGCGACGGCGGCAGTGGCGGCTACTCCACCGCGACCCATCCCGCGCCGCGGCGCACACAGCGCAAGGCGGATGAGATATCCTGGTTCTGTAGCTTTTTTGAGTCTCCTTCTGCATGGAGTGAATGCCGAGGATAAAGGCGGTGCGCTGCTCGTAATTGGAGTTCATTTGCTCGTACGCCTAAGTGTGTGACCAAAGTGGATGTGACTTTCAGCAGCACATAACTTCAGTGCACTCCATTCGCTCGTCGTGTACCCTTCCAAGTCATCCTCGCTTCACGCTCCATCACTCTCGGTCTCGGCTTCTCATCCGAGATCGCCCAAGGGGCTGGTGACATTGTTTTTCCAGCTCGAATCAAGCAGCCATCGTCAGGACAATACCAACAGCAACAGCAACAGCAACCGAAGCAGCCCAAGTGAAGAGCGTAGCGTAGAGTGGAAAACCTGTTAATACTGTGTGTACGTGTCCTTACTGAAGGAATTATTATATCAATTAAATTTTAATGGTTTCATGGTGTGAACAATCCTCAAATGAAGTGCATTACTGTTCAAGAGTTGAGTAGGATGTGCAAGTGTGTACTCCAGGATGTTGTATTTTAATTTGTTCCTTTTTCTCCTCGTTCGCTTGTCTTTATCCACCTCATCCTGCTGCTGCTCTCTACTGCCTGCGACTGCGACTGCCTTTGCTGCTGCTTCTGCTTCTGCTTATCCCCCATGTCGTCTTAATTGAATGACACTGCGAAATGGCTTTTGTGAATGTCCTTTGTCACAATAGTAGCAGCAACACAGCGTAAAAAAAAAACAGAGAAGAGGGTACAACAACAACATAAACACACTCGATCCTTGTCGGAAGGGTAGACCATTAAAATGGAATCAGCAAATGATTGATAGCCGACGTGGTACAAGGCGTCGTTCTTGTGTTGTTCGCCGCTCGCCGCTCGCCAGGGAATCCACACAGGACATTGGTGGTCGCGTCGCGTCGACGGCGGTGGATGGGATAAAGAAAGCCGATATCCGTTTAATAAGGCCAGTGCCGATGGGTGACGCACAAGGTCGCAGCAAGGGTGGCCAGATAAATCTGCGAAAATTGAGTTCGTGATTTCTTTATTATTTAACTTCTTACCGGGATGTGACTTATCCTGAAAGGCCACGCAACCACAGTCACAGACAGTGGATTTATGCTTAGATCCTTGATCTGGTAATGGCTTTGGCCGCTGATTGGTGGAGCGGGTGGCGGGAGTTGGTTGTTTGGAGAGCCATAGGAAATAAATCAATCTTATGGGCCTAGCGTGTATGGTTTATGGTTTTCTTCGAAATGAGGGTCCTCGAACTGAGGCTGATTGAAAGATGTCTCTGTGACGGCTTTCAATGATGGCATCCTTTTTTATGTTGCACAGGGTCTTAACGTGGAATGAATTGCCAAAAAGGAGGCGTGTCGAATCGATGCTCTTTTGGGGCGCGATAACCTTATGTGGTGAAGGGATGGAGTTGTTTCAGGCCTCTCCTTAACAGCTGTCAATCCAGTTGTGGCTCTGGGGCAGGCTGTTGCACATGATTCTAGGGTTGTCGTTGCCGTTGATTGCTAATTGTAAGCTCATAGTAACTCTACTCTGTCTGCTGTGGTCGTTATCGAAAATTCCGTTCGTATCCAAAGCTGTTAGTTGTCGCTGAACAATACGTTTTTACGGAGTTAACCACATACTCAATTCCGTAAGTCGGTGCATCCTTGCTGATGCTGCCGGCGGTACTGTTGGCCGTGTGATTGTGATCATCACCCGCTGAATCTATTCCAAAGTCCGATCCACTGCATAGGACGGTTTCTTTTGAAGGGTTTTGATGCTGAATCATTTTTTTCCTTAAGGTGTAGCAGCGTCAAGGATGTCCCATGCGAGTTGGGTATCTCATCTTCGATCAAAGATGCTCAGAGGGTATTGTAGCTTTGCCTTTGACTTAGTGCAGGCGCCAGAGCAGATTTTCATGGAACGCGTAGTAAAGACACTCAAATCCTTCTCCTTGGGAGGAGCAAAAAATACACGCCAGCATTAGAGGCACGAGCTTCTGTCCGTTCAGTTCTTAGCATTCGTGGATAACATCGACGTGATTGGCCAAAAACAGCGAACGAATTAAAATGCTTGGCATTGACAAGACAGCTGCCAAAATAGGTCCGGCGATGAACGAGGGACGAATGACGAACTGAACAGGTAGACAGAAATGAGTTCAATCGACCATCTAAGTTATCTGGGTCGAGCACATTGACAACTTGTCTGCGGTCCCAAAAAAGTGTTCGATTCTGAGCCTGAGTTACAACTCAAGGCAAATAACGACACATGCTTCTAAAGCGATTTAGGACTGCAGCACCACAATAAGAGTAAGAAGGAGTAAGATCGCCAGTAGTAGTCGCGACCAAGGATTTAAAAAAAGTAAAAACGTCCGAAATGACGGTACACGCTCCTTGTACAGGCAACTGTGAGCTGCAGTACAAAACACAGGGTGGCTGACGAATCGCGCTACCAAAGTAAAACTAACCTTTCTTGTTATAATTAATAGACTCCTTTTTTATAATTTGCAGAACGTTAAGTACATTTAATGAAAATGGACAATTTGGATGATGAAGCTTTAATTTGGATTAAACGCCGCTATCACTCACTGGAGTTGGCTGTTTTCCGTCCAAAAGGAGTCTCGGCGCACGCTTGTTGGCACGCCTTTGAGCATATGGACTATAATGAGGTTGGTAACCTCTTTTGCCGAGGGTGGGACAGTCCCGCGAAGGACTTACTACCGAAATCCTCGAGTTCGGACACAAGAAATAATTGCTGCTGTAGCTGCTGCCATACAGGCTATTCCTAGCGTTTAGACAAGAAATTGATCGCCATATGGGTATCAGTCGATGATACCATTTGGGATTTAGGTAGACAGTCAGTGCAGTTAATTTGTTTCCCTATAATGTTCAAATTGCAAGCAAATTAAACCCCGCGGACTTTGCAATCCACTTGGAGTTTTGCCAGAAGTTCCATCAAATTGTGGAAGAGGACTTAACTGTCGAATGAAGCCCACTGCGACTTTACCGGCAATATCAACAAGCAGACTTGTTGAATATGGAATAACTCAAGCTCACGAGACGGAAAATCCTGCTCCAGCCACAGTGTGGTGTGCCTCGCGTTGGATTGTTAGGTCATACTGGGGACCATTATACGAAAACGTTACCAAAATTTTATATTCCAGAATTACGCCGGAGGTGATTAACTTGGCCAGGCTCCAAAAAAATGGGATAACCTCGCACATAATCAGGCCTGTTACAGAAGTATCGCTATAATTTCAAGAAACTTCATATTTCGTTGGCCCTTTAGGTCTCCAAACCTGACTGCACCGGTGTTTTTCTTGCGAGGTTATTACAAACAGGTTTACCAAAATAAAACAAAAACCAAAAATTTTGTGATTTGAACAATTGAACAATCCGACAATCAGCTCGCAGTCCATTTAAGCTCAATAATTTTAAAGAATAGTTAAAACATGAAATTTAGTTATATTGTTTCTTCACGTAGCAAAATTTGTCAGGGTGACTGTAGGACAAGAAGGCTGTCATTGTAACTCACTCCAGAAGCAGAGCAGTTTGTTGTAGCGTGGCCAAGCATGACATTAGAGAACGGAATGTCAATCGTAAGTTTTAATAAACCAACAAGATTCGGATTTTTTGGACGCACCACCAAAGAGTAGAGGATTGATGCATCGTCTCCTACGCTGGGTGGTTGGGTTCAACTTCCGACACGAATAACTTTTTTCTTTCACGACTCTCCCTCTATCGGCTTTCAGAAAACTCTAAGAGTCCATCTGTCAGACAAAAGTTGGTGGACTCGTACGCGCAGGGTATGTAATAGAAGTTCACGGGACGTATACGTAACATCTTTTCGGTGATGGTAGACACTGAACTCAAACTAGACTGCTCTACAATTCCATTGGCTGTTGATATACGTACTGCGTTGAACCGCTAACTTCGATTTGACACCGAACTCGGCCTTCCTGATTACTGATCTTCCAAGCATTATAAATTGACTACGCTTTGTCAATCCTGCAGGAAACCTCAGCATTGTTCTTCTTATCACTCCTGAAAAAGACCCCGAGATACTTGAACTTCCCCAATTGCCTCAATGGGACCCCACTAACATGTAGAGTGCATTCAACAGGTGCGTTGGAAATAACCGCAACGTTTGATTTGTTTACTTTAATCTTTGTGTCAGCATCAGCGGATACGGCCACAAATTTAACTAGCGCACGCTGCTCTAGGAACACTATTGCGGTGTCGAGTGGTTTCAAAGATAGAGTAGAAATGTCCGTAGTGCCAGCACCTTGTACAGACAACTGTTAACTGCAGTTCCAAATAGGACGAGAATGCTGTCATTGTAACTCACTCACACCCTGCCTCAGTATGGCATGGCCAAGCATGCCATTATGCAACGGATTTATCAATGGTGAGTAACCAACCAGATCCCATATTTTCAATAATCGAGAATCGTGAAAGACAGTGTTGGGTGGACGCACACGGGCAGGGGATGTAAAGGAAGTCCACGTGGGGCGTATACGTAACATTTTTTTTTGCGATGATTATAGACATTGGGTCTCACTGCTTTGAACTGTGCTTACTTGAATCTTGGGTAGCTTTTTTGATGGAAAGTCAGGAGTCTTTTCCATTACTGCAAATTTGTGTTGCAATTCGCACGAAATCCATGCAATTCCTCGAGTCAGTCGAGCCCCACAACTTACTCACCCTGCAGCTGAAACTTGCAAACCCCACTTCCCTCCATTTCGATTGACTAGTGCATTCCCTACCAGCTCTGAGCACAGCCACCAGGGGCTCTCAGTTAAAGACAAATCTGTCAGAGACAAGAAAACAAATTCATGTTCTCAATTTAAATGCCACCCAGAATGCCGAGTTGAATTAGGGCGCAGTGCTGAACATTTCCTCCTCAAAATTAAATCTCCACAAATCCACGAAAAGGGAAACAGCCACCACAACGAGTGCGAGGGACCATTCTGATTCCTTTGAAAAATTATACCACACACTCAAACGTGGAATGAAACAAAATCTGCACGCATGGGCGACCAGCAACCGACTAGCAACTAGCAACTGCCGAACAAAGCTCAACTCTGGCACATAACATGGGATCCCCCCGGTCTCCCATATGCACTCACAATATTTGCATGCAAATTTGATAAAAGCTGGATGCCTTCCCTGGCTCATATAACATATGTCCGCTGTTGTATGGGGACTAAGCAGCATTTTACCGTACCCATGCAGGCCACCCGTCCACCCACTGCAGCAGTTTAAAATAAATATTTGTGAATCCCATTCCTGGCAGGCACTCAGCCCGTGCCCTTGGGGGTGGCATTTTCGGAGCACACTGCAGGATACACCTCACACACCAGTCCATGCGACAACATGAATAGCAACATGTATGCACATCAATTCCAATAGGATTTGCATCCTTTTGTTAATGTCGATAATGCTCCTCTGGTAGTCGTCGTCATCGTGCTCGTCCTTCGCTTCGCATTCGCTCCCACCCCCTCTCCCATCGTCATCATCGTTGTCGTCGTTGTCGTCGTCCTCGCCGTTGTTGTCATTGTCGTTGCTGGGTGGACGCCACCACCACCGCTACCGCCATGCCACAGCTGCCCTGCTGCCATCTTTTGTGCGAATTTTTCTGTTGCATGTGGTAGTTGCTCCTATTGATGATATCACAACTAAGTCCTTAATAACGTTTTATGAGAGCCGGAGAGTTAAGTTGAATCCCAAAGGCAAAGCTCCGTCTGGATATGCTCTGCTTGTGTGTGCGTGTGCGGGAGTGATGCTGGGAGCTGTTGGACTCCCAGCAGGGAGTTCGCATCCAGGAACAAAACAATTTGTGCTCCTCCTTCACACACCAACGCCACCACCCTTAGGCAATGCCATCCACGAACACGAACAGCGTCGGTCGGTGGCCCCTCACCGGGATTTGATGGATTGAACTGTTTCAGGAATTAATTTAAAGCCTTCTGCTGCGGAGAGCTATCCTCAAAACTAATTGAAGTCAATTGCAAAACATAAATGTGGCATTGTTCGGAGTTTTGCGGGAAGCTGGCTGGACTTAATCGGAGATTTAAGGTAACTGCCCTTGATTGGGTTACAGCTCTGGAATTTGTCGATTTGGTTGTGGTGTGGTTCGGATGCTTCGGGTGGGTCGGGTTGACGCACAAATATGGTATTTCGTTGGCATTTAAGGGAATGAATGATTGTGCCCTGTCTGAGTGGAACATGTCAATTATGGTGCGCCAACAAAGTCGACATGAGGTGATTAACAAAAGTGCTCTGGACTCCAGTGAAGCGCGTATGTAGTTGTGTGTTATCAGACAGGGTAGTCAGACAGCTGTTGGCATGTGAGTTCATGGGAATTGTGGATGGCAGAACCAGAGACAGGGATTTATGCTGATTATGTCGACTACCACAACCTGACAGGGTCCAGGAGATCATGTCGGTTCGGTAGCCCCTTGCCGAAATTCAACAACAGTTCTTCATACCTCCATACATCAAAAACACCGAAACTAGAACAGCCAAAAGGTCGTTTTGGAGCATTTTTGTGGGAAAAACGAGGAAGTCTCTGACACTTCCAGGCTCTAAAAATTATAAGCAGATTCTTCTAAACTGCCCTTCCTTATGCAATGGGCCGAGGGAACCTGCAACCTGAAATCCAGTTTGGAGAGTCAAGTCCTTCCCACTTCCCTGGAAACTGCGATAAAAAGAATCTCATAGAAAATCCAATTCTATCAGTGCTCCCTCAGAGTGACCAACAGTATTTTTTATATTTCATATTTATTTAAGCAATATAACTTACATAAGGAAGATAATATAAGTCTTATAAAATAATTGCAAGCTTTAAGAAAAGTTTAGCGGAGTATAAATACAAACACATTTGCGTCTTAACATAGCGCACATTAGAAGTTTAGAGCTTAATATAGAGCTTAATTCATAAATTTCATAATAATGGGTAGTCGAAAAAGTCTTTTCGTATTTCTAATCAAACTTTTTTCACAGACAATTGTGGGACCCAAACATCGAGCTTCTTTTTGTAAGCAGCCTTTTTTAATTACTTCAAAACCGTTTGATGATGAATGTTTAGTTCCTTGATTAGATGTCATGGCTGCTCCTGGTCAATCTTTTCCATAATTTCATCGAGTTTTTCAACGATAGGTCGACCAGAGCGAGGTCCATCTTTCACATCGAAAATTCCAGAACGGAAGTGAGCGAACCATTGTTGTGCTACACGAACTGATGCAGCATCGTCTCCGTAATCTTCACAAATTGCGTGGCATTCTTCCCTTTTCTATACAAAAATTTCAAAATATAGCGAATTTCTTCATTATTTTCATTCATTCTTGAACAGCTGTACATTTTTTTCAACTTCTCCGAATTTAATTTTTTTTTTGGTTGAATGAAGCTTAAAATGTCACCTTTCCAACTCCATATGCTATGACACAATGTGATTGGTAGCACTGGAGATAGACGACTCCAACGACATCTATTGATAAAATACGAAAAGACTTTTTCGACTACCCATTAATAACACTGACAATAATAATATTTAAATGATGATGTTTGTAACCCGTCACGCTGTTTATTTATATATTTTTTTGTTTATTTGAATTAACTTTTATATTTTTTTCATTGTTTAAAGTAAGTTTAATTTTGTTATGTTCTTCAACTTCTTTATTTGGCGCTACAGTCCGGGGTGGACCTGGGCGTCAACCAACAAGCTTCTCCAGCTAGCACGGTCTCTGGCTAGCTGTCTCCAGTGTCGCACGCCAAGTTGGTTGAGGTTCTTCTCCACCTGGGTGCGTCACCTTAAACGCGAACCACCTCTGTTGCGTTGTCCCACGGGTTCGGAGTCGAAGACTCTTCGGGTCAGAGCTGAGTTGTCTATACGCTCTACATGGCCTAGCCATCTTAGGCGTTGGAGCCGAAGACGCCGGACTAGACTCATGTCGCTGTACAGCCCGTACAGTTCGTGGTTGAATTTTCTCCTCCAGAAACCGTCAACGCAGACAGGACCAAAGATCGCACGCAGAGCTTTTCTCTCGAAGAGACTAAGATTGTCCATGCCTCCGCGCCGTACAGCAGGACTGGGATGATCAAGGCCTTGTATAAAGTCAGCTTGGTCCTTCGAGAGATTACTCTATTACTCAATTGCCTCTTGAGCCCAAAGAAACAGCGGTTGGCAAGAGTTATTCTGAGTTTTATCTCGGTACTGATGTTGTTTGTACTGTTTACTGCGGAGCCGAGGTAGACGAAGTCCTTGACTACCTCGAAGTCAAAGCTGTCCATTGTGACGCTCTGTCCAAGACGTCGATGTTGTGTGTCCTTTGTTGATGACAGCATATACTTCGTTTTGAACTCATTCACCGCTAGACCCATTTTAGCCGCCTCCGGCTCAATGCCAGCAAACAACAATGTCATCCGCGTATGCTAGCAGTTGTACGGACTTCTGGAAGATAATGCCTCTTGCACGTTATTCTCCAAAATAATGTTGAAACAGTCACATGACAGCGCGTCGCCTTGCCTAAAACCTATTCCGACATTGAAGGTCTCGTTGAGTTCATTACTGACCTTGATGGATCAGCGAGTATTCTCCATCGTCATCCTGCACAACCTGACGAGTTTGGCAAGAATGTCAAAACTGGACATGGCGCTGTTTAGCTCGTCCCTATGCACGCTGTCATGTGCGGCCTTGAAATCCACAAAAAGGTGGTGGGTGTCGATCTGCATCTCGTCGGTCTTTTGCAGGATCTCCCGTAGTGTGAAAGGTGGTTTCATCTGTAGTTTTGGACAAATAACCTGTACGATCTACGTCGGATCACTTGGATCGTAATCGCAGAAGACACCGGATGCAGCAAGGGAACGAAGTGTGTATACATTATTCTGTATTAATAAATTTGTTATTTGAAATAAATCGATTGCATTAAACCTTTTTTCTTAAACAGATGACGAAACAATCATTTGTTTGAATTATATTTCTAAGTAAGCAGACATAGGGTTTTTGAATCTGCTCGCACTAGTGATCCCTCTCAAGTGCGCTGGTTGAGAATTCCAGAGCCTAACGGCCTGAACAAAAAACTGGCGTTCTGACAGGAAGCTTGAGTATCTCGGTTGGATTATTATTTAAAATGCTGGTGATTGGAAGAATTTAATTTATTTGAAAAGATATTCAGGCTATCCAGTTCGTATTAAATAGTTTAGAAATTAAAGTGTTCTGATTTTGTATGGGTTTTCGAATGAATAACCAGTAATTTGTATTGAAAATCTTTTCTGTCCCTCTTCCAGCAACACGCCAACCTCTCTTGAAAGATGAATACCATCGTAGACCACCGCTAAACGAGCTGTAATCGGCTTCGCTGAGTCCCCTTCCCAAAGCATTCCCCCACCGCTGCCAGATCATTAAAGCAGAAACGAATCCCCATTGAATGAAGTTCAACTTCTGTTACAAATTCCAACCAACTTCGATAACAATGTGTCACAGAATGTGTCGCTGCTGCTCGGTTTTGCTTTCTCCCCAGCCAGACAATGCCGCCACCGCAGAGCCGTGGAGAGACTTCGCAGAAATCATATTCAATTAGGAACCCTCGAAACGGGATACGTAATCCGATTCCACTTTCTGCCTCATCCGCACAAACACAAAGTCGCATTGCATTAATTAAAATGCGAGAACACATCAAAGTGCGCGAACACACAGCAGACGGTTCAGAGCTCACCCACAACACCACCCCCTGCTCCCGCTGAATAATTCCCAGCATTCCAGTCCAATCCGGTGTAAGGTGTCAAAACACCATGTAAGTCATCACAGGCAACACACTCATCCGAACGCATATTAATTAAAAATTATTCCCAGTGGAGCTCTTCACCTGGATTCTTGGGCCATCCCCGGCCCAGTGCTCCGTCCCGATATCTCGACGTCAGGGTTCATCGTCACAATTGTGGGGATCAATTTAAAATTCACATCACGTCCCAATCACACCGCTGCCGGCAGGATTGTGTGTGCACAAGGCACCATCCACCGTGTTGTCTCACATATGTACCTGCCATCGATGAGGTAACTTACTCCGCACTACAGCACCGGATCGGCAAGGATAACGTCATTGTGATCGGCGTAAGCGGGAATTATGTGCCACTTCAGTTAGGAGGTAGTCATCCTCTGAGCGGCGACATAAATCAACAGCGTTTACCCGGCAGAGCCACCACCTCGCTCAGTCACCCGTCATCGAGCATCGTCACACTGTGTCTTCTCCTGATTTTAAGTCCGTTCCGAGCGGGGATTACATCAGTCCCCCGTCGCGCCGGTCTGGCGATAGAGTTTCTGTGTCGATTCTGACCGCACACAGCACGAACGCCTGGCGATTGGAGAAGTCCGAAGCATTTTTCTGTCAACACCGGATATTACAACTCCTTCTCAGTGTCTCTCACTTCGAACCGCACAGGCGGGAGAGAGAGAGAGAGAGATCCTGCCCGGGGTAATCTGCAGCCGGATAGTGTCAAAATTTTTGCTGAAAAGACATCCCACAAGGACCCGACTGCTGCTGTGTGTCTACAGTGTGTTAGCAACAATTCAGCAGAAACCACTTGCAAATAAATGCATTTCACATTTGCGAAGGATTATGGAGGCGACAGCCGAGCAGAGCTGTTAAATGCAACACAATTCTGGCAGCTGGAAATGGACACAGTGGCGGAGTTGGGTGCCGATGTATGCTGCTGCAGAAAATCCCCTTGACAATCGGAAATTAAAGTCCTTTTCATGGGATTAAAATTGAAATACAATTTAACGCTGTGCGAGGTGCGTGGAGTGTGTGTGTGATTTGCAGGAGCATGTCCTGCACAGTGAAGTTAATCTTCGAAGTGAGCGGATGATCTGGGCCGGGAAGGGAGCGCGGTCCATCTCAGGATGTGATTTTGATTATTCTGTTAACCTCAAATGTGGACGACAGTTTTACCATGCAGCAGAGCCGCTGCTTGATGTTTGGGACACCAGAGTGCTGTCACTTTTTCATTTCAATCAAAGGTATCACCTTCTTCTCCGGGAAGTGCTGGTGTCTTTTGGCCTAGCTTCTGAAGAAACGAGTTGTAGTACCGACGTTCTTTTGAGAGGAGCACTCACATTTTTAAGTCGATTTAAAGTCAGGAAGCTTGATTGTTCGTCATTTCGATCACAGGTCACAATGGTTTGTGCATGACGTGACCATCATTCTCATCATATCAAACCATCAGAGAGAAAAAGAAGGCCTACAGAGACTGGATTCTCTTGTGAGACTCCGTTTCTCGTGCGCGTTACACCGAAGGACTTTGAAAATTGCTTGTGCAACCATCTAATGAGCAGTCTTGGAAGAAGTTCGGCGATAAGTTGGAAATTCGGGTTTTGCTTTCGTTTGCTTGAATAATGCGGTAGAGTTGGTTTTTTAAAGTACGTAGATCGTCCATTTCAGTATGTAGGGTTACACCACAGTCGTTACTAATAGTTTGTCACCTTCCATACCACCAATCTGCATTTCATTTCCTTGTTTCTTTGCAATTCTTGACTGAACATATGTGCATATCTTAGGTATGAAGTCAGCCAGCGACTCGAGTGTGTCTGTTAAAAGTTTTGGTAGACCTGTTAAGTCAGCCAGCGACTCGAGTGTGTCTGTTAAAAGTTTTGGTAGACCTGTTAAGTCAGCCAGCGACTTAAGCCTGTCTGTTAAATGTTTTGGTAGACCTGTTTCCAGCAGCCGTACTAATGAACAGCAAATAGCGATGAATTAGTACTAAAACATGTGTTAACTCGCTTGTCTTATTAATAAACGTGTGTCAGCTTTCCCTGACATGTGATAACGAGCGGATAACTTAATTCACCGAATTCGGCAAATTTGAAGCGGATAACTATTTATCACAAGAAGGTGGTTGTCAAAATTGACACCTAAAGTTTCGTTTGTCATCAGGAAATAAATAATTTTCTTATAATCCACCGCTCATCTACAAAGTTGTTCGTAAAATATTGGTAATTGAAAAATTGGTCTACCGAATAAGGTAAATTGTGTTAAATGTGTGTATGCTGATTAATCTGTAAACTGAACCGAAATTCACAAAATGTCCACAAATTTGATGGATTTCCTGAATCGAATGGATGGGCTCAGCGATGCTCAGACGACCAAAAATATACAAAGATCGTATCAACCCCATGGAGGAACTAGATGAAGCTGAATTTAAAACAAAATGCCGTTTTTCAAAAGCAAACACGAACAGATTGATAAGTCTCGTAAGAGATGATTTAGAAGGCGACATAAGGGGTGGTCACATTCCAGTCAATATC
Source organism: Eristalis intricaria (assembly GCA_964034865.1). Lineage (NCBI taxonomy): Eukaryota > Metazoa > Arthropoda > Insecta > Diptera > Syrphidae > Eristalis > Eristalis intricaria. The sequence continues at coordinate 55,704,855 of OZ035877.1, read as the reverse complement.
CAAGTGATGGCCTGCAAAACGTAATTGGGGTCGTAATGAGGTAAAGATGCAATAAATCATATTATATCTTAATATATTAATTCTGTTCCAGATTCAAAACGACGGTGCTGATATGCATGGCTTCAGCCAGACGACACTGAGCAATATAAGGGCAAGTGTAGCACAGCATCGAAATTAGGAAATTATATCACAATACCCCAAACTACATCGGCGCAAATAGATGTGATTGAAGGTTTTAAGCGAATACGCGGATTTCCCCACGTTATTGGTGCAATTGATTGTACCCACATACGAATACAAAGACAAAGAGGAGAAACATGCCAATTCATTCTTGAGGAAAGTTACGCCTTGCGCCGACTTCAAAGGACTTGCGCCAGACCCATTGATATGGTTCTATAGTCTACACCAGCGCATGGTTACGGTGTGTTGCAGAAGATTTCCACCTGCCTTAGGAAAAATAACATATGTTCCGGGCATTCAGAGAGTACGACACCGTCATCTGCGTATAAGAAAACACCGATTGTTGTATTAGCAATTCTCATACCTCCTGTACAGTCATCTAGTATGTCGTGTCTCTCTTATCACCTTTATAAATTTTGATGATATCCCGAGTTGGGATGATAATAGTAATATGGGTGGCGCGATAGTCCGAGGTGGACCTGGGTCTTGCTTCTCAGCAACCACTTGTGTTGTGCGTGCTATTGTTCCTTCACGCGTTGAAGGGACCTACAGTTTAATGCCGACTCCGAACGGCGAAGTTGAGAAGCTTTTTCTAGACAGGAATACTCTTTGCGCATTGTCAGTGACTCGAAAGAGGCGGAGTCTTGACATATGAAAGGTGGTAAATTCGGGTATCGAACCTGGCACCTCCTGCGTAGGAGTCGACGAACTTACCCACTACGCCACGGCGACCTAGTGCGAGTTCGGATAGCTAGTAGAAAATGACATTTCTGTTAACAACATCAAAGGCCGCTTTAAAGTCAACAAAAGAAGAGTACGCTTTATTACTTCGAGCATGATAAAATTTGACAATGGATGTCAGAGTAGGTAGTTAGGTAGGAGGGGCTGCTAGTGAAGTCACGAGCGCACTTAGACCATATTGGTCCATTGTGATACCCCTAGTCAGACTACTACCACTGACTGACTACTCCAGTGATAGTGCCGTTAATTTGATCACAAAGGGCAAATGGTGACTGGACCAGATTTGAAAAACAGATAAGAGCGTATTAACTTTGCTTTCACTTGGATTCGAACCGGGGACCCAGCTAACCAGGAGCAGGCACACTACCAACTGAGGTGACTTTTTTATGAATTGGACAAATTACAGACTTTTTAAAACTTAATAGAATTTGCCATCCAGTTAATACTTTGTTGTAATTTTGTGGTGGCTCCAGAATGAAGGTGTTGCATTTAGAAAAAAAAGCTCCGATTGGATCCCGTCTTCACCTGCAGCCTTTCCATTTGTAGCACTGAATATAACAGCCTCAACGTACAGTGTTGCCCAACAAAGGAAAAAGTTAAATCCGAAGCACTAGTCAAATGAAGCTTAAAGAGTGTTGAGCGATATTGCACGAGAAATAAAAACTATCCCTTTTCTCAATTGACAAAGAGAAGGTGGCCAAAGATCGGTTGAATCAGAGAGGACATGCATTGGCAATCGTCTTTGGATCGCGAAAGGGTACGGTCGTTGGTTTACCCATGGTAGCTATATTTCTACCCTAATAAGTGTGTCGCCAGCAGATACACCTACACCCACCGATCTTATAACTTGATCTATTTATTTCTCTAGCGATCTTCCAAAAAACCTTTAAGCTTCGAGTTTGACCTCATGTTAGTGCTTTCTGAATTATAAATTCATCTCTTCTGGATGCATAGTTTTTTGCAATACCTATTAGCTTCAATATTCGAATTTTGTATGTTATGGTTGTCTGATCGCTCGTAGAAGAGCAAATGATTTTGAACTCTTTCCAGCATTTCTTATCAAACCCCTTTTGCTGAGTGATGAGTTCAAACATAAAGTTTTAGAAGGTGCAGAGCATAGAACACATTCATCGAAAGAATAAGATCGTGAATACATGCTGCGGATATGAGATTTCTTCGTGCTGTTGTTGGGAATTACTCCCCGGGATAGAATGAGAAAACGTGGCAGTGCGGAAGGAACTGACCAATGAGCAGCTTTTTCTTCGAATAGAAAGGGCTATGCTTCGACGGTTTGGTCGCGAGTGTCCCCACCATCAGGCGAGGCGTTGAATGTGATTCCATCTGGTAGGCGACCACTTGGCAGACCCAGGATGAGGTGGTTGGTGCGAGTCCATAAACTCGCCTAGTTACGCCGGGAGGTAACGGAGTGGCCTGGAGACCTCTCGTGCGTGCTTCCTTGCCTCGCCTGATCTTTAGGCACCTCTCGATTTGCATAGGCTAAGCCGTTTGAGGCCACAATTTATCTTCGTGGACTTAGGCGCAAGCCCTGAATTTATTGAAAACCTCCGGAGAAGTAAAGCATGCTGTAACGTCGTTCATGAGTCTACTTAATCTCTTGACCTTTTGACCCTCGATCACTGGACTGTACCCAAGTAAAACACAGGACATCAACTTTTCCCTAAATATTAGGTGCAGCAAAAATAAATTAATTATCATCATCTTCCGTCCAACATGATGGATAAGAGTATAAGGATCAGGATTTTTTCCTAGAGAGAAAAATCTAAAACCCTTCTTAGGGTAGCAACTTTTGGATCGCAATCTTCCTTAATTTCCGAAGATTCGAAATGATCCCTTGACAAGTTAACAACCTATCAGAATCCAATCAAATTACCATCTCCCTTCGATATAAGCTCGTAAGAATCCCCTGTGAACTACAATATTGCAAATGACTCCCTCATGTTCCCATCCGCACACATCAGAATGCAAAAGGCAAATGGAAATGCATGCGATTCAGGGAGTGAGTTGAAACACCAAGGAAGGACATTTAAAATAAGACGCCATATGTTCTCGGGAACTGTCTAGACGAATCATATGTTTCGACCCACTATCCTCAGTGATGCCGATGCACATGCCCTAGTCGAACACGAGCCGAACACACACTCGCAGTTGTCTCATCCTTTCGTTCGTGTCTCTCAGCCAGCACTTGTTGTCCACCGAAGGCGAGGCAAGGAACCCACTGCACATCGGCCAAGATAATGCTGCACACACACACAAGGAAAAAAAAAACCAGAGAATAAAACGAATAACAACATCGAATTGTTTTCGAATCAATTTTTGCTTTTAGCGATTCAATTTTGTTTGCTTGTTCGCCGGCGATCCCCGTCTAATCTGGGATGGAAGCCAACGCTGCTTCCAGGGTGTTTGCCTCATTGTTCCACCCCGGCTTACAGTGGAGCTTTTAGTGTTTTCCTTCCCAACAACGATGACGTACACATCTTCTCCCTTAAGTACATTTGGGGAATGGGCATGTGCCAGTTGAGAGAAAGCGAGAAGAAATCACTACCTCCTCTCTCCCCCGAGTGTTTATCTCAAATGCCTAAAAGGAAATTCGGATTTTAATTCTTATGGCTTCGACCTTGTTTTGGTCTGCTGTGAAATTCGGGAACCCCTTGAAATGTCTTTAAATCCATCGCGTCAATGCACGCTCACCTCCAGAAGCGCGAGCTCCCAGCGAATACATCACACAAGGACTGCATTCAGCCGAATTAATGATGCAGTTGTGCGGTCAATAAACGACCCTCGACCAATCCTTGAGAATATTCACACCGCTGCACCCGTGCTGCAAGCCCAAGCGTACAGCATACCTTCAGCACTCCATCAACACCCTTAGAAACATCAACCAAGCGTGGCGGGGATATCCCTCAGAAGGCAGCGCACAGCACGGTGGTGGCTTAAAACGTTCATGCACTGCCTTTGGAATAACATTCCACACACGGTCATAAACCGTTTGGCAATTTAGGAGAGTGTACGTATTGGCTTTTAGCGGAACGAAGCTTTCGACGGCACCGGTTCACTGGTGTATCCCAGTTGGATTTAATGGAGTTACTTACTCCATTAGCCTCGACCTCTTTCTGCACTGGGCTCAGGTGATTGCGCGGTTGATGGTGGTGATGTGTGCTTTGTTGCAAGGAAATGAAAGGATTTTAGCTACGAGCAGAAGTCCGTCGATGAGTGGGAAGTTAATTTAAACTGAATGTAATTCTGGTCTCATGGGGGTCTACTCCCCCCGGGAGTAACGTGGGTGATATGCAGATGTCCTTGGCCAAGATAATGCATTGTGGCGAATAAGTTGTCCCATAGTCCATGAAAGGATTTGATTCGTTGTGTGAAGCTTGATAACTTGACCTTACTGAGTCTAGACTTCACAGAGCCCGTGGTTACAAGCTCCTTTGACCCACACGGACGTGGTGACGGGATTAATTTGTTCAGCAGTAAATGACTGAATACTTTGCTCTACTAACTGAATGCCCAACTTGACTCGTGAAATTAAGGTTCTGAATAAAGTACAAGACCTGGGTCTATCATGATCCTTGATCCTTGCTGATGTTTCTTATTCAAATCTGGATTAAGCTTATAATATAGCAGGATCCTTTCCGAACAAGGCTTGAGCAGAGTCTCTACTGTGTGGTGTGTCATGTGGTTACAACCGTGGACCAAGGTTGGTCACTTGTGGTACTCCAGCTCTAATCTCTTACTCATTACGAAACTTTTTCTATGATCTGTCAATCACATCAGTCAAGTTAAAGAAATAGAAACAAGAAATATTAAGTACCACAAAGATAGTCAACAAGTCTAAAGCTTCATAGACGTTCGATAGATCAGCGAAGAATCTCCATCCTCAGCCTTCAAAGCCTGAGATAAATCTCACAAATGGAGATAAGGGCGTGTAGCTGGCCTCTATGAACTCTTTCACGTGCGGTCTTCAAACCAAAGAATAGGTAGAGAGTGTCGATGTACACTTCTTGTGTCTTTTCCAGCATCTGCTGGAGTTTGAATATTGTGTCGATTGTGGCCTTGTTCAGCCTGAAAGCACAAGGATACGGACATATCAGATTGTTGACAAGTAGTAGTCAAGTAAACTCAATCTAAAAACAGAAACTCAGTTCAAATGTGGTCCTCGAGACACAGTGCTACGTGTGGTAGGTGCGTCAACTAATAGCGTTGATGGACCAAGTTCAATACAGCTAGCCACTGGCACCTCTAGCCTCATTAACCTGCTCTTGGGCGCTAGGCCCCTAGCCCCTTGCCCTATCCGCTTGACCTGCTAGTCCATGGCCAACTCTAGTCATCCTAGTCCCCAGGCCCCACTGTGATTAGCCCCTCTAACCACCAGCCCATAGCCGGTATGCCAACTAACTTCTTCTAGCCCTTAGCCAATATACCCCTTTAGTTTACCTAGCCACTATCCCTACCCGTTAGCTCCCAATGCCATCAACACCCTAATCACAAGTATCTCAGCCGCTAGCCCCCCCCCCCCTAGCCACATGCATCCCTTACCACAGGTCTTTTTACAACTAGCCCTCCTAGCCACTTGTCTTCCAAGCCATTAGCCTCTCTAGCCATTAACGAACTTACCTACTGTACCCTTAATCACTAGCTCCGTAGCCACTAGCTCCTTAGCCACTAGCCCTGCTTGAAATTTGACCTCCTAACCACTAGCCCCATATCCACCAGCTCCTTACCAAAAAGCCTTCCAAGCCGTAACACAAAGGCTTGGAAGGCTCCTTAGCCACTAGCCCTCCTCGATACTTGGCCTAGTAACCAATAGCTCCCGCTCCTTACCCATATATACCAGCTCCTTAGCAAGTAGCCTTCCAATCCAATAGCCTCCCTAACATAAACCACATTAGCTACTAGTTCCGTACCCACTAGCCCAGTTAGCCAGTATCTCCTTAGCCACTAGCACTCCTACCCACATGCCCCCTAATATCTAGCTCCTAAGCCACTACTCATCCTACCCACCAATCCCAATCCCCTAGCAATTACCCCTCCTAGCAGCTACACACCCAAGCCACTAGTCCTCCTAACCACTAGGCCTTCCAGCCACTAGCTCCCTATAACCACTAGCCCTTGGAAACTAGCTCTCGTACACCATTCACTAGTGCCACCAGCCCTCCTAGTCACTAGCCCCCGTTATCATCATTCCCTCAGCATCATGGCCGTTGGAACCCTAGCCACTTTCTCCTAATCCACCAATGCCTTAGTCTCTAGCACTGCTAGCCACTGGCCCCCCTAACTACTAGCACCTTACCCATTAGCGACACTTACCCTTATCTTCTTAGTCACTAGGCCTTCCAACCACTAGCCCCCTAGCTACCAGCAATTCTAGCCGTTAGAACCCTAGCCACTAGCCTTCCTAGCCTTACGTTCCAACAAGCATTAGTCCCACCCCCTTAGCCATTAGCCCTCTAGGTACTAGACTACTTAACCGCCTAGTAGCGAGCCACGCGAGCCACTCGATCCAACGCTTTCCATCGTTACCGTTCAGGATCGGCATAAATCTACACGTACCCTCCTTTTCTGGGGAGATCAGAAGCATGCACAGCACCAGTTGCAACCAAACACAGGTGCTCGTCTGAGCCGCCGCCGTCGGAAACAAGTGATGTCACCCCGTTTGATCAAGTTGCACTCTAAACAGCTTACGAAACGAACTTTCCTCACAGTTGCTGGCCTGGGTCTAGCTCTTGGAGCACTTTCGCTGTACACAAGGAGCAAAGTCAATTCCGGTCTGAAAATCTCAATTAATTCCAAAATTCGAGATGAAATTTAATTTCACAAAAAAAAAAAAAAGTTACGTATCCGCCATGTATTCCCAAATTCACTCTAGCTCGCCTCGGCACAGCGACCGGGTTCAACAAACGAATGACATGACAAATGACTAACTGCCAGCAGACCAAGGAACCACTCGAAGTCGGAAAATCTACACACACGTATCTTTGAGAAATTGATTTCAGAAATCGCATTTAAATACATTTCCATTAAGCCCCGTTCGGGCAGACTGTGTGTCCCTGGCCCACCTACCCCTACCGTGCATGAGAACACAAGTACGCCCTCCACACCAGTGCCCAGCAGGGGCACATCGAGTGGGCAATTCCCAACAGCCCATGAGCATCATCAGATTCGACGGCAGCGGCAGACGACCTCCCGGCTTCGTTCCGGTCCGACAATATCTGGAAAATAAAATCTTATTGAATTTAGTTTGAGTTTTATCAGCGTTTTGTAGTACAGGGTCATGCTAGGAGAGCAGGTACAGCAGCAGCAACCCGGAACTGAATCGAATGCGAGTCCTGTCTTAACTTTCAACAACTTTGCCAAAGCGCGCTCTCCAGCTCCGCCTTCCACCTTCCGCCTTCGTTCTCGTCAAGAGAGTTCTCTGCCGCCGCCCGCCCCAACATTCCACTGGCATCGTTGATGTAATTTGCTTTCAATAGTCCAATTTCAGGAGGAATCCTCTTATGTGACTCCTATTCGAGCTGCGCTCAGTGTTTTCTTCGGCAACATTGCTCGTTTTTCTCTTCCCGAGCTCGCCGGTATCCTTTGCAGGATGGTGACGGCAGCATCCACCTCGGGATGGGCGCGGACAGCAAAAGTAACATTCTCAAAAGTTATATATTCAATTTATTTCAATTTGATCAGTGCCGGGAAGAAAACTCCGGAATTGAGTTATTGATAGACCATGTTGGTCCTTTGTATGGCCAGGCCGTGTGTACGGGCGCTCTTACCTGACGCTGATGATGATGATAGCGCATGATGCCGGTGATACGAGCTCGTCCTCGCAGGGCCCCTCGCTCGGCCCACTTAAATGCACACATTCCTCGGCCCCGTCCTCGTGATTGTCTGCAATTGATTTTGTATTTATTGTTATCCTTCGCAGGGCTCTCCATTTCCTTACGTACTTCACGGGGTCTTGAGCGAATCCTGGATACGCGGTGGACCCACTCTCAACCACAGAGAGCGAGAGAGTTGTGGAGCGCATTGATTGCTCGTGGAGTCCCTGCAGCTCTATGTTAGCCTGTACCACGAAGGACCAAACTTTGGTCTCGTCCTATTCAAATTGTTGGCCAAAGATTCCACTGCCGCTGACAAACAAGAAGAAAAATTACAACGAATGAATTGTGAAGAACGACAAAGTTGGCTGATTCGATGGCAGGCCAGCTGGATGGCGACCGCGCCGATAGACTGACGGGGCGGCACGGCGCGGCTGGGCAAATTAAAGGACTTCGATCGGGATGAAATTGGGAAATTTCCGATGCCGGCATAGCGTCCGCCGCCACAAACGAGTGCGTTAGCTGCGCCTCTCTGCCCTCCCCGCTGCTGCCAATGTCACTGACAGGACCTCCGCGAGCGGGAGGGGAGCGAATTCCAATCGCCATGGACAACTGTACACAGCAGCAGCGCAGCTGGTGCACGAGAACTACGCGATGGACTTAGGCGGGAGAGAAAGAGTTTTCTTCGAATGTCCTTTCGGTTTTCCCTGATGTCGGTAAGAGAAAAACTCGCCTCTGCCGCGGGCATGAAACAAAGCTCGTCCTGTGCAGGACTTTGAATTGTATCAGTGTAATTTAATTTTGAATTCGAACATTTTTGTTTTCCAAGGTTTTCCCCGACTCGACGATTGTGTGCGGTGAGGCGACGAACGCTGTGCCGGCCGGCAGATGGGAAGGGGAGGGAGGGCAAAGATCCTTTTGTCAGTTGTACTTCGCTTCGTAGTATTGCTAAATTGTGAGATATTAAAAATTGAAAGGAAGGACGGAAGGAAGGAAGGACAGTTTCCGATTGGTAATGATGGAACGATGGCAGGGTTTTGTTTTACATTTTCCGGCTTCGATTCAGGCATCGCAGCGGACTGCGAATGCGAAAGGATGGGGAAGTTGTAATTGGGTTTTAATTTTGCTTCGATTTGTTCCCCTGGGTTCCGGTGAGCGCCGTGGGGGATGGAAATAAATTGATGTGCTGCCGGCGGCGAGCTGGGTGGAGTGAGCAACACTTTGTGATTGATTTGACGAGACCTTGAGTGGGATGGAGAAACATTTAATTGAAGCCTACCGAACCGACGACGGTGGTTGGCGTGGAGTCGTTAAGGAATTTCCACGAAATGAAGCTTATTTTTTGATGGGCTTCAGTGTTTCTGCGAGGAAAAATGTTGAAAACAACACACAGCCTTCAACGTCTCAAGGGCTTCAGTGCGAATATACGTCGAAGGAGACATCGTTTGAAGGGGGATGTGTGCGTGTGTGGGGATGAAGTTTTCATTTCACTAATGGCAGCGGGAATAACGACTATTTGAGATGCTAAATAAAGCTACGGCCCAACATCAGCTCCTTGAGGTACTCCAGCCTAGAGTGTCCAGATGTGAGTTCTGGTAGTCGAACATGTTAATTCGGGGTCGTTCTTTTTTCTTTCACTTAATCGAATGGCATTAAAATCCAAGGTGAACTTGGATAGCAAACAATAAGTCTTCAAATCGATACGATATTTTGGTACTTGCTGTCGTTTCGACTCGCCACGGTTGTTGAGGCCTTGTCATCTTGTAACATGTCTATAAACCGATCTAAACGATCAAGTCGTTGGATCCCTGACCAGGCCCATGTCACTACTCAGTCTATGAAGTGTTTTGTCTCATAGTAAACGATGGTCCACCCATAACGCACGATGGTAATTGTGAGGCACACCTTAACGTCAAGTTTTCTTGCCCAACTTAATTTGACATTTCTTTGTTTCACTGCTTGGCAACCCTGGAGAGGAACACAAATGAGCAGCGCGTTAAGATTATGCAAGCCTTTTGCGAAAATGGGCGTTCAAATCAAAATGCATTTCATGGACTTCGTAACCTTTTTGGTCAGCATAAACGGCAGAGAAAATCATCTTCAGCAAGAGGGCACACTTTCACCTCAGTGGGTTCGTTGACAAGAAGAATTGTCGCATTTGGAGAAAAGAGTGTTCACGAGTGATTGTGGAAAAGGTGCGGTTTATGGGCTGACGGCGTCATCGGGCCGTGCTTCATCGAAAATGAGGTCGGCCAAGTAGTTACCATGAATTGTGTTCGCTATCGCGACGGACTTCTTTTGGCCAGAAATTGAGGATATGGACCTGGACGACATGTGCTTCCAACAGGAAGGTGCCACTTGCCATACAGCCAACGAATCAATGGCTCTTTTGCGAGGGAAATTCAAATTGGCCGTGTTATCTTACACCGTGGCGATGTTAATAGGTCGCCACGATCATGTAATTTTTTTTGTTATAATTTGCGCGTGCTCAAGGGATTGTTAATACCCTTATGTGTCCGGGGTCAAGACACGGCACGGGCCGAAGGTATAGGGGAGAAAGGGAGAGGAGGTACCTGTGCACATTGGTCTTAAATATCTGCGGGTTGTAGTCTGTGGGAAATATTAAGTTGGGAAGAGCATTCCATATTCGTGCAGTGCGGCTGAAGAACGAGTGTCTGAATTTAACTGGCGAGACGAGTATTGCGGGGGAATTCATGTAGAGAAGGAATGCAGTTGGCTAGCTCACTCGAGCATCGTTTGTTGAAATAACGATAAAACACGGACAAAGAAGAATTTGACACCGTTGGACTTCTTTCCTTGGGGATATATAAAAGAAAAAGTGTACGTCGATAATTCGCCACACTTACGACATTGAACCTCAATTATGTCTCAGTCACTGACAATGTGAACCATATAATATATGCCAAATGAAATATGGATAGAATATTTCACCGAAGCTGTGGCGAGCATTTAACCGATATCTTGCTTCACACATAATTTTCATAGATCCTTCTATCATAATAAAAAATATTAAGATACGTCTCTGAAAACTGATTTACTTACAATTATCATCGTGCGTTTTCGTTGGACCACCCATTTACACTGCATCTAAATTCAAAATTTCGGAAACAAAATTTCGAAACCCAATTGATTGCTGATATTTTGTCTCTTTAGAAATCAGAAGTGATTGAACCTTTTTAGCACGCTACAGTGGCCCAAATATAAATACATACTCCATCAGAATTTTTTTTTGTTTTAGTATTTCTGGCCATGTTTACGTTATGAACTTGTAGGGTATGTGTATAAGTATGGGGTATGTCTTTTTATTTGGGCCACTGTATATTAATTGAAAGAAGATAAATAGCATTTGATATTATTGGCGCTAATTCATAGTCAGCTCATTAATAGTGCCTGAACCCGACTTTAGTAAAAACCGGTCTTAAATCAAAAGGCCGACTTTAACTTTTCGTTATTCATAGACATATTTATTCCAATGAATATCTATGTTCAGTACTTTTACAAACATTAAAATTATAATTTGTTCATTTGGTCGCATACCGCCAAACATTCCAAATTTATTATATGTAGTTATCTCTTTCAATTGTTCTAAGCTGTCTCTTTTTGCCATTCGCTCTTGTAATTCTCTCTTTAACATTCTTTGTTAACAAAACGTGCAGACGTCTGTTAAGCTCACTCACTATTTTTTTGTTCTGATTTTGATTCAATTTTTTATTTATTTTTTTTTTTTTAAATTGTGAAAAATATGTGATCACATATTTTGCATTTTCAATTAAACATAAAACAATCTATCATCGCAAAAGCAAACAATCACATTCTTTGCAGTGCTTAGATCTACGCGCAGCCTCTCTAGAATCATACTCAACTCATACTCACTCAACTAATCATCATGTGCTCGTCGTGGAGATGGGCACTTCCCATTGGACCATTGCTCCGGAAATGGAATGAAGAATCCGGAGTCTGAAATGATATAACATCTGCTTTTCCACTGTAACTCTCTTCAATTTGAAATACCCACGTGGCTGTATAATGGGCCTAGGTTAGGTTAGGTTATGTTTTGGAAGAAGAGTGTGATGATAGGACATCACATCCACTCGGGGGCCTAAGGGGCCCATTGTGAATCCCCTGATTTGTGTAGTACATATTCTGATTAAACCTGTGCTGTGCAACGCGATGGCACCACTCCGTGCTCTTTACAAATCTCAGACGATCCGATATATCTGCATTCACTAAGCCCGCGGTCTCTGTGAAGAATCTTTGGCTCAGCTAAGCTCTGGCAAAGCAGATGTTTGATAGTTTCGGTCTCTTCCTCGTCACCATAACTCTGGCAGAGACCGCTAGACTCCACATTCCATTTCCCCATCATTGCTCCGATGGGGAAATGACCAGTGATCACTCCGACGAACACACGGATCGAGTTGCGGTGCAACGCCAGAAGCTTCTTTGTTTTGCAGTTGTTAACCTCTGGCCATGTTGACCTTGACGTGTGGCAGTCATATCTTGGGACCCAAGTCGAGTTGGCTTCTTTTAGGATGGTGTCACTTATAGTCCTTTGTACTGCATTGATCGGTGGCTGCAGTGATGTGTGCGCTTCGATGATGTCCATTTCACACCCTTCTCTGGTCAATTCGTCAGCTCACTCGTTCCCTGCCGCATGTTCATAGTTAGGTTTTTCCACAGAGAGGACAAAAACCGCTGTTAGAAAAAGGGATCCTAAAAGCAGTTTTTGCTGCGCAGCCTTTTATAAATAAGTCTAGAGGAAGAAGATGACGTATCATGTCCAACCCAGATTGCGGAGTGCTTCTTCAAGCTCCCGTTTTGCAAGCAGCGGCTGACCTCTATACTTTGTACTTTGTTGAGCATGTTCATATGGCTGTTTATGTTGCTGGCAGTCCACCAGACAAGAGCACCATAAGTTATAATGGGTATGACGATTGCTGTCATCCAATGAATCCATCCAATGAGTGATGTACAGATGCAAGCTCTTTCTTCTGCCGAAGGTATTTTTGTAAGCTTAATGACTACTCCATGGCGTCGGTGGTTCCTTGAGTTCGAATTCCAGTGAAAGTAAAGTTAATACGCTTTTATCTGGTTTTCAAATTTTGTCCAGTCACCATTTGCCGTTGGGATCAAATTAACGGCACTATCACAGGAGTGGTCAATTAGTGGTGGCAGCCTGACTGTGGGTATCACAATGGACCAATATGGTCTAAGTGTGCTGGTGAACACACTGTCGGGTCCCCCTACTTAGCCTTACCCAAACATAAAAAGCATTTCATCCAACTTCGGGGAAAGTTAATAGTCTAGTTACTTAGCCTCCGTTGTGAGCTTGAGTGGCATCTATCTTGGGCAGAGTAAATATCGGGATTATCCTTTTCCTGGTGAATAAAACAAGCTCGTTTTTCTAGGGGCTTATATACAGATCCTTTTGTCTTGCCCAAGTGGAGAATTCCTTCAATGCAGATGCTAATAGTTCGATGACGATTGGTAGGGATTTACTTTTTATCAAGATAACTAGGTCATCTGCATATGCTATGGTCTTTAAGTTTTTAAGGATTCTGTTGACTGCAAGAAGCCACAGTAGAGGGGAGAGAACTCCCCCCTGTGGTGTGCCTCTGGTTGTCAAATTCCTTATAAAGGGTTTTCCAACAAGGACTTGACAACTGTGAATTTAATTTGTGAACGCTCTCTCTTTCACTAATCACCAAACTGTCTCTGTCAATTTATTCAGTAAACTTAACATTTTCATGTCGGTAAAGTGAACGAGCAGCGTATGCCAATTATAAAATTTTTCACCGAAATACGGAGTCGGTGACCGCAACTTTAAGAAGCTCATTTTTGACTCAATGGGTTCGTCAGTAAAGAAAATTTGCGTTATTGGTCGGGTGGATATCCACACGTACTTTCATGTATCACCGATTCATCCACAAAAAATAACTGTTTGTAGCGGTTTGCATGCCGGCGGCGTTATTGGGCCATATATTTTCGTCGATAAAGACCGTCAGTATGAATGGTCAGCGTTATCTCGCCATGATTACCGATTATTTTTGGGTCGAATTGGAAGCTATGGACTTGGACGATATGTGGTTTCAACAGGATGGTGCCACAAGCCACACAGCACACGTTGCAATCGATTTATTGAAGAGTAAGTATGGTGAGCGTGTGATCTCAAGAAATGGTCCAGTCGATTGGAAGCCTCGTTCGTGGGACTTAACTATTTTCTGTGGAGTACGTTAAGTCAGTGGGGTATGCCAACAAGTCGACGACGTTGGAAGAACTCAGAGCCAACATTGAACGGGAAAAAGTTGCCGTTTCGGCAGAAATATTTGGCCGTGTAGTTGAAAATTGGGTCCAACGAATCGACCGCTAAACGTGACAACGGTGGCCATATGAACGAAGTCGAGTTCCATTCATAATTGTTCTGATTGTACTTCAAGCAGATTTTTTTTTTTTTTTTATAATTTGCGCGTGCTCAAGGGATTGCAAATACCCTTATGTGTCCGGGGTCAAGACACAGCACGGGCCGAAGGTATAGAGGGAGAAAGGGAGAGGAGGTACCTGTGCACATTGGTTTTAAATATCTGCGGGTTGTAGTCTGTGGGAAATATTAGTTTGGGAAGAGCATTCCATATTCGTGCACTGCGGCTGAAGAACGAGTCTCTGAATTTAACTGTGCGTCCGAAAGTAGGCTTAAGGGTATACTGATGGGCATTCCTGGCGAGACGAGTATTGCGGGTGAATTCATGGAGAGGAGGAATGCAGTTGGCTAACTCACTTGAGCATCGTTTGTTGAAATAACGATAAAACACGGACAAAGAAGAGACGGTACGTCGATGTTCGAGAGAATCTAATGACTCTGCGATATTGTTGTCTCCTATAAGTTTTATCGCTCGCTTTTGGATTCTACCAAGTAGGTGCAGTGTGGTCTTGGGGGCACCAGACCAGATATGAGCGTTATACTCAAGCTTGGGGCGGATGTACGCCTTGTAAATTAAAGCCAAATCAGAAGGGGTGAAATATTTCTTGCATCGATTAAGAAAACCTAAACATTTCGCAGCATTTTTGGCGACCTCAAATATGTGATCGCTCCAACTAAGTGTTACCAAGGATGGAAAGTTTTCCGGTTTCATCGACACAAGCGCCATTCATGGATAATGGCTGATTATGAAGGGTTCGCTTGAGTGACAGCAGACAGCATTGAGTTTTTGAAGCATTGAATTCCACTCTATTGTTTTTTCCCCAGTTAATTATGCTGTCAAGATCGGAATTCAACGTGCTTAACATACGCTGCCGTTCCAATTCTACGGCCGAAGGGCTGGGTCGTGAGTCTAGGAACGAATATGAAAAGCTAAGGGTGCTGTCATCAGCGAAGGAATGGATTGGATTAGAAGTAGCAGACAAGAGATCATTTATAAAAAAGAGAAGAGATGATAATGTTTTTGAAATATCTCAAATGGTTTGCGTGTGATATAAGAAATAAGTTGTCTAGAAAGAAGTCCTTATTGGAAAACCCTTTAGAACTGCAGTTCAACCCTTTAGTTCAGCATTTTACCAATCCAGAATATAATGGATTCCACTTCTATGCCTTCTAGAGCTGTTATTGTGACTTCTGTGTTTTTGATGAAGGACCCCTCGATATGGACGAAGGCCGTCATTGTAAGTACTTCAATATCGAATGAATCATCAATTTCACGAACAACACTATGCAGGACGCTTTCCACTGATCTGCCCTTGAGGGAGGCTTGTTGAGTATTGACTAGGTTGTGCGAAATGATAAGTCCTCTACTCTAATGTACAGGTCATGAATTCTTTAAAAGGGTTAAGGAGAAACGACGAGAATAACCAAAACTATTTCCAAGCCATCGTATTACTTGTGCACCTCTAAGGCCGTATTTTTCCTTTATCTTTGACTATGACACACTGAATGCACACAGTCTTCTCATCGCAGGACATTTCCTCTTGTATAGTCCTTCATGAAAGTGAATCTCCACAAAATAACAAACAAAACACCAACATGTCCTCCCATTCTGTCATCAAAATTTTCGCTCGCCCGATCTCTGCTGGCACGCAGCGGTTTTTGGCTTTAAAGTCATTGTAGCTCGCCCCTAAGCCAGTGTAAGCATTCAGAAATTCATATCGCACTAAAACCCGCAGCAGAAGGGTTTAGTCTGTCACCTTTGTGTGCCCACATCACCTCTGCACATCCCGCAGTCTTATGCGCCACAATGTCACACCAAAGCCTTGCCAGTTCTTTGATGTATTTCACTCGAGGCCTACCCGAATATCCCCCGGAACGCTCCGACTAGGTGTGTATTACATGTATCAGATTAATTGGATTTTCAATTATAAATTGAGACGATGTCCTTCGGGGAACACGACGCTCTGTCAGCCAGTGCACTGCTTACACGCTCCAATCTGATCAGACCAGTAGTGCGAGAGAGAGAGTCTCTCTCTGGCGGTTGGATATTGTTGAATACTCCCTTGTACACCATCACCATCACAAATGTGCGCAAATTATTACTTATTCCACTGCAATCTCGGGCCGCATACAGACACACGCAACCACTGCTCCTGGTGCACACAAGCCAGGCACGGCTGGCGTACTTAACGGATGCAAACATTGTCCTGAGGTAAATGATTTAACATGTGAAGCTGGCAGGTAATGCTTCATCGAATCGACATCTTGGTGCTGCAGCAGCATCGCCTCGCCACCAAGGTGTAGTTTAATGCCGCCTAATCGTAGGAAGCCTGACAAGACACAATCCGACAGGCGGCCCAGTGGAGCGTGAAGACAAAGTGCGTAATTGTAAAACAAAATCTTTGCCTCGCTTGGCTGCGGATCATCAAATTTAATTAGAGCACACCCCAAAAGGGGGTGGGAGCTAACTCTTCTGAAGTGGTTTCGCATGATGATACATGGCGTGTGTGTGGGGGAGGGGCAGAGTCGCGCTGAATGGAAATGTATCTGATTAGCGAAGATTAGAAGTCTGCCATACAATTAGAAGAACACACGTAGAGCAGAGACGCTCTTTTGTTTCAGCGATTCCCGTAATTAATCTTGAGCTGTCAAGCATGCATATGCTCTGTCGAGGGTGTTCGGCAGTAATTTAGTTCCTTTGGCCCGAGAGCGGGGGAAGCGATGCTGTCTTTGGAATAATTTAACCAAAGCCTTAGTTGCCTTTTGTTTGGCAAAACGTTGCGGCGTTACGGTTGAATGGAGAGTGGCAGATCTGGGAGCCAGATTACGTGGAAAATCTCTGCTTAGTATCACTTGTTCACTTCAAGTCATTCCGGTCTTTCGATGGGAATGTGTGCTCTGACTTGATGGATCACGTGAAGGGTACAGAAGTCCTTCAGAGTGGATGCGGAGCCTCTGGAAATTAGGCATGTTTAAAGCTTTCAGTGAGTGGTTTCCCGTTCCCAATCAGCTGCACCTCGTGGTTTATGAAATCCCAATTAAGAAGTTGACAGAGATGGAATGCAGCTGCAAGACGGCGGTTGCTAATTTAACTGGCAGTGCCCGTGCAGTTGTTTATCTGAATTTCTTCGTATCGTGTCCTGTTGACCACCTTTCTGCCATACTCGCCTTTCCCGCCATCTGCGTTCCTCGTTGTATAAGCCCCTGGTGAAGCTAGTCGTCAACTGAATAGCTTGTCCAGCTGGCATTATCACAAGCTAGTTGTCTTCAAGTCGATTGAGATCATCCTTCTCCTCTGACAACTTAAAAGTGGGCGCCATCCCACTCGATCCAAGCTGAGAGCTCTTTAGGACGGAAGCGATTCAAGGGCTATGCATTCTGCGAAAAGTCCTGACGGCTCCCTACTTTTTTCTATAAAACAAAATTCACCGACGTTATACCCCCAAATGTACCCAGAAACACAAAATTCGCGAATACGTACAACAACTCCAAATAAAGATGAAATCGTGCCACCATCATCTTCTTCTTTATTTGGCGCTACAGTCCGGGGTGGACCTGGGCGTCAACCAATAAGCCTCTCCAGCTAGCACGGTCTCTGGCTAGCTGTCTCCAGTGTCGCACGCCAAGTTGGGTGCGCAACCTTAATTCTCGCTGCTCCATCTAGGTCTGTAACGAACTCACCGAGACCTTCAATGTCAAGAAAGGATTTAGACAAGGCGACGCGTGTCATGTGATTTCTTTAACATCATCCTGGATAAGATCGTGCTAGACTCACTCGCCAACACTAGAGGCACGATCTTCCAGAAGTCCGTACAACTGTTAGCATACGCGGACGACATTGACGTGATTGGCGGAACACAGCGAGCCGTCAATGAGGCGTTTTCTGGCATTGAGGCGGAGGCGGCTAAAATGGGTCTAGCGGTGAATGAGGGCAAAACAAAGTACACGCTGTCATCAAGAAAGGACACACAACATCGACGGCTTGCACAGACCGTCACAATGGGCAGCTTTAACTTCGAGGTAGTCAAGGACTTCGTCTACCTCAGCTCCGCAGTAAACAGTACAAACAACATCAGTACCGAGATAAAACGCAGAGTAACTCTTGCCAACCACTGCTTCTATGGGCTCAAGAAGCAGTTGAGTAGTAGAGCCATGTCTCGAAGGACCAAGCTGACTTTATACAAGACCTTGATCATTCCAGTCCTGCTGTACGGCGCGGAGGCATGGACAATCTCAAAACCGGAAGAGGAAGTCCTTGGTCTCTTCGAGAGAAAAGCTCTGCGTGCGATCTTTGGTCCTGTTTGCGTTGACGGTTTCTGGAGGAGAAGATTCAACCACGAACTCTACGGGCTGTACAGCGACATGAGTCTAGTCAGGCGTCTTCGGATCCAACGCCTAAGATGGCTAGGCCATGTAGAGCGTATGGACAACTCAACTCCGGCCCGGAGAGTCTTTGACTCCGAACCCGTGGGACAACACAACAGAGGACGCCCGCATTTAAGGTGGCGCACCCAGGTGGAGAAGGACCTCAACCAACTTGGCGTGCGACACTAAATACAGCTAGCCAGAGACCGTGCTAGTTGGAGAGGCTTGTTGGTTGAGGCCCAGGTCCACCCCGGACTGTAGCGCCCAATAAAGAAGAAGAAGAAGTAGAGATTCATTTAAACTAAGCTTGCTACCTAAAGTTAATTATACAATTTTCAAACTCGATCTTCTACAGATCTGCAGATTAATTGAATTGAATTGAATCGAATTGAATTGAATTGAATTGACTTGAAAAAACCAATCAAAGACTGTTTGTAAACAATATTCATTCCGTGCTGTTATATGGGTGCAGTACTTGCAAGCGATCGTCAATATCACAAGAAGGGTACAGACGATTGTGAGCCCAACTGAATAGTCTTATCATAGAACGCGCCAGAAACTTGTAGGCCCCACTATTCAATGGCGCAAGAGGCAGTGGTTTGGTCATACGGATAGGCGAGAGTTCCAAAGAAAAATGCAGTGGAACCCGCTAACCCGAGACGGTAGAGCAGCGGGTCGACAGTGGAGTGCATGGCGCAGAGCAGTTGAGAACGAGTCTCGATAGCTGGGGATGAATTGGAGATAGCTGGAAATCACTGCAAGAAACGGTGCACGATTACGTGTAGGCGTAGTAGAGGCCCTACTACCCTCAAGTTGATACAGGATCTATGTAAGTAACTAAGAGCTCTTCTTGGTAACGAGCTACATTGATGGGATCATAGGCAATGATTGCGGCTACTTTTCCACTTCATACTTCCTTCTTCTTGGGAATTCCAATCCCGGGTGTATCCGGGTCTCAGCAAAAAAGGTTATTCCTACACCACTTTAGTGCTAGAAGGGCTCTACATGGTTTGGCTGCCTAAAAGGCCTCCTTCCACACTTCATACCACCTTCTCCATCGCTGGGTGAACCTGGACCTCATCCAACAGGATCCTCTAGATGGATCTTCGTTTCTCTCCACTTGTAGACGACGCCTTAGATGGGCGTAATCTGTTGCGCTGTCCTACTGGATCAGAGCTGAGGACTCCCTGCGACAGAGATAGTCTGACCAGGGTACGTAACTCACTGATTGTCCTTCTCCAGATGCCTTCAATACAAACAGGCCCAGGACGCGTCTATCCATGAACCCTTCTACATACAATCTTGCTCTTGTCGCACTTCTCGCCGTCCATCACAGATCAAGTCTCTTTTAGGCCAGCCTCCACTGATTGAGAGGAATTTGTCGACCTGCCCCAATCGCCCGCTCGTAATATATCGATTTCCTTGAGTACACCACGCCAACCCTGCCTTCACACACTCGTCGTATCAAACCATTCCTTATCACCGTCAGGGAATTTGTTCGTCATCCTCTCACTGACCCCACCCAACGCCAGCCCTCAGTCACCGTGTGCTTCAAATAGAATTAGATAATTTCTAACGGTAACAGGGTCTCGTAAAAGTGAATTATAGCCGAACACTCGCAGAAACTTTTATATCTTCGCGTCTCGGTTATCATTACGACAGGCGAGACTCCCCGGGATGGGGTTGGAATAAAAAGCGCAGTTAAAGTTGAAATAAAATGCCCCCCTCCTTACCCACGCCCTCCCGCACTCCAGCATAGGTTACGTCAAACCGCAGACCACTTACATTCCTGTGACCCATTTTCGACTCCTTAAATCGTTCGCGCTGAATTCACCCGCGCCAGTGGCACTCGACAACGGCCCGAATTCGTGTGTGACTCTGAACAACTCATGCGTGCTGTGTGCCAGGACAGCGGGTAAGGAGCGAGTGGCCGAGAAGTGAGGGCCGGCGTGTGTGTTTGTGGCTGATGTTAAACCAGAAAAATTACTCGCATGTGCGTATGGCAACGTTAGCGTGTGGGCTCACCGTACAACATGCGAGGGTGTGCCCCGAAGAGGGAGGAAAAAAGAAGTGCGTACAACAGTGGAATGTGTTTGCTTGCATGTAGTCCCATCAAAACGTGAGCTAAATGTGGAATATCCCGGCGGGAGTATTCCCACCGGAGCTAGATCACGTAAGGCTAAAGCGCAAAATTGAGTTACGAGCTCGAGTACGAGTCCTTAAAATGTGCGATGCCGATGTAAAGGAAGCATAATTGTAATTAATCTGTGGAGAGACGTTGCGTCGACACACGGAGCGGTGGGTTGGAGAAAATCGATTTTTGACATGGATGTTTCATGGTATTCTTTTTTGTTTTGCTTAAATTATGGGCCATGGGTGGTGAGAAGGTGGTGACTTCTGGAGGAGGCGTGCTTCTTTAATCTCAAATATTGATTTACGCGGCAACGCGCAGTGTCTTGTGCGCTCCATGCAGAGCGGTAATTGGTTTTATTGGCACGCGGTCTTTGTCACTTATGAGGTTATTAGTTGAGGCTGTTGAGCTGAATCTAATTTGTGCGAAGCTTTACAAGGCTTGATCACCATTTCAAGTTGATTATGATGGCAGTGGAAGGGGGAAAGTTCCGTGGAGTGTAAAGCCTGAGTGTAAGCAAGTCTCGACGAGTCGGGGTACATTGGAAACCCACTATTATTTACTACGCGCTTCTTATCAGCTTCAGATCGACGTTATTTTTCAATATACACCACAATCTCCCTTTGCGTCGCATCTTTCGAAAGTGCATCGTGTTCTGTGGTCCCAACGGGGCAAAGCGATGTTTTGGTGTACAGTGGAATCCGCTTTATTGGGGCACATAGGACTAAGTTGTTTGTTTGTCCAAATTAGGCGGTTTGTTTGTCCCGAATAGACAGTCAAGGAAAGTTTCCGTTTTTTATAAGTTGTCCCATTAAGCGATGTCCCAATAAAGCGTAACCCACTGCTTATAAGTCGACAATTTTGGACATTTGAATATGTGAATGTTTGTTGAGCTCTAGGTCCAAACCAGTTGTTTGGATTTGAATGAAATTTGGTAAAAAGATTCGTTTTGTTCTGGATTAGGACATAGACTGGGATTGGTTCATACCGAACTCGTCCAAAGTGGTTGCCTTGTAAACGTAAACTGAGGACTTGATGTAGCCCCAAAGAAAATAATCTAGTATTGTCAAGTCGAAGGATAGCGGGTAAGTCATCAATTTGGACGTCGGGCTCGTCAGGAGTCAAAAATCCATTCCATCTCCACTACAGCTTCGAGCTTGTAAGGCAGTTAGCGCTGCCTAGTTGGAATCCCACCTCGTATATATGGAAGATGTCGACCTCAATACTAAATTTGTTTTCAATTTTGCTTTTATTCAATTAAAATGTTTCTTAGTTGCATTATTTGCAAGGCCAAATGGGCTGGTCTGCAGAAGACTGAGTGCAATATTTGTTTCTGTTTTTATTTTTCTTCAATTCAAACTTAAAGAAATTTAAATATATAAGTAGAGAAAAATGATTTTAATTTTAAATGTATACAAATAAAAAATGATAGCTATACAAGTAAAATGATAAAAGAAAATCAAGATGTAAATGTAATTCAATATTTTTGGGTTGTTTCAAATTGAAATTATCGGATACAATTATACAAATATAAGACAAAAAGAAAATGAAGATATACTACGCATAATTAATTCACGAGTTTTTTTTTTTTTACTTTCATGGTTGTAAATACATTTGCTTAGTCTGTTTCAGCGCCTCAGTTCTCGTCAGTTTGCTGTATTTTATAGGGATGCTGTTTCATATAGTTGGGACTTCTACGTTCTTCGATCAAGTTCGTTCCACAAGTAGTCGTCTTCTGGTGTTGACAGTTTGCTGTGTCTGGATCTATATGCGTTGTCGTTGTAGAAACTTGCCATCAGCTCGTTGTTATCGATTTGTGTGGTGTTCAGCATATTTGTCGTTTGATATCCCCGATTCTGCTGTTCACCATTATACCCTGTTTTTTGTACAATTTTTTGAAGTCTTGTTTGTACCTTTTGAAGTTGTTGCATCTGCGAAGGTCTTCCCCATGCGAGTATGGGATTCCACCAATCCGAAATAACATTGTTTAAGGACATTACCAGTAAGTTTATTACTTAGATGGAAAAGTGCATACGCTGCTTGATATACCTTCTTCTTCAGGGCTTCTATATGGTTCCTCCATTTACAGTTGTAGTCAACAATCGGACCAAGATACTTGTATGTTGATACGTTGTCTAAGTATTTGCTGCAGTTATTATCTTCTCTTATTTGTTCATAATTACGACTTCTGTGCAAGCAATCCATGTCATGCATTTTTATCTTTAGTTTTGTTTCTGGGATATGCGGCAGTCGAATGTGCATTACCTTGGTCTTCAGAGCGTTGATAATTAATCCATAGTCGTGACACCAAGCTGTGATACCATTGAAGTCTAATTGCATCATTTTTGCTGCTTCGTCTACGATCCTATGGCTAACTACTATCATCTGCATACGCGCATCTCGTACTCCACTTTAGTACTGACAATAGATCGTTGACGTAAATAATGAATAAAAGTGGTTCCAATTTTGATCCCTGTGGTACATTGTAAGACATTTTTTGTTCTTCGCTGAAGAAATTACCAAACTCAACTTTGAAGGACCAGTTACATAGATAGCTCTCAAACCACGCCAGAATGTTACCTCTTATTCCAATTGCTTGTGACTCAATGTATCTAACGCTTTGTTGAAGTCAATGAATAAGACCAGCGAGCTGTGATTCTTATCCAAGCTTTGATATATTTTGTTCGCAAAGTCCCTAAGCAGTTGATTGATACTTTTGTTTTTGCGAAATCCAAATTAGTGTTCGTTTAATATTTGGTTTTTCTCGACAAAGTCATATAACATTTTCGCCAGTAGCTCTTCCATAATTTTGTCGACAGCTGATAGTATAGATATTGTCATATAATTTGTGACTTCATTCTTTTGACCACTCTTGTATATTGGTCTAACTACAGACATTTTGAGCAAGTCCGGAAATAATGCTTGGTCTAAACTCATGCTTTGTTATTGTTGGTGCGAGAGTTGCTCCATTAAGCATCAGGTCTTTCGGTCTTATGTCATCTATTCCCGCGGATTTATTGCATTTTAGAGACTTTAGAACATTGTTTACCTCTTGTGTTGATACTCTACTTTCATACATTGAGTTCTGTCTGCTACTTGATTGGCCAACAAATGTGTTTTGGTTGCATTCATGCACAATGTTAAAGATCTCAGCCGACATTGTGGTTGCGAATCTGTCTGCAAGGTCTTTAAGGTCTGTCGCGTTTGCAAAATTCTTTTTCAAAGAAATTCATTTCCAAAAAAATATCAATCAGTCAATCTGTGGAATCAATCTCTGTAGATGAAGTGATGCTTGGTCGAACACTTGTGGATTGTGTTTGCTTCAATTTTGCCTATCGGCCAACTTTAGTACAACCTTAGCCGGCGGTTCTTTGATACGTGGCCACAATGCCGTAGAGGTAGAACGAGTGTCCGAAGTGAGGAAACGCTTTGACTTTTTAGGTGCAGGGGTGGACGTTTCTTCCAAGAACCTATTGCGGTGTGAGGGTGCCTGGGCCGTGAGTGATTACCTTAGTGGCGCACTTGGAGGAGGAATTTTTGTTTTTTTTTATCCTTTGTCAGAAGGGTGTGTGCTGAGATTTTCTAAAACTCCCTGAGCTGCACGTCGGTCCTTCTGCCGAATGGTGAGATTTTGCTGAGAGCAGGCTAGTTGTTAAGGTCCTGCTGTTGCATGGTTGACTAACGCAGGTATAGGATGGATAGTGTCCGTAACGCTGCTTGTCGACACAGCAATTTCAATGGGATCTTCCCGACGTTGGCTTGGACATGCTTTTGTTGCAAGTGGTTGCGGGTTAGTTCCGGACTGAGCTGATGCGGAGTTTACCGATGCGCAGGAGAGGCCTTCTAAAGTCCGAATTGAATTGTTTTCGGGAAGCTGAAGAATCTATGGTTTTCACGTATTCCGGAGAGCTCTGCCTGCATCATTGATGCTTTTTTGCTGCAGAAGTCGACGTGAGTTTGAAACTCAGCCGGTTGTTAAGCATCCCCCAAAATTATTTAAGAGCCTCTTTGAATCGGATTATCTGGGAACCAACCCGGAAGTTCGCGTATTCCACAGTCTTTTGGCTGGTTAATAAAACATCTGGTCTTGTGGTCAGCTAGTTCATTTCGGAAGATTCCAGCCAATTTTTGATCGTCTTGGTAGCTTCGTTTGTGGCGGTTTCCACCTATACTCATCATAAGTGAAGGTATGTTAGTAGTTCTTTCAGCAAAACGTTTTGATGTGAGGACTATTCACGCATACTCCATATAAAAAACCAAATTTTCCTGCGCATTAAAATCGGCTCCGCGAACACGTAGCTTTCCTCCAATCCGAACAAATCCGTGTAACTACATAGTTCCTCGGACATGTCTCCTGGAATTAATAAACCTAGCTTACAGTCTTACTTCATTCTGTTTTTTCCTACGACATAGAAGTGATGGCGATGATATTTATAACGATAATATTACGACCACCCGGCGAAAAGCGCTCAGGGCTCAGATTACCTGAGGAGGGAATTACATTGAACTAAATGAACTAAAAGACCGAACTAGTTCAATGAACAGATTTGAACTAATCTGAGCGTTCCCTGGAGTCTGGACTGACCTAAAAAGCACAAGTCTAGTGTGTAGCCATCAAATCTCGCGCACCAAGTTCTCCTTAAGATCCCTCTCCACTTGTGTGCGCCACCTTAAATGCTCAGTTTCGATGCGGACGCTTAAAATGAATAAATCCCGCCGCAGGCAGTATTATAGACCCAAAAGTCAATGGCCGATTAAACTGAATCTTAAAATACTTCATGCAAACAGGCTCCACAAACAAACCAAAAAAATCCATCATTTCAAAGTGAAACACACTTGTGTGCGCCCGAATTTAATTAAGGCAACAAAAGTCCAAAATTATACGAGCATTTAAAATAAATAAATAAATTCCCGCATAATGACGGCGAAAAAATGAAGGAGAATGGAAAAAAAAACACAAAACTTAAATCGCCATCAGCTTCTGCATGTTAAACCATGGTAATCAACATCCAATTATATTATTTTGTAGAACCAATGTCCACAAATATCCAGCAGTTCCCAGCGCTCGGACATCGCAGCGCGGCGCACACCTGTGCACAGTTAGAGATACCGATTTTCCGATTAATCGTCCCGCAATTAATAAAATGTTTTACATTAACGATGGCAATTTCGACACAAAAAAAAAAGAAACAATCGCAAGGAAAAAAAAAATGTTGAACACATAAATTTTATGAAAATTTATGCACGTGCAACGTAAGCCACTGATAAATTGGTTTTGCTATTAAAAAGTAAGCAAATACCCTTAAATTCGTGCACGTTCGCTGTTTGCCGGACGACAGGTGGACGGCAGGAAGTGCACGCTGAATCAGTAGTGGATCTATTTATCTCCTTTACGAATTTAATCGCAACCAAATGGTTACAGTTTATCGAATTTAATTGAATTATAGATTGGAAAACCGATTATCTCCATGGTTGCTAAGCTGTCAGAGGATAGGTGAGAATTTGGATCTGGCGATGCGATGCCGAGTCTTCAACTGGTGGCGGAGTGGATTTAATGCTGACTACTGCTGCCTCCTGCTCATTTTGTGATATCGTCCACATCAAAACTGAGGTTTTAGGCCAAACTTTAAAGTGGTCCGAGAAGGATTTCGACTAAAACTTGGTGTCCTTGTTTAGGCTTCAAATCATTCAGACTAGTTTTGATGGGGAAAACATCCTCAATTTATTAAATTAAAGTATCTAAACTTAAATACTTGGTTGCAAATTCTTAATTTTAAAAATTCAGTGACAGAGAGAAGCAGGAATGGGGTAGAAGTGAGCATAGGGTCGGATGGGGTAAATGGGAACAGTTTCTACACTTTTTTAAGACATTTTTTTTTTTTGGGAAAAATAAGAAATAATGCATTTTTACATTTCTTAAATTTGGAAATCGATCCCTGGTCCTATTTACGTAACTGAGTGCTGGAGGAGATGATTCAACAACGAATTGTGTGAGATGTAGAGTGGCATGTCAGCCAAGGGCTGGACAACTAATATCCGGCCCAAAAGAGTCTTCGAATCAGAACCGCGTCTATATAAGATGACCGCATCTAAGGTGGCTCACGCATGCGGAGAAAGGCATCAAGCAGTTGTACGTTGCTCTGGGTGTTGTGGGTTGTTGGTTAACGCTCACCTCGAATGAAAACAAACAATTGAAGACGTTAGGTTAGATGAAGTGACTGAAACTTATAACAATGGAAAGGAAGCCATCGCGGTGTGTTTGGCACTGTATGTGAGTATCATGCCATCCGAAATAGAATGACTAAGCTAGGCTAGATGACTGCAAGCTTTCTTCAGCAGATGTGATAACTACCATCAGACTGATGTCAATTTAAAGAAAAATATCACGTGCTTTATGTAGAAGCTAGCCTCAAATCCACGACGGACTGTAACGCCGCCATTATCATAATTATACAGAGTCTGTCTACTTCTGTTCAAAAGTGAACTCAGCAAATGACATCGTAGTGGAGGTCCGACGCAGAATCGCTTTCAGCAAAGGTTTGTCTAACCAACTTGGTTTTGAACTCCTCTACGAAATAATAAAGGACACGTTCTTTTAGGTGCCAGCTCCAGCATCAGCACTCTTATGAAGGACACAAGAAGGAATTGTTTGATCCCCAGCTTGGAATACCTCTGCTGCAACAAATGCTGCTGCTGATGAACTAATAATAACCTCCAGCCCTAGATTTTCATATCATTTTATCAGAGTGCTTGTCTTCAGCTTGTCATATCGACTAAGACAGTTAATGAAACTCCCGCGTGATAACTAATAACAACGGCAAGGAAACCATCGTTGTTTGCTTGGCACTTTATGTGAGTGTCATGCCATCCGAAATAGAATGACCAGGCGATGAGTGCAAAATTTCTTCAGCCGTTGTGATCACTACCATCAGACTGAAGCCAATTTAAACATTCTACAACCAATCCAACGCTCGATTGCAACCATCCGAGTCTTTCCGGAGTGCCGGCATCGCAACGAGGTAACCGAGCCGTCGACAAGAATAGATCTTCCCCAACGCACTCGTTCCATAATCCAACTAAATTTTTAAACTCTTCCCCGCCATGTATTCGCAACACCATCCATGACTACATCAAAGCTGAAGGCCTCGACACTCCGCACACTCTAGAAGTTTCTCTGTTTGCACAGACTTGATGAAGTGTACTAAATTCTCAATTAAAGCCTAGAAACCCCATCGATTACTCAAAACTTTGCTTTGAAAACGCAAAAATCCCCGCCGGATATCCTCCCATAATTACTCGCCCATCACTCCACCGCCGCCGCCGCCACCGCCACTGCCACTGCCGCCTCTGTGTGCCAGTGCCGGCGTAACGTTGTGCGCAACATAAATGAAAATTAAGGATCTCGTTCGCACTGTCGGCCCTCCCTCGCGTCGGTCCGCGCATCCTCCCAATCAAACACAATTAGCAACAAGTTTCCCCCACTGATTGGCTGAGCTGCGGAGCTGCGGAACTGCGATACCTAAATTACATCGTCTTACCCAAGCCATCAGCCCGGCAGCAAACATACTTGAAAGGACGAAACTTTATCGCGCGCCAAACATCTGCATTTCGAGGTGTACGTGCCTAAGGAACTTCAAGTCATCGTTGTGATTAATTGTTTCGCTGTTGAACAAGTTTGCACCTAGTGTTGTGTACCACCGCATTTAGCCACACCCGCCCCTCTCCTCCGTCAAACGGACGCAGCACAACATCAACTTCTGTTCCATTGATTAGCAAACAATGAGTTCGCGGATACTTTCATCTCGTGACCGGGTACGGGGGCTGGAGGGTGTGCGGATGAAAAGGGACCAGGACCACAAAAAAGAGGACACCTTTCGCACTGAAGAACGTGACGATTGCCTGACGAGCTCGACCGTAAATTGATTGGCCGGATGAGCGTGGCTGAGGATCTCACCCACACAACCGCCCCCCGGGGGGGGGGGGACGGTGCGTAATTATGGTCAATGATTAGAAGGATTGCGAGATTATTGAGGAATTTATTGGAAAAGTTACCAGCTGACGGCGCGAGTTCGCTGATTGCCGAGCAAAGGTGCCTGAATCTGGGCACGGATTCAAGTGACTTCTCATGATTGCCCACGCCGCCGTCGCGCCGTCCTCCAGAGAAATAATTTATAGATTGCCTTCAGCTTCATTACGGATGATCCGGGAAATCTTCAAGAGCCGTGGTCGACGGAGGGTCCGTGTTTGTATCGCTTTCGCTTGTAATGGTCTTTTGACGTGACGCTCGAAAGTAAATGCCTGACATGATGCCGGAATTCGAAATGAGACGTGGGCCATCGAATATCCGCCTCCTCTTCCTCTAGTCTTCGGCTGCTGGTACGTGTGCGACGCTGCGGCGTAAGTCCCTTTTGTTTTCCTGATTAGATGAAGTTTGCGATGAGTGTGCGGTGGACTTCGTCGAGGGGTGGCTCTTGTGGTATGTTTGTGGAAAATTTCTTCGAAAAGTAATTAAAGAGGTCTCGGGTTGTTTGACGAGTTGGCTGAGTAATCGCCTCCTTTCTGGGTGTCTCCGAACTTGACATCTATTGCTTGTGCTCGATTGGATTTGTTAATTTGTTCAGATGCGTGACTGTCGTATTTGTGGGTGGCGAATAATAGAGCGGGTCATAGTATCGGGCGGTTACAGGCAACGGGAGAGACCTGAGAACGAGGAGAGCATCTTGAAATGATGGCGGAGCGAGGTACGATGGTCCATTGGTTGGCTGGAAATGGGAACAGGTTAGGCAATGATGTCTCATGTGAAAATCTGTTTCAAAGACCTAAAATTCGTCGGGAGAACATTAGCTTAAAATCGGAGGAACAGACATCATTCCGTGTATTGTGGCGCCCAAACGAAAACAAGGACGTCAAAGGAGGTTCGGCACAAGACGAAAGGACCTCCTGGTTGAACCGGAAAGACAGATTCATACCCAAGCCGGTCTCAAGAGACGCGCGTAGAAGGTGAATGAAAATTACAACTTGTTTGGAGAAAGAGGAAAGTCGTTCAGCCATTCTTTACCCATAGTTTAAGAACTGATCTGACAAGACGTTCCGTGCGTTTGGAGGAAGAGACTGAACAACAACGAACTGTACAGCGACACCAATCTATTCAAACGAGTTCGAATGTAGGTTTGCATCTACACCCATGCGCATAGAGTGCAAGTCACTCAAGAATGCACTCTGCAATCGAAATAAACCCCGATTGAGCTTATTAACGTTAGCTCTTAGATGTCCTTAGTTACTGATCAGACTAGCGATCCATGGAGGGTCTTAGCCTAAGCAATAGCTGCCTTCAATGACGGTCGCCCTGCTCCGCCAGGATTTGATCTTTAGAACGAAGGTTCGGTCTTTCTCTCCTTCACGAACCAGGAGGCTCGGATTCGAAGACCCTCTTAGCTAGAGCGTTGGTGTCTATGCGCCTAATGTGGCCGGGTCGTGCAGTCGACGGATTTTTGTCTTCCGAACTGCATCCACATCCTGGTATAGCTCGTGGAGTTAGCGGTTTTGTCTTCTCCTCCATTCGCCTTCCTCGCAGACGGGACCATATATTCGGCGTAGAATTTATCTTTCGAAGGCACCAAGAATCAGCTCCGAAGTTTTGCTTAGCGTCCAGCTTTCGGCTCCATATAGCAGGACGGGCAAACTAAAAGTTTTGTAGAGCATGATCTTGGTCCTTAGAGTCAGGAGTTTTTAGCGAAACCGAAGGTACGTCGATTGCCATGGGAGATTCTAAGTCGGATCTCCGCTGTGATGTCATTCGTGGAGTTCACGTTTGCCCCGAGATAGACAAAGCCCTTCACTACCGCAAAATTGTAGCTGTCGATCGTGATGTTTTGCCCTAGGTGGTGTTCGACGGATCGTTTCTTCCTCGAGAGCATAAAGTTCGTCGTATCCTCATTGACCTTAGGTTAGGTTAGGTAGGAAGACTGCTAGTATATTCACCAGCACACTTAGAACATGTTGTGATACCCGCAGTCAGACTACTACCACTGATTGACTACTCCAGTGCTAGATGGAGACTGGACCAGATTTGAAAACCAGATAAAAGCGTATTCACTTTGCTTTCACTGGGATTCGAACCGGGGACCCAGCTAACTAGGGGCATGCACTCTACCAACTGCGCCATCCAGTCGCTTTCATTGACCTTAAGACCAGCTCGTTTCGCCTGTTTTTCAATCGCCGTGAAGAATCGCCTACGATACGTTCGGAAGCGCGACGATGTCGATGTCATCGTGACTAGTAGAAGATAGTGCCGTCCGACGCAACACTAATCACACAACAGCGCATCTCCTTCCGAAATTGGGATTCCAATAAAATTGATCCGGTTGTGATTACCACGTCGTGCGCACGACACCGCATGTCCTTGCCGAAATCCGGTTTCAAACGGCTCCGAAGTCCTCGAGTCGAAGTGCACGAAGCTTCTCGTCTGTGTTAGAGCGGTGCGAAACAACCGCAACATTTTCTCGGGATCCTGAATACGACCATTGCATCAAATAGCTCGCGGTACAACTTACCCCGGAAAATGTTACAAATTGCCGCGGCATGGAATTTTTCAAGAAAATTTACAAAAAAAACAAAAACCCAACTCACACAAAACTACATTCACAAACATTTAAAACCAAACAAACAACAAAACGATGACAAAATAATCAACACTCTATCTCTTCGTGTGAAGAGGGAGAGGGAGGGAAAATAGGAATAAGGTTACAAGCCTTGGTCACCCTTCGAATATCTTTCTTCCTCGACGTGCAATGAACACATTACAGCAGGCAGACCGAAAGGAATGGAAAAAAACAGACATTTTTTCCCCTTTAACCTGATTCTTCATTTTGAAAGGAACACTGTACCACACACATACCCGCTTCCACTCTACTACCGGTCTTAGATCCATCTGTGCAGATTTCCTTGGCGTTACTTCTGTTACAATTGCGCCTGTAACAACTAGCCCCGCTCTCCCTTGAAGGATGTGTGGTTTCAACAAGACGATTCCACATCACACACAACGCGCGCCATTGTTTTTATGAGACTATTCAAGGGGTGGTGGCTGTGGCGTTGTGGGTATGTGAGTCGACCCCAACGCAACTTAACCTCGCTGCTTGGGTTCGAGTCCCAGCCGGTACGACCAAAAATCCCGGTTCCACTTCTTCGAATCACCGAAAATGTGCAAAGAGTAATAACTGTCTCGATAAAGCTTCTCAAGCTTGGCCGATCGTAGTCGACATTAAACTGTTTGTCCCTTCCATTTGCGAGAGAACAATAGGACTCACGACACGGTTGCTAAGAAGCCAGGCCACGGTTTTCTGCCGATGTAGCGCTACCCATATTATTAGTATATATTCAAGGGATCATCATTTTGCATATAATTCACAAACTCTCTTGACTCTTAATGCTTTAAAGCGGAGTAGTAAAAACATGGACACGCTTAAGTCCATATAGCCTTAAGGATTCTTGGTATCAGAGTCAATGCGATGGCACTCCCGAGTTCGTCTACACTCAGACAGTGGCAGATACAAATCGCACAGACAAGACACTGCCGTAGGGGCACAGAGGTGAGAGACTACTTTCCATGACTTGATGTGATGCGAATAAACAAGGTCTCAAGATGCAACCCTGAGGTACCCTGCGCTATTCTCTAATTTTCCCTTGCCACCCTTGTCCCACCGATAGCACTCCTGTAAAATTTGTGTGTTTTTGAGCAGATGAACGGTTTCCAAGGACATTTACCTGACCCCAAGAGTACTCACCTCACAGGGAAACACTGTAGAGGCCCTTCACAGAAAAACCATTTCCACACCACGACTCCCCAACATCGAGACTCCTCGTAGAAACCTGTTCGTACCGAATCACCGTCCCCCAAACAAACTCTAGCAAAGAGAAAAAATGAAAAGAAAAGCTCCGTTTAAAAAAATATCCTCATCCGAACGACGTCGTGCAAAAACACCTCCCAGGTGAAGTACATCCACACCATCAAGGTCCCCATTAATTAGAATTGTCCGGAAAATATTCTCTCGTAAAATATTAAACGGATTCTTAACCCCCTCCTGCACACGCATAATTATGTTGTAAATGTCGACCACGGACGATGGTCCTCTGTGAGGCACAGCACACACCAGAGCGGCAGCACCCAACAGCAGCACCCCTTGGCTCATTCTAATTTCCGAAAATTAAATGTAAACACACACAGACTTTGGGAAACCCCAAAAACCAGCCGACAGTCGTCCGCCACCCAACTGTGGTCCGCTGCCGTGTCATGGCCAAGCTCGCCCAGGAACAGCGCCAGCACCCACCTTTAAATCTAAATTATGAAATGTTCGCTCCAAGTACCTTTGTAAGCCTTCCGCTTGCTGCTAATTCCCCAACTGTTCGGGGGGGATCACTGCGAGAAGGACGACAGCCCTACGAACCGCATGCTATTTCGAATTTCGAAATGCTAAAACATTTTGCACTGTGGCCTCGGTCATTTGTAAATCCCTTGGATAAATTGCTGGATTACGTTTGGAAATAAAATCGAAAGTCGCGGCTGCCGGAGCGCCTCAAGGAATGACCTGTGCGAATGTGTCGTGTGCGCCATCTATGAGGAGACAGTGAAAATATGTGTGTGAACCGTGGAGTAAAACAAAACAAAAGACAGAGAAAAAAAAACGATTTCCTCATTAAAGCGAGTCCTTCCTGCCATGTTGTTTGACATCGCAAGACGACGACGGTTGTAGACCACGTTTCACTACGACTAGTGCTGTGCGCATGTCCTGGAACATGGTCAATGAACGGCATTTTATTCAATGTGTCCCTGGAAGTGTTTTATGTTCCTGGGAAGGAACATCTGTTCGTGCCTCGAGGAAGAGCACGGCATTCGCCGTCGAGCGGGGAAATTCCAGTGCCGTCTGAATGGAGTGGGGGGCCTGGTGGCGGGGTGTGCAGACTCGGATTCTCCTCTGTGTCTGCAAATATCGTAGATTTGCGACAGCTGATACGAGCTGCTGTGCCATGGCCGATGACGATAGGGACGGGGGAAGGAATGGAACGATTGGAACACTGCTAAGCTGATGATGTGCTTGTAACTGAATTATAAGTTGACTGTGGACGGGGATCTTTCACTGGCATCGGCATGGTGGGGCATGACTCTCTGTCGTGTCCTCGGAAGGGGAGAAAATGTTAGGCATGGACTACCACCATCCCATCTATCCAGATGGGAATTTGTCGAGTGATGCGGTTGAGAGTAGACTCTTTGTGCTGAGGTCATGACTGGTTTCCCGCCTTTTCTAATTGTTAGTCCAACTCAGCTTACTGTGGTTCCAGAGAGAATGGTGGGCTCTTGGGCTCTAAGGTGACAACGCTCAACACTCTCACATGAGCCTTGATCTTTATTTCAGTCGGAATTCTACTAGTCCTTTGTGCAGGTCGTTTTCCCCTCTTTTTCCTGAGTTCTGTTCCGCTGCTGTCCCGCTGGTCAGCCCCTCACTCAACAACCACCAGTGGCTAAATGACGGTCGTGGGGGTAAGAACAGGACTGGGAAATTTATACGAAATGACTCCAAAGTAAACTTAATCTACAGTATGGCTGTACGAGCGAGAAAGTCGATTAGAGCGGACCTAACAACTTCTTTAGGAATTTTAACTGGTCACGTGGTGACGTGGATGCCCCTGCTGTTACGATAACATTCATTCATCTTCTGGGCATGGGATCCTTCATTCTTCATAGAGAGACGGGGTATCAAGCCCAAGGCAACGGATGGTATAACTCGAGCTGTGAAGAGACTAAGAGTGAGTTGTATTTTCGGCCAAACAAAGCCAACCCTACTGAGGAAAACCGGAATCAGTTCAAACGGCCCAAAAATGACTGCAATGCAAATGAAATTCTCTCCTAAGCAAAAGTTGAGGCAAAAAGTACTAAAATGTCCCAAGGATAGCAAAAACCTTTTCCGCCTTGTCTTCAGTGCCCATGCTCATTTTCGATGGCATCCCGGCTGTCGGCTCTCTAGACAAAGCCAACTTGCTTGGGACGCATTTAACAGCCAGCCACATAAATACTGCCAGTTTATCCAGCTGTAGTCGAGAGCGTTGATTCCACCACCAATCCACTTCCGCACTCGGCAAGTTGCTGGAGCACTCAATGATCTTGACGTGCAAAAAATCCGCTAGCCTCATACATCTGAAGCGGTGTTCTTCTTCCACGACGAATGCCTGTCCGCCGATGCATGAATTCACGGCCCGGCCAACGCACTGCAACCAATTGACTACACTTAAAATTTCAATTTAAGCTGAAAGTGTTCCAAAATGAACCCATCAACCTTTCAACCGTCACTTCCGCGTGAATCTGATTTAATAGCTCGCCACTAATGGTCGCAATTAAACTGGCCCACATCGTCTGCATCGCGTTTAATTACCGAATCCCGGCTTGAATTCGACTAGATTTAATGTCATGCACGATTAGGAGGCGCACCGCCCCACCGAGGGTAACTATAAAGCCCACAGATCAGCGGCCACCACAACTAAACCGGCACCGCCATGGAAACGTTGCCCGTACTTGCTTTGATCGTCGCCACTCTGGTCCTGGTTCAGGTAAATCAAATCAATTTGCCCTCGCCAACTGGCTTGATAAACTCGTTATTTTTTTAGGCTCGATATGTCGCGATCAACATGAACATCGGTATAGTTCTCTCGGAGGAGCCCAGGCAACTGTCCGAGGAAATGGTTCGCATCTGTGTCAAGGAGACGGAGCTGTCGATGGAGGAGCTGAATCGATTCCAGACCAATGACTTCAACAACTCAACGGAGGCGGTCCAATGCTTTGCTCACTGCATTTACGAGCAGTTGGGAGTCACGAAAGGCGGTGTCTTCGTGGAGCGTGACATGATCGCCGAGGTGTCGGATGTGCTCGACCCAAAGCATCACATACCGCGAGAGTGCCGATCGCTGACGGGGACAAATAAGTGCGAGGCCGCCTACAAGATGCATAAATGTGCCCAGGAGCTTAAATCTAAAAAGGGTTTCTTTTAAGGCAATTAAATGACTGAATTAATTCTTATCTGTTGTAGTTTATTGTGAAGGGGGGGCGGGGGGGGGGGGGGGGGGGGGGGGTCAACTTTCCAGGAAAGCTTAGAGGCACTGCACTCTCCCCGTAATCGAATGTGTTTCCCAGAAGTTTCCCAGAATTTTAGATCGCACGTGTCCAAAAGAGTAGAAATAGTTTCGGTGATGTTCAGGTTTTGCCAGATTCCTTTTTCTCTTGTATCCACATGAAGGAGAGGGATCCTTGAGTAATGGATGCGAATTGTCTGCTTGAGCAACATCACTCAAGCTTAGGGCATAGAATACGTCACGAGGTTATTTTTTGGTACAGTTTACCCCTTGTATCGTTCAGCTGAACCAAAATTTCGTGGTACAGCGGAGAAACTGGACTGGCCGAGGTTTACAAAGCTCTTCTGATGATGATGCTAAGTCACCTGTTGGTTTTGTTTAAAAGTGCAATGCAAGAAAGCACTGTTCCGTACTCGTCAACAGTTTTAACAACTAAGAATACTTGCAGTGCCCTTCCAGGCATAGCTGTCCCACATTGTGGTTCTGTAGATGAGAAATGAGGAACAAAATAAAGTACAGTGAAACCCCCAAAATTGGGCCCTCCAAAGGTACTAAGAAAATGCGAACCAAATTGGAGCTGCCCCATTATGACAGGTCCTCTAAATTGGGCCAAATTATTGACACCATTTCGTCTCAATTATAAACAATTCTGAAATTCCTGAAGAGTTTATTGTCCGCTATAAGTGATTAAATAAGGACATACTGTTCAATTTCAATGAATGGTGCTTTGTGGCAACAACCGAACAAGAGCAAACGCATTTCCGACTTTTCCGGCATATTTTTTACACCAAAGCATATACATAAGTCGATGTACACATCCATACAGTCGACTGTAAAACTTGTAATTTCTACCAGTCTTTGCTTTTTGTTCCAATTTTCAAATTGGTGTTTTTTCCTAGACGTTGCAAATCTGCGCTGTAACTCTGTTCAGGGCCCGAATCCACCGCAAATGAAGTGTAACACTAGTCTTCAATGTTTCTTGTAAATAATGTGTGCAACAGCCCGTAGAGGGCCAGGGCCTAGCTGCTACATCAACCACTCGTGTTGTGCGTACATTGTTCTCTCACTAATGGAAGGGACCTTTTGAAAATTATTTTTGGTTACAGCCATGTTTTGTTCAATGCCGGATACCATGGTCAGGCAACACTGTTTCGGAAGGCTTTTTCAAATTGACATATTGGACCATGGAAAGTGGACCAATGGTATCCCAACACTAGACCCTAGAAGTCTAGTTTCCACAGACAGATCAAAACTGGACACAGGACAGGATTTCCGTACCAATCGGGTCGAGTCCTACAGTGTTCCAAGCCGAAATCCACGCTATCGAGAGCTGCGCCAGACATAACCTCCACAATGGTATCAAGGGCACAATAATACAAATATTCTCCGACAGTAAAGTAGCACTAAAAGCCACTTTCGCCCAATCTAATGAACTCCAAAACAGTCAAGTGCTGCTATTACGCCCTGCGATCCCTTGCCATACACAACAAAGTAAAACTTGGCTGGGTCCCTGGATAAGAGAAATTGAAGGCAACGAATCCGCAGATGAGTTCGCGAGAGCTGGCTCTGAATCAGCGTTAATCGGTCCAGAACCGTTCTGCACTATCAATTGGATAGCAGCTACAACTCTGACTGACGAATGGGAAAACAAACTTCTCCTAGACCAGTGGACACATGGTCATGGTCTTAGGCAGTTCAGGACATTAATAATAATATAATATGGGTGGCGCTACAGCCCGTAGAGGGCCAGGGTCTTGCTTCTCAGCAACCACTCATGTTCTGTGTGTTATTGTTCTTTCACGAGTGGAAGGTACCTACAGTTTAATGCAGACTCCGAACGGCGAAGTTGAGAAGCTTTTTCTAGACAGAAATACTCTTTGAGCATTGTCAGTGACTCGAAAGAGGTGGAGCCGTGAAATATGAAAGGTGGTAAATTCGGGTATCGAAACTGGCACCCTCTGCGTAAGAGTTGACGCACTTACCCACTACGCCACGGCGACCCACCAGTCCAGGACATTAATCAGGCCTTATTCATATAAGGAAATACTAAATCTTAATAAGGATAACTTTAGCCAGCTTTCTTACCGGCCATTTTAATAAACTAAACCTTGTCGGCTTTGCCTCGAAGAGGATGAGACTTCCGAGCACATCATGTGTGAATGTCCGGCAATAATCTAGTTAATAATAATAATCTAGTTAAGGAAACGTATCTTCCATAGGGAGATACTCGCTTCAGTGGAATTAAAAATCTCCACTACAAAAGATTTAGATTTAGATTTATCTTTCATGACGGAAGTGGTTTCCCTTTTTTCTCAACTCCAACCCTTCGATACAATAGATCTACCATGGTCGCGGAGTCGTTGTCTACACGGCAAAAGAAAAAAAAAATGGGGTCGACGCACATACACACAACGCCACGGACACCTTCTGTAAGTGTCATTGGTTTTTTCTAGACGTTATCTATGTTATATATCCTCTCCCATATGTTACCGGGGTGTGAAGCAGCTATTTTTGCTGATGATACGGCTGTATTTTCAAGTCATGAGCTTGCTCTTAATTAAAAACGATCTGAATAATGCGATGGAAATCTTGCTAAGGTACCTCACTAAATGGACCATCAGGCTAAATGTAGACAAATTGCAAGCGATCTTTTTCACACGAAAAAGAAAAGCTTGCTTTCTTCCTTCTTCTAGCTAACAGCTAAATGGGGTTGATCTGGAGTTTAAAAATTCCGTAAAATACCTAGTTACCTTGACAGTGAACTGAAATTTCAGGAACATATCAGACAGACTGTTAATAAAGTAAAAATC
This sequence comes from Eristalis intricaria, assembly GCA_964034865.1. Taxonomy (NCBI): domain Eukaryota; kingdom Metazoa; phylum Arthropoda; class Insecta; order Diptera; family Syrphidae; genus Eristalis; species Eristalis intricaria. The sequence goes on along the minus strand of OZ035877.1, from coordinate 55,666,248 downwards.
GCAACGAAAATGATATACCCATTCATTAACAGAAAATCTTCTTTATCTCTACCAAATAAAATAATAATAATGAAAGTAATTTTTCAAGCAATACTTTTTTATGGCTGCCCAGTATTGGGAAAATCAGCAAAATGTAAAATAAATAAATACTGTAAGTAGCACAAAACAAGGTTCTCAAACTTATGTTAAATCTAGCGTCGGATGAGGGATATCCGAAGAGGGATATTCTCACCATCACAAAAAAGCGGGTGTTGAACTGATATCTTCGAAAATAGAAAAACAAACAAGCGCTTTTGCTGACAATCGCCTTGTCATTGCCTTGCCTTGCCCTATTTGCCCAATTTGAAACAATTAGCAACTAAAGCTATTTAAACCATTATTTCCGTACTTATTTGTTCTTATATTTATTTTAATTATTTATTTAAAATTTATTTATCTATTCTTCTTGTTAGTTTGCTTATATGTAAATATGCTTATTTACTTATTATTTATTCATCTTTATTTATTTATTTATTTACTTATTTATATATTAATTAATTAATTTATTTTTTTTATTAATTTACTTTTTCGTTCATTTTGTGTTTTGTTTTTTTAATAATTTGTTTATTTATTTATTTGTAACTTATTTATTATTTTTTTTATTTTTAATTATTTTATTATTTTTTATATTTAATGTGTGTCATTTTTCCGTAGAAAATATATAAATGTATCAAACTTCTGTACCTTATGCCGTGCGTTTATTTAATCATGTAAAAATTTTAATACGAAATAAAGAAATCGAACTCGAATCCTCGAATGTGATTTAAGTCTTTTCCATAACTCTGTTTTATTTTTGGTTATTGGACCATATTTTTTCGTCGACGATAACGATCGTCACGTTCCTGTGAATTGTCATCATTATCGTGCCATTATTACCGATTATTCTTGAATTGGATCGGAAGGTATGGACTAGGATGACAGGACGGTGCCACACAGCACACGTTACAAACAATTTATTGAAGAGTAAGTATGGCGAGTATGGAAAAACCTCTTTCTAGCCAGAACGCGGTTCCCTCACTTCAACATCCACAAAGGGACCTGGTGGTGTCCTGATCAATCAACCGTCAACCAGATTGATCACATTGCGATCGACGTCAGACACTCCTCCAGTATTCTCGATGTCCGAACATTCCGAGGAGCCAACATCGACTCGGATCACTTCCTTGTTGTAGCCAAGGTAAGAACACGGACATCGATAGGACAACCGAGTAGTGCAAGACCAACACAGTTTGACGTCGGAAAGCTACAATCGCAATTGATCGCTAGCAACTTTGCCGATCGAGTCTCCCTAAAGCTCTCAGAGAGTCCAACCCTGCCAGGCGAAACAATCGACCAACATTGGAACCGTTGTCAAAACGCCATCAGAGAAGCTGCATCTGATGTGATGGGTTTTGAAACGCCACCCCAAAAAAAAACCTCTGGTTTGACAACGAGTGCAGGCAGGAATATTCAGCGAAGCGTACAAGACGACGCTGGACAGAAGGAAGAGAGCGGTTCGTGAGCTCTACGAACTTAAAAGAAGGGAAGAGCACCGACTTCTCAAAAAGAAAAAGAAAGATCATGAGAAGCGGGCCATCGAGGACATGGAGAGGTGTTACGGCAGAAATGATGTCCGAAAGTTCTACGAACGGGTAAAACAACTATCCAATGGATACAAAATTCAGACAGAAGCCTGCCGTGACGCGGAGGGACAACTCGTAGCAGATTCGCAGTCGATACTGAGAATCTGGAAAGATCATTTCTGTAGACTGTTAAACAGCGAGCTAATACCGCTGTCAGGCAGAATGTTCCACTCAACGCAATTGACGAAGATCGACGAGAATTCCGTCCCCCCGTCCTAGACGAAGTCAAGATAGTGATATCGAGACTAAAGTCGAATAAAGCTGCTGGTGCAGACGAACTGTCGTGGAACTATTTAAGGCAGCGGGAGATGAGCTGGTAAGGTACATGCAAAAACTCATCTGTAAGATATGGTCGGAGGAAAGCATGCCACAAGAAAGGAGACCCCTTCAACTGCGCCAACTACAGAGGGATAAGTCTCCTTAACATCGCCTATAAGATCCTCTCTGCCGTTTTGGCCTGATAGGTCCTTATCAGTGCGGTTTCAGGCCGGGGAAGTCCACCATCGACCAGGCAGATCCTGGAAAATAACCTCAGAGATGCAGATCAACACCCGCCACCTATTCGTCGATTTCAAGGCCGCATATGACAGCGTGCATAGGGACGAGCTATATAGCGCCATGTCTAGCATGTCACCCCTGTCCTGCTCTATGGTGCGGAGGCATGGACAATCTCAAAAGCGGATGAAGAAGCACTTGGTCTTTTCGAGAGAAAAGCTTTGCGTGCGATCTTTGGTCCTGTTTGCGTTGACTGTTTCTGGAGGAGAAAATTCAACCACGAACTGTACGGGCTGTACAGTGGCATGAGTCTAGTCAGGCGTCTAGGGATTCAACGCCTAAGATGGCTGGGCCATGTAAAGCGCAACAACACTGCTCCAGCCCGAAGAGTCTTCGACTCCGAACCAGTGGGACAACGCAATAGAGGACGCCCACGGAACACGGACCATGGCGCACCCAGGTGGAGAAAGACCTCACTCGACTTGGTGTGCGCAGTTGGAGACAGCTGGCTAAAGATCGTGCCGGTTGGAGAGGCTTACTGGTTGAGGCCCTGGTCCACCCCGGACTGTAGCGCCACAAGAAGAAGAAGAAGTATGGTGAGCGTCTCAAGAAATGGACCAGTCGATTGCATGCCTCGTTCTTGGGATTTAACTATTTTCTGTGGAGTACGTTAAGTCGTTGGTTTATGCCAACAAGGCGACGACGTAGGAAGAACTCAGAGCGAACATTGAACTCGAACTAGCGGCCGTTTCGGCCTAAATGTGTGGCCGAGTCGATGACAATTGGGTCCAATGAATCGAAAGCTGCATACGTGCCCGCGGTGGCCATAGGCGATATGGCATCGATCGACAATTCGTCGAGTTTCATTCACAAATGTTTTGAGTGTACTTCAAGCCGATAATAAAGTTTTTGAAATATCTCAAATGGTTTGCGTTTTATTTAAGAAAAAAAGTTGTCAAGTCCTTATTGGATAATCCTCTATTATTTATCCAACTAATTAGGATTTCTAATCACATTGCATTCTACACGCCCGTCGCGATGCCGATTGAGTTTCTGACATCCATTTATTTCATCTGGCCGCGGCAGATAAGCCCGCATCGACTAAACCGCCTCAAAAGTCAACTGAAACAGCTACCATCACAGCCAGCTTAATGCCGCCACTAAGCCTCCATGACAAATACAAGTGAACAAAAAAAACACACACACACACTAAAGCGCCACCAAACTAAAGTTAAAAAGTATTCAAAATATTTGCTTAAATCAATATAATGGCTTTCCCATCTCCCAGCGACACCGCACACGACGCACGCTACAAAATTTACGCTGAATATCGTCTCGCTAGCCGAGCATGGGCCATGGCTCATCAATTGCATTGTGAAACAAACGAAACCGATTTTAGTCAATTGCACACATACCAGACACAGGGTGCTCCGAATTCCGTATAAATTAAAGCACTCACTTGTGCCGTTCAATTTTTGAATAATAATTAAATTTACGGATGTGCCCGTGTCCACTGCGAGCGGGGTCTTTGTGCTGAAGTGCCCGACGACTCTGGGAGAGGCAATTCAATTAATTTAATTGATTTATTAACGGTGGAAAATATATTTTACAAAATACACACACACACACTGACACAGAGAGAGAGAGAGAGAGAGAGTAAAAGGCAGTCGCCGTTCGTACGTACGCAACTCTGTCCGAACGGGAACGCATTTTAATAAAATCCTTTCCATGATGGTCCATTGAAATCAATTTTTTTAGTCCTCTTTGCTTTGTTTTTTTTTTGTCCAGCGGGACGGTGGGGGTTTCGGATGAAGCAACAGACTTGGAACACTCCGAGGTTCTCTCTGCCCAGTGCCATGGATCCAGGTGGGGGGGTCACATTATGGACACAAGTGTCGCTGGAATCGTTTTGCCAAATTTGCGCAGCAATTGCCAGCTTCATTTACTTTGCACTACGGGAGTTTAAAATTTAAGTTGCGTCCAGTTTTTGAAGTTGACATTAAGCAATTAGGGAAATTGAGTTAAAAATATCGTTTGTGATGTGAGCTGATGGAGTTTACGGCGGGCAATGCTCGGTGGAGTGCTCTCAGGCATCGTCTGCGATTGAGTGTGCTGTGAGATGTCGAGTTAGTTGAATTGAATGTGCGATGCTGTGAATGCGAGGAGTGGGGTTGCTCAAGTGCATGGGGTCTTGTTGCCAGTCTGCTGTGATTCGGACGAACGTCACCGACATGGAGTCGGGAAATTAAGAGTATGGAATTGAATGTGTAGGAAGGAGGACCTTTTTTAATCAGCATTAAAAGAAAGAGTTTGGGACGATAGCCTCTTATGTCCAATTGGAAAAGATGGGTCGACGATTGTGTCAAGGCCTGTACTGCAATTTATGTTACCATTTGTTACCACTGTATGTTCCCGAAGTTCAATGTCCCCATGCAAGATCAACTAACTAAGCTCAATGTCTGGTCGCCTGTCAGATGTCATGGAGTGTCACCGTATAAAATGCGAACGTAACCACTTGTGTGGTCTCATTGCATCGAAGCCGAGAATTATGCTGGCAGGGACCACATTGTCCGTGCGCTCTACTTACCCAATCCATCATAGACCTTGGATCCGTAGGCCCTCGGCTTAGATCATGCAAAGACCGCGCGCATAGCTTTCCTCTCCAAAATAATATCGCTTATTCTACTGCTTTCGATATTGTTCATAACTCTATGCTGGTAACCAAAACTGTTTGGACAAATTAAATCACACCTCTTCCAGGGCAACCGATCTTCTAGACGAGGAGAAAAATAATCACAAAGTGGATAACAATTATGAAATCATCGTCTTCTTTATTTAGCGCTACAGTCCGGGAGGACTTGGGCCTCAACCAACAAGCCTCTCCAACTAGCATGGCTAGCTGTCTCCAGTGTCGCACGCCAAGTTGCTTCAGGTCCTTCTCCACCTGGGTGCGTCACCTGAAACGCGTACGTCCTCTGTTACGTTGTCCCACGGATTCGGAGTCAAAGACTCTTCGGGTCGGAGCTGAGTTGTCCATACACTCTACATGGCCAATTATGAAATCATAGTTTTAATATTAAGCTACACACCTTCAGCTTTCGATTCCATCTTTTCACAAAGTAGGGTAAACTACCCAGTAGCGAGCCCCCTTAAGGAAAGTTTCGACTTCGTTGCTCTCTTAAAATGAGTTACTTAGATATATGAAGACAATTCTATCAGTAAAGGAAAGCTGTATGTATTACAGTTTGATATAAATAATAAATTTTTGCAAGTATTGAACTCAAATTAAATTAAAAATTAAAAGAAACTACAAAATGAGACATGAGCCAGGACTCGGGCCCCCCCTGTTCCTAATTCGAGCCCTAAGCATTCCAGTAACGAGCCCTTCATATAAATCATAACATACAAATGAAATCATAGTTATCTTATTGTTAATTAACTTAAAAGGTAAAAAAGAAAACATTATTAAATAAATTCATGACAAAAATTAACGAAAGCAGGCAAAAACATAAAAAATCAACAAAAATTAATAACGTTGTATTTTCTTTTTGCGGTCATTCTTTTCTTGTCGATAGATCAACTGGTTTTGGATAAATAATCGACGGATGGAGTGAAAAATCTTAGCTCCAAAACATAATTTTATTTGAAATGTTAATTATAAAAATAATTATATATACACTTTAAAAAAGTATAACATAAAACATAATTATAAAGTATCCTTGTTCTTTATGATTCTGTACGAAAAACATAAACATCAAAAGTTTGCATGTCCAGGACGGGTTTTTATAAATATTTAATCTGATCTTGAATCTTGAAGACGATCAATCTAGGACGGTCGGACAAAAATTGCATTGTCTTGGTTGTGAAAACATACCTAGTCAGACTTTTATGGTTCAAATGATATTGTTTCTATATGCAAGAACTTTTATAGCAAATGTTTTAATTAATATACTTAAATAAACACTAATAAGAAATGCAATTAGTAAAAAAAAATTGGCCGGGCTCGTTACTGGAACTTGATAATTTTTTGTAAACCCAATAACGAACCCGTGGGGGGGAGGGAATTCCACATTATTTCGTCCCAGTATCGTGCCCCCACCTTGTATACCGTGCTCCAGTGTTCAAATCACCGACATATACCAAAATGGACCTTTTGAAACTGATCAAAAACAAGTCAACTCCAACTCAACTCCAAGATTGGGTTAATTATAGCCACCACTACTCAAAAGTCAACACAAATAGAACCCAGCCTACCTCCCCAAAAACCTGTACAAAATCCATGATAACAATCTTTCTTGGAAGATCATAGAAGAGACTTCAATGAGCGATCATACGATGCATTGAAATATTTTCCAGCAGGAAATCTGCAGATCATCACCAATTCCTTGATTTAATTTTTTAAATTGTTTCCGACTTTTCAAATGGGCTGCCCCACTGTGTAACGGAAAAAAATAGTAAGTGCGCAGAGGTCTGTAATTACTTCGAGAAAACAAAGGCAGGGCTTTAGCTGTAATACACGAGGCAGGACTTGCATGGAGAGACCGCAATATAACCGATGATTCAATAACCATCATTTTAAAAGCAACTGGATGGCGCAGTTTGTTAAGTGCCCACCCTTGGTTAGTGGGGTCCCCGGTTCGAATCCCAGTGGAAAGCAAAGTTAATACGCTTTTATTTGTTTTCAAATCCGGTCCAGTCACCATTTGCCTTTTGGATCAAATTAACGGCACTATCACTGGATTGGTCAAACAGTGGAAGTGGCCTGACTGTGGGTAAAACTTTGGACCAACATGGCCTAAGTGTGCTGGCGAATTTACTAGCAAGCCCCATCACCATAATTTCTGATCGCCAAGCGGGCATATCATCGGACATTCTGACATAGAAACTGGTCAGGTTGGGAAGACAGAGCGTCAGTGGGATATCATTGGTGAACACGATGACCCTATGTTGTGTCACTGGCACCTAAGCGGTCGGAAAGATGACTCGGGAATCTACAGTAATCCTGCATGCATATACTGTACTTAGCAACAACTACGGCTCTATGGCCAACGCTGAGCAAAAAGAGATCATCATCATTTTTCAGGTTTATTCGGTATTTGGAGTCCTTATCGAGCACTGCGCCTGGACATTCCACACAACGACTTTGCCAGAAGCTGCAGAGACAAGGAAGAGATCTGTTTTGCGAATGCCCAGATCTAGCAAAGAAAAGAAGGCAGTTCCTGAGGCAACCACTTCTTCGTAGAGCTGGAGGAGTCCAGCGGTGATCAACTGAAATCCCTCTTAAGATTCATTAACGAATGTGGATAGTCTTAGGAATGAAAGCAGGGCTCACCGTAGAGGTACGGTGCAACCTACACTTTGGTCTAAGTGAACCACGGCTGAAGGGTGGCAAACCGACGCACGATGTCACATACGTGTGGCATGCTAAATAACGTTGGTTCTTTACTTGCTGTCATAGCCAGACTTCAGCTATTACTTGCAATTTCAAGCTTAGAAGAAGAAGAAGAGAAGAAAACAATTTCAGCTGGAGGCGTATTCTTGACTGAGTAAATACGACATAATTCCAGCTTAAAGTCGGCTTCATATAGTGCTCAGCTTTCATTCTTAAGACCGACAGTTCAACAACCCAACTTCAGACTTAAGTATGCATCGCATGGTTTCTCTTCACATTTTCGAATCGCAGAAATGCAAAGTGCGCGAGGGTAACAACCCATGAGACACCCGCCAACGCAATGCAATCACATATGTTCGCAAATGCAAATTCTCCACCTCTCCCCAGCGCTCTACAAGCAGTCTCGCACGACACGAGTCAAAGGAGAACCGAAACCGAAAAAACGCACTTGAGTGCGCCAAAGTTGCGTATTACCATCCCAGATTAATAAATTCTCTCCTGCGGAGGAGATCCGTTTACCCGTTCACAACTGACAGCGATTTACATCCGCCGCTGCACCCGGAGATCCCGAGATCCACAGATCCAATCCCATTCAATCCGACAACGGGCCGAGGGGAGGCACCACTATCGCCACCTCCGCACGCCGAGCCGTGCCGCTGCGCCGTACGGTAATGCAAAGCACACCAGAAATTACCTCGATTTGAATATTCATGGAATAAATTTCCAGCAAAAGTGCAAAAAATAATTTTAATTCCATTCTGAATAATTCTGATGAATTCACAATGAGTCGACGAAAAACAACACGCGGATACGGAACGTGGATATGCGACGCAGAATGATGCCGCTGGCAACAGCAGCAGCAGCGGGCAGAGTTGCAGGCGAGACGAGGCGACTGTGGCAAGAACGTGCGATGTGAAGCAGCGGATAAGTGTCCGATGCAGTATTTCCGGTTCCCATTTCAACGAGATTCCGCTTCTACAACTTTTTTCTCTGTGTGGCTGAGTGTTTTGTTTTTGGGAACCCTTTGAGCGGCACCCTTCTTCGTTGTGTTACGGTGCGGCGGCGGTGCGGTGGCCGTGTGGCAGTGTGGCGGTGTGGCGGATGAAAGACAACATAGAAGCGTGGTGTGGTAGCAGAACAGAAAAATCCATGACGGGAGATAATTGGATAAGAGCAGAGTTATCGTCGCCGTACGTAATGAATGGGTGGTGGGTGGTGGTTGGGTTCAACAGAATGAACGCCTTGACGGAACGCCCGCGCCGCCCCGGAACGAGGCAGGCACTCTCTGTGTAATCCTGTGTGCTAATACTGTATCTGCATGGTTAATTGCATTATTCGAATGAGTGAAGGCTTAAAATGGAATAAATTCTGCTTCTATTCTGGTCCTCCTTCGTCCTGAGTGTGTACAAATGCTGCTGCCGTTGCTGCTGCTGCTGCTGCCGCTACTCTTGTTGCTGGCGTACGGTAATGGAATTGGATTGAGATTTCTGGTGTTTGTCGTGGACGTTAATTTCATGAGTGCTTGGCGAAAGTTTATCGAATTAGGAGCGAGCTGCTGTTCCCGTTGCGCTGTCGATGCCATCTAATGCTCCATTAATGGGAGAATCCTTGTAATGGAAAACGCAAACGCTTTTGATCTTTGTTTTTTGTCGGTGGGTCATCATTAAATTCGAGTCTGTGTTCTGGCGACGACCTCTGCAATGTGCAACGGCCATCGGAAGTTGAAGGACCTTTTCTGCGAACACAGATATCCTTCCGAGGTTTCCATCAATAATAAGAGTGTAGTTTTTAACTCAGTCATCCACCATAAGCAGGACACCAGAGCAGGCATGAGACTCGGTGTCAAGCCTTGTAAATTGAATGCAATCCAAGGGCCGGCAGTACCCTTCCGCCACCTCAACCACAGTCTTACCTTGACTCTCTCGAGGTCACATTCAGGAAATCACTTCACCCACCGAGTACCGAGTTCATTGCAGTTTCAGTGTACTTCGCTTCAATGCAAACGAACACGCCGCTGTCACTTGCCATGAGTTAGTTGAGTTATTAACTGCTTTGTTTTCGTTTTTAATTACAACAGCAGTTGACGGCAGCTTAGTTGTACAAAAACAAGTTCAAACACAAAAGCAGGTCATTCACTGGATACACTGTATGCAGATGAGACTTGATGTCGGTGATGTTTCCACTTTATTGTTGCCGTTGTAATGGTGATTTAACTGTTTCTGTTGTTGGGCGACCGTTGTTCGCTGCTAATGAAATGATGTCGTAATTCATCGCAGAATGCCATTGTTTGTCAGGTGTTCCATGCGTACTTAACTGTAATGATGTACTTAATGGCTTCATCTCATTTCCAGTTCCATGAATACGAAACTATAAACCGGAAGGACACCCTGTGCCTCGCTGTGAAATGTGTTCACTTTTAAATGACACAATTCCTAAAAGCAATGAAACGAGTCCATTGTTATAATTGTGCGTGATTGCGTGATGGCGTGATAGCGTGATTGAGGATGAGGATGAGGATGAGGATGAGGATGAGGATGAGGATGAGGATGAGGATGAGGATGAGGATGAGGATGAGGATGAGGATGAGGATGAGGATGAGGATGAGGATGAGGATGAGGATGAGGATGAGGATGAGGATGAGGATGAGGATGAGGATGAGGATGAGGATGAGGATGAGGATGAGGATGAGGATGAGGATGAGGATGAGGATGAGGATGAGGATGAGGATGAGGATGAGGATGAGGATGAGGATGAGGATGAGGATGAGGATGAGGATGAGGATGAGGATGAGGATGAGGATGAGGATGAGGATGAGGATGAGGATGAGGATGAGGATGAGGATGAGGATGAGGATGAGGATGAGGATGAGGATGAGGATGAGGATGAGGATGAGGATGAGGATGAGGATGAGGATGAGGATGAGGATGAGGATGAGGATGAGGATGAGGATGAGGATGAGGATGAGGATGAGGATGAGGATGAGGATGAGGATGAGGATGAGGATGAGGATGAGGATGAGGATGAGGATGAGGATGAGGATGAGGATGAGGATGAGGATGAGGATGAGGATGAGGATGAGGATGAGGATGAGGATGAGGATGAGGATGAGGATGAGGATGAGGATGAGGATGAGGATGAGGATGAGGATGAGGATGAGGATGAGGATGAGGATGAGGATGAGGATGAGGATGAGGATGAGGATGAGGATGAGGATGAGGATGAGGATGAGGATGAGGATGAGGATGAGGATGAGGATGAGGATGAGGATGAGGATGAGGATGAGGATGAGGATGAGGATGAGGATGAGGATGAGGATGAGGATGAGGATGAGGATGAGGATGAGGATGAGGATGAGGATGAGGATGAGGATGAGGATGAGGATGAGGATGAGGATGAGGATGAGGATGAGGATGAGGATGAGGATGAGGATGAGGATGAGGATGAGGATGAGGATGAGGATGAGGATGAGGATGAGGATGAGGATGAGGATGAGGATGAGGATGAGGATGAGGATGAGGATGAGGATGAGGATGAGGATGAGGATGAGGATGAGGATGAGGATGAGGATGAGGATGAGGATGAGGATGAGGATGAGGATGAGGATGAGGATGAGGATGAGGATGAGGATGAGGATGAGGATGAGGATGAGGATGAGGATGAGGATGAGGATGAGGATGAGGATGAGGATGAGGATGAGGATGAGGATGAGGATGAGGATGAGGATGAGGATGAGGATGAGGATGAGGATGAGGATGAGGATGAGGATGAGGATGAGGATGAGGATGAGGATGAGGATGAGGATGAGGATGAGGATGAGGATGAGGATGAGGATGAGGATGAGGATGAGGATGAGGATGAGGATGAGGATGAGGATGAGGATGAGGATGAGGATGAGGATGAGGATGAGGATGAGGATGAGGATGAGGATGAGGATGAGGATGAGGATGAGGATGAGGATGAGGATGAGGATGAGGATGAGGATGAGGATGAGGATGAGGATGAGGATGAGGATGAGGATGAGGATGAGGATGAGGATGAGGATGAGGATGAGGATGAGGATGAGGATGAGGATGAGGATGAGGATGAGGATGAGGATGAGGATGAGGATGAGGATGAGGATGAGGATGAGGATGAGGATGAGGATGAGGATGAGGATGAGGATGAGGATGAGGATGAGGATGAGGATGAGGATGAGGATGAGGATGAGGATGAGGATGAGGATGAGGATGAGGATGAGGATGAGGATGAGGATGAGGATGAGGATGAGGATGAGGATGAGGATGAGGATGAGGATGAGGATGAGGATGAGGATGAGGATGAGGATGAGGATGAGGATGAGGATGAGGATGAGGATGAGGATGAGGATGAGGATGAGGATGAGGATGAGGATGAGGATGAGGATGAGGATGAGGATGAGGATGAGGATGAGGATGAGGATGAGGATGAGGATGAGGATGAGGATGAGGATGAGGATGAGGATGAGGATGAGGATGAGGATGAGGATGAGGATGAGGATGAGGATGAGGATGAGGATGAGGATGAGGATGAGGATGAGGATGAGGATGAGGATGAGGATGAGGATGAGGATGAGGATGAGGATGAGGATGAGGATGAGGATGAGGATGAGGATGAGGATGAGGATGAGGATGAGGATGAGGATGAGGATGAGGATGAGGATGAGGATGAGGATGAGGATGAGGATGAGGATGAGGATGAGGATGAGGATGAGGATGAGGATGAGGATGAGGATGAGGATGAGGATGAGGATGAGGATGAGGATGAGGATGAGGATGAGGATGAGGATGAGGATGAGGATGAGGATGAGGATGAGGATGAGGATGAGGATGAGGATGAGGATGAGGATGAGGATGAGGATGAGGATGAGGATGAGGATGAGGATGAGGATGAGGATGAGGATGAGGATGAGGATGAGGATGAGGATGAGGATGAGGATGAGGATGAGGATGAGGATGAGGATGAGGATGAGGATGAGGATGAGGATGAGGATGAGGATGAGGATGAGGATGAGGATGAGGATGAGGATGAGGATGAGGATGAGGATGAGGATGAGGATGAGGATGAGGAAAAACAAAAGTGTCTCCACTTGCACCCCACACTGTTAATGTTCTCACATGTCAATCCGCTTCCTGCCTTAGTTTGTCATTTTTAATTCAAACCCCTTTACATCAGATGTTCCATTTTGAAAATGACAAAATTCGTCAAAATTCAATCAAAACTTCAGAGCATAGTGCTCCATCATCGAAGCACACACGCCAGCACCACCCACTCCATCATGCTTACGTGTGTTCCACCCCCTCTCCAGCTCATCTAACCCTTAATTGTTGTAAAGTGTTTCGTGGTCGGACTGGTTCTTTGTCGGTTAATACCAGCCAGAGCATACCTCCTCCATGGCATCAGCAAGGATTCTTTGAAATTAACCAAACGCCTGAAAACCCATCCCGTCGTACATCCCCGCAAACCCCATCAGCAACCTAGTCTCGTCACTTTATCAACGTTTGACTTAATTTCTTTGGGATTCAGTTGGGAAAGTGTTAAGCAATTTATACGCTTCGGTACACAGAAACGCAGTTGACTAAGACGAAGACTCGGTTAAGGCGACCGCAAGCACTTTCAAGATGCTATTTTCGAATTACTGCCAACGCTTCTGGTGTGTGGCCTAAGTGAAACGGGCTCGACTCCATGTACATCGGCTGCTGCGTTAATTAAGGCAAAATTACCCGAAACTGTTGATTAATGTTGCCAATTGTAGCTTTTAACTAAATTGAATTGGAATTAATTCCCAGAAGTATCGGCTCCGCTGCCATTCGGAGTGATCCCAGCCGGTGTAAAGGAGACGTCATTGCAAGATGTTCTCTGGGCTATGGTAGAGTGGAACTCGCAAAGCAGTTGAGTGGGGTTGCAGAGTGTCCTTGATTTACGCCCAGTGGTTTGCTGGTGGGTAGTGCGAGGGCGGGGGATGTGGATGTCTTTGCATTTCACTCACTCGATGAAAAGCTGATTCTTGTGATTCTTGCAATGTGTTGTTGGTTCAAACGTCTTGACCGTATTTTAAATGTGTCGCGAAAATAATGAAGAATTGGGGAATAAGCTATTGCCGGTGTGTTGTAGTGTGATGATAAGATGATTTGGAGCTGTCACGTCTGCTGTCAACAGGCAATTAAAAATAAAGTTTGTCTTTCTCTCAACAAATTCGTGCTGTCAACGAATTGCGATGGACTTTAACGTCCTTTTCCCTAATAGAAGATAAACAATAAATCCACCACACATCCTTTGAAATCGAAGCATTAACCGTCTGATGATGGGCACGGGAATATGAATAAAAATATGGAGTAAAATGATAACATGTTGGGGATTGTATCTACGCGTTGCCGTTTGAGATCAATTTCAAGTCAACCTTTTGCTCCATTTTTCCCTTCTATTACTTAATTACTTCGACCCCATCCCTTAGCTATTTTGCTAGATATAGTGAACTCTGGAGAAGGACCTCAATCGACTTGGTGTGCGCAGGTGGAGACATTTGGACCGTGCCGGCTGGAGAGGCTCTTGCTGGCGTAAGGGCAGGTAGATGCAGCTGAAATTTGTACAGTTGTTTAAGTACGACTCTAAAGAATATTTTGAGACTTGAATCAATTTGGAGCGATTTCGAGCTCGATAGTTCTATTCTTATGAAGTTTCTCAAATTTTTGGACGACTTATTTTAAAATTCATAGCTGTTAGACGAATAAGATAATCGAAGTTCGGAAAACGTTAACGTTTTCTTTAGACATCATGCCGCTGCGTAGTTATTGACTAGACTACAAGACAATTCGCTGTATGCACTTAACATGGCTAGATAATGGAACGACTTTAAGCTGTGAAAATATATGTAAACACTGTGTGAATATTTCTCCTTTCTATCGAAATGTGTTCTCCAACTTATAAACTTCAAGAATCTAAAGCTCCTAAGTGCTGTTGATTTTTTTCGCCTCTCAAACCATTGTGTGACGCTGAAATATTGAACAATTTCAAGGTATCAATAAATTAAACATCTGCATAATATTTAAATATTATTTCGATGTTTTTAGCAACCAATCTTTCAATAAAATTCGGGATGAGGTGTCATTAGCTGTCAGCCGATCTAAAACAAGATGTTGAAATAGTCAGTATCTCTTCAACCCCTCAAGCGGAGCGTTCTGCTGTCGGAGATGGAACCAGTGATCCGTTGGATACCTTCTAACCATCTTCAAGCACACACCTGAATAGCAAGGTTGAGTAAATTAACTTACAAACAGTAACTTGTCCAAGCTGATGTTTCCACCAGCAGTCCCTTGGTTCATTTGAGCGGACACCAAGTTTCTGCAGAAACTAAGTTTCCATCACTCTGGGAAAGCTAGCTAGCTCCACTTCAAAAGGAAAAAGTGCAACCATCAACCGCAAATATTCGACATCGCCTCGTGAAAGTGGAGTCACAGACATAGAAAGTCCGATCTTTGAAACTAAAGTTGGAAAAAATACCGGATTCCCTTGAAGCACCATTCGAGGTTGAAAAATCTCGTAATGAAATTCGCTTTTCGAAGCGGATTCATTAAAACGTCGAAGCCAGGAAGTCATCGGAACCCCATTGGAGCGTGCATGCACCTCATCAATTAGACTTTTTAATGAGTTCACCAACTCCACTTCAGCGGGAGACATCTTCAGCATCCATCCAGCAGCCGTCAGCCAAAAAAGCCCCCAAACAACCTCTCATCTTCATTTGCGCGCCGCCAGTCGCAACAAAACTCCTCAGACACGCCGGCCAGCAGGGACGCCCACCCTGGCTGCCATGACCAAACCCCAAACTTCAAAAGGAAATTAATTTTAATATCTTCCGGTGAAACTTTTGTTTATTATGTATCTCCATCCTTCCGCGGGTGGATGAAAAAAAAATGAAAATCAACAAATTCCTATCAATCCTCCTCCACTTTGCGGTACATTCATTCATCATCGGCGAAACTTCAGGACCATCCTCCGTGTCTAAAATTGCTCCACTGCTGCGCCCAGCAACCGAACCCACTACACACGAAGGGACGAGCACTCTTATCCCGTGGCAACGATACAAGGCTGCCCTGTCACGGGCAAGTAGTTCAAAGTGAATCTGAAAACCGGATTATTTTCATGGACCACGTTGTGTTCGTGTTGTACTGCGATGGCTTCCACGTGTCCATGGCTATGCCAGTGGGAGTGATGGCGTCCGGAAACAGGGCTAAGCGGTTCAGGTGGACAAGCCGACAGACAGACAGACAGATCGAAAGTCAAGAATCGCACTTCACTTGATCGTTCCACAAATGAATTCAGTCCTTCAAATTAAATCCCGACGACAACGGGGGACAGGGACAGGACAGGACTGCCACAGGAAATTATGCAAAAAATAAAACACATCTCAAGCCCGCGAAGGTGAAGATAAAACTCGGAGAACTGAACGGAAAATATACACAAGCCGGCTGGAGCCGGACCAGCGACGGAGGCAAAGAAAAAAATCCCTCAAAAAGGAATTTCAAATTAGCCTAAAGGGTTATTTGAGAATTTTCGAAATTAATTATTCGGAATGGACGGGAGGAACAGAAACCGGCGCGTCGTCGGTGGCAGCGGGTGAACCGGGGGCGCGACTAAATGAATTGAAGAAATCGCGAACGGCGGGCTGCCGTTGCCGCTGCCGCTACCCACGCCGGCGGCTGATAGTTAATAGCGATTACGGCTGAGGGTAGTTTGAAATTAATTTGAAATTATTATTAGCCACGAGGTTAGGGGACGGACTGCGTAACCCTTTTTCGTTTGACGGCATTGTTCGACGCGCTTTTGACTTTGAACGCTGACGGATGTTGTGGAACGCCGGGGATGTTGGCAGTTCCGCTGTATTCTCCTCTTGCGAAGCACCCGAGCGGATTGTGTTAATGGCGTCGAACCGAGATGCCGAGAAAAGGTCAGAAACTTCTAATCGTATTATCGATGTCATTTGGTAGCGCGGCGGGTGGGTGGAGTGGTGGAAAATGTCTCAAGTGACGAGGGCGTTTGTGTGAATTGAACCGACTGATGGTTGGTTGCTGGTTAGGAGGGCTGTGCTCTTGATAGTGGTATGCCTTGGGGATTGTGTCACTCTGACAGTGTGTCTGCTGCTCAAGGCAGACGAAGGCGGTGCTTCAGTTGATTGCGTGGAGTGCTGTCATGGTCAACGCGGAATTGTTTTTAACTGATTACTTCGAGGGGGGATACTGTGAGGTCAAATTTGCGAGTGAACTCTGAAAGATCTCTGAGATAAGACCGGTACAAGAGCCAGTGTGGGGTGGACAGACCAGAGTTTCAGATTCTGAGCGTTCGTTACACGTGATCACGTGACAAGTATGTACACATTACACCACACCAAATTCACGTGTTGAATTGCTCGTTTTAAAAAAATGCATGTGATCACGTGACACGTACGTACTTCTTACATCACACAAAATTCACGTGATGACGTATGCGTCTTAAATATACGCCAAGTCAATTAAAGTCATCATTTGGACCTTCAAAACTGCTTACGTACATTCAACACGTTTCTAACTACACGTGATTACGTGACACGTATGTACATATTACACCACACAAAAATTCACGAGATTACGTGTGATTGTTAAATATACGCCAAATCAATTACCGTCATCATGTGGACATTCCACATTACGTACGTACAGTATACGCGTTTCGAATTACAAGTGATCACGTGGAACGTACGTACATCACGTGGATTTTGACCCAGCAAGCCTAAGTCCGAAATATCCGTGAGATGCATTCGCCTGAACACGAGGACGTAGGGGAAGGAAGTATTAAATTACTAGGTACGTGATAAGGCACGTCCATGTATAAAATAGTGTTCGGAAGTGGCTGTTATTGACTTTTGAAATCAGTTGAAAATGGATGATTCACGAGATTCACGAGAAATTTTCCCATGTTGTACGTGGCACGCACGATTTCATGCAGGAGATAATTTCACGTAAATCACGCGATTACCTACTTAAGTTAAACTGGCTCTAGGAGGAACCACTGACCTCCGCCCCGAAGAGGCATCGTCCCCGGAGCTGTACGAAAGGAGAACCGCTTGCGGCAAGTTTGTATACGAGATCGCGATGGAAGATGTACATGTGTTGGTTGAGTTCCAAGTCCAACTGAGAATGGCGAACGTCGTAATGTCTGTTAGAACTGAAAGTGTGAATGGTAACCCTTGGCTGCGTAAGCCAAGACTACAGGACTTTAAAACTGGCACAAGTTCTGTTGTTGCCTCGTAACGCCAGCGTCCCCCTTCTCAAACTCAACTCATAACCCGACTGATCTACTGGCAGTAATTAAGTCTAGGCAACCATGCAAAGCACACCTCCCGACAAGATGGAAGCACAGTGAAAAGGTTAAAAATTGAAATAGTTTCAAGAAGTAAAAGCCTCGAGGACATCTCACAAAGCACCCCAGACACGAAATGAAAAACAAAAGACCAAGCAAAGGGGAGAAAAAAAAGCCGACAACTACAACTCAAAGGAACACCCAACACAAAGCGATGAACAGCGAAGACAAAGCGATACCAAGGAGCGAACGCAAGTTTCATCCAACTCCAGTGAAATTACCTAGATTAACTTTTGTTCAGGATAATGAGATAAAGATGAGTTCAAGGCAATTTAATTTTAGCAAACTCCCCGGCAAGTCCTTAAGGTGTTTTCATTAATTAAGCTGTAAGCCCGTCGGTCGGTCGGTGGGGTAGCTAATTTTTTGTGTATCCCTCCCGTGGCGTCTACTGCCGCTTCGGTGCTCAACTCGCTCGCTGCTGCAAAAGATTCGCGTGTAACTCTCGCCGAGCAGTGATTGGGACGAGGTTGTGTTGGGCCCCCAAAACCAGAAATAAGAAAAAAATTAAATAAAGTGAAATTGTTCATCGAAAATTAAACGGAAATGATAGAAGAATTATGCGGGTGCTGTGAAGGAGGGCCAAACTTTTATGAGCGCTCCTCGCCGCCGGGCTAAATGCCCCCCTTTTTTCGCGTGCCTCTCAAATGAGCTATGCCTCCGTGGACGTTGGCGCTTAATTCTCATAATGTATGCCGAAGCGTAAGTCCTGCGCTAAACGGATGGAGGAGCACACGATGATATATCCCACAGATAAACACTTAGAGAGGATTCCGAGGAGAGTCGGTGTGGGTGCGAGTCTAATCTGTAGGAAGCCACATGTCGTGTGTTATGCACTTTCATCTCCGCTATGATTTCGGCTCCTTAAAGAGCGGTTTATCCCTCACATCTTGTGCGGAATGGATGGGGAAACTTTTGCCGAGACACATGCCTGGTATTTGCAAAGGAACTTTCGAATGGGATTATCCTTTGGAGAAAGAAATGAGGGCTTTTGCCTTGAATGGGGGGGCGCGGTGGTGGAGGCTCGTCGTTGGAATTCTCGGCGCCTAGCAGAAAGAAAAAAACTTATCCAAGAACTTGTATTCGCATTGGATTTCCGTATTTTCCGTCTCTCCTTTTCTTGTGTCTAATTCGTCCTTCGGATGGCCTTGGTGAGGGGATGGATGGTAAAATACCGGCGGTGTTCAGATGGATTTGGTGTGGTGAATCTCTGATGGGTTTGGACTTTGAATATCGTTTGAATCGAATGCAACTCTGTTGGAAGGACATGCGGTAAGAGGAACAAAACAGAAGCTGACGCCATTGTAGGGGCTCTGGGAAATCAGAGCGATTTGCTGAAGCAGGACGACTTCAGAGGATGCTGCAGGTGTTCTAGTCGAAATGCTGCCATCGAAATAGTGAAGGAGTGGTCGAAGGTGAACCTCGAATCGTCAGCAGATCAAACAAATTCTCAAGTTTATCACAATTTATGAGGCACTGAGGCCATAAGGATACACACGCAGATCTTGTCGCGGCACTGTTGCTATCGAATGTACCAAATCAAACAGAAGTGGTCACTTAGCTTACCCTTCTGATCAGTATGTCCGCACGCTGACGACACGACACTGCAGAGCACAGGAAGACAGACAATTTGCAAAGCAAAAAAAAAAATGCACACCAAATTCATGCTATTACGTGTGATTCAAAAATACACGTGAAATCAATTCACGTTATATCGTGGACATCCTACGTGGACATGTACGTTAACACGTATGTTCCTGCAAGTGGCATTCGATTGACGTGAAAGTAAATCACGAAGTACACGTCAAATGAAAAATTAGTTTAAGTTATACTTATTTTAAATATTATGGTGATCAGAGAAGGAAAAATGATTATTTAACAAGATATGAACATATATCATTTAGGAAAATTATGATTTCTATTATTATCATCAAAAATATTTAAAAAAAAAACCTTAAGAAGAGAATAACAAGAATTAGAAATTCAAAATTTAACAATAAATTATTGAAGATGATTGAACACAATCGAATATGAATAATAATTAATACTGAACAATTATGAATAAAAAAAGTTTAAGCTTAGATTAGAGTGCCCGCCGAGAACCATTAAGTTATATATAGCATCATGTTCGTTTAACGAGTTTTAAGCGTTTTTGTCTAGTACTTAAGTATGTTATAAATTAAACAATAAAAATGAATAAAAAACAAATAATAATAATGAATAATAAATAGTGACGAACGGAGGCAAATTGACTAACAATTATTTTTTAATAATGAACATGGATAAGCATTTATACATCGCAAGAGTAATTCATGGACATTCACAAACATTAAGTTTACTTAGAAAACCAGATTTGTGTCTCTCGTATTGTAGAGCATAAGGTAATTAGACAAACGAGGAGCGGTAGCATTGTAGAAAGGTGAAAAATGTGTTTTATTAGTGACAGGATCAGATACCAAAATCTGCTTTTAATAATAATATAATATGGGTATCGCGGCAGTCCAAGGCGGACCTGTGCCTAGCTTCTCAGCAACCACTTGTGTTGTGCGTGCTATTGTTCTTTCACGCGTGGAAGGGACCTACAGTTTAATGCCGACTCCGAACGGCGAACTTAAGAAGCTTTTTCTAGACAGGCATACTCTTTGAGCATTGTCAGTGACTCGAAAGAGGTGGAACCGTGAATTATGATAAGTGGTAAATTCGGGTATCGAACCTGGCACCCCCTTCATAGGAGTCGACGCACTTACCCACTACGCCACGGCGACCATCAAAATCTGCTTATTGACCCTTAAATTGGAAGGGAATCTCACAATCCTGAGGTACTAACCTGAAATTTTAAAAAATGTCATCAGGACTTTATACGCCTATGTGTAAATGCTTAAGCGGCAATATTTCAAGATTTCTGAAAAATTCGAAGCTATGCGTTCTACTATTTAAGGCCCAAACCCAAAGAATACGCATATTTCGTTTTGAAATCCACAAAAATCGTAGTTGCCGGATTGCAAAGAGGTGCGTAACGATACGTTGCGTTTGCAATGCACTCTTTTATAAATCTAAGAAATTCGTCGAACATCTGTCAAGCAGACAAAAAATTTGAAGTTTACTTCATCCGTCGTAACGTATTGTGGACCGCATTTGCTGTATGAGCTGTCAACTTTTTGACAGAACGCAATGCACTCAAAGGATTCTATGGGCTTGGGCCTTAACTTTGCAAGTATTTTTTTTGTAAGCAAAGGAACAACTTTATTGGACTACATTTCAACCTAGTGAGTCAGTCCATGTTGTGGTTTGGGCCTTGTCCATCGAGGGCCAATACTGGGCCACATAAAGTCATAGGCGCTACTTTCCTGTTCCGATATCTGCAAAGGCATACTAGATTTTTACAACAGCGTGGATTTAAAATGTTGAGAAAATATCGAATATTTGCATCTTCTTTGCTCCATCTACTTCAAGATCAGTTCGTTTCGCCTGTTCCTCAATCGCCATAAAAGCTAACCTACAACCAGTTGATGTAAATGATCCGAGGTGGACCTAGGACTCTCACGACTGTTGGCAACTCAAAGTCTTATCCCACCTACAAACTGCCAAGAAGAGCAACTTTTCCTTAGTCAGTAACTTGAGAACAATGCAAGTAGTTAATATCAAGTGTCGAACCCAGACATGGACAGATACGCCACGGCAGCAACACTCAAATAGCGATCCATAATAGCTTCGAGACGGCTGAATACCGCTCAACACCAAATTGTACAAGGGCTTGGATAGAAAGAGGGCTTTAGGCTCCCAGTGTGTCACAGATCGAGCAAATGCCAGTGTACCCTCATCCTAAGGCCCTTTCACAGGTCGCTACAATGTCGCGGCGACAAGCGGCATCTCAACCTAACTCAACCTGACATTCTAGAGAGGGAATCAGAAGACTAGTAGTTGCTCTAGACCTAAATAGTGTCCGAGCCTGAGTGACAGACCAGGACGATGACGCACCATGACACTTTGCTTCCTTCCTCGATGACTTAGACTATATACCGGGGACTAGCTTCAGACTCTCAAGACTAGATTATAAGACTGCAGATGACGACTGGATGGCGCCGCCGTTGGTTGAGTGCCTGTCTGAATGTGGGTATCACACTGGACCAACATGGTCTACACTACCTAACTTAACCTAACCTATGACTACAGAAATTTGAAACACGGCAGCAGTCGCATCAACATAAACTTCCTGCTCAAGATATAACAGCGCCTGTGAGCCAGCGGCGTGACAGCAAACAACTCATAAGCTCAAAGTAATAAACAAGATGAGCGATAGTCGATTGAGACCTACAGAATCCGGTGCACTGCATGATGAACACACAGAATCGAATGCATCAAAGCCAGCACCCACTCAGCACCCCTCAAATCCTGTCTGCCCGGTGGAAGTGGTAAATCCTTCCGTTTCACTTTAAAGACGAAGTGTGACAATCCAAGTCCATTCCATTCCGCTCATAATTGAATGTTTCGTCTCAAGATCTCTTTTCCGGCCTAATCTTGAGGCTCCCTCTTGGCACATCTCCAGAAACAGAAACATGTCTATTCTCAATTGAGTGACAGAGCTGATAATTCCACAGGGTGTCGTCCAGCAAGCGACTGTCACCGACCAGAACCAGAGAATGCCGCCAATCAAGAAGCCATCACTCAGGTCACAACTGCACTGCAACCATCATTGGACCGAGCACAGCAACGAACTCGGCAAAATCCAAGAGAAGAATACGAAACACTGCTGGAACCCTGGAACCCTCAACGCAATCACCGATTCAGGCCGGATTACAGCTTCCTTATGGGTGATCCGATCCGTTAATCCTCATGCATAATGAAAATCCAAGAGGCCTGGAAACTTATTGCTCATCGGTTCGTTTTCGGGTGCAATTTACTAAGTGTTGCTACTGGCGAATTCCCCCCATCCGCCGCTGCGCCGTGCCAATCCCAAATCCCCCCGTGCGCTGGTGTTTCTTGCATCATCAGTTCCTTGACAAAATGTCCTCAGGTACGGCACACTACTCCCGTACATAAATAAATAAATGAATCTGAGCATTCAACGAATTAACATACAACACAGCAGACCTCAGCAGATTCCAGATATGATGCCTGACTGTGCCGAGATGCCAGCCTGCATACACTCCGAAGGGTACGAGCTCTGCTCTGAGTGTTGTCCTCTAAACAATTCTCCTGCTCAGCCCCCGCCTCCGTCCCATCCCATGTGTGTGTCGTTGATATCAAATAATAATTTTCGCAAGGATTTAGGCAACTTGCCTCCTTTGGACCGAGCCGAGAGAAAGCTCTCTAAATATGGCGAGAGCCCCTTTCACTCCGGCTTCCGTGTTGACTTGTTGGGGGTCTTACACTTAACCTCTTGTCTCTGTGACAACACAATGTCGGCATTGCTGCGAGATGAGAGATGATATGCCGTGTGAGGGGGATGAATGCAGGGATCTTTGACAGATGGCCCGATGTGTCGGTAACTCTGCCGCTACACTGCCATCCTGAACTGGCATCGTTTGTCGTTAGCATCGTCGTCGTTGTCGTTGACTGAGAATTCTTGAACAACCAAAACGGTTGGAATTCGAAGAGCTGGCATGTTAATGTGCACACATATGGGATGGCATTACAAAGAAGCAAACATCTTGGAATCCTTTAATGCAAATTTGTGGAAACTGCGGCATGTGTGCCTAACTAAACACACATAAGCCTTTGTAGCTCTGTAGCTCTGTGGCCTCTCTCGTCGCTCTTCGGCGCTCGTGTCGGTGCTCTTTGGTCGTTTTTAAATTTTGATGGATGCTAATCCTGGTATTGTTTCACGAGTAATTATCTCACATAAAATTGTGTGCAAATACGAATGTTTATGGTTCCGTATGTGCTTGTACCGGCATGGAAGGGACGCGACGTGGAGGCGAGCACATATTAGCATAAACATCCTTGATCCTGGCGCGGCGGGATGCGTGTGTGTTGTTTTGTTCTTGATGCGATGCTACGTGAACGACTGTCTGACGGCGGTAGGAAGAGGATTCAGCAAATTCGTGTACAAACGAAACGAGGAACAAGGAATTTAAATTAAATTAATTTGTTTCTTAATCCGGTCGAGAGAAGACGCTGGCTCTGCAGCAGCAGCTGAGTCTATTTGGATGCACGCGTCGAGTACGGATACGGACCTCGTGCGCTGAGATAAATGAAGTTGTTGGAATTATGAGATTTCTATTAAGTTGTGAGGACTTGGAAGGAGGGGTCCACTTCATTGCAGAAACCCAATCCCACACCAATCACACACGCAATCTTCCTCGATTTAAAGACGGCATATGGCGACAATTTTAGAAACCTCCTAACACCCCTGGTTGGTCATGGTAGAGGCATTTCCTTGAAACAACTAAATTGCTTATCTGAAAGGCTGTCAGGCCATGTCTTAGATAGACTACAACATCCGTTTTCACAGATAGCCAAACGGTCATCGTAATCAATCTCTATCAACTTTAAATAAGTACCAAGGGGTCATTCAACTTTTCAGGAGGCGGTCGAACTTATGTTGGGCGCCAGATTAAAGTGACATTCAAATCCACTTCTAAGGGGATGAACTAGCCAAGCAAGTAACAAGATTACTCGCCACTTAGAAACCACGTGTCAAACATCAAAATAATCTGGCACAGGCTACACTTCAAACTGCAAACGTAGCTGCCGTGCATGAATATATGGAATATATGATGGCTTGTGATTGCTGTTATTATGAACCCACCTCTTGGTAGATTAGGTAAGGTTGAGGTGGCTGAACGCCGCGCAGAAGGGCAGTAGACACACATAGGCCAAGCGAAGGCCCATTGTGTTGCCACGCGGATCAAGGGTACCTATTCCGCAAACTAATTAGTGGAGAAGGCTAATTCTGATCCTGCTCAGTTCAGCCAGATTATAAAGGAAATGAGCCCCCAGAAGTCTGAATCTACGAGATGAAAGAGCACTGCAGCTGCATAGCAAGTGTTCAATGGTGTCTTCCGCATCCTCGTTCATAAAGCTTCAATAGAAATCATTGTAAGGAAGTCATAGTTTAGAGGCATGAGTTCCGATGGCACAATGCCCAATAAGAGATCTGAGAATTGGTCTGTTTAATCTGATCAAGCTAAGCCATCGTTGGGGATCTATGATAGGCCCGAGTGGTTTGGTAATGAGGCATCCTGTGCCTGTTATCCATCCGCGGTTTGTTTGAGCAAGCTTGAGCAGATGTTTTATAGTAGTGATAGGCGTGGAAGGTGGGTCTCCACCCGGAAAGAGTACAGAATTTGTGCCCTTTCTAGCGTGTTCGTCCGCTTCGCAATTCTCTGGAATGTCACTGTGTTCCGGCACCCACATAAATTGGATGTTAAAATACTTAACCATCTCGTTAAGAGATAGGCGGCAATTAAGGGAAGTTTTGGAGTTAAAAGTGAGAGAGATTTGATCGCTGCCTGGCTATCGGAACAGATGACTGTGACAGATATCTGTGCGCGATATTACATTGTTTTATTTAGCCAGGACAGGGCTTCCTTAATCGCTATAGTTTCAGCCGGAAAGCTGCTAAAGCTACCTGGATATTTAGTTCCTTGAAATAGACGCCAGCATCCACACCTGCATCCATCTTCGATGTATCTGTGAAGATCCGCAGTGGACCATCCAGCATATGGTGGTATGCTGGTTGAGACATTTTTCTCGAAGAGGAGTTTAGGTATAGTAAGTTGTGTATCTATGCGTATAGAGGCATACCAGCGTAGGATCGTTGAATATCGAGAATGTAGTTCTTTCCAACTGCCCAGCGATCTTAATCTGATCTGTAACTGTTGTCTATCTGCCAATTAGTTCTATCGATGGCAGGTTGAGGATTATGTTTAGTGCTTCGGCGGAGGTAGTCCTTAGCGCCCCCCTAATGCATGTGCAAACCATCCTCTGCACTCTAGCGAGTGGGGTGATGTTGATTTTCTTATCGAATGCGGTCCACCAAATTGTGACGCCATACAGATAGAATGAGTCTGACTACTGATGTAAATAGCCAGTGAACCATTCGGTGCTGCAGTCCCTGTGGCCCTTTTGCAGCAGCAAAGAGCCGTGGAGGCCTTCTTGACACGTTCCTGGATATTTAGCTTCCAGCTTAACTTCCTGTCTAATATAAGGCCCAAGAATTTAGCGATGTCACTTAGCACTAAGGGAGCCCCGGATAGTGTGGGAGGGTCAAAGTTAGGGATTTTATTCTTCGTAGTAAAGAGGAATAGATCTTTTTAATAGCACGACGTCTGCCGGATCTACATGGATGGGACTAAAATTCCTCGTAACTAACATCCAACATCTACCAGGCTCTGAGGTCTTACAAATACAATTTCCTAGAAGCAAATTTCATCAACGATATTATCTGCTTCGCTTGATGTTAATCTCCAGATAGTTCCCTACCGGTGGATAATGGACCTACTCAAATCTGCATGGTGGAACAATGAACCACATCGTGTCAAAGCCCATCCCCCGAGTCACGCAAACTTTCATCCCTATGGCAACACATTGAAATCGACAGTCATATTTTTTTTAAACTGGTTTCATATTTTAGATCCGACACAGGATAACTCCCGAAGGAACTACAACATGTCCAAAAATTGAGTGTCATTGCATCCGGCTCGAAGGACCAAAATCAAGATGCACAAATAATTTATCCCACAAGTCTTACATACATGCTACATGGAATTGAATTTTTGACAACAATCAAGACGAAAGAGCTCATTTTGTGTCCTATCCACAATTTGGTCCTATTTATTTGGAAGAGCAATAGAGGAGACGTAGTCACTGTGGTCAATGTGGTCATAGTCTGGAAGGCAAAGTTACATCGGCTGTGTTTTTCCAAACAGACAGAAACAGTGTCTAAGACGTTTTGAAAACCGAGCCTGTTTGTTCGAGAATGAAAGCAATACTTCAGCAGGGTATATCAATATTAAAGCTGTACGAATAAATATTTTTTGTTCCCCCTTGAAGATGAAACGATTACGATCTCTGGAGTGTTTCGGTGTACAATGGATGAACTTTCTTGGTCAAAATTAGATGGACGTGCCCGGTACCACACAGCTTCTTCTTCTTCTTCTGGTGGCGCTACAGTCCGGGGTGGACCTGGGCCTCAACCAGTAAGCCTCTCCAGCCGACACGATCTTTAGCCAGCTGTCTCCAACTGCGCACACCAAGTCGATTGAGGTCCTTCTCCACCTGGGTGCGCCATCGGTTCCGTGGCGTCCTCTATTGCGTTGTCCCACGGGTTCGGAGTCCAAGACTCTTCGGGCTGGAACAGTGTTGTCCATGCGCTATACTTGGCCCAGCTATCTTAGGCGTTGAATTCGTAGATGCTCATGTCGCTGTACAGCCGGTACAGTTCGTGGTTGAATCTTCCTCTCCAATAACCATCAACGCTGACAGGACCAAAGATTGAACGCAGAACTTTTCTCTCGAAAAGTCCAAGTGCTTCTTCATCCGCTTTTGAGATTGTTCATGCCTCCGCACCATAGAGCAGGACAGGGATGATCGAGGTGTTATATAATGTTAGCTTGGGCCTTCGAGAGAGGACTCTCCTACTCAATTGCCTCTTGGGCCCAAAGAAACAGTCATTGGCAAGAGTAATTCTGCGTTTAATCTCGGTACTGATGTTGTTCGTACTGTTCCCTTGCGAGCCGAGGTAGACGAAGTCCTTCACTACCTCGAAATTATTGCTGCCTATGGTGACGTTTTGGCCAAGTCGTCGATGTTGTGTGTCCTTTCTTGATGATGACAGCATACACTTCGTTTTGCCCTCATTCACCGATAGACCCATTGTAGCCGCTTCTTTCTCAAGGCCAGCAAACGCTTCATTGACGGCTCGCTGTGTTCGACCAATCACGTCAATGTCATCCGCGTATGCTAGCAGTTGTACGGACTTTTGGAAGATCGTGCCGCTTGTGTTAGCGTGTGAGTGCCACACAGCTGGTAAACAAATTATTCTATTAAAGGGGTATTCGATAATTAACCAACCACAAGAAATGGTCTGATCGAATGACTACCCCACTCATGCCATTTAACGTCGTTAGCTTTTGACAGTGACGAGCGGAATGTGGAGAGTATACATCAAAGCTATTTGAATGAATATTAAGACAGCAGAAAAGCAAAATTATTTTCTGCTATAACACCGATTCGCATTCTAATGACTTTTCAGAAACAAATGCGATTAACAACATTCTCTCTGATGTTCGCTGCATCGCACAGTGGGCAAAGAATCGGCAATAAATCAACCAGTACAGTTATGAACTTGAAATTCGACACATTTACTCTTAATAATATTGTAAATTCATTGTGACCAAGCCTACTATAGCACTCACTTTTTTGAATACTTTAATTTTTTTTTTATTTCTCGGGGATTAGGCAAATCCGGCTCGAAGGACCAAATGTACAGTGTAGACAATTGAGATGCACTGTATGAATCGAATCGTGGGTCGCTGTGGCGTAGTGGGTTAGTGCGTCGACTCCTACTCAGAGGGCGCCAGGTTCAATACCCGAATTTACCACCTTTCATATTTTCACGGCTCCACCTCTTTCGAGTCACTGACAATGTTGAAAGAGTATTCCTGTCTAGAAAAAGCTTCTCAAACTTGGCCGTTCGGAGTCGGCATTAAACTGCAGGTCCCTTCCACGCGTGAGAGAACAAGACCACGCACAACACGAGTGGTTGCTGAGAAGCTAGGCCCTGGCCATCTACGGGCTGTAGCGCCACCCATATTATATTATTATAGTATGAATCGAAAATGTGTAGAGATATATGTAAAAAAAACCTACTTTTGATTCACGATAGAAATTCTATTTTTTATTACTTAGTTCGGATTGGTGTTGGGTTATCGAGCGAGTAAGTAAGTATAAAAGATGTCATTACATTGCATATAATTGACAGGTTTTCATTACCTAGCATGGAATTACTTATCGTAATGCAGAGTTATTCATTCTACAACAATGATGAAGTAGTTTAGTTTCTTCTACAACAATATCGACTGCCTACCTTTGGACAGATCTACATGTTCAGTAGTCTCTGAGGTACTCATTTTTGTTTTACATATAATGGGAAGTCGAACAAGTCTTTTCGTAATTCTAATCAAACTTTTTTCACAGACAATTCATGTGGTACCCAAGCATCGAACTTGTTTTTGTAGCCAGCCTTTTTTAAATGGTTCAACACCGTTTGATAATGAATGTATAGTTCCTTGGCGATGTCATGGTTGCTTCTGTGACGGTCCAGGACAATCTTTTCCATAATTTCATCGACTTTTTCAACGATAGGTGCATCTATCACATCGAAATTTCCAGAACGGAAGCGAGCGAACCATTGTTGTGCTACTCGAACTGATACAGCATCATATATGTAAGCTGCACAAATTTCATTGGTGAAAAGCTGTAACTTTTTTTCAACTTCTCCGAACTTAATTTTTTTTTGTTAAATGAAGCTTAAAATCCCCTTTCCTACATCATATGGTATGACACAATGTGGTTGGTAGTACTGGTGATGGACGACTCCGACGATATCTATTGACAAAATACGAAAAGACTTTTTCGATTACCTAATATATATATTTATATACATTTTATATTTTATTTGTATGAAAGAAAGAATAACATATTGTGCTCTTATAAAATGGTACTCCATTCTGTGTTCAGCGGACCTCTCTCCATTGAAATAATGAATAGTGTGTTGAAACATAGTCCTTAAGATGTTTTGATCTTCTTCCCATAAGATGCACAGCAAAAATGTACTATAAAATGTACTCATTTTTACATTCAGAAGGTACATTTTTTAAAAAAATCGAACAACAAAATTAGCAAAAATTAACACCCAATCTTAACGATTCTCCAAACTACATTCAGTACACAATAAAAGAAAGAAAAACTAAAACTTGAATGAACTTGGAATATAACCTGTTCAATATTGATTAATAATAATAATAATATGGGTGGCGCGACAGTTCGAGGTGGACCTGGGCCTAGCTTCTCAGCAAACACTTGTGTTGTGCGTGCTATTGTTCTTTCACGCGTGGAAGGGATCCACAGTTTAATGCCGACTCCGAACGGCCAAGTTTGAGAAGCTTTTTCTAGACAGGAATACTCTTTGAGCATTGTCAGTGACTCGAAAGAGGTGGAGCCGTGAAATATGAAAGGTGGTAAATTCGGGTATTGAACCTGGCACCCTCTGCGTAGGAGTCGACGCACTTACCCAATACGCTACGGCGACCCACAAAATTGATATATATTGATTGAAATTCCATTGAATTATATTATAATTATTCAGTTGAATGCAATAAATTAATATATTTTTATCTACATTATCGGCTCACTGCCTTACCAACAATCATGTACAAAACTAAACTTAACTAAACTAAATTTATCTAATGATTATAATGTCAAATGTCAAGTAAAGAAGACACTTCTTCACAAGAACTCAGTGTGAGCAGTTCAATAACGCATCCGTAATTTATAAGGTGTGAAGCTTCGCGTTTTATTACATATGTACGCTTTTCTCTAGGAAGAAAGGTTTCTTTTGTTCAATCAACCCAAAGGCTAATTTAATTCATAACCATAATAATTGCACAAATGCTTACAAAAAATCTATACATTAGATGAACTTGGACTGGTACAAAAGGGTTTTCAAATAAGGACTCGGCAAAGTTTTTTATTTAAATAAAAAGAAAAACATTTGAGATATTTCAAAAACTTTACTATCGGCTTGAAGTACAATCAAAACATTTATGAATGGAACTCGACTTCGTTTATAATGCCACGGGCACGTTTGCAGAGGTCGATTACAACTATTTTTCAACGACTCGGCCACACATTAAAGCCGAAACAGCAGGTAGTTCGTGTTCAGTGTTCGATCTGAGTTCTTCCTACGTCGTCACCTTGTTGGCATAAACCAAAGACTTAAGGCAGCCCCACAGTCAAGAGGCGGTAAACCATGAGTGCCAAGTTTGATGAATAGTAAAAGAGTGCGTTCACAAATTAAATTGAAAGTTGTCAAGTCCCTATTGGAAACCCCTGTATTAATTTAAGCATAATTTACATTCTCCCAGAAACTTTTTGTTTTGTAACTAGAGTTGCTAAACATTTTACTAATCTACACGAATTCAGAGGATTTTTATCACAAAAACTGCTTTAAACTTTCTCATATTTAGGGACCTGCTGTCAGTGATTTTATGCCAGGTTTTAGGGCGGTGACATAATAATCGAGCTTCGTGTGACATGATTCCAAGCCATGAAAATGGCCGCCAAGAACATACGTACAACAGGACAAATTCTCATTGATTGTGTGAATCACTATTTAGTCACGTAATTTTATGTTTTTGCCTATCAGAATCGGTGGCCCAAATCATGTGATTTAAGAACGTTGGGTTATTCTTCTTTTAACAGCAGTCGATGTCTTGAAACAAGAAATCAATGGTCGTGGATAGCAACGACAACAAAGTAAATACAGTTCAGGCTCGATTTACGCAACCTTCGATATGATGATTCAATTTCAGCAAAATATCCAATGTCATCAAAGAAAACGCAATATATTTTTACTGTACCTTGAAAACTTTTCTTTTTATGGTATAAAAAATGTGTGTACAACTAGAACTGCTTTCAGTTGAAAACTGTGTTTTTTTAACACATCGTCATTGTCTCTTTAGAAACATACCCATTTCGTCTATTTCTTTCTTATTAGAAAATGTTAATGCAACTTCCTTAATTTCTCAAAGTTGCGTGAATCCAGTTTGTACTGTATGTCATTAAAACCAGCGCAAGCAACTTGTCCACCAAGTTTCATCCGAATCCGAACAGCCAGAGTAGGAGCTTCACACACATCTGAACTGTCGAATTTTTGATGTTATTATGATGTATACAGTCCTGTCTTGTTGGGCACAACTCGTCCTTAAAGGGCTACAATTTCATGACAGAGCACGTCAATTGGCATTATGATTTGATGATCATACGACTCCATTAGGTAGGCGTTCTTTGAAAGGACAGTTCCATTTGTCGGAATAAAAGGTTCATTGCGACACACTTTTCGAATTTTATTCAACTCATTCATTATTATTTTTGAGCTACATTGCCAGGATTTTTTTTATTCTTATTTAACTGTTTACTTTTAATTTTTCAAAGTTACGTCCTTATAGATATTGCATCCCAAGATAACAGAGTTAAACACGGCACTGAATACTCCGAATTTAAAGAGATCCGAGCAGGAGTCCCTGAAGGGAGTGTCTTTCAGTTACTTCTCGCAACGCGTCCCAGCTTCGGTAACATGTGTTGGCAACATTCTTTCCAATTATGTTTCACCTCTCATTTGCTTACGTATTATGTCTTAGCGTATTTTAAAAATTTGTCACACCTTTCATTTGTTTACTCGTTTGTATTAGCGTCCTCTTACCTCTTTTGTCTCCTCCTGTTCCTATATCGTGTTGTTGTTGTGTAATGGATGGAATGGGCAGTTGATTTTAGATCACCGAAGAACTCGGATGGTTCTTCTTTTATTAAGATTTTTGTTTTACGTAAAACTGTTAATTTCTTCAAATACAATGTGTTAAGTGTTTTATTTATTGTGTGAGTCGTTCCCAACTCGTAACTCTTGGCCCTACATAGTCCCTGTTGTACACTATACATATACCTCAAACTGAGGCTACACTTGTGGCTACATTTGCGGATGACACAGTGATCCTGGCAAAGGGAAGCTCAGTTGAGTCCTCAACTGAAAAACTGCAACGATCTCTGGACAAAATAAACGCATTGCTTCCAATGAGACCAAATCAACGCATATAAATTTCACCTACAGAAATATTGAAAACCTACCAGTTCTCATTAATTCCGAAGCAAAATATCTTGGTATGACACTCGATGCGAAACTCAAGTGGAAGGCCGACTTGAGAAAGAAACGGGATAGGCCCACGTGAAAAATAAGCGGGATGAGCTCGAAGACAGGTATAGAGAAATGATGTACTGGAGAAAAATGTACTCGTTACTTGGAAGGCACTCCAAGTTAGGCATGTACAACAAACTGCTATTATACAAGCAAGTACTGAAGCCTATATGGACTCACGGCATACAACTATGGGGTTGTACCAAAGCAAATAACAGAGGATTTATTCAGTCCTTTCAAAATAAAACTATACGGGATGTTGTGAAAGCTCGCTGGTATCTCAGGAATTGTCATATACAAAGGGGCCTAGGGATAACTACCGTCGACGAAGAAATAACAAACTCCGCTCGAAGGCTAAGAATCAGACTTCATGGTCATTGTAACAATGCCGTCCTCCAAACCTTGGACATGAGACGTTTAGTATGCCGACTCCAACGTACGAGACCGCTCGATTTGGCGCAATAGTGATAACCCATCTGAACGATGGTCATGGCAGGTGAGTTTACCGAAAGTCTGCCTGCAACACGCGAAAACATCCTTAAAAGTAGGCTACTAGATAAGGACACTAAGTTGTATTAAGGAAAAAACCAAAAGGGCAGGGTGTTTTTAGTGAGTAAAAATCGGACACTTATATGTGGATAACATAGTCTTTTGTAGAAGTTCTTCACCAATCTAAATAAAAAAAAGTTACTGCCTGCATAACAAAAATTAAGCCTGCACTTGGTTAAACCTTGTAAATCCCATGGAAACTACAATTTTAGGAAACGGCGGTTGAAAAGCCAAGTGATACTGCATCAGGTGACAGCCAGCCAAAAAACCATGAAGACCAGAGATGTAGAATTCACAAGTTAAAGCCAATGTAGAGTATGAGGAGACATGATAACCACTTTATTAGAAAACCGGTTATAGGACCAGGATGGACGCATTTGATATTTTAACCTCTTCGGGGCAATTTACTAAACTAAAGTCTTCTGCCAGACTTCGAAACTTATCCATGCTTACATCTAATTGAGCTTTGACGACATATAGTGCTCGTTCATTTGAGAACATGTTTTGAGGGCGTTGCGTGTCCTACTCACGAAACACCCAACAAGACTCCACCATTCCATCGACTTGTTATCTTATTTCATTGCCAAATAGTCCTTCACTTATCCTGAGGTCCCATAATTCCCGTCACAACACGGAAGGATGCCAAGACAGAAAAAAACCAAGTCAATGCCCTTAAACTTCAAATTGACTTCAAAGTCCTCCGCACTGACTCCGACTGAATCTGCCACAATTAAGTTTTCCGCTTCAACTGTTCTCCACCGAACCACAATATCCTTTAATCCCCTCTCAACCCCAGGCAGCCCTTTCACACCTTCCACCCCCCATTCGCCACCATTTTCAATCAATCCATCAAACTGAAATAAGACAGCCTGCCAGTGGCGCATCTTCCGTCTGCAACAAGCATCGCCGTATAATCACGATAACACCGCTTGCAATTCAATTCAAAACTTCACCGCATTCGCGGCTTAAGGCTTAGGATGAGCGCCACTAACCGAAGCGGGCGAATGGGACAAGGAAGGCCATTCGCGACCGCGAACAATTATCCCATCGTCATGGCCAAAGTTTTTCCTTTATATGCAAGCGCGCGTATTATTTGGCTTCAGTGCTTCCTCTTTGTTTTGCGCGGGAAAACTTCTTTAATTAAACTTATCCCTTGGTCAAAGGAAACGGAAAATTTAGTTATCGCACTCGTATTCGTGCGCTGTGCCGCACCGCTCCGCTGCCGGCCGGCCGTCCAACAACACCACACCCGTGTTTTCCAGTCGAAGCGGGAATGAGAGGTTTTGCATTCATCCCGGGGCCACTTGCATTCTTTTCCTCTTCCTGCATTGCCATGGACATTGTAATTTCATTTCTTTATCGTTCGAGGATCGCTGCGCTTTGTGCGATAACCTTAGAAGTTCGCTGGCTCACTTTAGTTCTTGCGGGAAGATTAAATTTGATGGAGGGGATTTTTATTTTATGTGCCACAAGGCCTTGTGCGCTAGGATTTCTTTTTTTGTTTTCAATGCAACTCTGTTAGTCGGACAATGGCTGGGCATTGGAACGGAATCCATTGTGTGGATGACGAGGGGCAGTTAAGGGCGACCTTCAAGAAGTCAGGAGAGGAGATGGCGTCGCTGGATGCCTGTACTGCATGCAGACGCGAATATTGCCCTTATCAACGCCACCGTGGCCCCACAAGACAACTCTTAAGACCGTCTCCTCGACCAAATGCAAAATGTTACGTATACGCCACCGTGGTTTCACAAGAAGACTCTTAAGACCGTCTCCTCGACCAAATGCAAAATGTTACGTATACGCCACCATGGCCATATGCAATATAATATGCAGAATGTAACGTGTACGCTACCATGGCCCACAAGACAACTCTTAAGACCGTCTAAGCTACCCGATGCAAAATGTAACGTATACGCCACCGTGGTTTCACAAGAAGACTCTTAAGACCGTCTCCTCGACCAAATGCTAAATGTTACGTATTCGCCACCATGGCACCACAAGAAGACTCTTAAGACCGTCTCCTCGACCAAATGCAAATTGTTACGTATTCGCCACCATGGCACCACAAGAAGACTCTTAAGACCGTCTCCTCGACCAAATGCAAAATGTTACGTATTCGCCACCATGGCACCACAAGAAGACTCTTAAGACCGTCTCCTCGACCAAATGCAAATTGTTACGTATTCGCCACCATGGCACCACAAGAAGACTCTTAAGACCGTCTCCTCGACCAAATGCTAAATGTTACGTATACGCCACCGTGGTCCCACAAGAAGACTCTTAAGACCGTCTCCTCGACCAAATGCAAAATGTTACGTATACGCCACCATGGCACCACAAGAAGACTCTTAAGACCGTCTCCTCGACCAAATGCAAAATGTTACGTATACGCCACCATGGCACCACAAGAAGACTCTTAAGACCGTCTCCTCGACCAAATGCAAAATGTTACGTATACGCCACCGTTGCCCCACAAGAAAACTCTTAAGACTGCCTCCTCGAAAAAATGAAAATGCGACTGGTGGACAACGCGCGCCTCCAGTACATTAGCGCCACCCTCCGAGCGAATGAAATTGTCGTGAATTGACTCCAGGATGCATCACCTCAGAAAAAAGAACACAATCATAATCCGAAAGCAATTCCAAGCGGACACGTATGACACGAGCTTAATTTGTCTCGTGTGTGTGTCTGTTCACTGGTGACTAACCTTAAGCTTGCACCGAAATCACTTAACGTAATGTGGGGTGGCCTGCATCCTGCATCCAGCATTCAGCAACCAGCATCCAAGCAACAGCATCACGTACTCACGTTTCCCTTCGAGCACACCAGCCACTGAGCACATGCAATAGATCACCTCATCATCACCATAGTTATCGGATATCCAGCAGGTTGTTAACTGCATCGAAGCAGAACCGAAACAGAAAGTTTACCACTCGAATGGAATTTATTAGCCACCGCAGCTAGTAACTCCCGAAATGGCAGCGGGTAACACGAATGGATTCACTCCCAGTCCAACCACCCTAGCTCCCAAGCACCCAAGCTCCGAAGCACCGAAGCACCACCAGCGATACAGACATGCTCAACCCAACAATCCCATTTTACAGGACGACTTGTGAATGCAGTAAGCATCCTGGTGTGAACTGAAAGTGGCGAAAGGCGAAGCGGACGAAGCGAAGGACGACACGATGACGGCAGCGGGAAGGGGGTGGGGGCGGAAAAAAAAGCACAACATTTTTGTTTTATTAAAAAAGTTTTGTAATTAGAGAGTCGTCCGCATTACGTCTGTGAGCGGGTAACTGTTCCAGGATATTTATTAAGTTGAAGAGCTCCTTTTTTTCGTTCCGGCATCCGTTCTACCCTCGTTCGGTTGCCTTCGCTATTATCCGTTACTGCTGCCGTTCGGGAGGCGGTGACGATGGCAATGGTGAGGAGGCTGTCGACGTGGTGGAGGTCACTTTTGTGCGGTGCGGCACTGTCAGTCAGTGGCGATTTTTCATGAGGGAAACATATTTTTCTCTCGTCCACGATGAATGGACTGTGAAACCCAAGAAAGCGGAACGAAAGCGGAGTGAAAGCAGAGGAGAAACCGAAATCGTCCTGCCATTGTGTGCTGCGAAACTCAAACAAAGTTCTCACAGTAATCGCTGCCGAAAACCGAAAGGGGCAAGCGGCGAACGGTTGAGGTTAATGATACGTCCAGAAATTCAGCAGAAAAAGAAATTTTCAAGATGGCCCCGCCAGTCCTCCCGGCTGACCTCGTTCTGTGGGCGTAAGCTGCTCAAGGATCGCGCCCAGATAGATGGTCTGCCCTCGTCGGGGGAGCGTTGCAAATTGTCTTCAAACATCCTCCACCGTCCACTTCATTGCACTTAACACGTCCCACTCCAGCAACGTCCACCGCAGAGCGTGTTCGCTCTGCACACTCGCTCCTGCCGGCAATTTATTCAGGAATCCCCCAGCCGCTTGACTCGTGAAGTTGTGTCAAATGCCACTTCATTTCGCGTCGTCATCGAGTGGCCGGCTGCATGTGTGTGCACACGAGGGGGTGGGTGGGTGTAGTCGGCGATGGGATACCAAGCCCCATTGACCTGGTGAGCCTCAATTCCTATTGGCAGACATGTCACCCTCAGCCAGGCGATGGCTCCAATCAATTTGAGTAATTCGCCTGGCATTTGTGCATTTGCTCCCCATCCTGTTTGTCCGCAGTGCCACCCGCGGAGCTCGGGCACCATCCTGACGGGCCATGCGACTCATAAATTATTTCTGCATGTCACCGTTTCGTTAAACTGTGCCGCTTCCAATGACAATTAAGCGTGGAGCGGTCATGCGTTGCGCTGAGTTCCGCTGCATGCGAAATGAGTATTTTGATTTTGGATTTGTTTGTCAGGATACGCGGCTGAATTCCTCGGAGAGCCATGTCAAAATGTTGAAACATGACGATTGCGAGGATATTTGACGAGCTTTTTTTTGGCGGGCTAATGGATATCAATTTATGAACCATTGACGGACATCTAATTCACTTGGCATGTTATTATTGCATCCTGACGGGGGGCTGGCACTGGGACTTGGGGCTGGAAGCTCAATGATTCATGCAAGGGGCACGAGGCAGGAAGTATGCCGCGAACGAATTCTGGTCGCAGGGACAGGCGAACATGATCGATTCCGGTCTGCCTCTGTGATTTGCTGAGTGATGCGAGTTGACTGAGTGATGTGAATTCGTTTCGGCGTCGGTTTTGAATTTCGCGTGACATAGTCTTAATCCAGCTATTGAGGGTGTGTTGAACACGGTTACAGGCGGTAATCCATAGCAAGGATTACAAATTCCGATACACACACTCTCGCGAGCAGCTTTACACCGCTATTAGCAGACTTGCCAGAAATTATTTAAACCTTTTATAAAATGACGCTGAAGACCGAAGTATCCGACGAAAGTCAGTCGGAAAGAAAATTCGCAATTAGTGACGCCTAAGGCCGGAGTGGACTTGACATTATCGTCTTTTTCTCTGTTTGGGGCTATAGGCCGGGTGCTGGAACGCTGTGTTGTTTGAGGATGAATCTTATTTTGGACTTCAAGCTCTGGGCTGATAAGTACCTGCTTATTAGAATGTTGACAACAACTTGCAGACGTTGACCAGTGTCCCTTGACCAGACCTAGAGCGTTATCTTCGTCTTCTTCGACTGCCGGGGTACACCCAAGCATCAGTCAACAAGGTTCACCAGCTGGTATGATCTTTAACCAGCTGCCTCTAATTGCACACGCGAATTTCGTTGTGGTCCTTCTCCACCTCGGTGCTCCATCAGTGCCGTGGGTGTCCTCCATTGCGTTGTTCAACTGGTTCGGAGGCGAGCATTGTTCCGGCTGGAGCAGTGTTGTCCACTAGGCATTGAATCCGTAGACGCCTGGCTTGGCTCCCGTCCCAGTATAGCCCGTACATTCACCCAGTCTACCCCGCCTTAGAGCAAGACAGGGATGAGCAAGGTGTTACATAATATTTGCCTACTCTACTACGCTATTGCTTCTAGAGCCTTAAGAAACAGCGATTGACAAGACTTATGCTGGGTCTTATCTCGGTACTAGTGTTGCCTCGAAGTTATAGCTGCCTATGGTGACGTTCAGGCCAAGTCGACGATGTCATGCGTCCTCTCTTGATGACAGCATATACTTCGTTTTGCGCTCATTCACCACTAAACCCATTTTGTCCGCCTCCGCTTCAATACCAGCAAACACTTCATTGACGGCTCGCTGTGTTCGATGTCATCCGCGTATGCTAGCAGTTGTACGGACTTCTGGAAGATCGTGCCTCTTGTGTTGGCGTGTGAGTCTTGCACGGTCTTCTCCAGGATGATGTTAAAGAAGCCACATGAAAGCGGGTCGCCTTGTCTAAAACCTTTTTTGACATTGAAGGTCTCGGTGAGTTCGTTACCGACCTTGATGGAGCAGCGAGAATTTTCCATCGTCATCCTGCACAACCTGACGAGTTTGGTAGGAATGTCAAAACTAGACATGGCGTTGTGTAGCTCGTCCCTATGCACGCTTTCGTATGCGGTCTTGAAATCGACGAATAGGTGGTGGGTGTCGAACTGCATCTCTTGAGTTTTTTTTCCAGGACCTGCCGTAATTTGAAGATTTGGTAGATGGTGGACTTCCCCTAAGGACCACTCACACAAAACAACAGAGAGGATCTTAAAGGCGATGTTAAGGAGACTTATCACTCGCTAGTTGGCGTAGTTGAAGGGGTATCCCTGCTTCTGGTCTGTTCGGAGACCTCACATTCCACGTGCATAACCAAAACTCGTTGTCCTTATTTCGTTCTCCATGGTCGTCAGCAGTAGAGTCATCCCTATCCGATGCTTCTCGTCGTTTCTGAACTAATTCTTTTTCACACCGTGAGGAAGTTACCTCCAAGCGCAAACTCCAAACCTGGAGAACCGGGTACTGGCTTACACCTGGACAAAGGGGTCGCATACATTGCTTCACCTTTAAGCGGTTGCTGTAAAGGCTATCCCGAGGGCGCAGCGAGAAGGCTTTATGTCAACTTGACCAGTGCATTTACAGGGATTGTTGATGGCATCTCTCCAAGCTGAGAGCAGTCAAAAACTTTGCCCTGGATGCATAGGCCCCGTGCCCTCCATCCTCCACACTATTTTCTCCAATACCAGAGCGAAGAAATCACAACAGCATGACATACATCTCCTTGCAGAGGCTCCGAAGTCTTCGAACCGAAATGCACGGTACATCGGGTTTATGTCAGCGTTTTGTGACACAATCAGATCAATTTAAAGAAACATTTCTTGGGATCCCATGAATTCGATCATCCTATCGAATAGTTCCTTGCCAAAAATAGAAGAAGTTGCCCTTGTGTGAATAATTGGTCTTTAGATGGTTTGCCAGTACAAGACAGAGATTTAACGTAAGAATGTGTACCGTACACTGATGACTGAAGAAAAGCCACAATCAAAACCGAAATCAAATTAATATACCAAATTTAAAAGAACATGGAAGTTTGGATAGCTTAAGAAAACACTTTAAGTGTCTTCTTTCGAATGGTTTAACGCGAATGGTCTCACAACGAATCTCATTTGAAAACGACAAACCACCACAAAGGTTTAGATTTCCATGTGGTGTGCAAAAGGCTTTCCAATTATTTGGAAAAACACAACCTTCTATGATCTGGCTTCCGAAAAGAAAAAAAGTATTAACCGAATGCTTAGATCTTAAACACCAGCCGGGAAAAGAATCAGAACTCGATTGTGATTTTTATCGACTTCAAAACAGCCTTTGACACGCTAATCACCGTACACACGATAGCACCGAATGTTAATCGTTAATTAAAAAAGTTTGGAAAATGCACATTTTGTTGCGCTGATAACAGACGCATCTGTTGAATTCACGAACACCATACGGTGCCATGTAAATGGAAGACATGTTTCGTTACTTTCGCTCGTTACTCGATAAAAAGGGAGAGGCATTTTGATTCCCTTGATCTTGAAAAAAGTACCATCAAATAAATCATCTTCATCAGGAGCACCTGACTTAGCACCGATAGGTGTAACGATTTCAACATTTTGAAAAATAAAACATTTCTTCTTCAAAATTAAACTACATTCTTGTCTACCGAAGTCGGGCTTGTGCAAGGGGGTCGCGCTAGATATACCTCTTCGTGCTCTTGCAGTAGGCAGGATTTATCAAATATTGGGGTCTGCTTCCTCCCGAATTCCACAGACGATCCGGTACATGCTCCCTATCAGATCATTGCCACACGCTTATGAATGATAAGCCTTAATTTTACAAAAGACAAATCCCTTCGAACGGAGTCAAATCGTGTTTTTTTTTTCAATCACAGCTGGCAAATCAAAAGTTCATTTACCCTCATTGAAAGTCACGACAACTGCAGACACAGCAGCGCGCCTCTTCAAGGGCACGACACAACTTCTTCACAATCAGAGGATCTGAAATTTTATTAAAATATTCCTTTGTCTGGTGAGTCCTTGTAGAAGTTAATTTGTTCATCTCTCTGATAATAGAGTCCAGCAATAAATACAGCTTGCCCTTTGAAGAGTCTGGCAAAAAAGAGAGAGCCTGCACAATCCTCGTTTGCAATTTAAATACAATTCGTTGGACCGCCAGGCCAGACGTTCGACCAGACGGCGGAAAGGAA
Source organism: Eristalis intricaria (assembly GCA_964034865.1). Classification (NCBI taxonomy): domain Eukaryota; kingdom Metazoa; phylum Arthropoda; class Insecta; order Diptera; family Syrphidae; genus Eristalis; species Eristalis intricaria. Next base: position 55,624,674 of record OZ035877.1, on the reverse strand, counting down.
CTGCATAAGGAAGGAGAAATTACAGGAACCAACGTACTCCATGCAATCCTCCTGCAGTACAAAAAAAAAAAGCGAACGAAAAGCTCAAAATGGTAATTCGCCAATCCTTTTCCGAATGTTCTACTTGTTGTTGATTTGGTTGCTGCTGTTGTCGACATCCTGTTCCGTCTAGGTGTAAGTGGAATTTCCCAAGAAACGACGATTTTTTCCCGCTGCTCAATCAATCTGCTTAGATGACATTAATTCCTCGAAGAAAGGCAATAAAAAATGAGTCTGAATGGGAACAGAGGCAAGGGTCAAAAGGCCATTGGTTCCTTCGTTCGCCTTTGGAGTTTGGTTATCCTTCATTAGTTACTTTTTTGTTGTTGTTGCCCCCATTGGTGAGGGGGAGGCATCTCTTTTCTTGCACTTTTCGTTTGGAATTTCATTGAGGAACTTAACTTGATTGGGTTTCGTTCGTTTTTCTTTGATGCCCCTTCCTGTGTCTGTGTCTGTGTGTGTGTGCAAGGACGAAGGGCGCTTTATTGAATCATGAATAGAAATTGAAATGGAATCAATCACAAGAAAAAAATAGAGGATAATTAACGTTTCTGTACGTTGAGCGAGTACGCGGCGGTAGGACGGTGGGAGGGCGGGCGGATTTGAATTGAAATTGAAAGAAAAAGGAACTCCTGAATGTGAAGTGGTCGTAGTCGGCGGGTGAAAAGGATTTCGAAAATTAGGACTTGTTCTACTTAATGGAGGGCAGGGAGCCTCCACCTGAAAGGGTTCACTTTCATTAGACTGGTCTCCGCAGCCGGTCCACTTGCCTTGCATAGGCGATGGTCGTCAGCGGGAGTTGATTGGTGGATAGACAAATTGTGTGCTTGAAAGTACCTTAACCCTTTTGTCGACTTGGATAAGTGCCGGTTTGGGAAATGAGAGGTTGTTGTTCGTCAAGGAGTTGTTAACGTCACTCTGGTTCAGATGGTTACTGAGTCGATTCCTATAACTAATCCACCAATGGAATGAGATGGCGCTATGAGAGAATTTAAAACCAACTAAGAGTGATTGTGACATCTTTTATTTGTGTAACAGGTATAAAGTACGTGAGTCGCCGTGGCGTAGTAGGTAGTACGACGAGGTTTGTATCCCCAATCTGCCAACATTCATAATTCACGGTTTCCAACTCTTTCGAGTCACTGACAATGCTCAAAGAGTATTCCTGTCTAAAAAAAGCTTCTCAACTTTCCCGTTAGGAGTCGGCATAAAACTGTAGGTCCCTTCCACTCGTCATAGAACAATAGCACGCCCACACAACACGAGAAACTAGGCCCAGGTCCGCTTCGGACTGTCGTGCCACCAGTACAGTACCATAAAGTACATGAAGCAACAATCCTCAAACAGATAACACGAGCTTTTCTATTTAGCACTAGCAATGCAACGCGATTTAGTATATGGCCCACTGCATCTAGCTAACGAGATGCAATAGCATCTGAAGGTTACGTGGAAAAACAAAAGTACCAAACTTTGAACGCGACTGTTGGCTGTGACGCTAAACACGCCGGTGCGGCTTGGTGGCTCGCGCTCGCACACATAAAATAGTAATACTTATACACCACTCACTGTGGCGTACCTCAAGGTTCGGTATTGGCTCACATTTTATTTAATATTTTCATGTCTGACATACCAGTACCTAATGGTAACACTTTCCTAGCATTGTTCGCTGATTACACAGCCATGTTCGCATTCACCATCTTAGCACAGAACACGCTAACTTCTCTTCAAAATACACTTGATGCGTTTCAGTTATTCTGCTTCAGATGGAAAGTCAAACCGAATGCAGATAAATCTCAGGCTATGTGGCTTGCTCGACGCAGAAAACACCAATTCCTACCTCAAACAAACCTACAATTGAACTCGACCAGCATCGAGTGGTCTGAAATCTGTAAGTATTTAGGAGTTACTTTCGAAAAAACCTCACTAATCATTAAAATAATAATCGTTAGAATCCTATATCCCTTTATCAATCGTAAATAAAAACTTAGTATTGATAACAAACTACTAATTTTCAAAACGATTTTTCAAACAGTCTTAACGTACGGTGCACTTGTGTGGGCCAATTGTGCCGAATCTCACATTAAAAAACTACAAATATGTCAAAGCAAGATGCTAAAGCTAATGTTAAATCTGCCCTGGCATTTCCTTACTATGAGGCTCCATGAAAAAGCAAATATTAATACCATGTCACATCTCATTGACAAATTATACCAGCATATTTTAAGCAAATTCTCTCATTCTGAGAGTGAGCTTATTTGTAACATCTTAAATTAAAGAAAAATCAATCACATCTTAGAACTATAATATTATACGTAGTTATATCTTTTTTGTGTGTTGCATAGTTAGGCCTAGGTGCAATTCAGCTATAAGAGTCATTAGTTGTAAAATTCGTAATAGGGGTTTTTGATTGTAGTGTTCTTCCCCAGGGGCAGTCATCCAGTCCTCCTTTGTTTAATTTTTTTGTGAACGATATTCCTGAAATACTTAAATTTGCAGAGTGCCTAATGTATGCAGAGGATGTTAAATTATTTGGTCAAATTTCGTCTATCAATGGTTGTTTAAAGTTTCAAAACGATAATGACTTCTTTCTAAACTGCTGCAAATAGAATCACCTTGAGCTTCTTATATAGAAGTGCAAAACGTTTATTGTTCATAGAAAGTTGTCGCCCCTGATTTTTACGAATAAAATCGGAAATGAATCACTGAACAAGTAAGCGAAGTAAACGACCTTGGTGTTTACTTTGATTCAAAACAAAGTTTTTCGGTAAATTATGACTTTATTATAAGTAAAGCAAATTCTATGTTGTTTTCTTAAACGAAACTCAAGGATTTCTAAGGACCCTTATACACTAAAGTCAATTTGTTCATCACTTGTACTTCCTATATTAGAATACTCATGTATTCTAAATTAGGAAGAAATTTTGATTTGGACCTCTCCCTTAGAAAACAATATAACAATAATTGAATGAGTGCAAGAAAGGTTCACGCGTTTTGCTTTAAGAAACCTTCGATGGTCTGATAATTTATCCGAATACTCGTCAAGCGTATTATTTGAAAAATATATTTTGAATTTCAATATTAATTCGGATGAATTACTAGCTAACAACGTCCTGGTATGTACCTGATAAACATCAAACAGAGATGAAATTTTCTATCTTCCCACTCATCGTACTAATTATAGTCAAAAAAAGTCCTATTAGTCGCTCTCTTAAATTATATAATTTTCTTTCTCATCGGAAGTCGATATCTGAATGACTAGGGACTGTTTTAGAAATATTGTTAAGAACCTATTTTCTTAGCCCAATCCAGGAAATGTACTTTTTGAATTTTATGAAATTAAGTTGCAACATTTTTGTAATCAGCAGATTGTAAGTCTAATGATGATAAATAAATAAATAAATAAATACTTTTGTTTTGAGAATCGCAGAATAATGACTGATGCATACATCTCTTCGCCAGGAAGAAAATCTACTAACCGAATAATAAGGTCGTATTCAAATCTGTTCAGGCGTCTTGTAGAAAAAACGTTTTTTTAACTAAAAAATCCAAAAGTTCCAATAACGGAATCAGGATACTAAAAACCAACACCAACACCTATTTCACAGAATTCTGAATAAACTTGCCAAAGACATCAGTGATCTTTCTTTTACCATTTAAGAGTCCATAAAGCCCAAACAAAGAAACATTGACTTTTATATATAGAGATTATAGATTCCTGCAATAGGTCTGCAGGATGTTTACAACGAAACTTTGTATATCTTAGCGTGTCTAAGGTATCTGGAGTTTTTCGAGGGAACTTTAGGGACACATACAACTACTCAGTACACATTAGACATGGACGGTGGTGCTGCTAAGGTTCATTCCAATAAGGCGTCTGGAAGTCAGACACCACATGTGCCCCATATCCTAACCTAGGAGACAAGCAGCCTATCCACAAAGATATTTTCAAATTTGGAAACTCATTTAGAAGTAACACCTCGCATCTAAGCACGATAAATTACAATACTAGTAGGATGATGCATTTAAAGTTACTAAAGATAGTCTTGTATTTATTCTTAGGAATCCGTTCTAGCCTCAGGTCAGACACAGTGCTGCACGCAGTCCTTAAGAGATGATCGCATATCACTAACGAATGAGCCGTGTGAAATCTGTCGGCAAGGAGATTTGCAGTCGTTAAGAGTCTCTGAGCCAGTGGGACCACAAAATTGAGCATGTTCATGGAACCGTTGGCGCACACACGTGGAGAAGGGCCTCAATCAGCTTGTCGTGCCAAATTGGTGGCAGCAGTTGGAAAGGCTTGTTGGGCCAGGTATACCCCGGACTGTAGTACAATTAGAAGCCGAAGAAGAAGGCGATTCTTGTGCTTTCTTCAACCAAGAATACATTGCGGATGTTAGCTGTGAACCGGTAGGCAGCCTCTTCTACAAATTAGTCTAAAAGTTGTTCGACACAAAATCTTTGTCCTGCTATATGGACCACTTTGGTGGACGTTATTCAAAATAGGAGAGCTGCTTCTTGGTGCCTTCGGAAGAAAAATTCAGCATCAAATATCTCACACTTTTTGTGAAGGTGGTGAATGGAGCGGAAGATATACCCTTAAGGCTTACGAGCTGTACAAAGATGTTAATGTAATCCGGAAAGCAAAAATCCATCGACTGCACTGAATCGGCTTGGTTTCGAACTAAGCAGATCTTCGAATCTGATCTAAGGGTCAGAGAAGGAGACGTACACTGAAGCCGACCAATTCATCGCGGACACAAGTCAGCTCTGACTTGATGACAGGACGACAAGGGAAACCAGAAATGAAGTATTACAGAGATGCCCGACTTCTACCTCCTTCCCCTTAACATTTTTGACAACTGTTTTTCAAAACGTGTTCTTAAACCAAATTGGCCAATCAGGCCAATAAACCGAAAAGGCACTCAAATTCGTCGATGGACTAAGGGGCAATCAGCTGTGAAGTCGGCTGTCTCTGTAATACTTCATTTCTGATGGAAACGTTCATTCCGTTGATGCATGCTTGCCTTTATATCGCCCGAATTGTGCTGAATGTTATTTCACAGACATTTTGAATGAAATGAAATGTCCTCCTGGTGACAATTATCGAACATATCTGAACAAACATTTAGGGGGAACTCATAGTTATGAAGAAGGCACAAGTCCTCCCATCTTCTGCTGCTTGATGTACAGTTCCCTCAGGTGCTCTTTAAGGCGGAAATTCGGTCTTCTCTTTTTCGTGCTGTGGTCTTGGACATATCTCAAGCCACCAAGTCAAAACGCATTTGTGGATTGAAAATCCCTTAAATTTCTTAAGCAACTTTGACGGCTCCTTAGCCAGACTTACTTAACCGTCACGAAAGAGGAACTCCAAAAATATCAGGCCCTCTTCGTGTGTCATCCCAAGGCTGAAATTATTTGTTAAACCCTCCGTCAACCCGGACACATGCTCGAACTGAAGTCGTTCATAAATCTCTGCTGCCAAGTCGATCAAGCCAGTCCTCTTCCGCCTGGCCAGAGTTAATACATCACCCATTCAATCCCAATCAGATTCATTTAACGCGTTCATGCCAAGACCTTCGGCGGGTCGCTGATCCGACAAGTAAAAAAGTAGGGATGTAATTAGAAGGGGAAGCAATTCGGATAATGGATGCAAAAATATACCCAGATACGAATTAAGGAGAGCCCACCTACTTCTGACGGGTGTGCTTTGACTGATGGGTGATTGGTGGTCGCCCTTATTCTACAGGAACACCATATTTTTTAAAGATCCAGTCAGCAGTGCTCCTTTAAATTCTTTGACATGTAAGACTGTTGAAGGAACTTTCACCAAGTAAGCCCCACAACCACAGCAATCGACAAATTTCCAACGAATTGGTTAAGAAGCCCCTTCCTTCAAGACCAAATTGTCCTCGGCAAAGTAGACTTAACGATTTCCATGGCGCCCAACACATGACCACATTACGACTGACTTCACGTCCCCGCTTGAATGTGCTCCTGCTCCTGGCAAGGTAGTGCCCCGTTCAATTATTTATCCAACCACTCACCACACAACCACCGAGTTCACGTGTCCCAACCCCATTTAGGCGAGCATCTAAAATTCCCAACTTCATCGCGATGATAACCAGAAACCCCGCGTCGAAGTAGGCTCAGCTGCCTTCTGCATCCTTACACCAAAGTGAAGGCAGCAGGGTAAAAGCGTTCCTTTTTGCTAATCTCAGTTAATGACACCAATAACCGTTACAGGATGGGAAAAGAAAACAAACAAAACTACGAAGCCCATTACCTGACTTGGTAGCGCGTAGAGCATGAGGAGACCTTTATGGTCATGCATAAACCCTTCGTCTTCCAGGGCGAAACGACCGAGTGAATCGAGGAAATAAAAGCAGCAACCACCCCGCCACCAGCGCCACCAGCACCACAAACGGGACAAACTTTCATTTGGTTCGTTGTTCTTCCGCAATTCATTTCAACTTGTTGTTTGCCGACCTCAACAAATTACAACTCACATCACACAGTCCCTCTGGGAGTCCACTTCATTCGGCACAACCTTCATGTCAAAGGTTCTCCCACCGCTCGCCGCCCACCGCCCACCGCCCACCGCCCACCGCCACGGTAGAGCTCGTCCGATAACATTGACATCCCAAATCACAGGACATCTTAAAGCTATTTATCGAATTGAACGCCACACACGACAGGCTGTGGTGGCCAGCGCCGCTCGGGGAGGGGCGATGAGGAAGAGACGACGGCAAAAAAAAAATCCTTATCACCCTTATGACATTCGCAGCATCGTAAAACGATTTCTTATGTTGGTTTCATGGGGAATTTATGATTATTGCGAATGGACCGTCGTCGGAGGACATGGCTGCCACTAGGGAAGACTCGAGCTTGTGTCGTTGCTTGAATTTTTCATTCCTTCCTGGGGAGGGAGTGTGTGCGGGTTCGCCTGCTACTTCCTCGCTGATGCTCGTCCTCGCCTCGGGTATGTGTGCACACGGTTCCTCGGTCTGGTTCTGCTTGTGGTTTATGGGCGAACGATGATCCTGGTCAAGCAATGGCGATTTGTAATGTTGAGAAGTGCACTATCGAGGGATGTCAATGTTGTAATTGGGTGGCGCACGTCGAGTGCATCGAGAGCGCGGTGCCGAGACTTGAAGCGAAATCCATGCGGGAGAGTTGCAGGCTTATTTAGTGAGTCTTTGGCCTGAAGTGTGGCCTAGACACATTTGTTTCAAGCGCAAGAGTGCTTTTGGAGTGCAATGGAATGGGAATGCCTGTGCATTGGATGGTTGCACTCCGTGGAGAAGGGTCGGAGCGATTCTGGATGAAAATGGCGCGGAAAATGATTGGATTACTAAAATTCAATTCAATCTTTGCGCCATGGAGTCTAGCGAGTGGACGGTCATTGCTTTTGCAATTTAATGGCAAAATGAATGAAGTCAATGATTTTTTAGGACATAAGGTGACTAACTTAGAGATGGGCTGGTGCGTGACTTGACTTCAATCCGTGTCGCACAAGTCGTACTCCATCTATTTCAGTAGATGAAAGTTTCAACTTTCAGACGTGATGTTCTCTGTGGCATGTTTTCACATCGGTCTTGAGTTGGCGTTATATAGCACAGTGATCATCGGAGATACTTATTTTACTTACGGTCAACCCGATTTCTGACTTTTTTGTTCAAATGAACGAATGAAAATGTTTTTCCCCACCATAATGCATGTAAGGACACGTTGCCTAGGAGCAAATATACACAAATAATAAGTTGGACCAAAATTGCCGTTTCGTTCAGTTTCGTTAAGTATCAATCAGCTCTAACTAACTTAACTTGCCAAAAATTCAGTCACTCGACACGTATATAAGGATAATTTAGGTTTCGTTCAGTTTCGTCAAGTTTCGTTAAGTTTCAATCAGCTCTAACTAACTTAACTTGCAAAAAAATCAGTCACTCGACACGTATATAAGGATAATTTAGGTTTCGTTCAGTTTCGTCAAGTTTCGTTAAGTTTCAATCAGCTCTAACTAACTTAACTTGCCAAAAAATCAGTCACTCGACACGTATATAACCGAGTTTCTAATAATTTAGGTTTCGTTCAGTTTCGCCAAGTTTCGTTAAGTTTCGTCAATTTTCGTTAAGTTTCGTTAAATTTCGTTCACCCAGAAAATCAATACTGCCTTTCGTTTGTACCTACATGACAGTTGGTGTCAGCATTTTGCACAAGACTTCCGACTCAATTATGGACAATTTGTACCTTCTATTGGGTACTTTTTGATCGCAATTATAGGGACCGCGTTGTTGGAATCAGATTCTCAGTATTTTTTTAACTTCGCTGATCCACTCATTGTGGGGACAGCAATGACAAGGCAGGGAGCACATGCCTTTTTAAGTCATGGCTTGACAGCTTTGGTCCCTGCATGTACCCAGCAGAGAAATGGTGAGAGGACGTATTCTCTCTGTGCTACGTTTCAACATTCAGCCGGCGGATGGAAGATTGGTCACAGTATCGCCTTTCTCTGAGGAGGACGGTCGTTGAGCTGTGAAAGCCGCAAGTCAAGACAGAGAATGACGGCGGCTGTTTTTCCGCAACAGCGACTTCTTTTCTGGTCATAGTTCGTTCTTCATGTCTTACCTGAGAGAGCAATGGTTTTGAATTTGTTCTAGAAGTTTAGTTTAGTTCATAGAAGCCATTTTTACTGGTGTCATCTTTGTCCTCTATGGGGCAATATTAATATCGAACTAAGGCGACTATGGGAACAGCAAGAGATTTGCCCATTGAAGCCACCAAATCTCCTTTCTGTCACGCTCCTTAACCTCAATCCCACGGGAACATCACAGCCCTTGGTAGGAAGTCACACTTCAAGGGTCTCAATGATCCGCAGGACAAGAGGCACTGCTTCCTCCACACTCCAACCCCTTCAAATGAAACTGGCGAATAGTTAAACCACTTCAGAGAGTTGCAGCGAAGGCATGCTTTTATTGTCCTTTTAACGAGGATTTAAATTCGAACACAAACGTAAGCACACTTCACACGCAAACCGATAAGCTCACGTGCTCAAGTGTCAATTAAACACCCTCAGTCAATGAACTTGAAACCCATGCAGCACCACAAACAGCATTTCCATAAGGCCTCTGGGAATAACCGACGCCTCGCCACCGTCGCCAACGCTGCCACCGCAAACCACTGCGGCTCAAGTAGGCCGTCATTAATTAACTTCATCAAAACCCCTCTCGAAAGGGATTACTAACTATTTTCCCGCAACAGCAAGGACCCGCTCAGGCGAGTGCTGGGGGGGGGGGGCGAGACTATACCACCGTCACCACGCAACGCGACGTCTGCCTGCAACACTCGATGGCAAGTGGAAAGTGCAGAAATTTTCTAAAAGCTCCTTATTGCCCAAAGTCGCCCTCCTCCTTCGCCGCCGCCACCGCGCCCAGGCAACGTCTTGAAGACGGCATAATGCTAATTAGCTGCACTTAAACATAATTGCAGCACTAACGTACTTCTGTACGTACTTTGATCCCGGCACTCCTCGGCAAATGGTTGAGCATTCGGGAAACTTGGTCCGTCGGCGCGCCGTTTCAGGAGGCAGGCGGTCTTTAAGATTCTCCCAATTTACATCGAATTCCATCGAAGTATGCGGCCACTCGAGCACCCACGCGAGAGTCGAACTTGCCCTTCTTCTGCCAACCGACCAAGGACTCCCGCATTCTAGAACTAGACACAAACTTGCACTCTCCTCCGTCCACCCTGGCAACCACTACCTAACTACGGCACAACAATAATTCGCATCGTAATTGTGTTGTGTTAAAGTTTTGTGAGATTTGTAAGAATTTTGCTCGCTCGAAACCGTTTAACAATGAAGGGATACAAATGCGGTAGTGGAAAGTGGCCCATAAGGCGAAATTGCACACACACACTCAAGCAGACGCACACACAGACAGGTGTAGGATACAGCAGGCATTACCATCATCGTCTGGCTCTTGAAGCTTCTAACTTTCTGTGCAGCCACCAGAGTCGGAGCTACCGCCGTTCAAGTGGTTAATGGAAAATTGTGCAATTTTCAACAAGGACTTTATTATAGCGTCCCTATGAAGGAAACTTACCAAATTATTGCCTACAGCCTCTGTGATAGTGGCTGCAGTGGCAGCAGCCGGCCCAACAGATCTCTGTCCCTCTCCCACCGGCTGGCTGTATCTGTGCTCTCGGTTTGGCTTCATCCAGAAGCCAATGGCCACAGACGCTGTCGTGTCGGGTGGTCCGTATGGGCGTGTGTGCATGTTTGAGTTCGTTGAAAAGCCATCAGTGTCTGGACGGATCCAGTTTTGAAATTTCACCAGACTCCTTCGGTCGCCGTCGTCATCCTCTTCGATGCAGGGGATGGATGCATCTGTGCGGTCGTGTACACTTTGAAGAACTTTAAGGTTACTTCAGTTAATGACGATGGCCGGGAATGGCTGAAGACTTCCTCAAAGTTCTTCTCCACTTTAATAAATTGCCATTCATTTTTGTCCCTTCGTGTCGTCGCACCATCCGTCCGTGGTCTCTGGTCATGGTCCTGCGTACCTCTTTGAGGAGGTAAAATGTTTCAGGATATTACAACACCAAATGACCATGGAAGCTCTTCATTGTTTCGACTTGGGGGAATTTAACGCTTGAATGTCAATTATTCCATGAGGTAACTTTTAAATTGGATTGTTGTCGGGTAAGTCCATTTTCCTTTGAAGGATATTTTAGGAGTTTCGCTCAAAGGCATTGACGTGGGCATAGTTTGCCCGAGTATTTGCTTATCCTTGTGAATGTGCGTCAGAGTTTCCGGAATGACGTTCCGCTTGTCTCTGGTGACCTTCAATTGGATTTTAGAGATTCTATTCATTTCGGTCAGACGACGACAGTGCTCCTTACGCTCCGTTGAACGATTTCTTGCTCTGTTACTCTGCCTAATCCTGCAAGGATGGATTCTGAGAAAATAAAGGCTGATACAGAGGCATTTAATTTATGGGTTCCCAGTGCTGCTGTCAACTCTGTAACGGTACAGACCACCTTCCAGAATTTCGGCCGAATTCGAGAAGTGTCAGTGGTTCGGGCCCTGGAATAATGAGAGCCCAACACAGACCAAGAGGAGCCATTTTCGCAAAGTAGTGATGATCCACTTTATACTGGTGAATATTTGGTGTTGCACAGTCATGCTAGGCTGTTATACCTTTACACGTGACACTTAAGACAATCGTACTTGGACTCCCCCAGAAGACGTCAGGGGCCGTGGCGATCATGGCATTGTGGGTCTGAGAGTCGACCTCTGTGCAACTGAACATCGCTGCCTGAGTTCGATTCTCGGTGCGACCAAATTCAATTTCCCGTCCCCACCTCTTTCGAATCACTCACAATGCTCAATTAATTATAACTGTTTATAAACAGCTTCTCAAACTTGGCCGGTCATAGTCGGCATAAAACTGTAGCTCCACTCCATTCGTGGCAGAACAATAGCACGGTTGCTGTAGCTGCTCTACGATCTGTAGCCCCACCACTCGCTAGTCACGGGATACCATGATTTTTTCGAGTTAGAGAGAATTTGACTTAGAGGCAAGCTTTTGTATTGAAAATTGAGGGACATGTACGTAAAATATAGCGAAAAAAATAGAGTTAGAGAGAGTTCACTGTATTAAAGACTTAACAGGAGTTGATTTAAGAAGTATACTTTTCCAAAGTGGCGTTGCTTGAAGACATAAGAACAGCAGTGCCATTAAAACACAAGTCCTACTTGGCCGTAGCCATTGGCATCTTCAATCGGTGCGATGAAACTTGCTACACAACTAAAAGCAATACTCGCACACACTCCAGGGCATAATTTGCAAAGAGAGCATCATTTTACGCTGCTTGTATTGGGAACTAATAGCAACCATGGAAACAATGACGCACTTGTGCTCTCGTGAACTTGTGACAGTGTAATGCACTTATCTGCTGGCGAAGTACCGAAAGCTCAACTGCTCAAGAGCAGTTCATACAGTCCAGTGGTCTATTGGCAAATTGTAACATTTCTTTTATACTCGCCGTAGAAGGCCCATATTCGTTCAATTTTGTCCTTCGAACCAGATTCAAAATGTTGGTCCTTCGAGCCGGATCAAGTACTCTAGCCTTGCTCTCAAAATAGCCTTAATTAAAGCCGATGACTGACTCAGGATGCTTTTAATGTGACACGCTGACAGGCGCTTGCTAGTGTCCGGAGGCATATGAGAGCAAACAGAATGTACACATGTAGACGCATGAACGTCTTGGTCATAGCATCACAATAAGCAGCTTTAACTTCGAGATCGTTAGTGGCTTCGTGTTATACGTATACCTTACAAACAACAGAATGAAATTTTCTAATGGCTTTCCTTGGACACAATAAATTGTCTTCCAGTGAGACTTCCATTTGACAGTGGAAATCGGCCATATTGTTGAAGCTACATCTGTCAAATTGGCTGTCATTTACTCAGTCTCTTCTGCCAAAACACCATGGACGGAGATAACCTTCAACAGCATGGACGAATGTTAAAATTATTTTATCGAAAAGGTTATTCTGTTTGGCCAACGTACCGCGTGAATAACGAGACGTCACTCAAGCGAACCCTTCATAATCAGCCATTATCCATGAATGGCGCTTGTGTCGATGAAACCGGAAAACGTTCCATCCTTGGTATGTGCATCAACACAACACTTAGTTGGAACGATCACATATTTGAGGTCTCCAAAAATGCTGCGAAATGTTTAGGTTTCCTTAATCGATGCAAGAAATAGTTCACCCCTTCTGATTCGGCTTTAATTTATAAGGCGTACATCCACCACAAGCTTGAGTAAAACGCTCATATCTGGTCTGGTGCCCCCAAGACCACACTGCACCTACTTGGTAGAATCCAAAAGCGAGCGATAAAACTTATAGGAGAGTCATTAGACTCGCTCGAACGATGCTCAAGTGAGCTAGCCAACTGCATTCCTCCTCTCCATGAATTCACCCGCAATACTCGTCTCGCCTGGAATGCCCATCAGTATACTCTTAAGCCTACTTTCGGACGCACAGTTAAATTCAGAGACTCGTTCTACAGCCGCACTGCACGAATATGGAATGCTCTTCCCAACCTAATATTTCCCACAGACTAAAACCCGCAGATATTTAAGACCAATGTGCACAGGTACCTCCTCTCCCTTTCTCCCTCTATACCTTCGGCACGTGTTGTGTCTTGACCCCGAACACATAAAGGTATTAACAATCCCTTGAGCACGCGCAAATTATAAAAAAAAAAATCAGACGACACAAAATAAAAGACCGGACGACTTGAGATGAGTTTTCAAACTGATACTTTATTTTACTCAATTTAATTATGTGTGGTACATAAATGCATGCATCAGCAGAGTTGTACGATATGTCCAGACGGGATCGGATGACATGGCTACTGTACAAGGTATATTCTCGGAAAAATGTCAACACTACAATATTTCCTAGAATTGAAGGAGTGCTGACGTTGTTGACGTTACTCGCGCTTCGAGCTTTTTACGGTTGCCAGAATGGTGCTACAAAGCGAATTATTCGCAGTGTGGTGAATAATTTCTTCCGTAATTAACAATATCTTTTGACCTGGATTGGATGATATGAACACCAACGACCAACGACAGTGTTGTGGTTTCAACACGACGGCCCTACATTTGACAGACATCACGCCAAATTGGAAATGCTGTACGAGCAATTGGAGGGTATGGTCATCTCATGCCATGGGCATGGTGATGAATTGGGCGCAGAGATCGTGCGATTTGATCCCCCTCTTTTTTTCAAATCATAGCGATCCTCAAAACCAACTTAAATGCCATCGGTCAAATTCAACTGCTCCATCCAGAGGCTCCGCGGTGGACATATGAATGATCTTATATTCCATACATAATGACACCGATCAGTATTTCAAAGGAACAAAAAAGTCGATGATATCCCACACACACTTCTTTTTATTTAAACTAGGATATCTTGAGCATTGTTATAAAAATAGGAAGGATTAGGATTAGAGAGACCTTCCTAGAAAGACTACTCTGATTTTACACAAGCCAGTCATATTTCAAAGACACAGAAGCAAAGGTATTTCTCAGGGGACTACGAAATTGTGTGTCTTTTTCCAAGAAGAGTTCTGTGCTGACTTCCACCTATTTACTGGATGCAGCTGGAGACTTTAGGCTATGATCTTGTACCAAGCTCGCACAAGAAAGTCTCTTTTGAACTCCAACTTTTCTTCAAATTTATTATTTTCGTTTTATTTATGTGGTAAGAGAATTCACAACTATGAACAACTTTGAATTGAATCGTGGTTGCAAAATTAACCCATCTCTAGTGAGCCTTTAGACACCAAGGGTTCATCTTTAGATAGGCGCCAAGATTGGCTGGAACACTGTTATAAACCAGATGGAAATATTTTGTTAAACATGAACGTGGAAGAGGATGAGGAGGACAAAGATTGGCTATGTATAGGATGACCACAGCATTTTTTGTTTTCCTTTTTGGCCCAAGGCCTCAGATTGCCAGTTTCCACAAACGTAAAGTATTCACCGCAAAACATACTTTTCGCGAGAACATAGTTCACTCGATCGGCCTCAAAAAGGCGCATTGAATCTGAAGTGCCAGTCTAATTCTGCACAAAATTGTTTAAATGTATTATTGAGTCCATGAAAGACCGAATCACGATACACGGTCGTGGAACTAATCCCACATATTTATCTGTAAATAAAGGTGTAGGTCTAAGCTTATGTTGGAACCAAAGGTTATCATCTTCACGTAACTTACTTACTTATTTATCAGGCTGACGACCCATGCAGGGTCCGAGGCTGAACGATCATGATCACGTAAGCTGGTCAAATTTCAAAGTGCCCATGATTGCTTAGGCAAAATTCAAATAACATTTATGTTTGTCAGAAGTGATTAGTTCAATTCTTCGTAGTTGAGAAAGATTGAACGAAACTTAACGAAAGTTATTGAAGTGGTTATAATAGAACTAGTGGGTCGTTTCCATCTATTTGCGATTCCTCCGCTCTTTCTTAAGTAAGGAAAATTTGACGAAACTTAACGAAAGTGATTGAAGTGGTTATCATAGAATAAGTGTATCATTTCAGTCTATTCGCGATTTCTCCACTTTTGCTTAAGTAAGCGAAATTTGACGAAACTTAACGAAAGTGATAGGAGTAGTTATTATGGATGCAGTGTATCATTTACGTGTTTTTGTTAGTTCTTCGCTGCTACTTAAGTAAACAAAATTTAACGAAACTTAACGAAAGTTATTGAAGTGGTTATAATAGAACTAGTGGGTCGTTTCCATCTTTTCGCGATTCCTCCGCTCTTTCTTAAGTAAGGAAAATTTGACGAAACTTAACGAAAGTGATTGAAGTGCTTATCATAGGATAAGTGTATCATTTCTGTCTATTCGCGATTTCTCCACTTTTGCTTAAGTAAGCGAAATTTGACGAAACTTAACGAAAGTGATAGGATTAGTTATTATGGATATCATTTACGTGTTTTTGTTAGTTCTTCGCTGCTACTTAAGTAAACAAAATTTAACGAAAGTTATTGAAGTGGTTATAATAGAACTAGTGGGTCGTTTCCATCTATTTGCGATTCCTCCGCTCTTTCTTAAGTAAGGAAAATTTGACGAAACTTAACGAAAGTGATTGAAGTGGTTATCATAGAATAAGTGTATCATTTCAGTCTATTCGCGATTTCTCCACTTTTGCTTAAGTGAGCGAAATTTGACGAAACTTAACGAAAGTGATAGGAGTAGTTATTATGGATACAGTGTATCATTTCCGTGTTTTTGTTAGTTCTTCGCTGCTACTTAAGTAAACAAAATTTAACGAAACTTAACGAAAGTTATTGAAGCGGTTATAATAGAACTAGTGGGTCATTTCCATCTATTCGCGATTCCTCCGCTCTTTCTTAAGTAAGGAAAATTCGACGAAACTTAACGAAAGTGATTGAAGTGCTTATCATAGGATAAGTGTATCATTTCTGTCTATTCGCGATTTCTCCACTTTTGCTTAAGTAAGCGAAATTTGACGAAACTTAACGAAAGTGATAGGATTAGTTATTATGGATATCATTTACGTGTTTTTGTTAGTTCTTCGCTGCTACTTAAGTAAACAAAATTTAACGAAACTTAACGAAAGTTATTGAAGTGGTTATAATAGAACTAGTGGGTCGTTTCCATCTTTTCGCGATTCCTCCGCTCTTTCTTAAGTAAGGAAAATTTGACGAAACTTAACGAAAGTGATTGAAGTGCTTATCATAGGATAAGTGTATCATTTCTGTCTATTCGCGATTTCTCCACTTTTGCTTAAGTAAGCGAAATTTGACGAAACTTAACGAAAGTGATAGGATTAGTTATTATGGATATCATTTACGTGTTTTTGTTAGTTCTTCGCTGCTACTTAAGTAAACAAAATTTAACGAAAGTTATTGAAGTGGTTATAATAGAACTAGTGGGTCGTTTCCATCTATTTGCGATTCCTCCGCTCTTTCTTAAGTAAGGAAAATTTGACGAAACTTAACGAAAGTGATTGAAGTGGTTATCATAGAATAAGTGTATCATTTCAGTCTATTCGCGATTTCTCCACTTTTGCTTAAGTAAGCGAAATTTGACGAAACTTAACGAAAGTGATAGGAGTAGTTATTATGGATACAGTGTATCATTTCCGTGTTTTTGTTAGTTCTTCGCTGCTACTTAAGTAAACAAAATTTAACGAAACTTAACGAAAGTTATTGAAGCGGTTATAATAGAACTAGTGGGTCATTTCCATCTATTCGCGATTCCTCCGCTCTTTCTTAAGTAAGGAAAATTTGACGAAACTTAACGAAAGTGATTGAAGTGGTTATCATAGAATAAGTGTATCATTTCAGTCTATTCGCGATTTCTCCACTTTTGCCTAAGTAAGCGAAATTTGAAGTAACTTAACGAAAGTGATCGGAGTAGTTATTATGGATACAGTGTATCATTTCCGTGTTTTCGTTAGTGCTTAGCTGCTACTTAAGTAAGCAAAATTTAACGAAACTTAACGAAAGTTATTGAAGTGGTTATAATAGAACTAGTGGGTCGTTTCCATCTATTTGCGATTCCTCCGCTCTTTCTTAAGTAAGGAAAATTTAACGTAACTTAACGAAAGTGATCGAAGTGGTTATCATAGAATAAGTGTATCGTTTCTGTCTATTTGCGATTTCTCCACTTTTGCTTAATTTAACGAAACTCAATGAAAGTGATGGAAGTGGAATCTTTTCTATGTTATCGACCGATTGCTTAAGTTGGCACAAACGTGAACTAAGGAATAATGGTTAAAAAATCCGTGTTCTTCCTTGCATACGTCGCTCGTATTAGGATCACAAGAGACAGTGAGAATGATGCAAAACTAAGTAGGTGGTCCAAAGTCGTTAAAGGCAACTTCAACTTTAACTAGCTCCCAATTGGGACCATTAGATTTATATTGAACAAAACTAATTGTGTCTGATATCAACGACTTTTTTTGTTTATTTGAAAGGCCTATCAATGAGATCATCGGTGGAACAGGACATCGTTCAAATGACCCTTCAGTTAGAAACTAACTGCTGGAGAGAAACCCATTCAGCCTCAACTGGAAGTCTAAGCATCTGACAGCAAATCTGAAGGCATGACCTTTTCGAGGAATGGTAGCAAGCGCTACAGAAGAGCTTCGATGAACCATTGACAGATGTCTGCTTGGTTAACGAGCTCCCACGCTACGTTTGCGCAAACGATTTTCAGGAATAAACACCCTTTGCCCCGTGTCTGGTTCTGACTTGGACGCCTTCCCCAAACTAGGTCAAGCACACTAAGCAGACAATATCCATCCCATCTGTCGCAGGCGCTTGAATTAGTTTCAAGAGACCCCGCCTCTCCATCCCGTGCTCAAGAACGTACCACTATACTGCCACACACACAAACCGACGCCGCCGACTCGAAAATTCCCTTAACTTGTACTTCAAACTTTTAATCTCAAGTCATCGTCGTTATCGTCCTTGTTGTCAGCAATTCAAGTGCAAAACATCTCGCACAGACTGAATGCAGCCGGAGCCTGTTCGTCCTTTTTGCATTCATTAACAAATGCTGCCGCTGCCGGTGCCGCAGAACGATGGAGGGTGGCTGCTTACAGAGAGCGCGCCACCACCCGCAAATGTATACACAACAGTTGCAGTTAATTTTAATTTCTTAAGGAAATCCCCGTCGGATATTAGAAAAACAAAACTTCCCCCGTGCCTGTGTCGCCCCTTCGCTGTTTGTGATTCAACATTTCTGATAAATAACCAGGAACTGGATGCACTGTGGCGTGCTGTGAGCCCCGCTTATCTCTCCCGGAATGAGAAACTTCATCATTAGGCGAACTATTTATTTCCTTGTTAAGGATATTTCTTCTGGTCATCCCCAACCACCCTGTCGCGTGATGTAAGCCGTGGCGGGAGGGTGGATACAATTTTTACGTCATTTTGTCTTTTATTCAAAAGTCTGATATTTATCTTGTGATGCACTGCTGCAGATACAGACGTCTGGGCCGGCAATCACCCGATCTACCTGCAGCCGATGTCGACCAGTGGGTTGCTGCGGCGGTGGCGGTGGTCGGTTGCGGTGGCATGCGGAAGAAATCGCACGGTAAACTTGTGCTTCGGTTGTTTATTTTCCGAGAGGTTTATTCTCTTTGAATTGCATTCGCTTCGTTTTGTTTCCCCCCGCCAGTCTGGGTGGTACAATATATTAAAAACGACGAGGTGAGGGGTTGACTGAAGCCTCTTGGGCTTGAGAGAGCGCAACGGCTCCGGTGCTCAGCGCTCGTGCCAGAGGACGACACGATTGGAGATGTGTACGAAGAACGAGGCGAAGTGCAAATAGCTTTTCTTGTCCCATTGTTGCGCGTCGGTGGCTTGGATGGTTGGCTGTTTCCATTTGTCTTCGAGAAGCTTACACATTGTGACAATTAACAATAGCCATTGTGGAAAGTAATAAACTTGGACTTGTGTTGTGTTTTGAGTTTAATTTCAGTTTCAAGAAAAATCGACACTCACAATGGCAACTTTTAATTACATTAGGACGAGGGGTGGAGTGCCGGATGAGCGACGAGGAACGGATGCTGAACGGAGCAGATGCGATTTGCTAAGGAAGTCCTGAGATAGCTTCGCTTTGCTCACTGTTCTGTTGGTATGATCAACTTTTTCTCATTTTTTTTTGTTTGCTTTTTTGAATTTAAAAAGTTGTTAAGCAATTTATTTTGATGATGAATTGTTTGTCAGCGTGGGGTGGGGGTGGAATCTGAGGTAAGTTGATGTTTATCTTGAGGATACATCACTTTTAGTTACAATGTGCAAGGGGTGGACTGATTGCACATGAACTTGTGCTGCAGCAACTCATCAAACGGTTGACTGTGTGAAGGTGGTTGTTTTGACGTGAATGACCCTACGTCTGTGTGCATCCAGGGCCGACATGGACATGGTTCCTTCGAATGGGGCAGTCCATAACGAACGCATAGGTGATTAGAAGGCAACTTGAAAATTTCGGCTGACAGTCGAAGTTTGTTGTGAGCATGCAGTGACTGGCCTTAACTTTCGGAAGAAACAATTAAACACCATAAGAAAAAAAAAGAATCACAGGATCTACCGAAAACATCGCCTCTGTCCATGGGAGTGTGCAAGATATCCCGAGGTTGAGGCAGACATCACAAATTTTGCAGACATCAACGAAACGCCTCTAAACCTGGATACTAGTGAGAAGCGAACGAGATGCATTTTTCATGGCAACAAGTAAACCTGAATCACATAACCCTCCAATCCGCAAGAATGGAGACGGCTGGGATAAAGAAGATAAAGACAAAGCTAATCTCTAGGCAGACGACTTGGAAGAAGCCATTCGACGGTCAAACTCTTCCTGTCACTTACAATGGATTCGACGTATACAACGACCATTATAGTCTGAGAAGTGCTACCTTGGCAGAGCTCAAGGAAGAACTAAAAAAGCTCAAACCGAAAAAAACCTCCTGGTTACGGTTTAATTACGGGGGAAATTCTTAAAGGGTTACCTAAGATGGCCGTTCTGAAGTTACTCTACTTAATTAATGCCGCGCTTGGACTTGACCATGTCCCTAGTCAATGGAACGTGGCAGAAGTTATATTGGTACCAAAACCCGGGTAACCACCAACGGATAAAAAGTCCTAAAGACCTAACTCACTACTCCCGATAAAGTCTAAAGTATTTGAAAAAATACTGCTTACACGCTTAAGCCTAACTGTGGAAGAAAACAGCTCACACCAAATCACCAATTTGGTTTTAGAAGTAAACACTCAACTATTGACCAAGTACATCGTATATCTCATGCAAGCGAAAATTCACATTTCTCGATGTTTCTCAAGCCTTTGACAAAGTTTGGCATGAACGCCTGAAATATAAACTATGCCGATCTCTACCGGGGAAACTGTATAGTATTTAAGCGAACTGTCTCTCTGATAGGATCTTCCGTGAGAAGCATAGAAATGAACATTCTGCTTTTAAAAATGTAAATGCTGGTGTACCGCAAGGGAGTGTTCTTGGCCCTCTGCTATTCGTACTGTAGACTAGTTATTTATCACAAGATGAACACACTGTTCTAGGTTAGTGAACTGTATACTCGTGACTTACCACAAGAAGAACATACTGTTCTATGCACATTGACACCGCCATTTTGGTAACAGCCAAAACGGTTGAAGAGTCTACAGCAAAGTTACAACGTTCACTAGATCAGATATACGAATGGATGAACTTCTGGCGAATTGTTCCTAATGAAAGCAAATCAGTCCATTTTTAACTTCACCTATAGGCACGTTAATAACTTGCCAGTCTTCCTAAATCGTGTCCAAATAGTGTCTGTCAATCAATGACTCTTGACGTAAGACTCGAGTGGAAGGAGCACGTTAAGAAGAAACGTGCAGAACTTGACATTAATTAGAAATTGTAAACAATCCAAGCTAAGTATTGACAACAAACTGCTTGTATACAAGCAAATCAAAACACCTGTTTGGACGTATGGCGTACAACTTTGGAGTTGCATCAAAGCAAGTAATTTAAACATAATACAGACGTCAAAATAAGGTGCTTAGACTTATCCTTAATTCACCATGGTATATCAGAAGCGACGATATCCACAGAGATCTTGGAATATTACCACTCCAAGTCGAAGTTATGGATTACAGTGGCGAAGTGGGTTAGTGCGTCGACTCCTACGCAGCAGGTGCCAGGTTCGATACCCGAATTTACCAACTTTGATAATTCACGGCTCCACCTCTTTCGAGTCACTGACAATGCTCAAAGAGTATTCCTGTCTAGAAAAAGCTAACTACGCCGTTCGGAGTCGGCATTAAACTGTAGACCCCTTCCACGCGTGAGAGAACGATAGCACGCACAACACGAGTGGTTGCTGAGAAGCTAGGCCCTGGCGCTCAACGGTCTGTAGCGCCACCCATATTATATTATTATTATACGTCAAAGAGAAGAACTTTCCTTATAAACATAAGCGCCGCCGAGAAGACCACACGAACACTGCAGTTCACCCGATCCTTGAGGAAACTAAAGTCTAGCTTCAAAGGATAGTCAAAGGACACGACCCCATGATTTCGTGAGATAGTCTACACCCGCGCATAGTTGCGGTGTAAGCAGGAACTTTCATTGGAGAGTAACCTGCCGATCAGTACCTAAATCATAAAATGCAAACTACTGGTTAAGTGCTTCACTTAGTTATAGTCATAAAACAATCCAGGGAGGTGGTTTTAGTGAGTAAAAATCTCACACTCCTATGTGCGAACGTTCACCATAGAGTCTTGTCGAAGATTTCCACCTACCCACGGAAGAAAAAAACAAGTAAAGTTGTTAGGTCCCACATAACGAAACACAAAAAAAAATTAAACGAGAACCCTTGCAGGACTATATTTTGACAACATAGTCGATAGTGAAATATGTCGGCACAATGCGTGCCACCCACACGCTTTACACAATGTGAGCCATAGACACATTCCAAGAAAGTGTGCAACAGTCGAGCTCTCCAGATGTGCAACCACTCCTGTATACTGACGATACAGGTGATAGGCAGTAACCCGAATGACCATTACTAAACTGTTGACACTCAAATATCGTCATCCCGTTTGTAGCGGCTTACAATGTTGATGATAATTGATCAGCCAATCCGGATTGCGCATATCCTGTCGGAGTAAATGATGCTTAAGGACTTCTTTCTCTTCGTGTGGCGCTACAGTCCGGGTTCGACCTGGTCTTTAACTAACAAGTGTGATCTCAGGCTAGCTGCCTCCAGTTTTGCACATCAAATTCATTGAGGTCATCCTCAACTTGAGTCGACGTCAGAAGTTACCGTCCTTCGTTTGCGCTGTTAGACGAAGGTAGACGATGTCCTTAACGACCTCAAATTTAAAGCTGCCAATTGTGACAGTTTGTAAAAGAAGCTGATGTTGCATTTCCTTTCTCTTCATTTTTGACTCTTGAGCATATACTTGGTTTTGGTTATTCAGCGACTCATTTTAGCCGCATCCATCTCAGTGCCAGCAAGTGCCTCAAGTTCTGTGATCAGTGTGTGCTAACAGATGTACGAACTTCTGGAAGATGAGGCCTCTAGTGTTGGCGTATGAGTTTCGTTCAATCTGCTTAATAATGATGTTGAAGAAATCACATGAAATCTCGTCGCTTTTTTAACTCTTTTTTTCACATTGAAGGCGTCGGTGAATTCATTAAGGACATTAATGGAGGACGGAGAATTCTGCATCATCCTACACAATCTGGGGTTTGGCAAGAATGTAAAACAACATGACATGAAATGTAAAATGTAAGAAACATTATTATGAAGAGCTTGCCTTAAACAGCTCGCATCTATTTAATGATTATTGGTGTGAAGATAATAATGTGGTAAGAATATTTTAATTTTATAACGTCACTCAGTGTCCTTTTCTGACACTGAACAGATGTGTTGCTTAAGCTTACATAACAATTCGTTTTCATACATAACAAAATGATGTATGAGACACGAATTGAATTGCAAATTGATGAAAAATTAATGCATTTAGCGTAACGACTACAATTATTGACGACCCTAAGGAAATTTCAACTTTGATCCACTAAAAATTATTTCTATGGTTAATTGAATATGTTGTATACCAGAGTATAAAATATTAAATTTCGCGTTGATTGAGTATTATAAATTCAAATTTCATAATTAAAAATATATTTAAAATTACAATTTAAAAAAAAAACTTACTAATAACTACAATTATTGGCACTCTTAAAATAGAAAAAACATATTGTCTCAATCAATTGCTACATAGTTTATTTATGTTCTTAAAACATTTACTTTTATATTATAAAATAATGGATAAATATAGTACATATCTATAAATTAATAAATCATTTTTTTTTATTCTTAAAAAAAACACTTTTGCTATCCGTGAAGAACAGGCCAGAATAAAACAACTGTTTTAATTTCTTAAAGATATTTTATCTGAACCTAGACCCCTTACCACTGGTGGGGGGAAGTTTTTGGTTGCAAGAGATAGTTTAATAACTGAGCGTTGGCATCGCCAACCTATTAATTTTATATTATTGAAGTGGTCACATGCACTTAACTCTTTGTTTGATTCATTTGCTCTTTTTAAGTTTACAGTAATTTGATTGTCTTTATTTCCGATTGAGTCTGAAGTCAAGATCATTTCTGGAGACGCATAAGTGATATCTGATATAACATACATATACAATGGACACTCCCTAAGTCGAACTCACCCAAAAAACTCTCTCTAATTTGAACCTCTCTCTAAGTTAAACTCTCTCTCTAATGCTAACCAATTATGGTATCCCGTGACTATCCGGCTTATGGGGAGTGTACTATATTTATAATTTTCATTACTATTTCTCATTACTATTTAATTAAATATTAAAAGAAAATAGATCATCAGACAAGTAGGATCCGAGAAAAAGTCAATGAAGAGAAACACAGATCTTAAATTGAAAACCAAAGAATGTACTTGTTTAGAGGGATGAGATAGACAACGAACTGCCCTGAAAACTGGTCATACTACATCATTTTTAATAGATGTGCAAAATATCCGTTTATTTTCAAAAAGTGATGACAAACCAGATATTTAATTTAATGTTTTCTAAAACTACGTTCCATGGAACCTAGTGCAATTGCTCAAACCGTACGCTTTCATATTTTTGTCATAATTTAATAAATTTATCCAAGAAAACAAGAATAAATCAGTTTTTTTTCGTCTCCTGCTCCAGGCAACGAAAGCGCCGACGAATAAGCAAGATTAGGGGTGGGACTGCCACTAGCAAATAATCAGGACACCCCATATCCCTCACTCCAAGTAATAAACACCATTTTACTCACAAATGCCTTCGACTCCGCTAATCGGAGATGGATGGAATTATATACATGCAGGACCACGAAGTTTATTTGGTCCTCACTAAATCCAAACAAAACAAATACTCTCCTAAAACTAAACAAATACACTCCTAAACAATATATACACATAAGCCACTGCCTCCCATGTCAGAACAATGAGAGTCTCCCACAACGCCGATTGCAGAGTAGAGAGTTAGTGTAGTCCCTTTAAAAGGAGTCGTTGGAAAGTGCTGGGTAGTGATAGCACAAAGGATCCAACCAGGATCTAAGTGGGCCACAACTGCTACAGTGGTGGCAATCACCCAAAGAACCGATTTTTCCATGTTTTTGAAATCAAATGTTGATTACAACGACTTACATATGTTGTTCACATGGAATTTTGGCAAATTTCGCTATTCTTTTTGGCTTTGTATTTATATTTCGTTTTGAATGTTTTCAGCTTACTGCAAATATTTCTGTGTGACGAGTGGCAGTGGAAGTATATTTTATTCGGTTGGACGTTGTATTTGGGAACGAAAAATCTTTACGATTGAAGGGAGAAAAATCTTGTATCGTTCTTAAATTTCAAATTCCTCTCTTTGGAAAGCAGTGAAAAATATAGAAAAAAAGCCTCAATTGCATTCGGCACCAATTCGAAAAAACAATGGCGAATGGGCAAAGAGTTACAAAGATAAGGCAGACCTATTTGCTGAACATTTAGAACAAACTTTTAAGCCGTTTGATGGACAAATGTTGATAGATGATCCAACCGATATGCTTCCGATACCCGATAACTTCAGAATTAAACGGGTGTCGTTAACTGAACTCTGCCAGGCAATACAAAATTTTAAAAGTAACAAAGCACCTGGCTTTGTTTTAATTACCGGACAAATCCTCAATGAAAGAGAAAATGGTTTGCTCCAGCGTTTTACTCGGCGTATCCGAGGTTTTTGACAAGGTTTGGCACGACAGATTGAAATACAAACTTAGTAGGATATTTCCGAAAAATCTTTATTGCATTTTAGAATCCTACCTCAAGAATAGGATATTTAGAGTTAAGCACGGAACGGAATACTCCGAATTTAAAGACATTGCCGCCGGGGTCCCGCAGGGAGTGTCTATGGCCCTACTCTGTTTTTGTTGTATACTCGGGACAAACCCCAAACTGAGGGCACTATAGTAGCTACGTTCCCAGACGAAAAGGCTATTCGGGCAACGGAAAGCACAATTGTGTCCGCTACCGTAAGACTGCAGCACGCTGTAAATAAAACTTGCGATTGGACAAAACTCTGGCGCATTGCCCTAAATTAAACCAAATCCACCCATATTAATTTTACCTACCAAAACATAGACAATCAAAACAAAATGCGGTACAACTACCGTACGCAAATTAAGCCAAATATCTCGGGATGACGCTGGATGCTAAGCTTAAGTGGAAGGCGCACATAAAGAAAAAACGTGACGAACTTGAGAATCGATACAGAGAAATGTACTGTCTACTCGGACGACATTCCAAGTTGAGCGCTTATAACAAACTGCTTATATATAAGCAAGCGACAAAACATCACCACAACCTATGATAACTCATTCTTCTTTAACTTTCGAAAGGCTGACTTTATTACACTTAACAACTTACTGAATGATATTGACTTCAACCTTTTTATTGAAGAAACTACGCCGATTGACATCGCTTTACAATTTTTGTGTAATCCAGTCTGTCCCATTCGTTCCCGTAAAAACAGCTCGTCCTCCCCGCCCTGGTACAACAAGGATCTTCGCACTCTTCGTAACCCAAGAAACAAACTGTGGAAAAAATGCCTGATACCCAATTGTGCCTTCGATTACGCCTCTTATCATGACTTTTTTCTCCGCTTCTCGTCCATCAGTGAATTCCTCTACACCTCCTGTATCGAAAAAATGCAGTCCTCTCTAATAACCGACCCCAGACGTTTCTATGAAGTTATTAACATCAAAAAAAGTTGGACGGGTTCCCCTCCACTCTAAAATTGAAAAACATTTCCTCTGACGACCCTGTGACCATAGATAATCTATTCGCATCTTTCTTTAGCCAATCGTTTAATGGCCTAAACTATAGTCCAGACCCTGGATTTTTTAGCTATATGAATAACTGTAGCCATCTATCTCCGAAATCGTTATCGATGAAGGCATGGTAAGTCGCAAAATTAATCACCAAAATGACGCCTGCTCCTCAGGTCATGATGACATACCAGCCATACTCCTTAAAAAAATGCACAAACTCGCTCTCAGAACCGCTCTCTATGTTCTTTCGCCTTTCGATCTATCAATCAACGTTCCCATCAGCGTGGAAAGATGCCTTCATCCTCCCCATTCACAAAAAAGGCGAAAAGAATAATATTTCAAACTACAGACCGATAGCTAAATTATCTTCTATCCCCAAACTCTTTGAATCTGTATTGTATGACTCACTGTACTTCTATAGTAGACCTATATTTTCCCCACGTCAGCATGGATTCCTTAAGGGCATATCTACCACAACTAACTTCATTGAATTTGTCTCCACTAACCTTTCAGCATTAGAGCGAGGTTACGAAGTGGACGTAGTTACCACAGACTTCAGCAAAGCCTTTGACAAAATCAACCACCAAATAATATATTTTAAACTAAATGCCCTCAGTTTCCTGCCTCATATCATCACATGGCTCAAATCGTACCTTGAGAATCGCTCCTATGGAGTACTCTTCAGGCATACTACATCCGACCCCTTTATAGCCTCATCGGGCGTCCCCCAAGGGAGTCACCTCGGCCCTCTGATCTTTGCCTTAGCCATAAACGATGTTGTACATGTAATTAAAAACTGTACTCTATTCATTTACGCAGATGACATTAAAATAATAAGAACAATATCTAACTCCACCGACTCGCACGCACTCCAAAATGGCCTCGACTTCTTCTCCGCGTGGTGTGACAACACCTTGAACTTAACGAAAGCAAATGCCAGTCCATGGCTTTTTCTCGCAAACGTTCCCCCCCTCCTCCTCCTGGAACTTACTTCCTCCATAACGA
The DNA here is from genome assembly GCA_964034865.1 of Eristalis intricaria. NCBI lineage: Eukaryota > Metazoa > Arthropoda > Insecta > Diptera > Syrphidae > Eristalis > Eristalis intricaria. Next base: position 55,597,182 of record OZ035877.1, on the reverse strand, counting down.
GCCAGTACCCAGAGTCTCCTTTATTCGCGACCTTGGGATTATATGTGATAGGGAGCAGAATTTCCATTTACGGATTAACAATATCATCCTACGAGCCAATTCTTGTCTTGGCTTCATTAAACGCTGGTCCAAAGAATTCTCAAGCCCCTACGTTACTAAATCCTTTCACATTACCTACGTCAGACCTCTCCTAGAATATGCCAGTCAAATCTCTTCAAAATCACTCACAGCGTATTGAAGCTGTCCAAAGTAGGTCCCTACGTTTTGCGTTACGTGGTCTCCCGTGGTCTGATAACCTTGACACCCTACACTGACCGCCTACAGTTGATCGACTATATACCCTAAAAAAACGCCGAGAAGTATTTAACATACTATTTCATTACCAAATTCTAATAGGAACTATTGACTCGCCAGCCCTTCTAGAAATGACCTTCTAGATGAACGCCTACCCCCGTACAGTGGTCCCGCAGTAGGAATAAATACCCGAAGTGACATATTTTTCCCCGGCCAAATGGTTTATGTTTTTCGATTCTACAAATATGAGAACATAGAAAGACAAAATTTTGTTGACTTTGGACCATCCGTTTGGCTGTACCGTTAGCTCAAAGTTGGGGCTTTGAAAATTACAAAAATTTACGTATTTCTTACGCAAATTTGTTGTGCCATATTTCTTAAAATTATGTATATTGGAACCTGAAGTAATTTTTTCTTAAAAAGGTCATACATCTTGCTTTCAATCTGCATTTTCAGTTTTTTCATATTGCTTACCAATTTTTTAAACCAGGCTTTTAAGTAAAGCCACATTTTGAGAGGGACATTTCAATGTTTGATGGACTATAACAAAAATGCAAAGAGTCTCCAACCACCAACTTTTTCTGAAAGCTAAAAGTATTGTCTATCGATGCTGACCACTTTGGGAGTACGAGGCATTTAAAAGGAGCAATGTGCATTTTTCGGCATTTTCAAACGATTTCGAGTGATTACAAATTTGCATTAAGTCCCAATTTCGAATCATCGACAATAGTAAATAATTATTTTATGCATTTAAGCAAAAAAAGTGTTTTTATTTTTTATTTTTTTAACTTAAGATTACTCCGTTAGCTTATGAGATACATCAACCATTTTTGAAACATAATAAGATCTCGTAGTACTTGCACTATGTTTGAAATTTCATTAAGATCGGTTCACGGGTTCAAAAGTTACGAATTTATTTCCAACTCACCCATACAACGGGACCACTGTGTCCCGTCGCCTCAGGTCTGTTCCCCTTTTCCGACCACCCCTCCATCGTACCAACTACGGCCTGTATGAGCCCATCTGTAGAATGTTGCGCCTAGCAAACTTATCCCAAAAATCCCTTGATTTTCACTCTTCAAGTCAAACCATTAGAAATTCATTATTCACCTCTCCATAACTAGCCCTGCTCCCTTCACATGTTATATATGTCTATTTAAGTTAGTTTTAGTAGAATATGTTAGTTTCTAAGTATATGTTAGTTTTTTAAATTCACGCTTGTACTAAGCTAATAAATAATTAAATAAAAACAAGTGCTAAAGCCTGTGTGTACCAATGGTATACAATTTTGGGGTTGCACTAAAGCAAGTAACAGAAAATTCATGAAGTCCTTCCAAAACAAAGTTATAAGGGCTGTCGTGAATGCTCCCTGGTATCTACGAGATAATGATATACAAAGAGATCTAGAGATCGCAACCGTGGACGAAAAAAATAAAAAACTTCGCGAGGAAGTTAAGAGTTGGACTTCATGGTCATTGTAACCATGCCATACTCCAAACACTGGACATGAGAAACCTCGTGCGCCGTCTCCAACGAATGAAAACGTTCGATTTAGCGCAATGAGTACAGCAGGTGATTGTATCGAAAATCTACTACTTAACAACTAAAACAATGGGAAGGGTGTGTTCTGACACTCCTAGGAATGCACGGGATCATAGTGTCTTATTGAAGATTCACACCAACCCACTAAAAAAAAAATAAGAATTCTTAAATTGATGGTTAAGAGCATATTTGTTGTTCTCTCATACTCCCTAATATCCACAATATTAAAGATGAGGAAAATAACAAAAATAAATTTTAAGGAAGCAAAACTTACCCTAAGAAATATCAAGAGGTCATTTCACACTGAAGGGGTAAAGAAATGGTTTAAGACGGAGAGAAGTTCCGGTATACCCATCGGATTAAGTTACATGTCTGATATCAGTAGTCAGTCCCTTGAAAGTCGTTTTAACAAATTCTGGTTGTAATTTCAATCAAAAAGTTATTTTAAGAACGTCTGAAACATAAAACTCCTCCCAGAATCAAAACAGCTCCTTTATTCGACAACAACGTCGTCACTCTGACAGTTGAACACTGAATGAATTAAAGCCCCTTCACCAGAATCGTCTTCACTCCACATTCCCAGCACAAAATGCAAACAACAAACAGCCACGCCACGCGCAAAGAAGGCTGAAGAGGCACGCCAACCAACGACCACCTATCGCCGACCAAAACCGCAAGCAGGCTCGCCACTTAAGTCGGCGAGTACACTCTCAAGACTGTTTGTGGTGTCGTAATTATTTTTGCCTCCCGGTAAATTTATTCAGTGTGTTTGCCTTGGATTTACCGAGCCTCCACTGCAGTGTGTCGGCGTGTAGTGAATTTTCAAAAATAATACCGTCAAATTCAATATTCGTTTTTTTCCACATTTTATTTTTTTTTTTTTTTTTGCGCCTCTCGTTTCGCCTCCGTCAACAGGCGCAGTGTGGAGCCGCTCGTTGTCACAGCGTGTAATACACGAAACGTTGTTTGTCGCTCGTCGGCTGCGGTGGGGTCGGATGGCGGTGGGGGCATAGGCTGAATTTTACGCTGCGTAAACCACGAAATTGATGAAAAGTAAATATATTGATTTTCGCGGCTTTTTAAGGTCGATGAAAGATTTCATCGTTTTTCGCCGACGATTGGTTGGGGGTGTCTTTGCCGCTGTCACAGTCACATGAGACGCAGATTGTCCCCGAAGGTCTGCCCAAGTGGGAGTGTACCCGGTCTGAGGTGCGGAGCGTGCTTGATTGAAAACCACTTTAAATTTAAATTGCGTTATTCAGTCTTATTTGTTTTGGGAGATTGCCGTTCGATTTCGCCTTCATTCGATTTGAGATGTTAGAAATTTGGTATCAATTTGAGTTTTCCAGTCAATGGGGCATTTATCGGGTCTTATTTGAATTCAATTCCGGAATGATTGGTACTTCCATGGCAATGACATTTGAAACAATCTTGCTTCGTGTACGTCATCGATACCGGGGGTGTCCTGGTGTGCTGGCAGGATGATCTCGATGAGCTCTAGATGAGCCCACGGCTGACGAATGATGTGATACTTCGGTCTCATTGAATTTAAGTCCACAACAAGCAAACTAAGAGCACGAGGAGGAAGAAACAGCAACAACACTGCTTTGGCATTTCCACTCACTTCTCGGGCTGGATTTCTGTATGTTCGTCCGGTAATCCAGACAAGTGTGCGTAAGCATGTGCCTGGTCGTCGGGGAGGACAGCCATATGACAGCAGTTGTCCCACACACCGCAGCATTGTCACAACTGTGACTGGGACCAGGAGCAGCGTTCATTTGAAAAACTATCATCTTCTGGCAAGGGACACACACACACACACGCACACCCAGGCAAGGACTCACAAGCAGAAACCAAAAGCGAGAACAGAACACGACAGAGTGCGAACACAGCCGGAATCCACTTCATTTCCGGTTGTCATTGCTTTTCACACACCCGCAGTTAACATCAAATGAAAAAGTTTAATTTGAGAATTTCGTGGTTTAACACGTTTCCTGTCATCCGCATGCATGCCATCCCTGCATGTGTGCGGATACACACACGCACACCCACCCATCCACAGGGCTTCAAAGCGTGGCTGTCGCCAGCAAGTGTGGCATGACGTTTTCGAAGCGTTGTGCAGTAACTTTTCGAAATGGAATGATGGATATTATAATTGTTCGTTACAGTGTCCTTTTGTCGAGTGGCTTTTGTCAAGGGGTTTGGTGCGATGCGGTGCGGTGCACTTGAAGAACGAGTTTTGTGTACAAAATTTGCCGAGGGATGTGTGCTTTATTTACACGGTCCTTCATAGGTTTTCGAGAGTGGATGCTTGGACTGGTGAATGGCTGCCGATGAGGGTTTGCTTTGTGAAACACGATGGATTGTGTTGTGACTTGTTGTGGAGAGTGGACATGTTTTCAAGCAATGCTTGCTAATTTTTTTTTTTCGGTTGAGATTCGATTTTTGTGTGAAACTTGTCTAATTGATGGTCCGACGTTGGAGCTTAGTAGAATGGACCACCTCTGAATGGCTTGAGTTGGAAAACAAGAACTGACATTGTTTGGATGGAGTGAGGCCATGCATGGATTACATCTTGGGCAAATATAATACGTTATGGACAGTCGTTTCTAAGGATCATCATCACCACCAGCTTCCTACCCACATGATCCACTTTAGGAGTCGATGTGGCAAAGCACGCATGAGTAAGACAACTCGATCCTCCGCCATCGACTCCAACTGTTCAGGTATGTCCAGTCGTAACCAGGCAAATTTTTGGAATTAGTCCAGCCGCCTCATCCTGGGTCTGCCAAGTGGTAGACTACTTGATGGAATTGCATTCAAGGTACTCCACGGAGGTCGTGATGATGGGTTCATTCGTGCCACGTGACCAAACCATCTTCTGTTCAAAAAAGCAGCTGCTCAACGTTGAGTTTCTCGCGCACCGCCGCATTCCTAACCCCGGCGGGAAATTACCACAACAGCACAAAGAAATTATCTCGGCTGTCAAATGGTCTACAGAAATTTCAAGACCAAATGTGAGAGTTGGAAGATATCCTGGGCTTTGGCACCAAGTTCGACCTTCCTGGTTACAGATCTCCCAAGCTGTTTCAAAACTAACCCAGCATGACCAATCATACAGGAAAGCTCTGCATTACTCCTCCCATCACTCGTGAAAAAGAGAAGCGAAGATACTTGAACTCCTCCAGCTGCTTCAATGGGACTCCACTAAGATAATATAGTAACTGCAGTGGACGCTCGATATAGTGAACTAATAAAAACCATCCCTGTTCACTGTAGCGAGGTTGTGCATTGTGCAACGAGTTCGGACTCCTTGAAGAACATTACATCAAAATGTTTATGTTCTTACGGTCAATTCACCAAGAACCCACATCGCATTCTCTACAACAAATCTCACTGGAATCCCTGAAGCACACTCGTCCGTCGAATAATCGGCACAATCGGGTTCACAGATTCATCGAATCCTGTCCTCCATATGAACTGCAAGGCTCAATTTATTCAAACGCAAGCAGTGGCCGTTTTAGCTCTCATAAATATTCATATTTCGTCGATGACTCCTTGGGATTTTTTCAAGGAACCAGATCCGTCTCCCAAATCGGAGGAGTGCATTTTCCCTCGCCAATCACAGCTTAGCCTGGAAACTTTCATTCATCAAGCGCACCTTTTCGCCTCCGTCTCCGAATTCCTCCAATAGGCGTTGCCCGCGCCACTGAGACCGACGATGAGCAGGAAAACCCGACGAGGAGGAAGATAGGAATACTTTACATGCCCTTGCCGAAGAGAACATCCCTGATTTTGTCATGCAACATGCTCGACATTGTTTAGTTCCACAACGAAACCATAACCCAGCCAACGCCACCACCCGGGCAAAGGAGTGATTTTATTTTCGAAAATTCCTCGAGTACCTCACAGTGCATCGAGGTATCTCCACCTTAACCTAACCTAACCTAACCTAGATCCATTACCATGCGGGGGAGGACCCATGTGCGTGTGTATGTGGGTTTGATGAAAACAAGGATATAATAAGAAAATTCACACACACACACGGTCACACGTAGGAGGGAAAATTGTCAACGTTTTTGGAAAAGCTTTGTTGAGCTACGAGACGCAGTGTGAGAGTGGCTTTGTCCTCACTTGGTATTCAGGACATTACATTCCCAATCTGAGAGACAAGCATGCAAAAATCTCATTCTGTCCCTAGCTCCATTTCCAGAAGCGTTTCTGGTTCGCTTTACGGGCGAATTCTGGGCGAAGCATCGCAACATCTTCAAGAAGTCTGTTTCCTTACATATTTCATTGCGTTCTTTTATTTTTTTTTTCGTCTTTGCCTTTCATTGTTCGCCTCGTAAGGATGTGTACGCTGTTGCAATTGCATTGTGACTGTTCTCGAGAGAAGAATTGTGCGGAATTCTAGAATCCACTGACATTCTGAACGGGGGTGGATGGGAATGCAATATTTGTATGCAAATGCAGTTTGGATGTGCGGAAGAATAAAACAAACATCTCCGGGGCTGACAAACATGGAATTCGACTGTGGTACGTCAAGATGAATTTAATTCTTCTCTTAATAGAGAGAGCGATTCGTGGCATCCGCATTGGCGGTATGTGTGTGTGTGTGGGAATGAAGCGCTTGTACGTGGGTGTGGAGACTGTCGGTAGTGTGATCGGGACGTGGCAGAAACCAACGAATTCGGGCGGGTTTTTGTCAATTCTCGTGCAATGAATTCATTGACAATGCCAAGCGCCTTGAGGATTCGCTAGCGGTAAGCAATGAAGACATTTGCAAATCTTCAAAACTTGTGTTTGCTGCGATGCGATGGGATTTACCTTAGTTTGGTACTGTTTTTATTTGGGTTCGGTCTTCTTTTCGTTGCTGTGAATTTTAAGCAGCTTTCGGTGTGTGCCCTCGAGGTTCGTCTTCATTCTCACGGCCGTCGTCGATTGAAAGTGTGCAGATGATCGCGAGCCTCTTACACTGAGTGGTTTATACAGACCAACCAGATTCATGTATGGCCTGCTACGTGGCAAAATCGAATCGAGGACATTCTTAAAGACATCGATGGTGTTTTGGTTTACTTAGATGATATCAAAATAGACGCACCCAACAACATTTTTTTTTTTTTTGCACATATTTTTATCTGCAAAGCCGAATCATAAAGAAGACTATTCATAAAATTATTTCATTATAAAAATGTTGAAATTAAATTATTCACAATAAAATAATATATAAAATATATAATATATAAAATAATCATAAAATAATGGTATGTTGAGGTATAAAATTTCGAATATAATTTACATTATTTTTAATTTAAAAAAAAAAAAATAAAAATTTACATTTTTTTTTAATTTTACGATAAATACATTTCTTTTACTTTTTTAACGTTGTTTTTTTTTCGGTTAATTACGGAGCTCAGTGGGGAGTTCATTGAGCACCATCGGAACTGCTGCTCTTCGTCCGTACTCGTTCCAGCGTCTTGCAACTTCATAGAGCTGCTTCTGTCGTCTTCTGGTGTTCCTTGTCTGCTGCGTCTGCATTCTGTATTTGTTGTCGATGCCAAAGTTCGCCAGTATTTCCAGATTATATAGCTGGAAGATTCTTAATAACCGGCATGCTCCTTGTTGAACATCGATGCTATGTCACACTTTTTGTACCATCTTTTGAAGCTTTGCATGAGCTTGATGTAGTGTCTGCATTTGCGACGCTCGTCCCCAAGCAAGTATTCCGTTTCTTAGGTGCGATTCCACCAATCCGAAATAACATCGTTTGGTTACTGCTGGTGTGCTGAAGTTGCTTATGTGGAAGAGTGCGTACGCGGATTGACGCATTTTTTGATTCAACTTGTCGATATGGTAGCTCTATTTGAAGTTGTATTCCATCGTTAGTCCTAGGTATTTGTATGTCGACACGTTCTCTGTAACTGGGGTGGAGTCATCATTTTTTTTTTATATAATTTCATTTTTATTTAATTCTCAGGACAACTTATACTAGACAAAAATGACGTAAAAATCTATCTTAATATCTAACAATTCTTGTACTTAATTCTATCTTACGCACCCTTCGCGGGTACTCTAAAATATTCTAATCTAACTTACTATTTGCCTTTCGGCATCTTAACTTAGGACAGACTTAATTGTTTACGACTTACTGGCCAAGAAAACTAAGAAAAACTTGGCGCTGTACACATTCTTATTATTATTACCTTACCTAAATCTAAATCTAAACCCTATTACCTATTAAAAATACTTAATCTAACTTGATCTATGTCCGTAATACGGACGTGTACGCAAGGGCGTGTATGTTATGTATATGCGTAACATATATAATCCACACGCCCTTGTGCACCTTTATTTTTTTTCAAATCTACAACAACCTTACAACTAGGTAAGTGGGCCGTTATACCAACTATACGATTAATATCATATAGGCAGGGGCGGCGAAGGCGGAGACTGGTTCTGGTGTAACCACCAAAAGAAGTGCCGCTCCTTATCACTCTCCCTCCTGTCTCGAGCAGGGATCGCTCTACTGAACCGGAGAAGATCTTCGTGTTCGCGATCCGATTCGTAGAGGAGTCGCCTGTCAACTGTTCGGCGCATCGCGTGTTAGATTACAGGATATCCTTCCGTGTCCTGAAAAACGTTAATATTTATATTTTAAGTTATTTATATTTGATGGAAACTGTCGAAAATTGAAGGAAAATACGAGAAAAACCTTCAATAAGAGAGAAAAAAAAAAAATATATATATATATGTGAATATATATATATAAAATACATGATTATATTCGTATATAAATATAAGTATAAAAATAAATAAATAAATAAATAAACAAATAAGTAAATAAATAAATAAATAAACAAATAAATAAATAAATAAATAAATAAATAGATATATATATATATATGAATAATTAAAACAAAAATGTTCAATGAAAACAATTTAAATAAATAAATAAACAAAATATATATGTATATGTTTTAATTATTGGTACACTAGTCGTTAATTAAGGGATTTTCGGTCAAAGCGCATGAGTTTATAAATTTATTTGTTAATTTTAATATTCGTGAAGTGATTGGGTCAACACCCGCTCTTTCATGCAGTCTTGAAGTAGGGAAATCATATGGTAGATTTAACATCATTTTAAGGACTTTGTTTTGAGCCACTTGTAATTTCCTAATGTGGCACTGGGCGGATTTTCCCCATACCGGGCATCCATACAAAAGTATAGCTTGGAATATGACCTTAAATATTATGCTTTTGTTTGATATAGACAGTAACGATTTCCTATTAATAAATGGATATCAAATTGTCGTTGCAATTTTAACCTTATTAACGGTTTGTGCGATGTGCTCACGAAAAGTTAATTTGGAGTCTAGATATACACCTAAGTACTTTACGAAGTTTCGCCATTCCACATCACTTCCATTTACCTGCAAGCTACTGGAAGGGAGAAAACAAGCTTTTCTTTTTCGGCTGAAAAAGATGGCTTGCAATTTGTCTTCGTTTTATTTAATTATCCATTTATTGCAGTAGCTAAGTACAATTTCTATCGCAATCTTAAGATTGGTCTCAATAACAAGACCAAGCTCATGCGACGAAAAAATAGCTGTGTCATCAGCGTAAAACGCTGTTTCACATTCAGGTATCTTCGGAAAATCAGATGTATAAAGGATATACAATATGGGGGCCAAAACAGAACCTTGCGGTACTCCAGCATTGTAAAAAACTATGTTAGAAACACCATTGTTAACATGCACTTGAAAACATCGATTTGACAAATAACTTAAAACAATATTGCACAGGTAAGATGGAAATTTTAGTGACCTCTTATGAATTTAATGATAAAACTGTCTATCCTCTTCACGTCTGCCCTGTTGTACAGGACCTCGTTAGGATAGTACTTCTTGTACTCAGACTCGGGAGTTCATACAACCGGAGACAAGTCCTAAGACACCGTCTCTCGAACACCCTCATCTTTTCCATCTGTGGAAGGACTCACGTTGAACCACAGGGGACAACCATACACCATGACTGGCCTTATGAGGGCCATGTAGCAGATAACCTTCACCCTGGTATCAAGTTGGCTGCTGTAAAACAGCTTACTTGCCACAGCAAAGGCTTTTCTAGAATTGGTCAGAGCCTTCTCTATATGTTTGTTAAAATACAGAAAATGATCCAACCAAATGCCAAGATATCTAACTACAGTTTTCACGGCTAACGTCTGACCCTGGCCATGTCCAGCGGGGTACGGAAAAGGACAGTTTCACACTTCTGGAAGTTGATACGCAGCTTCCAGTCATCGCAGTCATCATCTTCTTGTATACCGTCACATCTATTTTTGTGCAAACAATCAACGTCGTGCATCTTAATCTTGAGTCTTAGTTTTGGGAATATGCGGCGGACGAATGTGCATTCGCTTTCAACGGCTCGAAAAATTCTTATCACGCCTTAGGAAATTCAATTTAATTCGAGTTAATTTTGAAAAATATGAGCTCATAGCTCGTGGAATTGAATATTGTGGATACAGAACGACCGTGCTGCTGTACATGAAGTGCAAAAGAAAATCGATGCGATTACTGAAATGCCGAGACCCAAAAATAAAGATGGAGTTAGGGCTTATTTAGGGATAGTTACTTACTACTACAGATTGTTCAAAAACCTTAGTATGATCTTGTATCCACTTAACAACCTGCTTAAGAACCGGAGACTGTTTAAAGTACAATCCAAATGGAGACATATTTAATACATTATAACCCCAGGCTGCCGTTAGAACTGGCTACCGATGCTAGTCCAGTTAGGGTTGGAACTGTATTGAGCCACATATTTCCTGATGGTAGTGAAAGGCAATGCTAATGCCATTCTAGGGCCATTTCACACACCAGGTGATCCTCTATGTTCTTCCTGTCCTTTCCACACAGCACACCACTCGACTACGTCCTGCCTCCGACTTGCCCAGCTTTGAGGACACTCTTTATTCTTACGTTCATTAGGCATGGATGGAGCTGCTGCTCCTTTTACTAAAAGGGTGCAAGCTCCTCCGTCTTTCTCTCACATCCGCAGGCGCGTAGCCTTTTTCAAGATAGCGAAGCTAACATCTGCTACCTGCATCATTCATCCATTCCATCATCGGCTTTTCCCGATCACCTTGGTCGTAGACGATTGAGAGGTCGTTGAGTTTTAAACTAGATTCACCTCCGTTTCCCTTCTTTCCCTTAAAGCCTAAGCTAGAGGTTGCGGAGCTAGAAATATCGTCACCCTTCGGCAGTTTACGTGCTCTTACCTTTTGGTGGGCTTAAGGAATTTAGGTTTTGCACCGTTCTTCTATCACCCTCGCGACCTGCCTCAGGCTGGGCACTATACTTTTTTTCTTGAGCCCCTGCCCAACGTGGCTCACTGCATCATCAGACGTTACACCCTGAAGTGCTCTTAGGTCGCCTTTTATTTTTTTTTCTAATTTGTACCAGCGCTAGAGCCTTGTATTAGCGTGGTGATTCAAATTGGCCCAACGTTGGGAGGCACCGTTAGAGTACAGCCTGCACAACCTCCCGGGTATATGTCCAATGGGCATGGTCGGCTTGACACTCTGGATTAAGGCGATGACAAACATAGTTCACCTATCGCCTCATCCTTCTGATAAGAGCACCCCTGTCCAAGATGTAGCTTTGTCCCATCTGGTGGGGCCACCCTTTCAGACGGGCTTGTGGGTCATCTTAAGCCCCCTCACAATGCCAATTTATCCATCCCGAGGAGGTAGATTGCCTACTTAAGATCCCTGCACATCTGCCCACTATGCCATTCCGCACTTTCTGGGATTATTTGTTTTAATTAATTCTAGGGATAGGATAGTTCTATGACCTTGTTCAGCTTCCAGACTCTCTGAGCCAGATGGCGCTGTGTGCTGTAGTATTTTGAATGTGTAGATCCAAAGGTAAAAGATGTAGCATTATCGTCCGAGCATCCGACGACTTGAGTCGACCGTAGAGGCAGCTGGATAATGACCATGACAGCTTCATGTGCTTGATGGCTGACACCCAGGTCCACCTCTACCGCCAACCAAAGAAAAAGAAAGAATACAATGCATCGGATAGAACTGCTGTTGGGTCTAACACATTGATTCCTTTGTGCACAGAAAAGGCCAGTTACTCCCGAATATCAGTAGCATTCTCTGGACTCTAATCAATTGAGATCAGATATTCGAGCTTATCAAAAAGTGTTAAAAAGTTACATCGGTCCAGCTACCTGTTGTAGCATTGATCACCAAACAAGGTGGATTTTCATTTGATTCTTGCTTGAAACGTCTTAAACGTTCATGGCGATAATGGAAATGGCATTGCTATCCAAAATGAGCTATTTCAGCGACCATGACGGCAAGGAGATCACGTCTGATGTAAGTTTCTGAGGAAGGTCTGTATGTTATCAGGCACGGGGGCACCTAACGTGAACTCCAGTCCAGCAGAAGCAGTCGACACAGCGACTCAAGCATGGTGAGGCGGGTGAGATTCTGTATCCTTATTAATTGATGCTCTTGATTAGAATCCTGTCGAAGTTAATGGGATTCAAGGTTTCGCAGCGGTGTATCCAGTTCGATCTGACGTCGAGTTGCTTAAAGATAGGAAATTTTATGTGATAAGTCAAAGAATTTCGACTCTGAACCAGTGAGACAAGGCAACAGAAGACGGCTGCGAAACCGATGGCGCACATAAGTAGTGCACACCGAGCAGTGAAAACAAATAGCTGTTGAATCTATCTTGTCTTACCGCAGACTGCCTCAAGCGCTCATTCTGTACGCCGTCGTAACCTCCAATCGTACTGCCTATTCCAAATCAACCTCGTTATTCCATCGCTAAGCTGGGTCGGTTGCGTAGCATGTGGGGTATTCTTGCCTTTGCTCAAGTGGGCAAGCATATGTAATTCGTGATATTGTCATTTGACGTTTGCATTCGAGCTTGCAAGAATACGTAACACATTTGAGACAAGTAATACATGGCTTGTGGCCTACTTGGGTCTTTGGCTAGTGCCCCATGTGCGGTCTTAGGTTGGTGCAGTGTTTAGTACGAAGTGGAAAAGGAACCCAAGCAACTTGGCGTGACAGCTGGAGAGCTTGTTAGCTGGAACCCACGTCCACCGCGGGCTGTAACGCCACTAGAAGGAGAAAATGTCAAAGAAGTTGAGCTGAATAGGAAGTTAATGGCTATCTACAATTGTCCGTAACAAACAACCACGCAACAGGAGCATTATGAAACTGCCACTTCTCCCATCGGAGACATATGGCCAGGTGTCCTCCTTTTGGGTCCACATGCAGACAGTTCAACGAAACCCAAACTATGCCTCGACTCAAAAGCAGTCAAAATCTTGAACGATGATTTTTCAACTACTCATTAATGTGCCATGGGCCTTATTAAACTAATTAACAAACTATTCACCGCGTTGACATCCAGCCTCGACTCCTTTCGACGCCCCTTCCAGAAGACATCGCCCACCCCATCGCAAATTACGTCTAATTTGAAAAACGAGCATAAGTACACACAGAAACTTTTGCAAACAGTTCCTACTTGACAGCTGCCAAAGGATCACACATTTGACAGTTGAGAAATTCCACGAAATCCAGGCGAACCTTTTAACGAAAAACAACTCAGCTCCTGTGCTTTACGCGACGTCGTTCGTACAAGACTCCGCGGCAAAACGAAGAGGAAAACAAAAAAAAAATCGTAATTCATATCCTTACGTCGTTAGGTTTGCATAAAAAGAAATCAAACACGTCGCATGTTTCCCTATCACCATTTTGATCCTTGCATTATGGCAGATACGAGTACGAGTACATTTCGAACATAAACATCTTACCAGCGCCACCCCCGGCCACTCCAACCCCATCAAATATCCCAGCCGATGGCGATGGCAATGATGATGATGACGACGACGACAAGGGAGCTACTTTCGCAATGTGACGCAGCAGCGAACGCCAACGCTACCACCGCCGCGCCGAGCGCACAGACTGAGATAAATCGGAAAAACAATGTTTGCCATGTAAAGCTCATTTTCCTTAATGTGTCAAAGGAGCGAAATTCAAAGTAAGATGAGCGATTTATGCTGCAGGTAAAAACGGCAAAGCAGTCAGTCCTTTGCGGCGAGGGGCTGCTGGGGTGAACGCGAAACCAAAGAGAGCGCGGGTGGTTAGGGCACACCTTCTTGGGAGATGGTTTTTTTTTTGTATGCAAAGTTACCGTGATTTTTTACTTTTCCGCGTCCTTCGTTCGTTCTCCAGCTGCCAGTGCTGCTGCAGATTCCATTTGATTACACGAGACGAACTGGGTTTCTTTTCGAAGCGCACCCGCCTGGGCCCCGTCCCGTCCGCGTCGTCTTCGTCGTCGTGGCCTAGAGTCATGAGTAGTGGAGGATGTGAAATGCGGAATGCTAAAAGGCAACTTTCCCAACGGTATTTTAAAATTTTCTAAAATATTCCCCAACGTAACGGACGCAATAAATGTTGCGAATTATTGTGTTTGCGTCGTCGTCGGTCGGGGTAATGTGATTGTGTTCTGTCGTGTGCTTCTTTGTGAAAAATGCGAAAAGTTAGCCCTGGGAAAGGGAAATGGCGCGGGATGAGTGACATTATGAGGGGGGTTCCGAGCGGGGCGAAATGGGTTTTATGGTCTCCTCATTGGGATGGTTGCTGCCGAGCACTGGTATGTCCTGTGGCAAGAGGACGGGGCACGGGCTCACCCATGTGGAATGTAAAGGGTCTTGTTTCGAAGGGGAACTCATTATTTAAGATCAACAGTAGTCGCTGGCATTCGTCGTGGTCTATTCCAGAGCTAATGGAGTACGAGCCTTCTATGGCGTTGCTGATGTGGAAAATCCATCGTTTGATGGAAATTGAAACTCGCTACATGGGGAAGCAAGGGGAGGACGTTGATTGAGGAAGTTTTGAGTCGCTTTTTTGTACGGATTTTTAGTATTCCAAAAGGAGGTGTCATTTGAATTTTCACGTCATTTGGTGAACTTTTAATACCCAACTTAAAAATTTGTTCTTTCTAAAACAGGATTTTATCACATGCGAGGTGGGACATGCTCACCCAAAAGGGTTAGTTTTCCGCAAACACCATTCACCAAGTACGCGCTGGCGATAGACATAACCAAGCGTATCCGTGTCCATATCCACAAAAGTTAATGGCAGTGTAAGGTAAAAAGTGAAGGTCGTTAAAAGGGGCACTCTTACGGCCGTGACTCGCTTAGACTAACATGCTGATTCCTTTGTGCCCTTTAGTGAGACTTCGTGTTACTAAAACTTTTCGGATTCCTTTCGAAACTTCATAAGGTTTTTAGTACCATACATGTCCACAAACTGTTTTCTTGTCCTTGTGAGGGCTGGGCATTCCCAAAGCAGACGTATAGACTCTATTTATTCATCGTCGCTGCAGCTCTTGCAGAAGTCATTTTGTGGTGTTCATTCGCGATGCGTGAGTGGCTGCGGTGCAGTGTCCGGTAAGGGTTCCTACTAGGATTCGCATTTTCTTCCGAGCTGATTAGGAATGCTGATCTCTTTTTGCTTAGAATCAGCCAGCAGGCCTCAGATTTCCAGATTGAGCCAACGTGTCCTGGCTATATCCTGCGCTTCGTCCGCCAGCTTTCTTCTAGAAAAATCTAAGCGGTGTGAGTGACTAATGGGTTTCCCGAGATTCATCCAGCTCAGATCACTAGTCTGCCCGCTTTATCGTTGCCTTGGATGCCAGAGTGCCATTGTACCCAGCTTAGGGTCACTATGTTAGTCAAAGACGTTCTGGCTGCAAAACCTGACTAGTTTTTCTTTTATTTCATTTTTATTTAATTTCCAGGACAACTTATACTAGACAAAAATAACATGTATCTCAATATCTAACAATTCATGTCCTTAATTCTATCTCACTGACCACTCGCGGGTACTCTAGCTAGTTTCGACGTCAAGCTGTCCGATGCTATGGCTTTTAATGTCTGGAAAAGCCGGAAAAGCTAGAAAACGATTTGTTGGGTACTCTGAGTTCTTTCAGCGCGAGTGCTGCTTCGTGTATAGCAGCCATTGCAGTTTGGAAGATGCTACATTCGTCTCGTAGTGCTAGAGATTTCTCGAATAGGCCACAGAAGATCACTGCGCCGTTTTGAGCCATCAGTGTACAGCGAGAATTCACCTTCTTCTGCTAATATCTGTTCTTGCCATTGTTTCGGTTCTGGGAAACGCGTGGCGAAGGCCTTTTAACGGACTAATGTTGGTGGCGGGTAGTGCGTTTGGTTGTTATGCTGTGCCGCTTTCCATCCATTGAATAAGTAAACGAGGCCATATGGTTTTTTTTCAGAATCCTGCCTGTGAGGCAGTAGAACTCAAGAATAATTCTCCTGTTGGTAAAGAGAAGCAACTCCATTTTTACCGGGTTGACGTTCAGTCCGCGAGCTTCCTTAGTTATTACTTACTTACTTTACTTATTAAGCCGACGACCCATGGAGGGTCCGAGCCAGACCGATAGCTGCTTTCTATTCTTGACGGTCCTGGGCACGCTGCTTCCAGTCATCAAATCCAAGCGATTACTTAGATTCAGTCTTCACTCTCCTCCTCGAACCAGGAGGCTCGGAATCAAAGACCCTCTTAGCTGGAGCATTATTGTCCATGCGCTCGATGTCGCCGAGCCAGTGCAGTCGGCGGATCTTTGCCTTCCGGACTACATCCACACCCTGGTACAGCTCATAGAGTTTGCGGTTGTGTCTTCTCCTCCATTCGCCTCCCTCGCAGACGGGACCAGGTATCCGACGTAAAATTTTTCTTTCGAAGGCGTTTCAGCGAGTCAGCTCCGCAGTTTTGCTTATCGTCCAGCTTTCGGCTCCATACAGCAGGACTGGCAAAATAAGGGTTTTGTAGAGAATGACCTTAGTCCTTCGAGTCAGGAGTTTTGACGCCAGTTGCTCTGACAAACCGAATAGCACCGACTGCCAAATGAGAAGGTGGAGTTGTTGTTCGCCCCAAGGTAGACAAAATCCTTTAATAATAATAATAATAATATGAGTGGCGCGACGGTCCGAGGTGGACCTGGGCCTAGCTTCTCAGCAACCACGGAAGGGACCTACAGTTTAATGCCGACTCCGAACGGCGAATTTGAGAAGCTTCTTCTAGACAGGAATACTCTTTGAGCATTGTCAGTGACTCGAAAGAGGTGGAGCCGTGAAATATGAAAGGTGGTAAATTCGGGTATCGAACCTGGCACCCTCTGCGTAGGAGTCGACGGACTAACCCACTACGCCACGGCGACCCACAGACAATTCCTTTACTACCTCGAAATTGCCGCCGATTGTAATATTTTGTCCCTTGTCTAGTTATTAACTACCATTAGTCCATGACTGAGACATTTGCTCAGCGTTGAAGGGAGTTTACCTGAGACTAGGATGGCCACATCGTATCCTTGTGAAGCCTTCGTTTTCCAACGTCCTTATGATTTCGTCAACCACTAGGATTCATACGAGAGACGAGAGGACTCTGTCTGGAACCTTCTACCGAGGCTCCACTTTTTCCGATGATGAGATGCTTTCGTCGGTTGCAGTGCTTGTGAGGAATGTCATCTACCACGTACCTGCCATTGGAAAGAATCTTCGTTCAATCTTGAAGATGAATGTTCTACATTAACTTAGCTCTAGCTTCCCTGATTTGACGGTGGCATCAGGAACACTCTCCATCAGCACAAAGTCCCTTTTGGATTAGGCGCTGACAGATAGAGTCTGCTATACATGTTTTGAGACCGGTTCTCCGACCAATAAAGACCCATCGTTCAATCTCCCTGACTGCAGGGCAGTTCACCCCGTCTTGAATCTTCAGAACATGCTTCTGCTACCACTAGTGCTCTAGTTGGTTCTACCAAGAAATCCATGGTAGAGTCGTACAGGGTGAACCAGAGGAACTACCTGCCACCACCAATGTTTGAGAAATTACCACAGTTTGCCTAGCAGTGTGCGCAGTGGCCCCATCTTGTTAGAAGAACGTAGGATGCTGCTCCGCAAACATTTCACGACCATTGATCTGTAAGAAGTCCTGTAAATCATTTCTAGCGACACATCTTCCTTCTTAAGGTAATTAAGTTACTTAAGAAAAAGTAGAAAAGTTATAACACGAGATTTTCAGCCTAGCCTCACATAGTACTTCAATTCGCCCTACCTTAGGAGTAAAGGCACCTTCGCTCCAATAACTATTGAGTTTCTTATCTCATGCAGCAGATTGATTCAGTCTTTTCTTTTTTTTTCTCTTTAGTTGCCTGTTGCCTCTGTGCCAGTCAAGGCATGTACGAGTTTCACAAGACAACTGAACTGACGTTAAATTGACATCTCAACATCATTGTGACTGTTGGGATCGCAATGACGTCAGCGATCCCTCAAGGCATTAGATGTAACTTAACCACCCACAACAACACCCCACAAATGTCTCCAAATGTCATCCATCAAAATAAACACAACAAATGTAAGTCCAACAGCATAAATACGATTGCAGTGAATAAAATAAATTACTTCTTCTTAAACAGTGTTTTTTATTTTATTGCGGTAGAAATTATACAAACAGTAAGTTTTCCTTTCTTGATGAAATTTGTTTGTTCACAACCCGGACATTTTGGTCCTTCGAGCCGGATTTATCCCACCCTAAACACACAACAAAGTGAAGTCTATATACACACAAACATGTTTATAAATTCCATTAATTCACATAAGATTTACAAACTTAAATTAAAATAAACCAAATTAAACAAAACAATTTCAAATACAACGAGTTATTGTGTAAATTAACACTAATCAACAAACAAGAATATTCTGCATTAAAATTCTGGATCATCAACCAATAGCAACTGGAAGGGTGTGTTCATCGAACTACAACCCGGAAATCTGAAGAATTGCGTGCTGTATTCTGCTTCCTGCATATTTCATCAACTGTCTGGAACTCCAAACCGGATTATAAGAAGACTGCTTGTGCAACCCCATATTCTGAAGAGTAGCGTGAGTGTTCAGTAGCTTAAAGGTACAGTAGAGTGTTCATATGACGTCCAAAAAATTAAACAAACTGCTTACCCAAGCTAGATTAAGTTACTACATTAACTACCTCGATGAGAACAGATGTAACAAATGTAGTTAATCCAATAAGTGTCATTTCTGCCATCTCTGCTCAAGAATTTCTCTAAAATTTAAAATAATTAAGGTCCAGAGTATGACGTGTCAAAAAAAAACCCTGCAGGCAGGCACATTCAGTGAAGCAAGCAGCATACAAGGCGACACTGGACAGAAGGACGAGAGCGGTTCGTGAGTTCTACGAACTTAAATGAAGGGAAGAGCACCGGCTTCTCAAAAAGAAAAAGAAAGAGCATGAGAAGCGCGCAATAGAGGAAATGGAGAGGTGTTACGGCACAAATGATGTCCAAAATTTCTACCAACGGGTAAAACAACTATCCAATGGATACACAATTCGGACAGAAGCCTGTGGCAGTGGGACAACTCGTAGCAGATTCGCAGTCGATACTGAGAATCTGGAAAGATCATTTCTGTAGACTGTTAAACAGCGAGGTAATACCGCTGTCAGGCAGAATGTTCCACTCCACACAATTAACGATGATCGACGAGAATTCCGTCACCCGACCTAGACGAAGTCAAGATAGCGATATCGAGACTAAAGTCGAATAAAGCTGCTGGTGCTCACGGACTGTCCGTGGAAATGGTTAAGGCAGCTGGAGATGAGCTGTAAGATATGGTGGGAGGAAGGCATTCCCGAAGAGTGGAATCCCATCGTTTGCCCGATCCACAAGAAAGGAGACACCTTCAACTGCGCCAACTACCCAGGGATAAGTCTCCTTAACACCGCCTCTCTGCCGTTTTGTGTGAGCGCCTGAAACCATTCGTCAACAACCTGATGGGTCCTTATCAGTGCGGTTTCAGGCCGGGAAAGACAACCATCGACCAAATCTTCATTACGGCAGATCCTGGAAAAAACCCAAGAAATGCAGATCGACACCCACCACTTATTCGTCGATTTCAAGGCCGCATATGACAGCGTGCATAGGGACAAGCTATAGAACGCCATGTCTAGTTTTGACATTCCTGCCAAACTCGTTAGGTTGTGCAGGATGACGATGGACAACTCTCGCTGCTCGCTCGATCAAGGTCGGTAACGAACTCACCGAGACCTTCAATGTCGAAAAAGGTTTTAGACAAGGTGACGCGCTGTTATGTGACTTCTTTAACGTCATCCTGGAGAAGATCGTGCAAGACTCATACGCCAACACTAGAGGCACGATCTTCCAGAAGTCCGTACAACTGCTAGCATACGCGGATTACATTGACATGATTGGTCGAACACAACGAGCCGTCAATGAAGCGTTTGCTGATATTGAAGCGGAGGTGGCCAAAATGGGCTTAGCGGTGAACGAGGGCAAAACGAAGTATATGCTGTCATCAAGAAAGGAAGCACAACATCGACGACTTGGCCAAACGTCACCATATAAATTCGAGGTAGTGAAGGACTTCGTCTACCTCGGCTCGCAAGTGAACAGTACAAACAAAATCAGTACCGAGATTAAACGCAGAATTGCTCTTGCCAATCGCTGTTTCTTTGGGCTCAAGAGCCAATTGAGTAGTAGAGCCTTCTCTCGAAGGACCAAGCGAACATTATATAACACCTTGATCATCCCTGTCCTGCTCTTTGGTGAGGAGGCATGGACAATCTCAAAAAGGATGAAGAAGCACTTTCGGTCTTTTCGAGAGAAAAGTTCTGTGCTCAATCTTTGGTCCTGTCAGCGTTGATGGTTATTGGAGACGAAGATTCAACCACGAACTGTACGGGCTGTACAGCGGCATGAGCATCTACGAATTCAACGCCTAAGATGGCTGGGCCAAGTATGGCGCATGGACAACACTACTCTAGCCCGAAGAGTCTTCGACGCCGAACCAGTGGGACAACGCAATAGAGGACGCCCACGGAACCGATGGCGAACCCAGGTGGAGAAGGACTTCAATCGACTAGGTGTGCGCAGTTGGAGACAGCTGGCTAAAGATCGTGCCGGCTGGAGAGGCTTACTGGTTGAGGCCCAGGTCCACCCCAGACTGTAGCGCCACCAGAAGAAGAAGAAGTATGACGTTGCATTGTCTCCGGTCCGTTACCTTTATCAGGAGCCTGCGCGTAGCTATTGGAATTAACATGTGGCCAGGCCTTTGTGATAAATGCCTGCATGTGCGTCGCCACTCTAACCTAACCTATTTAGACTACTGAGTGGCCAATAACTGCACAATAAAACTCCACGTCTGTTGACTGTCTTTCGCTGTGGACCGCTTGAAAGCTTTTTTCTGTTCATGTACACAGACAAGAGGAAATCAATTGCCCTGCTTTTGTTCATTACTGTCGTGCGCCTTGTCAGAGACTTACCTTACACAGCATGCAGTCCAAGACCTCCTGGAGCTCCAAATTGGCGGATAATAAGGCCCGGAAGTTAAGGGAGAAACTGAAGAGCATACTAATTGAATGCGATGGTGCGCAGGTATACAACTAAAGCCTGGTGAATTAAGGTTAAATTATGCTACAGGAAATGTTCTACAGCTAAGAATCAAATATGCTCCAACCTCTAATGGAACACCCCGAACCTATGTGTCAAGCCATACCACTCCCCCAACAGCGGAACTCGTGTCCTAACCCAGTTCCCAACCCACCCCAACAAGCCACATTCAATGCCGGCAAGCCACGCAATTCCCAAAAAAAGGACAAATCACACGAGATCACGAGAGAAGTTTTTGCCCTATCGCCTCAGCTGATCTGACCTCAAAATCTCAGCAGCGTACAGCCTTCGCTCGAGACGTGCATGCAAAGAGGCTTCTATTCAAAGACCTCAACGCAAACAACCAGTTTCGCCAGTCCTTCGGCCCCAAGGGTACGTACACCTTCAACCGAAACCTCGGCCATACCTGGGATGACTTCAAAATTCGCCCTCACTCACACACACAACACGTCATTATGCAAAGCTCTCTTGACACAGGCATCGGAGTACATAACCACAGTCAACCTTTCAACCAACACGTTCCGCTCACCGACATCAAAGGCCATCGGAGCGCTCCCCCACCGCCAACACGAGATCATCTTCATCTTCGCCACAATAATTACTCGTGTAGCGGTGTCCTCCTAATAAAGCCATTTGTGATCTTTATTCCAAGCCTGAACCGTTTTTGCATTCCTTTCACGTACACGCTGCCACAGCACGAAATATGCAGATGCCGCAGCGGGCGCTCTCCCTCCCGACGAAAACCGCTCACACACACGCCCGCCCTCGTGGATACAACGCAAGTATTTGTGCGCTAAATGCCGAAGAAATTTCCATTAACTTCAATGGAATTCTTTTCAGCATTCATGACAGCAAGAAAAAAAAAAAGAGAGAAGAGAGCAGCACCGCCAACACCACTGTACAGTCCTTGCCGCGCAGTCAAAACCACCGAAGTAAGCTGAGCAACGACATCCAGAGCATCGCAGGATGGCTCACAACCCGAATGAGCAGGGAGACACGAGCGCGAGCAGCAGCAGCGGGAAAAAAAACGAATGGAGAAACCATGTCAAGGATCCTAAGCCATAACAAATTAAAACAACTTTACAAGCCTGATAGACATGGAAGGTGGCACATAGGAATATGTGGTTGCTCCCCAACGCCGGTTAACACGCCCCGCGAGGACCACGAGCCAGCCATTCAGCCACCAGCCACCAGCCATCGCTGGAATAGTTTTAATATGCGTGAAAGTTTTGAATGAAGAAAAATGAAGTTGTCCTCGAAAGGATATGAAAAATGCAGAACGATTTTTCCTGCTTTTCACCACCACCTCGCATTGCGGGCTCACCTCTACCGACTGGCATGCATCTCACCAGCAACGGAAAGAAGGATGATGTCGGCTCGTCTCTGGTGGCAGGACAGCCGCCGCCGCCGTCGCCGTCATTTATTAGTATTTCGCCGCAAGAGTACGACGACGGCGAACACACCAACCGTCAGCCTCTAATGCAGTTTCGGTGTTTTTTTTTTTCGTTCGCCTTCACTTCTCCTGGTGCGCTCAGCCTTTCTTTGAAATAATGAAGTTTAAGGGATTCGATGGCAAACTTATCTGCAAGAATGTTCTTGCGCCACGCGAAGATGCCAAACACTGGAAACATCCAAGCACTGCCTGTAATGAGATGCAGCGCGGGAGAGCACTGGCTGGCTGGCTGACTGGATCCTTCCCTCATTCCATTACGTTTTCATCCAATTACAGTTTGATGGATACGCCATGACGTATTGCGATGCATGCTACGCGATGGAACATCCCATCCACCGTGGGCTGGTCTATGTAATAATAGAAAATGCTGAAAAGCAGCTATCTGGTGACAGGTGAAGTCCTTACTGCTGGAGGACAGCATTCATCTTAACGTGCACATTATCAGGAATTATGACGGCCAGGGGAGGGTCGGCCTGGTGCGAACGACCACGAGCACGGGATTAGGAGTGAGCCAAGGTTTATTAAAAATATTTTGATGGATTCTGTGGTCACGTAGAGAGTGAATTAGATGTGAGACGCGTCTGGCAAACGTAAAACATCCCTCGCCGCCTCGCAGACGAACAGATGTTGTTGCGGAGCCCACATCGCGCTCGATGAGGTGGGAAGTTGCGTTATTTTCAGAAAATGAACGACAGCCAAGTCGATGTCGGTGGCAACGGCGGCAATGGCGTATCGGATCGGAGAATGGATGAACGTGTTCGCGTAGACACAGCATCCACGGGAGGGTGTTGATGATGGCTCCTTAGACGCAAACATATGTTTCCATGGTGATTTAGTGTATTCCCTCATAGACAAGCTAATTATAGAAGAGTGGAGCAGCCTTGCTGGCTTCGGCGGTGTTAAGCTTAAGTGATTACGGGAGGTTTTCTCATATTTTGATTCAAACGAGATTGTTATTAGTGTGTTCAGCCGACTGTGGGAGTTGCTGTTCGGTTCCCGTTACTGCGTGTGTCATGTTCTATTCAGGTGGCAGGCAGTGCTTTCCTCGAGGATTATGTCAGTCTGAGACGTCATTGTTAAGACATTTAATCTACTCGAATGTGCTTGAATGTGTTTTGTGTGCGAGAACTCGTTGAGAGTCAGTGGAGTTTGATTTTATTGTTCGCTCGAAGGCAGGCTTTGGAGGTCTAAATCGGATGCATATTTGAGGGAGTTTCTTGGGGAAGATCAAACGTTCGGATTGGCGTTGATGCCTGAGTTGAATTTCCATGAAGTCGAGGTATTCGATCAATGCCAGCATCCGCAACAATGACTGTCATTTGTTAACGACTGCAGTTATGAATTCCATTAAATTGCTCAACAGACTCTAAAGCAAATGGCGGAGCAATCCTACCTTGTCTTGCTTCCACAAGTGTACAAAATCGGTCGGGTGTCATTGTTTGATGAATTTTATGCTTCCATGGTCAAGTGGCCATCTGCGCCTCTGGTCGTCAGGTTCGGGAAGTTCTCAAATTCCGAAGGTTCCGTACCGCAAAAACGTGGAACATTTATGACCCCTGCTAATTTTGGAGTCATGAGCCTGTGCATCCAGAGCAAAGTTGTTGATTGCTTAGCGAGATGCTAGCAACGATACCTGTAAATGCACATGTCATGTATACAGCTTCTTCGTGGTGTCCTCTGGATAACCATTACAGCAACCGGCGTCCAAAATTGAAGCCAGCTGGATAGGCTGTCAATCACAACCACCACCGAAGAAGAACAGAAGGAGGCAGATTCTGAAAATCAAACATATTCACACGCTACAGTCTGGAATGGGTCTGAAACTGCAAGCTTCTTCAGCTTTAACGAGCTTAAGGCAACTGCCTCAAATTAGGCACGCTAAATAGACTGAAATCCTTCTACACATGAGTACGCTAACGTTTTCGTGGGCGAAGAATTGGCGAAAGTTCTCAATCGTTGGACGACACGAGGAACGACTGGCGCAAAAGACTGAAGTCAGATACCTGGGGATCTGGCTAGATCAGTATCTATATTTTAACAAACATGTAGATGCTGCTCTGGCCAGAGCCCGAAGTGCTTTTGCCCTTACAAAAAGAGACTATTTTACAACAGCCAACTCGATGCGAGGGTTAAGATTATCTGCTACATGGCCCTCATCCGGCCAATGCTCACCTATGGCTGTCCCGTGTGGTTCAACGTGAGTGCAAGCTTGATGGAAAAGATTCGGTTGCTTGAGAGGGCTTGTCTTAGGACTTGCCTTCGTCTTTATCGAACTCCATTCAATTCCAATGTGGTCTTATACAATAGGGCAAACCTGATAAGAGTGGACAATTTCCTGTTGAAGTGGATTCGAGGCCATACTGCTAGAGCGATGAACTCGTCCAACAATTTGATCTCAGGGGCTTACTACCCCAGTCCAGAATACCACGAAAGGTTGCGGCACAATGGCTTCGTCCCCCAGAAGCCTTTCTCCATTTAGACAAGAACGGACTGTTACAAATTCTAAATGCGGTACCGCTCATCTTCCACATAGCCCGTCCAACTGTGGATGGGCGACTCAACCACGACCGTTCCGTCGCACTACGAGCTGAGGAGGGTCTCCTCCGGTTCAGTACGGCGGTATCAAGGAGAGATGTCCGGAATGTTGCATCGAACATTCTGGTGGCTGTGGAGAGAGGGAACTCCCTCGTCGATCCCTTTAGACCCGGGTAGAAAGGGTAGAACGCATCCCCGAATGGGGGACCAGTCGGTAACTGTCTTGCAGCAATTAGATGCAAATCTATAAGCTGCAACCTACGGCCGGCCTACATAGCCTAGGGTAGTTTTTAAGGTAGTTGTAAGATGTAAATAAGAAAAAAAATAGTATTTATATGCGTATATGCGTATATATAGCGTATATGCGTGTAGTTTAGCTTAAGTTAGTTTAAGTTTTTTTTTAAGGTAGTGTGTAAGTTAGTATATAAGTTTTAAGTAAACCCAGTTCAGTAATTAAGTTTTTTGTTTAAATTTTTCTTAATATTAAGTTGTACAGATGAAGTAGTTATTCTTTAAATGCATGGATTTTTAGTTTAAGTCGAAAGACATCGGATAAGATTAAGTTTAGCTTAGAGTGCCCGCCGAGGGCCAGTAAGTTATATGTATAGTAATACTGTTCGTCCAACTAGTTTTAAGCATTGTTGTCTAGTATGTAAGTTTGTTATTGCAGGCATTTTTTTGTACACTACTGTAAGTGTTCTCGTATAACACATACTTAAGATTTTCAGAAGTAAATATTAACCGAAAGTAGGAAACTATTGTCATATCGTATGATGTTCACACTATCTCATTTCTTTTACATAAGCGTACCGCTTCATATGAAAGTATAAATATAACCCGTCATGTCAATTTTCTTCCTTCTCAATAAACTGTCGTAAGTAGCACATCTCGTCTCAAGTAGTTTAATTTGACTCGCTCGCCTATCCTACATTATGAATTTGAAATACAAATGAATTTAAAAAAAAAAAAAACCTTTTCGTGGGCGTCGTCCAAGAGAAAAAAAATATACTACGAACTTTTGCCCAATTCGAACACGCTTACATTTATTTCTCAATCCATAGACCCTGTATCAAATGGAATCACTATCAAAATTCGAATAGAATATTCCTCAATATGTGCCGAATATTTGGGTAACCTATCAGAACATCGTAAGATTCTTAAAACAAAACGCGTGAACTGTTTTTGAACTCTAGTATTTTCATAAAATACTAGATTTCAGTTGGAGACAGCTGGCTAAAGATCGTGCCGGCTGGAGAGGCCCAGGTCCACCTCGGACTGTAGTGGTAGAAGAAGAAGGAGTAAAAAAAAGGGGTCCAAAATCCACAAGAGTATTCTTATATAGGAAAACCAGTGTTTTCTACCGCACACATACGAAATGATTTTACCTGGGCATTTGGTTGCTTGCTAGCTAATGACAGATAATAATATAGCGCAACCAGAAAAGTCGACAATTCATATGTTGCCACGGTCTCTTCTAAGCGCACATATACGGAATGCTGACGATTGTGCACTTACTCACTTAAATATTTTCAAGCCGTATATGGAATTTGCTTATGTTCCTTGATGCCATTTAATTGTTAATCGCTAATTTGTTCTTTAAATTGTTCATTTTTGTTAATTTGTTAATGAATTGTTATCGTTACTTATTCCTTGCTCCTATAAGGCCTCAAGCCACCTAGCGAAGAAACGCCATCAGCTACGCATTGTAAGGACATCCTACAATTTTGCAATTTTAAACAGTCATTGAATTTGACTTTTGTTATACATTGAGCATTCTGCGAATTAAACAATTTCAGGAATATCATTCAGAGACAAGTAAAACAAAGGAAAACCTAGATGGCTGTCATGGGGAAGGCCTGATATAAAATAAATATAAAGGGATTTAACCCTGGGTTGCAATAATAACAATAATATGGGTGGCGCGACAGTCCGCGGTGGACCTGGGCCTAGCTTCTCAGCAACCACTAGTGTTGTGCGTGCTATTGCTGTTTCACGAGTGGAAGGGACCTACAGTTTAATGCCGACTCCGAACGGCGAATTTGAGAAGCTTTTTCTAGACAGGAATACTCTTTGAGCATTGTCAGTGACTCGAAAGAGGTGAAGCCGTGAATTATAAAAGGTGGTAAATTCGGGCATCGAAGCTGGCACTCTCTGAGTAGGAGTCGACGCACTTACCCACTACGCCACGGCGACCACCACCCTGGGTTGCAAACATTTCAAAAAATGAAGGTGTAATCCAAGCTTTCGAAGTTTTCGATAAAATCCATCGACTTTCATTCTATTCTCCATATAATTTAAACAGAAACACGAAAATAAGCATAAGTTTGTTATGGTTGAGCGGCTACACACAAACATCAAAATATAACTTCTGCGTTACTAATTTTTCAAACAGTCCTTGGATTTCCATTCTTCCCAAATCCTTGTAGTAATGAATATTTCACAATTCTTAGCTTAACTTAAATGAGAACGACACGGAAAATGTCGACCTCGTTCAGATGATATCGCTGCCTTGACTCAGAATCTACACTAAAACAGATACGCACAATGTCATGAGTGAGGGTTATGAATAAGAAGTATTTGTACATTCAATCGGGTTTGGAGATCGAAGATTCAAGAAAAATTGCAAATACAATTTAATAGACTAAAAGGTTCTTATTCCGTATTCTCGTGGGCAAGAGAGATCGATCAAAAATTTGCCCAAGGAAGTAGACTCGGCTGAGATTTTGAGAAAATCGAAATTTTTTTCAAAGTTTTTCAAAAGTAAAAATTTTAGGCAGATCGGACTATGAAGATAAATAACTTTGAGTGGAGCCAACTCTATCTATATGCAAATCTTACACAAAACCTTAACCACAATTTTCTCGAAACATGTTTTCCACCGTATTTCTGTATTTCTCCATGTTTCTCAAGCCTTTGACAAGGTTTGGCACCAAGGCTTGAAACACAAGCTTCAACAATTCCTCTCGAGAAAACTTTGCTTTTTCGAACTATCGGATAGAATCTTCCGTGTGAAATATGGAAAAGAATAATCCCTATTTAATTCTATACAAGCTGGAGTACCACAGGGAAGTGTTCTTGGTCCCCTCCTTTTCCTATTGTATAGCAGAGATATACCGCAGGACGTAGGCACATTTGCTGACGACACCGCCATTATGGTAACTGCCAAAACGGTCGAAGAATCAACTAGAAAATTGCAATGTGCTTTAGACCGGATACACGAATGGACAAACACTCAGCGAATTGAGCTTAACGAAGCTAAATCCGTTCATATAAATTTTACGTATAAGAACGTGAATAACTTGCCCGTTTTTATAAATAATGTTCAAATACCCTTCGGCAATGAAGCGAAATACCTCGGAACGACTCTCGATGTAAAGCTTAAATGGAAGGAGCACGTCAAAAACAAACTTGAGGAACTCCAATTAAGATACAAAGACATGTACTGGCTTATTGGAAAATATTCCAAGCTAAGTACTGACAACAAACTGTTTATATACAAGCAAGTGCTAAAACCCGTCTGGACGTATGGTACACAACTATAGGGTTGTCCCAAAGAAAGTAATAGAAACATACTACAAACTTTTCAGAATAAAGTTCTAAGGACCATCGTCAACGCACCCTGGTACATACGAAACAACAACGAAACAACAAAACTCGTGACTTCATCTTGGACTGATGAAATTCCAAGATCTCTGTGGATAATCTTGGAATTTCATCAGTCCAAGATGAAGTCACGAATTTTGCTCGTAAGCATAAGCGTCGCCTGGAAGATCACATAAACTCTGCTGTCCTTCCAATTCTCGATAGCACGGTGAATTCACTTAGTTGCGGTGTTAGCAAGAACTATCAATGGAGAATCACATGCCGAATGCGTCTAAACCAAGAAAGTAAGACTGCTGGATGAGTGTAAAACTTAGTTGTAGTGGAAATATATTTTAATTGAAGGGAGGTGTTTTTATTGAGTAAAAATCCCTTTCGCTAGTGTCTTTTGAAGATCTTCACCTTCCCTCGCAAAAAAAAAAATGTTTTCGAAGACGGTGATCACTATAACTTCGGCACGACTTATGATCCATATTAAATTGTTCCCCATGTGAACGAAGGATTTTTTTTTTGTGGATGATAATTTTTTTCTTATAGCCGAAAATGTAAAAGAAATTTGGTTTATCAACAAATTTGTGCATCAACGTCCGACATTTTTAGAAAAATTTGAAATTTTCAAGTTCCTTTTATCCGCAGCGTCATATCATTTACAGGTGAATCTGTTTTTTTTCTTTTCTGGTGAATATTTTAAAATTTTTGTATTTTACTTATTTGTTCTATGATACTACTTTCTTTCCTTTTCTGTATAATACTTGCTCAATATTGCCGAAAAATAGTTGTCTTATCTCCGCGTACGACTCAGCCATGATTAAATGTACCTTTGCAAATCATTTTATTTTAATCTTCTGAGTGATGTTATGTTATTTTATATAAATAAATATTCCCCATGTTGAAAAACATTTGTATGATCACAAAACAAACCCCAAAAAACTACTTTTGGACGTTCCAACTAGGTATTCCCTCTTAAGAGCAGCACCGAAATCTGTAACTCAATTCATGGCCTAAAAAATGTGAATATCCCGTGTTCGGGGAACAGCAATATACACGTGTCTCATTAAAAACGCCAAGCTTTGATATGAGATATGTCGCACTTGCACCACCTTTTCCATGTCTCACCTGTGAGTCTCTTATCAATTGGCCTTCAAAATATTCTGAAACGGATTCAAATTCAAGAAATTCTTCTTCCCACCACCCGCTGCAACATACTTCCACCAATTGAACGTACACTGTTCAATTCCCTCTGTTAGCTCAACCTGCATCAGACCGATGTGGAACAAATTCAAGCGACGAATGTCATCGCACATAAACACGGAATTTCCCTTTGAAAACCTTCCATTTCAAGGAGTTTCCGATTAAACTAAATCACTGTTCGAACTATGACAGCAGTCGTTACACACTCGAGAAGTGAATTCCTGCACATCGTCGACGGGGGCAAACAAAGAAGCCATCCGTCGTCTCATCCTTCCACAGAAGACGACATTCACTGGAGCGGAGTACAGCCAGTTCTTGCTTGCTTCTTCACTTTGATGGCTCATATGAGTGAATGAAATTTCATTGGAAACTCAAGTCAGTCGGGGCTCTTCAATCCCACACTCCCATCCAATGGAGGAATCCGCCCAAACGTCGCCAAATGCAAATGCGACATTATATTAAAACACTTTCACATAAAATGCGGTAAAACAAACAATGTGACATTCAATTTAAATTCCTGAAATATCCTTTCCATCCAAGTGCTGTGTGCGTGCGAGTGCAGAGACCTTTTTTTTCTGCTTGTCTTCTTGTAACACGGTCTCACATCCTCATGGGAGATGATCCTCCAGCTCCTCCGCCCCGTGGGAGGGGGACTTTAAATGAAAACAATCTGACAGCAATGAAAAAAAAGAAATGGCTGCTGGATCGTCCCACCATCGCGCAATTCAATGCATTTATTGGCAACAGAAGCAAGCCCAACCCCCATGTGGATATGCAGAGCCGCAGTCAATCTGTGACCCCGATTAATGTGAATCCACGCCACAGATTGGGGACGGCAAAGGTCTAAGGGCTTCGCATTTTTCAGAGAAAAACCGGGGGGAAGGGTGCCTCGTTCTAATCCAGTCAAAGACACTTGCACTCAATCTCAGTGCTCGTAAAATAATCAACAAGGATAGAATATTGGATTTCTCAATTTGACTACCAAAAAGGACCCACAATGCGAGTGGATTGCATTGCGACGAATTGGCCTGGAATTAGTTTCCCCCTCTGTCTGCGCTGAGCGGAGGGTGCCGATAGGTGGGATGACAGTTCATTCTGGGTTTTCTTTTTTCTTGTTAGAATCCCGGAATGCATCTCGCAAAAAAAGTCACTTCAAAGCTCCTTGGCTTAGTTATTTTCATGTTATTTCATCGTTGAGTCCTTGTTTTTTTTTTCTCTTGTTGTCCTGGGAATGGATGCAGTTTGTGATTTTGTTCATTCTGACAGAATGGAAATTACTTCAACGAGATGCAATAAAAACAGATAAAGGACGCTAAGGAATGCTGTGTGTATGTGAATGGTATGGCTGCTGAGGTGGGGGTGGGGATGGTAATGGAAAATGTACGAATATCTGTCAGCTTGGATTGGTTGGGATCATTGTTCTAAGGTCTTAGTGTACACATCGCCCAGCGGGGGGCGGAAAACAAGATGGTTGTGGTTCTATCAATGAGTAATTCGAACGATTTATGCAAATGCCTGTGGCGGAGGGACGTTGCGAGGATGAGGATGATGGTCTTATGCGGATTTGTTACTTTGCATTGTTTTGATGGTTGTAAATGCCTTGAGTCGAGTGGTGAATTGTCGATTGGATTTGGCTAAAAGTTGCCCTCCTAATGTAGTCTAAGGCAATTCATGGGATTCGCTTGTGTGATGTGCACTGAAAGGAAATGGAAAATTTGAGTCGTCTAGGGGGTCATAGGGCGAGAGTAGAAGGCGGGAATGATTTGAGGTCGGATTATAGGCGAACCTTAAGACCGAGGAAGCAAATATTTATTTGGACGAACGAAGCACATCTGGGATTCACATTAAAGACATCAATTTCGCTCCTCTCATCGGCTCAGATGGTTTGGAGTAGGAAACCTAAAATTGGGTTCTACGGATTCAGTGGAATTTACTGCAACATTCATTGGATCTTTTCTATCGCAGCTACGCAGGAAACAACACAGAACAAAATCAGCGTCGAGATCAATCACAACCGCTGCTTCTATGGACTCAATAGGCAATTGAGTAATAGAGGCCTCTCTCGAAAGACCGAGCTGAGTTTATATGAGACACTGATCATCCCAGTCCCAATCCTGCTGCACGATGCGGACGCAAGGGCAATCTCAAAAGTGAATAAAGAAGTCCTTGGTCTCTTCGAGAAAGAGTTCTGTGTGCGATATTTAGTCCCGTTGATGGTTTTTGGATAAGAAGATTCAACCACGAACGGTACACTATATGCTGTACGAGTCTATCCAGGCGTCTACGGGGGGATACAACGCCCTAAGGTTGCTGGGGCCATGTGGAACTTGTGGACGACACTGAAAAGAAATGTTGTTGAAGTGATAAATTGGGGACTCGAAAACCCAGCACCCACTGCGTAGGAGTCGACGCACTAACCCACTACGCCACGGCGACCCACAAGAAAACAAGTATACAAAATTACTTCAGACAATCTGAGTCTGACCAGTAAGAGGCAAACAATAAAAAAATGTAAGTCTCTCTCTCTAAGTCCGATTTCTCTCTAACTCGACTATTTGTTGCTATATTTTACATACATTTCGCTTAAATTTTTACACAAAAACCTCTCCATGAGTCAAACTCCCCTTTGACTCGAACAAATGTTCCTATCCCGTGACAATTTGATCAAGGAAATAGAGTTTCAACTTGTGCTGTGAAACAGGGCAATACAAATACAATGAAAAATATGAAATGTTTATTCATACAAAACAAACCAAAAAAAAGTGGTATCGCATATCAAAGAGAAAGAAAAATTGCTTCCAGCCGGATTTGAGCCCACAAACTTTCAAAGAGCGACCAACGCGCCAACGGACCACATTGCACTTTTTTCTTCGTTCATATTCGGTATATTTTTAATTTATAAAGAGAACAAAAATTCCCTCTCCTGACGCAATAAATTGCAAAACTAAAATTTAATCCGGTTGAAAAGAATTAATCGAAATTTGTTTCCATACACAATGGACACCAACAACCACCTCAATCCACAAATCAGACTACCAACTATGGTGAGGAATCGATCATAACTCCTAAGAGTATTCCCGATATTCTCGAAAAGGTTGTTGTACAAAACCACGAAACATGTGGAATACAAGGAATTTTGTACTTGAGTGCCAGTGGGGAAATTCCATAGCCAACTGGCGGCAGTATGTTTCAGAAAGAATGTTCGGAAGTTTAAATAAACGAACGGCGGGTTAAGTAGCACAGTTTAGTTTGGGAATTTTACATAGAGTGTTCAAAGGGTTAATCGAGTCAGCCTGAAAGGCAGCAAAGTAAGTGGTAAGTAGTGGTCCTTAAAATGTTTGTAAATAAATTCGTGTACATATTGAATACGTAAACTCTTGTATTTTATTCATCACAATACAGCGATTGAACTCTTTTTTTCTGGACAATCTGATTAATTTTAAGAAGACTCCTGTAAAACGCAACACTATAGAGGTTGTATTGATTAAGGATCTCACATCAATCAACACATCAAAAAATTAAACACGAATAAAGCAAACTATTCAATACTTTGAGAGATCCGATGTTGCTGCGTAGGAAATTGTGGTTAATATTATTCGCGTGGTTGCACTCCAAACACCATTCTAAGGCTAAAGCTAATCAATTCCAAAAAAATTAAACTACAATCACCACATCATTGCTTCATTGATTAATTGACGGGAAAGACAAACAAAACTCTGATCAATCCCAACGAGGTGCAGTGCTTGTTCAACTGGGCGTGAGCCATGTGCTGTCTAGGTGATCCATTAAGTGGGCTTCCCCAGCTTCAATCAGTGTACATTGTACGCAAAAGAGTGAAGAAACTGTAAGACTTGCTGATGATCTGAGGGCGAGACAAATGTAATTCCCTTCAGATGTACTTTGTATACAAACCTCCTTGAATGTCAACAAGCAAACTTCGTGAAGAGTGATGGCGTTCAAATTAGCCTGTCTCTGTGCACGGCAGATGATCATAAGAATTACTTTCTGGTATTGCACCGAGTTTTCGTACCAATTGGACCTGTATGCGGCCTCCCCGATGTTTAAGCTCTGAAAAAGTGTACAAGTCAGCAGAATCCAGAGACATCGATTTCAACTTACGGCTTCCATGACCATGTTGCCAACGATGCTCGTTTGAAATATTTTTAGCACCTCGTACATCAGAAAGAGGACAAATTTTAAAATGTGAACGCCGGACGCTCCAATCACCACCTGGAATTCCACAAAGCACATCACAACCGCGGAGCACAGAAAAGTTATGAACACCGGCGACTCGAAGATCTCATTGACTTCATCCATCAATCTGCAGGAATATGGTTAGTTCCTCCATCCTTAGTCCAAATAAAGGCCTTACTCACCGGAGGATCACATCGTGCTGATGGATGATGGCCGATAAATCCTTAATATCCCCTGCGCCAGTCTGCTTCTTTTCCAACCTCGACGACAGCTCATCCAGATGCATGCAGACTTGAAGCAGGATACATGTCATCAGAGCATCACTGCCCAGGACACACAAGGTCACCGACTGCGAAGCGTGAACCTGCTGGATGAACGCGCCAATGAATCGCGTCGCCGTATTGATCTCAAACGGGTACCAGAAGTAGAACTGAAGAATAGACTCATATCTCTCAGGGTCCGTCTTGAGGAAGTATATGACGGTGATGACGCTGAAGAGGGCAACATTGAACCACATAACGAACGTGACTGGAATGGTCAGGAGCAGCACCGTGCGGTGGTACTTCTTCACGTTGAATGCCATCATCTGCTGCTCCGTTACCGGGAATAGGTCGTTCAGAGTGCTGATGAGATTGTTGATCCGCTTGAGATTCTTGAATATGCACAGGATCTTCATCTCGGACAGAAGAGCATACAGGAGGTATATCATGAGCTCCGTGCCCTCAACCATGTTCTTCGCCTCGATGAAGAATTGAATTCCGCACCAAGTTTGAAACACAATGGCCGTGCTGATGCTGAATAGCGTGAAGAAGAACTTCAGGACTTGCCTCTTGTTGGCCCAGTAGTCGATGTTTGGCCAGAACACCAATCCGATTACACCGAGAACAAATTCTGGTGGTCTCATGAAGCCTTGAAAAGTGTACGAGGTGAGCTGAGGTTTCTTGCCCTTGACCAAAGGTGTCTCCATGTTGCTTACGACTGACACACAAGCTCAGAGGGATTGAATGTTTATATAAACGACGCGCGATAATTGACCGTAAATGGAGGGACATGTCATGGAAAAGTGCAAATGACTTCTGCATAATTTAAGCACGATTGATTGAGTAATTGTGTGTCTGGGATAGGGGTCGGTTTGCAAACGATACTATCCTTCGTGAACTCAATCTGTTTATATTTCTATTATTTCGTTTTTGCAGAAGGTGTTATACCCACGGTAGAAATTCGCAAAAGACGAAAGAAGAGAGGTTTAGCAATTTGAAGTGAATGAACACAAAGCGGCACTTCGATTCCTTTAGCTGAATTTCCTTGGTTTGTAACATAAAAAAGGCGAGTATAAGGATCCAGGAAAATAGAGGGGTATCTCGTTTTTAAACATGTCGGCCAAGTTGTTGACAGTTTTGATATACAAACGGCTCAGTGAATGGATAAAGGAAAACACAGTATTTTTAGCTGGGCTTAGAAAGGGTTACTCCACAATTAGCCAAATATTTGCACTCACCAACATCGCTAATACATATAGAGATTGTATTTCTGAGTGACTCTGTAAACGGTCCTCAGCGAATGATTAACAGGCTTGACGGGTACTTGGAACCTAACAATCAACCTGCTGAAATGAAAAATCATGGTAATGAGAAATGGAGGTGGGAGTTACTCTCGTGTAACGACTGGATGGCCCCTGGTTAGAGAGGTCCCCGGTTCGAATCCCAGTGAATGCAAAGTTAATAAGCTTTTATCTGGTTTTCAAATCTGGTCCAGCCACCATTTGCCGTTGGGATCAAATTAACGGCACCGTCACTGTCTGACTATGGGTATCACAATGGACCAATATCGTCTAAGTGTGCTGGTGCAGCACTAGCAGTCCGCCTACCTAACCTAACCTAACCTCTCGCGTGGAAAGGTAGAAATTTAGTGGTCAGGTCTTTGCGATCGTGAGCATGTATAAAAATCTGAGTATGTTAGTAGCAGCAAACTGATAAGCAACAATGAAAGCTGACATCTTGAAGAAAAATTTAGCAGATGGTAAGAGAGCTATTTTATCGATATGGGACAGTTGCATCAGAAACAAATACATATCGCATAGCGCGAAACAAACCGTCTTCGTTCAACTGCTGCATCAGTCCAAATATACGGAGCTCAGGCGTTAAAGACAACATGATTCCGTTGAAAAGTTCTATCGATTTTTCTTAAAGAGGATGTTCCGGTTACAGACGAATACTCCAAACAAAAGCATTTTAAGAATGAGCGGATGTATTTGCAATGTATGGAAGGAAATTGCATCAGATTATGGAACGACCTAATTATTCTGCCATATGAACAACCTTCATCTCTAAGAGTGGAATTTAATTCGTTTGTTGGAGAAATTCCATCAAGTGGCGTATGAAATATATGTACAAGATGCAGAAACATCATTGTTTAGGAATTACTACAGCAAATTGAATTACTATTTAAAAGAGAACATAATGCGCTACTGCGAAGCCAGCCGAAACAGCCAATTAATGGGAATGTTTGTTCTTACTAATAAAGTCACAATACATGGAAAAAATTTAATTTTGTTCATGTCATTGCTTTCTTAAAAAGAAACTTGTATTTGGGCCACCCTGTATACATGGCTTGCATGTTTTCAAAAGAGCTTAGTAATGAGTCTTTCATAATAAAGGAATGGGCTAACAGCTAGCTGTGGGCAGCAGTAGTGATGAATAATTTGAAATAGGACAGAACTGCCACTTTTGTGGAGTGTTTGTAGTACTATACCCCATGCACAAAAATGGCAATCCTACAGCTTGCAACAACTATAGAGGTATATCCCTGCTCAACGTCGCCTACAAGATCCTGTCTAGCGTACTGTGTGAACGTCTAAAGCCATTTACACCGCAATAATCGGCACGTACCAGTACGGCTGCCGGCCCGGCAAATCACCCAGGACTCAAGCCAGAGAAAATCTTCGTATAAGGCAAATCCTGGAGAAGACCAGAGAGTTTCAACTCCATACGCACTACCTTAGTATAGTTTCAAAGCTGAATATGATAGCATTCATCGCAAGGGCAGAGAAAATTTATCCGGTACACATACGCGATGCACCGTGCAGTTTGGCTCGAGGACTTCCGAACCATTTGAAACCTGTACCGGATTTCGGCCACGAGATGCGCTGTAATGTGATTTCTTCAATCCCGTACTGACGATGATTGTGCGGCGGGCAGCTATAAACACGGAAGGCACTATCATCTACAAGTCAGTCCAAATGTTGGGATACGCAGATGACATCGACATCGTCACGCGTTCCCAACGTGCTGTAGTTGAAGCTTTCACGGCGATTGAGGAACAGGAGAAATGAGCTCGTCTTAAGGTCAATGAGGACTGCCGACCAAGAAACGTTCCGTCACACACCACCTTTGAGCAAAACATCACGATCGACAGCTAAAATTTCGAGTTTGTATAACTCGGGGCAAACGTCAACTCCACAAACGACATCACTGTGGAGATTCGACGTAGAACCGCCTTTGGCAACCGGTGTTACTTCGGTTTGTCAAAGAAACTGGCGTCAAGACTTCTGACTTGAAGGACTAAGGTCATGCTCTACAAAACCTGGAGAACTGGACGATAAGCAAAACTGCTGAGCTGATTCTTGGTGGCTTCGAAAGAAAAATTCTACGTCGGATATATGGTCCCGTCTGCGAGGAAGGCGAATGGAGGAGAAGAAACAACTGCGAACTCTACGAGCTGTACCAGGATGTGGATGTATTCCGGAAGGCAAGGATCCGTCGAATGCATTGGCTCGGGCACATTCAGCGTATGGGCACCAACGCTTCACCTAAGCCGATCTTCGAAGCCCGAGGAGCAGAGGAAGTCCGAATCTCCGGTATAAAGACCAAGTAATCGCGGACGCTAGTCAGCTCGATCTTAATGACTGGCAGCAGCGTTCCCAAGATCCTCAGCCATGGAAGGCAGCAATTGCTTTAGCTCAGACCCTCCATGGGTCGTATGCCTGATAAGTTAACAATTTTTTAATACTAGTTCACTAGATTTTATTTTAACGATTTTATTTTACTTAATACTATGTTCCCACTAGACACGATATTGCACAATTTCGAAATTGCCCAAAGTGTTCACACTACAATTGAAGCAATTTGGTTTGACAGGGAAATGTGGTTTTGTCGACAGCGTATCAAAAATTGTAGCACAATAGAACACACCCACTTACATTCCCGCACAATGGGAAAAATTTACTACTCTGATTGTTATAACTATGCAAAAACTGGCATAATCTGTCATAATACACAATTTCGAAAGAATTTCATTGAAATTGAGGAAATTGAGGAAATTTTGAAATTGGTTCGTTGCATGGGAAATTGGGCAATTTCGATCCTAATTTCGAGGGATTTTGCTGAAATCACTCAATTTCGTCTGGTAGGCACGTAATATAAGATCGTGGAGAGTAATATAAATTCCCTAGACCTAGAGACTAGATCGATAAAACGTAAGCCTTAAGAAGAGAGAGTTGAGGTTGTTTCTGTTGTTGTTTAAGTCGTTTGAGGGAAGATATCATTTTTTTTCCTCGTTCAATTTCGCGCAACACAAAGGTCTAAGTGGCCGCAAAATTGCTATACAGTAACATCACACCGAAATTTCAGCAAACGTGGCACTAATCTTGCCGATCATTTTTCCATGTGCAAATGTTCACGCAGGATTCGAATGACAGTTGGCTGGCTATCACCCGAACCCAGTTATCGTTCAGCGGCCTTCTGTAGTGGATTTTATTTTACCATTTTTTCTATTGCTACAACCTTGTAAGCTCGTTCGACCGCAAGGAAGTTCAGGGAACTCTTTGCGCCCCATTACATGCGTGGGGCGGCGTCTCAGTTTTATTTTTTGAAGTCTGTCTTCAGTCCTTTTCGCTAACACGGTTTATTAAAACTCACTGTTTTCCATTTTCCCCAAAGCAAAGCTTTTCCGAGATGTTTTACAGTCCTGCTTAAGTTTGAAAGATGTCAATGTAGTACAATTCGTACATCGTAAAATTGAGTGGCTTTAGCCGCAACTAGGCCCTAACCTAATTCACCGAGATCTGTAGTCGGACTAGTACGCACTTGTGCAGTCGGGCATTAGTCAGCAGCAGACCCTATGTTCCAGCACAGAAGATACGAGCATAAAAGAGTATTTATTTGTTTATTGCAGGGATTGTGCATTAATGTGAACTCCTCCACCTCCAGTGGTCTCACACAGATGTAATATTTGTATTTAGTCAAAGCAGGGCATTCCATTTCCGCTTCAGTTGAGTTCATAAATGCGAAGCTAATCAAATGACTTGAACTGCTTTGAGAAGTCCTTTCTGCTGCCAACAGTCCTTTGCATTCAAATTATTCCAGAATTGATAGAAAATCCCGGAGAAAATGAAAAGAAAATAAGCAACAAAAAATACGATTCTCTGCCATGTCCTTCGCCGCCGACGACGTCAACGACAACGCACGGTGGGGACGTCTCCAAGGAATTATTGATTTGGTCGCCATCAATGGAGTATCTCCGATTCAGGCATGAATCCCGGCTCGAGGGGAATAATGAAACAATTTAATTTATTGACTTTTAATGGATCAATTTTGCATTCCCTTTTGCCACGCTTTGTCTCCGATTGGCAACCAGGAGGGTGTTGGCAGAGAACTTAAAAACCGTTGCCTGGAGCTAGCAGCTCTAAGATGCCCCCAATCCAGCGTGGCTTTAAGAGAAACATTAAAGAACAACATCCATGCCGAAATAGAAACCCCAGAGCGAAACACGAATTTTTGCGAATGAAACGCATACCAGCTCACATCATCAAATGGAACGCAACGTATCCTTGGGCATTCTGGCTTTTCGAAAGACGAGGAGAACCAGAAAGCCGAGAAACAAAGATTCACCCCACAGACATGGCATAAACCTGCTCATGCTTGCGGAAAATCCCGGCTGAGCACATTCTAAATCTCCAACCACGGTGGCTGCCTTTAATGTTGGCAAAAGGGAATTCCTCAAAATTATTCATTGTTTTGAGGCCATTTCGTGTGATGAAAGTAATCCTCTTGCAGCGGATCGCCGCCCGCCCTCCGGAGGGGATATTTCTAAACTTTCGGGCTCACATTCTTCGCAAGCGATGTGCTTAGCCGCTGCGCCTCCTCATCTCCGAGGTGGACGTGGTCGTGGGCGTGGGAGACGACACCTATTAT
Organism: Eristalis intricaria; assembly: GCA_964034865.1. NCBI lineage: Eukaryota > Metazoa > Arthropoda > Insecta > Diptera > Syrphidae > Eristalis > Eristalis intricaria. Next base: position 55,556,647 of record OZ035877.1, on the reverse strand, counting down.
CCTTGCAACTATATATTCGCGTTAAATTAATTTCACTTGACCATGGCTGGCGCTGGCGCTGTGGCTGGTGCTGCGGCTGTGGAGGGGGCGATGAACGTCATTCTTTGCGCTCTGTCAATTCTCGTTGAGGCAGATCCTTTGTGAGACTAATTTGATGTTTTGAATTACATTAGGGAACGCACACTCGATGCTTCAGTGTTGCGGCAAGGGCCGGCGCGGCTGGTCTACGATATCCTTTTGGGAATAATGAGTTGTATAGCTTTCGAAAGACAGATGACGGTGCTGGTGATGGCGACAAACCCTCGTATTCCCACCGGGACGGCCATGAGAAGGATATCCTTGCAACACCTCAAGTGACAAGAAAGAATGAGGGTACTGGTGGTCGGTCTGGTGTCCTCTAGTTCATCATAATCACATTTTGCGACGCTGGTTGCCTTCGACGTTGTCAGTGGTGATATTTTCCATTATCTCATTCCTCGTCGCTTGAGGTGTCTGCGTGTGACTGGGTGCAGCCTTTGTCCTTTGTACCCAGCTGGCCCACAATCGGGTTTCTTTCCGGGCAAGGATACGGATCGGATTGTGTGGCTGCAACTAGAATCATTCTAAGCCTCGTTCGGGCCTTCATGTTGATGGGGTGTATGGGTGGGTGTCTCACTCGTCTCAGGATGTATCATGTCTCCTTCCAATTTTTCTCTCTTCTGGTTATGTGTGATGGAGTTTTGAAAGCACACGCACTGAGGGTGACGGAGGACCCGACGGTCATGTCTTTAGCTCATGTCCAATCGAAGGGGGTGAAGTTAATTCATCCCTGATTGTCGGACGACATTTATCACCGAGAACGAGTATCAGACATGGGTTAATACTTGAAAATCGTCACTCAGCAAGACACTTCAGACGCACATTGTATTCAATTCTAAGCACCAAGTTGAGCTCCGTCCACATTAGTCTGCACAACATGCAATGGCTCGAATGAATGTTCCAGTGGAGTCGTCTGTAGGCCATGCTTCTAGATAGCCCGCCGACGCACAGTGTATTGTTTTGCGAATCAAGCGGCACTTTATTCCAAAATCAAAGTTGTCCTAATGACAAAATATTGGTATCAGAAGACAGTTATAACCCCAGGTATTAACGTAATTTCCTGGAAACTATATTTAATTTACCGTTGTCTGACATCGAAATGGAGGAATATTGAATCATCAGTTGCATTATGTGAGTCGAATTCATCGTGTTCGCAAGTAAATAAGTAGAAACGCTTCTTCTTCTTCTTTATTTGGCGCTACAGTCCGGAGTGGACCTGGGCCTCAACCAAACAGCCTCTCCAGCTAGCACGGTCTCTGGCTAGCTGTCTCCAGTGTCGCATGGCAAGTGGGTTGAGGCCAAAGTAGCAACGCTATCCTTCTAAATTTTGATCCTTCTCCTTTTTCATTTCTTGACTGTTATTTAATGAATCTCTTCAGTAAGTGGGAACCTTGTTAGACCTCAGCAAATGATTGTACAGTCGACTCGGCGATATTCGGATATAGGCAACTTTGTTGTACCGTGATCAATTTCTTGTTGCATAAGCGGAGGCGACTGTGTTATTGTTTTGCCTGAAGACCTAAGAATTATCCGTTTTTTGTTTTCAATATGTATCCGCATGTATCCATCTTGAGGTGTTATTTAATACCGGGACTGTAAACTTCTAGAATCCGCTAAGACAATTTGCGCTCACATGCGCGCCATACAACTTTTTTTTTCGCGGGTTAACATCGCTCATTAACAACGAAGACTTGCAAGATGCATGCTATGTCGGAACGAAGTAAACTTAACATTCCAAGGTTTCTGAACGAAAATGCGAAACGGTTGGTTCAGGAAATTATATTACCGGCAGAGTTCTACGATATAGTCCCAACATCAAGCAGAATATCGAAACTTGGACGACTTTCATAGACATTTAACGATTGTACACCCAAAGTGCAAACACAAAAAATAAGGGAACTGATATGCACTAAAACGGCAAGTGAAATTGCTATTCCCGCAGAAGTGCTTTTAATATTAAGTGGCAAGAGAGATGAAGCTAATCTGGTAAGGGAGCTTGCATTGAGTTCTCCTGCAAGGGATACCAATATGAAAAAAAAAAGATTTTAAGCCGAGAAGAGCACAATAAATTGATTACTCCAGAGGAAGCTCTCTTAGTCATGCTTAAGTACTTTTCAGTGCAAAACCAAGTAGAAGCAGCTTTGAAATATAAATTCGAGTGTATTCCATATCTTTCTAGTCGTAGTACCGCGTTCCATGGACAAATTTACCAACTACAGTACAACCTCGATAGTCCGGACACTAACTAGCCCGCAAACTTCAGTAGTCCGGACACCTCTATGTTTTGGACAGAGTCCGGACGGAGTTTAAACTTTGTTCTATGTACATACACACGTCCATATACAGTCCACTCCGCTTATATGCAACACAAAACAAACAGAAAATGTGTTGCAACTATGCGGAGTTTTCATATATACCGTGATAAATTGCTCGTTGCTTATAACCAAAAATTTCGTTAAAGCGGAGTGCATATAAGCGGAGTCGACTGTATATGTTCATACAATTATGGGAATCTTGAAAATTATTGGCTCTTGAGTCTAGACATTGTGCGCTCCGATTTGATATCAAACAATGAAGCAAGGAAATTGTGTTCTAGGGCTCAAAGGAATATCCTTCTACTAAAGAGGTTACAAGTTGTCGGAGAAGTTGTCGGTTGTCCACTTATTTAATTTTGTTCTCTATAGTCCGGACTTTTCGCTTTTCCGGACACACCCAATACTTTATATGTCCGGACTAGCGAAGCTGTACTGTACGTCTAGAAAATGATTTCCAGGAGTCTCCATCTCCACCTCAACAACTCAGATGAAGACAATGATGAGAACGACCAAATTCAAACTTAAAAAAAACACATGGAATAAGTTGACAAATGAATAAAATAACGCAAATTAATTTAAATGATAAAGATGATGATGAACATAGAGTGTGTTAGTTTCATCAAAATATCTTGGAATGTATTTATGTTAATGGGGTGGAGGAAAAGAAATGAATGTCCTACTATCTTCACTATATTTTCTGAACGCATTGGTGAAGATTTCAACACATTCGATCCAGCGGTATTTTAGTTAAAGGCATTTGTATCCATAAGATTTATGCAGGGTGGATGGCGTGGGTTATACGCCTTCTATCAGTGTCACCACATATGACCTTAGGATTTAAAAACTTGATGAAGTTACTTTTATTCTGTCACCGTATTGAAAAATCCATAGTTTTGCTATACAAAGCGCAAACGGAATAAGGGGCCCGCTGGATGTGCAAAATACAACATTGTACGCCGTAGGCATTGCGTCTTAACATAACTCACATGTGCACAGATGTGACAGTGTCATTTGCAAAACGAACCCCATTAAATTACTCAATCAATCGAGCATAAATTATGCAGAAGTCATTTGCACTTTTCCATGACATTCCCCTCCAATTACGGCCAATTATCCCGCGTCGCTTATATAAACAAGAAATCCCCTTGAGCCCATGAGTCAGTGTTAAGCAACATGGAGACACCAGCAGTCACCCAAGGCAAGTCCAAAAAACCCCAGCCCATCCGGTATACTTTTCAAAGCTTCATGAGGGCACCAGAGGTGGTTCTCGGTGCAATCGGATTGGTGTTCTGGCCAAACACCGACTACTGGGCCAACAAGAAGCAAGTCCTGAAGTTCGCCTTCACGCTATTCAGCATCAGCACGGCCATCGTGTTTGAACTTTGGTACGCAATTCAGTTCTTTATCGAGTCGAAGAACATGATTGAGGGCACGGAGCTCATGATTTACGTATTCTATTCTCTTCTGTCCGAGATCAAGATCCTGTGCATATTCATGAACCTCAAGCGGATCAACAATCTCATCAGCACTCTGAACGACCACTTCCCGGTGACGGAACAGCAGATGATAGCCTTCAACGTGAAGAAGTACCACCGCAGGGTGCTGCTCCTAACCATTCCGGTAACGTTCGTGATGTGGTTCAATGTTGCCCTCTTCAGCGTCATCACCGTCATATACTTCCTAAAGACGAACCTCGAGAACTATGAACCTATTCTTCAGTTCTACTTCTGGTACCCGTTTGAGGTCAATACGACGACGCGATTCATTGGCGCGTTCATCCAGCAGGTCCACGCTTCGCAGATGGTGACATTGTGTGTCTTGGGCAGTGATGCTCTGTTAACGTGCATTCTGCTTCAAGTCTGCATGCATCTCGATGAGCTGTCGTCGAGGTTGGAGAAGAAGCAGACTGGCGCAGGGGATATCAAGGATTTATCGGCCATCATCCATCAACACGATCTGATCCTACGGTGAGTAAGGCCTTTATTTGGACTAAGGTTGGCGGAACTAACTTTGTGAATTGTGCCCGCAGATTGATGGATGAAGTCAATGAGATCTTCGACTCGCCGGTGTTCATAACCTTTCTATCCTCGGCCTTTGTGATGTGCTTTGTGGAATTCCAGGTGGTGATTGGAGCGTCCGGCATTCAAATTTTGAAATTTGTCCTCTTCCTGATGTACGAGGTGCTAAAAATATTTCAAACGAGCGTCCTTGGGGATATGCTCATGGAAGCCGTAAGTTGAAATCGATTTTGCTGAATTGTGCTGAAGTGGCATGCCTACATTTTCAGAGCTTAAACATCGGGGAGGCCGCTTACAGGTCCAATTGGTACGAAAACTCGGTGCAATACCAGAAAGTAATTCTTATGATCATCTGCCGTGCACAGAGACAGGCTAATTTGAACGCCATCACTCTCCACGAAGTTTGCTTGTTGACATTCAAGGAGGTTTGTATACAAAGTACATCTGAAGGGAATTACATTTGTCTCGCCCTCAGATCATCAGCAAGTCCTACACTTTCTTCACTCTTCTGCGTACAATGTACACTGATTGAAGCTGGGGAAGCCCACTTAATGGATCACTTAGACAGCACGTGGCTCAAGCCTAGTTGAACAAGCACTGCACCTCGTTGGGATGAATCGGAGTTTTGTTTTTCTATCCCGTGAATAAATATTTTGAAGTCAATATAAAATTGAAACAATGATGTGGATTGTAGTTTGATTCTTTGAAAGTTATTTCGCTAGGCACATATGCAGCAAATATGACCACGATTTCAAGCTAAATTCAACGAAACTTAGCACATCGGTGTGTTTACACCACACAGTCACTCTCCAGTGTTGCGTCCTTGTTGCCTCGTACAAGCACTGCGAATAAAGTGGATGTTTGTGTTTAATCTTGGCAGATGGACCCTGTATATGGCCCTAGTAACACAAAATGGGCACATGCGGACAACTAAAGCATTACAATGAAGCAGTGCCATGACAATTTTTACAGTATGGTTCAAACCAGGTGTGTACAAGACCAGGTATCCTCTCCGACTGAGGAAAAACGCGTCTATCGAATCAAAAATATGGTATGATTTGGTCGATTGACAATAAGAAACCTCATCGATAATGTAAACATTTGAAGTGGACCAGTCACCAGATTAGAACATTGTGCGCACACAACTCTTGGTTTTCAACCAGGTTCAGGCACAGGATGTTTCGTTACATACTGAACAGCTGAACGCAGCTGTCCCAGAGATCTCTCAAACATGTTTATAAAAAACCTCGGTATTAACAACGATACAATGATGTTCAATTACGATGCATTGTCTTCTATTACTCAAATTGTTGGCTATATTTGCGACGTACTGTACTGTACAACAAAATATACTACTAGTCGCTTGCTTACGCTTATCACTTTCATCCAAAAAACCTATATTTATATATAGGTCTAGTTGCTTCTCATCGGAATGTTGCAGCAAATGTGGCTTGAGACCAGTGTTGGAACCTTACCAATTGTTGTAAATCTACTCCTTTTATGAAATTATCTACCACATCTACTACCAAAACTGCAAAATCGACCACATTGATATTCTTCCATTTTATGCCAATTTCAAACCAAGGTGTGTGTAAAGAAGTGTTATAAGTAACGACTCTGTTTCAAGATCTATTCCCATAGCAAAGTAAGCAAATTTTTCATTTGATTTATGAAAGCATTAACGTAGTATGTGAAATTTCTTGGAAATTGAGTGGGTAATGGAGATCTGACATTTTTTCAAATCTACCATTCATATTCTTCAGGTTCTACCACACTTTGGAAGTTTGAAGTCCCAACACTGTTTGAGATCAGAGGATCATACAGTTTTTCCTCTTGTATCGTAAGTTGTTCGGTTATCAACAGTCAGATGCCGCTGTCCTCGCTGGCAGGGTTGTTACTGCTATATCGTTGCTGACATTTTCTATACTACAAACTACTAATTTCCAGTCAACAAAATAAAACACACAATATTAAAATGAGAAAGAGAAAGAGACACAATGCTGAGGATTGGTCATGCTGGGTCAGTTTTAACACAGCTTGGGAGACCTGTAATCAGGAAGGCCGAGCTTGGTTTCAAAGCAAGCGGTTAGCGGTTTTCAAGTCAGTATTTATTCCAACACTTACCTATGGTGATGAAATCTGGGAAATGGCCGAAATAATAAGATCGCATACACAAGCTGTTGAGATGACATTTCTTCGTGCGGTTGTGGGAATAACTCGCCGGTATAGACTGAGAAACACGGCAATGTGCGAGGAACTCAGTGCTGAGCAGCTGCGTCTACGAACGGAAATGGCTATGCTTCGATGGTTTGGTCACTTAGCAGGTATTTCCCCAGCATACTGACTTCGGAGGGGAGCTTTGAATGCGATTTCATGGGGTTTTTGGCGGACCCAGAATGAGGTGGTTGGACCAAGGCCATAAGTTCGTCTAGTTACGTTTGGGCATAATTCCTAGTGAGTTAGAGTCACGAGAGATTTCTCGTGCGTGCTAGTGGATCTAGTGGATCATACGGGTCAGAAGATGATGATTGTGATGATAACATACAAAAGACTAGATTTATAATGCTAAAGTTAAACATAATTTAAGTCCAAGCAATGCTTTTAAAACAAACATCTTCATATGCCAATTGAATCTTCAGTGTCAATAATTGAAATGAAATAATGTCAATAATTGGCAAACTATAGTATAATTGGGAAAAGTGTGCTGTTTTTTTGTTTCGTTATTCTGATTATTATTTTATAGATGTTAATTCGACTTACAAACCAATTTGATTCTTAAAATTGAAAAGTTGAGTGAATTTTCTTAAGGTACCGATCATTGAACGGTTTACCCAACAACTGTATAGTATAAGCGACGAATTTCTACCACGGGTAAACCAACGACGGCACCCTTTCGCGATCCAAATACGATTCCAATGCGTGTCCTTTCTGATTAACCCGATCGTTGGCAACCCTCTCTTTCTCTCAGCACGGTAGTTTCTATTGCTGGTTGAGTCGATTGAGGAAAGGGATAATTTTTATTCCTCCTGGCCCAGGATTTTCGAATACAAGAACTGCACCACTACGACCCGAAAAATCTCCGCATCTGATCCGAATGGATAACACAGAAGGAATGGGTACAACGATAACCACACAGACGTACACTATTTGTACCACAAATCCTTTCAAATTGCAATTCACTCATTCAATCAAATTGCGAATTGTTTGCATTCGAATTCGAAGCCTTTAAGGATTCCCAAAAGCCCAAGAGTACTTGTCGGCGAAACAATGCAATCAGTAAGTCTTATTTCCAGTGTAAAATGCATTATTTGCTTCACTTCATAATTAAACCAATTATGAAACAATGCCTGGCATTTCTCAAGTGCTGCTGGCAGGCGGCCGAGGTGAGGCGGGGCCCCTTTCAAGCCCACAATTTTCCCATCTCCGCCTGTTCACTTGAATTATAAACCACATCCCATGCAGGCAAACCATTCAGATGTACAAGCACACACAGCAAATGCAGAGAGATATGATTATCATAAGGACGATTATATAGGAAAAGCTTTTAAGGCATTTTATCTGGTTCAGTAGATCCTAAGGAAAATCTCTAGTACCCAATGCATGTGCACACCCAAACGCACGCACCCTCGTGCAAGTGGATCGCAAAAGTGACAAAGAATAAGAGGGAAAGAGGGAGCCAGAGAGAGCGAGATAGAGAGAGAGCGAGATAGAGAGAGAGTGAGATTGGGAAAACTGGAAGTGGAAACACCCTTCAATGAGTTTCAATTGGGTCCTTGGGAGTTTCACAAAAGGCAGCGGCGACGGTAGCGTTGATGCTGCATCACTTCTCACTTCAATATGGTTATTATCCACTTCTGGGTCTCTTCCCGAGAGTGCCAGCCAAAGGTGATGATAGAACTTAAGAAGCGCCTCCAACACCAACACACACACTCACACTCGAACTAAGCCGAGGGCGAGGAGCAGGAGCAGGAAAAATGGCAAAAAGAAAACGCTTTCATCTCAGAGTATCAACCCACTTGTATCCTTGAATCTCTCTTCACTCTTATCCTGTTGCTTTAAGTGATTCACTTTTTTCCCCACTTCTCAGTCGAAAAGCGAGGATCCCACATGGTCCTGAAGTCTGGAGATTCTTTCTGAAATTAAAAATCGATTCCTCAAGTTATCCTGACCCTGATGGGCGCTACGGGAATTACACGGATAATTACTTAAACAAAAAATTCCAAATGCGGTCGTAATTGGGTGGTTGTAAGCAGGAACTTAGGCTGGGATGCTTGTTTCATGCGATGTGTTGGCGGGAGCGGCTAATTTATCATGTCCTTCCAGTGGCACCGAATTGATCCATCCATGGGGGTATGTTCTGGGATCTCAGTTGTTCAGTAGTGTTCTCGGTTTTGTTTTGGTTATGTTTTAGTATAATCACAAACATAGAATACTTTACTTACGTCAGGTCAGTGATACTTTGACAGATACATGAAATATACGCTGACAAGACGGATGTACACAGTTGCTCAACTTTTACATTTCTCTCTCCTTCAGCGTTGACAATCATCAAATTGTGACAATTCTATTGAATTTGAATTTTATGTTAAGGCTTGGGAGTTGGTTCTCGTCGAAGCAAAGTTCAAGGTTAGGTTAGGTTTATGTGATTGGCACAACTGAAGCAGTTCTGGCCCACTTGGATCCTGTTTGGATCCATTGTGATATTACAATGCTTACGTACCGGTTCCTTTTTGGGTACTAACTAAATAAAACACCTGAAGATACCTACTGGTATGCTTGTGGAATATCCTGGATGATGCACTCTTGTGCTGGGTTACAGCCAGTTAGTATTTTTGATAAATTTAGCTATGTCCAGAATTTTAATGCCAGACATTTCCTCAAGGCTATTGAATGAATAGTTGCCTAGCGTGCTTTTCCTTGTCCTTGCGTGCTGGGCAGGTGCCGAGGTAGTGAAGTGTAGTTTCTTCTTCCTCTTTGCCCATACAGCTCCTACAAAAGTCATTGCAGGGGATTCCCATTCCCCTTGCGTTCGACCGTTAAGCAACAAAAAATACATTACCCTACCCAGAGAAAGTCATCGTGTTCGCAACAACAGTGGAAAACAACGAACTGGTGCAAAGGAACCAACCTGAACAGTGCAAGAGAGACACTAATTAAAGTTAAAATGTTGGCATGCCTGTGCTGCTTAAAATGCAGTCATGGAGGTGCTATTGGAGCTGACTCCCTAGCATCTTGTGGTTGCAGAATGTGCAAATAATCTTGAGAATAGGAAAATAAGTGATAGGAAAAGACAAGTGCATTACATCGAAGCAATTCGATGCACTAGTCAAAAAGCCACCACTCCTGGCCATTCTAAAGGGGGACGTGATCAGGAAATTCAGTTTCCAAAAGGCGTTTGATATTAAGCTCATAATCAAGACTGGAGCAATGAATCGATAGTTCGAAAAATAAGCAGCAAAAGTGTGAAATGCTATACACACGGATCAAGAACTGATGAAGGGACTAGTATGAAATACTTTGAATATCTGGGCAAGCTCATCATTATAGTATCTTTCAGTAAGAAATGTATTCAACTCACATGAACTATACCAACTACTCAGGCGATGGGAAAATCGCGCTGAGACTAGCGCAAAATGCCTAAGGGAAACATCTACGGCGCATCACAAAATTTAACACAAGAAAAGGCAGAGGACCCATAAATTGATCCCCGCTATAGAAGCCTGGACACCGAGAGCTCACGGGAACTGGAAATACCACCTCATTCAGTTCTTGTCGGGCCATGGAGGTTACCGGAAATGTCTCCACAGATTTGGTCACGTAAGCATTTTAGTTAGAAGGAAGATGCAGACTCAATGGCTCATTGTAGGCGGTTCGCAGTGGCGAGAACGAGTTTACCAATCCCGAGTTCCCGAGATCCCGAGCTGGCTAGAGATTTACGCCATTATAGCGAGAGTGCAGAACGAGCTAAGAAGAGAAATAAAAAGCCAATTTGCCAAATATGGAGCACATACCGTGATATGCTAACCAGCCCCGCTAAGTAGGGGCAAGAGAGGTAGAAGTCAGGCATCTCTTGTAATACTTCATTTCTGACCGACAGGCGACAAGTGTCACACAAAAAATACGTTCCACATGAACTTATCGGCAGATGTCGTTTTATGACATAAAACGGCTACCTCATCGAAAGTCGTTAACTGACATGCCAAGGGCGTTTCGACACAAGGCGTTTAGCGACCAGAAATGAAGAATTACACAGACGCCCGACTTCTACCTCTCTTGCTTATAATGTCTCTTGCCTTAAAATGTTTGACAACTGTTTTTTATATCAAGGGCGGAATTCACGTTATTTCGTGAATATCTGTCAAAAAAGCACACAAATTCGTCGATGGACTACGTTGTGTTTTAGTTCAGTGAACACATTTATATCATTACTATCAGAGTTTTATCTCACATAAACAACTTATTTGGTCATTTGTCATTAAAAAATCAAATTCGTAACAATTATTGTTTAGTTAAGCCAGTTCTAAGCCGACATATTTCACATATTTTCTTCTTAAGTTATGTCATCATGTACTTGAATTCCTATTATTATTGTTAAGTGAAAAATAAATCTCAATAAATCTACTACTTCTTCGTTGAAGGACTAGGGGGCAATCAGCTGTGAAGTCGGCTATCTCTGTAATACTTAATTTCTGTTAACGACTAATCGATGTAATCGGGGTTAATATCCCGCGAATCGTTCGTGCTGGTAGCAAGCGTTACCAGTATCTTACAGAAGATTTCACATCCACTGGCGCAAACCAAATCCAGCATATAACTCTGCTGGATACCTACCCATAGAGGAAATAGCCGACTCCTTATCTGGGAAAGGGTCATCGGAACTGTAATGTATTGGCAACTCTACGGTAAGTCGTGGGAGCGTGGGAGGTGCTCTTCGTTACGTCATAACACTCATGACATGCATCTTAGCTCATATCATTCTAGTCTTGCGTTCATGTTCAATCTTGTCTCTCTCTCTCTGCGATCTGACCATCGGCAGGTGCGGTCGTAATGGTGGGTCGACACTACAGGAATCTTTCACAGACCGAACCATTCTGTGCTGTAGGAGAGCATGTCCTCAGGGTAGAATTCAGGGAACTGGAAAGAAGGAACAGGGCAGAATACTGGAATAACGCTCATGGCATAAAGCAAGGCAAGAAACTCTTAAGTTAATACAACCGAAAGAGGTTTGAGGCGTATCAAAATGAGAAAGAACAACATCGTATCCTAACAGGGCACTGCAGAGTCAGGGAACAACTAAGGGACATCCGGTTTCCTTCAAACGAAGGTCTCTGCAGATTCTGCGTAGAACCTAATGAAATTCCAGACCATGTACTGGAATTTTGTGAGGCACTCGCACTCAAGAGGCAAAAATATGTGTGCAACCACCTCCTATCACAGGAAGAATAAAAGTCACTAGAACCAGATCTCATTCTCAGATTCCTAAAGGAAACTGGTTAAAAGAGAATACTCTAGAATTTATCTCTTCACAACAAAACAACTCTAAAAAGAACTATATGTGAGGGGAAAGCGAGAAAAGCGAACTCTGAACCCATGTTCCACTTACAAGCATTTTAGCCTCATTGATGCAGCCGCTAGTTATTTTTGAATAATTACTGTCCATCAACTCTCGTACCACCAGTGGATTAGTGTTGTTTTTTTTCCTGTGTTCTACCTAGACATTGTATATGCTTAGTTATTTTATTTTAAGAAAACTGTCTTTGGCTTGTTTATAAGGTCTAGCTGATTGCAAGTCTGATAAAGCCAGTTGGGAAGCCAAGAGATTTAAGCCCTCACCGAAATTCCGACTATCGTGCGTATCGACGACGTACACAGGAACTTGAACTATTCCACATAACACAATTGACGAAACTAACCACCCATAGATGACGCTGTTGAAAAATTGTACCAGATTTCTCTCCCTTTTCAACTTTAGTACCTTCTCTGCATTTGACATTTCTCTACCCATCTCTTGTCATCAAATAGACACTTCAGTTTTTTCTTTGAGGCAATGTGAAATTCGCTTTCCGATTGTTTAGTGTTTTTATGTAACCTCTAGCAACGATGCAATTCTAAACAAAACCATTCGTGAAACATCAACCGCCCTCGAGTAGTTCGCGTTTACCGCTTTCGTGCACTACACTACGAAATGGCTTTATTGACTCGCTTCTCCTCAGCGCCTGGATCACCGAAGGCTTTGCTCCATCTGCAGAATTGCATTAGTTTCCTTTGGCCATCAATTCAAAAGTCCACTCAAATCGATGTGATTGATAGTTTCACGGATGAATTGGTTTCGAAGAAAACCAAAAAATGGGAATCGTTGAGGGAGAATTTGATTAAGAAATCCGATTCTCGTAGCAGTTCACCAGCTCCGCCCTTTGGTCAGACTGTTGTTATGGCCAAAAAGGGTGTTCTGAAAGATTTGGAATCGATTCGTTCACCTGAATTGGGACTGGACATCAGATCACTGTCTCAGGCGCAGCTGGACAATCTGTTGTTGTCAACTTTGGAGATTAAGAACAAGTTGGATTTTCTGTATTTGATCAAGCAGTGCATTGCATGGAGATTGTTGCCATCAAAGGTAAGTCAAAGATTGCTAGTGCTGGCTGGGGGTCGGCGTAATTTCGAGATTGACCTTGATATTCTGCTGATTGTGACGTTATTTGGTTTTTTTAATAGAGCAATATCATTTGTTAATTGCCTCGGAACTTGACAAATGAATCAATAAACAGGTGGACTCACATACACGTATTACCGAGCAAGTTGTTCTACGTCTTCTCTAATACAATGTGACAACAGGTGACTAGCGATGGGCGGGCTTGTGCATAAAAAATAAGACATCAAACACATGGAATGACTCAACTCGCCTTCATTTTGTTAATAGGTGGCCGATAACACAACTATTTCCAGATGAAGAGCATTGTTTCATCATTTTGTGGAACACGCAAGAAAATAATTTTGTTTTACGACACTGCCACGAAAGTTCCGTTTTAAATCGTGTTGCCTTGAAGGACGAGAGCACATGCTACCCACCCAGTCGGCATGTTTGAATGACCTTTTAAAGTTCCGCTCCTTCTGGATATTTTCTGTCATAAATCTCACATTTGTAAGCGTCAGGCTGAGATTGGGGCGGAGTGCCCCTCCTCTGTTAATCCATTAGTCTCGACTAAAATTCGACTCCTTGTTCATCCTTTCCACTCTTTTTCTTCATTTTCAGGATGTACTGATTGAATGCCTCAAATACTTAAGCACTCTTCGAAAGACACAACAAATTGAAGATTTCATTGAAATTTGCAAACTCCAAAAGAATCCTTTGCTCAAAATCTATGCCGGACTGGCGCCGTTCAAGGCAATGGCGATGTGGAGAAGCGGCAGCTCAGACGGTGCCTTACAGACACTAGCTCAAGGATACTTTAACTGCAAGGATGACCAAGGACGTCGTATGATCCGAATAGCATTCAAGACCATCTCTGAAGAGACATTGGAATCGAAGAGCGATGCGGTTTTGGTTGGCCTAACGCAGCTGGCGAAGAGAATATACGACGAACAGAAGGATATTTTCGGCTTGGCATGCGTTTGGAAGAGTTGTTTCGCAAGCGAATGGTTCTCTGATCAGAAGTGTGCATCCCAGTTATTTGATGACTACGATGAGTTGCAGGGCTTAATTGGAAAAAGGTTAGTCACCCCCACTTGAGTGATTGTTTAGCATCTCACATTAGACCTCTCTTTACAGATCTCAATCCCTTTGTGCGTCATTCCTTCGACAGAATAACGTTGATGCTGTGCATCGTCTAATCGAACTTTTCCTTCAGTACAAATATCGCGAGGCTTGCAACATTTGCCTGGGTCTTTTGTTCAACTATCAATGTAAGTGTGATGGTATTTCCAAGCAATGAGTGAGATTTGATTTGAATTTCTTTCCAGATCACCGAAAGGATCTGCGCGCTTGTGCTGAAATTATTAAGAGTTGCAGTGAGCTCGAGATGCCATTGAGTGAAACCCAAAACGAACAGTTTCTTAGTCTGTTCCTCAACCAAACCGTTCCACCCAAGACTAACAAGAAACCAGTCGCACAGAAGTTTGAATATAAGTTTTAAATACATTCTTGTACATCTAGGTATATCAGGACGTATTCTATTAAAAATTAGCGTTGTTGTGTTTTTTTAGATACACATGCGTGTAGACGTTTACATATGCATGTGAAGTAATTTATGTTGTTTCGCACTCAATTAAAATGTTGAACTGAAAGGTGTTGTTCACTTATTTTTGTTGATAATGACTAACGTCATCTGTATTGACAGTCGTTCTAAAAGGACGTCCATTTCGGCGTCATAAGATGAAGGTACCTGTGTAGGGTGTCATTTGGATATGTATTCTCCCTGCTCCATCAAAGTCGGTAACGAACCAACCGAAATTTTCAATACTAAAAACGATTTTAGACCACACCACGCGCACACAAACGTCGATATCGAATACAATTCACCACAACACTTGTCCTGCGAGCAAATTTTTTTTTCTGTTTCTGTTGCTGGTTTCTGGAAGTAAGGATTTAAATACGAACGATTTGACTCTAGCATGGTGACTACGGGTCCGACGGATAAGTTACTTCAACCAAGAGGGCATGAACAACTTGGCTGCTGTCTACAAATTCTTCGACTCCGAATCTGTGGAACAAATCACGTCTGCGGTGCGCACTCAAGTGGAGAAGGACCTTAACCAACTTCGGGCGCGCAACAGAAGGTGGCTTGTCAGAGTTCGCGATGGCTTACTAAACTGAACACCAAAAAATCGAAAAGCACTTCAATTTGTGCTGCAAATCCTTCAAAACCTTATCTTTATGGATACGCTTGCATTTCTGCATCTACCGTGTCTGTGCAGAGTGAGTGACAACTCTTGTCATCGTCATGAGTTGTTTTCCATGTTCAGAAAACCATTTATAGAAGCCAAATTCAGCATCAGAGCCATAAGCGATCGACTAAATTGGTGGTATGTACATGGACACGATGTGATTCTTCTTGAATCCAGTGGCTACTCTACTCCAGATGTTCTAGCAAGTCTTGTTAAGCTCACAACATCTTGAAGCACATTTCTTCTCCACCAAAAAGGATTTTTTGTATTCCATCACAAAAATATTTGAAACATGGAAAAACAAACGATTTCACATCTTGACACCCACATGACTTTCCACAAATCTTTAAAAAAGATAGAAGTCAAAAATAACCAAACTATAAAAATACACCGCAACGCCCGATAAAAGTAAATCACAAAGGAAAATGTCAAAATCAGCCCGCATACTGTCGAAATAAATTCTCTCTCCGGCTCTCCAACACGTTTTTCTTACATGTCATTTCTCGCAATTCACACTGTTGCTGTCACTAATCTCCCATACCCAATTTGCACACACAAAAAAAAAGCAATATATATAATTTCCTTTCATCAGCAGTGAATCATCGAAAGTCAGTCGACTGTCTGGCCAAGATTTCATTCAGAAAACCAACTCCCTCCATCAGCTTTAACCACATCTCGTCTGCTGTTATGAAATTACAGCCACAATCTGCTCCACACCGAGACCATCGCTAACAACCAGCGACCAACAACCAACAACCCAAGAAAAACAGGTGAGTTGCTCGCTCTCAGCGGTCTGTTAGCATATCGTCAGTGTGTCTCTTTAGTCTAATCCAAATCAATTTTTTGTGTTAAATTTAGTATTGAACTTCATTTCACATCAGTCGTTCGTGCAAGTCAAAGCAAGTCGGTCGTCTTCGTTTCGAGATTCGCGATTTCGGCTAACCGTAATAATAAGTCAACTTAGTAGACCAAAGACAACACCAAATCGTATTGGAAAAACCGTGTGTGCCTGGCTAATAAACACCTGACATCAAGGGAATTCTTTTTAGCTTCAAGGTGATAACCAACAAACTGAAACCCAGACCGAGGCAGTCTATTACTTAATCGCTCCGACATAGATAAGTCAGCTTAATTTGGACAAAAAAAGAAGAAGAACGAAGAGCAAACCAACGGTGAAGGAGAAAAACAAAAAGTGAAACGACTTTGTAACTGAAAAACGCACAACGACCTAGTTAGGCCTGAAGAAGAAGCAAAACTTGCACACTGGACAGAGGAACACTGGCGCAAAAGAGAGAAAGTTTTCATCGTTACCATCGTCGTGTGGCCCTAAAGAAAGAGGAAGACACAACAAAAAGGTGAAAGTTTTTTTTTCCTGAGTTTTCAAAAATATTTCGACTGTCGTCAGACAACCAGTCCCAAAAGTTACTTGTGCCTTGAAGAAGTTTGTTTAAAAAGAAGTCGAAGAAATGTGGCCGGAAAACGTTGGAATTCTCGCTATCGAAGTGATTTTCCCATCACAGTATGTGGATCAAACGGAATTGGAGCAGTTTGACGGTGCATCAAGCGGGAAGTACACCATTGGCCTCGGACAGAGCAAAATGGGATTCTGCTCGGACAGAGAGGATGTGAACAGCCTGTGCCTGACTGTGGTTAGCCGACTGCTGGAGAAACATCATATCAAGCCGTCGCAAATCGGGCGTCTAGAAGTGGGCACTGAGACCATTATCGACAAATCAAAGTCAGTGAAGAGTGTTCTGATGCAACTTTTCACCGAACAAGGTGTCACCGATATTGAGGGAATCGATACAACAAACGCTTGTTACGGCGGAACTGCGGCTCTGTTCAATTCAATCAACTGGATTGAATCCTCCAGCTGGGACGGGAGACTGGCTCTAGCTGTTTGTGCCGACATTGCTGTCTACGCCAAGGGTCCGGCGCGTCCCACAGGAGGTGCTGGTGCAATCGCCATGCTTGTGGGTCCAAATGCCCCGTTGGTGTTCGACAGAGGACTAAGGGCCACCCACATGGAGCACGCCTATGATTTTTACAAGCCCGATCTGAGCTCCGAATATCCCACTGTTGACGGTAAGCTGTCAATTCAATGCTACCTCTCTGCGTTGGATACGTGCTATCAGTTGTATCGCAAAAAGTTCGAGGCCAAACATCCCGATGCACCCAAAGAGGGCTTGGACAACTTCGATGCGCTGCTCTTCCACACACCATTCTGCAAGCTAGTACAAAAGTCAGTCGCTCGAGTGGTATTCAACGACTACTTGCTGACGCCAGAGGCAAAGCGAGAAGTTAAATTCCCAGGATTAGAGAAGTTCGCCAAATCCACTCTAGCCTCAACGTACTTCGACCGGGACGTGGAAAAGACGTTCATGACCCAATACGCAGATGTCTTCAACAAGAAAACCAAAAAATCCCTGCTGCTGGCCAGTCAAGTAGGTAACATGTACACTCCGTCAGTTTATTCAGGACTCGTCTCTCTGCTGGTCAGTGAAAAGCCCGAGGATCTGGTTGGCACACGAATTGGACTATTCTCCTATGGCTCCGGACTAGCTGCCTCAATGTACTCAATTTCAGTGACCAAAGACGCTGAAGAATTCAAGAAATTCGTCTCAAACTTGGACTACGTGCTGCCAATGCTGAATTCCCGAGAGAAAATCGCCCCAGAGGTCTTCTCCCAAGTGATGGAGGTTCGCGAGAAGAACAACCATGCAGCGCCGTACACCCCAACTGGCAGCATCGCCGTGCTCTTCCCAGGCACATACTACCTCAAGGACGTGGACGAGCTGCATCGAAGAACGTACGAACGTGTGCCTACAATCTCCAATGGCATCCACTAACTGGTGCCACCAACTACTACAATATTTATTTAAACAAGAAAGATCTTTATTTTCCTTTAAACTAATTTCTGACAATAATTTATTTACAAAAAACACACACCTGCTATTTTGCTAAGCACAGTGGGAGAAAAGTTTATTTTCGTTTTCATTACAAATTGTCGAATGGGTCTGGAGCGAAACCCTTTGTTGTATACATATGTACATGGAGAGGAGTTTTGATACCTTGTAGTTAGGTAGGAAGTTGTTTACTGTTAAAATATAGGTGGATATACATAATTGCATATGTATAAGATACAAACAAACAAAGAAAATTGAAAATAAAACACAATTGATTCTATTTGATAATCAAATGCAAAAACAACAAAAATTGGTTGTCTTATTTTATTTTTTTTTTCTGTCTGTCACAAATTAATTTCTTCGAGCATTTATTGGTGGCGGCTGCAACATGGAAACCCGAATCTTACTTCTTTGGTAAGGTAAGGTGTGTGCGCAAAGCAACGGTCTTCGGTGTTCAGTCTCTAGTCGTGAGATCGTTTCGGAATTTCTTTTTGAAAACCTAAATTTCTTCAGGTGTTAGTGGTTGTGGTCGTGGGTCTCTTTGGTTTTCTCTTTCACCTTCGATCGATTGTTGATGAAATGCATAACAAATCAAACGTGGATTGTTATCTCTTGGCTTGGATGTTTGTAAACGTTGGAAACTAGGTTGCTGGGCTGTCGCGTGTATGTTGTAAACAAATAACGTTGGAAAGTCTGGTGGGAGCAGAGATATCACTTTGATATTTATGAAACTTGTTTTTTTACTAGCCAGACGGTATGGAGATCAGCTCATTTTGGAATTACGAGACTAATTATCGATGCTTCATTTTGCTTAGTTTTCTTTTTATTGTTGTTTCATTTGACATTGCATAATGTCATAAGGGTGACTGCCTATTATGATGTGTTATTTTGTTTGGATTACATTTTGTTTATTGAGTTTCGCCTTTTAACTTTCTCACCTGTGCACAGCTTGGATTGGCGTCTTCACTTTGTACACATGCTTGCGATGATTTGAAGCTCTCCTTCAGGTGTGTACAGAGGATGAGAGATGATCTATTAAATCCAGAAAAGCTTACTCACACTTAATAACGCTGCTAATCGGCAACAATATACACATAGCGCTTCTGGCGGAGTGGCTTTCGTAATATAATGGAAATAATTAAAGTGGTTATTGCGTGTGGTGGACTCCACATAAACTAATTGCCTGGATTCAATTCTCCATGACGCTAGTTTAGTTCAGAATAGTGATGTAATGCTTTTAATTGATGGCAGGAAATATCACAATATTGGAAGACATGGCAGTTTAAAGATTGTTTGTTTTTCAATTCCCTCAATAACATTTACATTTGATTTGATACATTTCATGGATCTGTATTACGAGAAAAGCTGGAGTTCTAGCTGGAATGGGACTCATTAGCTCTGCAGTGAAGTCAAGACCACAAATGAATGACTATCAAAACATAGATGAGCTGAAGACGACCTTATATAACCATACAGAGACATCGAAAAAATCGAAGAGAATGATCTTAAACCTATAATGGGGAAGACTGAATGTAGTTTGGGACACACGTTTTGGTATGTTCGGATGAGGAAGTTCTAAAAATATCAAGTCTTTAATCAGAAGGCTGCGGAAACTAAATAATGTCCAAAGTTTAGTACCTACCGAGCAGATTAGGTGATTTCTGGTTTCTATCGCGATGTTTGGATGAGCTGAAACCTCAAGAGGCCGTTCCCTCCGAGTTTGAAGTGTCTCATTAGCTGTCAATTTTGAAGTGGCCGCCCAAACAGATGCTTGTTAACAGGATATAATATTGTTGAGAACACCAGAAAAGAGAGAGAAAATGAACATCAGAATTACCAAAATAAACCTAAGGCCTCGCTAATCGTTACCAAAATAAACCTAAACCTCACGCTGTAGGTTTGTTGGGTTAGATAACCCCTCACGGACGGTTTAACTCAACGGTGTTCACACTAGATTTCGTCAAGAGCGAGGGGTTTCGAAATCGAAATTTATTGCGAAACCTCGGAGGTTTGTGGACATTGTGGGAACATAACATAATACCCGTTTGAAAATTGAACTCAACACTCAATTCTGTGAAAACGGCCTATTGAGATTTCAGTAAAAGTCATCCAATTCACCCGATTTCGGTTCGGCTGAAACGTGGTACTAGATGGATTGTAAAATGTACTAGGATAACAGCAATTATGTGGTCGGCCACTATCAATTATCTTTATCTCTCTATCCCTCTCTCTATCTCTCTATCACTCTCTCTCTTATTCTCTCTCTCTCTCAATATATCTCACAATATGCGAAAAAGGAAAGAATGAGCTGACAAGATTCCTGTAACGATCCCGATGCCAAGTGAATTGAATATCTAGACAGCCTAGTTGGGCCGACGGAGTTTGATTGCCTAAAATGGCTCATGTATTTATGTAAGGATTGTAAAAGCTCCGAGTATACGTAGGTACCAATATGGAGATTCAGAAAGAGGAACAAATGATCTATGGCTCTCCTTTTGTCTCCCTCCTCGTGAAGCCCTGTTCTGATTTAAGTGGAATCTGAAAAGTCAGTCAGACTAGTGGTATCTTTAGCAAATCTTCTAAGTATATATATATATTCCTCTTTTGCGTAATCATCACAAGATCACAGAAAACGTGACACGCTTTGCTGTGCCCCCAAATCGCAGAACTCCCTGTTATTTGTAAGGCCGATGAATATGCGAAGCGTTGCCTTAAAATGTCTAGATTATCTAGAAGACGTAACATTTGGGTACTTGTACACTGTCACAACAATATCTACGAACTTAGCGACCTCCAAACCATTTGCTTCTAGTGGCTGAGTGGATTAACCCCTGAGTGATCCACAAGTCAGCTCAATGCACCCAGCTTAACTAAAGTTTATTACAGTAAAAAGTGCAGTAAATCACGAGACAATACGATGTCAAAGCGAACAGACACTTAACGAGCTCAGTCAATTTCTAAATTCATATTCATGACTAACGGGGAAAGGCATTTTAATAAGAGCTCTTACTATGCCCGCAAGTTGTACAGTGCTACAACTTCAAATTGATCGCAAAACATTGCCGACTCCTCCATAGATGTGTAGAGAATCATTCTCCAAACATGACTCCCCACTATTCTCGGTATAAGATCTGGGAAATGCCCACGCATTTGATTGTAAACATCCGAAGACGGTCACAATGCCTGTGACGCAAAACTGATCCATTTTATAGCGATCCAGAGTTCAGCTTTCACCTTGCTATGCTTGGTGTGATTAAATTTGTTTTATGTTGCACTAAAGTTGATGAGAAGGTGATAAGTATTCATTGGATATTTCTCGGTTTTCTGGTGAGACTCACTGTTATTAGCCACTTTAATTTTAAGTGCAGTTTAATATGTGCGAGTGGTGTTGGGTGAATCGCATCACCGGAAATAAAATCGAGTGCTGAAGAAGAGCAATGTCATAACAGTAATCATTTGATAATAATAGAAAAAGCTTGGGGTGTGGAATAGAAAAGTCATTTGTCTGAATGATAAGTCGGTGCAAAGTGATAAGAGAACTGAAAATAAATAATCAATAGAAATAAAATAAAAATACGATTATAATAGTGCTTGATTAGGTTAGGTTAGGTTGGCGTGGATGACTGGGAATGAGTAACAGTCACACTGGACCGTTGTGTTAATTGATCGTATTCCGCATAACCCTTTCCCTTTCATCCATGGCCTATCTTACGCACAAAAGCAGTTAAAATACCTAAAATAAATTTACTTTATTCCAGTATATGTACTTGCACAATGGAAGCGCTAGAGTTCGGGGATAAACCTGGACCTCAATACGATCCTTAGCGACCTGGCTCGAAGCCAAGCGCACTCCAAGACGGTTGAGGTCACCTTCAACTTGTGCGCGCCACCTAAGGTGAAGTAGGGTAGGTTAGATAAAATGGTCTCCGACCTAAGTGTGTGTAATATATGAGAACGTGCAGGGTTAAACTTGCCTAACCTAATAATACAAGCGTATCAGAATTTACTGCTTTACAGACCGAGACGATCTTCAAGCACAGACAAAATCTATTGGAACTAGGGCGCTCCGGTTTGTAAAGCCTTCATTAGTGCATTATTGTACGCATAGTCACATGACCATAAGACAACCCTGATGCAAAGTGCCGGCTCACCAAATACACAACACTTGAAACTGCATGCTCGACTGAAGATAGTCGCTTTCAATGTCAATAACCAGCAGTAATAAAATGCTTACCGTAATCTCCACAATAAACGTGCTCTCCTGTGCTATCAGCTCACCAGCCAACTTGTGCTGGTCAATGGTCAAAGTTTTTGCCGACCCCAATTCGTATGTACCTACTTTACGGCATATCGATATCGATAACAGAACCGCTTATCATGAAAACAAACGTTCAACATTCACAAAGACCGAACTTACTTTTGTAAGTCGGTTGACTTTAAGTAAACTTTCACCTTTAGTCAAGTCCATTGAAGTCGCTGCTGTGTGCATATGTAAATGCGGTTTTACAAAAACTTTTTCAAAATGCGCACGTTTTGCGAAAACACAAAAGCAGAGAGAAAAACAAATCCACTAATAGGGCTCTCGACATGATCGTAACCTCAAGGTTGAAATTCATTCAAATCGAATTCATTTGTGTACACTTTTTTCTGGCGGTTATTTCTTTTTTTTTTGTAAATAATGCAAATATGTTTACGTACATAATCACCGTGTGAGGTTTTGTAGAGATTTACACTCGAGTGGGGAGAGGCAATAAAGAGTTCCGGTGGAGGGAATCTCCAGGAACTGGTTGGTGTGGTGAATTAACAAACGTTTATCCGCACACACACGTATGCACATGTATACACACCGCCCACTGTGCCAGAGGTGATTTTATTTTTGGAAAATTATTTCTGAAAATGAAATTGAACAGAGAGTAAACACACTCGTGGTGTACCGTGTTCTAGAGTGATCTTGCATCACTCTGGGCCGAATGTTTGGACTTGCCTTCTTCAGATGACGCACCGTTCTGAAAATCACTGTGCCATGTTTGCCAAAACGCAATCTGGAGTAAATCTGATGTAAATGACCTTGCCGCTTCACTGGGAACAGGTTTTAAGTACTGTCCTCTCATTTGACTCAGTTATCATCGACTGCTTCAAAACACTGGGAAATCCGCCTTGATAGCAGACGTCACTTACGTCACGTGAAGAGATTTACTTTGGACCAAAGACAGTCATGATGATGGAAACGAAAGTGTTAGTTCAATCTGTGATAGATAGAAATTAACGATGACCATGTGATGCCGCATTGAGGGAGAAACTTCGATTCGTTGTTTTGATTCAAGCGATAAAGTTGCTGACGCAGAAAAGTAGCTCTCTGCTTCAAGTTTGTGCTCTTTGGCATCTTCATCTGCACTATCTCATCTGATACAGGTGGCGCTGCAGTTCGTGGTGAACTTGAGTCTGGCTTCTACAATAACCACTTCTCTTGGACCTACTGTTGTTCTATAACGGGTGGATGATACCTTCGGCTATCTTGAAGCTTAAGACGCCTTTTGTTGACAGGAATACTCTCTGCTCCTTGCCAGTGACTTGCGGGATATATAGCCGAAAATCTGTCCATGCACCGTCCTATACCTACCTCCCCAAGTCGAGCAAAGTGGTGTTATAAAGGTCTTACTACCTTTTGTCCTTGAAAGACAGAAGTCCGATGTGGCCTTAATGCCATCCGGCATCATATAAACAACGCGTACCACGCCATGTTCTCGGCAATCAATTTGATACCATGCTCTATCTTCCTCCAGTTGGAGGGTGAAATTGTGCAGTCATCGTCGAAAGCAAAGTCGCCTTTTAGAACCCCGCTATGCGGTTAATGGAGCTCGTTGGTGCTTGAAACACTGTCAGTTTTAACCGCTTTGAGAGGTTGGGTGACGGCTTCGTTGATCTGGCCCGCTTGGACGTAGAGTCCGTAGAGGCTATCCCCTCGCCAATGTCCTGAACCCCCTTGATAGCCCAGACCATGGACCGTTTTTTTGATTCGGAGAGTTTGTCCTGAGGAATGCTCTTGAGGCGTTATAGAACCCTAGAGGCGGATCGCAGATATCGCTCATTTGGATTGCGATGAGTGTTTTTATTTTGCGCTCCACGCGGCCTTTGGAAGTGCTAGGTACGGTCTAAGTACTTCAGGAGGTGGTTTTGGGACCAAACGGGCCTTGGAGTTTGGATTCCCAGTCGGTGAGGTAGTACCGGTCTCATTTGATTTTTTTCGAAGCTAAACTCCATTACAAATTAACAAAATAAGACATAAGCGATTCGTCTGCTTTCGTAGATTATCTATCTAGGGTTTAGCTACAGATTTAGTCTGCAGACAATCGGTTATAGTTATGTTTGGCCAAGAAAATGGTGAAGAACTTGGCTTACTTTATCTGGCATAACCTAGCTTCGTGAACCGGACCAGACGTTGGGATAGTCTCAGTCTCGGGTGTTCGATGCAAACGGCGAGAGGCCCAAAGACACTTTCCTTTTTGATTTCAAAGTCGCTGACAATGGCCGAAGTGTTAGAGCTTTATACATGATATATTATGTTACGTTCGCGTTACTGTCGACTGACGTTTAACTGCCAATGCAAGCAATACAGTGAGAGCAACATAATCTCACTTAATATAGCACACAAATGCTTCAACAACGCAAGCAAACCTATTCACGCGTTTTGACGCATTCCTTATGGCGCCGTTTCACACGGTCAAATTCAAATCAGAAGTCGATAGCATGTGATTTTTGATTCTCTCTCACACAAGTTATCCCTTACAAACAGTCCGATAACCGCAGAGCTGAGAATAAGAATATGTACTCAAAACAGAGGAGAATAGCGGAAACTCACTCGAAATCTGGTCCAATCTCTGAACTGACATGCCGCATGCGACCCAGGAACCTCTTGCACTTTTCGCTTCCCTTGCCTACAAATCTCACATTTAATGCGACGAAATTTTACCCTTTGTAAAAGCGGCTTAACAATTTGAGCTACTTGTGAGTCAACTGACATTTGAGACATGAAAACAGAAAGACGCACAAGCGGTAGCAACAACGAGTTATTTTGCTTGTAGCAAGACTCTTTGCAGTTCGATGTTCCAATCACTTACTACTCCCTCACAGTCGAAAACGATCCAAGGCGGAACGCTAACGTGTTAAGATAATCATTTCGAGTCACCCATGAGATTTGTGTACACACGCTCAACACGTTCCCATCGAATCACTGGCATTCTGTTCAAATATTTACATTCTCTCTGGGAGTGGAATGGCCTTGGCGTCCCTCAAATAAAGTAAAATCAGTTTCACACTAACAAAATGTAGATGGAGGTGTCGCCTGTTTACACTTGCATTCTGGCACACTCCGTCAGACACTCACTAAGGATAGTGTACGAGACCACAGTAGCACAGGCCGAAAGTATCCAATGGACTTTGTCCTATCTGCTTCACTGCGTCATATACTGGACAGCTAAAATACTGACCATCCCATCAAAAAGATATTCCAATATGCCCAGTTAATGGCCCAAGTCTTACCAAATCACAACTGAGTAAAGCTCAAAATCAGTCGAAATTCATGTTTGTTTATCCTCCACTTGTATGTCTTAAGAGTCATTCTCTTGATCTGTATTCTCCGTGCTAATACCAGAATGTCTCATCATCTTAGTTTTCATTCCAACAATGACGCAAAATTCATCTGTTCATCATCCCCTCTGTTCAGGGCCGGTCTGAGACAAATGAGCGCCCTGTGCAAGCCGTACGTTTAGCGCCCGTTCTCAGTTTTGCGGAATAAGTCGTTTCCACATAAGCTACGAGGTGGTAGACCTTTCTAGCCTTAGCCTTAACAAATTCTGTTATTTCCTATTTGAGCTTTTTTCGAACTATTTTCTTGTGTTTGAATGTTTTTTTCTGTGGCAGATGAAATGATAAAATATTTGTATTATTAGAAAATAATTGAGTTCAGTCGCGGTTAGGAAGGCAGAGCTGGCTGATTGAGAACTAACTAAAATTTGAGGCAGAAATGAAGTATTTTCGAGACGCCCGACTTCTACTTCACTTGCCCCTTAAAATTTACAACTGTTTTTGTATCGTTTTCACAAATCAATTGACCAATCAGAGAATGGCAATCAAATTATTTCGTGAATAACCAGAAATGAAGTATCACAGAGAAAGGCTACTTCACAGCTGATTGCCCCCTAGTCCATCGACGAATTTGAGTGCCTTTTTTGACAGATATTCATGAATTGTTTACGGTTATTCACGAAATAACGTAAATGCCGTCCTCTGATTGGTCAGTTTGTAAGAAAATGTTAAGGGGCAAGAGAGGTAGAAGTCGGGCATTTCTGTAATATTTCATTTCTGGTGAATAACCATCAAAAATTCATGAATACCTGTCAAAAATTCACTAAAATTCGTCGATGGACCAGGGGCAATCATCGAAATCGGTAATATTTCAGTTATGATTTGACGAATGGGTTTAATTTTTTTATCTAAGCTTCAGAATGCGCCCCAAAGACCTTGGCGGCCTGTGCATTTGCACATTCTGTACATACGGTGAGTCCAGCCCGTTTCTGTGGTCGCATACATAGTGAACAACATGCTTGCTACAGTATCATCTTCCTACAGACGTACGATGGTGGTTTGATAAGTACTTGACTTCAGCGGCCAATGACGCCACTATCGCAAGGTACTACTATCGTGTAGTACATTCTCGTAGACGACTACTATCAAAACTTAAGCCGGATCGGAATCGTAGTCAGCGCTGGCAGATTGTATATTCTGTACAAAATGACATAATTCAGTTGCAATAAAGCGATAATCCAAACAAGTTGTTTTCTTTTTCTCTACGTGCCTTACACTTTCATGTTTCACCGCAAAAATATATGAGCAATAATACAATTAATACAGTGCTTTTATTTTTTTGTCCAAATAGAAATTGGGCCTTTTTTAACCAGCTATAGCACAAAGACTTACTTCAGGAATACTTTAATCTGTCTCTTATTACTGTACAGACTTCATAGACGATTTGTTGAGGTAAGGACATGCTTTCTGAAGCTGAAATATAGCTTATAGTATATATCTTGTACATCACTGTGTGTATGAGGCAGTATACTGGTCTTCTGCTTTATTTATTTATTTTTTTATTTCCAACAAAATCGTATTTTCACGATTTTGAAATCTAGAAATTACTATTTCTGATGATATTTCATCTGACAGTACTACTCGTAGTTTTAATTTGACCGCGTGTGGAAGAAGAAATGTGTGCGGCTTTTCTCTCTCCCCATGACAACGCACCGGCTCACACCTCCGCCGTTGCCACGCCCAAATTGGTCGAACTTGGCTAACGAACTGCTGCCCCATCCACCGTATCCCCCACATTTGGCTCCGTACGACTTCTTTTAGTTTCCAAACTTGTCGTCGGGTCACTCGTCGGGCATAAATTTAAGTCGACCGATACGGTCGTATTTTTCAGAATGGTTAAAGAAGTTGTAGCATCGCTGAGTCCAGTGTATCGAGCTAAAAGGAGACTCTGTTGAGAATTAAATCACTACCTTTCCAAAATGTTCCTTTTTCTTTTGTAGGTTAAGTACTTATCGGACCACCCTCGTAGTTTAGAGAGATCATCTTCAACAAGCTATCTTTTCAAGTCAAGAGCTGTGTTAATGGCCAATTTCACAGTGCGAGCTTAAGTGTAGATCCATCGTTAAACTCAGAATCAATATAAATTTCGTTTTCACAGTGGAAGTTCCAAGCGATATTTTGTAGTGGAAGTTAAGTAATAGATTCCATTTAAACAGAGGTTTAACTTAAGCTACCGATTGCCATGTCTTAAGTGTCATTCCAGAGAGTACATGGTTGCCATTATTTTTTCAACCCCAAAATATAAAGAGAATACCCACATAAGGAACCAAATATTTTGTCTGGCAATGCTGCTGAAGGGAACAGAAGCCACACACATTTATAGATGCAAGCATATTATGACAATATCCTTACATGCTTGAACATTCGCTTGTGAGTTGGTGTGTTCTCTTTTCCTTTCTGCAGCAGGGTGCTGTTCGTGGTCAATCCCTATCACTCTCTTGTTCATGATTGGTGTATTCAAAAGTTCGCAATGCCAGTCTATCTATGGCTTACCTAAACCACTCTTAAATATTGAGTATGAAAACAAAATATTCTTAAGTAGAGCTTAAGTTCGATCCTATACTTAGCTAAACCAGCAGATAAGGTTGCACTGTGTTATCGGGCATAAATGTTCATGTTTATGGCTGACCATAGACACATGGCGAATGGTTGACCAGTTAACATGTTGATTGTTAATAATTAGCCAAGGTCAAGAACAGTGGTAAAGATGTGAAGAGAAGTGAAGATGATATCGTCTAATCAATGCATTTACCAGTAGAGACAGTCACCTAAAAACAAGGAAGTTCTGCCTGCCTTTGACATCGTTTTCTCCTCTCTGAAATGAGATGCACGTTATCACGTTCCTTAAATGAATCAGTTCTGAATAAATTCTCCATTCCGAGCCGAGACATAGACGTTTGAATTAAAATGAAACACTGATGCTATTCATATTGTAGTACACGGCTGCATGACACTTTATTGCAACTCACAATTTGTGGCGAGTGCCTCGGCGTTGTACATACACAAGCGTCAATGTTGATTGAGCCACGCTTCTTCATAAATCTAATAGCTATTCGCATTCTTTGCTTTTTTTATTCCTGCTATTCAAACTATTTCCGAATATGCAAAGTGACTGGCAATTGACTGACAAACGAGAATATGGGTGCGCTCAAGCTAGGCGACACATAGAAGTAGAAATGATGACAAAAATTGTACCTGCTTTCAGTGGGCCCTGTTAATCTGCTGAACAAACATAAATACTCGTAGACCTCGACAGGCATTCTCAAATCATCCGATTATTTAGCAAGTTCACTGCTCCAAAAAATTGATTAGGATGGGCCTCATGATAACAAAAGTTTATTGTTAAATTTTTAACTCGGCC
The DNA here is from genome assembly GCA_964034865.1 of Eristalis intricaria. Lineage (NCBI taxonomy): Eukaryota > Metazoa > Arthropoda > Insecta > Diptera > Syrphidae > Eristalis > Eristalis intricaria. Next base: position 55,527,441 of record OZ035877.1, on the reverse strand, counting down.
CCAGTATGTATGGGTGACGTGAGAAGTGAGTATTTATAAATAAATTGCGTTTGTATTCCGATACGATAGCAAACAGTGGTGTTGAGATGTTGTCAGACAGTTTACTTAAACGGGGGTTCGAAACTGGTGAAAAATGTGTTTAAAGTGTATTGTGATTCAAATTAAATAGGAGTTGCTTATAAAGTGACAGATGAGAATACATCTTGAAGAAGTGTTTGTCGATGAACACATCCCAGAGTGGGTCTGGTCGTCAACTAATAAGCTAACCTAGCTATCAGACTATCTCAATGCTGTCATCAATGTTTAAAGCTAACTTCAGAAACATCAAATATTTGCGCAGTGATGCGGCATTGCTGCTGTTTTGCGATTGTGATTGAACTGTTCGCTGACGTTTCAGAACGCATTGTTTATCTTAAACATTTTATCAATATGGAAGTTATGTTAATAAAATATCTAATTGAGAATAATAATCCGAAATACGTTGTTAAACATGTATGCTACAAGAAGAAAGCTCTCAGGTGCGCACATTGATAATAAAAATTCAAAGAAAAAAATTCAGCAAATTCATGATTCAACCACAATTCAAACTAACCAGATGATGTCTTCCAAAATCATTTTAGAGAGTACTTTTATATTACTGTACTGAGTGTACTATTTTTGCAAATTTTTGGTTTGCGTATCCACAGCATGATTACGAACGTTTGACATTTTCAGTAATCCCCAAATTGCGTTTATGAACGTGTTGCAAAGGTGATGTGGCATCAATGCCGCAATGATGCGATTATGAATTTATCCTTATACTATGAAATCCGAGTTAACACAGTTTTAGTCTGATCGGTAATGGTTGAGTAATGAGTCCTTCTGTTTCCCACTTGACTTACTTGTGGTAACCGTAGATTAGTCGGTAGATGCGTACTTTATACATTCTGCATCTAGGTTCAATTCCCAACACGAACAACTCACATAAATCACGACTCCCCCTTCAACTTTGGGTGTGTCTGACGGTAACCGACGTGACCAACGTTCGTCTTCCTGCGAGTCACAGACAATGCTCATAAAGTACAACTGTCTAAAATCAGGATAATAGGTCATTCAACATGAGTACTTTTTATTGAAACTAACTCAAAGCCACTCCCGACTGTAGTGTAACCTATATTACGACTTAAAAGCAGACATGATTCTGGCTCAGACATTACACAGATCATCTAGTCTTAGATGGAGAATAATAGCCAACTGCAACTAATAGTAGACTACGGCAAATGCTGACAAAAAACACCAGAGATGCAGATCAACAACACCTACGAGCGTGCACAAAGACGCGCTATACAACGCCATGTCTAGTTCTCACATTCCCGTCAAACTCCTCAGGTTGTACAGTATGACATGGAGAATTCTCGCTGCTTTCTCAAGATTGGACACGAACACAACGAGAGCCTCACTGTCAAAACGGTCTTAGACAAGGCGACGCGCTATCACGCAACCTTTTGTTTACATCATTCTTGAGCAGGTCGTGCAAAACTCAGTAGGACAACGCAACAGAGCACACCCACAATACAACAACCTGCTGTCAATAAATGCCTATAATATCGGCAGTGAAAAGTGGATGCCGATAAAAATTCGAGTTCGAATTTTGTTCATATATTTTGACAGCGATTCGAACATATAAATTGTTTTCTTCATATATTTTGACAGCTAAAAATCAAAGCCACTACGAATCGTTTTTTCGCATCTTACTTAACTTCTCTATGGATAGCGATGAAAAAACACGGCTAGTAACTCTCATGGTCGCCGTGGCGTAGTGGGTATGTGCGGCGACTCCTACGAAGAGGGTGCCAGGTTCGAAACCCGAATTTGTACCACCTTTCATAATTCACGGTTTCACCTCTTTCGAGTCACTGACAATGCTCAAAGAGTATTTCTGTCTAGAAAAAGCTTCTCAAATTCGCCGTTCGGAGTCGGCATTAAACCGTTGGTCCCTTCCACGCGTGATAGAACAATAGCACGCACAACACAAGTAGGTGCTGAGAAGCTAGGCCGAGGTCCACATCGACTGTCGCGCCACCCATATTATTATTAATATTAGTAACTCTCAGTAAATATATTTGGAGTTTGTTTTTTGTTTTCTCTTCCTTGCTTTGCTTATGATGATAGGTTAGGTTAAGTAGGTGGGCATTCACCAGCACCCTTAGACCATGTTGGTCCATTGTGATACTCAGTCAGACTACTACCACCGATTGACCACTCCAGTCATAGTGCCGTTATTTTGATCCCAACGGCAAATGGTAACTTGGCTCGATTTGAAAACCAGACCAGCGTATTAACTTTGTCCTCACTGGGATTCGAACCAGGGACCCCGCTAATTACTTGTGATGATAGTGTTGATAGGACTGCAAATGGACAGGGAGCCAGAATAAATGTTGCCTTGGTTGACAAAGCATGGATAAACTTTAAATCAACGACGATTTCAAAGAGTTTCAAGATTTGCGGATTCATCAATTGCCACCGAAGGCAAGAGAATTTGATCAACTTCTTCCTAACTTTGGTGAATCTGCGAATTTTGTTGATTTTGTTCATTTTGACGGTGGTCGGTGTAATGACGAGATTTTGGCAGCTTCATCCAAGCAACAACAATGTACACGGCGATGAAGAAGAATCGGAAGTAGTACCAATTGCGCTTGTCACTAGAAAGGAATCAAGTCATCAAGTTCAAGTTGCGTTTTTCGGCAAAAAAATGTACACTTTACAAAATAAAAGAAAGTAAATAAAAGTATGAAATTCAGTGTGTGTTTCGTAATAAAGTGTATCAATTTATTGTTGCATATGTATGCTTGAGTGTATTATAGTTTTTGGACTTCACTGTATTATTAAACCAGAGTGTATCAAAACTGTTGTACTTGACTGTACATACGGAGAAGGGTTCCACTTTTCCTTAAATACGACCGCAGTGACGTATGTGACTATTTTACTGCGAATTGACGAAATACAACGAGAAGATTGTATCATTCACAGTCGTTGATGGAAAAGGCGTACGTGCATATTTTACGGAGAATGCACATAAAGATTAATCTGTGTGTGCTGGGAAGATTGATTAAGTTCTCAGGTCAGCCGTTGCGTGAGCATCGCAGCATCGCATCGCAGCGCAGAATTGTATGAATAGACATTATTTCGTTTTGGTCCTTCGTTCCAAATCAACAATATTTCCTTTATTCAAATTAGTTTAGTTTCTTAAGTTTCGAATTATAGAAGTCGAGTGTGTCACACAAGAATAAATTATGCTGGAATTATAATTACATATTTCTAATTCTAAAGATGTTTGAGCAACTTCCTCTAAAAAGTAAACTTCAGACGAATTGTAAGAATAACCAAAGCCAACCAATGCCCCAAAAATCATGCGCCGCACAGCCAAATCGACAAATAAATAAAATCAGTAAACGCATTTAAGATTATTCATATAAACACTTTATGTTTCCTTTCATATTCACAAAAACCAATGATCACACCAAAAGTCTTATCCTATAATATCCACAGATCTTGTTTCCTTCCAGTCATCTCAAATCGCGGTAAATTTGAAGAAATTCACTCCTAAAACCCCGAAAACACGGGCTGATTAGTCTTTACCACATTCTCCACGAAACAAATAAATCTCACCCGTTGGATTGATGCGCGTCTCAAAGGCATCCAATGACTTGAACCTGCCGAGCTTAGTGTTGGCCTTGTAGAGATCCTAAAATTTTCACATAAACATCAAGTCTCTGCACCTCGTATTGAAATGTAAAACGAACTCACAGTCACATCGTAACCCTTCAAATTGCGCATTCCGAATTCTTTAAGTGTCAGTTTAATGGAGTAAGGCGCACCATCCGCTCGCCGGCTGACAAAGGCGACCGCATATGAATAGTCTCCGGCATCATTCATGGGGGTCACAGGTCGCGCCCATACCTGGTTGGATGGAAATGAAGTCAGAATTTACGAGTCAGATTTAAAGGTCAAAATGCGAGTGTTGAACCTCGATGTTCTTGGTGAATAGCACCCGACGTCCTTGAATGCCGAGAGGGTCTTGGTTCACTGCAATGATGTCACTGCAAGATAATTTGATTGTCAGCAATGTCAAAAATAACGGAGGCTTTGCCTGTGTTTGTACCGATTCAGGAGGATCTCCTTGATTTCTGGACGAACTGCTCGGAGGTCGTTGGACATGATCAGAGGAGCTGCAAGGATCGCCCAAACAGCCATTTGCGTCTTACTCTGCTCGTAGCTCAAGCCATAGTTTCCAAGAATAAGCTGAAGGAGGACAAGGATTATGTGGGACTTCGAAAGGAGCACGAGTTGGATGTGCGTACCATGTCTGGATCGTTCCAGTGTCCAGGACCGGCATGGGGCTGTATTCTGTCCTGGTTCTTCGAGAAATAGTCCATGATTGAAGCAACCGATTCATACGAGTCATCAATGTCTCCCCAGTTACGCCAGAGATTGCAGTTCTCCTTTAGAGCTTCGTAGTTTGGCTGCAAGAGAACGCATAAGTCACGTAGCTAGGGCATTTTCAACTAGCTTACCAATTTTCCCTCGTACTCCTGGTACACGGGCCAGCTGCAGGAGTATACCATCGGCCTGCCGGTCTTGTTCAGCAGCGATCCGAACTCCGGGTATCCCTTGTCCATGTCGTTGATGTCGGCATAGCATCCGTCGAGCTTCACATAGTCGACGTCCCAGTTGGCGAAGGTCTGTGCATCCAGTGCCATATGATTGATGACTCCGGGATATCCAGCACACGTCAGAGTTCCATAGTCTTGATAAAGGCCGAACTTCATGCCTTTCCCATGAATCTGGTGAATAAAGTGGGCGTGAGGACGGGGATTTATTCTTCACCTAGTCACTTACGTAGTCTGCTAATGCATTGAGTCCGCTCGGAAATCGTTCCCGATCCTCGACCAGTTTTTTGGTTACATTGTCTCGTTCCCGCTCGAGCCAACAATCGTCTATGATCACGTACTCGTAGCCAGCTTCTGCGTATCCCTCTGAGACAAGCATGTCCGTCGTGCTTTTAAAGAGATTCTCACTGAAAATAAATTGAGTGAGTTTTAGGTAAGAGTTCGTTGCACTTGTGGAAGAAGTTATTTGAGACTCTGGGTCTTTTTTGCGCCGGACAGAGGGTCGATTTCTGGAGGATTCAGATTTCTAAGCAAAATTTGAATTTTTACCAAAAAGTTGTGAACACCGCTATCCACGCTTATTCCTTGGCATATTTTAGGACATATTCCAGCAAGAAATTTGTTTTGAAAGATGATTTAGTACATTTATTAGATTTAGTACAAATTTAGTATAGTACAGATTTAGTACAGTGCAAAACCAGAACAAAGATATAATTCTGGAATTCCCAGACGAAAATTCAAAATTCAAGTCTTGGACCAAGGACTCACAACGCCAAATTCCTGCAATTCGAACAAGTATTCATGCGAACTGAGAAAACCTACGTCGAACGAACTGAATAAACAGAGTCATACCCCTTACAGGTGAGATGAAGGAAGTCAAGAACAATAATGCGATTCGAGACGTGCTCTGTGGGGACTATACGACATTTTCAGGACCTTTCATCAACCCACTACTCACGGAGTTAGTAAGCAAGTGTTTACAAAGTAGGGGAGGATGTGGGTGCTAAGGATTGCGTAGGTCTCCCTTTCTTCTTTTGAGGAATTCCTGGTTTTTTTTCTGGTTTTATAATGTCTTCGTGGTTTAGTTAGGATGGCATCTGGAGGAAGAGATTTAAGTAAGAAGTATGTATGATGTAGATGCACATGAGCCTAGCCAGGCTACTACGGATCCTAGAGTTCGCTGATGTGGCTAGCCCACCTAGTCTCAATTCAAACAGTCTATGATACCGAGCCTGTGGACAACAAAGCAGTGAACGTAGAAGACGCATGTCAAGAGAGGGGACAAAAGTTACCATTTCTTTAGTTTTGAAATTCATATGTAAAGTCACATGTTCAAACACAATATCCTTAATAAAAACTATGTGTTTCTAAAGCTTCTTAAATAAAATTAAAAAAATATTATAATTTGCGTGTCTTAGCTGGGTTAGACCGGGTGCACTAGAATTAATATTTTATTATTTTTTCCCTTGAGCTATAGTTTTAACTCCAACAAGTGGTTAACAGTTTTAGAAAGCTACAGTATTCATCTAACTATTCTATAAAGAATGGTATCCGCCCAGAGACGAAGTGTATAAGTTTGTTTCGATAAATCGGTTTTAAAACATGATTGTTTGGAAAGAATGGCAGATAGGGCTTTATATGGACAAGAAGATGAAATCTTTCTTTAAAAAAATTTAATGAATCCATTGACGGAACTCTGACATATTTAATCCACAAACTAGGACCTTAATTGAGTACATTTTTGCAGAGGGGATGTTTTAATGTTTGTTGGACTGTAGAAGATAAACTCCAAGGGGCTCCAAATGGAGACCTGATTTATCTTCAGAGATGGAAGCTTGTTCTAGTCATGGTGTGAAAATCACACCTATAGACACTTTGGACGCAAGAGTTTTTTAAGTACAATATGACGAACTCAGCTGCACTTTAAATTGACATAATGATGAATAACATATTCATCAAATGCTCATATACAGTTGACTTCCCCTAAGTCGAATTGTCACGGGATATGATAATTTGTTGGAGTTAGAAAGAGCGTTTCACTTAAGGAGAGATTTTTGTACGGAAAATTGACGTAAATGTATGTAAAATATGGCGATAAAGTTCGAGTTAGAGAGAGTTTTGACTTGGTGTGATTTCGACTTAGGGAGAGGCGCAATAGTCCGCTGTATTAATAATAATAATATGCCTAGTGCGACAGTCCGAGTCGGACCTAGGCTTAGCTTCTATACAAACCACTCATTTTGTTCATGAAATTGTTTCATCAAAATTAACGATTTAATGGGATTTAGTTTAATGTCGACTTCGAAGTCTGAGAAACTTTTTCTAGACAGGAACACTCTTTTAGCATTGTTAGTGATGATGAATATGGGAAGCCGTGAATTATGAAAATTGCTCAATTCATGAATCGAACTTGGCACCCTCTGCGTAGCAGTCGATGCACCAAACCCATACGCTACGATGACCCTTCTATTGTGTCTTGGACATCATTTTTAATCAATTAAGATCATGTTTCCTTGGAATCGTTACTATTGTCAGTGTCAGTGCCACTTCTGTGTGCAAGGCTTACATTTATTGGACACTTCTTTGCTTTCCGTGACTGGAGCTAAAGCCGAGCGGCCATTCTCGAAATGTTAAAGTAAAGTCAGTAATTAACGTGTTGAACGCTCTAATCTCAGGAACTACGGGTTTGAATTGAGCAATTATTCTTGTGTCGGATAGTTGATTTATCGACGAAGGCTTTAGGAACGAAGCATCAACGAAAAATGTGGCAAAAATAGGGAAAAGTTATTTCTTTTAGAGAGCTTCTATTGTGTACGCTGTGTCAAAGGTTCAAGTTACGCAAAAGTCATGTAGGATAGAATTGTTCCTCCTTAAAAGTTCTATAAAAAGATCTTGACAGATTACGTCTCTTAAGATTAGATCTCTTAAGATTAACTCAGTATAACCTTTCTTAAGGTAATCAAATTTGTTCGAAATTAATATTATTTATCTAATTGCGAATATTCACGAGGGCGAAGTCGATTAACAGCTGTTTAGAAATAAGCCCTTTATACATATTGAGGAAAATCCCTATGCGAGGAATATACCACGGGTCTGAGCAGTGCGTTAACTGCGGAACCTTTAAGGGAAACTGGCAATTTCGTAATCTTCTTCTTGACCTTCAATCTTAGGCTCCTGTCTAGTGGGACAATGCAGCAGAAGATGAACACAATGAAGATGTTACGGGAAAATTAACTCATCAAGCTCAACTGTCAATAAAAATTGGTACTAAATATGGTACTAATTGGTACTTGGAAAGGCTTATTGAGCCAGGTCTTGGGCGTAGCATCGAAAATTTAAAGACAAACAAGGGCTACATGGATCTGCGCCAACAGCCACAGACTCGTCTTGAAAAAAGGAAATACCCCAAAAATATGCACTCATCCTCAGCAACAAAAATTCACAAGGACCGTGGCGAACAAACTCATTGTTTGAACTATTTCCTAGTGCCGGCCAGCCCGTGTTGGCATGCATTCCTTTAAACACTTAACTATTCACTAAGCCTTACCTTATACACTCATCAGGGTACTTTTTGCAATCGGTAATGCACCTATATCTCTCCCAGTGCATCCAGCCCATCGGTGGTGTCCTTGCCAGACCGTTTTCGAGTCCTTCGCTCAGCCGCCCCAGGCCCACGGCAATCAACACCAAAACCGCACTGTATTTCATTGTGTACACCTTATCAACTTCACCTGTCCACAGTCACTAACCGATGGAACTGATCGAATGAATCCTTTGTCCCGAATTGTGTTTGTTTTATACGCACTTGCTCCCATCGGCTGTCTCACTGAACCATATCAAGCCACTCACTGATACGGATGTTCGCGCGTCTTATTGAGCACAATCACTGGAACACGGGACTACTCTACTAATCAGCAGTTTGACACTTATGAGTCGGCACGATGATAACGAGCGCCTGCTTGACGAATTCCCATTAAACTTAAGTCACTTGCGTATGTGCGAGTTCCATGTTTATTCACTCGCTGTGTCTAAGCTGTGCTCTTCAATAAAAGCGAAACCGTTCCTTATCAGCTCACCCCGGGAGGCCGTGGTGTGAACGAAAGTGCAGCAGGTGGAAGCCGCTCGTTCGGTATGGACGGCCTGCACTCCCTCGATGGGGTACTTGACACAGTTTTGCTAACTGTTCAGGTATTTGGAATAAATAGTTTTCGATAGGAGACAATCATCTATATGATGGTCAGTGCAGATAGGCCCTCTGTTACACAAAGCTGACCGAGATTGATACTGAAGTGATGGCTCTATCTTGGAATCTAGACTGTGGAAGGTGCTGTGAAGGTGAAAATCAGTCATGGAGTGTGACACGAGAGGGGATTCATTCGAGAATTGTTGAACCGATTCCATCTGCCCTCTGCAGATTCAAAAGTCTTAATCATTGAAGGGAAGGAGGAGATCATCCTGAGTTCTAGGAAGACGACAGAGACTAGCGGGAGCTAATACCAGTATGATACTAAGTCTTGAGAACTCTTTCTTACTTGGTTAAGGTAGGCTACATTTCTGAGTGGACCTGGGTCCCAACCAACAAGCGTCTCCAGCCAGCTCTATCATTGGTCAGCTTCCTTCAGTCTCGCACGCATGGTTGGTTTAGGTCTTTTTTCACTTGAGTGCGCCACCTGTGTCGCGGTTTTTATCTACTGCGCCGTCCCTCGGGGGTGGGTTCGAAAACTTAAACTTTCCGGGCCGAAGCATTGGTTTCCATCCGCTCTACATCACCGAGCCATCTCAATCGTTTGATCTTCACTCGTCGGGCTAAGTCGATGTCGCTAAACAGCTCGTACATTCCTTGTTTCTCCTCCACTTACCATCTATGCAGGCGGGATCGAAAATCACTGGAAGGATTTTCCTCTAAAAGTAGCCAAGAGCTACTTCGTCCGCTCTCGACAAAGTTCATGCCTCTGTGCCACTTAACAGGACTGGCCGACTAAAGTCTTGTAGAGGGTAGCTGGTTGTTCGATAGATGGCACTGTTTATCAATTGCTTTGTTGTTGTGGTGACCGTGGAGTTGTGGATATGTGCGCAACTTAACCTTGCTGTCTGGGTTCGACCGACCTGTTTTGAGTGAGTGACAATGCTCAAAGAGTATTAACAGTCTGTCTCAAAACTTGGCCGTTTTTAGCAGAAATGAATTATGACAGAGATGGTCGACTTTCCAGCTGATTTTCCCCCTAGTCCATCGACAAGTTTTAGTGCCTTTTTGACAGATATTCATGAATTTTTTACATTTGTTCACGAAATAATGGGAATTCCGTCCTTGATATAAGATACAGTAGTCGAAAGGCAAGAGGGGGGCAAGAGAGGAAGAAGTCGAGCATCTCGGTAATACTTCATTTCTGGTTTGGAGTTGGCATATAACTGTAAGTCCCTTCTACTCGTGAGAGGACAATATCACACACAATATGAGTGGTTGTTGAGAAGCTAGGTCTACGGGCCTTATCGCCACCCATCTGAATTGATAGGATTCCTAGGCAAGTCAAAGTCTTTGACCATCTTAAAGTAATAACAGTCCTTTCTAGTTGACAGCATGTATTTGGCATTGCCCTTATTTGCCGTTAGAACCATCTTCGTGGCCTCTATCGCAACTGGAGAACTCGAAGCGTATGTATATAGTCGACTTAGTTCATCGCTGACCGCAGAGAGGAATGAAACAACTACCCCACTTGTATGAAGGACGGAGCGGAAAATGGTATACAGATGGGTCAAATCTGAAAACAAGGTGGTTGGTGTGATAGGAATAGGACCAAGATGCAGCGTACACATTAATCTTTGCAGGGAAACTACAATTTTCCAAACAGAACTGCAATTAATGATGCTGCGCATTGCATCACAAATTATACATTCTCTCAAACAGAATGTAACAGACTGAGGCTAACCTGAATGCCAGGACATGAATGTAACCATGAATGTAATGAAAAGGCTGACACAAGCTACGGCAGGTGCTCAGAAGCCCCACAAAGCTCCCTCTCCTCTTTATAGTCTTAACAACATGGATACTAATGTTCATAAACACAACTGCATCATCAAAGAAATGATCATTTTTTGATCAACTAGGAGTATACTAAACTCTAGGAATTTCATGGAACAAAGCAACAATTCCAAACGAGCCAAAAAAACTGTAGAACTCAAGGTCCAAACCCATTGAATCTGTCGCCGGCGTTGCGGCATGTCAAAAAAATTGACAACTCATAAGCCCTTATGAGAGGAAAAGAGACATCAAATACAGCCCACAAGTGAAGTTCACCACTACGGTTTGACTTGGACAACTTTTAATTTTCTGTGCGTTTGCATGGAAATTCATTCGGGTGCTCCTTATGTGGTTGTTTTTACGATATTTTATGAATCAAAGAATACTTTTTGTTTTATTTAAAATTCTTCAATCCAGGAATTTTAAAATTTGAAATTATGCAAGAGTGGATTGCGCACGCAACGTACTCATTTGGCACCTCTTTCCAATCCGGCATCTACGATTTTTGTGGATTCCAAACGCAACATACGCGACGAATTTCCGAAGGCAGCACTTAAATTCTAGATCATAGAAGGGGATGACATGACGCACATGACACTCCCCAAGTTATAATAACATAATAATAATGATATGGGTGACGCTACAGCCCGTAGAGGGCCATGGTCTAGCTTCTACAGCAATCACTCTCGTTGGGCGTGCTATTGTTCTCTCATGAGTGGGATTGACGTACAGAACGGCCAAGTTTGAGAAACTATTTTCTAGACAGTTATTACTCATTGATGCTGAGTACTGTCAGTGACTTGAAAGAGGTGCGACTGCGAACATTTTTTCTGGTCGTACCGGCCGGGAATCGAACCCAGGCAGCGAGGTTAAGTTGCATAGGGGTCGATGCACATACCCACAACGGCCACGAACACACCCAATTCAATTCAATAGTTCGACTAATCACCTAAGTCATCTAACAGAAGCAAGTCCAGGCATAAGTATCATTAACGATCGATTCTCCTAGAAACACTCTGTAAGTTCGACGATGCCTTTATATTATCAAAGAAGCTGTTACCCATGTGCTCGGTCGTACGATAACTCACAAGGAAAATAAAGAGTATCACGAGCTAGTGATGGGAAGGAAGGAGAGGTGTAAGGATAGCGTTGGGATGAAACAATTATTATCCAATGATTGTAAGATACAGACAGAACAGAGACAGAGAATATTTGCAGTCCGCCCAGTGAGCAGTTGGAAGTATGACTACTGCAGACATAACGATGATGAGGACCCAAATACCGCGGTCAGTCAGAGTTATCCACTCAATCTCTTACAAAACTGCGGGCGCTAGCTGATATCTGTAAGGAAGGCAGGCAAGCAAAGGCGGAACGCAACTTAACTTCTGACAAGGTTCACTTAAGACTAACTAACAAAAAAATGCCTAAATACAAGAAACCTCATGCAGTGGTCCCCCAGACGCAGTGTCAGCAAAACATATGTACCTTGCATGAATTGTTTGCAGCGAATTGGCAGCTCTGCTCCTTGTGGCTGATGTTGGTTGCGCACCTGATTCCCGTTGTCAAGTAGGGAACTATTGTGGAGCATGGTGCATGCATTCTGCTCTTTAATATGCTTTGCCTTAAGTCATCTAGTCGCAGGTGTCTATGTCGTAAGCATTCGCGAATGATATTGATGTGATTGCTTAAAAGAAAGATCCGAAAGTGTCTAAAATAGGCTTAGCGCTGAACGAGTGAACGATGATTTCCTCACAAAAAGACATACGACATGGACGTCATGGACAATGCGTCACAGTGAGCATCTAAAATTTCGATTCAGGCGAGAACTTCGTCTATGTATCTCGGCTCCGATGTGACAGGACATAACAATAACAGTGCAGGGATTAAACGCAGAATACCTCTTCCGAACCGAACTTTCTTTCGGCTCAAGAAGTGTTTGAGAAGGATAGCCCTCTCCCAAAGGATGAACTTAACACAAAACATTGATCATCCAAGTCCTGCTCTGCTGTGCAGACAACTGGACAAATTCAAAAGTTGATGAAAAATTCATTTGCTTCTTTGAGTTGATAATTCTGCGTGTGATTTTTGATTCTGTTGACTTTGGCGGCATCTGGAGAAGAAGGTTCGACAACGAACCGTACGGCTGAACGGCAACATGAGTCTGCGCTAGGTCTTCACTAGGTCACCATCGAAGATTGACAGCGGCTGCCAGTCATCTACGGATTCAACTCTCTAGCTGGGATGTAGAGCCCATGTACTGTGGAGCAACGCAGCAGAGGATTTACGTATCTACAGCCGCGCCAGTTTCGAGTTTTCGAGTTTTCGAGGCAATAAATGTTCTTATTCAAAAAAAAAAAAAAAACAAAAAATAAACCAAACAAATTCAACCAAGTTCTTCCTTGGTTTAAGATCGGCTCCCCACTCTAAGTCCATTGCACAACAACAATACATCCATCGTTCTATCGACAAAAACAAACAGGAGTATACAGATTAGGAAAAAAGGACGCCATCAGAGACAAATAAACAAATGTGGGGTGTGACAAATTTGAGGGAGACGCCATAAGACATGACACGTAAACAAATGAGAGGTGAAACATAAGTTAGGATGTTGCCAGCACATGTTACCAAAGGTGGGAAGTGTTGCGAGACATACCTCTCAGGTGGCACACATAAGTGGATTGGAATCACAATCAAATGAGTGTGTTGAACTGGAGACAACTAACCAAGACTGCCTAGACTGAAATATAAAAACAAAGAGCAACGGTCAGTCTGATTTGTCTAACAGACATCTGTTGTTTTAGGCAAAATATTCTAGATGTTGCACTTTTATTTCAACTACAGTTGAGCTTCGATAACTAGAACCACCACATCAAGTAAAATGCAAAATTGATATAAATATTTACATATTTATCTGCGACATAACACATAAAACGTAGAGGAGCATAATTATAATTCAGAATAGTCTGTTACACATGACTGAAGAGCGGACCTTTTCTTTATTTTGCTTTTTAAAAAAAACTTCAATGGAATTTAAACTATTGCAGGTGCACAGAATCATTTCTTGTTTCATGAATGAATTCGTTACCAACTCGTTTGAAGGTGGTTGAATCAAATCATTCTCAACTATCGCCACGTCTTTCCCTAGTTTATTTTTTACTCGAGCTGAGAAGACTCGGATTCACATCTAAATATCTCGACAGTACCTATCTTCATGTGTTTGAAACTCTTAAGTAACAATATTGCTATCCACCTGCAGAAAATCATCATACGTAACACCTTGTATATTTCTGGTAATTTTTCAGGATTCAAGTTCCACCAGCAATTGAATTTCTCATTCATTTCATTCGTTTGGGCGTTCAGTTCTGAAAACCAAAGGAATTTTATCCACTTCCCCCCGCTCAGAATATTCAGCAAAACCACGATTTTGTTTATACTAGGTCAAAGGAATATGCAAACGCAGTGTCTCGAAAGCGATTCCTTATAAAACGGACTTGTAGAATACGCAGAATTTGGGTATTTCTCTTCAGAATTCGACTTATAGAAGGTGACGGCAAATATTCAGTTCGAGCTATCAAGACATTCGTGTAATCGAAGTTCGAGTCAAATAACATGTAAATTTCAGTCTTGGCGCTTTTGCCAACAAATTTTATTCGAGTTATCAAATATTCGAGTTATCGAAGTTCGAGTTATCGAAGTTCGATTTATCGAAGAACGACAATAGTTCATCTATCGCTGGGCAATTGCAGGAAATGCGCTTATATTGCAATCCAACCAGAGATGAGGGATAATAGAGATATCCAACTTCTGCCATTTTTTCCAATAATCCGCACCGGAGAAAAATGCAAAAGTATTGGTATTCCCTTATATTTCGCATAAACTCCTACGCAAACCATGGATCCACAATTTGATAAGAACAATGGCAAGATATTGCAACTAGTACTAATGCAAAAAAATGGTTGTCAAAATTTGCTATTAATTTGTGTCGCTATTTCTGTAAGATGTAAAATGAGTAAGGACTTATTTTAAGTGGTCCATGAAAACGCTTTAATAATATATTTATTATTAGTTACCCGAACGTTTGAATGCATCTTATAGGAATTATTTATATGCAAAAATAAACACACTATGTTGTACATTCATTAATTATGTCCTAGTATCTTAAATTATAACTTGCTCAAATGGGAGTTTCATAAATCGACTTCACGAACATAAGCTTTTTTCATTCGTTTACCCCTCCATACTGTGTTGAAAATTTAACACCGAAATTTGAAAAAACGTTCAAATAACGAGCGAATTTTCAAATAAGGACTCTACCCATTTACCAAGATGGGAAAAGGTATCAGCTGGTCTACAGCTGTTCTCAGGAGCTCACACGTAGTCACAGACACGGGAGAAAAAGCGTATAAAAAACGCTGTTAGATGAAATCAAGGGACAAGGGAGGGAGATTTTGAAGGGCGAGTTCATCACCTTTCTTGTTCCTCAGAATGTTGCTATGTCCGATACTCCTAAATTCAGATTGAATGTCAACATGTGCAAGTATGCTATGTATTGCGAAGTAGAGTTGAGTACGTGTACTTAGTATGTTTTGCCATATGTGAGCCCTTCCGGTAGCAGCACCAAAATGCTACTTAGCGAAATTTTCCTAAAATCAGCAAGTCTACCTTTTCCGTCCAAATTGTCTGATGAAGGGATTCAAGGTATCATGGAATCAATTCACACATATTCCAAAGACGATCTGAGCGATTTAGACATTTTGCAGCAATTATTTTCACGTAAATATTAATTATATTTTGTTTTTTTTTTCTTCTTATCATTTTTTAAACGTCGCCTGTTAGAGGGTTAAATGCTGAAATGCGATGAGAGCAGTGATGACAAGTTTGGGTGCTTTTTCACAAACAAATCTGAAGGAGCATCTAGCTAAAAACAGGTGTACTTATTGGTATCATCTTCTTCTTCTTTATTTGGCGCTACAGTCCGGGGTGGAGCTGGGCCTCAACCAACAAGCCTCTCCAAATAGCACGGTCTCTGGCTAGCTGTCTCCAGTGTCGCACGCCAAGTTGGTTGAGGTCTTTCTCCACCTGGGTGCGCCACCTTAAACGCGGGCGTCCTCTGTTGCGTTGTCCCACGGGTTCGGAGTCGAAGACTCTTCGGGCCGGAGCTGAGTTGTCCATACGCTCTACATGGCCCAGCCATCTTAGGCGTTGGATCCGAAGACGCCTGATTAGACTCATGTCGCTGTACAGCCAGTACAGTTCGTGGTTGAATCTTCTCCTCCAAAACCCGTCAACGCAAACAGGATAAGAAGATCGCACGCAGAGCTTTTCTCTCGAAGAGACCAAGGACATCCTCATCCGCTTTTGAGATTGTCCATGTCTCCGCGCCGTACAGCAGGACTGGGATGATCAAGGTCTTGTATAAAGCCATCTTGGTCCGTCGAGAGATGGCTCTACTACTCAATTGCCTCTTGAGCCCATAGAAACAGCGGTTGACAAGAGTTACTCTGCGTTTGATCTCGGTACTGATGTTGTTTGTACTGTTTACTGCGGAGCCGAGGTAGACAATGTCCTTGACTACCTCGAAGTTATAGCTGCCCATAGTGACGCACGCTCCAAGACGTCAATGTTGTGTGTCCTTTCTGATGACAGCGTGTACTTCGTTTTGCCCTCATTCACCGCTAGACCCATTTTAGCCGCTTCCGCCTCAATGCCAGCAAACGCCTCATTGATGGCTCTCTGTGTTCTGCCAATCTCGTCAATGTCATCCGCGTATGCTAGCAGTTGTACGGACTTCTGGAAATCGTGCCTCTAGTGTTGGCGTGTGAGTCTTGCATGATCTTTTCCAGGATGATGTTAAAGAAATCACATGACAGCGCGTCGCCTTGTCTAAAACCTTTTTTGACACTGGAGGTCTCGGCAGAGAAGATCTTGTAAGCGATGTTCAGGAGACTTATCCCTCGGTAGTTGGCGCAGTCAAAGGGATCTCCTTTCTTGTGGATCGGGCAAACGATACTGAGATTCCAATCATCGGGCATGCTTTCCTCCGATCATATCTTACAGATGAGCTGGTGCATGCGCCCAACCAGATCATCTCCAGCTGCCTTAAAGATTTCACTATTGGTATAGAGCTGTATATTCCTGGCACTCGTGAGAGAACAACGCCACGCATATCGCAGTGGTTGATGAAGAAGCTATGCGCATCTCCAGGTCCACCTCGGGCTGTAGTGCCACATTCCAAGATATCAACGCTCAACATTTTTCGTGCAATTAGAAAAAGGATATTACGTGATGATCACACCGAAGCTTCCTACAGATCCATGCCTCTTTAAACTTTTCATAGCATTTCAGAGTCTTCGATTCCGAGCCAACACAAGAGTCCGATCTTAAGGTTTAAGGTGGCGCATCCATGTGGAGAAAGACCTCAACCAACTTGGAGTTCAACACTGGACAGGAGGCAGTTAGCCAGAGATCGTGTCTACGTCCACTCCGGATTCTAACGTCAAATATTGTTAGTTAATATTGTTCATCCGTCTTGATGTAGGCATAATGAGTGTGTTTGATCTTGAGCCCAGTTATCAGGCCCAGTACACGGCAAAGAGTGGCCACAAATTGTTCATTAAAGACGATAATAGAGCCCAAAGAGACCTTGCATGGCCTTGAGATGGTTGCTACCAAACACTGGGAGTGACGTTTGTCAATATTCTTCGAACAGTATGTCTACAAGCATCCGTTCGTCGGCCAACAACAAGGAGGATGAGAAACTAACAACAAGATCAAATGGCAAAATTACTACTTCGTTTAAAATGTGTTAGCCACATGGAATGTGTGCGGATAAGTTCAATGTCGAAACCCATCAACAGGTCGCGTGCAATGTGTTCATAAAAAGTTAGCATTCTAATGATCATTCGATGCAATTAGGTTTTTTATCGACTTCACAATTTAAACATTAAATCTAATTATCATGTAGCCTCATACAACACCGTCGCGTGGCCAGTAAAACTTAAAATCGGTTATATGATGAACCGGAAATGTGAACATGCATGTGGGCCCATTACCTCAGGTAAAAAACAAAAACAATGTAAAAGAAAGTCAGTTCAGTTAGGTTTGATGTTCTTTCGAACTCCATTCAATCAATGAACTCAGCTCCTAAAGAGGAGTTGGCTTGTTGTCAGAAATCACTTGCAAATGTTTTTCTCTTTTGCTACACATTTCATATTTAATTACACCAATAAAATAACTTCAACGTTCAAGCTATCTTCCGATGCTTTTTATAGTGCCGCTGAGTCGCTTCATGGTGAGACTGTACTGGCTGAATAGGTAAACGATTTTAGAACAAGTTGATTTCACCGCCAACTTTTTAAATAAATGTGTATTAATTTTATGCACACAATTAAAAAGTTCTTCTCAGTTTAAAATAATTATAACATCCCTCTTGATCGAATCCACTATCGCATAACAACGCAAATCCACCTCCAAAGCAGACATTCACATCCACCAACGAATCGCACCTCGCTGACAATTCTCGCTGACGGTTCAAAGAAAAATAATTCCACAGCCCACTAGAAGAGAGGCGAAAAAACAGTTGTTTTCTCATCACTTGTCACAGCCGATCAGCGGTTTCTTCCTTTTTTAATAAGAAATATATCACGCGCAGCATTCTTCCACGGAGAATATCTCGCAATTTTCACAAAACTATATCATTTACAGAACAATTTCCCATAAAATAGTCTCAAAAAGAAAACTGCCATCATCACATAGAAGAGAAACAATTCGATTGAGCAAAAGGGCGTAATAAATTTTCTAGTAAGTAATGAGGAGTGCTCCGCTGGCTCTCTCTTCGCATATTTGACAAGTCTAGTCAGACGTAGTTATTTGGTCGTGGTCGTTGTCGTGATTGGAATTGGAAAGTTAAAAAGTAATTATTTTATCTGATATCTGATTTTAGTTGAATTCGCGTCCACGAAGGAAGAGATGCAAATTCCTGCAGCGAAATCTTTCGTCAATCACATTGTCTAAAACGGAAAAACAAACACTAATTTGAAGAGCCTGGTCAGTGAGGGGGAATAGCATCATCAGTGTCAGAGATGAACTGCAAAAGTCTGCATGTTACGTTCGTTGATGCAATCGGTCCGTACCTGAAGATTTGCGGTCAATTGAATCCGGATGCTTTGCGTGTGGTACGCACTAAAATCCAGACGGTGTTGCCAACGTGCTACGCCGCGAAGGCATGCAATTTGTTGCCTGGAATTGTTGGCCTATGCAAGCGCTATGATGATATCTCCAGGGTTCGGGTGGTAGCTGTGCTTCGCGATAACCTAGTGCAAGTGGAGTTCATCGACTATGGATACACGATCATAATCGACAGCAATGAGGTATGAATATGATCTTGTGAGGATATGTAGAAATGTGTGAATGTTGTGTTGCATTCGTTTGTGTACTATCCGTTGTTTAATTAAACGGAATTCCAGATGTGGGAGGTGGTTACAGTGCAAATTTCTTTGGATAATTGCCTTGTCTTGTATTGTCTTGTCTTTGTGGCGAAGATTCTGAACAGCAAGTGTGAGCACTGAAGTCGTCAGTGTCATCAGTGAATCACACACTTTAATGGGCGAGTTTTATGTCTCTTGATAAAATACTCATTAGGTCGGCGAATGTTGCAGTGTTGGCGCTTTCCTAATTAGGTGTAGAAGTGGTCAAATGCGTGGTATTTTCATCACTGTGTGATTATCACATTTCACTTATTGTCAAGAGATTTGGCAAGGTTATATAAGTCTGATGGATTGCGGTGATGAAAGTGGGCGCAGGTGAGTGACTGCTGAGCGAAAATAATCGAAACCCACCATACACCCGATGGTGTGTTTACTTAGGCGGCGCCAAAAATCTCTGGGGAATCTCATTTCAACCTGTTTTCAAGTGTATGAAGTCATGTGTGGTGTGTGTGCTGCTGCTGCTGCTGCTAGCCTAGTGTGACACCTGATGGCCTCGTTTGACGTGTATAATATTTCATCATTCCAACAATGGATCACTAGAGATATATGTGCGCACTGATATCATGGTTTTGATTTCGTCTAGGGAATGTTGCCGAAAGATGTGTCATATTTCTGTGTGTTCATCTCGTTCTAGGTGTATGTGCCACAATTCAAAGATACTCTGGAACAAATTCCACCCTTGTGCTCGGGTTTCATTATGCTCGGCATTCTTTCGGAATGGACCAAGGAAGATCTGCAGGAAATCTCTCGACTAATCGTTAATCAAACACTTGAGATTTCGATTGACATGGAGGTGAGTGCAAATAAACATGAACTTCGGTTATCTTTGTGCTTATCGCATCCCACGCGCACCCACACACACAGCTCCATCAATTCAAGTTCATTCAAATGAAGTGGAGGGAATTCAATTTCGCCGAGTACCTCATCCTGCAGAAGAAGATCGGTGCTCCGGTTCAGAATGAGATTCTTCGCGACAACTTCCTGAGAGTGATGAACAATAGACAATTTCCCGTGGCAGTAATGAGGAACGGTGTGATGATTTGCAATAACAACAACAATATGTATGATAACAGAGAAATGGTGAAGAGGCCCACAGCGGCGCGGCAGCTACATCCGATGACCATGGTGAGTCGCCACATTTTGCTCTGTGTTCTGTGTGTCCCCTCAACAGACCTTATTAGTTTACCCCTCCCCGATTTCAGAATAATTCCAGATATCCCAATGCATTTGGAAACCTTCACACAATGGTACAGGGTAAGTGTCTACTTGTCGAAGTTAACCTCAAATCAGACTCATTGAAATGACGTTTTGTTTGCTAGGTTTCCAACATCAAAATACACGTATTCCCTATACAGGAACACCCCAAGAGGCATACACGCCTCGTTACATTCGTCCGGTGCCACCAGCTCCTCTAGAGTCACAACGTTCGCCAGTTAAACGCGGACCGGCGACGTTCAAGTCGAATACCTTGCTTGTAGGAAGCAGCTACGAAGTCTGTTGTAGTTTCGTTGAGAACGGACCCTGTTTGTTTTCGGTGCATTTGATGACCGAGCAGAACAAACTCACAGAGATGATGACTAAAATCGAGACGGTGACCCTTAAGCCGTTCTCTGAAAAACCCATAATAGGCATGGCATGCATTGCAAGGTATTCGGAAGACGGTCAACTGTACAGAGCACTGATTACATGTGTGCAGCCGACAGTGTGCAAGGTGTGCTACATTGACTACGGCAACTCAGAGATGGTACAGTTCCGTGATCTGTACGAGATCCCCGAGGAGTATTTGACACACAAAGCGTTCGCCATAAGATTCACACTCTCAGGCTACAAGGAACTGGAGCCGATCGATGAGAGTCTGAAGAAGGCCTTCAAGGAGATGGTGCTGTTTAAGAATTGCAACTTGAAGGTTATGCCCCTGGAAGGACCGCCACTCGTGCAGTATTGTGAACTGCGGCTGAACGGAAAGAATGTCTTCGATGTTCTCAAACAAATCCAACATTGCCGACTGGTGTTCCCAAAGGCCGAGAGTCTCGTCACGAGCGATACAGTGGAGATTCGCTACATTGACTCACCGAAGCACTTTTACGTGCAGAAAATCTCCAACATTGAGGAGTTCGAGCAGATGATGGACGACATGTTTGTTTACTACAACAAAAAACAGGTTGTCCCGAACCATTTGTCCATCGGCACTCCCTGCATGGTTAAGTACGAGAATGAGTGGTATCGTGCCGAGGTGATTCGCGCCGATGGAATGACAATCATTGTACGTCACGTTGACTTTGGCTACGAACAGAAGGTCACCAAGAATCTCTTGAGCACGGTGTCGGAGAAGCATTTGAAGCTACCCCGGCAGGCCATCCAGTGCTGTTTGAAAGGCTTTGAAAACAACGAAATGACAAGGGACTTGGCGACCACTCAATTCGAGATGTTGGCCGAAGAGTCGAACCGAACTCGCCGTTCGTTCACAGTGAAAGTTTTCCGAGTCCAGCCGAATGGTGCGCATCTAGTCAACCTTTGCACCAAGGACCTGAATGTGATGAAGAAGCTGTACAAGCTCAGCATGCCCTTCGATCAGTACATCTCGATGGAGAAAGACGAATTCAATAGCCTCTCGAACGGCTACGAGAAGAAGCCACAACCAGTGCAGCAAAACCATATACAGCAACAGCCCCCCGCTTCACAACTGCACCCTAACTTGGAGGCAAAGAAGTCAGGAAACCACTACAATTCCACCGCTGTGCACACTGCCGATGAGAGGAGTGTGAATCGCAACTCACAGAATAGTTACGTGTCCAGTGAGTGGGACAAAAATAGTTCCAGTTCCCTGGAAAACAGGGATTCCAGATCCAGTTCGAGTGAGCATAAGACCAGGCGGTATCCACAGCATCAGGCAGTGCCATTGCGAGGTAACAGGGATCAACGATCAGACAGGTTGAACAAGAGTTCGAGTTCCAGTGAGAAACGGTCCAGCTACGATGAGAGCAAGAAGTACGAGAAGACGCAATTCAACAAGAACAAAAACCTTCCTCCAAGGTTGCAGAATGCAAAAGTCCAACAAGAATCTCCAGCCGACAACAGGCAAGAGCTTATCGCTTTACCTTACCCAACAGCAGCCTTTAAAAATGTGTCTGCTTTTATTTTTCAGGCGTCAGCCGAAGCAGCAGAACCAGCAGCAGAAATTCAAGGACCGCCCGCAATACCCTGTCGATGGGTACTCTCAGTCCAAGAAGGCGCCGTCAGTTGCATCCTCATCGCAACGTGATTCGAATGAGGAGAGCATTGACCTCACTCAAGCAGAAGAGTATGTTCCGTTGGACAAGCAATTTAGCAAACTCATCATCGACGTGCCTGCCCGTGAGGACGTCCTGATCTGCTGGTGGATATCCCCCCATCAGTTCTTCACTCAGCTGAAGTCACGACACCAGGAGTTCGAAAAGCTAATGCGCAATATCCAAGCCTTCTACAGCCAAAGGCCGACCAAGCAGCTGTCGCTGAAAGTTGGCTCCAATGTGATCGCTCGCTACCGCAAGGACAACATCTTGTATCGAGCTCGAATAATCGCCTGCAATCAAATGCTCCGCAAGTACAAGGTGTTCTTTGTGGACTTCGGCAACCAGTCGACTGTGGGCGATCAGGATATTTGGCAGGTGGAGAAGAGGTTCTTCGACTACCCGCAAATGGCTTATCTCTGCTGCTTCGATAGCGTTGTCTCCAACTATGACAACTCGTACATAATTGACCGCATGGACAAGTACTTACCGGCGAGCGCTGGACTGCAGTGCGAGTATATTGAACGTGAGGACGATCTCTACTACGTGAACGTGAGTGTGAATGGAAACTCACTGAAGGACTCATTGATCAAGGATGCTCTGCTCTCTGCAGTCAGCCCAGGTATGCCTACAGACTTTAATGCAAAAACATTCTCTGAACCTAGCACGTGGTCTCTTGCAGATACTCGCCTTGAGTTGTTGTTAGGACAACAAATTCGTGCCAAGATAACTTCCATTACAAATATGCTCAATTTTAAAATTCAAATCGAAGGCTGTGATGTTAAACTACTATGTTCCTACGACGACATAAGATATGTGAAATCCAATCCAGACATGGCGAAGAAATTCAAAAAGTTCTACGATGGAAAATCATGCGTGCTCAATGTAACGCAAGTGACTGATGACAAAGTGTAAGTGTGTGTTATGATTCAATCGATTTCTATAACTGGGTTAAATATGCCGTGGAGTAATCTAATATACCAACAGATCGATACATTGCAGTGACCATGCAAGTGGCGAATCGCTTCAAGGTGATTCCTCTTTCGCGTCCTTCGTTTTTTGATTGAATTGTCGGGCAGTGGTTTAGTTAGACTATCAGTTTCAACCGGAGCTGTGGATGGTTCTTTCCATTCATGGGATATGGCTGGGGCCAGTCGATTGAATATGTGTCCCTGTATCCACCGATGGCAGGATGAAACCTTGATAAATGCAGTTGATGGTGACTTTAGTTGAATTTGTTTGTAAATGAAAACCTATGCGAATCGTAACCAAACTTTGAATACCATTTTTGTGTTTCCTGCTGGTGTCACAACCTGCAGTCTGAGATAAACTCGGATTAACATGTCTTAATCATCTTCTGCTGTTTTTGATAAATCTCTCAATACTTCCTAAAGCACATTTCCGATCTTCCGGCCAGGTTAGTTGTATACACACAGGGTCATTGTTGGCCCTCTGTCTCAGCTCTTTGAATAATTAGCGCGCATATTTCGAGACAGCTCAACACGTGCCGAATTACTTCTCGACCTCGAATAGAGAAACGACCATCCAGTAATGAGTAATTGTGATCTTTGCTCTGATGTCATTAATTGCCACTATTGCGTAGCCGACGAAGATGAAATTCTTGCGTACTTCGGTTGCCATTAGTGTCCACGGCGATGTTCTCGTTCATTCGTTGACGGTGTGCGTCGATTGTAAACAACACAATTGAAATTCCACCTTTAGGCAGCCGTATGAACCATTTACTCGCGAGGAGATCCCTGTAAATGTATTCATATCGGCCTTTTGTTTTCTTGTGTCATTCATTCAAAATGAAATCATCCACGGGAGAAATGCTCTCGAAGGTCGAACTGGGCTAATTTGGGGTGTGTTCTACGTTGCGTCATGACAAGCAAGCAACTACTTTCATGCTCCATTGATTTCCTTCAGTCGAAATTAAATTCATCGGTTGTAGGTATTGTTTCGACAAATGTGTAGGTTATGAAAAATAGAACTCGGAAGATTTTCTTCTCTTCTTTAGCCAACTGTCTCTCAATCGCAAGCAGCTTTTTTTCGCATTTCATCGGACTTCTGATAGTTTTCCTCAAATGTGTGAATTCTTTGTACATCGATGAAAGAACTGCAAGAAATCCCCCAGCTGTGTCATTGATGTCATACAAACGAGAGTTACTCAACTTTGTGAAATGAAATGTTGAAATTGGTGCCGTCGTGTCATACAGGTGACACCTTTTGGAATCTTTATCACCTCTTTTAGACCATGTATGCTGTAATACTCTGAAAGGTTAGCAAAATAAAAATAAAACTAAACGTTTGCTTACTGCATCTTCAGTAGGCTGCACAAATCGCTTGTTTTTGCAATCGTAATGCTGTTCATTGTTGTTGCATTCTCTCTAATGCTCTGAATCTTGTTCCTGGGGCACCATTGTAGTCAGGGTTGACCTTGAGCCCAGCGACACGTACCGTCTTATACCGACGCCGACCGGCACAATTTAAAATCGATGTTTTTTGCGGTGTAGGTACATCGTTTTAAAGCTCTGGGTGGACCATCGATGAAGTGCAAGATGGTAAAAGTCTGTTGTATATATCTAAGGGTGAAGCGGCCAAATTTAGTCTTACTCTATGCTGGGTCACAACGGTATTCCGGGCAATGAAATATCTGATGAACTAGCAAGAAAGCGGCGGTTATGCCAATGGCAGATCAAAAGACATGCAATAAGCCTAACATGTGGTACTACCAGCGACTCGAAATAGGTGACATCAAACCATGGATCTTTAGCGCAAGAGTCGACGAAGTTTCCACGGGGGCCACAAATCTCAAAGATTTAAAAAACAACTTAATTTAAAAATCCATCGAGGATGGAATAAGACTTAAGGAAATTCTAAAAAGAAAAAAAAATTAAAGTCGTTCAAGAAAATAAAAGTAGTCTAACAGTCTTGTTAAGTTACTTAACACACCGTCTCCACACGTCATATTGCTGCCCAACATCACAACTAATGTCTGAACAGACACTCGTACCCGTTTTTTTTTCTTTATATGGGCAAGATATGTCATGTCGTTTCACTTCAACGTTGACTGTCAGAGAGTCAACATCAGAAATGAAGTATTACAGAAATGCCCGACTTCTACCTCTCTTGCCCTTAAGATAAACCAAATTGACCAATCAGAAAGCGGCATTTACGTTATTTCGTGCATAACCATAACCGTCAAAAATTCATGAATATCTGTCAAAAAAGCACTTAAATTCGCCGATGGACTAGGAGCAATCAGCTGTGAAGTCGGCTATCTCTGTAATACTTCATTTCTGGTCAACATCAAGATCTCTCAATGAAAAGAGATGGCACTTTAAAGAGTGCCAAAAATGGCATTCATTAATACTTCTATTACAGTACTATCTCGCTAATTCGAGCGCTCCACTAAATCGAACACCAATTTGTTTACTTTAGGCAGGCGTTTTGTATTGAGAATCTATACTCAGCTCAGTACGGATTCTCAATAAAACGGTCTTCATTTTTTATTTATTTTACTTTTTTTTTGTGTTAAAAGTTAGTTCGTGACTTTCTTTTCTTTCATTGTACTAGACTTCAAAATTCATGGCAGGTGCTTGCCAGTGTTTGTACAAATATGGTTTTATTCACAAGAAGCGCTTGCATATTAAACAAAGGATGGATTACAAATTGAGATAGTCAAGATTTATAACACCAATTCTGATAATTGTAACTGAAAACTGAAAATTGTTGCAGTATCCTTAAAAACTTTTGTCAGCGACACTTATGATTTAGAGGCGCCCCCTTAGATTTACATTCATCAACGCGCTATAGTCAGCAATGATAACTGGCTTAATTTTACTCAGTAATAACTGATTATTGGTTCGGTATTACTTTGCATGTAAAATTATTACTGAGCTAAGTAGCTCAATAAAACATGCCCAGATACATAATTAGCTTTTAATTCCAACGCGTTCCACAATTTGTACTCTTCAATTCGAATATTTTCCGTCGCTTTCAGTTACAAAGCTAACAGTATTTTCGTAGACATTTTAGGGAGAGATATTTCTACGATGAAGGCGTGTTGATTTCAGTTCACTAGGTTGTGACTTTTTGCCAGACAGAATTCATTCCTTAATTCTTTTTTTTTATTTCGACAATAATTGCAAACTGCTTTACACTGTTTTTTACCCGAAAAATGCATCCAGTAATTCGAAAACAACTTCCTTGTTTCGAGTTGGGATAGTTGTCATTTATAAAATAATCAGGACGGGCTTAAACCCTCTAAAAGTCCAGGGAAACCTTGAATCTGAGTACACATAATAAAAGGTTATGTTGCGTGTAGGATTAACTGGCTATCTTTCATGCAATTACCACCTACTGAATCGGAAAAAAGAGATGACTGAAGATATTCTGGATAGAGTGGAGGGAAATAATGGAAGATCTATAAGTCGAATGTCCATGCCTGGAAGCATACAAAATCAGAATACTATACAGTGAAAGGTCCTATTACGGACAGCTCTCTTTGGCGGACGATCCTCTTGAGCCGACAATTTCTCATGACCGTAGATCTTGAATTGAAGTTTCATACATTCCCATCGACAAACAACTCCCCTTAGTCCGGCAAAAGTGCTGCGACTGGCGCTGTCCGCCTATGGGAGCTTTCACTTTACAATACATCATCAAATATCATCCATGTCCAAGAATGGGGCACAATAAATCTTTCTGCGCACAGTGCTAATGCTGTAAGGATCATTTATTTAATTCAGCGCAATAGCATTGTAACGTTACCCTTGCATTTGTGAATTTTTGGTCGTTATTTATTCCTCCAGTTTTTTGTCGAAAGGACTGAAGTAAGGTTCGATCATGAAAAGACACTCGTAGAATTTTTTAAGAAATTGTCTTGAATTAATTTCTATTAATTACGTTTTTTCTTCTTTTTTTTCTCCAGCGACAGAGTAGAGACAAAGCCCTTTCCCTCAATTCTTTTCTTTTTCAAGTATTGCCACGGATGTATAAACCATTTCCTTCACTCATCAGTCCTTGTTTAGTGTAGTGAACGACGTGCCAAGAATGTAGAAAGACAAGTTGTCATTGCTAAAAAGCAGGTCATCATAGATCAGCAACTCCCAACTCAACTGTTACCCAAATCCTCTTTAATGATTTGCAAGGCAAAACCACATTTATTGCATTCTCAAGCGAGTTCTATGCGTGTTCTGTATATACCAATAAATTAGCACTTTCGCGAACTTCTGTCTTGAATCAACGTCGTATACTTTGCATTCATCACCTCATGGCTGCGATCAGCAACCTGATTGCCTACTAAGTATGTGTGTCGAGGCGAAAGAGATTGACTTTACTTCCCGTGTTCGATTACAGAGAAGATAGCTATCAAAATTCGAATATTCTCACGAGTGTCTCCTTTCTTTCTTTCAACTTTCAGTTTGATGGTTCGACCGATGCTTCCGTTGCTACAAGACAACATATCGACAATCTACATTTGCCCATATCCATTGATTTGGGAGAAATTTAACATACGTGTTGTATACGTAAGTTCCGTGCACCGACTTTACGGACACCTCATATCAACAGAAAATGAAATCGCTAAACTTCTCGATGACATGTTCTGTTACTACGACAAAAACGGTAAGTATTCTCGGTGATCATCACCAAAATCCGATCTCATCACGTTTAAACGCAATTTTTTGCATTCACAGGTAGCCCATTAGAAAAATACGAAGTTGATAGCGTGTGTGCAGTAAAATCTGACGACGGTAATTGGTATCGTGCCAGGATTTTATCGAAAAAATCTGCCGATAACATAAACGTATTTTACGTAGACTACGGCAATACCGAATTAATCGATAATTCAACGAAAACGAAAATAAAACGACTCGAACAGCGATTCTACACAGATGGACCGAGTGCGTTCGCCATTGAGGTGAATCTGCCGATGAAAAGTCAAACAGACGCCAACCAAAAGACTGTGATAGAAGAGATCAAATCTCTGACGGTGAACTACGAGCTGACCGTAAAAGTGATCGAGTTGCGTGGCAACCGTCTGATTGGAGATTTGTGTTCGAATGACCAGGGTATAGTGACCATTTTGAAGGAGAGGGGACTGACTCGTGGCCGAGATATGGGCTACATTCGCAGCGTGGTCGACAAGGAGCGACCCAACGTCTTCGAGTACATCGAAACTGTGGATCTGACGATGGAGAATGACGAGGAGATCGCCTCTACGCCGAGCGCAAATTCGACTCTATCTGAAAAGTCGAGGCCGCAAACCCCAGCGAAAGCCGAACAAAAGCCGGTGAAAGAGGTTTCAAAGGCTGCGTCGTCTCCCAAAAAGGATAAGAAGGCAGAGAAGCCCGTTGAAATAGCTACTGTGGTGGCGACTGAAGTCGAGGTACCGGCGGTAGTGAAGGAAGAGATTATTGAACTGCCAGAGGATCCCTACAAGAACATGGAGTCTGGCATGTTGAGCCACTGCGACAATCCTGGCAGATTCTTCATCCATCACACCCACAAGTTGGATGAACTGCACCGACTGCAGGAGAATCTGCAAATCGTGGCGAGCTCATTGCCACCGCTAATGAGGGTGCTGAAAGGTGCTAACTGCATATCTCTGTACTCAGTCGACCACCAATGGTATCGTGCAAAGATCATGGACAGCGAGCTGATGGTGGTGCAGTTCATTGACTACGGCAACACGGATGCACTGACCGACACAACAGACATCAAGGAGATGAGTGTGTTCCCCGACATTCAACCGCTGTGCATCCCCTGCGCGCTGCCCATAAAGCCAAAAGGAACCGCCGACTGGGTTGACGCAGCCAATGCGTTTTTCAACGTTTCCTACAACAAGACCATCTACTTCGAGTACATAACCAGGAGTCCGGTGAAGAACTTCATTCGCCTCTTCATAGACGGGGTGAATGTTGCTGATAAGCTCGTTGCCGATGGCTTCGCCAAGCCACTGGAGATGGTGCGATCAGGAGAGACTTGCTTCGTAAGCCACGTGAACAATTTGTCGGACTTCTACATTCAAATGGAGCAGGACGCGAAAGGTCTTGAACTGATCGAATCGTATTTGGCTGACAATGAGAAGCTTCCAATCATCGAGACTTTCACGTACGGTCTTATTTGCGCCGCTCTGTTCCCAGACGACGACAATTGGTACCGCGCCAAGTTGATGGCGAAGAAAGAGAACGGATTCGAGGTGCTATTCATTGACTACGGCAACACAGCCGTCAGTCCGAAGGTTAAGGAGATCTCGGAGGAGATTGCCAACCTGCCGTTCTTGTCGAAGAAGTGCGCCCTGCAGCTACCGGAAGACGCTCTCTGCTGGTCCGACGCTGCCGAAGAGAAATTCTCCGACATTTCGGCTCTAGGAGAGACAGTGTTCGTTGTGGAGCTCAAGGAACCCAGCGATCATGCGATCGTGCACCTGTGGGTTGATGGGAAAAACATTGTGGAAGACCTCGAGCCTCTTTGTGATCGGAAGCCAAACCTTGATAACGACATGACGACAAGCTTCTACACAACGATGCAGTCCTCCATGAGCGAGAGTTGCCGCATCGGCTGCCGGGACGCTATCATTAGCCACGCCAACTCGCCATGCGATTTCTACATCCAATACAACTCAGACGGCCACAGACTGGATGACATAACGACGACACTCAATGAAATCGGAATGGGCAAGTTGGAGAACCCCGAGGTCGGCATGCTCTGTGCCGCTGTATTCCCCGACGATGGTGCCCTCTACCGCTCGAAGATCCTGGAGGACTGTGGTGAAGATGGATGGCGAGTGATCTTCATCGACTTCGGCAACGAATCCCTCACTTCGGATATTCGCACTCTGCCGGATGACTTGCGCCTGATCAAAGAGTTCGCAAAACACTGTACATTGGAAAATGCGGTCAAATTCTCGACCATTTCGGCAGCTACTGATGTGTTCAACATTTTGATTGACGAATGCGGTGGCATAGTTAAGACCGACATGGTAGATGCCGACGCAGACCCAGCAGTTGTCAAATTGTACGGAAACGACGAGAACATCTGCGAGAAACTCAACCGCTTGCTGGGAATCGACGGGGCTCCTGAAACGTCGATGAAGGACGCTTTGGTTAGCCACGTCATATCGCCAAGCGAGTTCTACATTCAATTGAAAGTAGAGAGAGGAGGTCTTGATAGAATCTCAAAAGCCCTAGAGAAGGCAAGTGACTTGGCGAA
Organism: Eristalis intricaria; assembly: GCA_964034865.1. Classification (NCBI taxonomy): domain Eukaryota; kingdom Metazoa; phylum Arthropoda; class Insecta; order Diptera; family Syrphidae; genus Eristalis; species Eristalis intricaria. The sequence goes on along the minus strand of OZ035877.1, from coordinate 55,496,801 downwards.
ATTGGAGAATGCCAAGGAAGGCGACCTTTGTGTTGTGTTTTCCAAGGAAGATGAAATCTACAATCGAGGAAAAGTACTGAAAAAGATTTCCGAAGAAGAATTCGAGGTGTTCCTCGTTGATTTCGGAAACACCGTGATTTCTAACGATTTGAGAGTGATGCCCGCCGAGTTGAGAGATCTGCCACGAGTGGCACGCAGATGTCGGCTGCATGAAATCCCAAGTGGTGACGAGAACACTCTGAAAGAGAGATTTGCCTCCGTTTTGGAAGCGCATTTTGGAGAGGTCTTCCAAGTAGAGACGATTTCCGGAGCAGATGCCGGCGACAATGGCGTGTTAGCCGTTCAACTCATAATCAGAGACAAGGACATCTCGGAGGAATTGAAGGTACTGATGGAAAATGGGAAAACCGTTTCAGAAGCCGAACCATTGGACGACTCCCGTAAATGTATTGTGATCCAAGTGACGTCTCCAAATGACTTCTATATTCAGTTCACCGACGATGGTTCCCAGGTGGAAAAAATCACCGAGAGTCTGATGGATGCGGCAAACTTCGAGCTATTGGAAGACCCACAAGTTGGTGCCATATGTGTGGCGCAATTCCCGGAAGATGAAGCCTACTACAGGGCAAAAATCCTATCGGTTCAAGACAAAGACTGCGAGGTGATCTACCTTGACTTTGGCAATACAGCTGTAACAGATCAAGTGCGTAAGATTCCAGAGGAAATGCGGGATATCGAACCAGCGGGAAAACACTGCGCACTGGAGAAGCCCGCCGGTGTGGATTTCTGGTCAGATGAAGTGAGTTTCCGCTTCAGCGAACTCATCGATTCACGTTTCAGTGAAACATTCCAAGTTGAAGTGCTGCGAAAGTCCACCGACCCATGGTTAGTGCGACTTTTCCATCAGGAATCGAACATCATGGCAGAATTGCTGAACCCTTCAAAGCCTTCCATCAGCGAAAATGGTCTGGACGAGACCAAAGCCAACGAATAAACGAGATATTTTTGAACATTGGGTTTTGGGTAAACACAATCAGCAGAAGAGTGTGTAAAGTCTTTCTCCGAATCGAAAGGGCAGATTTGCCGTAATTATGTTGTTGCCATTGTCAATTGCTGACTCTCGATCACTTGAACAGTCTTCAAAGGCGTCACGAAGAATCCCTTAGAATTTTGTTTAGAATTAGATTATTCATTTTTATTTTGAGTGAGATGTGCATATGGCCACAAGCGATTTACGTTGGCCCACACACACACACACTGTATTAAGTTTTTTTTTCTGTTTCTTGTTCTTTTTCTTTTAAACTTTCAAACAGAGGAGGGTACACATTGCCAACGAGAGAGTGCAATAAAAGAATGTGCGATTGAAGTTCATGGTGCAGCTTATTTACGTTCGCTTCCAAGCAACAGCCCACTCTTTTATACCTACTATTAATATTTATTATATTCAAATAAATTAAAAATTATATTTTTTATACAAACATCGGATCGGTATCGAAATGTATTACTAATCCAAAAAAAAAGAAAAATATAAAAAAAAAACCTTAAAAAAAATATTAATCGTTAAATTAAAAATAAATAATATAAAAAATTAACACTTGTTCTTAAGCAATTATCCGTTATCGTCTACGCATACACAATCTGAAGTATTTGATTTAATTTTGTATTTATTTAATTTGAATTACCTTTTTTACATAAATTCGCGAACGTGTTTTTTTTTATTTTCAAAATTAGAGGTTAAAGTTTTGAGGTGAATCAGAAAAGATTATCTGATAAAAAAATAAATTGGGAAATAAACAATTTGATGGTACTAATTTTATTTTTTATAAATCAGTTACGTTGTAAATAAAATTTATTAAAATGAAATTGTTATAATCGGAAGTGAATAAAACTGAAGTAAAACTTGTTTATTTTGCAAGAACCTAATCGCTGAGTGAGTGTTTCAGTAATGATTGTTTGAACAACACCGTCCTATCGTTGGTTACAGGCAGACATATCATTTTTCGAGATTTAGGTGGACCACCTATGGATGATATACACAGGCCTTTACCGTGTTCATAGATAAAGTCGATTAATTTCGAGACTTGTTGGGAGTTAGTCTACAGGTCCGAGCCACCGTTGCCGATGTTGCACGATCGTGCCGTTATGGCACCTTTTAAGATTGAATATGGAACTGTGGTGAAAATTTGAAAAATGAGCGTAATTCCGTTTTTACACGGTTTTGATATAACACGGTTTGAAAATAAAATATTTTTTAATTTTTTTACACGATTTTATTCCTTTAGCACGATTTAAAATTTTTTTTGTCAAATTTAATTTTTGCGAAATATGTTCTGTGCTGATTCTATAGACAGCAGTGATAGTGAGAAACCTGTAAAATTAACTGCAAATTTAATTCAAGAAGGACTTCAACTTGCAAATAAATTAGGACACCATTTCGTCATAAATGATCCCAATGTCAAAAGAGCTGCACAATTCCCACGTGAGCTGAATTCTTGAATGGCTCGTTACCAAGAATTATACAAAGAGGTAGCAAGAATTGGCGAACAACGACTCATAACAGAGTTCATTGCTAAAATTGTAGATGCTGAACGAGCAAGAGAAAGTCCAGTTCAAAATTATTCCAATCACTATCATTGTATACGCGATTGAAGCAAGCGAATGCGAATAACTGATGATGGCAGCAATTCAATTTATGTTCCTGTATTTATGATTATCACTTATTTTTTTATTTTTTTACCTTTAACTTAATTTAATCTATTCTTTTCGTTGACAACATAGCTATTTAACATAATTATTTTTAGTTCCTGAACTTGCCATACAGTTAATTTATATTATTTTTAAGATTAGAGTGCATATCCTTTTTTATAATAAACATCATACATCTGATTTAATAAAAGAAACATGAATACTTGTTCTTAAAAAATCCTTGTTTTTCACAAATTTTAATAGGTTTTATAGATTAGGAACGACGATCAATGTCTTTTTTTAAACGGTTTTTTTAACCAATCTACCGTGTAAAAACAGAATTAGGTGTACATCAACATTTATCAAAACCATCGCAGCATCGCTTACATCTAAGGTTGCTGCGAAATGTTTAGGTTTCCTTAATCGATGCAAGAAATATTTCACCCCTTCTGATTTGGCTTTAATTTATGAGGCGTACATCCTCCCCAAGCTTGAGTACAACGCTTATATCCGGTCTGGTCTGGTGCCCCCAAGACCACCCTGCTGCTACTTGATAGAATCCAAAACCGAGCGATAAAACTTATAGGAGACAATAATATCGCAGAGTCATTAGACTCGCTCGAACATCGACGTACCGTCTCTTCTTTGTCCGTGTTTTATTGTTATTTCAACAAACGATGCACAAGTGAGCTAGCCAACTGCATTGCTCCTCTCCATGAATTCACCTGCAGTACCCATCTCTCTAGGAAAGCATACCCTTAATCCTGCTTTCGTACGGACTCGTTCTTCAGCCGCACTGCACGAATATGGAATGCTCTTCCCAGCCTAATATCCCGCAGACTACAACCCGCAGATTTTTAAGACCAATGTGCAAAGGTACCTCATCTCATTTTCTCTCTCTATACCTTCGACCCGTGCTGTGTCTTGACCCCGGCCACATAAGAGTATTAGCAATCCCTTGAGCATGCACATATTATAAAAAAAAGGTTTAATGTTCTTCCATTAATTTTCCTTATCTCCCTCAAATGCAAGAATTATCTTCGGTACAGTAGGGTTGTCTGTCAGAGCTGATTATGATTCGGCACAAGCAGACGTCCCAACAAGGCGACATATTTTTGAATTAAAAAAAGCTAATAGAAGGATGTATGTGTTTACGGAATAACAACCAATCTTCCAATGGATTATGGTCACATTTTTTGTAGAGCATCTCTCATGTATTCAGTTCAGCACCACGGTAGGTCAAAAATCCATGAAACTAAAAGCCAGTCTTATCTTGACAAAACGGTGTCCCCCTTGTGGGAGAGTGTCCCCCTAATGGAGGTTGTGCATTAAACCCAAATCGCGGGGATGGTTTGAGATTAATGCTAACGCATTATCCAACAAGACGTTTTAGATCGACTTCGCTCTTTACGGATTGTCCAAAATCCATGAACTTTATTGGTGCCTGAAGTAAGATTTAAAACGTTGCGTCGCGTCTCTTGTCCTCATGGGTAAGTGGATTTTATGGTATAAGCCTTAACTTGTTCATTTCGAGGCAATCTAATATCTGCATCTAGTACTGACATCTATATATTTATATGTATATTTCCGTTTGTGGTACCCCTGGCGTTAAAATTACACATTTTCATAGCAGTGGTGGCACTTTGGAAAAATATTGTTTCCGGCAATGCGGGTCCTAGCCATCTGAGATGACACTTTCAAAGCCTGTCCAGATCAATGTCGATGCGCAACACATACAGTTTATTGAATCTTTTGTCACTTACGATCTAAATTGATTCAGTTGGCTAATTCAAGACGAACGGTGTCAGTGCTGATAGGCCGTTGGTTCTGATTGGAGAAATGTTTTGTGGGTACGGGCGCCTATGGCCGAGGGAACTCTTTTATTGGACTTGTGATTGACTTGACGGTGGATGTCGTTATCGAGCAATAGCAAACGTGAGTTTAGTAGCTTGGCTGAGACTTCCATATAACGATCTTCTATTGTCAGAAGCCCAGCTTCGACGGGAATGTTGTTGATGGGTGTTGTGCGAAACGCGTTGACACATCTGCAACCAGCTTGGTGGTTTATGACTACTACCATAGATGCATAGAGCGTAGCCAAGTTTGCTGAGGATGCGGCAAAAAAATCATTATTTATACGCGGATATTGAAAAAAATAACATCCACCATTTTAGCAACATCTTCAAATTGGATAATCTTTTTGGAAACGGTTTCTTCTCATCGCCGTCACCAAAGCAACTTTTTAGCGACTTGCACCAATTGTTAACTAACCCATTCCTTGAATTATTACAATGAACTATTAGAATTTAGTTAACTTAGTTAACTTTACCTTATAGGTTTAGTGACCAGATTAATTTGAAGCAAAAGCGGGACACATTTTCAAAACTTCGCAGGGAGTAGACATTATTATTTTTTTTTCGTAAAAAATTAAAATATTACGCAACATGAACGAGAATTGACATATTTATTTAAAAAAATAACAGACCTTAAAACAATTTGTGTGTGATTCGATTATGTGAAAAGAGATCAGTAATAATGTGTATTGATCTCCTTTATGAATAAAAACGGAACTAAAAATCAGCCTCAAATTTGCTAGTATTTAGAAAAATTCAAAGTATTACTAAAAAGTTTTCTAGAAAATAAAAATTAAAATAAGTGTTTTAAATAACGTGGATAAAGTGGACCTGTGGTCACAAGGAAACATCGCCAAAGTAGTCTTTTATAACTTTTCAGGGTTTTATAACTTTTCACAGTTTTCAATCTGTCTAGATATGAATGGAAATTTCAACTTACGCAAATTTTAAGTTCTTAAAGCTTCTTAAATCTTAACCCCAACGGCTTGTAAGATTGGGCAGATGAAGACTTTGATACCCTGAATCTGGGAATACCAACAATTCAATTTTGACGTAAGTCGACTTTATTATTACAGAGACTTGGAAGGCATTTTTAAAAAGGAATGTCTTAACTGTTTCGACAGACAGTTAAGTTTTTTCAATGGTACAGATTTTATTTACTAACGAAGAAATTCTTAGTAAATAAATATGGATCCCGACGAAATAAGAATAAAATAAAAAAAAATAATCGCTTAGTTTACGGGAGGTAAAAATACTAATTTTTCCTTAACAACGATTCTGTTGATGACTTTTTTATTTAGTTAATATCGGAAATGCCTAATTTATTGTCATAATCATAATCAAACGTGGTCTCCAGGACCGCATGTAAGTGGTTACGTGGCTGAAATTGGTGGTTAAGGGTTAACAAATTTTTACTTCTAGAAGTGTTAGGCTTGATTTGTTTCAGGAATGGATATCCAATAAATTTGAACTGCAAATTGTTTTGTTTTCGAACAAAACTGAATTCATTTTTTTCTTTTAAAAGCTCTTCCATTTGTCGTCTTACACGCGCTAATTTGTATGCACAGGGATGAACAAAAAATATTTACATAATTGCTACACACATTTTTACAAACGCAGGAGAAAAGAGTGGGAGATTTAGCGGGATAGTCATGGTCGGGGAACAGGGGTCTCAAAAACAGGACTATCCTATGCGGAATGAATGGTCCCTATAGTTATAAGTAGTACGTTTTCAATGGAAACTTCAATCCCTTGCAGCATGTAGTGCTCCCAATCATTAGTATTATAATATGTTATTGGATGCAAAAAATAATAATAAGAAATTAATTGAAGGAATTTACCTCTTGAAATGGCGAAGAATTGCTTCGTCTGCTTTTCATATCCGTATTAATTCTTCTTTGACTTTCAAGTCCAATAAAAGCGATTGGTAAAAGTGATCGGTTAATTTCATTGCGATCGCTGGACTTTCTTCGATTCGTGAAACACCTGTAATAATAGGATGATGAGAAGCAGTGACGCACCGATTATCACTGATAATCGATTAATACAACATCTCGTTGATAATCGAATGACTACTAACTAATTACTAACTACTAACACAAGTATTAGTCTTTTTTTATTTTTTATCAATCAACCGAAAAGTGGAGTAATACTTGAATTAATCGCCTTTGCATTTTACTTTAGTTCTGGTAATGTTCGTGATTAGTATTTCTAGTCGAGAATTATTTGTTACTTCTTTATGCCTTGATTTGTCAGTTGACACATTTATCCAGTTATCTTGTATATTTAGTAATTAGTTAGTAGTCATTCAAATGTTCTACTTATCGATTCTCACTCGAATAATCATTCGAATGTGGTAATCTCTAGATTACTAAAATCTCGATTCTTAAAATCATTCGACTATGTCCATCACTAATGAGAATGACGTTTCCCTCAGCCTTGGGAGCGAATTTCTGAGAAGTCTTCCAAGTAAAAACAAATTCCTTAACACAGCACGCAGACGATGACGTTGTCGACGTCAACTCCATACTAGCGAGAAAATGGGTGATGACTGATCAAATTCAACGTTTTTTGGAGTTCTTTAAATTTTTGCAACTTGACTACAAATGTGCATGCTGCAACTGTGCACTATTGTGACCATAAGTGAATACGAGACCTGCGTGGTCAGCAAGAAGCACTCTGAATAAACACACAACTCAAGGGGAAAGCTTGTGACTCTCGTACTTGAACAATGACGAATACGTTGACACTCAATTGCAAACTGCAAACGTTTCATCTAGAAGCAGATGTGACAAAATGTTAGACATTCGACAGAGGGAAGAGATGCAATTGGAGAGCAGTGTGCTTGACTCGAATAACTTCCCACCTTGTGAACCAAAGTGGACTTTGCGACCATTTAATGCGAAATAAGTCCATCAGTGGTAGGTAAGGTGACTGCGATACTGTACAAATTCGCTCCACTTGGACCATTTGGTCCATTGTCTTGTCACTATACGGCTTCGCCTTCCAGTCTCTTTGTTGACCTAGTTTCTCCGATGCATGTCCTATTGGGATCGTTTGGCAATGATTACCCTTCACCACTTCATTGCCAGTTAGCGGCTGTGAGATACTGTAAGATTCTTTCACTTGCTGTGTTTTCAAGGCAGTTGAAGTAATAGTTACCAAATAATCTTCTTCGGGTTTCTGCAAGTGCTGGGCATGTTCCGTGCAGGATTTTTTCGTCTTCTTCCTCGTCCATGCAACTTCTGCAAAAGTCGTTATAGGAGCTTCTCAGTCTTCTGCCATGATTGCCCATAAGACAGTGGTCAGTTAACACACCCATTAGCTTAACCATTTTTTCCGGTATATCTCCAGTTCTTTTTAGTAGCTTTCTTATTGCCTCCTATGGAGGGTGGTCTGTTGATCAGTGGTCATAGTTCCCGGGGACTTGGTTACCTGCACCGCAGTTATCAAGTTAAGACTATGGGTATATGGAAACCAGTGAAGTCGGAAAAGATACACTACGATTTGATATTAGAAAATTTACTGTCGAAAGAGATAGCTTTGAAATGTGCAACTAAGGCGATCATACATCCTTTCGGGACACCAAAGTTCCCAGAAACTCTCTTCGATGTGGGCTGAAACTACCTTCTGGACGCCATAGTGTTAGGTTTTGAATAAAAATTAACTTTATTTTAACAATGATTAATTATAACAAAATAGTCTGCGATGCAACGCAAAGTGTCCAAAACAAATGACTGCGGGCACTTGTTCTTTCATCTCGTCCCCGGAGAAAAAAAAAGCAGACTGTGGACGTCTTGACCATCAAGGGCAGACAGTATTTTTTTTTAACTTTAAAATTCATTTTTATTTTTTAAATTCATGATTCTTAAAACTTAATATCTAAACAATTCATGTTCTTAAAATGTATCTTGCTGACCCTTCGCAGGTGCTCTAAAATAACCTAAACTTACTTATCATAGGGCAGACAGTATCTTTAGCTGAGTATCAAACCCCCTTGGTTTCTGGGCTGAGAAGTAAATAAGTAAGTAACTGCCATTATTTCCAAAAGCAATTTGTAAGTACTGATAGCTCTCATTCATTGATTGCCTGGTTACACACAACATACATTTTTTCTGTAAATTGTACTGACATATCTTAGATTGTGATTGAGCGATAAGGTGATAAAAAGATTTCATCATTCTCTTGTCAGAATTCGATCTGCCCCAGTTAAGGCGATAGAGTCACTCATTTAGTTGTCAGGTTGATGCTGTTTGGACGAAAATTTACACAATTACTCAGAGATATCCTAAATGATTCCTCAAATGTATGTGCCAATCATTGAGTCATCATGACACCCCACGTGTTTGCATTCAGTGCCTGTGAAGTCTGTGTAAACAGAACACACTCACTGAGTGGCAGGTGGACAACGTGCAGTGTAGTTTTCTCCGACCAGCTGTGGGAATCATGGTGTTGAATGAATGGAGATCTGTTCCAAGAGATGCAAAGTGCTATGAAGGTGACACTTTTCTGTTTGAGATGGACGTGCCCTTTTTTCTGTCTCTCAAATATGGTTCATGTGTCATCTGATTCACGATCGTTCTTTGTGTGAAAAATTAAGTCGGTGTGTCCATATATTCTACATAGCTCGTTGTTACTACTGATGAACTACAGTTTTTGCATTGCTATTCTGAGCACTGACCTCGACCTAATTTTACGAGATCTCAACATATTGCACGTACGTAGATCAATAATAAAAAATATGATTTTTTGCAAAATAAAATTAATAACTTGTCAGAGATAGTGCTAATTGGAGTGCAAGTAAGTGATAAGAGATTACACTTCTCTGTCAATCATAAGATTCCCCGGAAAATGTAAGCAAAAAAAGCATTACAGGCGTTTGTAGAACAGAGTTGCCATTCGAGTTAAATTAGGAGGAAAATATTCAACAACAATTTTCTATGGATTGTGCGTTGAGTTGAGACCTATACCTGCTGTTCATCGATCTCCAGAAGAACTTTGAGACAATCGAAAGGGTTGCAATATGGAGAGCAGAAGGAAAGGAGTATTCCTGAAAATAATTAACATTAATAGAGCAATGTACGAAGATGCGGATCCCCGTACTGGATAACAGTGTACACATACAGGAGTAAAGCAAGGATGCTCACTCTCACCTCGTCTGTTCACAATTGTCCTGGATAAAATCATGATAGAAGTCTGCGTGGAGATACATGGAGTAACTTGGCGTCTCACACGACAACTCCGTCTGTCTTTGTCTACTCTCACATAAGCACATCAACATCCACGCTAAATTAGACCACCGCGCAAGATTACTACGATGTACCGCAGTGGATTTAAATATCCAGAAGACTAATGCCATGAGAATCAACACCTGCAACAGAGGAGACATTAACGTCGAAGGAAACCCTGTCGAATATGTAAACTGCTTCTGCTATCTAGGATGTATAATAACAACAAACGGCTCACAGTGGTCCCGTTGTATGGGAGAGTTGGAAATAAATCTGTAACTTTTGAACCCGTGAACCGATTCGAAACATAGTGCAAGTACTACGAGATCTTATTATGGTTGATGTATCTCATAAGTGAACGGAGTAATCTTAAGTTAAAAAAAATAAAAAAACCAACAAAACTTTTTTTTGTTTAAATGCATAAAATAATTATTTATTATTGTCGATGACTCGAAATTGGGACTTAAAGCAAATTTGTAATCACTATTTATATATATATATAAATTCAATTTTACAAGTTTTGGTAACGTACACTTTATTTGGAATTAAAGACTTGAACTAAGCAATTCAGTATAATAAGGCTTGCGCTTCAGTACTAAGTGGCAGCGAATCTTTTGTTTTTGGTTTAGGCCTTAAATACGCAATCCATGGATCAGATGATACCAACATTTGATGAATAACATCTTCATTTGTTGCCGAACGAGAAAATTTTCTACTATTATTAATGCGATAGTACCTATAGTCTTTATTCCGACTTTCCTGCGCCTCCTCTGACAATGATCCGACGGGCAAGGCTGCTGTTGGCCCCGCGGGGCTGTGGCGACGCACAGTGGGTTAACAGCGGATAAAAAGGTCTTTGGATGAAGTCCTTTGTAGCCTTCTTAGTTTTATGTCTAAGCACTCTTAGATAACCCAGGCTTATTATTTAAAAGCCTTTTTCAATATATATATATATATATATATATTACACACTTATTCACAAGGCCTCAAAGTAGACAAAATATTTATTCAAGTTGCGAGTGGCGGCGCGGTGGTGCAAGCTGATGTTGATAACAGACTTCGAAAGGCAAGAGCAGCATTCGGACAAATACGACCTATATGGAGGAGTTCCCAGATTTCTAGAAACACGAAGTTCAAAATATTCAACTCATGCAAACACCATCATGAACGTGGGTCTCTAATGAATGACAAGAGAGGAACCAATAGAGAGTCAGATTTAGAGACGCAAATGGAAATTGATCGGACATGCAATCAGGAAAAAAAGGCGACAGCATTACCAGAACGTCGTTAGAATGCAATCCTCAAAGCAAAAGTTCCAGAGCCCGTCCCACGAACACCTAGACATCGGTAGTCCTGGAAAATGCAACCTCATTTGGAATAGTGTGAAGACAGCTGCAACCAACCGAGTGCGATGGAGATACCAAGTGGAAGCCATGTGCTCCCAAGGGGTATGATAAAGGAAAAACATCCGATGAGATCAATGGTCGATTACTAAGTGAAAGCGAATTGAAAAGATCTCCAGCATCTTTAAATTATATGCATGCAAGTATTTAATTTCAGGAGTATTCATAAGGTGAAATTCATTCGGTTGCGCAGACCGGTACAGGTGAATGTTTAAATATTCTTTGTTGCAGGCAGCTGGGTGCAGACTTTCGTTCAAATATTTATATAGACGCCACAGCGGTGCTCATTTTCTGCAGCTTTGTGTTTTGTCGAGCTAGAGTAGAATGCACAAAACAAAACATCATAGGGAATGTAAACTCTTCAGTTTAAATTGATTTCTTGCGTTAAACACGCTTATTGTTATAATACTAAGGCGCGGAGCAGCTCATATTGGCATTGTTCTTAATCCCGAAAGTCCCTTTAATGCTTTCGATTAGTCAAATCTACTCAACAATAGGCTTAATTCATAGACAGACAAAGCCCAGAGAACAGTATGAACAGAAGTTGCATTTAGACTGAAAGGAAAGGCCCAGCTATAGCTGCCTTGAATGAACTTAGGCTAATGTCAAAAACGAATGAAAAGTCTGCCGAAGCATCGTCAAACTTCAGAAAGTTCATGATTCTTGCAAGAAATTCCAACATCGATTGTTATTTAAAAAAAAAATGCAAAATTGAACGAAACTTGACGAAGCTCGGTGATCCTATTATAGTCACAGCACAGTGTATCATTTGCGATTCCTTAAGTTGGCTATGGTTAGGTTTTTTTTTTCCCAAAACAAATATTTACGTGAGAGGAAATTATGATACGCTTATGATTTCGAGATGCCCAAATGTCGTCCATGACAAATCTCATCGTAGACATGGGTAGTTAATTACAAATGGTAGACATTTTTGAAAGCAGTTGAGAAATTTAGCTATATTTCAAAGGACCAACTTCACTTTATATAAGACCTTGATCATCCCAGCCCTGTACGGCGCGAAGGAATGGATAATCTCTAAAGCGGTTGAGGAAGCCTCTTCGAGAGAAAATTTCTGCATATGACCTTTGGTCCTGCTTGCGTTAATAGTTTTTGGAGGAGAATATTCAACCACGAACTATACGGGCTGTACATTGACCTGAGCCTGGCCCGAAGTCAAGGAATCTAACGCCTAAGATGGAAATAGTCTTCGACTTCGAACCTGTGGGACAACTCAACAGAGGATGCACGCGTCTAAGGTGGCGCACCCAGGTGGAGAAGGAACTCAACCAACCAACAGATACCGTCCTAGTTGGCGAGGCTTGTTGGTTGAGGGTCAGGTCAGAAGAAGAGCATATGAGAACTTGCACAAAGCACTATGAACTTTTTGATTCCATTACGTCAGTACGGGTTGGCCAACTGTGCTTGCTTGCTGTACAAAAGTGATTTTGTCTTGTTTCTGACTCTGGAACAAAAAGTGAATCAAAAACTTAATTAAGTCTTATTTAGAGATAAGCCATCGAAGCTTTTCAAGCCATACAAATCTAGCAGTTAGACACCAAGCCTCTATAGGCAGTAGTCATCTAAGGTGATGGATGTCCAGCGAGCCTCAGTTCATCCTTCAAGTGATAAAATACGTTAGCTTTTGTTGCTTACATATTTGCTGGGTTGGGTCCTTTAGGGCTTGCAAGTATTTTCAAAACCAGTTGTTATGTCACTATTTTGGGCGATCATTTTGTGAAAAATCTTTATTGCGTACATACTTACTTATATAGCCAGCAAAATTGCCTTCCATATTTGAAAGTCTCGAGCATACTTCTTCTCATTAAAAATACCAAGCTATTCTTACGATGTCTTTGTCTTTAACTTTGTCTTGCATTTTTCTCCTTGCCAAACCAGGAGGCTCGGATTCGAAGACCTTAGTTAGACCATTGATATTCATACGCTTGGTATTGCTATGCCTACATCCAAATCTTGGTACAACTCGTACAGTTCGCAGTTCACCTTCCTAGCAGATACCGTTAGCGGTCTTATACAGTTACTAGTTAATTTAAATTGGACTCCAAGAAAAAAAAATTGAATTAGTAGTGTTGATAATACATGTGCATTTACATAAGGGCCAACAACTACAGGCACGAGGAGAGTCATTAATCAAAGAATGAAACAAAATGCACATCACAAAAGAAAGCAAACCAGATGTAAATCAGATCTGCCATAATATGGAGAATCTAGGGGGATCAATTGAATGTCGACTAACCAAAAAATGAATGGATTTGGTTACTTAAACGATCTCTTGAGCAACCAGCGTCAAAAAACGGGCGCAAGAAAAGTTTAGAAGGGTCATTTATTGGCGATCTATACTTCGTTGCATACTTTTTGTTTGTGATCCACCGCACTGTGGTGTATTTGACTGTAAAACATGGAATAAAGCCCAAATTTGTTTGATAACGTGTGTTTTTCCTACATCACGTGTGCAGGTTGAAACGCTTGAAAAAGAACATACAGCATTTGCGTGGTTCTTTTTTTGTTGGGAAGTCGAACGAATGAAGTAAATTTAATATATATTAAATAATATCACAAATACTGCACAATGTGTTTTATTGTGTTTCTGGCTAACAAAAGTAATGGCACCACTCCAGTAGCAGTTTTTCTCATTAACCACGAAGTAAAGTGAACGATTTGTTTATGTTTCCTGCTAGATGTTTATGCCATCTTTTTTAGTCCCCCGTGTACTGTGCTTATAGTTTTTGAGATATGCCCATATTTTGTTTGGTTTAAATAAATTAAATTAGTTATGTTGTATTATATAATAGCTTTGCTTTAGAAAACTGGACTTAAGATTATTTTTCTCTTTGGAGTCCCGATTCAATTAAAGTTGTATTGCGAAGACAGAACACCTATATGCTGTATCCACACTTTTGCGACTGACTGTATATCCGACGCAGACATTTTCTTTCGATAGCACCAAGAATCAGTTCTGCTCTTTTGGTTATCGTCCAGTTTGCTGTATATAATATGACTTACAAATTAAGAGTTGTGTAGAGCATGATTTTGGTCCTTTAACTCAGGACTCTTGAGCCTGTTTGTTTCCATAAGCCGAGAGTAAAATTTTAAACTTTTTGATTTTCTTTTTATTTAACTCAAATTTTTAAAACTACAACAATCTTTCATAAAACAGTGTTTGTCCACTCCACTTTCGGCGGGAGGGTAACTGTAACATTTTACTCACAGAATGTAGTTTTCTGACGCATGATTCGCCAGTTATCAGTCAAAGTGCTGTAACTGAGCTAAGTTTGGCCTCCACTGTTCTGGGAGCGATCCCCTTGACTTGCACTTTCGATGGACTTTGTCTACCGTTAGACGTGTAGTCCGATTTCAACCGATGATGTAGCGTAGGTTGCTTCAACGACAATGGGTAATTAGGTCATATGTCGTAGTTATTGTCGTTGGGGAAGTACGCCGAGTTGCAAAAACGCCAATCTGGTCGCCCCGGGGAGGCAGTATATCTTCTTCTACCGGTTGCTCGATAGGGATCGTCCATGACTTCTTCCTATGAGTCCGGACCTGACCACCGATCCGCCTTAAGGTCTACAGCATTCAGTACAACGTATTTTACACGTTCGCAAGAAGCGAATAAGTTTAGAAATGCAAGTGGCAATGCGTGACAGATTTGTCTCCCTATCAGCGGTGAAGAAACATTGAACACAACAATTTGAGAAAAATGATCATCCATAGTCGTCGATTGCACAGAACTTTGTTGAAATGATCACCTTCTCGAAAGAAGTCTAAATTGACTTGTCTGTCTAGTTGCATCAACTGTCAAGAGCTGCCACAATACCTAATCAGCTCCTATCGCCCTTAGGTTAAACGGGTGGTCAATGCGTGTGTGATTGCCCACTGGCAGTGGCACCGCGTGGCGTTAGCGCCGACAATTTTGGAAAGATGTCGTTTCCTCAAAAGCGTTGCCTCTGGTATCTGGTTGCACGCTCAAAGCGTATGTGAATGTGGCGTTTTTTTCCCGCCAGCGAGGCTATCAGCGTTAACACATAGAAAACCTTATCATGAAGAAAATCCACCAAAATGAAATTTGAAAAATTTCTTGCCAGTTATCAAAGAAACAATACCACATAACGATTTTACGAGCGCCAACAAAAAAAAAAGAAGAAACCAACGAGCACCCCAACCCTCCAGCGCAGCGTATCGCTCATCGGCACAGCACGGCCCTACTCGCTCACTTGTTCGCCCGCCCGCATCTCACGACGCGTCACAACTGACGAGCGACTACACGCTCGGTCTTTTCAATTCATTGCGGAACGCTGAGTAGAACGTGTGTATGCCAGTTGAGCAGCGTTCCTCACCGAACAGTTGGAGGCACGATCTTTTTGTTTTTCTCCTGACACGGAGGCGCAGTCCACATAGCCAGCGCACAAGAGCAGAGGAAGACTCGTTAAAGACACTTAATTGATTTAAATTGGACGGTCTGTCGACCTATTGCTCGGTGGCGCGGGAATGACAGCGAATAGAACAGATCACTGGCGGCGGTGGTGATCATCATCTCGAGTGTGCGACTCATCACCGTGTTCTCGTGCGGGATTGTTTGAAATTGTCGCCGATCTTTACCGAGTTTTTGGAGCATGTTGAATGGATGCAATAGTGACTGAGGTATCTAAGAGATCCTTTTCTCATTTTCGTGTCAATCAATTAGCTGACGAGTGAGTAACGAGTGTCTAATGTGTTTCCAAGTGTTTTTCAGTTTTTGAAATTTTTGAAATTTTGAAATTACGTGTGCAAGTGTCAACAGTGTTTATTATTGATGCTCGCTAACGGTAGAGCGAGGATATACGCTTAAGTTAAAAAGCTTTTTGCTGGAATTGAAAATTGGAAGCGTGCGCAAGTGCTGACAGATTTTAATTAAGATTTTCCGCCAGCCGATCAGCATGAATTGTTTACTTCAGTGGTTTTATGAATTCAAAGACGTCATGACCTCATAAATTGGATACACAATAGATTGGCAGTTTCCCGACAGAAGAACAGAACGAGACCGACACGTAAGTAAGGGTGGCTAAACTCAAATAAAGCAAATGTGTACATATATCCTGACCATATGGTCGGGCGGATTCTCAAGGCTTAATAGAGACAATACGAACCTTTGACTGTGCATATTAATAGAACTCCAGCAGGTGAACTGCCAGACTTCTGGAACTTGTGCGTGAGTCAGTCCTGAATGAATTTAATCAAATTTCGGGGGTGAAATGGAATTTTAATCAGTTATTGTGCTGTGCTGTGGATAGAAAATGTTTTATCGTCTTTGTTTCTTTCTTTTGCCGTCCTTGCGTGCGTAGTTTTGATTTTGCTCAATGGTCAACCTTGATTTCGTCTGGAGAGGGATAAGACTAATCAGTCAATCGGTACCACAGCCAAGTTCAATGCGGCTAATCTTTTTCTTTGTCGCTACAATTGGTTAAGTGCAGAAAATTACTGTTGTCAGGGTCACCCTCTTGTGCGTTTGATTGGTCGGCTTCAATAGAAGGGATGAACATTTCAGTGGAGCCGAGATGAGCCGCTAGAGAGTTGGATTAGGGCGGAAACGAATAATTAAACATTTCCTGTTTTCAGGGATTGAATTCAAATCCTTAAGGTTTATTAGATTGCTGGGAACAGGGTTTTCTCGGACGAGACTGCTCTCTGCAACCATTCCTTCTCGTTTTAAGCTTCGCAAATGTTTGCTCAACGCAATGTGACACTCTTGGTGCTTTCAGAAATTTAGAACAATTCACTGCATCGGCAAATTTGTATGACTTCATTGTTACTGAGTATTTGACTACATAGTATGCAGCCTATTACAGTGATATTCTGTCTTAATGACAATGGACAGCGTCCATATATCCAAGGGATCCAGAAGCGTCGAACCAACGTCTTGAGCCAAGTACATAATAATATAACATATAGAGGGCCAGGGCCAGCTTCTACAGAACCAATCGCATTGTGCGTTGGTAGTGTCCGATTTTTACTGACTAACAACACCCTTTTCTTTACTACAACTAAGTTGTCTTGTCTAGTAGCTTACTTTTAAGGATGATTTCGCGTGTTGCAGGTAGACCTTCGATAAAATCACCTGCCATCACCATCTTTAGGATGGTTTATTACTATTGCGCCAAATCGAGCGTTCTCGTAAGCTGGAGTCGGCGTACTGAACGTCTCATGTCCAAAGTTTGGAGGATGACATTGTTACAATGACCACGAAGTCTGATACTTAGCTTTCGACCATGCTCAAAGAGCTTCTCAAATTCGCCGTTCGGAATCGGCATTAAACTGTAGGTCCCTTCCACGCGTGAAAGAACAAAAGCACGCACAACACAAGTGGTTGCTGAGAAGCTAGACCCAGGTCCAGCTCGGACTGTCGCGCCACCCATATTATTATTATTAATACTGTTGTCCACGTTGAGAACCAATGAAAATATCGCGGCAAGGAAAAGTCGGAATTTTAACAAAAACTTAAGGGACAAAAAAGCCACAGTCTCTGCTTGTTTACCATTGAAGCTAGTGGCGATGCTGTGGAAGGAAATCCTTTAAGATTATCTGCAGAATTGGAACCGTGAATTATCAGAGGTGGTAAATTCCGGTATCGAACCTGGCACCCTCTGCGTAGGAGTCGACGCACTTACCCACTACGCCACGGCGACAAACGCTTAGTCGACATTTTATTCTTTCTTCATCTGTCAAATGTAAAAGTGTCCATGCAAGAAGGGCCGGTCGGAGCCAAATGAGCGCCCTGTGCAAGCCCTGCGTTTGGCGCCCCATTTTTCAGTTTTTGCGTATTTCTTTGTTAAACAGCACCTCAACTTCGGTAGACAATCAAACTTATCTGGGTTCATGCACCGTTAAACACCATTATTCTGTTTGATCGAAACGAACATCTTTTTCCAAACAAATATGTCAAATGAGTAAATCATCGACGTGGAGCAATGAAATCCGCACGTTTACCTCAAATGATGCCCTAGGAATTTGGGTTGATCGACGATTTTAATTTTTTTTATTTAACAATGCTTGGCGCTTGGCGCCTTGAGGATATGCACATCGTGCAAATATGGTGGGGTCCTGCCTTGCATGCAAAAATGGCGAATAAGGGACCTATCCATTCTAAAATGTCTTCTTTTATGCTATGTTCCCACCGAAGGAAATCGGGAGGTTTCATCAAATTTCTCCAAACCTCAGAGGCTTCGTCTTTCATTTTCATTGACCTAAACCGTCCGTGAAAGGTTTTCAAACCGAAAGAGCCTGTAGAGTGATTATTATTTCGGTGTTCCTTTTTAGATTTATAAATACAAAAAACCTTCCTCTCCTTCCTTTTTCTCTACTGGTCGTTCTCTTTTCTTCTCAACACTATTATTTCCTTTTCACAGACCTGTTTTTCCGGCAAGTTCAAAATTAACGGGTAATGACGTTTGAATTCATTTAAACTCCGTGGGAACGTGCCATCGAGGTTTCACAAAAAGTTCGTCCAAACCTCGCGATTTCGGTTCGGTGGAAACAGAGTGCAGTATCGACACCCTCTTAAGCGTTCAAGATGTACTGTAAAGTAAAGGCTGACTATGAAGTAATGATTTTGGTTGTCCCCCTCTTTACTGGACGCTCTCTAATGTGGACAAAAAAAAAACTCCGGTCCCATGGATATCAACTCTAGAGACATTTCTCTGTATTAAGACAAATGATGTTCTGCGGGAAATTGAGACGAATAAACGAACGATTATCTATCTCTTTTTCATGACAGGACCAACATGCGACATTACCGACCGGTTAATATCACATCTGCGCTCATTTTTTATAAGTCGAATTCATCTATTTACAGTGTGACCAGATAAAAATGATAGGTAGATAGGGATAGATAGGGAAATATATTTAAATAAAACAGCAATGGTGTGAGGCATAAATATGATTCTCGCCTTATTTTTGAGCTAGATTAATTAATAAAGTATCATCACACATCAAGTTAAATTTTATATGACTCGGACGGAAAGTGGTTGGCTTGCTAGCATAGACTTAATAATTGGGACACTTTATTGAATTTTCTTTACAAGTGGCCTGCATTTTTAACTTTGACACCTCCTTTATGACGTATTTATGTAGACTATTGATCCATTCCAGCTGCCCAAAATTGGTAATGAACAGTGACACACATTAACATTTTTTTTAATTTTGTCAGTATTGTCCAGTGCGGTTGTTCATATTCCATTCGACACATAAACACCTAACATCGACTAACATAATCGAGTCCTTAGCTGTAAAATTCCCTTGTATTCTATATCTAATACTATGCCTAAATGGCGAAGTTTGAACTTTTATTGAAACCTCAATAAGCCAGTCCCACCGAGTTTGAAGTGTTTTGAAATGTCATTAACTCCGAGGTTATGCCAAACCTCGGCGGTTTGGAGAAATTTTGATGAAATCTCGTGATTTCGTTCTGTGGGAACATGGTACTACTTAGTTTGATGGCCGAAATAAATAAAACCTTCATTGACTAATATTGCATTAAATGCATTTTGTCGAATACAGTAGAGGTTACATCAAATAAAAAACAGAATAAACCTAACCAGATGCAAATCTTCGGCATTCCCACAAACAAAAGAAGACGGCTTTAACTTTTCCAAGCAGTGTTTACTTTGTTGCTTTACACTGGCTGAAAAAAAACGACCCCTCAGATATCCATAAGGGCGCTCAAATGTGTGTCAAATTGGATCTAGAACTCATTAATAACGCATCAATTGTAGTTTCGTCGGATCATATTCTGACAGCGATTATCCGCAGTGAGTCTTGCCCGCCACTTTGAAGATTAGCAAGTCTCAATCAGTCATCATTACTCGAATCGTTTTGCAATGTAAACTGAATGAATAATTACCGAACGTTTTTCACCCTAAATTCAATCGGGATTACCGTCAGCTTACACACTCGGTAAGTGAGTTGGTGTTGGCGTGTACTTTGTATATCGTTTGTCACCGACTTTCTAATGAACGGCAATTAACTAAACGAAAAGTCATCGTGCAACTGCAGAATTGTGTCTTGACGTAACTAGAGTAACGCGTAGCTTCTAATCAGTCTTTCAGGAATTTTGTGTACGTCGCGTCGGTCACTGGTGCTGTGAAGTTACATACTTCGAAACTAATCAATTTCTTGATAACCTGACACTAATATTTATTATCTGCATCTGATAGAGGGTACTTGGGGGACACAGTTCCAATGTGATGCAATGCGTCCAAGTATTAAGTAGGAGTTATGAAAGGCGAACTTGATTGCTTCCAAATTGTTAATCATATCTGAAATGTTCAGACTTCTTGAGACGAACATGTTACTTTATTTTTTAGAAGTGTGTGTCAATTGGTGAAGTAAGAAGTGTGAAGAGGGGGAGTGTTTATTGGACCTTGTTTATCGAAAGGTGTTGGTTGATAAAACACTAAGACCTTGTTTCGTGAGTTTCTTTTGCCTTTTTATTATTATTTCAAGGCAGACAGAGTCTTCATCAGTTCACATTGGCGACTGTCGATCGTATTAATTTGGTTCTCTGACACAAAAGGCCTTCAATCTTTCCTTGAACCACTTTGAATTTGGTGGTTATGGCTAGGATCCACATTCCACAAATGGTTTCGTTTCAAAACCTCCCCATCAATGCAAGCCCCTCTCATTCAGACATACACAATGTCCAAGTCTCCATTCATCGTATACATACCCAATTGGAAAGTCTTCCTCTAAATATCACTGAAGTGGTACCAGAATCCCAGCGAGCCGTCAATGAGGCGTTTGCTGGCATTGAGGCGGAAGCGGCTAAAATGGGTCTAGCGGTGAATGAGGGCAAAACGAAGTATATGCTGTCATCAAGAAAGGACACACAACATCGACGTCTTGGACAGAGCGTCGCAATGGGCAGCTATAACTTCGAGGTAGTCAAGGACATTGTCTACCTCGGCTCCGCAGTAAACAGTACAAGCAACACCAGTACCGAGATCAAACGCAGAGTAACTCTTGCCAACCGCTGTTTCTATGGGCTCAAGAGGCAATTGAGTAGTAGAGCCATCTCTCGAAGGACCAAGCTGACCTTATACAAGACCTTGATCATCCCAGTCCTGCTGTACGGCGCGGAGTCATGGACAATCTCAAAAGCGGATGAGGAAGTCCTTGGTATTTTCGAGAGAAAAGCTCTGCGTGCGATCTTTGGTCCTGTTTGCGTTGATGGTTTCTGGAGGAGAAGATTCAACCACGAACTGTACGGGCTGTACAGCGGCATAAGTCTAGTCAGGCGTCTTCGGATCCAACGCCTAAGATGGCTAGGCCATGTAGAGCGTATGGACAACTCAGCTCCGACCCGGAGAGTCTTCGACTCCAAACCCGTGGGACAACGCAACAGAGGACGCCCGCGTTTAAGGTAGCGCACCCAGGTGGAGAAGGACCTCAACCAATTTGGCGTGCGACACTGGAGACAGCTAGCCAGAGACCGTGCTAGCTGGAGAGGCTTGTTGGTTGAGGCCCAGGTCCACTCCGGACTGTAGCGCCAAATGAAGAAGAAGAAGGTACCAGAATCCCAGTCAATCTGCAAAAAGAGAAGATAATCTGTAAAAGTAGATGAAAATTGAGGAATCGAGTGGTATCGCCGTGCGATAGTGGATTGGTGTGTCGATTCTAAAGACGGTACCTGGTTTATCCGCCGTATTTACCAACTTTCATAATTCACGGCTCCACTCCTTTCGAGTCACTGAAAATGGTAAAAGAGTATTCCTGTCTAGAAAAAGCCTGTCAAACTTTGACAATCGCAGTTGGCATAAAACTGCCGATCCCATCCACTCGTGGGATGGGACAACACGAGTGGTTGCTGTAGAAGCTAGTCCCAGGACGGCATTCGACTGCTCGGCTACTCGTATTATTGTTGTTATTATTAGAAGTTTGATTGCTTTAGACATCCACCATCCGTTGGTGAGAGCTACATAAAAAAGTCCGCAACAAACGTCACTTTTTCTCTGCGTTCTGGACTGTAATTTAATTTTCGAACGTAATTTACCAAATGTTTGTAAATTAATGATTATTTAATTTCTTAATTTTAAATTGTATTTTAACAATTATTTTACAGTCTCATTTTCTGTACTCAAGCTTATGGGCCAACATTTCTTCTTATTCCTCCATTGTCATAAGAAATAAGATACGTTTTCTTGAAATCAAGAACAATGATTACGAACTATATCTCCTGATAGGAGTGCTTTATCATTTGTTGCGAAATGTGTTTCTAGAAATTGTCTGATTGACTCATTTATTTTCTTAAGGGCTCTTGAAGTGGTGGATTACAAAAAATTGAATGGAGGTTCGTCTTTCCTACTCCAGACTGGAACAGTGTCTTCTGTTATCTTCATGTCATAAATAGAGAAATGAATCAGATACTCTGGCATTGCCGTTAAAATTCTCCTGATTGCTAAATGATTTAAAACTGAAAAAATGTCTTGAAAATTCCAAAACAAAATTTGAGCTTAATAAACGCTAGCCACAATATTCTAACTAGATGCGTTCGAATCGATTGGTCTAGATTGGATCGAAGCGAAATCTGATAATGGATCGCAAGAAATAAAAGTCTGGCCGACCTGCCCTGTCGATTGCAAATATTTTTGAACCGCCGAGCAACCGAAATTATTGGCGTTGGCCATAAGTGGTTAGATAAGTCTCACGGACCTCACTGAAGACTTGCAGTATATTCCAAGCAGAAGTCAAACCACGAGGAGAAAGAGAAAGACTTAAACCTATCATAAGCTATGCTCCCACCAAACGAAATCACGAGGTTTCATCAAATTTCCCCATACCTTCTAGGTTTCGACACACATTTTCGGGTTTCGAAACCTCGCACTTTCGGCGAAAGCTAGTTGAAACCTTGTCAAACCGAACATGCATACAGCGTGAACTTCAGTTTATTTTGGTCACTCTGTTGTTCATTTGCTCTCTCTTTTTTCTGGTGTTCTCAACATTACTGTTTCCTGTCAGCCGACAGCCGTCAAAATTGAAAACTCTCCAAAATTAATAACTAGTGACATTTGAGAACACTTCAAACTCGCTGGGAACGGCCTATTGAGGTTTCAGTAAACATTCATCCAAACCTAGCGATTCCAGTTCGGTGAGAATATAGTAATAGATATTCAGGCGGCAATAAAAATAAATATCAATAAGTTCCAAGAGGAAATATCGGCCAGATGCAATAGTACGCTTTAATTAAGCTTGGCTTTCTTGTTTCCTCTGAGGTATTCAGTTGCCATTTTCATGCATTCATTGGTAGCCTGGACGATAGCCATTCCCATCTACCGATTTATCTCACTGAAGACATTGGAATAACTCTGAGAAAAATAGAGAGAATGGCATTACTTGTGTACCCGGGTAATTATTGGTTAACATCAACAACACCTGTATTAATTAGCTTGCTAGACTGCACATGCTAAGTAGAGTAAAGAATGGAGAATAACTAATGAACACCGAATAGGCTCCAGTCACCACGTCCATGCTAGATCCCAAACAGGACATTGTCTGATCGGTGAACATGCCAGATAAGTGAAAGCATCTTCAGATGACCTTTGCAACGACGAGGAAAATACTGAAACCGTTCAAAACCACCTATGCCCCGTCACCAATAATTAATTTGAGGAAGTTTCAGAGCTCAGTACTAAGATCCAGGACTCATAGCAGACGACGGGATGCTGGAGCCTGGTCACTACCATCTTCCTGCTTACCTAACTGAATCCCATCAAATTGCTGTCAGTTTTATTCCCCCAACTTAGATCTGTTTGGGCACTCTGTCTAAGATGACCTAAGTGATCGTAAGGATCTTGCAGATGATGGAAGGCCGAGATTAGTGCCAAAACTAAGTTAGTGGTTTTCAACTCAGTATTTATTCCAACTCTCTCCTATGGTCATGAAATTTGGGTAATGACCGAAAGTATAAGATCGCTGGAGGAGCTGCTTCTTCGAACGAAAGGGGCTATTCTTCGATGGCTTGGTCACATGGCACCAATGTTCCCATCATCAACAATCAAGTCCAAGCTGGTCGCATGCTGCATTAATTGTCTTAGTACGCAGCACATGATTACTCTATTTCTAGGTCCCAGGGCACAGGGACATTGCCGGCAATGAGGCAGTGGATGATCTTGCCAAGAGAGGGACTAAAACTGTTCCATCCCAGGCAATCCACCTCTTCAAATGTCAAGAAGGTGTAAAACATCATAGACCTAGCCAGCGAAAGGTGAAGCTCCCTAAACATCTCTTCCGGCTCGAAGGACTAATGTTTCGATCGAGTTAATTATTCCTGACCCCTTACCACTGGTGGGGCCAAGTCAAGTATACGAGGTGATTCGTGAAGAACTGAACTTTATTTAGAAATAATTTGCCTTAAATACTACAATTATCAGTGGTGGCCGTGGCGTTGTGGGTATGTGCCTCGACCGAAACGCAACTGAACCTCGCTGGCTAGGTTCGATCCCCGGCCGGTACGACCAAAAATAATTTTCACGGCCACACCTCTTTCGAGTCGCTGACAATGCTCAAAGAGTATTAACTGTCTAGAAAAAGTTCCTCAAACTTGGCCCTTCGGAGTCGGAATAGAATTGTACGTCCCTTCCACTCGTGAGACAACAGTATCACTCACAACACGAATGGTTGCTAAAAAGCTAGGCCCTGGCTTTCAACGGCATCGACCGCCACCCACATTATTATTATTATTATTACTACAATTATGTTTATTCTACAAAATTTACACGTCGACAAAATAAAAGTAAGATGAGCCGGTAGAAGTGCATCGGCGTCGCAACATGTAGTAAAATGCTGACTTTGCACATCTTGTCATCAGACTGTGGAATGCTTTTGCGTGAAATGTGGTTGCTCACAACAGAGACCTTGTACAATAGTGCACAAATCGACCAACTCCAACAATGCGACAAAAAGTTGCTGCAGATGGTAGTTGAAGCGCTAACTGGCCGTTATCATCTGAAGTATCATGAAGTCAAAATGGGACTTACTTATGACTTCATTCGCGGAGGCTGTGGTGATGAAGAAGAAATATAGAACACTCCTCACTACCCTTGCTACTGTCCCAGTCTCTGTCAATTGAGATGAAGAACTCTGGGAGAAGACCTCATCCAAAAATTCCAGGCACTAACAGAAATTCCATTAACCTCTATTTTCCGGTTTATTCGGATTTCCGGATGGCTGGACAACAAGGCCAATAGCATGACAAGCAAGAGGAAGACGAGTACGAAGTCTTCCTCATTCTTGTCATGTTATTGCTCTTTTTGTCCAGCCATCCGGAAATCCGAAGAAGAAGGCACTTAAGAGTTTTTTTTCCCCCACGCCATCACAATGGGTCCAAAAGGACGTCCGTGAGACCCACATCTCCGAAGTGTGCCTTGACCCAAGATAAGGTAGGTTGTTGGAACAAGTGTGATGATGTGATGGATGGTGGTTGGTTGGTGGATGGATGGTGCTTGGTTGGTTATTGGATGGGTGATGGTTGGACTCCTGAAGAGTTAGAGTAGATGGCGGAGGATCAAGTCGCTTGGAGATCTCTCTACTTCTCTCCCGCGATCACTTTTATGGATCATGCGTGCAAGAAGATGATGACGACGATGATCCTTGTTTTCGTTACACTTATAAAGGGTTTTTCCATATGGCCTTTTTTTTAAAAAAAATTAAACCCAAACCATTTATATAATATAATATGGGTGGCGCGACAGTCCGAGGTGGACCTGGGCCTAGCTTCTCAGCAACCACTCGTGTTGTGCGTGCTATTGTTCTTTCACGCATGGAAGGGACCTACAGTTTTATGCCGATTCCGAACGGCGAATTTGAGAAGCTTTTTCTAGACAGGAATACTCTTTGAGCATTGTCAGTGACTCGAAAGAGGTGGATCCGTGAAATATGAAAGGTGGTAAATTCGGGTATCGAACCTGGCACCCTCTGCGTAGGAGTCGACGCACTTACCCACTACGCCACGGCGACCCACGCAAACCATTTGAGATATTTAAAAAATTGTATTATCGGTTTGAAGTATAATCAAAACATTTATGAATGCAACTCGACTACGTTCACATGGCCCCCGCGAGCACGTTTGCAGCTGTCGATTCGTTGGTTCCAATTTTCAACGACTCGGGAACACATTTCGGCCGAAACGGTCGCTATTTCGAGTTCAATATGGGACCTGAGTTCTCGGCTAAACGTCGTCGGCTAAACCAATCACTTAACGCATCCCCACAGAAAATAGTCAACCGGCGTTAAATCGCACGAACGAGGCGGCCAATCGACTGGCCCATTTCTTGAGATAACATGCTCACCACACTTCTCTCTTCAATAAATCGATTGTAGCGTGTGCTGTGTGGCTTGTAGCACCCTCCTGTTGAAACCACATGTCGTCCAAGTCCATATCTTCCAATTCGGGCCAAGAATAATCGATAACGCTCACCATTCGCAGTAACGTAAAGATCTTTATCGTCGACAAAAAAATATGGCCCAGGCGCCGGCATACAAACCGCACCAAACAGTTATTTCCTGTGGATAAAGTGTGAAGCACATGTGGATTATTACTCGATCAATAACGCATATTTTGCTTATTAACGAACCTATTGAGCCAAAAATGAGCTTCGTCGAAAATTGGAGCCAACGCTCTTAAAGTTACGGTCACCGACTCCGAATTTCGGTTGACAATTTTTATAATTTGCAGACGTTGCTCGTTCGTGTACTTGAGGTAGGTAGTAAGTGGCTTGGATGCACTTAGGCCAAAGTAGGCCCGTTGTACTGTCACGTGGGTTTGCCTAAAAAGAGAGGGGTAGGGCCGTCGTAGTTATAACGACAGCCAGCCAGATCTGTCAATGAAGTCTAATAGCGATTCGATTCTCTCTCAGGTCGTTTAGATTATCGAAGAAGTATGATAGCTGAGGCTAGCCGAGGCAAGTGCAGATCAGTTGCAGTCCTCTTCTTCCTCGTCTCGGCAAATTTTGCAGAAATCGTAAGAAAATAGTCTTAGTCTTTTGGCGTGTAGTCCCATCCTCGTCGCCAATGATGAATGTGACCACCCGAGAGGATGAAATGAAACGACAGGTTCACTGTTCGGCTTAAGACTAACTCTTTATTTCTTAATTCTTTTACAATAACCTATTTGCTAAGCTGAACCTACGTTCTCTTATACTGCTCTCAGTAACAGTGTGGTGGGCAAGTGTTAATACATATCAGCAGTGTCCGGTGATCATTCCCACTGCTAACCTTAGGTCTTTTTAAGGATATCAGACTATCAGATGTTTTGGGGTAAATACTGGGCTAGATTTGTTTGGTAATTTAGCAAGTATTGCCTCTGTTCCATTTGGAATTGACTTTTAGTTCGCTTTGGTTAGTGAGTTGTAACTTAAAGGAAGCTAGAGGAGTACCTAAGTTACAAAAGGATCCGACATCTGGAACTGTTGTGGCGAGTTTGTCAGCTTCGTGTACTTTACCATGATAAAGGCGTTGAGTTTACTGAATAAATTGACAGTGGCAGTTTGATGATTAGTGAAAGAGTGCGCTCACAAATTAAATTCAAAGTTGTCCCTTTTGGAAAACCCTTTTAGCTCCATGTGGTCATTGTTTGATTCACAAATCAATTCACGCGACAGTACAATAACTCGCTGTTTCTGTCCCTAGTACGACCCAACGCCTAAGATGGATGCCCTCGAACCATCAATCTCAGGAAGCCCATAAATTCCGATCAACTCCCGGTCACATTTGATACCAACCTAATCCTCTGCTTGGATGTTTCTCTGTGACGAATGTGACCACCAGGAGACCAACCTCAAGCACATACATTTCTCAAACGACAATTGTCACGCAGTTAACCTGTCCGAGAACCACTCAAGCTCGGGCATAAATCAACCGCCAATTTTCCGGGGAGCAACAAAACAGACAGACATGAAAGCGAAAAGCGGCCGTCTTTATAGCGCACAAAATTTCCAAATATTTGACAACTCTCACACCTTCCTGCTCGATGCGCCTCAGATTCTCAATAAATATTCCGGGTGTCAGGCAGGAATCCACTTCCCACATCCGCCCGCCCTCCCACCAGAGTGCGTCGCATTTAGCCGCCAATAATCTTCGAATAAATCACCCGCGCGGCATCAGAAGCCACGATATATCTGTCAAACCGGGATCCAAGATGCGAGTCTCATAACTTTCGCCGTCACTAGAAATGCCGGAGATTTTCGTGTCAGAACAGCGTCCACGTCTGCAATTAAGTGGATGTTGCTCTGGGAGACAGGGCTTTCATATTTTTCGGTGGAAATTTTAATTTTCTGCATGAGCGAGTCGCGAGAAGGGGTTACAGCGTTGCCCAACGCTGGCCAGTCCTGTCAGCCCAGCCGCGCCGCCCCCGATGCGCCCGCTCTATTAATACCCACCCCCGAGTGCATGGAGTGTTTGTTGATCTATAAATAATATTTGGGATGCCGTTCACTAATTGAAAGAATAATTTTTTTCTCCTTGGTTTTTCTGTGAAATTTATCGATTCGAAGACGATGGCTTTTTCATTTCGATTCGTTACAGTGCGAGGGATGGCGGCCGTAAGGCCGCATGAATCGACGAAAATAATCACCGATTCGTACGTGTTGCCGTGGGGTTGGCGCGCGGACATATGGCGATCCGGATGCTGTTGTTACATTACAAGCTGTTTCGGTTTTATGAAAACTGAAAATGCTGCCCGAACGAGCGACGAGCAATTGACTTTTAATGGAACAATTGTTGTGGGATCGATATGTGAATGTGGGTCGAATTGTTACAACACACCGCGAAATGGGGCAACTTGTTGGTCGGTCGTCGGGAATTGCACTTTCGGCCGATGGTGGTGAACGTGGCTTTATTTATAGAAGCACTCTACAATCTCATAATTCATGATACCGGGGTCCGCAGGGTCGGCGATGTGATGTGTTGATACTTTGATGTAAAGTGATTTCCGGATAAGTAGCACTTTACACTGAAAAGCGGCTGAATTGGAACAGACACGCACCAGGCTGTAAACATTAGACTTGTGCGAGGGAAGTGTTTGTCAAAGATTATAAACATTGGAGGTGTGTGTCTGTCTGTGTGTTATCACATTCGATTTAAGTAACTGCAATACTTCCTTAATTTCCCCAAGAGATGCAGATCAACACCCAACACCTATTCGTCGATGATGACAGCGTGCATAGGGATGAGGTATACAACGCCATGTCTACTTTTGACATTCCTGCCAATCGCGTTAGGTTGTGCAGGATTCTCGGTGCTTCATCAAAGTCTGACTCCACGCCCTGCCATGGGACTCCTTTAAGATCCTCCTTGAGAAGATAGTGTAAGACTCCCTCGTCAACACAAGAGACTCGATCTTCCAATAGTCCGCACAATTGCCAGCGGGCGACATGACGTGATGGGTTGTAACCTTGGTCGAACATAGCACCCCGTCAATGATGGCTTTGCTGGCATTGAAACGGGGGCGGCCAAACTGGATTAAGCGCGAAAGAGGGCAACGTTTTAGTACATCCTGTCATCAAGAAATGACGCACAACATCGAAGACTCGGCCTTCGTCACCATAGCCGACTATAACTTCGATGTAGTCAAGGACTTCGTCTACTTCGGCTCCCTCCCAAAAACACAAACAGTACTAACAACATCAGTAACAAGATTCAACACGGAATAACTCCTGCCAATCGCTGTTTCCTTGGGCTCAAGAGGGAATTGAGTATTGAGCTCTTTCTCGAAAGACCAACATTATATAACACCTTGATCATCCCTGTTCAGGCTCTATGGCACAGAAGCCTAGACAATGTTAAGAGTAGACGAAGCCCTTGGTCTTATCGAGAGAAAAGGTTTGTGTTTAATCTTTGGTCCTAACTCACGAACTGCACAGCGTCATGAGCCAACCCAGATGTCTACAGATCCAAGGCCTAAGGTGTGTGGGCGATGTAGAGAGTATGGACAACACTGTTTCAGCCGGAAGAGTCTTCGACTCCGAACCAGTGGGACAACGCAATAGATGACGCCAATGGAACCAATAACAGCCAGCACCCAGGTTGAGAAGGACCTCAACCAACTTGGCGTGCGCAGTTGCAGACAGCTGGCTAAAGATCGTGTCAACTGAAGAGACTTGTTGGTTGAGGCCCAGGTCCACCCCGGAATGTAGGGCCATTAGAAGAACAAGTCTGCTTAATTTGCTGCTTAATCACTTCCGTCTTCAATGCGGTGCAACAATGAAGAAGACGACCAGTGCACTATGAAAATGCAGAGCTCAAGAAAATCCTACCAACAAATTTTAAGGGGAAGAAGTAGAAACTAGATATATCTCCATAGGACCAACTTCTACTTCAGGCATGGAGTCAGTCGAAGGTAAAGTTTAAACTAGGTCAGGTCAGGTAAGTGGCTGGCTGTAGGCAGTACTCACACTTCAGTCTGTATAGGTCCATTGTTTTACCAACCGGGTGGACTTACTTCTGTGCTTGGAACCAGTTGGCCTTTCAGCACGCTCTGAACAAGTAACTCTTTAAACGAGTATCGTCCTCCAATCTTGTCGTCTATGATTGGCTTCATGTAAGTCCATCACTACCGTCTCGCGTATGAATGAAGCCGAAACGCGTCAATATACGAATAACCCGGGACCTGATTATTGAAAAAGTAGGCATCTAGGTGAGGTTCGATGATTAGCGAGAGCACTGAACGAGCAGATGCCTCCTCCTCTTAACCCGCTTCAGTTGAAATCATTTACCTTACATTTTGGAAGAGTGGAGTAGACGGCAAGAACGTGCGACGTGACTGCTTTTGACTATTTAGTGTGAAGATATGTCAAAGCACTTGTCTTTACCGATGAAACTCATCCTGCTTGGCCTTGGGTGCCAATTGCGTAGTGCCCTTTCAGACACCGATGAGAGTTGTGAGTGTTGACCTGTTTAGTCTGAGCAGACATTGTGCCTCTGTCCTTTGCTTTCATTTATGGCAAGTTCTGCATTCTAGCAATTGGTGCAGAGGCTTTAGAAGATGGTAGACTGTAGCGAGAGCTGCATAGGGTGCATTTCCTCCTGGTGGCAGAGGGATGAGAGTTGTATCATACCAAGCGTGCAAAACCAACGAACGTGTTGCCATAGCCCGATTGCACAGAGTCCCGGCATCCACATGAGGTGTTTGTGAAAAAAAAAATGAAATGCTCAGCCATGTCCTTGCTCAGCCAGCCTATGATTAAGGTAGGTAGGTACATAGGTAAGTAGAAGTGGTGGCTCTGATAACCCATTTACCACAAGATAGATAGGGTAACAATCATTTAACATTAATGGTGTTATTTGCTCAAGCTTGCACAGAGATACGGTTTTATAGTAACCTTACTACTGAATATACATACATTCTTTTATATACATACATTCTTTTCCAAGTAAGGACCTGATGTTCATTTAGTTAAATCTATCTTGGGGGAAACTATGAAAAAACCTCCAGAAAGCCAATTACCACAATGTGCCGCTTTAATGCCACAAGTCTTCTTACCTTGTTTATAAAGTGCCAAGTTAGCTATGAATGACATTCGCCTCTTAATATACTTCACAGAGATCTCGTCAAGTGAGTTGAAGAAGGGTGTGCCCAGCTATCGCTAAGTGGCTCTAGCAATTTGATTAGGGCGGGCACAAATGAAATGTGCGTCAGGCATGATTTTCCCACGTACAAACCCCCCACCAATCTAGCTATGTAAAGACGGGTTCGTCGCAGGAGGTATTTTGATTTAAATCAGTTGGCCCGAGTATATTGTCAGTCTGCCCCATCTCAGGTTTGATATTTTAAGGAAGTGCGTAGATAAATAAGCCTTGACTGTTTGAAGTGGGATGTGCACGTCCTCTGCATGCGAGCACTGAAGGGCTGATCCCTGCCTAGAATAATTCTTCGGCCTTCTCTTTCTCTGGGATGTGAGTGTGTCGTGGAACCATTTAAGAGACATTTTTAATTGGCTTCCTAACGAAGCTAGCTTAGTCCGATATATTTGTACAGATTTATAAGATGAACTTAATATATGACTCATGACTGGATTGCGTCCGGGATGCCTAAACACAGAACTTTATTTTCAAACTTCGAGCTCTGTCAAAAATGTGTTTAAAATTGTCGTGTTTCGTTCGATGAGCAACCTCTGTTTTGTTCGATGAGCAACCTCGATGAGCAACCTCAGAGAATAACAGAGCCGCCAGCGCCCCGAAAAAATCCATTTTTTTGGTTTTATGGTCCAGTTGAGTCTCTGGGCCGAATTTTTTCAAAGCGGACCGTGAGAACAACTTTTCCCTCAAAGGCGTACTCCGCCGTTCAGAAATGTCGAACTTTTTCTTTTCCAAAATGGTGGTTGAACCTAGTCCACATGTGGTTACAGCAAGACCGTCTATGGACCAACTGAAAAAAAGGTTCGAGGATCACTCTATCTCTATGAATTGGACGGCAAGATTTGACTTCTTTTGACTATTTTTTATGGCAATATGTCAAATCACTCGTCTTTGCCCATAAGCCCTTGTCAATTGCAGTCTTGGAAAGGACCATTGTACGAGTCCTTAGTGAGATACCAGAAAATATGCTCGAAGACAAGACTCAAAATTTAACTCTTTGAATTAAAACGTAGTTGTGGCATGTAGTTATCCCTTAAAGTTTAATGGCAGGTTTTGGCTTATCAAACCGAATAAAATTTGTAGATACTTCCACAATTTCCTTGCATTTTTCTTGACAATGAAAAAACAAACGTTTAAAAAATCACCAATCAGTTTCTACATCCCACATAACAAATCATTAACGCATCTCTTTAGTTCCCATTCAATTTGAATGCTTCACCTTAATGGATACGTACCGCTACCTGATGAGTGATGTTTTCAAAAACTCAAAACGCTTAATAGCACAACAACGCCCCTAACGAGTTGTTTGTTGCCTCACGATCAGATTAAGGGCTCAAAATATGCTTTATGGCACAGATTTCCGATGAAGAGCCGCCGTTCCGTGTGACACGCCATTCTCACACACGGCCAATGTTGTGTTCCGATTCTTTATGGCCAATAAAACTGAATGAAACACGTTTCTGGGACGATACTTCAATTAGATGTGTGTCTTTCTATTTGCGTGCCATGTCATGTTAATTTTATTCTTAATAAAAACTATTTGAGGAGACAATGTATTGCAACAGCAAACAGAAAATGTGGCCGCATTGCGAAGTACGGACGACACTTTCTGCGTTACAAAGGACTTATATTTATAGATGAACTTTAGAAGGGAAGGCGGTGGTTGGACACCTGTGAGTTGGGAATCGGTTGGAAGTGTTAAGTGGTTGATTGATTGAAAGATGATGAGTGGAGGCTAAGCCTCCGACGACACTGACTACTCTTACTCTTGAAGTGTGGTTAGTAGGGCTTCACATCTTTGGCCTTCATCCAGTCGTGCGTCGGAGGAGGGAGCTACCATTGCCAGCGACAAATTTTCGAACTTATTTAACTGTTTAAGGTCCGTTGATGACCAACTCTTGCATGTACATGCGAGCGATACGATGACAATGGCGGCCACAGATTAGGCGATGGTTATGGCGAAAAAAGGACGAAGGGAATACAGTCGACCAGAGGCAGAAATTTGGGCGTTGGTGTTCTGTCACAAGTCCACTTCCCCCAACATCAAGCGCATATGAATCCTAAACCAATTACAAAAAGAGCCCCCCGCTGTATATAAATATTCTTGAGAGATAGAACCGTTAGAGCATATGTGAATCTTTCTGGGCTCTCATTGCGTAACTTTTCTGACGAATTATGCTTACATGAAGCGAAAGTATCGTAGAAACGCTAGCGCGAGACGATTGTCGCCTTACGCGATTAGAGCCCTGGATTCTTGCAGTCCTAAACCCGTTATTATTTTCTCCAAAGAGTTACAAGGCCTCTTTTTTCGATAAAAAAGCTGGCTGCTTTCAAAGGAATAGAGAATGAAGGAACAATAAAACACTGGACCAACGCCTCAACACTAACGCAGACCAAATCCATGCACCGTACTGTTCGGTTCGAGGTCGTTCGAACCTTTGTACACTTCCAAGAGCCCGTCTTGCGTTTAATGAGAAAAATAATTTTACTAGTCCTGTTATCCCTTCGTCGCCCCGTCTGCGAAAAGGGAGAATGGAGACGACATAGCTGGGAACCTTACAAGCTTCACCAAGATGGGGATGTAGTCCCGAAAGGAAAAATCCGTTTGCTGCACTGACTTGGCCACATAAAGCACCCCAGCTAAGATGACTAATAAGTCTTCTAATGAAATCCTCCTGATTCGCGGAGATGAGGAAGGCCGAAACTCCGTCATAAACACCAATTCATGCCGAACGAGACAACTTGTCTTCGATAATAGGGAACAGCCTGTTAGCACCGTCAACAATGAAAAAGCAGCGTAACCTCAGAGACTGAAGGTCCATGAGTCCTCGGCCTGAGAAGTAAGTAAGAGAAGACTACTAGTTCAGTCTTGTTTAGCATTCTCGATGTCATCTCCCTAATTTGAAGACGGTATTCTACGCTACGCCTCTGTCTGTAGGTATGGCAATACCGTTGGCATATGCAACAATCATGTATCCAACCCCTTCTCAAGAAGCAAACGATTGTATGTTGCGATGTTTTAAAGAGGGAGGGACGAACACTTCCTTGCGAGAGTGACACCCCTATTTAGGAGGTGCGAACACTTCTTTGCAAGAGAGACACCCCTATTTAATAGCGTCAAGTCTTAGGATTATTAGTCGGCTGCAAAGTAGCTGGCCTCAATCTACTTTTCCATCCCAAGTTCGATAAGGGGACCTATTTTTTGCTTTTGTTTCGATTGTGCCGAAGATCCATCTCCAGACCAGTCGCGAGTTCCCAATGTTCAAGAAATTTTACACAAACGAATGAAGAATTGTTTCTGCATAATTGGCTTGTTGTATGCATGTTGTGAAATCAGGTTTCAATTGGTAGCAACCATGGGCCCGATATGTTGACCAATCGATTTTTCAAAGGCCTTTCAGAGAAATTACCAGATACTAACAGGTCTTAAGGGGGTAGACCTAAAAATAGCTTTGCGTTTTTTTTGTTGCTGTTACACATTCAAATAAGTACAACCAGCAGCTCGCTATAGTGAGTAATACAACCGGGCCTGTTCACTTTAGCGAGATGGTTCATTGTATGGAGCGTCAACTCCTAAATACAATACAATTACAATTTTCCTTTGCAGTAACTAAAAAAACAATCCAATATTTATACAGGAAATATTTACCTATAAGCAAACCTACAGCCACTACTTCTTAAGAAAATGTAAAACGCAACAGAAATAAAGCATACATAAAAAGCAATATCATACCAAACTTAGGTTAGGTTAGGTAGAGGGGCTGCCAGTGAATTCAACAGCACACTTGGACCATGTTGGTCCATTGTGATACCTATTAAGTCAGATTACTATCGCTGTTTGACCACTCCAGTGACAGTGCCGTTGATTTGATCCCAACGACAAATGGTGACTGGACCTGATTTGAAAACCAAATAAAAGCGTTTTAACTTTGCTTTCACTGGGATTCGAACCAAGGACCCCGCTAACCAGGGGCAGGCACTCTACCAACTGCGCCATCCAATCGTTATCAAACTTAGAACTGCTAAAATAGGCAACTTCGTTAGCCTTTTCTTTGAATGTCTGCAAATTAATATCACCCTTTCTTGAAGTTGCACATTCAAGTTCTTTCTCATATAATTGTGGAAGTGTCTGAGAAGAGACTGAACAAATCGGATGATGTAAATTTGTGTGCTGTTCTTTTTTGCCTTCGCTTTTTTACAGTCTCTGAAGAAGCCTGATCTTTGTTGCAATTTCCAAATCAGCTGGCGTATGTGCTGAGGTTTTTTATAAGATTTATCACATCTTCCGTGGACACTGTGCTAGCATTAAACGCTAAGAGGGCCAGGGCCTAGCTTCTCAGCAACCACTCGTGCTGTGCGTGCTATTGTTCTCCCTCCGCGTGGAAGGGACCTTCAGTTTAATGCCGACTCCGAACGGCGTAGTTGAGAAGCTTTTTCTAGACAGGAATACTCTTTGAGCATTGTCAGTGACTCGAAAGAGCTGGAGCCGTCAAATGTGAAAGGTGGTCAATTCGGGTATCGAACCTGGCACCCTCTGCGTAGCGACGCACTAACCCACTACGCTACGGCGACCCACACGCATGAATACTGTCGACTGCATAACACTAATAAGTTTTAGAGGTGGTTTTGCATGCTGAGAGTTTTTTGACAATAATACCAAACGTTTTTCAGAGAAAAGAATATATATTTAAAATTAATAATTTAAATTTTGTTTATCAAAACATAAAAAAAAATACATGGAACACAACAAATTTGCCAGGAGGCCAAAAGAGTTTGTCCGGTGATCACCGTAGCTCGTCCATGGATTACTCCAAATCAAAACAAAGATCGTTAGTTAATGATATGACGCTCCGGATAATAGAAGGAATTTAAAAAATATTGCTTTTTTCTGAAAATGGCTGACGTTGAAACTCAAATTTGTTGATTTAACCCCAATTACTCTCATATTTTCGGCTACAAGAAAAAAAAGAATCGTCGAAAAAGGAAATCCTTCGGACAGGACTTCCTGGCGACAAGTGAATACAGAAAAAGTTCTAAAATTTTCTAACTGAGCGGTAAAGTCGTTCTGAAGTTACAGTGATCACCGACTTCGAAAATACTGTTTCGAGTAAAACGTGTTAAAGTTGTGAGTACGATTAGCATGCAGATGGATTTATCTTCATAAATAATAGTCCGATCTGGTTAAAATTTTCAGAGTAATCTTTTAAAACCCTGGCCTGTTTGAGGACTATTACGATCAACCAGAGTTGGATAAGATCCCCTACTCTTTGCAGCTGTGCAGTTGAGCTAATAAAAATGACATCAATCCAAGTGCCACAAAATTTAGGTCGGGGTCTAAATCAATCTAATTCTAATCTAATCTACCATAATCTGGTGATATGAGATTCCTGACGCGTTCTGTCTCTCACTCTCTCTCTCTCTCCCTCCTCAGTGAATTGAAGGCTTCCAGCAACCAAAGGTAAGCGGAGATCACTGCATTCGAAAGTTTTCCCAACGAAAGACGAGCACTCTCTTCATTTGGTAACCCCACCGTTGTTTGAAGTGCATAAGCTCACATATCGCTCATGGAGTCACGTAAAGAATTGGGTCACTTGATATGAAGGCCGATCCAGAAAGAAACAAACCAACAAGTGTTTTCTGTTTACACAGCAAATAGACCCACTTCAACTCACTCACGGCGTATTTAGGTGAACGTTTTGAGAGTGCGTTTGTAGCAATTTTCTTTTGTCAGCGGCGGTGCATTCTGTCCAAGAACGTAACTTCTTCCTTCAAGGTGGAGTACTTGGGGGCACTCTGCAATTTAGCGGAATTTCTGCAAAGTTTTGAGTTGAAGATCCATTAACCAGGCTTGTTGTTGAATCGCTATGAACTGCACGATCATCCCTTCATAAGCTTCGCAAACTCCAACTGTGTGAAATTAATTTATCGTCACCAGATCTGCAATGTGAATCATGTCATCCTCTCCCACAATAATCCACTCCACACAGAGTTCTATCTTGATGTGAACTCTGTCTCTTTATCTATAAAACACTGATTACCTGTTGTGCTGTTTTCTTTGTTCCGGAAATCATTACTAACGAGATTTGTCACATCTTCAATTTCAACAAAACCTATCTGCTGAAAAAGCACACACACACACACACTCGCACACTTTTATACAACTCCACTCAGATTTCCCATTATTCAGTCATTTCGCCGTAATTAGACATTTGCTTATGAAAGTGTGGTTTATTCGATAGATTCCAACGATCCAGCTGACTATGAAATTGAAAAAAAAAACAAAATAATTAGAGAGTTGCATGCTGTTTGAGTTTGACAGATGCAAACATCAGTTGCACTTTGCAATGATTACTTCTGGTCTCTGGTGTCTGCTGTGTGCGTGTGTGTTCCCTTAAATACGATCTAAATTCGTGTGTTGACAAATAATAATTTTATCGATTTTTGAAATACAATTTATTGCCTTAGTGTCGGTGATAAGTGGTTATTTTTGATTTAAATTTAACGGTAAGCCCTTGTTTTGACAGGTGATACATGTCACCTTAAGAGACGCGCTGACAGGATTGTAAATTCCTTTAGATGGTTGACTCAGATGGAGAGTTTGTGTTACTAACTGTTGTGTGTTGAGGAGATAGTATTGGAATTTATGGAAGACAATCAAATTTTGGAACACGAGGGATTTGAGTGACTAAGTTTGATTTGTGGGTGCTATTTCTCGGAAGAGCGTTGGTATTTGTTATTCGATTTTGAAAAAGCAACATTAAGTTGAGTAACCACATGTGCACCTTACTCTGAATAATCGTTACAAAAATGTCGTTACTAGTTACTTTCGGTACAATTGGTATTCATTCAATTGGTATAAATAACACAATTAATTGAACGAATTGAGATCAGGAAAGTGGCAAGCAATCATTTTACCAGTTGTGCAAAAACTAACCGTCGTTGCCCGTGAAAACTCGTAGTGGCTAAACCCCCGACCAAAAGAGACACCTTTATACCATGTTTCAACCGAACGAAATCGCAAGATTTCATCAAATTTCTCAAAATCAGAATCAAAGTTTCTCCATACATTATCGTTGTTTCGATTTTTCGCGATTTCAATGAAAATCGTGAAATGTGACAGGTTTTCAAAACGCACAAGCCAACAGCGTGAGTTTCAGTTAATTTTGGATTTCATTTTCTCTTTCCATTTTCTGGTGTCTTCAACAATATAAATTCCTGTCAAAAAAAGCTGTCAAAGTTGAAACCATTTCAAAATTGACAGCTAATGACATTTAAAAACACTTCAAACTCGATCGGAATGGCCTATTTAGGTGTAATATAATAATAATATTGGTGACGCTACAGCCCGTAGATGATCAGGCCGCAACTTCTACAGCAACCATTCGTTTTGTGCGTGCTATTGTTCTCTCAGGAGAGGAAGGGACCTACAATTTTATGCCGACTGCGAACGCCCAAATTTGAGAAGCATTTTCTAGACCGGGGTAATTTTTGAGCATTGTCAGTGACTCAAACGACGTGGTGACGTGAATTATGAAAGTTGGTAAATTCGCTGATCGAGTCGTAGTCGACGACCCACTATCCAAAGGCGACCCGGAACAACACTTATTCAGTTGAAATACTCTCAAATTCGATTGGAGAACATAAACTATAGAGACATATGTCGAATAGACAGTTGCCCTTCGCCGATGCACGACGGCGGCGCAAGTCTTCTATCTTTCGTCAGGGTTATTTTGGAAGGTGCAGCTGAAGCCTCATAGATCAACTTTGTTCCAAACTCTCGCAAAAATAGAAAACATCCAGGATGTAGGAATCTAGCCTGGTATCTAGATTGTCTGGCCATTATTGGAATTTATACAAAATGAATTTAAATACTGTGTGGTCTTATGTGTTGTTTTTAGACAACGGAAACGTACCAAGTCCGCTTTCGATACATTTTAGAATTCCTCACGAAATGTCTGACATTCAAACGTCGAAACTGAAGTTGAAATGTTGATTCAGGCAAGGGCTTGCCAATAATCGATTATGTCTTATCCACAAAAGTAATTTTGGATATCACTTGAAAAGGATATTTAAGACTAAAGAGAGGCTTAGTTTAGGTCATTATCGCCCTCTAGTATGTGGGCACGGTAGCCTATAAGATGTGACTAATAAGTCATTCTCCACTCTTGAAAAGAATGCAAATTATTTTATTTCTATTCTCTATTTTCTCCTGTAGGAAATTACATCAGCTCAAAAAAATCTGACTTAGTTTTGATACCATGATCTTGCAGGGCTTCGAGAGCAGCTTAGCTATCCACGAATATATTTCTATCAGTGCCCTTAATACACCTATTCGACAGTTTTCCGAGTTGGCGGATACCTGGTTTATTCGAGTAATAACCTAGTTGACGGATACCCATCATTAACGGGAAACGGGCACCCGCAGCAAATGAAACTAAAAATGGGTAATGGAAAAAGTCTTTTCGTATTTTGTGTCGTTGGAGTCGTCTATCTCCAGTGCTACCAATGACGTTGTGTCATACCATATGGTGTTGGAAAGGTGACATTTTAAGCTGCATTTAACCAATTTGAAATCAACAAATTAAAATCGGAGAAGTTGAAAAAAAGTTACAGCTGTTCAAAAATGAGTGAAAATATTGAAGAAATTCACTGTATTTTGAAATTGTTTGTATAAAAAAGGGAAGAATGCCACGCAAGCCACCAAGGAAATTTGTCAAGTTTACGGAGACGATGCTGTATCAGTTCGTGTAGCACAACAATGATTCGCTCGCTTCCGTTCTGGAAATTTCGATGTGAAAGATGCACCTCCATCTGGTCGACCTATCGTTGAAAAAGTCGATGAAATTATGGAAAAGATTGACATCAGATTGACACGACATCGCCAAGGAACTAAACATTCATCATCAAAAGGTTTTGAACCATTTAAAAAAGGCTGGCTACAAAAAGTAGCTCGATGTTTGGGTACCACATGAATTGTCTGTGAAAAAAGTTTGATTCGAAAAACGAAAAGACTTTTTCGACTACCCATTAGTTTTATATTGTCTTCTTAGCTTGCATTGAGTATGGAATAGTTGATGTCCATCACCAAACGAGTACCCGGTAATCTGGTAGCCGAATGATACCCTAAAATTCGGGTACGAAGATAAACCGAATGGGTTCCCGGATATCCGGGTATGGAGAGCTCTCATTTCTAAACAATCTGTCAGTGTTGCCCACAAATGTCCAACAATAACGGACGTTCATTAAGTGAAGCTTAGTAATCCAATCAATTCACTGAACGACACTGTGGCCATACTAATGACTGACACTTAGTTTCGTTAAGTTTCGTTAAGTTTCGTTCACTTTTGCTTTAAGTGGTAGGGAAATTAATCGCTCGCTACACTTGCTGTTGAAATGTAACTTGTTTCCACAAGCCATATTGAGCACGTTGTCAATTTAGCAATGCTTCTGTCTGGATTTTGTTGGATTTTGACATAAACTTAAGCCCACGCATGGCCATTATGGTTGCCCCTTAAGATTCGACCAATCCATTCCAAATGTCGATTAAAAGAAAACTGCAATCAAGGAAGAGTTCCTTGCGTCATTTCTGCCATCTTCGCATCTTACATCACAATAACTGCAATAAATTTCGAACAAAATACTGCAACCACTCCCATCGCACGACCAACCATCACAAGCGATTGCCAAAGGCACCCAGTGTCAGCCGACAATTCCGGCTCAATCAACCGTATCCCCGGATTTGAATTAAATCTGCATTACAATTGTTTCAGATGCATCAGCTCGAGCGAGTGAATTGACAAAACTCAGTCAAGTTCAACGGATTAACGACCACGATGAGGAAATTGCACATTAAACCACGGCCCGCTTGTGAACGGTTTTCATCGCCCACTGCGACAAAGCCGATGTGTACTAGGTCATAAACCCAATGAGCCATGGTCACCTAGAGAGGTTCTGGCTGACTAAAGAATACGCACACAATTGGTTAACAGTTTGCACTTAATTGGGACAACAATAGCCGAGTCAAGTTCAGAGCATAGAAGCGGCGCGGCGCACGCGTTTCGAGGACGAGATGCCTGATTGACTTCGATTGTCTGTCTAAATTTATTTGTTTTCTACAAAACCGACTATTAGCTCTTCGTCTGAGGGTGGGGGAGACTCTGACTGAATGCAAGGGGGTATGGTATGGTTGTTGTCTTTATGGTACGTCTCCAGAACTAATAATCGCCACAGACACACACACGTTGACGTTGGAATTATCTGATTCCCGTCCTATCTCATCAACGAGTCTTATCATCTCTCAGCATATCAGATTGTAATTACGTCTTCAGGCTCGTCGTATCTTTGGATGGCTCACACTCACGGTTTTACCTGAAGGCGGTTTGTTTACCAGGGGCTTTTGGGTCCAACGTACTTAGTGCATTTTTCATTTTGCCTATCGTCGTAGTTGAAAGCAGGTCGTGATAAGAAGGTGTTTTTTTTTTCTAAGCTTACGGCCGGTGGTTGTTTTTCCATCCAGCACGTAGTTTCTAGTAGTTTTCATAGTTCAACGCCTTGTGATCGGTTCTAGTGCCAATAAACACATTTGAATTGGAGAGTTGCCAACGATGCGGAATAGGTTACGTGACTTTATGCAACTTACAAGTGGAACAAGTCGATGATAAATCCCTGCGCCGAGTAATTCAAAATTCTATTCGCTTGGAAGCTGCAAAGGATCACGTAGCTAACGTGAGTATGTGAAATTTTCGCATATTATTTTTCGAAGAAAAATAATGCAAGATCCATTTTATGAGTAAGCGGGAATATAATGAACGCGAGATGTTCAAATGCAGGTGACCCGTTTTGTGTTTCCAAATTAAGTAAATTTAAATAAAATGCCTTTATTTAGATTTCCATAACATTTTTATTTCAACACAAAAAATGCCAATACGGTCTTAGCTTGTGTATGGAATAAAACATCTTCCAGGTGCCCTTCACGGGTTCCTTGCAGGACACGATTCTAAGGTGGTTTTCCGAGAGTTTTCGACACAAATCGGTCATTCATGCTGAATATTCGTTCTCGGAGAGGCTGCGGTTAAACATGATCTTTTGCATAGTCCAGCGAAAAAAAAAAACTATGGTGACAAATCGCGCGGTATTGGTGTCCAGTTCAATTCAACAAAACGTCAAATACAGTCGAACCCGGATAATGACATAGCCGTGCAACGAAATATTGTGCCATCAAGCGGGCCCAAATGTGAAAAATACAATGCCTACAAGAGTTGGTTTCCCACCACCAAGCTGACATACCTGTACACAAAAAAAAAATATAGTGGAACACTTCCCGGATTGATAGGAAGTCAAATAGAGTGTAAAATATAATCCATAGATATTAACTCATTTTCAGAAAAACATTTTTCCGTCAGAAGTCACATGAATTAAGAATTTGACAATAAGCCGCTAAGATTGTACGTTAACTGTTTGTTTTGACGTATTTTTATGTTATATAAAGCGGTTTCTGCCATTAAGCGATGTGCTTTAAGGGGTTTTGCTCGAGTAAAAATGGTACACAAGACACAACTGCCATACCATGATAGTATGGCCGTATTATTAGGAGAAGGGCTAATAACCGGGTTAGACTCTACCTCTTTTAGAATTTGCAATACAGCCAAAACAGGTTCAGTGTCACGTAGCACCGTCTTTTTAAAACCACGATTTGCCGCCTAGAAAATCAAAGTCATCGTTTTGTTGCACCGATTTTTCCACCTACGCGGGAGTTACATTGGGGAGCGAAACGTATTTTTAAAATTTATTTTAACATTTATTAAAAGAACAAATTTTGAGAATTAAGAAATATGTAGAAGAAAAGAAAGTAGAAAATATTCAGTAATCGAAAAAAGCGAGTGATTCCTTTTCCGAAATCAAGCTTAACAACTCGTAATTGCTTTTATTTTTATTTAAGTCAACGTTTAACCCTACCCTACCGAACAACTTAAGGCACTCGCTTATAACGATAAATCTTGATCGGTACACTCGGTAATTTGAGTGTAACTGATCTGCGAATTCGTGACGAGCTGCCAAATATATCGTCTGCTTAATAACCGAAAGAGGAAATGCTTGTGGATATAATATTAATATAATAGGGGTGGCGCTACAACCCGTAGATGGCCAGGGCCTATCTTCCAGCAATCACTCGTGTTGTGCATGCTATTGTCCTTTCATGAGTGGATGTGATCTACAGTTTAATGCCGACTCGGAACGGCCAAGTTTCAGAAGTCTTTTCCAGACAGTTAATACTCTTTGAGCATTGTCAGTGACTCGAAATAGGTGGGATCGTGAAATATATTTTTGGTCGTACCGTTGCGTTGTGGT
Organism: Eristalis intricaria; assembly: GCA_964034865.1. NCBI lineage: Eukaryota > Metazoa > Arthropoda > Insecta > Diptera > Syrphidae > Eristalis > Eristalis intricaria. The sequence continues at coordinate 55,452,665 of OZ035877.1, read as the reverse complement.
CGACGCACATATGCCACAGCTTGTAGAAATTAATTTAATTAAAATTTATTAAATAACTGTTCAAATTGGGCTGAGAAAAAGGGAAACAATCACACTCTACACTCTTATACATAAATTATTATGGATGATAATTGCACTACCTAATATGTTTTCTCTAACGATGCACAAAGTTCCATCGACGAGTTCAGATTGCAACTCAAGTCGTCCCTTGCATTGGCTTTATTTTGGAGAGTTTCGGGTCTACACAACATCATGCCACCTGAAAAGGCGCTAAGTCCCAATTTACCACTACAGGCAATTTAAAGTCATGTAACCTTACTGAGGAAACTTGGTACAAGCCAAAAAAGAGATTCGAACCTTAATCCCAACTATCCTAGCTAACACCAGTTTTTTTTAATTCTTCTTCTTTGCGTGTCGCTTATGATTGAAGTGGACGACGTTGAAGTGAAAACACGCATATCTTGCCCACGAAAAAATGAGCTCAAAGGGCTGTTCCAATAGTGTTGTGATGTTCCGCATCTGCATGTCCAGTGGAGTCGGTGTGTGTGTGAATTCTACTGTTTCTGTCATAAACATGGGATTCCTTATATAAAACTAGAACTGATTATAGAAAATGTATTATCTTCTTCACCCTTCATTTGCCAGGTGGTATGGCTACTCACAATGGTACCATTGATGCACTCGTTTAGTCTTAAGGTCAGCTTCTATTCTATGTCGAAAATATCGATTACAGTAAAGCCCTTTAATTCGAAAAAAAATGGTTTTCGCAACGATTGAGTGCTATTAGGTTGCAAACAGATCCCAAATATGTAGAAGTCATAACAATTCATCAAAATGTCGATTGGCGAAGTCGGGAAAATAACAAAAAAAAAAAATTGCACTGCTTAATCCCCAATTAATTATTTATTTATTATTTGCAGTTTTTCGTGATAAAATATTTTTTCTATTTAAGTTCTTGCAATTTTTCATCAATAGAAACGCGTTTTAGTGCATAAAAATTGTCTCATTAATTCGGAATCGTTTATTCGGACTGACCTTTCCCTCAACCATTTCGAGTTAACGAGCTTTTACTGTAGTTTCCTTCAGTCGAACACAATACTGAAACTTAAGTTTTTAAGAGTGAACTTTAACAGTTGTCTTTCGACAGTAATTCTTTTCTTTATGCATTTTGTTAGAGTCTCCCAACTATGTCACACAAGACGTGGAATTTCATTAGAGATATAGATACGACGTTAACGCAGAAAAACAAAACATCTTTTTGTACAAGAAACAAATGTACAACTCGCATTATGCGCACTCACTTCGGACATGCATTTGTGATGCACAATTGTTTCTTCGAAACTTATGAGATGCAATTTTCGAGATTGTGTAAGTCTGTTTACATAGCTGACCACATTACAATACAGGGAATTCCTTTGTTTATATTCTTGTAACTCTGAATCATGGGTACTTAGTACAAAAAGTCACCCCCACCCACGTCAATTGTTCCAACCCACATCGAACAATGCATTTATCAGAGGAAATGTATGCAACTTTATCTGTTGACACTTCAGAGAAATTTTAACGTAGACTAGAAACAATGTCGATGACAGTCTCGTTTTCAGACAAAGCTTCGGAGAAACTCTCCAATAAAAGACTTAAGGTGTTCCCCAATTGCCAGAGCTATCAAATCATAAACATCGTTTGACACATCCAAGCCAAGTGTAAAGAGATCATAAAATTGTGTTTGTAAGACAATTTCGTGAAGCGTATGTCACCCAAATTAAGAGAAGATCAAACAGCGAAAGGAACCATGATATATGATATGACAGTGACTAAGGTTCTGATCAGGAGTGGCGCGTTAGCTGTCAATGTCATATTTGACACTCTCACGAAGATTTGTGTGTCGTGTGGAATCTGAAGGAAATGGATCATCGATCCTGTACAAGTGGAGATAAAATGAATGGCATTTGCAATTTATGACGTAATGGGGGAGAGGATTGACACTTAAGGTGGGTGTTCAGCTCGACTTACGTCCGTCCAAAATTGACCGATCCGAAAAAGTCGCTTCGTGGGAAATTGATCTGGTATCAAACTGGGCCTAAATTTAGGATTGATCTGTCAGCTTCCAGAACCTAACATATAGCCCACGTTTTCCCCAAACTTCAGCTCCACCTTAAGAAGGAGTACCATTCCCTGGCATTTTTCTCTTTCCTTTCGCAATGTCTCGAAATCCAAGAATCGTAGCCTCATATAAATCGAAGACGTCAAAGTATGACAAGTATAAACATTGTAATAGGTCTTGCAAGACTTGGCGAATTATTCTTTTAGAAAATTCCCCTAATTTTTTGGAACAGAATTTTTTACTTTGCCGCCAGTTCCAGACTTTATTCTGACATCTGCTGCAATCAATGACAACGAAATTCGCTCAACTCAAAAACAGCCATTCAATGTCATTGTCTATTGCTTCTCCATTGAACTGATTGCAAGCCCAACGTACGTGCACATAAACATACACACTTCTGAATTGCGACAATCTGACACTGTCATCAGGGAAATCACAACAAGTCTGTTGTTGATTTGGAAAATAAACAAAGTCCTTAATTTAATGAAATGTGAGCCGCCCATTAGCTTCGACGGTTGTTATAGAACTAACGTTGATTGTCGTCGTTTGCAAAAACTACATACACACACAGACACACCCTCGCTCAGCCATTCAAATTCGCTCGCCTTTCGTGACGGCTTGTGTCAGAGTGGCGAACGCATTAAATTGCACATCGCATTCAATTGTTGATAAATGTCAGTGTTTTTATTTTATTTAGCTTTTGTTCGCAAATCATGTTCGTAGCATGTGCAAACACATTTAACAAGCTATCGCTTGACTTCCGTTTGATTGTTCGCCCCTTCTGTGCGCGGAAACTTGAAGCGGGTTTCGCGGCTTTTGTCTTGGCACTTGTGCTGGATTTATGGGAACTGTTCCATGGGAAGAAGCTAATCTTTACGGATAACTGTTGGCCTTGATTTTTTGACATACAAAACTCAAGCGTTTTTACAGGTGCTCTGTGCAGATAAGAAGTAATTTGCACGAGACTATGGTTTAGACGATCTGGAAGAGTTCCTCTTTCATCCCAACACTCGCGACCAAATGTCTTTCATTACATTTTTTGTGATCCATGACGGTTTTCATATTTCGTTAAGTTTTTCCTTGTCCACTTTAATTGAATGACGGTAGCCCCAAAGCAGTTTTGCGTTTCACGATTAAAGGCCCAGCGCAGCCTTATGTCAGAATTGATCGAAAAACAGCCAGAAACATCGCCAAATGTCAAAGCGCCCACGATTGCTTCTGGCGACCTACGTAAAATTTCAAATCAACTGTCGTTTACGTACGTTTAGATAACCAATCAATTTCTCTCCCAAAGCAAGAGTGAACTAAACGAAGTTAAGGGGAGTGCTCGTTTGTTATATTTTTTGTAAATATTGCTTAACTTGTTTCTATTCCCTGATGTCGATTGTGGTTCGGAATAACCATTCTGCATATTCACGGTACTACCACTTCTCTTGACTCTCTGGCAATGCTGAACCGAGTTGGGCTGCCTCGAGTCATTGACAATGAGCTTAGACTGTAACTATCATGCTTGTCAGCATCATCGTGAGACAAAAAGTACCCACAGTAGATACGTGTGGTTTTTGCATAAGCTAGACCAACATCCAATGTGGCGACAGGCGAAGAAGATTACTGAAAAACCAATGCATTCACAATGAGTCACTGATTGGTCTGGATATACAGACGGCTGCAGGTATCACTGGTCCTCTCATGCGCTTAGTCACTACAGCAGTTGCATGGTTCTTGCTATCTAGACGTCGTAGTCCAGTTTCTTCCCACAATATGACTGTGTGGTATCAACCAGACGCTGTCATTGAGTCAAGGAAACCGACTCATGCAATGACTGCATGCGTCATTTCCTGATCATGTAATTTCCCGTTTAGTTGATCAGAGTTCTCCGTTTAGTCTGGATTTGACGCCTTTGAGCGTTGTGAAGGCATTGCCAATTTGATGCTGGCGAAAGAGGATGCTGATGAAGCCCGTAAGGCACAGGTCTGTCGAGCACACAGGATCGGTCTTATCGGGTACATGGCTTGACATCAATGCTTCCGATCAAAGTGTCTTCGAATCAGAGCCTTCTAATTAGAGGAGGAAAAGATGACTAAATCGCCTGTATAAAGGTCAAGTGATCGTGGATGCAAGACTTAATGACTGAAAGCAGAATCCTTGGCTCAATTATATAAGACAGCTTTAGGTCCTTGCATAGCTAAGAAATGTAACGAATGTCGGCATATGTCAAAGAGTTCACGATCATCCACTTCTTAAAGCATCAAACTGAGCACGGATTGGGTACATTATACAAATTCAGACGCACTAATAAAAAAACGTGCATAATGAAATGTTGAAATGTTAACAAACAAGAGCGTACCTCCATCTCTTTGCGTGGCCTTCGCGCCTTTTAAACATTTCATAGAGCTCAAGCTACATTGGATTGTTTCATGTACTCTGATTGATTCAGTTGAGCGACCACTCAAACCAAATTGTCTTTTTTAAACATTTAAGGGACGTATTCATGAGCTGGTAGGTTACATGCACCATCTTATCTGTAAGATAAGGTCGGAGGAAAGCATGCTCGAGGAGTGGAAGCTCAGTATCGTTTGCCCGATCTACAAAAAAGGAGACCCCTTCAACTGCGCCGTGGTAATTGGCAATTTTTCTCCATTTCAACTGCGGCGCGGTAGTTGGCGTGTGGTCTCCTTTTTTGTGCTAGATAGAGACGAGCTATACTGGGCATGTCCGGTTTTGACATTCCTGCCAAACTCGCTAGACTGAGCACGATGACGATGGAGAACTCACGCTACTCCGTCAAGGTCGGTGACGAACTCACTGAGACCTTCAATGTCAAAAAAGGATTTAGACAAGGTGATGCACTGTCATATTCTTCTTCATCCTTAAGAAGATCGTGCAAAAGTTACTGGCCCACACAAGAGGAACGACCTTTTAAAAGTCTGTACAATTGCTGGCATACGCGGACGCCATTGACGTGGGTGATCGAATAAAGCTAGACGTCAATGAGGCGTTTGTTGACATTGAAACGGAGCAGCTAAAATCGGTCTGGCTTTGATAGTATATGGAGAAGAAGGTTCAACCACTAATTGTATGTGCTGTTCAGTGAAATTAATCTAGCCAGGCGTCTTTTTATTCAACGACTAACATGGCTATGCCATGTAGAACGTATGAGCAACTTAATTCCGGCCAGACTCTGAGCGCGTAGAACAATGCAAACGAGGACCTCAACCGGCTTGGTGTGCGAAACTGGAGACAGCTGGCGAGAGATCAGGCCAGCTAGAGAAGCATGTTGGATGAGGCCCAGGTCCACCCTAAGAAGGAGGATGAGAAGATTAATTTTATAAACGAAGCTGAAAGTTGGCAACTGCGTAAGTCTCGTCTCAACCAACAAGCTTTTCCAGCAAGCGGGATCTTTGGTTAGCTATCTGTAGTTTCCCATACCAAGTGGGTTAAGCTTCTTCTCTATTCATGTGCGGAACAGGCTCGGAGTCGACGAGTCTTCCGGCGCTCTACATGACATAGCCATCCTAGCCGTACCTGGGTAGACTCTTCTCCCTATATCACACCCGTGCAGTTCATGGTTGAATCTTCTCCTCCAGATGCCCTCGACGCAAACATTACTAAATTCGGAAATTTTCTCGCAAAGGCATCATAGACGCCTTTATCCACTCTTGAAATCCTCATTGACTCTGCGCCGTAGAGCAGGATTGGGATGATAAACATCTTGTATATGGTCAGCTTGATCCTTCGAGAGATTTACAATTGTTTCTTGAGCCTAAAGAAACAATGGATGGCAGGAGTTAATCTGCTTTTGATCAAAGTAATGGTGATACTCCTTCTGCTTGAGGTCCAAAATATGCATGCGTACTCCAAGTCCCAACCTTCTGTCATCCCTCGTTCACCTCCCGCCAGACACACTATTGTTTATGTGCTAACAAATAGGCTGTGTAGTTCACGAACGAACAAGTTCAAAAAGGAGCTCTAACAAGTTAAATAAGTGCGCCTTGCTTTGCATGCATCGGATTCAGTAAGAATAGCTGAACTAAATCGAACTAAATTAAACTAGATTGAGTGCTTCGCTCTGTGTGCTTTGCTTTGTGTGGATGTGTATCTTGCGCATTGTGCGCACAGTTGTTTTTTTTTGTTTTACTCCTGCAGCAAATCGAGCAGTTGGCTTTTCTGGTGCGATGAATGGTTGAACTAATAAGGAGGGTTTTTGTCCGGTTAAGTTTGGCATATATTTTTTATTTCACTCTATTCATGCAGTGGTAGGAGTAGCGCTATTATTTATAACGAACAACCGGGGGAAATCGCAGAAGACTCTATTTCAGAGTAGTGAGCAGTAAAGTGCATAGAACTAAATGACCCAGATGAACGATATAGTTCAATAAATTTATTCGAGCTAAACTGAGCACTCTCTGGACTGAACCAAAATGCTCTAATATCAGCTCTGTTTGACGGCACATGAAAGGAGCGCCGCCTTGTCTAAAATCTTGTTTGACATTGAAGGTATCGGTGATTTATTTACTAACCTTGATGGAGCAGTGCGGATTCTCAATATTCATTCTGCAAAGTCTGACGAGTTTGGCAGGAATATCTAAACTAGACATAATCGTGTACTGCACATCTCTGTGCACTCATTTGCATGGGAAGACGAATTTGTAGTGGATTTCGATCTGCACTGGTTCATACTTTTCTAAAATCTACCAAGTTGTGATCGGTCGACGGTGGACTTCCCCGTAGGAACCTGTAGGATCGCCGATAATGGGCACAAAATGGCAGAGAAGATCTTGTACGTCAAAGGTGTCTCTTTTCTTGTCCAAGCAAATCTGCGACTAAGCTGAGATAAGCTGATGTTTGACTTGGGAATTGGTGTAAAGACCTGTCTCCGCTCATTGCTTGCATTGATGAAATGAAAAATTCTCCAGACCCGGAACAACCGTCTCGACCAACAAGTAAATACGGTTTTCAATCCCCTCTCCAGGGATAGAGCATCCCTTTAAGTAACGCTTATTTAAACAGTGAGACCCGATTGCATTCGCATCGGAATCCCATGCACCCAACAAGAGTTTGTTCAGGTAGAGGGGAGACAAAAAGAAAAACAAAATATAACCTGCGTCCTATCAGGAACGAACCGTCATAAAACCGTTGTTGTTGTGCCAGCCAGGCGACTGAGACCACGTTGGGCAGGAAACAATGGAGTAAGACCATGTAATACGGAGTTCCGCGAAACATCTCGCCTTATCGCATCTACCTGCATCTCCGCCTAGCCGCCACAGGCCGGACTGAGGATGACTTTCCCATCAGTCTGAGGCTGCACTCCGTGTTTCCCTCGCATCAGGGGTCACTCTTGTTTCCTTGATGATTCGTCTCGTCGCGACTCGTCAATTGAGGATAACAAACTGCTTCAAGCAAATACTCAGTTGCGTTTAAGTGATCGAACGAAGAGGATTCACCCGTCAATTGTGGTTTAGATTAGTTAGTGTCTTTGGGTCAAGATTTGCATGCCTCGGACTGAATCAGTGCGTTTTGTGGGAATGACTTTAGTCTCAGAGTCTGGGAGTTGCTTGTGCTAAGAGTTCCCTCAATTGGCGGTTCAAGTGAAGAGTTTAATTCAATTAGATACAACCGATAACTTGTGTGTGAGTGTGTGTGTGTCAGCATGCGTGTGACTAACTGGAATTGTGTTTTATTTGGATTTCGTTCTCTTCACAGAATGGATTTACGTGTTGTTATACTGCAGATATCCTTCATCACAATACTGGCGAGGATGATGGCCTTTGGATTCGTCAGCCAGGACGACCGGAAGTGCAAGTACCTCAAAATGGACAGGCTTCTGAAGATCAGATGCTTCGACATGAATCTGAAGGAAGTGCCCCAGTACCTGAGCACATCTGTTGAGGTAAGACAAAGCGTTTTTTTTTTGCATTCATGAACTTTGCCGTTCCTCAAGGGCATATTCTCCTAATTTCCTAACAATTGCCTTCGCACTCCGGGCATGCCTACGTGCAGAAAACGAGCTATGGACATGTTTGAATGTATCTCGAAGGCAATCGTCTTATTTGTGTCACCCCAATTGAGCGGAGGTCAATGCGTCGTCGTCGTCGTCGTGGCTGTGAGTGGTGGACAAACGGATGTCGTAACACAGAAGTTCTGGCTTGAGACTGAGTTCTTTTCTCATCAACGCCCTCCAATTGAAATTAATTAAAGCGAACAATAAGCCGCTCACAGTGACATGCCGCATGCCACAAAATGGAGATCACAACAACGATCAGTGCGAAGGCGATATAGGGTGGTGCAGGAAATTTATTGTGAAGATATTTTGACTGCTTGACTTGCTTGGTGGAGAGTTTCAGTCAAGCAAAGTGGCTGATGACTCATGATCTGATCGATCTTGATGTTCGTCGTCGATTCGAAAATTGGGGATGGCTTGTGCACATGACGGTATTAATCGAGAGAAAAACCATGAGTCTCTTTGAAAATTCCTCGAGATCAAAATCGTGATCAGTAGTGCTATAGTTTCCAGCAAGAATTGCGTCAAGTTAATTACTTGGAGTGATGATCGTGGCATTGTGGGTAGTTACGTCAACTACGTCTCTTTTTGAACGACTGAGCACGAACAAGTTTCATAACTCATGGCTGTAGATGTGGTTGCTTTAGAAGCTAGGTCCTCATAGGACTGTTGGTGAATTATGTGTTGATTGCTTGGAGCTCCAAGTCTTCAGTCTAGTTAGATCGTTAAGAAGAATGAATAACTTGTAGGTGTTCTACCTATGCGTGGACATGGACTTGTTCTTCGGTGGACATTAGCCAAAAAACTTTATGGGTCAACAATCTTCAATCTTCAGTACGATCATCTGGCAGTTGACGTAGTAGTGGTAGCTAGCTCTCTTTAATCTAGGGTCATTGCTTGTGAGTAAGACTCTAGTGAGGGTCTAGTGATAAAGTCCGTGACGGAGACTAGAGTTGTAAACAGTGGAGACTCGATACAGTGAACTAGTAAAAACCGAGCCTTTTCACTGGAAAGAAATTCACTGTAACGAGCGTGGACTCCCTGAAGAAAATTTCATCAAAATCTGTTTGTTTTTCCGTTCATTCATCATGAATAGAATTTACATACATAATTATAACTTTTTTTAAAAATCAGCCAATATTCATAAAAAAGCATATTTTCTTTTTAACAAAAACAACACGTCCACAGAAAAAAGTTAACACGGTAAAAATAATACATACCGTTTACTTAAAAAACAAAAATACAAGAAAACTTAAACTACTTAAACTACTTTCGTTTACTGTTACGTTTATTTCAATAAACTTCGCTTTTTCTTGTAACTTACTAGCATACTATGCGTGTAATCCACTTTAATGCTAGTTGCCAATTTAAGTTCAGGTAATCTACATCTCGTTGTTGTTCTTTTTCGCTTTCGTTTTCATATTCTTTAGTATCTCAAGATACCTGATCTTCGTTCCTATTATTCAAATCCGCTGCAATATATGCTAGTCCTGTTATATGGTCATTTTCTTCTGTAGCCACTGTGTTGGCATGAGACACTAAATGGGTGCGAAGAATACTGAGAGGCAGATATATCATCTTTATTCGAAGACAGTGTCATCCACAAGTGTTTGCCTAAGAGCTATCTGCCAATATATGTCATCGGAGCATCTGTCACCTTGTCGCCATTCAGTTAATTCATCGGTTCCTTCATTGGGACCCAACATAGTGTTGGTATACATATAATCATGATCATTTGCACACATGAGTGAAAACGATGTGATGAATGGTATATCCAGCGGCTTTACCTCAACATGACAGTCAGAAAACCATCTGTCGAATACATAAATAGGAAAACAAACTGGCCCATAAATAGCTCTAATTTCCGTTTCAAAAATATTGCCTTCGGCTCGGCTCCTGTCCTCTCGGTATATTACTTACTTACTTATTAGGCCGACGACCCATGCAGGGTCCGAGCCTGAGTGATAGGTGCTTTCCATTCCTGACGGTCCTGGGCACGCTGCTTCCAATCATCAAGACCAAGCTGTCTTGCATCCGCGATAACTTGGTCTTTAGACCGGAGATTTGGTCTTCCTCTCCTTTTCGAACCAGGAGGCTCGGATTCGAAGACCCCCTAAGCTGGGATAGCTGGGGTGTTGTCTATGCGCTCGATGTGGCCGAGCGAGTGCATTCGACGGATCTTTGCCTTTCGGATTACTTGCACATCCTGGTACAGCTCGTAGAGTTCGTGGTTGTGTCTTCTCCTCCATTCGCCTTCCTCGCAGACGGGACCATATATCCGACCAAATATCCTCTCGGTGTCGCAAACTTTAATTCTGACAATGAAATTTTGGCAACAATTCGGCAATAACTTGACGAACGTTTGTTTCCAAAGCGTCAAGAGTTTGCGGATTATGTGAATGAACGCGATAGAGTCAAACTAAAATCTAATAGACGTGAACCTTGTTCAACACTTTCACTAATGGCAACCGTAGTTTCTGTGGAACGTGATCTACGATGATGAAGGCCTTAAGACACCTGTAACTGAGTCAGTTTCTTACAGTTTTTTCTAAAATGCGCTCAGATGGACCACTGTCGACGAGTATGTCGTATCCCCGTCCGAAGATGAAGATATGCGTTTTTGTTCATCATCAGCATCTGCATCATTGTGAAGAGGACTCTTCCATTAGCGTCAAATGCGTTGATACTAAGGTTTTGAAGAAGTTGAACAAGAACAACAAACTTTTGAAGAAGTCTGCCAAGACGTATGACACTTAATCACACAGATCAGACGTTTGTTGGATTATGACTTTAACAAGACCTGGTAAGTTTCCTGGTCTTCTATTCAACGCGAGAAGTCCATAATATCCAATATCGATGAAGTTAAGTTATCAATCAAGATGAAGAAAGTTTCGTGACCTACTGCGTAATTCGACAAGTTGGTGAACATGTCGATCAATTTGTTGGTCTCGCTTGGGGTAGAAGTGTTGACAAAACGCACGCTCCCTCATCCACTGGACCTCCAAACAGATTCCACTTTCACCGCTTTGTGGATAATGATCCACTAATCGTGTCTATCACAGAATCACTTTTCTCTCAATTGCACCATGGTCGGCTATTGCTATACGATCCAAGTTGTTAAATGGCAAACCCTAAGCCAAACAAAGTCAGTGATGACAGTTCGGTTGGACGTATGTGATTGAAACGGGAATGCCAAACCCGGACAACGAATTGGATGGCCCTATACTTCATATTTTTAACTGCAAGACAATGCCATCAAAACAATGCAACGCACTCAATGCATACGCACTCACCGTGACGCATGTGGCACACCCTATACGGCACATTTTAATTAAAAACTCACATCCCTTGTGTTCCGATTAAAACATTCATCAGATAAACATTTTTCTTGTCATCAGTAATAAACCAAAAAAAAAAAAAAAAAACAAATTAATTTCTTGCAGGTGTTGGACTTATCATTCAATCGAATAAAAAAACTCAAGAAAACCTCATTCGAACGATATCGAAAGATAAAATTTCTGCTGCTCTACGAAAACATGATTCAGTCCGTGGAACCTGACACCTTCGCGCACTTGTCATCGCTGGAGGTGAGTTTGTTTTGTTTACATTCAATCACGCCGTTGAGTAATAACACAAGTGATTTTATATTTTTTGCTTTTCCAGGAGATCGACTTATCGAATAATGCCCTCATGACGATTCCCTTGGAGATATTTCAGCTGCCATCACTGCGAAATCTATATGTCGACAGTAACGACTTAATCAACTTACACACTGACTTAGAGGTGAGTTGACATCCGCTTTGATTGGAGTGGTCGCGGTGATTCCAAGGATATCCGCATTAGATCGTCAGACACGATATTTTTGGACTGTTTGTCATCCCTTGGTGGCGGTTATCTTTTACATGCGAAATTAATGTATTAAATATGCGTTGACAGGCTAAGATGGATGGAGGGGGGATTTGCGATGTGTGAAGGCGGCAGTTAAACATTGAAGGAGTTGTCATTGGTTCGAGTGATTCAACTCAAACCCGGACACTTGTCTGATTATAATAGGCGTAGTTTCGCACACAATTTAGGCGCGAATCCCTAAATACTGTGCTCCAGGGAGGGATTTCTGCCTTCGAGATTTTGCTGCGCGAGAGTTGGATGATGCGAGATTTCGAAAAACGAGAAAATACCGACAATCAAAGACGACCTATACGACACATGATGAAGGTTTAAATTTGAAACTAGTTCTACGACAAGTATGCAGTTTTCGAGTTGAGTATGGTTCTGTCGGAAATAAGATCGTTGTTGAGCTACAGAAGAATTTAAACAAGAGCACTGCATGCACTTTCTAATATTTGAACAAGTGATCGCCACATTCGAAAAATAATTCGAGTGATGATCGAATGATACAATACCTCGAGAACATCTCAGTTATTATAATCATTCGAAAGACTACTAACTACAGTGGACTGCCCTAAAGTCGAATAGTCACGTGATACCAAAATGTGTTCGAGTTAGAGGGAGTTTGACTTATAGAGAAGTTTTTGTATGGAAAATTGAGGGAAATGTATGTAAAATATGGCGAAAAAGTTCGAGTTAGAGAGAGTTTCGAGTTAGGAAGAGCTCGATTTAGGGACAGTCCACTGTACTAACACAAGATAACTCGATCAATATTTTTCATCCAAATCATTCGAATACATCCGAATTGTTTACTTTCTTATTAATGAAGCGAGAAGTGAAGTATTACTTGAGTTAGTTTCCTTTGCGTTTTTCTTCCATTCTGGTTAGGTGCCTGATTAGTATTTGTTACTAGTGCTCGCGCTGAAGTGATACATTTATTGGGTTAACCCGTGTTCGTAGTTAGTAGTACGTTAGTAGTCATTCGAATGATTTTGAGAATCGATATGTTGTACTAATCGATTATCACTCGAATTATCATTCGAATGCGCCCATCTCGAGTGATCATGCGATTATTAAAATATCTCTATTACTAAAGTCTCGATTCTTAAAATAATTCAATTGTCGCGCTGCAGTATGAGACCTGGTCTAGGTATTAAAGCAACCACTAGTGCTGTGCGATTGAGGCTGCCTTGCCTCAATATGCCGACTGGGAATCGTGAAGTTTAAGAAGGTGTTCTAGACATTATGGAGCATTGCCAGTAACTTCAGAGAGGTGAAGCTGTCAATTATAAAAGTTGTTCGTGTCGGAAATCAAACCGAGACTTGTAGGAGTCGAGGCATGCTCAGCTTGAGTTAATATAGTAATAATATAATATGGGTAGCGCGACAGTCCGAGGCGGACCTGGGCCTAGCTTCTACAGCAACCACTCATGTTTAGCGTGCTATTGTTCTTTTACGAATGGCGAAGCTGAGAAACTTTCTACACAGGAGTATTCTTTGTGCGTTGTCAGTGGCACGAAAGAGGTGGAGCCGTGAATTATGAAAAGTGTAGCAGTTATTCCCTCTTATTTTCTTAGACGAAGTGATAAATTGTAGCTTCATATTTTTCTGTCACCTCACATCAAAAACTGGATTCTGTGAGGCGACAAATCAAACCAATCAAATTCTCATCAAAAAAAAAAAAAAAACAATCAGCTAGTTGGCAACACATGCTGCAAGTTATGCCATGAAGTAGGATAAATTTCCATCGGAAAGTTGAATTTGCAAATTGTTGAGGGACATGTGGGTGACACGCGTCACATATCATGTCTAAGAAAATAAAAATTTTTCATAGTGACATATTTTTGAGTGGCACGACTAAGAGATTAAGGATGACTTTGGTCATTTTAGACTAGAGCTCTTAAAGTTTTTAAGCTCTTTAGTTGACCACCTCCAGTTCGATAATTACTGCGGATGATTTCCCACTAGGATGTTTTGTCGGGGAACATTCGACCGTCACTTGTGGTGGCTGCATAGCGCCTTAGGTGACGCTGGCGCATACTTTAGGGCTTCGACGCCAAAACCAATATCTAAATTCAGAGAGGGATAGATTTCAATTCTAACACATCCTGCTATAAACATCATGCATGCTTGTCGGAGCACGTGAGACCAATTGTGGGACTGTCTGTTGCTTGACTTCCATTACTTTTGAAAGAGTTTATTCATGTTGAAATTCGAGAGGAACATAGTTTTAATCTTATGTCTGTTCTTCTCGACCAAATTTCAATTCGAGAGTATTACAGAGATGGCCGACTTGATAACTGATAGCCCCATAGTCCATCGACGAATTTGAGTGCTTTTTCGACAGATATTCATGAATTTTTGACAGTTATTATCGAATTAACTTGCATGCCGTCGTCTGATTGGTTTGAAAAAAAACGAAATAAAAAAACAAGTAGTACAAACAAAGTAGGGCATTTCGATAATACTTTATTTCTGCTTGTTTTGATGAATAGACTTACAAACATTGATGATTTATATTTTATAAACCGTGTGCGTCACAATCTACGGAGATCGGTAATAAGCTGCAGTCTTCTTCATAGACCATTCCACTTAATCCCCGGTTGTGAACTCGATTTTATGTTTGCGACAGGCGACCAGCCGACATTCATCACGGAATCTATTAGTTTATCTGATTTCATAGCACAGCAATGATGAAATTTAAGTTTGCAAGTGTATCTTAGTCGCATCTGGGCATTGTACACAGGATCTTTGGTTGCGTTGTCAGAACAGTCCGGAAATGTCTTCTGGGTGCAGATTGCGCAAGCGCGATATTTTTGTTGTAAAAACTATTTATTTAACCGAAAGCATTATTCAGACCTCTTGTTCATTTTCTATTTTTTTTCCATTTTTCATTTTCAGAGAATGGATAAGCCAATGCGCGCTCCATTAGAATATTTAAACGTGGCCGACTGCGGCCTCCAGGACCTGCCCAATATGGGAATCGCTCCATGTAAGTGTTCCTGCCCAATTTCGAGAATCTCAATTTTCACACTCGCTTCCGTTTTCAGACCTTTGGCACATAAATGCCTCATCGAACCCGCTCAAGTCCATAACCACCGAAAACTTTGCCACAATGTGCCATCTCAAGAGCATAGATTTAACCAAAACCCATTTGCCAACATGTGCCTGCCATCAAATAGTAGAATACGTTAATTTAAGGAAAATCAAAAGCACCTTCCTGCCTGTTTGCAAGATTCCAGGTGAGTCTGAGAAATGCGCCCGTCTCCACCGCGCAGCTAACTTTATCTGGTTCCCCTCTTTCAGTCAGCACAGAACTGGACGAGTGTGCGCCGCTGTACAACATCACAATCGGACTGCCCGAGTATCAGCAGTGCAACCGAGAGACGGAGAAGGCGGCTGCTAAGAGCACGTGGCTAATGGTCGCTGCTGGCCTAGGAGGTGTCATCATTCTGTTGCTAAGTAAGATCTAATCCTGTCGCGTGTTTGACACACAACTCATCGTCAATGACTTTCGTTTCAGTTGTGTTTTGCTGCATTTACCGGCGGAAGCGAAGAAAGGCCAAGAAGAAGGAGGAGACACGGTTCATCAGTCCGACGAGTAGTAATGTCAGTCCCCAGAGGGAGTTGCTATGTGATACCGCATAATCGAGTGTAATATTGTAGGTTTAAGCCGCCATGTCTAGGTTAAGTTATTTTTATTTTGTTACGTTTGTTGAATGATAACGTAGAGCTTAAGGATATTTTTAGCACTATTGACAAAGATTTTTTTTAGAATAAATTTATTTATTTGTACCGGAGTTGTTTCTGTTGTTGCATGGGTGTGCTTAAAGGGGCAACCACAATGGACGTAAGGAGATATAAGTCAAACTAAGCAACTGAGCGAGGGAAGAGAGAAATGATACCCTGATAAGCACTCCGCTTAGCTTCGTTGAGTTTCGTTCACTTTTGTTTACTTTAGTGAGCTCGCTTCGTGCGTAAATAATGGTTGGATTTCCGTAACCATTATAGTCGCCGATTATTATTATTGTCGACGACTAGATGGCACAGTTGGTTAAATTCTTGGCCTTGGTTAGTTGGGTCCTCGATCGAATCCCAGTGAAAGCTGGAAAAGTTTCAAATCTGTCCAGTCATCTTTTGCCATTGGGATCAAATTAATGACACTGGAGTGGTCAATCAGTGGTGGTTGTGATAGTGACTGTGGGTATCACGGTGGACCAACATGGTCTAAGTGTGCTGCTGAATTGACCACAACCTACTTAGTTTCTGGAGAACGTGATACTGTCACGATTTTTGAAAACTTGGTATCCACTCGAATGTGGCACATCACCGATTGTGGAAACATCAGCTTGGGCATATTGCTGTTTGAAAATTAATTTCGTGAACCAGCACCAGAAGTGTGCTGGAAGATGCTTAGAAGGGATCATAGGGATCACTGCTTCAATCTCCGACAGCAGCACGCTCTGCTGGAAGAGAGAAAGAGATACGGACTTGATACGGACTTGTTTTGGATCAGATGACAGCTTATGACACCTCATCCCCAATTTAAACGAAAGAAGATTGGATCCTGAAAACATCGTGCACATCGAAATCCTATGCTTTATATAAAAAACCGTTTAATCCAAACAATATAATGCAGTTATGGGAATTTATTCATCCTTTTAATTGAATCCATGGACTTGTTCACTTCAGCGTCTCCAAGGAGTGGTGGGTTCGTGCCTCGACGTCGGGGTTACGGGGATATTGATTGAATCGGTTCTAGGTATTCTCCATACGTTGGGCATATTATCTAATCCAGCCAACTATATGTACATATATGAAAATAGTTTGCTTAAATTATTAGAAATCCTGTGCTGTAGTCTCCAGAGATATCCAGTCACACAAGGAGAACTGGGGCCATAATTATAGGCGCATAACCATCATAAGTAGACTCAAGTCCATTTATAAAATTGAGGGAACCATGATAAATAATTTCGTTAGGTTAGGTTGGGTTATGTAGGTGGACTGCAAATGCATTCGCCAGCACAATTAGACCATATTGATCCATTGTGATACTCATATAGTCAGACCACTACCACTGATTGACTACTCCAGTGATAATCCCGTTAATTTGATCCCAATGGCAAATGGTGGCTGTACCAGATTTGAAAACCAGATAAAAGCGTATTAACTTTGCTTTCACTGGGATTCGAACCGGGGACCCTGCTAACCAGGGGCAGGCACTCTACCAACTGCGCCATCCAGTCGTTCTAAGTTTCGTTAAGTTCCGTTAACTTTTACCTACCTAATCACGTCATCCTTAGGAATGTCCAAGAGTGCTAGCTTTTTGACGAGTACATCGAATTATTTCGATGTAATGCATCTGCTTTGCCCTATCCCTTCCTTTGCCGTTCTCGTGATGGTTTTTTTTGCATTACTAGATGCAATCGAGTCAGCTTCAATAGCCCCTCTATGGCAGCAATTGAGCAGGTTCTCATGGCTCCTGTAGTAATACGGAGGCATGTCAAGCTTTGAACTCTATTGAGTTGTACGACAAATAGATTGTCGGTGTATCGAACTGCATGAGTATATAACTTAGCAGTCGATGATTTGGTTTGTGGTAGTGTCAGAGGAGTAGAAAATAATTCTGTAACGAAGAGCGCGAGTTACGACAGCCTCCTGCCCCTCCATCAACCCCTAGACCTACAACCATCAACACGAGTCATCACCCCCACACCGCCTTCCCTGCATCATTCATTGATATTAATTATTGTACTGCACAGGTGAACATACGAACAGCCGAATATGCAATTTAGCGTCCAGTCGATTTCCGCTCTATTAAGAGTTCGTATGATCACCTTTGCAATCACATGTGTCATGTATGTATGTATATCCATTATTGTACTGCACAGGTGACCATACGAAAAGAATGCATACTCAGCGTCTGGACAAGTTCCGTCCTAATTTCAAGTTCGTATGATCACCTTTGCAACAAAGGCTTCATGTCAAATACAATTGTCAAATAAAGTTAGTTCGTTCTGATCAGTCAATCAAAGCATTTGCATTTTTTTACAAACCCCTCGGCAACGAACGTAACTCGCGCAGTCTAACTCTGACTGTGAAGGAGAAATGTTATTTTTTGTGACGGAATAAAAGTGACAGTGGGTTCTTATGAATTTTCCCACTGTAAAAAGTGTTTTGTTTTTTATTTATATAGACCCCTGAGTATCAAACAAAGTAAAGTGAGTATCGACTTAAAACTTCTAACAATCATGAGATTGTTGCAGTTGGGCTTCAGGCGCTAATCCGTGGATCAGACAAACGAGCTCAACGGGCCTGACCATTAGAGAGTAATAGGGAATCAAGAAGTCCCAACTCCAGTCAATAAAGTCGTCCTCCAACCCAGGCTTGAAGTAGTCAGCAGGGCCATTAAAACGCTGAAGAACAACAAAGCCACAGGCTCAGATGGGTTGTAATCGCAGCTCTTCAATGCCGGTGGCGATGTTCTGGTAGGGAGCATGCACCCGATCATCTGTTCAATGGTGGATGGAAGCATAAGGAATATCAGCTCCATATGCTCCATCCACAAAAAGGCGACCCTACCCCTTGCAACAACAACAGAGTGTATATCCCTGCAAAACGTCCCCGACGATATCCTGTTCAGCGTACTGCATGAACGTCTGAAGCTGGACTCCAGCCCGGCAAATCGACTATAGACCAAATTTTCACACTAAGGTAGATCCTGGAGAAGACCTTGCGATGGCCAAATTCGGGATCCCACGTGTCGCACCACGCTAAAAGCTCTGCCACATAGAACACTTTACTTGCGTAGCGTCAAAGTATCCGTTCACGGTGAAGTACCTGAAGGAAGGGGATGACACAATGAACGCACAGCTGATTTCATTTGACAGTTTCAAGTTTGAATTGAAAATTCAAGTTGTTTTCCTTATGTATGCACAAATAAAATATGTTTTTAATATAAATACTCAATTATAAACATTTTATTCATTTATACTTTTATCTATTTTGAACGCTTCAACGAGAACCAACACCCAAACTTTAACATACACTTCGCATTCTCTTGATATGTCACAATGTGAGGATTATCAACACTGAAGGAGAGAGAAAAGTTAAAAGTTGAGCAAATACATCCGTCGCGGGACCAGCAGCGTTGGGCTGTGTGCCACCTCCCATAAGAACACATGTATTTTATGTATCCGTCAAAGTATTGCTGACGCTCACGCATGTAAAGTATTCTTAACACATACGCGATGCACCGCGCAGTTCGACTCTAGGACTTCCGAGCCATTTGAAACCTGTACCGGATTGCGGCAAGGAGATGCGCTGTCGTCTGATTTCTTCAATCTGGTGCTGGAGAAGATAGTGCGTAGGGCTGTTGTAAGCACGGAAGGCACTGTATTTTACAAGTCGGTCCAACTGTTGGGACACGCAGATGACATCGACATCGTTGCGCGTTCCCAACGTGACGTAGTGCAAGCGTTTTAGGCGATTGAGGAACATGCGAAACGAGCTGGTCTCAAGGTCATTGAGGTTAAGACAAAATATATTATGTCGTTCCGTCCCACACCATCTTGGACAAAACATCACAATCGACGGCTACAATTTATCTTCCTCGGGGCAAACGTGAACTCCACAAACGACATCCGACGTAGAAACACTCTTGGCAACCGATGTTACTTCGGTTTGTCGAACCTCAAGACTCCCAACTCGAAGGACCAAGATCATGCTCTACAAAAGTCTTATTTTGCCAGTCCTGCTAAATGGAGCCGAAAGTTGGACGCTAAGCAAAATTGAGCAGCTCATTCTTGGCGCCTTCGAATGAAAAATTCTACGTCGGATATATGGTCTCGTCTGCGAAGAAGGCGAATGGAGGAGAAGACCTAACCGCGAACTCTACGAACTGTACCAGGATGTGGGTGTAGTCTGGTAGGCAATCCGTCGACTGCACTGGATCGGCCCCATTGAGCGCAGGGACACCAACGCTCCAGCTAAGAGGGTCTTCGAATCCGAGCCCCCTGGTTCGAGAAAGAGTGGAAGACCGAACTTCCGGTCTAAAGACCAAGTAATCGCGGATGAAAGACAGCTTGGTCTTGACGATTGAAGCAGCGTGTCCAGGATCATCAACGATGGAAGGCAGCTTTAGCTCGGGCTCTGACCTTCCAATAGTCGTTGGCCTGATAAGTATCTAAGTAAGTAAGTAAGTAAGATCGAACAAACGACACCGAGATTCCATTCGTTTCCTTCGAACAAAAATTGCTTTCGGCTAGCTGTCAACTCATCTGCAGCTGCTTAAAGAGACAGGCAGTCTAGGATGGTCTAGGTAGAGTACAACGTGCCTGAAAGCGATATTCGGCTCTTCATCTCCACTGGGATCCTCAGAATCTGCGGAAGTGATCCATCCAAATTGCCGGTACCATCTGAGACACTACGACCAGGTGTACTTTTGGACAGCCTAATTCTGGATAATTGTTCACCCTCTGGTAAAACGTTCGGACTTCATTCAAGTCGTAACGCCTCTCCATCACCTCAACCAGGCGCTTTCCATCCTCTTTCTATTTCGTCGTCGAACGCCGTGATGGGTCGAGGAACATGGTAGTACGCGAGGAACTGAATGAAGAGTAACTGCTTCTTCGAAAGGAAAGGCTTTTGGTTCGATGGCTTTGTCACATGGCACGAATCTCCCCATCATAACTGCCGAGGTGTTCCTTAAATGCGACTGCATGAGATATCCGTCCTCTTAACAGACCCATGACGAGGTCAAGTCCGGAAACTCGCCTGGTTGCGCTTAGGCATAGAGACCAGTCGACGATCGAGGATCGATTGACTTACTTATGCCCTGTATCCCCTCTACAATGTCTAAGTGGCATCGAGTGCGGTTGCGGGAAATGCGCCTCAGCTCCCCAGTTGCCATTCTTCCTTCTCAACTGTCTTGCTCCAAAAACTCTTAGGACCGCCACGCGTCTTGTCATATTGAGTAAGCCGGTTCCATTGCATCGCTTGGCTGGCTATAGACCTGCCAACTTTTCGGAGAGTGTAACCAATCCAATGGCACTTTCGTCGTCGTATGGTTGTGCCTATAGTCTCATGGCCCCTTCTCTGATAAAGCTGATCGATTGACATGGAGATCCCTCGTGCTTGCCTTACTCCCGCGACCCCCTTTAAAGGAACATGCTGGTCACTGAAGATGATGGAGATGATTAAATCCCGGTTTAGTCCCTTAAACTCTGTTCGCTGGAACCCTCACTCTCCGTTTCTGGAAGCCTCCAGCCCCGCCTGCATGTGCACTCGTTGTCGAAACATGGGTTAGTTGCACACGCATGGAACACACCCGCCGCCTTGAATGTCGCCCATAATTTCCCAGAGAAGATTGATATTAAAATTAATTTCATGCAACTTAGAGGCGGTTGCAATTACAATGTTTAACATACTCGACGTCAGCACGCCAGCAACAGCACCCGCAACAGCAGCGGCATTCCTTAGCGTAATCTCTGAAGGAATCTCGTCCTAGCCTCCTCCACGGCAAGCCGAGAACAAAAGAAACCACGGAACAACTCAACAGTTTGCTCACCCCGCTGCCACCCCCTGCCACAAAGTCACCCTTGCGATGGCTCGTAATGGCCATGCATCCCGTGATTCATATCGCGTCCGATGAAACCAGCATTAGCGAGCATGCAACTAGGTTGGCATATCCCTGGCTGCATGCACTCGAAACCCAGTTACACGCCATTGCATTCGGTTCAATGTCCTTTAGGGGCGACTGCCTACTGACCCACGGACATGCGATGATTTATTTAATCGATGCCAATAGTCCCGCGACGCGACGGCCACCCGGACGTGCAAATCGTTGCCAGTTGACTCAATCAGTTCGGGCAGTCGTGTGGCGTGGACAATGATGTGCAGCAGTTCTTCGGCCTTGTTTCTCGTCACTCTCGGTCTTCTGTGCGCGAGGGGATGTTCGAATCCGATCAAGGGACCTGTGGTGATGGGCTTGAATAGAGGAACACCCGGCGACGGCCAGGCGGGGATTTTCGCCAAGAGCAGACTGGAGGAGCGCCGCAATTTCTTCCACATCTTCAACGTTCCATGTGAGGTGGCGGACGGGAGGGATGCCTTGGAGGGCTCTATTGACGGACTATTTCGCTTTCAGATATCGTTTGCTCCTTCGCTGCGAAGGGCAAGTGGCCCTTTGTCCCCTCGTTCATGCAGCTCCAAGTCGACCAGGTGGGCCGGTCCATCTTCCCGCAGAGCGACAGCTTCATCCGGAACTACTGCCGCAAGTGGATGCAGATCAAGGAGTGCTTTCGTCCGCACAACATCATCCCGGGTTCGTAACTACGTACCTTCCTTACTTCTGTTCATGTGTGTGTGCTTTTTCCAGTTAATCCGCCGATGACAGCCCCTCCGATGCCGGAAATCAACACTGACGTTGAGATTCTTCCGAATGCAGCCACGACTCCGTGCTCGTGTGCCCAGCGCATTATAGACTCACCAGTTGTGTACTTCGACAAGAACTACATCGGCAACGTCAGTTCGGACACAATCATGAATACCATCGAGTTCCTGGAAAGCTTCCTCCCACCGCCAACGAAGAAGCCCAAGCGAAGGAACAAAATTCGTGACCGTAACTGAATTCACTTTGCATCTGGATGGAATATCAATCGTGCTCTAACCGTCTCTTTTGAAGCAGTCACCATTTTTGATTCTCTTGCAATTTTGTATGTTGTGCGTGCTTTTTAATTAAAATTGTGGCAGTGTATGGCGGGGCGAGTTTTATTGTTCAAAATTTGTGGGACAACGGGCGTCATCTGAGTTCCTCACAGACACCCTCTGTCATGTTGAATGCAAGAAGAAGTTTTGACTTGACAGCAATTCGAATTTTAAAGGCAATTTGAAAAAACGTCCCATGTAACTGCTTGCTAAAGGGAATAAATTGTTCCTCATTTATATGGATCTGTCTCTACTGCGTATTGACTGGTATATAGTGGTTGTGGTATGAGCTAATTTCACATTTTTCTTCTCCTCAAACTGTTGGGGAAATTACACTAAAGAAGGAAAGGTTACTGTCTTCGGATAAGTGTGTACACAAGTAGGTGGATGTCTTGAATAGACGAGTGGGCTTTCACCATTTCTGCAACAGGTGTCTGAGAAGAGTTTTGAAAAATTGGCTGGTTTCAGCCAGTTTCAGTTTCTAAGCAGTGTTGCCGGAAAATATTTTCCAAAGTGCCACCACTGCTATCAATACGTGACATTTTAAGGCCTAGGGGTAGTGTTTTCACAGCGACGTACTCCAACACAAGATGCAGGAACTCCCATAAGTGCTCGCATATGCGCTTCGGAATGTCCAATTTAAGACTTATATCATTAAAATACTTCTGAAGGCTGCGAATGGCGAACCAACGCCCTGAGTTTTACCTCAGGTACCAATTAAGTTCATGAATTCCTCTAACTCTGTAAAGTGCGAAGCCAATTTGAAACGTCTTGCTATCCAACGCGACTTATGTTTGATGCACAACCCCCACGATGCTTCCAAAAGGGGAGCACCATCGTGTCAAGATGAAACTGGCTTTTAGTTTTTTTTTTGGTTTTTGACCTATCTGAGTACAGTATCTGACGAAGCCTCGTACTTGATGGGTAAGCGAGACACCTTTCTTAAGAAGAAATGTAAACATAATCTATTAGAAGACTGGGCTTTACACAGTCAACACATACTTCGGCGTGTTGTTCGACGTTGACGCATGACATCTGCGAGGAGTTTGTTCAGGTGTTAGCATTTGCAGACGACAGGACACAATTGACGGAACGTAACGATTTCTCAAAGAGGCGTTCGCTGACATTGAGGTTGAAGTAGGTAAAATGGGTCGGTCGATGGACAAGGGAAAATTAAGTGTTATTTGAAATTTGTTTTATTTGATTTGACCAATGAGCAGTTCAAGGTAATCAGGAACTCCGTGAACCTCGACTCCGCAGTAAATAGTACGAACGACATCAGTGCCAAGATCAAACGCAGAGTAACTCTTGCCAACCGCTGTTTCTGAGAGGCAATTAAGTAATAGGGCCATCTCTCGAAAAACCAAGGTTAAAGGGCTCTTCCACCGCCGTCTCTATTCCACGGCTTCGACCTGGCCTTGAAAGGCTTGACCTGAGTTCCAAAATTCGTCTTGAAGAGGAGCTTCAGTGGTGTGCCTCTGAATGTGGCAAGGATAATAGAGTGCTCAGACATTTGGTGTAGTTATCGCAGCAGTCTGCAATCCATACAAGATTTCCTGCGGCACTATAATGCCAGAAACACAATAGTGCGCTGCGCCAGCCGACTTCATGTTACGGAGAGAGTGCGATGACTCACTGCGTTGAAATAAATACTCAATTTATCAGCTGTTCTCTACATTATCTACTAAATGAAAAATATTGCCGCCTTTCTGCATACACTCATTTGAAATGACTTTTGTCGTTAAACTGTTTCTAATCAGCTGTTTTCAAAACAAATGACAAATGACAGTTGACTCAAAATACACTCAATTTGGAAGAAAACTCTCAATCTGGGAGAAAATCTCTCTCACAGCGCAGCCCTCTGTCAAAAAATATCCAACATGTTGAATAATGACGTGCGATGGACTACGTTTTACGTTTTATTACGATCCTCTCATCTCTCTTATTATTCACTGACGCAGGTCGACGCTGAATTTTGTGCTTGGCCATCGAATTGTGTGCGTTGAAAGCCAACGCCAGCTCAGACGCACCATTGTGTTTCAGTCATAATAGTCGGCACTATAAACCTCGTTCGTACGATTTAAGGCCGCTTTACTATTTTCTGTGAGCCTACGTTAGGTCATTGGGATTGGCTAATAAGCCGACGACGTTGGAAGAACTCAGAGCCAACATTGAACGCGAAATAGCTGTCGTTTCGGAGGATATGTGTGTGTGGCCGAGTCGTTAAATATTGGATCCAACGAACCGATCACTTCAAACGTGGCTATATGAACGAAGCCGAGTTCCGATAGTAAATCTTTTGAAATATCTCAAATGGTTAGCGTTTTATTTAAAAAAAAAAAAAACGTTGTCAAGTTCTTATTGGAAAACCCTTTATAAAGATTCAATTGTAACATTCCGATACGACTCCTCCTTGGATTTGCATATGTTGTGTAATTATCTGCAAACACAAAGTTACGCCTGTGTATTAGCATCTAATTTATGCTCATTCCTTTTGTTTCTCTTTTGTTTGTGCAGACTTCGAATGGTGTTGGAATTTGAAGAATGCAGGGAATTTTATACGATTTAAGGAGCTTTTCGCTTAAGTACTGAACAATTTGTTCGACTTACAGAAGCTTCGAGTTATGGATATGCGACTTATAACGGTTTCACGGTATATTATTATAAGAAAGAAGATATCATCAAAAAACTTCTTATTTATTTTTAACTTCTTGTTGCAGCGTACCCCAGTCTATGTTCCAAAATGCCCTTCATACGGGGCAAGTTGTAACAGCAGGACTTTTACGGTTCAAGACTGTACTCGAAGGAATGTTGATAATTTCTCGCTGATCATTTTTGATCAATTTCATTTTTCATTTCATTTCGTTTCATTTATTAATTTTTAATATCTATCGCTGTACTTCAAGAATCATCAGACCGTACCTGTGAAGGTAAAAGTGCCTACGTGACATTAAACAGGTATGATTGGTAGGTTTCGAGGTAATATTACGACTTGATCGACAGAAGGTGATCTTTTCATATAAATATTTTGGCTGTTTCTTGTGAATAATTTTGAAGAGTAGTAGCATAAGAATGCGTCCAGTTCGCATCCTAGGAGAATGCGACGTTGTTCCGTGACGTGATCAAATCTGCGAAGGTTCAAAACATACCGTGCAGCCGCGTTAATTGCTTTTGTCAATTTTAGGGAGGAAGAATAATCACAGTCAGCGAACAACTCAGATCCATATGTCAAGATTGGCACTATGAGTGCTCTGGCAAGTTTTAATTTGATGTTCACAGGGAGAATGTATTTGCTGATTGATAAGCCTCTTAGGGATGTATACACCTTTGATACTACGCTATCAATGTGGTCAGTCCACGTCAGTTCACTTTTGCACATTATTCCAAGGTTTTTTTTACACATGTAACATATTCAATTGCGGTCGAGTTCAGTTCTATTAGCGGGAAATTTGACAAGGAAGGCGGTTGTTTCGAGAACGGGATGGCTTTGGTTTTGTTACGATTGAGCATAAGACCATTTTGTGTGGCCCAGTTTGCAATAGAGCCCAAATCCTCATTTATTTTAGCAACTGAGTCTTCAACCATACCAAGAGGGAAACTTAGGTAGATTTGGACATCGTCTGCATAGATATAGAATTTACAATAGGATAAGACTAGTGGAAGGTCATTGATAAACATTGAAAATAATAAAGGACCGAGAATGGAACCTTGAGGAACACCATAGCGTACGTCACAAAAGGTTGATAGTTTAGAGTTATGAAAAACTGCTTGGACTCGGTTAGTAAGATACGAGAGAATTAATTTATTAGTAGGATTACAGAAATTGAATTGGGTGGACAGTTTATGACAAAGTATTGTTGGATCTACGCAGTCAAATGCTTTCGAGAAGTCGAGTAAGGTTAGTATGGTCGTTTTGTCTTCGTCGATAGCTCTTCGAATATCGTCTGTTACTTTTAATAAGGCTGTGACACAGCTAAGTCCTTTCGGGAAACCTGATTGCAGGGGGTTTAGAAGCTTGTTTCGCTCAATGTAATCTTTGATGTTTCGGCTAGCAATAGATTCAAACACTTTTGAAAGAAACGGAAGGATTGCAATGGGTCGGAATTCAGGTGGATTAGTTTTCTTTGGTACTGGGATTATCTTAGCCTTCTTCTACAGTGTTGGGTAGAGGGACGCCATGATTATTGTGTTAATAATGTGCGTGATATGATGAGGTATCACTGGAAGCAAAAAATTTGCAGCTGAAACACGTGTTTTTATTTGAAAAAAAAATTTGGCTGAATTATCTACCAAATTTTAGGAGCAGCGTCGATTTAAAAACACGTATTGTTCACTCTCCCTACTTCAAGTCACACTTTGCTTCGACGATGTACCGATAGTAGTTTAGCAAATGCCAAACAGGTGTCTATGGCCAAGGATGGGTATAGTCAATGACATCTTTGTACAGTCTAATAAGTCGGTTTAAATCATTGGTTTTATAGTTAGGGAAGCGGCTGAAGGACGGAAAGTTCGTGGCCCCTCTTTCATTTCCTCAGACTGTTTAGAGGAACTACTTTTTTAGTGTTGAGTTACAAAGAGAGAGGTAACAAGCTCATTCAGTGTCATTAGACCGAAAACTCTACAAGTGGTCACTTTTCTCTTAAAGGACATGTTGCTAGGCAGACTATCCAGCAGACCGGAACAACTCTCAATGCACACGAAACCAATGCTCGCCTTGAATATTTAAACGCCTCCTGTTTCTTGACAAATCTCTCCGTTATCACAGAGGCGCCCTTTAATTACGCCAGCTTCAGATCATAAATTGAATCAGATTTCTTATGTCGCAAGAATTCACAAAACGTTCCGTCAAATCCAAACCCAGATGCCCACAACACCGCCCCAAATCGAATCTAAGACGAGAACGAGTTCCAGAATCCCCTTCAAGAGTGACGCCCCACTGGACATCAACTGCACTCAAAGCAAATGCACTTCGTTCATAAAAATTAATCCCGACAAAACAGACAAAGCAGCCAAAAAGCCAGAAGAACAACACCAGCTCGAGTGAATAAAAACACACACAAGCACACACACATACAATAAAAGACAAGTGAACAAACAACAAGAGTGAAAAATCCTGAAAAAGCACTCACTGCAGAGCGCCCCTCCTTTTTAATCCTTCCAGCTTTGGTGTGATTTGTTATTCCTGTGTGCACTTCCGGATCTCCACTGACTGGCCGGGCCCGCACTGGACCGCTTCAGCCAGCACATCCCGCCTGCTTTACGAGTGCCATTTATTCGGTGCGAATTATTACCTCCGAAAGGAGAATTATTATGATTGCCTGGCATTAAATTCCAACCACCCCGCCCCCGGTCGGTGAAAAGTTTAAACTTCAGCCGGCTGCAGTCCACACCTCTCCGACGACCGACGATGAATTCTCGCTCGGATTTCACTTTGGAAAGTTGCATTTCGAATTTATTTTGCAAGTCTTTGGCCGAGAATGTCCTGGCCTCCTGCCCTCCGTCGCTCCGGCTTTCGCCATTTAATGGTAATCAATTCCCTCTCGTAGATGGAACTCCACTCCTGTTATCCTTTCTGGTATTTCCCTCGTAGTTTTGAGGTAGAAGTTAATGAATTACTCGCCACAGGAGAATACCAGTGAGACCCTTTAAGCTGTCACTGTGCCTCGCGGACGGGTGGGAGGAGTGGAAGGGGCAGGCCCCCGTTCAACTTTCGTCTACTGTCCGTGACACATAACTTCATTGACCTCCACCCACCCCCATGCACCAGTGTGTATCTTCCTTTCATTGCGCAAGTGAATTGTGATAGGAATCCCCGGGCGGGGTTCGACGACGGTGAATTCCGCAAAATTTCCATTCATAGCTTTCCCTTAATTTGGTTAATTTTCGTGTACAACTGCAGAGGAATCCCTTCGGATCCAGGGCCAGGCCACCGCCACTATGACAATGCGACCAGACCGAGCGACATAATGAAACCACGTTTATTCAATTTTGAAAACAATAATTCTCACTCGAAGAAGTTTTGTGCGGACGCAAGGCGGACGGGCGGTGCGGCGGGGACTGATGAAATGTTGGGCGCTGTCATGTGGATTTGAATGGTGTACAAGTTACGTCTTGCCCTCTCGAAGGACTGCGACTCCAGTGAACACATAAACTGTTTCGCTTCTGTACGTGATTGTTGGTTGAAAAATCACTTGAGGAGAAGAGGGAGATCTCGTTGGCGACGGAAAATGAGACCGGTCGCGGGAATGAGATATAAGACGGGCGAGTGATTCACCGAACTCAACTAGTCCTTAATTATTTCTTTGAATCTCATTTGTGCAGCTTCTCGTTGAAGCAATTCGGAAAGGACTCGCCGGTGGAAGCGTCTTTGTTCGAAGTGGGGTTACATTGAGAGGACTTTGAAGGACTCTCTCAACTTGGCAACTTCAAAAGGTCGCGACTCGGAAAAGGGTGACTAGAAACGGTGGAAGCTTACGCTCTGCGTCATGCAAACGTCGATTTCAAGGACTGCCAGATGAAGGTCGTTTCGAGGAAAAAGAAATTCCGAGTCAATTGGGAAAAATTTTCAGCAGATGACGAAGAAGGGTCAAGCACCACTTTCAAGCGGATTGCTTCAATCAATCTAGAGGACGACAATGTTTACTACTAATGGTTGAGATGCAGGTCCACCTCGGAAGAGTGCAAGAGTGAGTGGAAGTCCATCAGCTGAGCACTAGTCACTCTGCCGAACATAACACCCTATTCATGCCAAGGTTAGGTCTTGGAAGTGGAGTTGGTAGAACTTTACTTCCACTCAGGTGTACCACAAGGATCCGTTTTGGGTCCTTTGTTATATAATTTATATACTCCCGATGCAAGACTGCGAACTGCAATATTCTCATCGTCATTAATGAGGGGAAAATACAAGCAATCTTTTTCACTCGAAATAGAAACTCTTGTCATCTATCTACTGGTAGCTTACGAATAAACGGAATTGTGGCCATCATCATCATCGTCATCTTCTGATCTCCAGGCAACTCGATCCTCTGCCATCGACTGTAACTCATCAGCGGTTATGCCCAAGCGTAACCAGGCGAGCTTTTGGTTCAACCACCTCATTCGGGGTCTGCCAAGTGGTCGCCTACCTGATAGAAATGCATTCAAGGCCCGTCTCGGAACTCGTGATGGTGGGGAAATTCTTGCTGAGTCAAAACAGACCTAGCTTGACCAATTTTACAGGAAAGTTCAGCATTACACCTCCCATCACTCGTGAAGAAGACCGTGCGATAATTAACATTCTGCACCTGCTTCAATGGGACTCCACTTACATGTAGAGTGCTTTGAACAGGCGTTCTGGAAATTACCATAACCTCAGATTTGTCCACGTTAACCTTCATCCCGGAATCAGCAAATACGGCCACAAACCTATCGAGTGCGTTCTGGAGTTGTCTGGAAGAATGTGAGTATAACTTCTTTTTGGTTTTTCATGGGTAGGTGTGTACCTTCAATAAGACACCCGTGTATTCATAGTGGTGTCAGATTTTTACTGACTAAACACACCCTTCCCATTGTTTTTAGTTGTATGCTACAACTAGGTTTCCCTATCCAGTAGTTTTAACTTGATTATTTTTACGCGTGAGGCAGGTAGATTTTCTATAAAATCACCTGCTGGAACAGTTTATAGCGGCCTGTACTCATTGCGCTAAATCGAACGGTTTCATTCGTTGGAGACGGCGCACTAGGTTTCTCATGTCCAGTGTTTGGAGTATGGTATGGTTACAATGACCATGAAGTCGAACTCTTAACTTCCTCGCGAATTGTTTTATTTCTTCGTCCACGGTTGCGATCCCTAGATCTCTTTGTGTATCATTATTTCTTGGATACGAGGCGGCATTCACGACAGCCCTTATAACTTTGTTTTGGAATGACTGTATGAATTCTCTATTACTTGCTTTAGTGCAACCCTAAAGTTGTATTCCGTAGATCCACACAGGCTTTAGCACTTGCTTATATTTAAGCAGTTTGTTATACGCGCTTAGCTTGGACTGTCGTTCGAGTAGCCAGTACATTTCTCTATATCGATTCTCAAGTTCGTCACTATTTTTCTTTACTTGCGCCTTCCACTTAAGTTAAGCGTCCAACGTCATCCCGAGATATTTGGCTTCATTTGCGTGCGGTATTTGTATCGAGTTAATGAAGATGCGTATATTGTCTATGTTTTTGTAAGTAAAATTAATATGCGTGGATTTGGTTTCATTTAGGGCAATGCGCCAGAGATTTGTCCAATTGCAAGTTTTATTTACAGCGTGCTGCAGTTTTACTGTAGCAGACTCAATTGTGCTTTCCGTAGCCAGAATAGCCGTATCGTCTGTGTGTGGTATGTCCCGCGTATATAACAAAAACAGAGTAGGGCCAACGACACTCCCTAGCGGGACCCCGCCGGCAATGTCTTTAAATTCCTAGTATTCTGTTCCGTGCTTGAATCTAAATATCCTATTCTTGAGGTAAGATTCTAAAATTCAACAAAGATTTTTTCGGAAATATCCTACTACCAAATTTGTATTTCAAGCCGTAGTGCCAAACCTTGTCAAAGGGATACGTCGAGTAAAACGCTGGAGCAAACCTTTTTTTCCTCTAGTGCTTTTTCGATTTCGTTGGTTATTCTAAATACTTGGTCAATTGTGGAATGACTCCTTCTGAATCCGAATTGATGATCGGGGATAAGGCGCCTTTCTTCTGTTAGTGGTTGCATTCGTTTCAGTAGAAGTTTCTCGAGTAGTTTTGATGTATAAAAGTGGTATCGGACTATAAGATTTTTTGTCGTTTGGTATAACTAAGTCATCCGCAAAAAGAATATGAGTTAAGCTCCGCTCTCTCAATGTGAAACATTCCTAGCCTCGGCTGCGCAGTCCATATAAACAATGAAAAGGAGAGGTGACTAGACGCACCCTTGGCGAAGTCCAATCCCCACTGTGAAAGGTGCTGATTTTGCACCGTTAATCTGAACACAGCTGCTCCAGTTTGTGAATAGAGATGGAATGGCTCTCAAAAGAGGATCCTTAATCTCATACTCCTACAGAACACTCCACAGTTTACCTCGAGGAACTCGTTCATATGTTTTCGTTTGGCAAACTCCTAAGCCTTCTCAAGTACCATTCTTAGAGTGAAAAGGTGGTCAATAGGCATATATCTTGACACGAGGCTGACCTTCGGTGAGCACATAATAAGGACTGTGTGCAGAATTAATATTGCCAGAAAATATATACCAGAAATCTTTTCTATCGATGGAAAACAAAATCCTCATCCACAAGCTGATTTTCCAAGTCATTTTACACTACGGCTACCAAGTCTGGGGGATCTCAGCAAAGTATCACATTCAAAAATTACAGGTATCACAAAACAAATTGCTATAAATGACGGTAAATTTATCTTGCCCAATACTCAACTTCCGATGTTCACCTAAGAATTCAAGGACTAACAAGTTTTCCAACAACTGTAACCTTGCTGATGATTGACTTGTAAATGAACGAATAAATTAATATCTATTTGCTTTTTTTTTCTATTATTTGCTTATTAAATAGTTTATACAGTCAAAACCGTTTATAACGGATAAAACTACATTTTGCTTATAGTGGCCAAATTCTTAGGTCCCGGCAGAGGTCCATTGTAATCCTCTTGAAAAACATATCGCTTGCAACGATGTCACTTAAAACGACACATCGCTTACAACGACCGATGTTTCCATGTTTTTTATATAAAATATTGGTTGCAACGACTAAAAAAGAACCAGTTGCGGGTGCGAGTGAATTTATTTTTCTGAAATGGTAAACTGTATGTCTACCGTTGCAATGCATGCATATGTGCACAGCGAATTTCGCTGTTTTTTCTTTTGTTTTGTGTTTATTATTCGTTTTGAGCTTGTTCAACTTAATCAACATTTTTCTCTGTGACGAGTGATAGTATAAGTTTATTTTATTCGGTTGGTACATATGTTGTATTAGAAAATGGGGCAGATACGAAAAACTCTTTACGAAGAGAGAAGAAGCGGTATCATTTTTATATTGGATGCTGAGGAGCAAAGTAAAGATTTTGTCGGCGAGTATTCCTTTTCACACTCCGCTATATCCTTAATATACAAAAAGGGAGAAAATATTGTAAAAACAATTCGACGAAGCAAAACTTACTATAAACAATTGAAAGAAGTCATTTCACACTGAGGTTTAAAAGGCTGTGCTATTACGCTTTAAGACACAGAGAAGTTCCGGTATACCCATCAGATAAATCTACATGGCTGATATCGGTTACAACTACCAAATTGGTCAGTCCCTTGAAGGTTGTTATAAGCGGTTGTATTTATGTTTCGTTATTATTTATTTGTTTTTTGCTTATTTATCGTCATAATCTTGTATTTACATATTTATTTATTTATTTATGTACTTATTTATTATTATACTACTTATATATTTTTTATTATTTATAACTATTTTTTATATTGATAGTTTTTTTCTGTAATTCCCTGCAAATTGGCTTGTATTAAATTATTTCTAGTTTTTGACCATTTAGAAAATGTTTTAGTAGAAATATAAATTTATATCAAATCTCTGTATGTAAAATGTGCAACATTAAATCAAACGTATTTGCAATACAAAGAAAGAAAAAACTATTTATCTATCTATCACTTCCACTCGGAGGCCTTAGGGCCCACTGTGTATCCCTTCATTTGTGGAGTCCACTCTAATTCAACCTATCCTGTGTTAGGTGCTGGCTTAAGCTACCCCGTGCTCTTTACAAGTCGTAGAAGATGCGATATTTCCCTAAGTTAACAGTCTCTGTGAAGACTCGTTGGCCCAGTGAAGCTAGGCGCCGATTCTGGAGAGCTCGGCAAAGCAGATGTTGAATCATTTCGGTCTATTCCTCTGAATTCCACAATCCGGTAGTGTATTGCAATCACTCCGACGATCACACTGATCGTGTTGCAGTCCAGAAGTTTTTATGTTCAGCCGTTGTGAAGCTCTGGCCACGTTGATCTTATCGTCTGAAAGTCATCTCTTGTGGTGTACCGCAAGGGAGTGTTCTTGGCCCTCTGCTATACTTACTGTGTACTAGCGATTTACCACAAGAAGAACACACTGTCCTAGGCACATTTGCTGACGACACCGCCGTTTTACTAACAACCAAAACGGTTTAAGAATCTACAGCAACGTGCACTAGATCAGATACACGAATGGATTAACTACTGTCGAATTGTCCCTAATGAAGGCAAATCAGTTCATTAACAACTTGCAAATCTTCCTAAATCGAGTCCAAATATCTTTTGGCAATAAAGCGAAATACCTCGTGATGACTCTCAGAGAACTCTCTGACTGTGACGTAGAACTCAAGTGCAATGAGCATGTTAAGAAGAAACGCCCAGAACTTGACATGAAATACACAGATATGCACTGGCTTATTGATAAACATTCCAAGCTAAGTATTGACAACAAATTGCTTGTATACAAATTGCTTGTAACAAAGCAAGTAATATGAACATAATATAGACCTTTCAAAATAAGGTGCTTAGAACCATCGTCAATGCACCATGGTATATCAGAAACGACGACATCCACAGAGATCTTGGAATATTACCACTTCAAGATGAAGTTAAGAACTTTACTTATAAACATAAGCGCCGCCTAGAAGAGCGTACAAACTCTGCAGCTTACCCGATCCTTGAGGAACTAAAATTTTGCGCCGACTTTAAAGGGCCTGACCCCTTGTTCTCGTGCGATAGTCTACACCCGCGCATGGTTGCTATGTTAGCAGGAACTTTCACTGTAGTTAAGTCTGCCACTCAGTATCTAAATCATGAAATGCGACCTAGTTCTTCACTTAGCTGTAGTCATAATAAAGTAAGGAGGTGGTTTTAGTGAGTAAAAATCTCACACTTTTATCTGCAAACGTTCGCCATAGAGTCTTGTTGAAGATTTCCTCGTACCCTCGGGAAAAAAAACTCCTGTGATCCAAGATGGCTTGGCTTCTTTAAGTATGGCGTCACTGTGATCAGTTGTGATATGGCTGCAGTGATCTGCCCGCTTCACTGATGTCCATTTCAGACCCTTGTCTGGGCAATTGTCCTCTCTCTCGTTCCCTGCTTTTGAGCTGTGACTCGGGACCCAGCAGAGTCTGACCTTATGGTGACTGATGGACTTTTGTGAGTTGCGGCAATTCATGCCCTTGATCTCGGCGTACAGGATTCTATTGACTTCAGTGCTGCCTGGCTGTCAACAAAGATGGTGATATCTGATGATGGGATGTCGGTTGTTTGAATGTGCTTGGCTGCTTTCTCTGTTGCCAGAAACTCCGCTTGAAAGACACTCCACATATCAGGGAGTCTGAATGATTCCTGTTTGTGCAAGGTGTCCAAGTAGAATCCGGCCCTCTTTCCATTTTTGATCCCTCGGTGAAGAGGCCAATCTCCTGGTCGATGATAAAGGCTTTCGAAAGCCTTAGGCATGGCTACTCAATTTCGGACACACACACACTTTGTTTTCATTGTGTTCGAAATGCAAATATCTTCGTCCTTCGATTTCATTATGTTCCTCGGAACCAGCAGTCAAAAGTTACACCAAACAGGCAAGTCTCTTTTTTTCTGTCCTCACACTTTCCAAACCACGTCCGTTTCGCCTTCGTCCTTTTTTCGTTCACTCCTGGACGCACGTGAGGTGCGAGTTAAGCAGTCAAACTTTCAGAAGTAACCATTTTTCGATAAGAAACTTTATCGACAGAACTAGTCGCGTCCCGGGACGTTTCCTCAACGATGTCCACAAGCCGAGCAACGATGGCTCTCCCATCGACTGTTTTGCCTTCCTGGCCAAATACGCAAAAAAAGGGAGGGTGGGGGGAACCCAGAAGTCCTTGTGATCATGGTCGAACAGAAATAATCGGTAATTGCATATAAATGCATCGCCGCACCCGACCTGCACACAAAACTGCGTCGTCGCCTGGGAGACCTTCAGCAGTCAACCTTCATCTTTGGTCCCCGCTCCGTGCATCGGCCAATTGCACCGTCTGTCCAATGGCCGTTGCATCCATTTGATTTCCATTTGCCCGTGAATGGTAATGGCAATGGCAATGGCTCGGCCGGCAGCGATGGGAGAAGTTAAGGCACCATCCTGGCCCGCAGCCGTTACCGTAATTTCGAAGGAAGGAATAAAACGCGCAATGAGCGCTTGTAAGCGATGATAATTCAATTTAATGACACCTTCCCAGACCATCCACGACGACAACGACCGTTAGGTAGCAGCGACAATTCCCTTCCGCGGGGCGTACGGCAAGCTCCGACAATGACACAATCATCCTTTGCTACGCCTTTTTTTTCTCACGTCTCTTGTCCTAGCGATCGGATGCCACCCGGAATACGAGCTGCAGCCTGCAGATTGCCAGGCCAAAGCGAACGTGGATCGTCCGTAAGTCGTCGTCCCGTACGGCAGCAGGGTTCCCCGATGGAATAGAAATATTCACCGACCGACCGAAAGATACGGGAATTGTCGGCCATAAAGATACTCCACACCTGGGCACAGATTAGGGCGAACCATTGTCGTCGTCTTCATCGTCCCTTGGTCGTAATTGCACCGTGAACAGTGCGCATAAATTTTGTCCCGTCCTGTGAAAAGGGATAAGACGTCCGTTTGCTTGTGCGAACTGCTGCAAGTGAAAGGAGCTGAATGCTAAGCTGCTTCGCCTGAGACACTCCATATCCCGATGAATGGTCCTTCTGCTGGGCTTAAAGATGCAGAGCGCGTTTAAAATTTAACTGCAAATTGAGTTCCACACGCCAATCACTCAAAAGGGCGGCACCGACGGTGACGGTGGCGTCGGGGCTGCTGCGTGTGTGTATCAGTCATTTTTGGTTCGTTAGATCTTTCTCACCCATCCCCGGATGCATGGTGACACGTATGGTCTCCCGCACACACACACACACACACGAACACGGAAAAGGATTCAATCTAGTTCAGCCCTCTCGACATGTCAAAGAGATGCGACGGCATTATCATTTCCAACACGTACTCGAGAGTAGAGCCTATGCTCTGTCGAAATCAATGATTTTGCCAAGTTCATGACCGCAATCATAATCAAAGTTAGTCCTGTTCCTGGCTCTGAGTTCCTCCCTCTTCTCCGCCCCCTTCACCAGCCAGCCCATCCATCCGCCAAGCACTCCTTTCGCTCTGGCTCTGTGGCAGTGCAGTGATTGTGATTCGATTTGACTCTGGGGGTGCGATGGGAAATGATGGCAGCAGCGATGGGACTTGTTAAGCCCACGATGAACATAAAGGGTACTTGCCATGGTGGATGTTTCTTCGGATGAGATTAGGTCGATTTGCATATTGTGGTTGAGTGGAAGTGGCATCAGCACCGAACACTACGAGCTACGAGAGCGTGTGATTTTGAAAATTTTCAAAATTTCAACGACGCGACGTTGACAGTTGGAATTCGCAGAGAAGCGCCATGGCTCATGGGGAGGTTGTTTTCGTTTTTTTCAGACTTTCCGCAAGTGGATTGGTGCGTTTCAATTAAGCGGTGTTCTTGCCGAATTCATTTTCAGCGACTAACTTAAAGTGGATCAGCGTTTGTGGACTGGTTTCATGCTGTCGTTGTCGGCGCGGAGAACGTGTCATTGTTTCTGATTTGGTCCTGCGATTGGCCGGAGACTGCACAAATGATGTGTCTTTTAAACAGTGGAGCTCTGGCTGTCACTGTTGGTATAATATAATTGGAACTACAGAATAACGCTTGCCTACCGCTGAATGTTTGGGCTTAGCAGGCAATTGAGTAATAGGAATCAATTGAACGACATCCAATGCCCGATGTCTGGTGCCTTGTGGCATATAGCTGAGGTACGATGTTCGAATTTCGGACATGGTTACTAAGTGCTTGACCTTAAATTAGAGCGATAGGTTATTGATTTTCTTGTGCTCTTGAAACCTCAAACCAGCTAGCCCTAGCAAGTTTAAAGCCATCTTAAGAGTCAGAATCCAGTTTAGACTGACTGACGCAAATTATTTCACGTAGTGCAAGCTGGGTGGGCAAAATTAAGTAGGATCAGTAGGAGACTAATGTAAACAAAAGTCCCAAGGGTTAAAATTCATAAAATGATTTTGATATTCA
The DNA here is from genome assembly GCA_964034865.1 of Eristalis intricaria. Classification (NCBI taxonomy): domain Eukaryota; kingdom Metazoa; phylum Arthropoda; class Insecta; order Diptera; family Syrphidae; genus Eristalis; species Eristalis intricaria. Next base: position 55,414,842 of record OZ035877.1, on the reverse strand, counting down.
CCTAACTGTGGGCAGAGATTGGCAAGCTGTCAAAATGAATATGTGAAAAAAATAAATATTGTCTCTGTCATTTTGAAGGAATTTTAGTTTTTTTTACGAATATTTTAACATTTTTAGTTACGAATTAAACCAACTAACGGAATATTGATGCATGGAGTAGAATCTGGGAAACACGAAAGGTTCTATAAGATGAACAATGCGGAAAGATGAACGGATTTGTAAAACAACTTTCTTCCGGGCGTCAGTCTACCAAAGACCAGTTTTTTAAGAATAACGTGTAAATAAGTCCGTTTTTACACCTTTTATAAACAACTTTTCTTTTTTTGTTGTTTTTTGTCTGTTATCTTGTTTTTCTTTTCATCATCAACTTCTTGTGACCCGCATGATCCTCGAAAGGGGTCGCGGGGGTACAAGTTCAGGCAATTTGATCCTCTTTGAAAATATATTATTTAAAAGAACTGAATTATTTCTGTAACTCACAGCAGTTTGTACTTCCACAATCCTTCACTTCAATGGTTGGAATTCAAAAACCTATTGTAAAAGTGTGAAGAACTGTGAAGAGTCCAAGCTGCGACTAGCAATGGACAACCATACAATTTTAAATGTTCCAATTTCTGCTAGGTGGTGCTTTTGTGACAAGCTCTGTTCGTTCCAAGCAATTCGAGTGTGCAGTGATAAGGTATTAGTGCTGAGTTTTATAAGAAACTAAAACTTTGATAAGGATATGTACTTCATATATGTATTGTCTAATCATTCATGTGAAAATGGAACTAAAATAATACAAGTTTTTTCTTCGAATGAAAAGGTTAATAGAGTAGAAAGTGTTTGTATCCACGGCTGATTTTTGTATATGTTCCAGCGGCATTCGTCAGTGTATTTAGCGTGCACATTTCAGTCCAGCTTTTTTCTCCTATTCAGAGCATGCGAAAACGCAGAAAAATAATTTTGTCCACCTAGCTTGTTCTACGTCAAACAATGTGCGAGTTATGACGGACGAATTCTGTCTTTCTGATATTTTGACAAAATATCTCGTTAAGCCAGTCCTAATTTTTAGCTTAAATAAAACGCTTTAAAATTCAATAACGAGTATTCTAAACCTCCCCGTTCTAGTCGGCATAAGTCTGTAGATCGCATCCACTTGTGAAACAGTACGCACAATACGGGTACATGCTGTACAAGGTAAGCCCAGGTCCGGCACAGACTGTCGCCCTACCATTATTGTTTATTGAATTGTGGTTGCTGTTGCATCGGTTATGGTGAGCTTGATATACAAGCTCAGAATCTACAGGTTTTGTTCACTTTTACGTAATTAGTTTGACTTTGGCATCTACATAGTTCTATTCTGTTAGTACCACATCTCTTCCATACTCATGCTAAGTTTCTGATGGCCATCGGGGCCATCGGAACCTTCTTACAAACTGAACCTAACCTACCCCTACATTATATCTTACCCTACATTAATCTAGCTCCGTAGCGATAACAGTTGACTAACTGATTATTTATGAGCAACCAGGTTTGTCCGCTTCGCTATAGAGTTCATTGCTAAAATGTCTATAGATCGTGAAGTTATATTCTAGACGGTGACTGACAGATGGATACTTGTTCGACAGCATATGTGTCCATACTTCGTTTTGCCTTCTACCTTAAGACCTGTTCTTCTATCGCATCTTTGTACCATTGCATCATTGAAGTATTAGGTGGAAACAAACCAACAATCGTGTCTGTTGGTGAAATTTATTGGCTGAGGCCCAGAAGAAAGAGAATATAAACCAAGAAAAAAAGAGAAAAAAAACGATAAAATTATAAAGCCTATTAAATAAAAATCACACTGCCACTCTGCAGGCTTCCAATTGGTTGGACAGAAATACCTGTTTGAAGCTAAGACTGAGTTAAAAATACTCCCTTTTTGTAATGATATTCTTAAGTCTAAAACAGCTTTTCGTTGTCTTCTGCTTCAAGCGGGGCTACAGCCCGCACTGGAGTTGGGTTGGAACCACCCTGTCTCCCCAGCCAGCGAGATGCCTGTCCAGTAATCCTCCGCTCCACACTTTATGGTTGATGCACTGTTCAGCTTCTATTCCTTTCGTTATCTGCAGTCCTCACCTGCTGCAGTGTCCAGCCAGGATGGGTTGGTAGGGCTTCCGGGCCAATGCTGTGGATGCCATTCGTTCTACATCGCATAGCTGCCTAACGTCCTATGGCAATGTCCCCGCACAGTCTGGCAATTTGCTCTCCTGCAGCTAATGCAGATGAAGTCAAAGATCAGGCCATTTGACAAGATCCATGCTGTAGTGCGACTTGGCCAACAACAGTCCTGTAAGATGTCAGTCTCGGCTACAGCGATTGCCAAGGATAACAGTCAAGGTCGACTTTTCCCCCGACACACCAGCGTCACACTTCTTCGCTGTTCGGGTCGCCAGTAACCCGAAGGTCCCCCCTACTTGTGGGGAACAGTATCACGCACAACACGATTGCTGTAGAAGCCATAACCAAGTCCACGTCGGAATGTAACGCCACCCATGAGACCCCTCCTTCAGATCACAATCAGAAGTCCATCAATTTACATCCTAATTCACTCCCTGCAGATGCAAATGTAAAATGTCCACCTCAACCTCACACCTCACCGTGCCCTGCTCCCAATTGAATTATCCAATAATGCGTATGTATCTTCGCATCCGATTCCTGGTCCCACATTAATCTATGCCGTTCGCCTTAGCAATGTCATCTTTCATTAAACACAAGACGACATGACATAAATCCCGGCAATCTGCTGCACCAGGTAGCGCGCCCAGGACACTCGAACGCACTCGATAATTACGTCCACACCGTAATTTCGTATCTCGGCATCGCCATCCATTAGTCGGTAACATTTATCTTGTTATCCTTTCCGCATCCGCAAGTCCGTTTGCAGCATTATGTTAATCGCTCCCAGCCAATCGTGTAATTATTATTGATTCACTCAGAATTGCAAAGTCCTCCCGGATAATTTACTCGCCAACAACTGAGCACCGTGGCGATGTTCATCGCTGTGTGCTGTGTGTGCGCCCGGAACAGCAACTCCCTTGTGCGGTCCTTCCGGCGTGGATGTCATCTAGTTTAACCTCAAACATCTTGACCTGCAATTGCGGATGGAAGTCGAACAGGGTAATGAAATTTAATGAAGATCGTCACCGAAGTGCTCGTACATGGATGGACACGGGTTACTGTCACCGCCGGCTGTGGAGTGGATGTGACATGAGATGTGTGGCTGAGCGATTGGAGTCATCTCCTCCTTCCCCATGTGGGTGGCATCTAATTTGCATCGATTCTGCTCCGAGATAAGCGGGGGAATAGTGGCTTTTTTTCCTTTCCGCTGTCGAAGGGGACACAATAGATTCGGACGGGACTGGTTTATGCCGCCCAGGGAATTGCCAATCAGCCACGGGTGCGGTTTGAAATTGAAAAATTTACAAAACGGCCAATGTTTTGAATATTTACAGGTGCCGTGGAATTGCCCTTGTGTTCGATCTCAGATAAGGGTGTACAGTGTTGTGCGAAAGTATGTGCCAGAAGAAGAAGAAGTCCGATGTCAGATGGCAGATGTTCGATGTTGTAAGTTCGATTTTCGATGTCCTATTTCCCATGACCGTTCTTGGACGCCCGACGCACGGTGTCCAATGCGCGGATGAAGGTGTTCCGAGTTCGGCTGTTTCCATGTGAAACTACGTAATGTCCGATGTCCCATGTCCGATTTCCGATGTCCGATGTCTGATGTCTGATGTCCGATGTCTGATATCCGATGTCCGATGGAGGGGATAAAGTCTATTCTGCATACCTTCGGTGGATTTATCGACCTTAAAATTCTGCGTTCCATAAACTCATCGATGTACAGAAATAGAGAACCTCTCAACCCTCAATTTGTTCCCTTCTTGTAGCCGCTCTTTTTTATTGACGCCCGTTTCTCTTCCAACGAGACTGTCTCCTGACTCCGACACTTGACCAATCAATTACAGACCGCCATCATTTGCATGCGAAGTTTCTTGCTGGCTAGTTCCGGTGTCGGTCCACGCCGTGCAGGTCCCATTCACCCCTCTCCCCACCCCCGTTGACATTTTATCAATTACCATCGATTTATTTTTCGATTTATTATTGTCATGCGAGCCACATGATGTTGTTCCGTGGTGCGATTTTGTGTACACCACTCGGCCGTCCATTTAGCCCATCCCTCCGCCCCGGCCGCCACCCCTTCCTGATGGACCTTGTGATAAATCAAAAATTTAGATATCCCAGGAAATAGAAAATCTGAAATATGGTGTAGTTCGCTGCCAACGGCGGCGAATGGGCTGGGCCCAGTCGCTCTGGGATTCATCTGCCCTCAGGGCAAGGGAAGCGGATGTGGGATTAGTTATCGCGTTTGGATAATAGAAATCCGGCAACAGTTCCCTTCCCGCCGGGTCAGCGCCCGTTGGATCACTCCGAGATAATGGTGTTTCATCGCTGCCCCCCCGTTTGCCTTTGCCTACTTAGGGAAACGAAATTTTTGCAGATTAAATTTGCGGGCAGTGGCGCGGCAGCGTGCATTTGATTTATTGGCGCTGAGCGAGGCCGCTTGCCATTGATTTGGTTAAAAATGCATTTGACAGTGTTGACCAAATTCGAAATTAGAATGCAGTGATTGACGTGAAGGGTTCCGGCTCTCGAGTGCAGACTGCTCGTCGAATGCACCGAGTCGGGGGGTGGGGAGGCAGAGCTAATGGAATCATTGAATGGAACGATTTGGGCGAGGGATTCACACATTTAGCGGAAATGGCATGCTCTGATGGACTGCTGTCGGAGGTATTCAGTGCCGAGTGGTCCTTAATTTGCGCTCCGTGTGGAGTTTGTGAAAAATTAGTTTTCCGAAAATCGCCGAAATTCGAGGGAATTCAATGCGCGGGCTCTGGTTAATTACCGATGGATCATGGGCGTTGATGACCGCGGGCTGATTGGTTGGCTAAACAGCAAATTGATTGCGGGTGAAATTTGCTTAAAGGTGACGCATTTATCCCCTTTGCGTGCGCGTGCTGGCGTGGGTACTGATTGCAATGGGTGTTGAAATTCGTTTGCAGGATGAATGGAAGGACTTGGTCATCGCTGATGATGGTCTGTGAGGGAGCCTGTGAGCCTTTCAAGCACAAGCACTGACAAGGTAGCCGTTGGGTGCAGAGTTAACACTTTACTTCCGGTGTCGGCAAGGAAGACTTCAGGAATACTCGGGAGTCACGGACTGGGCTATGATCTAATATCACGGGGCGGTGGTCTAGCAGATGAACAAAGGTACACTTTGATAACGGAGTACATAAAGAAGGGTAGACCCGAACACAGGATCAAAGACAGCGATTGACCACATCGGTGAGGAAAACCTATGAACTAGAGTATAAAACTTTCAGGAATAAGCTTAGTGAGGAAATAATGGCTCAAAAATTCTCTTTTTATGAAACCATTTTTAGCCAGACCCCGGTTAAACATGGAGTCTTATTAACCAAATACTGGCAGGGAAAATTCGTGGAATTGATAACCCTATAACAAATTATTTCTCCGGCAATATGTGTCTGAATAATCTCACTACTGCATTTGCAAATAATTTTGGCACTCAGATAAGAAACATTATTCACCAACGTGGCGCTGTATTCTAGAGCTGGGTCAATCGCTCAAATCCAATGAATGAATCGTTCAAGTATTGGATAAAAATAAGATTCGGTCATTTCAATCATCGCTCATTCAAAGATAGAAACCGATGTGTTGCATTCGTTCAAAACTACAGACAACAACCACAAATGGTTACAACCAATCGATCTTTATTTGAACAACAGATGTGGTGTACGAAAGCACTCATATGATCAATATCTTTATTTTAACAAATATGTAGATGCTACTCTGGCCAGAGCCCGAGTCACTTTTGCCCTTACAAAGAGACTGTTTTACAACAGCCAACTCGATGCGATGGTGAAGGCTATCTGCTACATGGCCCTCATCCGGCCAATGGTCACCTATGGCTGTCCCGTGTGGTTCAACGTGAGTGCAGGTTTTATGGAAAATATTCGGTTTTTCGATTCTGTCTTAGGGCTTTCCTTCGCCCTTATAGAACTCCAGAGTCCTAGTACATAGAATTCTATTCCAACGAGGTCTAATACGGCTTCATACCCCCAGAAGCCTTTCTCCACTTAGACAAGAACGGACTGTTACAAAATCGAAATGCGGTACCGCTCACCTTCAACTGAGGATGGGCGACTCAACCAAGACCGTTCCGTCGCACAACGAGCTGAGGAGGGTCTCCTCCGGTTCAGTATGGCGGTATAAAGGAGAGATGTACGGGATGTTGCAATGAAACACCGAAAATGCTAGTGGCTGGGGAGAGAGTGAAATCCCTCGCCGAACCCTTTAGATCCTGGATAAGAAGGATAGTACTTATCCCCCCCCCCGTGGGTCGCCGTGGCGTAGTAGAGGGTGCCAGGTTCGATACCCGAATTTACCACCTTCGATAATTCACGGCCCCGCCTCTTTCGAGTCACTGACAATGCTCAAAGAGTATTCCTGTCTAGAAAAAGCTTCGCAACTTCGCCGTTCGGAGTCGGCATTAAACTGTAGGTCGCTTCCACTCGTGAAAGAACAATAGCACGCACAACACAAGTGGTTGCTGAGAAGCTAGGCCCTGGTCCGCTTCGGACTGTAGCGCCACCCATATATATATATACTTATCCCCGAATGGAGGAGCAGTCCGTCACTGTTTTGCAGCAAATTAGATGCAAGTCTATAAGCTGCAACCTATGGTTGATCTACATAGCCTAGGGTAGTTTTAAAGGTAGTTGAAAAATGTAAATAAAAAAAATAAAAGATAGAAGAAAATTAAAAATAATATTCACATGCGTACACCACTGTGTACCTATGTGTATGCACTGTACTGCTATGTGTATACTGTATGCATGTTACGTACATCTATATACATGTGTCTATACATTTATATACATATATGTATGTAGTTTAGTTTAAGTTATTTTCAAGGTGGTATATATACGTATATAAGTTTTAAGTATAGCCAGTTATGTTATTAAGTTTTTCAAATTTTTCTTAATATTAAATCGTACAGTTAAAGTAAATTTTCTTTAAATGCATGGGTTCTTAGTTTAAATCGAAAAACATAAGAAAAGATTAAGTTTATGTTAGAGTGCCCGGCGAGGGCCAGTAAGTTAGAAATAGTAAAAATTTCCTGCAACAAGTTTTAAGCATTTTTGGCTAGTCTGTAAATCTGTCATGAATTCCTGAAATAAAAATGAATTAAAAAAAATGGCAACGTCAATTATGCAGGAGGAGTTTAATAAAGCGGTGAAATGGTGCCACGATCACGGCCTATTGATCAACGCATTAAAAGCAAAGATGATGCACATACAAAAGCTGTGTTTTTTGCAAGCGTATCTACGCTTAATTTAGAAGTGCACAAAAAAAACGATCATCGGCGCTTAAGGATTCATCATAAAATCTTGGGAGCACCGACGACATTTATGACATTTGCTAAGCAGTCAGGGGTGTACTCGTGGAAGGTGATGGTTGATCTGTGATGGTCACAGTCTCCGTTTTGTGACTGTGTAGAGCGACCATCACTTTAAGAGCAAAAAAACACTGAATAATTATAAAATAAAAAAAAATGTTTATCAAATGAAAAGCATCAGAGACACTCTGGGTATACCAAAAATTGCATACTTATGGATGCCAAAATAATTAAAATGATCTAGTACATCAACCACACCTGCAGATGCAAGCCACATACAGCAACCTAAACAATGAATGAATTAATTCTGGAATGAACACACAGAAATTAATTGTTTTTATCCGCGCTTATTCCTTAAGCGGCGAAAGATATAATGAATAACTTAAGCGTTCGTTGTTAGTGTATTTTACATGCAAATTGAAAATTAAGCGTATATACGCTTGCAAAAAAACACACCGAAAATTTGCTGTTCAAATCCGGAAATAATTCCTGCCATGGCTTAATTGGGAGTAGTGGAGAGATACAAATATCTTGGAGTCAGTGAAATAGAATGGGCTAGATTTAGTCCAGATGATGATGACCCAGACACTGGCGTTCTACGACGACACTAGATTCGTAACACCAACTCAACATGGGGTTAACAGAAGAAGGCGAGCAGAAGGTATGCTTCAGGAAGCCTGATTCTGCAACAACTTCGGTTGAAATCCTCAATACATTCCACAAGTGTTGGAAAACATAACAAATATAAAAACAAAAAAAAAACTTTTTTCTAAACCATTTAATTATGTAGCTATATTCAATACCCGACGAGTGGAATCTCTGCCCGATTCAAAAGAAATGAGACGCCTTCACTGCTCCAACTAACGAGAGACAAGTCTCCAAAGCTTCGCATATAAGATCTTCTCTCTCGTTTTGTGTGTGCGCCTGAAATCATTTGTGAATAACCTGATAGGGGTTTGTCAGTGCGGTTTCTAAACGAGGAAGTCCCCCATCGATCAAATGTCAACACTACGGTGTGGACACTCATATTCGTCGACTTCAGGACCGCATATGAGAGATTTCAAAGAGACGAGCTATACAGCCCCATGTCTGGTTTTGCCATTCCTTCCAAATTCGTCACGTTGTGCAGAGCGACACTGGAGAACTCCCGCTGCTCCATCTCATCGATCCCTTCAATGTCAAAAAAGGTTTTAGATAAAGCTCGTCAACACAAGAGGCACGATTTTTCAAAATTTCGTACAATTGCTAGCGTACGCGGACGACATTGATGTTATTGATTGAGCATAACGAGGTGTTAATGAAGTATTTGCTGGCATTGAAACGGAGGCAGACACTGTTGGCCAGAACGTCACCATAGCGAGCGAAGGACTTTATCTACCTTGGCTCCGCGGTAAATAGTACAAACAATATCAGTACCGAAATCTTACGCAGAATAACTCTTGGAAACCGCTATGCCCAAAAGGCACCTGAGTAACAGAGCCATCTCTCGGTGGACTAAGTTAACTCTGTGTAGGACCTTGATCATCCCCGTCCTGCTCTACAGCGCAGAGGCATAGACTATATCCAAATCGGGTGAAGAGGCTCATCATCATTTCAAGAGAAAATGCCTGCGCGCTATCCTTGGTCCTAATTGCGATGGTGGAGGAGAAGGTTCAACCACGAACAGTATCGGGTAAAGAATAGATAAATATGTAAATAAAAAAATTTCAAAACCTTCGAAAACATGTACCACTTCGGACTCGAGTTATAAGGAGCGAAACATCTGCGTGGTTAAACGAGAGAATTCTTCTCGCGATGAGAAACAGGGACTTTCTTTTCAGACGATGGAGAAGATTTCGTTGCCCGGAAATGCATAATGCATATAAAGAATGTAGGAACGATGTCACATTGTTGATAAGATCGGCTAAGCTCAGGTACTACAAAATGAAATTCAGAAACGATCGATCTTCCACTTTCCCATGGAAACAGGTTCGCGACATTGGACTGAGCAAAGCAAAGAAAAGGATAAACGACGATAACATTAACCCTGATATCTTAAATATACTGGTATACAGATACTGGTCCCGCAGTCTCCAAAAGAATGCCTCCAATACTTTTAAACAACACTCGAGCAAATGCCTTTGAACTCGCAAGAGTCGATTCCTACACAGTCGGTTGTGCAGTATTTGCCATCAAGTCAAAATCCGTTGGCCTCGATTATATCCACCTTCATTGAAATATTGCTTCCAGTGATACTTCATCATATCACGCACATTATTAACACAATAATCATGACGTCCCGCTACCCAACACTGTGGAAGAAGGCTAAGATAACCCCAGTACCAAAGAAAACTAATCCACCTGAATTCCGACCCATTGCAATCCTTCCGTTTCTTTCAAAAGTGTTTGAATCTATTGCTAGCCGAAACATCAAAGATTACATTGAGCGAAACAAGCTTCTAAACCCCCTGCAATCAGGTTTCCGGAAAGGACATAGCTGTGTCACAGCCTTATTAAAAGTAACAGACGATATTCGAAGAGCTATCGACGAAGACAAAACGACCATCCAAACCTTACTCGACTTCTTGAAAGCATTTGACTGCGTAGACCCAACAATACTTTGTCATAAACTGTCCACCCAATTCAATTTCTGTAATCCTACTAATAAATTAATTCTCTCGTATCTTACTAACCGAGTCCAAGCAGTTTTTCATAACTCTAAACTATCAACCTTTTGTGACGTACGCTATGGTGTTCCTCAAGGTTCCATTCTCGGTCCTTTATTATTTTCAATGTTTATCAATGACCTTCCACTAATCTTATCCTATTGTAAATTCTATATCTATGCAGACGATGTCCAAATCTACCTAAGTTTCCCTCTTGGTATGGTTGAAGACTCAGTTGCTAAAATAAACGAGGATTTGGGCTCTATTGCAAACTGGGCTACACAAAATGGTCTTATGCTCAATCGTAACAAAACCAAAGCCATCCCGTTCTCGAAACAACCGCCTTCCTTGTCAAATTTCCCGCTAATAGAACTGAACTCGACCGCAATTGAATATGTTACATGTGTAAAAAACCTTGGAATAATGTGCAATAGTGAACTGACGTGGACTGACCACATTGATAGCGTAGTATCAAAGGTGTATACATCCCTAAGAGGCTTATCAATCAGCAAATACATTCTCCCTGTGAACATCAAATTAAAACTTGCCAGAGCACTCATAGTGCCAATCTTGACATATGGATCTGAGTTGTTCGCTGACTGTGATTATTCTTCCTCCCTAAAATTGACAAAAGCAATTAACGCGGCTGCACGGTATGTTTTGAACCTTCGCAGATTTGATCACGTCACGGAACAACGTCGCATTCTCCTAGGATGCGAACTGGACGCATTCTTATGCTACTACTCTTCAAAATTATTCACAAGAAACAGCCAAAATATTTATATGAAAAGATCACCTTCTGTCGATCAAGTCGTAATATTACCTTGAAACCCTCCAATCATACCTGTTTAATGTCACGTAGGCACTTTTTCATTCATGCTGTTCATTTATGGAATCACCTACCTTCACAGGTACGGTCTAAGACCAAGTACAGACAATTTTGTAACGCTTGTTTCTCATATTTCTCCCGCTCGAACTGAAATAATTCCTAGTAACTTCAGTCTTAACTCTTTCTCTACACATATGTATTCTAATAACATTAAATTTTAAAATCAGAAATCTACACTCTTAAATTATAATTGAAGTAACTTGAAATCACTAATCTCAATCATGTCCTGTACTAGTAAAAGAATATATGATTCTTGAAGTACAGCGATAGATATTAAAAATAAATAAATGAAAAAAAAAACATCTCGGACTGTAGCCCCATAAGTAGAAGAAGAAGCTTAATTCAATCTAAATCAAATCTGATTCCAAGAATTTTAATTGAACCTTGAATTTTTTTTAAATAATGTTATGTTGACGTTCACTTAAACTCGGATTGCTAATTAAACTATGTCATAAAACTTTGAAACGCAATCTCTGCAGAGACATACATATAACCGAAAATATTCGTTGAATAAAAATTTCTTTCTACGCGAATGATTGTCTTGCAGGATGGCAGAGGAAAGCGTTCGATATCGAGAAATGCACCGATAACCGCGTGTATATTCGATCACATTTCAAAGATAATCTAGCTCATGCAGCCAACTAAAGGAGGAAGTTCAGTCCATGTTGACAAAAATCAATCTTTCCGAACAAAAGTTCACCATGCTCGCTTCACACCCCACGCTTCCGACGCGACGCCCAGCCGTTTCAAAGTCACATCTCGTTCCGAACACAGACAGCATTCGAAAATGTTCTGCTGTTCATTGCTCGCGTCTTATAAAGTTTCGCGCGATGCAGTGTGCGACTTCACTTCACAACCAACGAAGGGGTGAACTTTTCCTTCGACATCTGCAGCATCGACACTCGACACCCTCGCCCGTGCGATGCCAGGCCACCGATATCTTTATTTCAAATCAGAAATGTCTTTCACATGAACAGGTACAACGGCATTGTCGCACGTTCTGTCGTCAAAAAATTACATCCAATAAATATCCCGGGGCGATTATCCGCCTCCGAAGCAACGCGACATCAACGGAAAAACGGAAAAACAAGCAGAACACAAGAACGGAACGACTCGACGGCACGGTGCAGAGCGGGTCGCGTATCCTCCAGCATCGGCTAATATCTCATTCTCGAGCGTTATCTGCATTGCCCGCACCCCCGCCGCACACATGTGCTCACAAAGAGCGTGTGTGTTGCCCTCCCTCCTCCGCCCTCCGCTCGGTGAGGATAATAATTTATCAATTGGCACATCCAGAGATTTTTTGTTCGCTCTCCGCTCTTGTTGCTGTCACCCCGGGTGGGTGGCCTTTTATGGTTGTGTAATAAGCGAACGGAATCCATTCTGACAGGAAGAAATCCTGTCACGTAGGGCGAAGCTACACACGGATGCGGAGCGCCGCGCAAAGTGCACTGGGTTCGAGCAGGTCCTAGTTTGCTTGAAGATGCCTTATTTATGCCAGGGAATTGTTGACAACGTAAGACGAAGGCAAAACACGGCAAAGAAAATGGGCACACTTATCAAGCACGCTTGGCACGTAGCTGTCATGTGGCCACCTCCACTCTGCGGCGATCACTGCGTGCACCGGTGGAGCGGCCATCAATGACTGACTCCCGGTAATGCCAGCTGTAATCGACTCAACTACCAACTACCAAGGACATCCATCCATTATCCTTTCTTCGCCGCTTACTGGTTTACTGCCTGAGCTTTGGCGACTTGATAAATCGGTCTATTTGCGGGCGTCCTGTTGCAGTGGGTGGCGCAAATTTATTGGCCCACTGAATGCACACACATGCACACCGTTACGGAGTGTACTCAAACAGAATGTACTGTCCAATAAATTAACCACAGGGACTAAAGTTGTCTTCCATTATCCCGTTGAAATGCTACTTTGCCGAGAGTTTTGCTCGAAATTTTTGCACTTCTGTTCTTCTCTGCGGTGTTTACGATGGGAACCGACGCAGGTGGCCGTTGGTCCTTGTCTCATTCTGCCGGAGTGCGTTGTAACTTAACCGGCATCCGGCGCGGCGTGGGGGATGGGGCAGGATTTCGTGGCGGGATTGGGGATATTATTTGTGTGTTTTCGGGCGGACGGACGCGGACCCTGCGACTGGATATTATTCGCCAAAGTGTAAACATATCCTTAGCGAGAATTTGGATTAGGATTAAGCGAATGTTTTTTGCTGCTGCAATGCTGTGGCGCGTCATGGATTTGAGTTTCATGGGGATAATGCGATGGAAAAGTGCCAGATGACCCGCCTCCTGTTTGGGGTTAGCAGCTTGAAGAGAGACGAAGGAGGGGTGGCCCGAGTTTGTTGAGACTTTCAAGACATCGTTGAGTCGTCTGAATGAATGGTTATGCATGCAATTTCCAAGCCAAATTTGCAAGCCAAGATTTATATTGCCACAGGCGAGGAAATAAAATGTGAAAACCGGGGGTCCAAGGCCAGAGTGCTGCGAGTGCAGAAACTACTTCTGCGATCACTGTGCTGCCCTCGAGGATGAATATCCGCAACAGACTGATGAAGGAGAGCAAAAAAAATTGGGACAATCAAGCAGAAGTAGACGTCGAAGCATCAGTCCTTCCAACCCGAAAATTTTCACTTGACAAACCACATAGGTGTTAAAATAAAGACCTTTTCTGTCACCAGCAACGTGGTAGACTGATAAAGGCTGATTTAGGCGGCTTTTTGGGTGGCGCTACAACTTGTAGAGAACTTCTACAGCAACCACTCGTTTTGTGCATGATATTGGGTGAATAAAAAGTGAGTGTGAGCATTTTATCAGCATTTTGGAGTAAATGCTCTATCTGGTGTGAATAAAAATGTATTTCGTTAAGTTTAACGAATCCTCTCCGCTCAGATATTTTGACAGCTGAGTCTTTCCTCCGTTTTGGTGTGAATAAAGATGGCATATGCTCAGATATCGTTTGTAGAAGTTGAGTGTGCAAAGGACTTCAGGAGAGAAAAAAGTGAAAACAATTTAAAATAATGTAAAATACTGCGTCGGAAGAAGAATACTTTGACGGATTAAACCTTAGTCCTCAAAAATAAAAGGAAATCTGGAGTTGACGATGAAGATTTCATCAAGTGCTTGCAATTTTATCCGTGCTTGCTGGAAAAAAGCCAAAATCGAAAACTAAGAAGCAATCTGAGTTGAAAGCAATGGAAGAACAAATTAAAAAAATCAATGGGCTTAACTAGAACATCTCGTAAATAAAGAAACAAATTGATAACATTTACATTAAAAATGATAACCATTCATTAGAAAAAACAAAAAAAACAATCAAAGGCATGGCACCACCACGGGTTCCTTCAGGAATATCGGAAAGGAAATGAGTACTTGACCATTCCATGTTATCAAACTCGAATCAATACACGTTCTTGAAACTATCCCCTGTGTCCCCGAAAGGACAAGAGTAATAATTGTTTTTTCTTCGCGTTTGTATGTTTAAAAAGGTTATTGCATATATTTTGCACAGACCTTTAACCGACCTTGCACTCACCCTTAAACGCCAAGAACCCTAGTTTTCAAACGTCAACTGAAGGGAGGGCACCTTCTTTGAGGCAATTTTTTATTCACACCAAATAAAGTATTTCCTTTAACGAACATACTCGACTCATGTGTTCTTACTCGGAGTATTTTCTCAGTTTTTATTCACACCACACATTGTTCTCTTACGAGAGGAAGGGTCAGGTACAGTCTTATGCCGGGTCGGAACAGCCAAATTTGAGAAGCCTTTTCTAGACAGGAATACTCTTTGAGCATTGTCAGTGACTCGAAAGAGGTGGAGCCGTGAAATTCGGGTATCGAACCTGGCACCCTCTGCGTAGGAATCGACGCACTTACCCACTACGCCACGGCGACACATTGGACATTGTCAGTGACTGCAAAAAGCTGGAGCGGTGAAAAATGATTTCGGTCGTACTGTGAGAAGACGCAAACGGCTGACTTGTTCTCTCTTTCCTTTTTTAATGTTCAGTTTTTGACAAATCACGAATGACTAATGACTTGTGTTAAATGAAAACATGCTTAGTTAGCATTGTCATTTGACCCTGGAAATACCTACACTCGAACAAAGCCTAAAAAATACAGCTTGTGCCAGAACAGGAGTCGAAGGACCAGCGCAATGCTTGGTGCGTTGTATGGGCAATTCGTCCGTATTTCTGCAAAGATGATCATTATGATCATTACCATCAATGTCACGCGCTGTTGTTAATTTTTTTCCAAATTATTTTCCCCCAAAATTGACGAGCTGAGTGTAGCTGTAGCTATGTGGCTACATGTCACACAGCAAGCGAATCGATGGACCATATGTGAATTCACTTGAAGAATTCACCGTGGGCAATTTATCTCGCAATTTGCACGGGGTACAGAGACTGTCCGGACAGATCTCGCCTTTTGGCCATATTTTATGGGAACACGTCAAATATCACCTCCCAGATGCCTTAGGGGGAACACATTACAACTGCTTGTACGCATGATATTTGTATTGTATACAAACATGTAATATGATTTTTCTCCACTTTTACTCTCTAATGGGGGTTAGGTTAGATAACAGAGTGATAACCTCGAAGCTTGGTGATACCACGACCCGTAAATCTGTGAACTGGCACACCGCAGGGTGGGGTACTCTTTCCTCTACTGTGGAACACGGTGGTCAACGAACTTCTAGTGAAACTAGATGCGTCTGGGAGTAAGGACATTGCCTATGCAGATGACATGCCATAGCTGTATCTGGAAATATTTATCCACGATCAGGGATATTATGCAAGCTGCCCTATCAAAGCTAGTGAAATGGACTAGCGAATACGGCCTAGGTGTCAATCCGCAAAAAACGGATCTAGTCCTCTTTAGTAGGAAGTATAAAATTCCTAACTTTGACCCTCCCACACTATGCGGGACCCCCTTGGTGCTAAGCGACAGCGCTAAATTCTTAAGCATTATACTAGACATGAAGTTAAGATGGAAGCTAAATAACCACGAACGTGTCAAGAAGGCCTTCACGGCTCTCTACTGCTGTAAAAGTGCCATTGGGTGCAAATGGGGACTGCAACCTCGAATGGTTCACTGGCTATTTATCAGTATTCAGACCCACACTGCTGTATGGTGTCGCAATTTGGTGGACCGCACTCGATAAGAGAATCAACATCATCCCACTCGCTAGAGTGCATAGGATGGCATGCGTATGCATTAGCGGGCCGCCAAAGACTACCTCCTCCGAAGCACTAAACAAACTCCTCAACCTGCCACTGATAGAACTAAAGGGCACAAAGACAGCAGCTAGCACGGCGATTAGATTAAGATCGCTGAGCAGCTGGAAATAACTGCTGTCAGGACATTCAACGATCGTATGCAGGTATGCCTCTATACCCACAGATAGAGACCTCACTCAACCTAAACTAGTCTTCGAGAAGAATTTCTCAACCAGATCTTACTGGGAGTCTGAAAACCAGACGCTGGAAGGTCCACTGCGAATCTTCACAGATGGATCGAAGATGGATGCAGGTGTGGGTGCTGGTGTCTGGGATCTAAATGTCCAGCTGTCTTTTCGACTACCTAATCACTGTAGCGTCTTTCAGGCTGAAACTATAGCGATTAAGGAAGCCCTGCACAGGCTAAAAAACAATGTAATATCGCGCACAGATATCGTCATCCGATAGCCAGGCAGCGATCAAATCTCTGAATTCAGTCACTTTTAATTCCAAGACTGCCCTTAATTGCCGCCCATGTCTTAACGAGATGGCCAAGTATTTTAACATCCAACTGATGTGGGTGCCGGGATAGTGTGACAATCGAGAGAATTGCGAAGCGGACGAACTCGGTAGAGAAGGCACAAACTCCGTGCTCTTTCCGGGTGGAGGCCCACTCTCCATGTCTATAGCTATACTTCAGCTAAAGTCTTGAAACGCTTGCTGAAACAAACCACTGATGGATATCTGGCACAGGATCGATCCCAAGCGATCGCTTAGCTTAATCAGATTAAGCAGGCCAAACCTCAGGTCTCTTATTGGCGTTTTAACAGGGCATTGTGCCATCAGAACCCACGCCTCCAGACTAGGCCTTCCCTATAATGATTTCTGTAGAAGCTGCATGGACGAGGATGAGGAAGAAACCATCGAACACTTGCTATGTAGCTGTGTAGTGCTCTCTCATCCCGTAGATTCAGAATTCTGGGGGCAAATTCCTTTGTTAAACTGGCTTAACTATGCAGCATCAGAATCAGCCTTCTTCTTCGCTTTATCAAAGCACAAATTGGTTTGCGGAATAGGTAGCCTAAGATCCGTGTGGTAACACAATGGGTCTATCCTTCGCCTAAGTGTGTCTGCTGTTCGTATGCGCAGCAGTCAGCCACCTCAACCTTACCCAACCTTACCTAGGTTAGGTAGGCGGGCTGCTATTGCATTCACAGGTACACTTGACTACTCCAGTGATAATGCCGTTAATTTGATCCCAACAGCAAATGGTGACTGGACCAGATTTGAAAACCAGATGAGAGCGTATTAACTTTGCTTTCACTGGGATTCGAACCGGGGACTCCGCTAACCAGAGGCAGGCACTCTACCAACTGCGCCATCCAGTCGCCTTAAACCTACTGGACGCTTTGAAAATGGTTGAGAGCCCTAAGGAGAGCCTTGAGCACATACCTACTTGACGGCTATCTAATGTCCTAATCTTTGCTTTGACAAAGTGGCGTTTAAGGGTATTTTACAAGTTATTGTAGTGAATTCGACATCGATGGTGGTCACGCTGCTTTGGGTACTGCCTGTAACCGCAATTTCAGAGCACACTTCATCCCAGACTCATGTGCACACCAGCAAGGCACGGCAAGAAGGGGGTGCAAATTCTGAGACATACGCCAGGACCCTTGCTCGGCTATCCACCAGCTAAGGTGATGGCTAAGTTGCTCCACCAAACAGATTGTCTTTTAATGACTTCCATTGTCAGTCGTAAAAAATACTTGATCTCCTCTTGGTTTAAACTCAATAAACCCCGTCTGACACTAGCCATTTCACGGCACTTTGAGCAGCAATATCAGAATATTGTAATCATCCCCCGCTTGTGGCAACTTTGCTACTTATTCAAAAAACCATATCGACACCCGCCAGAACAGAACCACCCTTGAAATCTATCCTATGAAAGACTATGCAAATGGCACCTTTAACAACACCTTCATGAAATATAACTGATTACTAAGCCTCATTTCCATACTCTAAGCCCCTGCGCACACTAACAAATGCCAAATTACTTATGCAAAGCAAATTAAGTGCTAACCAAAGTATAACAAAGGAGAACAACGAATACGGCGAACACACCCACCCGCCGGCGCTGCTGTTGGAAAAGCAACCACCCCCCCGCTTCAGCCTGCTGCTGACTGAATGTAAAACAAAACAAAACAAACAGCAGGCGCACGCCACGCCACGCCATTATCCTTGACAGAATATCAATTTCATCCGGCGACAATATGACGGGATATCCGTCAGGCCACCCCTTCCCACCCCGACGGGCTCATCAAAAAGGAAAATCAATTAAAAGTAATCGGATTAGCTCCGTTTGACGGTCTGAAAAGGACCCCTAATTGCCAGCGCCTTTGAGAAGGTCTATAATCGTTTAACTGACTGGCTGAGTGCCCCGCGTTCCTTGGTCCTTGTTCGTATGCGTGTCTTGAGCCATTCCACACACCTTCTGCAACAGCCCCTAAATTCAATCAGACACAAAGCGGCGAATCACTTTCTGAAGAGTCTCATTATAATTAGGATACCTGAAGCATGAGCGTCCCATAAATTTCGCTGCAAAAAAGGATTTTTATTGCTGTCAGGAAGAAGATGCCTTCGTGGGCGAGTGGCTTTCGAATTCCTGCCTTCTGTCTCGCGCTGGTCGACGTCGCGGCGGCGTTGGTAGTGCATCAAATAAATTGCTGGAATTTATGGCCGAAAACTTTCACCGTCAGACGTTGTAATAATCGCGCGAATATTCCCGCCGTAAAGCTGCCTTACCGTCCCATCCTGTCCCATTCCGTCCTCAGTTCCTTGGCGAACGACCGAAAATTCCTTCGACGAAGTTCATAAACTATCCTGTTCGTGTGCGAATCATTATGGCAAAAAAGTTCTTTCGCAAAAATTATTGCTACTTTCGCTGTGTGCACTTCTTAACCGTTTTCAGCACTTACAGCGACGTCCTCGAAGGAAACAAGGCCAGCTGGCTGCGAGAAGCGGTTGTGCGATGCCACAGCCCGAGGCTGGCATAATGAACTATTCTGGGCAATAAAACAGCTGTTACAGTGTAAGTTGGTCAAGTTGGCTGATGTCCTGTTTGTGTGTGTGGGTGTGTTGGTGTGTGTCTTCCTTCTCTCACGTCAGATTCGGTCTTCATGTTTCATGGGAACAATTTGAAAAGTTTAGTTGCTAAAGTTGAGCAGTTGACTGTTGTTGTTGCAAGGATGCGGGCTGGCGGAGGAGAGTGAGGGGGATCCCTTAAGCGCCGCAAAGTCTACCTTAAGTGTTTCATCGTTAAGAAAGACGAAATGGAGGTAGTTAATCTCTTGAAGTTGATCTGCTCTGAATTTTAGTTCAGTTCAAGGCTTGAGCTCGGCTTACGGTTTCATCAGTGAAAGTACCATACAGCAGGCTAAAGGACATATTCCAGTGCGCTGGAGGGCCTACAGTAAGGAAAGACAGCGAAAGGCAGTGACTTCAATTAGCAAGTTTTGACGAATTCTTCGAGTTCTAAGCCCGGAGTGAAAGCACGAAAAGGAAAGGTCGATTGATCGAGTTTACAAATGTGTCCAATGCCTCTTATTCTTCTTCTTAGAGTCGTTTTGTTCACAATTGCTCGACTTCCCGGAAAACTGTGAGTTGATCAACTTCCAGATTGGGCTCAACTGCTTATTTAATCGGCAAGTTGAAAATTGATTTTGTTCACTATTTCAACTCACAGTCTGAAATTTAAAATCCAAAAGTTGTCCAACTTTTTGTTTTTTAATTTCCCCTCTGATATTTTTGACAGTGTGTGCTGTCCGTGTGCGCTATGAAAAGGTGAATTGAAAGTGAACGTTTTCAGAAGAGAGTATGGTTACATATCTTTATCCTAAATTATCACTGGTTTTCAGGTGCTGCTTGCATGTTATGGAGAACAGCAGGAGCGACTATGCACTGAATTGATCCGAGCGAAAAATATTGATGATTGGTCAGTGCATTGTTGCCCGTAATTCACGGGGTCTGTTGACAAATGAAAAAGAATCTATCAAATAACTCATTATTTCAAATCAAATCGTTTGAGAGACAAAAACACAATCATCCCTTTTTGTATACACACGTGGGTAGGCAACTTCGACAGAGACAGAGAGAGAGAGCAAAATCCCTAATTTCATCCCTTAAGTTCTGCTATTTCCGTCTACGTGGGAAAAGGAGGAGTTAATAAACTCATAGGTTGTAATTTGAAAGTTTAAGCCATCAAATTTCAGTAAATGAAAGCAAATCCAGAAGTAGTGTAGAGAAAAATCCCAAAGTTGTGTTTCATTTGTTTAACAAAATTACCCTTAGTGCACTACAGTCCGAGGTTGACCTGGGCCTCACTCAACAAACGGCCCGATCTCTTGCGAGCTGTCTCCAGAGTCTCCGAGAGGTCCCCCCTCGACTTGGGTGCGCCATCTTGTACGTGGGCGTCCTCTGTTGCGTTGGCCCAAAAATTCGGAATCGAAGATTCTTCGGGCTGGAGAGCGTAAGTTGTCCATACGCTCTACATGGCCTAACCATATTATCCGTAGACGCCTGGCTAGACTCATGTCACTGTACAACCCGTATAGTTCGTGGTTGAACCTACTCCTCCAAACACCACCAACGCAAACAGGACCAAGAAAAGGCGAAGAGCCTCTTCATCCGCTTTGGATATAGGTCATGCCTCTGCCCCGCAGAGCAGGACGGGGATGATCAAGGTCTTATGCAGAGTTAACTTAG
Source organism: Eristalis intricaria (assembly GCA_964034865.1). Classification (NCBI taxonomy): domain Eukaryota; kingdom Metazoa; phylum Arthropoda; class Insecta; order Diptera; family Syrphidae; genus Eristalis; species Eristalis intricaria. Next base: position 55,393,809 of record OZ035877.1, on the reverse strand, counting down.
TCATTCGAGAGATGGCTATGTTAACCAGTTGCTTTTTGAGCCAAAAAAGCAGAAAGATATTGTTCCTTCTTTCCTGATGACAGCATGTACTTTGTTTTACTCTCCTTTACCGCCAGACCCTCTTTAGTCACTTCCGTTTCAATGACAACAAAGGCCTCATTGACGGCTCGCTGTGTTCTGCCAATCACTTCAATGGCGTCCGCTTATGCCAGCAATTGTACAGACTTTAGGACCATCGCGCCTCTTGAGTTGGTCAGTGAGTCTTGTACGATCTTCTCTTCGTGGTTGACGGCTTATGGATGGCGCAGTTGGTAGAGCGCCTGCCTCGGGTTAGCGGAGTCCCCGGAGTTAATACGCTTTTATCTGGTTTTCAATCGGGTCCAGTCACCATTTGCCGTTGGGATGAAATTAACGGTAATATCACTGGAGTAGCCAATCAGTGGTAGTAGTCTGACTGTGGATATCACAACGGACCAAAGTGGGAAAGTGCTTCGTGCCATCAAATTTCTTTCTTATATGCGACTTCCTCATATCCGTCATTTACTGTAGTTTTCAAAGGACGAACTGATAATTTTCTTAAAAAAATCAAAATGCATCCGCTTGAAGTAGACTGAATGCAAATTCATCGTCCTGTGCAGAGATAACCTATAATAGAGATATCCAACTTTTACCTCCCTTGCCCCTTGATTTCATCTGACAGCTTTTTTTATACGCTTTTTGTCCCCTGTCTGTGAATACGTGTGAGCTCTTGAGAACAGCTGTGGAGACAGCTGATACCCTTCCCCACCTTAGTAATGGGGTGAATTAGAGTTCTTATTTGAAAATTCGCTCGTTATTTGAAGGTTTTTTCAAATTTCGGTGTACAATTTTCAACACAGTATGGAGGGGTAAGCGAACGAACAAAGCTTATGTTCATGAAGTCGATTCATTAAAACTTTGAGCAATTTACAATCTGAAATTATTGGACATAATTAATGAATGCACAACATAGTGTGAATTTTTTCATATGAATAAAAATTAATATTACTTTCACACGCTTAGTTATATATATAGTTATATATACAATAATAAAAATATTATTTAAGCGTGAATCATAAATAAAATGTTTTGACAACCATTTTTTAGCATTAGTAAAAGTTGCAATATCTTGCCATTGTTCTTATCAAATTGTTTAAATTGAATTCATGAGTTTCTCAGAATTCATGAATTAAGCGTATAAAGCGAACTTAATTTTTTGAGTTAATTTGTCAGGTGTGGTTTATGAATAGGCTATATATACACTTTAAGAATTAATTTTAGGTCAAATAGTTGGAGTTAAATGGTCATTGCAACACATTGTTATTCACGAAAGTCCATATAACAATGTAAGGAAATCCTCTTAAAAATGCTAGTCAACTTTTGAACACCCTCCGAACAACATACCCATGTACGTTACATGGAAAGTACATGGATTCCCACTAAATTCATGAATCTGCCGCTTTTTCCCACAAAATTCACGAATCGGCCGCCATATTGTGGTGAATTCACGAGCGTTGTAAATGTATAAGTGAAATACAAGGGATTACCACTACATCTTCTTTGTGGGCTAGGGGAAAAAATGGCCGAAGTTGGATATCTCTATCATCCATTATCTCTGGTCCTGTGCTATCATCATTTTGTGGCACCACATGTCGTACGTCGCACGTTTTGTTGCAAATAACGGTACATCTCTTCAATTCTTTTCACCGCTATGCACTCAAAGTAATGCCTTTTACTCACACTCAATACTAAACGAGAGAGAAGTGTCCAAACTCTTTGCTAATAGGACTTTTGGAAGAATATATGAATGTGCTATCTTTTTTGTCGCGAAGTGTTAGAATCATTTTAGTGATACTGGTAGTCGGGGTATGTCTCATACTTGCTGTTTCTTTTTCTTACCACATGCTCGCCGGGTTAAGGACTTTGATGTCGAGTCCCCTGCGAGTGTTTATAAACGAAACATTTTTAAGGGATATCAAACTACGACAAATCCAAGCTGTTTCCACTTATGACCTCGGTGACACCACAAGTTCCACAGTCCCGGCATACCATCGGTCTAGACAGAAAAGCATCCAATTAGAGTGCCACTGAGCCACCCCTTGAGCTTGACACACATTTAATAAATTTGATGCACTTCGAGTGATTATGCCGATGGGTCGGGTTCTCTGTCTACCATCCCAGCTCGAACACAAGCGAATCGATGAGAGTTCCACTCTCAGTTCACGTCGGTGCTTCACTTAAAATGCAAACAAACATCGACTTCTCCCGCAACTTGAATACACTCCTGAAGTTGTACCGATTTTTCGGTTTCTGCCACTTCAGGTACAACCCCTCAACTGGGAAGGTTGAACATTCGCGGATCCGCTACTGCGTGTCGCGAGTGATTCTGAAAGTTACCCAGGTCGTTAGCGGGATCTGGATACTCACGCTATCGACGGGTATTTTGATCAATTTCCTTCGGTACAAAGAGGAAGTGAAGCAGTGTGACACGCTCCATGGTGTAGTTGTATTTTCTCAAATCTACTGGCGCATAGTGTGTTCGCACCTGATTAGCACCAGCTACCTGCGGCACGGGCACACGTTCATTCCGACGCTCAATGAAATGCTCAAGGTCTATCGGAGGATTCGGCGGTTCACTGACAAGGGGATTTACTTCACAGCCGGATTCCAGATCCTGTACTCGGTGAAAATAGGTCTTTCGCTGATACGAATGTACCTCGATGCCTTGACTGCCCTCTCTTCTTTGGCAATGGGAGACATCAGCACTCTGTTTGGAGTTTTCCTCATGGAGCTCACTCTCTGGAGCCACTTGCTCGCCAACCTAACGCTGGCCTCATTCATTTTGAAAATTAACACATTTCTGGCGAACACAAGTGTCGGCGAATCAAGACGATGCATCGCCAGACTGGTGGCTATCTACTTTCGCATCCATCGCTTGAAGCGGGTCACAAGTGAGTTTTACAGCGTCTTGCTCTTGTGCACCTACTTCGGCTTTGTCAAGGACATCGGCAATGTGTTCCAGATGCTTCAAAATTTTCTCAGGACTAGGACACGGTCAGCCTATCAAAAGACACATAGTGTGATATACCAGTCCCTTGTGGGATTTTTGACGTCCTACGACATTTACCTGCTGGCTTACGTAGGAGAGATGCTCGCCAACGCAGAAGAAGACCTGCGGACTCGTCTTCTTTTGTTGGGCAACGGCTGGGGGTCGTCTGATGCTGTGAGCCAAAATGTGAGTATGGCGGGTGCAAGGAGGGGCTATATTTTGATTTGCATTCTATTTTGCAGATAGACTTGGTTTTGATCCGACACCACATCAGTGACCTTTCGACTCGGATGCTGGACACGTACGTCTTTAAACGGAAGCTGTTCTTCTTCTATGTGAGGGAAATCATCTTTGCGCACGTCATCATTTGTCTGCAAATCTCGATGACCAATGATAAAAAGTGTAAGGTTCAATAAGGAGCTGCGGTTAGCCTTTGGCCTTTGGATTGATCGGAAATAAAATATGTCGGTTGGGTAGAAATTCTGAGCGTCCTTAAACACATGTGCTTCATAATCACGACTTCATCTACAAAAAATAACTGCTTGGTGTGGTTTACATGCCGGCGGCGTTATTGAGCCATGTTTTTTTCGACGACGATAACGATCGTCTCGTTACTGTGAATGGTCAGCTTTATCGCGCCATGATTACCGATTATTATGGACTCGGGTGACATGTGGTTTCCACAGGATGGTGCCACAAGTCACACATCACACGTTACAATCGGTTTTTTGAAGCGTAAGTATGATGAGCTTTCAGTTATCCCATGGATATAAGGTTTGGACAGAAGCCTGCCGAGACGAGAATGATAGATACTGAGAATTTGGAAGAATCATTTATACAAACTGCTAAGCGATGATGACACCAATATCGCTGTCAGGCAGAATGTTCCCCTCAATATGGACGATGATCGGCGAGAATTCCGTCCCCCCCGACTTAGACGAGGTCAAGATAGCAATATCAAGACTGAAGTCTAACAAAGCTGCCGGTGCGGACGGACTGTCCGCTGAAATCTTTAAGGCAGCTGGAGATGATCTGGTTGGGCACATGCACCAGCTCATCTGTAAGATATGGTCGGAGGAAAACATGCCCGACGAGTGGTATCTCAGTATCGTTTGCCTGATCCACAAGAAAGGATACACCTTCAACTGCGCCAACTATAGAGGGACAAGTCTCCTGAACATCGCATACATCTTCTCCACCGTTTTGTGTCCTCACCTTAGCCGTTTATAAATAACCTGATAGGTCCCTATCAGTGTGGTTTCAGGCCAGGCAAGTCCACCATCAACCAGATTTTTACACTACGGCAGAATTTGGAAAAAACCCAAGAAATGCAGATTGACACCCACCACCTTATAGTCGATTTCAAGGCCGCATATCACAGGGTGCATAGAGACGAGCTATACAATGTCATGCCTAGGTTTGACATTCCTGCCAAACTCGCCAGGTTGTGCAGGATGACGATGGAGAATTCTCGCTGCTCCATCAAGGTCGGAAGCGAACTCACCGATACCTTCAATGTCCAAAAGGTTTTAGACAAGGCGACACGTTGTCATGTGACTTCTGTAACATCATCCTGGAGGAGATCGCGCAAGACTCACATGCCAACACTAGAGGCACGATCTTCCAGAAGTCCGTACAACTGTTAGAATACGCGGGTGACATTAACGTGATTGGCAGAACACAGCGAGCCTTTAACGGACTGCAGTGGGACTAACATGCTTTGTCTGTTATGCAGAGGGTGATCGTTCTAAAGAAGTACATGAATACTTTTCGTGTCGGGACCATGACGAAATGCCCATAAAGAGAGATGTCGCTTAAAGTGGGGTGTCCGCCAACAGAAGTTTCACTGTATAAAACAACACTGCAAGATGTATATGCATGCTGATGATGTGCAACAATTCATTCATTTTCCCACTTGTCTGATTGAACGAGCGACTTAAAGATCTGCGACATATTTAATTAGAAACTGGCTAATATCCTATATGTAAGCCCAAGGAAATCGGAGTAGTGAAGATCTGAATTTCATACCTCAGCTGCAACGAGCAGAATCGAACAGCGAATCTGTTACGTCCTTACACTCTGCGGGATACCTCTTGAAACATAATGGGGACATCAACCATCTGAGTAGTCAATCCATTCGACCAATTCCCCTCTGTTGTGTATTCCAGACCGAAGCCAAACCAATTGAAAGCACTGTCAGTGGATCTAATAGAGGGCAAATTCATCGTTCTGTACTGAGCCACTGAGTGCCTCATCACGAAGCAACTATGGCCTACTCTCGATCCGAGACGCTCACGCGACTTGATCAGAATAGACAGACCAAATATTAGAACTCTACTAGGCGTCATAACCGGGCACTGTGCCATTGGAATTCACACCTCCAGACTAGGTATCCCCTTTAACGATTTTTGCAGAAGTTTCAGGGACGATGTGGATGATGAAACCATTTCTCACCATCTTTGCAAACACTGTGCCCTCTCAACTCGCCGATTCAGTTAATTGGATGCCTCATATTTCTACGACTTGAGGAGAACTAAGTAATATTTGCATTAGTCAACTTCCTCGTTTTATTGAAAGTTCCAGAGGATAAGCAAATTATGATCTAACAATTTTTTGTGGTAACACAATGGGCCTAAGTGTGGTTACCTTTAATGTAGTCAGCCACTCCAACTTAACCCAACCCAGACAGGACACCACAAATGCGCTGGCTTAAAATTCAATAAAATACAACGTGGCTGAAGGTTTGGGTCAAAATTTTGACGTGGTTCGCTTAGCTTTTCGATGATTCTGTGTACCTCCTTTTCCTAACATCATTTCACCTGCTAATGCTCGATGGATTTTACTATTCACTGATGTATCCCGAACAAACTAAATGTCATGCACCGGCTTAACCGGAACTTATCCAGCACAATGGTCTAAGTGAGCGCTGGTTGTGGTTCAGGAGGCCACCTGTATACTTACCTGGCCACTGGATAGTTCAGCAAATCGGTGTGGTTCCTTAGACAAATGTACGTGCATAAATACCTGGGGATAAAATTATGCTTTCCTCCCTTAAACCCTTAAGATGTGTGTCTATGATGAAACAGCGGAGTGTCTGACATTGATTGTGTTGCATGAGAATTAATTCGGCCTGCCCTTGTCGTAAACAAAGCTAACTTCGCACCAAAGTCTGCCCCCGATTCACCGAGGCATCACCGACTCTAGACTTTGATTTATCGCAGACAGCTTAAGTGATTCAAGTCATCGACTTAAAAGTTCCCTCAAACAAATATTTATAATCTGTCATTAATATTTATTTGCCAACCAATTTCAGTGCCTGGCCCGGAATGTGCACGGAAGCGAACCTATCCCAACGCAAGCATTAATGAAAAAAAAAAATGTATATTTACCCGTTTCGCTCTCAAGGAAATTATGTTTATCTTTCGCTGCTTCTTAATTACCCTCTGTGCTTTACAGCGCACTTGTACGGCTGCTCGCCGAACATCCTGCGAAGCTTTAAGAGCGAACAAAAAATAAAAGGAAAAAAATACATTTCTTTCCGCTTTCCTTTTGTCTACATCTAACTTTACATGTTGGATGCAAACATTTTCGAGTTCCTTTGCCTTACCCTGTTTATTCTGTGAAGGATTCTCCAGCAGGCAGGAAGCTTATTATCTTAAAAACAAAAATACAGCAAATGAAAAGAAAAAAAAAAACACGAAAGACCATCAATTTGTTTGTAAATAATTTTCTAAGAAACACTTAAATGTCTTCCATTTGGAGGGTGGAGAGGTGGTCTTGTGCTTGGAACATGAGCGAGAGTGTGCTGTCTGCAGGCAGTTGAAGGATGTCTAAGAAACTCTCTATCTTGTGGAGGACAAGAGGTCTGAAGTAAGTCATTCATGTAAGGCATGAGGCGATGGGAGAAGGTTGTCTTGGTTGTTTTTATGAAAAAATGCTGTGCTAGTAGACATAGTTCCTGTTGTACATTTGTGCGGAAATAAATCCTAACTTGAAGAAGACACGAACAGAAGCCAGCAGAAGCCTTTTCATCTTTTAACCATCAACGCTCGATGTTCCCGAATCCGTCGCAAAAGTCAATACGTGCGTCAATGCAGTCGAGAGTCCACCCACACCAACGAAACATAAACCCAACGGACGACCCGATAGAAAACCCAGACCTCACTACCACCGAAGAAATCGCGGGAATTATTCAACGTAGCCCAACGTGAAAAATAGCCGGAGTCGACAATATTTCGAGTTTCGTCCTGAAGAGAATGCCACTGTGATGATATTTCTTACTAGTGGTGTGCCAACCCGAAAGTTTTAAAAACCGAGTTAACCCGGGTTAAAATAGAAACAGACCGAGTTGTAACTGGGGTTGACGAACTGGGTTTGATGATGTTTGATGAATGGATTATCGAAAGGGGCAAGTCGAGTTGTATTGTTCAATTCTATTTTTGGTTCGAGTTGGCTTCGGTGTTCTATGTGTATCCCAAGGCGATTGTGTTGGCAAGGGAAGCGCCAAGCCAATACCTACTGGGTGTGTGCAAATTATTGCATTTTTTCTATCTTCTCTTTTATCTCTCTTCGTATTTTCTTCTACTCGCATGTCACACCGCAACGCAACTTACAAAGAGAATATTATGTACACGATCCGAAATGAACTATTACAGAGATGACCGACTTCTACCTCTCTTGGCCCTTAAAACATTTGACAACTGTTTTTATAACGTGTTCATAAACCAAATAGACCATCAGAGGACGGCATTTACGTTATTTCGTGAATAACGGTCAAAAATGCATGAATACCTGTCAAAAAGGCACTCAAATTCGTCGACGGACTAGCGGGCAATCAGCTGTGAAGTCGGCTATCTCTGTAATATTTCATTTCTGAACACTATACGCGAAAAGTTACCGAAATGCTGTAGAATGCTGTAGTGGCTACGACCCGAACCAGTGTGGAATGAGGCAAATCGATTTGTATTGCCTAATTCGATTGTCTTGGTTCGGATCACACCGGTTTCAACAGTTCTTTTTTCCGTATTCGGTTCGTTTCATCTGGTTTGCCAATTCGGTTTGAATCTGTTTAAATGTAACCCGGGTTAGTTCGGTTCTTTAACCCGGGTTGACACACCATTACTTCTCACCATCGTCATGAACAATTGCATCAACAATTGCTAGCAAGTAGAAAATAGCAAAAATTGTTGCAATATCAAAAAAGGGGAACTCTGGCAGTGTTTCAGGATACAGCCCTATATCGCTTTGAGTAACATAAGCAAGATCCGGGAGTAGCTGGTAGTGAGAAAACTAAAGCTATGGTCAACCGACCGGATATGGAATACGGATTCCGGGAGAATCATTCAACGCTACATCCTCTAATGAAGTTTCACCACGATGTTGTATCTGCCCTGAACAATAACAAGGCCACCGTCGCCTGCTTCTTGGACGTGGAAAAGAATTTCGACACGGTCTGTATAGAGGGCCTCATCTACAAGCTAAATCAGATGGGATTCCCCTCCAGCCTCATCGAAATAATATAAAGCTTTCTGCAAAAGAATCTAAGTTCAAATTGAACGAAGCACTCAGTTACACAAGGATCGAAGCTTGGGCCGTGGCTGTTCCTCATCTACATATCAGATCAACCGCATCCAACCGATCCAGTTAACTGTTGTCTATTTTCAGATGACTGGCTGACTTATGCCAGCCTAATGTGGCACACCATTTCTAAGACCAGCATGAAGAAGCAATTTTCGAAAGGAAAATACTGCAAATATGTATCGGTTCCACCACCACATCGTGGCTCTGTTCAGAAATCAGCTTCTTGAAAGCAACAATTGTCCTAGCGAGGTAACCAGGAACCTGACACAGTCCCCGGAAAAGGCTACCTTAACACAGAAACTTTGCTGAGCGAGCAAAACTTTCGATCATCGAACAACGAGGATGTGAGTCATCATCGGTGTCAAAGCCCGAAGAAGATCACTCGAAGGGACCTAAAGTTATATGGCGGACTTCGAACGGCCAAGTTTTGTAGACAGACAGTTATTACTCTTTAAGCATTGTCAGTGACTCGAAGGAGATGGGGCCCAGGAAACTATTTTCGTCATACCGGGAATCGAACCTAGACACCGTAGGTTCAAGTGCGTAAAAGTCGACGTACAAGCCCCCACCTCCACGGCCACTATTGTGCTAGGGCTTAGCGTTTAGAAAAACTTGCTTACTGTGGTCGTATTGAGCTGCCGCTGATGAATGAACGAAAAAGCAGAATCGACATCCAACCGAATTAATGACTATACCGGCCTTCAGGAGTGCCTCAACTGATACCGCAATCGTCCTTTTTGGAGCACGTTCATCTACAGAAGTCCACTGTTCTGATGGTTCCCTCATTGTGTCGCATACCTTACCCATCAACTGTATGATATGCGATAGATGTGTTCCAATTTCTGTTTTGAGACGAAGATAAGATATTTCAGTTCTTTTGAGAATTCTATCACTTTGCCGAAAAGAAAGTCTTTGTCATAAAGTTTTTGCGCACAATTTCGCGTTTCTTAGGCTCGTCGGAAAACGAACGGCTGTATAGTTTTGAACAGATTAAGTAGGTTTGTCTCCCGACGCCGTCTACAAAGCAGCAACTACATGGCGGAGGAAATAAGGAAAAAGTCCCACAAAGTCCAAATTAAAAACACACAAAAAACTATTCACACCACAAAAAGCGTATCATTCACATTTGAATAAACCATCTTTCACTGGCCGTCACTCACATCCTTGAGCCGTAGTCCTGGTGATTGTCATTGGAAATCTCCTATGATTATTCGCCACATCCTTTCAAGTTATCCGCAAATTATGTATATCTGTCACAGGGGTGCGAAGCAAATCCATCACCGAAACACTAAATAAAACATGAGGTCGCCAAGGATGCGCGCCGCCCAGTGACTAGCTGTAAGCCCTCCGAGTTAGACGTCCCTTCGCATCGCGTGTCATTTATCAAAGGCACACCATCGGCGCGGCGGTGAGGCCGCTCATCAATATCCCAGCGGGCCGCTATCTCCAGTTTTTTATTTGATAAATTTGTGATTTCACCCCGCACCAACCGCGCCCCACCCTTGAGGAGGATATTAAATGGCCCCACCGTACCAAAGGACAACAACCAATCAATTTTTTTTCTTTTCATGCATCCACCCATGCATGGAGTCCTTTCTTCTGCGGTCTCCTCCTTTGGCGAATTTATTTCACACATCATTTAGTTCAGAGGGCCATCCCCCGGCCCCCGTTTGCCATTAACCTAAATCATTAAATTTTTTGAGGAGGCGGAAAATGTCCCTAAGTGTTGCGACGAGCATATTGGAAATCAATGTCGTTTCCAGTTTGTAAATTCACAATGCGCGAGGAAGCCACCTACTACCCTACCTAGCTCCTGGTGTGTTCAAAAATTCAAAATCTCCTTCGAGTGAAAGCCAAAATCTGTGCGTGCAAGTGGGCGTGTGTATCACAGACGTATGCAGCAATTGAATTGTGCCATATTCTTGTTGTTAAACCGATCGGTGGGTGTTGAAAGCTGGAATCCTTTTGTGTTCGCACACAACGACGACAGCGACAACACCAAAAGGAGGGAAAATCTCCGAAACACCAACAAACGAGAGGAGCGAGCACGGTCCTACGTCGCAGGAGAATACTGAGAAAAACAGATTTTTCTTAAGATTTTCTTCTCCCCCATTTATTTATTTTTCTTGTCTGCTGTGCCCAGGGAAAGGAAGGCGAATCCTGACCCAAACTGAATTCGAAAAGACATTTCCATCCATTAGGGCAAATTGAACGTCTCAAATGGAAAATCTTCGCCTTGTTAAATTTTCATTTTTTTTCTCCCTTTTTTTCCCAGGCAGACGGTGGTGTGGTTGTTGTTGTCGCTCCAGCTTGAGAGGATGTACAGGACGAAGCAGGGAAGACCTCCGCATGCAATCGTCGCTTAGACACTCCAGGATCGTATGTTCTGCTCCGATTGGTGTAGTTTTGTTGCTGGTGTGTTCGTGTCGGATGGGAAGAACTCAATTCCGCCGCCACAATAAAATTCCATTCGATTTTATTACCATGTTGTAATGTAACAAGGAGGAATAGAAAACCGACTAAAAACAGGACGATAATACTGAGGAGTGAGAAATACAATTTGCACTGCGAACTGTGCCAGTGGCGGTGGCTTCTTGCAAGCGAATGCGTTCAACTGGAGGATACGACTGCAGGATGCGAGTGTGGAAGCTCAAGTTAATTCGGATGCATTTGGTAATTCGGGTCAATTCCGGATGTGCTTTGGTAAGTGATTGTTTCCAATTGGAAGGCTTGGCTGAGATTCACTTCAGCTGCTGGTTATCCGGGGATGGACGCTTTAAGTTTGACTCACTGGATCCTTGAGTGCGTTTGTTCGTTTGTTTTGCAAAAAATACAAAACAGGAGTTGGTTTCCCAAATTCCAGCAAGCTCACACAAAAAAAAATGGTTTGACACTTCCAGGCACGGTTGCCACATTGGCCATTTGTGACCAAATTTCGTCATTATTTTTTTCTTGGTCACATCGTCATTTTTTTCAATTTGGTCATTTTTTCACAAAATGAAAAAAGAAAAAATTAATAATTTTTATGTAACCAAAATTGCTTTTCTTTTTGTTTGATTTAAATGTTACATTAATGAGTTTAATTGAACTCACTGATTGCACATGCAAAACACCGCATTTCATTCATATGACAATTTTTTGACAGATGTAAGACACAAAATTGTGTGCGTAAATAAATCCTAAACGAAAAATACCTTTATTATTAATAATTCAAAAAATACTAATGTGTTCTGTGTAATATGAACAATGCGCCGTATTCATAAAGAAAAGGATATGCTTATATTTGCAAAATATAGAGGAAATCCTTCAGCTTTATTTATATACTTTTCGTAGTAACCGATTGTGTTATTTGATATTCAGCACGATGGCAGATATTGTGCATGTAAGGGAAGCTAAATTTGAAGAGCCCCGCATATCTACACTTGTTCGTGATTTTAAGGATCTATACCGTTTTGAAGAGAGAAATTGAATACAGTGACTCGCCAACAGATTTTTAGGTAGAATGAAGGTATTGTTGCGATATCTCAGTGTTCCTGGAAATCAGAAAGGTACCAACAGTTAATTAATGGAAGCAAAAGAGTTCTGTCTGTATAATCGGTTATACCCGTAGGGATACTGAAACCAAAACTCTATGGAGATGAGTACATAAATCGAAAAGGTAAATCTTCTTCGAATGTTAAGGCCACATGTGATGCCAAGGTAATGTGTACTGGCGTTTACGTTAGTTGACCTTGATCCGTAAATGACTGTTCAAATAATTACTGTATACTATACACATACTGTACAGAACTTATCAAAGTGTATCACAGCATTCATATATTATATTGAATTATTTTATATCGTTGTTACTGTTTACTTCTGTGTGAATGTTCGAGCAATAACTGTTTGGAACATATTTCTATATCTAAAGTAAAATTCACAAATGTGTCTAAAATTAATAAATCCAAACAATATTGTGCTCATTGGTGCCAGCAGATAGAATCAAGCCTGATGACTCCACATGAAAATCCTGGGCTGCCATAACTAGAAAGATAAAAGAAATTGCAGCCATATAGCATGTCATTCAGCGTTCTGACGATTCTACCTGTTTCAATTGATCGAAGGATATGTATATAGTGGACTCTCCGTAAATCTAATTTCTATCTACCTCATTACATTTCCCTCAATTTTGCATCTCTTTAAGTCGAATAAATCATGGTATGGTATCCTAAGAAAATTCGACTTAGCACTCGTAAGGTACAAGGTTGTTGTTATAAATACGAAAGTCAGGAAGTTCACATGCTTCAACCTTTTACTTGAAAGTATAACATTCTATTTTATACTTGAGAGCAAATTCTTTGTTCTTATTAATACAATTCGTTGTTTTGTGTTTACAAATATTTTGGTAATTTTTAGCTAAAGTTGGTCATTTTGATTTCCAACTTTGGACACAATTTTTTTTCCAAGTGGCAACTGTAGTTCCAGGATGGTTAGGAAGTCAAATTCAGTGTAAAGTACAACTCACACATAATAACTCAATTTCTGGAAAAAAAACATCTTTTCCTGGGAAGTCACATGAATTAAGGATTTGTGGATTGTGAGGATGTGACAATAAACGGGCAAGATTGTATTTCAGCTCTTTGTTTTGCCATATTTTTATGTGTTATTAAGCACGTTGTGCTATTAAGCGATGTGCCATTGTCCGGGTTCGACTGTACTCGAACCTTGCTCCCACCGATCTGGTACGAAACTTCCGCGAGAACGAACTCACACCGCCACGGCCTTAAGGCCCCGGCACATAGAATACTTTGTGGTAGAATTGGAGTCATAGAAGTGGTTTAGGACGTAGGCGCGAGGAAAAATGAGAATAATATCCCGTGAATCGTTCATGCTGGTAACTTGGGTTACCAGTATCTTGAAGAGGATTCCACATCCATTGGCGCAAACCATAAAAAAAGAAAAACATAGAATATTTAACATGCGTGAGCGTCACCAATACTTTGACAGATACATAAAATACATCTGTTCTTATGGGAGGTGACACATAGACCAACGCTGGCGCTCACCCGACGGATATAGTTACTCAATTTTTAACTTTTCGCTCTCCTTCAGTGATAGCAATCCTCACATTGTGACATTTCAAGAGAATTCGAATTTTATGTTAAAGCCTTGGAGTTGATTCTCGTTGAAGCAACGTTCAAAATAGATAAAAATATAAATGAATGTTTATAATTGACTATTTTAATTGTGCATAAATAAGCAAAACAACTCGAATTCTCAATTCAGACTTGAAACTGTCGAATGTAATCAGCTGTGCGTTGAAGTATTCATTGTTCACTTCAGAAAAAATAGCCCTTCTGATTTCCCCCTAGTCCATCGACGAATTTGAGTGCATTTTTGACGGTTATTCACCAAATAACGTAAGTGCCGTCCTCTGATTGGTCAATTTGGTTTATGAATACGTTATAAAAAACAGTTGTCTTAAGGGGAAAGAGAGGTAGAAGTCTGGCATCTCTGTAATATTTCATTTCTGGTTCACTTGCACTCGCTGAAGTATCTGACGCAAGGGGATGAAATCAGATACTTCAGCGTGTACGCATGCTCTGACGCTACGCAAGTGAAGTATTCTATGTGCCGGAGCCTTTAGTCTATCCTAACAGTTCCAAATTTGCTCCAGTTCACGTCCCTTAACTATACCGCCCGTTTCGATTTCCATTTCTATTGTAAATCCGGCCTTAAGTCTGATTTTACCATTCTCTGGACGCGTTTTGGGGTCATACCACGTTTTACACCTTACCTGCCGACAGTGTCATCTTCTTTGTGTACTCCTCCCTCAAAATGTTCCTCAGGAATAACTTTTCCATGTTCGGAGGGGCTGCGTTTACTTCTCAACGGTCAATATCTTCTTCACACAGCCTAAATTTGTGGAAAGTAAAAAACTGCTGCATCTGCCTGTGAATTCACCAGCACACTTAGTCCACGCTGTACATTGTGATACCCACAGTCAAACTACTACCACAGATTGAACCACTCCAGTGAAAGTGCCATTAATTTGATCCCAACGGCTAATGGTGACTGGACCAGATTTGAAAACCAGATGAAAGCGTATTGACTTTGCTCTCCCTGGTATTCGAACCGGGGACCCCGCTAACCAGGGGCAGGCAGTATACCAACTGCGCCATCCAGTCGCTCGAAATACTGTGCGCCAAAGAAAATGCTTTCCTTTCTCGTTCAGTACACACTTCACCATTTCGTTTTTTTTTCTCTCTATGCACCCAGTTCCATCCGCGAAGTCAGATTCCAAGTCGTTGCGTCTAGCCGGCACCTGCATCGGATGTTTCCTTTACTCTAGAATTGCGGGTCGCCACAACATCATGCCATTTGCAAAGTCGCTAACTCCCAATTCACCACTTGAGCCAAGTAAAGGTCATGGCACAGTAACTGGAGGAACTTGGCATACTCCAAAAAAAGGAGCACTACCCCACGAGATTCGAACCTGTGTCCTTACGACCCGTGCTAGTGCTAGAACCACAGACCCTCTAGCACCGCTATCATCGAAGGAGTCAAAAGCACTGAGGTTAGAAGTTATCTGTTCAGAAAGTAGGCGAAAACCCTGGGTCTATCAGGATTTATAACTCTTTTTCTTTTTTACATGCCATAACTAGAATGGTCTAAATGCACTGCTTACTCCTGACCTACGTCCTCTTGGGGTAATTTTCAAAACACAATAAACAAACTTCACTCAGGTTAGCTACTTTATTTCACCAGAAAAAAAAAAAAAACCTGAAACCAATCTAAAACCCTCCCCGAACAATGGCTGTGATTCTCGCGGTTGTCGGCTTCCCCGAAACCAGAAGTCGCGATCGCACTGCATTCGAGAGGTTCGCCTCAACGCACGTGTATGGCCGGCGCAGAGGTCTGTGCCCGTACACCTTGTCTGGTCCCAGCTCAAACCCAGCCGTCCTCTCCACCATCATGCTCTTGGGACGCTTGGCCACGTAGTCGTTCACATGCGAATTGCTGCCAGAGCTGAGGTTCAAGTCCACCAAGCAGTCCTTGATTTGCGCCTTCAGCTTGGCGTTCTCGGCTTCCAGGCGCACCTTATCCCGCCTCATCAGGGACACGTCCATGCGAGCCTTGTTCACCCGACGCCAGAATTTCTCCATGCTCGTCCGGCCCAAGAGGTTGTGCTGCAACAAAAGAAAATATCACGTCTCTGTTAACTGAAGTGTGTGCTAAGCAAACCTGAGTGATTTCCTCTGGCGGCTGGGAGCAGTCTTCCTCGGTGTCGCCGAACAGTGTTTTTTTTGGCAGGCCGAACGGAAGGATCTTCTCTCTCTCGGTCTCCAGTCGGCGACACACGGTCGCCAACTGCAGCAGTGACTCGCCCTCCTGCAGCGCCTTCTTCAAACCCTGCAAAGACTCCTCCCGTCAACTGACCACCTTTTTGGAATGAACAAGAAAAGGTACCTTCAGTGCCATGTGGCTAGCCACTCCCATGACCTTGAACTCGTTCTTCTCGTATTTCATGCGCTCGCCAAAGTCCCTCTTCATCTGGGCGAACTGCTCGGCCAGCTTGTTGCGAATCTTCTCGAGATACTGCGTCTCGGCGGTGGCCTCATCCTCGGCGTTCTCGGCGGCAATCTTCAGATGGGCTATTTGATCGGCGGCTCGCTCGATTTCGTGGCACTGATCTCGGATTATGTTGCTGCTCTGCTCGTCCTGCTCCTTCAAGCTCATGTACTCCACGTAGAAGCTCTCCGTGTGCTTGATGTAGTCGTTGAGGACATCTTGGTACTTGGTCCAGAGTTGCTCGAGTTTTTGCTCGCGTTCTCTGGTGATCTCTTCTAGTTGTATTGTCATCTGTGTGAGAATGGGTGCGAGTTAGTGGGTTTGGGTTTGACGAGTCGGTTTTAAGATTTGGGTGGAATCACAGAGGAAGTTGAAGAAACTTGTGGAATCTATTGATCCATTTGGACACATTCAAGGCTGGCTGAGGAGTAGCAACCCTCCGACACTAAGTTTATGAGCCTAACACTAGCGGGAGGCACACCACGAGTGACCTCGGACTATCCTTGAACTCAAAGTGAAAAAATGTGACCCAAAAATTCACCACATTTCGGCGTGACTCGTTTTTAACTGACTTATTATTACAAACACCACAAAGCCCTCACATAAACTGGGGCTCGTAAAAAACGTGCGGTCCTCACCACCAGCTCGATGAAAATGTCAATAAACCACCGTCCTTATTTCCAAACCGAATCAAATCAGAGATGACCCCAAACTCCATTCACTCTCTAAACAGGGTGAGGTTCAACGTTGTATTTAAATGAACATTTCACAGCATCCTACTTTTGTCCTCTTTTATGGCACCTCTTCATTGGCCATCCTTTCCCTGTAAAATGAGGCGGATTCTACGCCCTCTCGGTCACGAAATAGCCACCCCAGAAAATAGTTGCTACGCATTTTAATTATCGTCATGAAACATGGACTGTCGATTTTTGCTGAATAATCTGAAACTTTCCAACACCCGACAGTCTCTGTAAAGTACGGTGTCTGTGGTCGGTCTTAACAAATTAAAGTGGCTGCAGTGGTTGACTGTAACCCTCGGATCCGCAATAAGATGCGTTCAAATGAGGGATGTTGAACCTGGCTGCCGCATTAGATCTCTTTTCGATTCACTTCCATGAGGTGCTACGGTTACGAATAAAGGCCTTTTAAGCTGAAGCCAAATCAGAGAAAGAATGCAACCTTTCTTCCATTGACTGGGGAAACGTAGACATTTAACAGCATTATTAACGACTTCGAATATGAGGTCATTCGAGCAAAGTGTTCCTGTGGTTAGGTAAGGTTAGGTTGAAGTGGCTTACTGCTGAGCAGAAGGACAGCAAAACACTTATATCAGCATAGACCCATTGTGTTCCCATGCGGATATATGGATCTCTACTCCGCAAACCAATTACTGCTGCATAGGTACAAGCCCCAACATTCATGGATAATGGCTGATGATAGAGGGTTCGGTTCGATGATAGCAGACCGCGTTGCATTTTAGAACTGGCTTAAAATAAGCCGTTCCGAATCTCGAATTGTCGAAGGGGAGTTTCTTGGGTCTTGGAACGAATATGAAATGCAGAGAGTACTCTCATCAATGTAGGTGTGAATTGAATAGATCATTTATAAAAATTAGAAAAAGTGTCGGAGACAACACAGAGCCTTGAGGGACACCAGAGTTTACTATCGAAACAGCTTGATGTCAAACTCTGTCAAATGCATTAGAAATTCGCAGACATGGTCTTTGCGAATTTCTTGTCTGGACGTAAGACCACCCGTACGAATTCAAACAAACTGACCCAAGAGCTATGTTAAGTCAGGTAAGGGTGGCTGACTGGCGGGTTGGCTGAGTAGACTAGCTGTGAAACCACGCAGAAAAGCCTGTTAAATGCGCTCTACTTGTAAGTTGAGTCCCATTAAATACTAAAGGAGTTTGTCTACGTCGCGACGAGGCACACGTAAACTCCCAAAAGGCCATCACAGTGGAGACCCGACGTAGAATCGCCCTTGTCAACCGATGGCATTACGGATTGTCAACAAAACTGGGTTCAAAGCTCGGAGGACCAAAATCATTCTCTAAAAGACTGAACAAATGATTCCTGCTGTCTACAAAAGAAATATTCTACGTCGGATATATATGGTCCCGCCTGCGAGGAAGGTGAATAAAGGAGAAGACACGAACGGTGTGGATGTAGTCTGGAAGGCAAAGATCCCTCGACTCCACTGGCTCGGCCTCATCGAACACATGGACACCAACGCTTCAGCTAAAAGGATCTTCGAATTCGAGCGTCCTGGTTCGAGAAGGAGACGAAGACCGAATCCCCGGTATAAAAATCAGGTAATCGCGGATGCAAGACAGCTTGTCCAGGACGTTAAGTGATGGAAAGCAGGAATTGCTCAGGCTCGGACCCTCTAAAGGTCTGCGGCGTGAAAAGTAAGACCTAAGTAAGACCTTGAATATATTGGGGTCGCAGACTGGTGGGAGGAGGAATGTTGGCCTTCACCAGGCTAGGCCACTTAAATAAAAACAGGTTGAAAGAGTGTAATCAGCACACTCGACTTGGTGTCATAAGCCATGTTAGCTATTTTCTGCACAGTTCCAACTTGGATGACTGAAAAAATAAGCCCGTGACCATAAGTTAGCAGAGATGATATTTTTCGTGGTATTGAGAGATTTAGGAGCGGGTGAGAAACGTGCAGTACGCTTCTTCTAACAGAAATGACTTCGATGGATTGGTCACTTGACAAAAGTTCCTCTCATCACGGCTTCCAAGTCGGGCGATGAATGTGATTGCTTGGGTGACCCAGGACGAGGTGGTTGGTCAAGTTAGAAAAAAAAAACTCGCTTATTTGCTTTTGAGTATAACTCCAGATAAAAAGAGTCGATGGGGGAGGATCGAATGGCCTGGATTTATTGCTGGCCTTGCCAACGCAATACCTTTAGTGGATCATTCGAGTAAATGCAGATGATGCGATTTGTGAGCTTAATTTAAACCTGAATCATACCCTTAATCAAACTACATCCTCCAAAAGCTACAAGTGGGAAACGAGGATCTTTAAGGGTCCAGAAGTTGAAGTGCAAAATCCAAAATACATTTGTATGGAAATATGTGCGTCAAATTCAGTGCTCGTCAAAGCTTTCCACATTATTTTGTTCATTATATTTTTGTGCTGCAGCTCTTGCATATCGATTGTGTTTGATTATGATAACGAAAGTAATATTAAACTAATTGCGTTAAAATAAGTAGAATTTTCAAAATGCATGATATTCCACTTATTTAATAATAATAATATGGGTGGCACTACAGCCCGTAGAGGGACAGGGCCTAGCTTCTCAGCAACCGCTCGTGTTGTGCGTGCTATTGTTCTCTCACGCGTGGAAGGGACCTACAGTTTAATGCCGACTCCGAACGGCGAAGTTAAGAAGCTTTTTCTAGACAGGAACACTCTTTGAGCATTGTCAGTAACTCGAAAGAGGTGGAGCCGTGAATTATCAAAGGTGGTAAGTTCGGGTATCAAACCTGGCACCCTCTGCGTCCATTCCGTCCATTCCACTTATTTACATAGTATATATAATGGGGTCTAGCTGTGTATGTATTGTGTCCGTCCGAATGTGTATTTTTTTTTTTAAATTTGTTGGCTTTCTTCTATTAATTCATACGAATGGGGATTTCCATAAATCGGCAGAGAATACAATTTTATTAAGCTACCTAGAATTTAAAGTCGTTAGCTTCATTGCAAATATCCATCAGTTCGGGTTGCGAGCAAACCACTCGACAATTGACCAGGTATACAGAACAACGAATGAAATTGAAGGTGCATTTAGAGGAGAAAAAGATCTGCTCTACAGCCCTACTTGACGTTTCCCAGGTATTTTTATTTTTTTTTATTTAATTTTATTTTATTTAATTTAATTTCATCAACAAGCTTAGCTTAAAGATTACGAATATGTACAATAATATTTTAAGGGGTGAACAGGAACTAAATTACTACATTAACTTGACAGAAAACTGAATAATGTGCTTTTGAAGCGGTCTCTCGAAAAATGAAAATCAATGTTACTACTAATTCCATTGAATGAAATCAGAGATCTGGAGATTGGCTCATTGCGACCATAGTTTGTTCTATGTCCCGTTTGGTAAAAGAAATGACGATCCCTTAACACCCTTTCTGGGGCATAGATTGCAAACATAGACAACAATATAGGACTGTTAATATGTGAACACAAGACGTCTCTCACAAACATGATGTCATGTGCATGCCTTCTTACACTAAGTGACATTATGCCTAATAGTTGGCATCTAGCTTTATAGGACGGCTTAAAATCCCAACGCGTCATAAAGAAGATATATTTAGTAAAGCCCCTCTGTACTCTTTCAATCCGGTCTGAATGGGTCAAATAGTTTGGATTCCAAGAACATCGGCGTATTCGAGGACTGGCCTGACTAGTGCAATAAAAAGGGATAAAAAAGTATAAGGATCAGAGAAATCTTTCGAGTTTCTTTTAATAAATCCATAAACCATTATTAACGCACCATGTCGATAAATTATTAAGGTCCGTCTGGACCTTTATGCAATCATTTAGGCATTTAATTTTTAAAACTATTTTCAAATCGTCTCATACATTAAGCAGTGACAAAATTTGAGCTGTTGAATAATATCATCAATAAACATAATGAAAAGGAGGGGCCCTTGATGACTCCCTTGTGGAACCCCAGAAGTGCACGAAATTAATCTGGAATAGTTGTTATCAACGCAGATTTTCTGAGATCTACCGATTAAAAATGAAGAAATCCACTTCAACAATGCTGAATGAAATCAAAATCTTTCTAGCTTCTTTACAAGCAACAA
Organism: Eristalis intricaria; assembly: GCA_964034865.1. Lineage (NCBI taxonomy): Eukaryota > Metazoa > Arthropoda > Insecta > Diptera > Syrphidae > Eristalis > Eristalis intricaria. Next base: position 55,372,781 of record OZ035877.1, on the reverse strand, counting down.
TGAAATCCAAATCTCTCTAGCTTCTTTACAAGCAACACATGGTTAACAGAATCAAAGGCCTTGCTAAAGTTCAACAGCATTAGTTACAAGAGATGTAAAATAAACCAGATTAGATGTTGTAGAACGACCTGAAACAAAAACGTGTTGAAACTCTGATATATGCTCTTTAATATGAAAATATATTTTGGATTTCACGATGCATTCAAAAAGCTTTGGGATGGCGGAAAGTTTGCAGATACCTCTATAGTTTTTAACGTCATTTCTAGAGCCAGATTTAAAGATAGGGACCAGAAAGGATATCTTCCAAGCCTCAAGGAATAAACCCGACGCTAGCGATACATTGAAAATTATAAGTAAAGGTTTACCGATAGAGCTGCAACAGTTCTTTAGTATGATTGCAGGAATACCATCAGCACCAGGTTTAGGAATTGGTTTGAGGCTACTGATAGCAGACTGAGTCCTGAAGCTCCAGAACTAAGTGGCCAAAATCAATTTCAGGCATTGAAAATGTTTCAGGCAAAGAAGGAGTTACAGAAGGAGAAAAAACAGATTCAAAAAACTGTGCAAATAGTTCGACAGAGTTTTTGGCATCATTAGACACTGAGTTATTATAAACCATTTGCTTTGGCAAACCATTAGAGCATCTTTTTTGATTTATAAAGCACCAAAATGAATTAGAATCATTTTTGAGTTTATTTTGAAATATTATGCAAAAATTTATTTAATATTGTAAAATCTTTTCGCAGTCTATAGAAAATTTCTTTGTCAGCATTAATTCCTGATTTTTTGAGCTTTATTTTTTAAGTGCAAAAGACGTCTGTTATACCAAGGAGGCTTGGATTTGTATTTCCGTACAGAGCATGGAACAAACATGGAAAAACCAACATTAACTAAGGAAGTAAAATGGTTATACATATCATGTAGACATAGATTTTCAAATTCCTTGACCCAGTTGAATGAATGAAAATACCCACTTTACCCCGCAAAATTACATTTTAAAAAAATTAAAAGAACTGACCGAGCTCATTTCTACTTTAACATAAGTGTACAATTCAATTTCAAGCAGCAATTGTTTATGATAAATTGAATTATTCCGCAGAGGACATGGAGCTTCAAAAACATTAGTTTTAACGTCGTTAGCATTTATGAAAACAATATCTAATAACCTGTTTTGTGAATTGGTAATTGAACTAATTTGACATAAATTACAGTCAATAAGAGCTATTTCCTAATCTTTTGTGACATTGTAGGTCTTCGACAAAGTCTGGCATGAAGGCATGAAAAACAGGCTTCTACCAACAAGCTTGAATAGGATACTAGAATCTTATCTCTAGAACATTATAGTTAAAAATAAACACGGAACGGAATACTCCGATATCAAAAAAATTGGAGCAGGAGTCCCTCAAGGGAGTGCCCTTGGCCCTACGTTGTACCTGTTGTACACTAGGGATAAGCCTCAAACTGAGGGTACACTTGTGGCTACATTTGCGGATGACACAGCGATCCTGGCAAAGGGAAGTTCAGTTGAGTCCTCAACTGAAAAACTGCAACGAGCTCTGGACAAAATAAACGAATGGTCAAAACGCTGGCGCATTGCTCCCAAAGTGACCAAATCAACGCACATAAATTTTACCTACAGAAATATTGAAAATCGACCAGTTTTCATAAATTCCGTACAAATACCGTACGCTAATGAAGCTAAATATCTTGGTGTGACACTCGATGCGAAACTCAGGTAGAAGGCCCACGTGAAAAAGAAACGGGATGATCACGAACACCGGTATAGAGGCACTCCAAGTTAAACATGTACAACAAACTGCTATTATACAAGCAAGTACTGAAACCTATATGGACTTACGGCATACAACTATGGGGTTGTACCAAAGCAAATAACAGAGGGTATTTTCAGTCCTTTCAAAACAAAATTATACGGGCTCTTGTGAAAGCTCCCTGGTATCTCAGTAATTGTGATATACAAAGGGACCTAGGGATAACTACCGACGACGAAGAAATAACAAACTCCGCTCGAAAGCTAAGTATCAGACTTCGTGGTCATTGTAACAATGACATCCTCCAAATCTTGGACATGAAACATTTAGTACGCCGACTTCAGCATACGAGACCGCTTGATTTGGCGCAATAGTAATAAACCACCCTAACGAGTGTCATGGCAAGTGATTTTACCGAAGGTCTATCTGTACCACGCGAATACATCTTTAAAAGTAAGCTACTAGATAAGGAAACTTAGTTGTAGTACAGAAAAACCAAAAGCGAGAGGTGTTTTTAGTCAGTAAAAAACTGACACTACTACCCGTGTCCACAGGTCACAGTGTCTTAGTGAAGATTTTCACCAACCCAAGTAACAAATTTCAGTAAATAACGCTTACAAATAAAATGTGCCTGGCCAGACCAGAGTCCAGCGGAGGTTTAAATTGTACAGAGCAAAATTACCCTAAGACGTTCTGCACCAAAGTAGAGTTGACAATTAATTGGTTTGACTTTTGTTTTTATATTTTGTGGGAGTGGAACGATGGAGTCTGGGAATACAACTGGAACTGTTGCAGAAGATGTGCGACTTCCATTATTCCGATTCAAGCTTATCTTTGAAGTGTGTCCATCTAAACCATGCCTTTCCTTAAAAACCTCAAACTTTAAAAGGTCGTCACCTTTCAAGTACTGGCCAAAGTGCACTCAAGACAGTTGGTGTCCTTCGTTATCCTTCTTTAGTAAATCTCCGAGAATCTTGCCTCTTACTCATTACCGATGAATATGTGAAGCGACATACATGTAAGATCAGAGCCAGAATTTGTTGACCTTCTGGGTCAGCCTTTGCCGTTTAGATTCGATTCCCATCACCTAACTTATGAATTTCAAGAATTAAATTCTGATGTCGGTTGGGGATGTGGGAAACATCTCATCAGAATAAGCGACTGTCAGACGTTTTCATCAAGAGACTAATGTGACACAAGATGAGTTAATTGGTCAGAGCCACCACAGCCGCAAATCAAATCTGAAGTTATCGCGCATTCAATTTGACACATTTTCACGGTGACTAGGTTCGCGTTGCATGCTGCAATGTCAAGGTAGCTAGCCCATTATAGATGACTTCTGTCTGACAACATAATTCGACGAGTGTCATGAGTGCAACGATGATGACTGGCATATCCTCAGCTGAGGCCCTATATAAACGAGACGGAGGTTATGCCCCTCATGCAGTGCTACAATGAACGTGCTCCGGTTTACTCTGATCTGCGTTCTCATCGCCAGTTCGGCTGCTCTGCATTGTCGAACAAACGGGCCGTCTGATGAGGATCTTAAGCGAATAACCCGGTCCTGCATGCGGAAGGTAGGCGAGTCCCTCAACCGCTCTCAGCAGAACCAAAGCAGAAGTTTATACAGCCCCTACAACGACCGCGACTACAACGAGTACAACCGAGACGAGGACAGATTTCGTCCAGCAAGTCGAGATCGTTTCCAAGGGCGAATTAACAGGTCTTCCAGCCACTCTCGCAACCAGCAACAGAATCAGCGCAGCAAGGGCAACGGCAGTGGCACAGGCTCGAGCAACAACAGTTCCCGCAGCGACCGCCAGTCACGGGACATGCAGCAGGAGCACGATGGAGCGTGTGTGGTGCACTGCTTCTTCGAGGAAATGAACATGGTGAGTACAAGCAGTGGCTTGGTGAACATGATAAAAGTATCCAAATTTTCAGCTGAACAACGATGACTATCCGGATAAGCACAAGGTCATACACATCCTCACGCGGGACATTCGAGAGCGAGAGCTGAGGACATTCTACACCGACAGCATCCAGGAATGCTTCAGCTACCTGGAGATGCAGCGCCGCAAGGAGAAGTGCAAGTTCTCCAAGGAGCTGATCAACTGCATGACGCAGTACGCCCGAGCGAACTGCGACGATTGGGACGACCGCACCTTGATCTTTACCTAAGCTGGAGTGCACTTGGTTGTTGAATAAACTGTGTACTTACACTGCTTCTTACGTCATCCATGCGGTTTTGGTGGTCTTCATGCTGTTGCTTCAGGTCTGCGTGAGCCTTGTCCTGCATGCAGTACACAATGCATTCCAGTTGGACTTGAGCCTTTTGCCGGTTGGCCTTGTTGGTCTGGAAGGCGTCGTCACATTCTTGCAGGATGAGGGACTTCTCCTTGTCATACTGTTGCTTGAAGAACTCCATTCGACAGTTGTGCGTGTCTGAAAAGGAAGAGCAGTGGGGTAAAAAAGTGGGGACTACTGTTTGACCTTCCATAGAATATTTTGGGGAATTTTCTTTGTCTTGAACTTTAGAGCCGGGGTTGAAGAAATATGTGTCGGCTGGTGAGTGGGATTGTGTTGAATGAGTGGACTTAAATTAACAACTTCAGATAAAGGGTTTCATTCCTTACATCTCTGCCAGAAGTCCGTCCGACGGATGAGACTGTGGTGAATAGCCGAAACCAGAGAAGAGTCAATATGTATGTTGTGGGCATTGAGACGCTCTAAAGAAAGGACATACAACATTCATGTCTTGAAGAAAGCGGACAACTATAGCTGCCAGGTAAGCAGAGCTGTGGTGACAGCAGTAACATCAAACGCACAAAAGCTCATCCCAACCGCTTTTGCGATCACGGAAGCCAAGATTCAACCACGAACCTTATAGGACTGTACAGCGAAATGAGTCTATTCATGCGACTGCATATCCAATGTAGGTTGGTAGGTAAATGGGTTGCCTGACGACCTTTTGGTCATACCTTTCTAAGATCAAAATTCTTGTGCCTTATTTCATCCTTTATTCCTAAAACCATCCCGATTTATATAATTCAGTCTTCGAGGGTTCTTCAGTTCAACAAAGCTTAAGTCATCCAGGTCTATGATGAAGTGCTTTCCTAGAAACTGACTCATTTTCTTTCCGAAGGCTGAGCATTCGGAGAACAGATGTTGCATAGAATACTTTATTGCAGATAGGATATCAGATAAAATGATGATCGATTTGCTGGTTACATTGTGGTCCTCAACGTCTCATGTATCGCAGCCACGGATTCCAGCAGAGATTTTTTCAAAAGATCACGGAAGACCCCGATGTTTTGTATCCACCCAGTAATTTTGGCGATAGACCTTTCGCCATTTTTTCCGGTCCGAAAAGCATTGATGGAAGCACTTCTCCGGGGCTGTGCTGTGCTGTGCTGCTATCCAAATTTTTAGTATGGCAGTGTAACCGACCCCTCCAAAAACCCGCCTCTCTCAACAGCGTGGCCATTGAGGCTACATTTTTACTGCAGAATTGTCGAGAGGAGGGTGGAAGGGAATGGCCTCGAGTGCTGGGGCATGTGTTGCTTTAAGACAAGTTCCTTTTTCTAGAATTGGTTGGCTATGATCCAACGTCGAAAATGGCTGGAGAACAAAGCTCGAGAGTCATATGAAACAACGCCGCAGAATCCACTCACGTCTAAAGTGGTGCAAGCTAGAGAGTCTTGTTAGTTCAAGTGCAGATCTACCTAGGATTGTTGCGCCTCGGATAGGACAGTAATCATAATACGGGTGAAGCTGCAGTCCGAACAGTGGCTATCTGTCTTGTGTGTGCTATTTTTCTCGGGGAAGATCTAGAATAGGTGCGACTTTAGGTGCGTCCCCTTCTACGTGGGCGGTTCAAGCTTCAATCCCTGAAATTGAAAATTTTCCTAATTTGTCATGCTTGGTTACTCACAAATCTCAAAAGAGTACTCCCCTCTAGAAAAATCTTCTCCATCTTCGCAGTTTAGACTCGGGATAAAACTGTCCCTTCCAGTTGTGAGAGAGAAGTAACACTCACGATACGAGCGGTTTATGAAGAAGTTAGTCCCAGATCCAACTCGGACTGTCACGACACCCATATTGTTATTATTTTATGGTTCCATCCTGCACTCAAACGGATATTAGTGACTTGTACTTCAACCTAAGTTTTTTGATAAAAATTGACTGAAATCAGAACCGCTTTGGGCGAAGCGATTTCGAAAGCAAAATTTTCACAGATGTTGAACTGGAGATTTTTTAAGCCTTGGTGTCTTATGTCAGAACAGAGTGAAAGAAGACAGAAGCGTCGCCAGATTTCAGTCTACCCATAATTCTCCAACAGCAACTCTCACAGAGACACTCATGAATTTGTTTTTTCGAAAGTGCCGGAAGATCAGATTATGGTCACAGTCTCATATATCCTAAGTTGGCTTATCGACGATCGCAGTTCAACTGGTGATTTTCTGAAATTTGGATCATCGTCAAAGGCTCATCTCAGGATGGAGTGAAATGAGCCTGAGGCATCGCCTTTGCATTTGGTATCTACAAAAATCGTGGTTGCCGGATTGCAAAAATATGTTCATTCTTGTCAACTCTTTTATAAATCCAAGCGACTCGAAAGCTTAAAGTTTCTTTATTATTAGAAATTATTCAGAAACAATTTTAAACAAAACAAAACGTAAGTATTCATTCAGTCGTAAAATATCGCAAGAATAATCTTATAAAGAGCATCCAAATGAATTTCTATGGAAGCATCTGTCAAACGCAGATAAAGTTGTAAGTTGATCAACTTTATCCGGCGTGTTGTAGTCCACTTGTGGGCCGCATTTGCTTGTATCTCTCCTTCTCATAAGAGTTTATGGCTTGACTTTTTTTGTTGACAGAATGAAACTTACATGTACTTGGGCCTTAATTCCTTCTGGAAACTTACGCAAATTTTTCCAACCCTCACGGAGAGACCGATAGCATAAGTTAGCAAAATCGAACGAAACTTATCGAAAATATTTGAAGTTTTGGCGTACGTTGAGCATGGTTGGGACATGGACGACTTACACTTTAGCTAGTCTAAATTATTTCATCTAAAAATTTACTGAATGCAGAACAACCCTTCGATGTAGGCTGTCGGACAACCACTGTCAAGTGGAGAAGGTTCTCAACATACATACTTCTTGTGCCCAAGATGGGTTAGATGTTTCACCAGCTTAAATTCCTTATTGGTTGAGGCTAAAATTCCTTTAGGACTGTAGCACAAGACAAAGAAGAATAAGCGAATCCCTAGATGGTGGGTACTACAAAGATTTTCTGAAACCTCGGCCATTTTAGTCTGGATGATTCTTTAATTTCTTTTTTTTTGTAAACATCTAAAGGATATAATCAAGGAGTAACTAACTTTAGATTTTTCAATTAGCTACTGATCAAAATTACTTCATCTTTAAAGAGTTAAGATTTGACATTGAGTGATCTTTTCTAACTGGTGCACAGCCCTAAACAAAGCGGGCCTTTACACGTCTTATCATTGAACACGCATAGCCTGCATGCATATCGCAGGAATCATGGGTTATTGGGTGGTGTGAATAAAAATTAAGGGAACACTCCCATTGAATACTCATGAGCGAAGTGTTTTCGGTAAAGAGAAAAGTCCACGTTTCAAAGTTGACGTATAAAAACTCGAGTTCGTGAAATTGAAGGGTGGGTGCAAAGGCAATTGCAAAGTATATGAAATAATGTCCTTAAACATGCAGAAGTGAAAAACAAATAAATAAATAAATTACCTAGTTTCGAGGACACAGCGGATAATTTGAAGAACCCGAATACATTGGAGTTTCATAACAAGGAATGGTTAAGTGAACAGTTTCAGTCCGATAGTCCTGAAGAAACCTGTGGTGATTGCCTTACCAAGAATTGGGAAGATTAAAATATTGTTTTGAAATATTGGTTACTTCCAAGTTGTAGTTGGTGCGGACATTGAGACTCATAGATTCACAATTGGGCAAATCTAATGAGTTTTTATAACACAGCTTAGAACGTAACGATAAAATTGTAAAAAACTTATGAAATGGTCATCTTCCATTCCAGATTTGTCGATTCCAGAATCCGTCAAAATAATCCTCTTCCTAAACGGTATTTTCCATTTTTAAAAGTTTTTCTCTCTTAAAGCACACTCAACATCTTCAAGGGTTCACTCAATACATTTCATCCTTAATCTTCGCACCAAAATGGAAGCTACACTCCTCTGTCACTACATGTGAGTACAGGATTTTCGTTAAACTTAAAATATCCTTTTTTTTTTACACCAAATGGAGAGTTCCCTCCAAAATGCTGAGAAAACACTCGCACTAAATTTTTATTCACACCACCCATTGTGGCAAAACAGACTTACTTACAAATCATTTTTCCAATTGTTTCCATTTGCGACTGCTGCAGCGTGGCGTACATATCCTCGGCGATGTCCAATTCGCTCAGCAACTGATGGATAATCCGATCCTTTCGGTCCAAGGCAATCCGAAAGAACTTCTCCACTTCAATCATCTCGTGCTTCAGGTCCTTGCATTTGATTTGACGCAGAATCGAACGCCATTCCTGGTTGATTTTGGCCAGATTCAATCGCGAGAAGGCATCCTCACGTTTCAGTTTGTTCTGGTGGAAGAGGAGATGTCACGAGAGATGTCGTCAAGCCTAATCGGGTCAACTTACTTTCATGTACAGCGATATCAGATGTTGCTTCCGACGTCGAGCCTCCTCCTCGATGTCCGAACGCAGCTGCAGGTACCTTGCCCGCTCCTCCTCGGACATCTTGGAGAGTTTATTCTTGGATTTGCTTTTCTTACCCATTTTTTTTAGGAGATTTCCTCTTGAGTTCACTAATTAAGAAGATGGGACTAATTACGGGACGACCAAGTGCTGCTGGTTGCAGATGTTGAATGAGGACGTCCTTTGTGTGTCGGGTGCACACCCTCGTGTTGTTATTTTTTGATAAACAATTCGCCGGCAGCCATGACGATGGACGGAGTGTTGGGTCAGCTGGGGGCGGGTTGCTAGGACGCAATCGAAAATGGAACTCATTGCGGTTTGAACGAGAGCAAGGCTTCGGAGCAAATTGCATGAAGTTTGCATTTTAAAGCAAGTCCTTGTCCATTAAATCGTCATCATTATTCGTTTGTGTATGTAGCAGGCTCGTCAGGGGTGACCTTAACCGTCGTCATCGTTGGGGCATTGTCCGCACTCGTTGGTGGCATGTTTAAGCTCTTCCCGCAGTAATGCTTGCTTTAAAATGCAAATACTCTCAAACTCGAGAAGGACATTCCCACACATACAGGCACATTCCTGCTCCGCCTCGAAACAAACACTTTCATTAAAAATGCTAAAGGCATCTCCTCCACAACAGCCTCATTAAATCTCCTGCCATCGGTGTGTCCTGAACATCATCCGCGATTCCATGCGCTGACATTTTCACAGCGACGCGGCGGTGATGCCTACGGGTGGCCAAGGAAAGTCCGTGCGCGGGAAAAGGATAAACATATGCCGGCCGTTGGCGGAGCCGACGAAAGTCCTTCGCCCGCTAGATTATTTAAATTAAATACACAACAGCAAGGGTAAATATTTCCTTAATTTAGAGGCAAAACCAAATGTGAACAAAGAGAGAACAAAAACTGTTGGGGCAAGAAAAATACGAGAAAAGTAATCAAAACAGAACAACAAAGCTCACAGGAAACAGAAAAATATCATTCGCCTCTCTCTCTGCCGCACACCACACAGCATGGGGGATTCCTTCAGCTCCACGGCTTCAGCGGATGCATAAAAGATGAAGAGATTTTCACCTACTTGCACGGATCGGACACAACAAAACCACCCGACAAGGCAAAAAGGACGACAGAAGGACGGCAGAAGTCGTATAATGAAGCAAAGGCGAAGCGGAGGCACAAGCAGCAGTTGAAGAGGGACAAGACAAAACGCAGAAATTACTTTTAAAAAATTCAAATTAAAAATTTATGCTTTTTAAATAATTAGTGGTGGATGCGCGCAGAATGAAGTAAGGATTCCGACGACCAAACAACCGCGGACGGTGCGGTAAAACGGCGCGGCGGGGGGAATCATTGCTAATGGGATGCCTCCCACCTACGCGCTTGCTAGCGAAAAGATAATCCGCTTACAAAAGACAGAGCGTATCCTTTGGAATATGAATGGTTGAGTTATTGCCCGCATCCGTATGGCAGGAGGGGGGAGTGGAGGAGGGCGTGTCGGTGGTGTTCACTTGCCTTTCGTTGTCATGGCTATTGAAAGAAAATGCGAGCGGTGAAGGCATTAATGAAATTCGGTTTTGTTGGCAAGGTAAACTGAATTCCTTAAGAGGATTAATCATTTTGAAATCCTTGTGACGTACAATTCTATTCCCCCAGTAGGGTTCTCGTTTTTTTTTTTTTTTAATTTAACAGCGATGAGACATGTCTGATATTGATATGAGGGGTGTGCGTACTTATGGGGATTCGCATTCATTTGAAGGGGAGGCAAGGCTTTTGGTGGAATTTTTTTCCTTTTTTTCAAATCAATCAGGATGAAAGAACTGATATGAAAGCACAAACCTCAAAGGTGACGATGTGTGCAGGAAACGAGTCTGAGTCGGAGACGGAAGGGTCGGTTGAATGGGTTGTATTGAAGGAGAGTCTAATTGATGCATGTACTCCCAGCTTACACTGAACTGAACTGTAGGTCTTTCCCTCAAATCTTATCATGAGTGCAAGTGTGGGTAAGGGTTGGCTTATAATTTTCAAAAGGGAACACTCCAAGGGACTAAGGAATTGCAAACTAAAATGTATGTGGCCTGATATCAGAGGAGCTCTAAATTGGGCTGACAATTTTTCATTCTGTCCTAACTAAACATAGTTTTGAAATAAAATGTTCCTGACGAGTTAACTCTTGATTATAAATTAAATAAACTCATACAAGGTGGCGCAGAATAAATCATCCAATTTTATTTTTGAATTACATTTTTGCTAAATAAAAAAAAAATGATTTTGAGTGAAGGACGTTTTTATTTTGACCCTGACAATTTTTTCATTCAAGTGGAAATGATGATATCCGTCAAGAGGTTGCCTCCATTTATTCATGTACATTTGTGCCCGTTTTATCGCATTTTCCATGACATTCCGCAAGATTTCCTGTGTTAACTGTTCGCATTCATGTGGCAGCCATGCCCTTCATGTTCTCCTCTCGTTTCAGTCAGTTCGAGTCAACTAGCTAAGTGCTGGAATTTATGTCTAGCTGGAGCGAAACGGGTAGGAAATCTACTTCGAGATTCACATCACCAACGGATTATTGGTTAAAAAATCGACACAATTAATCCACGGTCTTGAAGGTCTTGTTCCGTTGATACTGCAGCTGTCTAGTTCACAACTGTCAAATATGATTGACGTCTTCCATTTCCTCTGTCACTTATCCTCATACTTGTAGTTTCTTCCTCTCTTTGCCTTGTTCCCATTTCAGAGGTTTTTTCCATGCAATATTAGCGAAATCGCTGCCTGTTCCAATTCAGAGGTGCCTCGTTTTCAAAGGTTCACGTATGCATGTATCTGGAAAAAACCATAAAGTGCGATTCAATGTCGCAGTATGCAGTGATAACGCCCCCTGATGAGAGTCGTAGGAACCGACAGGCTTAGGTTAGGTTAGGTAGTTGGGCTGCTAGTGAATTCACCAGCACACTTAGACAGACTACTACCACTGATCGACCACTCCATCGCTAATTTGATCCCAACGGCGAATGGTGACTGGACCCGATTTGAAAACCAGATAAAAGCGTATTAACTATGCTTTCACTGGGATTCGAACCGTAGACCCTGCTAACCAGGGGTAGCCAGCCGGCTTACTCTGATCAAGCTTTAGACCAAGCCACTATTTGTAGCGAGGCAGAATATCCTCCCGATAGGTGTCATCAATCATTTCAACCATCAAGAGATGTTCCTACAGCACACGAAGGGTATGCCGAGATAAGTGGGAGGTCAGACAAATCTTCGAGGATAAAGTTGACGCATCCCTCATTAGCCTTGTACTCCAAGACGTGAGTTCATCAAGGGAGTCGTACAATGGGCTGGAGCACCACCGTTAAAGCGCACTTAAGTATCTGCAGTGCGAACTGTAGCGTAGACCCGTCGAACTTTGATGTTAGATCACTTGCCAAACGACATATTTTGCCCGCAGCCATGATTGCGAGCAGTTCTCCACCGAATTTCAAGCAATTAAGTGTCTCTAACAATTTGATGAAACAGAAAATAGACAAAAATTATGTAAAGGCTTTGGGGAAGGTTAGGTTAGGTTGAGGTGGCAGTCAGCGCATACAGACAGCAGACACACTTAGGTCAAGCACAGGCCCATTGTGTTACCACGCGGATTATGCTACCTATTCCACAAACCAATTTGTGCCTTCATAAAGCGAAGAAGGGGGCTGATTCTGATGCTGCTCAGTTCAGCCAGATTAACAAGAAAATGGGCCAACAGAAGTCTGAATCTACGGGACGAGAGAGCACTCCAGTTACATAGCAAGTGTTCGATGGTTTCTTCCTCATCCTCGTCCATGCCGCTTCTTTTGTGGAAACAATCGATGCATTTCTGATGGATATTGAAAAGTGCTCAAACAACGTTCGACGACGGCCTCCTTGTGAGGTCCACCAAGCAGCTGTTGCAAGTGCTACTTAAACACATCCACTGTTCCCTGTGGGTCACAAACTAGATTGTCCTTACAGTGTCGAAGAGCCTGGGGACCTTTCCTAAAGCCAGCGTCAAGGCTTTTGGTTCTTTTTTTTTAATAAAAGGCCCGTATTTTCTGCTTGTTCCTAGACTCTACGATATCCTTGAGCTGGGAGGTGACGAGATACATTTTATTCAAACGTAGGAGGTTTACTCCTCCCGTCTTCTAGCCCGGTACTCCCCTTGCGCTGCTCTTGTTTTCCGTTGCAGGGCGTTTTGGTATACCTCGTAGATAGCACACTTTTTCTGCTCACACTCACCATCATACCCCGCGTTTCTTGTCGGAGGGGGGACGCAGCCTAGAGCCGTTGCGACTACCTCTTTGATGGCCAAGGGGTAATGCAACCACATCTCGTTTGGCATACCGTAGAGACTCTAACGTAATTGCTCTTCGCAGGCTCTGGCAATCTCTGGTGTGCTTAGGCGTTCAACGTTGAAACTCCTCGTTGTTGCCTGGTTCTCGCTGGAATCGCGCTGCCACGAGGAGATGATCAGAATCGACATTGCCTCTGAATGATCGCAGATCCAGAAAATTTGACGCAAGCCTTCGGACAAGAGGTTGACAGTCGTTTTAATCTTTCACTCAACAGAATTTAACGTGCGCCATGTCTACCTTCAGTCGTCCGTGGAATTGCATACAGAATGGTCATACAAATTTTAGCATTACTTCAACAGAGATTAGTAGCCACTCCATCCTCACCTCTAACAAAATGCACTACACTGTCGTTGATGTCCTTAAATACGAGTTATTACACAAAACCCAATTTTGATGAGCGATACAGTAATTCACGCCCGAACCAGGAACTCAATCAACAAGCAGCCTTCCCACTTCCTATTCAGTCGTCCTTCGGTCCCAAATCCTGCCAACCATCAACTTAAAGTTCTCCAATTAAATAAGGCAAACTACATTTCAAATCTTAAGTTTGTCGCAGTAAATCACCAGAAGTTCACTCAATCGAAATCAAATTCGCCAAGTCCTGGCATCGATTTTGTGCGGACGCCCAGCACCCGTTCGGCAGTCGAAAGGACAACGCAATCAATATTCATATCGTCGTCTGTGAAATTAATTAGGAATTCATGGCAGAAACTTTGGAGCACATCCCATCTCGCCGAAACCACTTCGACGGCGGAGCGCGGTCAGAGGACACAGGCCCAAGGACATCTCGGCTGCCACACACGATTTATCTAATTCCTAGGTCATTATTTACTTAAACATGCAATTGGACTCTTGATTTCCCCAGCGTGACGGTGTGTGCCTGTGTGCGGCGGCATGCGCACTTCCGCCTGATCATAATACCTGCGACGACACGGCCGGGATGATTGGGGGCCAGCGTATGTGCAAGACGTTCAGATCTGCTGCACAAATACGACATCAAGCATAATTGCATTTATTGAAATCGATATTAATCATTCAAGCCGTGAAGGCTATGTCCCACTTGGACGCATGTCCACTCGAGCAGAAGGGATCCTTCCGCCCGGCAGGATAGAGCTTTAGCCTGGTTCCGGAAGTTGTAGGTCCCCGGTTAATCACATTCAATTCACAATGTCCTCGTGTGCAGATGGATGCGATGCTCTAGCGGTGGTACGGCACTCACTCAACTGCTCCATCACACCGTGAAGCACCTCACGAGCATTATGTCCCTGTATCCACCTGTGGATTGTAACACACAATGCCATGGACACAACGGCGAGGAGAGGCATCCCTCACGGTGCTCAAGTGGAAATCCTTTTGTGTCGAGCTCGGCGAAATAATGTTGCTGTTAAAAAGCTGTTGTGCAAAATGATTGCACAAAAGTGCCAAAGTTGTTGTACTTTGCGGTGAAAAAAAATGCACAATTGTTGTGAGCGAACAGCCGCAGGATGTTCATCAACCGAAGGGATGCCTGCGCCGCACTCAGTGGGCGTGGAGGTGTGCTGCAAGAAGTTGGTGAAGAATGACTTCGCTTTGAGAGAAGCCAAACTGTTGCTTGCGGTGCCGCGGGAGGGGGACACTTTTTGTACTTGATCACATTATGAGCAGAAGGATTGTGGGCTTATCCTTGCGAGAGTTTAAAGGGAATTCCTTGAGTCAATGCCCTCACGTCTGTTTGTTCGCTCTGATCATAAGGGAGTGGGGACTCTGTGAAGAGACAACACGTTATCTTCAATCTGTCGTGGGATGGCCTTTATTTGGCGTCAAATTGACATCTTATGTCGTTTTGGTCACTGATGTTTTGAATTAAGCGGAAGTTGATGGTGTCTTATTAGCTATTTAATGGGCTCACGATCCGTGGAGAGATTTATCCTGAGATACGGCAGCCTTCTATTTCTTGCGACGATAGCTTGGTCCTTGACACGGAGCTTCGCTCTTCCTATTCTTTTCGACCTGTGGACTGTGATTTGATCGATCCGGCATAGACGTCGATTTTTGCCGTTTTGGGTTACAGACCCGTCCTCACCATCCCCGCATTCTTCTTCTTCCAGTAAGCCTCTCCAGCCGGCACGATCTTTAGCCAGCCGTCTCCAACTGTGCACACCAAGTCGATTGAGGTCTTTCTCCACCTGGGTGCGCCATCGGTTCCGTGGGCGTCCTCTATTGCGTTGTCCCACTGGTTCGGAGTCGAAGACTCTTCGGGCTGGAGCATTGTTGTCTTTGCGCTCTACATGGCTCAGTCATCTTAAGCGTTGAATCCGTTGAAGCCTGACTAGGCTCATGCCGCTGTACAGCCCGTACAATTCGTGGTTAAATCTTCTTCTCCAATAACCATCAACGCAAGCAGGATCAAAGAATAAACGCAGAACTTTTCTCTCGAAAAGACCAAGTGCTTCTTCATCCGCTTTAGAGATTGTCCATGCCTCTGCAACATTGAGCTCCTGCAATGGAAGACACTGCAGGGTCCACTCATAAGCTGGAAGGGATCCTCACTTAGTTCACGGCGGATATTAAGGAAATAAGCTGGGTAGAGTGCGACATACTTTACAGATGCAGCACATATTTAGTTCTGGATTCATTGTGGTCGTTGAATGTCGAATGATATCGACTCCAAATCAATAAGTGATCGCCTGGTTGTGATCCGCATCCAAGGCAAGTTCTACAACATCAGCCTCATATATGCACACGCCCCTACAGACGGGGCTGAAGACTCTGTTAAAGAGGACTATATTATGACCTCTTGGACTACGGAGCCTGTTCGGGGTAAGATGTCAAAAACGTGCTCGAGGACTTCTATGCCAAAATCGGTAAGGAAAACATCCTTGGCGGAGTCACCGGAAAGGGAGCCTCCTATAGCACGACAACAGAAAACAGCTTCCGACTCGCAGACTTTTCGACAGCACGTCATATGACAATAATCAGCACGAGGTTTCCTCCCAAAAGAATCCACACAGCAACCTGGCGATCTCCGGACGGTCGACCGGCCAACCAAATCGACCATGTGCTCGTTGACGCAAAACATGCGTCAAATTGTGTTGACCTGCGAACATTCAGAGGCAATGTAGACTCTTATCATTTCCTCATGGCAGCGCGATTCCAGCGAGCACCCGCCAACAATGAGGAGCTTCAACATTGGACGTCTAGGCACACCAAAGATTGCCAGAGCCTGCGAAGAGCAATTAAGTTAGAGTCTCTACGGTATGCCAAACGGAATGTGGTTGCATTGCCTCTTGGCCATCAAAGAAGTCACCGAAGCCACTCTAGGCTACCTACCCCCTCCGACAAGAAACTCGGGATATGATGGCGAGTGTGACCGGAAAAAAACGTGCTTCCGATGAGGTATAACAAAAGGCGCTGCAACGGAAAACAAGAGCAGCGCAAGAGGAGTACCGGGCTAGAAGACGGGAGGAGAGAAGCTTCTACGTCTGAAGGAAATGTTTCTCGCAAACTCTCAGCTCAAGGATATCAAAAAGTCTTGGGACAAGCAGAAAATACAGGCCTTTTATAAAAAAAAAACCAAAAGCCTTGCCGCTGGCCTTAGGAAAGGCACCCAGGCTCTTCGAAACTGTGAGGATAATCTAGTTTCTGACCCGCAGGGAATAGTGGGTGTGTTTAAGTAGCACTTGCAACAGCTGCTTGGCGGATTTGACCAGGAGAGTGTGACAGCCAATCTCCACCTCCATGCTCTCACCTCCCTTTGAACAAGTCGGCACAGCCATGAAAAAGCTAAAAAAAAATAAGGCTCAGAGGCAGGCTCAAATTGTTTACCGTCAGGGATCTTCAAGGCCGGTGGCATGCAGAGGATCATCTCTGAATATAGAACGACGAAACGTGACCGACGACTGGACTATCGCCTCTATATGCCCCATCTTGAAGAAAGGCGATCCTATGTCTTGAAGGAACTACCGAGGCATAGCCCTACTGAATGTCGTATACAAGATCGTATCAAACGTCTGAAACCTTTCTGCAACGCACTAATCGGCAGGTACCAGCGTGGCTGCCGGCCCCGCAGATGGACAAGTGACCATATTTCAAATATAAACAACGAGTTTTAAGTCCAGTTCATCACCTATCGACTTCAAAAGCCGCATAGGACAGAATCTATCGTCCTGAGCTCTATAAGGCGATGGCCGAACTCGGGATACCGGGAAAACTGATCCAAATGCACACGCTGTGGAATGTGCAATTTGGGAACAGTTCCTCCAAACTATTCCAATCATCCACTGGATTTCGGCAAGGAGTCGCACGCTTTCTTCAACTTTGTACTGGAACAGATTGAGTGCGCAGGGCAGGCGTTGATACGGAAGGCTATACCTTCAACAAATCTGTCCAGTTGCTTGGTTACGAAGACGACATTGATACAATAGATCGCTCCCAGCGAGGGGTAATATAAGCTTTCACGATCATTGAAGAAGAGGAGAAACGAGTTGGTCTTGAAGTCATTGAGAACAAGACCAATTATGTCCCATTTTTCAACAAACAAAGATTCATCGGTTCACCGGGCAGGACAGAAAGTCACTGTTGGCAACAATAACTTCAAGGAGTGTACATACCTCGGAATAATTATCAACCCCACGAATGACACCCTCGTGGAGATTCAACGAAGACTCAGTAGGAGACCGCTGCTACTTCAGTTTCTCGAAACAAATGGATTCGTAGCTTCTCACCCAAGAGACATGCTTTAAAACACACTAATCGTGACAGATCTACTGTATGGAGCCCGAAGCAGGACGATAAGCAGGAAAGCATGGCACATTATGGGTACTTTTGTGAGAAAAGGTTTCCGTCGAGTTTTCGGTCCAGTATGCGGGGATTCGGACAGAAGCTTGTCGTGACGCAGAGAGACAACTCATAGTAGATTCGCAGTCGATACTGAGAATCTGGAATGATTTCATTTCTGTAGACTGTTAAGCGGCGAGGAACACTCCAATACCGCTGTCAGGCAGAATGTTCCACTCCACGATGATTGACAAGAATTCCGTCCTCCCGACCTAGACGAAGTCAACATAGCGATGTCGAGACTAAAGTCGAATAAAGCTACTGGTGCAGACGTACTGTCGGCGGAACTGTTTAAGACAGCTGGAGATGAGCTGGGAAGGTACATGCACCAACTCATCTGTAAGATATGGTCGGAGGAAACCAGGCCCGACGAGTGGAATATCTGTATCGTTTGCCTGATCCACAAGAAAGGAGACACCTTCAACTGCGCCAACTATAGAGGGACAAGTCTCCTGAACATCGCATACAAGATCTTCTCCACCGTTTTGTGTCCTCACCTTAGCCGTTTATAAATAACCTGATAGGTCCCTCTCAGTGTGGCTTCAGGCCAGGCAAGTCCACCATCGGCCAGATTTTCAGACTACGGCAAATCCTGGAAAAAACCCAAGAAATGCAGATCGACACCCACCACCTATTCGCCGATTTCAAGGCCGCATATGACAGCGGTATACAACGCCATGTCTATTTTTGACATTCCTGCCAAACTCGTCACGTTGTGCAGGATGACGATGGAGAATTCTCGCTGCTCCATCAAGATCGGTAACGAACTCACCGAGACCTTCAATGTCAAAAAAGGTTTTAGACAAGGCTACTCGCTGTCATCAAGATCGTGCAAGACTCACGCGCCAACACTAGAGGCACGACCTTCCAGAAGTCTGTACAACTGTTAGCATACGCGGATGACATTGACGTGATTGGCAGAACACAGAGAGCCATCATTGAGGCGTTTGCTGGCATTGAGGCTAAAAAGGGTCTATCGGTGAATGAGGGCAAAACGAAGTATATGCTGTCATCAGAAAGGACACACAACATCGACGTCTTGGATAGAACGTCACAATAGGCAGCTTTAACTTCGAGGTATTCAAGGTCTTCGTCTACCTCGGCTCGCAAGTGAACAGTACGAACAGCACCAGTACCGAGATTAAACGCGGAATTACTCTTGCCAATCACTGTTTCTTTGGGCTCAAGAGGCAATTGATTAGTAGGGCCATCTCTGGAAGGACCAAGCTAACATTATATAACACCTTAATCATTCCTGTCCAGCTCTATGTTGCGGAGGCATGGACAATCTCTAAAGCGGATGAAGAAGCACTTGGTCTTTTCGAGAGAAAAGTTCTGCGTTCAATCTTTGGTCCTGCTTGCGTTGATGGTTATTGGAGAAGAAGATTCAACCACGAACTGTACGGGCTGTACAGCGGCATGAGCCTAGTCAGGCGTCAACGGATTCAACGCTTAAGATGGTTGGGCCAAGTAGAGCGCAAAGACAACACTGCTCCAGCCCGAAGAGTCTTCGACTCCGAACCAGTGGGAAAACGAAATAGAGGACGCCCACGGAACCGATGGCGCACCCAAGTGGAGAAAGACCTCAATCGACTTGGTGTGCGCAGTTGGAGACAGCTGGCTAAAGATCGTGCCGGCTGGAGAGGCTTACTGGTTGAGGCCCAGGTCCACCCCAGACTGTAGCGCCACCAGAAGAAGAACAAGTCGTCGTTGTTTTGTATCCGTTGATTCAGGGCTGTTTGCTCTTTCGTAACAATGAATGGCGCATTGATAACCCTTCGCACAACCGCCAGGACGACTGCTGCACACTATAGCGGACAGCAGCAGGTCCGTCATGATTATCCTATAAGTTGGGTTGTCCGTTCTGAAATTGTGTACCTCCGCGCCTGGAGCATGACGAATTGTCCGCAAAGAGAGGTGTCCCTTATAGAGGAGTGTCCGTAAAGAGAAGTTTCACCGTATCACGCTTAAATCCACGCTTGATCCGAGGCACTCACCTTTCGAGGGCACAACTACGATCCAGTTGAATGCTGCGGGAACCCGCCAACTCAACCGCCTCCTCTTGCGTTTCATTGCCAGGGCGACAGTCTCTAGGACTTTGTTACGAGGCACTCAGCGAAGATAAAGCGAATGAATTCACTTCCATTCGGGCCGTCATCCTGTCAAGGACCAGAGCATTGACTGCATTAGATTTCCACTTACAGCGTTAAGCGAAGCAGATCTCGATTGGGAGAAGATTCTCCCTCAGGACCCCACATGTCCTCCGCTGTGCATCCTGTTTACTGGCATCGCACACCAGCCCAGTGCAAAACAACTTAAGAGCGCAAAAAATGCAATTCCCCCAGTGAATGGATTCACTTAGAGATCCCATGTGAATGCAGAGACTTCCTCACATCAAGGGGCTTTAGTTTTAATAAACTCACTTAGCGGGGCTAAATAAAAGAGCCGCGCCATCGACGCTGCCTCCTTGGGGGATTTGCCAGTGTTGTGACCTATTTCGTCGTCGACGAACTCGGGCGCTGGGAAATGGATCTGGGAAACGAATTACCGCCTCCCCCAGCCGAATGTTTGCGCCATGCACCTGGGCGCTGGCTGCTCCAGCGTGCCGCGTAATTGGAAATCTATCTGTCTTACATTGCACAACGGGCTGGTAGGCTGTAGGACGGGATTGCAATTTGTTCCAGCTCCCGCCATTGATACAGTTCGCCATTGTTGCGATGATTCGCCTGGCTCCTGGAGGAACTGGGTTACAGCCAGTGAAGGTATTGATTTCTGAGTTGTGTTGTTGCGGGCCCATCCGAGTGAAGGACTCCGCCAGTGAATGGGACACACACAATGCAGGGAGAGCGAATGCCCTAGTAGGCTTCGATCCTCTTGAGTGGTTAAATTACTGCAGCAGTCCTGTGCCGAGGAGTTTCGTTTCTTTTTCGCTTCGCCTCTTGTATCTCGGCGTCCAAATGAGATTGCTCTGCTTTGCATTTTTCAGCGCTGCATTGTGTGTGCAGTCGGGATGCAAGCACGATGTGGAACAGAAGAGACTTAAGTGCATCCTGCGGTGAGTGGATTTTCACGAAGTTAAGTGTACAGCCGGCAGGACTTACAGTCAGCGGATTACTTTCACTATGTTGCTTGAAGACGAGTCAAATGTTTGCCTTTAATCTTGTTCGTGGTTTATTTCACTAAACTCGACTTGTGTCAGTTCCTGGGATCACATGATCGAAATTCTCGCTTTGCACAGTTGCTGCACCAGTTCTGGAAGACATGATATCATTCTTCCTTGTGTACGACTTGCAACCTTGCACTTTTTTGGTGCTTTTCCTGGATTGTCGGCAAGCAGATCTTAATCTGTTGGATTCACGTTTCCCATGTGACAAGGTGGTAAGGTTAGGTTTGGTTGAACTGGCTGACTGTTATAAAGAAGGACAGAAGCCACATTTAGGCCAGCATAGCCCCATTGTGCTACCCCACGGAACCGTAAGTGCCTATTCTGCAGACCAGTACAACCAGAAGGAGATGGCTGACTCTTAAGCAGCTTCCAGATGTCTATTTCTGTGGAAGTAGAGATCACTGTAATTGCATAGCAAATGTGGAATAGATTCTTCTTTTCCCCTCGTCTTTGTAGCTTCTGCAGAAGTCGTTATAAGCTAAGTCTTGTCTAGAGGCGTGATTCGTGCCCATTTATAACGCCGGGGAGAGCTCAAAGATTCGGCCTACTCATTCGGATCAGGCTAAGCGCTCGTTTAGGATCGACCGTAGGCCAGAGGTGCTTGATAATGAGGCATCCTGAGACAGTTGACCATCTACGATTTACTTGAGCGCTTGGGCACGTGTTTCTAACTTAAGCAGATGTTTTATAGAAGCGATTGGCATGCAGGGTGGATCACCATCCGGAAAGAGTGTATAGATCTGAAACTCTTTCTGAACTGTTCGTCGGCTGCCTGACTATGGAATGGATGACGATATCGGTGCTTGATATAACATCGTTTTCTTAGCCAGGACAGGACAGGACAGTTTTACCTTGAAGGTGATAGGACAGATATTCAAAAAGAAAGCAGAATGTTAAGATCTTTAGAATTAGCGAGAAGCCCATTCGAATGATAATTCGAGTGATCATCGATTAATAAAACAGCTCGAGAAAATCTCGATTATCAAAATCATTCAAGAGAGAGAGAGAGAGAGAGAGAGAGAGAGAGAGAGAGAGAGAGAGAGAGAGAGAGAACTCGATAAGTGTCTCTTCTGAAAATCATTCGAATGAGTGATCATTCGATATATTCTCGATATATCTCTCGACTAAAGTCTCGATTCTTAAAATCATTCGATTATGCTCATAACAACTTAGAAAAGACGCCAGAACCCACACCTGCATCCATCTGTGAGAATTCACATACGACCTGAGACGCCCGGTAAGGTCTTGGGGGGAATATGGTTGAGAAGCCTTTCCTAACTGAGGTATTTCAGAGGTCAGTGTCTATGGGTATAAAACCAATGAGTGTCCAGGCCAAAGTGTCTCATGCACCGATTCCAGCCTGAAGTACTATCTGCTTTCTGTCTACCGATCAAGTCAATCGTGGTCGTGGTAGTCGTGGTGCGAGTTTAAGGGTGCGTGCAGAGATGCGGAAGAGTTAGTCGCATGCCATCCGGAGCACTCAGTCAAGCGGTTTGAGGTTAATGTTCTTTTTGAGCGCAGTGAACCAAATGGCGACACCATTCAACTGTATGGGTCTGACTACTGATACGAATATCCAGGGGACCAGCGGGGTTGTAGTCCCCATTTGCCCCCTATGACCGGGGTGGCGGCCTTGGAGTTGTGGGTATATGCGTCGGTGCTTAGGTTCTATACGACAAGTTTACGTCTTCACACCGATCGTCTCACTGATATCGCTCGAAGAGAATTCATGTCTAAAGAAATCTTTTCAAACTTGTTCGTTCGAATTCGGCAGAACTGTAGGTCCCTTCCACTCATGAGAAAACAATAACACGCAACACAACCCGAGGGGTTGCTGAAGATGCAGGCCCTGGTCCTCTACGGGCTTACTCGTCACCTGTATTATCTATACTAATAAATAAACCTGTAGAGTTTGTTTGTTTCCCTCTTTCTCAGGAACTACCAGTCCGATTTGAAAAATTCCTTTTGCTTTAGATAGGTTCTTTATTAAGGATATTTTAACGAATACGTTGTGCGTTTCAAATTATAACTTCTATTTTAACTAAATTAAATCCGTCAGGCATGTCAGGCATTCCATTCTTATGCAAATCAGATCTGCGATTAAAACGTTTAAGAATGGAAAACAAAGCTGAACAGAAGGTTAGGTAGTTGAGCTGCTAGTGAATTCACTAGCACACTTAGACCATATTGGTCCACTGTGATACCTCTGGACAGACTAATACCACTGATTGGCTACTTCAGTGATAGTTCTGTTAATGGAAAATGGAAATGGAGACTGCACCAGATTTGAAAACCAGATAAAAGCGTATTAACGTTGCTTTCACTGGGAATCGAATCCGCTAACTAGGGGCAGGTACTCAACCAACTGCGCCATCCAGTCGTTTAAGCTGAACAAAAAGAGATAAGTGCAAGAGAGCACAAACCTACAACATGACGATGACTACGTCTAATGCCTGAAACACAATAGTGCGTTTGCGCTGGCGTTGGCTTTCAACGCATACAATTCAATGGCCAAGCACAAAATTCAGCGTCGACCTGCGTTAGTAAAAATTGAGAGAGATGAGAGGATCGTAATAAAACGTAGGACGCAGTCTATGGCACGTCATTATTCAACATGTTGGATATTTTTTGACAGAGGGGTGAGATGTGAGAGTTTTCTTCCAAATTGAGAGTATTTTGTGTCAACTGTCATTTGAGAAATGAAAACATTTGATTAAAAATAATTTAACGACAAAAGTCATTTCAAATGAGTGTATGCAGAAAGGTGGCAATATTTTTCATCTCCTAGATGAGAGAGAGAACAGCTGATAAATTGAGCAATTATTTTAACGCAGTGCGTCATCGCACCCTCTCCGTAACATGAAGTCGGCTGGCGCAACGCTCTATTGTGTTTCAGGTGCTAACGCGTTATCTTACATAGAGTTACTCTCTTTAAATTCTTACGGTCTCGCTATCTATTGCTGTAAGCTTTTTATGAATGCTGGGAATCACGCCGGTTCATTCGCGTAGTCAACAGACGTATTCAGAGATTTCCACGAAATTCGTGAAACGTTTAAAATGCCTTGAAGAAACTCAAAATATATTCCAAATTTTAGGCGGGTGAAACTGAGGAGCACAGCTAGGCTATAGAGGCCCCTGTAGGCCTTTTTGACACGTTCCTGTGTATTGAGCTTCCAGCTTAGCTTCGTGTCTAATGTAAGGATTTTTGTATTCTCTAGTCAATTTCTTTAGCTTGAAGAGGCCCGATTGCCGCAAGAGTACCGCAACAAGCAATATCATCTGCATACACGAAGACCTTAAACCCTGTCGTTTCAAGTGTCATTGCTATTCCTTACGGTTCAATATTGTCAAAGGCTGCCTCGGTTTCCACAAAAATAGTAAGGGTGAACTACTTGAGCTCGAGAGACTTCTCCTTTAGTCGTGTCAACACTTGAAGGGTTGTTTTAACAAGTCTGTCATTGTTGTTGGCATGCTGAGAGATTGACAATTTATTCGCGGTTTTATAAGTCAATCAGTTTTTCAAATGTCTTCAGCAAAAAGCATGATGGGCTTTTAAGTTTTAGATCCTTTGACGAGCGAGCTTTTTTCCTGCCTTTGGTAAAGACCACGGTGGACTGTCACTAGACTCTGGGTTCCTGACCGAGGTCTAAGCCAACCAGGCAGAGATGAGGCATGCAATCTTTTGAACCTCAGCTAGGGAGATGCCATCCTCTTCTCCTAATAGTGGCGCTACAGTCCGGGATGGACCTAGACCTCAGTCAACAAGCCTCTCCAGCTGGGAAGATCTTCAGCCAGATGCCTCCAATTTCGCACGCCAAGTTGGTTGAGGTCCTTCTTCACTTGTGTGCGCCATTGGTTCCGTGGGCGTCCTCTACTGGTTCGGAGTCGATGACTCTTGAGCTGGGAAATTTCCATCTAATTGCCAAAATACTAAATTGACCGCTAAGGATTGCTTGCGGAGATCAGGCAGATGAAGTGACGTGTTCCCTCGGAGTTCAAGAGAATTTTCCCACTATTCGGCAGTACGTTGATCTCCAGCAGACATGAACGAAGTAGGATCATCGTCAGGTTCAAC
This sequence comes from Eristalis intricaria, assembly GCA_964034865.1. Lineage (NCBI taxonomy): Eukaryota > Metazoa > Arthropoda > Insecta > Diptera > Syrphidae > Eristalis > Eristalis intricaria. The sequence continues at coordinate 55,347,843 of OZ035877.1, read as the reverse complement.
TTTTTAAGGCACTTCCTAGTGCGACAAGTCTGACATCATGCCAATTCCCAAGCAATCCAATGACTCACCAAGCTCAGTCACTAGCAAGATGTTAAGTGCTGATACGACCTCCATTAGTCCTCGACGTGACGCGGTGCCGAAGTGCATTCCAAGTTCATCGCTGAGTGTGAAGTTGTGTTCCTGTGATAAAATCAATTACCCCGGTAAACCTATTCAGCTGAAATCAACGTAAGCACACTCCAAGCAAGCCTATCAGCCGCCCACTTCAGGCGAAAGCAAACACTCCCACCCACACTGCACGGCGTATAAATACATCTCCGTCAGCCGCAAGCGGCTCCTCATTAAACTAAAACGAGTGACAATGAGGTGCAGCCCTTACGTGTGGATTTTCATTTTCACCTCAACCCTCGGGCTGAACGGGGTTGCCTCGGCAGACAACACTGCAGCGGTGAATTGCTCAACCTTGTGTCTGGACGCGCTGACTACAGTCACGAGCTATCTGTCTGCGCAAGCCAGCAAGCTTTCAGGGAAGTGCAACAGTGCAGCGGACAGCAAACGCACAACCCTGCTTGGGGATGGAAACTCTGAGATTGCATCTGCCGTCAGGAGAATTGAGGGCCGCCTGATGAAATGCGGCCTGAACAGCGACCCTCTGCGCTACTTCCGCTGTTTGCAGAATACTGTAAGTGTGCTCTTGTCATTATTGTCTCACTGGTGAAATTGATCTTGCCTCTGTCTAGATGGATGAGGTGCCGGGACTTCTAGACGACATTGTCAGGAAGTCAACCCAGTTAATCGCTGACCACGCAGAGGAGTTGATTCAAATCGAAAAGGAGGAGACAGATTGTCTGGACGCAGTTGACCTTAAAAGTAAGCTCGCGTACGATCAAGCTTTTGAGGAGTACAGGGAATGCCAGTCGACGGCGTCCGATTGCAGCGGATCTTTAACGACCTCCCCTTCCATCATATCGTCGTCGTCGTCCTCTAAATCGTCCTCACTTTCGGCATCCTCCATATCGACCGTGTCGACAGCATCTTCCACACTTTCTTTCTCATCGTCTACATCGACCACTCTACCCACGAAGGAAGAGAGTTCATTGGTTGCCCCAGAAGGGGAACAGGGCATTCAGCCTCGTTCAACCGATGGTTCGGATACGATCGTAATAGTGATCGTCGCCTCCGTTGTGTTGGTGTTCATTTTGCTCATAGCTACGTATTTGTACAGAAAAAAGGCGAGGCGCCATTGTCGATTCCAATTGAAGACTTCAAGCTGACTCCCGATTGATGGGTGACTTGAAATTCATCCAGCGATAATTATAAAATAATTGTAATTAATTTAGTGCATATTGTACTTCCTTTGTATTCGATGGATTAAATTAAGGAATCACATGGGAAAAATATAAGGAACTTGCGTTAGTGCAAGCAAATCCGTTCACGTTTTGATGGTGAAGGTTTCATTGGTTTGGCGAACGTATTCATATGAAACAGTGTAAGTAATTCTGCTAAGACAAGTTTTGAAATTCGGAGGGAGTGGACATCAGCTTTGCTTAGGCGCCATCTGGGGCGGATCCAATATAAGTTTATTTTTAAAAATGTAATAAAATGAATAAAATATTTTTTTTCTATGTAAAATGGCTATGTAAATGGCCAACCCAATTTACGGAAGCATTGTTGATGGCCTTAGGATGTAGCTCACGGATTGCTTGGATGACATTATCTTAAGTGCTTGAATCGTTTCGGGATTGTAAGCTTAACATCGGTTCTTCACGGTTTCTCAGAAGAACAAAGTCCGAAGGGTTCAAATCGTAGCTCTAAGGCTGTCAATTAACATCGCCAAGCCGGCTGATAAAACGATTTTGGATTTTGGTGGGCCATCCTGTATGAAGCAGACGTCATCCAAAACATGTCTTAAATTTTAGCAAGAAATAAAGTCGGTTGACATGGCTCTGTAACGCCCACCGTTGACCGAAACGTTGTCAACAGCCTCAATTTTACAAAAAATTGGTTCAATGATGCTCTCGGCCAGATCAGCCACATTCTCATCTGTGCCCACCTTACGACGACGGGGACCAGTCTCACGAATTTTCTGCACAATCCTGCGTGTATCTAATGCCTCATTTGGGAGCTTCTAAGTCCCACGAAACTATATCTACCTACGGAAACTAAACTAAAGTTAATAAAAGCCTATTATCCTTTATGGATGGGAACTTTTTTCCAACTTGGGCTCTCAATCCGACAGAAAATTAAATGTCACTTTCAACAACTGCATACGTAACTGTTTTATCTGCGACGATACGATCACACCTCTCCCTATGTAAAGCAAATCCTTGGATGGTCACTACCAGCGCTGCTAAATTACCGAACTTTCCTTGCTTTTTTTAATTTAAAAAATAACAAAAACCCATATTATCGGTACTCAAAATTGAATTTTGTCCGATCTCAAAGAACGTTTAACCTTATAAAACCAAGGCAGAAATATTTGGTAGGTACTCGTCAGTTCGTTATTCATTTAATAACCCGTGGACTCAACTCCCGCCAAGGATAAAAAGTCTAAGAAGTCTCTTAAAAAACAAATGAATGATTTTTATAACTGTAGTGAATTAATAACATGTGCATAATCAAAAGTTTGTCAAAGCTTAATGTACAGCGATCTATAAATTTTAATAAATAAGTAAATAAATTAAACTTCTATTCAAATAAGTCACTGTTCTGGTGTTAGGCCTAAAGGCAATAAAGGTTTTCGCCCAGTTTCAGAGTACAATTTACTTAATTGTGTTTAGGGTGTAGTGTGTGACGTAACATTACGTCACTCGTTTTGGTTCGTTCGACGCTAGTTGTGTTCGTAGGTCTGTGCTTCTAGAGCTGGCTCATATCGTTGGAACTCAGGTTCGAATCCTGTGAGGTGGTGCTTCTTTTTTCGTTTGTTCAGAGGTCCTCCAATTATGGTTCCATGACCTTGAAGTAGCTGAAGAGGTAAATTGGGAATTAGCGGCTCTGCAGATGGCATGATGTTATGGAGACCCGCAACTCTCCAAAGTATATTCGCGCCCCACCCGGTCATTAACACAACAGTGGAACATTACCGAGTGAGGAGTACCAGAAACACAACACACCCGAACAGTTGTGCATGAGCCCTGCATGAGATACTTAAATTAATAGAGCTGAGGTAACATTAATCTAAGACCAGGTTATCGATCCTCGTATATGGTTAAACCGGATGTGCTTTGTGTTCGAAGAAAATCGAAACGATCGGTAATGCTAAATCGTGCGCAGTAAGAGAAAAATAGAGCCACGATCAGTCCAGGCGTTGGTAGTGCGCGTTCGTGCTAGTTCAGAGTTCGAATCCCGAAAGGAACAATCATTAGTTCTTTTTTTTTGGATTTTTGCATTTTGGTTACGTTATTTTTTTTCTTCTTTCCTTTCTTTTACCTTCTTTTTTTGAATTTGAAGTTATTTTAAGTAAAAATTTTATAAGTTAGTAGTATAAGTATAATTAAATAAAATTGTAAAGAAAATCAAAAAGCGGACTACCATCTTATTGTCGCGGTTCAAAAGGTGATGGATCATGCGGGAAGTCAATCGCATGGCGCCCATATAAATATTTAACCAACAACAAGACCACGGCCTTTCTCCACGGCTGGGCAGGCACCCTCCCGGACGAGGTCGCGCGTAGGTCGAAAAATCGGTGTAACACGGGCTACACAGCATTCATTTTGGAAATAGTTTTTTAATATTTTCCAACCTTGCTCAAGCGTAAAGCGACTCATTGGGTTCCGCGGTGGTATGATGTAGTCTTCTGCCAAGATTTCGAGCGGGAAACAGCTGTCAGTGTCTAGACGGCCCCTGTAGGAGTGAAGACTGAATCCACTAAAGGGCCTAATGACCAATTCTACAAAGGCCGAATTTCCGCCCAAACTCCAAACAAAAGCTGAAAATTTCGTTGTCCCAAGTTCAGTATTTTACTCCTTTACCGAAGACAACCATGTCATAGAGGTTCTGGGAATGGGTCCTAGTCATGCGATGACTTTTAATTGAATTGAAGAACTTGGGTCTGTGCTCTAATACTCAACCATGAAGATTGATCTTGTACCCACGACTTTGATCTAGGACCTAAGAGCTGCCTTCAGATATTTGACAACTTTCCTAGGTGAGATTTCTTGGAGTATCTCCTTGTTACGAGTGTTCTGTTTAATGATTTTGAATTTATCTCGGGCAAGGCTTTGGCAGTCGATTAATAAGTGTTAATTTTGCCCGGCCACAGTGCCTAGAGATATCTATACTGATAAGGCCTATTTTGTTTTATCGAAGTGATAGTTACATACTTCGTGTTCTTTTGTTATCCACATACCTTCTTTGGCTCGTTTGGATTTGCAGTCTTCTTCCATGAACGTCTGTTACCCTCCTATACCCTCCTGATTGCAAAACTTCAACTTCAAAAACTGGCTAATTTTCTTAATGATCCATTGCAGGGCAAAAGCCATTGAAGGATATCTGAGCACCTGGCTTGGCTTATATGACAGACTATTCATAACCCTCATAGTCTTTATGTCCTGACACCCAGATTAACTTTAATCTGCTATTTTCTGCCAGTGTATCTAATGCTTTGTGACATTCCCAGATAGATGTTAAAAAATATTCAATTAATAATGAGACAAATTAAATGAAATCCTTTTTTCGGCTTCTTTTTCAGTAGACATCAAGTCAGGATTCGAGGGCCGATTCAGTGAAGGTGACGGATGTCAGTCAGTGGTTTCATGATGTTGTCTATTCCTTCATAAGTCATACACCTTGTTGGAGTACCTTAGAAAAGCTAGCTTCTATTGTTTAGGACATAGTTTTCAAATCTCCATTATCAGCAGCAGTTTAGTTTGGTTTGGCAATGTCTCTAGTGCCAAATGAACCAGATTAGATAAGTGGTTACACGCAAGATAAGGTGAATTGAAGCGATCTTTTTAGAAGTTGTGGGTATGAGGGCGTCCCCCTATTATATCGGCATCTGCCCTTGCAGCAGCTAGTAAAAGAGCACTGGGAGGATTGAGCCTCTAGGATGTGTAAGATGAAAATAAATATTTAGGATATGGTAAGATTTCTAAGATTCCTCAGCACCGAGAGCCATCACTCCAAGGACCAATCTGACTTTATATATGACACAGATAATCCCAGTCGTGGACAGGAAAGTTCTGCATGCGATGATGAGCCCAGTTTTCTTTGACCGCATTTGGAGGAGAAGATTTAACCACGAATTATACGGGCTGTACAGCGACAGGAGCCTAACCAGACTTCTACAGATCCTACGTCTATGGTGGCTAGGCCATCTAGAGCGTATGGACAGATCTGCTTCCGAGCGAGATTTTCGACTCCGAACCTGTGGGACCTAAGGACCCATATCGTACTAGCTGAAGAGGCTTGTTGTTTGACGATCAGGTCAAACCTCGATTGTAGCGCAAGATATAGAAGAAGAAGATATTTTAAAAATACAACATCCAGTGAGAGCTGATATTAATTTTTAAAATTTTGAAATTTGCACACTCGAAGTTGTGACCATTTTTGCGGGTGAGTGAATATAGGAGGGGGAACACGAGAGGTGATCGAGGAGTTGTCAGCTGGTCCAATGCGGAATTTTTTGGAAAGGAAGAGAAGGAAAATAAAGAGTATTGAAAGTAGAGCATATTGCGAAGGCTGTTTCCTTCTTTTTTTGGAGTGACTTGTTTGTTTTTTGACAGTTTTTCTGATTTTCCTTAACAATTTTTGGTTTTCCACATTTTTGGGTTTCATTATTCATTGTATTTTCGACAGCGCGACCAAGACTTGAGACATAAGTCAAAGGCAAGCTTTCAATTTATTTATACTTTTATAATACTTACGAAATAAAATATTTAACACCAAATGTTTTTCTATACGAAGAATATGTGCATATGAATCTAAAAAAAGAAGTGAATTTGTATATCGAAATATAAACAAATACATGGAGCACCATTAATTTTCGAGCAGTCGAAAAAAGGGTTTGCTGTGGCTCGTCACTGAACTATTAGAAATCAAAAAACAAACAGAAAAAAAATATTAGTTAATGGTGCTCATGATCGACAAAGCAATTTAAAATATGATTTTGATAAACTATGATTCTAGAAATGGCGCAGGTTGAATTTCCTGGACTTAGTCTATAAATACATGTCAACTTTTAGAAGTACAAAAAAAACGATTTCTAACTGGCTAGGCCCTGGTCTGCCTCGGCCTGTCGCGCCACCCATTTTATTATTATTATTATAACTGTCTAAACAGAATTCCCCTGGAAAGATGCGTAAAGAAATGAATGAAGGGATGACAATAAATCTGTCGACACAATTTTCGCCCTTGGATGCTTGGACAGCAACAATTCACACGGATAAGCAGATCTGCGGCTTGAGTACATTCCAAAAATGGTATTTGGTTTTTTCCTTCAATCTGTCCAGTCCGTCCAGGCGTTACAAAAAACTATAATCCTAACACCATTCCTTGATATCTCATATAGGTGAGACTGACTCACCTAGCCGTCCTAGGATCCAGGGAGGATCCGTGCCTGAGAAATCGCTGCCATACACTGTTTACGGTCCTGGGCAGTTGAACGTCGGTCGGTGATCCTTTGCAGGATTCTCTCTCATAATGATTTTTTTTTCCGTTGGCAAGTTGTTAGGCCTCCGCACAAGCGACAGTCTGATCGAGGAAGATATGCACCTTTTATTCGGCGACGAGACGTCTGCTCTCGACTCAATGTGGAAAGAGTTTGTTAGCGTGGCAGCGTCATGCCGTTTGCCGTCACGGCATATGTGTCGATATCTAGCTCAATGTCGTAGTATAGGTCGAATAATATACCTAGATAAGGTATGACCAATTAAAGTGCGTGGACCTGACTCCGGTGGAAAGCGTCTTTGACTCTCAACCTCTAGCATAACGAATCATGTAGGACGGGTGAGAGGCCTGGATTCATAAATGACTGTACTGTCAAACGAACATAAAGATGATCCTTAGAAGGATGTTCATACGTTTTTTAAGATTTCAGAGATTCTGTATTCACCTTTTTTTACTTATTGCTTCTCTAAGCTTCAGGTATGCTCAAAGAGTATTTTCCTGTCTAGAAAAAAGCTTCTCAACTTCGCCGTTCGGAGTCGGCATTAAACTGTAAGTCCCTTCCACGCGTGAGAGAACAATAGCACTCAAAACACGAGTGGTTGCTGAGAAGCTAGGCCCTGGCCCTCTACGGGCTGTAGCGCCACCCATATCATTATTATTATTAAGCTTCAGGTATGCTCCTCTGAAGCATTGTCAACCCTGTCATTATATTTCCTTACAATCAGTGATGACAAGACGAACAACTTTCTCTTCTGCACGCACACACTTCGTGTTACTTTCACCATAAATTCCTGTGAATGCTGTCACAACGCTACATCCAATCGTTTGAAAAGTAGTTCCCGACGAACAGTTTCTGACTGCTATTTCCTCTTTGAGTTCAAAAATGTTTCAAAATTAATTACATAGAGCAGCGTCTGCCAATCAAGGCCCTCCAGCACCGCCACACAATGGGAAATCCGCAGCTCCAACTGACTAGAACACTCGTCAAAGTTGTTCTGCCGCCAAAATTCTATTGCAAACACAGCAGACTCCGTCGTTCCCTTTTGCGATGAAACAACACAAAGCGTCAACAGCAGCGAACAGTTCATCATTAACGCCCGCTGATAAAAGCGAAAGCAATCGTTGCTCGTAATTAAAATAGGAACGTTAAAATAATTCCTAATTATCAGAGCGCCCTGCGGCACCTACCGTCGACACTCAGCCTACAGAGAGCAGAGCACAAACCAAAGGATGCGCGCCATTGTACCCTTCTCTTATCTGCACTCGAACACCCTGTGCGTCGACAAAATTAACTTAATGAATAATGATAATTAGCTGCGCAGCTATGACAACCCCCGTACGTGCTGGCCCCCGCCCTCACGTCCACCGCCATCTGCACGTAGACGTCATTACCTTCTCGTATAATGGCTAAATAATCTCATTACGATCACGGGCGGGTGGGACGGACGCCTTCTCCCGAAAGGTGCCGCATTTTTTTTTTTTGTTTTAGCGAACCTCACAATGCCGGTGCGTAAGGATACCATCCGAATGCCGTGAGCTACACTCGCCAGTTATTGTTATAAATTCGTTAAAATATAATTTTCCGCTGCATAAAACGCTGGGCGGGTGGGTGGTGGGTGGTGTGTCCGCTCCCCTGAACAGCGATGAATGCGCAGTGGACGGGTGTCGCTGCTGTGAATAAAACTGCGACAAATTAATTTCCCTTACGTGTGCGACGGTAATTCAATTAATTGCAACATCGGCGGTGGCACTGAACAACAAAAAAAAAATAACAAAGAACAAAACAAAAAAAAAAATACCTCAACTTGGTGGATGGGACAAATTAACTGCAAATTCCGCTGCAGCGACAGCCGTTCGCCGTGTGGATTCTGCGATTTACGATAGTCGCAATCTGTGAGCTAAAATATCTAACCGCGGGCTGTTGGCAGAGTTATTGTTAATTAATTTGAGCCTAAGTAGGGTGGCGTGGAGTGCAGTGCGTGTTCCCTTCGTCGCTTTGGCGGTGCCTTGAGGGCATCGGCTTTATTGTTTTCGTGACTAGACGAGATATGAAATTGAAAAACGACTCATAACAAGTTTTTTAATGTCGTGGGGTGGAAGGGATTCGTTCAAAACGATTGAAAATAAGATGTGGAGGTTGGGTTTATTTCCTGCTCTTAAGTGGCGCCCGACAGAGTCCTGGAGAGACGTGCAAGAAATTCCCGGTTAAACCTGTATACTTGCTGTCAGAGGTTCTCCTTCAGATCCGCTGAGGTATGTGGATAGTGTCCATGTGACTGGCAAATTTAAGTAAAGGCCATTAGTTAAGCAGTCTGAAAGTTTTTGCTGCTTGCTGTCGATTGGTTCTTGTGTTGTGGCACGGTTGCATCGTACTGATGATACCAGGGGAAGATCAAGCCTAGTTCGACATCTGCGACAGCAAATAGTCCTTGCTCACAATGTCCTTGGAATGGTGCGACAAACCAGGAGGCTCGGAATCGAAGATCCACTTATCTGGGGCGTAGGTATCTATTCGCTAGCTGTGCCCAAGTCAGTGCTGTCGACAGATTCTTACCTTCTGGAATACATCCACATCCTGGTACAGCTCGTAGAGTTCGCATTTTTGTCTTGTCCTCCATGTCCAACGCAGAATTTTCCTTCCAAACAGCTCTGCAGTTTTACTTAACGACCAGCCCTAAACATCCACAAGCTAAGACAGTTCGCGTTCCACTCTGCCGACATGAGAATCCTTAAAACGTTAATTTGCTTGGGACTGATAAAACCTAACCATCGCCAAAAATTTAAGAGCAGCATCAAAATAGTCCACTTATGGGACAAAGGAGTCTTCCCAATTGATGGACATGCCCTTAAGTGGATTAAAACATTATTTATTCCTCTCATACGGATTTTCATTTCGCTCAAGCCATCGCATCTTCTCCTCGCAGTCAGTTGCTGCCTGCCCACCCACAACCACAACCTCAGCAACTACTTGAAGACGAATAGCGTTGCAGTTCAAGTTGGAAAACGGAAGTTCATCGACATCATCCCGTCGTGCATAGATAAGTGACTGCCAAGTCTTCACACTCATTTTCCCCGTCCACCCCCTCTCTCGACTAAGGCCAACTCAATAAACATCCACTCCGCCATCGTGACAGGAAACATTGCTCCCGGATCCTTGGATGACACACGACAGCTTAAAAGAAATAAATAACTTGGCTCCTGGCAGTGTGCAAATGAACCCCGACTCGCGTTCCCAGATTCCAATTTATCACTCGCAGCACCCCCTCTCCCACAGAGCACCCCTCCCTTATGAGATGGGAATTAATCATCAACTCTTTGTTACTGTCATTAAGTGCAAATACACTGTTATCCTTGAGTTGATCCACCTCGACTGCCGAGGCGAGCCACCGCCGCAGACGAACACAAAAAATCCCAAAAACGGATTCATGTCTGAAACTCAAATAAAGCACACCCTCCAACAGCCACGCGGTGAACCTCTCGGCGAGCGGACTAGATCCCCGTCCCCAGCAGAAGCGGATAATCCGTCATTTTTGCTCGTTTCGCTTCGACGAAGGCACTGTGCGCACAAGAGTCGCCTCTCGGTCAGACGATTCAATGACTCGGAAGTTATGATATTCCCCGAACCGCACGGGCAGCATGGCAGCCAAGGGAATCCCTCCCCGAGGTGTAATTAGCCAGGCGAAGGAAGAACCACGAGGCAAGCACATCCCCGCAGGCGAGGAACAATGCGCGCGGAAGACAAAAATCCTAGCAACGCCGGAAAGACTTTTAGTTACTTCCCGTCTGCTTAGCACCTAAGCACTAATTTAATCGTCATTTTCGGATAATTTACCGCATTATCCTGATGTGCGGCATTACCATCGTCATTAGGCGGCGTGGCGCGGAGCGACGCAATTGCCCGTCGACGGAAAGAATGATGTGCACAAGGCTAATTACCTGATGGGAATCTTGCAGCGACGGCGGTCGCTAGTCCGTATTGCGGGGCCGGAATTGATTTTTATGTCACAAGGACAATTTAACAATCTCAGCGCACATCGCAAATCGGTCAATTTCGCGAAAATCCTTATAATTGCGCTTCCATTCACTGGTTCTTGCTCTGCGTTTGTGCGCCGCGCATCTCCGCGCCATCCCTTCCGTCCTCGTTGTCATGCTGTAACGTGTCAAACGCAATCGTCCTTCGCTCAGTCTCCCTCTCCGCGAGGGACTTCGTAGAAACTTCGGAGTGAAATGGAAAAGGACATGCCACGCAAGGGCTCCCGTTTGTCTAGTTGGAACAAAATCCAATTTTCAATTCGATTACGAGAAGATAAAGAAAATTCCAAAGTCATGTCAATATGTTCGGGGGGTGGTTTCGCTCTCGGCTGGGCCTGGGTGCATTTCCGTTGGTTATGTGTGATACTGGGAGGATGGTGAACTTTCTCGTTGTACTGCTTGCTCGATTGTCGACAGCAGCGTAATGAAACAAGGATGGAAAAAGGGCAGCGCGCAGCACAATTTGTGTGTGTGTGTGATCGAGGAAGGAAGGAACATGAACTGGTCTCCCCTGGATTGTGTGTATCCTGCTGAGCTTCTTGCCAATTGCAGTGAGCTTCGTTGTCGCTACTCTCGGGAGACAAAGGATGTCTTGTCGCTGCGATGGGAACCAGATGAAACAGGGGATTCTGCAGTCGTGTTGGACGACTGAGAGTCGAGAAGGGGATTTGATTTCGTCGAAATACATTGTTTCTTTTCCGAATAGAACTTGTAGCGTTCTGTATTGTTGTTGAGGATGAAAAGCGGAGTCTTAATCCGGGATAGACACTCGGCTTGGAAGCGCACAAGATTGAATTAATTGTGCGTGCGTACAGCTTTTGAATCACATCGGTTGGCAGCAGTTTAAGTTGACATGCACTCACGTTCGACTGATTTGATAAAGGAAAAGGGATTGCGAAACGCCAGTCCGTTGCAAGAAACGAATGATGAACTTTGACCATTTTTCTGTCACGCAGATTACAGAGATGTTTGAAGCTTACTAGAGTGAGACTTCCTTACCTCATTCAATAGGCAGAGAACCTCTGTGAAGAATTAAGGCAGTTCTCAGGTTCTCTCCATCGAAGCAACCTCGGCAGAATGGTCTTGGAGCATGTGTCCCTATGAGAAATCGGATAAATAGAGTGACGGGCTAGAGAAATTCTGGTCTTCAAGCAGAGGAGAGCAACCGTGAAGAGTAGTGTAAACACAAGGTTGTTGTCACTGCTTCGCCAGCTGTCTTCTGCTGAAAAGAAGATCACGTGTACCAAAAGCACTTATTCTCATAGGCTATCTTGAATGTAGAGGTAGTTAGAGCTGCCATCGGTGATCTAAGTAGATGCCCGCTTGCTGAGCCTCTTGATTGCCTCTATTCAGAACCTAAATGAAGTGCATATTGGAAGTCTTTTTCGCTTTATTAAAAAATCAATTCTAATGGAATCCAATAGGTCGATAAACAGATGGACTCCTCGGAAAATTGCGTGATAGTACAATGAACCTGGTCTAAGTGAATTATTCCCTTTATGGTGACCGTGAGTTAGTCCTCGTTGCTTAGATTAATCCTTCTCAATTTAAATGGATTTTGTCCTTTATGACTCCCAGAGGTTTACTTACTGAACTTTGATAATAATAAATGCTTCGTTAAGTTTCGTTCACTTTTGCTTTCTTAAGGGTCAACTATAATGGGCATAAACGAACATGAACTACTCTCAAAAAATAATGGAATGTTTAGTCATATCTACAAAAAAAAGAACGAATGACCATATTGAACTTTTGGATACTCAGCTAGACATTTGCCACACTAGCGCATTCTTAACGAAACTCACCGAATCGTTCGTGAGTTCGTATGAGATTGTATATGTATTGTATTTATTTGTTCACTTTTTTGTCAGCTCTTACAGCAGAATTCAGTAGAATATTTGCAACTGCTGATGTACCCGAATCTTTTCAGAAAACTTTAATTTTTCCTCTCCATAAGAAAGGTGACTATGATGATCCGGCAAACTATAGAGGAATATCTTTCTTAAACACATGCTAACCAACCAACATGCTAAGGTTGGTACTGTTTTAAGAGCTACTCCATCCCGCGAGAAAATGCTTTTCTATAAATTATACAAGTACGGAATCTCGTCGCAAGTCATTAATGTTTTAAGAGCTATGTACAGTAATAATAAATCATGTATCTGCGATGGTGGCCATTTATCTGACGACTTTGAGGTCTCAATGGGCGTCAAACAAGGTTGCGTGCTTAGTACATTGCTGTTTATCCTGTACATAAACGGTATAACGGATGAAGTCAGATGTTGCGCATAGTAGTGCAAATGCGCCTTTAACAAATGTACGTAGATGCGCCCCCTGCATTCCAGCACTGGAAAGTTTATTATTGTCCTCTTTTTTCCACCATCTTTATTTATCCCATTTGAGTCGGCCATATTTAATATTTATTCCATTTGAGTCGGCCATATTTGCATATTTCGACTAAGTAGCAAACCGCGCATTTTGTTCCATGTTTCTTTTTCTCGTTGGCATTGAGATTCGCACAAGCGCGACTTCATACATTTTCAACTTAAAACTTAACTTAAATTTAAATACTCGGTGTTATTTTCTGAATCATCTCGCGTCGCCAATTGCGCGGCTTTCGGTAGTTGCAGCCAATACATAGCGGCAACACAGAGGTGGAATAAATCTCGGTGAAACCAATATTCCAGCACTAATGTTTGCAGATGATATAGTTTTTCTCGCCGACTCAATAGATACCATGCAGTTAATGATCAACAGGCTGGATACCTACTGCAAAATATGGAATTGACCTGTTAATTTAGAAAAATCTAAGATGATGATCTTTAGAGATGGAGGAGGAAGGTACGCTCGAGGAGAAAAATGGAGATTTCAAGGCCAACAGATTGAGATAGTTAAGCAGTACAAGTATCTTGGTGTTTTGATTACGTCAAACCTAAATATGAACAGGCACTTTAAAGTTAAACTTGCTGAAGCTAAGCGTGCGATCTGTGCGGTTTGGGGAAACTGTATACGGAATAAAAATGTTTCGCATGAGTCAAAAGTTAAAATATTCCGTGCCACAGCCTCTTCTATCCTATTTTGTGCAGCACAAGTTTGGGGTTACAGCGCTTTCGAAACTGTTGAAAAGTTCCTCAGATATTTTCTTAGGCGGATTTCCTAGCAATTCACCTAATTACATGTTGCATTTAGAGACTGGAGTTTCATCCCTGTTCCTAAACACTCTTAAAATACATTTCGGTTATGTTTATAAAGTCAATGTGAAGAGGCAGGCAAAAATCCGAGGTTGGTACTTGCGCAAATGCATAGATATAAGGTGGAGTGTGTCCAAGAATGGCCTACAAGATCTTCTCTGCCGTTTTGTGTACTCGCCTGAAGCCGTTTATAAATAACCTGATAGGTCCTTATCAGTGTGGCTTCAGGCCAGGGAAGTCCACCATCGACCAGATTTTCACACTACGGCAGATCCTGGAAAAGACCCAAGAAATGCAAATCGACACCCACCACCTTTTTGTCGATTTCAAGGCCGCATATGACAGCGTGCATAGGGACGAGCTATACAACGCCATGTCTAGTTTTGACATTCCTGCCAAACTCGTCACGTTGTGCAGGATGACGATGGAGAATTCTCGCTGCTCCATCAAGGTCGGTAACGAACTCACCGAGACCTTCAATGTCAAAAAAGGATTTAGACAAGGTGATGCGCTGTCATGTGATTTCTTTAACATCATCCTGGAGAAGATCGTGCAAGACTCACACGCCAACACTAGAGGCACGATCTTCCAGAAGTCCGCACAACTGCTAGCATACGCGGATGACACTGACGTGATTGGCAGAACACAGCGAGCCGTCAATGAGGCGTTTGCTGGCATTGAGGCAGAGGCGGCTAAAATGGGTCTAGCGGTGAATGAGGGCAAAACGAAGTATATGCTGTCATCAAGAAAGGACACACAACATCGACGTCTTGGACAGAGCGTCACAATGGGCAGCTATAACTTCGAGGTAGTCAAGGACTTCGTCTACCTCGGCTCCGCAGTAAACAGTACAAACAACATCAGTACCGAGATCAAACGCAGAGTAACTCTTGCCAACCGCTGTTTCTATGGACTCAAGAGGCAATTGAGTAGTGGAGCCATCTCTCGAAGGACCAAGCTGACTTTATACAAGACCTTGATCATCTCAGTCGTGCTGTACGGCGCGGAGGCATGGACAATCTCAAAAGCGGATGAGGAAGCCCTTGGTATTTTTGAGAGGAGTTCCGCATTCATTTTTTCGGTGCTCAGAGACTTCAGTTAGAGGAAGCAATAAATATCTTGAACGGTGGCAGAGGTTGGGACTTACTCTACAACTACACAGTCAACGCATTGTGCTACATGAACTGCATAATTGATGAACGTTTTTAAGTAATTGGAGCATTATATAATGAAACAAACAGCATGCCAGTTAAGTAATCAGTTCCTTTCGGATATTCCTGAAAAAAAAAGAATTGAATTTGGATTTGGAGAGGACATTAGGATTCATAGATCCACATTTGGCAAGTGTTGTGCTTGCTACATGAGCAAAAGCAAGTCTAAAGATGCCCTTTTTTATTCGACAGCTTCTAACACTACATGCCCGGAGTTCGGGTTTTTCCAGCAAGCGTAGATAAAATTGTAAAAATCTTATGAAATCGTTTCTTCTATTCCGGATTTGCTTTTTGAGGGGTTTTCACTTATTCTGTCAAAGGATTTCTCTTTCGAAACAGTATTTTCCATTTTTTTAAAACTCTCTTAAAGTTCGAGCCCACACACACTTCTTCAAGTGTTCACTCAACACATTCCATCTATATTCTCACCAGAATGGAGGCAACACTCAACTGTCAATATTTTTGAGTGGAGGGTTTTCGATAAACCTGACGAAATTTACTTTTATTCCCGCCTAATGGAGTGTCCCCTCTAAAATGCTGAGCAAACACTCACACTCTGATTTTATTCACACCACCCATAAGCTCAAGTTCACTTCAGCCGATTATAGGGCCATTTTAACGGAAGTGAGTGTAGTGCCTTCATGTGTCGACTCCTACGCAGATGGTGCTAGATTCTTGCCGAATTTCCCAACTTTCATAACTCACGGAAGCGAAATTCATCAACCACCTTCAACGTATGTAGTATATTCTATAAGTCATTATGGGCCCTTTAAAATTTAACGAAGCTTTCGGTGATTTTCGTTCATTTGTGACTTAAGTTGACGTTTGCTTAAGAAAATTGTGGTTCGGCCTGCAGACTTATTTTCAGCGTTCTTCCTTAGTCTTGGAAAGGTTCTGATTGGACAAGGACCTTACTTCTTCAGCAGCAGCTCAAGTTGAGCATACTATTGTTATCTCGCCAAGCTAAAGGAGTCCAACAGGCTCTTAACTATCCCTTTCGGTGATCTCTTATCGTAGAAATATTCTCTCAGTATTGCGAGTGACTTTAGCGAAAATTACGGTTGGTGTTGAACTTAGGACTAAGTCTAATTTGAGCCGCGTTTTAAACGCTACTTAGAATCCCAAATAAGACATGACTAAACTTGCTGCCTTTCTTCGCCTGTAGATACAGTTGTCTTGAATTTGTCTTGAATTGCTTTTGAGGGAAGGTTGACAAGTCGTCCAAAAATCTGACTGAAATGTCTCTCGGACGAAACCGTTGTTCACGAATCTCCGTATCCGTAGACTTTCCCTAGGTTAGGTAGAGTGTCTTCTAGTTCATTCACCAGCACACTTAGACCATATTGGTCCATTGTGTTACCCACAGTCAGACTACTACCACTAATTGACTACTACTCCAGTGATAGTGGCGTTAATTTGATCCCAACGGCAAATGGTGACTGGACCAGATTTGAAAACCAGATCAAAGCGTATAAAGCTTTGCTTTCACTGGGATTTTAACCGGGGACCCCTCTAAACAGGCGCAGACACTCTACCAACTGCACCATCCAGTCGTTAGGCTCTCTCTAATTCGAAACTCTCTCAAACTTCGAAACTCGAACAAATTATAGCATTCCGGGACAATTCGACTTAGGGGGCGTCCACTGTACTTAGACCTGTTTTTTAGTTCTTAAAAAAGCCATAAATCTAAATTTGAGCAATTTGTATTCACGGGTGTAACCCATTCACGAGAATGCGATTTTCTAATCGCATTAATCTTAAACTGCGATTTTAAGTTGTGAATTCAAACTTTTTATATTGTTGCGTAATTCCCTTGATCCGAAAACTATACAATATGTCGGTCCTTTAATTCGTATTCCACTACCGACCAACAGTTTTTTTTGTCGCAATCGCAGTTTGGAACGCGATTGCCTTTTGGAACGTAATCGTAGTTTGGAACTCATTCGCCTTTTGGAACGCAATCGCAGATTGGAACGCAATCGCAGTTTTAATAATTGTCGATCACATACTGCGATTACGATTTTTGAATCAATGTGAAAAAGTAGCATTTATCATTTTCGTTCAACAACGCTGCAGTCCTCTAAGACAGGGACACGCTTTGTTCCTCAGGTCCTGCCAAGGATGATGTGAGTCAAATTTCTCTTGAATGTGTTTAAAGACCTCCTTCACCAACAACCTTTAGCAGCTCAGAATCATCCATCTCCTGTTTCCACTTCGTTTAACCCCGTTCCCGTGTCGGCCCGCTTCCGCACAGAATAACTCAAATTCACACAAGCCATTGAACCCGGAGTATCGCAACTTGTCTGCTGCGCTCTGGAAACTCTCTAAACAATGGAATCGGGAGTTATCCCAGCCGTCTGCTGGCATGAGCGGAAACATGGGGAAATTGCTTGCCGTCTCCATTTGGATTCGATCTCTCCAAGGATATGTTACTTGTCATGTTCCTCAGCGAAGAACATTTTATTTCTGTCATTGTTCCGTGTTTCGCTTGTTTTCCCATCCCCCTCCCCCCACAGTCAGCAGCCCCTCCCCAAAAAGGTGAGCATTAACTTTTTACATTCAATAACTGACATATCGAATGGAGTCGGATTTATGTATCACTCCGCTTGCGAGCGCACAAGGGGGAGGGAAAACTTTGCAAATTGGCGGTCCCTGCGAGCGTTTGCTCCGTGATCCGAGAAGCTATCGGCAGTATCGTCACCACCTGTGTAATTTGCGGCTTTCGATATGTGGTCACATCAGACGGTGGGTGGTGGGTGAACAACTCCCCCGTCGCTGGAAAAGTTTAGTCCACCAACAACCGGGAGCTACCAGCATGATAATCCAATTAGAGGCGAGGAGCTTAATTAAATCGTCGGAAAGTTTTGTCCCGCTTCCGGTGGCTGGGCACACTTATGCAGCGCTCCGCACTATCTCCAGCCGGCGGAGCGGATCCCGTGATTGGTTTTCGCTCGTGGAAGACGTGTGAAGATGGATAATTACCACACGGGGATGGGCACCGCGGCGGGCGTGTGTGCACTCCAATCGGATTAGGGATGTTTCCGAAGCTTAGGTACACAGCTCCCTGATCGTACATGCAAACTAGTTACGGCTTAAGGGGTCCGCCGCAACTTCTCTGTCGTAACCTAATCTCCCATCTTCGCAGATCGTTAAGTGTGTGTGTGTGTCTGCATGTCTGCGATGCGTTGGGTGCATGCACGGCTGCGGGCCGTGCGCAAGTTGACTGTGGCAAGGGCCTCCAAGGAAGTTCATTACGCCGGAGTACGTCAGGATGTCTGACGGAAATTGAGACAATCGGAGTTCTGCTCAAATGTCCTTGTAAATATTTGAAGCGACATACATTTTTCTGCTCCGCTTTCCACCTCTCTCTGCGGTGCTCTGTCTGCGCGACAGGAGATGGATGCTAATTTCGTGTGCTCGGCGCGAGTGCATGTGTGCGCTGCCGGAGGAAACACATTCAGTCGAGGAGGATGTGGAAAGTGGCAGTTTCGTGATGCAGAGGAAGTCGTAAAAGGATTCCGTATGTCTGTTGGCAAATTTGGCAAATAAGAAAAGAAGAAGCTGCTCGAGCGATTGAGGAAGGATAATGCGGTTGCGAAGTTGGAGACATCAAGATGAATGCGGTTCAAGGGAGGACTTGAGGAGAGCACACTCTGACGACGATTGAGGACGGCAATGATTATTATTTGAGAATGTTTCGGTAATGGCTTGGCAGACGATGGGAATCTCTCTCCATTCTGATCTGTCGGTGGGACAGGGCTGTGAGTGGGCAAGAATCTTCTCATAAGTGTGTGTTTTGTTAGGAGGTTCCTTGGGGGGAAGGTGGCTCTCTAGGCAATTAGCTTTAATCCTTTTGAGTGCGGATGGTAAAGAGACTTCCTCCAGAGCCACCATCACTTTCAATTACAAGATGTCTGAATTTGATCACGCATGAAGGAGGGATTTATATTTTTCACAGTTCTTGGTGCCATCTGGCAATCATCAGGGTCTTAAATACCTCTGTGATAACTAACGCTTTACCTGGATGTAATGGCGAGCACGATTTCGCAGATTCTGTTGTCATTTGAATCAATTATCAAATAGGTTCAAGCTTGCGGTTGATTTGTTGAAGTAGTGGTCAATCCAAGGGGAATAATTGAGGTCACCTCTAGAAGGTAGGGAAGTTGGAGAGTTTTGCATCGTGAGAATTGTAACTGTGAGCGTTGTAGTAGATGTTCTAGATGTACGGATCTGTAACACGACTGGAGCAGAAGAACGGCGACATGTCTCTAAAGCTGTCACCAGTAACTAGGTTAGAGTGGCTGTCGGGAAGCATGGTGTAATGGAATCTCTTAGCCACTGGTGTGCAGGCAGTAAGGAATGAGACTGAAAAGGTGTAAGTTTGAAAAAAGTAGGTGTTCCGCTCAGGAGTGTATATAAGTGAGTTGTCAGAGAAAGGCAGGAGTAGAGAATGTGGTGTCAAGCATAGGCGGCCGCAGGAATTTTTTCCAGCGGGGGGTAGACTTATTGCCCCCAGGGGGGACCTATTGTGTCAACTTGTCTGCCTAGAGGGCAAACTCAAGTATACGCTGTCGAAAGGACATACAATATCGACGTCTTGAACAAAGCGTCACAATGAGCAGCGAGGAAGTCAAGGACCTCGTATACCTCTGCCCATCGATAAATACTCCGAACAACATCAGAAACGAGATCAAACTCAGAGTCAACCGCTGTTTCTACTGGCTCAAGTGACAATTGAGTGGAAGTGCCTTCTCTTGAAGGACTAAGGTGACGTTATATAAGACCTTGATCATCCTAGTCCTACTGTACGGCCCGAAGGCATGGACAATCTCTAAGACGGATGAGGAAGTCTTTTGCTTATTAGAAAGTTATGCGAGCGATCTTGGGTCATGTTTGCGTTGACGGCTTTTGGAAGAGAAGATTTAACCACGAACTACAAACGCTGAACAGTGACATGAGCCTAGTCAGTCAGTGTATACGGATCCAATGCCTAAGATGCCTAGGTCATGTAGAGCGTATAGATAGACACAGCACATAACCGAAGATTCTTCGACTCCGAACCTATGGCTGGTTAAAGTCCTTGGTTAGCCAGAGACCGTGCTAGTTAGAGAAACTTGTTGGTTGAGACCCAGGTCCACCCCGGACTGTAGCGACAAATAAGGAACAAGAAGAAGTTTTTTTTTGTTTCGCCAAAAGTAGTGCTTAATCGATACAAGACATTCACGTGTTTGTCTTTGTTTTGTTCAATCCAGAGTGGACTTGGGCCTCAACCAAGAAGCTTCCCCAGCCACTTCGACCTTTAGCTAGCTGCTTCCAGTTTCGGACGGAAAGGAGGTTGAGGTCCATTTCGACTTGCGTGCGCCATCTGAATCGGAGTCTTCCTCTAGTGCGCCCTCCCTCGGGGGTGGATTCGAAGACTATCCGGGCTGGAGCATTCGTTTCCATCCGCTCGACATGATCTAGCCATTTCAATCATTGGATCTTGACTCTTCTGGCTAAGTTGATGTCGCACAACTCGTACAGTCCGGCATTATATCTCCTCTCCCACCCACCATCTTTGCAGACGGAAAACAAATCACAAGAAGAACTTTCCTCCAAAAGCAAGCAAGAGGTTGAAAGAGTTCATGGCTCTGCGTCATATAGCACGACGGGGACAATCAAGATCTTATAGAGGGTCACATTGGTTGTTCGACATTGGGCTTTTTTATTAATTGTTTTCTTAGCCGAAAGAAGCAGCGCCTGGCATAATTCTTTGATAATAATAATAAAATGGGTGGCGCGACAGTCCGAGGTGGACCTGAGCCTAGCTTCTCAGCAACGACTCGTGTTGTGCGTGCTATTGTTCTTTCACACGGGGAAGGGACCTACAGTTTAATGGCAACTCCGAACGGCGAATTTGAGAAGCTTTTTCTAGACAGGAATACTCTTTGAGCATTGTCAGTGACTCGAAAGAGGTGGAGCCGTGAGTTATCAAAGGTGGTCAATTCTGGTATCGAACCTGGCACCCTCTGCGTAGGAGTCGACGCACTTACCCACTACGCCACGGCGACCACATAATTCTTTTCGTTGTCTAAATTGATAGGAGGTTCGTTGGTAGACAAGGTCTTTGACTACCTCAAGGCTATATATGTCTATCGTGACTCTCCGTCCAAGACGTCGCGGTCGGTGTTGGGAATTTTTGCTCGTTGACGTCATTTACTTAGTCTTGCCCTCATTTATCGTTGAACCCATATCGTTGAACTAGAAGACGGACGTGTTGACGTGTTTCACAGTGGTTCGCTTTGTACGATAGCGCGGAAATAAATATATAACTTTTGAACCCGTTGACCGATCTTGAAATTTTAATCATAGTACATGTGCTACGAGATATTTTTGTCGTTCAACGGATTACTCATTAAAGACATAGGATAAGATTAAGCTTAGCTCAGAGTGCCCGCCAAGGGCCTGTAACTTAGAAATAGTAAAAATGTTCGTCCAACTAGTTTTAAGCATTTTTGTCTTGTATGTAAATCTCCATGAATTCCGAAAATAAAAATTAATTAAAGAAAAAATAATGTACTATAAATAAATAAAGAACTAGTAATCCTCACAGCTTATTAATTACAACAAAATGGAACTTTTTGAAGCTTAGGTGAACGTATTGCTACATTTAAAAGTCCCTTGCAGCAAAAATGGCCTGTTGGCGGATACGATTTTTACAACACGAATAGGGCACGTCTTCGGCTTTAAAAAAAAAAAATTAGGTCTCCCCTTTGTAGCCTCTTGGAGCTTTTTGTCTACAGTCCAACAGACGATAAGACACACCCCGTGCAAAATTTATGCTAAATTAAGATTCTACTAAAAGAAATTTAATATCTCAGCGCTCCGTTCATGGATCCATTTAATATGTGTTTTAAGAAAGCTTTATCGGTCTTCTAGAAATTTTAAACAGCCAAGAACAGACCAATAGAATGATGTATAAAGATAGAGAATTTCTCCTATGAAGCTTGGGATAAACATATAAACTGTTGTTGAAAATATTGAATAAATATTTTTTTTCACTTTGAAAATAAGTATATAGTATATATATATATTTAAAAAGACTTTAATATCATTATATTTGAGAGTACTTAGATATAAAACTAAGAAGACTACAGAGGACTTTCTCCAAAGACATTTTTTCCGCTGTTAACCCACTCTGCGTCGCCTTGTCTAAGTCCTATCTAAGATATCAGGGGTCTCTATTAGGTCTTTACCAACCTTGATGCAGCAGCGTTCTCCATCGTCATCCTACACAATAGTGCTAGTGATTCACGACGTTACCTGTCTTCAATGGTATTCACACAAAAACAAAATGACGCGCATTGCCCACTACTTGACAGTTGTCTCTAAATAAATGAATAATGGTGAGAAGAGGGTTTTAGGGTTACTGTGCGGGAAAGTTGCTGACCTATCAACTGACGCTCGTAATCTCATTATACATCCTCAAAAAAACACTCCAGGCTGGTCCTCAACCAACATGAGTTTGTACTGAGCCCAATTAATTGCCAAGTGGACATCGCCCAAAAAAAGTCTGCGAAGCTGAGCAAAATCCAAGAGACCTCAAAATCCATGCGAAGTTGTGACAAAGTCCTTAAAAAAAACACATTTAAAGATCCACCACCATTCACATCCCATTCCAGCAGTGAAAGATCCCATGACTGCGCAACTCCGAACCGTGCAAGCTCCATGCCATCTCGCCTGCATGCCCAATTCAAAAGGAATATTTCATGAATTTGTATTCACAAAATTCCCTTACCCCCTTGGCAGCTGTCGCGCACTGACGCACAGACTGCCGGGACACGATCACGACGACGACACCCGCCATCCCCTCGCAGGGAACATGAAATATGGTTAATCTTGCGATCCTACAACGTCTGCAATTTGTTTAGATTATGTTTGCGCGACAGCTGCTTCCACGAACATCTCGTACATAAACAAATCCCAAACAACAAAGTTCCATTAATTCCATCCGAAGGATTAAATTCCAGATCATCTCGCGTAAACACTGCATCCGTTCGTTGAGCTGCTGATGCGACAAAGGCATGACCCGCTCTCGCGTTCTCTCTGGGACACCGCCACATGTTCCCGGCGAAATGCGGCCCAGACGAAATGTGCACCAAATGCGAGGGCAGCACTCATTCCGGCCGCAGCACAAGGAAGGCTGCCTGTGATCGATGACAATTATCATAATCCAGAGGCGCGCGTGTGTGTGACGCGCAAGAGTGACGCGCAAGAGTGACGCGCAAGTGCAGCTCTTTGAAGATTCCACTGTGCGTCCAAATGTCAACCGCATGGGCTGCACATGCACGATGGCACTTTGTGTGCGATGCAAGGGGAGGGCGGGGGGGATGATTATGCTTAATAACTGTAAATTGATCATAAATAACATCAAGCCGATGAAGATAAGCTGGGAGGACGATGAAAGGCCAGCAGTGCATAACGAGATGGCGATTACGTTGCGATGAAAGTGTGAAAAATTATCGCATCCACCGCGCCGCGAGTGCTGCGAAACTGGTGCGCTTAGCTGGATTTAATTGGCCGCGACAATCGCCGTTGGAGCTGGAAGCGTTTGTCATATGCCATGGACAGCGAGGTGGGAGACAATGGGGCAGTGGGCGACTGGCAAGGAATAGCGGAGTGCTACCTCCGCTTTCTGAGAGAAGTCAATTATGCGCGCCTATGAACAGAGGATGAGAGGTAAACTAGAATTTCAGGAAACAAGGGCCCCACCGTTAGCGGGTTAAATCGAGAACTAGACGAATGAGAAGGGAAACGATATGAAGTTGGGATTGAGAAGCTAAAATGTGGTAAAATGGTAACTGGGTTAGGGTTAGGCTAGTCAACTGCCAAAGTTAGATGGTCGCCGACTTAGGTCCAGTGTGTTAACACATGGGTGCACCCGATTTAGTCGAGAATCCTATTACGATGATCCTTTCTTCGAAGATTCATTAAATGACTGCCGA
Organism: Eristalis intricaria; assembly: GCA_964034865.1. Classification (NCBI taxonomy): domain Eukaryota; kingdom Metazoa; phylum Arthropoda; class Insecta; order Diptera; family Syrphidae; genus Eristalis; species Eristalis intricaria. Next base: position 55,323,822 of record OZ035877.1, on the reverse strand, counting down.
CAGACACATTAACATGCTCAACGGTAGAAAATTGCCGTCATAACTGACCGCCGAGCGTGGCTTGGTGGTTGGCAGGTACTTCAATTTCAGGGATGAACAAGTGAGTAACGAACCCCCAACGCGATCCTTCTTCTGAGTCCGGGTGGACCTGGCCCTCAACTAGCTCGATCAAGGGCCAGCTGTATCCAGTTTCAGTATAGTCGACGACTGGCTAGGCTCATGTCAATGTACAGCCCGTAAAGTTCTTGTATGAATCTTTTCGTCTAGACGCCATTAACATAAACTGGGCCAAATATCGCATGCAGAACGTTTCTCTCCAGGAGATCAAGGACTTCTTATTCCCCTTCTGAGATTGTCCATCCCTCCGCGACATACTTGGAGTGAGAACAGTGTCTTTTCTAAAGTCGACTTGGTCCTTTGACGATTGGACGATCCTATTTCCTATTGATCCTAAAGAAAACGGCGATTGACAAGAGTTACTCAGAGTTTGAGGTAGAGAGCTGAGGTAGATAGAGTCGATAGAGCTATCCAATCATGTCATATCATCGGCGAACTGTGGGGTATTTACCCCCAAAACATGGCCAATTTTTTTTATTTTACAACTCAAGTAAAAAAGTATGCAGACATAAAAAAGATAGAGGTAGCTATCAGAAATACAAAGTCAATCTGTCAAACCAGTTGGTCACAGTGACATTGCAAAGTTGAATGTTTATCGCATTTTCGTAGATCTCGTGTGCAGTTTGAAACTCTTGAAAAACCACATAAAACATTTTTGCGTGCTTTGTTGTAGTAGTCGATAATCTTTATTTCCAAATATTAGGTATTCGAATAAGTCTTTTTGTATTTTGTCACTAGATGTCGTTGGAGTAGTTTATCTCCAGTGCTACCAATCACATTGTGTCATACCATATGATGGTGGAAAGGTGACATTCTAAGCATCACTTAACCAAAAAAAAAATTATATTAGGAGAAGTTTGAAAAAAGTTACAGCTGTTCAAAAATTAGTGAAAATAATGAAGAAATTCGCTATATTTTGAAGTTTTTGTATAAAAAAGCCACCAATGAAATTTGCAATGGTTCGCTCGCTTCCGTTCTGGAAATTTCGATGTGAAAGATGCACCTCCATCTGGTCGACCTATCATTGAAAAATTCGATGAAATTGTGGAAAAGATTGACCAGGACCGTCACATAAGCAGCCATGACATCGCCAAGGAACTAAGCATTCATCATCAAAGGTTTTAAAAAATACTGGCTACAAAAAGAAACTCGATGGTTGGGTACCACATGAATTGTCTGTGAAAAATTTAATGGGCCGAATTAACATCTGCGATTCTTTGCTGAAACGAAATGAAATCGAACCATTTCTGAAGCGAATGGTAGTGTGAAGATGTGATGAATGGTGGACTTATTGAGACCGCAGACTATAAGATCCCATCGGGTTATTCGAACGGTTTCAGGCCCTTATACAAAACGGCGGAGAGTATCTTATAGGCGATTTCCTAAACAACGTGTCTTATTTCTCTGCAATTGGCCCAATTGAGAAGGTCGCCTATTTTGTGGATCAGTACTTCCCTCCGACCATGCCTTACACGTGAGTTGTCGCATGTGCTCACCTCCACTCGATATCGCTATCCTCGCTCTGTCTAGATCGGGGGGACGGAATCCAATTCTATCATCTAATGGACGATGATGTGGAGTTGACTGAATTACTCTGCTTGACAGTATTGGTATCTTCCTCGCCGTTAAGAAGACAATAGACAAGGGATCATTCCAGGTTCCCAGTATCAATAGAGACTCAACCACGAGTTGTACCTCTTTGATCCGACATGCTTCTGTCCGAAGTTTACACCCTTTGGATAGTTGTTGTGGTTGTGGTTGTGGCGATTCGTAGCTGTAAAAGCTCGTCAGGAGTCTAAATTCGGGTTGTAGCACAACCCACGGTAGAAAACAATGCGCACCTCTATCAACCCAAAGCAGCAGCAGGTGGCTCCTTCAAATCTTTGCAATATCGTCACTCATTCACTTCCACCATTCTCATTAATCGGGCACTTCCCGAAGAGTTACCCTTTTTGTGAACAACATCAACAAGCCCAACTGCAGTTCATTCGTCACCTAGCTTATCGTCTCACAGTCACAGCCCCAAACACGGTTCATCAGCGCAAGCTGTCAGCCACTACACAGACCATCTCTCAACGTCTTCACTTCACATTTCACTAAGTGAGGCAGCCAATTAAGGCACAAGTCAAAATGATGCCTTAATGATGATAAGTAACAAGGCATTACAACAGCTTCAACAACAGTACACACGCCCCGCACCTCATTGTTGCCACTAACTGTTTTGCTAATCGTAACGATACACCCTCTTGTGTGCGCAGTCTGCTCGTGTGTGAGTGAAAATCATCATCTTCAGATGCTTATCATTAACGTTTGCTTGCAGGAATGACACAATGAATGAAACGCCCTCACCGCCATGCTGCCGCCGACGCCGCCGGGTATCCTTCCGCCCGCACAATGGCGCAGAAATAACTAAATTCAAAGTTCACCTCAACCCCCACCCCCGCCCACTCGCTGAGCACTCGACACAAGCACATTGTAGTGGGAGGTCTGTCTGTCGGGAGGCAAGCAACTAGCACGCAGCACAAGCCATCACGAGTGTTCCTTTTTAAAAATGTTTGATACGAAAAGCAGGAAGGAGCCGAGCACAAATTATTGTTGTGAAATCCCTTTTAAGCTTCTCTAAATGATGATATTTACTCTGTTGTATCCTTTTCCGAGTGAAGCGCTGCTCCTCGTACTCTCCAATTATAAGCCACCCCTGCCCCTTCATTCGACGCCACACTCAACGCGGCAGGAAGACAGGAACGAATCGCACACTGCGAGCGGAGCGGAGTGGATGACAACCGAAATGAACGCGAAGAAAAAACACAAAAATGGAGGGAAAATGAAACCAAGTTGCTAGGAGCCGTCAGCCGGTAATCCCAGCTGTCGTCCTTCTGTCTAATGATAAGCAAACAGCTTAATGAGCGACAACGACACGATAGGATACTCCATCAAGTATTAGTTAAACGGGGCTGTTGCTCGGCCTCACATCCTGCGCCGCTCCCAGCCACCCATCCCTTACGCTGCCGCCGCCGCAATCAATCCTAACTAAACAAATGAGATGCGGATGATGAGGACATGTGCAGGGATATTGAGTGTCGGGGAGTTTGTCAAGATGATGTCCTCGAATTGATGACTGTTCCTTCCCTAATTGGTTGGTGCCGCTACAGGAGCAACCGAGTTGGGCTGGGTGTGGGAGGGCACTATCATTTAATTATCACAGTTCTCTAAATACTGGTTCATCTTAGCTGCTGAATGATTATGTTGTGCATCTTGGCGGAAGAGATGAGAGCGATTCACTGGCATCATCTGACGAGTCATTAAGACGTTTGCGTTGCGTACTTTTTGTGGAACGCAATCGGGCTCTGTTGGAACACTCGTTGATAAATAATCTTGGTTAAATACTTCAGGCTCTTTACTCAAGGACGTCATCATGCAGGGAGTCTTAATTTGATCCAAGGGATTGTCTTGTGTTCGCCTGAGTTCATGAACAAGTAGACGGACTGAAAATCCATACAAACAATTAATGCAGGCGACAACTGCGAAGATGTTGGTGTGTATGGGCTTTTAAGGCAACAGGCATGTGGCTTCCAACGTGCACAAATTGATTAGACGAAGTTACACGTCAGTTGGAAATAACGCGGCTTTCAAACCGGACACCGTCTTTGACTTGTCACATGATAAAATGCGTCAAACTCTGTACTGCATATTCAGCTACAATTGTGATCCTCCGGGATGCCCACATAGAACACAAACATCAATCATATGTGTCTGCATTGCCCTTCGGCTATCAAAGAGGTAGCGCAAACCATTTTAGGCTGCCTACCACCTTCGACAGTGGACCAATCGGGTCTAAGTGTGCTGGTGAATGCACTAGCAGCTATCCTACCTAACCTAACCTAACCATCTTCAACAAGAAACCCGCGGTATGATGGCGAGGTCGAGCAGAGGAAACGTGCAATCGTTGATGCATACCAGAAAGCACTGCAATGGAAAACAAGAGCAGCGCAAGAGGAGTACCTGGCTAGAAGACGGGAGGAGGAGAAGCTTCTACGCATGAAGAATAGGTCTCTCGCAACCTCCCAGCTCAATGACATCAAAGAGTCTAGGGACAAGCAAAAATTACGGGCCTGACCGCTGGCCATAGGAAAGGTACCCAGGCTATAAAGCAGTGAAGAGTGGATGTATATAAGCAGTACTTCTACAACAGCTGCTTAGTGGGTCTGGACAGGGGAGAGTTATAGGAAATCCAGTGGATGAAGTTGTCATTCCTCCTAGCAAGTTGGCGTAGCTGACTTTAGCATGCGGCCAAAAAAAAACCGCATGCTTGGAGCTCTTCAAGGAAGCTGGCTGTATTCTTGTAGGCTTTGACAAGGTCTGGCACGACGGCTTGAAATACAAACTTAGTAGGATATTTCCGAAAAATCTATATAGCATTTTAGAATCCTACCTCAAGAATAGGATACTTAGAGGTAAGCGCGGAACGGAATAATCGGAATTTAAAGACATCGCCGCCCTGGTCCCGCAAGGGAGTGTTCTTGGCCCTGCTCTGTTTTTGTTATATACCCGGGACATACCACACACAGACGATACAGCTATTCTGGCTACGGAAACCACAATCGAGTCCGCTACCGTAGAGCTGCAGAACGCTACGTAAATAAAACTTGCATTTGGACAAATCTCTGGCGCATTGACCTAAATGAAACCCAATCCACTCATATTAATTTCACCTGAAAAAAACATGGACAATATTCATTAACTCGGTACGAAAACCATGCGCAAATGAAGCCAAATATCTCGGGATGACGTTGGATGCTAAGCTTAAGTGGAAGGCACACGTAAAGAAAAAACGTGACGAACTTGAGAATCGATATAGAGAAATGTACTGGTTACTCGGACGACATTCCAAGTTAGGCGCGTATAACAAACTGCTTAAATATAAGCAAGTGCTAAAGCCTGTGTGGACCTACGGAATACAACTTTGGGGTTGCACTAAAGCAAGTAATAGAGAATTCATACAGTCATTCCAAGACAAAGTTATAAGGGCTGTCGTGAATGCCTCCTGGTATCTAAGAAATAATGATACACAAAGAGATCTAGGGATCGCAACCGTGGACGAAGAAATAAAAAAAAATCGCGAGGAAGTTAGGAGTTCGATTTCATGGTCATTGTAACCATGCCGTACTCCAAACACTGGACAAGAGAAACCTCGTGCGCTGTCTCCAACGAATGAAATCGTTCGATTTAGCGCAGGAAGTACAGGCCGCTACAAACGGTTCCAGCATGTGAGTTTATCGAAATTCTACCTGTCACACGCGTAAAAATAACGAAGTTAAAACTACTGGATAGGGAAACCTAGTTGTAGTAAGCAACTAAGAACATTGGGAAGGATGTGTTTAGACAGTAAAAATCTGACACTACTATGAATACACGGGTATCATAGTGTCTTATTGAAGATTCACACCAATCCACGAAAAGAACAAAAAAAAAATTATTCTGGTAGGGAGAGCATGCACCAGAACATTTGGGAGACGAAAGCGACGACTGGAATACCAGCTCTATACGCCCCATCCACAACAAAGGCGATCCATCCACTTGCACAATCTATAGAGGTATATCCCTGCTTAACGTTGCCTATTTGATTCTGTCCAGCGTACTGCGTGCTGTGTGAACGTCTAAGGCCGCATTTGACCGCATTAGAACTTTCGAGCCGTTTGAAACCTGCACTTTATGTCAGAAGGAGATGCGCTGTGATGGGACTTCTTCAATTTGGTACGGAAAGGACACTGCACCGATCAACTGTAGGCACGCTAGGCATAACATGTCAGTCCAACTCCTCGTCACGCAAATTATATATTTATATTTAATTGGTTGTAGTATCCAAAATACAAATAAAACCAAAGGAGAGAAGCTTAATAATAGAACACACCTGCAAAAATATTTAAAACATTTATTGAAAAAAGGGAAAGAATCTTAAATACTAGCTGGGAGAGCTTGACACGTTCTCGTCATTTTACACAATCTGCATCTCTTCATATCCTTATCGCACTGTGAGCTCAAGTGGTTAGTCCCTTTTATTATTGCGTACTTACTATCCCATTCGAGCTCAAGTGGATTTACTATTTATTTAACACCGTTTCATTTAGCGATTGTATGACCGCATCGTCATTTGGGACCATGCGACCCTTATCTGTTGGGGTGCGAGTAAGAATAAATCCTGGACCTGCCATATCCAAGGTTAATGGCGTTGACATGTTTATGACTCGCGCTCTCAACGATGCCACGATGATAGATGTCACAGCAATTGAAGAAGAGGCGAGGCGAGCTGGCCTTAGGTGAAGTTAGGTTCAGGTGGCTGACTGCTGCGCATACGGACAGCAGACTCACTTAGGCCAAGCATAGGCCCATTGTGTTACCACGCGGATCTTAGGCTACCTATTCCGCAAACCAATTTGTGCTTTGATAAAGCGAAGAAGAAGGCTGATTCTGATGCTGCACAGTTCAGCCAGTTTAACAAAGGAATTTGCCCCCAGAAGTCTGAATCTACGGGATGAGAGAGCACTACACAGCTACATAGCAAGTGTTCGATGGTTTCTTCCTCATCCTCGTCCATGCAGCTTCTACAGAAATCATTATAGGGAAGGCCTAGTCTAGAGGCGTGGGTTCTGATGGCACAATGCCCTGTTAAAACGCCTGAGACCTGAGGTTTGGCCTGCTTAATCTGATTAAGCTAAGCGATCGCTGGGATCGATCATAGGCCATAGTTGCTTAGAAATGAGGCATCCTGTGCCAGATGTCCATCCGCGGTTTGTTTGAGCAAGCGTCACAAGCCTTAGCAGATGTTTTGTAGTAGGGATAGGCATGGAGGCTGAGTCTCTACCCGGAAAGAGCACGGAGTTTGTGCCCTTTCTAGCGAGTTCGTCCGATTTGCAATTCTCTGTGTCCCGGCACCCAAATGAGTTGGATACTAAAGTACTTGGCCATCTCGTTAAGAGATAGGCGGAAATTAAGTGAAGTCTTGGAATTAATGGTGACTGAATCCAGAGATTTGATCGCTGCCTTGCTATCGGAACAGATGACGATATCTGTGCGCTATATTACATTGTTTTCCAGCTGGCCTTAAGGTCAATGAGAATATGCCGTCGCCCACGAAACATTCCGTCACACATTACCTTGGACAAAATATCACGATCTACAGCTACAATTTCGAGATAGTAAAGGAGCTTATCTACCACTAACGGATCCAAGTAGAGATATGAAGTACAATCATCCTTAGACGCCCGTGGATTCCGGCAAACGGAGCTTCTTCGGTTTGACGAAATTTCGTTTTTCAATGAGCTTTTAAAACGCTAATTTTGGACTGTTATGTGAATCCGAGAGCTGGCTTCTTCGATAAGCGAGGAAAAATATTGATTAAACTGCAGAGCTGTTTCTAGCTGCCTTTGAAAAAAAAATTTCTACATTGGAGAAGGAGAAGACATAACCGAGAACTCTACAAGCTGTTCCAAAATGTGGATGTAGTCCGGAAGGCAAAAATCCGTCGACTGCACTGACTTCGGCACATGGAGCGAAACCCATGCGCCGGCTAAGATCATCTTCGAATCCGAGCCTTCTGGTTCGATCCTCATCGAGGAAGACCGAACATTCGGTATAAAGAAAGACCAAGTAACAAATTGTTGGATGTGGTATTTGGAGTGTGACCACCGCTATCACGAGGAAGCTGCAAACGTTTGTCAGTAGGTGCCTACGATACGTCTTAAGGATATCCTGGCCAAGACGAATCTCTAACGCCGCCGCGCATGAATAAGCTTATTTCTCAAATGTTTTGCACCACATACTCCTAGGACAGAGGCGCCCTCCCAACCAGAGTAAGCTAGCTAGCTATGGACCTGTCACCCTTTCGGAGAGTGTACCTAATCCACTGTCACTTCCGTCGTCGTATTGTTGTGCCTATATGTTCCTGGCCCGTTCTCTCATAATGCTGTTCTGAGATATTGGATTGGGTACACTCTTCGAAAGGGTGACAGGTCCATAGCTAGCCAAGCGACACAATGGAACTCACTTACTCAGGTTGGGGTGACGTGCCGCGGTCCTAGGAGTATGTGGTGCAGAACAGTTGAGAAGGAACACGACAACAGGGAAAAAGTTGAGGGAAGGTGAGGCACATTTCCCGAAAACACACTCGATGTCGCGTAGGGATAGTGGGGGTCCTAGGACCCACAAGGGGATACATGACATAAGTAAGTAAAATTCACATTAAGCCATATAAGACCATATTTCGATAGATGGCCTTGTGCCAAGGCACCACATAATGTTGATTTTGTTCTTCTCCCAGATTGAGTGATTTGCGCTCAGCTCTGTCTAATTCTTGTTTCCACGTTTCCGTCTCCGTTTTTTGTCAGTATGGGAGTCCGCCAGTCCTTTAGTCTTTCTCAGTGTCTGTCAGTCTTCCACTCAATCTTCTTAAGTCCAGTCTGTGAGCAGTATTCGTAGTTTGCTTGAGTTCTTGCCATTAGGGTGGATTCAAATGACTGTTCATCCGTGAAACTGTCAACTTGTTGACGGTGAATCAAACAATAGACCAACGTCCCTCTGTTTAGATTGTAGATCGGCAACAGAGCACAAGTCATTAAGAAGTAGCAAGACTCTCATTTCACTGTTATGTCGAACAAGCTGCCTTTAACGACTTTAGAAATGTAGCCGGTGATGGTATTTCCTACAGCCTCAATGAACCATCATCATCACCGTCAGTATACCACCCTCAATCTTGCAACAGAATCACATGCAAGGAGAAACCCCAACCGAAGGTATTGGTTCCAAAACGAACAATATTGCATCCCTTCATAAGAACCCAACTCTCCGCAACTTACTTCAAGTAAAACTGTTCCCTGCTCGGACTCAACTCGACTCCTCTACGGAGGAGAGGCTTCAAGTAAGTCATAAAAAATAAATCTGTCACCGCACTGCCTGGCCCGTGTGCAGGTTTGCCCAAACAGCCGCCTCGCCGCACATATCGACGATCCAAAACATCACCGACTTGCATGTTAAAATGTAAAGGCGCTTTCAAATTCTGGCAACTACGCTTTCCGCTGCAACAACCCTCATCCATATTCATGAGCACCGTCCTCAGCCCTTACGCCGACGCCGAGATGATGAAGGAGACCCATACGGCGAAGGTCTCGGGCTAAGGCCGGCTCCTAAGTGAAAGGAACTCCGTTTTAATTAGACGTTTTTACAGGTGATTTATACGCCTTGCTGAAGAATTTAATTACACGCCAGCCCGGCCTTGCTGTGTACACTCCGTTAGTGGAGATGTTTCCTTACACACACACACCTCTCGAAACTGTTGTCCTTGTTGTTGGTTTTTCACTTTTTTCGGTTTGGTGGTTATTGAAATTTTGTGGGTGCACAATGGAATCCCAGCGCTTCGGAACTACCTCCAGAGGATGAGGATGAAAAATTTGCATTTTGAACATTTGCCAGGACCCGGCTGGAGGAAGTCTTTAAGGTGTCAACTGCTGGTTACATTCCATGTGCCGGCAAGGGGATGCGAGCGTTCCGTTCAAGTGCCAGCAAGTGGTGGCAGAGGGCCCGGGCGGGGGGTGTCCTTTCACTGGCATCATGTGTGCGGCACGGGCAATCAATTCATGTCTCGGCATCAGATTGGGGCTGCCAAGCGGCTTTGGCAATCGATAATCACCGGCGTCACGTTGCGAGTGCTTGTGGGAAAATTCCGTGGACCATATGAGCAATTTACTGCTGCAATCGGGACCACAGGCCCTCGTTTGTATCTTGGTTGCATAAGGTGCCCGGACGTGGCTGCGAAGTGGAATTCGGATGTCGACACAAGTGGCCCGGAATTAAGCTGTTTCGCCTGCATACCGACGACGACGCTGAGGTGTAAAGACACTTGGGCACCGAAGCTCCCACACGGGCTGACAGAGATTGATTCGCCGAAATACACCCTTTAACTTGAACAGACAGCAGACACCCGCGCGAATGGCGCAAATTGATCAGTTCCAACGGCAACAAGCCCATCCACTGGCCGGGCCTAGGTGCAGTGATTTTCCGTTCAACTGCACGCGCCGGCCTACGAGCGGCTGAACGAATTCCAGGCGTCATTAACCGAGGACATAAACAAATGAACCAGATGAAACAAAAACCCACCAGGCAGTCAGGCAGGCACTCAACCACCTGGACAGGTTCAATTGCGGCGCGCACCGACGGAGACTGGGGAATTAAAAGACTGTCACGTTTTCGCAGATACAAATCATCGCCTAAGCGCCACGGAACATCCTACACACATGCGCCGGTATCTTTGGGCATGCACAACTATTTCTTAGGCATAAAAGACACACAATGCAGCTAGACGTGATCACGTGGTGGTGGCACATCACTCTGTGCTTGTGGAGGACATCACTCTGGTTGAGCTCGTGGAAGGTTGATGTGGCACTATTGAGCAGGTGTCCACGCGAGTTTCTGTGGACTTATGACCTTTTACTTATGGACTAATGGCTTCGATGGACCATAGGGCCAAGTGAAATATGGCTGACAGTAGTTGGCAAAGTCTTAGCGGGGAGACGAAGTCGCGTGAGCGGGTTAAACCCTGCGGAAAAAAGGTTAAAGTCCTCTTAGCGAGCTCAGAGGCGGCTCTCTGACCCCTTACTTTAAATACACCAGGCTTTCTTACAGGATAAATATCAACTTTGGCCTTAGGTAGTATGTATATGGAAATGGAAACTAAACAAATTTGCCCTTATTTCCATTTTCAATGCGCAATAAGGCTAAATTTGACATTTTATCCTTTTTCGTTGAGCCTTATTTCACGTCATTATTCGCACCTACCCCAAAGCCTATAGTCAGCCAAGCTGTAGTGGTGCATGCTGCCCCATACCTATGTTACTTTTTATCCTGGAAAATTTAATCAAGCAAATAAATTTATAACTACTTCTCCGATTGCTTTTAATCCACCTGAAATGGCATAAGAATTAATGTGGACTTATGGACTTATGACCCTGCACCTCGCAATTCAACCCTTGGCGTGAATAAATGCGAAACGAATTAATGACACACTCAAATTAGATTTATTCGACGCCAAATACTAGTAGTTTTCATTAAAACCCATTCCGTACAGTGGTGCCTGCTTGACATTCTTTGGGGTAGGTACACACAGAGGATCGCAAAAAGGCATGTGATTTAAGTAAAAAAAAAAGTGCGCTCGCCTTTGCTGACACAAATTTGGTAAAATAATTGAAACTCAATTAAGGACAAAATGCAAGCGACTGGATGGCGCAGTTGGTAGGGTGCCTGCCCCTGGTTAGCGGGGTCCCCGGTTCGAATCCCAGTGAAAGCAAAGTTAATACGCTTTTATCTGGTTTTCAAATCTTGTCGAGTCACCATTTGCCATTGGGATCAAATTAACGGCAGTATCACTGAAGTGGTCGATCAGTGGTAGTCACAATGGACCAATATGCTCTAAATGTGCCGGTGAATGCACTAGCACCCGATTGGTAAATTGTGACATAATCAACATTTTTTCATGGACACTCAATGAGCTGAGATTGTGGTGAGTATGATTTGAGAGATTGTCCCATACAGACAATCTATTCTGCAATGCTTGGAAATGACGCTGTTTCACACGTAAACTAGCAAAAATCAAATAAAAAAAAAGGAAAACTATGCACAGTGCGTTGAATCAACCTTTTCTCAAGCGCACACACAGAAATCAAAAAAATAAGACGCGTTATTTTTTTTAATATTATATTTGACTTTATTAAACCTTTGTCTCCACTGCTGGTCTAAGTGGGAATGAATCATTTGCCACTTTATTTTCCCAAAAGAAAACCCATAGTTTCTTGGCCTTCAGGCTGCGATCTGGTCACTGACCCAAGTTGCTGCTACCGCTGGGAGATCCATCGTCTTCACCGCTGATGCAGTTGATTTAACACATTAGACTTAATATGTTACAGCTGATTCTTTCCGTTTCCTTCATGCATTCTTCTACACAAGCTCAGTGGGAGGAACGAAATAGAAGAACGTCGCCTCTGGTGCGTGGGAGGTAACTAGGCCAAAGAACATAGATTTTTTTTTTGTGTGTACAGTTTTTTTTTTCTTCGTTTTGCTTCACATGATGATTCGTCTTTCCCACGGTCATCGTCGGTTTTAGCGATGTAATTGCCGCCGGCAATTGCAATTTGAATTTTTCGTCTTTGATGTCATTGGTGCGTGGTGCAACAGACGCTAATAATTCCTCGCACATGTTAATACCAGATTCTATGGCCTTGATTAAATTCTAGGGTCTTCAAATTATTAGAGTTTGACAAAACATCATAATATACAAAATCTGAGTACAAGAATATGATATTTATTTTTATTTCAAAATTACGCTTTCATTCTTAGATATGTATTTAAAAAAAATAAAATAGTTTTTTTTTATATTAAAATATAAAAAATACGTGGAACACAATACAATTATGCGCAGTCCTGAATTGTCTGAAACCAAAAAAAAAGATCATTAGTTAATGATATGATGCTCCGGTTGAACGAAGGAATTTGAAAATTTTTAATTTTGTTGTTTTAACCCATATTTCTCTCACATATTCGTTAAAAAAATAATCTAATCGCGCAAAAATAAATCCTTTGTTCACGCGGAGGACAATTTAATATTGAATAAGTAATAAAAATTTCAAAGTGATCGGTGGAGCCGTTTTCAAGTTACCGATTTCGAAGACATGGTTTCGAGAAAAACGGGTTTAAAGCTTGCATGCAGATAGAGACGGGTCAACTTATTTTTTTTATTTATATATTGCCTCCGATCTGCTTATCATTTTCAGGGAATACTTTTGAAATATTCTACTTTTAGAAAATTATAAAAAAAATCTATTTGTTTTTATATTTCCTCTTATTGCACTTATTTGTAAGCGAACATTTTAAAATGTACAGCGGCAACCCTGGCCGCCGTCTATATTGGATGATAGTGGTAAATGATTGAACATGTGATTGAGGTAGGCCTGTAAAGCTCAACGTCGCAGGGCAGCGACGAAATTTAGTGCATAGATTCATAGACTATGTAAGAGATTACGATTTTTAAGAGTCTCAGTTTAAAATAACTTATAAAGTCGCAGTTACAGTTGTACCTTGAGTATAAAATCACAACTTAGATCTACATAGAACATAGGCCCTTTCAATTTGAACCCTGCACTAGTATCCTTAGCAGAGTAGATAAAAGAGATTGTTAGTTCAAAGTAACCAAAGCTTAGAGGATAGGTACCTTAAAAGGCAATAAGGGTAACCGTACAGAATTACCCCATATACGCCTGCTATGCCCCAAACAAGAACACTTAAATTTCTTAAACATTCTATTTTTGAAAAATTACTTTGTCCCAATCAAAGTAATCGAAAAAGCCTTTTCATATTTTGTCAATAGATCTGTTTGGAGTCGTCTATATCCAGTGCTACAAATCGCATTGTGTCATAGCATATTCAGTGGGAAAGGTGACATTTTAAGCTTCATTTAACCAAGAAAAAAATATATTAGGAGAAGTTTGAAAAAAGTTACAGCTGTTCAAAAATTAGTGAAAATAATGAAGAAATTCGCTATGTTTTGAAATTTTTTGTATAAAAAAGGGAAGAATGCCACGCAAGCCACCAATGAAATTTGTGACATTTACGGAGACGATGCTGTATCAGTCCGTGTAGCACAACAATGGTTTGCTCGCTTCCGTTCTGGAAATTTCGATGTGGAAGTTGCACTTCGCTCTGATCGACCTATCGTTGAAAAAGGCGATGCTTTTATGGAAAAGATTGACCAGGACCGTCACATAAGCAGCCATGACATCGCCAAGGAAACAAGCATTCATCATCAAAGGTTTTAAAAAATACTGGCTACAAAAAGAAACTCGATGGTTGGGTACCACATGAATTGTCTGTGAAAAATTTAATGGGCCGAATTAACATCAGCGATTCTTTGCTGAAACGAAATGAAATCGAACCATTTCTGAAGCGAATGGTAACAGGAGACGAAAAGTGGATCAAATACGACAATAATGTGCGAAAAGGACCATTGTGCAAGCGTGGTGAAGCTCAACAAAAATCGCAAAGCCAGGATTGACGCCACGAAAGGTTATGCTGAGTCTTTGGTGGGATTGGAAAGGAATCATCTACTACGAGCTGCTCCAGCCAGGTCGAACGATTGATTCTACACTTTACTGTCAACAACTGATGAGGTTGAAGCAAGCAATAAAATACAGCCAAAACTGATCAACAGAAAGGGCTTAGTTTTCCATCAGGACAACGCTAGACCACACACATCTTTGATGACTCGGCAAAAACTGGGAGAGCTTGGCTGGGGAGTTTTGATGCATCCACCATATAGCCCTGGCCTTAAACCATCGGACTACCATTTGTTCGGTCAATGCAGAACTCCCTTAATGGAGTAAAGTTGGCTTCAAGAGAAACCTGTGAAAATTACTTGTCGCAATTTTTCGCCGAGAAAGCACAAAAGTTTTACACTGATGGAATAATGTCTCTATGGCAAAAAATGGCAAAAGTTGGTGGACCAAAATGGTACACATTTGGTTCAATAAAGTTCATTATAAATAAAAAAAATGAGATGAAGTTTGATTAGAAATACGAAAAGACTTTTTCGACTACCTTATATTATATTATATAAAGAAGCTTACGGAATTTCTGTAGATCTCCTCGTTTGGGGACGGCGGGGTAAAATCTAGACCTCAGAACACTTGGTCGTTGTTGTTTGCAAAAATGATGTTGTGTTTATGCATACCAGGGAGTATCTACTACATTAACCTAACGATTATCCTGTAAGTAGAGGATAAGCTGCGCCATAGAATACCACTCAAAGATTTGAGAATGCTGTGAATTCTGCACATTCTTTACGACAAAAATTATAAAAAGAGAGACGAATCATTTTGACAAAACTTTTTGAAATACTTACTTGTCAAGCCTCCGACCAATGAAGGATCTGATCCGGAGCGATAGCTGCTTGCCATTCTTGACGGTCCTCAGCACGCTGCTTCCAGTCATTAAGACCAAGTTGTCTTGCATCCGCGATACCGACTACACCTAACATACCCTACCGTCGTTCCAAGGCACGATGAACAAATACTGCCATCCGCCAATCTCCGTTCCGATCGTCCTAGGGTTATGTCACAATCGTATCGCCGCCGCGCTGCTGCATATGAGCGCGAATGCACGGCTGGTTGTTCGAAAATTAGCCCATAACAGGTTCGCAATCTAGCGCCCAATTTACCAGTTCCACTCCGGAGCGTGCATATTGAAAGAAAAAAAATCACAAAATCACAAAAACAAACCAAATCTAAATCAGCACGGCTTGGCGACCGGCGCGGTGGCGGCGTCACTTAGGTGGGTTTTTTGTGAACGCAAACATGAAGTTTGCATTTGCATGTGGGGTTCGAGCGAGGACGAACCAGTTCTGTCGCGCCGCGCCGGCCCAGTCTATGGCACCGGCCCGTGCCATGGCGCGGCCGCCATGGCGAAAACGTCGATAGAACAAACTGGCCTCGGCTAATTAATCATCCGTTTGAAAGCCAAGTTAATTGTTTGTACAGACAGCCGGCCCATTGGATTGTTGTTCTCCATCGGCCGGAGTCGATTAAGGAGTTTGCTATCTTTTGGGGAAGTGCGCGACTGCACGTCTTGCAGGTGTCACTGGCCGGTAATTGATGGATCCACACAAACGCCTTCGTTCGTTCAATTCAATTCCCGCCGCAGTCATTCGCAAATGCAGTCAGTTTTGATTGCCCTCAGGAATTAACGACTCTGAAAATTAGCTTCGATTCTCCTCGAGGGCGGCGGCGCCCACCTCAGAGGCGAATAAAACGCGCAGCAGCTTAAATCGAAACAACAACTCTCGACATTAACATGAACAACGGCAATAATGTTTCGCGCATCTTCTGGTAAGCTCACCCAGCTACCCCCTCGTTTAATGACACTTAAAAACCCCCCGAAATGACGCAATTAATGAAAGCAATTAAGGAGGAAGCAACCGGAGTCTTGGAATTCCAAGCCCGACCCCACTGGGAGGCGGTCATAAAATTCAAAACAAAGCACCGCGCCGTTGAAGGGGGTGCCCGTCTGGATGGCGGTGAGACCGCGTACGATTTCCAGGTGACGATGACGCTGCCACTTGCCGGTGCTCGTGCTACAAGGACGCGCGATGTTTATTGCCACAACATTGCGAGTGTTAGGATCGTAAAGGAATTCTGTTTTTTGGGGTGTCAGACACCCCGCCCCTCGTGAACACTCAATTTTCATTCGCAAAGGATGCTCCAGCGCGTGGAATGCGCTGTGATGGGCTTTGCATTGCACAGCGGCGCGCACGTACGGTTAGACATTTATTGCCTCGGATTAGACAGTTTCGAGTTTTCGTTGAATCCAGCCATGCCCACTGGTCCAAGGCACAGTCGAAATTAATTTCGAGACCCATCCGAGCCCCGCTTCGCAACGACATATCCTCTGTGCGAGGGGGAGAGCGATGGCGATAAATTTTCGCTTTAATTGCGAATCGTTGGCGGAGCCAAATGAAGCGGCAAGACAAAAGGCGATTGGCATACCGATGCACTATCGGGAGTTTGTTTGCCGTTCGTCTAGTCCGCGGGGGCGGGGATGCAGGAGGAGTCAGGAGGAGACCTTGTCAAGAGAAAAACTGGGCAGCATGCAGGCATGGAATGCTAAAAATTGAGTCCACAGATGGAAGCGTTCGCAAATTGAAATGGCCCACAGAGGCTGCTTGAAGCCGCAGTCAGCTTCGTGCAATTGTTCCGAGGTCTGCCGGCCTGGCTGGGGATTTAATCAGACCACAAAACAAATTTCATTTCGGGGGATAATTAACTTTTATCGCAACTATTGACGAGAATTCTAGTTTTGGGTGGCTGCTTCAATGCAGACAGACGCGAGTGTTCTTTTTTTTCCTTTCATTGATTGATCCTTGCAGTCTCGCTGTGAAGAGAATTCGCCGAACGTTTCATTGCGAGGGGGCGTACAACTAGACCACACTGTGGTGGTATGACACTAGAGTCCACCCAGGGGTCTGTCCCTCGGACGAGTCCTCCACACGGTCGAAAGCACTCAAGACTTTCTCACGCAGCAAATCTAGTCCAATGAACTTTTAATGCCCATCCATCACCAACTCACAGACAGACAGACAGCAGAGCAAAATGTTCGCAGAAAAGAAAAAAAATAATGTGATGCTGACAAAACAATTTAAAATTCAAAATGAAACTTTCAAGGACCCTCCGCCGCCGACTACACAGAGTTTTCAGTTTATCCCTATCTGTACACAGGATCAACAATGCAACAAACACAAACAACAGCAAACAACAACAGCACCCATCGACCCTAAATCCGAATGCTACTTAACATTTTCATTTAACTCTCAACTTGCAAAAGGACATCCCCCACTTCATTCCATCGGCATCGTCCGTCTCATCATGTTCCACTCTCTCATTAGGACCAGCCCAGAGAGGGGACTGCAAAGAAGGAGGAGGAGGAAGAAAAAAAATTTGATCCCATCCAGCAGCCACCAGGAACTCACAGTTTGCACGGCCAGCGATGATGATGTGGAGTCCTTCAGCAAAAAAAAAACTTATCGATAACAATGTCAGAGGATTAATATTACCAAAGGACAAATATGTACAACTTATGGCCCGACCATCCGCCACCGCTCCACTCGACTGGATGCAGCGATTGAGCATCGACAGAGGAGATTGGCTGCTTGCGAGCATCATCCTAAGACGACACGACTATGATACAGGATACATTCCAACTTTTGCTGAAAGCAAATATTGGTTGTGTAAGTTGTTTAAGTCCTCCTTGTTTGGGAGGGGGGGCTCTCCTTCATGCTCTGCCGTAATCCTTTGGCACCCCAGCTCGGTGCTGTTGAATGAAGTGGAAAAGTGTTGAATGTGTGCTCCAAGGGAACCCTGTTATTAGTAGTTTTCGGTTCGACTCTCGTATTTGACGAGAGCAGAGTGTAATATCCGCAGTTTGTTGACAAAGGATCGATTAACCTGAGAGGCATGTGAGTTCGTCAAGGGTACATGGACGGGCCCTGCCAAAGATTATCAAACTTGACAGTTTCCAAAGTTTTTACCGAACGGAAAACAGAGCAAAACAAAGAGGAGAAGGGTTATGGATGGCAGAGGAGGAAAGTCAACACCGATGCTGTTGGGAAGTCCCTGATTTCCTGAAACACTTCCTGATGGGTACATGACTTGTGGCAGCTTCCCTGATGAGTGATGAGGTGGGGATATTAGCTTGTCACATGTAAATGTGAGCTTGGTTTGTTTAAGGCGTCGTGGAGGCTGTCGCATCATCTTGACGAAAGAAGACACGAATTGGGTCCACTTCGCAGAAAAGAATGAGACTTAAGAGTTGGCTTTAGACAACTCTTCTGTCTAAAAAAAACAAGGTAGAATCAAGCAGAGATACCGTCCTCTATTCCGATAGCCAGTCGAATCTCTGAACTCAGTCAATTTCAACTCCAAGACTCCCTTTATTTAAGGCCTATATCTTAACGAGGTTACCAAATAAATTAGCATCCAACTTGGTTGCCGGGAAGCTGTGGTGCTCCAGAGAATTGCGAATTTAGAAAGGGCACACGCTCCTCTGACCTACGCTCGACGCTTAGCCATCGCTTAGTCTGATCAGATTGAGCAGGCAGAATCTTAGAACTCTCATTGTTCTTTTAACAGAGCATTGTGCCACCAGAAATCACGCCTCCCCTGCAACTACTTCTGCAGAAGCTGCAGAGACGAAGACGAGGAAGAAACCATTGTACCCTTGCAATGCAACTTCAGTGCTCTTCCATCCTGTGGATTAAGGGTAATTTTGTTCATCAAAAGTTAAACACAACTTTGGGATTTTACTCTTCAACTTTGGATTTGCTTTCATTCACTCAAATTCTATGGCTTCAACTTTCAATTATCAACTCCTCATTTCTTCAACTTACGGAAATAGCAGAAGGGATGATATCAGGGATTTTTCTCTCTCCCTCTCTTTCCTTCTTTTCCTTTCTTCATTTTCGTAGACAATATCGTAGACATACAAGAAGGGGGTGATTTCGTTTTCGTCTCTCAAACTGCACACAAAAACAATCGCGATCGAACTAATGCAGTATTCATTGCTGTGGAATGAGAGAAGATGCTGTCACTTTCGATTTGAAATAATGAAGTATTTGACAGACTCTTTTCATTTTTTAACATACCCCGTTAATTACGGGCAATTACACACTGTTCAATCGCATTGCAATATTATGTGCTCGGATCAATTCAATAAGCAAATGCAAACTTTATTAGGAACGCTTGTGCTGTTCTCCATAACATAACCGACAGCAACTGAAAACCAGGGATAATGGAGAAAAGAGTTATCCAACCATTATCTCCGCCGAAAACGTTCGCCCTCAGTTCTTCCTCCCGTGGCGCACACGAACAGCACACACCGAAAATTTGATGTTGAAAATGGCACTGTATATGTGAATTGTCAAAATTATCACTCGGAAATTCAAAAACTGAAAGCTGGACAACTACATGATTTAGGACCTACTTGAGACCAATTTCGCAGTTGATCAACCGCAATTTTTCCTCCAAGTTGAGTAATAGTGAACAAAACGACCCTTAGACTTCTGGCATCCTATTATTTTGACAGTCTAGCTGAACTAAGTAGCATAAAAGTCAGCCATCTTCAGTGGCTTATAAGAAGTACTAACAGGTTTGCGGAATAGGTATTTACAAGATCCGTGTGGTAGCACAGTGGGCCTAAGTGTGGCTGCTGCCTTTCTGAACAGCAGGCAGCCACTTCAATCTAACCTTACTTTGATGTTGAATGAAGTCTTCGAAGCGATAGATTTGGGGAATATCACTGCACACTAGTCTAGAAGCCTAAGACAGGGGCGGAGAAGTCTCGTCAATTGGTGGATGGTGCTACTGTGTGGAACTTTTCTGGCACAACTTTAACAAAACAATGATAGCCAGATAAAGACATCCCTTTCATTTAAAATCCAATCCATTCACCCACAAAGCTGTTGTAGAACTGAACAAATGAGAAAGGCTTTGTTGCTTTACCAAATGCTAAGCAATTCCTTAAAAATATATTTTCCATGTGGTACGTTGTTAGAGTTAATGGACTTTCACGCTTTAAATCAATGACCGAATCAAGTTAAAGGGCTGAGAAGATCATTCGTGTGGGCAGTCCTAAGAATGTACCTGGATGTGCAGAATACCTGGTTGTTGGGCATCCAGGTTACGTTCAATTTGGCAGAAAGCCGATCAGTGTAGTTAGCTCATTTGGGAAACATCGTCTTCATGAACCATCCCATGTCCATAAAGGCAATCCTTTTTTTAAAGGCCTTAAATTAATGAGTACTAATCACTCCCTGATCTGAGGGTCAGGCACACCGGAAGAGGCCGAACGCAACTGATAGGTTTTGCAGGTTCAGTTGTTGAGAATACTGAGACTAATCCCTTGAGGCTCATCCTCTCAAGGGAATAGAGAGCATATTTCAAATTCAAACATATACCGATGAGGTTGCAGTGTGCAATATTCCCCAGAAGCTGCTTTGTACACCGACGATCTCAGCGCATGTGAATCGAAGAGAAAGTTGTGCAGGTGCGTCCAGTAGACCAACGGAAGTAGGATACATCCACGAAATAAATACCTCCTGTGAAGACAAATTCAAGAGAGAGAGAGAGAGAGAGAGAGAGATAGAGAGAGAGAGAGAGAGAGAGAGAGACTATTTGAACAGAACGCAGGAGTTTCCGTTCTTTGCAGGTTACAGTCTGACAAAGTGCCAATCATTTCAACCTCAGGAACGGCTTGATTTCTGTTCCATTTCGTTACTAGATAGCGAGCATAGAAAGTATGATAATCCTAATGTCAACCAAGACGAACTTCTCCGACTCTATATGTCTTGTGGAATTTTCTTTCTCCCTCTCTCTTAACCGCCAGAATTCCATTCATGAATTAAATGAATCGACATTTGCTATTGTTAATTAAACTACAATAAGTAACAAGAATCACCCTGCGTGCTTACCCCGTTTTTTTTGTTTGTTCTCGCCACTCCAATAAAAAGATAGCGAGAGAGATCTTGAGACTGATGTACTTAAGTCAGACACCTCTTTTCATCCGAGAGAGATTTATAAGTGTTCTAAAGTTTCTTTCGCCTGGCTACAGTGCCTACAGATTTCTGTACTAATAAGATCCATTTTATGGATGTGGTAGTTAGATGCTCAGTTACCTGCTAGTAGTCAACATAGCAACCTTAGCAGGGTTGGTAAGTTATGCGAGCTTTAAAAACTTTAATTAGTTGCTCCTAAATAACGTGCCAAATAAATAACTAATCATACATTTGGATAGTTCTTCAAGAAAATCTGCACATCAGAATGTAATTTCATATTTTTCATTTTAATTCATTTTAATTATGGAATTCATAACAACTAATATACTAGACAAATATGCTTAAAACTAGTTGGACGGACTTTGTTAATTGTCATTGGAAGCAACACTTTTATGCACTAGCGTCTTATTATTTGCTTTGCTTTCTATACTAATAGACGTGTTTTATTGAGAATCTATGTATACTCAGCTCAGTAGCTACTTTAAACACGAATAAAAACGAAACAAAACTGAGTTATTACTCAGTAAAAATAACTCAGTAATCAATACTGACTATAGCGCGTTGACGAATCTCAGTCACAGGTGGCGCTGACTAAAATTCTTGAAGATGCAGCAGAATTATCGGCATATGTGTTCTTAACCACAAGATAATGAATGAATCCTTTGTTTTTTTTTATAATTTGCGCGTGCTCAAGGGATTACTAATACGCTTGTGTCCGGGGTCAAGACACAGCACGCGCCGAAGGTATAGAGGGAGAAAGGGAGAGGAGGTACCTGTGCACATTGGTCTTAAATAGCTGCGGGTTGTAGTCTGTGGGAAATATTAGGTTGGGAAGAGCATTCCATATTCGTGCAGTGCGGCTGAAGAACGAGTGGGTTCATCAAATTTAACTGTCCGTCCGAAAGTAGGCTTAAGTTTATACTGATGGGCATTCCTGGGGAGACGGGTATTGCGGGTGAATTCATGGAGGGGAGGAATGCAGTTGGCTAGATCACTTGTGCATCGTGTGTTGAAGTAACGATAAGACACGGACAAAGAAGAGACGGTACGCCGATGTTCGAGGGAGTCTAATGACCCTGCGATATTATTGTCTCCTATATATTTTTTAATCGCTCGCTTTTGGATTCTATCAACTAGGTGCAGGGTTGTCTTCGGGGCACCAGACCAGATATGTGCGTTTTACTCAAGCTTGGGGCGGATTTACGCCTTATAAATTAAAGCCAAACCAGAAGAGGTGAAATATTTCTTGTTTTGTTTAATATAAGAACGCTTCAAGTGATTAAAACCAAATTTGTACAAGCATTATAAGACACAAAAAATATTTGTGTCGTAGGTAACCAACTGCCAAAATTATTTCAATTTTGACCTCTAGTCAAAGTCACGAACCAACTTTTGACACAAAAAAAAATAAAGTGAGTAAAGACGGTTTTATTGAGTGCTGAGCTGAGTATAGATTCTCAATAAAACACGCTTAACGATAATGTAGTTAACAACCATTTTCTTCAGAATTTTATGAATCCAATTTAGTTTTCACCGACAGTTGGTTTTTATGCTCCTAGTCTTTCAAAAGTTGCTTTATCTGCAGAGCGTACTTTTCATGGAGAAAATTCACAACCACTTGATAAATCTGTTGCCTTTTACCCCTTTCAAAATAGT
This sequence comes from Eristalis intricaria, assembly GCA_964034865.1. NCBI lineage: Eukaryota > Metazoa > Arthropoda > Insecta > Diptera > Syrphidae > Eristalis > Eristalis intricaria. The sequence continues at coordinate 55,300,913 of OZ035877.1, read as the reverse complement.
TGTGTATGGGCTAATGTCACTTTAAGTACATCCAACAATCCAAATATGTAATGCCTAGGTTCGATTACTGGATACCAACTCACATTTTGGCAGCAACACTTGTCTCGGGTCACTCTGAGAGTCGGATTGTCAAAGTTCGCCCCTTGAAGTCGCAATAAGTAGACCACTGGTGCTCAGGAGAGAACTTAAGCAGTCAAAATATCTGGGCCCAAGACCTTCCACGGCTATAGAGCCACCCGAGGAGATGCGGCAATTTTGTTAATTGATGAACCCATTCAATCGCACGTGGGACTCCTTGAACGCAACGCGAGGTAAGTGGCTCGATCTGAAACTGACCAATTGCTGGCAAAGTAACACCTCAATCAACACACCACGCCCGAGGAAGTCAAAATTTATCTGCCCACTATGGCAGGCCGAAACTTTCGTGAATCGTTTATACGACTTCGGCCTCTAATTTATTTCTACACTCCTCGATGGGACGATGGATTACCCAGGCAGACGCAAACTTTGGGGATTTATGAGCGCCGTTAGAACCCGGGGGATATTAAAAATTTAAAACTACAAGCCCCCGACCGCCTCCAACTCCACGAATTCCCTTCAAAAGGCTTGATTGCTGATTGCTACTGCTCATTCAATTATCCCCTGTCTGTGGCCGGCAATTTTTTCCCGTCCACTGGGATGAAAGGAGCGTCTGCACCTCTTGCCCGCAAGGGCGGGGGGAAAAACCGCACTCACCAAAACGAGAAACGCATATCATTCCGGTCGGCGGCGGGAGAAGGGAAGCAAAAGAATCCGCAAAAGTTCGAAACTATTCACTTGACTCTGCGATGATGGAAGTGTGCAACTCTAAAACAGAAAGGTTAACACTTTTATGTACCATCGAGAGTTTTACTGCGCCACAGGGTCACTCCTTGTTAGTTCTCGCTTCGCATTCATTCCGCCCGACCGCTGCCCCATGGCTGCATACTTAAAATTCTTTCAAACGGCAACGGGCATCGGGCCACCGACCCGCCGAACCCGCACAGAGGACGAGAGCAAAAATCTCCCATTTCAAGTCCAGGCGATTTATGGGAGTCAAGACCTGGAGCGTCATAAAATTTCATCATCATTCCACTGATGAAGACAGATGAATGGTGGGCGGGGAGGCGGGGAGGCTGGGCGGCAGAGAGTCCTGATCCTGGCTCGCATTTTTATTCGCTCATGTGTGTAAATTTAATAAGATCCTTGACCGAGAACAGCCGAGCAAGCGTGTGTGTGGAGAGAGAGCATAAAAGCAAACCTGACCAATTGATTGAGTTACTCTGCGGAAGTACACACTCGTGAGATGACGGTGTGAATTTCACAATAGACTGGGTGGCTAGCCAGCAGAGCCACGCCAGGACTGACTTGGTTTTATGGCAGGAGTCCAATGCATGGCCGCTCGGGCATCAGCAGGCGATGGCTTTAAGATTGAATATTCATTGCGGAAGAAGTGGTTTCAATGGACGCACACATGGCTTCCGATCCGTGTTTGGAGTGGTGCTCGGCAATTAGATGACTTTGTTGGTCTGGCAGAGCGTTTACTTTTTTCTGGGACGGAAGTGGGGTGGTGATTGCTTTCTGATTGAAGGGTGGAATGGCGAAGACAAGGTTCTGACATGGTTTATCGCGTCAATCAGAATTTGGAGCATTCATTGAGAGTTGTTTTGGAGAACCAAAGAAGTTTGATTGACGTTTGAGTGACGGCATGGATTTTATGATGCTTGCAGAGGGAGTATAAGCGACCTTTCTTAGGCGGTGAGGGGTGATCAATTTGGGCGAGGTCTTACACATTCAAGGTCACAGAGGTGACACAATTGGTGTGGTAAGAATATTTTGAGTTCTCATGGGTGTTTCTCAAATGTTTTCGAAGTTGTCGATTAGACCACCGAGGGGGACTTTGAGGTCTGATGTCTGAATGTTGTCTGATTGTCTTGGTCACACTGATTAGGCAGACTAGCCGTGTGGCTTTTCCCTGCGTGTGTGGAAAAGGTCATCTAACGTCCTATTTCTTGAAGACTTTAAGGCACTCGGTGGGCACACTAGTTCGGGCAAGTCTATTTAAAACTTTGACCCTGCCGGCCTACATCATAGGCTTTGCAAATTTCAGTCATTTTTGTCACCTATTTTTCCCTTTCTTTTCCAACAAGACAAGATATTCGATTACGAACTGATCTTTCGAGAGAACCTGTAGTCAGCTCAGCTGTCAGGCTTACGATCAAACTTTCAGCTTGCAAATTACTGGTTTTATTTAAGTGATTTTATAACAAACTGAAAACGCGTGTTCATCGTTTGATATGACACTGTCCCGTTGAGTAACAAGAACGTTATCCAATACTACCTTCCCTAGATGTCACCAATGACTGTGTAGAAAATATAAGAAAACGTGCGGACTATGTGGACTTAAAATTTGCGTTTTTTTGCGGTAGCTAGTCTGAAAAATACTCCTTTGCCGGCTTCTACACTTGTGGTTATCTTAACTTGGTACCTTACAATTTAACGATTGTATGTTACAACTACACAGTCAACGCATTGCGCTATAGGAACTACATAATTGATGAAAGTTTGAAGTAATTGGAGCATTATGTAATGAAACAAACAGCAATAGATAGACAGATATTTATTTCGTAATAAAATGCTTAAATTGGTTTTAGTTATCGCACAGTATCGATTACAGAGATTTGATATATATGATATCTTACTTCTGAACAAAATATAAACATGTTTAAGAGTATACAAAATTGGTAAAAATATAAATAAGCAACTTGAAGGAAAATACGACAAAAACCTTCAATATAAAGATAAAAAAAAAGAAACAAGAACAATTAAATGCATAAATTAACATACTAACAGGTAATACAATAAAGGTTAGTATTTATGTAATTAATAAAGTAATATATAGAAAATAAATAATAAATAAATTAATAAAATATAAGTTAATAGAATAAATAGATAAATAAATACATAAACATATATACATATATATACATATATATATATATATATATATAAGTAATATAAATAAATAAATAAATAAATAAATGTATCACAGTGAAAGAAAATGTAAATAATAAATAATTGAAAAATAAATAAGTTAATAAATATATGGGTGAATAAATAAAACTACATTACTATTGACAATGTGAATATATCTCTATGCGTACACACAAATGTATGAAATAGATGATAGGTTGAGAGGAATGTTTGTATTTAAGTTATTGACTAGAGGATTGTCAGCAAGCACGCAAGAATCCATAAATTTATTTGTCAGTCTCGAAATCTTTGCAGAAATGAGTTCAACATTAGCTTTTTTGTGGAGTCTGGTGGTGGAATAATCTCGTGGAAGGCTTAACATCATTTTTAAAATTTTGTTTTGAGCTATTTGTAGCTTTTTTATGTGGCACTGAGCAGATTTTCTCCATATTGGGCAACCATAAAGGCTTAAAGCTTGGAATATAACCTTGAGTATGATAAGTTTGTTCGACATGAACAAAATAGATTTTCTATTTATGAAGGGGTAAAGAATTTTCGTTGCAATATTAACCCTGTTTAGGGTTTGAGTAATGTGCTCACGAAATATCAGTTTGGTGTCGAGATGGATTACAAGGTATTTAATAGAATTCTGCCACTCAACGCTGATTCCATTTACCTGAATACTAGAGGCAGGCAAACAGCATATAGACTGTTATAATAATGAAAACTGTAAGCCATCACTACTTTTTGAAATAAAATAGTCTAACTAACTAACTAACGATTATATGGTCCTTTGATACTTCTAGGTGCAGGGACATAAGTCCTCGGGAACCAAGTCCACTGAAACCACTGTATGGTTTTAATTCCCTCTAAATGTGAAGTTAATTTCCACTCTTAAAAGAGTCTTATAACAAAATGCAGTATCAATGTCTTTATCCACAATTATTTGTATGAGTTAAAATTCTTTTAGTGAGTCGCTGTGAGGTAGTGGGTTAGTGTATTGACTCTTATGCAGAGCACCCTCAGGTTCGAATCCCCAATCTATCATAATACCACCTCTTTCGAGTCACTGACAATCCTCAAAGAGTACTCCTGTCTAGAAAAAGCTTATCAACTTTGCCGTTCGAAGTCAGCATAAAATTGCAGTTCCCTTCCACACGAGTTATGAATATGAGCAATACAACAGGAAATGCTGTCTCGAACCTAGTCAACGAACTTAGCATTGCAGACCAAAGTGCAAGCACAGCCAAACCGCTTGCTTGGTGATCACCTTGAGGTTCGTTCGTTGACATCAGGTATCTAATTACAATAAGTTGATGAGTCGATATCATGTTGGCGAGTCAACGTATTGTAGCGTAGGTCATAAGTTAGATTAAAAAATGAATGAATAGGAAGTCAATAAAGAGACTCGACACCGAAGAGCTGTGTGTTTTATTCGGGTTACGAATTTAACTCACGTGTAAGAACAATAGTACGCTCAATACGAGTGGTTGCTGAGAAGCTAGACCCAGGTCCGCCTTGGACTGTAGCGTCACCAATAGTAATATATATTATTAAATTCATAAATTTGTGATGTGATATATATTGAACGGGGCGGTCCCCCCCATCCAGCAACCACCCTGCTTGGATAACTATAGGATTTAGGGTAGGTGCGAGGTTCTGTGAATGTGAAATTCTTATAGTGATCTAAGCTCACTATGCCAATTAATAAAGCAGGTTGACGAGCTGGCAAGAATACAGTTCTTAGAAAAAGCGGCGGGATCAGTACATCGCATTACATACAGCCGGCTCAACCACAACGTGGGGAGTCAAAATTACTTTAAGGATATCCATAGTCAATTTCTGTGATGTTCAAACTTAGAGGCGAACTTCTTAAGCTGAATTTTGTACCGCATAGAGAGGATCTCCCTATACTCTGCAGTATGTGTAATTTGGAAGAGAGAGAAGATTTCATGCATTTACTAGGCAATTGTCCGATCCTAAGGGAAACTAGGAGATCCCTTTTTGGAAAGAACTGCTTATCGGAACAAGAAATCCTATCACTCCTAAACGAAATGGACGTAAGCTAGTTCTTAAATACTGCAAAATATCACTAAAATAAGAGATAATATCCTAACAGGGAACTTTTGAAATAAGCATTTTTATACATGGAGAGCTAATAATTATTACTTGTATATAATAAATTATAGTCACCCGGCAGATGGCAAGGCCATGCTGATTTTGATTTTGTTAAATTTTTTGTAAAATTAACATTATTCGAAATAATACAATCAATCAATCTAGTAATCTAAGCATGGGGGCAGCGTGCCCCCCATAGCCTTTCCAGTGGTTACTGGAGATAATTATTTGATCTTATAAGGAGTTTTTGTTTGTAAAATTAATGATGTTGAAAGTTAGTTCCCTCTCCAGACTTCTGGGTGCTGGTTCATAAGAATGTGGATTTCGTTTCCGCCTTCCATGGGAAATAGGTTCAGGCGGGGAATCAAGCCCAGGCACCGAGGTTAAGTTGAGTGCTGGTCGACGACATTAAATGGTAACCCGGGGACTTATTTCCATGTACAATACTTCTGCACGCCGAATTCACCCAATAGCTCAAGTCAGAGAACTTAAAGAGAGCATGAGTCATCATCGCAAAAGCTACAAATGAATTCAGCATTGTCACAAGCATTCGCAGTGAAACATCGTCCATTGCTGAAGTTCGGCCCAAATGGTCTTGCGCTTGGAAATTTGTCTTATCAAGTTAGTTAATCGACAAGTAATTTTTTCACGTTATCCGCAATCTCATTCTTTATGAACTCAAACTAATGACTCCATCCTCCAGATTAAATTACTGCCGGCCATTTTTACGACGTGGTGCCAAAACAAAATCGACGTACGTTGCTGTATTTGTTGAGGAGAGGGTTGGATTGCTTAACACTCGCATCTGTCACGACTCGCGTTACAAGCCGAAAGAGACATTTAACTGAAATTGAAGGGAACGAGATTCCCAGGAATGCGACATTGTCGACAATATTGTCACTCTAGCCTGAGCACTACGATATTGTGATTGTATCCCTCGCGAGGTATAAACTATTGCATACCTCTGACCAATCACTGATGGCCACTACGAGAATGTTCAGCACCTCAAGAGAATATGCACCAATGCTTCAAAAACGAGCAAGGGTACAGACGTCTTATGTGACCACTGCAACAAATTCCTGGCACTAAGAGACAGCTGCTGCGTCGGTCAAGTCGTAGTAGGTGCGATACACGACGAGGCACTTGCGCTGAAAGAACGCAAGATAATACACAAATCGATCACCATATATTCCGACATACCGGCGGCAATAAAGCCCTTATCATCTTGTACTCTGACATCGAATCTGAGAACATGGTGACCCTATGCTAGATACCAGGGCACACAGGAACCCAAGGAAACAATAAAGCTGCCATTGGAACTGACGAATATTCATCAATCCTGTATGTTGTACCCCGCTTTGCTTTATTGATGAACCCATTCGCAACGCGAGGTAAGTGGCTCGATCTGAAATTGACCAACTGATGCTTCAGAAGAGGAAAAGTTACACCTTAGTGAACACAGAAAGCTGGAGTAAAGCAAAATTTAGTTGTTCCATAAGGAAGAAACTGGAAGACGAAGACCTGCACTCAGTCAGAACTCGATGACTGGGCTCAAGGACCCCTTTGGCGAGGCTATATTAAAATTTGAGATCATCATCATTGCTCGACGTTATTCGCAATTTACATGCTAATAGGACTCCTCACCAGTCACTGTGCACTAGGTACGCACACCTTGCGATCGGACATAAAGCACAAAGAGTTTTGCTGAAGAGCTGAGAAAGAGCAGAGAGGAGGAAGAAATATAATCCATACAATGACTTGCTCTACGAATGCCTAGCCCTAGTAAGCAAAATTAGCCATTTCTTGGTACAGCTGGAGCATTGGACTGGTGTTGAACCAAAAAACCTCCTAAGATTCATAAGAAAGGCTCGGGAATGTTTAAGGAGTAAAAGAAAGTGTCACGGTAGTAAGTCATGTCCAAGTGAGGGCACAATGGGCCCAACATGTTGTACTAAGCAATCCACGGGCATAATGAACTCAGGGCAACCATTTACCCACCTAACTAGCGTCAAGACCTAAGTGAGGTGTCAAGACAAATCTGACATAAGCTCGATCCGAAGCTGTCGTTAAAAGCCTCTTATCTCTTAAGAGCCCAAACACGATATGTGTGTGTACAATCATCACTGGACATGGCGTTATTCGAAAGCAAGCAGGCCTCACCAACGACTTCTGCAAAAGTTGTCTTAATGGATGATGAAATGGAAGCCGAAAGCGTCCAGGATCTTCAATATACCGTCCGTTTCTGACAACTCTTAGAGGAGGACAACTAGAAGCCCTCTCCACGCGACTCAATACACCCATTCGCCGACCGAATTTATGGGAGGTTCCTGAAGACAAATGGATGGATCCAATTGGCCTTGTATGCCCAAAGTTCGCTATTTTTTCAATCCAATCTGAATGTGTGTACCTCCCCTGTCACGAGTCAACTAGTCAGAAGCCGCACAGGGGATGGAGATCCCCTGGCTTTGCTCCTGTCGACGTTTATCCTGCCCCCCGTCACAGTGCATCCGAAGCACCTTGCTTTCACATCCAAAACTTGGTTTACTTCTACAAGACATATTTTTTTAAATCCACAAAATTACTTATTTTTTTTATTAAGCTCTACCATTGTCTACTGAATATCATTTTAAATTGATACCTCACAACGCCCACAATCTACCGCCAAGACCACCCCAGCCAGCGTGTGTCGTCCGCAATTGCACATCACAAGACTTACCACCCGTCGTGGAACCCGTCACGCTGTCATCTCATTTGGATGAGCATCCTTTGAATATGTCAATAACATTCTTATTCGTTCCTCCTTCGCATGCTTTCCATATTCCATCTGCACAGGATATTAACATAAAATCCTTCGCCTTCGCCTTCGCCTTCGCCTGCGCTTCACTAAAACATTGTCTCGCTTTAGTCAAATAAAAGTTTCCCCCTTCCATGCTCCACGTCCTTCGGTTGATTTTACAAGATCCTACGCGACTGACTGCACTTTATTGACACTGCACCCGGCACTCTCCTCCTGACGATGATATCCCTCTTCGGCTGCACGGACTTCCTGTCAGAAAATAAAGAGTCAGAGGGTATTCTCTACAAACAAACAAACCACTAAAAGCTAACGACATGCGAATGAGTACGGGATAGACAAGGTAGTCGGTACTCGTCTCCAAGAAGGATCAATTGAGTGTCCTTGAGGAGGGGCTGATTCGGCGACCTCACATGTGGAGTAAGATTTTCTGTGTGTGGAGCGCGGAGAGAGTGGCCGATGACATCATCATCAGAGCAGCCGGCGAAGACGTCCCACGGGGGGAGTGGCTGCAAAGTGTAAGCAAGACAAGACGCTATCAGCAATTATTGCAATTATGACAAGTGGCATTCTGGTGAGAGGGTCGCCCGCGAGTCATCCACTTCAGGTGGAGAGGCTCTTGAAATTATTGATCGTTACTCCGAGCATGGTTTTTTATCGGTTGAGGGGAATTTTCTTGTGTTGCAAGACCAGACCGAGCGGCGATTGGCGGACACTGCTGGGGAGTCATGCCAGCAGCATACGCCATTGTCCCCGCGAGAACATCCACATTCATGAGACATTCCATACCCCCTCCAATCATGAGAAAATTACACACCACATGTGCTGATTGAATATTTATTCAAAGATCAAGATCAATTCAAAGATCTTGAGAACTGCCTCAAGGACTCGAGGATTCCTACAAACTAAGCAGCGGGAGGAGCTTTAGTGCCATCAGCATCTCCTTGTCCTAAGCAAGCTCTTAACCTCTCGAAAGCCTCGCCCGCCTTGCTCTTGCTCTCGTCAACAGCACCTGCGAGGCAAGTCTTCTCGTCCGTTTCTATTTTTTTCATTCCATTCTCATGATGATCGGCCAACTGTTGAGAATTATCGCGAATGCCTTTCATTAAGTCTGCGTTACCTTCAATCTAGAACACAATTCAGAGCCCATTAGAAGCGGCATCAACGTGGCTAGAGAGTACTTACATTAGTCCTAAGGCATTGGAAATAGTCCAAGGGCGATGTTTTCTTGCCGCACTCGAAGAACGAGCTGGTAAGCTTTGCCACATTGGCCACCATCTGCGAACGGCTCTGATTTAGCACAGTAAGTGTACTGGCCTTCTGAAGGGCCGAGGTCTTGACGCAGTCTTCCGACTTGACGTTGGCCTCTTTGGTGAGGTTGTTGATCTGCTGTGTCAGATTGGCGTAGCAGGCGGAGTGATCCATGATAGAGCGACCCATGGGAAACTGAATCCACTGCTCGCGAATGTAATCAGCAACCTCGGCGATTGCGTGCTCGACCTTCTCGGACTCGGCAGCGAAGGTGACCTAAATTGGAGGAGAGGTGAGAGGTGAGAGATGAGATAGATTTTCTTTACTCTGGCGTGCACTTACTCCCAGGGCGCAGGCAATGGCTGCGAAAATCAGTGTGGACTTCATAGTCGGCTTGAAGGGGGCTTGAAGTTCAAAGAGGAATCTAACGCGAACTGGGGAATGGCGTGGCAGATAGGAGGCCTTTTATAGGATAGACTGGGGGTACTCAAGTGGTCCTTGATCACAAGAGGCCGCTAGGGTTGTTTACTCAGTCGATACGAGTGATGAATTGGCCGATTGGAGATAATTAAAAATTGAGACGACGTTGGGGGGCATTTGGGAAGTTCAGAAGGTTGGGTTGAGGTTGGGAATCACCATAAACGGACAGCAAGTCGACTATTTAGCCAATTGGGCTCCAGTCGGATTTGAATAATGGTGTCTCACAAGACCAAACAGATATTATGTCAGGTGAAGGAAGTCCATTATTCTTATTTAATCATTCTTATCTCGTACTGTAAACGTCCCATCCGACCAAACTGAATGCCATTAAAAAGATAAAATTGCTCACTAAAAAAGCCGTGGTGACTGTCTCAGTTTTGTTCAAGAGCGCGTCAAAGGTGGACACCAGCAATGAGAAAATACTCAAAATTTGTCTTCAATCAAGGCGAAAACGCAAGCCAGGTGGGTAAAAATTTGAATAATCCTTGTGGTCCTCATGCCCTTACGGCAAGAGATTGGGTTCCGTTGATTCCGTCTCGGTAATTTCAATGTCAAGAGTGCACCACGCTCTGGAAGGGGAATCTATCGAAAATGTCGATTAAATCATGGAAATCGTCGAGCCTGGCGATCATGTAAGCACCGTTTCGATTGACAGGGAGCTAAAATTGCATAAAAAACCAATTTGAACAAGTCTATATACAAAAAGCGTACCAAATGAGTTGACTCCAAGGAACCTGATGAACTGAATTTCCGTGTGCTCCACACAGTTGAATGGCAACAACATCAATAAAGTTTTGAAGCGGATGGAAACTGGTGACGAAAAGTGAATCTTACGACAAACTCAAACAAAAGTGGTCGTAGGCGAATTGCTGTGAGTCGGTGTAAGTGGTGGCCAAGCAAGGTTTGACGGCCAGGAAGATCCTGTTGCGTGTTTGGTGGAAGGGACTGGTAGGGAGTCAATCTCCTAACTCTTAATTCGTGCCATCAATCGGACAACAATTTCGCGTTCTGAAGCAAGTCAACATTCAGAAGTGGTCTGCTGTGGCCTCATGCATCCACCTTATATGCCGGATCGGCCTCAAATGGGGAAACACATTGGCTGTCCTAGTTTAGTGGACAGTACTACAAGGCAAACTAAATCACTCACATCGACGCCCAAAGCTGCCCTAGAAATGATACATCATTTTCTTCTCATTTTCTTCTTCTCATCAGGACATCTACTGCATCTCACAAATGGACTTAATTCCGATTCTTGAATTCGAAATTAAGCACAATACAATACTTCCCGCGAGAGAAGATTGGGACGGAGACAAAGTCCGTTACCCGGCTACAATGGGAATATACACAGATTGTCACAGATGCATCGTAGGCGAATGAGGGCACAGGTTCAGGGATATACGGCAGTTTACCAAACATCTCTATGACCACCGTCCACCGAAACAGTGCAGTGTATTCCAGACCGAAGTCACTGCATGTAAACACCGACAATCAAAGAGCCCGATAGTCTGCCGATAGTCTGGCAGCCATTAAATCTCTCTGCAGGATATAGCCAACTAAGTCCACGAGCATAAGAGCCGACGAACCAGTAAGAAAGGGGGCGAGTCTACCACTGACTGAAAATCATAACCGACACAACTTGAAGACGGACCACAACTGGATATATCCAGAACATCGATGTATAACTAAAACTTTCCTAGAGTTAGACAGCAAGGATATTTGTTAGGTTAGGTGAGGTAGGCGGGCTGCTTGTGCATTCACCAGAACACTTACACCAAATCGGTCCATAGTCAGACTACTACCAACGATTGACTACTTCAGTGATAGTGCCGTTAATTGGATCCCAAGGGCAAATGGTGACTGGACCAGATTTGAAAAGCAGATAAACGCGTATTAATGTTGCTTTCACTGGCATTCGAACCGAGGACCCCACTAACCAGGGGCAGGCACTCCACCAACTGCGCCACCCAGTCGTCATACCCAGCACCATGCAAACGGGGAGTGATAAACATCGGCATCCACTGTAAACGAAATTACAACAGCGCCCCACAGCCAATTTTTTTTCTGCCCATCACCTTCGTACTGTAACTATCTACATGCACAAATAGAATCCACTTAATTGTTTGAAAATTACGGGTGGTAGGGGGCGACATACGCCTGTTGCCAGTTAGTTGGTGCGTCGACTTTAATTCCGAGGGTGGTAAATGCAATCCCCAAATCCTCATACTTCACTGGTAAAATCTATCGAGTAGCTTCTCAAACTTCGACGTTTGGAGTCCACAACTGTGCGGTAACTCGCTTACTAACAGGATGTTAGTTAACAACTCATAGGCGTCACAAGTGACCATCTCATAGGCAACCAGTGCAGAAGTCTTATATTGCCGTACAATGACTGCCGCAAAAACTACAGGGATGAGAAGAAAATGAGGCAGTTCTGCACTACCACGGAACATGCCCTGAACAGGCAGATACAATAAATTGCCACTATTGACATTACTTCATCGGTTTGGAATGACCAAGAGACACCCCTAATGACTAAACGATTCTAAACAGGAGAGTGGGGTTATAATCAACAATCCTGCGTCACCCAACCTACCTACCAATCTACGTATGCCAAATCGGTCGTGTTATTTTGACCTTTGATTTACAACGATTTGATAAAACCTAGAGAGAGAGAGAGGTGAGAGGACTCCTTTCTGTGTCGCTAGGTTCACTTTCCTGATGCAGCATAGATCACCCAGGGATGGCTTGATCAGTCGAACTCTGTCACCTAGTGTCATGTTTATTCAAATTGCAAGTTTGTCAGATGTTTTATCTCAGAATGAACACGGCATTTCGAAAACAAGTGGTTGCACTAATTATGTTAAGCATGGTTAGTCAAGTGTCCACTACACGAGCGGCACTCGTTTGCAGTTTGCCTCTGTTCACGAAACAAACTACAAAAAGCTTAAAGTACACAGCAGTATTAGCCTGGTTTTCTACAGTTGTAAGTGAACCTGCATCTTATACAGCGAGTCCCTCCAACTTACATTGTCACCTGCAGTCCCCGAGTTCGATCTACGAGTGGCATAGGGTCCCTCTCATGTTGTGAGTGGCACCTTGCTCTTCGTAGTTGCCTGTTCACTAGCACGACGATTCTGAGTTTCTTAGCAGATGTCACAGTTAGAGCGAGTAAACCCTTTTGCATGTTCATCTCACTACACACAGTATATGGAAGGGGAACTTACACCCTTAACCAAACCTTCAACCTCTAAAGCTGCCAAAAAAAGTCAGCTTCTCTTTAAGATTTAATTTCAAGAGCACCCGAACAGCCAGCATATGGCCACCAAATTGTCCCTCCCCGCCCTGGGACACACGAACTCGCAATAAGCCGAGGACTGTGAAAATTTGAACCTCTTGGCACCGCAGAGTTCATAAACACCCACCAAGTGCCCTTCGTCGACCGATTAAAGTTCCGACGGCAGACAAGAGGAAAGCCACAAGAAAAAAAATGGAAACTATCAACGTTCATTAAATTCATCTCAACTCAATATGCAAACAACTTGGCAATGAACCCATCCACCTACCCGTTGCATGCTCCACTTGACACAAGGATAACGCGATAAAAGTGTGACGACAACTAACCCCGCGTCCCAGTCGGCCCCCAGAGCCAGGAGCGATGTGTTGGCAATATGTGAACCACCAAAGGCGCAGACAGAAAAATAAAACCACGAGAACAAACGAAGGGACCAACCCAGCCAACCCCAGCGATTCACAGAAAACAACCAAAGGATCCCCGAAAGGGAGCAATAAAAAGGGAACCTATGTGCATAATTTAGATATAAAATATTCCTTTAGTGCATCCTCATGAATTCGCGCGCACCAGGCTCGCGCCCCTAATGCACTTGACTTGTACCAACGTCACGGCACACAAGCGTTTCCTTGTCACACATATTCTCCAGCGCCATGAATGTCCTTTAAATTCGCGTTACACTCACAAATCAGCAGAAATGAATCTTTGCCCACACACACGGATGCTTTGGGTGAAGCACCCGATTACGGTCGTCGTTGACGTCGTGCACACCCTCTCCGAGGCACCAAGACGACAAGATGGGATCCTTGAAGGAGTCAAGCAAGACGTTAACGAGTTAAATGAAAAATGAAATTTAATTAACGATAAGCGATAGTGCCAACTGTGACGGATGGCGGGCAGCATTGTTGGGGCGGGTTCGACTGACTTGGCACGATGTCAGCCGCCCTGGGATTCAAGGCACTCTCAAGTGGCTTTCGGGGCTCCGAGATAAATTGCTGGCAGATGGGTGGTTAACTCACTCAGAGGGAGAGACGAAGCGAAGGCGCGGAAGGAAAATGGACGGAAGAGCCTTTTAAATTCAACTGGATGACATATTTATTCATTCCTCAGAGCATTTGGGGGGATTGTTCACGACTAGATGGCACTTGTGCTTAATAGGACGTATCTGTAGATACGGACACTAGGTGTCCAGAAATATATTGCGCGCCATACCGCAAAATATTTCTGGACACTAGGTGGACACTAGGTGTCCAGAAATATATTGCGCGCCATACCGCAAAATATTTCTGGACACTAGGTGTCCTGGACATTAGGTGTCCAGAAATATATTGCGGACACTAGGTGTCCAGAAATATATTGCGCGCCATACCGCAGAATATTTCTGGACACTAGATGTCCAGAAATATATTGCGCGCCATACCATACCATACCATTTTGCGCCATACCGCAAAATATTTCTGGACACTAGGTGTCCTGGACACTAGGTGTCCAGAAATATATTGCGGACACTAGGTGTCCAGAAATATATTGCGCGCCATACCGCAGAATATTTCTGGACACTAGATGTCCAGAAATATATTGCGCGCCATACCATACCATACCATTTTGCGCCATACCGCAAAATATTTCTGGACACTAGGTGTCCTGGACACTAGGTGTCCAGAAATATATTGCGCGCCATACCGCAGAATATTTCTGGACACTAGATGTCCAGAAATATATTGTGCGCCATACCATACCATACCATTTTGCGCCATACCGCAAAATATTTCTGGACACTAGGTGTCCTGGACATTAGGTGTCCAGAAATATATTGCGGACACTAGGTGTCCAGAAATATATTGCGCGCCATACCGCAAAATATTTCTGGACACTAGGTGTCCAGAAATATATTACGCGCCATACCGGACACTAGGTGTCCAGAAATATATTGCGCGCCATACCGCAAAATATTTCTGGACACTAGATGTGCAGAAATATATTGCGCGCCATACTGCAAAGTATTTCTGGACACTAGGTGTCCAGAAATATATTGCGCGCCATACCGCAAAATATTTCTGGACACTAGATGTCCAGAAATATATTGCGCACCATACCATACCATTCCATTTTGCGCCATACCGCAAAATATTTCTGGACACTAGGTGTCCTGGACACTAGGTGTCCAGAAATATATTGCGGACACTAGGTGTCCAGAAATATATTGCGCGCCATACCGCAGAATATTTCTGGACACTAGATGTCCAGAAATATATTGCGCACCATACCATACCATTCCATTTTGCGCCATACCGCAAAATATTTCTGGACACTAGATGCCCAGAAATATATTGCGCGCCATACCATACCATTTTGCGCCTTGACACTAGGTGTCCAGAAATATATTGCGCGCCATACCGCAAAATATTTCTGGACACTAGATGTGCAGAAATATATTGCGCGCCATACTGCAAAGTATTTCTGGACACTAGGTGTCCAGAAATATATTGCGCGCCATACCGCAAAATATTTCTGGACACTAGATGTCCAGAAATATATTGCGCACCATACCATACCATTCCATTTTGCGCCATACCGCAAAATATTTCTGGACACTAGATGCCCAGAAATATATTGCGCGCCATACCATACCATTTTGCGCCTTGACACTAGGTGTCCAGAAATATTTTGCGCGCCATACCGCAAAATATTTCTGGACACTAGATGTGCAGAAATATATTGCGCGCCATACTGCAAAGTATTTCTGGACACTAGGTGTCCAGAAATATATTGCGCGCCATACCGCAAAATATTTCTGGACACTAGATGTCCAGAAATATATTGCGCACCATACCATACCATTCCATTTTGCGCCATACCGCAAAATATTTCTGGACACTAGATGCCCAGAAATATATTGCGCGCCATACCATACCATTTTGCGCCTTGACACTAGGTGTCCAGAAATATATTGCGCGCCATACCGCAAAGTATTTCTGGACACTAGGTGTCCAGAAATATATTGCGCGCTATAAAGAAAAATATTTCTGGACACTAGGTGTCCAGAAACATATTGCGCGCCATACCGCAAAGTATTTCTGGACACTAGGTGTCCAGAAATATATTGCGCGCTATAAAGAAAAATATTTCTGGAAACTAGGTGTCCAGAAATATATTGCGCGCCATACCGGACACTAGGTGTCCAGAAATATATTGCGCGCCATACCGCAAAGTATTTCTGGACACTAGGTGCCATACCGCAAAATATTTCTGGACACTAGATGTCCAGAAATATATTGCGCGCCATACCGCAAAATATTTCTGGACACTAGATGTCCAGAAATATATTGCGCGCCATACCGGACACTAGGTGTCCAGAAATATATTGCGCGCCATACCGCAAAGTATTTCTGGACACTGGTAAACTGCGCGTCATACCGCAAAATATTTCTGGACACTAGATGTCCAGGAATATATTGCGCGCCATACCGGACACTAGGTGTCCAGAAATATATTGCGCGCCATACCGCAAAATATTTCTGGACACTAGGTGTCCAGAAATATATTGCACGCCATGCCGCAAAATATTTCCGGACACTAGGTGTCCAGAAATATATTGCGCGCCGTACCGCAAAATATTTCTGGGCACTAGGTGGACACTAGATGTCTAGAAATATATTGCGCGCCATACCGCAAAATATTTCTGGACACTAGATGTCCAGAAATATATTGTGCGCCATACCATACCATACCATTTTGCGCCATACCGCAAAATTTATAAAAAATTTTAGATGTAATATAACACTAGGTGTCCAGAAATATATTGAGCGCCATACCGCAAAATATTTCTGGACACTAGGTTCTAGATACTAGGTGTCCAGAAATATATTGCGCGCCATACCGCAAATGACTTTTTGTCGAGTATTGATGTTATCATGTTGTGTGAGACAAATATTACGAAAGACGAAAACGATTTTTACAAAATTGAAGGCTATAACAGCGAATTCTTCAACAGGAGCAACTCAGGTGGAGGGGGAATAGCAGTCTACCTGAAAAACGATATCTGCTATGAAAGAATTGATCGAAAAAGCAATATGTACGAAAATGTGTCTCTCAATGTTGTACGTGGAAACTTCATGTCGTCTGTTATCTCTGTGTATAGACCACCAAGGCTAAATGTGAAGAGCTTCATTCACGAACTTGGTGAACATATCGATTTGGTCGGGGCGGGGACAAATTTGATAGTCATGGGAGATATTAATATTAACATTAAAGACGAAAGCAAGGCAGATGTCAGTGACTATCTTTCAATGATAGCTTCAAAAGGACTGTATAACACAATTTTTTCACATACAAGAGTTGATTTAGTAAAAAATACAAAGACATTAATTGATCATAGCCTTGTAAGGATAAAAGGTGGAGAAATTAAGTCTGCACTGATTGAAACTTGTATCTCAGACCACTATACCTTATATCTCGGAATGAATAAGAATCATGTAACAAAGAAAGAACCGGACCAAGAACGACACATTAAAACACATTTAGTAACAGAGAAGATAAACAACTTTAATTGGGAAGAACTAAATGCTTACTCGGACGTTAATGCATTTTACAATCACTTTAAACAGACGATAAACACAATTGTTTCCTCATCAACGGTTACACGAAAAAAACGAAAGAACGAACATAGCTGGATAACCGCCGAGCTGAAACGCGACTGTAAGGAACGTGACAGATTGTACAGACGGTATAGAAGCAATAGACATAACGAAGATTACCACATGCAATATAAATCGTACCGAAACGAACTGAATAAGAAAATTGCAAGAACAAAAGCACACTTTTATAGACAGAAGTTCCAAGAATTCAGTAATAATCCAAAAGAGACGTGGAAGTTGGTAAACTCGATTTTGGGGAAAGTGCATGTCAATCTGGACGAAACTTTGAAAAGGAATTTTGCAAACGCGACAGACCTTAAAGACCTAGCAGACAGATTTGCAACCACAATGTCGTCTGAGATCCTTAACATTGTGCATGAATGCAACCAAAAGACATTTGTTGGTCAGTCAAATAGCAGACAGAACTCGATGTATGCAAATGCAGTGTCAACACAAGAGGTAAAAAATGTTCTTAGGTCTCTCAAGTGCAATAAATCCGCGGGAATAGATGACATAAGACCAAAAGACCTGATGCTTAATGCGGAAACTCTCGCACCAATAATAACGAAACTAGTCAACATGAGTTTAGCCCAAGCATCATTCCCAAACCAGCTAAAAATATCAATCGTTAGGCCAATATACAAGAGTGGTAAAAAGAATGAAGTCACAAATTACAGGCCAATCTCTATATTATCTAGACTAGGACACTAGGTGTCCAGAAATATTTTGCGGTATGGCGCGCAATATATTTCTGGACACCTAGTGTCCAGAAATATTTTGCGGTATGGCGCGCAATATATTTCTGGACACCTAGTGTCCAGAAATACTTTGCGGTATGGCGCGCAATAAATTTCTGGACACCTAGTGTCCAGAAATACTTTGCGGTATGGTGCGCAATATATTTCTGGACACCTAGTGTCCAGAAATATTTTGCGGTATGGCGCGCAATATATTTCTGGACACCTAATGTCCAGAAATACTTTGCGGTATGGCGCGCAATATATTTCTGGACACCTAGTGTCCAGAAATACTTTGCGGTATGGCGCGCAATATATATCTGGACACCTAGTGTCCAGAAATATTTTGCGGTATGGACACCTAGTGTCCAGAAATACTTTGCGGTATGGCGCGCAATATATTTCTGGACACCTAGTGTCCAGAAATATTTTGCGGTATGGCGCGCAATATATTTCTGGACACCTAGTGTCCAGAAATATTTTGCGGTATGGCGCGCAATATATTTCTGGACACCTAGTGTCCAGAAATACTTTGCGGTATGGCGCGCAATATATTTGTGGACACCTAGTGTCCAGAAATACTTTGCGGTATGGCGCGCAATATATTTCTGGACACCTAGTGTCCAGAAATATTTTGCGGTTTGGCCCGCAATATATTTCTGGACACCTAGTGTCCAGAAATATTTTGCGGTATGGCGCGCAATATATTTCTGGACACCTAGTGTCCAGAAATATTTTGCGGTATGGCGCGCAATATATTTCTGGACACCTAGTGTCCAGAAATACTTTGCGGTATGGCGCGCAATAAATTTCTGGACACCTAGTGTCCAGAAATACTTTGCGGTATGGCGCGCATATATATTTCTGGACACCTAGTGTCCAGAAATATTTTGCGGTATGGACACCTAGTGTCCAGAAATACTTTGCGGTATGGCGCGCAATATATTTCTGGACACCTAGTGTCCAGAAATATTTTGCGGTATGGCGCGCAATATATTTCTGGACACCTAGTGTCCAGAAATACTTTGCGGTATGGCGCGCAATATATTTCTGGACACCTAGTGTCCAGAAATATTTTGCGGTATGGACACCTAGTGTCCAGAAATACTTTGCGGTATGGCGCGCAATATATTTCTGGACACCTAGTGTCCAGAAATATTTTGCGGTATGGCTCGCAATATATTTCTGGACACCTAGTGTCCAGAAATACTTTGCGGTATGGCGCGCAATATATTTCTGGACACCTAGTGTCCAGAAATATTTTGCGGTATGGACACCTAGTGTCCAGAAATACTTTGCGGTATGGCGCGCAATATATTTCTGGACACCTAGTGTCCAGAAATATTTTGCGGTATGGACACCTAGTGTCCAGAAATACTTTGCGGTATGGCGCGCAATATATTTCTGGACACCAAGTGTCCAGAAATATTTTGCGGTATGGACACCTAGTGTCCAGAAATACTTTGCGGTATGGCGCGCAATATATTTCTGGACACCTAGTGTCCAGAAATACTTTGCGGTATGGCGCGCAATATATTTCTGGACACCTAGTGTCCAGAAATATTTTGCGGTATGGACACCTAGTGTCCAGAAATACTTTGCGGTATGGCGCGCAATATATTCTTGGACACCTAGTGTCCAGAAATATTTTGCGGTATGGCGCGCAATATATTTCTGTGTCCATACCGCAAAATATTTCTGGACACTAGGTGTCCAGAAATATATTGCGCGCCATACCGCAAAGTATTTCTGGACACTAGGTGTCCAGAAATATATTGCGCGCCATACCGCAAAATATTTCTGGACACTAGGTGTCCAGAAATATATTGCGCGCCATACCGCAAAATATTTCTGGACACTAGGTGTCCAGAAATATATTGCGCGCCATACCGCAAAATATTTCTGGACACTAGGTGTCCAGAAATATATTGCGCGCCATACCGCAAAATATTTCTGGACACTAGGTGTCCAGAAATATATTGCGCGCCATACCGCAAAATATTTCTGGACACTAGGTGTCCAGAAATATATTGCGCGCCATACCGCAAAGTATTTCTGGACACTAGGTGTCCATACCGCAAAATATTTCTGGACACTAGGTGTCCAGAAATATATTGCGCGCCATACCGCAAAGTATTTCTGGACACTAGGTGTCCATACCGCAAAATATTTCTGGACACTAGGTGTCCAGAAATATATTGCGCGCCATACCGCAAAGTATTTCTGGACACTAGGTGTCCAGAAATATATTGCGCGCCATACCGCAAAGTATTTCTGGACACTAGGTGTCCAGAAATATATTTCGCGCCATACCGCAAAATATTTCTGGACACTAGGTGTCCAGAAATATATTGCGCGCCATACCGCAAAATATTTCTGGACACTAGGTGTCCAGAAATATATTGCGCGCCATACCGCAAAGTATTTCTGGACACTAGGTGTCCAGAAATATATTGCGCGCCATACCGCAAAATATTTCTGGACACTAGGTGTCCAGAAATATATTGCGCGCCATACCGCAAAATATTTCTGGACACTAGGTGTCCAGAAATATATTGCGCGCCATACCGCAAAGTATTTCTGGACACTAGGTGTCCAGAAATATATTGCGCGCCATACCGCAAAATATTTCTGGACACTAGGTGTCCAGAAATATATTGCGCGCCATACCGCAAAATATTTCTGGACACTAGGTGTCCAGAAATATATTGCGCGCCATACCGCAAAATATTTCTGGACACTAGGTGTCCAGAAATATATTGCGCGCCATACCGCAAAATATTTCTGGACACTAGGTGTCCAGAAATATATTGCGCGCCATACCGCAAAATATTTCTGGACACTAGGTGTCCAGAAATATATTGCGCGCCATACCGCAAAGTATTTCTGGACACTAGGTGTCCATACCGCAAAATATTTCTGGACACTAGGTGTCCAGAAATATATTGCGCGCCATACCGCAAAGTATTTCTGGACACTAGGTGTCCAGAAATATATTTCGCGCCATACCGCAAAATATTTCTGGACACTAGGTGTCCAGAAATATATTGCGCGCCATACCGCAAAATATTTCTGGACACTAGGTGTCCAGAAATATATTGCGCGCCATACCGCAAAGTATTTCTGGACACTAGGTGTCCAGAAATATATTGCGCGCCATACCGCAAAATATTTCTGGACACTAGGTGTCCAGAAATATATTGCGCGCCATACCGCAAAATATTTCTGGACACTAGGTGTCCAGAAATATATTGCGCGCCATACCGCAAAGTATTTCTGGACACTAGGTGTCCATACCGCAAAATATTTCTGGACACTAGGTGTCCAGATATATATTGCGCGCCATACCGCAAAGTATTTCTGGACACTAGGTGTCCAGAAATATATTGCGCGCCATACCGCAAAGTATTTCTGGACACTAGGTGTCCAGAAATATATTGCGCGCCATACCGCAAAATATTTCTGGACACTAGGTGTCCAGAAATATATTGCGCGCCATACCGCAAAGTATTTCTGGACACTAGGTGTCCATACCGCAAAATATTTCTGGACACTAGGTGTCCAGAAATATATTGCGCGCCATACCGCAAAGTATTTGTGCACACTAGGTGTCCAGAAATATATTGCGCGCCATACCGCAAAATATTTCTGGACACTAGGTGTCCAGAAATATATTGCGCGCCATACCGCAAAGTATTTCTGGACACTAGGTGTCCATACCGCAAAATATTTCTGGACACTAGGTGTCCAGAAATATATATGCGCGCCATACCGCAAAGTATTTCTGGACACTAGGTGTCCAGAAATATATTGCGCGCCATACCGCACACTAGGTGTCCAGAAATATATTGCGCGCCATACCGCAAAATATTTCTGGACACTAGGTGTCCAGAAATATATTGCGCGCCATACCGCAAAATATTTCTGGACACTAGGTGTCCAGAAATATATTGCGCGCCATACCGCAAAATATTTCTGGACACTAGGTGTCCAGAAATATATTGCGCGCCATACCGCAAAGTATTTCTGGACACTAGGTGTCCATACCGCAAAGTATTTCTGGACACTAGGTGTCCAGAAATATATTGCGCGCCATACCGCAAAATATTTCTGGACACTAGGTGTCCAGAAATATATTGCGCGCCATACCGCAAAATATTTCTGGACACTAGGTGTCCAGAAATATATTGCGCGCCATACCGCAAAATATTTCTGGACACTAGGTGTCCAGAAATATATTGCGCGCCATACCGCAAAGTATTTCTGGACACTAGGTGTCCAGAAATATATTGCGCGCCATACCGCAAAATATTTCTGGACACTAGGTGTCCAGAAATATATTGCGCGCCATACCGCAAAATATTTCTGGACACTAGGTGTCCAGAAATATATTGCGCGCTATACCGCAAAGTATTTCTGGACACTAGGTGTCCAGAAATATATTGCGCGCCATACCGCAAAATATTTCTGGACACTAGGTGTCCAGAAATATATTGCGCGCCATACCGCAAAATATTTCTGGACACTAGGTGTCCAGAAATATATTGCGCGCCATACCGCAAAGTATTTCTGACACTAGGTCCCCATACCGCAAAATATTTCTGGACACTAGGTGTCCAGAAATATATTGCGCGCCATACCGCAATATATTTCTGGACACTAGGTGTCCAGAAATATATTGCGCGCCATACCGCAAAATATTTCTGGACACTAGGTGTCCAGAAATATATTGCGCGCCATACCGCAAAATATTTCTGGACACTAGGTGTCCAGAAACATATTGCGCGCCATACCGCAAAATATTTCTGGACAGTAGGTGTCCAGAAATATATTGCGCGCCATACAGCAAAGTATTCCTGGACACTAGGTGTCCAGAAATATATTGCGCGCCATACCGCAAAATATTTCTGGACACTAGGTGTCCAGAAATATATTGCGCGCCATACCGCAAAATATTTCTGGACACTAGGTGTCCAGAAATATATTGCGCGCCATACCGCAAAGTATTCCTGGACACTAGGTGTCCAGAAATATATTGCGCGCCATACCGCAAAATATTTCTGGACACTAGGTGTCCAGAAATATATTGCGCGCCATACCGCAAAATATTTCTGGACACTAGGTGTCCAGAAATATATTGCGCGCCATACCGCAAAGTATTTCTGGACACTAGGTGTCCATACAGCAAAATATTTCTGGACACTAGGTGTCCAGAAATATATTGCGCGCCATACCGCAAAGTATTTCTGGACACTAGGTGTCCATACCGCAAAATATTTCTGGACACTAGGTGTCCAGAAATATATTGCGCGCCATACCGCAAAGTATTTCTGGACACTAGGTGTCCATACCGCAAAATATTTCTGGACACTAGGTGTCCAGAAATATATTGCGCGTCCAGAAATATATTGCCCGCCATACCGCAAAATATTTCTGGACACTAGGTGTCCAGAAATATATTGCGCGCCATACCGCAAAGTATTTCTGGACACTAGGTGTCCATACCGCAAAATATTTCTGGACACTAGGTGTCCAGAAATATATTGCGCGCCATACCGCAAAGTATTTCTGGACACTAGGTGTCCAGAAATATATTGCGCGCCATACCGCAAGGTATTTCTGGACACTAGGTGTCCAGAAATATATTGCGCGCCATACCGCAAAGTATTTCTGGACACTAGGTGTCCAGAAATATATTGCGCGCCATACCGCAAAATATTTCTGGACACTAGGTGTCCAGAAATATATTGCGCGCCATACCGCAAAATATTTCTGGACACTAGGTGTCCAGAAATATATTGCGCGCCATACCGCAAAGTATTTCTGGACACTAGGTGTCCATACCGCAAAATATTTCTGGACACTAGGTGTCCAGAAATATATTGCGCGCCATACCGCAAAGTATTTCTGGACACTAGGTGTCCAGAAATATATTGCGCGCCATACCGCAAAGTATTTCTGGACACTAGGTTCCAGAAATATATTGCGCGCCATACCGCAAAGTATTTCTGGACACTAGGTGTCCATACCGCAAAATATTTCTGGACACTAGGTGTCCAGAAATATATTGCGCGCCATACCGCAAAGTATTTCTGGACACTAGGTGTCCAGAAATATATTGCGCGCCATACCGCAAAGTATTTCTGGACACTAGGTGTCCAGAAATATATTGCCGGCCATACCGCAAAGTATTTCTGGACACTAGGTGTCTATACCGCAAAATATTTCTGGACACTAGGTGTCCAGAAATATATTGCGCGCCATACCGCAAAATATTTCTGGACACTAGGTGTCCAGAAATATATTGCCGGCCATACCGCAAAGTATTTCTGGACACTAGGTGTCCATACCGCAAAATATTTCTGGACACTAGGTGTCCAGAAATATATTGCGCGCCATACCGCAAAATATTTCTGGACACTAGGTGTCCAGAAATATATTGCCGGCCATACCGCAAAGTATTTCTGGACACTAGGTGTCCATACCGCAAAATATTTCTGGACACTAGGTGTCCAGAAATATATTGCGCGCCATACCGCAAAGTATTTCTGGACACTAGGTGTCCATACCGCAAAATATTTCTGGACACTAGGTGTCCAGAAATATATTGCGCGCCATACCGCAAAGTATTTCAGAAATATATTGCGCGCCATACCGCAAAATATTTCTGGACACTAGGTGTCCAGAAATATATTGCGCGCCATACCGCAAAATATTTCTGGACACTAGGTGTCCAGAAATATATTGCGCGCCATACCGCAAAGTATTTCTGGACACTAGGTGTCCAGAAATATATTGCGCGCCATACCGCAAAATATTTCTGGACACTAGATGTCCAGAAATATATTGCGCGCCATACCGCAAAGTATTTCTGGACACTATGTGTCCAGGAATATATTGCGCGCCATACCGCAAAATATATATATTGCGTGCCATACCGCAAGATATTTCTGGACACTAGGTGTCCAGAAATATATTGCGCGCCATACCGCAAAGTATTTCTGGACACTAGGTGTCCATACCGCAAAATATTTCTGGACACTAGGTGTCCAGAAATATATTGCGCGCCATACCGCAAAGTATTTCTGGACACTAGGTGTCCATACCGCAAAATATTTCTGGACACTAGGTGTCCAGAAATATATTGCGCGCCATACCGCAAAGTATTTCTGGACACTAGGTGTCCAGAAATATATTGCGCGCCATACCGCAAAATATTTCTGGACACTAGGTGTCCAGAAATATATTGCGCGCCATACCGCAAAGTATTTCTGGACACTAGGTGTCCAGAAATATATTGCGCGCCATACCGCAAAATATTTCTGGACACTAGGTGTCCAGAAATATATTGCGCGCCATACCATACCATACCATTTTGCGCCATACCGCAAAATATTTCTGAACACTAGATGTCCAGAAATATATTGCGCGCCATACCATACCATACCATTTTGCGCCATACCGCAAAATATTTCTGGACACTAATGTCCAGAAATATATTGCGCGCCATACCGCAAAGTATTTCTGGACACTAGGTGTCCAGGAATATATTGCGCGCCATACCGCAAAATATATATATTGCGCGCCATACCGCAAAATATTTCTGGACACTAGGTGTCCAGAAATATATTGAGCGCCATACCGCAGAGTATTTCGGGACACTAGGTG
The DNA here is from genome assembly GCA_964034865.1 of Eristalis intricaria. Classification (NCBI taxonomy): domain Eukaryota; kingdom Metazoa; phylum Arthropoda; class Insecta; order Diptera; family Syrphidae; genus Eristalis; species Eristalis intricaria. The sequence goes on along the minus strand of OZ035877.1, from coordinate 55,274,948 downwards.
TCCAGAAATATATTGCGCGCCATACCGCAAAGTATTTCTGGACACTAGGTGTCCAGAAATATATTGCGCGCCATACCGCAAAGTATTTCTGGACACTAGGTGTCCATACCGCAAAATATTTCTGGACACTAGGTGTCCAGAAATATATTGCGCGCCATACCGCAAAGTATTTCTGGACACTAGGTGTCCAGAAATATATTGCGCGCCATACCGCAAAATATTTCTGGACACTAGGTGTCCAGAAATATATTGCGCGCCATACCGCAAAGTATTTCTGGACACTAGGTGTCCATACCGCAAAATATTTCTGGACACTAGGTGTCCAGAAATATATTGCGCGCCATACCGCAAAGTATTTCTGGACACTAGGTGTCCATACCGCAAAATATTTCTGGACACTAGGTGTCCAGAAATATATTGCGCGCCATACCGCAAAATATTTCTGGACACTAGGTGTCCAGAAATATATTGCGCGCAATACCGCAAAGTATTTCTGGACACTAGGTGTCCATACCGCAAAATATTTCTGGACACTAGGTGTCCAGAAATATATTGCGCGCCATACCGCAAAGTACTTCTGGACACTAGGTGTCCAGAAATATATTGCGCGCCATACCGCAAAATATTTCTGGACACTAGGTGTCCAGAAATATATTGCGCGCCATACCGCAAAGTATTTCTGGACACTAGGTGTCCATACCGCAAAATATTTCTGGACACTAGGTGTCCAGAAATATATTGCGCGCCATACCGCAAAGTATTTCTGGACACTAGGTGTCCATACCGCAAAATATTTCTGGACACTAGGTGTCCAGAAATATATTGCGCGCCATACCGCAAAGTATTTCTGGACACTAGGTGTCCAGAAATATATTGCGCGCCATACCGCAAAATATTTCTGGACACTAGGTGTCCAGAAATATATTGCGCGCCATACCGCAAAATATTTCTGGACACTGGGTGTCCAGAAATATATTGCGCGCCATACCGCAAAGTATTTCTGGACACTAGGTGTCCATACCGCAAAATATTTCTGGACACTAGGTGTCCAGAAATATATTGCGCGCCATACCGCAAAGTATTTCTGGACACTAGGTGTCCAGAAATATATTGCGCGCCATACCGCAAAATATTTCTGGACACTGGGTGTCCAGAAATATATTGCGCGCCATACCGCAAAGTATTTCTGGACACTAGGTGTCCATACCGCAAAATATTTCTGGACACTAGGTGTCCAGAAATATATTGCGCGCCATACCGCAAAGTATTTCTGGACACTAGGTGTCCAGGAATATATTGTGCGCCATACCGCAAATTATATATATTGCGCGCCATACCGCAAAATATTTCTGGACACTAGGTGTCCAGAAATATATTGCGCGCCATACCGCAAAGTATTTCTGGACACTAGGTGTCCATACCGCAAAATATTTCTGGACACTAGGTGTCCAGAAATATATTGCGCGCCATACCGCAAAGTATTTCTGGACACTAGGTGTCCATACCGCAAAATATTTCTGGACACTAGGTGTCCAGAAATATATTGCGCGCCATACCGCAAAGTATTTCTGGACACTAGGTGTCCATACCGCAAAGTATTTCTGGACACTAGGTGTCCATACCGCAAAATATTTCTGGACACTAGGTGTCCAGAAATATATTGCGCGCCATACCGCAAAGTATTTCTGGACACTAGGTGTCCAGAAATATATTGCGCGCCATACCGCAAAATATTTCTGGACACTGGGTGTCCAGAAATATATTGCGCGCCATACCGCAAAGTATTTCTGGACACTAGGTGTCCATACCGCAAAATATTTCTGGACACTAGGTGTCCAGAAATATATTGCGCGCCATACCGCAAAGTATTTCTGGACACTAGGTGTCCAGGAATATATTGTGCGCCATACCGCAAATTATATATATTGCGCGCCATACCGCAAAATATTTCTGGACACTAGGTGTCCAGAAATATATTGCGCGCCATACCGCAAAGTATTTCTGGACACTAGGTGTCCATACCGCAAAATATTTCTGGACACTAGGTGTCCAGAAATATATTGCGCGCCATACCGCAAAGTATTTCTGGACACTAGGTGTCCATACCGCAAAATATTTCTGGACACTAGGTGTCCAGAAATATATTGCGCGCCATACCGCAAAGTATTTCTGGACACTAGGTGTCCATACCGCAAAATATTTCTGGACACTAGGTGTCCAGAAATATATTGCGCGCCATACCGCAAAGTATTTCTGGACACTAGGTGTCCATACCGCAAAATATTTCTGGACACTAGGTGTCCAGAAATACATTGCGCGCCATACCGCAAAGTATTTCTGGACACTAGGTGTCCAGAAATATATTGCGCGCCATACCGCAAAATATTTCTGGACACTAGGTGTCCAGAAATATATTGCGCGCCATACCGCAAAGTATTTCTGGACACTAGGTGTTGCGCGCCATACCGCAAAATATTTCTGGACACTAGGTGTCCAGAAATATATTGCGCGCCATACCGCAAAATATTTCTGGACACTAGGTGTCCAGAAATTGCGCGCCATACCGCAAAGTGTTTCTGGACACTAGGTGTCCATACACTAGGTGACACCTAGTGTCCAGAAATATTTTGCGGTATGGACACCTAGTGTCCAGAAATATTTTGCGGTATGGCGCGCAATATATTTCTGGACACCTACTGTCCAGAAATATTTTGCGGTATGGCGCGCAATATATTTCTGGACACCTAGTGTCCAGAAATATTTTGCGGTATGGCGCGCAATATATTTCTGGACACCTAGTGTCGAGAAATACTTTGCGGTATGGCGCGCAATATATTTCTGGACACCTAGTGTCCAGAAATACTTTGCGGTATGGCGCGCAATATATTTCTGGACACCTAGTGTCCAGAAATATTTTGCGGTATGGCGCGCAATATATTTCTGGACACCTAGTGTCCAGAAATACTTTGCGGTATGGCGCGCAATATATTTCTGGACACCTAGTGTCCAGAAATATTTTGCGGTATGGCGCGCAATATATTCCTGGACACCTAGTGTCCAGAAATACTTTGCGGTATGGCGCGCAATATATTTCTGGACATCTAGTGTCCAGAAATATTTTGCGGTATGGCGCGCAATATTTTTCTGGACACCTAGTGTCCAGAAATACTTTGCGGTATGGCGCGCAATATATTTCTGGACACCTAGTGTCCAGAAATATTTTGCGGTATGGCGCGCAATATATTTCTGGACACCTAGTGTCCAGAAATATTTTGCGGTATGGCGCGCAATATATTTCTGGACACCTAGTGTCCAGAAATACTTTGCGGTATGGCGCGCAATATATTTCTGGACACCCAGTGTGTCCAGAAATATTTTGCGGTATGGATACCTAGTGTCCAGAAATACTTTGCGGTATGGCGTATGGACACCTAGTGTCCAGAAATACTCTGCGGTATGGCGCGCAATATATTTCTGGACACCTAGTGTCCAGAAATATTTTGCGGTATGGCGCGCAATATATTTCTGGACACCTAGTGTCCAGAAATATTTTGCGGTATGGCGCGCAATATATATATTTTGCGGTATGGCGCGCAATATATTCCTGGACACCTAGTGTCCAGAAATACTTTGCGGTATGGCGCGCAATATATTTCTGGACATCTAGTGTCCAGAAATATTTTGCGGTATGGCGCAAAATGGTATGGTATGGTATGGCGCGCAATATATTTCTGGACATCTAGTGTCCAGAAATATTTTGCGGTATGGCGCAAAATGGTATGGTATGGTATGGCGCGCAATATATTTCTGGACACCTAGTGTCCAGAAATATTTTGCGGTATGGCGCGCAATAGTGTCCAGAAATATTTTGCGGTATGGCGCGCAATATATTTCTGGACACCTAGTGTCCAGAAATACTTTGCGGTATGGCGCGCAATATATTTCTGGACACCTAGCGTCCAGAAATATTTTGCGGTATGGACACCTAGTGTCCAGAAATACTTTGCGGTATGGCGCGCAATATATTTCTGAAATACTTTGCGGTATGGCGCGCAATATATTTCTGGACACCTAGTGTCCAGAAATATTTTGCGGTATGGCGCGCAATATATTTCTGAAATACTTTGCGGTATGGCGCGCAATATATTTCTGGACACCTAGTGTCCAGAAATATTTTGCGGTATGGCGCGCAATATATTTCTTTACACCTAGTGTCCAGAAATACTTTGCGGTATGGCGCGCAATATATTTCTGGACACCTAGTGTCCAGAAATATTTTGCGGTATGGACACCTAGTGTCCAGAAATACTTTGCGGTATGGCGCGCAATATATTTCTGGACACTAGGTGTCCATACCGCAAAATATTTCTGGACACTAGGTGTCCAGAAATATATTGCGCGCCATACCGCAAAGTATTTCTGGACACTAGGTGTAAAGAAATATATTGCGCGCCATACCGCAAAATATTTCTGGACACTAGGTGTCCAGAAATATATTGCGCGCCATACCGCAAAGTATTTCTGGACACTAGGTGTCCATACCGCAAAATATTTCTGGACACTAGGTGTCCAGAAATATATTGCGCGCCATACCGCAAAGTATTTCTGCACACTAGGTGTCCAGAAATATATTGCGCGCCAGAGAAATATATTGCGGTATGGACACCTAGTGTCCAGAAATACTTTGCGGTATGGCGCGCAATATATTTCTGGACACCTAGTGTCCAGAAATATTTTGCGGTATGGCGCGCAATATATTTCTGGACACCTAGTGTCCAGAAATATTTTGCGGTATGGCAATATATATATATATATGGCGCGCAATATATTTCTGGACACCACTATATACCGCATACCGCAAAGTATTTCTGGACACTAGGTGTCCAGAAATATATTGCGCGCCATACCGCAAAATATTTCTGGACACTAGATGTCCAGAAATATATTGCGCGCCATACCGCAAAGTATTTCTGGACACTAGGTGTCCAGAAATATATTGCGCGCCATACCGCAAAATATTTCTGGACACTAGGTGTCCAGAAATATATTGCGCGCCATACCGCAAAGTATTTCAGAAATATATTGCGCGCCATACCGCAAAATATTTCTGGACACTAGGTGTCCAGAAATATATTGCGCGCCATACCGCAAAGTATTTCAGAAATATATTGCGCGCCATACCGCAAAATATTTCTGGACACTAGGTGTCCAGAAATATATTGCGCGCCATACCGCAAAGTATTTCTGGACACTAGGTGTCCATACCGCAAAATATTTCTGGACACTAGGTGTCCAGAAATATATTGCGCGCCATACCGCAAAGTATTTCTGGACACTAGGTGTCCATACCGCAAAGTATTTCTGGACACTAGGTGTCCATACCGCAAAATATTTCTGGACACTAGGTGTCCAGAAATATATTGCGCGCCATACCGCAAAGTATTTCTGGACACTAGGTGTCCATACCGCAAAATATTTCTGGACACTAGGTGTCCAGAAATATATTGCGCGCCATACCGCAAAGTATTTCTGGACACTAGGTGTCCATACCGCAAAATATTTCTGGACACTAGGTGTCCAGAAATACATTGCGCGCCATACCGCAAAGTATTTCTGGACACTAGGTGTCCAGAAATATATTGCGCGCCATACCGCAAAGTATTTCTGGACACTAGGTGTCCAGAAATATATTGCGCGCCATACCGCAAAATATTTCTGGACACTAGGTGTCCAGAAATATATTGCGCGCCATGCCGCAAAATATTTCTGGACACTAGGTGTCCAGAAATATATTGCGCGCCATACCGCAAAATATTTCTGGACACTAGGTGTCCAGAAATATATTGCGCGCCATACCGCAAAGTATTTCTGGACACTAGGTGTCCAGAAATATATTGCGCGCCATACCGCAAAGTATTTCTCGACACTAGGTGTCCATACCGCAAAATATTTCTGGACACTAGATGTCCAATATATATATTTTGCGGTATGGCGCACAATATATTCCTGGACACCTAGTGTCCAGAAATACTTTGCGGTATGGCGCGCAATATATTTCTGGACACCTAGTGTCCAGAAATATTTTGCGGTATGGACACCTAGTGTCCAGAAATATTTTGCGGTATGGACACCTAGTGTCCAGAAATATTTTGCGGTATGGCGCGCAATATATTTCTGGACACCTAGTGTCCAGAAATATTTTGCGGTATGGACACCTAGTGTCCAGAAATACTTTGCGGTATGGCGCGCAATATATTTCTGGACACCTAGTGTCCAGAAATATTTTGCGGTATGGACACCTAGTGTCCAGAAATACTTTGCGGTATGGCGCGCAATATATTTCTGGACACCTAGTGTCCAGAAATACTTTGCGGTATGGCGCGCAATATATTTCTGGACACCTAGTGTCCAGAAATATTTTGCGGTATGGACACCTAGTGTCCAGAAATACTTTGCGGTATGGCGCGCAATATATTTCTGGACACCTAGTGTCCAGAAATATTTTGCGGTATGGCGCGCAATATATTTCTGGACACCTAGTGTCCAGAAATATTTAGCGGTATGGCGCGCAATATATTTCTGGACACCTACTGTCCAAAAATATTTTGCGGTATGGCGCGCAATATATTTCTGGACACCTAGTGTCCAGAAATATTTTGCGGTATGGCGCGCAATATATTTCTGGACACCTAGTGTCGAGAAATACTTTGCGGTATGGCGCGCAATATATTTCTGGACACCTAGTGTCCAGAAATATGTTGCGGTATGGACACCTAGTGTCCAGAAATACTTTGCGGTATGGCGCGCAATATATTTCTGGACACCTAGTGTCCAGAAATATTTTGCGGTATGGCGCGCAATATATTTCTGGACACCTAGTGTCCAGAAATATTTTGCGGTATGGACACCTAGTGTCCAGAAATACTTGTGCGGTATGGCGCGCAATATATTTCTGGACACCTAGTGTCCAGAAATATTTTGCGGTATGGACACCTAGTGTCCAGAAATACTTTGCGGTATGGCGCGCAATATATTTCTGGACACCTAGTGTCCAGAAATACTTTGCGGTATGGCGCGCAATATATTTCTGGACACCTAGTGTCCAGAAATATTTTGCGGTATGGACACCTAGTGTCCAGAAATACTTTGCGGTATGGCGCGCAATATATTTCTGGACACCTAGTGTCCAGAAATATTTTGCGGTATGGACACCTAGTGTCCAGAAATACTTTGCGGTATGGCGCGCAATATATTTCTGGACACCTAGTGTCCAGAAATACTTTGCGGTATGGACACCTAGTGTCCAGAAATATTTTGCGGTATGGCGCGCAATATATTTCTGGACACCTAGTGTCCAGAAATATTTTGCGGTATGGCGCGCAATATATTTCTGGACACCTACTGTCCAGAAATATTTTGCGGTATGGCGCGCAATATATTTCTGGACACCTAGTATGGACACCTAGTGTCCAGAAATACTTTGCGGTATGGCGCGCAATATATATATTTTGCGGTATGGCGCGCAATATATTTCTGGACACCTAGTGTCGAGAAATACTTTGCGGTATGGCGCGCAATATATTTCTGGACACCTAGTGTCCAGAAATATGTTGCGGTATGGACACCTAGTGTCCAGAAATACTTTGCGGTATGGCGCGCAATATATTTCTGGACACCTAGTGTCCAGAAATATTTTGCGGTATGGCGCGCAATATATTTCTGGACACCTAGTGTCCAGAAATATTTTGCGGTATGGACACCTAGTGTCCAGAAATACTTGTGCGGTATGGCGCGCAATATATTTCTGGACACCTAGTGTCCAGAAATATTTTGCGGTATGGACACCTAGTGTCCAGAAATACTTTGCGGTATGGCGCGCAATATATTTCTGGACACCTAGTGTCCAGAAATACTTTGCGGTATGGCGCGCAATATATTTCTGGACACCTAGTGTCCAGAAATATTTTGCGGTATGGACACCTAGTGTCCAGAAATACTTTGCGGTATGGCGCGCAATATATTTCTGGACACCTAGTGTCCAGAAATATTTTGCGGTATGGCGCGCAATATATTTCTGGACACCTACTGTCCAGAAATATTTTGCGGTATGGCGCGCAATATATTTCTGGACACCTAGTGTCCAGAAATATTTTGCGGTATGGCGCGCAATATATTTCTGGACACCTAGTGTCGAGAAATACTTTGCGGTATGGCGCGCAATATATTTCTGGACACCTAGTGTCCAGAAATATTTTGCGGTATGGACACCTAGTGTCCAGAAATACTTTGCGGTATGGCGCGCAATATATTTCTGGACACCTAGTGTCCAGAAATATTTTGCGGTATGGCGCGCAATATATTTCTGGACACCTAGTGTCCAGAAATATTTTGCGGTATGGCGCGCAATATATTTCTGGACACCTAGTGTCCAGAAATATTTTGCGGTATGGCGCGCAATATATTTCTGGACACCTAGTGTCCAGAAATACTTTGCGGTATGGCGCGCAATATATTTCTGGACACCTAGTGTCCAGAAATATTTTGCGGTATGGACACTTAGTGTCCAGAAATACTTTGCGGTATGGCGCGCAATATATTTCTGGACACCCAGTGTCCAGAAATATTTTGCGGTATGGCGCAAAATGGTATGGTATGGTATGGCGCGCAATATATTTCTGGACATCTAGTGTCCAGAAATATTTTGCGGTATGGCGCAAAATGGTATGGTATGGTATGGCGCGCAATATATTTCTGGACACCTAGTGTCCAGAAATATTTTGCGGTATGGCGCAAAATGGTATGGTATGGTATGGCGCGCAATATATTTCTGGACACCTAGCGTCCAGAAATATTTTGCGGTATGGACACCTAGTGTCCAGAAATACTTTGCGGTATGGCGCGCAATATATTTCTGGACACCTAGTGTCCAGAAATATTTTGCGGTATGGACACCTAGTGTCCAGAAATACTTTGCGGTATGGCGCGCAATATATTTCTGGACACCTAGTGTCCAGAAATACTTTGCGGTATGGCGCGCAATATATTTCTGGACACCTAGTGTCCAGAAATATTTTGCGGTATGGCGCGCAATATATTTCTGGACACCTAGTGTCCAGAAATATTTTGCGGTATGGCGCGCAATATATTTCTGGACACCTAGTGTCCAGAAATACTTTGCGGTATGGCGCAAAATGGTATGGTATGGTATGGCGCGCAATATATTTCTGGACATCTAGTGTCCAGAAATATTTTGCGGTATGGCGCAAAATGGTATGGTATGGTATGGCGCGCAATATATTTCTGGACACCTAGTGTCCAGAAATATTTTGCGGTATGGCGCAAAATGGTATGGTATGGTATGGCGCGCAATATATTTCTGGACACCTAGCGTCCAGAAATATTTTGCGGTATGGACACCTAGTGTCCAGAAATACTTTGCGGTATGGCGCGCAATATATTTCTGGACACCTAGTGTCCAGAAATATTTTGCGGTATGGACACCTAGTGTCCAGAAATACTTTGCGGTATGGCGCGCAATATATTTCTGGACACCTAGTGTCCAGAAATACTTTGCGGTATGGCGCGCAATATATTTCTGGACACCTAGTGTCCAGAAATATTTTGCGGTATGGCGCGCAATATATTTCTGGACACCTAGTGTCCAGAAATACTTTGCGGTATGGCGCGCAATATATTTCTGGACACCTATTGTCCAGAAATATTTTGCGGTATGGCGCGCAATATATTTCTGGACACCTAGTGTCCAGAAATACTTTGCGGTATGGCGCGCAATATATTTCTGGACACCTAGCGTCCAGAAATATTTTGCGGTATGGACACCTAGTGTCCAGAAATACTTTGCGGTATGGCGCGCAATATATTTCTGGACACCTAGTGTCCAGAAATATTTTGCGGTATGGCGCGCAATATATTTCTGGACACCTAGTGTCCAGAAATATTTTGCGGTATGGCGCGCAATATATTTCTGGACACCTAGTGTCCAGAAATACTTTGCGGTATGGCGCGCAATATATTTCTGGACACCTAGTGTCCAGAAATATTTTGCGGTATGGCGCGCAATATATTTCTGGACACCTAGTGTCCAGAAATACTTTGCGGTATGGCGCGCAATATATTTCTGGACACCTAGTGTCCAGAAATATTTTGCGGTATGGCGCGCAATATATTTCTGGACACCTAGTGTCCAGAAATACTTTGCGGTATGGCGCGCAATATATTTCTGGACACCTAGTGTCCAGAAATATTTTGCGGTATGGATACCTAGTGTCCAGAAATACTTTGCGGTATGGCGTATGGACACCTAGTGTCCAGAAATACTCTGCGGTATGGCGCGCAATATATTTCTGGACACCTAGTGTCCAGAAATATTTTGCGGTATGGCGCGCAATATATATATTTTGCGGTATGGCGCGCAATATATTCCTGGACACCTAGTGTCCAGAAATACTTTGCGGTATGGCGCGCAATATATTTCTGGACATCTAGTGTCCAGAAATATTTTGCGGTATGGCGCAAAATGGTATGGTATGGTATGGCGCGCAATATGGACACTAGGTGTCCAGAAATATATTGCGCGCCATATCACAAAATATTTCTGGACACTAGGTGTCCAGAAATATATTGCGCGCCATACCGCAAAATATTTCTGGACACTAGGTATCACTAGGTGTCCAGAAATATATTGCGCGCCATACCGCAAAATATTTCTGGACACTAGGTGTCCAGAAATATATTGCGCGCCATACCGCAAAGTATTTCTGGACACTAGGTGTCCATGGACACCATGGACACTAGGTGTCCAGAAATATATTGCGCGCCATACCGCAAAGTATTTCTGGACACTAGGTGTCCAGAAATATATTGCGCGCCAATATTTTATATGCAATATATTTCTGGACACTAGGTGTCCAGAAATATATTGCGCGCGGACACTAGGTGTCCAGAAATATATTGCGCGCCATACCGCAAAATATTTCTGGACACTAGGTGTCCAAAAATAAATTGCGCGCCATACCGCAAAATATTTGTGGACACTAGGTGTCCAGAAATATATTGCGCGCCATACCGCAAAGTATTTCTGGACACTTGGTGTCCAGAAATATATTGCGCGCCATACCGCAAAATATTTCTGGACACTAGGTGTCCAGAAATATATTGCGCGCCATACCGCAAAGTATTTCTGGACACTAGGTGTCCATACCGCAAAATATTTCTGGACACTAGGTGTCCAGAAATATATTGCGCGCCATACCGCAAAGTATTTCTGGACACTAGGTGTCCAGAAATATATTGCGCGCCATACCGCAAAGTATTTCTGGACACTAGGTGTCCAGAAATATATTGCGCGCCAATATTTCATATGCAATACATTTCTGGACACCTAGTGTCCAGAAATATATTGCGCGCCATACCGCAAAGTATTTCTGGACACTAGGTGTCCAGAAATATATTGCGCGCCATACCGCAAAATATTTCTGGACACTAGGTGTCCAGAAATATATTGCGCGCCATACCGCAAAATATTTCTGGACACTAGGCCATACCGCAAAGTATTTCTGGACACTAGGTGTCCAGAAATATATTGCGCGCCATACCGCAAAATATTTCTGGACACTAGGTGTCCAGAAATATATTGCGCGCCATACCGCAAAGTATTTCTGGACACTAGGTGTCCAGAAATATATTGCGCGCCATACCGCAAAATATTTCTGGACACTAGGTGTCCAGAAATATATTGCGCGCCATACCGCAAAGTATTTCTGGACACTAGGTGTCCAGAAATATATTGCGCGCCATACCGCAAAATATTTCTGGACACTAGGTGTCCAGAAATATATTGCGCGCCATACCGCAAAATATTTCTGGACACTAGGCCATACCGCAAAGTATTTCTGGACACTAGGTGTCCAGAAATATATTGCGCGCCATACCGCAAAATATTTCTGGACACCTAGTGTCCAGAAATATTTTGCGCGCCATACCGCAAAGTATTTCTGGACACTAGGTGTCCATACCGCAATATATTTCTGGACACCTAGTGTCCAGAAATATTTTGCGGTATGGCGCGCAAAATATTTCTGGACACTAGGTGTCCAGAAATGTATTGCATATAAAATATTGGCGCGCAATATATTTCTGGACACCTAGTGTCCAGAAATACTTTGCGGTATGGCGCGCAATATATTTCTGGACACCTAGTGTCCAGAAATACTTTGCGGTATGGCGCGCAATATATTTCTGGACACCTAGTGTCCAGAAATATTTTGCGGTATGGACACCTAGTGTCCAGAAATACTTTGCGGTATGGCGCGCAATATATTTCTGGACACCTAGTGTCCAGAAATATTTTGCGGTATGGCGCGCAATATATTTCTGGACACCTAGTGTCCAGAAATACTTTGCGGTATGGCGCGCAATATATTTCTGGACACCTAGTGTCCAGAAATATTTTGCGGTATGGCGCGCAATATATTTCTGGACACCTAGTGTCCAGAAATACTTTGCGGTATGGCCTAGTGTCCAGAAATATTTTGCGGTATGGCGCGCAATATATTTCTGGACACCTAGTGTCCAGAAATATTTTGCGGTATGGCGCGCAATATATTTCTGGACACCTAGTGTCCAGAAATACTTTGCGGTATGGGGCGCAATATATTTCTGGACACTAGGTGTCCAGAAATGTATTGCATATGAAATATTGGCGCGCAATATATTTCTGGACACCTAGTGTCCAGAAATACTTTGCGGTATGGCGCGCAATATATTTCTGGACACCTAGTGTCCAGAAATACTTTGCGGTATGGCGCGCAATATATTTCTGGACACCTAGTGTCCAGAAATATTTTGCGGTATGGACACCTAGTGTCCAGAAATACTTTGCGGTATGGCGCGCAATATATTTCTGGACACCTAGTGTCCAGAAATATTTTGCGGTATGGCGCGCAATATATTTCTGGACACCAAGTGTCCAGAAATACTTTGCGGTATGGCGCGCAATATATTTCTGGACACCTAGTGTCCACAAATATTTTGCGGTATGGCGCGCAATTTATTTTTGGACACCTAGTGTCCAGAAATATTTTGCGGTATGGCGCGCAATATATTTCTGGACACCTAGTGTCCGCGCGCAATATATTTCTGGACACCTAGTGTCCAGAAATATATTGCATATAAAATATTGGCGCGCAATATATTTCTGGACACCTAGTGTCCAGAAATACTTTGCGGTATGGCGCGCAATATATTTCTGGACACCTAGTGTCCATGGTGTCCATGGACACCTAGTGTCCAGAAATACTTTGCGGTATGGCGCGCAATATATTTCTGGACACCTAGTGTCCAGAAATATTTTGCGGTATGGCGCGCAATATATTTCTGGACACCTAGTGACACCTAGTGTCCAGAAATATTTTGCGGTATGGCGCGCAATATATTTCTGGACACCTAGTGTCCAGAAATATTTTGTGATATGGCGCGCAATATATTTCTGGACACCTAGTGTCCATATTGCGCGCCATACCATACCATACCATTTTGCGCCATACCGCAAAATATTTCTGGACACTAGATGTCCAGAAATATATTGCGCGCCATACCGCAAAGTATTTCTGGACACTAGGTGTCCAGGAATATATTGCGCGCCATACCGCAAAATATATATATTGCGCGCCATACCGCAAAATATTTCTGGACACTAGGTGTCCAGAAATATATTGCGCGCCATACCGCAGAGTATTTCTGGACACTAGGTGTCCATACGCCATACCGCAAAGTATTTCTGGACACTAGGTATCCATACCGCAAAATATTTCTGGACACTAGGTGTCCAGAAATATATTGCGCGCCATACCGCAAAGTATTTCTGGACACTAGGTGTCCAGAAATATATTGCGCGCCATACCGCAAAATATTTCTGGACACTAGGTGTCCAGAAATATATTGCGCGCCATACCGCAAAGTATTTCTGGACACTAGGTGTCCAGAAATATATTGCGCGCCATACCGCAAAATATTTCTGGACACTAGGTGTCCAGAAATATATTGCGCGCCATACCGCAAAGTATTTCTGGACACTAGGTGTCCAGAAATATATTGCGCGCCATACCGCAAAATATTTCTGGACACTAGGTGTCCAGAAATATATTGCGCGCCATACCGCAAAATATTTCTGGACACTAGGTGTCCAGAAATATATTGCGCGCCATACCGCAAAGTATTTCTGGACACTAGGTGTCCATACCGCAAAATATTTCTGGACGCTAGGTGTCCAGAAATATATTGCGCGCCATACCGCAAAGTATTTCTGGACACTAGGTGTCCAGAAATATATTGCGCGCCATACCGCAAAATATTTCTGGACAATAGGTGTCCAGAAATATATTGCGCGCCATACCGCAAAGTATTTCTGGACACTAGGTGTCCAGAAATATATTGCGCGCCATACCGCAAAATATTTCTGGACACTAGGTGTCCAGAAATATATTGCGCGCCATACCGCAAAATATTTCTGGACACTAGGTGTCCAGAAATATATTGCGCGCCATACCGCAAAGTATTTCTGGACACTAGGTGTCCAGAAATATATTGCGCGCCATACCGCAAAGTATTTCTGGACACTAGGTGTCCATACCGCAAAATATTTCTGGACACTAGGTGTCCAGAAATATATTGCGCGCCATACCGCAAAGTATTTCTGGACACTAGGTGTCCATACCGCAAAATATTTCTGGACGCTAGGTGTCCAGAAATATATTGCGCGCCATACCATACCATACCATTTTGCGCCATACCGCAAAATATTTCTGGACACTAGGTGTCCAGAAATATATTGCGCGCCATACCATACCATACCATTTTGCGCCATACCGCAAAATATTTCTGGACACTAGATGTCCAGAAATATATTGCGCGCCATACCATACCATACCATTTTGCGCCATACCGCAAAGTATTTCTGGACACTAGGTGTCCAGAAATATATTGCGCGCCATACCGCAAAATATTTCTGGACACTAGGTGTCCAGAAATATATTGCGCGCCATACCGCAAAATATTTCTGGACACTAGGTGTCCAGAAATATATTGCGCGCCATACCGCAAAGTATTTCTGGACACTAGGTGTCCAGAAATATATTGCGCGCCATACCGCAAAGTATTTCTGGACACTAGGTGTCCATACCGCAAAATATTTCTGGACACTAGGTGTCCAGAAATATATTGCGCGCCATACCGCAAAGTATTTCTGGACACTAGGTGTCCATACCGCAAAATATTTCTGGACGCTAGGTGTCCAGAAATATATTGCGCGCCATACCATACCATACCATTTTGCGCCATACCGCAAAATATTTCTGGACACTAGGTGTCCAGAAATATATTGCGCGCCATACCATACCATACCATTTTGCGCCATACCGCAAAATATTTCTGGACACTAGATGTCCAGAAATATATTGCGCGCCATACCATACCATACCATTTTGCGCCATACCGCAAAATATTTCTGGACACTGGGTGTCCAGAAATATATTGCGCGCCATACCGCAAAGTATTTCTGGACACTAAGTGTCCATACCGCAAAATATTTCTGGACACTAGGTGTCCAGAAATATATTGCGCGCCATACCGCAAAGTATTTCTGGACACTAGGTGTCCAGAAATATATTGCGCGCCATACCGCAAAATATTTCTGGACACTAGGTGTCCAGAAATATATTGCGCGCCATACCGCAAAATATTTCTGGACACTAGGTGTCCAGAAATATATTGCGCGCCATACCGCAAAATATTTCTGGACACTAGGTGTCCAGAAATATATTGCGCGCCATACCGCAAAGTATTTCTGGACACTAGGTGTCCATACCGCAAAATATTTCTGGACACTAGGTGTCCAGAAATATATTGCGCGCCATACCGCAAAGTATTTCTCGACACTAGGTGTCCAGAAATATATTGCGCGCCATACCGCAAAATATTTCTGGACACTAGGTGTCCAGAAATATATTGCGCGCCATACCGCAAAATATTTCTGGACAGTAGGTGTCCAGAAATATATTGCGCGCCATACCGCAAAATATTTCTGGACACTAGGTGTCCAGAAATATATTGCGCGCCATACCGCAAAGTATTTCTGGACACTAGGTGTCCATACCGCAAAATATTTCTGGACACTAGGTGTCCAGAAATATATTGCGCGCCATACCGCAAAGTATTTCTGGACACTAGGTGTCCAGAAATATATTGCGCGCCATACCGCAAAGTATTTCTGGACACTAGGTGTCCATACCGCAAAATATTTCTGGACACTAGGTGTCCAGAAATATATTGCGCGCCATACCGCACAAGTATTTCTGGACACTAGGTGTCCATACCGCAAAATATTTCTGGACACTAGGTGTCCAGAAATATATTGCGCGCCATACCGCAAAATATTTCTGGACACTAGGTGTCCAGAAATATATTGCGCGCCATACCGCAAAGTATTTCTCGACACTAGGTGTCCAGAAATATATTGCGCGCCATACCGCAAAATATATATATTGCGCGCCATACCGCAAAGTATTTCTGGACACTAGGTGTCCATACCGCAACATATTTCTGGACACTAGGTGTCCAGAAATATATTGCGCGCCATACCGCAAAGTATTTCTCGACACTAGGTGTCCAGAAATATATTGCGCGCCATACCGCAAAATATATATATTGCGCGCCATACCGCAAAGTATTTCTGGACACTAGGTGTCCATACCGCAACATATTTCTGGACACTAGGTGTCCAGAAATATATTGCGCGCCATACCGCAAAGTATTTCTCGACACTAGGTGTCCAGAAATATATTGCGCGCCATACCGCAAAATATATATATTGCGCGCCATACCGCAAAATATTTCTGGACAGTAGGTGTCCAGAAATATATTGCGCGCCATACCGCAAAATATTTCTGGACACTAGGTGTCCAGAAATATATTGCGCGCCATACCGCAAAATATTTCTGGACACTAGGTGTCCAGAAATATATTGCGCGCCATACCGCAAAGTATTTCTGGACACTAGGTGTCCATACCGCAAAATATTTCTGGACACTAGGTGTCCAGAAATATATTGCGCGCCATACCGCAAAGTATTTCTGGACACTAGGTGTCCAGAAATATATTGCGCGCCATACCGCAAAGTATTTCTGGACACTAGGTGTCCATATCGCAAAATATTTCTGGACACTAGGTGTCCAGAAATATATTGCGCGCCATACCGCAAAGTATTTCTGGACACTAGGTGTCCATACCGCAAAATATTTCTGGACACTAGGTGTCCAGAAATATATTGCGCGCCATACCGCAAAGTATTTCTGGACACTAGGTGTCCAGAAATATATTGCGCGCCATACCGCAAAGTATTTCTGGACACTAGGTGTCCATACCGCAAAATATTTCTGGACACTAGGTGTCCAGAAATATATTGCGCGCCATACCGCACAAGTATTTCTGGACACTAGGTGTCCATACCGCAAAATATTTCTGGACACTAGGTGTCCAGAAATATATTGCGCGCCATACCGCAAAATATTTCTGGACACTAGGTGTCCAGAAATATATTGCGCGCCATACCGCAAAGTATTTCTGGACACTAGGTGTCCATACCGCAAAATATTTCTGGACACTAGGTGTCCAGAAATATATTGCGCGCCATACCGCAAAGTATTTCTGGACACTAGGTGTCCATACCGCAAAATATTTCTGGACACTAGGTGTCCAGAAATATATTGCGCGCCATACCGCAAAGTATTTCTGGACACTAGGTGTCCATACCGCAAAATATTTCTGGACACTAGGTGTCCAGAAATATATTGCGCGCCATACCGCAAAATATTTCTGGACACTAGGTGTCCACTACTCGACACTAGGTGTCCATACCGCAAAATATTTCTGGACACTAGGTGTCCATACCGCAAAATATTTCTGGACACTAGGTGTCCAGAAATATATTGCGCGCCATACCGCAAAGTATTTCTGGACACTAGGTGTCCAGGAATATATTGTGCGCCATACCGCAAAATATATATATTGGACATCTAGTGTCCAGAAATATTTTGCGGTATGGACACCTAGTGTCCAGAAATACTTTGCGGTATGGCGCGCAATATATTTCTGGACACCTAGTGTCCAGAAATATTTTGCGGTATGGACACCTAGTGTCCAGAAATACTTTGCGGTATGGCGCGCAATATATTTCTGGACACCTAGTGTCCAGAAATATTTTGCGGTATGGCGCGCAATATATTTCTGGACACCTAGTGTCCAGAAATATTTTGCGGTATGGACACCTAGTGTCCAGAAATACTTGTGCGGTATGGCGCGCAATATATTTCTGGACACCTAGTGTCCAGAAATATTTTGCGGTATGGACACCTAGTGTCCAGAAATACTTTGCGGTATGGCGCGCAATATATTTCTGGACACCTAGTGTCCAGAAATACTTTGCGGTATGGCGCGCAATATATTTCTGGACACCTAGTGTCCAGAAATATTTTGCGGTATGGACACCTAGTGTCCAGAAATACTTTGCGGTATGGCGCGCAATATATTTCTGGACACCTAGTGTCCAGAAATATTTTGCGGTATGGACACCTAGTGTCCAGAAATACTTTGCGGTATGGCGCGCAATATATTTCTGGACACCTAGTGTCCAGAAATACTTTGCGGTATGGCGCGCAATATATTTCTGGACACCTAGTGTCCAGAAATATTTTGCGGTATGGACACCTAGTGTCCAGAAATACTTTGCGGTATGGCGCGCAATATATTTCTGGACACCTAGTGTCCAGAAATATTTTGCGGTATGGCGCGCAATATATTTCTGGACACCTAGTGTCCAGAAATATTTTGCGGTATGGCGCGCAATATATTTCTGGACACCTACTGTCCAGAAATATTTTGCGGTATGGCGCGCAATATATTTCTGGACACCTAGTATGGACACCTAGTGTCCAGAAATACTTTGCGGTATGGCGCGCAATATATATATTTTGCGGTATGGCGCGCAATATATTTCTGGACACCTAGTGTCGAGAAATACTTTGCGGTATGGCGCGCAATATATTTCTGGACACCTAGTGTCCAGAAATATGTTGCGGTATGGACACCTAGTGTCCAGAAATACTTTGCGGTATGGCGCGCAATATATTTCTGGACACCTAGTGTCCAGAAATATTTTGCGGTATGGCGCGCAATATATTTCTGGACACCTAGTGTCCAGAAATATTTTGCGGTATGGACACCTAGTGTCCAGAAATACTTGTGCGGTATGGCGCGCAATATATTTCTGGACACCTAGTGTCCAGAAATATTTTGCGGTATGGACACCTAGTGTCCAGAAATACTTTGCGGTATGGCGCGCAATATATTTCTGGACACCTAGTGTCCAGAAATACTTTGCGGTATGGCGCGCAATATATTTCTGGACACCTAGTGTCCAGAAATATTTTGCGGTATGGACACCTAGTGTCCAGAAATACTTTGCGGTATGGCGCGCAATATATTTCTGGACACCTAGTGTCCAGAAATATTTTGCGGTATGGCGCGCAATATATTTCTGGACACCTACTGTCCAGAAATATTTTGCGGTATGGCGCGCAATATATTTCTGGACACCTAGTGTCCAGAAATATTTTGCGGTATGGCGCGCAATATATTTCTGGACACCTAGTGTCGAGAAATATTTTGCGGTATGGACACCTAGTGTCCAGAAATACTTTGCGGTATGGCGCGCAATATATTTCTGGACACCTAGTGTCCAGAAATATTTTGCGGTATGGACACCTAGTGTCCAGAAATACTTTGCGGTATGGCGCGCAATATATTTCTGGACACCTAGTGTCCAGAAATATTTTGCGGTATGGACACCTAGTGTCCAGAAATACTTTGCGGTATGGCGCGCAATATATTTCTGGACACCTAGTGTCCAGAAATATTTTGCGGTATGGACACCTAGTGTCCAGAAATACTTTGCGGTATGGCGCGCAATATATTTCTGGACACCTAGTGTCCAGAAATATTTTGCGGTATGGACACCTAGTGTCCAGAAATACTTTGCGGTATGGCGCGCAATATATTTCTGGACACCTAGTGTCCAGAAATATTTTGCGGTATGGCGCGCAATATATTTCTGGACACCTAGTGTCCAGAAATATTTTGCGGTATGGCGCGCAATATATTTCTGGACACCTAGTGTCCAGAAATATTTTGCGGTATGGCGCGCAATATATTTCTGGACACTAGGTGTCCAGAAATATATTGCGCGCCATACCGCAAAGTATTTCTGGACACTAGGTGTCCATACCGCAAAATATTTCTGGACACTAGGTGTCCAGAAATATATTGCGCGCCATACCGCAAAGTATTTCTGGACACTAGGTGTCCATACCGCAAAATATTTCTGGACACTAGGTGTCCAGAAATACATTGCGCGCCATACCGCAAAGTATTTCTGGACACTAGGTGTCCAGAAATATATTGCGCGCCATACCGCAAAATATTTCTGGACACTAGGTGTCCAGAAATATATTGCGCGCCATACCGCAAAGTATTTCTGGACACTAGGTGTCCAGAAATATATTGCGCGCCATACCGCAAAATATTTCTGGACACTAGGTGTCCAGAAATATATTGCGCGCCATACCGCAAAATATTTCTGGACACTAGGTGTCCAGAAATATATTGCGCGCCATGCCGCAAAATATTTCTGGACACTAGGTGTCCAGAAATATATTGCGCGCCATACCGCAAAATATTTCTGGACACTAGGTGTCCAGAAATATATTGCGCGCCATACCGCAAAGTATTTCTGGACACTAGGTGTCCAGAAATATATTGCGCGCCATACCGCAAAGTATTTCTCGACACTAGGTGTCCATACCGCAAAATATTTCTGGACACTAGATGTCCAATATATATATTTTGCGGTATGGCGCACAATATATTCCTGGACACCTAGTGTCCAGAAATACTTTGCGGTATGGCGCGCAATATATTTCTGGACACCTAGTGTCCAGAAATATTTTGCGGTATGGACACCTAGTGTCCAGAAATATTTTGCGGTATGGACACCTAGTGTCGAGTAGTGGACACCTAGTGTCCAGAAATATTTTGCGGTATGGCGCGCAATATATTTCTGGACACCTAGTGTCCAGAAATATTTTGCGGTATGGACACCTAGTGTCCAGAAATACTTTGCGGTATGGCGCGCAATATATTTCTGGACACCTAGTGTCCAGAAATATTTTGCGGTATGGACACCTAGTGTCCAGAAATACTTTGCGGTATGGCGCGCAATATATTTCTGGACACCTAGTGTCCAGAAATATTTTGCGGTATGGACACCTAGTGTCCAGAAATACTTTGCGGTATGGCGCGCAATATATTTCTGGACACCTAGTGTCCAGAAATACTTTGCGGTATGGCGCGCAATATATTTCTGGACACCTAGTGTCCAGAAATATTTTGCGGTATGGACACCTAGTGTCCAGAAATACTTTGCGGTATGGCGCGCAATATATTTCTGGACACCTAGTGTCCAGAAATATTTTGCGGTATGGCGCGCAATATATTTCTGGACACCTAGTGTCCAGAAATATTTAGCGGTATGGCGCGCAATATATTTCTGGACACCTACTGTCCAAAAATATTTTGCGGTATGGCGCGCAATATATTTCTGGACACCTAGTGTCCAGAAATATTTTGCGGTATGGCGCGCAATATATTTCTGGACACCTAGTGTCGAGAAATACTTTGCGGTATGGCGCGCAATATATTTCTGGACACCTAGTGTCCAGAAATATGTTGCGGTATGGACACCTAGTGTCCAGAAATACTTTGCGGTATGGCGCGCAATATATTTCTGGACACCTAGTGTCCAGAAATATTTTGCGGTAAGGCGCGCAATATATTTCTGGACACCTAGTGTCCAGAAATATTTTGCGGTATGGACACCTAGTGTCCAGAAATACTTGTGCGGTATGGCGCGCAATATATTTCTGGACACCTAGTGTCCAGAAATATTTTGCGGTATGGACACCTAGTGTCCAGAAATACTTTGCGGTATGGCGCGCAATATATTTCTGGACACCTAGTGTCCAGAAATACTTTGCGGTATGGCGCGCAATATATTTCTGGACACCTAGTGTCCAGAAATATTTTGCGGTATGGACACCTAGTGTCCAGAAATACTTTGCGGTATGGCGCGCAATATATTTCTGGACACCTAGTGTCCAGAAATATTTTGCGGTATGGACACCTAGTGTCCAGAAATACTTTGCGGTATGGCGCGCAATATATTTCTGGACACCTAGTGTCCAGAAATACTTTGCGGTATGGCGCGCAATATATTTCTGGACACCTAGTGTCCAGAAATATTTTGCGGTATGGACACCTAGTGTCCAGAAATACTTTGCGGTATGGCGCGCAATATATTTCTGGACACCTAGTGTCCAGAAATATTTTGCGGTATGGCGCGCAATATATTTCTGGACACCTAGTGTCCAGAAATATTTTGCGGTATGGCGCGCAATATATTTCTGGACACCTACTGTCCAGAAATATTTTGCGGTATGGCGCGCAATATATTTCTGGACACCTAGTATGGACACCTAGTGTCCAGAAATACTTTGCGGTATGGCGCGCAATATATATATTTTGCGGTATGGCGCGCAATATATTTCTGGACACCTAGTGTCGAGAAATACTTTGCGGTATGGCGCGCAATATATTTCTGGACACCTAGTGTCCAGAAATATGTTGCGGTATGGACACCTAGTGTCCAGAAATACTTTGCGGTATGGCGCGCAATATATTTCTGGACACCTAGTGTCCAGAAATATTTTGCGGTATGGCGCGCAATATATTTCTGGACACCTAGTGTCCAGAAATATTTTGCGGTATGGACACCTAGTGTCCAGAAATACTTGTGCGGTATGGCGCGCAATATATTTCTGGACACCTAGTGTCCAGAAATATTTTGCGGTATGGACACCTAGTGTCCAGAAATACTTTGCGGTATGGCGCGCAATATATTTCTGGACACCTAGTGTCCAGAAATACTTTGCGGTATGGCGCGCAATATATTTCTGGACACCTAGTGTCCAGAAATATTTTGCGGTATGGACACCTAGTGTCCAGAAATACTTTGCGGTATGGCGCGCAATATATTTCTGGACACCTAGTGTCCAGAAATATTTTGCGGTATGGCGCGCAATATATTTCTGGACACCTACTGTCCAGAAATATTTTGCGGTATGGCGCGCAATATATTTCTGGACACCTAGTGTCCAGAAATATTTTGCGGTATGGCGCGCAATATATTTCTGGACACCTAGTGTCGAGAAATACTTTGCGGTATGGCGCGCAATATATTTCTGGACACCTAGTGTCCAGAAATATTTTGCGGTATGGCGCGCAATATATTTCTGGACACCTAGTGTCCAGAAATACTTTGCGGTATGGCGCGCAATATATTTCTGGACACCTAGTGTCCAGAAATATTTTGCGGTATGGACACTTAGTGTCCAGAAATACTTTGCGGTATGGCGCGCAATATATTTCTGGACACCCAGTGTCCAGAAATATTTTGCGGTATGGCGCAAAATGGTATGGTATGGTATGGCGCGCAATATATTTCTGGACATCTAGTGTCCAGAAATATTTTGCGGTATGGCGCAAAATGGTATGGTATGGTATGGCGCGCAATATATTTCTGGACACCTAGTGTCCAGAAATATTTTGCGGTATGGCGCAAAATGGTATGGTATGGTATGGCGCGCAATATATTTCTGGACACCTAGCGTCCAGAAATATTTTGCGGTATGGACACCTAGTGTCCAGAAATATTTTGCGGTATGGCGCGCAATATATTTCTGGACACCTAGTGTCCAGAAATACTTTGCGGTATGGCGCGCAATATATTTCTGGACACCTAGTGTCCAGAAATATTTTGCGGTATGGATACCTAGTGTCCAGAAATACTTTGCGGTATGGCGTATGGACACCTAGTGTCCAGAAATACTCTGCGGTATGGCGCGCAATATATTTCTGGACACCTAGTGTCCAGAAATATTTTGCGGTATGGCGCGCAATATATATATTTTGCGGTATGGCGCGCAATATATTCCTGGACACCTAGTGTCCAGAAATACTTTGCGGTATGGCGCGCAATATATTTCTGGACATCTAGTGTCCAGAAATATTTTGCGGTATGGCGCAAAATGGTATGGTATGGTATGGCGCGCAATATGGACACTAGGTGTCCAGAAATATATTGCGCGCCATACCGCAAAATATTTCTGGACACTAGGTGTCACTAGGTGTCCAGAAATATATTGCGCGCCATACCGCAAAATATTTCTGGACACTAGGTGTCCAGAAATATATTGCGCGCCATACCGCAAAGTATTTCTGGACACTAGGTGTCCATGGACACCATGGACACTAGGTGTCCAGAAATATATTGCGCGCCAATATTTTATATGCAATATATTTCTGGACACTAGGTGTCCAGAAATATATTGCGCGCGGACACTAGGTGTCCAGAAATATATTGCGCGCCATACCGCAAAATATTTCTGGACACTAGGTGTCCAAAAATAAATTGCGCGCCATACCGCAAAATATTTGTGGACACTAGGTGTCCAGAAATATATTGCGCGCCATACCGCAAAGTATTTCTGGACACTTGGTGTCCAGAAATATATTGCGCGCCATACCGCAAAATATTTCTGGACACTAGGTGTCCAGAAATATATTGCGCGCCATACCGCAAAGTATTTCTGGACACTAGGTGTCCATACCGCAAAATATTTCTGGACACTAGGTGTCCAGAAATATATTGCGCGCCATACCGCAAAGTATTTCTGGACACTAGGTGTCCAGAAATATATTGCGCGCCATACCGCAAAGTATTTCTGGACACTAGGTGTCCAGAAATATATTGCGCGCCAATATTTCATATGCAATACATTTCTGGACACCTAGTGTCCAGAAATATATTGCGCGCCATACCGCAAAGTATTTCTGGACACTAGGTGTCCAGAAATATATTGCAGGCCATACCGCAAAATATTTCTGGACACTAGGTGTCCAGAAATATATTGCGCGCCATACCGCAAAATATTTCTGGACACTAGGCCATACCGCAAAGTATTTCTGGACACTAGGTGTCCAGAAATATATTGCGCGCCATACCGCAAAATATTTCTGGACACTAGGTGTCCAGAAATATATTGCGCGCCATACCGCAAAGTATTTCTGGACACTAGGTGTCCAGAAATATATTGCGCGCCATACCGCAAAATATTTCTGGACACTAGGTGTCCAGAAATATATTGCGCGCCATACCGCAAAGTATTTCTGGACACTAGGTGTCCATACCGCAAAATATTTCTGGACACTAGGTGTCCAGAAATATATTGCGCGCCATACCGCAAAGTATTTCTGGACACTAGGTGTCCAGAAATATATTGCGCGCCATACCGCAAAGTATTTCTGGACACTAGGTGTCCAGAAATATATTGCGCGCCAATATTTTATATGCAATACATTTCTGGACACCTAGTGTCCAGAAATATTTTGCGCGCCATACCGCAAAATATTTCTGGACACTAGGTGTCCAGAAATATATTGCGGTATGGACACCTAGTGTCCAGAAATACTTTGCGGTATGGCGCGCAATATATTTCTGGACACCTAGTGTCCAGAAATATTTTGCGGTATGGCGCGCAATATATTTCTGGACACCTAGTGTCCAGAAATATTTTGCGGTATGGCGCGCAAAATATTTCTGGACACTAGGTGTCCAGAAATGTATTGCATATAAAATATTGGCGCGCAATATATTTCTGGACACCTAGTGTCCAGAAATACTTTGCGGTATGGCGCGCAATATATTTCTGGACACCTAGTGTCCAGAAATACTTTGCGGTATGGCGCGCAATATATTTCTGGACACCTAGTGTCCAGAAATATTTTGCGGTATGGACACCTAGTGTCCAGAAATACTTTGCGGTATGGCGCGCAATATATTTCTGGACACCTAGTGTCCAGAAATATTTTGCGGTATGGCGCGCAATATATTTCTGGACACCTAGTGTCCAGAAATACTTTGCGGTATGGCGCGCAATATATTTCTGGACACCTAGTGTCCAGAAATATTTTGCGGTATGGCGCGCAATATATTTCTGGACACCTAGTGTCCAGAAATACTTTGCGGTATGGCCTAGTGTCCAGAAATATTTTGCGGTATGGCGCGCAATATATTTCTGGACACCTAGTGTCCAGAAATATTTTGCGGTATGGCGCGCAATATATTTCTGGACACCTAGTGTCCAGAAATATTTTGCGGTATGGCGCGCAATATATTTCTGGACACCTAGTGTCCAGAAATACTTTGCGGTATGGCGCGCAATATATTTCTGGACACTAGGTGTCCAGAAATGTATTGCATATGAAATATTGGCGCGCAATATATTTCTGGACACCTAGTGTCCAGAAATACTTTGCGGTATGGCGCGCAATATATTTCTGGACACCTAGTGTCCAGAAATACTTTGCGGTATGGCGCGCAATATATTTCTGGACACCTAGTGTCCAGAAATATTTTGCGGTATGGACACCTAGTGTCCAGAAATACTTTGCGGTATGGCGCGCAATATATTTCTGGACACCTAGTGTCCAGAAATATTTTGCGGTATGGCGCGCAATATATTTCTGGACACCAAGTGTCCAGAAATACTTTGCGGTATGGCGCGCAATATATTTCTGGACACCTAGTGTCCACAAATATTTTGCGGTATGGCGCGCAATTTATTTTTGGACACCTAGTGTCCAGAAATATTTTGCGGTATGGCGCGCAATATATTTCTGGACACCTAGTGTCCGCGCGCAATATATTTCTGGACACCTAGTGTCCAGAAATATATTGCATATAAAATATTGGCGCGCAATATATTTCTGGACACCTAGTGTCCAGAAATACTTTGCGGTATGGCGCGCAATATATTTCTGGACACCTAGTGTCCATGGTGTCCATGGACACCTAGTGTCCAGAAATACTTTGCGGTATGGCGCGCAATATATTTCTGGACACCTAGTGTCCAGAAATATTTTGCGGTATGGCGCGCAATATATTTCTGGACACCTAGTGACACCTAGTGTCCAGAAATATTTTGCGGTATGGCGCGCAATATATTTCTGGACACCTAGTGTCCAGAAATATTTTGTGATATGGCGCGCAATATATTTCTGGACACCTAGTGTCCATATTGCGCGCCATACCATACCATACCATTTTGCGCCATACCGCAAAATATTTCTGGACACTAGATGTCCAGAAATATATTGCGCGCCATACCGCAAAGTATTTCTGGACACTAGGTGTCCAGGAATATATTGCGCGCCATACCGCAAAATATATATATTGCGCGCCATACCGCAAAATATTTCTGGACACTAGGTGTCCAGAAATATATTGCGCGCCATACCGCAGAGTATTTCTGGACACTAGGTGTCCATACGCCATACCGCAAAGTATTTCTGGACACTAGGTATCCATACCGCAAAATATTTCTGGACACTAGGTGTCCAGAAATATATTGCGCGCCATACCGCAAAGTATTTCTGGACACTAGGTGTCCAGAAATATATTGCGCGCCATACCGCAAAATATTTCTGGACACTAGGTGTCCAGAAATATATTGCGTGCCATACCGCAAAGTATTTCTGGACACTAGGTGTCCAGAAATATATTGCGCGCCATACCGCAAAATATTTCTGGACACTAGGTGTCCAGAAATATATTGCGCGCCATACCGCAAAGTATTTCTGGACACTAGGTGTCCACTAGGACACTAGGTGTCCAGAAATATATTGCGCGCCATACCGCAAAGTATTTCTGGACACTAGGTGTCCAGAAATATATTGCGCGCCATACCGCAAAATATTTCTGGACACTAGGTGTCCAGAAATATATTGCGCGCCATACCGCAAAATATTTCTGGACACTAGGTGTCCAGAAATATATTGCGCGCCATACCGCAAAGTATTTCTGGACACTAGGTGTCCAGAAATATATTGCGCGCCATACCGCAAAATATTTCTGGACACTAGGTGTCCAGAAATATATTGCGCGCCATACCGCAAAGTATTTCTGGACACTAGGTGTCCAGAAATATATTGCGCGCCATACCGCAAAGTATTTCTGGACACTAGGTGTCCAGAAATATATTGCGCGCCATACCGCAAAGTATTTCTGGACACTAGGTGTCCAGAAATATATTGCGCGCCATACCGCAAAATATTTCTGGACACTAGGTGTCCAGAAATATATTGCGCGCCATACCGCAAAGTATTTCTGGACACTAGGTGTCCATACCGCAAAGTATTTCTGGACACTAGGTGTCCAGAAATATATTGCGCGCCATAACGCAAAATATTTCTGGACACTAGGTGTCCAGAAATATATTGCGCGCCATACCGCAAAGTATTTCTGGACACTAGGTGTCCATACCGCAATATATCTCTCTGGCGCGCAATATATTTCTGGACACCTAGTGTGCAGAAATACTTTGCGGTATGGCGCGCAATATATTTCTGGACACCTAGTGTCCATATTGCGTCCCGAATGGTGACCTAGTGGAAATGGCTAGGTGTCCAGAAATATATTGCGCGCCATACCGCAAAATATTTCTGAACACCTAGTGTCCAGAAATATATTGCGCGCCATACCGCAAAATATTTCTGGACACTAGGTTTCCAGAAATATATTGCGCGCCATACCGCAAAGTATTTCTGGACACTAGGTGTCCATACCGCAAAATATTTCTGGACACTAGGTGTCCAGAAATATATTGCGCGCCATACCGCAAAGTATTTCTGCACACTAGGTGTCCAGAAATATATTGCGCGCCAGAGAGATATATTGCGGTATGGACACCTAGTGTCCAGAAATACTTTGCGGTATGGCGCGCAATATATTTCTGGACACTTAGTGTCCAGAAATATTTTGCGGTATGGATACCTAGTGTCCAGAAATACTTTGCGGTATGGCGTATGGACACCTAGTGTCCAGAAATACTCTGCGGTATGGCGCGCAATATATTTCTGGACACCTAGTGTCCAGAAATATTTTGCGGTATGGCGCGCAATATATTCCTGGACACCTAGTGTCCAGAAATACTTTGCGGTATGGCGCGCAATATATTTCTGGACACCTAGTGTCCAGAAATATTTTGCGGTATGGACACCTAGTGTCCAGAAATACTTTGCAGTATGGCGGTATGGCGCGCAATATATTTCTGGACACCTAGTGTCCAGAAATATTTTGCGGTATGGCGCGCAATATATTTCTGGACACCTAGTGTCCAGAAATATTTTGCGGTATGGACACCTAGTGTCCAGAAATATTTTGCGGTATGGCGCGCAATATATTTCTGGACACCTAGTGTCCAGAAATATTTTGCAGTATGGCGCGCAATATATTTCTGGACACCTAGTGTCCAGAAATATTTTGCGGTATGGCGCGCAATACATTTCTGGACACCTAGTGTCCAGAAATACTTTGCGGTATGGCGCGCAATATATTTCTGGACACCTAGTGTCCGCGCAATATATTTCTATATTTACACCTAGTGTCCAGAAATACTTTGCGGTACGGCGCGCAATATATTTCTGGACACCTAGTGTCCAGAAATATTTTGCGGTATGGACACCTAGTGTCCAGAAATATTTTGCGGTATGGCGCGCAATATATTTCTGGACACCTAGTGTCCAGGAATACTTTGCGGTATGGCGCGCAATATATTTCTGGACACCTAGTGTCCAGAAATATTTCGCGGTATGGCGCGCAATATATTTCTGGACACCTAGTGTCCAGAAATATTTTGCGGTATGGCGCGCAATATATTTCTGGACACCTAGTGTCCAGAAATATATTGCGGTATGGCGCGCAATATATTTCTGGACACCTAGTGCAATATATTCCTGGCGCAATACATTTCTGGACACCTAGTGTCCAGAAATACTTTGCGGTATGGCGCGCAATATATTTCTGGACACCTAGTGTCCAGAAATATTTTGCGGTATGGCGCGCAATATATTTCTGGACACCTAGTGTCCAGAAATGTTTTGCGGTATGGCGCGCAATATATTTCTGGACACCTAGTGTCCAGAAATATTTTGCGGTATGGCGCGCAATATATTTCTGGACACCTAGTGTCCAGAAATATTTTGCGGTATGGCGCGCAATATATTTCTGGACACCTAGTGTCCAGAAATGTTTTGCGGTATGGCGCGCAATATATTTCTGGACACCTAGTGTCCAGAAATACTTTGCGGTATGGCGCGCAATATATTTCTGGACACCTAGTGTCATACCGAAATACCGAAATATTTTGCGGTATGGCGGTATGGCCATACCGAAATATTTTGCGGTATGGCGCGCAATATATTCCTGGACACCTAGTGTCCAGAAATACTTTGCGGTATGGCGCGCAATATATTTCTGGACACCTAGTGTCCAGAAATATTTTGCGGTATGGACACCTAGTGTCCAGAAATATTTTGCGGTATGGCGCGCAATACATTTCTGGACACCTAGTGTCCAGAAATATTTTGCGGTATGGCGCGCAATACATTTCTGGACACCTAGTGTCCAGAAATACTTTGCGGTATGGCGCGCAATATATTTCTGGACACCTAGTGTCCAGAAATATTTTGCGGTATGGCGCGCAATATATTTCTGGACACCTAGTGTCCAGAAATATTTTGCGGTATGGCGCGCAATATATTTCTGGACACCTAGTGTCCAGAAATATTTTGCGGTATGGCGCGCAATATATTTCTGGACACCTAGTGTCCAGAAATATTTTGCGGTATGGACACCTAGTGTCCAGAAATACTTTGCGGTATGGCGCGCAATATATTTCTGGACACCTAGTGTCCAGAGATATATTGCGGTATGGACACCTAGTGTCCAGAAATACTTTGCGGTATGGCGCGCAATATATTTCTGGACACCTAGTGTCCAGAAATATTTTGCGGTATGGCGCGCAAAATATTTCTGGACACTAGGTGTCCAGAAATATATTGCGGTATGGCGCGCAATATATTTCTGGACACCTAGTGTCCAGGAATACTTTACGGTATGGCGCGCAATATATTTCTGGACACCTAGTGTCCAGAAATATATTGCGGTATGGCGCGCAATATATTTCTGGACACCTAGTGTCTTTCACCTATATCTTTCGCAATATATTATTGCGCGCCATACCGCAAAGTATTTCTGGACACTAGGTGTCCATACCGCAAAATATTTCTGGACACTAGGTGTCCAGAAATATATTGCGCGCCATACCGCAAAGTATTTCTGGACACTAGGTGTCCAGAAATATATTGCCCGCCATACCGCAAAATATTTCTGGACACTAGGTGTCCAGGAATATATTGCGCGCCATACCGCAAAGTATTTCTGGACACTAGGTGTCCAGAAATGTATTGCGCGCCATACCGCAAAGTATTTCTGGACACTAGGTGTCCAGAAATATATTGCCCGCCATACCGCAAAATATTTCTGGACACTAGGTGTCCAGGAATATATTGCGCGCCATACCGCAAAGTATTTCTGGACACTAGGTGTCCAGAAATGTATTGCGCGCCATACCGCAAAGTATTTCTGGACACTAGGTGTCCAGAAATATATTGCCCGCCATACCGCAAAATATTTCTGGACACTAGGTGTCCAGAAATATATTGCGCGCCATACCGCAATATATTTCTGGACACTAGGTGTCCAGAAATATATTGCGCGCCATACCGCAAAATATTTCTGGACACTAGGTGTCCAGAAATATATTGCGCGCCATACCGCGAAATATTTCTGGACACTAGGTGTCCAGAAATATATTGCGCGCCATACCGCAAAGTATTCCTGGACACTAGGTGTCCAGAAATATATTGCGCGCCATACCGCAAAATATTTCTGGACACTAGGTGTCCATACCGCAAAATATTTCTGGACACTAGGTGTCCAGAAATATATTGCGCGCCGTACCGCGAAGTATTTCTGGACACTAGGTGTAAATATAGAAATATATTGCGCTGACACTAGGTGTCCAGAAATATATTGCGCGCCATACCGCAAAGTATTTCTGGACACTAGGTGTCCAGAAATGTATTGCGCGCCATACCGCAAAATATTTCTGGACACTAGGTGTCCAGAAATATATTGCGCGCCATACTGCAAAATATTTCTGGACACTAGGTGTCCAGAAATATATTGCGCGCCATACCGCAAAATATTTCTAGGTGTCCAGAAATATATTGCGCGCCATACCGCAAAATATTTCTGGACACTAGGTGTCCAGAAATATATTGCGCGCCATACCGCGAAATATTTCTGGACACTAGGTGTCCAGAAATATATTGCGCGCCATACCGCAAAGTATTCCTGGACACTAGGTGTCCAGAAATATATTGCGCGCCATACCGCAAAATATTTCTGGACACTAGGTGTCCATACCGCAAAATATTTCTGGACACTAGGTGTCCAGAAATATATTGCGCGCCGTACCGCAAAGTATTTCTGGACACTAGGTGTAAATATAGAAATATATTGCGCGGACACTAGGTGTCCAGAAATATATTGCGCGCCATACCGCAAAGTATTTCTGGACACTAGGTGTCCAGAAATGTATTGCGCGCCATACCGCAAAATATTTCTGGACACTAGGTGTCCAGAAATATATTGCGCGCCATACTGCAAAATATTTCTGGACACTAGGTGTCCAGAAATATATTGCGCGCCATACCGCAAAATATTTCTGGACACTAGGTGTCCATACCGCAAAATATTTCTGGACACTTGGTGTCCATACCGCAATATATCTCTGGACACTAGGTGTCCAGAAATATATTGCGCGCCATACCGCAAAGTATTTCTGGACACTAGGTGTCCATACCGCAAAATATTTCTGGACACTAGGTGTCCAGAAATATATTGCGCGCCATACCGCAAAATATTTCTGGACACTAGGTGTCCAGAAATATATTGCGCGCCATACCGCAAAATATTTCTGGACACTAGGTGTCCAGAAATATATTGCGCGCCATACCGCAAAATATTTCTGGACACTAGGTGTCCAGAAATATATTGCGCGCCATACCGCAAAGTATTTCTGGACACTAGGTGTCCAGAAATGTATTGCGCGCCATACCGCAAAATATTTCTGGACACTAGGTGTCCATACCGCAAAATATTTCTGGACACTAGGTGTCCAGAAATATATTGCGCGCCATACCGCAAAGTATTTCTGGACACTAGGTGTCCAGGAATATATTGCGCGCCATACCGCAAAATATTTCGGTATGGCCATACCGCCATACCGCAAAATATTTCGGTATTTCGGTATGACACTAGGTGTCCAGAAATATATTGCGCGCCATACCGCAAAGTATTTCTGGACACTAGGTGTCCAGAAATATATTGCGCGCCATACCGCAAAACATTTCTGGACACTAGGTGTCCAGAAATATATTGCGCGCCATACCGCAAAATATTTCTGGACACTAGGTGTCCAGAAATATATTGCGCGCCATACCGCAAAATATTTCTGGACACTAGGTGTCCAGAAATATATTGCGCGCCATACCGCAAAACATTTCTGGACACTAGGTGTCCAGAAATATATTGCGCGCCATACCGCAAAATATTTCTGGACACTAGGTGTCCAGAAATATATTGCGCGCCATACCGCAAAGTATTTCTGGACACTAGGTGTCCAGAAATGTATTGCGCCAGGAATATATTGCGCGCAGGAATATATTGCGCGCCATACCGCAAAATATTTCGGTATGGCCATACCGCCATACCGCAAAATATTTCGGTATTTCGGTATGACACTAGGTGTCCAGAAATATATTGCGCGCCATACCGCAAAGTATTTCTGGACACTAGGTGTCCATACCGCAAAATATTTCTGGACACTAGGTGTCCAGAAATATATTGCGCGCCATACCGCAATATATTTCTGGACACTAGGTGTCCAGAAATATATTGCGCGCCATACCGCAAAATATTTCTGGACACTAGGTGTCCAGAAATATATTGCGCGCCATACCGCAAAATATTTCTGGACACTAGGTGTCCAGAAATATATTGCGCGCCATACCGCAAAATATTTCTGGACACTAGGTGTCCAGAAATATATTGCGCGCCATACCGCAAAATATTTCTGGACACTAGGTGTCCAGAAATATATTGCGCGCCATACCGCAAAATATTTCTGGACACTAGGTGTCCAGAAATATATTGCGCGCCATACCGCAAAGTATTTCTGGACACTAGGTGTCCAGAAATGTATTGCGCGCCATACCGCAAAATATTTCTGGACACTAGGTGTCCAGAAATATATTGCGCGCCATACCGCAAAATATTTCTGGACACTAGGTGTCCAGAAATATATTGCGCGCCATACCGCAAAATATTTCTGGACACTAGGTGTCCATACCGCAAAATATTTCTGGACACTAGGTGTCCAGAAATATATTGCGCGCCATACCGCAAAGTATTTCTGGACACTAGGTGTCCAGAAATATATTGCGCGACATACCGCAAAATATTTCTGGACACTAGGTGTCCAGAAATATATTGCGCGCCATACCGCAGAGTATTTCTGGACACTAGGTGTCCATACCGCAAAATATTTCTGGACACTAGGTGTCCAGAAATATATTGCGCGCCATACCGCAAAGTATTTCTGGACACTAGGTGTCCAGAAATATATTGCGCGCCATACCGCAAAGTATTTCTGGACACTAGGTGTCCAGAAATATATTGCGCGCCATACCGCAAAGTATTTCTGGACACTAGGTGTCCAGAAATATATTGCGCGCCATACCGCAAAGTATTTCTGGACACTAGGTGTCCATACCGCAAAATATTTCTGGACACTAGGTGTCCAGAAATATATTGCGCGCCATACCGCAAAGTATTTCTGGACACTAGGTATCCATACCGCAAAATATTTCTGGACACTAGGTGTCCAGAAATATATTGCGCACCATACCGCAAAATATTTCTGGACACTAGGTGTCCAGAAATATATTGCGCGCCATACCGCAAAGTATTTCTGGACACTAGGTGTCCAGAAATATATTGCGCGCCATACCGCAAAGTATTTCTGGACACTAGGTGTCCATACCGCAAAATATTTCTGGACACTAGGTGTCCAGAAATATATTGCGCGCCATACCGCAAAATATTTCTGGACACTAGGTGTCCAGAAATATATTGCGCGCCATACCGCAAAATATTTCTGGACACTAGGTGTCCAGAAATGTATTGCGCGCCATACCGCAAAATATTTCTGGACACTAGGTGTCCAGAAATATATTGCGCGCCATACCGCAAAATATTTCTGGACACTAGGTGTCCAGAAATATATTGCGCGCCATACCGCAAAATATTTCTGGACACTAGGTGTCCATACCGCAAAATATTTCTGGACACTAGGTGTCCAGAAATATATTGCGCGCCATACCGCAAAGTATTTCTGGACACTAGGTGTCCAGAAATATATTGCGCGACATACCGCAAAATATTTCTGGACACTAGGTGTCCAGAAATATATTGCGCGCCATACCGCAGAGTATTTCTGGACACTAGGTGTCCATACCGCAAAATATTTCTGGACACTAGGTGTCCAGAAATATATTGCGCGCCATACCGCAAAGTATTTCTGGACACTAGGTGTCCAGAAATATATTGCGCGCCATACCGCAAAGTATTTCTGGACACTAGGTGTCCAGAAATATATTGCGCGCCATACCGCAAAGTATTTCTGGACACTAGGTGTCCAGAAATATATTGCGCGCCATACCGCAAAGTATTTCTGGACACTAGGTGTCCATACCGCAAAATATTTCTGGACACTAGGTGTCCAGAAATATATTGCGCGCCATACCGCAAAGTATTTCTGGACACTAGGTATCCATACCGCAAAATATTTCTGGACACTAGGTGTCCAGAAATATATTGCGCACCATACCGCAAAATATTTCTGGACACTAGGTGTCCAGAAATATATTGCGCGCCATACCGCAAAGTATTTCTGGACACTAGGTGTCCAGAAATATATTGCGCGCCATACCGCAAAGTATTTCTGGACACTAGGTGTCCATACCGCAAAATATTTCTGGACACTAGGTGTCCAGAAATATATTGCGCGCCATTCCGCAAAGTATTTCTGGACACTAGGTGTCCATACCGCAAAATATTTCTGGACACTAGGTGTCCAGAAATATATTGCGCGCCATACCGCAAAGTATTTCTGGACACTAGGTGTCCATACCGCAAAATATTTCTGGACGCTAGGTGTTCAGAAATATATTGCGCGCCATACCGCAAAGTATTTCTGGACACTAGGTGTCCAGAAATATATTGCGCGCCATACCGCAAAATATTTCTGGACACTAGGTGTCCAGAAATATATTGCGCGCCATACCGCAAAGTATTTCTGGACACTAGGTGTCCAGAAATATATTGCGCGCCATACCGCAAAATATTTCTGGACACTAGGTGTCCAGAAATATATTGCGCGCCATACCATACCATACCATTTTGCGCCATACCGCAAAATATTTCTGGACACTAGATGTCCAGAAATATATTGCGCGCCATACCGCAGAGTATTTCTGGACACTAGGTATCCATACCGCAAAATATTTCTGGACACTAGGTGTCCAGAAATATATTGCGCGCCATACCGCAAAGTATTTCTGGACACTAGGTGTCCAGAAATATATTGCGCGCCATACCGCAAAGTATTTCTGGACACTAGGTGTCCATACCGCAAAATATTTCTGGACACTAGGTGTCCAGAAATATATTGCGCGCCATTCCGCAAAGTATTTCTGGACACTAGGTATCCATACCGCAAAATATTTCTGGACACTAGGTGTCCAGAAATATATTGCGCGCCATACCGCAAAATATTTCTGGACACTAGGTGTCCAGAAATATATTGCGCGCCATACCGCAAAGTATTTCTGGACACTAGGTGTCCAGAAATATATTGCGCGCCATACCGCAAAGTATTTCTGGACACTAGGTGTCCATACCGCAAAATATTTCTGGACACTAGGTGTCCAGAAATATATTGCGCGCCATTCCGCAAAGTGTTTCTGGACACTAGGTGTCCATACCGCAAAATATTTCTGGACACTAGGTGTCCAGAAATATATTGCGCGCCATACCGCAAAGTATTTCTGGACACTAGGTGTCCATACCGCAAAATATTTCTGGACGCTAGGTGTTCAGAAATATATTGCGCGCCATACCGCAAAGTATTTCTGGACACTAGGTGTCCAGAAATATATTGCGCGCCATACCGCAAAATATTTCTGGACACTAGGTGTCCAGAAATATATTGCGCGCCATACCGCAAAGTATTTCTGGACACTAGGTGTCCAGAAATATATTGCGCGCCATACCGCAAAATATTTCTGGACACTAGGTGTCCAGAAATATATTGCGCGCCATACCATACCATACCATTTTGCGCCATACCGCAAAATATTTCTGGACACTAGATGTCCAGAAATATATTGCGCGCCATACCGCAAAGTATTTCTGGACACTAGGTGTCCAGGAATATATTGCGCGCCATACCGCAAAATATATATATTGCGCGCCATACCGTAAAATATTTCTGGACACTAGGTGTCCAGAAATATATTGCGCGCCATACCGCAGAGTATTTCTGGACACTAGGTATCCATACCGCAAAATATTTCTGGACACTAGGTGTCCAGAAATATATTGCGCGCCATACCGCAAAGTATTTCTGGACACTAGGTGTCCAGAAATATATTGCGCGCCATACCGCAAAATATTTCTGGACACTAGGTGTCCAGAAATATATTGCGCGCCATACCGCAAAATATTTCTGGACACTAGGTGTCCAGAAATATATTGCGCGCCATACCGCAAAATATTTCTGGACACTGGGTGTCCAGAAATATATTGCGCGCCATACC
Source organism: Eristalis intricaria (assembly GCA_964034865.1). Classification (NCBI taxonomy): domain Eukaryota; kingdom Metazoa; phylum Arthropoda; class Insecta; order Diptera; family Syrphidae; genus Eristalis; species Eristalis intricaria. Next base: position 55,236,857 of record OZ035877.1, on the reverse strand, counting down.
GCAAAGTATTTCTGGACACTAGGTGTCCATACCGCAAAATATTTCTGGACACTAGGTGTCCAGAAATATATTGCGCGCCATACCGCAAAGTATTTCTGGACACTAGGTGTCCAGAAATATATTGCGCGCCATAACGCAAAATATTTCTGGACACTAGGTGTCCAGAAATATATTGCGCGCCATAACGCAAAATATTTCTGGACACTAGGTGTCCAGAAATATATTGCGCGCCATACCGCAAAGTATTCCTGGACACTAGGTGTCCAGAAATATATTGCGCGCCATACCGCAAAGTATTTCTGGACACTAGGTATCCATACCGCAAAATATTTCTGGACACTAAGTGTCCAGAAATATATTGCGCGCCATACCGCAAAGTATTTCTGGACACTAGGTGTCCATACCGCAAAATATTTCTGGACACTAGGTGTCCAGAAATATATTGCGCGCCATACGGCAAAGTATTTCTGGACACTGGGTGTCCAGAAATATATTGCGCGCAATATATAATATAAATATATACCGCCATACCGCAAAATATTTCTGGACACTAGGTGTCCAGAAATATATTGCGCCCCATACCGCAAAATATTTCTGGACACTAGGTGTCACTAGGTGTCCAGAAATAAATTGCGCGCCATACCGCAAAATATTTCTGGACACTAGGTATCCAGAAATATATTGCGCGCCATACCGCAAAGTATTTCTGGACACTAGGTGTCCATACCGCAAAATATTTCTGGACACTAGGTGTCCAGAAATATATTGCGCGCCATACCGCAAAGTATTTCTGGACACACTAGGTGTCCAGAAATATATTGCGCGCCATACCGCAAAATATTTCTGGACACCTAGTGTCCAGAAATATATTGCGCGCCATACCGCAAAATATTTCTGGACACTAGGTGTCCAGAAATATATTGCGCGCCATACCGCAAAGTATTTCTGGACACTAGGTGTCCAGAAATATATTGCGCGCCATACCGCAAAGTATTTCTGGACACTAGGTGTCCATACCGCAAAGTATTTCTGGACACTAGGTGTCCAGAAATATATTGCGCGCCATAACCGCGCCATGTCCATATTTCTGGACACTAGGTATCCAGAAATATATTGCGCGCCATACCGCAAAGTATTTCTGGACACTAGGTGTCCATACCGCAAAATATTTCTGGACACTAGGTGTCCAGAAATATATTGCGCGCCATACCGCAAAGTATTTCTGGACACTAGGTGTCCATACCGCAAAGTATTTCTGGACACTAGGTGTCCAGAAATATATTGCGCGCCATAACCGCGCCATGTCCATATTTCTGGACACTAGGTATCCAGAAATATATTGCGCGCCATACCGCAAAGTATTTCTGGACACTAGGTGTCCATACCGCAAAATATTTCTGGACACTAGGTGTCCAGAAATATATTGCGCGCCATACCGCAAAGTATTTCTGGACACTAGGTGTCCATACCGCAAAGTATTTCTGGACACTAGGTGTCCAGAAATATATTGCGCGCCATAACCGCGCCATGTCCATATTTCTGGACACTAGGTATCCAGAAATATATTGCGCGCCATACCGCAAAGTATTTCTGGACACTAGGTGTCCATACCGCAAAATATTTCTGGACACTAGGTGTCCAGAACATACCGCAAAGTATTTCTGTGTGTCCAGAAACATACCGCAAAGTATTTCTGGACACTAGGTGTCCAGAAATATATTGCGCGCCATATCACAAAATATTTCTGGACACTAGGTGTCCAGAAATATATTGCGCGCCATACCGCAAAATATTTCTGGACACTAGGTGTCCAGAAATATATTGCGCGCCATACCGCAAAATATTTCTGGACACTAGGTGTCACTAGGTGTCCAGAAATAAATTGCGCGCCATACCGCAAAATATTTCTGGACACTAGGTGTCCAGAAATATATTGCGCGCCATACCGCAAAGTATTTCTGGACACTAGGTGTCCATACCGCAAAATATTTCTGGACACTAGGTGTCCAGAAATATATTGCGCGCCATACCGCAAAGTATTTCTGGACACTAGGTGTCCAGAAATATATTGCGCGCCATACCGCAAAATATTTCTGGACACTAGGTGTCCAGAAATATATTGCGCGCCATACCGCAAAATATTTCTGGACACTAGGTGTCCAGAAATATATTGCGCGCCATACCGCAAAGTATTTCTGGACACTAGGTGTCCATACCGCAAAGTATTTCTGGACACTAGGTGTCCAGAAATATATTGCGCGCCATACCGCAAAATATTTCTGGACACTAGGTGTCCAGAAATATATTGCGCGCCATACCGCAAAGTATTTCTGGACACTAGGTGTCCAGAAATATATTGCGCGCCATATCACAAAATATTTCTGGACACTAGGTGTCCAGAAATATATTGCGCGCCATACCGCAAAATATTTCTGGACACTAGGTGTCACTAGGTGTCCAGAAATATATTGCGCGCCATACCGCAAAGTATTTCTGGACACTAGGTGTCCATACCGCAAAATATTTCTGGACACTAGGTGTCCAGAAATATATTGCGCGCCATACCGCAAAGTATTTCTGGACACTAGGTGTCCAGAAATATATTGCGCGCCATACCGCAAAATATTTCTGGACACCTAGTGTCCAGAAATATATTGCGCGCCATACCGCAAAGTATTTCTGGACACTAGGTGTCCATACCGCAAAATATTTCTGGACACTAGGTGTCCAGAAATATATTGCGCGCCATACCGCAAAGTATTTCTGGACACACTAGGTGTCCAGAAATATATTGCGCGCCATACCGCAAAATATTTCTGGACACCTAGTGTCCAGAAATATATTGCGCGCCATACCGCAAAATATTTCTGGACACTAGGTGTCCAGAAATATATTGCGCGCCATACCGCAAAGTATTTCTGGACACTAGGTGTCCAGAAATATATTGCGCGCCATACCGCAAAGTATTTCTGGACACTAGGTGTCCATACCGCAAAATATTTCTGGACACTAGGTGTCCAGAAATATATTGCGCGCCATACCGCAAAGTATTTCTGGACACTAGGTGTCCATACCGCAAAGTATTTCTGGACACTAGGTGTCCAGAAATATATTGCGCGCCATAACGCAAAATATTTCTGGACACTAGGTGTCCAGAAATATATTGCGCTCCATACCGCAAAGTATTTCTGGACACTAGGTGTCCAGAAATATATTGCGCGCCATATCACAAAATATTTCTGGACACTAGGTGTCCAGAAATATATTGCGCGCCATACCGCAAAATATTTCTGGACACTAGGTGTCACTAGGTGTCCAGAAATAAATTGCGCGCCATACCGCAAAATATTTCTGGACACTAGGTGTCCAGAAATATATTGCGCGCCATACCGCAAAGTATTCCTGGACACTAGGTGTCCAGAAATATATTGCGCGCCATACCGCAAAATATTTCTGGACACTAGGTGTCCATACCGCAAAATATTTCTGGACACTAGGTGTCCAGAAATATATTGCGCGCCATATTGCAAAGTATTTCTGGACACTAGGTGTCCAGAAATATATTGCGCGCCATACCGCAAAATATTTCTGAACACCTAGTGTCCAGAAATATATTGCGCGCCATACCGCAAAATATTTCTGGACACTAGGTGTCCAGAAATATATTGCGCGCCATACCGCAAAGTATTTCTGGACACTAGGTGTCCAGAAATATATTGCGCGCCATACCGCAAATTATTTCTGGACACTAGGTGTCCATACCGCAAAATAATTCTGGACACTAGGTGTCCAGAAATATATTGCGCGCCATACCGCAAATTATTTCTGGACACTAGGTGTCCATACCGCAAAGTATTTCTGGACACTAGGTGTCCAGAAATATATTGCGCGCCATAACGCAAAATATTTCTGGACACTAGGTGTCCAGAAATATATTGCGCGCCATACCGCAACGTATTTCTGGACACACTAGGTGTCCAGAAATATATTGCGCGCCATACCGCAAAATATTTCTGGACACTAGGTGTCCATACCGCAAAATATTTCTGGACACTAGGTGTCCAGAAATATATTGCGCGCCATACCGCAAAGTATTCCTGGACACTAGGTGTCCAGAAATATATTGCGCGCCATACCGCAAAATATTTCTGGACACTAGGTGTCCATACCGCAAAATATTTCTGGACACTAGGTGTCCAGAAATATATTGCGCGCCATATTGCAAAGTATTTCTGGACACTAGGTGTCCAGAAATATATTGCGCGCCATACCGCAAAATATTTCTGAACACCTAGTGTCCAGAAATATATTGCGCGCCATACCGCAAAATATTTCTGGACACTAGGTGTCCAGAAATATATTGCGCGCCATACCGCAAAGTATTTCTGGACACTAGGTGTCCAGAAATATATTGCGCGCCATACCGCAAATTATTTCTGGACACTAGGTGTCCATACCGCAAAATAATTCTGGACACTAGGTGTCCAGAAATATATTGCGCGCCATACCGCAAATTATTTCTGGACACTAGGTGTCCATACCGCAAAGTATTTCTGGACACTAGGTGTCCAGAAATATATTGCGCGCCATAACGCAAAATATTTCTGGACACTAGGTGTCCAGAAATATATTGCGCGCCATACCGCAACGTATTTCTGGACACACTAGGTGTCCAGAAATATATTGCGCGCCATACCGCAAAATATTTCTGGACACTAGGTGTCCATACCGCAAAATATTTCTGGACACTAGGTGTCCAGAAATATATTGCGCGCCATACCGCAAAGTATTCCTGGACACTAGGTGTCCAGAAATATATTGCGCGCCATACCGCAAAATATTTCTGGACACTAGGTGTCCATACCGCAAAATAATTCTGGACACTAGGTGTCCAGAAATATATTGCGCGCCATACCGCAAATTATTTCTGGACACTAGGTGTCCATACCGCAAAGTATTTCTGGACACTAGGTGTCCAGAAATATATTGCGCGCCATAACGCAAAATATTTCTGGACACTAGGTGTCCAGAAATATATTGCGCGCCATATTGCAAAGTATTTCTGGACACTAGGTGTCCAGAAATATATTGCGCGCCATACCGCAAAATATTTCTGAACACCTAGTGTCCAGAAATATATTGCGCGCCATACCGCAAAATATTTCTGGACACTAGGTGTCCAGAAATATATTGCGCGCCATACCGCAAAGTATTTCTGGACACTAGGTGTCCAGAAATATATTGCGCGCCATACCGCAAATTATTTCTGGACACTAGGTGTCCATACCGCAAAATAATTCTGGACACTAGGTGTCCAGAAATATATTGCGCGCCATACCGCAAATTATTTCTGGACACTAGGTGTCCATACCGCAAAGTATTTCTGGACACTAGGTGTCCAGAAATATATTGCGCGCCATAACGCAAAATATTTCTGGACACTAGGTGTCCAGAAATATATTGCGCGCCATACCGCAAAGTATTTCTGGACACTAGGTGTCCAGAAATATATTGCGCGCCATATCACAAAATATTTCTGGACACTAGGTGTCCAGAAATATATTGCGCGCCATACGGCAAAATATTTCTGGACACTAGGTGTCCAGAAATATATTGCGCGCCATACCGCAAAATATTTCTGGACACTAGGTGTCACTAGGTGTCCAGAAATAAATTGCGCGCCATACCGCAAAATATTTCTGGACACTAGGTGTCCAGAAATATATTGCGCGCCATACCGCAAAGTATTTCTGGACACTAGGTGTCCATACCGCAAAATATTTCTGGACACTAGGTGTCCAGAAATATATTGCGCGCCATACCGCAACGTATTTCTGGACACACTAGGTGTCCAGAAATATATTGCGCGCCATACCGCAAAATATTTCTGGACACACTAGGTGTCCAGAAATATATTGCGCGCCATACCGCAAAATATTTCTGGACACTAGGTGTCCAGAAATATATTGCGCGCCATACCGCAAAGTATTTCTGGACACTAGGTGTCCAGAAATATATTGCGCGCCATATCACAAAATATTTCTGGACACTAGGTGTCCAGAAATATATTGCGCGCCATACCGCAAAATATTTCTGGACACTAGGTGTCCAGAAATATATTGCGCGCCATACCGCAAAATATTTCTGGACACTAGGTGTCACTAGGTGTCCAGAAATAAATTGCGCGCCATACCGCAAAATATTTCTGGACGCTAGGTGTCCAGAAATATATTGCGCGCCATACCGCAAAGTATTTCTGGACACTAGGTGTCCATACCGCAAAATATTTCTGGACACTAGGTGTCCAGAAATATATTGCGCGCCATACCGCAAAGTATTTCTGGACACTAGGTGTCCAGAAATATATTGCGCGCCATACCGCAAAATATTTCTGGACACTAGGTGTCCATACCGCAAAATATTTCTGGACACTAGGTGTCCAGAAATATATTGCGCGCCATACCGCAAAGTATTTCTGGACACTAGGTGTCCATACCGCAATATATCTCTGGACACTAGGTGTCCAGAAATATATTGCGCGCCATACCGCAAAGTATTTCTGGACACTAGGTGTCCATACCGCAAAATATTTCTGGACACTAGGTGTCGAGAAATATATCGCGCGCCATACCGCAGAGTTTTTCTGGACACTAGGTGTCCATACGTCATACCGCAAAGTATTTCTGGACACTAGGTATCCATACCGCAAAATATTTCTGGACACTAAGTGTCCAGAAATATATTGCGCGCCATACCGCAAAGTATTTCTGGACACTAGGTGTCCATACCGCAAAATATTTCTGGACACTAGGTGTCCAGAAATATATTGCGCGCCATACCGCAAAGTATTTCTGGACACTAGGTGTCCAGAAATATATTGCGCGCCATACCGCAAAATATTTCTGGACACTAGGTGTCCAGAAATATATTGCGCGCCATACCGCAAAGTATTTCTGGACACTAGGTGTCCATACCGCGAAATATTTCTGGACACTAGGTGTCCAGAAATATATTGCGCGCCATACCGCAAAGTATTTCTGGACACTAGGTGTCCAGGAATATATTGCGCGCCATACCGCAAAATATTTCTGGACACTAGGTGCGCGCCATACCGCAAAATATTTCTGGACACTAGGTGTCGAGAAATATATCGCGCGCCATACCGCAGAGTTTTTCTGGACACTAGGTGTCCATACGCCATACCGCAAAGTATTTCTGGACACTAGGTATCCATACCGCAAAATATTTCTGGACACTAAGTGTCCAGAAATATATTGCGCGCCATACCGCAAAGTATTTCTGGACACTAGGTGTCCATACCGCAAAATATTTCTGGACACTAGGTGTCCAGAAATATATTGCGCGCCATACCGCAAAGTATTTCTGGACACTAGGTGTCCAGAAATATATTGCGCGCCATACCGCAAAATATTTCTGGACACTAGGTGTCCAGAAATATATTGCGCGCCATACCGCAAAGTATTTCTGGACACTAGGTGTCCAGGAATATATTGCGCGCCATACCGCAAAATATTTCTGGACACTAGGTGTCCAGAAATATATTGCGCGCCATACCGCAAAGTATTTCTGGACACTAGGGGTCCATACCGCCATACCGCAAAGTATTTCTGGACACTAGGTGTCCATACCGCAAAATATTTCTGGACACTAGGTGTCCAGAAATATATTGCGCGCCATACCGCAAAGTATTTCTGGACACTAGGTGTCCAGGAATATATTGCGCGCCATACCGCAAAATATTTCTGGACACTAGGTGTCCAGAAATATATTGCGCGCCATACCGCAAAGAATTTCTGGACACTAGGGGTCCATACCGCAAAATATTTCTGGACACTAGGTGTCCAGAAATATATTGCGCGCCATACCGCAAAGTATTTCTGGACACTAGGTGTCCATACCGCAAAATATTTCTGGACACTAGGTGTCCAGAAATATATTGCGCGCCATACCGCAAAGTATTTCTGGACACTAGGTGTCCAGAAATATATTGCGCGCCATACCGCAAAGTATTTCTGGACACTAGGTGTCCAGAAATATATTGCGCGCCATACCGCAAAGTATTTCTGGACACTAGGTGTCCAGAAATATATTGCGCGCCATACCGCAAAGTATTTCTGGACACTAGGTGTCCAGAAATATATTGCGCGCCATACCGCAAAATATTTCTGGACACTAGGTGTCCAGAAATATATTGCGCGCCATACCGCAAAATATTTCTGGACACTAGGTGTCCAGAAATATATTGCGCGCCATACCGCAAAATATTTCTGGACACTAGGTGTCCAGAAATATACTGCCGGCCATACCGCAAAGTATTTCTGGACACTAGGTGTCCATACCGCAAAATATTTCTGGACACTAGGTGTACAGAAATATATTGCGCGCCATACCGCAAAGTATTTCTGGACACTAGGTGTCCATACCGCAAAATATTTCTGGACACTAGGTGTCCAGAAATATATTGCGCGCCATACCGCAAAGTATTTCTGGACACTAGGTGTCCATACCGCGAAATATTTCTGGACACTAGGTGTCCAGAAATATATTGCGCGCCATACCGCAAAGTATTTCTGGACACTAGGTGTCCAGGAATATATTGCGCGCCATACCGCAAAATATTTCTGGACACTAGGTGCGCGCCATACCGCAAAATATTTCTGGACACTAGGTGTCGAGAAATATATCGCGCGCCATACCGCAGAGTTTTTCTGGACACTAGGTGTCCATACGCCATACCGCAAAGTATTTCTGGACACTAGGTATCCATACCGCAAAATATTTCTGGACACTAAGTGTCCAGAAATATATTGCGCGCCATACCGCAAAGTATTTCTGGACACTAGGTGTCCATACCGCAAAATATTTCTGGACACTAGGTGTCCAGAAATATATTGCGCGCCATACCGCAAAGTATTTCTGGACACTAGGTGTCCAGAAATATATTGCGCGCCATACCGCAAAATATTTCTGGACACTAGGTGTCCAGAAATATATTGCGCGCCATACCGCAAAGTATTTCTGGACACTAGGTGTCCAGGAATATATTGCGCGCCATACCGCAAAATATTTCTGGACACTAGGTGTCCAGAAATATATTGCGCGCCATACCGCAAAGTATTTCTGGACACTAGGGGTCCATACCGCCATACCGCAAAGTATTTCTGGACACTAGGTGTCCATACCGCAAAATATTTCTGGACACTAGGTGTCCAGAAATATATTGCGCGCCATACCGCAAAGTATTTCTGGACACTAGGTGTCCAGGAATATATTGCGCGCCATACCGCAAAATATTTCTGGACACTAGGTGTCCAGAAATATATTGCGCGCCATACCGCAAAGAATTTCTGGACACTAGGGGTCCATACCGCAAAATATTTCTGGACACTAGGTGTCCAGAAATATATTGCGCGCCATACCGCAAAGTATTTCTGGACACTAGGTGTCCATACCGCAAAATATTTCTGGACACTAGGTGTCCAGAAATATATTGCGCGCCATACCGCAAAGTATTTCTGGACACTAGGTGTCCAGAAATATATTGCGCGCCATACCGCAAAGTATTTCTGGACACTAGGTGTCCAGAAATATATTGCGCGCCATACCGCAAAGTATTTCTGGACACTAGGTGTCCAGAAATATATTGCGCGCCATACCGCAAAGTATTTCTGGACACTAGGTGTCCAGAAATATATTGCGCGCCATACCGCAAAATATTTCTGGACACTAGGTGTCCAGAAATATATTGCGCGCCATACCGCAAAATATTTCTGGACACTAGGTGTCCAGAAATATATTGCGCGCCATACCGCAAAATATTTCTGGACACTAGGTGTCCAGAAATATACTGCCGGCCATACCGCAAAGTATTTCTGGACACTAGGTGTCCATACCGCAAAATATTTCTGGACACTAGGTGTACAGAAATATATTGCGCGCCATACCGCAAAGTATTTCTGGACACTAGGTGTCCATACCGCAAAATATTTCTGGACACTAGGTGTCCAGAAATATATTGCGCGCCATACCGCAAAGTATTTCTGGACACTAGGTGTCCAGAAATATATTGCGCGCCATACCGCAAAATATTTCTGGACACTAGGTGTCCAGAAATATATTGCGCGCCATACCGCAAAATATTTCTGGACACTAGGTGTCCAGAAATATATTGCGCGCCATACCGCAAAGTATTTCTGGACACTAGGTGTCCATACCGCAAAATATTTCTGGACACTAGGTGTCCAGAAATATATTGCGCGCCATACCGCAAAATATTTCTGGACACTAGGTGTCCAGAAATATATTGCGCGCCATACCGCAAAATATTTCTGGACACTAGGTGTCCAGAAATATATTGCGCGCCATACCGCAAAGTATTTCTGGACACTAGGTGTCCAGAAATATATTGCGCGCCATACCGCAAAATATTTCTGGACACTAGGTGTCCAGAAATATATTGCGCGCCATACCGCAAAATATTTCTGGACACTAGGTGTCCAGAAATATATTGCGCGCCATACCGCAAAGTATTTCTGGACACTAGGTGTCCAGAAATATATTGCGCGCCATACCGCAAAATATTTCTGGACACTAGATGTTTGCGCCATACCGCAAAGTATTTCTGGACACTAGGTGTCCAGAAATATATTGCGCGCCATACCGCAAAGTATTTCTGGACACTAGGTGTCCATACCGCAAAATATTTCTGGACACTAGGTGTCCAGAAATATATTGCGCGCCATTCCGCAAAGTATTTCTGGACACTAGGTGTCCATACCGCAAAATATTTCTGGACACTAGGTGTCCAGAAATATATTGCGCGCCATACCGCAAAGTATTTCTGGACACTAGGTGTCCATACCGCAAAATATTTCTGGACACTAGGTGTCCAGAAATATATTGCGCGCCATACCGCAAAGTATTTCTGGACACTAGGTGTCCATACCGCAAAATATTTCTGGACACTAGGTGTCCAGAAATATATTGCGCGCCATACCGCAAAGTATTTCTGGACACTAGGTGTCCAGAAATATATTGCGCGCCATACCGCAAAATATTTCTGGACACTAGGTGTCCAGAAATATATTGCGCGCCATACCGCAAAGTATTTCTGGACACTAGGTGTCCAGAAATATATTGCGCGCCATACCGCAAAGTATTTCTGGACACTAGGTGTCCAGGAATATATTGCGCGCCATACCGCAGAGTATTTCTGGACACTAGGTGTCCATACGCCATACCGCAAAGTATTTCTGGACACTAGGTATCCATACCGCAAAATATTTCTGGACACTAGGTGTCCAGAAATATATTGCGCGCCATACCGCAAAGTATTTCTGGACACTAGGTGTCCAGAAATATATTGCGCGCCATACCGCAAAATATTTCTGGACACTAGGTGTCCAGAAATATATTGCGCGCCATACTGCAAAATATTTCTGGACACTGGGTGTCCAGAAATATATTGCGCGCCATACCGCAAAGTATTTCTGGACACTAGGTGTCCATACCGCAAAATATTTCTGGACACTAGGTGTCCAGAAATATATTGCGCGCCATACCGCAAAGTATTTCTGGACACTAGGTGGACAAGTATTTCTGGACACTAGGTGTCCAGAAATATATTGCGCGCCATACCGCAAAATATTTCTGGACACTAGGTGTCCAGAAATATATTGCGCGCCATACCGCAAAATATTTCTGGACACTAGGTGTCCAGAAATATATTGCGCGCCTTACCGCAAAGTATTTCTGGACACTAGGTGTCCATACCGCAAAATATTTCTGGACACTAGGTGTCCAGAAATATATTGCGCGCCATACCGCAAAGTATTTCTGGACACTAGGTGTCCAGAAATATATTGCGCGCCATACCGCAAAATATTTCTGGACACTAGGTGTCCAGAAATATATTGCGCGCCATACCGCAAAATATTTCTGGACACTAGGTGTCCAGAAATATATTGCGCGCCATACCGCAAAGTATTTCTGGACACTAGGTGTCCATACCGCAAAATATTTCTGGACACTAGGTGTCCAGAAATATATTGCGCGCCATACCGCAAAATATTTGTGGACACTAGGTGTCCAGAAATATATTGCGCGCCATACCGCAAAATATTTCTGGACACTAGGTGTGCAGGAATATATTGCGCGCCATACCGCAAAGTATTTCTGGACACTAGGTGTCCAGAAATATATTGCGCGCCATACCGCTAAATATTTCTGGACACTAGGCGTCCAGAAATATATTGCGCGCCATACCGCAAAGCATTTCTGGACACTAGGTGTCCAGAAATATATTGCACGCCATACCGCAAAGTATTTCTGGACACTAGGTGTCCAGAAATATATTGCACGCCATACCGCAAAGTATTTCTGGACACTAGGTGTCGCGCCATTCCGCACAGTATTTCTGGACACTAGGTGTCCAGAAATGTATTGCGCGCCATACCGCAAAGCATTTCTGGACACTAGGTGTCCAGAAATATATTGCGCGCCATACCGCAAAATATTTCTGGACACTAGGCGTCCAGAAATATATTGCGCGCCATACCGCAAAGTATTTCTGGACACTAGGTGTCCAGAAATATATTACGCGCCATACCGCAAAATACTTCTGGACACTAGGTGTCCAGAAATATATTGCGCGCCATACCGCAAAATATTTCTGGACACTAGGTGTCCAGAAATATATTGCGCGCCATACCATACCATACCATTTTGCGCCATACCGTAAAATATTTCTGGACACTAGGTGTCCAGAAATATATTGCGCGCCATACCGCAAAGTATTTCTGGACACTAGGTGTCCAGAAATATATTGCGCGCCACACCGCAAAGTATTTCTGTACACTAGGTGTCCAGAAATATATTGCGCGCCATACCGCAAAGTATTTCTGGACACTAGGTGTCCAGAAATATATTGCGCGCCATACCGCAAAATATTTCTGGACACTAGGTGTCCAGAAATATATTGCGCGCCATACCATACCATACCATTTTGCGCCATACCGCAAAATATTTCTGGACACTAGGTGTCCAGAAATATATTGCGCGCCATACCGCAAAATATTTCTGGACACTAGGTGTCTATATTGCGCGCCATACCGCAAAGTATTTCTGGACACTAGGTGTCCATACCGCAAAATATTTCTGGACACTAGGTGTCCAGAAATATATTGCGCGCCATACCGCAAAGTATTTCTGGACACTAGGTGTCCAGAAATATATTGCGCGCCATACCGCAAAATATTTCTGGACACTAGGTGTCCAGAAATATATTGCGCGCCATACCGCAAAATATTTCTGGACACTAGGTGTCCAGAAATATATTGCGCGCCATACCGCAAAGTATTTCTGGACACTAGGTGTCCATACCGCAAAATATTTCTGGACACTAGGTGTCCAGAAATATATTGCGCGCCATACCGCAAAGTATTTCTGGACACTAGGTGTCCAGAAATATATTGCGCGCCATACCGCAAAGTATTTCTGGACACTAGGTGTCCATACCGCAAAATATTTCTGGACACTAGGTGTCCAGAAATATATTGCGCGCCATACCGCAAAGTATTTCTGGACACTAGGTGTCCATACCGCAAAATATTTCTGGACACTAGGTGTCCAGAAATATATTGCCCGCCATAACATACCATACCATTTTGCGCCATACCGCAAAATATTTCTGGACACTAGATGTCCAGAAATATATTGCGCGCCATACCGCAAAGTATTTCTGGACACTAGGTGTCCAGGAATATATTGCGCGCCATACCGCAAAATATATATATTGCGCGCCATAGCGCAAAATATTTCTGGACACTAGGTGTCCAGAAATATATTGCGCGCCATACCGCAAAGTATTTCTGGACACTAGGTGTCCAGAAATATATTGCGCGCCATACCGCAAAGTATTTCTGGACACTAGGTGTCCATACCGCAAAATATTTCTGGACACTAGGTGTCCAGAAATATATTGCGCGCCATACCGCAAAGTATTTCTGGACACTAGGTGTCCAGAAATATATTGCGCGCCATACCGCAAAGTATTTCTGGACACTAGGTGTCCAGAAATATATTGCGCGCCATACCGCAAAATATTTCTGGACACTAGGTGTCCAGAAATATATTGCGCGCCATACCGCAAAGTATTTCTGGACACTAGGTGTCCATACCGCAAAGTATTTCTGGACACTAGGTGTCCATACCACAAAATATTTCTGGACACTAGGTGTCCAGAAATATATTCTGCGCCATACCGCAAAGTATTTCTGGACACTAGGTGTCCATACCGCAAAATATTTCCGGACACTAGGTGTCCAGAAATATATTGCGCGCCATACCGCAAAGTATTTCTGGACACTAGGTGTCCAGAAATATATTGCGCGCCATACCGCAAAATATTTCTGGACACTAGGTGTGCAGGAATATATTGCGCGCCATACCGCAAAGTATTTCTGGACACTAGGTGTCCAGAAATATATTGCGCGCCATACCGCTAAATATTTCTGGACACTAGGCGTCCAGAAATATATTGCGCGCCATACCGCAAAATATTTCTGGACAATAGGTGTCCAGAAATATATTGCGCGCCATACCGCAAAGTATTTCTGGACACTAGGTGTCCAGAAATATATTGCGCGCCATACCATACCATACCATTTTGCGCCATACCGCAAAGTATTTCTGGACACTTGGTGTCTAGAAATATATTGCGCGCCATACCGCAAAATATTTCTGGACACTAGGTGTCCAGAAATATATTGCGCGCCATACCGCAAAATATTTCTGGACACTAGGTGTCCAGAAATATATTGCGCGCCATACCGCAAAGTATTTCTGGACACTAGGTGTCCAGAAATATATTGCGCGCCATACTGCAAAGTATTTCTGGACACTAGGTGTCCAGAAATATATTGCGCGCCATACCACAAAGTATTTCTGGACACTAGGTGTCCAGAAATATATTGCGCGCCATACCATACCATACCATTTTGCGCCATACCGCAGGTGTCCAGAAATATATTGCGCGCCATACCGCAAAGTATTTCTGGACACTAGGTGTCCAGAAATATATTGCGCGCCACACCGCAAAGTATTTCTGTACACTAGGTGTCCAGAAATATATTGCGCGCCATACCGCAAAGTATTTCTGGACACTAGGTGTCCAGAAATATATTGCGCGCCATACCGCAAAATATTTCTGGACACTAGGTGTCCAGAAATATATTGCGCGCCATACCATACCATACCATTTTGCGCCATACCGCAAAATATTTCTGGACACTAGGTGTCCAGAAATATATTGCGCGCCATACCGCAAAGTATTTCTGGACGCTAGGTGTCCAGAAATATATTGCGCGCCACACCGCAAAGTATTTCTGGACACTAGGTGTCCAGAAATATATTGCGCGCCATACCGCAAAATATTTCTGGACACTAGGCGTCCAGAAATATATTGCGTGCCATACCGCAAAGTATTTCTGGACACTAGGTGTCCAGAAATATATTGCGCGCCATACCGCAAAATATTTCTGGACACTAGGTGTCCAGAAATATATTGCGCGCCATACCGCAAAATATTTCTGGACACTAGGTGTCCAGAAATATATTGCGCGCCATACCATACCATACCATTTTGCGCCATACCGCAAAGTATTTCTGTACACTAGGTGTCCAGAAATATATTGCGCGCCATACCGCAAAATATTTCTGGACACTAGGCGTCCAGAAATATATTGCGCGCCATACCGCAAAGTATTTCTGGACACTAGGTGTCCAGAAATATATTACGCGCCATACCGCAAAATATTTCTGGACACTAGGTGTCCAGAAATATATTGCGCGCCATACCGCAAAATATTTCTGGACACTAGGTGTCCAGAAATATATTGCGCGCCATACCATACCATACCATTTTGCGCCATACCGCAAAATATTTCTGGACACTAGGTGTCCAGAAATATATTGCGCGCCATACCGCAAAGTATTTCTGAACACTAGGTGTCCAGAAATATATTGCACGCCACACCGCAAAGTATTTCTGTACACTAGGTGTCCAGAAATATATTGCGCGCCATACCGCAAAGTATTTCTGGACACTAGGTGTCCAGAAATATATTGCGCGCCATACCGCAAAATATTTCTGGACACTAGGTGTCCAGAAATATATTGCGCGCCATACCGCAAAATATTTCTGGACACTAGGTGTCCAGAAATATATTGCGCGCCATACCGCAAAGTATTTCTGGACACTAGGTGTCCAGAAATATATTGCGCGCCATACCATACCATACCATTTTGCGCCATACCGCAAAATATTTCTGGACACTAGGTGTCCAGAAATATATTGCGCGCCATACCGCAAAGTATTTCTGGACACTAGGTGTCCAGAAATATATTGCGCGCCACACCGCAAAGTATTTCTGGACACTAGGTGTCCAGAAATATATTGCGCGCCATACCGCAAAATATTTCTGGACACTAGGTGTCCAGAAATATATTGCGCGCCATACCGCAAAATATTTCTGGACACTAGGCGTCCAGAAATATATTGCGCGCCATACCGCAAAATATTTCTGGACAATAGGTGTCCAGAAATATATTGCGCGCCATACCGCAAAGTATTTCTGGACACTAGGTGTCCAGAAATATATTGCGCGCCATACCGCAAAATATTTCTGGACACTAGGCGTCCAGAAATATATTGCGCGCCATACCGCAAAATATTTCTGGTACTAGGTGTACAGCGCCACACCGCAAAGTAATTGCGGTATGGCGCGCAATATATTTCTGGACAATAGGTGTCCAGAAATATATTGCGCGCCATACCGCAAAGTATTTCTGGACACTAGGTGTCCAGAAATATATTGCGCGCCATACCGCAAAATATTTCTGGACACTAGGTGTACAGAAATATATTGCGCGCCATACCGCAAAGTATTTCTGGACACTAGGTGTCCAGAAATATATTGCGCGCCATACCGCAAAGTATTTCTGGACACTAGGTGTCCAGAAATATATTGCGCGCCATACCGCAAAGTATTTCTGGACACTAGGTGTCCAGAAATATATTGCGCGCCATACCGCAAAATATTTCTGGACACTAGGTGTCCAGAAATATATTGCGCGCCACACCGCAAAGTAATTCTGGACACTAGGTGTCCAGAAATATATTGCGCGCCATACCGCAAAATATTTCTGGACACTAGGTGTCCAGAAATATATTGCGCGCCATACCGCAAAGTATTTCTGGACACTAGGTGTCCAGAAATATATTACGCGCCATACAGCAAAATATTTCTGGACACTAGGTGTCCAGAAATATATTGCGCGCCATACCGCAAAGTATTTCTGGACACTAGGTGTCCAGAAATATATTGCGCGCCACACCGCAAAGTATTTCTGGACACTAGGTGTCCAGAAATATATTGCGCGCCATACCGCAAAATATTTCTGGACACTAGGCGTCCAGAAATATATTGCGCGCCATACCGCAAAATATTTCTGGACAATAGGTGTCCAGAAATATATTGCGCGCCATACCGCAAAGTATTTCTGGACACTAGGTGTCCAGAAATATATTGCGCGCCATACCGCAAAATATTTCTGGACACTAGGCGTCCAGAAATATATTGCGCGCCATACCGCAAAATATTTCTGGTACTAGGTGTACAGCGCCACACCGCAAAGTAATTGCGGTATGGCGCGCAATATATTTCTGGACAATAGGTGTCCAGAAATATATTGCGCGCCATACCGCAAAGTATTTCTGGACACTAGGTGTCCAGAAATATATTGCGCGCCATACCGCAAAATATTTCTGGACACTAGGTGTACAGAAATATATTGCGCGCCATACCGCAAAGTATTTCTGGACACTAGGTGTCCAGAAATATATTGCGCGCCATACCGCAAAGTATTTCTGGACACTAGGTGTCCAGAAATATATTGCGCGCCATACCGCAAAATATTTCTGGACACTAGGTGTCCA
Source organism: Eristalis intricaria (assembly GCA_964034865.1). Classification (NCBI taxonomy): domain Eukaryota; kingdom Metazoa; phylum Arthropoda; class Insecta; order Diptera; family Syrphidae; genus Eristalis; species Eristalis intricaria. Next base: position 55,218,841 of record OZ035877.1, on the reverse strand, counting down.
GAAATATATTGCGCGCCATACCGCAAAGTATTTCTGGACACTAGGTGTCCAGAAATATATTGCGCGCCATACCGCAAAATATTTCTGGGCACTAGGTGTCCAGAAATATATTGCGCGCCATACCGCAAAGTATTTCTGGACACTAGGTGTCCAGAAATATATTACGCGCCATAAAGCAAAATATTTCTGGACACTAGGTGTCCAGAAATATATTGCGCGCCATACCGCAAAATATTTCTGGACACTAGGTGTCCAGAAATATATTGCGCGCCATACCGCAAAGTATTTCTGGACACTAGGTGTCCAGAAATATATTGCGCGCCATACCATACCATACCATACCATACCATTTTGCGCCATACCGCAAAATATTTCTGGACACTAGGTGTCCAGAAATATATTGCGCGCCATACCGCAAAGTATTTCTGGACACTAGGTGTCCAGAAATATATTGCGCGCCACACCGCAAAGTATTTCTGTACACTAGGTGTCCAGAAATATATTGCGCGCCATACCGCAAAGTATTTCTGGACACTAGGTGTCCAGAAATATATTGCGCGCCATACCGCAAAATATTTCTGGACACTAGGTGTCCAGAAATATATTGCGCGCCATACCGCAAAGTATTTCTGGACACTAGGTGTCCAGAAATATATTGCGCGCCATACCGCAAAGTATTTCTGGACACTAGGTGTCCAGAAATATATTGCGCGCCACACCGCAAAGTATTTCTGGACACTAGGTGTCCAGAAATATATTGCGCGCCATACCGCAAAATATTTCTGGACACTAGGTGTCCAGAAATATATTGCGCGCCATACCGCAAAGTATTTCTGGACACTAGGTGTCCAGAAATATATTGGGCGCCATACCGCAAAGTATTTCTGGACACTAGGTGTCCAGAAATATATTGCGCGCCATACCGCAAAATATTTCTGGACACTAGGTGTCCAGAAATATATTGCGCGCCACACCGCAAAGTAATTCTGGACACTAGGTGTCCAGAAATATATTGCGCGCCGTACCGCAAAATATTTCTGGACACAAGGCGTCCAGAAATATATTGCGCGCCATACCGCAAAATATTTCTGGACACTAGGTGTCCAGAAATATATTGCGCGCCATACCGCAAAGTATTTCTGGACACTAGGTGTCCAGAAATATATTGCGCGCCATACCGCAAAATATTTCTGGACACTAGGTGTCCAGAAATATATTGCGCGCCATACCGCAAAGTATTTCTGGACACTAGGTGTCCAAAATATTTCTGGTCACTAGGTGTCCAGAAATATATTGCGCGCCATACCGCAAAGTATTTCTGGACACTAGGTGTCCAGAAATATATTGCGCGCCATACCATACCATACCATACCATTTTGCGCCATACCGCAAAATATTTCTGGACACTAGGTGCCCAGAAATATATTGCGCGCCATACCGCAAAGTATTTCTGGACACTAGGTGTCCAGAAATATATTGCGCGCCATACCGCAAAATATTTCTGGACACTAGGTGTCCAGAAATATATTGCGCGCCATACCGCAAAGTATTTCTGGACACTAGGTGTCCAGAAATATATTGCGCGCCACACCGCAAAGTATTTCTGGACACTAGGTGTCCAGAAATATATTGCGCGCCATACCGCAAAATATTTCTGGACACTAGGTGTCCAGAAATATATTGCGCGCCACACCGCAAAGTATTTCTGTACACTAGGTGTCCAGAAATATATTGCGCGCCATACCGCAAAGTATTTCTGGACACTAGGTGTCCAGAAATATATTGCGCGCCATACCGCAAAATATTTCTGGACACTAGGTGTCCAGAAATATATTGCGCGCCATACCGCAAAGTATTTCTGGACACTAGGTGTCCAGAAATATATTGCGCGCCACACCGCAAAGTATTTCTGGACACTAGGTGTCCAGAAATATATTGCGCGCCATACCGCAAAATATTTCTGGACACTAGGCGTCCAGAAATATATTGCGCGCCATACCGCAAAATATTTCTGGACAATAGGTGTCCAGAAATATATTGCGCGCCATACCGCAAAGTATTTCTGGACACTAGGTGTCCAGAAATATATTGCGCGCCATACCGCAAAATATTTCTGGACACTAGGCGTCCAGAAATATATTGCGCGCCATACCGCAAAATATTTCTGGACAATAGGTGTCCAGAAATATATTGCGCGCCGTACCGCAAAGTATTTCTGGACACTAGGTGTCCAGAAATATATTGCGCGCCATACCGCAAAATATTTCTGGACACTAGGTGTCCAGAAATATATTGCGCGCCATACCGCGAAGTATTTCTGGACACTAGGTGTCCAGAAATATATTGCGCGCCACACCGCAAGGTATTTCTGGACACTAGGTGTCCAGAAATATATTGCGCGCCATACCGCAAAATATTTCTGGACACTAGGTGTCCAGAAATATATTGCGCGCCATACCGCAAAGTATTTCTGGACACTAGGTGTCCAGAAATATATTGCGCGCCATACCGCAAAATATTTCTGGACACTAGGTATCCAGAAATATATTGCGCGCCATACCGCAAAATATTTCTGGACACTAGGTGTCCAGAAATATATGGCGCGCCATACCGCAAAATATTTCTGGACACTAGGTATCCAGAAATATATTGCGCGCCATACCGCAAAATATTTCTGGACACTAGGTGTCCAGAAATATATTGCGCGCCATACCTCAAAATATTTCTGGACACTAGATGTCCAGAAATATATTGCACGCCATACCGCATAGTATTTCTGGACACTAGGTGTCCAGAAATATATTGCGCGCCATACCATACCATTTTGCGCCATACCGCAACATACCGCGACACCTAGTGTCCAGAAATATATTGCGCGCCATACCGCAAAATATTTCTGGACACTAGGTGTCCAGAAATATATTGCGCGCCATACCGCAAAGTATTTCTGGACACAAGGTGTCCAGAAATATATTGCACGCCATACCGCAAAATATTTCTGGACACTAGGTGTCCAGAAATATATTGCGCGCCATACCTCAAAATATTTCTGGACACTAGATGTCCAGAAATATATTGCACGCCATACCGCATAGTATTTCTGGACACTAGGTGTCCAGAAATATATTGCGCGCCATACCGCAAAATATTTCTGGACACTAGGTGTCCAGAAATATATGGCGCGCCATACCGCAAAATATTTCTGGACACTAGGTATCCAGAAATATATTGCGCGCCATACCGCAAAATATTTCTGGACACTAGGTGTCCAGAAATATATTGCGCGCCATACCTCAAAATATTTCTGGACACTAGATGTCCAGAAATATATTGCACGCCATACCGCATAGTATTTCTGGACACTAGGTGTCCAGAAATATATTGCGCGCCATACCATACCATACCATTTTGCGCCATACCGCAACATACCGCGACACCTAGTGTCCAGAAATATATTGCGCGCCATACCGCAAAATATTTCTGGACACTAGGTGTCCAGAAATATATGGCGCGCCATACCGCAAAATATTTATGGACACTAGGTATCCAGAAATATATTGCGCGCCATACCGCAAAATATTTCTGGACACTAGGTGTCCAGAAATATATTGCGCGCCATACCTCAAAATATTTCTGGACACTAGATGTCCAGAAATATATTGCGCGCCATACCGCATAGTATTTCTGGACACTAGGTGTCCAGAAATATATTGCGCGCCATACCATACCATACCATTTTGCGCCATACCGCAACATACCGCGACACCTAGTGTCCAGAAATATATTGCGCGCCATACCGCAAAATATTTCTGGACACTAGGTGTCCAGAAATATATTGCGCGCCATACCGCAAAATATTTCTTGACACGAGGTGTCCAGAAATATATTGCACGCCATACCGCATAGTATTTCTGGACACTAGGTGTCCAGGAATATATTGCGCGCCATACCATACCATACCATTTTGCGCCATACCGCAACATACCGCGACACCTAGTGTCCAGAAATATATTGCGCGCCATACCGCAAAATATTTCTGGACACTAGGTGTCCAGAAATATATTGCGCGCCATACCGCAAAGTATTTCTGGACACTAGGTGTCCAGAAATATATTGCGCGCCATACCGCAGACACTAGGTGTCCAGAAATATATTGCGCGCCATACCGCAAAGCATTTCTGGACACTAGGTGTCCAGAAATATATTGCGCGCCATACCGCAAAGTATTTCTGGACACTAGGTGTCCAGAAATATATTGCGCGCCATACCATACCATACCATTTTGCGCCATACCGCAAAATATTTCTAAACACTAGGTGTCCAGAAATATTTGCACTAGGTGGACACTAGGTGTCCAGAAATATATTGCGCGCCATACCGCAAAGTATTTCTGGACACTAAGTGTCCAGAAATATATCGCGCGCCATACCGCAAAATATTTCTGGACACTAGGTGTCCAGAAATATATTGCGCGCCATACCGCAAAGTATTTCTGGACACTAGGTGTCCAGAAATATATTGCGCGCCATACCGCAAAATATTTCTGGACACTAGGTGTCCAGAAATATATTGCGCGCCATATCGCAAAATACACTGGACACTAGGTGTCCAGAAATATATTGCGCGCCATACCGCAAAATATTTCTGGACACTAGGTGTCCAGAAATATATTGCGCGCCATACCGCAAAGTATTTCTGGACACTAGGTGTCCAGAAATTTATTGCGCGCCATATCGCAAAATATTTCTGGACACTAGGTGTCCAGAAATATATTGCACGCCATACCGCAAAGTATTTCTGGACACTAGGTGTCACTAGGTGGACACTAGATGTCGAGAAATATATTGCGCGCCATACCGCAAAGTATTTCTGGACACTAGGTGTCCAGAAATATATTGCGCGCCATACCGCAAAGTACTAGGTGTCCAGAAATATATTGCGCTCCATACCGCAAAGTATTTCTGGACACTAGGTGTCCAGAAATATATTGCGCTCCATACCGCACAATATTTCTGGACACTAGGTGTCCAGAAATATATTGCGCGCCATACCGCAAAGTATTTCTGGACGCTAGGTGTCCATACCGCAAAGTATTTCTGGATACTAGGTGTCCAGAAATATATTGCGCGCCATACCGCAAAGTATTTCTGGACACTAGGTGTCCAGAAATATATTGCGCGCCATACCGCAAGATATTTCTGGACACTAGGTGTCCAGAAATATATTGCGCTCCATACCGCAAAGTATTTCTGGACACTAGGTGTCCAGAAATATATTGCGCGCCATACCGCAAAGTATTTCTGGACACTAGGTGCCATACCGCACAATATTTCTGGACACTAGGTGTCCAGAAATATATTGCGTGCCATACCGCACAATATTTCTGGACACTAGGTGTCCAGAAATATATTGCGCGCCATACGCCATACCGCAAATACCGCAAAATATTTCTGGACACTAGGTGTCCAGAAATATATTGCGCGCCATACCGCAAAGTATTTCTGGACGCTAGGTGTCCATACCGCAAAGTATTTCTGGATACTAGGTGTCCAGAAATATATTGCGCGCCATACGCCATACCGCAAATACCGCAAAATATTTCTGGACACTAGGTGTCCATATACACTAGGTGTCCAGAAATATATTGCGCGCCATACCGCAAAGTATTTCTGGACGCTAGGTGTCCATACCGCAAAGTATTTCTGGATACTAGGTGTCCAGAAATATATTGCGCGCCATACGCCATACCGCAAATACCGCAAAATATTTCTGGACACTAGGTGTCCGGAAATATATTGCGCGCCATACCGCACAATATTTCTGGACACTAGGTGTCTAGGACAATAGGTGTCCAGAAATATATTGCGCGCCATACCGCACAATATTTCTGGACACTAGGTGTCCAGAAATATATTGCGCGCCATACCGCAAAGTATTTCTGGACGCTAGGTGTCCATACCGCAAAGTATTTCTGGACACTAGGTGTCCAGAAATATATTGCGCGCCATACCGCAAAGTATTTCTGGACACTAGGTGTCCAGAATGTCTGGACACTAGGTGTCCAGAAATATATTGCGCGCCATACCGCAAAGTATTTCTGGACACTAGGTGTCCAGAAATATATTGCGCGCCATACCGCAAAGTATTTTTGGACACTAGGTGTCCAGAAATATATTGCGCGCCATACCGCAAGATATTTCTGGACACTGGGTGTCCAGAAATATATTGCGCTCCATACCGCAAAGTTTTTTGGACACTAGGTGTCCAGAAATATATTGCGCGCCATACCGCAAAGTATTTCTGGACACTAGGTGTCCAGAAATATATTGCGCGCCATACCGCAAAGTATTTCTGGAAACTAGGTGTCCAGAAATATATTGCGCGCCATACCGCAAAGTATTTCTGGACGCTAGGTGTCCATACCGCAAAGTATTTCTGGATACTAGGTGTCCAGAAATATATTGCGCTCCATACCGCAAAGTATTTCTGGACACTAGGTGTCCAGAAATATATTGCGCTCCATACCGCAAAGTATTTCTGGACACTAGGTGTCCAGAAATATATTGCGCTCCATACCGCAAAGTATTTCTGGACACTAGGTGTCCAGCAATATATTGCGCGCCATACCATACCATACCATTTTGCGCCATACCGCAAAATATTTCTGGACACTAGGTGTCCAGAAATATATTGCGCGCCATACCGCAAAATATTTCTGGACACTAGGTGTCCAGAAATATATTGCGCGCCATACCGCAAAGTATTTCTGGACACTAGGTGTCCAGAAATATATTGCGCGCCATACCGCAAAGTATTTCTGGACACTAGGTGTCCAGAAATATATTGCGCGCCATACCGCAAAGTATTTCTGGACACTAGGTGTCCAGAAATATATTGCGCGCCATACCGCAAAGTATTTCTGGACACTAGGTGTCGGCGTGTCCTGGAGCGTGGAAGTTGGTTGTATATTCTTGGCACCGCAAATGAAAGTTGCTTTCTTCCATATGAGTTGTGTATTCTTGGTATTTTCAGTAGTCCATTTGCCCTTTGCCTTGTATTGACGCCGTGATCAATCGCTTGTTTAAAGCGTTGGTCGTTGTAGGTCTCGTTAATGAAATTAAAAAGAAAAAGTTTTTGGACGGTTAGTACATTTAGATTTTCACTAGGACAATACAAATTTTCTACATAGCGACTACCATACTTAGATCGTAAGAGAATCTTAAGAATCCGGTTTTGAGCCCTTTGGAGTTCCATAATTCTGTATTGCGCTGCATTACCCCACGCTGTTATTCCGTACTGAAGTACCGACTCCACCAGAGAGTAGTAAACTTGCATTAGTACTTCAAACGACGTGTGGTTGCTCAGATGGTAAAGAGCGTATGTCGACTGTCGAAGTCTCTTGCACAGATACCTTATGTGGTGATCCCACTTAAAGTTGCAGTCTACATCCACGCCGAGATATCGATAGACGTCCACTGTATCAATATACTCTGCGCAACCATCTGTCTCAGGTGTTTGATGCGTCTTGTGCAGGCAATCAAAATTGTGGAACCGTATTCTTATTCGATTTCTTACTAGGTGGTAGGGTCGATTATGCATTACTTTGGTCTTCTTCGAGTTAATAACTAAACCATTGTCGTGACACCACCGCAAAATAGTGTTAAACTCTGTTTGCATTGTCTGAGTAGCAATCTCAATGTCTTTGTGGCTCACAACTATGGCAGTGTCGTCCGCATATTGGAAGCCAACGCTATTTTGCAACACAGATAGCATATCGTTCACGTATATAATGAAGAGAAGTGGTCCCAGTATCGATCCTTGGGGTACACCCCACTCAATATTTTGCAGATTGCTATAGCTGGACGATAATCGCACCATGAAACCTCTGTTCCGAAGATAACTCGCAAACCACTCCAATATTCGACCACGAACGCCTATCTTTTCCAGCATTTTGATGATTCTTGTGTGACATAGTGTGTCGAAAGCTTTCTTGAAATCTATAAAGATCACCAGGGAGTGGAGGTTCTTATTGAGACTACTGTTTATATTATTCGCAAATTCTCTCAGTAATTGGTTGACATTTCGGTTTCTTAGAAAACCAAACTGGTTCTTGTTTATGATTTTGTATTTGCCAATATAATCTTGTTGTCTTCTCGCCATTACTTCTTCTAACACTTTGTCAATCGCTGGTAAGATGGAGATAGGGCGGTAGTTCGAGACTTCGGTTTTCTTCCCGGACTTGTAAATAGGTCTTACAATGGCAATTTTTAGGTTCTTCGGAAATTGACTTTCCTCCAAAGACTTATTCACCAATTGCGTGACTGTGGGTGCTAAGAAACTCGAGTTGTTTTTGAGATCCTTAGCCCTAATATTATCTACGCCGGCAGATTTGTTCACGTTCATTTTGTTTAAGATGTTCCTGATTTCGGTTTCCGATACGTGTCCAAGGAACATTGATTGAGTTGTACTGGTTTCTCTACTATTATATGTTTTTATGTCACATTTATGTGTAATCGATTTAATTTCATCCGTGAACTGTGTTGCGAATTTATTAGCTATGTCTGTCATATTTGAGTCCGTAGGAAGATTTCTTCTGATCATTTCATCAATGTTGTTGTTGTTTTTTCCTAGTAAGTTGTTTATTAGTCGCCATGTACTTTTTGCATCCTTTCTATACTCTGCAAATTTATTTTTGTAATATTCCGATTTCATAGTTTTTATCCTTTTATTTACATAGTTTCGGAAGTATTTATACTGAACTTCGTAACTTAGGCACTGTCTGTTATTTTTCCATTTATTGTACAGCTTATCCCTTTCCTTGCACATATCTAGGATTTCCGTTGTTATCCATGGATTTGGTTTTTCTCTTTCCTTTACCTTAATTTTTACGTAGGACTTTTCATAAACACCCTTGAATATATCAACTAACTTATCATACAAATCATCAACATTAGTTTCATTATTCAGAAGGTTCCAGTTAACTTTCGACAATTGTTCATGTACTTTGTTCTCGCTTAGCACAAATTTTGTCGCTGCTTTGCTCTGTGACTTAGAAACTTTGGGTAAACCAAACATTAGCGTGTAATGATCCGATGCATTAGGTTCTACCGTAGCTGCATATATTGATTCAAGCTCACTTCGTACTAAACAATGATCGATTTTTGTACTGGAACCTCTGTTTAAGTCCACTCTGGTATTTGATTCAACAACATTCTGCAGGCCTTTACCACTAATCATTTCAAGATATCTTGCTGCATCAATGTCGTGTTCGTTGTTGACATTTATATTCATATCGCCCATTAATACTAGATTTCGGTTTTTAGTAGAACTTATATGATTTTCTTATTCTTGTGTAAAATTATATGCAGATAAACTTGGTGGTCTATAAATCGCCAGAAAGGTCCAGAAATATATGCGCGCCATACCGCAAGGTATTTCTGGACACTAGGTGTCCAGAAATATATTGCGCGCCATACCGCAAAATATTTCTGCACACTAGGTGTCCAGAAATATATTGCGCGCCATGCCGCAAAGTCAGCTAGTGTCCAGAAATACTTTGCGGTATGGCGTGCAATATATTTCTGGACACCTAGTGTACACCGCAAAGTATTTCTGGACACTAGGTGTCCAGAAATATATTGCGCGCCATACCGCAAAGTATTTCTGGACGCTAGGTGTCCAGACGCTAGGTGTCCAGAAATATATTGCGCGCCATACCGCAAAGTATTTCTGGACACTAGGTGTCCAGAAATATATTGCGCGCCATACCGCAAAATATTTCTGGACACTAGGTGTCCAGAAATATATTGCGCGCCGTACCGCAAAGTATTTCTGGACACTAGGCGTACAGAAATATATTGCGCGCCATACCGCAAAGTATTTGTGGACACTAGGTGTCCAGAAATATATTGCGCGCCATACCGCAAAGTATTTCTAGACACTAGGTGTCCAGAAATATATTGCGCGCCATACCGCAAAGTATTTCTGGACACTAGGTGTCCAGAAATATATTGCGCTCCATACCGCAAAGTATTTCTGGACACTAGGTGTCCAGAAATATATTGCGCGCCATACCGCAAAGTATTTCTGGACACTAGGTGTCCAGAAATATATTGCGCTCCATACCGCAAAGTATTTCTGGACACTAGGTGTCCATACGGCAAAATATTTCTGGACACTAGGTGTCCAGAAATATATTGCGCGCCATACCGCAAAGTATTTCTGGACACTAGGTGTCCAGAAATATATTGCGCGCCATACTGCAAAATATTTCTGGACACTAGGTGTCCAGAAATATATTGCGCTCCATACCGCAAAATATTTCTGGACACTAGGTGTCCAGAAATATATTGCGCGCCATACCGCAAAATATTTCTGGACACCTAGTGTCCAGAAATATATTGCGCGCCATACCGCAAAATATTTCTGGACACCTAGTGTCCAGAAATATATTGCGCGCCATACCGCAAAATATTTCTGGACACTAGGTGTCCAGAAATATATTGCGCGCCATACCGCAAAATATTTCTGGACACTAGGTGTCCAGAAATATATTGCGCGCCATACCGCAAAGTATTTCTGGACACTAGGTGTCCAGAAATATATTGAGCGCCATACCGCAAAATATTTCTGGACACTAGGTGTCCAGAAATATATTGCGCGCCATACCGCAAAGTATTTTTGGACACTAGGTGAAAGAAATATATTGCGCGCCATACCGCAAAGTATTTCTGGACACTAGGTGTCCAGAAATATATTGCGCGCCATACTGCAAAATATTTCTGGACACTAGGTGTCCAGAAATATATTGCGCTCCATACCGCAAAATATTTCTGGACACTAGGTGGACACTAGGTGTCCAGAAATATATTGCGCGCCATACCGCAAAATATTTCTGGACACTAGGTGTCCAGAAATATATTGCGCGCCATACCGCAAAATATTTCTGGACACAAGGTGTCCAGAAATATATTGCGCGCCATACCGCAAAATATTTCTGGACACAAGGTGTCCAGAAATATATTGCGCGCCATACCGCAAAATATTTCTGGACACTAGGTGTCCAGAAATATATTGCGCGCCATACCGCAAAGTATTTCTGGACACTAGGTGTCCAGAAATATATTGAGCGCCATACCGCAAAATATTTCTGGACACTAGGTGTCCAGAAATATATTGCGCGCCATACCGCAAAATATTTCTGGACACTAGGTGTCACTAGGTGTCCAATAATATATTGCGCGCCATACCGCAAAGTATTTCTGGACACTAGGTGTCCAGAAATATATTGCGCGCCATACCGCAAAGTATTTCTTTACACTAGGTGTCCAATATATTGCGCGCCATACCGCAAAATATTTCTGGACACTAGGTGTCCAGAAATATATTGCGCGCCATACCGCAAAGTATTTCTGGACACTAGGTGTCCAGAAATATATTGCGCGCCATACCGCAAAGTCCATACCGTAAGATATTTCTGGACACTAGGTGTCCAGAAATATATTGCGCGCCATACCGCAAAGTCCATACCGTAAGATATTTCTGGACACTAGGTGTCCAGAAATATATTGCGCGCCATACCGCAAAGTATTTCTGGACACTAGGTGTCCAGAAATATATTGCGCGCCATACCGCAAAGTCCATACCGTAAGATATTTCTGGACACTAGGTGTCCAGAAATATATTGCGCGCCATACCGCAAAGTATTTCTGGACACTAGGTGTCCAGAAATATATTGCGCGCCATACCGCAAAGTCCATACCGTAAGATATTTCTGGACACTAGGTATCCAGAAATATATTGCGCGCCATACCGCAAAGTATTTCTGGACACTAGGTGTCCAAAAATATATTGCGCGCCATACCGCAAAATATTTTTGGACACTAGGAGTCCAGAAATATATTGCGCGCCATACCGCAAAGTATTTCTGGACACTAGGTGTCCAGAAATATATTGCGCGCCATACTGCAAAATATTTCTGGACACTAGGTGTCCAGAAATATATTGCGCTCCATACCGCAAAATATTTCTGGACACTAGGTGTCGAGAAATATATTGCGCGCCATACCGCAAAATATTTCTGGACACCTAGTGTCCAGAAATATATTGCGCGCCATGCCGCGCACTAGGTGTCCAGAAATATATTGAGCGCCATACCGCAAAATATTTCTGGACACTAGGTGTCCAGAAATATATTGCGCGCCATACTGCAAAATATTTCTGGACACTAGGTGTCCAGAAATATATTGCGCTCCATACCGCAAAATATTTCTGGACACTAGGTGTCGAGAAATATATTGCGCGCCATACCGCAAAATATTTCTGCACACCTAGTGTCCAGAAATATATTGCGCGCCATACCGCAAAATATTTCTGGACACCTAGTGTCCAGAAATATATTGCGCGCCATACCGCAAAGTATTTTTGGACACTAGGTGTCCAGAAATATATTGCGCGCCATACCGCAAAGTATTTCTGGACACTAGGTGTCCAGAAATATATTGCGCGCCATACCGCAAAATATTTCTGGACACCTAGTGTGCCATACCGCAAAATATTTCTGGACACTAGGTTTCCAGAAATATATTGCGCGCCATACCGCAAAATATTTCGGGACACTAGGTGTCCAGAAATATATTGCGCGCCATACCGCAAAGTATTTCTGGACACTAGGTGTCCAGAAATATATTGCGCGCCATACCGCAAAATATTTCTGCACACCTAGTGTCCAGAAATATATTGCGCGCCATACCGCAAAATATTTCTGGACACCTAGTGTCCAGAAATATATTGCGCGCCATACCGCAAAGTATTTTTGGACACTAGGTGTCCAGAAATATATTGCGCGCCATACCGCAAAGTATTTCTGGACACTAGGTGTCCAGAAATATATTGCGCGCCATACCGCAAAATATTTCTGGACACCTAGTGTGCCATACCGCAAAATATTTCTGGACACTAGGTGTCCAGAAATATATTGAGCGCCATACCGCAAAATATTTCTGGACACTAGGTGTCACTAGGTGTCCAATAATATATTGCGCGCCATACCGCAAAGTATTTCTGGACACTAGGTGTCCAGAAATATATTGCGCGCCATACCGCAAAGTATTTCTTTACACAAGGTGTCCAATATATTGCGCGCCATACCGCAAAATATTTCTGGACACTAGGTGTCCAGAAATATATTGCGCGCCATACCGCAAAGTATTTCTGGACACTAGGTGTCCAGAAATATATTGCGCGCCATACCGCAAAGTCCATACCGTAAGATATTTCTGGACACTAGGTGTCCAGAAATATATTGCGCGCCATACCGCAAAGTATTTCTGGACACTAGGTGTCCAGAAATATATTGCGCGCCATACCGCAAAGTCCATACCGTAAGATATTTCTGGACACTAGGTGTCCAGAAATATATTGCGCGCCATACCGCAAAGTATTTCTGGACACTAGGTGTCCAGAAATATATTGCGCGCCATACTGCAAAATATTTCTGGACACTAGGTGTCCAGAAATATATTGCGCTCCATACCGCAAAATATTTCTGGACACTAGGTGTCCAGAAATATATTACGCGCCATACCGCAAAATATTTCTGGACACCTAGTGTCCAGAAATATATTGGGCGCCATACCGCAAAATATTTCTGGACACTAGGTGTCCAGAAATATATTGCGCGCCATACCGCAAAGTATTTCTGGACACTAGGTGTCCAGAAATATATTGCGCGCCATACCGCAAAATATTTCTGGACACTAGGTGTCCAGAAATATATTGCGCGCCATATCGCAAAGTATTTTTGGACACTAGGTGTCCAGAAATATATTGCGCGCCATACCGCAAAGTCCATACCGTAAGATATTTCTGGACACTAGGTGTCCAGAAGTATATTGCGCGCCATACCGCAAAGTATTTCTGGACACTAGGTGTCCAGAAATATATTGCGCGCCATACCGCAAAGTCCATACCGTAAGATATTTCTGGACACTAGGTGTCCAGAAGTATATTGCGCGCCATACCGCAAAGTATTTCTGGACACTAGGTGTCCAGAAATATATTGCGCGCCATACCGCAAAATATTTCTGGACACTAGGTGTCCAGAAATATATTGCGCGCCATACCGCAAAGTATTTCTGGACACTAGGTGTCCAAAAACTATATTGCGCGCCATACCGCAAAATATTTTTGGACACTAGGTGTCCAGAAATATATTGCGCGCCATACCGCAAAGTATTTCTGGACACTAGGTGTCCAGAAATATATTGCGCGCCATACTGCAAAATATTTCTGGACACTAGGTGTCCAGAAATATATTGCGCTCCATACCGCAAAATATTTCTGGACACTAGGTGTCCAGAAATATATTGCGCGCCATACCGCAAAATATTTCTGGACACCTAGTGTCCAGAAATATATTGCGCGCCATACCGCAAAGTCCATACCGTAAGATATTTCTGGACACTAGGTGTCCAGAAATATATTGCGCGCCATACCGCAAAGCCCATACCGTAAGATATTTCTGGACACTAGGTGTCCAGAAATATATTGCGCGCCATACCGCAAAGTATTTCTGGACACTAGGTGTCCAGAAATATATTGCGCGCCATACCGCAAAGTCCATACCGTCAGATATTTCTGGACACTAGGTGTCCAGAAGTATATTGCGCGCCATACCGCAAAGTATTTCTGGACACTAGGTGTCCAGAAATATATTGCGCGCCATACCGCAAAATATTTCTGGACACTAGGTGTCCAGAAATATATTGCGCGCCATACCGCAAAGTATTTCTGGACACTAGGTGTCCAAAAATATATTGCGCGCCATACCGCAAAATATTTTTGGACACTAGGTGTCCAGAAATATATTGCGCGCCATACCGCAAAGTATTTCTGGACACTAGGTGTCCAGAAATATATTGCGCGCCATACTGCAAAATATTTCTGGACACTAGGTGTCCAGAAATATATTGCGCTCCATACCGCAAAATATTTCTGGACACTAGGTGTCCAGAAATATATTGCGCGCCATACCGCAAAATATTTCTGGACACCTAGTGTCCAGAAATATATTGCGCGCCATACCGCAAAATATTTCTGGACACCTAGTGTCCAGAAATATATTGCGCGCCATACCGCAAAATATTTCTGGACACCTAGTGTCCAGAAATATATTGCGCGCCATACCGCAAAATATTTCTGGACACTAGGTGTCCAGAAATATATTGCGCGCCATACCGCAAAGTATTTCTGGACACTAGGTGTCCAGAAATATATTGCGCGCCATACCGCAAAGTATTTCTGGACACTAGGTGTCCAGAAATATATTGCGCGCCATACCGCAAAATATTTCTGGACACTAGGTGTCCAGAAATATATTGCGCGCCATACCGCAAAATATTTCTGGACACCTAGTGTCCAGAAATATATTGCGCGCCATACCGCAAAATATTTCTGGACACTAGGTGTCCAGAAATATATTGCGCGCCATACTGCAAAATATTTCTGGACACTAGGTGTCCAGAAATATATTGCGCTCCATACCGCAAAATATTTCTGGACACTAGGTGTCCAGAAATATATTGCGCGCCATACCGCAAAATATTTCTGGACACCTAGTGTCCAGAAATATATTGCGCGCCATACCGCAAAATATTTCTGGACACCTAGTGTCCAGAAATATATTGCGCGCCATACCGCAAAATATTTCTGGACACCTAGTGTCCAGAAATATATTGCGCGCCATACCGCAAAATATTTCTGGACACTAGGTGTCCAGAAATATATTGCGCGCCATACCGCAAAGTATTTCTGGACACTAGGTGTCCAGAAATATATTGCGCGCCATACCGCAAAGTATTTCTGGACACTAGGTGTCCAGAAATATATTGCGCGCCATACCGCAAAATATTTCTGGACACTAGGTGTCCAGAAATATATTGCGCGCCATACCGCAAAATATTTCTGGACACCTAGTGTCCAGAAATATATTGCGCGCCATACCGCAAAATATTTCTGGACACTAGGTGTCCAGAAATATATTGCGCGCCATACCGCAAAGTATTTCTGGACACTAGGTGTCCAGAAATATATTGCGCGCCATACCGCAAAGTGAACACCAGAAGACGACAACAGCAGCTATACGCAGTACCGAGGTTCTGGAACGAATATGGTCGAAGAACTTTCAACGTAGCAGTCCCAAACATATTAAACAGCATCCCAAGAGAATACCGCAACATCACGAGAACTGAAGCGCTAAAGAAGATCAAACAAATGTATCTTCAATCGTGAAAAAATCACCAAAAAAATAAAAACAATTATTATATGTATATCTTTATTTTCAATCATTCATCTTTTTATTTGTAAATTCGCGTCCATTCATTTCAATATATTAAATTACATGCATGTCTTAATTTTAATTTAATAATTCAATCTGTATAATTCTCAACTTGAAATTTTATTTTTTCTTAATTTTTATATAATTAAAGTAGTTTAAGCCTTGAATTCAACAACAAAAATAACAGAAACAAATATTGTATTCAGTCTTCTGCAGACAAGCCCCTTTGGCTATGCAGATAATGTAAATAAGAAACATTTTTATTGAATAAAAGCAAAATTGAAATTGAAATGAAAAAAATTTCTTTACACTAGGTGTCCAATATATTGCGCGCCATACCGCAAAATATTTCTGGACACTAGGTGTCCAGAAATATATTGCGCGCCATACCGCAAAGTCCATACCGTAAGATATTTCTGGACACTAGGTGTCCAGAAATATATTGCGCGCCATACCGCAAAGTATTTCTGGACACTAGGTGTCCAGAAATATATTGCGCGCCATACCGCAAAGTATTTCTGGACACTAGGTGTCCAGAAATATATTGCGCGCCATACCGCAAAGTCCATACCGTAAGATATTTCTGGACACTAGGTGTCCAGAAATATATTGCGCGCCATACCGCAAAGTATTTCTGGACACTAGGTGTCCAAAAATATATTGCGCGCCATACCGCAAAATATTTTTGGACACCAGGTGTCCAGAAATATATTGCGCGCCATACCGCAAAGTATTTCTGGACACTAGGTGTCCAGAAATATATTGCGCGCCATACTGCAAAATATTTCTGGACACTAGGTGTCCAGAAATATATTGCGCTCCATACCGCAAAATATTTCTGGACACTAGGTGTCCAGAAATATATTGCGCGCCATACCGCAAAATATTTCTGGACATCTAGTGTCCAGAAATATATTGCGCGCCATACCGCAAAATATTTCTGGACACCTAGTGTCCAGAAATATATTGCGCGCCATACCGCAAAGTCCATACCGTAAGATATTTCTGGACACTAGGTGTCCAGAAATATATTGCGCGCCATACCGCAAAGTATTTCTGGACACTAGGTGTCCAGAAATATATTGCGCGCCATACCGCAAAGTATTTCTGGACACTAGGTGTCCAGAAATATATTGCGCGCCATACCGCAAAGTCCATACCGTAAGATATTTCTGGACACTAGGTGTCCAGAAATATATTGCGCGCCATACCGCAAAGTATTTCTGGACACTAGGTGTCCAAAAATATATTGCGCGCCATACCGCAAAATATTTTTGGACACCAGGTGTCCAGAAATATATTGCGCGCCATACCGCAAAGTATTTCTGGACACTAGGTGTCCAGAAATATATTGAGCGCCATACCGCAAAATATTTCTGGACACCAGGTGTCCAGAAATATATTGCGCGCCATACCGCAAAGTATTTTTGGACACTAGGTGTCCAGAAATATATTGCGCGCCATACCGCAAAGTATTTCTGGACACTAGGTGTCCAGAAATATATTGCGCGCCATACCGCAAAATATTTCTGGACACTAGGTGTCCAGAAATATATTGCGCGCCATACCGCAAAATATTTCTGGACACTAGGTGTCCAGAAATATATTGCGCGCCATACCGCAAAATATTTCTGGACACTAGGTGTCCAGAAATATATTGCGCGCCATACCGCAAAGTATTTCTGGACACTAGGTGTCCAGAAATATATTGCGCGCCATACCGCAAAGTATTTCTGGACACTAGGTGTCCAGAAATATATTGAGCGCCATACCGCAAAATATTTCTGGACACTAGGTGTCCAATAATATATTGCGCGCCATACCGCAAAGTATTTCTGGACACTAGGTGTCCAGAAATATATTGCGCGCCATACCGCAAAGTATTTCTGGACACTAGGTGTCCAGAAATATATTGCGCGCCATACCGCAAAGTATTTCTTTACACTAGGTGTCCAATATATTGCGCGCCATACCGCAAAATATTTCTGGACACTAGGTGTCCAGAAATATATTGCGCGCCATACCGCAAAGTATTTCTGGACACTAGGTGTCCAGAAATATATTGCGCGCCATACCGCAAAGTATTTCTTTACACTAGGTGTCCAATATATTGCGCGCCATACCGCAAAATATTTCTGGACACTAGGTGTCCAGAAATATATTGCGCGCCATACCGCAAAGTATTTCTGGACACTAGGTGTCCAGAAATATATTGCGCGCCATACCGCAAAATATTTCTGGACACCTAGCCATACCGCAAAATATTTCTGGACACTAGGTGTCCAGAAATATATTGCGCGCCATACCGCAAAATATTTCTGGACACTAGGTGTCCAGAAATATATTGCGCGCCATACCGCAAAATATTTCTGGACACTAGGTATCCAGAAATATATTGCGCGCCATACCATACCATACCATTTTGCGCCATACCGCAAAATATTTCTGGACACTAGGTGTCCAGAAATATATTGCGTGCCATACCGCAAAGTATTTCTGGACACTAGGTGTCCAGAAATATATTGCGCGCCATACCGCAAAATATTTCTGGACACTAGGTGTCCAGAAATATATTGCGCGCCATACCGCAAAATATTTCTGGACACTAGGTGTCCAGAAATATATTGCGCGCCATACCGCAAAGTATTTCTGGACACTAGGTGTCCAGAAATATATTGCGCGCCATACCGCAAAGCATTTCTGGACACTAGGTGTCCAGAAATATATTGCGTGCCATACCGCAAAATATTTCTGGACACTAGGTGTCCAGAAATATATTGCGCGCCATACCGCAAAGTATTTCTGGACACTAGGTGTCCAGAAATATATTGCGCGCCATACCGCAAAGTATTTCTGGACACTAGGTGTCCAGAAATATATTGCGCGCCATACCGCAAAATATTTCTGGACACTAGGTGTCCAGAAATATAATGCGCGCCATAACGCAAAGTATTTCTGGACACTAGGTGTCCAGAAATATATTGCACGCCATACCGCAAAATATTTCTGGACACTAGGTGTCCAGAAATATATTGCGCGCCATACCGCAAAGTCCATACCGTAAGATATTTCTGGACACTAGGTGTCCAGAAAAATATTTCTGCAAAGTATTTCTGGACACTAGGTGTCCAAAAATATATTGCGCGCCATACCGCAAAATATTTTTGGACACTAGGTGTCCAGAAATATATTGCGCGCCATACCGCAAAGTATTTCTGGACACTAGGTGTCCAGAAATATATTGCGCGCCATACTGCAAAATATTTCTGGACACTAGGTGTCCAGAAATATATTGCGCGCCATACCGCAAAATATTTCTGGACACCTAGTGTCCAGAAATATATTGCGCGCCATACCGCAAAATATTTCTGGACACCTAGCCATACCGCAAAATATTTCTGGACACTAGGTGTCCAGAAATATATTGCGCGCCATACCGCAAAATATTTCTGGACACTAGGTGTCCAGAAATATATTGCGCGCCATACCGCAAAATATTTCTGGACACTAGGTATCCAGAAATATATTGCGCGCCATACCATACCATACCATTTTGCGCCATACCGCAAAATATTTCTGGACACTAGGTGTCCAGAAATATATTGCGTGCCATACCGCAAAGTATTTCTGGACACTAGGTGTCCAGAAATATATTGCGCGCCATACCGCAAAATATTTCTGGACACTAGGTGTCCAGAAATATATTGCGCGCCATACCGCAAAGTATTTCTGGACACTAGGTGTCCAGAAATATATTGCGCGCCATACCGCAAAGTATTTCTGGACACTAGGTGTCCAGAAATATATTGCGCGCCATACCGCAAAGTATTTCTGGACACTAGGTGTCCAGAAATATATTGCGCGCCATACCGCAAAATATTTCTGGACACTAGGTGTCCAGAAATATAATGCGCGCCATAACGCAAAGTATTTCTGGACACTAGGTGTCCAGAAATATATTGCACGCCATACCGCAAAATATTTCTGGACACTAGGTGTCCAGAAATATATTGCGCGCCATACCGCAAAGTATTTCTGGACACTAGGTGTCCAGTAATATATTGCGCGCCATACCGCAAAGTATTTCTGGACACTAGGTGTCCAGTAATATATTGCGCGACATACCGCAAAATATTTCTGGACACTAGGTGTCCAGAAATATATTGCGCGCCATACCGCAAAATATTTCTGGACACTAGGTGTCCAGAAATATATTGCGCGCCATACCGCAAAGTATTTCTGGACACTAGGTGTCCAGAAATATATTGAGCGCCATACCGCAAAATATTTCTGGACACTAGGTGTCCAGAAATATATTGCGCGCCATACCGCAAAATATTTCTGGACACTAGGTGTCCAGAAATATATTGCGCGCCATACCGCAAAATATTTCTGGACACTAGGTGTCCAGAAATATATTGCGCGCCATACCGCAAAGTATTTCTGGACACTAGGTGTCCAGAAATATATTGAGCGCCATACCGCAAAATATTTCTGGACACTAGGTGTCCAGAAATATATTGCGCGCCATACCGCAAAATATTTCTGGACACTAGGTGTCCAGAAATATATTGCGCGCCATACCGCAAAATATTTCTGGGCACTAGGTGTCCAGAAATATATTGCGCGCCATACCGCAAAATATTTCTGGACACTAGGTGTCCAGAAATATATTGCGCGCCATACCGCAAAATATTTCTGGACACTAGGTGTCCAGAAATATATTGCGCGCCATACCGCAAAGTATTTCTGGACACTAGGTGTCCAGAAATATATTGCGCGCCATACCGCAAAGTATTTCTGGACACTAGGTGTCCAGAAATATATTGCGCGCCATACCGCAAAATATTTCTGGACACTAGGTGTCCAGAAATATAATGCGCGCCATACCGCAAAGTATTTCTGGACACTAGGTGTCCAGAAATATATTGCACGCCATACCGCAAAATATTTCTGGATACTAGGTGTCCAGAAATATATTGCGCGCCATACCGCAAAATATTTCTGGACACTAGGTGTCCAGAAATATATTGCGCGCCATACCGCAAAGTATTTCTGGACACTAGGTGTCCAGTAATATATTGCGCGCCATACCGCAAAATATTTCTGGACACTAGGTGTCCAGAAATATATTGCGCGCCATACCGCAAAGTATTTCTGGACACTAGGTGTCCAGATATATATTGAGCGCCATACCGCAAAATATTTCTGGACACTAGGTGTCCAGAAATATATTGCGCGCCATACCGCAAAATATTTCTGGACACTAGGTGTCCGGAAATATATTGCGCGCCATACCGCAAAATATTTCTGGACACTAGGTGTCCGGAAATATATTGCGCGCCATACCGCAAAATATTTCTGGACACCTAGTGTCCAGAAATATATTGCGCCCCATACCGCAGTGTCCAGAAATATATTTCGCGCCATACCGCAAAATATTTCTGGACACTAGGTGTCCAGAAATATATTGCGCGCCATACCGCAAAATATTTCTGGACACTAGGTGTCCGGAAATATATTGCGCGCCATACCGCAAAATATTTCTGGACACTAGGTGTCCAGAAATATATTGCGCCCCATACCGCAGTGTCCAGAAATATATTTCGCGCCATACCGCAAAGTATTTCTGGACACTAGGTGTCCAGAAATATATTGCGCGCCATACCGCAAAGTATTTCTGGACACTAGGTGTCCAGAAATATATTGCGCGCCATGCCGCAAAATATTCCTGGACACTAGGTGTCCAGAAATATATTGCGCGCCATACCGCAAAATATTTCTGGACACTAGGTGTCCAGAAATATATTGCGCGCCATACCGCAAAATATTTCTGGACACTAGGTGTCCAGAAATATATTGCGCGCCATACCGCAAAGTATTTCTGGACACTAGGTGTCCAGAAATATATTGCGCGCCATACCGCAAAGTATTTCTGGAAATATAATGCGCGCCAAACATCAAAGTATTTCTGGACACTAGGTGTCCAGAAATATATTGCACGCCATACCGCAAAATATTTCTGGACACTAGGTGTCCAGAAATATATTGCACGCCATACCGCAAAATATTTCTGGACACTAGGTGTCCAGAAATATATTGAGCGCCATACCGCAAAATATTTCTGGACACTAGGTGTCCAGAAATATATTGCGCGCCATACCGCAAAATATTTCTGGACACTAGGTGTCCAGAAATATATTGCGCGCCATACCGCAAAATATTTCTGGACACTAGGTGTCCAGAAATATATTGCGCGCCATACCGCAAAGTATTTCTGGACACTAGGTGTCCAGTAATATATTGCGCGCCATACCGCAAAATATTTCTGGACACTAGGTGTCCAGAAATATATTGCGCGCCATACCGCAAAGTATTTCTGGACACTAGGTGTCCAGAAATATATTGAGCGCCATACCGCAAAATATTTCTGGACACTAGGTGTCCAGAAATATATTGCGCGCCATACCGCAAAATATTTCTGGACACTAGGTGTCCGGAAATATATTGCGCGCCATACCGCAAAATATTTCTGGACACTAGGTGTCCAGAAATATATTGCGCCCCATACCGCAGTGTCCAGAAATATATTTCGCGCCATACCGCAAAGTATTTCTGGGCACTAGGTGTCCAGAAATATATTGCGCGCCATACCGCAAAGTATTTCTGGACACTAGGTGTCCAGAAATATATTGCGCGCCATACCGCAAAATATTCCTGGACACTAGGTGTCCAGAAATATATTGCGCGCCATACCGCAAAATATTTCTGGACACTGGGTGTCCAGAAATATATTGCGCGCCATACCGCAAAATATTTCTGGACACTAGGTGTCCAGAAATATATTGCGCGCCATACCGCAAAGTATTTCTGGACACTAGGTGTCCAGAAATATATTGCGCGCCATACCGCAAAGTATTTCTGGAAATATAATGCGCGCCAAACCGCAAAGTATTTCTGGACACTAGGTGTCCAGAAATATATTGCACGCCATACCGCAAAATATTTCTGGACACTAGGTGTCCAGAAATATATTGCACGCCATACCGCAAAATATTTCTGGACACTAGGTGTCCAGAAATATATTGAGCGCCATACCGCAAAATATTTCTGGACACTAGGTGTCCAGAAATATATTGCGCGCCATACCGCAAAATATTTCTGGACACTAGGTGTCCAGAAATATATTGCGCGCCATACCGCAAAATATTTCTGGACACTAGGTGTCCAGAAATATATTGCGCGCCATACCGCAAAGTATTTCTGGACACTAGGTGTCCAGAAATATATTGCGCGCCATACCGCAAAGTATTTCTGGACACTAGGTGTCCAGAAATATATTGCGCGCCATACCGCAAAATATTCCTGGACACTAGGTGTCCATACCGCAAAATATTTCCATACACTAGGTGTCCAGAAATATATTGCGCCCCATACCGCAGTGTCCAGAAATATATTTCGCGCCATACCGCAAAGTATTTCTGGACACTAGGTGTCCAGAAATATATTGCGCGCCATACCGCAAAGTATTTCTGGACACTAGGTGTCCAGAAATATATTGCGCGCCATGCCGCAAAATATTCCTGGACACTAGGTGTCCAGAAATATATTGCGCGCCATACCGCAAAATATTTCTGGACACTAGGTGTCCAGAAATATATTGCGCGCCATACCGCAAAATATTTCTGGACACTAGGTGTCCAGAAATATATTGCGCGCCATACCGCAAAGTATTTCTGGACACTAGGTGTCCAGAAATATATTGCGCGCCATACCGCAAAGTATTTCTGGAAATATAATGCGCGCCAAACATCAAAGTATTTCTGGACACTAGGTGTCCAGAAATATATTGCACGCCATACCGCAAAATATTTCTGGACACTAGGTGTCCAGAAATATATTGCACGCCATACCGCAAAATATTTCTGGACACTAGGTGTCCAGAAATATATTGAGCGCCATACCGCAAAATATTTCTGGACACTAGGTGTCCAGAAATATATTGCGCGCCATACCGCAAAATATTTCTGGACACTAGGTGTCCAGAAATATATTGCGCGCCATACCGCAAAATATTTCTGGACACTAGGTGTCCAGAAATATATTGCGCGCCATACCGCAAAGTATTTCTGGACACTAGGTGTCCAGAAATATATTGCGCGCCATACCGCAAAGTATTTCTGGACACTAGGTGTCCAGAAATATATTGCGCGCCATACCGCAAAATATTCCTGGACACTAGGTGTCCATACCGCAAAATATTTCCATACACTAGGTGTCCAGAAATATATTGCGCGCCATACCGCAAAATATTTCTGGACACTAGGTGTCCATACCGCAAAATATTTCCATACACTAGGTGTCCAGAAATATATTGCGCGCCATACCGCAAAGTATTTCTGGACACTAGGTGTCCAGAAATATATTGCGCGCCATACCGCAAAATATTCCTGGACACTAGGTGTCCATACCGCAAAATATTTCCATACACTAGGTGTCCAGAAATATATTGCGCGCCATACCGCAAAATATTTCTGGACACTAGGTGTCCATACCGCAAAATATTTCCATACACTAGGTGTCCAGAAATATATTGCGCGCCATACCGCAAAGTATTTCTGGACACTAGGTGTCCAGAAATATATTGCGCGCCATACCGCAATATACCTAGTGTATGGAAATATTTTGCGGTATGGACACCTAGTGTCCAGAAATATTTTGCGGTATGGCGCGCAATATATTTCTGGACACCTTGTGTCCAGAAATATTTTGCGGTATGGCGCGCAATATATTTCTGGACACCTAGTGTCCAGAAATACTTTGCGGTATGGCGCGCAATATATTTCTGGACACCTAGTGTCCAGAAATACTTTGCGGTATGGCGCGTAATATATTTCTGGACACCTAGTGTCCAGGAATATTTTGCGGTATGGCGCGCAATATATTTCTGGACACTAGGTGTCCAGAAATATATTGCGGTATGGCGCGCTATATATTTTTGGACACCTAGTGTCCAGAAATACTTTGCGGTATGGCGCGCAATATGTTTCTGGACACCTAGTGTCCAGAAATATTTTGCGGTATGGGGCGCAATATATTTCTGGACACCTAGTGTCCAGAAATATTTTGCGGTATGGCGCGCAATATATTTCTGGACACCTAGTGTCCAGAAATACTTTGCCGTAAGGCGCGCAATATATTTCTGGACACCTAGTGTCCAGAAATATTTTGCGGTATGGCGCGCAATATATTTCTGGACACATAGTGTCCAGAAATATTTTGCGGTATGGCGCGCAATGTATTTCTGGACACCTAGTGTCCAGAAATATTTTGCGGTATGGCGCGCAATATATTTCTGGACACCTAGTGTCCAGAAATATTTTGCGGTATGGCGCGCAATATATTTTTGCCTTTGTGAACTTACTTACTTACTTATCAGGCTGACGACCCATGCAGGTTCCGAGCCCTAGCCATAGCTGCTTTCCATTCTTGACGGTCCTGGGCACACTGCTTCCAGTCATCAAGACCAAGCGGGACCATATATCTGAGCTGGATTATTTCTTTCGAAGGCACCAAGATGCAGCTCAGCAGTTTTGCTTATAGTCCAGTTTTCGGCTCCATATAACAGGACTGGCGAAATTGTGTACAGCATCACCTTAGTCGTTCGAGTCAGGTGTTTTGACGCCAGTTGTTTTGACAAACCGAAGTAACACCAGTTGCCAAAGGCGGTTCTACGTCGGATTTCCACAGTGCTGTCGTTTGCGGAGTTTACGTTTCCCCCAAGGTAGACCACCCCCTTTACTACTTCGAAATTGTAGCTGTTCGGGTTGTGAACCAAAGAATTTTTTCAACAAAGGAAAGCTTACTGTTTGTATTATTTCTACCAAACAAAATAAAAAACACTGTTTTTAACCAATGTTATAAAAATAAATAATTTATTTTATTCACTGCAATCGTATTTATGCTGTTTGACTTACATTTGGTTTGATTTTTTTGATGGATGACATTTGGAGATATTTGTGGCGAGTTGTTGTGGGTCTGTAAGTTACATCTAATGCCTTGAGGGATCGCTGACGTCATTGCGATCCCAACAATAGCTGTCGATTATTAACTATGTATGCGAAATTCGCCTGGAACTACTCACGCACAATTCCTTTGACAAACACCACCGGCAACGCCACGATGATCGTTGTGCTGGAGCTGCGGCACCAAGCAGCGAGCGAATTAATAATACAATATTATTTGTGATGAGGAACTAGACGGATGATTTGATATTTTGAATATTGATGGCGCGACAGTCCGAGGAGGACCTGGGCCTGGCTTCTCAGCAACTCAGCAGTCAGTTTTGTGCCGACTCCGAACGGCAAAGTTGAGAAGCTTTTTTAAATAGGAATACTTTTTGAGCATTGTCAGTGACTCGAAAGAGGTGGAAGCCGTGAATTATGAAAGTTGGCAGATTAGGGATTCGAACCTGGCCCCCTCTGCGTAGGAGTCGAAGTACTAACCCACTACGCCACGGCGACTCACATTCACGAGGCATTACACAGTACATAATTCCTTACTGACACCTATTCAGATCTATTGCCTCCGTTCTTGAACCTGAGCCTAGCTGTGACTCTTCAGTCTGTTGAGGTTCATCGTCAACTTGAATGCGAAACGTTCTGCAATTGAAGTTACTGACACTGCGCCGTGTCCTAAAATACAAAAGGTTACACAAGCTACCCCGTTTATCTTTCATCTAAATTCCAACGAACAAAGAGGTGTTAAATGTGTCCCCCTTTCCCTTTCGAGCATGCACTCGAAGTCGTCATGGTTAAATTTAAATTTTATTAATACCAACGTCGTGGCTCATTTAACTGAAGTTGCTTCAGGAGTTGTAATGGTAATGGAACTCAGCTCACATGGCTCCCTCGTTGCTAGTTGCCCTCAAGTCCCCCCAAAATGAGAAAAATCACCCTCCCGCCCTCCCCACCACCGATGAAAAGTGCTTTCAATTCATAAAGGCGTCCCGTTTCGTTCCCGTAGTCACACATCTGATCCTTAAGTGAGAACCCCCATCCATGCACCCTCTCGAAGAAGCGCCGAGGAACTTGAAAGAAATTTCGAATCCACTCTCTAGGTGGGGCGGGGGAGGGTGGAAATTTTCGCTTCATAAAGACAAAGCCACGATGGATGTAGCTGGGATTACGTGGAGCCAGCTAATAAGTGGTTTGATGTTTATGACATCTTCTACACATGAGGGAGTGCCTGGGGGAAGGTTGCGGAGGATTGCGGATTTAAATTGGATAGGAACCATTTAACGCCAACCCGGAATGCTGGCAGAATGAGAACGGGGCCGATGGCTTTGTTAAAACGACGGAACAAAGTTGATTGCGTTCGTCGATTGAAATACTTTTCATCGGAGTTCATCGGAGTGCCTCTAGTGGAGGGAGTGAAGTTATGTCGTTTTGCAAACACATCTAGCAGTTGAAAGTCAAGTGCCGCTCGAGTGGGCGATGTTTGTATTCCGATAGGAGAGTGTATGTGATCTAAACGCTGAACAGGTGAATGAGGGCAGGTGATGGAAGTGGAACCTTATTGGCTGAGTCAGACGGTCACCACAGGGGATTCATTTGTGATGGGTAGTTGACCTGTTTTAGAATTTCTGGAGGGTTTGATGCCGCTTCTGAAAAGGAAAGTTATAGGCACGAGACTAGAGTGTACCCTCACTGTCGTGGATCTCCACTCGAGGTCATCCGAGTTTCAGTTAAGTCCCTTTTGAGATTCGAGCGTAGTCTCTTTAAATGCAAGACTGCCCTCGCCAAAGAGGGCACTCTTTAAATAGACCACTGTGAAGTTGAAATCTGTTTTATCAAGGACACCTTCTAGTCGCGGCCAGGATAGAATAACATCTTGCAAGGGGAATATGGGCTTCGTTCTTTACTGTCATGTATCGCCTGACGACATGTTGAAGTCTGTCGAAAAGGCCGCTGAGCCTACACCATCTTAGACCCGTCTGTGTGCATCAGAAATAGGTATTCCAAGGTAAGTGATTGGTTTTTCCAGTGCTCTCTGGATGGAAACCGGAATTGTGACGGCTAATCTAAGTCTATGGTGGCGGTAATCTAATCCGTGGGAGTTGGGGTTAGGAGTTGCAGATCTCTGCTATGGCAATACGATCTTGCTGATCAACATACTGCTTTCTCAGTCTGATGCTGCTGCACAGGAGTACATACTTAAAGTAAAGGCTTACAGGGAGGATGTGCGGAGCACGTTCAGTGCTGCGGTGGGACATGATTTCATCGCCCCGGTAGTTGCGACTCCTGCCGATCTATGGCCTTTATTGGGGCGGACCACCATACTATTGAGCCGCAGGTGAGACGGGCGGACAACAACTGTGTACATCCAAAGGGTAAAGTTGGGTATAAGACACCACCTTCTGCCGAAAGTTTTACTGCAGCCGTAGATAGGTATACTTACTTTCTTTACCCAAGCTTCTAGTTGAGCTTAGAATACAGAATGACGCTTAGGTACTTAGCACTGGAGGAAGAGGATATAATGATAGTGTTGAGTCGTGGAAACTTAAGAGTTGGTATCTTGCTCTTCATGGTAAACACCATCAGTTCCGTAGGATTCGCGTTCAGGCCATAGTCTGTAGCCCAAGGCTGAGCTCTAGATGGACTGACACCATTTGACAGTATCAGGGATTATGGATTATTCAAATTTTTAGCCGCCTTTCTTTCGTTTTCGTCGTTGTCGAAGAAAAAAAATGTAAAATTGGCCTATTTCGATTTGGCCGGTGTCCACCTTTGACGCACTATCGAACAAAACTGATACAGTCAATGGCAGAACAGTCACCACGATCTCTTAGTGCGCAATCTTGTCTTTCTAATGGCATTCAGTTTGCGCGGATGCGACGTGTACAACGCGAGATACGAATTATTAAATAAAAATAATGTAGTTTCTTCACCTGATATAATGTCTGTTTGGTCATGTGAGACACCAATATTCAAATCCGACTTGAGCCCAATTGGCAAAATAGTCGACTTGTTGTCCGTTTATGGTGATTCCCAACCTCAACCCTTTCTGAACTTCCCAAATTCCCCCCAACGTCGTCGCAATTTGTAGAAATCTCCAATCGGCCAATTCATCACTCGTATCGACTGAGTAAACAACCCTATCGGCCTCTTTTGATCAAGGGCCACTTGAGTGCCCCCACTCTATCCTATAAGGCCTCCTATCTGCCGCGGCATCCCCCAGTTCGCGTTAGACTTCCTCTTTGAAGTTCAAGACCGAATCGAAAAGCCGACTATGAAGTCCACACTGATTTTCGCAGCCATCGCCTGCGCCCTGGGAGTAAGTGCACGCCAGAGTAAAGAAAATCTATCTCATCTCTCACCTCTCCTCCAGTTTAGGCCACCCTCGCTGCCGAGTCCGAGAAGGTCGAGCACGCAATCGCCGAGGTTACTGATTACATTCGCGAGCAGTGGATTCAGTTTTCCATGGGTCGCTCTATCATGGATCACTCCGCCTGCTACACCAATCTGACACAGCAGATCAACAACCTCACCAAAGAGGCCAACGTCAAGTCGGAAGACTGCGTCAAGACCTCGGCCCTTCAAAAAGCCAGTACACTTACTGTGCTAAATCAGAGCCGTTTGCAGATGGTGGCCAATGTGGCAAAGCTTACCAGCTCGTTCTTCGAGTGCGGCAAGAAAACATCGCCCTTGGACTATTTCCAATGCCTTAGGACTAATGTAAGTACTCTCTAGCCACGCTGATGCCGCTTCTCATGGGCTCTGAATTGTGTTCTAGATTGAAGGTAACGCAGACTTAATGAAAGGCATCCGCGATAATTCTCAACAGTTGACCGATCATCATGAGAATGGAATGAAAAAAATAGAAACGGACGAGAAGACTTGCCTCGCAGGTGCTGTTGACGAGAGCAAGAGCAAGACCGGCGAGGCTTTCGAGAGGTTAAGAGCTTGCTTAGGACAAGGAAATGCTGATGGCACTAAAGCTCCTCCCGCTGCTTAGTTTGTAGGAGACCTCGAGACATTTAGAACTATTTGATCTTTGAATAAATCTTCAACCAGCACATTTGGCGTGTAATTGTCTCAAGATTGGAGTGGGGTCCAGTGTGTCGAAATAATGTTGACGTTCTCGCGGGGACAATGCCATATGCTGTTGGCACCATCCCATTCGTTGCTCTGATAATCCTCTCCTTCATCGCGACTCGCACTCCCGAGTTCCAAGTTTGCTACCACCATCATCTTCCAACTCGCATGATCCTCTAAAGGGGTCGCGGGAGAAAGAGATTTTCAGGTAACTCGAACCTCCGTCATCGACCAAGCGTAATTACATTCTCCCCTTCTCCCCTCAATCCCCTAAAATGAACCATTCAAACTATCAAGAGGCCTAGAGACCAATTCCTTTAATTTCTATTAAAGCGCCTTAAAAGGCTTCTCCACCACCCACCCGCGTCTGAATCTGAAAGCCAGCAAAGCCGCAGCAAAACTTCTTGCCATAAACAAGCCCGCGGAGGGAGGAAAACCGCACAATGCCATGGAATTACATATCCGCAGCGACAGAAAGCCTAACCTCTTGGAGGAGGAGCACCAAGCACAGACTCCATTCAATTTTTTTTGTGGGCCATCTGAAATCTCGGCAGATTTTATCCTTTTCATTAATTTCGACTCATTTTCAGCGCGGGACTCGCTGCTCCGTGGCGATGAAGTCGCAAAAAAAAGGACATGCAGCTGCTCCAACAGGAAAACCACAGAGCCGCCCACCAGCGGCACCACCTCCAAGCGGCGAAAAAAAATCGGTCCTTCTGCCCAGACATCTGCAGACCACTTCCATGGCCGTAAGTTCGTTCAGGCCATTCTGCAGGCTGTCCTGGACAAAGAGTCATAAATCATGACACAAAATTTCCTTCCGCCGAAGCGGTCCCATTTCCACCCCCGAGCCGACATTCTTTGCCGTCGCCACCACCGCCGCCAGTGACCACCCGAAGGACTTCGGAGACTGTGGACATGAGTTATCGCGTGACATTACCTCATCTCGGGAATGGGCGTGAGCGGAGTCTCAACTAAGCCCACACACAAGTGCACCCCTGTCGAAGCCGTCGTCTCAGGGACTGACCAACACATGTCCTGTCCTTTGGCTTTGATTGTACACGCGGGTAATTTAACCGCATTCCACGCTAAAAAACGGTGTACGTCATGAATTCGTCAGAGCGGAAAACAAACACAGGAAGCAGGAGGTGCAGACGCCGAGCCCCCGATGGAATGGAGGACACGTCTCGCCGGGGAGTCCTGCACATTCCGGTGGCGAGGAAGAAACGTTCGCTGGCCCAACTGAATTGCACCGCCTGGGGATCGAGGAAATTAGCAGCGCCTGGCCTGTGTAATAGTTTCGCAAAATCGGGACACGCCATAGTTAGATCAGATGACGGTTGGAATTTTGCGCCCACCTCCGTGCCGCCTGAGAGGTCTGCATATGCAGGTCACTTGCAGCAAAACTTCCCGCGCGATGTCACAGCAATTCAAAAGTCCTTGGCTTCCGGTGACATATGCACGGACATTGAAGACTCCCGCGCCAATAGGGCGCTGAACAAGAAACCGCGAAACGCACTCTCCCCCTCGGCGAGCACCCCGCCGAGGTTCAACGCCTCAATTAATCATTTAGGCAGGACAAGCTGGTTTACACACTTTCATTGTTGCCAATCAGCGGCACTTTTCATTGCCCGCCAGGAATTTGATTAATTCCCTCCGCCCGCCACCTCGTCCGCGCCAACGAGACTCCGTGGGGGGGGGGGATTGCGTGCGGTGACCCCAAAGTCTCATTCGATTGTGTCTCGTGCACGGGTTAATTAATTGCGCATTGTGTTCCCGTTTCTAACAATGCGAGCATAAAAACGCTGCACGGGCGACCGAACGACGCTAATCTCAAGCAATTATGATAAGCCGCTTAGGCGGAGGACCCATGTTGTTGGCGTGTCCAGCAGCGGTGTGCCTCGCTCCGCCACAGTCGCTCTTTATCGGGCGCATTCACGAGTTTATCTTAAGTTGGTTGACATTTAAACGCCTGCACTCGCTGGGTTTCGTGTACGACTGCCTGTAGGTATGTTTAAATTGGCCACCGCAGGAAACTGCAGCCAATGAGGGAGAGTTTTATGATAACCCGCCATGATAACGGTGGGTTTTGTTTTGTCCTCCATCCCGTTCCCAGTTGCGACAGGCCGGCGAGAGTTATGGCTACATAAAATGGTTGAGTTCCTTATTAGCTAGGCTGGCTCACTGCCCAGAGGGGGAGTGGAGGGGAAACGGAACAATTTCCTACCGGCGCGGCGGACCTGCTCGGGCAGTGGGTGATTGATTGATGTCTGTGGACAGTGCTGGAATTGGGTGTCGCGAGAGATTTCGTGCAAAGGAGTGAACTGGTGGTTCAAGAGGAGAGTCGATGGAGATGTCTTAGGGACGACTTCGGAGATTCATCTGATCAGTAAAGATGACCTATGTTACCTTGTTGACAACAGGGAATGCAGTCTTCGAACAAGTCTGGCAGAACAGTGAACATTCGGATGAAGAACGGCGGAGTCTTAAGGAAGCTTTTACAAACCAACTCGTGGGGGAGAGGTGAATTATGACGGTTGGTTAATTCGGGGAGTGGAACCTGGCACCCACTGCGTTGGAGTCCCAGCACAAAGCCTCTACGGTGACCCACAGGTTTTACAATCACTGTAAGTCAATAAAGCCCTAAAGGCAACGACTCATGTACGATATGAGTCCGAAGTTGGTTCTAGCCTATTTTTGGTGTTTCTTTGTCTGAGACTTAGCAATTGACTTCCATCGTTGACAGTCCTGGGCAACCTGCTTCTAGTCGCCATCACCAAACCGACTTGCACCTACGATGGCCGGAGTTAGGCCCCTCCTATCCTCCTCGAACCCAGAAGCTCGGATTAAAAGACCCTCTCAGCTGGAGGATTGGTGTACAAGTCTTCGATGAGGCCGAACCAGTACTGTCGACGGATTTTCGCCATCAGGACTACATTCAAGGAGCTCGTGGAGTTCTAGGGGCTTCTCTTCAATCGCAGGCAGATTCAGTAACTGACGGAGATTTTTTTTCTCTATATGACACCAACATGAGGTTCTTTGCTTATCGGCTAGATTTCATGCCCATGAGCAGGACTGCCACAATGAGTGTTGTAACGAGCATGGCTTTGGTCGTTCAAGTCAATAGTCTTGAGGGCGGTTGTTTCGATAAACACAAGAAGCAGCGGTAGTTAATGTAGCTTATGCCTCGGATCTCCAGCAGGCTGTCGTTAGGTTAGGTTAGGTTAGCGGACCACACTAAGGTCCTATTGGACCAATTGTGATGACCAAGGGGTAAAACCTTCCCTCTCACTCGCCGGATGATGAAAACTCCTGAATCCAAGGTTTCATTTGGTTACTGTCCTTCTTCCAGCCATCCAGAGATCCTTATAAACCTGCAAAGAGATTTTAGTGGGATATCTGATATAACGTGGAGGTCATGGAAGAAACATTCTGCCAAGGTCCTTTGTCTCAGTTTGCATAGAATGGGGCATTCAGTCTCCTCAATCTCCTCTTCGCCCCCACAGCGTCTGCAAATGGTGTCATAGTAAGTCCTATTCTGTGTTCATGATATCTCAGATGGTTATGACCAGTCATAGGTCCGACCATCATCCTCAGTAGTTTCCTGCTACATTAGAGGCGGGAATTGGTTTTAGTGCTGTGGAACCTACGCCATATCGTACGAGTGGTCTCACATGTGGAGAAGGAACTCCACCTTTCATTAGCTAGCTCCATGATTTTACTTTCCACCTTTCTCTTGATGTCAGACAGAGGTGGGGAAAGCCATGGATGGCCCCTTTCCTGGCAAGTTCATCTGCGCCCTCGATACCGGTTATGTCGCTGTGACCTAGGACCCAGCACACAGTGACCGATCGCTGTGTGCCATGAACCTTGAGCCCTTCGCGACAACCTGCGACTAGCTTGGATTTGTTTTCAATAGCTCAATTTAGCCGCTTCTTTGATGGCAAGGATCTCCGCTTGAAAAACACTGCCGTAGTCAGGTAGTCTGATAGAGGTGTGCATGTTTAACAATTCGGAGAAGATGCCCGCGCCTGTTCCTCTTTCCAGCTTTCACCCGTCCGTATAAACATGGATGGAACTTGAGTCAGTGATGGGTTCATTTGTGCTCCACTCCTCCATTCTTGGGAAGTACTTTTTGAAGGGTATTTTGAAATCAAGGGTGGGGTGAGAGTAGTCGCTCTCTATTTGTTCGATGTGAAGTCTATCAAGAATACGTGCATGACCACAGGGGCTTGGACGGCAGTTGTTGGATTGTGAGATCCTTATGGCTCCCTTTGCAGTCACCTGTGTATGGAGGTCGAGTGGAAGAATCCAGTAGGAAGAATCCACTTAGAGGTGCCTAAGCCCAGTAGCACCTGTAAGCCCGCTGTGGGGTTGGTCGAGATTTCCCCTGTCACACCTAGGCATGCGCAGCAGGATGTCGTTGGTGGAGTTAAGGATTGCAAGACGTGGCAAACTCATTTACACCTCGAAATTGAAGCTAGTGATAGCGGATGTTATGTCCCAGGTGATGTATGACCGCACAATTCTTTTTTGTGACCATTACTTCGTGCAGCACCTTGAAAAGATATGACAATTTCGATGCCCTCTGATTAACCCAACAGTTGAAATGCCTTGTGGAAGATTATCATTAGTACAGCGAACAGCGACTTTTAGATCTATTGCGCCCCCTTTCCATACCTTTGCTTTCTTCACAGTTCATTGCATTCAGAGTTGTATTGAAGCTTATGGGCTCCTGTCCGGCCAGAACATCACTGTAGGCAGCTATAACTTCGAGGTAAAAAAGGACTTCATTTCATTTATTTGGGTCATAAGGTTTGACAAGATGCTGCAATACTCTGAGGTCTTTTAAAAGCAATAATTAAAAAATCAAAATGAAATTAAGTTACAAAAATACAAAAATAAAAAGAGAGAAAAAATACTAGTAAAATCTAATAACAATATAATTACACAGTAAGATAAGGTAAGAACTTGAATTAGGAAGAAAGAAAATAAAGAACTAAGAAAAGAAAGAAATAATGAATTATGTGACTTGAAGATTTTGATTCAGATTTATGGTACTGTTTCCAGTGAGATGGATAAGAAGTTTTCTTTGGAATTCGGCGATTGTGCTTATTGCCTGCAACTCATGCGGAAGGCGGTTCCACAGGCGAGTTGCATACAGGTTAAGGCACAAAACATTTCCACCAAGTCAACATCATATCCACGAGTTCGCTGTCAACATCATGTTCCCACGAGCGGTAAACTGCTGACCTGTCGTCTGCTACACCCGAGACACCCCATTGCTGCAAATTCCATCATGTACCGAGGATGAAAATCCGAGTGCACCTGTGGGAACACGACACGACATCATATTTAAGGTAGTCACAAGAATTTTGTAAGTAAGTCTTTAAGTT
The DNA here is from genome assembly GCA_964034865.1 of Eristalis intricaria. Lineage (NCBI taxonomy): Eukaryota > Metazoa > Arthropoda > Insecta > Diptera > Syrphidae > Eristalis > Eristalis intricaria. Next base: position 55,183,013 of record OZ035877.1, on the reverse strand, counting down.
ATCGTGTAAGGGGTTACAATGCCTATTTTGAAGTAATAAAATATATTGTTTTATCTAAAAACAACACTCAGTTGTTTTACACAAGGAAGGAATGTTCTCCAATACGATGTGTGAATCGTGGTAAGATTAAACTGATGCCATGAGCTGAGCGTGCAAATGTTAACATGTTATGATGGTAATCTGGGCACATCCTGTGAATAATCTTGTACATTTTCAAAATCTTTCGAATGTCTAGAAATGCATCCAAATTTAAACCTAAGACACCAGCACTTAGATGTGACACCCTACAATACCTAGCAACATTAAAAATAAAACGAATACTGAAGTTTATTGAAAATTGCTAAAGAGCAGGGATTAATGAACTGAGTTCTTATTCCAAATGGACTGTGAATTTTCTATATACTCAATAAAACGCACTAATAGCGCCTTGCGATGTATAAATTTTATTTGATTCGCTTTAACACATATAGTCGCCAACCAAGGGTTAGTTAGAATGTTCATATTTCAAAAAATGATTGTTTACCCTTTCTTCTTTGACATTTACAGATTTGTTTGGTTTGATTTTGATGTGGGTAACTTTACATTTCTTTATGATAATTTATTTGTTATAAATCTATGCATTATCAAGTCCTTAAACAAATACAGTCATTAAAGGCGTGATTTAATCTTCCTTTACATTCATAGTCAAGATGAGGATAGACGTAGCAAATATATGCGAAGAATGGCATAATTAAACCTTTAAAAAGATGCAATTTTATAGACCTATTTAGAACTTGAGCGGAGTGTTGGAGGTATGTCCAAGCTAGTATACATTTTTTGATAGAGTCAGTTATAGCATTACAACAGGTTAATGAAGAATTGATTTTGATTAATTTGACTTCGTCTCCTTAAGCTACTCGGTAAACAGTACAAACAATATGGGTCACGAATTCAAATGCAGAATAAGCTTTGCCAACCGCTGCATTTTTGGGCTTAAAAGGCAACTGAGTAACAGATCCTTCGAAAGACGACTAGATGGCGCTGTTGGTAGAGTGCCTGTCCCTGGTTAGCGGGGTCCCCGGTTCGAATCCCAGTTAAAGCAACGTTAGTACGCTTTTATCTGGTTTTTAAATCTGGTCCTGTCACTATTTCCCGATGGGATCAAATTAACGGCACTATCACTCGAGTAGTCAATCAGTGATAGTAGTCTGATCAAGGGGTATGGATGGACCAACATGGTCTAAGTGTGCTGGTGAATGCACTAGCAGCCCCCGTACCTAACCTAATCTAACACAGTCCCCTCGCGGAAGACGAAGTTGGCTCTGTATAAGTCCTTGATCATCCCAGTCATGTTCTAGGGCGCAGACGCGTGGATTATATCCAAAGCGGATGAAGAGGCTCTTCATCTTTTCGAGACAAAAGTTCTGCGCGTGATTTTTGGTCCTGTTTGCGTTGATGGCATTTGGAAAAACAGGATCAACTACAAACTATACGGGCCAGGCGTCTAGGAATCCAACGCCTAAGATCGTTATGCCATGTACACCGTATAGACAACTCCGGAGCGAAGAATTTTCGACTCCGAACCCGTGGAACAACGCAACAGAGGACATCCACGCACAAGCTGGGTGCACACAAGTTGCGGGGGATCTCAGCCGACTTGGTGTGCGAAACTGAAGACTAATAGCGAGAGTTCGGACGACCGGAGAGGCATGTTGGGTGAGGCCCAGATACACCCCGGATTGTAGCGTCATATGAAGATGACTTCTGTTACGCAAAGGCGGATCCAATTTCCTTTAGGAATCTGAGAATGACAGTTTGTTCTTCTTCTTCTTTTTCTGGTAGCGCTACAGTCCGGGGTGGACCTGAATCCTTAGCCAGCTGTCTCCAATTGCGCACTCCAAGTTGGTTGAGGTCCTTCTCCACCTGGGTGCTGCATCAGTTCCGTGGGCGTCCTCTAGTGCGTTGTCCCACTGGTTCGAAGTGGAAGCCAGCTGGTTCTATTGACTTCAATTCTTCTTCTGATTTCAGGTGCTTGTCCAGATATATTTGTCTTTTGTGGGCTAGTGCCTCACAAAATGCCAGTACAAGTTCTGGAATTCATTAGATTCTTCCCAGAATCTGCAGGGATCCATTTATGACACCCCCAGATTTCTTAAATGCTCCCTGAGTCTGTAGTGTCCTGTTCGGAAGCTTGTTCGCGTACGGAGTCTGTTCTTGCTCATCTTGATACATTCTTTAAACCTCTTTTGGTTATATTGACGTAAGAGTTTATTGGCTAGCTTTATGCTATGAAGTGGAATAACTCTCATGGCAAGACGCTAGTCTTCGATTCCTTCTTTATAGGTCCCTGAATTCTTCTCTGAGGACATGGTCTCCTACAGCGCAGAATGGCTCGAGGCCTTTGGAATGTTCTGATGCTCCTTTCATGTCTAGGGATCATCTCATATCTCGCATCTCATATGGCCAGATATGCACCAGAGTTTTACTCTGTTCCTCCTGCTCAACCCTTCATGCTTCTGTCGGCATTCCCACAGAAGCTTGGATGTGATGATGTATTAGTCTAGTCCAACATTGGCGTTTATATGGATCGCAGTAATATCCGCCTTGTACTGTATGAGGATCTTTTCCATTTGATGAATGGGCCCCGGAGTGTAAAATGTTCTTAAATTCCAGGAACACACTCCCTAATCATTGTCCTTTTCCATTCAGTGTCGTCGAATTATATAGGTCCGGTGCTTGCAGGGCGGGTTCTTGGGCCTCCGCACAACCCCCGGGGTGTCCGCTTGCATACTTTGGTTCCCCTCACAACGTAGGTGGCTGGGGCTGTCCAGGGGCTGCGCGAAGTGACTGTCAACTTGATCTGTGCATCGACAGGGATCGTTATAGGCATTCCGTCAAGTTGGCATCCTTGCCTCCCCGGTATGTATTATCTTTGTCAAATCAGACCAACTCTGCGGGGTTATGTTGATGGCATTGACATGAAGAAACATGACCTTGCCTGTTCCTCTATCAATCCACTGTCCCGTAAAAAGTCCATCCTCTGTATTCCAACTCACGAGATTTAAAACGAATATGGCCTCAAGAAAACCGCTAAGCCGCCACGTAATCTCCTAAAATTGAAGGTTTCCTGTGACAAAATGTGACTCAAAGTGATCTCAATCATCGCACATCTCACATCTCGCATCAGTAGCATCAGCAGTGAAACATGACCTCTTCGAGGTGAACTTTCGAGCAAATTGCCGACCATTCATCTTGTAGACACCTCGAATCCGACCTCACTCCGTTGAGAGCATGTGTGTCGTTGGCTGGCTTCCGCTGGCACTAAAGCCACCCATCATCCGGGTAAGTACCCGACCGTTTAAGACCAAACATTGCACGCCATTTAAATTATTACGGTATTAAATACACATTCGGCGAGCTGCTGCACGAGTATGTGGGCTTGCTGTGCTGCCACTGCAAGTGCACACCACCCAGCCAAGCAGCCAAGCAGGAAAGCAGCCAAGACTAAACGAAGATGACACTCACGCTCTCCAGCTGCAGCCACCGCCCCGTGCATGTGCATGTGTGCCTGCGACTACGACTGTGACTGTGACATTCAAATGAATTTATGTCGTTAATGCAAATCGCTCGTTGGTATGTGCCCCATCGCAAAGGACTCCTCCAGACGTGGTCGTTGCCTTGCTTATCCCCCCGCCTTGAGGATTCTGTTTCTTTACTTCCCGTTCCAGCTGAAGAGGCGCGAAAAGTTGTACACAATAAATTATGCGGCAATTGCTGGTGCAGGCGACACATCGCGTGAGGGGTGGCAAAGTAATCATCCCAAAGGGAGTGCGTCCTCATTTGCTGCGGGCGCCCGAGTAAATTGTGCGAATGTTGCCCAGCGGTGGGAGGTGGCAGCCGCCAAGACCTGCCAAGAGGTAAGCGCTCATGAGCATGCATCATTTGGATGAAGTACAACTGTGGGCCGGACTAGAAGACGATGATCCCGGCGCGAGGCTGGGCGAGAGGATGGCGACGAGAAAGGTGAAAGCTGCCGCGCCTTTTGCCAGGAGCTTAGGGGACTCTGAATTGATGTGTCCCCGCCAGCGGAAGGCTGTTAAACTGGTCCTGACAGCTGCAGTGCTTTCGAATGCAATCATTTGGCGGTTGGGCGCCAATAAATCAGCTCTTGTGAGTGTAATTGAGCGCGGTGTTGCCCTTAAACCAAAGCTTCACTCAACGGCCGTCCGTCATCCCCCTCTTTCGGACAAGACAGCTACCGCTACCGCTATTTTTGTTTCAACAAAACACCGTTAATAGGCAGCCATTAACGATCGCTAATACCGATCGCGAAGTGTTAAATTATACGTAATGGTCGTGAATTATGCCAGCCAATCTGTGCGCCCCTCCGGGTGGCGAGTTAATGATACCACCGGTCTTGCCGGCCCACATCTAGCCGTGCACAGATTCCTGGAAACACACGTACAGTATAATTGCGCGCGGAGTCGATTCCTTCCGAGACACCTGTTTACGCGTCGACCAGCTGACCGTTTATCTGATTCGAGATACGGCAGCCTCTCGCACCGGGATCCTGTCCGAGACCATCCACGGGGCGTAATAAATCACACGTTTCGCAGTCTCTGATTGCTGGAACGACAGCGGCGGCGCGGCGCACTTAACCACTTCATATGATGTACGCGAACCACGACCAGCTGACGCCTGATGTCACGTTTGTCGCCAGCGCTGTCAAGCATTTAATTTGCTAGACAAATTTAGACACGTCACCGGGCCAAGGCAATGGACACAATCATTACAAGCTCGCACCGAACGGCAAACATGTCCATTTGGCGCGACGACAGCCGAGAAATCGCATAAATCTGCGAAGACGCTGTTATCGCGGCTCTGCGATCTGCACCGGGTCGGTTGGAGATGCTCACTAGAGAGCGAGGAGAGGCAATGATCACAAATACGTCAGTTCCTGTCAATCTAAATGCGAAATCTTCATTCCATTCCGGTGCGACCGGAACGGCTGAGCGGACAAACGGACAAACGGACGAACGGACGAGGGTGCACATTTGTTGCGCGATCGGATCGGGCCGGGATTCGTGGAATGGGCATTTGCCCATAAAGACATAAAGAAACCATTGACAGGCCACCTGTTGATTGGTGGTGGTGGCTGCTTCAACGTTGTCATCGTCCTCCGCTTCGTCTCCATCTTCTCGCGGCTTTGTATGCAGATTTCGAAGACGACACCACGGCAGCCGAGTGGAGGAGACGACTCCGCGGTGGTAAGCTGAGCTGAGTCTGGGTACACTGATGGCTCGACCGAATGGTGCGCATAATTAATGGAAGGAAGTGACTTATGACAGTTGTATTGGTGGCTGGACACGTCGTACGTGTGGACGATGATTTAGGAGCGGTTGTGCGCTTAGGCGAGCTGCCAGGAATCTTAAGCAGCCGAGTGGGAAAGTCTCCGTCGGAGGCGATCATAAACTAGAAACACTCGATAGAATGAAGATGTTCCATGTGTCGTAACACGCGTGTGATGGTTGACATCGGCTATTCGATAAAATGTTATGATCGATTCAATTTGGGTTCTCGTCGCGCGTCGTGGACTGGAAACTTCTGAGGCATTCCAAGCTGACTGCAAGGAGATTGATGGACAGCGGTACGGCCTGGAACGCCTGGATCACGTATGTGCAACAAGGTCAGCATTCGAATGGCCTTAGTTAGTTGAGCTTCAGCAGGGAAACAGTTAACCCAAGTTCTGTTCCAGTTTCTCCTCAAAATGAGTTACGACGAGAGGCGGAGAATAAGATACAGAGCACTTCATGAAGAGGTGTTATTTTAAATTCAGTGGCTTTGGTGGCAGTTCATCACTTGCTGACTGTCTTTTTTTTTACTTCAAATCAGAGCTTGAAACGAATGTTTATTCATTATGACAGCGACAAGCGCCACATATGTCGCGACAACACGAATCTATTGCGTGACAAATACCTGCACGTGTGATGTAGACTGCAAGTGGCCGGCAATGCGATCGTGTAGGAAGGTAGGTAGGCTGCAAGTTAGCTATATTGGTCTCTTCTACGCTGTGTTATCATTCCAATGGTCCGACGTCGATTCAGACCCAACTTAATTTACCGAATTAGAACAGAAAATATACAAAACGTATCGAAAATTATTTAAAAAAATGTCTGAACATCCTGCTCAGAGGAACTTAACGATACACTGACCAATCTTCCATCTGCCGCCTAAATGACGAAATGTAGCACAGAGAGAATACATACTCACACCAATTACTCTGCTGCTATCCCCTCAGTGAGTGGATCAGCAATGTGATTGCATCAAGAAACTACGGAGAATCTGATTGCAGCCCCGTTGTCCCTATGATTGCCTTAGGTCATCTTCAGCTCATGTAGGAACCGAGCAAAAAGTACCCAAAAGAAGGGTCAAATTTCAAATTGTCCATAATTGAGTCTAAAATCTTGTGCAAAATTCTGACACTAACTGTCATTTACGTACAAACGTAGGGAGGTATTGATTTTCTGAGGGAACGAAACTTAACGAAACTTAACGAAACTGAAAGAAACCTAAATTAAGCTGATACACGTAATGAGTGATTGATTTTTTTGCCAGTTAAGTTAGTGAGAGCTAATTGAAACTTAACGAAACTGAACGAAATGGCCGTTTTGGTCACATTTATTAGTTCTGTGTATTTGTTCATAATTAACGTATCATTACGTGGCGGGGAAAACATTTTCATTTGTACAAAAAAGTCAGAAATCGGGTTGACCGTACGTAAAATAAGTATCTCCCATGATCACTGTGCTATATAACGCGAACTCTAGAGTACTAGATTTTGACCGCACACACGCACCAGCCCATCTCTAAGTTAGTCACCTTATGTCCTAAAAATCATTGACTTCCTTCTCTTTGCAATTAAATTGCAAAAGCATTGACCTTCAACTCGCCAGACTACATGGGGAAAAGATTGAATTGAATTTTAGCAATCCAATCATTTTCCGCGCCATTTTGAAAAGATTGAATTGAATTTTAGCAATCCAATCATTTTCCGCGCCATTTTCATCGAGAATTGCTCCCACCCCTTCCTCACGGAGTGCAACCATTCAATGCACATACAGTGCGCAGACATTCCCATTCCATTGCACTCGAAAAGAACTCTTGCACTTGAAACAAATGTGTCTAGGCCACATTTTAGGCCAAAGACTCACCAAATAAGCCTGCAACTCTCCCCCATGGACGTCGCTTCAAGTCTCGGCAAAGCGCTCTCGATGCACTCGGTGTTCGCCACCCAATTACAACATTGACATCCCCCGATAGTGTACTTCCCAACATTATAAATCGCCATCAATCACAAGCAGAACCAGACCGAGGAACCGTGCGCATGGTCCACTGAAGGGGTTTCGGCGGTAAAGGACTCACGAGAGATCTCCAGGCAACTCGATCCAATGCCATCGAATCTAGCTCACCCGGAGTCATGCCATTTTGGACTTTGTCCGGACACCTTATCCTGGGTCTACCAAGCAGTCGCCTACCTCATGCAATCGCGCCTCGGCAGTGGTGTTGATGGGACATTCGTGACAAATCATCGAAACACAGGTCTTTCGGAGAAGCAGCTGCTCAACGTTGAGTTTGTCGAGCACTTCCGTGTTTTTCAGCCTATCCCACCGAGTAATTCCCACAACTGCACGAAGAAATCTCATCTCAGCAGCTTGTATTCGCGATTTTATTCTTTCGGTCATTATCCAAATTTCGTGACCATAGGTGAGAGTTAGAACAAATACTGAGTTGAAAACTGCTAACTTGGCTTTCACACTAAGCTCGGCCTTCCTGATTACAGATCTCCCTAGCTGTGTCAAAACTGACTCAGCTTGACCAATCCTACAGGAAAGTTCAGTATTACTTCTCCCATCACTCGTGAAGAAGACCCCGAGAAACTTAAATTTCTCCACCTGCTTCAACTGGACTCCACTAACATGTAGAGTGCATTGAACAGGGGTTCTGGAAATTACCATAAACTCTGATTTGCCCAGAATCAGCACATACGGCCACAAACCTACCCAGTGCGAGCTGGAGTTCCGTCTGGAGAACTAAATCATTTGCAAAAATACTCTCCCCATATGAAACACTCCTCGTCTCGGCCGCACTACAACATCTAGTCATAAACAACATAAACAATGAAAAGTAGAGGTGACAAGACGCAACCTTGGCGAAGTCCATCGCCCACGGTGCAAGTTGTGCACTTAGCAGCATTATCTAAAGAGACTAAATGGCCTTCAAAAAACAGGACCCTAAATCCCATACTCCTGCAGAACACTCCAGAGCTTACCTCTATTAACTATGACGTAAGCCTTTTCCAAATCTACCAAAACAGCTGTAGATCGGTTAGGCATAGTCCCAAGTCTTCTCAAGTACCAGTCTTAGAGTGGAAAGCTGGTCGGTTTTACTTCTGCTGGGACGAATGCCGCACTGTTCATACCCCACACTGGGCTCGACAATAGCTCCAGAACGCGCTTCCAACACCTTTGCGTAGACTTTCCCGGGGAGGCTTAAAAGAGATATGCCTCTGAAGTTGAAGCAGTCTCTTTTCTCCCTCTTCTTGAAAAGAGAAGCAAAGATCCTCGTTTGGCAATCTCCCGAGTTCCCAGGAGACAGACATAAAAGACTCCTCTTGACCCACTGCCTTAAGCATACTTGCTAACTTTCGCCAAAATGACTTTCTCCACCGTCGGACTATTCTCCGCCCCACACACGACTACGAGTCTGCCATCCATGTACCGAATCGAAGCAACTATCCCTTTGTTAAAAACCGCGTAGATCGTACTTTCGAGATGAGGAAAACAGTACAAAATTTCATGAAAATGGAGCCTTTTTGAAAGTAAATTCAAATAACACCTCTTGTTGGATGCCTCCGACTTTTCTGCTGTCTTAGACTGTTGTCCCACAAAAACAAAAATGACAAGCTTAGTGATGACAAAAGCCCAACCCCTCTGCATGCTGATCCTTCCTGTCACCCTAGCCAGAGCAGAGCTCTACAGCTCCAGTCAGAGGTTCCACAAAAAGAGCTGACATCTTCAATACCGCTGTGACACTAATGGTGTCGCTTATGTTACACATCTCAGCCGTCAAGATGACAAATCGTTAGACTCCAGCCAACCGGCCGACGCACAGCCAAACTAAAGATCGCACTCGACTGTCGCAGTCTGAGAGGAGCGATGTCATTCGCATTGAAATAGTGCAGTCAAGCGAGGAGATGCATTCGATTGCAGCCACCGCGACAGGTTATCCAGACTCAACGTTGGCATTAAGCAAACACTCGATGTCCAGTCGTCAAACTATCAGATCCTAGATAAATGGCCTGTTTTGCTATCAGGCCTGTGCGAGTCGAACGTGCGGAGAAAGTGACAATAAATCTTCGCTGGATGGGGTGTGTAACGATGTGTAGCGTGCAAAGGAGTTCAACACGGCCAACGTTGATGGCAGCAATTTTGTGGCGCCAGAATTGGCTGGCGGACAGAAATCGGAGACAGGCTGGAGATGCGGATCAGCAAACGATACTCTCAATGCCACAGAGTGGAAATTAGTGAACATTAATATGCTGATACCGGGCGCGGCTCCGGAGGATTGAATGTGGACATGATCTAGATAAGGATCGTGATCTGAGACGAGTTTGAAGATACACTCATAATTAAACAAACGGAGTCAGGTGCGAATGAGGATGAGGATGAGGATGAGGATGAGGATGAGGATGAGGATGAGGATGAGGATGAGGATGAGGATGAGGATGAGGATGAGGATGAGGATGAGGATGAGGATGAGGATGAGGATGAGGATGAGGATGAGGATGAGGATGAGGATGAGGATGAGGATGAGGATGAGGATGAGGATGAGGATGAGGATGAGGATGAGGATGAGGATGAGGATGAGGATGAGGATGAGGATGAGGATGAGGATGAGGATGAGGATGAGGATGAGGATGAGGATGAGGATGAGGATGAGGATGAGGATGAGGATGAGGATGAGGATGAGGATGAGGATGAGGATGAGGATGAGGATGAGGATGAGGATGAGGATGAGGATGAGGATGAGGATGAGGATGAGGATGAGGATGAGGATGAGGATGAGGATGAGGATGAGGATGAGGATGAGGATGAGGATGAGGATGAGGATGAGGATGAGGATGAGGATGAGGATGAGGATGAGGATGAGGATGAGGATGAGGATGAGGATGAGGATGAGGATGAGGATGAGGATGAGGATGAGGATGAGGATGAGGATGAGGATGAGGATGAGGATGAGGATGAGGATGAGGATGAGGATGAGGATGAGGATGAGGATGAGGATGAGGATGAGGATGAGGATGAGGATGAGGATGAGGATGAGGATGAGGATGAGGATGAGGATGAGGATGAGGATGAGGATGAGGATGAGGATGAGGATGAGGATGAGGATGAGGATGAGGATGAGGATGAGGATGAGGATGAGGATGAGGATGAGGATGAGGATGAGGATGAGGATGAGGATGAGGATGAGGATGAGGATGAGGATGAGGATGAGGATGAGGATGAGGATGAGGATGAGGATGAGGATGAGGATGAGGATGAGGATGAGTGTTCAATGAAGAACAAAATATTGGATATAATAAGAACTCGTCATTATCAGTTTAAACCATTTTATTTAATTTTATTATTGTATCAAATCACACTACCTTAACATATCTTAATTATTGTACTAAAGTAATCAAGTGTACTAAAAGCATAAAACCATCTGTCAAATGAAAATATGTAAAATACTCACTCTTTCGCAAACCGTCGATCAATTAAGAATATATTTATAACGTATAGTTTAACTCTTGGTTTCTTTTTTTCGATACATATACACTCGACATTTCGCTACACCATAAAGAGTAAAGATCTCTTTGAATATAACTAAATACATAGTATTTCATGGTCCTTCGAGCCGACAGATTAATAATTGTTAATCAAAAGTACATTTCGTGTGTGAACATTCTCTTATTATTTCTTTGAACAGTGAATTTGAACTGATTTTGAAACAAATAAAAGATACAGAGATACATACATATAAGCGGAAACTTCAACTTAGTTCAAACAAGTGAGTTTTTTTTTACAAGTGCAAAACGGGTTCCCGCGCCGCGAAATTATCTCCGTTGTATACAGCAGTAAAAGCAACGCACTAGCAAGTGTGCACCGTTGGAAAGCACAACCCGGTGAACCGCAAGAAGCACCACTATTTGGACAGTTATTCAAGACATTGAATCATAACGTTACGAGAGCAGTTGAGGATAACTGGAAGAAACAATTTATATTATTTTTCAATATCAAGGATTGGTTAACGTAAGTTGAAATACGTACCCACTAATTTTTTTCTCTTACGATTCACCTCTATTTTCGAGCCAATCTGGAATAAATAGTCTGTCGTAAAACGAAACGTAAGTTGGAATACGCACCTTTATTTTTTCCTCTTACCCACGGTCTTTACATCATGAGCGCGAAACTTAAGCTACAGCAAAATTTGCTTAAGCAAATATCCAAAGACATGGAAAATTTCGGTAAGCGTTCTCCGAAGGAAAGGACAAAAAATTACATCCGCAATCGGTTGGACACACTGGAGAAAAGTTTCCAGAAGAGCAACGAGTACAACACTCAGGGAATTGCTGAATCCAAACCCGAGGAGGAACCGGAATTTGAAGATACCTTCGATAAGATTAAGGAATTGTACTGTGACTATAAGACCCTGATGCTGGATTCTTTGGATAAACTTCAAGCGACGGAGGAAATTAAGGTGAGTGCTAGTGTAAGCAGTCATACTGAAAAGCCAACTATTCGCTTACCAAAAATAAATATACCCATATTTACCGGGGATTACAACACATGGCGGTCATTCCATGACATATTTTGTTCACTTATTCACTCGAATAAAGACTTGTGCGAGGTAGAAAAGTTGCATTATTTAAAGTCGAGCTTGCGCGATGAAGCAGAGCGACTGCTACAACACTTGCCTGTAAATAAGGGAAACTTTGATGTGGCCTGGGAAATACTCGTCGCGCGTTATGACCACAAACGCGTTCTGGTTAATGCCCAGTTAAAAACATTTTTCGACCAGGAAGTAATTCGGGTAGAGTCAGTCACAGCACTAAAGAAATTATTAGACACTTCTGTAGAATGCAGACACGCTCTTCAAAATTTACAGTTGCCAGTCGAGCATTGGGATGCTGTCTTCATTTTTTCAATGGTGAGAAAACTCCCTGTAGCTACTCAGCAACTCTGGGAGGAAAAACTAGGCACGAGTAAGGACCTACCCAAATTTACTGTGTTTTGTAATTTCCTAGAGGCGAGATTTAGAACACTAGAGGCTGTAGGGCAACAGCATTCGACAAATGCCAATAAAGATGTAACGATGAAGAGACAATCCTTTTTTCTCAAGCAAGAGAAGAAAAATCAGTATAGTTGCAAAGTTTGCACCAAGGGTGCACACGCACTACGAAAGTGCAACAAATTTACCAACATGGATACTGCTTCACGCAAAAAGACAGTAAACAGAATTGGAGTATGTGAGAATTGCCTGGCATACAGTCATAACACGACACAATGCCCAAGTAGGCTCAGGTGTTACTTCTGCCAGCAGCCCCATCATTCATTGCTACACATAGAATCCATTTCACATAATTCACACACTACAAATACACAACACAACACCACACACCCAGCACCTATTGCGTCCACTAGTAAGCACCAACATTTTCACTCAACACATTCACAACCACCCCCCCTAAACTCAAGCGCTTTACCATTCCAATCCAACCAAATACAGAGTCTTCACACCACCCAAACTCACAGGGAAGTGCTATTAGCTACAGCAATAGTAAACGTTCGTTCGTCATGTGGAGATAGGGTCAATCTTCGCGGTTTAATTGATCCAGGATCGGAAGCGAGCTTTATTTCTAAACAAGCGACACTAAGGTTAGGTCTAAAGGGCAAACGCACTCATGTGGAGGTTTCAGGATTAGGAAAAGTTAATGCCGGAATATGTCAGGGTTATGTCGACCTTACGCTAGAGTCGCTCCAGTCAGATTTCGAGACAAACGTACAAGCACTGATCTTCGATTCCTTGACTGGACTACTTCCTTCCCACAGAGTGCAAGCTCAAAAATGGAGCCACATTCATGGTTTGCCTTTAGCCGATCCGACATTTCATACGCCAGCTGAAGTCGACTTAGTGCTAGGAAATGACCTATACTCCGAAATAGTACTTCCTCAGATAGTAAGAGATAGTGAAGAAGAAGGTCCAATAGCACAAAACACACTACTAGGATGGGTCGTTATGGGAAAAATTCCACAGCCAAGACGGAGCATAAAGAGTTTTGTGCAAACCATCGACATAGACAAGCAGCTGCGACGTTTTTGGGAGGTGGAAGAAGTCCCCTTTAAGCCACAAAAAACTTCCGAAGATATGGAGTGTGAAAATTTCTTTGAACAAACGACGAATCGATTACCAAGTGGACGCTACGAAGTGGCGTTACCATTTAAAGCAGGGGGCAGACCTGCGCTTGGACCCTCGAGGCAAGGTGCCTTGCGTAGGTTTGCTCATCTGGAGCGGAGATTCCGCGTAAATGATGCACTTAAGCTAGAGTATACTAAGTGCATACAAGAATACCTCCAACTAGGACACATGGAAGAAGTCGACATGGCACAAGATGAAGTTTTAAGAACTCCATTTCATTACGTTTTACCACACCATGCCGTCTTTAAAGAATCCAGCTCTACAACTAAACTACGAGTGGTCTTTGATGCGGCAGCCAAAACAATGGATGGAACTTCATTAAATCAACATCTAATGACTGGGCCGAAGACACAAACCGATATCATCGATATCGTTTTAAAGTGGAGAAGACACAAATTCACATTCACAGCCGACATTGAGAAAATGTACCGACAGATCAGGATAGACAAAGAAGATTCCTATTACCATTTAATATTCTGGCGCAATGAAGAGACGGAACAAGTAAAGCTGTACCGACTACAAACAGTCACGTTTGGTACAACTTGTGCTCCATACCTGGCCATTCGTTGTCTTAATCGATTGGCGGAGGACGAAGCACACAGGTATCCTCTTGGAGCACAGATGGTAAAAGAGGACATATATGTCGACGATCTGTTTGCTGGAGCCGATACTGTGGAAGAAGCGGTTCATAAGCGCATAGAGGTAAACAGTCTATTACTGGCGGGAGGATTCAGTCTTCGAAAATGGGCTAGTAACGCTGAGGCGATTCTAGATGGAATACCACTACAACAAAGGGAATCTAATTTTTCATTACCTCTCAACTCACCCAATCACATAAAGACCTTAGGAATTCGATGGTTTCCTGGTGAAGATAGTCTCGGATTCCAAAATATCCAATTTGATTCGACCGAACCAACAAAAAGAACCATCCTGTCTACTATTGCAAAATTGTTCGACCCACTCGGGTGGATTGCACCAGCTGTTATAAAAGGTAAGATAATGATGCAACAACTTTGGCGTTGTGGACTTAATTGGGACGAACCACTGTCCTTTGAGATGAAGAAAGAGTGGATCACTTTCCGCGATGAACTGTCACACCTCCAGGAAATCCGTATTCCCCGCTGGATTCACACGAGTAAGGCACACAATGGACTCGAGTTGCACGGATTTAGCGATGCCTCCGAGAAAGCGTATGGGGCGGCGGTATATATCAGGATCCTCGATTCTCAACATAAAATTTACTCACAGTTGCTCATATCCAAAACCAGAGTTGCACCTGTGAAGACGCAAACACTTCCACGCCTCGAACTTTGCGGAGCCGTTATGCTGGCTACATTGCTCGACTACACCGCAAGAGTCTTAAATGTAAGAGATGCAAAGCAATACGCGTGGACGGACTCAACAATAACACTCGCGTGGATCGCTGCTCCTCCAATTAAGTGGGCCACATTCGTCAATCATAGAGTGGCGGAGGTACAGCGATTGGTCAAACCAGAAAACTGGAAGCATATCCCCAGTGAGTTAAATCCAGCCGACTTGGTGTCAAGGGGAGTAATGCCATCGGCTCTGCTCTCAAGCACCCTCTGGTGGAATGGACCCGAATTCCTTCGAGACTCCTGGGAATTCCAATGTCCCAAACAGCCGAAGACCCTTGTAACAGAGGAGGAGAAACGTTCGGTAAAAACTCATGCTGCCTTAAAAACACAAAACGTTATATTCACTCTAATGTTAGAACATTCAAATTTAACTAAATTGGTTAGAATTGTTGCTTATTGTCGACGATTTATTAAAAATGCCAAAAATCTACACTCTTGCAGAAATTTAAACACACTTTCTCCAGCAGAACTACAATCTACCATGTTATTACTTGTTAAACTAGCTCAAGAGGATATGTTCAATTCAGAGAAAGCCAAAATACCGGGATCTCTCTCACCCTTCTCGGATCCTGACGGAGTCTTACGCGTCGGAGGTCGATTAAAACATGCTGAACTTTCGTTCGAACAACGGCACCCCATCATTCTTAAGGGAAACCACCATTTTACAAAACTCCTTATAGCCGACGCTCATTGGAGAACCTTGCATGGAGGTCTACAGCAAACCACAGCATACTTACGTAACAGGTTCTGGATCTTAAAATTCAAAAATTGCGTCAAGAGCATCTTGCACAAGTGCATTATATGTTTCCGGTACCGAGCGAAGCCGAGAAACCAACTTATGGGCGAATTACCAGCTCCAAGGGTACGCATCTCGCAACCCTTCACTCATGCCGGAGTAGACTACGCAGGGCCGATTAATATAAAAACATGGAAGGGCCGAGGCGCAAAAACCCTCAAGGCGTACTTTGCGATCTTTGTGTGTTTGGTGACCAAAGCCATTCACATAGAATTAGTCAGCGATTTAACGACCCAAGCCTTTATTGCGGCGTTACGCCGATTCATTTCCAGGAGAGGGATATGCAGTCACATCTATAGCGACAACGGAACTAATTTTGTAGGAGCCAACAAGGAGTTAAAGAAGTTGTTCGCGGAAGCTGATGTGGGATGGAAGGCTGTCGCTGAACTGACCGCAAACGAGGGCATAGAATGGCACTTCATTCCACCCGCGTCTCCCCACTTCGGAGGGCTCTGGGAGGCCGGGGTGAAGTCAGTGAAGCACCACCTTAAAAGGATTGTAGGTGAAGAGAGATACACCTATGAGGAATTAAGCACGTTTTTGCATCAGGTGGAGGCATGCTTAAACTCCAGACCTCTATGTCCAATGACCGACAACCCTCACGATTTCACCGCTCTCACCCCCGGACACTTTCTCATCGGCCGAGCTCTGACCAACATCCCAGAAGCTGACAAAACAGAAACAAAAATTGGACCTCTACAACGATGGTAACAAATGCAAAAATTCCAACAAACATTCTGGAAGCGATGGACTTCAGAATATCTCACTCGGTTGCAGCAGCGGCCAAAATGGCTAAAGGTGGAAGAGCAACCCAAAATCGGTGATTTAGTTTTATTAAAGGAAGATAACCTACCGCCAGGGAAATGGAATTTAGCACGTGTCGTCGACGATCATCCTGGTAGGGACAACTTAGTTCGTGTAGTCACCCTGAAAACAGCAACCGGTGAGATTAAAAGGCCCATAACAAAAATTTGCATACTACCATGCAACGACTCGTACAAACAAACACATTAATCAACAGAAACATTTCCTAAATCTACAAGCTATTTATTGCATAAAATATTAACAAATATGCTTTAATTATAATTCAACAAACTGTATCGAATTTAATTACTTCATAAAATAATATGCATTTTCATGAATAAAAGACTGTACTAAAACAAACTACATTACCACATTATATACCCGTATATTATGGCAAACATATGATATAATCAGCTGTCACATGTTCCAATTTCAATGTTCCAGTTCATTGCACCCTCCGCAGTCATATCACACTTCGATGTGCAGAACGAAGTGTAATAGACAATAATTTAAACACATGGAAGTCAATGATCACAAAGCTGTCGCGAATCGACTAACACAACACTACACACATAAGACCACACAGACGCGCGTATCGTTTTTCTTTTTTTTTCTATTATGCACTATTTTTCCTCACTTTTGTCAAAAAAAAAAAAAAAAAAAACACTAATGAATTTTTAAGTTTCTTTTACCCAGGCACTAGAAGATAACAAAATCACCCCACACTACACTTCACATCATGTACTTTCGCAAGTACATACATACACGAAATTTCCCGATCATAGGAATCAAAACAAAACCCAAATCCCTTCAATGGAATTGCGTTTCTCCATTGAGGCTTGGGATAACGGAATTTATCTATGACTATATCTACGCCGCAAGTACAATCGCCAAAACGAACTAAACACGTTTAAAAACCACAAAATAACTACATAATTACCTAACAACAAATTTAAATCACTCACCTGATACATGTTAATAATTTTACTACTACTAATTATTACTTAATTTTTTTATTCACACGCAAAAGGGCAGCCCCACACTAAATTACGTTACACCGCACAACACTTATCTCGGCAAACTGATCTGTTTGTCTACTATTGTCTACTATTTCACCACACCAAGCTACACCAATATGGTAGAACACTGATGAAAGGGTTCACGTCCTGGGCACCAGTAATGAAATGTCAGTTCTGTTCGCTTCAACATCGCTCACGGCCGGGCAGGATGTTCAATGAAGAACAAAATATTGGATATAATAAGAACTCGTCATTATCAGTTTAAACCATTTTATTTAATTTTATTATTGTATCAAATCACACTACCTTAACATATCTTAATTATTGTACTAAAGTAATCAAGTGTACTAAAAGCATAAAACCATCTGTCAAATGAAAATATGTAAAATACTCACTCTTTCGCAAACCGTCGATCAATTAAGAATATATTTATAACGTATAGTTTAACTCTTGGTTTCTTTTTTTCGATACATATACACTCGACATTTCGCTACACCATAAAGAGTAAAGATCTCTTTGAATATAACTAAATACATAGTATTTCAATGAGGATGAGGATGAGGATGAGGATGAGGATGAGGATGAGGATGAGGATGAGGATGAGGATGAGGATGAGGATGAGGATGAGGATGAGGATGAGGATGAGGATGAGGATGAGGATGAGGATGAGGATGAGGATGAGGATGAGGATGAGGATGAGGATGAGGATGAGGATGAGGATGAGGATGAGGATGAGGATGAGGATGAGGATGAGGATGAGGATGAGGATGAGGATGAGGATGAGGATGAGGATGAGGATGAGGATGAGGATGAGGATGAGGATGAGGATGAGGATGAGGATGAGGATGAGGATGAGGATGAGGATGAGGATGAGGATGAGGATGAGGATGAGGATGAGGATGAGGATGAGGATGAGGATGAGGATGAGGATGAGGATGAGGATGAGGATGAGGATGAGGATGAGGATGAGGATGAGGATGAGGATGAGGATGAGGATGAGGATGAGGATGAGGATGAGGATGAGGATGAGGATGAGGATGAGGATGAGGATGAGGATGAGGATGAGGATGAGGATGAGGATGAGGATGAGGATGAGGATGAGGATGAGGATGAGGATGAGGATGAGGATGAGGATGAGGATGAGGATGAGGATGAGGATGAGGATGAGGATGAGGATGAGGATGAGGATGAGGATGAGGATGAGGATGAGGATGAGGATGAGGATGAGGATGAGGATGAGGATGAGGATGAGGATGAGGATGAGGATGAGGATGAGGATGAGGATGAGGATGAGGATGAGGATGAGGATGAGGATGAGGATGAGGATGAGGATGAGGATGAGGATGAGGATGAGGATGAGGATGAGGATGAGGATGAGGATGAGGATGAGGATGAGGATGAGGATGAGGATGAGGATGAGGATGAGGATGAGGATGAGGATGAGGATGAGGATGAGGATGAGGATGAGGATGAGGATGAGGATGAGGATGAGGATGAGGATGAGGATGAGGATGAGGATGAGGATGAGGATGAGGATGAGGATGAGGATGAGGATGAGGATGAGGATGAGGATGAGGATGAGGATGAGGATGAGGATGAGGATGAGGATGAGGATGAGGATGAGGATGAGGATGAGGATGAGGATGAGGATGAGGATGAGGATGAGGATGAGGATGAGGATGAGGATGAGGATGAGGATGAGGATGAGGATGAGGATGAGGATGAGGATGAGGATGAGGATGAGGATGAGGATGAGGATGAGGATGAGGATGAGGATGAGGATGAGGATGAGGATGAGGATGAGGATGAGGATGAGGATGAGGATGAGGATGAGGATGAGGATGAGGATGAGGATGAGGATGAGGATGAGGATGAGGATGAGGATGAGGATGAGGATGAGGATGAGGATGAGGATGAGGATGAGGATGAGGATGAGGATGAGGATGAGGATGAGGATGAGGATGAGGATGAGGATGAGGATGAGGATGAGGATGAGGATGAGGATGAGGATGAGGATGAGGATGAGGATGAGGATGAGGATGAGGATGAGGATGAGGATGAGGATGAGGATGAGGATGAGGATGAGGATGAGGATGAGGATGAGGATGAGGATGAGGATGAGGATGAGGATGAGGATGAGGATGAGGATGAGGATGAGGATGAGGATGAGGATGAGGATGAGGATGAGGATGAGGATGAGGATGAGGATGAGGATGAGGATGAGGATGAGGATGAGGATGAGGATGAGGATGAGGATGAGGATGAGGATGAGGATGAGGATGAGGATGAGGATGAGGATGAGGATGAGGATGAGGATGAGGATGAGGATGAGGATGAGGATGAGGATGAGGATGAAGATGACTGTATATCTATTCATTTAGCTCTGCTGACCAGATAATAATGAGTTTACCTACAATAATAAAAATGGCCATTCACCTCTGGAATGGTAACAGATTTCGATCGCATCGCCGTCGCCGTTCTCTTCCGCACTCGAGTAATGCAAATTTTTAGTTTCACGGTCCACTCCGGCATCCGCCTCTTGCTTCACAGACGTCTGCCTAGCAAGCAACCGTAGCGCAAAACAGGACGACGAAGCCAGCGATTGAAATCAAACAGGAACTCTCAGGAATAGAAGAGGGAATCGCTCGAAACGAATTTCTACGGCACAAGGCACTGGTAGATCTTATCTCCTGGCAGAGGGATTTTTCAATGAATTTTATTTACGGTGCACCGTGGCAGCACAGGCGAACGATTTAGGGGAAAAAGGAGCACTTTTCGGTTCCACTTTTGGCATGCATGCGTTTCGCGGGTCTGCGTCCTCCGCAAGTGATTAAAATCACTCCGCAGGGTAATTAAAATCGTTTCGCGTTTGGATAATTCCTTTCTAAGAACTCAACGTCCGCCGGCGCGCACCGTCTGCGCAACCACCAGACCAGAGGGGCATTCAATTACAAAAGTAAATTGTTCAGTTTACTCGGTATCTCGTGCATTCGCGGATCTTCGCCAGCCTGCTTGCCTGCCCGCGCTGTGAACTTGGACTTGAAGTATTTTTAAACAGCGAGTGAGTCATGTTTCTCGATGCGCAGCCAGTCGGCGATGAAAGTGATTCAGTTGAAGTCATGAAATATGAAACAAAGCACTGATGGATGGGGGGAAGATTTTACAGCAGTTGTTCTACAGTTTGTCTGACGGTGGTCTGCGTAATCTGCTCATAATGCCGCCGAAAATGGGATATCGGAGATCTGCTAAATCTTCAAAGTCAGTGGGAGTTAATGAAAACGTAACCTTGTAGCATTTGACCTGACGACTGACATCCACCAGATGCCTGTCTATTCGAAGCGCATTTCCTTAATGGGAATGCGGCATTTCCAACAAATGCAACGTCCAGCAAGCAATAAGGACTTCCTGTCTGCTGTTAGCGGTTCGGTTTTAGAAGTCCAACCCCGAATCGATCCTCATTAAGATAACACTTCAATCAATTCGCGATTACTATTCGGATCGATTCGACCTCAAGCGAGCACTCACCAGGCCGTGACGACAGAGGCGCAGAGTGACGCAAGACAGAATGCAATGCACTGACACAATGCTTAAGCGGCTGCGCGGCACGGCGGGTCAGTGAGGCATGTCAAAGCGTGCTACGAGGCCCCGGAGGGAACTGAACTGTATCAAATAACGAGAATGTATCAACAAATGAAGATGTGACGGTTTGATAGTGACGTACGACGTACCACTCTGTCTTCGGCTCTGTTGAACATTCTCGGCTATCGGCGGATCAGCGGGGTGAGCACAACCGATGCGGTTCCATTACAAATTTCACAGTCAGAGCCAGTGACAAATTAGCGAATTAATTAAACCTAAGCCAAGAGATATGGGCGCTCATTTGATATGGTAATTTTTTTTTTTAAATGCTGTCTGTCATTAATTCGGGGAAAGAGGGCTTAGATGCGAGCTGAGTGAGGAACGAGACTGCGATGTGTGTCAAGCAGACGGGTGCACATGGCCCCGTTGTGACTCGGAGAAGGCAATAAATTCGAAAAGAAAATTGTAACGATGATCTTGTGTGGAGAAATGTGTAAAAGCAATTAATTTCGGAGCCATTTCATCGGACGGAGTGTTAATGAAGCATTAGCTGCTGCAGGATAACGTCATGTACTACATGTCTATGTACCCCAGATCTAGACTGATTGAATGGCAGACTCGACAATGACTGGAAATTGAATCGAGTCCAATGGAAGAGAGGCTCGTTGTTCAGAGTTTTCGTAAATCATATATTCCTCAGTCAATTATGAGGGTTTCTTCATGCTTTCCTCACTCGCTGTTGGTTTTGTCCAACGGCTGTTGTGTTCATGTGGGCCACGATTTACGACGGCACATATGACTCGTAAACTTCGCAAGGCTCTTTAAACATATCAGCAACCACCGCTTAATCTCCCCAAGACGTCTGTATATTCATGCTAAAACTACTCCGACCAAATATTTGCCTCGAAACCGAGTCTTCTGTCTCAGGGAACATAAAATGTATGCAAAACTGAAAAGTAAGTCCGTTCTAAATTTGGCACACTGCACAGTGAACTTAAGTGACCAAAAGGCCAAACTGTTCAAATATAGTGATTGATTCTTTATTGTATCTAAAAAGTACATTTATCTTAAAACTACATTGCACAATTTACAGAGATACGGTATACACTACCTTACTACTGAAAACTTATTATAAATTGCAAATATATTAATAAATTAATTAGGATTTTAGAAGGAAAAGCTACCGAAAAACCTTCATTAACAACAACAACTGGATCGAAGATGGATGCAGGTGTGGGTGCTGGTGTCTATTCCAAGGATCTAAATTTCCAGCTATCTTTTCGACTACTTAATCACTGTACCGTCTTTCAGGCTGAAACTATAGCAATTAAGGAAACCCTGTACTGGCTGAAAAACAATGTAATATCGCGCACAGATATCGTCATCTGTTCCGATAGCCGAGCAGCGATCAAATCTCTGGATTCAGTCACCTTTAATTCCAAGACTTCCCTTAATTGCCGCCTATCTCTTAACGAGATGGCCAAGTATTTTAGCATTCCACCGAAGTGGGTGCCGAGACACTGTGACCTTTCAGAGAATTGCGAAGCGGAAGAGCTCGCTAGAAAGGGCACAAACTCCGTACTTTTTCCGAGCGATGACCCACCCTCCATGCCTGTCGCTACTATTAAACATCTGCTAAAGCTTGAAACGCTTGCTCAAACAAACCGCGGATGGACATCTGGCACAGACAACTATGGCCTATGATTGATACCAAACGATCGCTTAGCTTGATCAGATTAAGCTGGCCAAATCTCAGGCCTCTTAATGGCGTTCTAACAGGGCCTTGTGCCATCGGAACTCACGCCTCTAGACTAGGCCTTCCCTATAATGATTTCTGTAGGAGCTGCTTGGATCAGGATGAGGAAGAAACCATCGAACACTTGCTATGTAGCTGCAGTGCTCTCTCATCCCGCAGATTCAGACTTCCGGGGGCCCTTTTCTTTGTTAATCTGGCTGAACTGAGCAGCGTCAAAATCAGCCCTCTTCTTCGCTTTATCAAAAGCACAGATTGGTTTGCGGAATAGGTAGCCTAAGATCCTCGTGGTAACACAATGGACCTATGTTTTTCCTAAGTGTGTCTGCTGCTCGTGTGCTCCGCGGCAGTCAGCCACTTCAACCTAACCTAGCCTAACCCATATTTAATAAACAAAACATGGGGAAATCGGTCCTTGTAAGCAATATGTCGTTCCATGTGATGGCGTTGTAAGCAATATGTTATGCAATGGGGTTATAATGGATCTCAGCCGGGACCTAAGAATTTGGTCGTTATAACCGATGTCGTTATAAACGGATTTCACTGTACATGTTTTATGTTTTTTGGTAGATATACATACGTTACTTTTTTGGCTTAATTTGGTTCTAGAAAAGATGGACGGAGCATGTTTTATATCTGTCCTTCTTTCGAAGGTTTTACTGTACTCGGTAAACTCCTCCGAATACACAAAAGAAAAGATGAGGGGACGTCAAAAGACAGATTCAGTCTTAGTTGAGACCAATGATCAAGAATTAACAGAAATTCAAAATGTACGTTGCTCATTTCTGAACCAACTTTTTAGGAAAGTTACAAGCGACTTGGTGATTTCAAAGCCATGCCAAAATGTAGCCAGATATTTTAAGATATCGAAACTGAGTGTAACCCCGGCGTGAGGTCTTGATGACATGAGAACCAGTACAATGCTCGAAAAGATATCATCTCGAAAGTCATCGATCAAAAGTCGAAGCTTGAAACTTCTGATGTAGACTCTCAGACTTCGAGCCGGTGGGATGGAATACCAGCCATTGTCCACTTGTAGCGTCCATAAGTTCATTGCGGAAATACAGCCTGATTCAATGCGAAGAGTATGTGCACATTTGACCAACTTGCCAGGAGCCAATGGGTATCAGGCCTGGAGTCGGTTGTTGTTTGAGGTTCAAGTCCTCCCTCGAGTTGTAAGGAAACAAAAGAACGGATTGAGACATACAGTGGAGTCCCCTAAGTCAAATTGTCACGGGATACCATAATCGTTTCGAGTTAGAGAGAGTTTGACTTAAGGAGAGTTCGAGTTATGGAGAGTCCACTGTACATAGAAAAAAAACCTACTCTTACAGTTACTGCAGTTAAACAGAAGAAACTACGGTTTATCTAACTACGGTTCATTACTTCGGCACCAGCTCATGACAAGGAAAAGCACGCTAGGCAGCTATTCATTCAATACCCTAGAGGAATTGTCAGACAAAATCCTCGATGTAACCCAGCAAAGAAGTGCATCATCCAGGATATGCCACTAGCATACCACAAGGTATTTTCAGGTGTTCAGTAGAAAACTGCTAGAGATCATGACGATAAAAGTCGGAGAGCACACCATTATTTCCAGTCCATTTATAAAATACTTGGGAGTGATGATTGATGCTCGGCTAAATTTCAAGCATCACCACGCATACGCTTGCGAGAAATCGTCAAAAGCGATAGGCGCTCTTTCAAGACTCATTTCGAATATCGGCGGCCCGAAGCAAGGCCAACGATTAATGCTTGCGAGAGTTGTGGCTTCCATACAGTTGTATGGGGCACAAATATGGTCTGACGCATGAAGGAAATGAAGTCTGTGTACAAACTGTGTGCACTGCGAGTTAGCAGTGCATTTCGAATGGTATCCCACGACGCGATATTGGCTTTAGAAGCTAGACGGCTGTATGACAATCGCGCGCAAGGCGGGCCAAACACAAATCATGAGAAGAAATTCGTAAGAAGCCGCAGTATTGGAACGAGTCCCAAAAAGGGAGATGGACGTACCGGCTAATCCCAGGGATAGAAAGTTGGGTAAATCGAAAGCACGACGAACTGAACACAGTCAGTTCAGTTCAGATCCTCCACAGTTCTTGACTGGTCACGGTGGTTTCCGGGAATATTTATTCAAGCGAAACCGTGACTCGAGCCCGGCCTGTCCTCCTCGAACACGTCTTCTTCGAATGGGCTCGATATGCAAACGAACGAGCTGTATTGCTGGACACATTTGGTGAATCGCCAACACCAGAAAACATTGTCCAACATATGTTGAGCTCTGAAGACCTTTGGTCTGCTGTGAACGATACAGCAGTACGAATAATATGCGATTTAAGGAATTTAGAACGGCAGCGAAAAGCGAATTCGCTAAACGATACGTGACGAAGCAAAAAGCTCGAATCCGCCCCTCGCGAAGTAATACCTAGCGGTAGTTCCGCGAGGGTATAAACGGAAAGTTTCTGCGGGAGCTGGTCTTAGTCAGTAAGAATCTGACACTACCAATCGACGTCGGACCATTGGTGCCTATGTTAGGTTCCCACCTACCCTCGAGAAAAAAGAGGAAAAAGGTGTTTAGTATCCTAAAGAGGAACGCCTAAGCTGCCGATTAGTGATATCACAATGGATACATTCAGAATCCAATCAGGATCCAAGTAGGCCAGAACTGGTTCAATTGAGGCAATTACATTAACCTAACTTAACGTGCAGATCCTTTCGTTTTACACTCTCTTACACCAACCAACTCGCGTCAACCAACCATTAATGCGGGATTATCGAGATTGGTACATTGGCAAAGTACATTTCACCTCAGATTGCGTGCTATGGGGTGGACAGTATTTTATTTATTTATTTATTACAAGCTGGTATACAATATTATAAAAATATGTATTCAGCCTAACAAGCGAGGGCAGCGAGTGCCTTGCATCCTATGCCAAAGATTCATACTTCGTTTCCGGACACACCAACCTTCATAATCACGTCAACGACTCCGTCGAGTCACAGGCTTTATTCGAAGTAGGAAGAAGAAGAGGAAGGCTTCTCAAAGTCATACTCTTGCTCCCCGAATAAACCTCTCAATAAAAGCATTGCCCAAGACCACCTCGGACTGTCGAGCCATCCTAAACAGAAGTTCCAAGACTTGACACATTTCGTAATTGTTTCGCAACCCATACGCTGCCTTGTCTCCATAATTCATTTTCTTAATTTTTTCTGCTCCGCCAATCACCACAGAGAAACTCTCTCATCTCGCTTAGACTATATTTTAAGTCTGTCTTCTTCCATTCAATAGCTCACCAGGATACCACCATGGATGGACATTTGTAGGTCAGCGCCGAACGTCTGGTCCATCATTTTCTCACCACACACTGCGTCGTCTAGCACCCCGTCGATGTAGTGATAAATGCCGCAGCATAATCAGCAATACATCTTGTAGACAAAGCCAGCTAAGTTCAATCTGCTAACGAGCCCCAAGACAAACAGTCAAAAGCGATAGATACTCGTACCTCATTGATTATTCATTCGACAAACACACTGTCAACATGCTAACTGCCAACATAATCAACTGTCAACATATTTACACGCTGTAATGAGAGAAACGTTGCCACAGCGCCAACGACTAGAGTCGGCCCTTTCGAGAGACCTTCTTAACGGGACGGCTCTTCGTTAATATTTGATGATTGACTTTGTCTTCATAACTAGATGCTAATTGCAGTTCCCTTGTTTTCGAAACTCAAAGCGCACAGGTAATCAATTAAAGAATCGGCCAGAAGGCCTGCAAACGAGCGCTGAGCTAAAGCGCCCATTCGTATGCATGCGCACCCAAGCCGGCCAGGGCACTAATTGCCGAAACGTATGGGAATACGTCAAGTCGCCCTTTCCGAGACGGCGACCGCGGCGTCAGCATGCACTCTCAAAGACGGAAAGGACAAGGCGGCGTATGGCACATCTGCCCGGGCTCGTGTAATTGCCTGCCGAACACGTCGTCGGCGCTGGATACGGTGCGTACCTCCTGTCGGCAACTTTCCCTCCAGCAAAAGGCGTGAAAACTAATGTTTACCTGCAAAAGATACCAACGTATCTATTAGCACGTCAGAGCTTCGGTTTCTTTTTCCCCATCAGCTGGAGACACCGCTCGATTGCGGGCTGCTGAGGCACCTAGGCGCTCACGTATAAATTAGGAATTCAAATTAATTAGATGGCGTAATTAATTGTCGACGCATTGCCGCCTTTGGTGGGTGGTCACGGGGCTCATTGTTGCGGCAACGGCGAATAATGATTATAAATGACCAGGGTTCCCTTCATTTTCGGCAGCTTAGCGTCGGCCTGGAGGGCGTGGCCCAACCCCACCCCCACTCCCCCACCATCGGCTGAGTGAAAATATGATTCATTAAGTGGACGGGAAATAATGAGCGATGGCAATCTCCTTAAACTCAACCAGGAGACATGCAGATAGCAGCGCGGAGCTGGTGTTATAAATGAACTCGGTATCGTTTTGGATTCGCGCCTGAATTGAGTGCGTGCGCGAGTGGTTGACATCTCGCGCTGTTGCTGGTGGCAGGTGTAGTTTTCTTGTAATTTGACACTCAGCAGGTGTGCCGCCTCAGCGACGCGATGATCTGCTTTGCTAAAAACCTTCTGGCTGTAGTTGTGGTCTCCGCGGAGAGTGATTTCATTAATTGCCTGAGGGAGATTGAAATGCGATAGAGGTCGTAGTGGGTTCGTAAGGGTCTTACTTTGTTTCCAATTTCGTCGGATGATGGCGAGGAGGGAGTAGAGCGGTGACAAGATTAATGTAGGACCTGCGAAGTCGTGGGAGTTGGACAGATTTGCAAAGACCGTTGGTCAGTCTATGTGTTTCCAAGTGATGATACTGCCTACGGACTCCCACTCTCACCTCCATGTGTTGAAGGGCAGTAGCTTGGGGTACTAAATTTCGTTAAACGTTCTTGCTCTCGCCTGCATAAAAAAAAACTCTGGAGCAATCTACGGCAAACTGGTGTTTCTAGGTCGGAGTGTATTTCAAACTGTCAACTTGATCATAACACTCTAAATAACTTCTTCCTCCGAAATACAGAGGAGGAAAGTTTAAATTTTCTTGTAAGCTTCTATATGACCCTCATGGAAAAAATAGACTCTGAGTTTCAGTCAGTTAGCGAGGTTGAAGTTATAAATTGTGTGGCAGCCATTAAACCGAATGCTGTGGGTGAAGACGGGGATCCACTTCGATTTATCCAACCCCATATTATTAACCAC
Source organism: Eristalis intricaria (assembly GCA_964034865.1). Taxonomy (NCBI): domain Eukaryota; kingdom Metazoa; phylum Arthropoda; class Insecta; order Diptera; family Syrphidae; genus Eristalis; species Eristalis intricaria. Next base: position 55,154,930 of record OZ035877.1, on the reverse strand, counting down.
TGCATTACAACATCTACACATAGTTAGAGAACAAATTCCTTCAAGAACAGTTTGGCTGTATGAGAAAGCCGATTGGAACAAACTTAACAACTTCTTTAGGAATCTTAACTGGTCACTTTGCTTCCTCGATAGTGACGTGGATGCCGCTGACAACACACACACAATAACAAATATTCTTCTGCTGGGCATGAGAACCTTCATTCCTCACAGAGTGAAGAGTATCAAGCCCAAAGCAAACGCATGGTATGACTCGAGCTGTAAAGAGGCTATTAGGATGAGAGAGTTGAATTTCCGGACATACAAAGCCAACCCTACTGAGGAAAACCGGAAGAGGTTTAAACGGGCCAGAAATGACTGCAATGCAACTATCAGACGTGTGAAATTCTCTTATGAGCAAAAGTTGAGGCAAAAAGTGCTACAATGTCCCAAGGGTAGCAAAAACTTTTGGTCATTTGTAAAAAACGTAAAGAATTCCGCCTCGTCTTCAATTCCCACGCTTATTTACAATGACATTCCAGCTGTCAGCTCTATAGACAAAGCTAATCTGCTTGCGGCTCATTTTGCAGCTAGCTCAACACTGCCAGATTCCAATTTGTCTCCACCTGTACTTGAGAGCGTTGATTTCACCATCGGACAAATCCACTTCCGCACTCGTACAGTTGCAAGAGTACTGAAAGATCTCGACGTGCACAAATCCGCTGACCCAGATGGTATTCCCCCTATACTTCTGAAGAGGTGTTCTTCTGTGCTGGCAAAACCACTGCGTAAGCTTTTTCAGCTATCCTACTCTTTAGGTCTCTTTCCGAGCAGATGGAAAACAGCATTTGTCCAGCTAGTCCCTAAAAAGGGCGAATCTTCGTCACCCACCTCGTACCGACCCATAGCACTTACGTCCCTTCTTTCTAAGGTCATGGAAACGCTGATAAATCGTCAGCTTATGAAATATCTTGAATCGCGGAAGCTTCTTAATGACCGACAATATGGGTTCCGCAGCGACAGGTCCACTGGTGATCTGATAGCTTATCTCACCGAAAAGTGGAACCAATCTTTGCACAATTCAGGCGAAATCAAGATCGTTGCGCTTGATATTTCTAAAGCATTTGACAGAGTTTGGTATCAAGCTCTCTTGTCGAAAATGCGTGCCTATGGTATCGATGAATCTCTTCTTCTATGGATTAGAAATTACCTTTCGAACCGTTCAATTCAAGTTGTTTTGGATGGGTTCAAGTCTGATATCCACCAAATTAATGCTGGTGTTCCCCAAGGCTCAGTTCTGTCTCCGACACTCTTTCTCATTTTTATAAATGATCTCTTGTCTGCTACTTCTAATCCAATCCATTCCTTCGCTGATGACAGCACCCTTAGCTTTTCATATTCGTTCCTAGACTCACGACCCCGCCCTTCGGCCGTAGAATTGGAACGGCAGCGTATGTTAAGCACGTTGAATTCCGATCTTGACAGCATAATTAACTGGGGAAAAAACAATAGAGTGGAATTCAATGCTTAAAAAACTCAATGCTGTCTGCTGTCACTCAAGCGAAGCCTTGATAATCAGCCATTATCCATGAATGGCGCTTGTGTCGATGAAACCGGAAAACTTTCCATTCTTGGTATGTGTATCAACACAACACTTAGTTGGAGCGATCACATATTTGAGGTCGCCAAAAATGCTGCGAAATGTTTAGGTTTTCTTAATCGATGCAAGAAATATTTCACCCCTTCTGATTTGGCTTTAATTTATAAGGCGTACTTCCGCCCCAAGCTTGAGTATAACGCTCATATCTGGTCTGGTGCCCCCAAGACCACACTGCACCTACTTGATAGAATCCAAAAGCGAGCGATAAAACTTATTGGAGACAACAATATCGCAGAGTCATTAGACTCGCTCGAACATCGACGTACCGTCTCTTCTTTGTCCGTGTTTTATCGTTATTTCAACAAACGATGCTCAAGTGAGCTAGCCAACTGCATTCCTCCTCCCCATTCACCCGCAATACTTGTCTCGCCAGGAATGCCCATCAGTATACCCTTAAGCCTACTTTCGGACGCACAGTTAAATTTAGAGACTCGTTCTTCAGCCGCACTGCACGAATATGTAATGCTCTTCCCAAACTAATATTTCCCACAGACTACAACCCGCAGATATTTGAAACCAATGTGCACAGGTACCTCCTCTCCCTTTCTCCCACTATACCTTCGGCCCGTGCTGTGTCTTGACCCCGGACACATAAGGGTATTAGCAATCCCTTGAGCACGCGCAAATTATAAAAAAAAAAATAAAATCTACTTAACCCAAATGCTGGAAAATTACTCGGATAATACTCGTTGCCAAAAAAATTCTCCTATGTCCCTATCTGATTTTAGACCAATAAGTATCTTCCCTGGGTCGCCGTGGCGTAGTGGGTTAGTGCGTCGACTCCTACGCAGAGGGTGCCAGGTTCGATACCCGAATTTACCACCTTTCATATTTCACGGCTCCACCTCTTTCGAGTCACTGACAATGCTCAAAGAGTAATTCCTGTCTAGAAAAAGCTTTTCAAACTTCGCCGTTCGGAGTCGGCATTAAACTGTAGGTCCCTTCCACGCGTGAGAGAACAATAGCACGCACAACACAAATGGTTGCTGAGAAGCTAGGCCCTGGCCCTCTGCAATTTATTGTATGCTGAACAATGTGGTTTCAGATCACGCCACAGATTTCTATTGCTATGGTAAACATTTTTGAAGACATCAGACAGCAATTCGGTAAAGGGCATATAACGCTACTATGTCTGCCAGACTTTTCAAAGGCTTTTGACAAAATCAACCACAAAATTCTCTGTTAGAAACTAAAACATCTTTTTGCTTTTGCAGATTTTGCAATGACGCTCCTTGAAAGCTTCCTTTTTGACAGGTTTCAAAAGTCATCCTTGGATTTTTTACCGGCGAAGCAGGGTGTGCCGCAGGGATCGATCGTTGCCCTCTTTATTGTTCGCTGTGTTCATTAATGGCCTATCATCTGTCTGTAAAAACACATCGATTCATCTCTATGCTGATGGTGTACAGATGTATAAATACTGATGAAAAATGAGGATCTTAGCAGCAATTGTTCCTGGACTATGTCCAATGGATTGATTTTAAATCCTAGTAAATCGCAGTTTATTTCCATTTTCAAAAAAGCCTAAGCTTCCACAACTTACCTGAAGTCGTTATTTCCATTAATAAACATAGTCTACACGGTGACTAGTTTAGGATTTGTCATTAATTCAAACCTGTCAGGATATGACCACATAAACTACGTGATCCGAAAAATATATGGGTGCCTTCGTAGCTGCAAGTTTCAGTCTCGTCTGTACCAGACGTAAGCTCGTTACACTCATTTTACCCTGGTTGCAGTATAGCAATACTTTATCGTTTCGCAAACTTCAAGTAGCATTCAATGACACTGTTAGATATATCTACGGACTACGCAAATATGACAATATATCTCAGCTTGCATATGAACAACCGAAAACCACTCTGAAACATTTCCTAGATGCCAGAAGTTGTATTTTCACACATAGAATAATAATAACTAAGACTCATATGTATTTATACGAAAACCTTAATATTGCTCGGTCTAATAGAACCCGCCATCACTATTTGAATTCGCCCGGTCTATTTTTTGTCTTGCCATTAAACTGTGGAACTCGCTTCAAATAAAAATCAGAAATATTCATATTGCCACACGATTTAAAAATACAATTTTTGTTTTTTTTTTTTTTGCACAATTACCGTAAATGCTTAAGTTTTGTATTATTTTTAACCCTTATTACTTTCTTTCGATTTGTATCTTTCATTATATTCCTTGATATCCATCATAATTATTTTTCTAACCCGCTAATCTAAGTACTATAAAAGATATTAATTTTAATATTCCTATTGATTCTCCAGATTTTTTCGGTGAGATCTTGTGCCATGAAAACCATACTGGCACACGATTTGATATGTTACATAAGTTGGTAGGTGAGTAGGGGGAGTGCTGATAGTGCCGTTAATTAGATCCCAACGGTCAATGGTGACTGGACCAGATTTGAAAACCATATAAATGCGTATTAACTTTGCTTTCACTGGGACTGAGACCGGGGACCCCACTAACCAAGGGCAGGCACTTACAGTGTCACATAAGCTGAAAGGAAGTTAGCCCTGTGGGTTGGTATTAGAGGTCGGACTGGATGTATTCATTTGGTCTGTCTAAATGAGTACCCCACTTCAGTGTACTCTATTTTTTTGCGCGCTTACCGTTTTCAGTTTTGCAATTTGAAGGATGCCAGAGGAAAAAGGGGTTTTTTGAAATAAAGACACGCGTTTGCCTTACAGACTAGAACCAAAAAAAAAAAAAAACTATTCAAACGGAAAAGGAAGAGAACACCAAAGTTTCTAAATGTCAAAAATTAAAACATATGCAAACCATACATAGTTCAAGGCGAAGCCACAAGTAATGTTTGAGCGACGAACACTATTTATGGCCTATTTAAGAAACATACACTGTACAACATTCGACCACCGGATAAAAAATGAGTATGGTAAGTGCGGCAAATATAGCCCACGTGGGTATTATGGCGCACCATTATATTTCCTAAAAGCGGAAACGCACTTAATTTCACAACGAACATATGAGAATCGGCTCGGCACGAACCTATCGTCGTTGGCGCAATGCGAGAAATGTGCAACATAGGAGTATAATAGTGGTTTTTCAGTTTGCATTGTAATTTCTTGGTATGTTTTAATAAGTGTTTCACAGCGATTGTTTGTTGATTTCATGTTATCTTTTTAAGGTTAAATATAACTCAATGTGTTCTTATTTTTATTTTAGTCATAGTTAAAAAACATGTTCATGAACCATGATTAAATTGAACATTTGTATTTTATTTATTTATTTATTTGGAAAGCATAATTTATATTACAATTAAAATTACAAATTAGCTAAGAAAAGCCAGAGCGAAATAGCCTTAGGCTTTGAACATTTGTAAAAAAAAGAACATTGTGTGCCTGACCTACCCCATGTGCCTGCAATATCGTCTAGTAGACCATATTTAACTGCTTGCGTACAAAGTTTTGTATGCTCAACGTGGCACATGCAACGAGCAACAATGTAGAGAATTGTTGGTGCAGTAAAACCCAAAAATCATGTAGGCAATAAAAAGTAACGATACCATAATAGTAACGATATAAATTGAAGAGTAACGATTCGTTATAGGTTTGTTTATTGAGTTGGTACAGTACTCAAGACCAACTCTGTGTAATGGCCAACGTATAAGAGGAATGGAGACATTTGATTGGACGATGAAAGATCTACGAAACAATCAAAATCTGTTGACCAAGTGACAGTCGTTCACATGACAGCCGTCACTTCGTAGATGTCATATTTCTGAAACCGAGAACGAAAAGTAAAGGGTGGTCCAAGCATTATTCACGATTTTAAATGTGACTCAGACCTTAGCGGCAAGTTTTCTTGCCCTAGTTGATTTGACATTTCTTTGTTTCAGTGTTTGACAAATTCAACTATGGAGATGTACACAATTGAGCAGCGCGTTAAGATTGTTGAGTGATGATATCGGACTTCTTGTGGCCAAAAATTGAGGATATGGACCTGTACTATATGTGCTACCAACAGGATAGTGCCACTTGCCCCACAGCCAACGAAACAATGGCGCGCGAAATTCAACGGCAATGTTGTCTCACGTCGTGACGATGTTAATTGGCCACCACGATTATTTGATTTGACGCCGATGGAAACAGTGTATGTCAATACGCCAAGAACAATTCAAGAGCTAATAATAATAATAATAATATGGGTGTCGCGACAGTCCGAGGTGGAACTGGGCCTAGCTACTCAGCAACCACGTGTGTTGTGCGTGCTATTGTTCTTTCACGAGTGGAAGGGACATACAGTTTATTGCCGACTCCGAACGGCTAAGTTTGAGAAGCTAAAGGATGAGATAATTCAGCACATTAACGACAGTGAACCTCAACTACATCTCAGACTCTTTGAAAATATGGACCATCAGATTGAGGTATGCCACCAAAGTCATGGCGAGCCTTAACCGATGTTTTGTTTCAGGTATAATTGTCATAGATCGTTCTTTCATAATAAAAAATATTAAGATAATTCTCTGAAAACTTTTCGTTTTATTTACAATTATCATCGTGCGTTTTCGTTGGACCAGCATTTATTTTCGAGAGAATGACTAGACAATGACTGTGGCAAGATTCACTTTTGATATTGAACAGTCCACGGCCAAAAAAGACCCGAAATTTGCTCAAAATTCTTGAACTGCCATGTTCACAGTCACTTAGAAATACGCTTTTTCAAATTTTCTTGACAGTTTGACAACGCCTGTTGAGCTAGTCCTTGTCCTAAACAAATTACCAAACGTTGTCGGCAACTTTTGAGACATTGTAGCATATTTTGCCTCAGCTCTTCCTCATAAAAGAATATATCCACACGTAGCTCGCTTAAACTTACTTCGGCTTTCCTCTGTAAGTTTGCCTCTTTTAAATCCGCACATGCAACTCTCTCATCCCGATGACCAACTCCCTGGATCCCCTTAATCAATTTTTATCATTTTTCCATCACTGTGACGGCAGTAAGCAATTCGTCATCTGGACAGAAAGAGTCCATCGCCATATCTGACCTCAATCATAAGCCCATCGTTCATCCAGCATCTGCGTCTCCGAAAACTGGGCGCATACCAATCGACACGGCCCAACCAGTCTCCTAGAGGTTCCCGCATATTTCCGAAGACATCTCTCTCACATCGCCTCGCATTGTTTGTTTTCCCCAAAAAATCTCCATATATCTCAATTCACAATCCAGCCACTAATTAACAAACAAATTAACCATCCGTCGGAGCACGGATGCACGCCATCTCCGCGACTGTGGAAGCTGATTAATTTTGGGAACGAAACTTCACGGAAACCCCTCACAAGTGAAATTACATTAATTAGCATTTAACAAGCCATTAGGCTGCCTCAACCGCTCACAGCCACTCGGGCGAGGGAGTGATGCGCGGGAAAACCCTTCCGTGGCGCGTATGAAGATGTCACGCACGCCGTGACGCAGTCGTAATTATGAAAACATCGAATTTTTCTCCCGGCCTCCTAGGTGGGCAGCAAACGCATAAGCTTTGCCTAATTAACTCTAGCCGGCACTAATGAGCTGGAAATGGGTTCGGGGTTCCAGCGGACAGTCTTGGGAGCCACGAGGGCGCTGTGAATGAGGTTCTGATGGACGTGTCCGATCGTTAGGTGCTTCGGAACGCGGCTAAGGGCCTTGATTGGGTGAAATGTGGTCACGGAAAGTGGGCTGACTGAGTGGCGCTGTTCTTGTCAATTAAGAGGTGATTCGGGCGAGTGACTGCCTGCTGGTGGCGCATCTGGAACCAGTCTAACTAGGACTCTCGGTAGAAAGTTGATGGCAACCATTTCAGCAGTTTCCCGACAAGAGGCTTGCCATCAAACTCCTTTCGCACACAGCACGTCCCCCGCATGGAAATGCTTTTAGCAGCCCACGCACGCTGCTAACCATCCGACTTGCCTTGTTTTTGCGTCTCGCGCGCATTCAAGGCAGACCCGCGGATCCAATCTAATAAACTCCCATGTCAATTGTGATGAAATATGACTTCGAGATAATTAACGTTTCAACCTGGCAGATATCCTGAAACCATCTCCACTCCACACTGCATAGTCAGTCGCCCATTCGTCGAACTTGTTTCAGTCCGAGTTGCAATCGCGAAGCCCCGAGAGTGCCAAGTGCGCGGTGCATGCGCATGCGCTCTCTACTCTATCTTCCCCCCCCTCGGGCGATCAACCGCGATCAAAGATGGATATTCCTTTTTATTATTGCCCACAAGTGCCTACGTTTATGAGGCAAAGCCCACAATTGACGAGGACGACGCGTCGGCGACGCAGTCGCAATGCTCGCGGTGGTGGTGGCGACGATGATGACGACCACGACGACGACGACGACGACGACAACGACAACGACACGGTCCATCCGATGCGACCGCGCGAACAAAAATTATAATTAGCAATCGCAAACGTTGTTGCCTTTGGTGGAGCCGGAGCCGATGCCGGAGTCGGAGCTGCGGTTGTAGGCTGGGGTTTCGGTTTTGGGTTGGCGCGGCTGCGAGCTTTATTGCCACCAACCAACTACCACGAGCCGGCATCTATGCACATCACCATGGGGGCGAGCTCACTCAAAACAGAGATCCCCTTGTCCTCGCGCATAGATTTGAGTGTGATTGGGCCGCGAGATAGGATAGATGTCCGACAGATTGCAATTTGTATCCGATATGATCGTAAAATATCGAAATTTGTTATCCCACTTGTTTGCTAGAGGATGGGTGTTGTGCCCGCTGTTGGTTTATGGCAGACGGGAAGGCTGGCCCGTAACGAGCTGGGCAATATCGTAAAGCAAACGCTTAGCAAATGTTTGCGATAGAAATGTGCCACAAAGAGGTGGATTAATGGAGTTGGTAGGCGGACGGTGTCTGGGAGATTGCGTACGCGACGCGCCGGGAAGTGCGGTGTGCGGTTGGCTTGAGTGATGTCTTATTGCTGGGACGTTGTAGTAATCATCTTGTAAATGGATAGTGCTTAGATCTTGGTGCTGCAACAATATACGAGGTTCAGGTGTTGAAGCCATTAACCGAAACGAGTGAGGAGGGCCGCGGTAGAAGAGTTCTGCCGACGTTCGGCTGGAGTTCGAGAGGCCGGTTGTGTTGATGCCTGGTCGCAGAAGGGGATTGCGACCCCCTTCTGGGTCATTCGGCTGACTGCCGAAACAGGAGATGAGTGACGACGTAATTTGCAAAGTGGCTGCGGGAAGTCTCTCAGAATGTAGGTGATACCGATTTAAACCTATGCACCGTTGGGCTGTTGATTTGGTGGACTCAAAGTGGGCTAAGATGGCCAGGGCCCACATGGAGAACAGCGGATACGGAGAATCCGAAGAAGAAGATACTGGGCATGCTGTTTTGAGGAAACTCGTGCAACATCGTCAGCTAAAGCTTCAGTAAAGAGGGGACTTCGTCCACCTCGGCCCTGCTGAGAGCCGATTTTAAACTCGGAATAACTTTTGTCAATCGTTACGTCCTAGAGCTCATGGTTAAATCGCCTAAAACAGCCCTACTACCTCTGTAAGGTTTGAGCTTGATTTTATAGATGACGTGGAACGTCCCAATCAAGCTCTATAGTTCACAAACGAGCTTGTTCAAGAGCTACTTGCCATTCATTTAGTTCAGCAGTTAAAAAAACTCAGCTCTTAAGAATAACTGAACTGAATCGAACTTAACTGAACTAAATCGAACTAAATTGAACTAAATCGAACTAAACTGAACTAAATCGAACTAAACTGAACTAAATTGAGTGAATTTCTTTATGTGCTGTGCTTTAGTCATGTTAGGAAATCGAGCATCGCTCAGTTGTCGGTGGGGTTTAAAGTTTTAAGGAGCTATGAATGGATGAACTGCTAAGAATAGTTTTTTCTTGTTGAGTCTTGCTTATTTTTTTGCATTTTACTCAATTCATGCATTTTGCTAATTGGAATGGTAGTGCTGTTATTTTTGAAATCCGGCGAAAATCGCACAAGACTCAATTTTCTGAGCAGTGTACTAGTTCAGCTAAATGAACTAGAAGAAAGAACTAGTTCACGAAATAGGTTTAAATTAAACTGAGGGCCTTGTGCTCTAAGGCCCAGATGAATGTACATTATTGAGATCAAATGAATAGTTGGTGTCTTCGAGAAAAAGTCTCTGAGTCAGATGCTCGCCCCAGATGGCATTGACAGCACCTGGAAAAGATGATTTAAATTATGTATGAACATTATATATGAACAGGTCGGAACGTACAGCAACATGAGTCTATTCAGGCGTCTGCGCATCCAGAGGTCAATATGGCAACATGAGCATTTGAACAACTGTCGCTTGAAGACTATTCGAGTCCGAGCTAATTGGACAAATCAATGGAGGATGTCCGCATTGTAGACGGAGAAGACAAGTGTAAGAGGACTTCGTTGGCGAGTGAAATTGGAGCGCATTGTAGCGTCATGCTTAAATTTAGGAAGCGAAGTTACAATGAAAAAAAAGTTGTACGAGGGATAGAAGTAGAACATTTTTTTTTATCAATAAGACGTGCAGTCATCTTACTTGCTAATAAAAAAACTAAAACTTGACCCAATTAGTAACGAAAAATAATAAAACTAAAAAAAATACTTATCAGTCTGGCGGATCATGGATGATCAGAGCCTAAGCAAGCAATTGATGATGGTCCTAAGTACGCTCCTTCCAGTCGTCAAGACCAAGAAGTTTTTCGCCACCATTAACCTTCCTCACAGATGGGACCATGTATTCGACATAGAATAATCACCTTTTGCTTAGCGTACAGCTTTCGACTCCTTCATGACAGAACTGGCAAAGTAAGAGTTTCGTAGACCATGATTTTGGTATTCGAGTCGGGAGTTTTGAACCCAGTTGTTTCTACTAACCAAAGTAACACCGGTTGCCAAGGACGATTCCACGTCGAATATCCAGAGTGATGTAATTTGCGGAGTTCATGTTTACCCCGAGGTAGATAAACTCCTTTACTACTTCGAAATTGTGGCTGTCGATCGTAATCTTTTGATTCAAGGGGGCTTGTGACTGAAAGTTTTTCACTCGACAGCCTATATTTTCTCTTATACTCATGGACCTTAAGACAAGCTCGTTTCGCATGTTCTTCGCCAGCTCTGTGCTAAAAAGTGCAAGCAACATCAGTACCGAGATGAAATGGAGAATAACACCGGCTAATCATTGTTTCCTTGGGCTTAACATGATATTGAGTAATGCAAGGACTAAGCAGATTTTATACACCCCGTGGAACGTGCCAATAGTTCCCTTCAGCCCAGATGTATGTACATTATAATATAAGAAGATGAAGGCGGTCATTTGAGCACCGTCTGATATTTGATCTTATTGGTGTTGGTGGCAAGTGGAAACGATTCCAAATACCAAATATAGGGGATAAACAGAGACAAGAGTATATTAAGTCGTTTACGATGGGGAAGACCCTTCTGAGTGACGTTATATTATAAAAACTTCATTTCTTAGTCACTCCTTTCATTAAGACTTAAGACGCCCGTGGTTATTATACAATGTACACGAGTTGGACTATTGTTTCCTAGCTTGTGTGAAACTGTCTTCATTCAAAAGTAACATTTCGTAGCATAGCCTCGCCAGGCCCCAAGAAAACTGCCACATCTGTTGCCATCTCAATCCGAAATCCTGAATCTATGATTCAAAAATTGTATGTAAAAAATAGGTAAGGATCGTCGCCAAAGTAAACGTCTATATAGGCCCAGGTCTCGTCTTATTTGCATCCCGCTCTCACACTTGAAACAGCTTTAAGGTGTCCTCACACAAAGAATGAGTTTGTGAAGAGATATGTCGACTGTTAAGTGTTTGGGTCGCTTCAAGGTACAATTATGAACTATGTATGTATGTCATTATTCCTGGGTCTAGATTCTATAACAACCACTTGTCTTGTGCGTGCTAGTGTTCTACCACGAGTGGATGGGACCTACAGTTTTATGCCGAATCCGAAAAGCTAAATTTTAAGAAGTCTCCTCAAGACATAAATACCCTTTGAGCATTTTAGTGACTCCAAACTTGCGGAGCCTTGAATTTCGAAAGTTGTTTAGTTCGAGAATCGAAGCTGGCCGTAGCACTCGATGCACCAACCCAACGCCCGATCTTTTTTTCCTGACGACAATATTTGAGTCCTAGTCTGGCTCAGTAATGGGATGTAAGTTAAAGAGCTTTTCAAGTCTTCGTATTTCCTCTCTGCTCTGCTTTCCTCACCCACTCACGCTAGGGGCACAGCATTGTTGTAAAGGCATGGTTCTTATTATATTGAAATCATTCCCAGATGCAGTGCCAGATTCATATTAGAATTGAAAACGTTATTTTGTAGATGGGCTTAATACAAGAATTTTTTAATGGGATGGGCGGGGTGGAATTTATACCTTTACCCCTTACCTCCTAAACGGAGGGAGATTGACCCGCGCCCCTTAAAAATGCTTGTTTAGGACACATTCACAAAATACCGTTATTAACTATTGGCGCCAGAGTTATCGTACTCCTTTCTATTGTAGTTTCACATAACCTCTGATTTTGCGAATCCATCCATAGAGGTTTGAATCACTCCGTTCAACTTCAGGGTTATCGCTTCAGGTACCATATAGCACACAGACTATTGTTTGCATTTTTGATCCAAACAATTCCATCGCTTGAAGATGTTTTAATTTTCTCTCTTGTGTGGCGCTTCAGTTCGGAAAGGGCTTAGGCCTCAATCAACAACCCTTTTCGCCGCGAGAGTGATTACTTGCTAGCTGTTTTAAAGTGCGGACACAAAAAATGAATGATGTCCTTCATCAATCGTGTGTGCCACCATAGACGCCGTCGTCGGCTCCAACGTTATCTCAGAGGCTCTTAAACAAAGTTATAAAACAGGATGGTTGACCAGAGTATCATTTTTAAGCATCTTCCAACCGCACCAGACGACCACAGTTATCCAGTAATCTTCTCGTCCTTGTTCACTCCAACGGACTTTTCGCTGATTTTCCAAGCAAGACCTATGCAGGGCATTGGATTGTTGTATGCCTTAAGCATATTTCCCTCAAGACCTCCATCAGCTCATATCCATCACTCCCTTTCATTGGCGACCCCCTCACCAACCACCTCACTTACACCATTTCGATGATGTCGATGAGAATAAGTTATTTTATTCGCGCCACCTCACAGCGATTACCCTCAAATTAATGCCGTTATAACTCCCATTTAATTAACCGCGCAATTTTCCAGCTGAACACCTGCATAAAACCCCCTCCCCCACCCAGCAGACCATGCCAAACCACAGCCGCCCAGACATCTCATCTTCCACCACCATCCTGCGCTGCACAATAAATCCATTCCTGAGCTGCAAATCAAAATCGCAACGATGCCTCAAGGATGCCCACCACCGCCTCGCCATACCCCTCCCACATCGAAACATGACAGAAGACCCCCTCCACGCCGCCACCCCCAGCGGATATAGCCCATTGATATCTGTATCTGGAATTGCAGGTCGCAATTAATATGTTAATTGCGCTAGAACTGGTACTGGTACTGGTACTGGTGCCGGTGCCCCATTTAGGGCGCATCTTGCGGATGCGCCAGTGAAAAGTCTTCGTTCGCTGTGCCCTCTCTCTCTCGGGCTCGTGTGCGTAGGTCTCCGTCTCCGTGGCTGCGGCAGCATGACTGCAGCCTGACCTCAAGGCGCATTCGACAACTAATCGAATGAATTCACTTTAATTGCGCTCGGCTCTGCGTCCAGGATGTAGCTGCCATACGGTCATGCGGACAAGCGTTTAGCCGGCTATCTGCCGCATCCATTAAGGTAGCCGCATTCACAGACGAACGGCTCTCGGAATCTTGGAAATTACGACTCTAGCGCTGCAGCTTCGTGTGTGGCTAAGGCATTTGCATCTCTCCGCATCAAATTGAGATGCACCGAGCTGCGGTCGGCTGGATGTTTGGGTGGCTTTCGCATTCAACTGCTCGGGGGTAATTTGTTTGTTTAAATAATGAAGCTCATTTAAATGATCTGGAATGCCGTGCCGTGCCGTGCTCTAAGGGCGGAATTGAGTCGCTCAATCCAGCGCGAGCGGACTGGCTCTAATGGCCGGGGGTATTAATCACCGAACCGTGTAATTTGAGTTTATCCGGCCGTCCTCAGCTCTGTCTGCGTGCGGTGGCATCAATTCATTTTCGGCGGCCATCTGTGTGGCGAAACACCTTCTCGGCTGTTCACCTGTGGAGAAAGGTGCCATCCCGGGGGAGGCGGGTGGCGGATGGCGTGCGTGTCATCCTAATAAATTTCACCCACACGGACACAAATCTAAGTCGCGTTGTTCCCGTTCAGCGGACATCGCAGAGCGCGCCGCACTCTATGGACGCAGTGGTGGGTGAAGCCCACGCATCGTGTGTCGACATTTCAGCGCCTGGTGCTGGGCTAATTTAACCCGAAGCGGCAGCCACCGCTATGTGCGAGTGCACCGTGCTTTGTGCCCGAATGCGGGCCCATGCCAGGCGACATGTGTCCCACGGATGACATGCTACACACTGGAGTGCGGCAGCACTTGTTCTCCGCTATCCTGTCTGCGGCTGCGATGTTAGTCTCGGTCTCGGGCCAGTCTCGCGGCCGGAGAGAACTTAAATTATGAGCGCATTAATTTGTTAACATATTTTAATAATTTATTTTCGGGGTGACGTTACCGTTTTGGCTCACATCCTCGATAAATTGCTATTCTCCGCACTTTCTGGCGCGGCGAAATGATAGGTGGTCGAGGGGGCGGGGCGGTTGTGACAAGCTGCGCGCCTAAGAGGAGGTGAATAACATTCTGTTGGCCAATTAATTACGGCTGCAGCTTGCTTAATTACGCTGCCAAATTGACGTCTGTGACTGCGAGGACATTTGGGAATGCGGTTGACGCGGCTCGCGAATGCTTTGCGAGACCGACAATTATGGGCGGGGTGTGCATGGAGGAGCATTTTTTGAATGGATCCAGTGTGGAATGTCAAGAGATTACTTGTGGATTGTGCTTGAGTGGGTGAAGTGTTGTGACACTTGGTGGCAGCGATCGGATTGGGCTTTTGTCGGGCGACACAGTGAGTTGCCGGGGGCGACATTAGTCAACAATTGAACACACTTGACGGTGAAAGTCACAAATTCGTTGCGACACTCTGCATGCCATTCAGAGTTTCCGGCTCTAATTCTGAATGCAACAGAGGTGGGTCCTGAAATGGAACATTTGCATCGGTCTGTCGACACTTTCGCAAGGAGAAAGGCACAAATTATGAGCTTCCGACTTGGGAACTGAGCAGCACCAATCTGGCATCAGGCTTTGAGAAATGCACGCGACTTGTTTAGGCAGAACTTCTGTCATCTTGACACAGAGAGAGTGAGGGTGACAAGGAATGTATAAGCCCCACCTTCAGTCAATGAGGATGATGTAGAATCTCACCGTTTCCTGACATGGACATTATACGCTTTTAGCAAAAAGAGTGCCTTGGTGGTCACATGGAGGTAAGCCATGTAGGCAACGTCCCCTCCATTTTGGTAAGACATAAATATGAATACCCTCTTTAGAAAACATTCTATTAACAGTGTCTTCTTCCAGCCTACACCGCGATGCGTCTTTAGTTTTTACTAAGCATCAACATGTATACCTTTTTCTCAAGGGGATTTGAATACCTTTAAACGTTAAGCACAGTACGAGCGTTAAGAAAATAGAAAGGAGATACCGATGCACAATGATTCTGATCATCACAATGAGAGGGAAAAATACAGTTGGGTAATGCATTCAACGTCGCCACCTGCGCAAACAATCGAAGAAGATTTGAGGCGTTGTCAAGAAGCCATCAAAGATGCTGCCACTGATGTGCTGGGTTTTACGGCATCACCTAGAAAAAACCCATGGTTTGACAACGAGTGTAGGCTGGCACATGCAGCGAAGCTGGAAGCCTACAAAGCAACGCTGCAACGAACGACGAGAGCTGTTCGTGAGCTCTACGAACAGAGACGAAGGGATGAGACCCGGCTTCTCAGAAGAAAGAAGAAAGAGCACGAGAAGCGCGCGATCGAGGAGATGGAGAGGTGCTACGGTAGGAACGATGTCCGAAAGTTTTACCAGAGGGTGAAACAGTTATCCAGTGGATATAAGGTTCGGACAGAAGCCTGCCGGGACGAGAATAGACAACTAGTAGTAGAGTCGCAGTCGATACTGAGAATTTGGAAGAGCCATTTCTGCAGACTGCTAAACGGCGATGATGACACCAATACCGCTGTCAGGCAGAATGTCCCACTCAATATGGACGATGATCGACGAGAATTCCGTCCCCCCGACTTAGACGAGGTCAAGACAGCAATATAAAGACTGAAGTCTAACAAAGCTGCCGGTGCGGACGGACTGTCCGCTGAAATCTTTAAGGCAGCTGGAGATGATCTGGTTGGGCGTATGCACCAGCTCATCTGTAAGATATGGTCGGAGGAGAGCATGCCCGATGAGTGGAATCTCAGTATCGTGTGCCCGATCCATAAGAAAGGAGACCCCTTTGACTGCGCCAACTATAGAGGGATAAGTCTCCTGAATATCGCCTACAAGATCTTCTCTGCCGTTTTGTGTACTCGCCTTAAGCCGTTTATAAATAACCTGATAGGTCCTTATCAGTGTGGCTTCAGGCCAGGGAAGTCCACCATCGACCAGATTTTCACACTACGGCAGATCCTGGAAAAGACCCAAGAAATGCAAATCGACACCCACCACCTTTTTGTCGATTTCAAGGCCGCATATGACAGCGTGCATAGGGACGAGCTATACAACGCCATGTCTAGTTTTGCCATTCCTGCCAAACTCGTTAGGTTGTGCAGGATGACGATGGAGAATTCTCGCTGCTCCATCAAAAAAGGATTTAGGCAAGGTGACGCGCTGTCATGTGATTTCTTTAACATCATCCTGGAGAAGATCGTGCAAGACTCACACGCCAACACTAGAGGCACGATCTTACAGAAGTCCGTACAACTGCTAGCATACGCGGATGACATTGACGTGATTGGCAGAACACAGCGAGCCGTCAATGAGGCGTTTGCTGGCATTGAGGCGGAGGCGGCTAAAATGGGTCTAGCGGTGAATGAGGGCAAAACGAAGTATATGCTGTTATCAAGAAAGGACACACAACATCGACGTCTTGGACAGAGCGTCACAATGGGCAGCTATAACTTCGAGGTAGTCAAGGACTTCGTCTACCTCGGCTCCGCAGTAAACAGTACAAACAACATCAGTACCGAGATCAAACGCAGAGTAACTCTTGCCAACCGCTGTTTCTATGGGCTTAAGAGGCAATTGAGTAGTAGAGCCATCTCTCGAAGGACCAAGCTGACCCTATACAAGACCTTGATCATCCCAGTCCTGCTGTACGGCGCGGAGGCATGGACAATCTCAAAAGCGGATGAGGAAGTCCTTGGTATTTTCGAGAGAAAAGCTCTGCGTGCGATCTTTGGTCCTGTTTGCGTTGACGGTTTTCGGAGGAGAAGATTCAACCACGAACTGTACGGGCTGTACACCGACATGAGTCTAGTCAGGCGTCTTCGGATCCAACGCTTAAGATGGCTAGGCCATGTAGAGCGTATGGACAACTCAGCTCCGGCCCGGAGAGTCTTCGACTCCGAACCCGTGGGACAACGCAACAGAGGACGCCCGCGTTTAAGGGGGCACACCCAGGTGGAGAAGGACCTGAACCAACTTGGCGTGCGACACTGGAGACAGCCAGCCAGAGACCGTTCTAGCTGGAGAGGCTTGTTGGAAGAATGCATTCAACACCAGTGTGGTACGGCTAAAGAAGGAATGTCTGTATATAGCCATTCATCGAAAACTGGGCTCGAGTGTAAACAGATGGGCATTCCTAGATGCACTTGTATTCCGGCTGAATTGTCTAAGAGGAGGACTATAACTGGACAGGTCAGCTGATCAACGCTTGTGGAAATGTCGATAAAATAAAGACAGACAGGAAATATTACGACGGCGTTGAAGAGATGAAGAATTGTTTCAGTCAGAAGGCACTTTTCTGGACAACGTCCAAAAGTCACAGCCCAGATGTGTGACCTGTATTCAAGTTTGGGCGTACAGTCGAACCTCCATAAGTCGAAATAGTCACTGGAACAAATACAATGGACTCCCCCAAAGTCAGATTCAGCGAAATGGTCCGAGTTAGAGGGAGTTTCGACTAAGGGAGGTTTCGACTTAGGGAGAGTCCATTGTATTGTGTTCGATTTATGGAATATTCGAATTATAGGGCATCTGATATTGTACATACTTCAAGGAATGGCAAATTTCGTGGCAACATTCAACTTTTTTTTAACCTCTTTTTAATTTCTCAGCGACATTTTACTGAACGTGTTCAAAAATGTACCGACGTCAAATGAATGACGCCTCCATACATTTACATATGTTTTGTATTTAATTCCGAACACAATGTTACGTCTATTCATATGTAACCAATTTACCGTCCGTTTTTTGTTCTTAGTTCCTCTTTTGTTTTTGCATCCTTTGAATAGGTCTTGGATTATGAGGCATAGAGTGAATATTCTACGAAAAGTAACACAAGTGAATATGTTGCAAAGTTCGATTTAAGAAGGTTTCGACTTACCGAGAGTCCTGGGTCTAAGGTCTGAAACATTTGTTCACTTTGAGTGATGACAGGTTAAAAAAGGAATTATTGGTCTTAAGAACGTAGTACGTACTACCGTACTCAGCCCGCAAAAATGCACTCAAAAAGTACAATTGTAGCACGCGAAGGAACTGCATGTAGGTATTTTATATTCCAACAAGTGTTATGCCTTATCTTTTGAACAGCTTGTGATCTGTGTAGAAAGCTTAAGTGGATTTTGGGATAGAGTTGCGCTGTAGAGTGACTCTGGGTGCTAGTCAAGTAATATTCGCCATTGAGAGCACTAATTCCAGAGGGCCGTTCATATGCTTTCCAACGCTATGGTCTAAAAGTTCTTGCTGCGCTTGATCTGCAGGCAAATAGAGTTTAACGCAACGGAAATAAGGACAAGACAATCAGAGGATCAAATTGATCCATGGATTACCTTACCACATTTTTGCCATCCCTTTGGCATCGCGCACTTTTCTAAAAGCTTATAATGTGCATATCAGGATAAGATGAGATTTAGGTACCCTCTTCATCACATATACTAGGAACTAGGCATCACGGTAGACTAGCAACCCCACGACTTGAGACAAAAGTCACGATTGATAACTGACCTCACTCCGCAATCGACATCACCAAGATTCGAAGCAGAGTTACCCGTAGCAACTAGAGCGTGCACTACAATCCAAGGTAGACCCACCCTTAACTTCTACATCAAACAGTCGTCTACATTGTCTCAGCAACTAAAGAATAAACTCCTTCCTCGTCGGACCAAAAGAGTCAAAGGACTGTAACCTCCTCTATAAACAGCCACAGTCCCTTACTCAACCTCTCTTGTCACACCGAAAATATTTCCCAGAGCATTTAAGTCCCACCATAATAGAAGTAACCGAACTTAAGGGCAGGGACAGGGTGTGCCAAATACAAGTTTCTTTTATAAAATGCAATAAAATGAACAAAAAAATATATTTTTTTTAATGGATTATGGCTTTATTAGTAGAACAAACGTTACCATTGATTATGAAATACAAGGTCGGCCAAGTGGCCGGCCGCCTTGGCTGGCTTCGTATTAACGCATTCTGTCACCACAATTTTCCAAGACATTGTAGTTGGTTGCGGGACGTAGCTCACGGATTGCTTGGATGATATTGGCCTTAAGTTTTTGAATCGTTTCTGGATTGTTGGCGTAATGTCGTTCCTTCGCGGTCCCCCACAGAAAAAAGTCCATAGGGGTCGCAACTCCCAGGCGCCCAATTAATCTCGACAAGAAAGCTGACAACATTTAAAAATTTCTTGAGCAAAATCGATTGTGGCATGACGCACGATCCTGCATGAACCAGAGGTCGTCCAGATGTCCTTGTCTTCAATTTCGGTAAAAAACGTCAATTAGCATAGCGCTATAACGCGCATCGTTGACCGAAGCGTTGTCGGCAATGTTCCCATGATAATCTCCACCACAGCTGCCACATTCTCATCTGTGGGCACCGTACAGCAACGGGGACCATGAGTGTTGTCCACAAGTATACCAGTTTCACGAACTTCTCCCATAAACTTGAGTACAGCAGCCTGGGCGGCTGCTTCAAAACTTAGTTTAAAAACGCACTGCACGCACTGTTTGTTTCAGACCACTCACGTTTTCAATAGCACAGCTGTAAGTCTCAAAATAATCAATGATTAAAAAAAAGCCACTATATGGCCCACCCTGTACTAGCTCATGGGGAATTCTCACCTGCACAGCAGACAAGGTGTGGAGGGCAGATCTTTGTTTGGCCAGCTTATCGGCTTTTACGTTACCAAAAATATGTCTATGCCATGAAACCCAGAGAGGGTACCCATACTATGGTTATACTATGACTCATCGCCTTCCTGGGTTAATTTTGTATTTCTGAAGGTCTATTAAAGTGCCTTGATAGCAGATTGGCCGTCAACGAAAGTAGCTATTCCTTGCATTGGCTTTGTGTTCGTATGGGATTCATGTTGACGAAGCTCCTCCCAAATCCGAGAACAAGTCAGAAAAACGTGGAAAATTTGAAATATGTTCATCCTGCACATCAAATGTGCGTCCACTCATACACCGAAAACTCATTGATCAAATGCCGACTCAAACAAACAAAACTTTCCTCTTTCACGGTACAAGCTCTGCAGAATGACCGTTGTATTCAGAGGGCGTACAATCCCTAGGAACGTAAGAAAACTTAAGTTGACTTTAGAAATCGAGTGAACACAACTAAATGACACACTAGGACCACAATAACCACTTCGTTGAGTTTGGTCAAGTTTCGTTAAGTTTCGTCAGGTTTTAAATAGTGCGAAATAGATCGCGCTCTAGGTACCTTAGTACAAGTTGGTCCATCTTCCTTCAGTTTTGACATCGTTTTTTTTGTCTGTCAATGGAAACCGGAGTCCTTTTGAAACATTTGGTCCAAGAGAGGGTTCCCATGTTCAAATTGTTCCATTATGATTGACCTGATGACCACCGACCTCATGACGAAACTCACGTTACGTATTTACAACTGAGCCTTCATTTCAGCAGTTAGTCAGCCGGATGGAAACCGCGTAGCATCTACTTTTTTCAACCTGCGCGTCAGCGTTGAGTGTGTCTTCTTTGTCAACCCACGCGTCAGCCTTGCATTCTTTGGACACACCACCGGCAGTGACAATGACTGACTCTTGAGAAAGTACTTGCCTCGCAACTCAGTCACATGGAGACACACCATGTCCCGTGGGCTTGTGTGGACACTCGATACTCGTGAATGAAGACTTAACTTCCCTGGAGAGGAGTAAGGACAAAATGTTTACACCGTCTACAGTCTGCACGGCGACCAGTTTCATAGACGTCACACGTACCGCCCATCATGACCAACGTCGTCCTCTTAGGCCTCAACTTCGAACGAAGCTATCTCCCTTCGTTGGCCGGTTTTGAAATAAGCCTTAATAGTTACCGGCAAAGAAAAAAGAGTTTCGAAGGGTCATCAGAAAACTGCAGTACCGCCACCGCAAGCACAACAACACCCTCATCACGAGTGGTGTAGAAGCTAGTCTTGCCCGGAATGTAGCACCACCCAACATTCAAATATTCCATCATTTCAGTTAGCTCGCCAA
This sequence comes from Eristalis intricaria, assembly GCA_964034865.1. NCBI lineage: Eukaryota > Metazoa > Arthropoda > Insecta > Diptera > Syrphidae > Eristalis > Eristalis intricaria. The sequence goes on along the minus strand of OZ035877.1, from coordinate 55,133,583 downwards.
TTGTTTACCAACAACTCAACACACAAAGCCGCAGACCAATCAATGTCCAGAACATTCTCCGGCGTAATCTTGGTGAAATCATCAAGTCCGCCATGGCTTGAGTTGATTACAACAGCTTAGGCCGAGAGTTTGACTTCATAACTCCAAGCCGTCATCCAATCCAATGTGTGCATATTTCCACGTCAAAACCGCCCACCAGTCCACCTTTTCCATTTGTTAATCCAATAATTGCTCCCCCCGCTGCCTGCCGCGGCCTTCAAATGCCGTCAGATGGCTGGGACGGCGACGACGGTGCTGTCCCCCCGCGGAACCGAATGCAATATCACATTTCAGCCCACGGGGAAGGAAGAATTCACCAGCATTTCGCATAAAAATAGATCGCACTCACCCTACACGCACCGCACACGGAAAAGCTGAGCTGGACGCACTACAAGATGATTAATGACCGACTCACAGGCTCATTTGTGAGGCGATTAACTTTTGTGCACATGTCTAATGTACACCAGCGGCACCCACGTCTCCCCACGGTCCCAGTGCGTTACAGCACTGAAATTCGTTGGGAAATAATAATTACCATGGAGCTCATTAATTTCACTCCCAGTGTGGAGTGTGGAGCGCGGAAGAAATACGCGCCCGGTACTCGCATTGACAGTTGCAATGAGTTTTCCCCATTTGCCGCAGACGACAGCGACGCACGGCCCGACCAGTCAGTCAGTTCCAGGGATTTGTGAGAGGGCGGCTGCAGCACTGTCACAGGGTGGAGATAATTGATGAAGACGATCCGCGCCGACCGGAGCGGATACAACGTACTCTTTAATCGGTTATAAACTTTGACATTGAACATGGGAATATGGGCAGACGTCAACGTCACATCTGTCAGTGGGGTCATTTTTCATGCGGCAGGCTACACCCCGGCCAAGGTGCTGATGATGCTCCCAGGGAAGACGCTGATAGCCACTTCACAGCTCTATCGCACGCCGAATGCATGCCCCTGTCAAGCAGACATTTCTTTGACAGTTGACAGTTCTTGTCTAATTAATGACGCAATCGGTGGACTTTGTCTTTCGTCTTCATTTCGAGCTTTTTTTCCGTTGGCTGCTGTTGTTCCGTTGAAACGAAGTGCTGCGCGCCCGATAGTGCAGCATCACCACAATTAATGGACGCAAAATTGCTTCGTTCCGATGCGGTGAGAACTGGGCTCGAAGGGCAGGAAGGAGCCTACTCCGGGGGGAGCCTGTTCGCCCATAGTCAGTCGTCATTCACTGGCACAAATCGGTCGGCGTCGGATGTGCAGAGGAGATACATACATCCGCACTCACTCGAGATGATGGTATCGTGTGCCCATCACTTGCCACACAATCCACATCCAGTCGACAGGTTCTGATTAATGGACTTCCACTTCGCATTTGGTATCCCGAATGTGTGGTTACCAAGTGGAACAGTGGAACAGATGGGCGGAGGGATGAATGGGATGAATGGCACAAAGCTACTTTTCAAGATGACGACGGTCTATGACTTTATTTGCCAAGGCGCTTCGAGCATGGGCATCGCCACCGTCACTGCCACCGCCGCCGCTGCCGTCGTCGCCATTACCAGGGGCGGTGGTGGGAGCGCCACCATCGGCAACAAATGGGGAGCTCGTTCAATTTCAGACATCATTTGGGATTCTAAGATACTTCTCCCTAATGAGTCATGAAATCAAAAAAAGGAGAGAAAAAATGGAAAAAGAACTTCAACCTTTCTTCTGGTGTCCGCTGGATTTGGATCGGGAAATCGCAACGATGGTGTGGGGGAGTGAGCCAAGCCAGACATGGGCCATGAGGCATTTGCTCATTTCGATGGGCATCCAAGCGCTGCCTGCTTCATCCTCCAACAGTGGACTTGCTATTAATCACAGCGGTTTTGACACCACAATTAAAATCGTTCGTGACATTATGACGAAGGGAGTTAGTTTCGCCCGAAGCTGAGGCCGAAGATTATGACGATGATGGTGATGGCGGTAATGGGCGGGCCGTGGTATGCCGTCTGAGGTCGCTGTGCAGCCTGTGGACGGTTTGTTTCCTTTTTTCTTATTCCTCTCCGGGGAGGTTCAGTCTCCATTCACGAGTATCGAGTGTCCACACAAGCCCACGGGACATGGTGTGTCTCCATGTGACTGAGTTGCGAGGCAAGTGCTTTCTCAAGAGTCAGTCATTGTCACTGCCGGTGGTGTGTCGAAAGAATGCAAGGCTGACACGTGGGTTGACAAAGAAGACACACTCAAAGCTGACGCGCAGGTTGAAAAAAGTAGATGCTACGCGGTTTCCATCCGGCTGACTAACTGCTGAAATGAAGGCTCAGTTGTAAATACGTAACGTGAGTTTCGTCATGAGGTCAGTGGTCATCAGGTCAATCATAATGGAACAATTTGAACATGAGAACCCTCTTTTGGACCAACTGTTTCAAAAGGACTCCGGTTTCCATTCACAACCAAAAAAAGATGTCAAGACAGAAGGAAGAGGGACCAACTATTTTATTTCGATTATATATTGCGATTTATTTCGCACTATTTTATTTTCATAAGTGAACGAAACTTGACGAAAATCTGACGAAACTTGACGAAACTTGACGAAACTTAACTAAACTTGACGAAACTCAACGAAGTGGTTATTGTGGTCCTAGTGTGTCATTTAGTTGTGTTCACTCGATTTCTAAAGTCAACTTAAGTTTTCTTACGTTCCTAGGGATTGTACGCCCTCTGAATACAACGGTCATTCTGCAGAGCTTGTACCGTGAAAGAGGAAAGTTTTGTTTGTTTGAGTCGGCATTTGATCAATGAGCTTTCGGTGTATGAGTGGACGCACATTTGATGTGCAGGATGAACATATTTCATATTTTTCCACGTTTTTCTGACTTGTTCTCGGATTTGAGAGGAGTTTCGTCAACTTGAATCCCATACGAACACAAAGCCAATGTAAAGAATAGCTACTTTCGTGAACGATGGGCGTTACAGAGTCATGCTAACCGACTTTTTTTTTACTGAAATTGAAGACATGGATCTGGACGACCACTGGCTCATGTAGCATGCTGATCTATGCCACACAGCTCATGTGACAATCAATCTGCAGCCGTCTTGGCGATGTCAATTCGCCACCTTGGAGTTGCGACCCCTTTGGACTTTTTTTTGTGGGGAACCGTAAAGGACCGTCATTACTCCAGCAATCCGGAAACGACTCAAGAACTTAAGGCCAACATCATCTAAGCAATCCCTATACTACAGCCCTTGATGTTCTTGTCGAGCGCAGTCCACCAAATAGCGACACCATACAACAGCAAGGAACAAATAGCCAGTGAATCGTCTCATCTGGTCACCCTGTACTAAATTCTGAAGATCCTCCAACAGATCAGAGTCTGGTTGACCATTGCCACAGTCGATTTGAAAACATCTGGATGCCATAAGCCAGCATCTTCTGACATCTTTCCAGTCTCGCATGAATCTCCCCCGTCATCAGCGGCTGCACTAAATCATGCAATGCCCAAGGGAGCCCCATTCGAAACGCTTGTCCATCGACTGGGTGTCAGACTGACATTTCAAAGCTACCGTGATTAATTGACCGACATTTGACATATGCTAATGAAGGTCTATTTGTTATCCAAAGTTGCACACAAAACTTCCCTGTCACCACTCAGCCCTCCTTGCCGTCGAGTGAGTCGAGTGACTAGGCGCCTTTGGCCCGTATTTCCGTGTGAGCGAGGACTTTCTCAAAATCAAACAAATCGACACCACCCCCATCCTCGAGCGGAAATCAATCCGCACCACTTTATTAATGGAACCGAATCGTTGTCAACGCGAAATGGTAAAATGGTAAATGCCCACGCAATGCGAGGGCACACGCCCTTGAGTCGGCACAAATCATTCTCCAGCGATGACGGCGTCTCTGCCGGAATCTGATTACACTTGATTTAGAGCATCGCGCCTCGGCGATGATGATATCACGACGCAAGTATTTTTAGTCTCAGTCTCAGGCCCGAGAACAAAGAACGCACAACAGCGGCGAGAGGGGGCTGCAGGGTGTGTCACCGCCCAGAATGTGAGCCTAATCCATCAATCGACGCTCGAACGGAATACAAAAGTGTCGCGCTTATCTGATAGACACTCGAACGAGACGAATGCAATTATGCTTTCGCACCTTGCCGGTGCGGTGGATCGATGCCGGCAGAATGCAAATCGGTTGGCTGCAAGGTTCTGGCCGTTGCGTTTCGTTTCATGTGGGAAATAGACGCGTTAAATGGGATTTATTGCGTGACAACAAATTGAATGACATTCACCCCTGTTCCTGCGCTCAGCACTTGTGTCGGCGACGATGACGGTGACGACGTACAGTGTCTGTGCCTGTGTCTTGCTGTGTGTCATCGAGTCGAAGGATGTGTGAATGTGTGCCTGCTGGCAGCGAGGATTAAGTGACATCGCCGTGATGAACGGCAAAGTGACGGGGTTTTGTAGGGTTTTTTGATTGATAACTGGCTTTTTTTTCACTCATGATGGTTTGTCTATTGCTGTTGCACGAGGCCTGTGGGAAGAATCAGATCATCGAGACCGAGTATTGGACCCACGACACAGCGGATGTGAGTTCACTTAGGTCGTTGGTGTTGGCTGAGTCCGTGGTCCACCTCAGACTGGGGAGACACTTGAAGGAGAAGAGGAAATGACTTGTGTTCGCGTGCATAACAAAATAACCAGGCGTTGTCAGATATTCACTGACCGCGAGAGATCCAGTTGAACCTCGCAATCGAAAGGAAAAACGAGCTGCAAAATGTTCTACCATTTGGCTGTCATTGCTTGGGTGACATCGTCGATTGGGGCTGTTTTAAAGCGGGTGGTCTTAGGTAAGTGCGTAGAAATGGCGTGGCGGGAGTAGAGGGAGAGGAGAAAATTCCCGCAGCTGTGCCTTTTCCCATCTTCGCCGGCTTGTCGTCTTGGGTTACCGAGTTCAACTGCATCGCATGTTTGGCTATGGAACTGTCGCCTTTTCGAAGGGCATGCCAGGTCCGTTCTCTGATGAAACTGTTCGTTTGGGATACGCTTGAGCCAGAAAATTTTATGTACGTTTCAAAGGCAAGGGTTCGCAAACGTCTGTGATAATAGCAGTCACTTTCCAACTGCTGTACCCTTATAACATCACGAACTCAACATTCAAGCAAAACAGTCTTAACTTTGGTGTTTAAGCTAATAGCATTGCTTCGCCATATTGTGGACGACATACCGAATGCTGACTTGGCTTGCGACATCTTCTTCAATTCCTCCAGTGGCTGAGACAATAGTATTTAGTATTTTGTATTTATTGAGTGTTTCTGTACATACAAGACATTTTCTTAAGAATAAGTACAGTTCAAATTTAAAAGAAAACATATTACCATAGAGAACAAAAATATAGAAATATTATATAAAAATGTTAAAATCAATAAAGGCAATTAAAATGTAAATAGAGAAAATAAAGAACTTCATTTCATTTCGTTTATTGATGTAATGTACATTAAGATAAACGTAATTTTTAGTACTTAGTATTAGAATTTAAAAATTCAAGTTCATGTCTTGGATATTTGCATATTTTTATATAATGCTTCATTCCAGGGTTTGATGTCATGGGATATTTTTTATTGCGGAAGTGTGGAAAAATGATGTAGGCCTGCACTTTTAAATTGATAATACGTGACTGATGCTGGTAATGTGATCCATAACCTAACAGTGTGAATAAAGAATAAACGGGATGAATTCAGAAAATTCCAATTGAGAGGAAATTAGTTGTTCCGGATGATCGAGTAAAATTGAGTCGGTTGGATAAATACGGGGGACAACGATTGTGAATAACTTTGTGTAGGAAGAGACATTTATTTTATTTATTTATTATAATATTAATGTACAATTAAAATTGTAATCAATATGAACTATAGGGGCCAAATAGTGGCGATGACTTACGGCCCTCGAAATACTTAACTGTCTATATTGTAAGTTTACCTACGATACTTTTTAAATAATTGGTTTGGCTTCTTGAGGAGATGTAGTAGGTCTACGTTGTGGTTGAGGTTGTTTTGCAGTGCTGGTTGCGATGATAAAAAGCATTGACTTAAGAGATGGGTGATGGTTACTGGTCTGCGGCAGGTGAGGCAGTTTGGAGGGGACTCCCTTTTGAGCAGGTGCTGGTGAGTAAATTCGGTGTGTCCAAGACGGAGCCGGATATACATCCTAATATCCGATTTAGGTATATCGGTTGGGAATTTTGGCTGAGTTTTATTAGGGTTAATTATTTGATAGTGATGTTTATAGTTCTCCCACTCGCGTAGTATTTGCTGTTGGCACTTTTGATTTATGTATCTCTTTAGATCGCATTGAGAGAAGGTGTAGTAGGAGAGGATGGGTGCCTTGAGAGCGGCATTTGCAGCAGCATCTGCATATTCATTGCCCGCAATTCCAACATGGCCTGGTGTCCATAGCAGCTTTAACTTCCTTTGTGATTTGATGAGGATGTCACGAATTTTGGATGCGGTTATAGAGTCATTTTGTGGATTTGCGACGGCTTTTATAACAGACAGGCTGTCGGAGCAAATAACCCACTTACCTCTTGTTTGAGAATATTTTTTAGCGGCGTGGAGTATAGCTACTGCTTCAGCGGTGTATATGGAGGCGATGTTCGGTAGGATGCCTTGCGAAATGATCGAGCCTTCTTGATTAACAACTGCATAGGCTGTGTTGTCGTCTGTTTTGGATCCGTCTGTGTATATAAAGCTCCAACCCGTACGTTTAAAAGTTTCATAGATCTCATTGAATCGAGCTGTGTATACAGTATTGCTAGTTGTGTCTTCACGTAGTTCGTGCAGGTCCAAAAGTATGGAGTCCTCATGGAGTGACCATGGTGGATATGTAGGCGTATTCTGAGCAAAACCTCACATCTTGTGAGAATCACAAGAACCGTCAAAATTGTGATGTTCTCATGAGCACAAGGAAAAATAGCAACAAAAGAACTGTCACATACAAGGAAAAATTATTATTATTAAAAATTTATGTTATTATTATTATATCTCTGTGTGTAGGTTTGTGATCGAAATCTGAAGTTTCTGCATTTAAACGCGAAATTCCCTCGATCATGCCATGGTTCCGGCATTTGGACAACATCGTCAGTCCGAATGCAGCTTATTCAAAGTCATAACAGCCGTCAGTTCAAGTGGCTTTTGGGTGTTTCTGGATATCCATTAGAACCTTGGTTAATGACCCCTGTGGATAATCCTTCGAGTTTGCATTCAATCAAGTTCACATAAAAGCCAGGAATGTGATTGAACAAGCTTTTGGTGTTCTGAAATCTCGTTTCAGATGTCTGTTAAAGCATCGAGTATATATATTCACTATACATATTTCATTAATATACACAATATAACCTTGTTCGCTACGTTCTGCCATTATTTTGTAGATATTATCTTTCCAAAATCAAGTATTAGTACACCACTCAGTAAGTAAAAAAAGCGCGAATAGTAATTGTCAATAAAAAAACAATTTTTGACATGGCAACGAATTCACCTCACCATGGTGACTATTCTTGTGAGGTTTTCGCCAGATTACCAAATAGCTGAAACCTCACAAGGTAGGCATCATAATTTTGCGCCTCACTGACATTCGTGCGTTGTGACCACATCATAACCAGAATAGGGGTGTAAAGGTAAGATTAAAGCCATTACAAGTTTGCGTCGCGTTTCAAGAAGAGTGTAGAAGGAACTTAGCCAGAGCTTGTGAAGACAACCACTATAGATACGACCCATTATTGTGATTATAACCCGATAAATCTCGACCATGTTATTGATTCAAGACTAGTGTTAGGTTCTACAGCCTTAACTTTTCAGTTATTTAGAAAAATATCTGGCAGTAAATCAAGGCTGAAACTTTTCTTTCATATAGGAATTACTTGAGTTTTACTTGGGTTCAGTTGTAGTTCGTTTGAAATAGATCAGCTATAAATACGTTTTAGGTCATCATTAAGGAGAACCATCAGTTCGTAGAAAAATTTTGAAAATTGTTTGGCTAGGTGTATTTGTACATCATGGGCGTAAATGTGCACTGATTAATGCTTGCATACCAACGGCAGATCGTTGATGAAGAGGCAAACCAAAATTGGGCCTAAGATAGACCCTTGAGGAACTCCTTGTTTGAACAACATGAGAGATGAACTGCGTCCATTTGAAAACACTCTCTGATACCTTTCAGACAGCAAACTAGCCAACAATTTTAACGCGCTACCACTAAAACCAAAGGAAAAAAAAAACAATTAAGGAGAAAATATGAAATAGAAATAGAAATAGAAATGGAGATAGAAAAAAAAGCTAAGGAGCATTCTCAATTTAATAATAATAATAATTATATGGGTGGCGCAACAGTCCGAGGCGGACCTGGGCCTAGCTTCTCAGCAACCACTCGTGTTGTGCGTGCTATTGTTCTCTCACGCGTGGAAGGGACCTTCTCAATTTAGAGTACAAAAATAGGAAAAACATGACATAATACATTTTTTGTGTTCGACCAGGCTTTTAACGTTGTTAGGGAGACGATTCCACAAGTTAGTAGCATAAGTGACAAACTGTCTGCCGATGTAAGACATGTGTGAATGGAAGGTTTTAACAAAATGTAACGATTAGATTGATTTCTCAAAACACAAGTATTCAGTTTGACTTTTTAGTATTAATTTGAAAAGAAAGACACAAGATCGATAATTAAGACATGCATTCAAATTACAACCTAAAATTGTACGCGAATGTGATGAGAAGTGCTCATGTCTGGGTATATTAAAAACATATCTCGCAACAGAATTAAAGGCAACTTGCAATTTATGAAACGACTGAAAATTGGAATCAGCAAAAGTTTCACATCCATAAGTAATAATTGGTAAAATAAGGGATTTCACAACTCTCAATTCAACATTGATTGGCAAAAAGTGCTTGGTGACTGAAAGTCCTCTGAGGGCTGCATGTTCATTTGAGACCACTTTTGTAATGTGGTTATTCCACGTTAGTTTGTTGTTGAAAATTATACCCAGGTTTTGAACCTGAGAGAAGTATTCAACATTGATTGAATTCAGCTGAATAGGAGGGAAATTCATGTGGTTAACAGCTTGTTTAGATATCGGAATAATTTTGGTTTTAGTAGGATTTACAGTCCATTAAGTCTTGGCCAACTGACTACTGATTTAAGTTCTTTATTTATTAGGTTAATAGTAGTCTCAGTTAGGTTGGGCTTGGAGCTAATAAGTAGTTGAACGTAATCGGCATAGATCTAGTAAGAACAGTAAGATATTGCAGAGGCCAAATCATTAATAAACATTGAAAACAATAAAGGACCAAGTATTGAACCCTGGGAGAAGACAACTTATTAAAAATTAATACAGCTTGCACACGATTGCTAAGATATTAATAAATTAAATTATGACGGATATTCGTGAATTTTTGACGGTTCTTCACGAAATAACGTGCATGCAGTTCTCTGATAGGCAAATTTGGTTTAAGCAAAACAATATGAGAAACAGTTATCAAAAATGTTAAGGGGCAAGAGAGGTAGAAGTCGGTCCTCTCTGTAATACTTAATTTCTGGTCAAGATGATTTATGTGTAATGAAAATTGAATTCCTCGTGTTCTCTATGACAGAGCAGAGCTAAGCGCATGAAAAACAATTTAGGGGATAGGATGCAACCTTGCAATTGGACCTCTGACAACTTTCCTCTGTCGCCTTGAGAATAGCTATAATCTCATCTGGGATGCTTCTCTTGGACAAGGCAAGCCAAATTAACATTCTGCTAACATTGTCCAAAGTCAAGGTGCGACCAATATTCTGGACATTGCTCAATGACGATACCTCAGGGTTGATATGCTCGACTCAGGAGGATCCACTGCGGAAACCTGCTTGTTCTTCATCGAGTGTGCCTTCCAGATGTCCCTTAATCTACTATAGTTCCTATTATCTCAGCAACCGCAGGAAGCACGCTTATTTTATTTACTTGCTATCCTGTCTTAAGATGTTTGACGATTATTCCTTTCTTCCACTCTTCGGGAAAGCTTTCAGCCTTCCAAGCTCCTAACTAGTGGGTGCAATAGCTCAGCTTCTCTACGCCTTTGCCTTTCAGATGCGCATACTGTGCACAGAAGATAGCTTCTCAAACACATTTGAGACAAAAGAAGTAAGGATTATTGGTCTGTAGTCTTTTGCTTTGCAGTGGCTAGGCTAGTCTTATATAAAAAACTATGGCTTCCCTCCAGGTAAGTGGACTAGGCTGGATAGAAAGAGATCTTTTAGAACGGGAGTAATGGTATCCTTGCTCTTCGTCTGCATGATGGGTAGTGTGCTATCAACTCCTGCAGACTTATCAGGAAGGATATTCGAAGGAGTTAATGCCCCATCTGATTTTACATTCGCTCACGACTCCGTTTGTTGAGTTCATTCGCAGACTGAGGTCGTCTCAGTCGTCGAGGGATGATCCCGTGAAATGGGTTTCTATAAGGAGACGAAGTGTCTCCCTTGTCGATTGACTGTGTCCAGTTGCCTTCCTTTAAAGTCTGGAAAAGTATGGCTTTTTGATTGAAGTGTCCTCAATGTAGCAGTTTCGGCTGTTTTTGTGATCTCTCTACAGTGAGGTCTTTACAAGTCGCAATTAGCTCTGGTAACTGCTGTTTTAAATGTCATGAGACCGGCTGTTTTTGTGATATTTCTACAGTGAGGTCTTTACAAGTCGCAATTAGCTCTGGTAACTGCTGTTTTAAATGTCATGAGACCGTCCTTGTACAGACAATAAAGTCGTCCGCTAGTTTGGACGCCATGGCTGCTCTTCAAAGGAACCTTAGATCTCCACCAGCGGCTTACACTATTCTGCTGTTTATCTTACCCACACTTCACACATTTTTAGATGAGGATTCTGGCAAGCCAGCTCAGTGAGCAGCGCCGCTTAAGCTTCAGAGGATACGTGAGACCGTCCAAACTTTTTTCTTTCCGCGATAACTTCACCTTAGTGGAAAGACATCATATCGTCCAAAAGACCAGTAGTTTCGTGGCCAACTCCGTTCCCCTCTCCGTGACTCCACGGGATCTTTCTTCAACTGCCTACCACTGTTCCTTCGTCGAATTAGGAACACTGCCCCCAATCCATTCGCTCCACCAAACGCCTCCAGACACACTCATTACTCGCCCAGAGTCTCACTTGCTCCACCAAAGGATGACAATTCGCTTTGGCTCGACAAGAAAATTGATACTCTCAGCCTCCCACGCACGCATCAAGGAAAATTGATAATTCGCATGCGATAACCGTCACATCTCGGCTCAGATGGTGCCAACAATCTACACCTGAGACTCACGCAATCACCATTCCCAGCCCCCACTATCGCTGTCATCGTCGTCCCTTGACGGGGGCGCTAATCGATTTGATGGCCCTCCGAAGTGCCGGCATCCATGCGAATCGCCCATTAAATGTGGGCTACACAGACCGTGAGTAATGGCCGCCGTCGAAAAGCGGAATATGCCGCCTCACGCGGCCCCAATCATTTGAGGAAAAGAAAACAAGTGTCCTCGCATGTGCCTGAGGCTGGATGCTGTGACATGCAACCGGGGCCGGAGTGACGAATGTTTTGCCTAAATGTCAGCTGCCCGACACCTCATCAGATTCCCCCACTCTCTCGTGATCACGGGGCCGCTGCAGCACTTTGCACGCAATCTACAAGTAATCCCCAAATCGAATCGAGCATTTCCACGGAAGTCCTGCCATTTATATTCGGAGCTTAATTAGGAGAAGAAAAAGTCTGAGCATAGCGTGGATTATGCAAAGCTTGCGTGTAGCACAGTCACAACAATATCACGGCGCACCGCATGCCCGGCATCGACCAGGGGAGTCGTTAATCTCTAGGCTAGCGCCACAGATCAGCCTACAAAACATGTCATGGCACATTGTCCGACTGCGGGAAAAAACGAAACGTTTTCAGCGCCGCGCTGCTCCGCGTCGGTCTTAGAGAGCTCCACGGAGCAGTGCGGTATGATGGCATCGGCATCGGAATCACGGCGAGTGGCAGTTTGGCGATGTTAACCAGCAAATCACAGGCCGGCTGCACCGGTCGCAGCGAGTGGCGCAAAGGAACATGCAACGGCCGCGCAACTCGCGCACTGGTGCATGCGATGTGGCCGTTCACGGTCGTTTAATCGATCGACACATGCGCACCGTCATTCTGTGGCTCTCTGCTCTGTGCTCAACAGTGAATTGCGGTGAAAACTTTTTGAATGTGGGCTCCATGGGACAGGTTTCCGCGACCCATGGGTCTTGACGTGTGTGCGTGTGTGATTAGTGCGGCGCCTTTTTCTTGTCTCCAGTCCTCTACTTGCCCCGGTGATAGGCGTTGTTTACAAAGCCTACGTCAGGAAGTGTGCCTCAGATGGAGAGATGTCCAAGTTTGGCTGTGGTGGTCTGTGGTCAAATTCAAGTATGCCACACTCACTTCCTTTTCAATTCATTTCCTGTGCATAGTCCCCTTTACCCAGGGCACTGCGCTTTGTCTCTGGCATCCCACAAGGTTGCCACTTGACTCCTCGCCTTTTCACCACTTGAACTAAGCGAGTGTCGCTTTCGGCGATCGAATAGTGAATGTCTTTTAGAGGTCCTGCGGCCAAAAGACGATTGTTCTCTTCTCAAGCAAACTCTGCGTAGCAGTCGCCCCCACAGTCATGGAGCCTCAAAGACTACACCACAGTTGGACACATTTGCATTCGATTGGAAGTGCTTGCCTACGAGGATTCACTTCAACACCGAACGCGCTGCAGTGCATCCCAAAGGAGGCGAACTCAATTAACGTGTTTTCGTATTCAGAGTGCCGTGCGTGCTCGTGGCTGTGTGTGGGACTGAGTGCATGCCACGAAATTTATTTGAAGACAATCGCTTATCCGCACCCCTGATCAGTAAGCACTTGTGTTTGGGCTCTCGTGTGTTTTTTTTTCCTGTTTTTTGGTGGGGTTTTTCACACTCTTAGCAGTCAAAGTGTAACGACTTCATTCCACATTCACTGGGGACGGTACTTGAAGACGTCAATTGATGTGCATGATTGGTCTCCAATGGCCACGGTTGCGCCGCACCGCGTCGGCGTCTTCTGCAGGCCAGCACATGACATTTGAATTGATTCACGCTTCGGGGATCGGTTTTAAATTAATTTTCGAGGAATTTGCGGGGACTTCTGCTGCGTGAACAGGGCGCATTTTTATTTTCAATTTAATTAGTTCACTTTTGCGAACAAGTTCCTCATTGCCGCGTCAACGTAAATACCTCATTAACTGCGCACACCCCAGTGCCACTGCAACAAAGTTTGCAACTTTTATTTGTGGATTGCCAACAAAAGCAAAAAACGAAAAGTTAAATGAAAAAGGAGAGGGATTAATGGAATGGATTACAATGCAAGAGTAAATACACAACATTCCGATGAAATACGGGGAAATTAATATCCTGCTTTACGACTGCCGCGTCCTTTGCAATTCCGCTCGGGTGTCGGTGTTGCCAGATGATGATTTAAAAGGGAATGACTGGATTCAGGGATGTAGGCTGGACGTGCCCTGGAGAGCGCGACCAAGTAGACCAGACCAGAGCGTACGAATGGGGGAGGGACTGGACATCTTTTGTGCCTCTCGTTATCTAGGACTTCAGACCAGCCTTGACAAAGTTGATGATCTCTTTTCCCAGCACATCAGATGCAGCTTCTCTGATGGCGTTTCAACAAAGATTCCAGTGTTCGTCGATTGTTTCGCCTGGACACACTTAGAACTTAAGGGGGACTCGATCGGCAAAGTTGCTAGCGGTCAATGGCGATGGTAGCTTTCCGACGTCCAACTGTTTTGCGATTGTAACTTTCCGACGTCAAACTGTTTTGGTCTTGCTCTACTCCGTTGTCCTATGAATAGCCGACAACGGCGTATAGCAAGACCAAAACAGTTTGATGCCGGAAAGCTTTTGTGCATTGTCAGTGAATCGAAAAAGGTGGGACAGCGAACATTTTTTTTGTCGTACCGGGAATAGAACTTAGTCACCGTAGGTTCAAGTTCTAAGGAGTCGAGGCGGAGACTCACAACGACATGGGCGCCACCAAAGAAGAACTCTGCCTAGCTCTAAACCAAGCCCAAAAGTACTAAATTTGACGAATTGAATTTGGCTTATTGGACGTCATTGCCATGAACTTATTGCGGAATGAGTCTCTGACTTTGAACCGACGAAGATCGTCCGGCTTGATCGTGCAAATTGTGGTTAATCAACCGTTGGACTTACATAACCTCAAAACTGTCAATTCCTCTTGAAAAAAAAGAAAGAGTTGAGCTGTACCAAGATGTGGATGTAGCCCGAAAGGCAAAAATCCGTCGCCTGCACTGGCTTGACCACAACGATGGCATGGACACTAATGCTCCAGCTAAGAGGGTCTTCGAATCCGATCCTTCTGGTTCGAGAAGGAGAGGAAAATCGAACATCCGGTATAAAGACCAAGTTATCGTGGACGAATAACAGCTTTGCCCTGATCAGTGAGAGCAAAGTGCCTAGGATGGAAGGCTCAAGGCCAGAACCTTCGATCGCAGGTCAGACATGTAAGTAAGTAAGTAAGAATGCCAAAAACGCACTGAGTGGCATCAATGGCTCCCGCGAACGTGAGAAGAGTAAATCACTGAAAAAAAGTTCTTCTTACTTCGAGTACGCATTTCCAATCTAGCCGCAGCCTTTCATTCCACAGCTCCGCTTGTAAAAAGTATGAATTTTTACCAAAGGGATTTTTTCAAAGACTGCTTGTTATCGAGTCGGGCCCTCTCTAAGGGACGCCGACAGAGGGACTTATCAACCAATTGAATTTTTCACTCGAAACACATTTCTTATCGAACTGCATCCTGTCCGCTTAAGAATGCAGCTAAACATCATCTGATGACAAAATACTGGAAAAACCTCAAATTCCCACAAAACAAGTTGTTCCCCCCCGAGTCGGTCGTCTAAGCTCTCGCAGGCATTTGCTGCCGACAAGTGATTTTAATGGAGTCCCTTAAGCCCATGAGCCTACCCGTACGCAGCCGCGCCCATCTTAAGTGCCACTTATCGATTCATTCAGCTCAAGCGCATCACTGCCACTGGCCAAAAGGGGACAAACCTGAACCGCGCTTAAGGACTGGCGATCGCGTCCCACCGAAATGCATATTAAATTCGACTATCTATTTATGCAAATTAAATACCACGATCCCATGGCCACACGGCGCGTCGGCTCAAGCGGCACCAGGAGCAAGCAGGTTTTCACACCGAACCTCCACGCCTTCAACGCATCAATCTCGCGTCAATGCATTGATTAGGATTCACCGAGGCGTCAAGTAACGACGCCGCCGCCTTTTGCTCCGTCAAAAGGGTTTTTCAAAATACAAAGTACGCCACTCGCAGTGGACACCGCGGCCGCCATCACCAACGCTGCCATCGATACCGCCGCCGGCGCCAACTGAAGAGAAATTTATGAAGAAGCGATGTGTAAATGCGCGGCCAAGGGGTAAACTGCTAATGAAAACTGAATTTCAAAGTAGGCTCCAGCGGACAAGCCAAGCTCCGCCAACCGATGAGCGACATAAATTCAGATAACGAATTCCACGCAGTCCCATCTGGCAACTGGCAACTCTGGGCTGCCCAACGTCACAACTTGGAATTCATTAAACATTCAAGCCTTAATATGTTTGCGGGCTTCCTCGACCAGGATCTGGGACCATATGCAGGCGCTATCTGTCGCGTCCGTCGTCGGTCGTCAGAAAGTGCCACCACCACAGCCGCGGCCCCTTAATTCCTTTCTCTGTCACAATTCAATTTAATTCACATTTCGTGTAAACTAGCACCGGTTCATACACACACACTACCTCACGCACAGCTATCCTTTGCGGTCCTGGTGGTCGATGGTGGTGGCGATGGCGAGGAGAAGTGATATAAATAAAAACAAATTTTAAAGCATTCTCTTGTATTTTTTTCTGAAATTATTTATTCCGTACACGGGCGTTATTTATTGATGAACCGCTATGTGGGTAGCGCAGCCTCAGCTCAGCCCGTGTCCACACTGCAGCCCAGTGACACCCCCACCGGGGCCGAACATACATCACCCCAACGCGACATTGTTTATTAACAAAATTCGAAAAAATTGGTGTCTCCCGGCGGAGCTGCGGATTTGTTGAGGCGTGAACGCCAAGTGCCAGAATAATGGGACATGGATTTCTGGTTCGCTGTTATGTTCTGGTCTTGTTTTTTTTTTTTTTTTTAATTCGTTTTCCCCCCACCCCTTCACTCAGAGCCGCCATCAGACAGCCAGCAACCAGACCAGACCACTGTCACAATGGTTATAATTTCGTTTTAAGTCATCTGGTGGCTGCTTTGAATATTTAATGGCGTAACTGCAGTGTCGGTGAGGCCTTACGTGGTCCGGGTCGTGGAGTCTTTTGTTGGCTGACAAGCGATTTGAACATAACTCTCCGTTGATGTTGTGTCAATCTGTCAGAATTGTCACCTCTCTCTCACGGCCGCGCCGTCCGTGCTCCCTTCTGCATGCGAGCTTACACAAAACTGAAAAACGAGTGAAAAAAAAAATGCGTCAGACTAGTTGGTCCCAGTCGGGGTCGCGTTCCTTCGCGTGTAAGATGTCAAAATTTATCGCCCGACATGGGGAATTGAGTTAATTCAACATGAAAGGTCATGTTAGCGCGTTCAGCTATCAATAGCACATCGGACATTTGCATTCCGTGATGCAATAGCGCCTACGCCTACGAGGCAGTTGTACACTGAAAGAAATTTCAATCTGCATAACAAATAGATGCAAGCTTCGCTAGTGATGAGGGGGGATGAGGGACTAAAAGTGTCGAGCACAAGTGGAGGATGACGGTGGATTGATTGTGTTGTTGAATCTATACTCAGCTCAGTAATACTTTTACATGCAAGGCAACAACAAAGCAATACTGAGTTGTTACTGAGTAAAATCCACTCATTGTTGACTATAGCGCTTTGAAAAATTGAAATAAATCATAGATGTCGTTAAAAAATTCTTCAAGATACAGCAGAATTACTGTCATTCTCGTTCTAAGTGTCCTCTGTTGAGACACCGTATCTCAATTTTTAATTCATCCTTTGTGTAATATACAAACGCTTCTAGTGAATAAAGCCATATTTGTACATAAAAATTGGCAATCAACTGCGAAAATTATTGTTATTTGAAGTCCAGTACAATTAAAGTAGAGACACGAACCAATTTCAGACACAAAAAAGTAAAATTAGTACAAAGTGAGTAAAGAGCGTTTTATTGAGAGTCAATACTGAGCTGAGTACACTAAAACACGCATTATATCACTTGCTGATTTGAAACTTTGTTACGCTTTCCAACAGATTTCCTGCGATCCAGGATTCCAAACGAAGCTCTGTCGAGCAGAATTCACAAATACAGTGGACTCTCCATAAGTCGAACTCTTCCTAAGTCGAAACTCTCTCTAACTCGAACTTTTTCGACATATTTTACATACATTTCCCTCAATTTTCCTTACAAAAACCTCTCTCTAAGTCAAACTCCCCCTAACTCGAACAAATTATGTCATCCCGTGACAATTCGACTTAGAGGGAGTCCACTGTAACCAGCAAGCCCATGCCCTCTGAGCACATTTCCAATTGGCTGTGCCCTTACATATATGCACTTTAGTTAAGAAGCGTACAATTCAGAAAGAAAACTTAGAAAAATACTACATTATATTCGAATGCTTTCTTATTAGCAACTTTTGGTTTTTCCATATTTTACGTACTTAAATATAAAAAAGGTTCCATCCCATACAATGGACGATGATAAATCGTCCGAGAGACTAAAGTCCAATAAAGTTGCTGGTGCAGATGGACTGTTGGCAGAACTCTTTAAGGCAGCAGAAGATGAGTTGGTAAAGTACATGCACCAGTTTGTGTACATGCCTGAAACACAATAGTGTGTTGGCTTTCAACGCACACAATTCAATGGTCATGCACAAAATACAGCTTCGGCCTGCGTTAGTGAAAAATGAGAGAGATGAGAGGATCGTAATAAAACTTAAAACGTTAGTCCATCGCATGCCATTGTTGAACATGTTGGATATTTTTTGACAGAAGGGTGCGCTGTGAGAGAGATTGTCTCCCAAATTGAGAGTATTTTGAGTCAACTGTCATTTGAGAAATGAAAACAGCTGATTAAACATAATTTACCGACAAGAGCCATTTCAAATGAGTGCATGCAGAAAAGCGGTAATATTTTTCATCTGATAGATGAGAGAGAGAGAGAAAAGCTGATAAATTGAGTAATAAATTCGCACTCTCTCCGTAACATGAAGTCGGCTAGCGCAAGGCACTATTGTGTTTCAGGCGTAAAGCATGCCCGACGAGTGGAACCTCAGTATCGTTTCCCCGATCCACAAGAAAGGAGACCCATTCAAACTGCTCCAACTACCGAGGGATAAGTCTCTTGAACAAGATCTTCTCTGCTGTTTTGTGTGAGCGCCTGAAACCATTAGTGAATAACCTCATAGGTCCTTATCAGTGCGGTTTCAGGCTGGGGAAGTCAAATGTCGAAATCTGCTTCACACTACACTCTCTACACTATCCATTCCCCGGTCTCGAGGGCGCATATGTCAGCGTGCATAGAGATGAGCTATCAAAAGGGATTGTTTAGTTTTGACATTCCTGGAAAAGATCGTGCAAGACTCAAACGCCAACACTAGAGGCACGATCTTCCAAGAGCCCGTACAATTGTAAGCATACGCGGATGACATTGACGGTATTGACAGAATACAGCGTGCCATCAATGAGGTTTTTGCTGGTATTACAACGGAAGCGGCTTAAGTGGATCTAGCGGTGAATGAGGGCAAAACAAAGTTGATGCTGTCATCAAGAACGAACACACGACATCGAGAACTGGGCCAGAAGGTCTTTGATGGCATTGGGACTTCGTCTTCCTCGGCTCCGCTGAAAACAGTACACAAAATACTGGTAACGAAATCAAAAGCAGAATCACTCCTGTCAACCGCTGTCCTTTTGCTCTCCTTGAGGATCCCCGTCCTGCTCTACGGTGCAGAGGCATGGACTATATCCAAATCAGATGAAAACGCTCTTGGTCCTTTCGAGATCTTTGATCCTTGGTCCTTTTTGCGTTGATGGCATTTGGAGAATAAGGTTCAACCACGAACTGTATGCGTTGTAGAGCGACATGAGTCTAGCTAGGCGGCTACGGAACCAACGCCTAAGATGGTTAGGTCATCTAGAGTCTATGGACGACATAGCTCCGAGGACTCAGAGGACATCCACGTACAAGCTGTCACACACAAGTTGAGGTGGACCTCAGCCGGTATGGTGTGCGAAACTGGAGACAGCTGTCGAGAGATCGGGCCAGGCACTTCAGACTGTAGCGCCCTAAGAAGAAGATGAAGAAGGTAATTTACAAAATAAAATAAACAAAAAGGTGATGTCGATTTAATCTCTGCCGCTGGAATTCTTACTTCTACTTCACCAACACTACAGTAATGCACAAAGCTCAGAAGGCACAATTGTCAAGAATTCCTTCTCAATGCGGAGTCGACAGAAACTGAAGGACTGTTAACTGAAGGAGCGTAACAATTGCCTGTCTGCATCGTGCGTATCACGTTGCCAAGGCCTACAGTCCAGCTTGGGCTGCATTACCACCTGATATGGAAATACTGCTGTTAACGAAGCTTCAAAAGAACCTAAACTGAAACCTTCATGGAGACTGACTACAAAGGATTTGTGGTAATAAATGGTAGTCTGACCAACCCTTTGCAATACTGGTCTTATGGCTCATGAACTTAGGAACCTCCCACGTTAGAGACGTGCAATACTGGTCTTATGGCTCATGAACTTAGGAACCTCCCACGTTAGAGACGTATTCATAAAACCATTTACAGAAAATGATTATTTCGGAAGCAAAATACCTTGTCTTTAACTTCGGATCTATCCCACAAGGCATCGTTGCTTGTATATTCTTAATGTACTGCGATGATATACAAGCAATATATGAAAAGAAATGAAAGACAGGTAGTCGTTTAGTGACCACTTCACCATTTGTGTAAGACAAGGAAATACATTTTTCTCAGTGTATCAATCCAATACCATTTGTCGCCAGGCACATTCAACAGCTTCTTATTGAAACTGCCAAGGAATAAAATTATCAAATTTATGCATTTCACCATTCCAAGGTGGCAAGGACTACCGATCGATACAACTTGCGCACACCACTCCACCGACCGACCTCAGCGCGATGTCCGAAAGTGTGCGCTATGCCACTCGCATACCCAAGGGACGCATCGCCTGACAGACAGGGGGGACAGCAGCGCAAGAAAAGAAAAAGATATTGCCCACTCGCCTGAGTTCGGCTGTGAACCTCCAGAGTCCAGGAACCCACCATAAATATAAATTTACAGCCAATGTACCTGACACCGGCGAACAGAGGAACGTACAGAGGCAGAGGCACTGGCTCCAGCATAGGCAACCAGTCCCTGTCCTGTCCTCGCGCACCGATGTCATGATCCACTCCGAGACCGAGAGACTGCTGGTGGAGTAGAAAGCGTGTTTTTGTCTTAAGGCGACATTCAAATTGGTCTCTGGACGTTGGCGGCACTGGCGACACTGGATATCGCGCAGATACATCGCCAGCTAACAAACTACAGGACAACACTGTAAGAAGCAGTTGGAGCCCACTTTGCATATCCCGAACAAGTGCGGAACCGCATACGCTGTCCCCGCTGCGGTCTATAAATGATATGCAAATATCTCGAGCGGAAACAACCGGCCAAAAGGGTTCGCAGTACCATTCTGGAGCACACAATTACCAGATCTTAGCCGATTACCCATTCATCCCCAGCACTGGATGGTGGCTGGTGGCTTGGCGGTGTGGGCCATTATGCAATCGATTCTCGAACGGACCTACCAACGAACAGGTTTCCGCTTTATTACTTCCACCTTCCAGACCAAGGCGCTGGGCAACCAGCACCGGCCACTAGAAGGCACCACACTCCACCACGAGCGCATAGATGCCCGTACTTTGTGGATTTCTCGAAACTATTATCTCGATTGGTTGGCCATTTCGGGAATTCGGAAAATTACTCCCGGCTGAGAGCGCGGTACGCGCGCTCACCCCAATATTTGGAATAGATGCGGAATGCGGATCAGGGTCTCCTCGTTGCATCTCATTAAATGGGCAGTACCTGGTCGTCGTCGGAGGAGCTGCACTGCATGGAGTGTTACCGCCCAAGGCTGCAGCGAGGAGTCGGCACGGTAGACGGGTGGGTGGAGGGCCATTGTTTGCTCGGCGAAGCCTCGCAGGCGAATTATTTTGGAAAGTCTTCACAGAACCCTGCCCCGGCTCACCAGTCACTGGCTGATACACACACTTGAAGATAATCGCTCTGTGTGTGTCTTGCAATCACAGATGGCGACCGGGGGACGAGGCCGAGGAATGCCCAAACGCCAGAATGCATGCCAGCGTATCCGAATGCCACGAGTGGGCGGGGAATTATGTTGAAAGTTTTACGTCGACCGAAATTACAGGAGCTCGCGGATAACATTCACTTCGCCGCGTCGCATCGGTGGAACGCGAGGATTATTTCGTTCGCCCGTTGTGGGAGTAAATGAGATTAGCGGTGACTCCTTCGGCATCGGGCCGCAGCAAGGCACTCAGCAGTGCCATAAGGTGATGTTGTTTGATTTTACGATCATGTTGCATCGGCAAACGGCTCGTTTGCGGTTTGAGACGCGAATGATGATTGGGAACGAACGTTTTCAACACCACCGTGCGGCGCGGCGGTGGATACAAAGTTGTTCGCGACTTCGAATGGTGTAAAGTTGAAGCCACTTATGTCTTGGAAATTGGCGACGACGAATGGATTGAGGGCTCCGCAAGGTGGTCTTGTACAATGTCTGTGCAAAAACTTTTCTGTGCCTTACCGCCGGTTGTGCCGGTGAAAGCTGAAGGGCCTGAGTGCATGGAATTACCGGTGGTTAGAGGTATGTCTGCATTCTAGGACATCAAATGAGAGCGTCTATGGCATTGTGGTTCTCCTCAACCGCGAACATCCGAACAGGCGTTCGATGCAAAATGTGGAAAACGATTTTGGGAATATTCTGTCGGCAAGGAGGGAGGAGCTGAGCTTGTTACTATGCTTCGGGGCATTGTATTGGACAAGAGACGACTGAATCCACAAGGAGAGTCGTAAACATGATGGCGTGACAGCGTCATGCCGTTCGACGTCACGGCATATGAGTCGGTTTTATTGGGTAAGCAATACGACTGGATGGCGCAGTTGGTTAAGTGCCTTCCCCCTGGTAAGCGTTGTACCCGGTTCGAATGCCAGTGAAAGCAAAGTTAATATGCTTTTATCTGGTTTTCAAATCTTGCCCAGTCACCATTTGCCGTTGGGATCAAGTTAATGGCATTATCAGTGGAGTGGCCAATCAGTGGAAGTAGTCTGACTGTGGGCATCACAATGGACCAACACGGTCTGGTGAATTCATTAGCAGCCACCCTACCTAACCTAACAGTACTGGGAAAATAGTTGTATCGCAGCAAACATTTTAGAAGATTTGATTTAATTATGGGGAAGTGTTGCGGCCTGTATACATGTTCACGACGGTCCGTGGATCCAGGCCTAGCTTCTACAACACCCTCTCGTTTTGTGGGTTTTATGTCGCTTCACTTAGACAGGAATACTCTTTGGCCATTATCAGTGATTCAAACTAGGTGGACCCGTGAATGATGAAGGTTGTTCAGTTGCGGGACTCAACACACTACACATGTGCCATGGCCACATGTCGAT
Organism: Eristalis intricaria; assembly: GCA_964034865.1. NCBI lineage: Eukaryota > Metazoa > Arthropoda > Insecta > Diptera > Syrphidae > Eristalis > Eristalis intricaria. The sequence continues at coordinate 55,110,734 of OZ035877.1, read as the reverse complement.
AACAATGGCAATTATGTGAAAGCGACTTTTCACTTGCTAACAGCGACAACAAAGAACACAACCTGATATCGTAGACATCGAGTGACCTTTGGATAACATTGAATCCAGGGCACTCATCTCAGCTCTCAACAGGCTCGGCATCTGAAGAATTTATGCACGAACAAAGAGTTTTCTGCTAATTCACTTTCTTCTCCTTCTTCTTTGTTTGGCGCTACAGTCCGGGGTGGACCTGGGCCTCAACCAACAAGTATCTGGCTAGCTGTCTCCAGTGTCGCACGCCAAATTGGTTGAGGTCCTTCTCCACCTGGGTGCGCCATCGGTTCCGTGGGCGTCCTCTGTTGCGTTGTCCCACGGGTTCGGAGTCGAAGACTCTCGGGGCCGGAGCTGAGTTGTCCATACGCTCTACATGGCCTAGCCATCTTAGGCGTTGAATCCGAAGACGCCTGACTAGGCTCATGCCGCTGTACATCCCGTACAGTTCGGGGTTGAATCTTCTTCTTCAATAACCATCAACGCAAACAGGACCAAAGATTGAACGCAGAACTTTTCTTTCGAAGAGACCAAGTGCTTCTTCATCCGCTTTTGAGATTGTCCATTCTTCCGCACCATAGAGCAGGACAGGGATGATCAAGGTCTTATACAGAGTCAACTTGGTGCTTCGTAGATATGGCTTTACTACTCAATTGCCTCTTGAGCCCATAAACACAGCGGTTGGCAAGAGTTACTCTGCGTTTGATCTCAGGACTGATGTTGCTTGTACTGTTTACTGCCGAGCCGAGGTAGACGAAGTCCTTGACTACCTCCAAGTTATAGCTGCCTATTGTGATGCTGTCCAAGTCGTCGACGTTCTGTGTCCTTTCTTGATAACAGCATATACTTCGTTTTTCCCTCATTCACCGCTAGACCCATTTTAGCCGCTTCCGCTGTTTTCTGTCAATGTTGTCCGCGTATGCTAACAGTTGTACGGACTTCTGGAAGATCGTGCCTCTTGTGTTAGCGTGTGAGTTCTGCACGATCTTCTCAAGAATAATGTTGAAAAAGTCACATGACAGCGTGTCGCCTTATCTAAAACCTTTCTTGACATTGAAGGTCTCGGTGAGTTCGTTACCGACCTTGATGGAGCAGCGAGAATTCTTCATCGTCATCCTGCATTACCTGACAAGTTTGGCAAGAATGTCGAAACTAGACATGGCGTTGTATAGCTCGTCCCTATGCATGCTGTCATATGCGGCCTTGAAGTCGACGAATAGGTGGTGGGTGTCGATTTGCATTTCTTGGGTCTTTTCCAGGATCTGCCGTAGTTTGAAATAATCTAAGATTGCACAGGTCGCATAAGATTGGAAGCTCCAGACGATCTTATTTTAAAAATCAAACTTATTTTTTCTACTGAGTAGCTATTCAAGAAAGAAGTCCTTTCTTCTAGGTTGTGGTTCATTTTGCTGGTAGGTTGTGTATTGGGATGACTGGGCTTCATTTACAAATTTGTCAAACATTCTGTGACCAGTTTTCTGAAGCAAGGTTAGTTGATTTTGTGCTTTACGGATTCTAGTTGTTCGCTTGGTGTAAAATTGAAGCTATAACCGCATTCTGATCCTAGTGATTCCCATTCTTGGACACACTTCACCTTATATCTATGCACTTGCGCAGGTACCAACCTCGACATTTTTTTCCTGCCTCATCGCTTTGACTTTATAAATATAACCAAAATGTATTTGAAGAGTGTTCAGGAAGAGGGGTGTAACTCCAGTCTCTAAATGCAACATGTAATTAGGTGAATTGCTAGGAAGCTTAGCAATTTGTGTCATTGCACAGTATTAAAGTGCAGCTTAAAGTCGTATGATCTACTACTTCTTCCATTTAGTTTAAGTTATACGTGACAGACTTTATGGCCTTCTTTTCGATTCGTGCAACCCAATAAGTCCTTCTTAACTTGTTAATTGAAACTTAAATCGCTAAGTTGAGTATCAGCAGACGGCCCTTAAAGACTTAGAGCCGACGGATGATTGGGAATGAAATTTGAAATTAGACCGTGTGAAAGCATGGTACGGTTATTGTTTTTCTTGTTCTACTTGCGCTATAGTCCGGCGTGGACCTGGACCTCAACCGACCAGCTCCAGCAATTAAAGTGATATCTGGCTAGCTGTCTCCAATTGCGCGCACAAAATTGTTTGAAGTTCTGCATCACCTGAGTGGGCACTAGATACAGGCGTCCTCTGCTACGTTGTAACACAAGTTCGGAGTCGAAAGCTTTTACGGCCGGAGCTGAGTTGTCCATGCTCTCTAAATAGCCCAGAGAGAGAGTTAGGCGTTGGATCCATGTCACTGTACAGTCCATACTGCTTGTGGTTGTCTCTTCTTCTCCAAATATCATGCAACAGGACGCAGAACTTTTCCCTCTTCATCAGATCTTTTGATTGTCCATGCCTCTGCGCCATAGCGGACAGTACAGGGATGTAGTCGTAGTCGTAGTCAGTTTCTGCGTCGACTCCAGCGCAGAGAGTGCCAAGTTCCATCTCCGAATTGACCAACTTGCATAATTCATTATTAGAGTCACTGCCAATACTCAAAGAGTACTCCTGTCTGGAAAACCTCTTCCCAAAATAAGCCGTTCGGATTCCGCACAAACTGTAAGTCCCATCTATTCGAGAAAGAACAATATCACGTACAATTCGAGCGGTTGCTGTAGAAGCTAGGGTAACGTCCACCTCCAAATGATGGAGTGGACTCTCGAACTGCCTTGTTAACTGTGGTCCATAGTTAACAAGGCAGCTCGAGAGTCCACTTCTGTTGTACAACGAAAAAGATCCCCCCACAACTAATAGATCAGGATGCCATTCTTGTCAGTTATTGATGAATAATAATAAATATGTATTTACTGAGCTTGGCGTATTGAGTGACGTCTGTCGAGATCGAAGAGACCTGCCACGTGGTTCATTACTAGTTCTCATTGCCTGAGCTCCTTGAGAGTCGTGCAGATTCGAATAGGCCCTTTTTTCAAAGACATGCTGGATCTTAAACTCATTAACAGTCTCTGCTGGCTGTTTCTTTCGATCCATCTCACCACCTCCCGACTTTCTAGTCCTCGTTTGCCAACCAGAGGTCGCATCTTCTGGTCAACCCTCTGATCGACCCCAAGCCTACTGCGTCATAGGGAACTTAAAACAACATACGTTGCGAGCAATAATGAACTCAAAACCTTAAGATGAGAAAGAAATCCATAGATGCAAACAGTGGGGTGTCTTTATCAGAATGCCATTTTTCCACTCTGCCTTGACTGAATGGCCCCCCATTTCATGGCGAAGCACTTGTCAGTGGGTCTGCCTGCGATATGAAAGTCAAGACAAGATGATTCATGACCGACGACGAGTGTGGTGGCTTGTGTTCAGCTCAGCTCCGGCATTTAGTTTGAATAGAATTGATTTGATTAATGCAACGACCATCCTTCGGAGCTCAATTCTCTATCCCCATGCATACATTGGCTATCATCCCCCAGTCGGAGATAAGATATAATCCATTCCACCCCCCCGACAGAATGGCAGTTCCGCAGAACCCATCATCGTCCTCCTGCACGCCCATCCAACTCGTCGCTGTTCCCTCTCAGCCCAGCCACAAGCATTTATTATCCACTCTTCCTGTCGAATGAAGGAATCAAATCACATTTGAACTCACCTCAGACTCGCTCCTCTCCGTCGGGCTGCGAAGCGGTGCCGTGCTGATTTATTGTTCGTTGCTGCCACATGGACGAGCGTATGCCTACCACACTTCAGCTGGCACAGGGAGTACCTTATCATCCTTCCATCAGAACCTCAGTTCCAAAGTCAACTCACACCCCTGCCTAAATGATGAACGACTTGGAAGAGTGTTATTACACCACCATAAGGTTTGAATATTTTATTCGCCAACTATCGATGGAGTCCTGTGTGCGCAGGAGAGCGCTCATCCTCCCCTACGACGGGACAACCGACTCCGACTCCGACTGCGAGTCCGACTCAGACTCAGAGAGGGTTCCCGTATTGACGTTTGAACTTCTACTCTCCCTGCGTGTGGCTTATTTATGAGTCTAAGCGAGCGGCAACATGCACCGAGACCGAACGGTCGTTGAGTCGCTTCAAGAATGTGCATATTTAATGCCAAGGAATCAGAGCCATCCTGACGCGACGACGACGACGACGACCTCCTCCGTTTCAGTTGTCCCACTCCCCGTCACACTTTCGTGCTGCTTGCTGTCAAGAAAGGCAAATCGAAGAGTCCATGTCAGCTGAAGCCACGCTCGGTGTTAATAAACAAACGCAAGACACCACTACACCCAAGCCCCCGGTGGGTGTGTGGCCATGTGTCGGAGGAAGGTACGGAAAATATGGCCAATAATCAACTGAAACCACTTCCGTTCCGAAAACTTTGCAAATTATGAACGGACCTGCCAGTGACTGTCTGAAACGGGGTCGGCAAGGGTTTCACGGCTCCTCAAATAGTGGCGGCGGCGGGTTGCCCCAATGCATGGCTTCTGCCGGTGGGGGCTATTGATTTATGCCGATGGCTCCGGAGAGGTTATATTGGTTTTTATGATTTACTTTTATGAGTGGTTTCGTTGGTGTTGTTTGCATTTTTTTTATTGCTCCTTCGGCTGCGAGATACTTGTACTTGCTGCCGCCAACTGTTGTCGGTTGCTAACGGTGGCGGTGTAAGTGGCTGTGCGGCGTTAAACTTCCACTGATTGCTGCTTAAAAGTGAAATCGGGGGTTATAGGTGAGGTTCCGTTGGCAACAGCATAGCATTCGGTTGATGGCGACATAAAACGGCTGAAATGGACAAGGAAATCACTCGAGGAGCAGAAGTCGAAGTAGACCGTGTCTACTGTTTGGTTTGGCATTAATTGGAAAATTTAATATTTCAGGTGTTGATGGATGTGGGCAAGACAAGCCGTGGCTGGTGTCGGGACAAGCGGAAGTGGAGACTGGTGGGCTGGGCAATCTCGCAATTGCGGAACATTGTGGTAACGGATAGGCGTGACGAGAACAATCGGACCGTCAGGCAGTCCATCAAAAATTTTCCCGTCTGAACGCGAAGGTTTTATGGTTTGTTGAGGCCGTCATTGGGACTAGAACAAGGGATGTCGATGGCAATTTATTATGAATCAGATAACGTCACAACAAAGTGATTTCATTAAAACATTTTATAATAATAATAATATGGGTGGCGCGACAGTCCGAGGCGGACCAGGGCCTAGCTTCTCAGCAACCACTCGTGTTGTGCGTGCTATTGCTCTTTCACGCGTGGAAGGGACCTACAGTTTAATGCCGACGAAGTTGAGAAGCTTTTTCTAGACAGGAATACTCTTTGAGCATTGTCAGTGACTCGAAAGAGGCGGGGCCGTGAATTATGAAAGGTCGTAATTCGGATATCGGACCTGGCACCCTCTGCGTAGGAGTCGACGCACTTACTCACTAAGCAACGGCGACCCACAATAATGCCGAGGAAAAAAAGCCACACTTGTTCCTTTTTCGAGGTTTACCTTATCGCATGTAGGTAGGTAGGTCAATTGGCTGCCCTGATGGCCTATTCGCCGCGGCTCACTTAGACCAACGTGTTGGGTTCACTCTGCCAATGTTTAAGAGTAATAAGCTTCCGCGAGTCCTGCTGCAATGCTAAACCCAGTCAGATTCATGTGTGATGTCTTTCCAATGGCTTTCAACACCAAAACCGCTTAAGCCCTCTAGCTCTAAGAAGTGTTTGCCTAGAAAATACCTCCTCTTCATTGCTAGGTCTCCAGAATCTGGTCACTTCTGCTCGTCCCATTTGCTTCATCCTCGTGTCTAATCCGGCATTTAAGCGAACTCGCCTCAGTAAACGTCCCATTAAAGGGTCATAACCTGTAGCATCTGCCTGATCGTCCACATAAGCCCCCAATTCAATCGCCTTGTACTCGTTATCGTTTCCACCGACAGGAACCCACCCATCAGTGGGTATCAAAGTTCGATTTGTAAGGGAATACATGATCTCATCCCGATTACACACTCCTCTCGCAGAATCCCACTCGCGTCTGCACAACACATCGCAATCTGAAGCCTATGCCTGCCCGCGTGCTCATGTCGTATGCAAATTTCGAACACATCCCCTCACCCTGCCGTCACACGCGTAACGTCACAAATGTAATATCCCCACGTGATTGTTATCTCCCGTTGCTACAAGCCCCTGGAAAAGGATTTGCTTACGTCGTCGTCTTATTTTTCGCTCACTCACAGGAACCAGCGCAATAAATCACACCTCTATCTGCAGCCCACCCCACATGTGTGCCTGGTGAGCGGTGTCTCTTCCCTGCGCGCCTCACAAAGGAAGCACTAAGCCGCACCGCACCATCCGACGAGGACCTCCGTTTTTGGCCTCCGCTCACAGGTGTATCGTCATCCGATAAGGCAAGACCACCATCGGAACATTAAAATGACATATAATGCGTATTTAAGTAAGCCTACACGCGTCTTGGCTTCCCCCCGCCGCACACCAAACCACACGACACCATCGCATCGCTTGGCGAACATCGACGCGAGGACAACGAAACTGACATTTCGCGGCGATAAGACGCGTCTGGCGCTGGGTACTGGGTGTGCGTGTGTGCGATTCCAAGCAAATTGCAATAAGTCACGGCACAGGCAAATGTCAAGAGTTCCCAAATGACGGAACGATCGGGGCCGAAAGATACGCGGAAACACGCGGAGGCTCGTGGCTCGTCTCGACCGTCCCACGCGTGATTATAAAGAGCTCCTTCTCAACACCTCGTAATCACCCGGGGGAATTCAATTCAGTTCGATTGCAGTGACGTCTGTCAACGCTGCACACCGCGCAGCTGTCAGATGGCGCGGCGCGGAGCGGCGCTGACAGTAATGCGAGCGATGGCTCTGCGGGCCAGAAAGGATTAATTGTTGCACCGCATCGATCGGCAATCGCGCGCACATCTCTCCGCGATAATTGACAAATGACTGACAGACACAGATGTGACATATCAGTCGCGCGAGATTGCTGCTGCCGGCGGCGGCGCGGCACACGGTGAGCGGCTGCGTTCGCGCCTTCTAAGCCGATTACGCCGTTCTCCGTTGGCCACGCTCGTTGGCCTACTCGTTGGCTTGCTCGTTGTCGAGGCGGATGACATATGGCGCTGTGCGCAGATATCGCCAATAGTTGTCACTGTCAGGCGGTGATTCACGCGGTAATTGTCCTTCGCAGAGTGCAGCCGATCGACTGACAGCCGCCGGCCGCAGCCGGAGCCAGACAGCCAAGCATGTGGAATGGATTTAACTAATTTTCTATTTGACGAACTGTCGACGCGCCACTCGCGCCCGCGGTAGACGACCGCAGACGAACGGGGGAACGTGGAACGTCGTCGATCGTGGAGCATGTTTATGCGCGTGTGTGTGTTTGTGTTGAGTGGAGGGACGCACTCAGCGACGTGAAGCAGCCCGACGACGCACGACTTGACATCAGGTGAAGATTGACTGACTGATGGGTGCATTAAGTCAGAAGTTGGAGGCGGTTCTACTGAGCTGATAGATGGACGAGTGACTAAGTGTTGTTGTGGTGCGGGTGTGGGGGAGCCGAGAGACGATGGCAAATTGATTGGAATTGGACACACCTCGGAGGTGATTGGATGCTCGGACCGTAAATGGTGATGTGGAGGGAAAGCGTCGACTGCCGACGTGCGGCTACTTGATGTGCATGGAAGTGGCACAGAGTGATTCTGAATTTGTTTAGCTGTCTGATCGACGAATTGGCAGAAGTTGAACTTTTAAATTTGTTTAGTCGGCAGTTTCACGGCTTGTTTGTCGACTTTCGGAATTCTGAAGTTCATGGCGCCACATTCTTTTGCTGTTGCGTTGAGGGCAATGGGATCTGACACTGCAACGCGGCTATTTAGAGAGGCCCTCAGAGGAGGGAGGAGACGAACACAACAAGCAGGGTGCTTCTGGACTCAATCAGAATCTCGATCCGCATCGCCAGCATCCTTCGATGTAACCCTCATTCATAACCAGATCCCAATCGGCTAAGCATCCTTCGATTAATTCCACGAACGACTAATGGCACCCATTTGGCTTATCAGGATATTCATTAGCATCCCCGACCACCGATGAAAGGCGCAGCCAACCAGTAACCAGGCAAGAAGTGAAACACGGCACCACCCAAAGGGGAGAAGATATCAAATCCCTGCCCAGCCTCTGGCCACTCTTGCCACTAAATAAACAACGATCGAGTGTACCGCCTTATCGAGGCACAGCGGCCCAGCTTAAGCGTCATATTTTCCAATTAGAGACTTCATCCGAGCGGCATAATCGTCGTATCTCCTCAGCTGTCTATGTCGCGCAAGCTAATCTCATCTCACCTCGCATAAAGGACATTGCGGCTAAAAGCGATTCACTCTCCCACACACGGCCGGCAGCACCGCATCAGCAAGGGGATGGGCTGCACGGCTGCACTGCGACAAGGCGAACGGGGAAAATTTGTTTAACTTGTCCGGTCGGTAGGTTAATTGGCCGTAAATTAGTAACGAAGTCGATAAGATAAATTCGGTCACTTTGAGTCCGGCAGCGGTAATCTGTACGCCCAGCGTCCAGCGCCCAAGGAGACGGGACGGCCGTCAAAGCCCTTACTACTGTTGGATTACGGCCGTATCCTTTCCAATCGAATGGAGATGGAATAATAGGCGAAACAAAAGAATGAAACAGCCAGCAGCGTCCGACACCGTCAGGCACAGGAACCCAGCCAGAGATGGAGTGAGGGACGGAGAGTCAGAGTCGGAGACAGAGTCACAGTCGGAGAAACACAGACCAAGACGAACGGGAGAGTATCTCAAAGAGCATTGTAATCACCGCTTTAACACATGCCATTTAATTTATCTCGTTTGTTGAGCTACAAGATACTCTCTGTGTAACCGGGAGACACATTGATTCGTGGCTATTATTGGACTCGAACCGAACGGAGGCTGTCTGGAGAATGGATTCGATCCTCCTTCAGCGCTCCGGTCAGTGAGTGTTCTGTGTCCACTCTTGTTGTGTTCTTTTTTATTTTGTTTCTTGTTATTTTGTTTGTGTGTGTGTGCCCCCACCCTGGTCCACGCTGATCTGCCCTGGACAGACAGGTCGACAAATTAATTAATTAATTGCCTTAGAGCACGTTTCGTTGTTCCCTGCGCCATGGTCGATGGGGCACTCGTTGTCGTCGTAGTCGTCGGTACGAAACGGATTCGATGTTAATTAATATGACTCTCGTTCGAGTTCCAATTGGCATTGCATTTGGTAATGAGAAGGCTCTCTCTCTCTTTATCTCTCTCTCTCTCTCACTCTCTGTGTCGAACTTTGAAAGTGTGGCGCTGGCGGTGTGGCTTATGGTAAGCTGGCCGCTTTATGCGCATTTGTGGGTGTGCGATGCGAATTAGTGCTAATGAATGATAACTCTTAATCCATTCGTACTCGTACTCGAATGAATTTACGAGAGTCTGGAAATGGGCGGCTGCTTTATGGCAGCAGACTCATTAGTCTTGCATGGTCCACTGGGTTATGGTGCAGAACTTGGACGGTTAAGTGCTTCCCTTCACTTTGTTCTTGAACTGGGAGCTGCGATTGTTCCAATGCCTGTATTGGATCGATGTTTGCTTTAAGTTCTACAAAACCTTTGTTTGGTAAATTCGGCTGGTTCAAACTGGTGGGTTACATAAGTGGACGCATCATCTACATCTAGGCTTTCATTAAAGAAAGAGCATGATTTTGGTCCTTCGAGTTATGAGCTTTGAGCAGGCGGTTCTACGTCGGATATTCACAGCGAAGTTGTTTGTGGAGTTTACGTTTGCCCCAAGACAGACTTACTCCTTTACTATCTCGAAGTTGTAGCTGCCGATAGTGACATTGTCCTAGGTTGTCTGTGATGGAACTGTTCTTGGTCGACAGCATATACTTTGTTTTAATGCATTGACCTTAAGACCAGCTCGCATTGCCTCATGACTAGGGCACGTTGGGAACGCGCGTCGACGTCGATGTTAACCCTTTGATGCCCACTGAGTTAAGAAAAAGTTAAAAACAAATACTAAGAGTTAAATAGTGGCAACAAATTTTTTATTATTTTGAAAGTTAAGGGTAAGTACCATTTGTTAATAGAATGAAATGTGCTACATTTTGTGATTTGGTCTCCTGATTTTTTTGAGAATCCATGTTGCCATTTGGCAACAACAGACAGATAATCAATTAAAAATGTTTGCTTTATTTAGAACACAAAATAACAAATCAAAAAGGCAAATGACAGTAGTTGTCATTTTGGAACACGATTGAGTTAATTCCGATGATGATATGCTGGAAAAAGTTCACGAAGATATTTTGGATGAAAACGTTGAACTTTTAGATCGACCGCAAGCTGTAATAGATGAGTTGGCAGAGCTTGTTTCGGGGGATGCTGAAAGGGAAAGCAATCAACAATCAGGTGCGTCACCAAGTGCATTAACACAAAAAGCTAATGCTCCCGCTTCGAAATTTGTCTGGCGTAAAAAAGATTTTTCAGGCGTGAATTCTGAATGGAAACTTGAGGTTGATCGTGCTGAAAGCGTAAAGTGTCTTTCGGAATACTTCCAAGCCTTTTTTGACGATGTGATCGTAAATAAAATGGGTAGAGGAAACCAATGAATATGCCTTACAACAACATGGAGAAATGATTAAAGTTGAAGCTGAGGAAACTCGTAAATTTATTGGAATACTCTTATATATGGGCATAATTCGAATGCCCGATTATATGTGTTTTTGGAGCCACAATTTGGGGTATAATGCGATAATGCAAATGTCATGGCAGGCATTTCGTTGAACTGAACCCAATTTAGAAGCATATACGTTTAATGAGCGTTTGTTTCCACAAGTTTTGACCACAAGCAGAAAGAGAGGACGACCCACATGTTTGAGTAAGTTGCAATCTGTAGAATCGTCCCCTTCTACCACAAAATCATTCCCATCACCATCAACTTCATCGCATGCTTCAACACCAGCAACATCAAAAGTAAAGCGGTCGAATCCACCAGATGATACAAGGTTCTACAACTACTGTCATTTTCCAATTTATTCGGAGCAGAAAGAGATGTCGTTCTTGCAAAACGGGCTACAGCCGTATGCGGTGTTCTTCTTTGCTTCAATCAACAAAAAACCTTCTTTATGTCTTATCACACATGATTGATTTTTAATATTCATACTTATTGCTTAGTTTTTTGTTCTCAATAAAAAAAATAATAATGTAAAGTCTGATTGCAAATGAATAAAACATATTTATTTAAAAGAGAATAATCCTTCATTACATATTTTGTCTACTTAATCTGGTGTTGCTGGTGTCGCAGCCCTTTAGTAGTGTTGCCGTAACAACTCGGCCATCCTACCCCCTGATCGTGTCCTCATGATCCGAATCCTACTGCTCATCTTGTGATCAACTATTCCTTCGTGCGGCAGTTCGCACCATGGTTTTAGCTTTTCGGAGCTCATCACGGCGTTATACTTCCGTTGAGTGCGCTGCATGCTGGGGATATCCTCGACGACGTAGCGATCATTTGGCAATGCTCGGGTGAACATATACGGCTCTCGGTATGCAGGTTCCAGCTTCCTCGAGTCATCTGTTGTCTCTGCTTCGTTTTCGATCAGCAGCAGGTCTCCTTTATTGTATAAGCGGGGATTGCGATATCGTCGGTCATATCTTCTCTTCTGATCTCGTTGCACTTGTTGAGTGTTGTTTAATGCAGCTTCACTATTCTGCCGCATCTGTTCCGGACCTTTGGAGAAATATCTCTAGGATGGTACATAAATAGCAGTTCGTGAGGACTTGCCCTTGTTGTTGAATTTCTGACGGTATTGAAGCCCACTGAATCGCCCAGTTCCGTTCTGTCGAATGTGCACACTTCAGAGCCGCCCATATTGTTCGGTTACAGCGCTCAACTTGTCCGTTAGCCCGAGGGGTGCGAACAGCGGTCTTGATATGCTGCATTCCATGTTCTGTGCAATAGTCCTCGAAAGCCCTCCGTCACTATTCGCTTACCAAAGAATCCTGCAACTTTGTTTAATACGGTGAGTACCCCTTTCGTGTTGGTTGTCTTGACTGGTCTCAGGACGACATACTTTGTAAAGCCGAAATAGCGTGTTCTGCTCAGCCAGGTGTCCCACATCATCGTGAGATAACTTCAAAATTCACCAACGGACTGCATTAGGCACCAACCACCTTTCAGTGGCATCCACCTGTCGAAACAGCCTTAGTCCCCTCAGCTTGAAATCGCTTTTCATGTCTTGCCATTGCATTGATGCCAACCAATCCTCATCAGCGATGTGAGTGTTTAAAACGAAAAGCGAAGCCTCTTCTATCTCCTCCTCTTCTTTAGCTGGTCGTCGGCTAAGTGCATCCACGTATAAGGCGCTCCTCCCTGGCTGATGAACGGCTTCGAAGGAAAACTCCTGTAGTTTTAGCCACCATCTTCCGATGCGAGGAATCATCCTCTGCTTGTTCTTTGTGGCCACTATCCCTTCACAGTCAGTTACCACCTTGAACTGCTTACCCAGGAGGTAGACACGGAATTGTCCGAGGATGTTGGCAATGGCCAGTACCTCCAGCTCATAGGCAGGGTACTTTCGCTCACTTTCCGTGAGTTTTCGACTAAAGCAAAGCACCGGTCACAGCACCGGTATGTGTGCCCTTGCGCCCATACCATCCACCCCAAAACCCAATATTCTTCGCTTTTTGCACACAGTAACCACCTAAATTACCAATGTTGAGAGCAATTTTTTTTTAATCAATTCGCTCATAATTCGGGCGTCAAAGGATTAACCAGCAGTTGGACTGACCTGTAAAGCATAGTGACTTCTGTGTTTACGGCTGCCCGAACCACTATCTACTCCAGTACCAAATTAAAGAAATCACACGACAGCTCACAAGGGAGGTTTCAAATGGTTCGGAAGTCCTCGAGCCAAACACCATGGTGCAACGCGTGTGGTTAACGTGGTGCGACACAACCGAATCAATTTTCCCGGGATCCCGAATTCGGCTATCGCTTCGAACAGTTCCTTGCGATGAATGCTGTCGTATGCGGCTTTAACATGTATGAAGACGTGGTATGTATAGATCTGAAACTCGCTAGTCTTTTCCAGGATCTGCCGCAGGGTGATGATTTGGTCTCTAGTCGATTTTGCCCGGCCAAAAGCCGCAACTGGTACGTGCCGAAAACGGTTTTAGACGTTCTCACAGTACGCTGGACAGGATATGGAAGGCGACGTTGTGCAGGGGTAAACCTCTACAGTCGTTGCAAGAGGCAGGGTCGCCTTTGTTGTGGATGGAGCATATACAGCTCATATTCCGGTAGTCGGGCATGCTTTCATTGCCCAAATTCTGCAGATGATCTGGTGCATGCTCCATCCACCAGAACATCGCCACATCGGCCTTAAAAAGCTTCTATGGTGAACCATCTAAGGCATGCGGCTTTGTTCTTCTTCAGCCTTGTAATGGATATACCTTGGGTACTTCATCGACTGAAGTTGCGATTTCTTGATTTCCTATCACCCTCTCCTGGTCAGGTCCATTAAGCATCTGCTTAAATTCGTCCAATACTCCTAGCGGGTCTGTAACAAACATTGGACGCGCACCAGAGATTGGCAGGCTGGTGTGCTCAGACGTTCAATGTCAAAACTCAGCTTTTGTGCAGCGTCCTGACATTGGACATCACATGGGCGATCACACATCCAGGATATTTGACGCATGTCTTGCGTCAACAAGCACAAGATCCAGAGAACGCCAGGTTGGTTCCTGTTACAAAGTCGATGCAATCATTATCATGAGATCATAAGCTATTAAGAAATGAAGCGTTAGCATCTTACTTAGAAGACGGTATCACATGGCACTTTAATCCACTGGCATCACCTTATATGGGGTCCCAGCCGGAACTTGAAGATAAGGAGTAGATGGAAAAGTACGAGTTGTTACTTTAAAGGCAGCAGATGGGATATCGAATCGACCTGAGGTTAATCTATCTCCGTTATTGGGTAATCACTACGAACCTTTATTTATTTATTCGTTCTAGCCAGCTTTCTTTTTCTTCTCGCCATTAACTAGGGCGAATACTCATTGTCTAGAACTAAAAAGACTATCAAAGACATTTTAATCCACAATTCCACCAAAGTCCAATATGAAAGGGTTTCACGATCACACTCCCAATGACGTTCGTGCCCTGTCAGGTACAAATTCTAAGACCAGATATCCGCCAAAGACGAACGAAACGAACCCACATCCTTAAGATCACAGATCCCCTCCCCAAAATTCACCCATCCACACTTGCATTGTCTTTGATTGTTCATTGTTTATCACAAGAAATTTCTTCAAGTTCGATTGACAACCTCTTCTAGCTATAGGTCCTATTCAGGATACACATGCCAAGCTGGAACAGGTCACATTCTCTCCTCTTCCTATTCTTTCTGTGCCGCAATTTTCTTACAAAAAAACGGAATAAAATTGAGCTCGTAACTTTACTTTGTTCGTGAAATTTGTTTCGTGAGCTATTAAACTTCACTGTCAAACCGCTTGAATGTGACCATTAAGATTAAGAGTCGCCGACTAGATATTGCCCATAAAAAGTGCAAAAGGTAAAATTAATTTTTCCTCCTTTAAACTAGTGCTTGCCCACAACTTCTGCTGGCCCACGCGAGGTTTTATGAAATGGAAGTTTGAGGGATAGAGCTAAGTTTTTGTTATAAAAAAGTTCACAATTTCATCAAAGTTAATGCGATGTGCATGCTATTTATTATTTAATTGTAATTTTATAGAATCGCTCAATGGGTAGAAGTTGGTGAGTTGGATAAATACTGCGCTGAAATTAATGCTTGTAGATGTGTTTCTCAAAGAGGGATGTTGCTCTATACTCTACAAGCCTCACTTCATTAACTGCGAGGTAATAACTTATTTGGTGGACATTGGGATGGTTCTACATTCTCCTTCATGTGGCGCCACGTTATGGAGTGAATTGTGGGCATCAACCAATAAGCGCTTTCCATTAGCATAAGCTCAAAGCTTTATCTGCATCAGCTTAAACACGGGCCTACACTGTTGAGGTGACCTATTTGCTAGGGATCGGATACAATTTGGATCGAAGCCAAGTGTTCCATGTGGTCTACATGATCCACCCTAAAGACTGATTCGTTAGAGGTGTCTCCAGACCAGTATCACTGTACAGTCCGTTCATATCCTTGTTGAATCTCCAGCAGTTGGTAACAAGCATGACCGAAATCACTTGGATTTTTCTCTGGAAGAAGTCATCAAAGGAGTTTTTATTCACTTTTGGGATTGTCCATTGGAACTTAGATCTTAGGCCGGCACGACCTCCGCCTTGGAGTAGAGATTGGGGGCAGACGTGCCATATCCTCATTGGGCCAACGGCGGAGCTCATAGCTTCTGAGGTTACTGCCAACTGATGCAACACCCATCCTATCTAGGCAACCAATTCTGATCACCAAAACGAGAGAGTACATGACCAGCAAATGTTTCATGCAGTTATTGAATTGTTTCACGGGCTATATGGCGTGTGGCGCTGTCTTGTTGAAAGCACATATCAATGACATCAATATCATCCAATTTCGGCAAATTAAAATGTGTTGTCGCTTTTTCGAGCACCAGTAACAGCCGCTGCTTAACCTAGTTATTTTTTCCACTGATGCCTCCAGTCCTAAGTCCACACCAAACTGGAAGAGGTTTTTCCCTTTTTGGACGAGTAGTGGTCTTACTGATCCACTATCCCTGGTAGTTTCAACTAATCTCTTCACGGTAGACGAATCCGGAACATTATTCCGACCATATTTTGTGGCCGCCACTTTTTGAGATATTGTTCAATAATGAAAACACGTTGTTCTATCGTGTGACGCTCGAGAGACCATCCGTTTTGTATTGGTGTCCGATTTGATGGGTTGCAATACACGACTACCTTCATGCCGGGACCATACAAACTTGTCCTTAAAGAGAGGTGTCCCTTATGAAGGGATGTCCGTAAAGAGAGGTTTCACTGTACTAACACTAAAGTCTCATCGGTTTCTTTCTAAAGTTGCCAACAATTTCCTATACAAAGGGCGGGAAATGCAAATTTTGTGTTATCTTTGGGATACCTCCTACATGTCAAGCGTCCACTGAGGCAGGGTTCTATGTGTTCGACTTCTAAAAATGGAAAGCCATTTGGAAAATCGTTGAACAGGGAGTACTACATGATCTTCCAAGAATAATATTGACAAAAAACACTTGAGAGTTTGTCACCTTCCGGAAAATGTTCGGCATTAAAGGTACCCGTGACTTCCTTAAGGATCTTGATTGAATGCTCGGGCTCTCCATCGTAACGCTGCAAATAAGTCAAAACTAAACATGCTACAGAATAGCTTATCGGTCTGCGTGCTATCAATTGCGACCTCGCAATCTACGAATTCGAACTGTATTGCTTCCGTCATTTTTCAAGATCTGCAATAACGCGTATATGTGATAGATTACATCTTCCCCTTCCTGAAACCACTCTAATGAGACTATTTGGTCTCATGTTTTGTAGATCGGGCAAACGTGGAGAAATTCTAAACATCAAAGAAGATCAATTATATCGTCAAGTGAGCTCGTATGATCATCTAACAAGATCATTCCTAGCTGCGATAAAGATTTCAGTGACAAGCCTAAATCTAGTCTTGATGGCTGGATTGAGCAGACGAAATTTTTGTAAATCATCTTCCTTTTTTATACAAAGGTTCACTGTCAGAACGTAGCCAGATGAATACAGAGAATCGGACTTGATTGTAACCCGGTCCCGGTTTCAAAGACCGAACTTGTCTCGCAATAATAACAATCCAAATGTAAGCGCCACAGCCTATATTTGCGCATCGTGCTTAGGTTAAGATAGGTTGATGGGCAGGTCATAACATAGGTTTCCTGAACACAATCTGATGCCCGTTGAGAGATCATTTATACTAGATCCCCGTACCTGTAATTTTTATGTGTTGTTCAACTCTGTTAGAAAAACACATAGAAGTTAGATTCTGAAGGTCTTGAAGAGATATTCTCTCTCTATATGACTCAATTGACAGAGACTGGGGACAATGACAGGCGAAGTAGAGTATCCTGTTTTTCCTCTAGGTCACCTCAGCCTCTGCGTATGAAATCATTGGCTAGTCCCATCTTCTAGTACTTCAGATGATTATGGTCAGTTAGTGCTCCAACGAACATCACCAGCAACATTATTCGTATTAGAAGAGTTTGTCGATTTGGTAAGGCAGACCATCCGAGTGGTCTCGGAGGTGCTTAAAGAGTTTCGTCTTTTATTTTGATTTCTGTATGATCGTGTAGTCCACTTTTTTCTTGACATCGACAAGGGGTGGTTTGATCCATAGTATTACCTGGAATGTTTTGGTTTCGTCTTCTTTCCTCTCCTGACGACTGCCGGTTATGTTGCTGTGACCTGCGGCCTAGCACAGAGTAGGAAACTCTTCGCGGCAGCATGCGACCAGTTTAGACTTGATTTCTGTCCGAAATTTCTTTAATAGCCGCTTGCCTGTCAATTGGAATGATAATATCAGCCGGTGTTGCTTCCAACATTGATATCATTCTGGCCGCTTTCTTAAATGCCAGAACCGCCCCTTAACACTACTCTAGTCACGGCATTATTCTGACCCTAGCTCATGAAGACATCGGTCACTATCATGTGAGTAACAATGTTCTCAATAAAGAGTAAGACTACATATGGCAGCGTCTGGCTACCCTCGTCATGTTCTTAAGTTAAAAGAGGATCGAAATGTGATGGCAGGGCGTTGTACACGCTTAAATGATCAGTATTCTCAACGTGCCTTAGTGGAAAGATTTACGGTAATTGAAGAAGAGGCGAAGCGAGCTGGTCTTAAGGTCAACGAGAATACAACTAAGTATATGCTGTCGACCAAAAAACGATCCGTCACACACCACCTAGGACAAAACATCACAATCGACAGCTACAATTTCGAGGTAGTTAAGGAGTTTTTCTACTTCGGGGCAAACGTAAACTCCACAAACGCCATCACAGTGGAGATCCGATTTAGAACCGCCTTTCCCAACCGGTGTTACTTCGGCTTGTCAAAACAACTGGAGTCAAACCTCCTGACTCGAAGGACTAACATCATGCTCTACAAGACCCTTATTTTGCCAGTCCTGTTATATGGAGCCGAAAGCTGGCTGGATAAGCAAAACTGCGGAGCTGATTCTTGGTGCCTTCGAAAGAAAAATTCTACGTCGGATATAAGGGCCCGTCTGCGAGGAAGGCGAATGGAAGAGAAGACACAACCGCGAAATCTACGAGCTGTACCAGTGTGCGGATTTAGGCAAAGATCCGTCGACTGCACTGGCTCGGCCACATTGAGCTCATGGACAACACCCCAGCTAACCCAGCTAAGAGGGTCTTCGAGTCGGAGCCTTCTAGTTCCAGAAGGAGACGAAGACCAAATCACCGGTATAAATACCAAGTAATCGCGGATGCAAGACAGCTAGATCTTGATGACTGGAAGCAGCGTGCCCAGGACCATCAACAATGGTAAGCAGCTATGAGTCGCCAGCCTGATAAGTAATTAAGTATTACCAGATTGCCTTCGGTTCCTTGTTAAATTGGCAACTGCGAGAGCAATCATCAGATGTGAACGAGTATGGTTCGAATCTGAACACATGAACTTTCAATTTTCCCGCACAACTTCTTTCGAGTCACAATGTTCAGAGAGCTCAAATGTTGGCATTTCAAGGCAGACAGCCTAAGGTTAAAGGCCCCTCCTCTCGCCAGTTAAGCAACAACGTCAACGTTCTGGTAAACTCGGATTTCAGTAGGACACCTAAAGAAAACGCAGACATCGACTTTAACTGATCGAGCTCCACTTTGCATTCGGCAAGCTATGATCTTCTCACTCCAGATCCACATACAAAACTGTTGCTTCCCCCTTCCTGACATCCATCCCAATTCAGTCAGCTTTCCACATCGACTCAAGCTAGAACAAAGGTAGCTGCAATTGTCCCGATCGATGCATAGTCACACCCTGTCAAGCGACGTTCTCCAATTTACCGCAATCAGCAGTTGCCGCGCAACGCCTTGAGCAAATGCAATGCCATCGTTCGCATTCAGTTGTTACACTTTCCTGAAATCCAATCCGATTCCATTCATCATCATCGCCAGCCAGCCAGCCAGTATCGGGATCGGGGGCTCTATCGCTTTCTGTGTCCCTCTTCCGCTGTAATCTCTGACATCTTAAGCGCTTCCCGCTGGTCGCCAGCGCGTCGTTATTCAATACCAGAAGCAGCACCGCACAGCGTATCTTATACAAACACGATTGTCGTCGCAGCATCAGGATCCGAGAGCCACCCAGCGATCCCTGATGCAGCTCACACAGCGTGCCCCTACTCCGCCGGCCAAACGAGGCCACCTCTCGAGTCGCCTCCTCGCCGATCCGCTATTATTTATTATTTCTCTCAGCGCTTCGGCTAGAGTACCTCCTTTCGCCGAGTATCGGAATATTATCCGGCAACGATCGTTTATCGATAAAAGGCGATCTCATAAATTCGATATACGCCATCAATTGTGGGCGCGAGTGTGGCGGGATGCTCCGTCGAGCGACGACGACGGGTACTTTCTATTTGCCAAATCGGATTGTTTTTGGTCATGGTCGGCAGGGTGGCGGTATGGCGGTATGGCGGTGGCGGTGGCGGCTGCCAGTGGAACCGCCATTTCTAATCTCCCGATCCTCCATCGGCTTTCAGCTTTGTCCGGTTGATGAATTGTTTGTCGAGTCACAGTCCATACCGGGCGATTGCCCGCAATGCCACGACGATGATGATGATGACGACCGCGACGAGAACGAGGACGAGGACCAGAACGAGAACGAGGTCGATGACGATGATGATGATGATGCGGCTGATGACGACGGCATGAGGAAGTGGTTGTTCCCGGTTGTTCTGTAGCACCATGCGACCGGACTGGCGGTTTTGAAATCTCATCTTGCCAGTATTTAGAGAAGATATATCGTCTTGCCAATGAAGTAGCTCACGGGAAAGGCGCTGCCCGCCTCGATGGCAGCCGTCCGTCCGGCAGTCGCAGCGGCTAACAATGATGCATTAGCATAATATTTGGATTCCATATTTTATCTGGAAGCCATTAAAAGAGGAACGCTGTTAAACGGGTCCCGGTGAAACTTGCCATCCGATTGGGGGCAGGAGCTTTTGAAGAGGATCGCAAGTGGAGTGCAGTTGGCGATGGCTAATAGATTGCCTTGTGTTTAGGATAACAAAGGTCTGACCACTTCCGCATGAGAACACTGCTGTGCGGTTGAATTGATCGCATTTAGAGATTATTCAGACTTCAGATGCGGATCTGAGAGGATTCACGAGGGATGTTGCTTCGGGATGTGACAGAGACCAGTGGTCCGTGGTGTGATCTGAGGGGCATCATAGCTCGATAGAAAATGTGGCCCACACTGCAATGGAACGATGAGTACGAACTGCGAAGCGGTGATAGCGTTCGTCTGGGTGGGCGTAGATTTTGAGCAAAAGCTTTTGGCAATGTAGACAGGGGCTTTGGTGATGCACTGACACTCCCAAATCGACCCGACTCTTAGGGCGGCATTAGCTGTAACATCCCCGCCAGATCTTCATCCGGAATCGTTTTCTGTTTCAGAAAGAAAGATGTCAAATTGCCTCATTCAACGTCTTCTTATTAAAGAACATTTTAGTTACTAAACTTTCCCTTCAACATGGGTATTCTTAAGATATGACAATAGAAACAGTTGAAAGCCCTGGCTCAGGATCGATAAGACAGTGATCCCTTTTTCTTCGGAAATTTCCGACTGGATACAGTAACGACAAGTGTAAGCGGTTCAATTAAAGTTAGAAGTCCTTTCGATAATTGTCCATATTTTCCTTACTTACCCTGGTATTCTCTGGGCTGGATACATCTGCGCCCCAGAAATTATCTCGGAATGTGCTCGGAATCACACTGGGCGCATATCAATTTTCGATCTTTGAATAAAAGTGGTCGTTGCTTCTTTTTAATGTTTTTGTCCGCGTTGGAATTTAAGGCAGCCTAATGTTCAATCACGCCCCTACAGAGGACAAGGTTAGCAAAAGCAATGATAATCTCTTAAAACGGACAAACAATCGATATCCCATGCACGCTACTACGATCGATCTAGGAGATTTGGGAGCCGGTCTTGGTAAGCAGATAAACTTTGCTAGAGCTATCAGAAAACACAGCCTCCTGCACTGAGACTGGTGGATATTGTCACTCTTTTTTCATCGGCTACATGATGTCCGAATCTCCCGAGACTTCAAAAGGGACTCGATTAATTTCTTGGTTGCAGCCCAGTTAAGAGGGTGATACCATGGCTTTGGTTACTCCCGCATGATGTCCGAATCTCCCGAGACTTCAACATAGACTCGAATAATTTCTTGGTTGCAGCCCAGTTAAGAGGGCGATACCATGGCTTTGGTTACTCCCGCATGATGTCCGAATCTCCCGAGACTCCAACATAGACTCGAATAATTTCCTGGTTGCAGCCCAGTTAAGAGTTAAAAATACCATGGCTTTACGTCGGAAAGCTTCAATCTGAACAGAGTGATTGGAAATTTAGAAAAAGTCTCACAGCTCCAGCCTTCAAACTACACAAAAAATCAGAGAAGAATGTTTTTCCAGAATCCGTCGTTGGTGCTTTCAACATCTGCTAGATCCACCACATATTTGTCGATTCCAATGAGAGGTGAGATGAACTTTAAGATGAGATGAGTTTACGTAGACACCACACATCGCCTCTAGTTTCAATATTGTTGCCAACCTCGTCAGAAGGTGCAAAGCGACATTGAAAATCTCTTGCTACTGCAATAAGTTCGACGAATCTACACAGACGTTGAATATCGAAAAAGATTTTAGCAAGATGTAGCGTTATCATGTGACACACTTACTTACTGACTTATGTCCTTTTATCCACCGGGGGACACAGGGCGTCAACCACGCCTTCTAAGTTCTTCAACGCCTTTGAGCTCTCTCCAACTCATTCCTAAAGAACTCGATTCCTCCACGTTTGCCTAACCGCACTTCACAATGGAGTTGACTTCGTTTCGTAGGATGTATCCAATCCATTGCCACTTTGTCCTTCGGATTGTGATTTTTATAGGTTCTTGGCCAGTTCTCAGGCGCATTTGCTCGTTGGACACATACAGTTCGGTGCAAAAATCCTTAGGATGTCTCTTGAACATCTGTTTTGCTGCTATTTTACTGCGCCCATAAAACAGCACCCATACCACGTTCAAGGGGAATAGTCGCAAGGTAACAGTTAACAAAAGAATTCCTGTTGGGAGTCAACAAAGACTTCACAATTTCCAGACATCAACAATTTAAACGCGGAGGGGTTTGACTGCGGCTTGCGACTTATTCGAGAAATTCAATTGTATGTCAACGTCAAAGAAAAGGGATGGAATCAGGGTTAAAAGAGATCATGCACTCTCTCTCTCTTTCTTTCTCGCACTCTCTCTCTCTTTCTCTAGAGTTAGGGGGGCATTAATCGAAAGCTTTGCATTTCCTTTGTATGTCCCGCTCCATTGAGGTGGCCATTGATATTACTTAGTTTATGTGTATGTGAAGTAATAAGCCTAAAGTAGGGGTAACTTAGAATCAATGATCTAGATTACATAACGTTATAGAAACAGCTGTTTGAAGAAGAATTTTACTTTGAACTAAGAATTCATTCGCCAATCTAATTCGAAGGAGAAAGGAAGTTCCAGTGAAGGAAGTGTTGGAGTTTTTTATTTGATCACCGCACATTTGTCCAAGTCACTTCACCATATAAGTGGATCTTATTTCGGGCAACTTCAGTCCGAAACAATTCCAGATCTAGGATAGCTTTCAGCAATCAGCTTCTTCTTCCCCACATCCAATTCGGTGGCACCGCGGTTAGACGAGACCACACTTCCTAAATATAGAAAGTTGTTAGCTATCTCGACTTCCTGTCCGGCAATGTTCAATTGGGCTCGGTTGCCAGAAATGTATTTATTTTTAGCCGCACTTTGTTTGACTCACCTCCTGGATTGTGGGCCTTCCAGTGAAGGGTCATTATCCGATGCTAAACTAGACAAACATCGGCAGCAAGTCAAGGTGTTTCGGTAAGACGTCATAGGCCATCGGCTGCCATAACTATAATAATATAATATAATATGGGTGGCGCTACAGTTCGAGGCGGACCTGGGCCTAGCGTCTCACCAACCACTCGTGTTGTGCGTTCTCTTGCTCTCTCACGCGTGGAAGGGGCCTACAGTCAGTTTAATGGCGACTCCGAACGGCCAAGTAATACTCTTTGAGCATTGTCAGTAACTCGAAAGAGGTGGAGCCGTGAAATATGAAAGTTGGTAGATTGGGGATTCGAACCAGTCACCCACTCTCTGCGTAGGAGTCGACGCACTAACCCACTACGCCACGGCGACCCAGCATTAACATAACTACTGCCTGTTAATGCAGCTCGGAGTACATCGCTGATAACCATTAGAAACAATAGTGGTGACAGCATGCACCCTTGACGAACTCCACTTTTGAGACACTCATGTAGCCTTCTATGAGTTTCTCCGGAATGCCTCTCCTGCGATAGGGCAACCAGATTGGAACCCGACTCAAGCTATCAAAAGCCTTATCGAAGTCGATGGACAATAGATGTAGTGGAGACAAAGGTATACTCAAACTCGATGATGATCCGGAAGGTTTTTATATAGTTCCGCGCAAAAACATGCCTTTTCGACTTCGAGAGTTGTATTTAAATGCTCTTTGATTCGTTCCAGATAAGTGGGGCAAACATCAACGTTTATACAACCACTCGCACACGTCGATGATATTTTTGGTTCTAGTCAAAAACGGGGCAAAAATGGGGCTGACATTAAAATTGTTAACATTGCTAACCCTTCGGCCTACACTCTTAATCAATATACAGTGGACTCTCCCTAAATCGAACTCTCTTTAAGTCGGAACTCTCTCAAACTCGCAATTTTCCGCCATATTTTACATACAATTCCCTCAATTTTCCATACGAAATCATTTCTCTAAGTCATACTCTCTATAACTCGAACAAATTATGGTATCCCGTGACAATTCGACATATGGGGAGCCCACTGTAGTTTAAGAAAGAACCTCCCAGTAGTTGCACACTCTTTTATTTGAGGGTACATAATTTGCCCCAAAGCATTTTTGTGTTCGATGCGAGTTCATTGATGAATAATCCAATTTCCCAATTAAGAGGGAAAATCTAAGGTCTACAAAAAGTGAAGAGTTCTTGGGAAAGAGTTAGTGTCTGTATACCAGGTCAAACGTCGGTAGTTGGCTGAGTAGCTGGCAAATCATCCCAGACTGCTCAAAGGGCTCTGGCAGCCTTCAGTCTTGAATCGCAAAACCAATGGCAATGCTTTATCCGTTCCAACCACCACCGTCCCTCCGCAAGATCGAGGCGACACAACTACCCCTGGAATGTTAAGCCATCTCAACCGACATCTCGTCTAGGGACATATTTCACGCAGCCGAATTCATTTCAACCCATTGTCCATCAGCGGCTTTTCTTTCCGCTTTCTGTGATATTTCAGGAGCTCACAGCAACACACTTCTGACGAGCGTAGCCAATAAAAGTCATTCGTCCAGTGTTCCCGCAGCAATGTCTGGTAATAAATTCTCGGCTCCATAACTCTGAATTTCCCTAACAATAATGCCAACGTAATCGGTCGCAGCTACCGCAAGTTATCAACGCTCGATGCGAATGGCCAGCTAAGAGCCCATTCAGCTGCTCCCGAATGAATTGAGAGCCCACTCGGCCGTGGTAATCTGGTAGCAGAAAGCTTTCACATTTCTCATATTTTTCTTCGTCACAATAATTTGATCCGATATGGTTTGGCTTTGTTGTGAGCCTCCAGTGGACGTGACTTCATAATCCGACATGCCCATCGTGGACCGCGACCACCACCGCCATCGAGCCAGAGCAGCCGAACAGCCGCGGAGCTCACTAAAGAACCCCATCCGCGATCCCACAGGTATGTTAATCGACGCTGCGATTAGTTCAGTGTGCATCCGATTACGATCGAAGATTTGAATAATTCCCCAATAAATAAACCTCACCTGTCCCTCATCGCCTGGCGGTTCGGTTCCCTCGGTCCCTCGGTCGCGAGGAACGCCCGCCGGACGACGACACTTTCCGAGAAGACCGGGCGGTTGCTGGTCAATAAAATCAATTGATGAAGAAATCAATGACTGCGGTTAGGCTTACTGATGGAAGCCCGTCCATCGTGCGGCAGATGCAGACGCAGGGGAGTTGACCGTCCCGTCCGCAGTAGTGGGCGCAAGCGAGATTATCTAAACTGGAATAAGTATCTGGAATGTTTTTATTGAGTTTTAATGGTATTTTTCACCTGCAAAACGAAGGATGATCAATGGGGCAGTTAATTTGGAGATTTGTGTCAATAAAGTTCCAAATTAATGGGCTTACTCTGGATGGATTTGGCCGCAGAAGTCTGCCCAAGTTCGGAGATAAATCAAAAATTTATTGGCGGTCTTGTGATTTTTCTCCTTCACGTCGTCGTTCCATTCGATTGGTCAGCCCCGCTGTCTCGCTGTCTTGGGTGGTACTGGTGGAGACGGTGGCCTCTGGTCTCTGGTATCTGTCATGTTCAAGGGGCGGGCGCACGGATATCGGACTGCAGATTTATGATGAGGATTTGTGGGATTTCGTGGACGGGATCTGAAAGAAAATTACGGGATAAGTGGCGAGCTGCAGTGGTCGCGTTTCAGTTTCGACACCGGTTTGAGTGCAGCGACAGCCACTTGGAAATCATGTTTAATCGCGCATTGACTGAATTTCTTCGACGACAGTGGTGTGAAAATTTATAAGCCGTCATGTGTCGCGTGGACACCTGCGGAGTGATAGCATTACGCGAGTGAAATATACGGCGAAATTAAAACTTTTTGAAGCGTTTAATGCGTGTGACAAGAGCTGGAATAGATATTCGCTTCGCCGATCCTGCTTGTAGAATCGGTTCAACGATGCAATGCAGTTTTATGGCGCGGAACTTGTTTCCTTCTCGCCTGAGTGACAACTTCTTAGGATTTTAAACGTCGCCAAGGATGTCTTGTGCTAATCCGTAGAATCAGACCAGTTTGTCAGACGTCGGATGAATAGGGTGTCGTCTGCTACCTAGTGTGACAGCAGATTAGGTTAAGAAGGTGGTCAAATTTGTGAAGTCATTTCGAACGTGACGTGCTTCATCAAGCGCTGGCTGGGCCCAGTAAAACTTGTGCAAGCAGAGAGCTCATTAATATAATAATAATAATAATAAAATGGGTGGCGCTACAGCCCGTAGAGGGCCAGGGCCTAGCTTCTCAGCAACCACTCGTGTTGTGCGTGCTATTGTTCTCCCACGCGTGGAAGGGACCTACAGTTTAATGCCGACTCCGAACGGCGAAGTTGAGAAGCTTTTTCTAGACAGGAATTTGAGCATTGTCAGTGACTCGAAAGAGGTGAAGCCGTGAATTATGATTGGTAGTAAATTCGGGTTTCGATCCTGGCACCTTCTGCGTACGAGTCGACGCACTAACCCACTACACCACGGCGACCCAGAGATCATTATGATGATGTAATTGTTGAATCTCCATGGAGCTACAAGAGGTAACGATCGTCACGTCGATTCACGAGATGAAACTGAACCAAGGCAATGGGACTCGCGTGTCCTTGGACTCACTCATTTGCATTCTAGAGGAAGACGTTCCCCATTTTATGCTGATTTTTGGCAAGCCATGTTGCTGTAACTACATGTCGTTAAAGTTCAGCTCGCGCTTTTTGAAAAAAAAGTTGGCTCGACGATTCAAATACGCCAGTTTCGATTTTTTTAAATGCCCATTCATCCAAAAAACAGCTTCGTCGCTGAAGACCTTTTTTCCCAGCAATACGTGCCAGAGCTTTACTCTTGAGCCACAAATCGCAAAACGAATTTGTAGAAATACCCAACTTCCAGGAGATTGTGTACAGTAGAATATAAAGGGTTTTCCAAGGGTTCTCGGACAGGTTAACTGCGTGACAATTGTCATTTGAGAAATGTATGTGCTTGAGGTTGGTCTTCTGGTGGTCACATTCGTCACAGAGAAACATGCAAGCAGAGGATTAGGTTGATATCAAATGTGACCGGGAGTTGATCGGAATTTATGGGCTTCCTGAGATTGATGGTTCGAGGGCATCCATCTTAGGCTTAGTTGGATCGTACTAGGGGCAGAGGCAGCGAGTTATTGTACTGCCACGCGAATTGATTTGTGAGTCCAACAATGACCACATGGAGCTAAAGGGTTTTCCAATATGGACTTGACAGCTTTGGTTTTAATTTGCGAACGCACTCTTTCACTAATCATGAAACTGTCACCGTCAATTTATTCAGTAAACTCAACATTTTCATCATGGCAAAGTACCCGAACGAGCAAAGTCTACAATTTATAAAAGTGATCTACCGAAATTCGGAGTTGGTGACCGCAACTTTTGGGCGTTAATCCTCTTCAGTGACGAAGCTCATTTTTGGCTCAATGGGTTCGTCAACAAGCAAAATATGCATTATTGGTCGAGTGGCAATCCACATGTCGGCAGCGTTATTGGGCCATATTTTTACGGCGACGGTAACGATCGTCACGTGACTGTGAATGGTCAGCGTTATCGCGCCATGATTGCCGATTATTTTTTGGACCGAATTGGAAGATATGGACTTGATCGACATATGGCTTCAACAGGATGGAGCCACAAGCCAAAAAGCACTCGTTGCAATCAATCAATTTGCTTAAGCCAGTCGATTGGCTACCCCAAAATTTAATTTCTAATTACAGATTTAAGACCTTTTCTCTGAGATTTATCCATTCCACTGGCTTTTTAGCTGTCAAGCAGAAAACGCACAAATTTACAATTAATATACAGTGGGTGTCATTAGTATTCCGCTTTTTACTCGATTGTGTGTAAAGCTGCAGTTACAGGTTGAAACCAAATGGTTTTTAACCGAATCTTTTCCTGCTCGGTAAGTTCCTTTATTTTCTTCGAGATAAGTAATTTTTTGAGCAAAAAAATCTTACCATTACCAGAAGATGATAAATTTACACGAAAAACTATGAAAAAAGTGCCTTACTTAATATTGGGTTTTTTAATTATTTTATTTAATTTATATAATAAAAATTAAAATAATCATAAAAAAAGAAAATTATTAATATTTTATAGCATGCCCTTGCCCTGCCCTGCCTAATTTGTTTTATATAATCCGGATTTATTTTAGTCCATCCTTCCTGCAACCTAACCTTCAGAGCGTTTACGGAAGTAACAGGGTTCTCCCGCACTCGCCGATCCAATTCGGCCCACAAATGTTCGATGGGGTTGAGGTCAGGTGATTGAGCAGGTGTTGCTATAACTTTTGGACAGTTGTATAGCAGACATTCGTGGACAATATGGGCTTTATGATTAGGATCATTATCCTGATAAAATTTGAAAGACCTGGGCTTTCCCATATTTTCAGCGCATTCTTTCAAATTTTCTCTCAGAATCCTCAAAAAATGCTTTTTATTCATGATACCATCTATAAAGACCAAATTGCCCACGCCCTTAGCCGATATACATCCTCACACCATAACACCTCCCCCATGCTTCACCGTTGCCTTCAAATGATTGCTTTTTAGGCCTTCATTCTTCTTGCGCCACACCATAACCCTTCCATCAGACCTGAAAAGGTTGAACTTGCTGTCATCTGCGAAAATTACATGTTCCCACAAAAAACACGCATTCCGCATTCAACCAACAGCTGGCTTACTATTTTAGGTGCACTAAGACGGCTGTTATCTTTATTTTTTTGTTTATTATTATGCGTTCGTCGCGCTGTGATAATTTCTTGGGCTGCCCGTTTTGCGTCTTGAATTTGATACGGCCTTCGTTCCTGAAGCGTCTTATGATGTCACCGACTGTATTAGGCTTCATTTTCAAATTTTCCGCAATTTTATTGTAAGTTTCACGTTTTAAATGGTGACTGAACACCAACTCGCGTGTTTCCAGCGAAGTGTTCTTTCCTTTGCGGCCCATCCTATTTCTTTTTGAACTTGTGGACGATTTTAAACTGGCTATTACCAAATAATGTTGTAGAAACGATAATTTAACTGCAATTTTTCACACATTCGAGTAAAAACCGAATATTAATGGCACCCACTGTAGGTATTCGCAAATTCTACGCATCGCAATCTACGAATAGATAGATAACTCCATGTGATTGAAATGTCAGAGCTTACGCCAGTATTTTGCCGAGCAAGTTTGACTTTCACACGTGTCAGAATTACGCAGATCTATCAAAAATGGAACCCTGAAAAACCCAACAGCAATAGACCCTATTAAAAACAGTGATCGAGAAAAGTATTGGCACAGGCAATTTTTGTTCTCAAAAAATCATTTAAACTTGTGTTTTTAACGGCTTCAATACACTTTGGCATGGAGTCGACGAAGGTTCTGTATTTTTAATTGAAATGGATTACCATTTCCCATGCACATATGAGACATGAGACTTAACGTTTTCGTATACGTGTAAAAATTTTGTTTGAATGGCGAGGAAAATAGAGTAGTAGTAGAAGTGTTAGTGAATGTAATTTTTTGGCACACATTTTAGTCAGACCTGGTTCGTTGATTGGTGGCTGGTTGTTCGCTTCTTGATGTTGACTTTTTAAACTTGAAGTGAAGGGATATGGCAACACTTGCCCACGAAAAATAATATCGCGGACGGCTGTTCAGATTGTGATTGTGACGTTGGGCAGAAATATGTCCTGTGTTTTTTTTTTTTTTTTTGTAATTCATTTTTTATTTTTTTAATTCATTAAATATTTATATACTAGACAAAAATGCTTAAAACTAGTTAGACAAACATGATGCTAAATATAACTTAATGGCCCTCGGCGGGCACTCTAAGCTAAGCTTAAGCTTATATGCTATGTCTTTCGACCTAAAGTGACAACCTGTCTACTTACGCTAACCTTAAAATAACTTAAACTACCTTATGCTAAAATTGCATATATATATATATATATGTGTATATGATGACATATACAGGTATATACATATATGCACTTAATATATGTACATATGCATACACATAGATACATGCAAGTGTACACATGTGTATACCAAACATTTTTTTTTTTTTATGTACAACTTACGACTACCTTAATACAACCCTACTATGTACAAGTCAGCCCTAGGATGCAGTAGATAGACCTTAGACCTACTTCCAATCCACTGCACGACAGAGACCGACTATTCTCCCATTAGGAGAAACGTACTACCCTTTTTACCCCGGGTCTAAAGGGTTCGACGCTGGAGTTCCCTCTCTCCCCAGCCACCAGAACTTTCGATGTTGCATAGCAACATCCTTAACATCTCGTCTTGAGACCGCCGTACTGAACCGGAGGAGACCCTCCTCAGCTCGTTGTGCGACGGAACATTTATATCTTGTAGCAATCCGTTTTTGTCTAGATGCAGGAAAGCTTCTGGGGGGACGAAGCCATTGTGACGTACCCTTTCATGGTATTGAGAATTGGGGTAGTAAGCCCCAGAGATCAAGTTATTGACTGAGTTCATCGCTCTGGCAGTATGACCTCGAATCAACTTCAACAGGAAATTGTCCACTCTTATCAGGTTTGCCCTGTTGTATAAGACCTCATTGGAATAGTATTTTATGTACTGGGACTCTGGAGTTCGATAAAGACGAAGGCAAGCCCTAAGACAAGCCCTCTCGAACAACCGAATCTTTTCCATTAAGCTTGCACTCACGTTGAACCACACGGGACAGCCATAGGTGAGCGTTGGCCGGATGAGGGCCATGTAGCAGATAACCTTCACCCTCGCATCGAGTTGGCTGTTGTAAAACAGTCTCTTTGTGAGTGCAAAAGCGCCTCGGGCCCTGGCCAGAGCAGCATCTACATGTTTGTTTAAATATAGATACTGATCTAGCCAAATCCCCAGGTATCTGACTACAGTCCTTTGCGCCAGTGGTTCCCCGTGTCGTCCGACGATTGAGAACTTTCGCCAATTCTTTTTCGTGTCCGCCGAGGCCTAAATATGTCCTGTGTAGACGGTGTTATGTCATCAATACGAAATATAGGACTGACACCACACCAAAAAATCAACAACATACCATTAAGGTTTGCTGTACCTTGGAATATGACTAAACTGTTCGGCGTCTTATGTCAAACAAGTTAGTCACTCCAAAGAATACTTTTCCACTGATTTGGATGCCTTAATTGGATATGTGGGTAAATTGTGGGTTTTCTCACATGCTATACATTTTTTCATGTGTACCTTCTTTTAATAACGGGACCTATCAAGGAGACGAGCATATGATTTTTCCTCAGCCAGAACACGACGAATAATTCTAGCAGTATCTGCGACTCCTGCCTCAACTTGAAGCTCCTTTGACAATCAAAAAGGTTTGCCAAACTGATTTTTATGATTACTCAATGATGCTTTAACTGTATATCTGTTCCGAAAAAAGCGGTTCCAACCTCGCTAAACATACAACTTTAAGTCCACTCAGGAGAGAGCAGCTCATACAACAGAAGTGGTTGTTGTATTTCAAAGCTAGACCCAGGCTGTAACACCACCCCATTCCATCTGGAGATGTCTGTTGCCTGGCTTTAAACGACGCTAAAACAAAACAACATGATTCTCCCAGTGTGTCATGAAACGAAGTCAAAAGAAACAAACAACGATTCCAAAAAATTGGTCCTCAACCCGGACGTTCTCGTCTTATATAGATTTCAACATTGCAAAAACAAATGGACACCATAGCTTCGAGAGCATAGTCATTACTTCAAGTCTGCTATTCGGAGAGTTTGGCTACTTCCTTTTGGCCACTGAAATAGGACCACACTTGAAATCCTGTCCTATTCCACCTCATCCTGTCACCCTGGTTAAGATTGACCTGAAACTCTCATTCGACCCCAGGATATTTAGTTTTCCCATATTTGAATGCTTTAATGTCTTTATTGAGTTTTTCATTTTTAAATGAGTTCTTCATGGGTTGCTGTAAATATCCGTTTGAAGACTGCCACCTTGTGATGCCCTTAAGCAATGATTTCCATCACCGGCTCCCAAAGAGGAGCTAAATACTAACGACCCCACTGCACCTTAATTACCTGCGAAACCCCAAGTTCAACAGCCACCCATCGATCGCACATAATTGCGTCCATTCCTAAGCTTTGCAATGCATAGCAAACATTTAATGTCAACAGCACACGCTCCACCATTCCAATGAGCCGCAAGTGAGACAAGAACCGAGAGTTCGGTTCAAATAACAACAATTAAAATTCATTCATGAAACCCAAACTGTCTAACCCCAATCAGCAGACGTCCACGGCACCGAGTGCAAAAGCACTTCCTCGTGACAACGACCGCGACGGAAAAGGCCGCAAATGAAACGAAAGAAAACAGAAAAACAAAAACAACAACACACGCACCCACAGTAGCAAAAATGACAACAACAACGAGGAAAAAATCAGCAACACAGTAATCCCTTGCGAAAACCTTGAATTAGCTACAGTCGCGATGCGCCGCGTCGCGCCGCGCCTCTCCAGCACCAGCACAAAGCAAGACGACATAAATGTATCTATTGCATTCGTAAGATACATTTCCATGAAATAATCACGCCGAAGTGGGCACGCGCCGCCAACATTCCAGTTCTCTTCGTTCGTTCGAACGCCCCATGCCCACTCGCTGCTGGCAATGCCGCTCTCTCTTCGCTGGTTTGTTTTGATTCTGTGGGAATGAAGACGTTCGCTCCTCGAGAACGTACTTCACTTCAGCAGAACACAAATGCAATTGAACCGAGCAGCCATCGTCGAACATGTTGCCAGCTCTCTTTCTGGTTTTCCACTCCATACTCGGCCGCCAGCGCGCACACGTTCCACAAGATCCACACACACTCTCGTGTCGTGGAAGGCCGCTCACCACACCAGCCGACTGACTCTTCGGCTGATAGCACGGAGCCTGGAATGGTCTCGCTGGCCCGGCACATCAACATTCCAGTGTGCGCCCGTTGGTTGCCGTTCGATGGCGCAAAGTACGTCCAATCAGTTTGGTTTAGATTGTATTCGGTGTCGGGTCTGTGTCGCATCGAGAGCGTATCGCGTGCCAAGGAACAGTATATCACAAGGCAAAACAGGATAGATACATAGACACGCAGCAGCAAAAGTGTCTGTCTGCCTCTGCACCCTGTTGTCTACCGCGGGACACTAAAAATCGAATTGGCTCCTTTATTGAAACATCGCTATTTCAGCACAACATCAAAATTCGAACGAATCGGGAGTGTATCTGTATCCCAGCGCCATCCGGGTGTGCATTCATTGAATTTGTTATTCGGCCTGTGTATCCAAACATCGTCCTTTCCGTGATTTGGCGATGGTGATGGTGATAAATTAACGAAAGTGTATCGATACTGCATCTCCGAATCCACTCATCGGATGTTAAGTGAAAATTGATTCGCAACAGCAGCGTGTGCAAAAGATAAGTAGGAAGTGTGAAATGCCTTAAAAGGAATTCGGTGTCCGCGACGATAAAGTCAGTGAATGAGTGCGAGGAAGTTCCTTAAATCGAATCGTGAATAATCAACGAAAAGTGTTGAGATCCTCCAGAAAAGGAAAAGAAAAGTTTGTTGCTTGTGCTGAAGGAAGAGGGTTATCAAGTGAAAGAGATACATCGCGATTGTTATGGATTAAACACGAGAAAAAGATACAAAAACCGAAAAAATCGTTGTCGCCGCGCAGATACGGATTAAATCTTCCACTGGATTTCCGAATTAAAAGGTTTGAATGAAGTTTTATCTCTCGACATTTTTCTCTTTTCAAATTGAATAATTGATGCGGAAGGTGTTGATGCATTTTTGTTTGAGTTTTGGCATGCCTCAGGAATGCCTCTTGGGTGCGTGAGTGTTTAATTCTGCTCTCTTGGGTGAATGGTCTTCGAGTGATTGGTCATTTGAAGGAAGGCAATTTGGAAATACAAGTGACGGAATTGATTTTTGGTTTTTTCGAATTGGAGTTCTTTTGAAGGTCTTTCAATTTTGAAATGGATGAATGCGGAGGCAACAATGAACGACAAAGATAACAGATTTGTGGATTTTGAAGAAAGTGGGTCCTACGACACTCCTCGTTGGTCCGTTGGTCCATGCGAAGTTTGTTTTCCCATTCGATAATCAGAGTTGTAGCTGCTATCCAATTGACATTGCAGAACGTTTCTGGACCGATGAACGCTGATTCAGAGCCAGCTCTAGCGAGCTCATCTGCTTGTTGTTCGTTGCCTGCTATGTCCAGGGACCCAACCAAGTTTCACTGTGTGTATAGCATGGGATTGCAAAGCGTCATAGCGGCACTTGACTATTTTGGAGTCCATTAGTCCAAAGTTATATCTGTCCACTGTGACGTTTTGTCCGAGATCTCAATGTTGAGACTCGTTGAGATATATTTATTTATTTGCACGCGACGCAATACTCATAAACTATTTCCTGGACTACCTACAAGACAGTCGGAGTTCAAGCTGGAGTTTGCATCTTGCTGTCGGAATTTATGTTAAGTCTGGGGTTCGATTCCACAGGCGAACATAGTGAACATAATTCACAGGCTTGTTGCGAGGCGACAAGCGCCTCATTTGACGAAATTTAATTGGTCTCTTGTCGGCAGTGAGTTAAGTATGTACACACGACTGGACTAACTCGGGCAGCTTAGGTCAGCTTTGATTCTATGGGCGATGTTTTCTAAAAAATGATCTCACATCATCACTTCTTATGACCACCATTCTTGGAGGTTGTTTAATTGAATTGGTGGGACCTTGATCTTATCGAGTGGATTGTAGTCTAATTAGGACGTTCTCCTGAACTCTTCTTCGTCTTCATGGCAGACGAGAAGAAGTCCTGCCTGAACAAGTAAGGGCCTGACTTTTGATGTCTTCTGATTCTGTACATATTGAGGATGAATGGAAACGAAACAAATTAGATTTAATAGCCACTCTCCATCTCATTGACATCAAACGCCCTTAAACTCTCTCCCTTTCACTACCACTTCAACTACCGCCTGTCCTTTCAGCCGCACAAGCGCCGGTCCTCTACACATTTTTGATTTCATGATCCTATTTAAGATTCAGACAGAATGTGGAATCAAGTCTAGAGAAGGGCCTCAACGAATAATGCGATGGCCCGAAATTCGTCGTTGTCTCTTTGTGTTCAATCAATTCCTTCAAATTTATATTTCTGTCAAATTTCCAAGGATATTGACGTTTCAAGCGCCGGCAAATTGAAGACCATGCCTTGCGCTAGATAATACCTCCAGCTGCTGCAATCTGTAACCAACTGGGTGCAGTGTCGCAAGCCAAGTCTGTTGAGCCCGGTGTTGGGCGCCACTTTTTAATGTCAGAGATTCCATAATCTTTTTCAATATTCTTTGGGTTCATTGATTGTCAGTGGGACTAGAAAGCTGACATTTTGAACAGGATTGCCTTTCAGAGCGTAATCGTTGGATTCAGTGATTGTAGCCGAGCAAGCGATCGCATTCAGTTTCCTACTTTCTTCGATTTCGTACGAGGAACCATTCAATTAATGAATTGATGGAACTGTTGTGAAAAGTTAACCCTACGTGACTGTCTCTGAATTTTCGGCCGGAATTTAACCCACCATTACTTGTTTCACATTCAGTCACAGCTTTTCAGAACATTTACCTTGGGTCACTCCAAGTCATAGCAAGGACGTAGAGAAAGCCGACAATTTTGACAGAATTTTGAGATTAAACTGAATTAAATTTGTGTGGTTTGAAAGTTTTGTGGTTGAAGGCATGTTCAGTTAACTGGATGGAATTGTTTTTCTGAAAATGATTACTTTTTCTTAAAGGAATTTGTTCGCCGTTTCAGATCAAGATAAATGACGAGTGTTAAGAATGATGATGAATTATGTTCATTCACTTCTCTGCTGTTTCAACTTCAATTTTAACCAAAATATAGTAACGATGGCCGTCGATTTACATTATTAATAGGTCTTTGACAAGTTGGCTACCCAGTCAGTTAGGCCCCTGTTGCGAGTGTCGACTATCCACTGATAATCGCTGTCGACTGTCGACACTATCGATTCAGAAGTTTGGTACTGCGAATGTCGTTCGCAGTCGATATTTGTCGACTCGACAGCAATTGGTTGTCAACTAAGAATTTTAGACTGAAAATGCAAGTATATTCCAACAAATCGTTTGGTTTTTTGTAATGTGATTTAGTTTAATACAAGTGACAAATAAGACGCATTTAACGACTTTAGTGGAAAAGCCAGACATTTTAGAAAAGAAATCCAGACATCGATGTCTACTAGAATGTAAACAACGTACCTCACTTTTTTTTTTAGTTTGCAGATAATAAAGAACGTTTTGAGAGACGATTTATTTTCTTTTAATACAAAAAATACAGTTGCTTGCACTAAAATAACGCGAAATTCATTGCCGACACTTTTTTAGAAGTAATCTTGAGCACATAGTCACAGAGTTGTCGCAAGTTTGATGATATTAGGTACATATGTGTTGATCTTCATGTATTTCATCAAATGTTCTTTTTCATTCAAACTTTTTTAAAAGGCTTTGGAATAGTCAACTAGCTCAACTCCGATGCGTAGCTCTGAACTAGTGACTCCAAACTATGGAATCCACTATGGTCAACATTGGCTAGATATACTGACAGTGTCTTCTTCTCATACACCAATTGTGTTCTCATGCTCTCTTAAGTCAGCATTTCGCCGTGAAGAATCTTGGCAGGCATCCTTGTTTGACAAAGTCTTGACGTCAATAAATTGTGTCCTTCTGTTGCGTATAATTGTTCAACTGTTGTATACGAGCACAGATTTTTTTTTATTTCGGAACAGCAGTTGAGAGTAGACCACATACAGTGAAAGCTCCTACTAGGGACACTCTCTTAGGTGGACAATCCCCTTGAGCGGGTAATTCCTCACGATCGTGGATCTTGAATTAAAGTTCCATACATTCCCCTGGAAGGACAACTCCCTTAGCTGAACAAAAGTGCTGCGACCGTCGCTGTCCGCCTATGGTTCACTGT
This sequence comes from Eristalis intricaria, assembly GCA_964034865.1. Classification (NCBI taxonomy): domain Eukaryota; kingdom Metazoa; phylum Arthropoda; class Insecta; order Diptera; family Syrphidae; genus Eristalis; species Eristalis intricaria. Next base: position 55,073,592 of record OZ035877.1, on the reverse strand, counting down.
AGTAACTCCTGTTCGAGGTTACATCGATAACCTTTCATTTGCTGGTGGATATTGACATGCCGCAGAATCGAGTTGGTGCTAGAGCTCGTCAGTCACTTTGGATTGTGCACTAGTGAGTGAGTGCCTCCTTCTTTGTGTATGCAAGAGTTCGAGTTGACTGAAGACCATCTCTCTCGAGTGTGGATATAATTCATCTGTTGCCTGAGAGCAAAGGATGGTTCCTGTTCTTGGCAAAATCTCTTTACATATAGTGGATTCCCCTAAGTCAAATATTCACTGGATGCCATTATTTGCTCGAGTAAGAGGGAGTTTGACTTTGAGAGGATGCTATTGCAGGGAAAATTGAGGGAAATTTATGTAAAATATGGCGATTTTGACAGAAGTTCGACTTAGGGAGAGGTCGACTTGGCATGAGTCCACTGTAATTTATCTGTTGCCTCAGAGGTTGGAAGTGTTCCTGTTTTTGGCAAGATGTATTTTTAAGCAGACATCGATGACGTATATCTCTTGAATTAAAATTGAGTTGCAGTGTCTGTCCACTCTGACATTCATGTAAAAAAATCGCTTTCCATGAATTCCTTCACCCACAGCCTGCTGGGGTATACCGCACTGCGGCTTATGAAATTCCCAGTGCTGCGGATGAGAGATGCTTCTTGTTCATATTGGAATGTGACAGACTGCAGAGTTCGATGTCTATGATTGCATTAGAGGATAATTTCTGTGTCCTGTCTTCACTGTACACAAAAGGCAGCGAGTGAGTTGCTTTCCTAGCTTAATTTTCAATAAACAGTTGTAGAGAAACTATGGTGGAGAGCATCTCTGGGTCAGTTGGACGCAATCAGAAGGTTATCTTGGGCAGGTTTGTCATTTCCTGGCTTTCCTTCTTTAGCGTCAAGTGGATATTTCGCTTCTTCATGGGTAAGCTCTGTTTATGAGCCCTCTTCCAAAATAGAATCAAAGTGGCACACAATTCTAACTGGATTTATATTCTTAAGCACTTTCCACACCATCCCCCTCGATTCTGGTGGACTTCGAGTCAAAATTTCCACGAGCTAAAGGACAGGGAACAAATGCTCTCCCAAACGCACTTGATTGAGGGTGTTCTCAGTTCCTTACTGACACAGTCGTCGCATCCTCTCCCTTCCACCCCCTCGCTCGCATCACATTAAATATCTATTTGATCGCATGAAAATCCCACTATAAAGTAAATTGTTTGTGCAGCCACAACAACAAACCTCGAGGGCGTGTCCTCAAGGCAGCCACCGCATCTATCCTGTTAAAGTATGATAAAATAATTACTAATTCATTCAGCAGCAGAGCGCTGCACGGCTTTAATGCCTCCATTAGGGGATTTAAATTCGTTGCCAAATGATCAGCCACATATTGAATCTGCCGGACGAGGGTGGTGTTAGATACCAGCGCGCATAGTACACTCCGTGCAAAGTGGAAATCTGCTAAACACATTCACTTACTCTGCGCGCACCCCGCAACACACAGGAGCTGCGTCGTTATGCAAAAAAAAGGGGTCGATTACCCGACATTCATTTCAATTCCATGGCAGCAAGCAAATAAGTTGCGAACGAATTAGTCCTGCAATGGCTGCCGCCGCTGGCGCGTTGCTTCTCCCCTGGTGCCACGGCTTCTGTCTACAGAGGATGATGATTATGGTGGTAGTGGTGGTGAAGTTGCATGGAGTAAATTGTTAACCCAGCATTTTTCTGTGCCCAAAAATAACCACACAGACATACGCGAGAACACACAAAAACCCCTTTTTGTGCCAGACTCACAGACAACGGCATAGGCAAAGTCATTTGACTAGATATCAAAATTCAAGCGAAATGAAAACATTAAAGCCGGGTAATGAAGTGTATCTAACAGCGGGGAGTGGGTTGGACGGCAACCCTTGCAGCCTCAAACCCAATCGACTCTCGCTCATTAAGGGACTCAGTGATACACGTTTTGTTTCGCGCTACAATGCGAACCCCTTTTTTTGGTTGCCTTGAATGTGTGCACGCGTACGTGTGGGAGACTTAACTCAGCCATTAGGCGAAGATACATCACCGTTGCTGGCGCTGGGGGGACACAAATTCCCGGTGCGCCATCGGGAGTCGTTGGAATCATTGAGGCAGCATAAACCCCTGATTCGATTGAGCAAGCTTTCGACTCGAAGAAAGTGTGGAGTGGAGTGAATATGAAAGATTGCGTGTGTGATGTATCTTTGGACGATTACAGTGATAATGACGGTTGCGGGTCACCGGAGAAGCGACCGAAAAAGACGGACCGCAACGAATTTGTGTCTGCTACGGCGAAACAAGATTCGGTGCGAGATACGCGCTCGGCGATACAAGTGAGATTACACTTCAATTGTCCGCTCGAGAGGTATTTCGGGATGTCGTTGGCTCACACATTCGGTCATCCCGAGCTTGGAACCGGAGGGAATGATATTTGATACGAAATCTGCGCGAATCTCAAAGGGAAACGAGAAATGAGAGAAAAAAGGCTCTTGTTTTGGTAAGCCGCCGACGAATGAACGAGAAATTACAAAGAGTGCGATGATTAAGCATTGACGGCTGCAAGAGTCGGCTTTGATGGATGTGCTCGTCGTCAGGAGGGATGGTTTTTTTTTCAATCGATATCCTTCATCTGGCACGAGAATTGAAACTCCAGCAGTCACATGCTTGACATTGGACAGATTTCGGGGCACTTCGCGATTAAGTATGCAAGCAGTGGCGGGGAATTAATTGTATCTATGTACACCCCGATACGTGGAGATTGGCAGATACACTGAACATGCTCTCCGAGGACTCGGAGGCGGAATTCAGCATGAATTCCGTCACGTTATGATTCGCTTTTGGTGATAAGTCTAAATGTCTCTTGACAGCCGAATCGCTTCGCACGGAGGTTCGGTATTTTAATCCCCGCGAGCGACAAGGTGTCTTGTTTCATGGCGCAGAGACGAAGATCCAACGTTCTGATCGATGTTAATTTAAGTCCCCAAGGCGGTCACTCAATTCAAAGTCACACCCGTTTTCAAGCCCTACTCTGTCATGGGCTTAACTCGTTTTGACTGCAAGCATGTCAAGTGACACATATTCCCCTCTCTCTTCGGCAACGAGGTTCACGGCTGGAGGGCCATAGTGACGCGACCTGGTATCGGATAGCAGCGTGAAGAGATTTTCATTTTTGCAAAAGAATGGACAAAGTCAGAGGACAGTGGATTAACATTTTGTCACATTCTGTTGCTCCAGGAGAGGACAGTGACAGGTTTGATTGATTTCTTCTTCAGAAGTTGTCGTGGCGATGTCGTAAATTATAGTTTTTTTCAGTCCTACACGGGAACCACTCCAGTTGTGCGTGCCATTGTTCTCTCAAGATTGGAGGCTACCCACAGTTTTATAGCGACGCTAAGGGCGAAGTTGAGAAGCATGTTCTAGTCAGTTACACTCTGTGAGGATTTGTAGTGACTTGAAATTTTAATAAAACCACTTCGATGCAGAGAAATTGACGCACCGCAACACTACGGACTTGACATTGTAATGAAACCATCTAGATGCATAGAAATCGACGCATCTTATCGCCATGATGACCGCAAAAAGGCGACTAAATTTGTCTAAATTTTCGGTATCCTTTCACGCAGCAGTCCGACCTCGTCGTTGAAGCATTTGTTTGTGGATTCCATTGGCATTAAATCGCGTTAGAAATCTTAAGCATTCAGATGACAGACAATGCAGTGAATACCATTTTCAGATGGTCGACTATATCAGCTGGTATGATGTTCAAGAGAACCCTAAGGCATGGTAGGAAGGTACATCGACTACTATTCATGTACTCACTTCTCAGGTAGGCGACCGCTTGAGCCTCAAGCTGTCCACCATCTTTCACTGTAAACAGTGGCCTGAGACTGCTTACAGTCATTCAGACGGTCACTCCACTGTCTCTTTATCCCTTTCCTTTTTTACATAGGTTAGGTTAGGTTAGGTAGAGGAGCTGGTAGTGAATTCACCAGCCCAATTAGACCATGTTGTTCCATTGTTATACCCTCAGTCAGACTACTACCACTGATTCAACAGTCCAGTGACAGTGCCGGTTATTTGATCTCGAGGGCTTTTGGTGACAAGATCAGATTTGAAAACCATATAAAACTTTGCTTTCCGTGGGATTCGAACCGGGGACCCCGCTAATCAGGGCAATATCTCAACCAACAGCGCCATCCAGTCGATTTTTGTATTTATAGTTTTTATAATAATTTTTTATGTTGAGACCGCTGTTGCCAGGGATGTGCCTTAATTAAGGGTTCAACCTTGTTGGGAGTGTTCGTCGGTTGACAAGGCCAAGTTGCCTCGCGTTCGCATTGATTCGTTCATCTTCTCTGCCTTCCTTCCAAGAGCTCGAGTTCGAAGGTCTTCTTAAGTGGAGCATTGATGTACAGTCATGCTCATACAATTAAGTCCTTGCCGTAGCAATTGCTACAGTTGAAATGAAAGAACCTGAAATATGTTAAAACTGCTAAAGAACAAAAAAATGGTTGATCGATATGTCCAACAGTGGACAGTCTAACCTATAACAACCCAAACAAAGAGAATAAAGCGGAACGGCGGAAGTAGATGTGAGACAAAAGATGCTTCATTATCGCATATGTGGCTTAATTGTATGAGCATGAGTGTATGTGCGCTCGAAGTAGCCAGTATGCTCCCTGGGAAATTCGAAATCAAGTCTTTGAACAGCTTATTGAGCTCCCAGCTATGCCTTTTCCTCCATTAACATTTCAGCAGGCAGGACCATAAATCGGACACATCATTTTACTTTCGAAGGGACCAAGAAGAAGATCTACTGTTTTGCTTGGCGTCCAGCGTCGATTCCTAAGCTGGGTTAGACTTTCGAACTAATTACTCTCTCATTTTATGGCTTCAACTCGCTCAAGTGATTGACAATCCTCAGAAAGTGCCTGTCTACAAAAAAGCCATTTGTGCCAGGACACTGTACGCACAACATTGATAGGGGGCGTTGTTAAAGCGTGTTTGTCATAACCAGGGATAGAATTTTGCTAACTTTGCCTGTACCTAGACGCATAAGAAACCCAAAAAAAGGACTGGTAAATTCGGGAATCGATCCTGGCATCCTCTTCGTTTGAGTCGGCGCACCATTACGCCACATGCGACCCATATTTTGGGGTTTTATTCGACCAAAAACACGAATTTTCGAAGACTTACAGAAAATAGGTATTTAAAAAATTAATTTAAAAAACTATGACTAAATATGAACTTACGTTCTTTTCCGCCTTTTTTGACTTTTTAAGTGTTTTATTTTGCCTCTTTCTACGTTTTTAATGTCAACAAAATCCTATCCCTGGTCATCACATGACATTTGACAACTGTCTGCAGTAAGTTCTTGTTTGAAAAGAAAACACCCTTTATACGACTTCCGCGTTTTCAGAGTTGCTGGGAATTCTGGCAACTTTTTAGTTATTCATTAGAAATCGTTCGGTTCCTCGATTGACCTCAACGACTTCCCAACTCACGGGAGATTGATGGAGGGGATCACATCATTACTGAGACTGCCATCAACCGGTGTGATGAATCATCATTGCGTATCATTCCTTGCCTTCCTTGCTTGCCTTACTAGCAACATCTTCACATGCAAATTCGACCCATCCTTGGCATTCCGACAACAGAAGCGATGTCAGTATTTAATAAACGATAACCATCGCATTTAAGGTCACTTAATCGAGCAACCGGTTCCCCGGCAGCCGAGCGATAAGTTTAATTGCCTCACTTAGACATCCGATGAAACGGGGGAACTCCTACACACGACCTGCTAAACGTGTGCCTCAGATCTTCGCAAATCGGCGAACTCCACCACTGATAACCGGTTCCCCGAGAGGTTGTTCACCCAAAACATCGATCGTCCGTCTAAGTCTGAAGATAAGTGCGATGGTAATTGGGCTCGCTCTTGAAAAAGCGTTTGTTTTCATCGAGATTCCTTGACATGACCTTCTCTCGGGTCATACGTCCACTTGCTCATCATCGGCTGTGATTGTCTCGCAGTTTTCCCAGCAGTCGGTTAATAGCCAACGTCTAGTCTAGGCCCCACCTCTCTCAGACGACTGCCGAGAAGTCATTACCTACCCCCGCTGAGTGTGAAATTGGCAAAACAGCTCCAAACCTATCCCCGCCTCGAATTGCCGCCTCGCCGTCAATGCGTCGCCCCAAATTGGCACACATGCTGTCTGCGCACTCGTCGACTTCCCTTTCAATCACAGCTGCACGAGTGCCTTGCCACATCCACCGGGAAAGTGTCTCACGTCGAAAACAAGGTGTCGCCCGATACATCATCGTCACCATCATCAAAAGAAAAGCACACACACAAACAAATCACAAATTCCCAGCGCACCCCGCCGTGCGGCATCTCATGCTCGCAAATTTTCTTATTACCTCCATAATTGATCTGTCGTGACCAGTCCGAGGAATGCCAATGCACACCCGCTCCTCATTCAATCCGGCCGAGCTGAGCGCAAATTAATCATTTCGATTTCAAAGCACACCAGGCACCAGAACTTCGCCATCGCCATCCACAGCAGGAACACAGCAGCGGTGCGGCGGCCGCAGCCAAGTCAGGCGAATTCACGGTCGCTCTGCGGTGGCGTCAGCGATGTCCGCCGCGTCGCGCCGCCGCTTTGCGCGCACACACATCCATGCAATCGATATCAACTAAATTAGGAATTAAACCGTCCAAATGGCTGTGTTTACACAAATAGCTCCACAATTCAATTTCAAATGAAATATTCATTAAGAGACGGAGGGAAAAAAGAAGCGGTCGAGAGGGTGGGTGGGTAGGAATGTGAAATTATACGTGCAAATTACTTTACGCTTGTGGAATTGTAATTGACTTATTGGCGCTGGCGCCAGTGTGTGGTGTTGGCGGTGGTGCAGCAGCAGCAGCAGCAGCTGCCGTGCATGTGCCTTTCGAGCAGCAGCCACTTATACAATGCTCGCCGCGGCCGCGGCCAACCGAAGAAGTGTGTCTATTCATCTTGAACCGGTTGCGAGGCAGTGGGCATATCGGCAGCGAGCTGTCATCTTGAATTGCACTCGATAAGTAATATTTTGATTTTAATTAAGCGAGCAATAATAAACGCTGAGAAACTATCTAACAGATATCGTTCCGTCGTCAGTTCGTTCACTTGTCTGCTGAATCTTGCGATTACCCATGAAATATGACTCGGTAGAGACGGCGCGCCACAGACGGCAGCAACGCTGCTGCGCTGTAAAGATTCAGAATTTATTAAATCATTTCGAGTCGGTCCCCGCCGTGCGGCTGCTGCCGGGCCGACGACGAGTACATCCGCGTATCTGCTTGGCATTAGCGTGGACCGGACTCCATAATCATAATCAATTCAGGTCCACTGGTCGACGACTGTCGATGTTAGATTGCGCATTTGGATTGCCCGGATCGGGTTATCTATGTGAGTCCACTGCCATTTCGCTGCTCGCTCGGCTTGCACTTTTCCCCATTTTCCTACCCTCACGGCGGCCATTGTTGCACGGTCCCAGGCTAGCGATGCGATACCGAATTGAGGACACATTGCGTGCACTCGCTGTGATTTCGGTTTTGTGTGCTCTCGTTGATTGACGTGTTTTCTCCACCGAGAGGACGCGACGACGACCGGCGACGCCCGTTTGCTTCGTCGCGAAGAAATTCCAGGCCGAGGACTAGGAAGAGTCACATGGAAGATTATTAATTATTTTTAATTAATTCGAATTGATAATGAGAGATGCGCTGACTGCTGACAGATGCATGCACTGTACTGTTGTCAGTGTTTTTCGAATTGACTGGATTCTACGACGTCGACGACGACCCCGCCGGCAGCTCTTTGACACGAATTGACTGGCTTATCAGCTTCGCTAATTCAGTGCCGACAAAAATCAAATCACTTTGTTGCTGGAGGGTCTCCACGAATTCAAATAAGCCGGACTCCGATTAGATTGGACGACATTGACAGTCGAGATCAATCGAGAAACCGCGCCCAGTCAATGCATAAAGCTTACGTAAGGGAGTCGCTTTCAATGTCGACTTCTGATGGAGCGGGCGAGTTGATGGATTTCTGCAATCTGGCAAACGACTTGTGCTGATGTCAATTAATAGACATCCGTTGACGGGGGTGACTTGTTATGGATGCGCTCGTGCTTGGTTGCTGTATTGACTTCGAAATGAGATGTTCCCAGACAGGTTCTTGTCTTGAAAGATACCCTTGCCTACTAGGTCCTTCGCTGTGTCAAGAAGTGGAGAGACTGATCATTTTTGATCGAATATAAAGCTGGCCCTCAGATTATTCCCTTGTCCACAGAGAGCTTCACGAGGTCGAGTTGAATTCACAGTCGAGTCATTTCACACAAGTCTTCAATTAAGAAGTTCCTCACTGGTTTTAGTAGTAATCATCCTATGAAGGTGCTTTTTATGTTCCAGGTCGGCTTCGTATCGTGCAACATTTCGGGTTGAATGCCGATGTCGTTCCCATTGGCTTTTGAGAGTCGTCAAGAGCGATTAACAACAATTTTTTTCGAAGAGCCTTAGTGTCGCAACATTGGTGCAAATAAAAGGAAATGTTTTTTTAAACAATTGTTCGTTTTTGAAGAATCATCAAATTCCACAGAACTGGCTTTCTCAAGAAACAGAATAGCCGCTATTGACGTACCGAAACCTTTGAATTGATTCATAAACGATCACCCGAAGTCATCGCTGAGTGGTATTTATTTAAAGATGATAAGTTCAAGGATGTAACTATGAATTGCGGACACTAAGCGGACGGGTTGGTGAACTTTCTTATGCCCGAATCATTGGGCCTGTAGAAAATGTAGTCCGGAGGCTTCCAATCAAACATTTTCCTGTGAATAAAATTAAGTCTGTGTTAAATCTGTCGCACTGGGTGTGTTAAACAATGTAAAACGATGTTTATTTAAAAATCTCGAGGATTTTCCCACGATCCATCCTTCTTGTCAATTTTAAAGTTGTATGTGACATCACAATGTCCACCCTCCTAGCTGCGAACATTTTTATTAAGAATTCTATCCTAATGCGAGTTACACAAATAGCACTTCAAATTAATCTATGAATGAGGTAATGTGGGGTTCCGCCTCTATTACTGCACGCTGCTAGTGCTGTCGATGATGACTCTGGTCGGAAAAGAAACTTTAAGCAAAGCCGGTACCGTACGGAGGTGACGGCGTTTGATGATGATGGTGGTGTTGACAGCTGTCCCAGCGTTAAATGGGGTGTCGGCTATTGTAGCGCTTTATTTTTTATAACTCCGCTGCAGGTGAATCATCTGTTAGTTGTAGAAATGACTACCCCGGCTGTCTTGGAAGAATGGTATCTTGTCAACTAAATTTCAACGCATTTTCCTCGTTCTCTGTTTCACGAATAATAAAATTTTGTTCGTGGGTCACTCATTTGTGTCTGAATAACATCGATTTCTAGTTCCTTACTAAGTGCAAAAGAGAGACGTTTAGATCGTTTGTTTGGACGGCTTGCATGGCTGGTAGCTTAGATTGGAGGGGCTCACTGTCTTAGGCCAAAAGTAGGCCGGTTGTGTTATCACAAAGATCAAGTTCTCTAACCATGTGCAGCCTTTAATAAAGTGTAAGAAATTATTGGGTCGCCGTGGCGTAGTGGGTAAGTGCGTCGACTCCTACGCAGATGGTGCCAGGTTCGATACCCGAATATACCACCTTTGATAATTCACGGCTCCACCTCTTTCGAGTCACTGACAATGCTCAGAGAGTATTCCTGTCTCAAATTCGCCGTTTGGAGTCGGCATTAAGCTGTAGGTCCCTTCCACTCGTGAAAGAACAATAGCACAGACAACACGAGTGGTTGCTGAGAAGCTAGGCCCAGGTCCGCCTCGGACTGTAGCGCCACCCATGTTATTATTATATTAAGAAATTAATGGCAACACTTATCGTTTGTGATTATATCAATTATTCTATTGCATAATTATGCACATACCTCTTGCTAATGCTAATGAGTAAGGGCAGTTCGATCTCAGCCGCCGTGGTGACAAAACCCTGAATTCGAGTTTTTATCTCTTTGTTTCGTGTCTGTCCTCACAAAAGCGATGAAGTTTGACTTATTCTGTGAAGTCGTAGAAATATGTATCAAGTGAATAAATCTGCGAGATGAGAGGGCACAGCAATTGCAATAAAGGTGTGAAATGGTTTATTCTTCCTCTTCATCCTTGCAACTTCTAATCTGGAGGCGAAAATTCTACTAGGACAGTGCCGGGTTATGACCAAGAGTTCTTAAATTCGGCCTACTCGCCAGCTGTTGTCAAGGCAAAATCTTGAAGTGGTAATTTTATTTCAATTCCCTAGTCAGTTGGGCTTTAACAATTGCAAAAGTCTCCATTGAATGCGACTGTAAGGCTCTGCTTCTGAGATCGTTGTCGTGATGGAACTCTGAGTCGACTTGGTGCATCCCTCATCGAGAACTCTCCAAACACGGGAAAAAAATGTTCGATTATCAATCAGCAAAAATGTCCCACGAACTTTCTTTACAGACTTACTGAAGTTGGGGAACGATTGCGACCAATTGCCAGCCAATCAACTGTTCATCAATGCATTTCCTGCGGCAAAATTATTATAATGAACATGGGGGAAGAAAGCAAGGTGTGTGGGGCACTTAGACGAAGCCATCGTCACGGGAATTTGTATGTCAAGATAAATTTTAAGGTGGAAACCAATGAACACTTTTTGGGCAATTAAAAACCAAAACCATAAAATCCTTTCATTTAAAATTAATTCGTCTCATTCATCCTTCACTTTTTTATACTTCTTCTTCTTCATTTGGCGCTACAGTCCGGGGTGGACCTGGGCCTCAACCAACAAGCCTCTCCAGCTAGCACGATCTCTGGCTAGCTGTCTCCAGTGTCGCACGCCAAGTTGGTTGAGGTCCTTCTCCACCTGGGTGCGCCACCGTAAACGCGGGCGTCCTCTGTTGCGTTGTCCCACGGGTTCGGAGTCGAAGACTCTCCGGGCCGGAGCTGAGTTGTCCATACGCTCTACATGGCCTAGCCATCTTAGGCGTTGGATCCGAAGACGCCTTACTAGACTCATGTCGCTGTACAGCCCGTACAGTTCGTGGTTGAATCTTCTCCTCCAGAAACCGTCAACGCAAACAGGACCAAAGATCGCACGCAGAGCTTTTCTCTCGAAAATACCAAGGACTTCCTCATCCGCTTTTGAGATTGTCCATGCCTCCGCGCCGTACAGCAGGACTGGGATGATCAAGGTCTTGTATAAGGTCAGCTTGGTCCTTCGAGAGATGGCTCTACTACTCAATTGCCTCTTGAGCCCATAGAAACAGCGGTTGGCAAGAGTTACTCTGCGTTTGATCTCGGTACTGATGTTGTTTGTACTGTTTAGTGCGGAGCCGAGGTAGACGAAGTCCTTGACTACCTCGAAGTTATAGCTGCCCATTGTGACGCTCTGTCCAAGACGTCGATGTTGTGTGTCCTTTCTTGATGACAGCATATACTTCGTTTTGCCCTCAGTCACCTCTAGACCCATTTTAGCCGCCTCCGTCTCAATTTCAGCAAACGCCTCATTGACGGCTCGCTGTGTTCTGCCAATCATGTCAATGTCATCCGCGTATGCTAGCAGTTGTTCGGACTTCTGGAAGATCGTGCCTCTAGTGTTGGCATGTGAGTCTTGCACGATTTTCTCAAGAATAATGTTGAAAAAGCCACATGACAGCGTGTCGCCTTGTCTAAAACCTTTTTTGACATTGAAGGTCTCGGTGAGTTCGTTACCGACCTTGATGGAGCAGCGAGAATTCTCCATCGTCATCCTGCACAACCTGACGAGTTGGGCAGGAATGTCAAAACTAGACATGGCGTTGTATAGCTCGTCCCTATGCACGCTGTCATATGCTGCCTTGAAATCGACAAAAAGGTGGTGGGTGTCGATTTGCATTTCTTGGGTCTTTTCCAGGATCTGCCGTAGTGTGAAAATCTTTTTTATACACGCAAATGAATTCTGATACAATGCAACTTCTTTTTACTGACACCTCTCTATAAAGGACACCTTTCTTTACTGACAATTTGTCATGGTTCCGGCATGTATGTGTTAATGTATTTCAATCCATTCAAAACGGATACCTCTACATAACGGACAATCATGATGGTCCGCTGCTGTCCGCTACTGAGAAGTTTCACTGTCCAAGGTTAAGCAAGGCATCTGTCAAGTGTCAAAAACCACCCTGAATGAGGTCATGAAAAAGATGACGAACTGTGCAGCACACTTTTTTGCCAACACTATTGTACTGAGTTTCTGTCAATTTTCCCTGAGCCCTGTCAATGTTACAAAAAGAAGTTGGCTTGCTTTAAGCACAAGTTTGAGAAGTGTTTCTCACTTCAAATAGTTTCTGTCAAATAAACGTCAGTGCAACATCATCTTGTTGTCAATCCCAGGATTCAAGTAGAGCCAGAAATACTCACGGAGCTCAAAGATTGTTCCTAACATTCTCTATAAACTTCGAAAGGATTCAAGTGGCGATGAAAACGGCTTAAATCGAAGAATTACGTAGAATGTCACATCAAGGATCTTAAAATGTCGACCTCTACTCCTCGACTTCAATCTTGAACACACTTGCATCAGGATAAACCTCTTGATTGAGGTATTCCCTTGCAAAGGCTCATTCAATTTGGGGCATAAATTCACTGGTTTCACCTGAAACAACGTGATTCGCAAGCCAGTCCAAAACTGAAACCCAACAAATCTAGAGGATTTTCCCACGATCCATTCATCCTGTCATAATTAAATTTTTATGTGACATCACAATGTTCACCCTCCTGGCTGCGAGCATTCCTTTCGTCCAATTAACCGCGCATCTCTCTATCCCGAGTTGAAACCAAATTGTCATCAAATCAAATCTAAAAATCCACTTGAGCCACACACTCACCGTCCCCTCTGCTTTGGCCGTCCATCCGAAATGGGTGTGTCGCTTTGATCCAAACTAACTACTCATCATCAACAGATTAAGCTGTTTAGATGAGTATCTAAGCTGGGCCACCTGCATCTGCAGCGCCGCTCACTGGCTCACCGGCTCACACATGTGCCCTCTCGAGTCGAAAGCCAAACCACTTCACAGCGCAGCACATCACTGCTAGAAGATTCGGGTTAACACGACGGCCCACTTGGGGGTCTCTCCCCTCCCTCCTCTCCGGCGCGGAAAAATAACAAAATTTAATATTTCTCAGTGTGCTGTTGTTTTTGTTTTTCCAACAAACGAAAGCCATGTAAAGACATAATCAAGTGAATCGAATGTGTTTTGAAAACCCAGAATTTATTCACAAAGAGAAACGTGAGCGGCTCCGCTGACTCCGAGATGGATGGATCTGGACTCTGGAGGGCGACAAGGGAGAGAACTTCACAAGGGCAAAGCTGGCTGGCGTTCGGCTCGGTTCGCGCTGGCAAACTCAATTTTCGGCCCGAAAACCGTAAAAACACTTCAGTTGAACTTTTCGTGATCATGAATAAATTGTTGCCTGGCCGGTGTTTGGTTCTCTGTCGCGCTCGGCTTTCGACTCCTCCGTCATCTTGAAGCGCAGACGAGCATGGTTCTACGAGTGGCGGGACTCTAAGTGAGTTACCGCCGGCGATGTGATGCGAGATGAACTCGATGTGGGGTACCGACGAATCTCGGGAATCAGACTCGCATCGGTCTAGGAATCGAAAATTTCGCCCCCTTGGAGTCCAATTATGGCCGAGGTACTCGGGTGTAATTTACATACGTAGATAAGGGCTCATTATTTCGACACTTTATCGTGCCGTGCGGCCCGCTATGAGGCGCTGGAATTTTCCTCTGATTGCGGCGGCTACCGTACCTTGCGGCCGCCAACATGAGGCAACCATTTATGAGATGTGTGCTGTGCGGCCCAGACGACCGTGTGAAGGGTTCGCTGAGTGGATTTCAATTCCTCCGTGTGTTGCGCTGTCTGTGTGTGTGTATGTGTGTGTGAGAAAGTTATAAAAATGTTAATCACATCGTCGGCGTACTTGGATCGGGGATGATTGAGATGTTCTCAACTTTTATTGGACATGAAAGCACGGCAAAGGAAGGAAGAGCGCCCTCAGGTGGGCGATAAATTGAATTATGTGCACACGGACACGACAGCCTAAATGTAATAGGATCGTTGCCTCGATTAGGGACATCCGAATACAATTTGTTGTGGCCTCGTTTCTGGGAAGGTGACCGCAGTGACTGTGAAATATTTTCTTCATCTTTTTTCCTGCCTCCCTCAGCCTAGGGGGGGTGGGAGGGGGAGAGACAAGCTGGTCGCATAATGGAAAAAGGGACTTGTTGAAATTTATTTCGGTTAGACTACAGAAACCCGACTGGCGCGTGGGCCGAGGGCATGGGGACTCTGTGATGAATGGTTGGCAAATGACAGTGCAGTAGTGTCTGACGGGGTGGGAGGGACGTTGGGCTTTGCTGTGAAGTCAGCCGGACGGAGAGATAGACTTCTGGTGGGCTTCCCTTACACACTTTGATTGTGAGATATGAAGTGCTTCCCGAGAGCCATTAAAAGGGCACAGCGAGAGGTGGATAATTCGAAAAAAGGACTGACATAGTTTTTGAAGGGCATTCTTTGTGAGGCGCCAGCGCTGTAGAAACGTGAGCTGGTTTGCTGTCCTTCTGTTGCGAAAGGTCGAATTCGCTTGATTGAACTCGAAAGATTTCGTTCATTAGGCGCATTTTGATGAGGTCCTTTCCTCTGCCTTTGACTGGGGTGGGGGCAAAGGGTTTGTGAGTCTTTGTAAGGGACTGCGAGTTGAGATCGGGGGGTGTTCAAGCCATTCTTTGCATGAAATCGGGTGGACTCCTATGAGTTTGAGATGAGTGAAAAATGAATTTCATTGAAAAAAATGTCAGCACTATTCACGGGTAAAGATGGCACCTTTTGACTGAATTTCTCGCTTAATCCAAATTAAGTTGACGGAAGGTGGAAAGTTGGCAAGTCTTGAGTCGTTACACTTTATTTGGCGTTCTCACGTCTTTAGCTTCTTTGAACACATTGGCTGACAACCCAAACTTGAGGAAATTTCATGGGGTGCCAAGACAAAGAACTTCGTTATTTATGCAACTACCAAACGCATCCTGGACGTTCAGGACGAATTTAGTCCTGGTTATCAAAAATGATTACCATGGCACCACACGACGAGATGTACAGATGTTTTTTTTATTTTTAATTAATTTGTATCTTAAAAATTCATGCAGGACTTAGATTCTAGACAAAAAGGCTTAAAAGTAGATGGACGTACATTGTTACTACTTCTAACTTACTGGCCCTAGGCGGGCACTCAAAGCTAAACTTAATCTTATTCTAAGTCTCTCGACCTAACCTAACAATGGATATATATGAAATAAATTAATATTTACATGTACAGCTTAAAATGTACAGATGTTTGTGCAAAGCCATACTTGGGTGGTGTTGAAAAAACCCAATTTCTATCTAATCTGCTGGCGAAAATTATATTCGTTGCTGCAGATACTTTGTCCGAAAAAAAAGATTTAACAATATTCTTTGCTGAAGAAGAATCAAGGAGATGTAGTTTGCATCTTAAAGAGAACAGTCATAAGTATTTGAAACAAGATAGAGAAATTTTAGCTCCCCAGCTACTTCAGCTTTACATAGCTCCCGTTCGTACCGTTCGTAGAGTTGAATCACCCCGTGCAGCAACGTACCATCTCTAGTTCGCTGATTCTACAATAAAATTTATGAAATTGAATATAATATGCCATTAGGTTAGGTTAGGTAGGGTGGCTGCTAGTGCATTCACCAGCACACTTAGACCATATTGGTCCAATGTGACACCAACAGTCAGGCTACTACCACTGATTGACTACTCCAATGATAGTGCCGTTAATTTTATCCCAACGGCAAATGGTGACTGGACCAGATTTGAAAACCAGATAAATGCATATTTACTGGGTTCCGTGCTAACCAGAGGCAGGCACTCTACCACCAGTTGTTGCCAATATGCCATTATGCCATTAATCAAACTTTTTGCACAGACAGTTAATGTGGTACCCAAACATCGAGCTTTTGTAGCCAGCCTTTTTATAATGGTTCAAAAACGTTTGATGATAAATGTTTAGTTCCTTGGCGATGTCATGGCTGCTTTTGTGATGGTCGTGGTCAATGTTTACCAAAATTTCATCGACTTTTTCAGCGATGGGGTGACCAGAGCCAGGTGCGTCTTTCACATCGAAATTTCCCGAAAGGAAGCTAGCGAACCATTGCTGTCTACACGAACTGATACAGCATCGTCTCCGTAAACTTCACAAATTTCATTGGTGGCTGGCGTGGCATTCTTCCTTTTTTATCCAAAAATTTCAAAATATAGCGAATTTCTTCATTATTTTCACACATTTTTGAACAGCTGTAACTTTTTTTCAACTTCTCCGAATTGTATATAATTATGAAGAAAAGCTTAAAATGTCACCTTTCCAACACCATATAGTATGACACAATGTGATTGGTAGCACTGGAGACAGACGACTCCAACGACATCTATTGACAAAATACGAAAATACTTTTTCGATTACCCATTATGTTTTCCTTCAAAATACGATTGGCTTAGAATTTTGGGCATAACTCGTTGAGTTTTCTTTACTTGCGAAAATCCAAAACATTTGTACTATCGCCCCATACCGGATTTGTGCCTAGTTGCTATAAATTTTGCATACCAGAGCCTCGAATGAAATTAGCCATGACAGCCAATGTTAATGTTAACGCCGCTACCGACGGGGATTGATTAGGGTCTTGAACATCAAGCCCCATTACCATCTCTTGTTTGTTGACAGGCTGTCAGTGTGAGATCATTCTGCCCTTGTGTCTCTTAGAGGGAAGGCCTCAGGTTCTCCTGTTTTGCTTATGCCCTTGTAAACTTAGTCTCGATTAATTTTTAAACCAGTGCATCGAATTGTGTTGACAAATGGCTCTTTTTGAACAAGTTGTGACTTCAATCTCTCATCTTTGCATATTCAGATAACAGCTTTCTGAAATTCAACTTAGCACAGGTTATTGTTTGCTCGGTTGACAGTCTTGGTAGCTCCTTCCTCATTTTAGTCCCGATAACGTTTTTTACGAAAAACCTTCGTTTTGAATGGGTTTTGATCAACAATCCTCAAATGATTGATGTGATTTCTTAGCTAAGATTCAATGATCATCCGCCTATTCACTCCTTTGAATTGTCTTGAGAGTGGTCACATCTCGTCCCCGGCATGCGCCACATTCATCCTACCTCCAAAATGGTAGATATTGAAATCGTTCTTGTTAAGAGAAGCTACGGCTTCTAGAAGACTGACTGGCTTTGACAGAAAAAAGATCATTTTCAGTGGTCATGATCTCTCTCTGAGGCCTCTACTCCTTCAGGCCCTTAAGCTGGTTGAGGTCTTTCCCATCAGTCTTAAATTTAGATCTGGGTGGTTTTTCGTGCGTTCGTTCATTCTGTGAAGTGCCTGTGTAGTGTCGACTTCCTATTTTGCTCGATCACATCTGCCCTGAGACAAGAATGCACATGCACACAAGTCAAAAAAGATAAGAGCCAAGATTCATGTCACGGCTCATGCGTACCGTGGTGTCACGGCTCATGCGTGTTATGACACATCGGAGAGCACCCCTCACACTCTATCGTAGTGTTGCCATTACGCTACAGCCAGTAAACTTGAAGTAATTTCATCGAACAATGCCTTCAAAATGGAAGATTTACCTAGGACCGTCAATGACGTAAGGCACCTATAGCTCAGACCATCCACTAGTCGCAAGACTGACAAGTACATAAATAAGTAATGTCTTCTAAACAAGACGTTGCTCTCGAAAAAATGACCCTTAATAATTTACTGGGCAGTTGTTACTTTCTATGTGGAATTGGGCCTAACTTTTCCTTCTTGATCCCAGGCAATTGAAAGAGTTGTGCATGAAATGAAACAGCGAATTTAATAACCTTCTTCTTGACGGATATATGTACTTTCAGAGCTTTATGACTTGAGAGAGGTGGGGCAGTGATGGATAAAAGTTGTTGGCTGCCTGTCACGGACTTAGCACTTCTTGCATTTGTTTTTTTTAATTTAGATGACATTGATTTTTTCTAGACTAGAGTGACAGTCTCCTTATCCAGAACATCTGTCATCTGTGTACCAAGTTTCACGAAAATCCGATCACCGGATTAAGAGTTAAACCTCAACAAACAGCCTAATCTCCAAACTTTCTGAGTTTTGGGAGAGTTGCCTTTTAGTTTTCAAGCAAATATATTGTTTCTTTTTATTAAAGATGTACGAGTAAATTTATTTTTTGGAAAAATTCTTTATATTTTGTCGATGCATTTACACCCTATGTGCCACTACCGATTGCAGGTCCAAGACTCAGTAACGACACACCTGGACCTAGTAGCTCGTCCGGAAAGAGACTCGTTGATGTTTTCAAGTGTGCCTTGGTGGCAGTACAAGCTTTCATTCTTATGTTCAGGCAAAGTTGAATGTGATCAGCTGCTATCCATTTTAGAGTTAGCCAAAGTTACGTCGCCGTGGCGTAGTGGGTTAGTGCGTCGACTCCTACGCAGAGAGTGCCAGGTTCGATACCCGAATTTATCACCTTTCATATTTCACGGCTCCACCTCTTTCGAGTCATTGACAATGCTCAAAGAGTATTCCTGTCTAGAAAAAGCTTTTCAAATTCGCCGTTCGGAGTCGGCTTTAAACTATAGGTCCCTTCCACGCGTGAAACAACAATAGCACGCACAACACGAGTGGTTGCTGAGAAGCTAGGCCCAGGTCCACCTCGGACTGTAGCGCCACCCATATTATTATTATTAAAGTTAGGTCGACAATCGTGCAGTTTTTCTGTTCTTAAGCCTTTTTTCTCATTCTTCCTCTGAAGGAGGTTGTCGGAGGTAGTTTTGAGTGGTTACCATGTGAATTGAAGACATTGCCACTTGAAGGTGCTGGTGCTACAAGGAGGCGAGATGTTTATTGCCCCATCATTGCGAGTGTTAGCACGTTAAGGAATTCTGTTTTTTGGGGTGCCTCGTGAACACTCAATTTTCATTCGCAAAGGCATTTGCAGCTTCTTCCTGGCACGCCAACTTCTGATGGAGCAACATTCAGCGAAGAAGAGATAAGGATGACGCTTGGGACAGTTCAGTGGAAATGTGGTTGCCACGATGTAACACAAGAGACCTATCACCTTATGCTAAGATAGTGGCAAGATATGGTAGGTTCGTTGGGATTTACAGCCGCACAACAAGTACACCAACTGAGTCCATTGTGTCGAAGGCAAAGCATGAGGAAGGCATTTAATAAGAATTCTCTTAGCCAGTACCAAGCTCTGCCAGCGCAGCTTTAGACAAGCCGTCGTTTCCTTCGTTTTATCCAATTGAATGATGTGCACTCGTTGTCTCGATAACTCTCAAGTGTATCTTCCAAATTGACTGTTTCCAAGAATAGCTCATTAGCCTTGACTACCGTAGCCACACACTGACAACTCGTTCACCATGATTGAAGGCACCTTTGACAGCACCTGCATCCGCCAATTAATTCACAATTTTCGAAAGACTACAAGATCCCTCAAAGTCTCTCATTTCCCCTCGCTAGGGACGCACAAAGCGAACAACAATCTTCAACCGAGACCGGGACAAAGACGTACCCACAGCCGCCCCATCTCAGAATGAGGTTAAACATAACTGCTTCCCTTGGTCTGGTCATTCCAATGGCACCGCAATCAAGTCAAGTGATTTTGAACAACCGTCAACGAATTCAACGCATCAAATTGCAATAAGTGGCTGCTGCAATTCAATTCAGCCTCTCCGCCAATTGGCTAGTCTCCACGGCGCGGCGCGGCGACCCATGACTGCACTTTCGCATCCAAAATTACCTCGCAATCCGTACGGTAGCCCCTGGGCTCCGCGCCTGCACGTTGGTGGCATGAAAAATGCCACCAGTCGAACCTAAACTGAATGCATTTGTCAATTTGATTAACGCACGATCATTAATTTCCAGCCGTTTGTGCCTTTTTTTCCTTTCTTCTGTTTTTGGCAGATTGAAGATGTTTATCTGTAGTTTGTCACTTTCGGGACGGCAATCGCTTGTGAATGAATAATTCACTTGAGTATCGGTATCTGGAGAAAAAAAACGTCACACAGCGAACGAATAAATCATTCAGCATGAAAAGAAAACGACATGACATGACTGTGGGTACACGATGTGTCGAGGCTGCTCTCTCGGCGGCGGCGGTGTACGTAGGTAACGAGCACACCAGCTCTGACCCAGTAGTTGGGGGCTAGGTAATGTATCTATCAGTTTTTGTTTGTTTTGTATGTTTTTTTGTGCACCGCTCTGGGACTCAAATGCACCACATGGTGACATGGTGTGTTGTGTAGGCTGCTCCACGTTCGCCGGGCAAGGTGTGGAATTGTGTGATTCCGTGAACTAGGCTGGCCTGCGGTACGGGTGGTCCATTGATGATGAGTTGACTCAATTAAAATTCGAGATGATATTTCCTTCCATGGAAGTGGAATTCTCGTTCAGTTAATTAGGTCAGCATTTATTTTTTTTTCATATTTTTTTTTACGATTTGAAATCCAACAGATACTGCGTCGCAGTTCGGCGAGAGAGAAGGTGTGTCTGTGTCTCATCTGGAGCGGATTTATGTTTCGTTTTTTATGGTTGTCATAGTTTTATGATGAGTGGAACTCGTGTGATGATGATTATGATGTGAGTCAACAACGTAGAGCACATCACATTTTTGTATCTTTTTTTCTTCCTTTTTTTGCTGTTTCGGTGAATTGACAAATACAGCGGATACGACATCGGTGTTAAACTATATTTTCTTTGATGTCACTCTGTATCGCTGGAGGACGTGAAACATCAACACTTTATGCCGATGGGGAGGAGTCTCATCCAGGTTTTGATGACATTTATGGAATTCGCCTGTGATTCATTTGGAGGTTGCAATTAAGATCCTCTCGCATTGCTTCCGCGTGGAGACTAAAAATGGTTGTTGGACAAGTTTCGAATACTCTTGAAGTGGCATTTATGATACTGGAAAAGAACTTTTCCTTTACCACTTCAAACTGAGAAAGGATTCGACCCATTCTCTGATCACGCATATTCGACTGTGATTCATTTGAAAGTGCAATTTAGATCCCTTCGCGTTTTTCCTAAAAGGGCTGCAAATTCATGTTTGACTGCGTTCGAATAACCATGAATTGGCATTCGAGGCACAGGGAGAACGCCTGCTCAGACTTTGTTTGTTGATTTTTGATGTCAATCTCTTTCCAAATGTTCGTAGATCTGCTCAAACAGTGCAGAAAGAGACTTAAATTCATTGTAAAATTGGTTTTACTTGTAGTCAGTGAGTTGAAATTGAAATAAAGCTCCAATAAGACGGGAGAATTGGGTTGGAGTGCATGGAAAATCCAATTTTTGTGTACAACTCTCCGCACGGATGTGTCATATTCTAAGTCCCTCTGGACGAAAATCACCGTTAAATCTTACTTAATTTATATTTATCAAATTTATTAAGGTCCTTAAACAATTTTTGAGATTCAAGCATGAGAGTGAAATACGACGACTTGTTATAGGAACCTGTTTGGAGAGTCCATTTAAAATTGTTCCAAACGACCTCTGATCACACCTTTTTCAAATCATCCATCAGCATTGTTAAATGCCATTGTTTCTCCTTAAAAGTGGTGAAAAATTCACTCAGATACACAAGCCGTCTTCAGAGCGATGTACAAATAAAATTGTAACCTCCAATTGAATCACCCCATAAATAGACTCTCCAGAAATCGTACAGAAACTCCATAAAATGAATGACGGAGTCAGTCAGTCCAGGATTTACTCAATCGCAATGGAAACCCCATTCAAATGCAATCCCAACCCAAGCGGATGTCGGCACCTGTGTCCGCCGAGACACGTCCCCACCAGGAAGCCTCGGATTTTCCAAAGAAAAAAATAAAGCACAACACCCCGCTCTTTGTCACTCTACATGGTTTCTGAAATCTTCAACAAGCAATCTAAAGCACTGACAAATTATGCATGCACATGCAGTAAGTCAGTGGAATTCGTTTTCGCAACATCATCGGCATCCCTGAGTTGAATACTCCTCTCCGGAGCGACGGCGCGTCGGCGTGACCTTAAGCGACTGTCTCAACACCTATTATTATGCGAATCATTTGATCTGTCGCTGCTACGATCAAGTGATGGATCGACAAATCGGAGGCGAGCGACAAAGCAAAAGACAAAAGCCATTCAAAGGGGTGTGCCCGCAGCTTGAGGTGAATTTATTAATAAATCTCGATTGATTCATAACAAGCCATCGAGCCAGTGCTACGCTTTGCTTACACAATTCTCTCAATCGAATCGACTTGGCTCAGCTCCCACACGCATGAACGAGCCAAAATCCACCTACCTAAGCGCACAGCCCAGCCCACCGAAAGATACCTCGGCCCATGTGCACCGTGCTAAATATTCACGAATTCACTCGGAGCATTCCGCCATCAAATTCGCTTTAAATCGATCGAACGACTGCGAATTCCTGGCGCGCGGGCGACGGACGTGTGTGTGTGGAAGATACACAGAGCGATTGCAAACGATTGCTTATTAATTTGTGCTTAATCGTAATCGATTACTGTCGTGTGTGGACATGGGGCCGTCGCGGCGGGCGGAACCCTACGAGTTTAGAAAAGAAAACAAACGATAAACTGAATCCACACACGGTTCACTGTTAGGGGACCCAGATTCATCGTCGATTGTGTGTGGGAAGATTTAGCGGAGCCGCGAAAGGTTGCGATCATTAAATGTACAAACGATTGATGAGGATAACAAGCGCGATTCCATCAGATAATTCGACGGCAGAGACTCATTATAAGTGGATAATGTGATGTGTCTGGTTTTGTGCGAAAGATATGCCATGCTGGAGTCGTGGCCGCGCGGGTTTGACGTGACGTACGAGCGAATGCCGCGTTTCTGTAATTCGCATTCGCGAATGCCGATCGATTGCATATGTAAACGCGTGTTTTTTCCCTTTCGTGAATTAATTGAAATTACATGCGAACTGGTGGTGGCGGCGAAGATGAATGAGACACAGTCGGGTGGGGAAGTAAGGCCAGTGGACTGGGGTATCTCATAGGTCGCTCGTGAGCTTTTGTGAATGACGGCGGTTGGATGAATGAATTTGTTGAAGTAATCGCTTGGAATATTGTCTTGATTTAAATGGCGACCCGATAGGAGAGAGCTGTCAAAGTAAACAACGACGTCCATATGTCAGAAAATATTCTGTAAGGCTTGCAAGCATCTTCTCGAGCTATCCAGACTTACGGAAATTATAAACAAAAAAATTATTGTATCGAAATTCCGGCTCAGTTGTAAATACGCAAGGTGACGTTCGTTCTGGGGTCGGTTGTCATCACGGCTTCAGTGTGCAGGTCCTCATATGTGGTTTTGTGGAAAGGTTTGAGAGTGGGTGCACCCTTTTCGACCCTAAGCCACTTACGAGACAGATATTGGTGCAAAATGATGAAAACGAAGCAGTCGAAGCGGCCAGTATCGCGAAGACCCATAAATGTCAATTCGGCGCCGAACAGCTGACTGAGAATCGCAAGAGGTTCAACCCGACTTATCCGAAAAGATTGTGCTGACACAGGAGTTGACATAATAGACAACGAATTCGTTAAATGGGCTATGGAAAATTTTGTTGAAGATACAGGCTTTTGACAAACAAAACACCTTCTCAGACGAGACCCATTTTAGATTCAGTGATTGTGGCAGCAGCAAAATCGCTGTTATTGGATCGAACGCAGTCCACAAGTGTTAGATGACCGTTAATTTAATTAACAATATTCATATTTTGTCAAATTTTGTAAGCTTTTTAAAGTAGCCATAATTTGGAGTGGTCCAGGCCAGCCTGTGGTAAAGACCGAGTCAACTGCGAAAATTCTGTGTTTTTTGAGTGTCCATTTAATTTTGCTTTAAAACACGCCTGGTCGGCCTCTATTTCAAATCGCCCTTTAGCATTGTCAAATGTCATTGTCTCTTCTTGAAAATGGTGAAAAATTCACTGAGATTCTCATGCGACTTTCAGAGCAATGTTGTGTTAAAATTGTAAGCTCTAATTGGATCACCCCATAACTAGACTCTTTAGAAACCATACGAGAATTCGTTCACGCATCAATGCACCCACAAAGATGGACTGTTTAGAGAGATTTTTGGCATGGGGTTATCATCGGACCTTACTTCTTTCAAATTAAAGGATACACCGTTAGCGTCAAAGGTCTCAAGCATAAAGCTACTGTAAACGACTTTCTGTAGTCAGAGCTGGACAAGAACAATTTTTTCCGAGTTTTGGTTCCAACAAGACGATGCTCGATGTCATACAAGGTCACTACAACTACATTTGGCGACGTTCAATCACTGTTCGCTGCGATCATGCGACTTAACATCAATCGAATGTTTTATCTGGTGCTACTTCAAGTCCTTACCCTACGCTAACAAGCAAACAGGATGGCCGGTACGACCAACAATTATTTTCACGGACCCACCCCTCTCGAGTCACTGACAATGCTCAAAGAGTAGTAACTGAAAAAAGGTTCTCAAACTTTGCCGTTCGGAGTCGGCTTAAAATTGTAGGCCTCTTCCAGTCGTGAAAGAACAGTAACATGCACAACAGGAGCGCTTGCTGAGAAGCTAGGCCCTGGCTCTATGCGGACTGTAGTGCCACCCACATTTCGTCGAGCTTGAGGCCAGCATTCGAGACGACATGACTGGAATGACGAGGCATTTATTGGACCGAGTTTCTTAAAATTAGACCGACTCCTTGCAGCCAAGTGGCCATTTAAACGACGCGCTATTGCATAAATAATAGCTTGAAACCGTCTTCAAAATAAAGTTAGAATCAATTTTATATCTCACACCTTTGTTGTGTTGATTGAATTTCTTTTTCTATCGTTGTTGTCTGGTCACCGTGTTTTTGTTGGTTGGTGCTGTAGTCCGAGGTGGACCTGGGTTTCGATAGCAACCGCCCGCGGTTGTGCCTGCAGTGATCGGTTTTGAGAATCGTTTTCGAAACGGACGCACTCGCTAAACACTGTCAGTGACTCGAAAGAGGGGAAGCATAGGCGCCAGCAGTGTGTGTGTGTGTGCGTGTGTGTAAGTTGGGAGATGGGAGGGAGTAAGGCTGGGGGGGGGGAGGGGGCATGTAGATGCACTTGCCCTTTTGCTCTGTGATACCAATATTTTATATTTTTGTTTGTGTGGGGGGAGGGCAAGAAGGGGCACTTGCCTTTTTGCTCTGAGATACCAATATTTTATGTTATTTTTTTACTATAACGGTAATGTTAAAAAATGAGGATTGACGATGAAAAAAAAAATGAGTGCCTCCCCTGGAAAAAATTCTACGTACGCCCATTTAGTGAAGACATGTGTTTACTGCACGTACCGGGGATTGAATCTAGACGCACCGTGTAGGGGAGACATTACGTCCACTTACGTCGTTTACTTGCGTTCAACTCAATTCCCGTTCGTTCGTTCTTTACGCACCGAATTGTAGATCACATCCCCGCCATTCCTCGAAGTCAAGAGAAGTTAAAAAATAAGCTCTGTCTGGAAAATCTCCTAATCAACAATTCCTGGAACAATACTCAACACAACTGCCATCATCTGGTGCTTGACACCTCGCTCTTGTATCTAAAATGAAAACTTCGAAAATCCTCTCGACACCATGATATTCGAACGCCAGTCAAGGGAACTGTCTGACAACAGCCCGTCAACTGTCATCAGTCTCTGATGACAGGTAAAGTGCCTCAGCGAGACGTATCTTCTGGAACACAATGTTTCCCCCGCGGCATGGCGCACTCACTCACGCACCAGCACACGCACACGCACACGTCGAACTGAAACAACTAACAGATACATAATTAAATTCCGCGCTCGAGTTCGGCATGCATGTGAATTGGAAACCTCCCCCGACCGGCGACCATTGCCACTGCCTCAAACGTAATTTACGATCCATTAAATTAAAGACTTTTTATATGAAATTCATTTGAAACTTTTTTCCCTTGAATTTGTGATTAATTTTCCGTGAGCGTGTACATATATCTACGATGAGCGAGAGCAAAACATTCGCTGTACCCGCTCGGAATGGGTAATGCTCCTCGTGTCGTCGGACTGGCAAAGTTTCAATCTAGACAACCGAAGACGGCGCGCACCACATTCGGTGAAAAGTTTCTTCGAATTTTTCGATTGAAATTCAGATGCACATATTGTAGCGGGCGGCAGGAGCACGTTCAGATATTCAGATTTACCCCCATTCCCTCATGATTACACCTCATATTTGTGTTTTTTGTTTGATTGATCTGAGATACTTGAAATGCATGGACAGTCGACGTTTCGAAACGACCAACGACAAACGACGTCGTAGATACAGTTTATAATGTGAAATCTGATTCGTGGGCATAAAACAACGCACAGCGGAGCATGGCAATAAATCCATGAGATACATTTGAGCATTCAAAGTCGATGGCTGGCTCTTCCTCGGTCATAATTCTTTGGAATTTCCTGTAACGCATATCCCCCCGAGGAATGCGCGTCTATAAATTGCCGCTTCTTTGAATTTCCAGTTAATTGTCGAAGAGATAAACAAAACACGAAAAAACAAACGAACAAACCCACAAGCGCACCCCGGCAAGTGTAACTAAAAAAAAAAAAACGAAGAAGTAAGTTATGTATCCCCTCGGAGGGCAGGGGGTATCGGAGCACACAAAATAATTCACCATTACCATGCCACCCATGAGGAGAGGTGGACAAATGATAGACCACTTCACACTCACTCGATGGTCATTCGATACGATCTCGGCGCTGTTGGGAAACCCTCCCAGATGCCGGAAAATCCGAATGCGAAGAGGTGTGAAAGATCTCGAATTTCATTCCTTATCACTCGGCATCTCGGACCGAAACTGAGTCTAATTTCCACCGTGCACTCGTATCTTGTATCGCGAGCGCGGCCCGAGCCAAGGCATTGCTCCCACAAGACAATAGTCCAGCGCCGCGGTGTCATCTTGGACGAGGTGTCACCCTGGCCGGGGTGTAGTCATGGCCGTCGAAATGTATCGCTTTCTCAGAAACATTCTCTCCTCGAGTTGGAACGAAATTTATGAAAACAGAAAATTACGAGAACAGTTTGGTGTTGAAATTCAGTGGTTTTTTTGTTTGTTTTTGTTTTTGTTCTTATTTTCATAATTCTCGGTGTTTTGTTGTGTCTTGTTTCACGCTCCACGATTTATGGTGGTCTGCGTGAAGTGCTTTTTCGACACTTCATTAAATGATAACGATCTTGGCGGTCCCATGGTCACGGTGTATCTGACTGGCGGCTAAATAATTATAGTTCTCATTACTTGGGAAAGCGTTTGTATGCGGGGAACTGGCAGACTTTGATGGGATCATGGGGTGAATTGGTGCAAATTTGTAGGCCGTCTGGCAGTGAGAGATACGCCCCAAGGGCTTGGGGAATGATGGCTGCTGCCTGTCGTGCGTGTGTGGAGTGGTTGGATGCTTTGTATCTACCCTTGGGGGGTTGGTGCCTAGATGGAACCTGTTTCACCAGCCTCCAGGCAGGAGGCGCGGCTGATGTTTTACGCGGCGATGGTGGTTGAGAAGGATCAGATTTCAATGAGCCCTTCAAGGTTTCAATAACGTAGGCAGTAACTCTTCGTGTTATTCGAAGCGATCGATTGGGTCGATGTGAGTGGGTCATCAAAGATTCCAGGGACGAACAGCTTTCGTAAGAGAAACCAAAAAAAGAAGCCAGGCTAGCTACAGAAAGCATGCTGTAATGAGGGTCCAACACAAGCTTCATGACTACAACTTGCACAGCCGTTTATAATAGCATAAGCAGAACTGACACTTGACTGGCATGTACCTAGTCTGGAACAAGTAGGGACCTAGTTAAATTGTCTACATGAACATACGCATGACTCGACCTCCCTCTAGTCACTGACGATGTCACAGAGAGTCACAGTCAGTCACAAAGAGTGTTAGAAAAGTCGTCTCAACTTCACGATTCGAAGGCGACATAGAAATATGGGTCATAACAGCCCAATAGGACGGAGTACACGAGTGGCTGCTAAGGAAACTAGGCCCAGGTCTACCTCAGGCATATAACTGATGTTCGCAGAAGTTCAAGATGAAGTCAAAAGACTCAACAAAGCATTCGTTCAAGCTTTGTGACTCACTACAGAATGAGCTTTATAGCCCTTAAGCCCCGTCATCCTTCCGTCATCATATGTCAAACTTCCCAGAAAGAAGTTGTAACTAGAGTCCCTTTAGTTTTTGATCCTGGTCTCACCAGTGAAGTCCACATCACATGAATGCCATTAGACACCACTGCATTATGTGTCCTGTGTGTGGGGTACAGCCCAAATTTGAATTGTATTGAACCCAAAATGAGACTCACCTCTAGTCAATCCGCGTGAGGAGATAATTAAGCCACAAACGGAGCCTTCTAAAATAGCCACAGTTAGATCGTAATACCAGACATTGCCAATTTGTTGAGATTTTGGAGCATCATGAGTTTCGTTGACCATCCTTGCTTCATGCGTCTGAATATTCCGGTAGTGTACGGTTCGATCCCATGCATACCAACCTT
Organism: Eristalis intricaria; assembly: GCA_964034865.1. Taxonomy (NCBI): domain Eukaryota; kingdom Metazoa; phylum Arthropoda; class Insecta; order Diptera; family Syrphidae; genus Eristalis; species Eristalis intricaria. The sequence goes on along the minus strand of OZ035877.1, from coordinate 55,044,896 downwards.
CATATTCACGCCAATAGCTCTCTGAAGTCGATAGCGATACTTGGCGACTGTAGCCACTTAGAAAACCTTCGTAAACATTTTCTGAGACGATTGTAGGTACCCGCTATTAATTAAATGCGTTTAAGACGCCATCGATGTATAGGCCAAGGCGTTGCGTTGTTATTATACATATTATTAAGACGCCAAATACTACTTAGTGAGCTCCACGTGCGTCCCATGCCCAGACTGTAGTCAGTCATCTGAAGAAGAAGATTTGAAACTCTCTGAAGCAGAACGCACTTAGTGGGGGTATTCTTTTATCTCATCTTGTGTCCCATGGGCCTGCCCCTGCGGCAAGTGAAATTTTTTCCCAGATAGCTCTCTTGACAGATTTAAACTGAGTTCAGAATTGAAGCATGTTACAATGCAGGCTGACATTTAAAAAAATGTGAGCAAGGTTGCGCGATCAATAACGTCCTTTAGGATCAATCGGGCGTTGACCTCAAGAATATCACAAATAGTAAATAAAGCAGTCTCTGGACGTATCGCTGCTTTTGTGGCCAGTTCCAAAGCAACAAGTCCAAAATATGGGCTTAGACTTTCATCAGAGATCCATTTGACTCCCAAGATCGTCTCACATTGTCCTATACACTGCAAAACTGAACGATCGTAGCTTACAGTGACTTGAATAATTCTGCCTAAAATTGTGCTCCAGAAAATTGACCTCAAACTGGAACATACAATTGAACAACAAACAAAACTCTCTAGCTAATTCGCGACTGCAAAAACCCAACCATCGGCGGAGTACGGATTATAATGAAGTACTGCACATGACGCGTCGATTTGAGGAGTAAATTTAAAATATTTGCAGATGCCTCTCTCAGTCGACAGACTATAGTCGTTCTCGGGGTCTCTAGGGTGCATCCACTTTAACGAGGACTAAAATTCTTAATAAGCTCGGACCTAATCTGCTCGAATTTAGTCTTAAACAGCCTGTCACATGATTTCCCTCGAATGAGCAGACAGTCACTTAGATTTCGATTAAAAAACCAAATGAATTCCTGTTTTAGTCCTAAGCCACATCTAGTCCCATTCTAAGACCACAAGTTTTTCTACTCATTGCAGCCAACAGACAGGCTAATGGATGGTTTATACAGATGGCTTTCGAATTAAATCGAGATCAACTGTCTGGGGGACTTATTTTTACGATCCATGCGCTTAGTAAAGTAAGGCGCCTGAGGTTCCATTGGATAAGTTCGGCGATCTTTAAATTGAGGCCCTCTTACCTACGTTGAGCAGCCTAAGCTAACTCTAAGGAAGTTCAAACCAATCAGTCGCTTTGACAGCCATCTGAGATAATCTACCCTTGAGAATGAGTTTTTTGTTCCTTCTCAACTTGGGCGGTGACTGCGGTTGCTTACAGCCAGTGGCTTCTTCAATCGTTTCACCAGCATCCAAAAATAAACGCATTCATTGACTTGCCCATGTGCCCCTATTTCTGGCGTTCGTCTGCACACATAATCTCCAACAGAGACCACCTACCTTTGTTCGTGATCAAGGATCAGTTGAACCCCAGATTATCAGCCGAGATACCGTTTCCTTGTCTTCCAGGTGGCTCCTGTGACATCTCTGACTCAAATCTTTGCCTCTTCAGTTTAAAATTTCTACCTGGCGCCTGTAAGGCCAACCTTCGTACTTTCTTTTTCGAAAAGACAATTGGACTTTGTTCACATTGCGCATGGCTACTATGGATCGCCATGAAGATCACCATTTGGAGATTTTTGATCTCTTGTCCATCTGATCTTGTGATCTTGTCAGCACTCCAATTTAGTCGTACCGGCCTTTACCCATTTATGAATTGTGAGTTCAAAAAATTGATCATGAGAAGCAGAATAGTGGAAAAGTTGGATCCTATCTGCGCCTCGATCATTGATCGTAAAGACGCTGATCATGTCTGACCACTTTTAAAATTTGGGTTGTTAAGTTGTTATTGTTGACAGTGCACGGTCTTGTGCCCATTCCAGAAGCTCGAGAGTGATTGAACCTGTTGCGAACCAGGTTCCTTTAACCGATCTCAGCTCCAATTACCATTTTTCACTGAATATCCGCAGTTTGCCACTGAAAAGTGAGGAATTGAAATAGACACACTGCCAACAACTCAAATGATCTCTGACCAATCAGAGTGTTGTCCATCATTTGCCCTCTGAACTTATTCTTCACTTATTCACTTTCCCACTCCATCCGGCGGGGCGGCGGTTCAAGATCGTCATCCTCGATTATGAGACCCACACAATTGATTCCTTCCCATCAGAGTCAATCCGAGCGTGTAACCTATCGCACCCTTTCCCAGTAACTAACGGTCAATTGAAAGCCAACACCCCAAGAGAACACACAGTTATGTTGTTTACCAGCAAGGCAACATGATCAGGCAATCACACGGGATTAGTGGCAAGGCAACACAACACCGAGCCTGTGTCCCCGTTTCCAAGGAGACAGAGAGAGTGTACCCATATCTCTCCACGACCAATCCATCTCAATCTTCTCGAATGAAGACAATGCCACAGCAGGTTGCGCCGACGCACTATCTGCCCAAACAAGACACCCGAGCACTGGTGAATGATCGATCCCGTCCGACCAGCCGAAGACATTGTCTCGCCATGGCGAGGCGGTCATGCAGGGAGATGGACGCAGCATGTGTGCCTCCGTCCCTCGGCGAGAGAGTATCTGCGCTCATTAATTATTGTTTTGTCTATTTGAAGCCTTCAGATTGTTCCAGAGATCTGTTTACATTCCGTCCGATCACCCTCGTCCATGTCGCAGCTGTCCCGATGTCATCATCTCGCACTCAAGCCACCATCTCTGCATCTCCCCAGATACCACGAAAAGAAAAGCAAACATCTCATGCTCTAGATACTGACAAAGATGGAATTTTTTCGGGGATTGCGACCTTTTTTTTCTTCGGAGTTGCTTCCCTCCGAGATGTCACTGGGTGTTGCGTAGCCGAGGCGTACATATGCGCGGCTGCATGTGGCGTGGATCTGCTTTGAATGAACCGCCATGCTCCGGGGGAAGATTCGAAATTCCGAGAGACTCTTGTTCACAGCGTGTAGGAGGCGAACGCCTCGTTCGGTGTTTGCCAATAATGTCAGCCCAGCAGCGCGAGGAGGAAGTGACGAACATAAATACGCGTGTCCTCCGCGAACTCGCCGGGTGACAGTTTTATTGAATTCCGGGATATTTCTTCTGGGGCTGTTTGCGTTTTTTTTCTTTTCAGCGGAAAACGCTGATGCCATCCGCGGGGACAATGCGAATTTCGCAAGAAGCAACACAATGTTAATTGACACTTCTTGATCGATATCTCGGGTGTGGGATGTGGATGCCGGAGGCCAGCGCATCGGAGGTGGAGACATGAGAAACGGCAGAGATTGTATCGCCTTCTGGCTTGCTTTGACCCGATTGTGTCTTAACTAGTGATGCGGATCGGGAGGATGCTTCTGTCGATTGGCGTTGTTCTCGACTGTCTTATTCTTCTCATAATTTTTTTCGAGTTTGACTCCAGGGTCTTTATTTGCGATGGAACGGCTTTTATTGCGATCGTGGAGATGGTGATCGTTGCGTAAGATCGAGCGAGGAGGGAGCCTCTGAGAATCGTCTCCAAGAGGAAGAGCATTTGTCTTCTAAATGTACTTGAAGCCGAAAGGGGTGTCAGTATCGGTCAGTACAGGTTGTGCAGGATCAGCTCGACGATCTTGGTAAACTTCGTGTACTGGGATAAGAGGTAGTGGTCGACGGCGGGTTTGTCGAAAATGGCTCGCGGCTGTAAGACTACTGAATGGGATTCGTGCTGCTTGTCGAACAGGTACGCCTGACTTTAGCCACATATTCTTGGTATTTGCCGCATCCCATGCAGTGCTCGGGTGTGACTTTACTTTGGCCGTGGCTCAAGGCAAGGATCGCTGAACAAGCAGGCGCAGCTCGGTGGCGTTGTTCCGCTTCGTGTACTGGGGCGTTCTTTTCGAAGAGTGTCGGACAAATTTGACGTTTGGCTGACACGAATGTTTGTCAAAAAGAACGAAATTGAACTCGTAGCAACGTAGCTCGCCTGGTTAGAGTCGATGGCGGAGGATCTAGTTGCCTGGAGATCTATCGTGCGTGGTAAATGCGGGTCTGAAGATGATTATGATGATAAGCAACGCAGCAAGTTTTGGGCTTGCAAACTCCTGGCAATCAACATGGACATTGTCGACTCGATAGAGCGTACTCAACCGCTCCCAAATTCGTCACGTAAACCACAACAACCTTGAGGTTTGATGTACGTTTGAATGTCAGATGATTATGGACATTCTCAAAACTGTTGGGAGGACTCAACGACTTTCCAATTTGAGCAAGGAAATGCCCTCAAATCGATACTCGTCCTTCTTTTTACTCAAAAAATGGGGAAATTTCATAGAATTTTGAAAGAAAACCTAACTACGAACTTCGGAAAGTGCAGACGGATCAGCTCTTTCGGCCATGTGTTGTCTATCCAAGCACTTACCCAAATTTTCCTCAGTTTCAACACAAAGCCAACTACACTTCGAAGGAACACGAACGGCAGTGTTCGCATTAACTAAGTACCCTTCCGTGTACACACACGCCAAGTATCTGTGTCAAATCTAAGACACGACTATACTCGTACTAAATCCAAGCAATAACCTTTAACTGATTCAGATGTTTGATTTTGTGAAAAGAACATAATTTCGTCTACGAATTCCCTTGGCATTCCACCAGAAATTGCGTCTGAAGCCGGAGTTCTCGTCTATCAACCTGTTACTCGACTACCTGAATCTGTTAGCGTTTTACGACTGCTATGTGACCGGACTGAGAGACGGGAAAGTGCCTCTGTTCAAAGAGATCTTGCGCGATCTACCGGTTTGTGCGTTTGTTCGTTTGTCCATCAGCTGAGGACTGACTCTCATGAGACTGTTCACTCGAACGACCGAGAAATGAACAAAATCGTGGTGTTCGATGATCCAAAGGATTTCACTTCCCATCGACTGTGTATATCCAAAGCCAACTGCAGACCGCATCTGTTGTAATCTCATCTGCAACACCCCGGGAAAGATGAAAGCGACTAGGCCGTCCGAGTGCGTCCAACGCAGCCACTAAGGCGAGGCATAAAAATGCGGAAAATTCGAAAGCAGAGAAATATCAAAGAGACTGTTTTCATCGAACATCTAATATTTAGAACACCATCCACAAAGGCTAATCATTTCACAGCTCAGCTGCTGGTCGCCGCGAGGAAGGCGGTGATTTTGTGCGCCCCTCTATTCCGTGCGCGCCTGGCTACATCCTGTCACGAAGCGTGACATATCTTCACGCTTCCTCTGTCGTCTGCGTTTCTTTATTTTCACACTTCCCCTCCCCGCGATGCGGTCGTCAGCGTAGACTGCCTGGCATACGTAATACCCCTGCACACACATGTCGTTAGAATACCACATAATCCCCATGATCAATCGAATTTAATTTGTTCTTTTTTTTTTGGCCGCACAATTCACCCTTAGAATGTTCGGTTATTTTTTTGTTGCTGAAGGTACCCTGATACCCACACACACTCACCCCGGAATCAATTAAAGCAAACCTTCAAGGATCCATCATGGCACAGCAACGCACGAGCATGTATCTGATGGGAGTGTAGCCGAAAAAGTGCACATCATCGTCGTATCCCAATCGGACACAACACATTCCTAATAGCCTACTCCGGCCCCTGGCTGTGCTGTGACCGACGACGTCGCCCCTTGGGAATTTAATTGTAATAATAAAAAAAGGAAAAGTGAGATACCCAAAATAATAATTACAATAACTTTCTCTCCGGTCGGTGGAATGGGGGAACGACCCCTCCTCGGTCGCAGGGTAGGTCAAAAAAAAAGTGAAAACCGAAAAAATGATTTTTATTTTTATGCTCGGCGAGGTCACGCATACACGAACGAATCGTCAAGGATTCCCCCTTTCGTCGTGGCAACAACGTGGACGTGCCCTTCACATGTGCAGTTCCTCCATCTCATGTCGCACCCCATTAATTTTCTAGATGCATCCCCGCACAACACACTCGCATTCACATTCTGTGGCTTAACCTATTACACAATTGAGAGAACGACGTAATCCATTGGACGGAAAAGGACATGGGCATGCATAAAATATGACATGTCCCTTATTGTTTTATGTGCCGTTTGTCGGTTGTCGATTGTTGTTGTTGTTGCAGGGTGATGTTTTTTTTTTTTGATCTTGGTCTACTTATAGTTTCAACTCTTGACTAAGGTTGTGGAATTTAATTTTATTGCCATCCTGATGGGAATCCTAATGCGAGCCGTGCTGAGAGGGAGGCTAACTTTATCCTTTTCGTTTTTCGGTTTCCGAGACAATTTTGAATTTTTAATTTCAACTTGAGGCGGGCCGTGGCAAATGGGACGGAAAATTTATTGAAATTCCTTCGTTATTGCATTTCTAGTGGAAGTAGTGTGTGTCTCTTCAGAATTAAGGACACTGTAGGCAGGGAGCTTGAAAAGGGGGATCTGGTACAAGTCTGGACATGGTTCAATGACGTCTCTGGAAATTAGATCTGATGAAGCACAGGAATGGCCTCCGAATGTTCTTGCAGATCTTACACCGTACTTGAACTTCAACCATAGTCCTCGCTCTCATTTTATGGATCAATTGGAATCTTTTCTGGTTCTGGATATTTTGTGATCACATTTGAAGAAGAGGCTGATATTTTTGAAGCAGCGTGCGTGTCGCCACGTGTCTGCGCGATCGTTAGTTATGCCGCCTAGCCGCATACCCCAACTGGAGAACTGGAACTTGCTTTCAGAGAGGCTTTCTGCGGGCGGCTCTTTAAAGGTGATTCAATCAAAGGTTGCAATCTTAACCTAAAACAAAAAAACCGAATTTTGGAAACAGTCCACAAATGTTTGATTCAACGTCATCCTGAGAAAACGAAATTTAATAAAATGTGAAAAGAAGGCATATGAATGAGCGGCGTTGGGCCTTGTAAGCTCCTCTCGTCTAATGGTTTTCAAGTTCATGTCACATCGTCACATGAATTGTCGATCCGGGGACGCCTCGATTACTCCTGAACTTGACATGAAGGTTGCCTCAAGTTTATGTGCCTGAACCTGACATTCGTGCAACAATTCATCGTAAAAAGTTTTAACTTTGTGTCCGATTTTAAAGGCATTTCGAAGCCTGCGTCTTTTTACTGAGGCGGGGTACTTTTTATGTACGACGTAGAAGTTCTTCTTATACCTATAACTTTTAATTGAAATACGAACTTGTGCTTTATGCTTCGTTGATCGAATATACAGCTTTTAGCGTTATTTCTGAATTGTGACCTCCATTAATTGGGCTGCTAGTGTGAGTCGTTAAATCACATTTTTGCATGACAGTTCCGCAGACCTCTTATGTTATTTCACTACTCCCATTTCGAATGATATCCTTTAGCCTGGAGTGCTCCACTCTTCGTAGAATTTAATATGCAACATCAGGGTACAACCGTACCCTAAACACACAAAAAAAATTGACTTGGTAAAATCTAATTTTTTTTACTTTTTTATTTAATAATATATATCAATTATTGTTGCAAGTTCGTTGTGACTTTATAAGTCACGAGTGGTCAAATCGAATTCGATCAAATTTCTAGGGATTGTTTGCATGGTCGCATAGATGGTTTATCTAAAGTTTGCATGAAATTCGTCGACGCGTTAGTTAGTTATGGCTTTTTTATGTCAATATCTGATTATGTCCATTTGAATAAAACAACTGCACGTACGTAGGCACCTGTGAGCGTTAAGCGTGTGCTGTTTAATGCGGTTAAAACCGCAGGGCGCAACTAGTTTTGTAATAGTTTTTCGTCACAAAAATTAATAACATTAATATAAATAATATAAATAAATTAAATTTATTTTCTTCGACATAGTCTATTTCCCTTCTGCTACTGATGGGTGGGAATCAAAAAACAAGACAGGTGCGGGTCCTGGATTAGGCATCATGGTTGTTTCCGTCTCCTTCAAGTATTCTCCTATGAAGAAATCGTGAGAGAGATCTCAAGATTGTCAGGTGCAGGGGATCACTTATGATATTACTCGGCCGGGAAAGATTCGCAGAATTTGTTTTTCATGGCAAAAGCTGTATGCGACGAGGTACTATGCTTTAGGAATCCAATGTTCTTAGGGCCTTTTCAATCCTAGTTGGGCCCAAAAAAGTTGTCGAAAACGCACCCGCTCTGCAAGTATTACTTACCATCGTCTAGGTCCTAGGAGCTCAACGTTGCGATGTGTTGTGGTATTTGTACACCAATTCAAGGATTGACGACGCACCAAGAGTGAAGAAAGAGGAGAGGAGTAAAGAGGCCATATTCTACTTGTCAGCTAAGTGAACAAGTCTCTGATGATTGATAACCTTGCAAGTCTCTTAAGTCGACGAAATGAAACACCTAGATCTGTCTCTTGACGCGCTTGGCTTGCTGCTGCATATATATATATATATTTGTCAACTGGTATTAACAAGCGCTCTTGCCTGTGTCTAACAAATCTGCACTAAAAAAACTGTTATCAACCATTCCCTACGACTATCTTATGCCAACATAACGAATGTCATCCAAACCAAATTGGCGGCGAAACCAAATCGATTTGGAACATAACAAGCACAGTCGAAATGCTCTACGTCGATCTTGACGGTTTTTCTCAAATACAGTGAAACTTCGCTTTACGGACTCTATAAGGATCCCTCTATAAGGGACACCTCTTATTACGGACAATTCGTCATGGTCCCCACGTCAATATATTCGTGTATTTCAGCCCCATCGGAACGGACAGTTCCTCTTAACGGGAAACCATTCAGGTCACACTGTTGTCCGCTGTAGAGGAGTTGCACTGTAAGAAATTACAGTGAACTCCGTCTTAGTGGACACCCTCTTAAGTGGACGATTGTACTGCAATTGTTGTCTGGTAGATATGACTTTGGTTAGGTTTTTTTCCCCTTAAGCGGACACTCTCTTATGAGGACAAAAACTCCGGTCTCGTGGCTGTCCACTTAAGAGATAGTTCTTCTTCTTCTTTACAGTCCGGGTTGAACCTGGGCCTTAACCATCAAGCCTCTCCAGCTAAACTTTATTAATCCACCTTCAAAATATGCTTATTCTGTACGTAACATATTTTATTTGAATACAGTCAAAGCTTGCTCCTGGTGGTAACAAGGATTCCGTGAACGATCTCCACACGACTGTCTTGGGGTAGACTGGATTTTTCTGGCCGGGATTTGCAGGCCTATTGATGTTCTCTCTCCATGGTACGTCTCTAATTTGAGTGTGGGCTACTCTGACTATACACTCCTTGCGGTGTGAGGGCCATCGTTGCTATGCCCGTTCCTGGTTTAAGTAGGAACGGGCATAGCCCTCTCTTTCTAGGAGATCGTAAGTCATCTTTGCTGTCGTCATCTTTATTTCCGTTGGGGCGTAGGCGCAGATCAGGCTGATGTTGCCGAATGTAGCCTTGATGTGGATTGTTATGAGGAGCTCGCTTATGTATTTAAAGTTTAAGACTTCTTGCCTAAGTTTGCCTCGAACAACAAACCTGCATCCGAATAAGCGCTGCCTTCGCTCTTTGTAGCAATCGCCGAAGTAAATATCGCATCCCATCGCACCTCCTGAATGGCGGTGATATCTGCCATATAAGCTTCGAGGGCCTCCGCAAGTTCATCGGCTGCACGTGGTCTGTTCAGAGACCTCACATTCCACGTGCAGAACAGAAAATCGTGGTCCTTATTTCGTTGTCCATGGTCGTCAGCAGTTGGGTCATCTGTATCCGAGGCTTCCCGTCGGTTCTGAACTATTATTTTTTTTTTACACGGTGGGGAAGTAAACCCCACGCGCAACCCTCGAACCTGGAGAACCGGGTCCTGGTTTAAACCCCTGGACAAGGGGGCCGCAGCATACATTAGTTCGCCTCTAAGCGGTTGCTTTAAAGGCTATCCAGAGGGCGGCGCGAGGAGGCTGTATGTCAACTTGACCTGTGCATTTAACAGGAATCGTTGCTGGCATCTCGCCAAGTTGAGAGCAGTCAACAACTTTTCCCTGCATGACATGCCCATGCCCTCCTTCTGAGTCTCTCATCTTAAAAACCAACCAGACCATGTGTCCTTTGTGTGGTACTGCTGCCTTCGTGGTTCAGTGGTAGTCTGTCCTATACCCACATTTCTGCAAACAAGCCTTGGAGTGACGATGATTGAAAGTGTACCTAACTAACATTTTTCACCGAGATCCTTCCTATTAGATAGACCAGTGAAAGCCCGTCCCGTCGCCCTCAGCTTGTGGCCTTATCGGCGTCCCTTCCCTTCACTCATCTCCTGTCATTTGTGTGAATGCAATTCCGTCAGCAAGTAGGCCAAACCAATCGACTGGTTCGTCTGAAGCAACGTGTCCAATTTCCCAGTCGCATGCGCAAATTCTACCATCAAACGGCGCACTTCCAAATTATTACGTCTCTCGCCAATCGGCCAAAGCAAATAACAACTCCAAACAAAGGCAATTTTCATAATTAACCGTCTTCGCCCACCACACCAGCCGCCATTGCAGAACCAGCTCACGCCCCACGCCAAATCGATTCAATTGAATTATAAAAAAAATAATCAATCGAGCGTTGCGTTGTTCCCCAATCCCCCCAATTACGAGCACAATAGACTCGTTCCACGACAAATGACTCATGACCGGAGGTCCGTTGTCTCGACAAATCGACTCAAACTAAACCTCGCGACTCTGTAGTTAAACCCTTCCTCCAAACACACACACACACACACGCGGGGTACAACTTTGTAAAGGAAAAACGAAACATCAGTTTCGTGATTAATAACGGGGCGAACGTGATTGGAATTTTATTGGAGTCAGCCGCGGTCGCCGCCGTTGCCGTTGCCGCTGCCGCTGGCGACAATATGTCACACGACTTTGCGCGAAGATGCGCGAGCTGTGCAGAGCCCCTGACTTAACCCCCATGACACACCTAAGCCCGGTGGGAGGGGATGGGTGGCGCATTAGCATTCCCACCGGCAAGGACAATAGAACCGCGCAATGAGCTGATTGTAGTCATGGCACCTACTTAGAGTGACTCTGTGGCGGCGATAAGTATCTACGAACACGAAAGGAGTTCACAAGATAATGCCTGCCGGTGTTCTCATCCTCGGAGCGACATGCCTGCGATGAGACCGAGACAAAGGGGTTATCGCTCATCGCTGGTGGTACAGATATGTATTTTTTGCCCACCGGATGCGCGCTGGGAGCTGACGGCTGACTGGCTGGCTACTTGGCAAGCGTTGAGGTGTTTCTCCTTTCTTTCTCAAGTAATGGATGCGCATAATCAATGAATGGCCTCTCAACTCTCGGAACACATTCCGTGGATACTTGGGTTTTCGAGATCTCGTTTAGTCAACAAACGGGGAAAAACGCTACACGAACTCAATAGTTTTCGGGAGCCCATTGTGCGGGCTCGAATTGAATAAATTTCACTTCAAGTGATCAATACAGTAACTCTTTCCCTGAGTGAGTGCGTGTGTGTGTGGGGACATGAACACGAGCGTCCTACAGAGCCGAGGATGAGTTGCGATGGGCGCTCATTCGGGGGAGACAGATATCTTTATTAGTTTCGTATCGTGAGAGGCAATTAAATCGGTGGATGGAGGCTCATTCAAATTGGAGCATCTGATCGGGAATGGGGCGGCGAGATTTGTATCTTTTGTTGATTTTTGTTTTCTCACTCTTTGAAGTCGAAGTAGTTTCGTCCGCCTACATGTGGCGGTGGCGGTGGCAGAGGAGCGAACAAGGCAGAAGGCATTTGAATGCATTTGAGTAACACTTTCGATAATGGATTGGGACTTTGTCAGAGTGAGTTCTAAAGCATTTCGGTGTTGAATACATTAACACGTCTCTTTAGATAGCGAGCTACTGGGGGAGTGGGAGGCAATAAGAATCTTTATTTCGAGCCCTTTTGATAACGAAGCGCTGGTGAACTCAATCTGGCGGAAGGTCTCGAGGAATGCCATTTAATTTTGAAAAGTTATCGGTTTTTGGTTGGCCGCTCGATAGAGGCGTCGCTCGCGGGCGTGAATGAAATTTGTCGGACCTTGGCTAACCGCGGGGGGACACAAATGACTGCTTTGCATGACAGTGATTCGAGGTTTTATTTGGTTAAGTGGCGGGTTTTGTTTTTCGGATAGGAATGCGCTCTGTCTTTGGCGGAGGTGTGGGTTGAGCTGTGTTTTCACGCCGACTCGTTGAAAGTTCTGACAGATGGAACGAGGGGTTCAATTAGTTCATTGTGACGATTGGATGCGGGAAGTCCATTGAGATGCCCGAAAGTGGGTGACATTCTAAAGAAAGAGAGATTTTTGAAATTCCATGGTAACGACCGTCTCGTTGACATGGTGAAAGTATGGATCGTTTGATGCACTCCGAGGAGATCCAATATTGTCGACGTCGACATTGTCGCCAGATGTGCAGAGGCGCTTTTCTGTTATGGAGACCGTGGAGACAATAGCATCCTCTAAGCATGATCTCGAGCTTACTACCTTCAGTTTCGAACACCAACTTGGTTGAGGTCCTTATCCACTTGTAGCTCTTTCAACGCTGGCGGCATCTGTTGAATGGCCCCATTAGCTTGGGCTTGAGACCGGGGCTTATTTGGCTGTGGCCTCTCCTAGGTTCGGTTCAGTTTCCCACCATTCCAAGTACAGTGAAAGCTCCTATTACGGACATCTCGCTTAGCCGGACAAAAGTGCTCCGACCGTCGCTGTCCGCCTACAGGAGCTTTCACTGTAACCGCTGTTAACCGCGTCCGATGTGGCTCTATGTCGGTGGGAGTGTGGAAGTGGAAGATAACCCATATTTTCAGAATGTTTGTTCGTCCACTCTACAATGAGGCGGAGCAAATACTGCACGCGGAACTTGTCTCTCTAAAATGCCAAATCCCCTCATTCGGGCAGATTATCAATTGCTTGCAATATGTAACCCTTTTTCTTCGAGATTTATTGTGCCGCCTACAAAAGTAGAGACATTTTATTCAAGACACAGCGGGATCCCATCAGAACACTTGGTTTCATGTCTTCGACTGCTCTCGTCACACTTTCGGAAAACCGAGTCTGTCGTTTTGAACTAGTAGAAGGAGTTATTTTAAACAAGCCTCATTTTTAGAAGCATGTCCGACACTTCATTCCCCATGTCTCGGCGGCAGAGTGAGGAACCACAGCAAGGATCGAGTCCAAAATGGATGGCTAGCACATCGTTTTGAACGCCTTCTTCTTCAATCCGGCGCTCCAGTCCTAGTTGGACCAATTAGGCTATAGAAACATCGCGCTCTCTGGCTAACAGGCTTGCCTCCAATTTCTGACGACACATTAGTTGGGGTCCTCCTCCTCTTCGGTGCCCAACTGTTGCCTCCTCCCACAAGTCTGGAGTCGAAGACTCTTCGGATCGGAGCTACACAAATGAGACGAGCACTATGAAACCCTTAATCAAACGTAGCCTAAGAATTGCTCAGAAGCCTCAAGCAGCCCTCAAGCAACCTGAAGAGACTCACTTATGCTTGGCCCTCTATTCCTTGTTCCTGGCTCTTCAATTCACTTCTTTCAGTTCTCCTGTCATTGTGGGAGCTATCAAAGTTTCTTGCACTGGTTGTCAGTCGAACACACTTTTTCATTGGCTTCCTTCAGGATCATCGGTCATGCCAGAGAGCTGATTGTGTTGGATCAGAAGACGAGGCACATTTCGCATTTTAGTTATTTTTTCAATTCCTTCACAGCATCTTTGTCCAATTCAACAAAAGAACGTCCTTCACGCAAATCACTTCCTTTCTGTTAACCTCACGAATAAAACCAGATTGGCAGCTGACAAGGACGCCATTAGGACGATTGGTCACCTCGGACACATGCCCACCAGCAAAATGCCCCGCACAAGAGTATGAGCGAAACCGACATTCCTTGACCACTTAATGGAAGAACTAACGCACGTGTCGCAGATTGGAGTTTCCTCTCTCATCCTATCCGTCACCAGGAGGAGACAACCATCAGCTCGTGTCATTCGAATGCTGAGCACAGGCGATGACAGACTTGGGCGCACTTCAGAGCACATCTTCGTCACGAGAGATTGGAAGAGATGTCCTCTCAAGTGATGGCACACCAAATTTAATTTCTGGCGAGAATGTCACCCATAAACAGTTCATCACCAGTCTGGTGACACCCACCCCCCCTTAGAATTAGTCATTCACTTCATTGCGCCCCATCCTCGCCAGGCCACCGGTGTCAGTGTGAATTAACCTGCAAATGAGCAAATAAGTCGCATTACACTGGTGTCCATTGTCATTCGAACGATAATCGAATGTGACTTTTAATTTGTTCCGATGAGAGGGACAGGAGAAAAAAATACGAGCATTTTTCTGAAATTTGCTGATGTAACATTGAAAACACTCACTCACACACAGACAGTCGAACACAATCAAATTGTGCGCATGGATGTCGGGATGCCGACAGACAAAAGGGAGAATGCCCATAAAATCGAATAACTGAATGCGTTCTTCGCCATAACATTCCGTACCTTGTGACTAAAACAAAAACGAAGTAATCCCCCCCACGGGGGGAGTTGTGTATATCTCCTGCCGCCCCTGCCCACCCACCCACCCACCCTCCGCGCAGCAGCAGAAGTTGGAAGTTGGAAGGAGATTACAATAATTGAAAATAAGTCTAGAGACTCTGTGAATTCGATGGCATCCCATGCAAGCGGAGCAACCAGCCTTTTGGCCAATTGTAGGCCCCTTGTCGGCGATGGTAGAACGGCAATAAAACCAAACGATTACAGAGCTCTGCCGCTGTGTCTTTATTTGGCGTTGCCTAGCGCAAGGCATAAACCTTTTTACGGTCACCTTTCCTTTCCAGCAGCGGCACCTTGTCTCTGCATTCCAGAAGACAAAAGGAAATCGCTAGACAGGGGGGCGAGACTCAGTCGACGACCGACGCAGGAAATAACTTCCAAATCGCCACCAACTGTGCATTCCAATGTTCCATTGTTACGAAGGCCTGGACATAACTCCTGGCCACCCTCGTCCACCCACCGAATGCTCGGATTCGTGTGTTTGTGTGATGTTATTTTTACTGACCACCGAGTTTAATGAATGTTATCCTGATTCGTCCTGAATCTCAACACACATTCCCTCGATCCCTTGTACACATACAGTGTGTACACCGACAAGGGTTAGGGTAATCCAGAAATCTAGAAATCCAACTTTAATATGTCGCTCCGTTCCGGCAGCCACCCACCACCCTTCCGAAACCCGGAAGGGGCACATATATCACTACCCTCGTCTTTTAATGGCTTTTACCTGACACACAATACGCCTATGAAAGTGTAATTTTCGACGAGGAAAAATCGCATTAGTCGAGCGTAGAGCGTCGAGCAGTCGAGCAGGGTCGCACGGAGGAGTGCTTCATATGGGGACATGTCTATGTGTTTGTGTGCTGTGCGGGGAAGGAGAGCTGAAGACGACAAGGGGATGTTGGTTGGAATAATAGATGAAGTCTCTACAGTGGAATCCTTGCACATTCCTGCTGCCGTCAATCGTCTAACCCATCTATTTGGTTAAGCATACAATGAAATGGAATAAGTAGAATTCCCATGTGCGTTTTAGAGGGTTGAATTCCATATGAACTACAGTGGGGTATGAAAATATTGTGACACATTCAAAAAATTGTGTTTGATCAAACGGGTGAGACTTCTTTTTGAATGCTGTTAAATGATAAAATTCAACGCAACAAGTTCCATCTGGACGCTCGTCATTTTGTACAAAAAAACAATCACAAAAATATGGATGATCAGCAGCAATCAATCCAAAGAATGGGTTAAGTACATCGGGTTAGGTTGTCGGAGATCGTGGACCGAAAGAGGGCACTGCGTTAGCAGAGAAGATGACTAATGGGTGGGGTCTCCACCTCCTCGTCTCTAATGGAAAGTTTAACAGAAGTTGTTGTAACGGAGATTCATTCTGAAGATGTGGCACGATATCCCTTTCTGACGTGCTGGTCAACTCAATCGGATAAGGTGTTTGAGTCAAGAGAAGATCATGTTCTTCGTTCAGATTACTTCAGATCAAGCACTCGTCAAGAATGAGTCCTCGACGGCAGGTATCCCGTAGGAAGAAGTGATCAGCCAGCATCATGTCTAGCGAGTCTATCGGCTCCCCAATTTGATGGAATGCCACTATTTTCTGCACCTACTTAAGCTACAGAAATTCTTGTCGATCTCATCAAGAGAGTGGCGGTAGTTCAGTGAGTGGCTGCATCAAGAAATGCTCTTCAGAACAAATGACGACATCCTTGGCCTGCTAAAATTTCCGTATGATGCTGTAATCGTTGTTGTATGTCCTCGTAGGTAGTTTCCCAATCTTCGATCAATTTCTAAAGATGTGCAAGGGACCTTCTTCTCCAGGACGTACTTGGTCCTCAACCAACAAGCCTCTTCAATTGGTAGGAAAATTAACCAGCTGCCTCCAAGTACGCACTCTAAGCTGGACGAGGGGTGATCTCCACATGTGTGCACCATCGGTTTTTAGTCGCCATGCGCCTAATCGGTGACCTCAAAGGACCATCCAGTGTACTTTGCAAGGAATGTTTATGAGGAAGTTCTGCTCGATGGGAGACTGAGGTAGCAGGAGGTCGTTGTCCTTTAATTAATGTGCTTTTGCAATAACCCCAAATTTCCTACAGAACTTGCACAAAAGCCTTCGTTTTCCATTGTGTTCCTTAATACCTTCAGCGCCGAGCTTCTTACAAAGTGGAGCACAGAGTAAAGTTAATCATTCCATACTCATCCCCTTTTTAACGTCCACCAGTATCTATTCTCTGACCTAAAGTTTCAGACTCTGATCACGTCGAAAAGCTGAAAAAGACCCGAGAACCAGAGCTGTTCTTCCCGTCTTGCCTGGACCAGCATCTCCACCTACCTACTCGCTCTATTCTCAGTCGAATCAAATTCTTTTCCATCTTCCCATACCTCAAACGACCACTGATCAACAATAGCATCTACGTCCATACGTCGACTCATTCCCCGAACTGACATTCAAGAACTGACCCCAGGATCACAGAAACTCATGCCAGCCCTCATCCATTTCACACGAGATCGATGATCGACAAAACAGAATCCGATAAGTCGACGATTTTCACACGATCCCCGGCGATTCGCTCCGATCGATCACATCGCATGATTGATCGAACCGACGGCCTGCCCATCGATCAACTGCCAATCGAACGACGTATTGACTTGTCTGCCGGGTCATAGTTGCCAAAAAAGATTAACTCGTCAATTCGTTTGTTTTGAAATCGATCTCTCCCGCGAGGTTCATCGAACCGATCGATTGGAATTTGAATGAAATTTGGTTGCGCACAATAGACGCGGGGGCTTTGATCCTCACCGCCCGCGATCTGTGACCGATCGCATTAAGCTCGGCTCTCTCAAGTGTACCACCTCAATCGACAGAATGCCGCACACCACCACTGTGCTGTGCTGAACTTAAAGTAGAACACACCACACAGCCTGAATGGCGAATTCTGCCTTCCAGCAAACAAAAGGAAAGCATCACAAGAGGGTGAACAACAGCAACGACACAAGAGGAAAGAAAAGAAGAAAAGGAGAACACAAAAACCTTTTTCGGGGGAGCTTGGGGGAGTCAAAAGAAATAATAATGAAAGTGTCAACCCCATAATCTGAAATCACACAAAATAAAAATTTCTGTAAAAATCCTTGCAGGCATTCGCTTCATTCATTCATTCATTCGTTTTGCTTTCGTTCGCCTCACACCCCACCCCCACCACCTCCGCCCATCGCACAACCAATCCAATATTTACTTCACCCCCCGGAGGGTTATTTGTAATTCAACTTAAGAAGATGAAATCATGCAAACGGCTTCAGTCGGCAGGGGGGAGGCGATGCGATGGCGGGGCGGTCCTTCAACCCCTCTTGACATTTGCAGATGCGGAGAAGATGCGCGTAACTAAATCAATTTGCAATCTGCAACAGAGGTGGGATCCTTGAAGGCCCTGTGGTGGACTGCAGGGAAAACTGAATAAACGTGAGTCTGCCGCGAGGGTGGCAGCTCAGCCGGCAACCACCTAATTTCGTCCGTCGTTGGGATTGGGATTATCCTTAATCTAATCTCCGGGAAAATAGTACTCTTTCCTCCCATCTCACATCCTTGACTGATTTTCGAAGGGAAGGCCAGGCACACACAGCTACACGCACACACTGACATATGGCCTGGCTCGTTTGAAAACAAAACAAAACGCAAGAGCGTCCCCGGGGGCAGCTGCGACGACTGGTTATCCGTCTGCTCCTGGAATTCTATTCTTCCTCCGTGGCATCCTTATAATTCCGATAATCACTGCTGTTATCTCTAATTCCGTGGTATGTCACACAGACCCCGACCGAGGGATGAAATTCTAATTATTATGATTGGAGGATATGCCGGATAGATCCCTGGGCTTACTGTGCCTGTCATACGGGCAATTCGGTTGCATTCACACCGAACAATGAGATGATGAACTGTTGAATGGGAAAATAAGAAATGAATGAAGGCCACGATGTGCGAGAGAGTTCGGCGGGAAAGGGCGGACACACTCGGAACTATCGCAATAAAAACGAACTAATTCCTCCTCGACACGAGAGTATTTATTACCATTTGCGGCGGGGAACTTCTTCAAAGGCATATTAATTGGGTGATGCAGAGGTTTGGATGCGGCCCAGTTCCAAAATGTGTCATAAATTAGGACCGACGTTAATGGACTTGCATAGTGGTTGGAAATCGTTTATGAATCGGCTTGAAGTCGGTCATCCTGCTCTCGGTTGCGCCAAAAGTGTCAGATGAAAACGAAAGAGCTTGACTGGCAGGCCGATGTCATGGTGATTTATGATCCTTATGATCCGGCAGCGCCGCGGTGGTCATTGGTTTTCGAAATTCATCATTCGCGTCGATTCCAAGAATGCTGATTGCCGAGGCCGCTGTTGCGAAAGCTCTAGAGGCGGAAGTGTTGCTTTGTGGCACACAGTTGGAGCTTCAAACACATGTGCTGTCCTGGATCATGTGTCAACAGCAGATGGGAGTTTGTGTAGAGCGACGTTCCTCGAACTGTGGATCGGATGATGTTATTCCAGAGAATTCAACATAGAAAGCGACTAGATTCACCGCGTTTTCTAAGAAGACTCAAAAACTTACTTCCGTTCGCTTTTCCTGGTAGGCAGTTGCTTTCCAAATGAGGGCTCAAAGATTAATAGAAAAAATAGTAAAACTAGTTCCGTGATCAGGCGAGCATGTTCGAATTGCTTTTCACAGCCTTCAGCACATGGGGTCACAACTTCAAGTTCCTTTGCTGATCCAGGAGAAGGTGGTGCGACTAAGTTTAGACATTTCGCCTGATTCCGCTTCGGTGCAGATTTTGTTCTCAATGAGCTAGAGTCGAAGGTGTATGATGGAGTGGCCGGGAGATATTCCTTGTGCTTTCTTTACCCGCAAGACCCCTTTAGTCGGTCGTATGGATCACTGACAATCCGATGAGATGTGCCAATTGTTTGTCATCCATACTGTCACTGATCGCGTGCTCGTTGGTATTGGCCAATCCAAGATCCCTTTTGAAAATTCCATCAATAACAGTAGATATGGTGTTTTCTATTCTGAGTCCGTCGGGCAACACAACAAAGGACTTCCACGTACAAGATTGTGCACACAAGTCGAGCGAGACCTCAGGCAGGATCTTGTACGAAACTGGAGATAGCTGGCGAGAGATCGGTCCGATTGTTGAGGCATGTTAGGTGAGGCCCAGTTAAACCTCGGACTTGAGCGTCCTAAGAAGACGAAAAACATTGAAGAGTCATCTGTCCGTTAGTCTCTCTCCCTCTCTTTCACTATGTTTCAGCAGCTCTAATTAGCAGTAGCTTCCAGAGAAAAATCCACTCCCTACATCCATCCCTGTCACCCGTCATAAACCTACCCCACATGGCGGCTGCCCAGAGAAACATGGAAAAACAACAACCACCGAAGGCACCAAGTTACAGTTCCAAGAGCACATTAGCCCTAAAATGTGAAGGCGTATGGATTTTTTTAGATGGGCAGGTCGGGAAAAAAGCACATTAGCCCTAAAATGGAAAGGCGAATGCAGGGGCGGGTCGGCCAAATTCTGGCGCTCCTCCAAGACCCACCACGTCACCAGACCTAATTGCTGCGCGACCGGAGATTTCTGATAAGATCCCTTCTATCAATGTCAATCCAGTGATATGGATCAATCGAAATAACGGGGTCTACAGATTGTTTGAATGAATGATCAAAGCCCAGAGATATTTCTGATAACCGACACCAATCTTACTCGTAAAGGCGAATTGGAGCACAGTAATTATAAACTTATTAGAAGAGATCGTGACGTTGTGGGTCTGTGGGTCGACTCCTACAGACTTGAACCTACGGTGTCTAGGTTCGATTCCCGGTACGACAAAAATAATTTTCAACGCCCTTGCTCTGTCGAGGCACTGGGAAAGGTCAAAGGGAACTCCTTTAGTTTATCAAACTCGGCCGTAGAAGGCGATTTAAAAAAGTGTACGTCCCTTCCACTCGTGAGAGAAAAGTAGGACACCCAACAGGCCTGGTTGCTGTAGCAGCTAATCCCTTTCCCTCTACGGGCTATAGCGCCTCGCGCTTAATTTTTATGAGAAGAGACCGTGGTGTTGCGATCTTCATAAAAAATAACATCAAGCACTACGTTCATAGAAGTGAGGTTCGATGGTTTTAGGTGACGTGCGCAGTTCAGTCTACTCCTCCGGTTCTTCCTATTCCCGAAGAACTTTATAAGAGCTCGATGTTTAAGGCTGGTCTCGGCGGAAAACTACTTCTTTTTGGACGGGATTTAAATGCTCGTCATGGCTATTGAGGTGACACAATTTGGAATAATATAGGGGATCAGCTTTATACAGTGAACTCTGTCTTAGGGGACACCCCTTTTAAGTGGACAGTGCCCTTAAACGGACGGAGCTAATAGTCTCAACTATTATGAATGTGTACAAATATCAATATGTTCATGATGATGATGAGTTTTGTAAAGAAGATAATTTGGTGCTCGTTTTTAAGTTTTGTTCTCTTGAACGGACACTCTCTTATGTGGACAAGAATCTCACGTCCGTTGGGTGTCCCCTTAGGTTAGGTTAGGTTGAGGTGGCTGAATGCATACGGACAGCAGACACACTTAGGCCAAACATAGGCCCATTGTGTTACCACGCGGATCTTAAGCTACCTATTCCGCAAATTAATTTGAGCTTTTGATTAAGCCAAGAAGGGGACAGATTTTGATGCTGCTCAGTTCAAAAGGGCCATCAGAAGTCTGAATCCACGGGATGAGAGAGCACTGCAATTACATAACAACTGTTCGATGGTTTCTTCCTCATCCTCGTCCATGCAGCTTCTACAGAAATCATTGTCCCCTTAAGCGAGATTTCACTGTAGCTGATTTTTTTCTGTTTCTCCATTCGTCCGTACGTCTGACTCTCTTTCAACATATGTTCGTTTTCTACGTACAGTCGCCTCTCTCTAAATTGAACTTCTCCTAAATCTAATCTCTCTCAAACTTTTTGGAATTCCTCTCAATCTTACATGTAGTCCGTATGTAGTTCCTGTTGGGACAAAAAGCCATCCACTTAGTCGAACAAATTTTGATATCTCGTGAGAATTGGACTTAGATTTTTAATTTATGACTTGACTTAGAATTTAAAGGCAATTGGCCTTTTAAAATAACGCTTAGGTTCCAGAATCTCGAGATATTGAATCTCAAAGTGGTAGAATATGCATCGACAGTGGAAACCAAAACTCCTACAAATCTGAATGTTTATGTAAAATTTAATGGTTTCGGAGCTATTGCCCAAAAAAAGGTTAAAAATCCACATACAAACTGTTAAGACTTGTAAACGCCATTTTTTAGATCTTTCAAAAATTATAAAAAATGGTGTGTGTTGTGTGATCTGGGCAGATTTCGAGACTTCAAAGATTTACGCATTGTTCAACTCAAAATGGCACATTCCCGTCTCGCAGTGCCACATTCCCAGTGCTAAACCAACAAGCATCGAAATCAACCTTCAACTGGCTGATTAGTCACATCTCTAATGACGCAGTCCGGTCACGGACAAATCCCCAACCACCGTCCGACAAGCCTGCAACAGATGCTGATTACATTCATCACCATCAACCGACACCAACTGCCCTAGCTCAGTCCACTGAATTGTCCCCCCGCATCTGCCCCTCCCTCGGTCCTAAATGGCACACTCAACTCGCATCAGTCTCAATTTATGCGGATTTAAATTAATTTCAATAAATAACACTATCATCTCGCGACACTCGATGTTGGGGGGCATTTAAGCAGAAATACATATTTCCAACCCGTTCAGATTGTGTCATCATTCTGTCAGATTAAAATGATTTACTGCATACAAGGTGAAAAGAATTTAATAAAAACAAAAATGTGAACAGAGATCCCTTTGTACTCCGGCGAGTAATCCACACCGCGTCGTGCAGAGAAAAATTTCGCGAAGCAATTAAATACACCTACAGCCATGGCCGACGATCAGTGCGGTGCAGTGGCCAACTAAAAGTACGAGTATTTGCAATTGACATCCACGTACGGCCTTAACGTAATTAATCCAATAAATTTATTTTCCCATACAATAAGCCCGGTTAACACAAACAAGCAACAACAACATGGCCGAACTGACCAAAA
The DNA here is from genome assembly GCA_964034865.1 of Eristalis intricaria. NCBI lineage: Eukaryota > Metazoa > Arthropoda > Insecta > Diptera > Syrphidae > Eristalis > Eristalis intricaria. The sequence goes on along the minus strand of OZ035877.1, from coordinate 55,022,111 downwards.
AATAAAAAAAAATAAAAAATACACGGCGGCAGCAAAGTAATTCTCGATTATCTCTGCAACACACACACACACGCACACAGGCACACTCGCGGCTTGGAAATTGCTCCAAAAAGTTCGTCTCATTTTTGTGTTTCAGTTCGGTCCCGTCTGTTGGTCGTATCTTTTAACCGAGAGCCGACTTTCGAATTAATGTATGCGTAGGCAATCCCGTAACGAACGCATATTCGCCAACCAGAACTTGTATCTGGAGCATGGAAGGAAAAAAAAAATCAAAAACATCCAAAAAAATATAACGAATTGAAGCAAAAAAAAAAAAAAACACGTATCATGTATCCTTGGGATACATTTCAGCCCAGAAAACATTGTTGAACAGGCAAACAAACAAAATCGACAACGAAAATCATTATTACGGAACTTTTGAGGTATTAATTAAAATCATTAATTGAATGCAATCTCGAAATTTATTTCACCTTAGGGCGGCTACAAATTTTCCATTCGGATAGGTTCATTATGCCAGTCGGATGGCAACCTCAACGCGATGGTCGTCGGACCTCGCCAGTCCGTTGGCCAGTGGCCATTGCATCGGTTGTTGGGGTGATGTGTAATGAGGTGCGCACAAAATTGAAAAGTTTCTGCAATCCTTTGCTGTTTGCCTGTGTCGACTTCATATTCCGGTGTAGGTACAATTTCTCTTTATAATTGCACTCATCAACAGTTGCCACACCCCCCTGCGGTCCCAGGCGCACAGCATCAAAGCGATACAAAAAAAAAACACACACCGCCACCAACAAGCATCAATTAATAAAACAAAACTCAATGAAAATGAAATGAAATAAAATAAATTTGTGTACGTCCGCAGATATGAAAATGTAAATTGAGTATTTATGCGTGGGAACTCGGATACATTTTTTTGATAATTAATTTTGAGGCGAATTCAGTTTTGTTTCAGTCCACTTTTTGGGCATTTATTTTTTTCCACATTATTATGTTTCTCTGTTTTGAAATTGAATTCAGGTTAATTTGGTTGATAATGTCGTTCCGATTGGGTTCGCAATTCGCATTGCGATGCTGAGCAATTAATTTCGATTTTTGAGGTTTTCCCACAACTGTAATTGAGTTGCTTTGCGTATTTCATTCAAGCCGGCCAGCCGCGGTATTGGGTGTAAATATGCAGGGGAATATTGAATTTAATGAAAATATTGAGCTTATTCTTCGGTTGGAGCGGGTGGGGGACTAGGAAGAGCTTGTACCTGAGTGTACTTGAAAATTAATTAATTTGGGGCTTGTTGGGGATTCGGGCTGGCAATGGGACAGGATGCTCATTAGTCGCGTGCTGAGTGTGGCGCTCTCGACTTTTGATGGGGATAAATCGAGGAGTGGTTTTTTGACTGTCAGTATTTAAGGTGTCAACGACAGTAAAAAAAAGAGGACAATCGCCAACAAAATGGTGGACCAGGAATTTACTGGCTCGCCCTAATTAAGTTTGTATCCGCTGCGACGTACGATTGGAGCGACAAAGAAGAAAGACGAATCCAGAATCCAATCTGTCAAATAACGAAATGTACCAACTGTGACCATGGGACACTACCTTCCCACTTCGGTCGAAATCAAGACATGCTCCAAGCAGTTTCCGTTTTGAGCTACATTGTCCCGGATCGGATGGTTCGATCTCTGTGATCTCTGTTGAAGAACATTTCTTCAAGTCCTTTTCCAGCCTGGGCACTGTAGTTGGCGACCACCGGCTACCCAATACCTCATAGACTCACGTTGTTGGGGCTATAAAAGTAACGACAAATTGAGTACTCGTACGTATTCGTTAATTTTTATCTGACTGTTCATCACCTTAATATCGTTACTAGTTACTTTCGTTACTTCTCTCAAAAGAGCTATTTTTATGTCAAAATTGATACTTCGTTACTCAGTATCGAATACATTTTGCTACAGTTCTACACGGTGTACAGCTTAGCAAAGACCCACACCAATCTCATGGAAAATGTTGTTCACGAGAGTTTTGGCAGCTCAGCCTCAAGACTCTACACCGCCGCGACGAAATGCCGGACTTGGCTTTCTAGTTGATTCTTACTTAGTTTCGATTGAGCCGTTTTTCTGAGGTCCGTTTCTTGGCTTAATACATATCGCCATAGGATGAGCCATTCAGAGTTCAGTAGCCAGTTGGCTCCAGTTGCCTCAATTGAGGGACCCCAGTCTTCAATTGTCTGCTCTAGCTATCGACTGTGCATGGCTTGGTTTGCTCTTGAATCACAACTCGAGGACGGCTTATAGCTTCGGCTGAGGAGTGCGCCTTAGGGTCAGATTCGAACTCAAGCCCGCTGTCAGGTTGGCCTTTCATCTGTGGAAGACACCTGTTTGAAGTGTCTTTAAAGCCGAATTTGACTTGTCTCTAATTTCCACCAGCATTAAAGGCGAGAAACTTAAGAAGAATAGGTTAATGCCGCCATTTATCTTCCTCCAGTCTTCTATCTCCCATGGTGTTAACGCCATCTAGGGTCTCGTATAAAGAACTATATTGTAATACGGCCTTAAAATATGATATCGTCTTAAGGGCGAACACACGGAGAAGTCAACATCTCTACTCCTATCTACTCCAGCACAATTGGCATACGACCTGGTTTAGCACTTCGCTGCATGACGAGCTACCGGTCGGCTTAGCCATTTGATCTGATATGTTTGGACGTATTCCTTGATCGAGCGAAACAAACCCCCGAAACTGCGAAGCCGTACATTGATCATACAGTGAAACATCTCAAATCGGTTACCGTTGTAAGTTGGCCACCTGCCGAAGTTGGCCAACAATGTTTGCATCGCAGCTAGCCAATTTAAGCAGGTTTCACTGCAGTCGCTTAGTTCTGTTAACACAACTGGTATATCGTCAAAAACAGGCAACAAGCCAACAAGCCAACAAGCACCGTCCCACTGTTCGTCCGTCGAATTTTGTTGATCAACGGAGGACGGAAGATCGTCGACATGTCGTTCCTCAACTCCCAAGATGTTCCAATGAACTGAAGCGGTAAGAGAGAGAAAAGAGAGAGAGAGAGAGAGAGAGAGAGAGAGAGAGAGAGAGAGAGAGACTGATACAGATCGAAAGAGAGAGCGATAAATTCTGATTCAAGCCCATTCCTCCTCATTTTTGTCAAACACATAACCACACTCGTGTCTTCCGAAAAAAAAAAAAACCCTCTTCATGATCTATTGACGATCACTCATGTAATTTTATTCAAACCAAATGACTCCGCCTAGAAGAATGCAAAATTTGTAATCAAATACGCGGATTTATTGGGTGACTACAAGATCAAAGTGAAACGCTCCCAGCTGCGGCCAGAGGTGTGTTTCAAAATTCAGAAACTGTACCAATTTCTGTGGGCGCTGGACAGAGATAGTTTGACTTCTGAGGGTTGTCAGAAATTTATGATCAACACAGTTCAACACTCGAGCACTTAATTTATCGGCTATTTGGAGAAGTAATCCAACTGGCGAGTGCTCGGATGCAGATGAGTCAATATTCTCAGATGGTCACGGTGCGACTTGCTCTTGAATACATATGTGTAGTTGAACCTTAGGTCTTTATGAGAAGAAAATGGACGTCGTGGAACGGCCAATGTTAGACGAAGAAATAGTATTTTTTGAAGACGTGGAGAGTTTGCATTTTTATGCTGACAATGTGTTCCTTTAAATGCACGGTGTGAGGTGTTAGTGAGCGTCCTCTTTTACTTCACAGGTTGGATGAAGTTTCGATGGAACTTTGCTCTTGCGCTTAACGATGTGTTGTATATCACACATCCGCATATCACCGGATCAGACCTCAACCTGAAGCTTCAAGAGTCAGTGAGTTCATCTACTGCTAAGCCTCAAAGTGATCAGTTGGTTCACTGCTTATCTATTATCTTATAGTGGCTGCTAGGCCTTTTGGTGAACTGAGAGCAGAACCGATCTATAGAGAAGTGCTGACACTACAATAGGATCTTTGTGGGTCACTTGCAGATATTGATGTGGACACATTGATTAAGAGTAAATTGGGAACTGGAAAGCAAATGATCGGATTCGCTCCTTTATTTTACAGTGAATCTTCCCTATATCACGAAGGGGTTTCCGTTCTGAATTGGTAGAAATGTAGAAAAAGCATGTAACGCGCGTTTTGGGAAAGAGAGAGAAACCAAAAATTGTGTACTATCGACATTTTATAATTTGACCGTGTGAAACCATGGTACGATTACTTGCGAAAAAGGGCGGTATCTTATCGTATTTTGTCAGTAGATGTCGTTGGAGTCATCTATCTCCAGTGCTACCAATCACATTGTGTCATACCATATGGTGTTGGAAAGGTGCCATTAAAGCTTCATATAACTGAAAAAAAATTAAATTCGGAGAAGTTGAAAAAAAGATACAGCTGTTCAAAAATGAGTGAAAATAATGAAGAAATTCGCTATATTTTGAAATTTTTGGATAAAAAAGAGAAGAATGCCACGCAAGCCACCAATGAAATTTGTGAAGTTTACGGAGACGATGCTGTATCAGTTCGTGTAGCACAACAATGGTTCGCTTGCTTCCGTTCTGGAAATTTCGATGTTAACGATGCACCTCCATCTGGTCGACCTATCGTTAAAAAAGTCGATGAAATTATGGAAAATATTGACCAAGACCGTCACATAAACCGCCATGACATCTCCAAGGAACTAAACATTCATCGTCAAACGGTTTAAAAAAGGCTTGCTACAAAAGGAAGCTCGATGTTTGGGTACCACATGAATTGTCTGTGAAAAAAGTTTGATTAGAAATACGAAAAGACTTTTTCGACTACCTTTACATACGTGCGAAGAAGTATCAAAAGAAAACACTTTTGTTTTTAGTCGCTCGCAACTTTCGTTAGCCTAGATCTCCATCCTCGGTACAGCATTAATTTAAGTTTTTGTTTGCCAAAATTTCGCTCAAAAACAATTATAATAATAAAAATTTCACATGGAAGGTGTATGCCGTCAGATACGGGCTAATCCTTGACACGGCCACTGCCAGAACTACAATTTCTTCACAAGAGATAACATCTCTTTGAGGACGCTCTCTTACGTAGACAAAAAAACTTCGGTCCCGTGTATGTCCACTTAAAGGCGACTTCACTGTCTATCACAAGTGAACTCGATAAATGTCTTACTCCAGCGTGAGGCTAAGTAACAAATAGTTCTTGTCGAGAAAATCTAGTCAAGAGTATAGGAAACCAGGGTAAAAGGGAAACGCAAAGGAGATCTTAAGTCAAAAATAAGAACTTCGTATTCATTCGAATGATTTATCGATCTCTTTTCTATTAGTAGTCAGTAATTAGTTAGTAGTCATTCAAATGATTTTGACAATCGAAATATTCTCGAGTAGTTGTGTTAATTGATTATGATTCGAATGAGCCTCTTAGTGGGCTCATTCAAAAACCGGGAAAAGAATGAAAGCACAATTACACATTTAAGACATGTATTTAAAGAAAATATCTTAAAAACTGTCGGAGATCGCTGCTCGTTCTGGACACTGCACCGATTGGTTTTCTTAATCTGCATCTCTTCTTTCTCATTCTTGATCTTCATTGATTATCGCATCCCTGTGCTCAAGTAGTTCTTCCGTTTCCTTATCTTTGACTGTCCCATCCGAGTGGATTTATTATTTATTTAAATGTCATCTGGGATTATGACATCCCTATCTCTTGGGGTCGATACATGGCTAAACCCTGGGCTTGGCATATCCACGATTGGTTGCGTTGACATGTTTATGACTCGATAATCTAGTTCTTAGTGCTCCTCCTTCACGAATGAATACCAATCTTCGTGCACACATGGGACAGTTTGGACAAGCTAAAACCACTTTCCCAATTGTTCCAACACCTCCGCAGCAAATCTCACTTTTTCTTCAAACCACAGGCACAAAAATACAGAGAAATTAAATTTTTAACGACCGTCTTCAAAACTCACGGTGATTTCCTTAAAAAATTAATGCAAAGATCATTTCCGGTGCACTTGGTTCCAGAGTCGCCAGAGACAACGAAACTCTCATTCCCCACAAGGTACACAGCAGATGACTGTGTAACAGGTACATTGGTGCCACCTCGCCTGGTATGCGGAGCTATCAAGAATTTCCCAACTGAATAGAAGAATACCCCGTTATAACCTGTGATCTACGGGATACCGCATAGAGCCGCTAATCTTTACGATCATCGTTACCGTCCGTCGGAGTTATGCAAACGTAACCCAAACGCCGTCGATTATCCGAACGAGACATGCTTCACGGCCGTGTCAGCCAATAAGACACCGAAAAGCTTTTCACACTACTCAGAGAAAACTCATCTTCGGCTGCCCACTCGCACGGCCATTAGCATACTCATAAATTCATTTCGAAGGGATTCGCTTCCCACTCAAGCGCAAAACTGTCAGATTATCGGAAAAGACCCCCGCGTGCACAGCGCGCATGTGATGCTGGACGGATGGGATTGAACGAAAGGAGAAACGAGCAAATTGCCTGCCAATTCATTGGCTTAGATCCCCTGTCGATTGATTTATGTTCGCGTCATTCATCCCTTCCAACAAATCTCAATTTGTTCGCCATCTCTCGTGTCAATCAAAAGTGATTTTCCTTTCCTTTGTCAGCCAACCCCCGGTGCAGAACTTTTCACACTTCACACCCAAGCGGCGACGGCTTAATAAACCAAACAAACGAAGTCAGACAAGATGGTGATGGCGACAAGCTAAAAAAAGCAAACAAAAATTCACACACAAAAATGAAGAAAATATTGCACCGTAAGCCTGACAGACAAGGCTCTCCTCCCCAGTCTCCCTCGTCCGCGCTGAGACTAATTCCCGGGGAACTGTCAAAAATACAGAAGACAAGGAAATCCCGAACCGAGCAGCAGCAGCAGCTCTTGCAACGGCAGAGAACACGTTCCCAATAAAAATAAACAAAATTATCTATCGGGTACATCGACAACGCGCACACCCGAGGCAACGACGACGACGCGACGGGTGAACGCAATGAGTTTGGTCGGTCTGCGAGCCGGTGTATCTTTGTATCTTTTCTTTGACGTCTGGCCCTTCACAAGGAGCGCGGGCAATAAAATCGTCACTACCATCTAGGGGAAGCGGTGACAATTGTTGCCAAAGAAAGGCCAGCAGTGAAGCCACCCACCCCAGCCGCCCACGCAGGGAAACACGGCGGCAATTGAAGCTGTCACTCGAGAAAGCGGCGATAATGTGTCACCGGACAATAACCGTAACAGTTGTGCGCGAATGTGTATTGTGTCAACTGAAGTGGTTTCCACTTTGACTTCCATTCGAGATGCTGTTTTGAATCAGAAATCTCTTTTGCGTGTGTGTGTGTTCAGGTTTTTGTTCGTGAACGCACCTTTCGGCGTTCGGTCACCCTTCTGCAGTTCGAATCCAGCTCGGGCCAATCGATCAAGACTGTCAGTCAACACCCTCTGACTTGGTAAATTAATATCTTCATGTAGCCTAGCCAGTATCGAATGGAGCGCTCCTCATGTGTGCATATCACACATCTGTGTGTACATTGTCCTCACTCGGCGTGTATGCAAAGTAATCAAGTGGAATAAGGAGCTTAGCATATGACTGAGTGGTGTCTGCACGGGCGAGAGCGAGAGAGGGTTCATTGTGTGGAAAAGTGTCCTTTTTTTGAGTGTGATTGGGATTGATAACTTTGTTGACGCTGTTTGCGTGGCTGTCTCGCTGGGCAAGTGCATTAGGCTGGCTTGCTGACAGCGGCACGTGGTTGGGGTGCCATCGAATGTCCTGATCGGCGGAGTGGCGGGGGCGTTTACATCAATTTTCCATCGTTTGTCCTCTCGGCCAAGAGGTGACTAAGAGACTAAGAGGCTAAGTGGGTGTAAGGGTGTTAGGGTGTCACAATGTGTACCAGCTTGAGAGGGTGGCGTGTACTTTTGTCAATCATTCCCAACTAACTGAGTACTTTTTTGTTCTTTCTCGTTTCAGGTAACCGCAGCTTGTTTGTTCGCCACGCACCAGCGTTCTCTGTGAGCTGTCTGTCCGCACGTAAGCATTTGTTTTGTTCTCTGTTTCTTCTGTATTCAAAGTAGTTCACGGTGGGAGGCGTGTGGCAAAACAGGTTCCTATAATGGCATCGACTCGATCGAAAGGTCAGAGTTGTTTGTAGCAGCAAATGTTGTCATAATTGTAAACCAAGTTGACATGCAGCCAGTCGCTAGAGGCACACTTACAGTTGCATGCTCATGTCGGTGTGAATTCCGAACAACATGGGAGTGCAACTTAATCCGCAAAAACAGAACAAAAGCAGCAAAAAGACACATGCCACGCAGACATGAACTTGTTTCCTTTCCCGGATACCTTGAGGTAATGAGCTCATTGGCGTCATTTATCACGGCGATGGAGTTTCACTCTGTCAATCATGGTCGACTCGAAAGGGAACAGCACAGCGGGCCTCTCTGAGGGCGGAACGAAATCGCTTGGTGTGACTAATTGTCACAACGAAATGTGCTCACTTTGATCTCAGCGGAAATTTGGTTCTAATGAGATCATGAACGATGAGTGTTATTGCGTATCAATCATCGCCAAGAGGATAGCATGACGAGCTGATTATCTCAGGAATACGGTATCGATTTTCTTCTGAGTCTGGATAGGAATCATCTTATTGTAGATCTCTTTGTTTTTGTGGTGAAATTCAGAGTCTCTACAGTCACCATCAAGTCTCCCTGAAAAAACAAGCACACTACTCAATCTAAATAGAAAGGGAATCAGCAATGTAGTTGGCATTATTACTGGTCATGGGAGAATGAGAACCCCTGACTTTTGTAGCAGCTGTAGAGACAAAGAGGAAGAAAAAACTACACTTCACTACCTCGGCACCTGCTCAGCACTTGCGAGGACAAGAAAAAAAATACTCTAGGCAGCTATTCATTCAATAGTCTTGTCTGGCATTCAAATTCTGGACATAGCAACATTTATAAAAAATACCAATTGGCTGTAGCCCAGCAAAGAAGTCCATCATCCAGGATATGCCACTAGCATGCCAGTAAGTACCTTCAGGTGTTTTCAGTTAGTACCCAAAGAGGAACCGGCACGTTAGCTGCCGTTTAGTGATATCACACTTGATCCGATCAGGATGTAAGTGGGCCAGAACTGCTTCAGTTGTGGCAGTCGCATTAACTTAACCTAACCTAACCATAATATATAATATTTGGTGGCGCGACAGTCCGAGGCGGATCTGGGCCTAGCTTCTCAGCAACCACTCGAGTTGTGCGTGCTATTGTTCTTTCACAAGTGGAAGGGACCTACAGTTTAATGCCGACCTCGAACGGCGAAGTTGAGAAGCTTTTTCTCTCTACTCTTTGAGCATTGTCAGTGACTCGAAAGAGGTGGAAGCCGTGAATTATAAAAGTTGGTAGATTGGGGATTCGAACCTGGCACCCTCTGCGTAGGAGTCGACGCACTAACACACTACGCCACGGCGACTCACCTAACCATCAACTCTTCTAATAAACCCCTTTCCTTGTCCCACAAATTGTGGAAACCTTCTAAAGCTGAATTTAAGCCCCGAAATCTATGTTCCTATCCCTGACACGAAATTAAGCTGGAACCTCAACATACAGGAACGTGTTCACGGCTCTATGCTCCTGTAAAGGGGCTTTAGGGCGTATATGACGACTACGACCACGCATGGTCCACCGGTCTTTCAGATTCACAACACTCCCCCCATCCTGCTGCATGCAGTCGGGATTTGGTGGACTGTAATTAAAGGCTTCAACAGCAATACGCTCGAAGGGGTGCATACGGTAGCGTGGTTATATATCAGGGAAACGTTAAAAACAACTTCATCCGCAGCTCTGAAAATACTCATTAATCTTCCGCCGATGGACTTGATGGACAGAGAGGCAGCGGTAATCACGGCAAAAAGATTGGAATCGCTGCATACATGTGTGAAAAGGACTCCGTACTGGACAGTCCCTTGAGAGATGTACCATAGACACGTACCCGAAGACACTCGTCTCATGAAAGAAGAATATCTCAACTAGTATACCTTGCAGGTTTTACTGGACGTCTGTACACCAGACGCTGAATTCATAGACGGATCGCGCGGGTGTCTATTACAAGAATCTAAAAATCATTCCGACTGTCAAATCACTGGAGCGTCTTTCAGGGAAGGACTTAAGCGAAAAAGAAAGCTTTGGTCTGGCAACAAAAAACTTTACAGATATCCTTGTCAGACAGCCAAGCAGCTCTCAAATCTCTTAACCGAATCACTTTCACTTTCACTCTAAGACCTCGCTGAAATGCCGCCTTTCTCTTAACGAGTAGGTTCAGTGTTTTAGTATCTAACGTATATTGGTCCCGAGACAGAGGGACATCCTAGAAAATTCTGGCACCGGTTCCGCACTCCTTCCGGGTGGAGACATGCCATCCATGACTGTTGCTACTGAAAATCATCTAATGAAGCTAGAAAAACTTAATCACACCTTTCTTAACAGGTCGGCTGAAAAATTCGTATCGTCCCTAGTAGAACGCCATTAGAATTAGATCCGTATCATTTTAGTTAGTCTTCTTCTTCTTCTGGTGGCGCTACAGTCCGGCGTGGACCTGGGCCTCAACGAGGTCTCCAACTGGCTCGATCTTATGCCAGATGCCTAACGACTGGATGGCGCAGTTGGTAGAGTCCCTGCCCCTGGTTAGCGGGGTCCCCGGTTCGAATTCCAGTGAAAGCAAAGTTAATACGCTTTTACCTGGTTTTCAAATCTGGCCCAGTCACCATTTGCCGTTGGGGTCAAATTAACGGGACTAGTCAATCAGTGGTAGTAGTCTGACTGTTGGTGTCACAATAAACCAACATGGTTAGAGTGTGCTGGTGAAGGCACTAGCAGCCCGCCTACCTAACCTAATCTAGCCAGATGCCTCCAATTTCGCACGCCAAGTTGGTTGAGGTCATTCTCCACTTGTGTGCACCGGTTCTGTCCTCCCACGGGTAGGAAGTCAAAGACTATTCGGGCTGGAGCAGTGTTATACATGCGCTTAACATGGCCTAGACATCCTAGGAGCTAAATTCGTAGACGCCTGGCTGGGCTTATGTCGCTGTAAAGACCGTACAGTTCAAGGTTGAACCTTCTTCTCCAAATGCCATCAACGCAAACAGGACCAAGGATTGAACGCTGAACTTTTCTCGAGATGAGACCATCTGCTTTTGAAATTGTCCAGGCTTCCACGCCAGAGAGCAGGACAGGGATGATCAAGGTCTTATATAGAGTTATTTTGGTCCTTCGAGAGAGGGATCTATTACTCAATTGTCTCTTGAGCCTGTATGAACAGTGGTCGGCAAGAGTTACTCGGCGTTTGATATCGGTACTGGTGTTGTTCTTACTATTTACTGCGGAGCCCAAGTAAATGAAGTCCTTCAGTCCAGTCAATCGAAAGTATAGCTGCGTCATCCTACACGGGTTAAGCAGGAATGTCCGAACCAGATAAGGCATTGTTTTGCTGCCATATGAGGCCTTGAAATCGACGAATAGGTGGTGGTTGTCGGTCTGAATCTCTTGGTTTTTTCCAAGATTTGCCGGGGGATGAAAACTTGGTCGATGGTGGATTTCCCCGACCTGAAACCGCACGGATAAGGACACATCAGGTTATTCACGAATGGTTTGGAAGATGACAGGGAAGATCTTGTTTGCGATGTTTAGGAGACTTATCCCTCGGTGGTTGGTGCTATTGAAGGGTTCTTCTTTCTTGTGGATTGGGCAAACGATACTGAGATTCCATGTTACAGTATCCTGCCATAAATATAACACAGGCAATAAAAACCCACAATAATGTAATGTACACGCGATCGTCGCGGTCCTTTTAAATGCATGGACATATGTTTATTGAGGTCACTTCCTCAATAAAGACCGAAATATTAAGCGATCGGCTGTGCAACTGATAAGAGAATATTGTACTGTAGGTTAAGTTTCATTAAGAAAGATCTCAAACCGAGCGGAAGTCTTAAGAAAGATCTCAAACCGAACAAAAGTCTTAAGATAGATTTCAAGCAATGCGGAAGTCTAAAGATAGATACACGCGATACACAGTGAAGTACAAATGCATGCATAAACAAAGTTACAGTATATTTTATAAACAAGTGTTTCATTGTGTGAACTATTAAGATAAATCTTAAGTAAAATTATTCCACTCGTCTGGCATGCCTTCCTCCGATCATACCTTACAGATGAGTTCATGCATGTAAAGGTAAGGTATACCGGCACAACTCCAGCTTCCTTAAATAGTTCTGCAGACATTCCCGCTGCACCAGCATTCGACTTTAGTCTCGATATAGCTATCTTGACTTAGTTTTCGGAGGGTTGAAATCGAGGGCTCCTTGTATTGAACACAAGATACCCGCTATACATGGTTTAACCATGCCGTAGATTTGTAGACGCCTGACTAAACTGTACAGTTAAGTTCGTGGTTTATCTTCCCCTCTAAAATTTATAGATGCCCTAACCATGGTGTCGAATTGCGATATTCTGGCCACGTTGTCAATGTTGACAGTCTTTTGAAGAAGACACCTTAAACTTTCTTTGACTCTCGATTACCGATGGACCCATTTCAGGACCCATTTCTGTTTAACTGCCAGTAAATGACTGTTTCGTGACTTGTTTTCATCAGGCCTTCATTTACATGTCACCCGCGTATTCCAGCAGTTGAACAGAGATTTGGCAGCTCGAGCCTCTAGAGTTGTCAAGTGAGCCTTGACGATCTTCTCAAGAATAAAACTCTGTAACTGCCACAGGGGCAAGGGACAATGTAGGAATTTCCTGTCTATTATTCGACGGACATTTCCGAAGACAACTTTTCAGACTTACAACAGGAGGTCAACTCTCGGTCCTGTGAACGATCCGTTCCCCCTCCCTCCCTGTGAACTGCTTGACATTTCGAGTCAAAAATACGTGACATTTTCCTGATTTATGTACACAAAACGGAAGCATGATCCCCAAAAAGATGGACACTTCTAAGTGCATTTCGGTGTCGCCCCAGCCACATCGAGCCGACAGCTGATGAAATGCGTCATCTAGCAGCACTCACTCAAAACCAGCCATTACACAAGCGCATCTGTCGCCACACTCAGAGCGAAGTGAGAAAATCCTCACGAAGCACCACACATCACCCACCCCGCCGAGTGATCGCATGCCGCACTGCGCCTATTCTTAGATCCACGGATGGAGGGATGCACTCCCCGACCGACAAATGCTCTCGCATTCACCAGCGCGCCTCCAACAAAACGTCGGCACACACAAGCGCTCGCGATACTTCAATATTGGTCGTCGCCATCACTGTCAGCTCGGCTAATTGTCATCCGAACGCAGGCACGCAGATTGTCGCCTGTAACTCAAACCAGTGAGTTAAGTGAAACCCCAGCACCAGCCCCCAGTAATCCATCGGATACACTTGCATGCCGGGACTTCATCATCATCAGCAGCACCGCGCGGCGGCGCGGCATCGGAATTAATATCACATTTTGTTCGGCGACTTTAATTCGATTCGAAATGTTCGATGTATCTATTAGACGAGCGATGTATCTGTCGGTGGTTACAGCGGTTTTGGAACTCCAGCCGCGATGGGTGTGCGTGTGTCTGGCTGAGTAAACGATTTACTGTCACAGCGCGCACCCAATTCAAGGGCAAAACTGACGGATGGACCTGACTAATCGCTGACAAAGTATCAATTTACCAGATGTATGCGGGACGCACGCAGTGCGCGCCAGCCAGGATTACCAATCGAAGGGGCACAACGACTACACTATTCGTGCATCATGTGGGCCTCGGGTCTGGGGTCTGGGATTAGGTGAAACACGACGCTGGGTCGCTGTCGGCTATGGGTTGACGACGCAGCGGCCGGCGCACAACACATTTTGACGTTAATTAGGATGACGGACTAGGTGGATGTGCCTCGAGAGGCGAGACAACTTGATGCTTGAGGGCGAAGTGTCAGTCAATGTGGAACAGGCAATGTGTGACCATATGGTTTGGATCATCACCGTCGTTCAGGCGAGTGACTCACCGCACGTTGTTTGCGCTTCGATTTGCACTCGCTGTTGTATGATTTTTGCCTTTTGCGTCGGAAGTTCGCAAGTTCACTGCGCTCGGGGATCGTTCGGTTGATGGTGGAATTTGCTTTCAAGGTTCTCTGCGTCCCCTTTTGTTGAGAGTTGGTGGTGATCATTAACACGGGAGGGTATTCCTATGAATGGAGGAAGGTGGCGCCTGGTTGTCGTCTCACCGGGCAAGCAAAGTCTGACTGAAGGAATGTTCTGGCGATGACTTATCCTGACGTTGAAATTCGCTGCTGACCGCTGATGCAGTTGATGGGCCTCTGAGATGACGATGATGGCGCTGACTTGGCATTTTATAGCGACTTCTGTGACCCTTTGTGGGCTAAGTCAAATAAATTGTTCGTTTACATCTCGAATGGTGTTCAATAACTCGCGTCGAAATTTCACCTGGACCTCCACAAGGTTCCTTGCTGTGACATAGGAGCAAAGTTGGTCAGTACCCTTGCAGTCGTCCTTAACTGCAGTACATGATTCGCTGTTTGTGAGATGCATTTGCTAAGGAGTCCTGCAGTGTTGTAGTCAGTCTTTACAGCAGAAACATCAGAATTCGATTGGTTTTTGCTCGCGTCACTTCAGTTGTTCTATAGGATCGAAGTTGTTGAAAGGTATCTTGCGATCAGCCGATGACGGCAGCTAAGACTGCTTGTTATGACATAGGTCCCAGGTGTCCAGCAGTCTTGCCGCTTTAACAGGAGGTTCTACAAACATTCCCTTAAATGTTTGTTCACTTATATCTCCAATTCGGTTCAATCGAATTCGCTGAAACTTCTCCTGGCCCTCCGCAGGGTTCCTTGCAGTGACATAGGACCCTGTTCAACCTTCTGGCGGTCAGCCATGACGACATAGGGCATGGATATGACGTGGGTCCTAGGTGTCCACCAGGCTACCTGTCAGGCTTAGCAAAATGTACTCAAAACTCCTTTTTATGTTTGTTTCCTTTTAGCTCCAAGTCGGTTCAATCAAATTCGCCGAAACTTCTGCTGGACCTCCTCAGGGTTCCTCGAAGTGACATAGGACCTAAATTGATGAACATCTTATCCACATGCGTTAATCTGATTATTACAACTGCTCAACAGAGATCCCTGCATCTGGGGTCATATCTTTTCAAAGTCAGGCGGTTCTGTTTGCAATCTGTCAGCGACATCCCCCAAGACAATCCTGTCTTGACCATGAACCATGACAATCGCACGGCGCCCACTTTTTATCAAAAACTCACCGCCAACCTTCGCAGTTGGTCCGCTTGGCGTCGAGGGCCGAGTACGAAACGACGTCAAGCAAGCCCACAACGTCTATCTCAAGATCTACCGCAGTGACCCCCATCAACCTCGCCAGTCACAGGCAAGCACCCCTCTGGAGCATTCAATCTCTGAATCTCATCTGATTGTGTCTATCTCTCAATCTGTTTTCCAATTCTCTTCCGCAATTTAAATCCCCACAATTGCAGGATTAAATGATGAAACAAAGCGGACGGATCCTCTTAAGTACGATGTGTCAGATGCATGCATTCACTTCCGCATTAATATTCCCTTCAACTGAGCACTTGAAGTTTTGCCAAAAATTCGAAGCAATGCAAAAAGAAGCGAAAAGAGACCACGTCATCAGTCTGCCTGCAGCGGACAGAGACACAAGACAGAGAGAGAGAGAGGGTGGGAGAGAGGAGGCAGAAAAAAAGATGTCAAAGACCAAGGACTCACACAGAGCACATACACGAGGCCATTATAAAAATCAAATAACATCTACTTATCCCATTACGAACTGCTACGTGGTATTATTATATCTCACATTATTATCTTCGTTGGGAGCTTCTCGCTCCGGCCGCTCCTGCCCACCACCCTCGGTAATAAAAGGACCTGCAAACACACTTGTCCCCAGCTGCAATCCTTGCACACGACCAGACAAAAGATACAAAAGAATCATGCCAAATGGTTTCATGGCACTTCTGCCGCTGCTCTTCCAAGCCAAATGGAAAAGTGATACAATAAAATCCTCATCTCCGACCGAAAAGAAAACGACGACGACGACGACGACAAGACAGAGCAGAGCGGGGGGAAAAAACTGTGTAAAAAGATACAAATAGAGGATTCCTTTTCCACATGGGCTATCATGCGGTATGCAAGGCGTACATATGTGTGACGGTCTGTGCGGATTTCTGGCAAGAAATTTTCTGATTTACACGTATGAACAGCCAGTCGGCGCGGTCTCCTGAGCTATGCCGCCACTGCTGCAACTGCGGCTGCTGCTGCTGATCACCGCGCGGTAGATAAAACGATCTCACAGATGCAAAGTCTCTCTTTAGCACAAGTATCTGTGCGTTACATTTGCGCGCAAGAATAATGCGAAACGTGTAGCTAATTAAGAAAATGTACTTCTCCTGGTCATCGTCATGATCCTCCTTGCCGTCGGTCCTCGTTCCCGTCGTCGGCTTTACCGCCCGACTGAAGGAATCCACAACAGAAGCGACTCCGCAACGACGTGGTATCTCATCACATTCCAATTCAACTCGATGTCGATGGCAGTTCGGGCAGCGCGTTCTTTTGCGCCACACAACAATGAATGCGTAACCGAACTGTGTACGCACTCGTGGTGCAAATTTCAATCGCCCCATCCGCGGCGCAGACTTGCAACGGAGTGAAATTTATGGGCTCAATCAACTGCGAATGTTTATTTTATCACGCGGGCGCAAGTTAATTCGATTTCATCCAGAAGTGCATACAGAGCCTTCGAGTCGCTACAGGAGTGCGCACCACGGTTGCAGAAAACCGTGATGATTGAATGATTAAGGGCACATTTCCCACATTAACAGGCCAGCTCCCCTGCCGCCGCGTCGGTGGACGGGATGATGCATAGATATGCGCCCGCTTACTGGCGCAAGGGAAATCGAAAGCAAATATTTGCTCTCGCTCATCGGAGCGTGTGCGCTTATTACGACGAGTACACCCACCAACCACCAACCACCACCATCTCCACCTCATCCGTTTGACAAAAGGTGTCCCGGTGTGTGTTTGCATGTGTATCTGCGGTTGGCCCGCACTGAAGTGGGTGTCTGATGACAGTGTTGCTCTGAAACGAAAATAAACAAAAGCAGTTCAATACACTTAAATCCCGCATTATCAGAGTGTTGCTCTTCGCCCTCTCCTCCCCCCTCCCCCCGCTCCATCGTATCCACGCTCGAAGAGGTCGTGCGGGGCCATGGGGCGCGGTGCCACAAAAGTTATGATTTATAGCGCCATCTCATTGCTTATCAAGTTGAGTGTTGAAAAAATAAATAAATTATCATTGAAGTTGGCTGGCTTATCACACCTTTTCGGTTTGATGAATGAACGTGAATGCGGGAGCGGTTTGAGCGGCGCGGTGGTGGAGGAGGCGGCATTCTCAAGTGCCGCGTTCGATCACTTTGGTGTGCCAGATTTTTGACACTCGACCGGGTGGTGAGTGTGAGTGATTTTTTTTCTTTTCTGTTTGTCGCCGAAATCTGGGTCAGGATGACTTGTGCGTGTGTCGTGATTGACTTAGCGCCACCTGGTCTGTCAGGTTTCAAAATGTTTGTCAACAATGGCGGTTGATTGGAGACTTGGGGGGATTTTCTTCAATTAGTGATTGATGGTTACTTTGGTTTTATGGAGAAAGAGTTGATCAGTGATTGCGCGAGGGTTTATTCCGCGGTCAGTCATTGAAGGGTGTACTTATCTTTGGGAACCACGCCGTCCCACGGTGACTTAGAGAGTTTTTAGATCATGTCTTAAGTGACCTTCCGTCGGGCGCCACTCTCAATAGGGTGCCCGGCTAGCTCTGAATCTCATCTAGCAAGTCTGCTGCTTCACTTGCGCACTCCTAGGTAGTTCAGGTGATTTTCCCGTTGCGGCCCTCCCTTAAACCCAGACGTCCTCAGCAGACAGGAATCGAAAGAAGCCAGGAATCGAAAACTTTTTAGGCCGGACGTGGACCTCAACTTACAAGTCTGCTGCTTCACTTACGCACTCCCAGTTAATGGAGGTAATTCTCCAATCGTGGGCCCCGCCTTAAACCCAGGCGTCCTTTGGTGTGTTGTCCCATAAGCCAGGAATCGAAGACTTTTCAGGCCGGACCTGGACCTCCGCTTAAATGTCTGTTGATTAACAACGTGAACTCAAAATTGGTTGGGGTCCTTTTCCGGTAGTGTGGGCCACCATGGCTACGTCCTTCCTAGAATCTTGGAATCTTCCCATAGGCTCGGAAGAAGCCGGCATGGCCGAAGAAAATTAAGCGCCGTACCCATTGATGCCTGTCAGTCTCAGTCAACCAACTCGAGGAGGATCCAAGCCTGAAGTTCCTGGCGACTATTAATGGATCCACAGTCGAGCGCCAGTTTCGTTTGTGTCGTGCTGCAGTCCGAGATGGACCAGCAGCTCATCCAGCAAACGTCTTTATGGCCATCATCCTATCTGCAGCGGTTCCAATTGGGATCTCTATGTTGAGTGAGGTCGTTATCCTTATCTGGACCCTACCTTAGACCCACGCTGTGTTGTGCCACAGGCCCAGAACCAAAGAATCATCTGGGCATTCTAAAGGTGATCATGCGTTCTACATGATAACCCACCTTAGACGCAGAATGTGTAGGCTCCCAGCTAGATTCAACTTTCATCCTTAACTGGGTATAACTCAGTCGGGATCACAAGAATTGTCACATTCTCTACATAACCTCTCTTCAGTCATTGCCATGGAGTGTGATTGTTTACTTCTCAGTAAACCAACCCAAGGAGAGTCGACGCCTGAGCTTCCTACTTGGCAGTCTTAAGGGATCCACTGTCGGGCGCCACTTTCATCCAGTCCTGAACTTCAACCAACAAGTCTGCAAGGCCCTTCTTCACTGCTGGACCTCACCTTGGACGAAGTCGAACTCCGAATCAAAGACCGTCAGGGCTGGAGCCATGTTCCTTATGCACCGTACGTGAAATCTGGTCACAAGAATTGGCATATTCTGGACAAAAGATCTCTCCAGTCATTGGCAACGGGCATGAAGTATGCCTGCTTACTTAATTTTAAAAGACCAGAGCCAAGTGGGGCTTAACTTGAGCCACAGCAGCATTTCTCGAACTTTTAAAGGGTCCCCTGTTGGGCGCCAATTTAGTTTTGGAGTCCTGGTTTGGATGACCTACCATTGAGCTGAAGCGGGCTAGCTCAAACTCTTAGAGAACTCAATGACTAGCGCCACTCCTTTTTTTTAGTGTGTTCGTCGACTTATAGCTGGTTTTGGAAGCGTATCCAGGTTTTGAACATTTTATTCTTGCCACTTGGGCTCAAGCCAACTTATACTGCGGTTTGTCACTTGATTCTGAATCTTAACAGTCCCGCCCACTCCTTTCCCTCACTGACACGGCGCATGAACTCTGGTTTCTTACTCCTTAGGCCAGCTACTCGTGAAGGCTCGTAAGAGCCAAACCTGTGGCCTGCCTCCCTTTTTCGATGGTGTCAACCACCAGGACCAATTTGGCTTGCATCCACAATAACTTGCTTCCACACCTTTGGGCCATGATCCCCTTCTCTCCAGGAGGCCGACATTCGACGAGGCTCTCTGCCGGTGCACAGTTGCCCATGCGGTTCATTTCGACCAAGTCAGCATAGCCAACGGATCGTTGCTCTGCACTGCGTTCAGCAACAAGGATTTTTGCTTGAAATTGCAATAACTTCAAAACGCTCCCCCGCCCGGCCATTAGTTCGATGATGTGCAACATGAGGTGCCAGTCACCGAGTTGCTCATCTCCACCACCCGAGCGGACACACGTCCAACGTGATCAAAAATTCCCATTCGAAGCCCGAGCCGGAGTGCAGCAGCACAACTGAGGTCGAAACAATCAGGTTCCAATTTCAAATAACCACTTCCACACCCCAGCCCGATGGGAGGAAGAATTTCAAGCGTAAACGCCTCACAAAGTGATCGTAAACTGCTGTGTATCCCTGTCACATCAACTGCACAGCATTCATCTAAATTCCATTTCCTGTGGTAAATGCAGCTCCTCCCCACCGTCCTCCTCCTCCACCGTGCGTCGTCGACCATCGTCCATCCGACTTCTCTAGGCTCTTCGTTCCTGTTTCGCATTCCATTTGCAGATGGCAATGAAGAACCGCACAATTACCCAAGCCATCCGCCCCCAATGCACTTTGCATGCCCATCCCCATCGTCCCATCGTTTCATCGTCCACCCGGTTCAAGGGCAAATAGTAGATGCCACAAATTCCATTTCGTGCCACCTAAATCGACATTGATTAGAGACTCGAGCGCAGGTTGTGTGTGTGCGTTTGAGGAGCAGACCCTCCCAGAGCCAGAGAGACAGTTGGTCTTGTGGCAATTCATTTGCAGCAAATTGCCGGCTCGCCACCTGTGTCGTCCCGGGTGTAGAAATGACCCGCAGCCATGGTCAGACAACAACGAGCCGGTCACACCCAACTTCAGTCGCGCTGGGAGTGTTGTCGCCTCTGTTCTCTCTCTCGCTCTTGTCGGATTCAATTTCATTTTATCGGACGTTAGTTGCGATGCATTTTACGGCTTGGTGTGGTTTTCTTATTCCGCGGAACAAGGTAATCGCCGATTTAATTCAGCAGACACCCGCACGCTGCGATCCGCCAAAAATGTGTGCGATTTTTTTTATTCGCGCTCACGGGAATGCATCCGCCAAAGCCCATTGGAACAAAGCAGCACTTTGCCTGATAGCTCATCAGTCAGCCGGTGTCCTGGCGGGGGGTAGATCCACTTTTTGTCTGCTTTTTTTCGCCTCATCCGTGAGCCCGCTCGCTCACTGGAATTGGTTTTGATTTTTATGGCAATTTTCGCTGATGCATGCAAAACTGTGTCAGGGATTTCCAACTGAACCGGAATTAGAGATACAAAAGTTATGTGCGCGACGGTGGCTGGAGTTTTGGGCTTTTTATTGTCAAGCGTTCGCGATAAATCGTCGTGGCTGCTGGCTGAGAGGGCGGAGGGGGGGGGGGGGGGGGGACTGCGAATTTCCATTCGAATGAACATGCGATTGGATGGTGCTCGGTTTTTTTCCCGTTTTTTGTTTTTCTATTTCCACGGGGGGCTAGTGCGGGTGTTCAAAGGACTTAAAGCAAATAGTTTGGATGGCTTTGAAAGGGTTTAGTTTTTTGCATTTGTTTTGACAAAAATGATGAAAAACAAAGTTACGAGCCGTTTTTGGGGGACCGAATGGCTGCAGCACGGTTCGGTGAACGTGCGCGTCTTTAATTTGCCATGAAACGCGGCCAAGTTTATGGCTGACAATTTCGAAAAGGATTCTTTACGAGCACTCTGTCGGCGGGAGAACCACGAAGAGGAGGATAAAGAGGATTTGATGAGGGTAGAGGCTATCTCGTCGAGAATTTTTGGGATGGGGTTTTGTGAACAAAGGCTTCTTAGGGGGTTCGAGGGAGAGTTTCGTATTTAATTTGGTGGCATCCAAGCGGCAATACTTTTGCTGCTGTTGACTTTGAATTTGCCAGTTGGGGCGCAGTTGGAGATTTGGCTTTTAGTGGACTGGGCCTGGCTTTAACTCGGCAGAGGATGCTCCATCATTTGGATAGTTTACTCTCCACGTCTCAACCAGCAGACAAAGAAGCCCAATTCGTTTAGGTTATGTTAGGTAGGCGGTCTGCTAGTGCATTCACCAGCACACTTAGACATGTTGGACCATTTTGATACCCAAAGTCGGACTACTACACCTGATTGACTACTGCAGTGCTGTTAATTTGATCCCAACGGCAAATGGTAACTAGACTGGATTCGAAAACCAATTAAAAGCGTATCAACTTTGCTTTCACTGGGATTCGAACCGGGGATCCCGCTAACCAGGGGCAGCACTCTACCAAGTGCGCCATGCAGTCGTTTTTCCCAATTCATTTAAAAAACCTTCTAGTTTGACAGTGGGTACGAAACATTGGGTACTCTGTGGAACCGGAGATTGAACCAAAAAACGCACCCATGAGCAGGACATGGCAACTGTTCCACAGCACAAGATTTCACTCAACCAGAGCACCTTTACTAGATCTCACGCTTCACCTCTCTCGAGTCAGTGGCAATGGGCATGTCGCACACTTACTTGTATCCGTCACCCGACAAGGGCAGTCGTAGCCTGACTTGAAGGGACCAATATCGGGCGCCACTCCTATTTTCATTGCACTCCTCTACAAAGCTCTGATTTTGAAGTGATTTTCCAGGCTTTGAACATTTACTTGTCATCAGATGGACTTATGTCAATTTACCTTCCACGCCTAACGTTCAAGGCTTGATTCGGATTGTTTATGGACGGTGATGCACATGCGACTCATGTTGCTCCCATGGATGAATATGAGACTAATGTTCCCATTCTTGGTCTCAGGCACTCTGGTTCCAGCCCAAGTTGTGAAACAATGTTGTCATTAGTAAATTTCGATGTCGTAGCATATTTCTTCAGAAAACTAAGAAAGCTCAGAGCTCTGAATGGAGCTTCGGAGGTTTTCGAAGCTCTTGATCTAAGATCGAAGTGTCTGAGTGATCTCGCTGGTGGTTAAGGAGGGATACCTTCTGTTCACTGACTCTATTATCTAGGGCAGGTGCGTCGTTAAGGAGCAGTACCTTCTGTTCACTGACTCTAGGATCCAGGGCAGGTGCGTATTCTCCGACTCTGCGGTGTCTTGCTTCAATCGTTGACACAATCATCTTTCCTTTTTCGAGTCACTTCACTCAAAACACGATTGGTTGTTGTAGTCACCCAGGTACGAACTGAAGCTTATTATTATTCCAATTCCCCTCAGTCGTCCACTTTCCATCTTGGTCCTAGAGATGTAAAGCAACCCTGCGTACTCGTCTCACAACTTCCGATGGTCATGTGTTCGTTCCATCCGATGCATTCCAGCATTCCTTACAATATAACAATGCCCTTGGATACCTAATCAATTCATCACACATCCCCATCTCCGCCCCCCTTCTTCACAGCCAGCCACTCCCCCTAACAAGATCTCGGCGACACATCCCTCGTCGTCGCTTGCATCATCATAAACTGCCTGGATTTTCGTTCAAAACCATGACCTCATCGCGCCGATCTTTCGCAACGCCTTGCACGACATCTCATGAATCACTCGAGGATGCGGTGACTCAAATCTGACAGTTGATGAGAGCACCCATTCGGCTCTGACTTAACGTTTCGCAGCCTTTCGTCGTCGCGGTCGTGGTGAATTTCGGAGTAATCTGCTGCCAGGGCTTTGTGTCGCAATGCGTCCACATGACAGCTGTCAGCAGGGGTAACGTCGTCGTAATCAGAACAAAGACATTGTGCCGCAAAGTAGCTGTTTCACCTGTGCTCCAGCTACGCCCTCAATCCGCATTCCAAAAGACAAACACACAGCCACCGCCTGCAGCTGACCCCAAACGTCACTCCGTAAAGAGTGCTTAAGAATCGTATCGCGTCCCATTCAGAATTTATCTCGCAACCGCCATCAATGCGAGTGCCTCATAAAAGTGCATCCATCCCACGTCGTCGCGCTCCCTGAGCCAGGGATGACTACTCTAGGAGCGCGTAGAAGCCAACATCCGATATTCGTTTACCGGATCCAATAGCACCCGAGGCGCATTAACATGCCGCAAGTGATCGGCTTTCTAATGAATTCATCATCTGCCATCGGCCACTCAAGGCGGTCCCGATCGTTTGAAGCCAAGCGACACGGCACAAAACGAACAAAAAAAAAAAACAGAGAAAAACAAAAAAAAAAATCGAAGGAAAAGTTGTCGCCTCCGATTGACGCGCCGGAAGGTGGCCACGGCCACGGCAGAGGTACCCTTCGTCTGCATTCCGGTAGCGTGCTGCGTGCGTTGTCTGACAACCTAATCCAATCGAAGTGCATGTTTGCATCTCTTTAAGTGTCATCAGCAGATCACACAGCCATCTCAGAAAGGTGATCCGTGATGGGTTTACATAACGAGAGGATGTTTGTCTGTCACACGGCCCAGATACATGCACACACGCACACAGAGAGTCGTTGCTAAAGTTAGGTGCACCGCAAACACCGCCGCGCCGCGGTTGCTGTGACGTTTTATGGGAAATCTCATTCCTTGTCGTCGTTGTCGTTGTCGATGTCACATCGACTTCCGGTAGTGCGTGTGTTCCCACAAAAAGATACGACTTTGGTCATAGATACGCAACCGTGAGTCCTCTCCGAGGCAGCTGTGTACCGTGCTAACCGCAGAGTGAAAGTTGAGACTAAATAATTGTGAATAATTTAAAGTATAAGACAAAAGTATCTGCGGTATCTCCCGTGTGTATCTGCACACGGTATGTCAGCAAAAAAAAGCAGAACCACCTCGGCGGCCTAGACAATACAATGGCCTGACCATGTTTGAGCTCCTGTGTTGCGCCGCCGACGACAACGACGTCTGGGATGACTACAACGACTACGGCGACTACAACGACTGCGTGGTCTTATCTTGGGCTCATAAATTTCACCCAGGTGACTCTATCCGCAGCCAGAGACGGAGGAGGATAACGAACGAGAAACACAAGGCAAACATTTGCAACTCCATTTGTGAAAGACAGCAGCCTCCTGAATATACACGTTCTAAAGACGGTTCTCAATCGAGCGCTCGCAAGACAGAGAGAGAGAGGCGGCTGTCGAGGACCAAGCCGAATCCAACAGTCGTGCAACGAGCTACTTGTGCGATAACAATGCCCATAAATGAATTCATTTCACTGACATTAGGCTAAACAAAAACTACAAATACGTACCGCGGTACGGGCCGGGTCGGGCCGGGAACAACACTCGGACACGAATTAGATTCGTTCAAGAGATTACACGTGCGCAGCCTGAAGAGCAGGCGTGCTGAAGCGGGCCACTCTGGGCATCCTTTCGACTGAGCGTTGCGTACACGAACGCACACTCGTCCACATTCAGTCGAAACGCAGCGGAATTAGGCGGATCTCAAGGAGATTTGCTGCGGCCCTCTTATCCGTGCTCTTCATCGAGATGACATACGGTCTTGGGTTGGGCCCACAACCGTCCCAGCCGCCACCAGCACTCCTTCTCATTCAGCGAGCACAACCAGAAGCCTATTACGACTTATTATAGGGAATGTTGTGACACAAGAGCGCGCACCGTGCGCACATCGCCAGCGGCAACGAAATTGGATTTGCTGCGATGTCCCCTTGCCGCGCTGCGTCATCCGATTTCCGAAAGTTCTCCAAAAACACAATGGCAGCCGGCTCAGGAGGTGTTCTCCGAGGGAAACAAAACAATTCACAATAAGGAAAAAGAAAAAAGAAAAAACGAGACAACCCGGAATGGGAGCAGGAGTACACGATCCTTTATCCTGTCATATGGAAAATATGAGATGTGATTTTGTGTCCCGTCCCTCTCGTTCAGGAAGACATTCATAATTTTATTTCTCTCCTCCATTTTGGGATTCATCATCCTTTATTGCTTCTTCTTTCTTCTCGTGCGTTGTTATGCGGTGATCCCCGCTTCCCGCTTCCCGCTTCACCGCCTGGATAGATAAGAAACGTATCTAACACCACTTGGGGGGGGCAAATGAGTGCCGGGGCAATTCAGATGGATGCCGAATGAATTATTCGCTTCATTTGCAAATGAATGCTCTCACACACACACAGGAAGAGAGAGGGTGGCAAATAACGTGTCGGTGGCGGCCGTCACTGGGTCCGCCGTGAAGGGCTTCCATGATGTATTCATGTCGTCAAGTGGGATTTGATTAGATGGGAGCAGCTTAGTGTGGTCTTTGCACATGCGGGCTCGTCCATCAAAATAACCATTAAGACTCGGGGCCTCGTTGTGCGAGAGATCTATGTAGCGGTTGATGGCTCCGCAAATTGGTTCCTTAATGGGGAGACGTTTGGGATTGCGATTGCTGGGAATTGGAACTGGAAGACGTTTTTTCTGTATTCGCATCAAATTTGGCGATGGCTTGGGAACCTCAGAGTAGCTACGGGATCGTCTGGAAAGACTGATTCAATAGGCCGTTGCAGATTGGTTCTTGAAGTTACTGCAACTACGTTTGAAGGGCTGCAAATATTTGTACAACTGTGTTAGGGTGTATGAAAGGACGTTTTAGTCTTTTGTCTGGAATTGAGAAATAGTCTTAAGTTATGGCCTTCGACATGACTCTGAAATGTGCTCCAAACAAGTGACGTTAATGTTGATAATCCACGCCCTGAGTCACCGGAATAATCTTCGACTCCGAACCGAACCAGTGGGACAACGCAATAGAGGATGCCCGCGAAACCAATGTGGGCACAAGTGCAGAAGGACCTCTGCCAACTTGGAATGAGAAGTATGAGGCAACTGGACAACCTCTAGCTGGCTGCCTCGAACTGTGGCGTTAGAGAAAGAAGAAGAATGACCTGAAGCATATAATTCGATTGTAGCTTAAGATGACGGCTAATTGTGTCAATGTGTCTAACTATAGCTGTGTTTTTTTTGCAAGCGTATATACGCTTAATTTATAATTGCACAAAAAAAACGATCATCGGCGCTTAATGATTCATCATAAAATCTTGGCAGCACCGACGACATTTATGACATTTGCTAAGCAGTCAGAGGTTTGGTCGTGGAAGGTGATTGTTGATCTTTGATGGTCACAATCTTCGCTTTGTGACTGTGTAGCGTGACCATCAATTTAAAAGCAAGCGTGGGCATCAATTTCGAGAAATGAAAAGAATCGTTAACGAAGCCAAAACGAATGTATAGCAGAGACTCTCTGAGTATGCCATAAATTGCATACTTATGGATGCCAACAAAGTTAAAAATGATCTAATACATCAACCACACCTGCAAATGTAAGCCGCATACAGCAACCTAAAGAATGAATGAATGAATTCAGGAATGAACACACTGAAAATAATGATTGGAAGCATTGTTTTTATCCACGCTTATTTCTTAAGCGGCGATAGATATGATGAGTAACTTAAGCGGATATAGGATTTGTTGTTAGTGTATTTTATACAAAAAATTTAAATTTAGGCGTTTATACGCAGCTTATATAATCCAACGACACGGTAACAGAAAGAGCTTAACAAGGCGCAAGTTCTAGGGTACTCCTTGATGTTGCGTACACTGTCTTCTTCACAAATCCACAAGGATAGGAATCAGGAGTGGATGAGAAGACCATGGGTGCCAGGTGAAATCATGGATTTTTGAGATTGAACGCGAAAGTCTGAGGAGGATATGGGCCTAGTTTAAGCAGCAACCATTCATGTTGCAGGAGCATTTGTTCTCTCACGAGTGAATGGACACAGTATTTTGCCGACTTTGAAGGGCACGGTTTGGGAAGCTTATTCCAGACAAATGTACTCTCTAAAAATATTCAGTGACTCTAAGGAGGTGGAACATTATCTGTCGTTCTATGAGCGAATCAAATACGAGGAGGCTTCTGCTTCTTCTATGGGCTCTTCAGTCCGGGATGGACCTGGGCCCACCAGCCTCTCCCGCTGGCACAATTTTGGGCTGCCTTGTATTACTGACTCCAATTTGTCTGAGGTCCTTCTCCACCTGTGCCCACTTCGATTTTGTGGGCATCTTCCATTACGTTGGCGCACTGATTCGGAGTCGATGATTATTCCGGTGACTCAGGGCGTCGGTTATCAACATCAACGTCACTTGGTTGGAGCACATTTCAGAGGCATGTCGATGATTCTTTTTCTAGACAGTGTTCGATAACTCACTTAATGAACGAAAAGAAGTTTAACACAAAGGCACAGAATATACATAGAAATTGAAACTACACAGAGTTTATTTTATTTTATTATTCTTTGCACATGTGGACTGTTCTGCTCGATGCTCTTCTGTAAAGTGAAGTCATACGACTGCTCGTGTCCGTATCCCGTTGCCCTTGCTCCGTTGTCTCGACCTTTTCCTTTGTTCGACGAACTGGCGCTATCTGCATGCACGAAAATTGACGGTGGCATCGAACGATGGTACCGTTTTGGTGACGATCTCTGCCGTGTGCGGGTTGGTGCGTACAGTCTACGCAAAATGTTACTCGGGGAGTATTGAGTTGTCACCGACTCGAAAGCAGTCGGGCTTTGAATTAGAAACCCACGACGGTCACTTACTTAGTCGCAGGTGAAGCTGTGTGTGATGTGGCACCGTCTACAGTAGACTCTCCCTAAGTCGAGTTGTCACAGGATACCATAATTTGATCGAGTTGGCGAGAGTTTCGACATAGGGAGAGTTCGACTAAGGCAAAGTCCACTGTTTTTTTTTTTTTTTTTTATAATTCATTTTTATTATTCAATTCATAAAAAACGTACATACTAGACAAAAATGTTTAAAACTAGTTAGACGAACAATGTTTTTATTTCTAACTTACTGGCCCTAGGCGGGCACTCTAAGCTAAACTTAATCCCAAAGTCCACTGTAGTTGTAGCGACATGCCCTGTAGGCCTTTTTATTCTTCTTTATGTGGCCCTAGGATTCGGTAGTTCTGGTATGCTACCAATAAGGCTCTCAGTTGCGCACACCACGTTCGTGGAGGTCCTTCTATGGTTAGGTTAGGCAGAGTGGCTGCTAGTGCATTCACCAGCACACTTAGACCATATTGGTCCATTGTGATACCCCTAGTCAGACTTCTACTACTGATTGACTACTCTAGTGATAGTGCCGTTAATTTGATCCCAACGGCAACGCTAACCAGGGGCAGGGACTCTACCAACTGCACCATCCAGTCGTCTTGAGGTCCTTCTATACTTTTGTGTGCAAATTTAAAAGTGGGCGCCCTCGGCTTTATTGCCCCCCTGGCTCGGAGTCGAAGACTCTTCCTTTAATCTCGTAGAACCAATTTGGACACAAAAGCGTTACGTAACCTGTCTTGTTACATTGCCTCTAGAATCCTTGAAGGAATAGGAATAGCCTCATGACCCTGCGGTCCAAATGGAGCACCATAGAGAAGCGGCCTATAATACAATGGCCTCCGAGGACTTGTAGTGTCATCACAGCAACTTTTCTGTCTATTTACAAAACCAACCAAATCGAAATATTATAATGTAAGACATTCCTAAGACGTAAGCTCAGTACAATGGACCAGTTTGTGAGTCTGAGTGCTGCAGTGTATTAGGAAAAGAAGTAAGCTGCTCTATTAAAAACTCACCATTGCCTACTTCCCTCAACTCCCACCTTCTTCTTCTTCTTTATTTGGCGCTACAGTCCGTTGTGGACCTGGGCCTCAACCAACAAGCCTCGTGGTTGAATCTTCTCCTCCAGAAACCGCCAACGCAAACAGGATCAAGGATCGCACGCAGAGCTTTTCTCTCGAAGAGACCAAGGACTTCCTCATCCGCTTTTGAGATTGTCCATGCCTCCGCGCCGTACAGCAGGGCTGGGATGATCAAGGTCTTCTAAAAAGTCAGCTTGGTCCTTCGACAGATGGCTCTACTCCCACCTATCAACCAGAAATGGAGTAAAGGATGGTCCAACCGTTATGCACGATTTCTTGTCCAACTTAATTTGACATTTCTTTGTTTCAATATTTGACAAATTCAACCATGAAGAGGTACGCAATTGAGCATCACATTAAGATTGTTGAAGCCTTACGCAGCAACCATTCATGTTGTGTTCTCTCACGAGTGGATGGACACAGTTTCTTGCCGACTCCGAAGTCCGAGGTTTGGGAAACTTATTCCAGTCAATTGTACTCTCTAAACATTGTCAGTAGCTCTAGGGAGGTTACGGAAATGGGCGTTCAAATAAGAATGCACTTCGTGAATTTTGTGGTCAGCATAATCGACCAAATGTGTCCACAATCGGTAGAATTGTGCTCAAATTTCAGCAAACCGTGTCTGTAGGAAATGTGAAAACATCTGTGCATGCTCGCCCAGTTCGAAACATTGCTGTTTTTCGCTATAGTGTGGCAGAAGAGCCGAGAGCCTTCGAAAATGAGGTCCGCCAAGCAGTTACCGTGAATTGTGTTCACTATCCCGAGATGATAACAGCCTTCTTGTGGCCAGAAATTGAGGATATGTACCTGGACGACGTGTGCTTCCAACAGGAGGGTGCCACTTGCCACACAGCCAATGTAACAATGGCTCTTTTGCGCGTCGTGGCGATGTTAATTCTCAGCCACGATCATGTGATTTGACACATTTGTTGGACTTCTTTCTTTGGGGATATTTAAAAGAACAAGTGTGTGTTAATAAGCCAAGAACATTTCAAGAGCTAAAGGATGCGATAATTCGGCACATTAACTACATTGTAAATCAATCGTTTCTTATATCGTTTTCTCAAACCAAATTGACCAATCAGAGAACGGCATTCAAATTATCTCGTGATTAACTGTCAAAAAGTGACTCAAACTCTTCGATGGGCAAGGGCACAATCAGCTGTGAAGACGCCAATCTCTATAGTTCTTCATTTCTGCTAGCAACTGCCAACCGAATCGAAATGGCATCAAAACAAAATCGATCTGGAACACGAAAAACATTCCTCGTCGCACACGCATTCGCTTCCCAAGGTCTTCGCCTATGGCCTTCGCTGATTAACACTGTTCGTCGATAGATCACCCCTACACCATCGTCATGCCTCAGTTGACACAGCCACGCCGACTCGACTGTTTCCTAATCACAATCTTCACCAAAATCCATTCCTCATCGCCACCGTCCCACTATCGCCATCGCGACCTTCATTAGCATCCGATTAAGAAAAACGCATAAATAATACCCTTGCTCGTTGAACAAAATTTCCATCTTTCCACGGAACGCATCAAATCGAATTCCCTTATCAACGCAAGACGACTCCCGAAGAACAGAGGCGCCTGTGTGATCATCAGTTTATCTGGGCGGGGGAAGCAACCGTCGAATCGCACCGTATTCTCTCTCCGCATCGCTTCGGCTCTGCTCCATTACAGTTATTATCAGCAAAAGTTCCAAGAAACAATAAATCTCCATCAACCTGATAATTTCGCCCGAAAACTCCGAAAAATCATCCCAATCTCCGCGCCACCACGGACTCGGTGATGGAGGGCGGCCGAATCTGGGAATCATTTCGAATGAGTTATTCCCCACTGATTCATCCTAATTGGATTGCTGGTATCTACCTCCGATGGTATCCCATTAAAACGGCCGTTTCCGATGCACTCTATAATTTTCCAATATAAATAATGAAGAGTCACGGCGGCGTGGCTTGGTGTGGTGTGGCACGTCGCAGCAGCGCCAACACAGCGCAGGCGACACTGTCTACTTGTGTCTGCACATCCGAAGGATTAGCACACACACACACACGGCTCCGGCGGGCGAGCGGGGGAGCAAAGAATTGGCCTGATTTTTTGGCACTGCACCAGCCGCACAGACGAAGAAGGAGAATCAAAGAAAACAGACTGAGCTGGAGCCCATCCCCGGGCACAGGGATATCTCTTTCAGGAAAGGTAAACAATGCCCCGCCACGAAGGGAACCAGCAGCCGACCTTTGTTCGGATGCCCCATCGTTAGAGGAGACCCATGTCCCAACCAGAACAAATGGCATTTCTGGAGATCACGCCCGAAATCCTTCGTCCCGCGCCCGGAGCGTGTTTGCGCTTGTGATAAATGCGATAATTATAAACGTTTTGGCATTCCGGACAAGTGTTTGCATCCAGTTTCGCGGGCAGCCAAATTGGACGCCGATGGCGACAACTTCTCTCTCCCGAACAAAAAAGGGACCTCGCTCCGCACCCTATCCCGGGCGCCCACTCGTTCGAGGGATTATGTGATCTGAATAAATTAATGGATTGGATTCGGATACTGAATCGGAATCAGTTTCGGGTGCCCACAGTTTGGGTTGCCGCTGCTCTCTTTTGGAGGGGACGTGAACGGGAACGGGAACGGGAACAGGAACCTTCTGGCGCACATTTAAATGAAGGCAAACACAAGCGAAAGGAACAACAAAAGGATGTGTCCGCACTCCGCGCCAGCATTCAAGAATAAACAAGTGCCTGAAAGTTCTGAGGGAATATACGTATTCCGGAGCCGGGCACAAGTTAAATATTTACTCAGTGTTTTACGGGTTTTGCAGAAGGACCGGACCGGACCGGACCGGCCTGCGTGTATTGACACACTCGAAATCGATCGTCGAGTCGGTCACCCTAGGCCGGTGATGGTGTTTATTGATTTTCGATGGAAATCGGTAAGAAACTACACAAAATCACACCGCAAACAGGTACTTAGCGTGTGCAGGGATCGAAGTTAATTGGGACGTTGGTGAAGTGGACTTGCGAGTGTGTGAAGTAAGCCGCTGATTGCGGAGCGAATGGGAATCCTTTCAGGGGCTAAGATCGAAATCCTGTTTATTTATCGCTCGCAATGATGGGATACATAATCGACTCTAATGAGGAGCGGACTCCGCGTGGGCTTCTTGAATGTGAAACTGATTTGGAAGCGAAAAGAGGTCGCCTCATCAGAGGATTACCGAGGGACCTCTTAAGTGGAACGAGTGTCACGCGGGGATTTGAAAGGATGTGCATGCGGTGAATGGCTGTCAGGCGATGAATGAAATTGTTGTTTGTCACAAACGGGCAATCGATGAAGAGATGGTTTTTCGGAGAGCTCCTTCTTTGGCCATGAACTCGGTCTTGATGCGGTTTGAGTTTGAATGGGTTCTCAAGATGTTCATGTGGACTTGGGGGCGCATTGTATCCATCGCACATTGATTTGTACACGTTCTGAGAGTGCAACTATTTCTTTATTATTCGCAACTGTCGGGATCTAGATTTTTCAAGTTTCTTCATTTTTGCGAATGTTTTGGACCTTCTTTCTGATTATATTCTACACTGTTCAACACTGCCACTAGACTTCTTCTTTATTTGGCGCTACAGTCCGGCATGGACCTGGGCCTCAACCAGCAAGCCTCTCCAACTATCACGGTCTCTGGCTAGCTGTCTCCAGTGTCGCAACCCAAGTTGGTTGAGGTCCTTCTCCACCTGGGTGCGCCACCTTAAGCGCGGGGGTCCTCTGTTACGTTGTCCCACGGGTTCGGAGTCAACGACTCTTCGGGCCGCAGCTGAGTTGTCCATACGCTCTACATGGCCTAGCCATCTTAGGCGTTGGATCCGAAGGCACCTGACTAGACTGATGTCGTTATACAGCCCGTACAGTTCGTGGTTGAATCTTCTCCTCCAGAAACCGTCAACGCAAACAGGACCAAAGAACGCACACAGAGCTTTTCTCGAAGACAACAAGGACTTCCTCATTCGCTTTGGAGATTGTCCATGCCTCCGCGCCGTACAGCAGGACTGGGTCGATCAAGGTATTGTATAAAGTCAGCTTGATCCTTCGAGAGATGGCTCTACTACTCAATTGCCTCTTGAGCCCAAAGAAACAGCGATTGGCAAGAGTGGTAATTGCTGGTGTGGCCAAGTTTGAGACACTTTTCTAGGCAGTCATACTATCTGAGAATTGTCAGTGACTCCAAAGAGGTGCCCAGTGATGAAATTCTGTGTCGTACCGGGAATCGAACCTCAACCCCTTAGGTTCAGGTGCGTATGAGTCGATGTACACAGTCGATGCCATTACGCAACGGTGACCAGGGCTACACCAGTGTCTTTACTTTCTAATTCCTCACGTCTTGATGTCCTGCAAAAATTTGATGTTTTCTGCTATCCAGTACCTTGCAGAGTTCAACCATTTCGTAATTTTCTTGGACATGAGCCTAATCTTTTATCTCTTGAGCTTTTTGTGCATAAAGCCATTACCAGCCCTAACCGCATCCCAAGGACTTCTCGCTCTCCAAAAACTTTCCCGCCTCCCGCCTCTCGTCGATCGACCTCAGGGCTCAATCCGAAGTAGATCTCCCAACTCATTTTTCACTTGTACCCCACTCCAACCTAGTTAAGCGATAAAAAGAGGATTTTTTTCTCCTTCTCAGTCTCATAAATATCTCTTCGGATATCTTTGCTCAAAACTCGTTGAATAACTTTCCCTTTTCCCCAAGTTCATTACGCCATTCTTGCCCCCTCACACAGTCAGTCACACAACCATTTACCAAAATCCTCAATTAATCAAAATCCTTTCATCTTGGATTCCCTTTCAACTTTAAAGTGATACCCCGAGATACAGAGCACGCCATCGACTTCTCCAAGAAGATAAGATAAATGAGAGTCCACTTACCCTCGTCAGAGAGACGGCCAATAAATTACGTTAAAAACTTTTTCCGTCTCTCCTTTTGTTTATCATCCATGCCATACTGCCGTACCGCCTCCGATAATGACACGATTACAATGGGGAATCCTTCGAGAAAGAAAAAGGATTAATTGGTCCATCTCGACGGGTATCGATGGCCGATGGCGGTGGCGGTGGTCATAGCTCACAGAGCGCTCTCAGACGCGCGTGTTTCTTAAGTGCAATTCTTTTTGCTGACATTTTTACGATATCTTTTCATGTTTTACCCTTGTTCTCCGTCTCATTTTCAGAAGCAACACGGACGCCCGCCAGCCAGAAAGAAGTCCGAAGGACCAAAGGACAACGACAACGGCAAACAGACTCTGAACAAGGCCATCGCACGCCCACACACCACTTGGGCTAAGTCAACACAGGACAGCGACGAGGAAGTAGAGTGCCCTTAAGCGAAAGTCACACAGCAGGACGAAGGAGAGAGAGACGAAAAATTTAAAAGAAAAACTGATCCTTCCCAATTGAATTTTGTCGTTCCCGTATCGTATCCAAACATCGCACAACATCCGTACGTCCTCCGAAAAGGAAACAGGCCCCCTACTCCCCCGCCACCCTTGGGGCACGATATGAGAACGAGAGAAAGGACATGATAAATTGAAAGTCTCATAAAAATTTCAGCTAGGAATTTATTTAATGTGTTGTCGGTTACAAGACGAGTACACATGGTCGTGGTAAAAAACGAGAGCGGAGAGCTGGAACAACACCCGCCGGTCACATCCTTGTAGACGCTGTCACTCTGCGCCGCGTGTGTTTCAACGACGCCCACCGTCCGCTGGTGGAGGAGTGCTTGAACTTGTGCTTCCCTTCGTGTGTTATTGTGTCTTATTTGCTTTCTCTTTTCGCTTTATTTTCGGTGATACTCGCCGGCGTCGTGTCCTTATAAAATATTCAACGAATTTTCCGTTCCGTCTGAGCTTGAAAAATTGCTCGGAGATAGATATTCCTTTGGGGAGGTGACACAACAGCGCCGCGCTACGCCGCCGAAGTGCAGTCCGTCTCTCGGGCTCCCTCTGCTTCACGGTCAACTCGGAGAAAAGCTGACTGAATAATTGATCCAAGGACTTGAAGTGAAACTGACTTTGGTCGAAAAAGTGCGCGCGACCGCGTGTGTGTGAATGGTACTCCGTCCGGAAGATGCCATATCCTAGTCGAGTGTCAGCTGAAATCAGCGGTCATTTGGCTCGTAGTTGAATAAGTATTTGAGTCGTAAAGTGAGAGTTGTGCTTGTGTGCGACACACAAAGTCGGTTGAACTGCTGAGATGCGGAAGAAGGCAGTGAATGTACAGTGTTACGCGATAAACGGTTTGGAAATGTCTCAATGTCGGTTGAGTTTAACGAGGCTTGCAGCCGTCCGGTTGAAATTTGGATGTCGTCCCACGCTTGGATTGCTACAAATTGCATTCGTGTCATGGATTTTGTGCTCATTGATTGTTACTGTAAATGGTAAGTGAATTTGATTTTGTTATTACTTGTTTAGCTTTGCTTTTAAAATTGGATGTTTGTTGGTCGAATAGTGATAGATTGTTGACTCTTAGATTTATGACGTCTTTATTGGTTAAGACAGTTTTTAACGAAGCTTAAGCTTGTCAATAGACTATCGCAAATAAGTCTCAGGTGTCTCTTATACCCGTAGACTCAAGCATCTTTTGTAGCTTTGGTCAAGCTTACAAGACAGTCTTACAGGGTTTTAGTGCTTGCTTGTATATAAGTGTAAGTAAGTGGTTACGGTGGCGTAGTGGGTAAGTGCGTCGACTCCTACGCAGAGAATGCCAGGTTCGATACCCGAATTCACCACCTTTGATAATTCACGGCTCCACCTCTTTCGAGACATTGGCAATGCTCAAAGAGTATTCCTGTCTAGAAAAAGCTACTCAACTTCGCTGTTCGGAGTCGGCATTAAACTGTAGATCCCTTCCACTCGTGAAAGAACAATAGCACGCACAACGCGAGTGGTTGCTGAGATTATTATATTATGTACATAAACAAATTTGTTTTCTATACTTAGCTTGGAATAGTGTCCAATAAGCCAGTAAATGTATTTATATCTTAATTGAAGCTGTTCACGTTTCTTTTTGACGTGCTCCTTCCATTTAAGATTTACATCGAGAGTCCTACCGAGGTACGTCGCTTCATTACCGAAGGGTATTTGAAAATTATTTATAAAAGTGGGCAACTTGTTCACATACTTATAAAATGAATATGCACGGATCTAGCTTCGTTAAGTTCAATGCGCTGGTTGTTTGTGCATTCGTGTTCCCGGTCTAAAGCACTTTGCAATTTTCTAGTTGATTCCTCGACCGTTTTGGCAGTTCCCAAAATGGCGGTGTCAACAGAAAATGTGCCAACCTCCTGCAGTATGGCGCTGCTATGAGGTAAGGAAAGAAGAGGACCAAGAACACTTCCCTGTGGTACTCCAACTTGTATATCTTTAAATAGAGAGTATTAATTCAAATATTTCACACGAAAGATTATGTCAGATAGATAGATGGGAGGAATTTGTCGAGGTATGTGTTTCAACCCTTCGTGCCAAACCTTGCCAAAGACTTGCGAAACATCAAGAAATGCATCTGAGCAGACTTGTTCACACAATTTTTCTAAAATCAGTTAATCGATGAACTTGATCAAGTCGAATGCTTACTTCTACAACCGAATTGATGAATAGGAATAAGTGGTCGTTCTGCCACAACCGGGCATAAACGTCTGAGTAATATACGTTCGAACACCTTTGGCATTGTCAGAAGAAGTGAAATCGGTCTGCAAGACCCGGCATCGGTACGATTATTATTTCCGCCACTTTCCACTGCATAGAGACATGTTAGCTGTGTTTTTTTTGCTATCGTATATACGCTTAATTTATAAGTGCACAACAAAACGATCATCGGCGCTTAATGATTCATCATAAAATCTTGGCAGCACCGACGACATTCATGACATTTGCTAAGCAGTCAGGGGTGTAGTTGTGGAAGGTGATGGTTGATCTTTGATGGTCACAATCTTCGTTTTGTGACTGTGTATCGTGACCATCACTTTAAAGGCAAAAACAAAATAATAATTATAAAACAAAAAAAAATGTTCATCAAATGAAAACAATCGTTTACGAAACTTAAAAGGAATGTATATCAGAGACACTCTGGGTATACCAAAAATTGCATACTTATTAAAATTATCTAATACATCAACCACACCTGCAAATGCAAGCCACATACAGCAACCTAAAGAATGAATGAATGAATTCAGGAATGAACACACAGAAAATAATGATTGGAAGAATTGTTTTTATCCGCGCTTATTTCTTAAGCGGCGATAGATATGATGAAAAGCTTAAGGGGATATAGGATTTGTTGTTAGTGTATCTTACATGCAAATTGAAATTTAAGCGTATATACGCTTGCATAAAAACACAGCTGTTGTAGTTTAGTCTAAGGCGGTGTTAATAAGGTGGAGACATTTAAGAAGCATTTTCTCAGATATTTTCAGTTCCAATTCGCACAATAAACTCGTTAGACCCATCTAACTCAAAAGAAATTTTTCAAATCGGGCTGGTAGTTCATGAGAAAAAGGGAAAGAAATAAATAATCTCTACAAGTGCGGAAAAACTTACATTCGTGTCCATAGGACTGAATGATATTGATCTCGAGCAGACTTTACAATGCTCCCGTGCATTACAGTCAGTTTTCTAAAGATTTTGTTGACGTTTGTGCGTCAAAGTGTCAGAAGCTGCGTAGCTTTGTTTTTCCTCTTTAGACTGTCAGTAATGCCATCCGATCTCGTGTGAAAGATGGCCATGTCCAACTTGGCAGCACTTACTGACCGAACGGAGTGTCAAAATGCTCATGGAAATGAGTGGTGCATTGGATTTGTGTGCTTGTGCTGTGTACTTGCACACATCAGACTGACAAGCTGTGCATCATCAAGAAAAATATAAATTAACTCGTCATGATATCACTAGAGTGGTGGCTGTCCTTACAGGACACATAACACACATTATTTGCAAGAACAGAGCTGAGATTTTACACTTCTGCCTGCCAGTCTTTTGCTGGAGTCAAACACCTAGCGCTTGAAAGAGACTGCTTCAACTCACTTGACGAACACAAGAAGACGAACAAAAATTCTGACAAAGTTTGGTTTTGTACAGAAGCTATGCTTCTGAAGGCGGACAGGTATATGGGCTCCTTTACGGGCTTGCGGCCATGGCTCGCTTAAAGACCAGCCTGTTCTTTTAGTTCTACAGCTTTCCCAGAAACTGCCTTCTTCGGTGTGCTACGGCTGTGTATACCCAGATTTTTGACAGAATCTATTTCTTCCTCATCTCTTCGTCTGTAAAACTAGTTGTTCAGTCGCAATGCGTGCGTACCTACGATAGTGCCCGGTAAGGACTCTTACTAATATGAGCATTTCCTTTTAACTAAAGGCTATAAATGATATTGATCGGGTCTTAATAGTGTCGGCCATAAAGAACTTGCTGTCGCTTCAATACCCAGACCAAGCCATAGTGTTCTGGCGCGGCCTTCGTTTTCCAGTTTTTCTTAAGCGGAGTGAAGGCATAAACAATAGCTCGATTATCTTTCAGCTCAGAGCAATTTTTCGCAAAACTCTTTACCTTGGAAGCCATTCGGACTCAAGTCGCCGAATGGATTATTATTGGAACTGACCAGATGATTAAAGAGGTTTGCTGGTCCCATTCACAACACATGGGTCAATTTGCAGTCTATCTAAGTATACTAGATAGACTGCATGACTAGTGAAGCTTGGAAGTCAGCCAATGGATTATTTGATCTCTAAGGTGTTCGTTGCAGCAGTCTTCTGCATGTAGGGGTCAAGTGGTAATAGGTCCGATTTTAGCTCTAAGAACGCCGTTGGTGTCGTGTAAATTGATCCTGTGGCGCCCAGGCTTGAAAGTCTCTGTATTCTTGTTAACGCCTTTAGTTGGGTGGAGTGCAGAGAAGCCTATACTGTCTAGTCATATGTCAAGCTGAGTTTGACAACGCTGTGTACATCCACATCAATATTTTGGGATCTTGTCCCAATTTTTTTCCGGATTTCCGGGTGCTTAGGTAATGTCCAGGACCCTTTTTTAGACTCTTTCATCGGTATGAAGTTTCCAATTGATGTTCATCCCTAATGTGCCCATAATTGCCGGTAGACTGAACTTCGGAATGAAATTAATCCTAGACTACAGAGGCCTATGTGACGAGTTTACGAACTCAGTTGCCCACCTTGTGCCAAAAGTGGCTCTCAAACCGACTTCCCTAATTTTTTTAATATGACCCAAGATTTAGTAGGTCTATTGTCACGTGATGCATTAAAGTCAAAATCGTACTTTATCATAAACATCTGAGGTAGGTTCGTAAAATGTAAGGTAAGGTAAGGTTTCATTGTAAAAAGCAACTCAAAGCCCTCCAACTTTACATGTCCTCATAAAACTGGGTCTTCTTTCACCTTTACTAGCTAAGCTAGGCAGTGGCTACACATTCATTAGAGCGAATATGTAGCCACTGCTTAGGTCAAACCCCCAATACCGTAAGTTGAGAAAAACCGAAAAAGAAGACGAGTCAAACCACCGCCTTGCGGAACTCCGCTCATGTTCGTCATTAAGATGGGACTCCGACGACCAAAGAGAGGTTGAGGGAAGAAACACGAGAACAGATATCCACCAAAATTGCATTTTGCAACCGGAGATGGGCCATGCGGTTACTCCGTCTCCGTCAACCGTCAAGAATGCAATATCTCCACGAATCCCCACAAAAAACCCGCCATGAAGTCCTCCTCTTTCGGAACATTCTCCGTCTGTTTTTTTTCCCCTTGAACAGAACAGAATTTGGTTTCAACAAATTATTTCGCAGAATTGCTCCTCGTCTTTCACTGAAAATGCATGTATCTGGTAATTTGTTGTATCTATTATCCCATTCTGCGCCATCCATCATCCGTTCAATTTGTGTTTCTTTCTCGCAGAAGAATCGCTCGTATTTCATTAATAATTTCATGCAGATACGCTCTCTCCAAATCGAATTTCCCTCCTCCCACTCCCCCGGACTACACAGCACGAGTGAGTTATCTTTGTATATAGTTCGAATTTTATCTAAATATGTGGACAAGGTTTCTCCGGGACGTGGGACTCGGCGGGAGGCTGTTTGGGGTGCAAAAAATTACATAAAAGGACGATTTTACGCTCCGTTTCACATATGAAATGCCATAAATTTGAGAATTTAACAAAGTACCCTCCGTCCCCGACTCAGGCCCGACTCGGCACACCCTACAGCCTTCTTGCATCCTTAGCTCCCCGACGGGGGTGGCGAGAAAGCGTGTGGCAGAGTTCTCACCATGAAGCTTCACTAAACGGGGTTCTTTGGGGCGGTTGGAGATGCCGGGTGGCAGCCAATGGTGTACGCTTGGTAATTCCAAATAAAGCAGTTACCATCGAAGTGAGGTCCAGCCATGTGCAAAGTCGTCCTCCCTCCCCGGTACGTGTGTGTTGTCAGCATCGTTTACGATGGTCTCCTTGGTCGTTCTGTGCGTTCTGGGAATTTGAAGAGATATATTCTCATTACTCCATCGTCTGATGTATGTGCACACACATACGACCGGTCTACGTGCTCGAGATACTTTACATTCGAATACACACACTCGCCATCCTTCTCGGTCAACGTTTGCCCGTCCCCGACTCCACAATGAAGTAAAATTGTATTCCCATTATGATTGCATTTATTTTTTGTTGTTGTATTTGCATCCGAGAGATACAATAATTCTTTCAATGCAGTCATCTTACTTCTCCCCGCTTGTGTATGAGTGTGTGTGTGTTGTTTTTTTCCATCCATGTCTCGTTCCGGAGCGCACGTTTTATGAGCTTCTTCTTTGCTGCGATTGGGTTCGTTTGATAAGAGAAATATTATGTTCCAGAGGCATGACCATGAACGAACTAATGAACAACAAATAGTGCGATACGACGAGGGACGAGCACCAACAAGAGACGCTGTGGGTGGAGTGGGATGTCTTTCAAATGGGGGGATGTTGAGCTGAATGGAAATCCAACAAGCGTTGAGTGTCTGCTGCTGGGCAGATTGGAGCAGAGCTCGGATGAGAATAGCACTCGTTGATGGATATATGATTTGATGGGCTTTGCACTAGGGATTTCTATCGATGGCCGATGGAAGGAGGCGACACACGTCAGTCGGTCTGAGGTGGCTTTAAATTCTCCGAGGGAAACTTTAAGTCAGCAACTTTCCGGAAATGTTCAGCAATTTGTAACAATTTTAAACAAGTGAAGTGTTTTGCTGAAGTGTGTACATGTGTTTTACAAGACAAAGTGACCTGCTGTCTGTAGAGACAGTGAGTTTTGGCGAGCGTTCGTAAACCCATCTCGGGCCACAAGGGCTTTTGACTCTGACTCTGTCTTTGGCTATGATTAACACTCGGGCTTTGATTGAAACTGTACGATCTTCTGTACGATTCGGTGAGAAAGGGGATCGCTTCGCCTTGAGTCACCACTTAAACCCCCTCACTTGTCACGTATGTTCTACAAATTATTCGTTATTTCGGGTTATATTGGTTTATCATAGTCCAAGTAATCAACCAATGTTTCGCTAAGTCAACCGAATTTTGTCGAGATCAAATGTAATATCAGCGCCTTGAGCTTCAGAAAGTTATGAGTTATGAGAGTATTTGCCTCTCTCACAGAAGCCCTCGTGAATGTTGCCAAACACAAAAATTCAGTAATTTTTCAGAAGCCTCTCTTGAACATAAAATCTTTCGGCGTTGGCAGGACCAGGTGGTAACGACTCAGTGCCAGGTCCCAACTAAAGCTTGGATGTCCAGCGTGACAGGTAAGTAGGCAGTTAGGTAGTGTCATTGATGAACTTAGGCCAAAGAAGGCTCATTTTACATCAACGTTGGTGTTTCAAATTAAAAAGGGTTGCCTGGATTTATGACAACCAGCCAGGTTTCTAAAGAATCTTCACTAGTCCGTAGACCGGTGTTTTGCTGAGATCGTTTAGACTGTCGAGCCTGTAGTGGCTCTCCTAGTTGAGACAAGAACAGGGCAGCAGACAGCCTGTCAACCATCTGCCATTCGTTTTCTTTGCGTAGAGATTATTGAGCTGTAACTAGAAGGTGGCTATAGGTGATACCTATGTTACGAGAGAATGCTTCAACTGACAGTTTATCAGCTTTACATTTTCCCGGGATGGCCCTATGGCCTGGCACCCAGCACAGGCCAATGTTAATCTACTTGGATACCTCGTTCTATGACCAAATAAGAATGATAGGAAAATAAATTTAAATAAAACATCGAATGTGAGAGACATAAAATTGAGTCTGGCTTTATTTTGCAGCTACATTCATGACATTATGTTTGTAGTAGCACTGGCAGGTCTTCAAGCCATTGGTCCCATTTTTGATGCCCATCCTCGTCCTTTATGTACGGCGTTATTCCAGCAAATGCGTCTCTTCGAGCTCATCCAAGGTGGTTGGCTTGTTAACGGAGACAAAGAACTTGATGTAGCTCCAGAAAAAATTATCGAGTGGCTCCCTACAAAGCTCAATGATCATCTGGCGGGTCACTATCGATTACGTTCATATTATTTCACTTGTGCGCCACCCATTCATCCATCTTCTGTCTGTATCCAGTATTTTTTGTGCCATCTTCAGGTCCTGGACAATCTTACTTGACTGTCTGACTTCGATGTCCACCTTCTAACCCTCAAAGCGTCCTGCGCTCGAAAAAGTCGTTACGCAATTGACAAAACAAACCCTGACCATGGGCAGTTTCTGTGTGATTAGAGATTTATTAAATTAAGGTGGAAATGCAAGTCGGGCCCAAGAAGCATGTATACTTTTTGCATTTCCGCCTTAATTTAAGAAGATCTCTATAGTATCGCATATTTTTTGATGGGGTCCATCGTGTGAGCTCTCAAACAGAACTAAACTTGCCAGATACATTTTTAGTACAAAATCTCATCACCATCTAGTGAAGGATTCCAGGATAGTCCAGGAATGCAAATCTTGTCTGAATTTTCGGCCTTCAAAATGCACTAACATTTATCTGGTCACCACGATATTGCTGGAAATGAGATGGCCGGTGGACTTGCTAGGCGAGAATCAGAGGAGACATGCTCAGGACTTGAACCTGGGATGGGACTGACTACCAGAGTCCTTGGCTA
The DNA here is from genome assembly GCA_964034865.1 of Eristalis intricaria. NCBI lineage: Eukaryota > Metazoa > Arthropoda > Insecta > Diptera > Syrphidae > Eristalis > Eristalis intricaria. The sequence goes on along the minus strand of OZ035877.1, from coordinate 54,978,700 downwards.
GTACCCTCATCGATGGTTGAGCCTCTGGAGAACACAACCGGAGGTGGCGTGACTGTGCAGTATACAGACGCCGCGCCATTCTTTTTGTCACTTGACAGAAAAGGCTGCAGGCGTAGAAACGAGTCACTACACATTCGCTGAATGCTTGGTTCAAGCGACGAAACCGTCTGCGATGCCTGTGGAGAAGACGACGGCACAGGGGAGCACTTCCTCTATCAAAATCCCGCCTTTGCCAGCAGCGCTTGTAAGCCTAGATTGATGGCTGGCAGTACATTGGACCAGTTTTTGAGTCTGAGTGCTCCAGTCTAGTGTTTAAAAACCTCCGACAAGAAAACACATGGTCCACGTGGTTCACTTGGTTCAACCGGCCTTGATCCATATGGGGTACTAGAAACAACGTTCTGTCGAAAATGTCGGATGAGTACTTTGGTGGTTGCACAGACATACAGTCAGCGTAAAAAGCAATTAGTTACGTATACTTAAAAAAAAAATGAGAATATTTCACACCTCCGGGTGATAAACCAAAAACGCAACAAAACTTAGATTACCAATAAATTACTCTTATAAGCTTTGCTCGTAAATGCTTTTGGTCGAGGTTAGTCTTTAGATAGACGAATTACCCGGATACACCCTTTACCCTTTTTTGGTAAGCGGACACTACAGTGACCACTTTAGATGCTGCCTAAAAACCCATATAAGGGCTGATTTTTGTATGTGATTTTAAAATCTGAATTTCGCTCAATAGTTGGTTTATGACTCACTGTGCCTATAGTTTTCGATATATGCGTCTCTTATAACTGTAAATTACACATTACATTAAAACTGTATTTTTGGAATCAAGTTTGACGCATTTTTTTTCTTTTTTTGAACGCAGGCACATGTCTGCTTTTCACTCACTTTTGACGCTGACTGTATCTGAAAGCAGAAATTAAGTATTACAGAGGTAGCCGACTTCACAGCTGATTGCCGCCTAGTCCATCGACGAATTTGAGTGCTTTTTTGACAGATATTCATGAATTTTTGACGGTTATTCAAGAAATAACGAAAATGCCGTTCTCTGATTGGTCCATTTGGTTTATGAACACGTTATAAAAAACAGTAAGTGAAAAGAGAGGTAGAAGTCGAGCATCCCTGTAATACTTCATTTCTGATCTGAAAGTATAGACGGACGAACGAGGATAATTAAAGTCAAATTAAAAATTTGAACGCTAACGTCTTCGTTCTGCCCGACATCAGTCCGACCAAATCTGTCCGGCATGTTTGACCATGCGGATCCTTCTTAGCATGAGATGCAAATTACGAATGCCATCTGTTGGCAAAATAATGAATTTCTCTTTCTGTACCCTCACGTCTTCTACGAAGCCTATACGTACGTAGACTTTCCCAATCAAATCTTGTTCGGAAAAGTGTATGAAAACCGTCCAGCTGAACATGACACACTCTTCCTCGGTACCACACCAAGTTGCAGTTGTGAATCCACGGACTTGCACTCTTCAGCAGAGAGACTGTGTTTTGTGATTGAGCTAGCCACTAAACTTGCGCTGCAACTGTAACGATGGCCTGAAGTCCTGGGCCACTTATTTCGTCCTGAACACCATCCTCTTCCAATTTTTTTTCTTGCACTGATAGAAAGCTATCAAATCTTCCATGGTCCAAGGGTCTAGATTGGTCTTCCAACTAAGTTTCAGTCTAGACAGATTGCAAGTTTATCCACACCTGTCCCTGTCACGTTGGAAAACATCTCCATTTCGCTCCAGTAGACATGAAGAACAAACAAATCCCATTCACATGTGTCTACCTCTTGTCATCCACGTCATGTCCGACAAATCCTTGCCACTCGCACACATACGAACGTCTCTCGTGGGTATCTACGCCATCTTCATCCAATCAATTAGTCCATCTGGCCCTTTGTCAGTCAAATCCTGTTCATTTAATTATCTCTCATTCATCTCCGAGGTACACCGCAACAACACCGGCGTGTCACAGACCACAAGACAAGACAAAAACATCGCACGCACACACGCTCCGCACACTCCCACACACAATTCGAATCAGATTTGGATTGATTGTGTCCCGGCAAGAAAGATTTATCTCATCACCATCCGACATCGAATCCCAATCAATTAGATTAAATTAATTGAAATATCTGCCGCCCGGTGGAGTGGGCCCGAGAGCAATTAATCCTTGCCAGCGTTGACACAGCGGAGATGGAATGCCCATCAATATGGTTCATCATTCGGCCCACCCCCTCTCGCAACCCTCGTGCGCACTGCAGTTGTTGCACGCCAGCTTATTTTCGAACAACAAGATGAATCTCCGAGTGGGCGGCGTTGCGTGTCCTTGGAAAAAGAAGCGACAAGAAATGAATATTTTCCAGCGGATCAGTGAAAATCTAATCAGAGTCGACGTGATAAGTCCTCTTCAATTCTGATGTGTAGCAAGTGTCAGGGATGCGCGACGACACAGGGGATGACATGGCAGTGTGGGCGATGGTGATTGTGACGGCGATACCAATCTCGCAGTTGACATTTCAATTTTCTCTCTCGCATCGAGATGCGGTCCGCACGGAGAGACGATACAGCAGCCGGCCACGAGTGGGGGACACAAACCGATGAAGAAATCTCATCTTGGTTGCCTGCAATTGATGCGCGTTGGCGGGGGACGGGGACGGGGACAGCGGCGGCGTTGGGAAGCGAACGATAGACAAAGTCGAGGCGGTTTCCAAATGGAAATTCGTGTCCTGCTGCCGCATATCCCTCCGTTTGTGTAATAAATTCCTTCAAAAGGTCCATCCATCTTTCGGTGGATGTTGTGTGTGCATGCGGTTCGTCCTCCTTTTTTCTTCTTCCCTCAATCGTTTTCGGGTCTCGATATCGGAAATGTCGGCGAGAGTTCTGGTTAGATGTGTCTGGCTGTCGGCGGCGGTGGCGGTGGCGGTGGCGTTGGTCGGCATCCGATGGAAGCCTGTCTGAGCACCGCAGCAGGTACGAAAGGATCGAGATGAATCCATTAAAAGGCACCTGCTCGCAGGAGGAGTTGCAGTTTTTTTTTCGATTCGAATTTAAATTCGATTCCCAGTGGTCAATGAATATTAATTTTGCGGAATTTTCAAGAGCTCCCCGATGCCGGTTGGGGGATGAAGTGATGAATAGCAACTCGCTCTGTCTGACGCAGAGATGATCGATTGAGAGCGGATGACTTCAGGAACAGATACACGCCTCTTCGGTCCTTTTGTGGTCGCAGGGGAACAGACTGCGATGGTGCGAAATGCGTTTTTTTGTCGGAAAGTGGACGGATTCATGGGAGATTCTGCAGCGTCTGCTAATGTCTCGCCTGTCATGCGACCAGGCCGACCAAGGTGCACGGTCGTTGTGCGCAGTCATGTGAAATTCGGCTTCAGTCTGGTTTTAGAAGGGGATGGTCTTTTTTTGAACGCTCATGTGACATCTGGCTTCAGTCGTTCATTTAACTTGATGTTTGTCGAACAAGTAAGAAGAGCACATGATTCGCTTGGAGCTCGTAATTTCATTTTGACACAAAAAATGATTCTTGTCACAAAAGTAGGGATATTTTTACAATAGACTAATGCTGAAAGATTGCCATTTAGGCGCTTTAAACCAGATTGACTCTAAAATTGAGATCAAGCCTTCTAGAGTCCTCCTCTTGAATACATGGCTCGGATAACGTGAGACAGTTGTTCCAAATCGTGTGGTACACGAAAAGCCCCAAATTTTAACTTCAAATCCATGAAGAGTTTTCAAGCACAAGTCAGTAGCGTAGGTCTTATACTCAGTCTGACTTTGTCAGCCATCCAATCTCCGAAGTGTCTGAAGAAAATAGGTGGTTCCATAGGTGATTGTATTTTAACCTTGACACAAAAGATGTTTTTATCCATGAAAGTATGAACATTTATATCTTGGGCTAATGCTGAAACTTTGCCATTTATACGCTTAAAGTCAGATCGACTCTAGACGGGCTCTACCAGGGCTCTTCCAGTCTGCTTTGAACTCTCCTGTTGAATACAAGGAAAGACAGACTACGACAAGTGCACATTACTGTTAAAACCATATCCTGGTCTGGACTAAGTTATCCACCTCTTAGCTTCAAATTCGGGCAGTATTCTGCAACGTATATAGCTTTAGAGTTACACTCAAACCGCCTGTTAAGCAATCCAATGGCAGCAGTGTATGAAGAAAATGGATGGTTCCATAGGAGATTGTATTTTCACTACGACACATAAAATGGTTTTCTTCATGAAAGTGTAAACATTTTAAGCTTAGGTGAATGTTGAAACATTGCCATTTATCCTTGAAAAACCATGTAGAGTCTATAATGGATGCGATGGGCCCTACTAGACTGCTTGGTTCCCTCATATTGAATACAAGACTCGGCTAACCTGAAACTTTCGTTTGAACCAGAAACCTTCTTTGAAACCAAAGCGTGTTCTGCACTAAGAGCCCCAACTCTTAGCGTCAAATTCTTGCAAAATTATGCAACACAACAGTATAGCTCATGTGTTACACTCAGACCGACTTTTGATCGATCGAATCGCAGCAGTATGTGGAGGGTTGATTCAATAGGAGGTTGTATTTTCACTATGATACAAAAAATGCTTATTTTCATAAATCCTTGAACGTTTTCAGCCTATTCGAATGCTGAAATGTTGCCTTTGATTTTTTTGAAACATGATTCACTCTGTGGCTGATTTTCATTCTGGGGGCGCCAGGGTACCTCGTATGATTCTCTTCAATACTAGACTTTGCTAGTCTAAGACTGTTGTGCACTTTTGTTGATCATTTCATCGGTCAACCAAATCGCATGCAGCTCTAACGGGGTTTGACTTTTGGCTCTAATCTTATACAGGATTCCGTAGCACATCTACCTTCAGTCGTTAAGTCAGTCTGCCTGTTGGGCAATCAAATAGCAGACGTTTGTGAAGAAATCCAAATTCCAAATGATTGATTGATCATTTGGAGGTGTCATTTTCAGTTGGCCATTAAAAATAATTTACTTCCTAAAGATGCAAATAACTTTCTTTCAATCGTATTCTGAAATTACGACGTTTACTTCCTCAAGACGGGATTTGCCGTGCAGGCCTCTGCTGGCCTTGTAAATGATCTCCTCTTGGATAGAAGCTTGAGACAATTGTACGATACTTTCGGATTCAAATCCTAAGCAGCACCCACTTCTCTCTTCTACCCTAAAGCCTGGGATAAACGCCTCATAGTAAGACAACTTCGAGACTATGAGTCCCTTATCCAAGGAACATCTGAGGTTAATCAGTTTTTTGTTGGTTAATCGAGAGTGATGAGAAACTTTTTGCACAAATCTGTGTCTTTTATCTCGTAAATCACTGATGATTCTATTATTTACCAGAAAAATTGCCAAGATTTGAGATGGAAAATGCTTGTAACACAACGCCTTTACCTCGCAACAAGCACTCCTGGCAAACATTTCAAATTGCAACCTTACAGTGAACCAGTCTTCCCATGAACTTCCACACAGCCTTCAATCGCTCCTCAGCCAGCTCCACACCCGATGTTGATTTTTCAATAATTCCGTCACATTTTTCTTACCAACAAAAGTTCACAGCCTCAAACCCCATCGAGCCCCGGGAAAACGCGCGCGCCCAGACTGGTCGTATCTCCAGTCCGCTTGCAGCCTTGTCTGCGATGCAAAACAATTATAACCCGAGTTCATGGCGCGCTTATCGTTCCCCATAAATTGACAGCCATACAATACTCTTGTAAACACAAGTTTCCGTGGAGGGGGAGCCCACAGCCCGCTTGGCATTTGCCTGATAATGCTCTCTGACGCACAACCACACGGTCTAATTGAATTCGATTCGTTGGGGGATTAGTGCTGTGTGTGTGTTGTGTTGCACTTCAACTCTATGCGCCATGACATTCCCATCGATCATTAGATGCCTGCCCCTCTTCACACTCCATCGACTGGCTTTGTATTTTATTTTTTCCTCTTTTCTCCATCAAACCCAGGGGCGATTTCTTGGCTTGGCCATGAATTGATTTAATTATTAACCACCAATGGCCCCACAGCCACAGCGGCAAGAATGCCTTCGAAATAATCAACACTCTTGTGAGAACTGATGAGATGTCAGTCAGCGGCCGTGGGTCGGCGTTCGACCAGAGGAGACACAGGCCAACAAGAGAAGCCATCGTTGATAACGCATGAAATGTATTTCCAGATTAATGTTTTGACATCTGTCAATTATGCTCAGTTAGTGATGAATGGCTGCGCGGCGGTGTCGAAAACGATCAGAGGTGGCTTGAGTTGAGAATGGGGACTTCGCTTGGTCGCTCTAAGTAAAATGCCGCGTCGCACTGCGCCGTGGCGGTGGGGTGCTATTTCTGGTGATAGCTGGTCGCGGGTGTTCCAGGCGAGAGAAATGTTTTGCTTAATTGAAAACGATTGTGAAGGGGGACTGGATGTTTTTTGGGAGTTTCTGGGGGGTTAATTAAACGTGTAGGGGACACCTGGTGGGCGCCAATAAATTCTTCAGTTGATCTAATGAAAGCGAGAAGAGATGAAGCTCATGGTTGAAGCCCAGGTTTGGCATGGACTGGGTTACAGAAAGAAGATGTTGCTTAGTAAGTCTTGCAAACACGTGTAGCTTTCCAGTTTTAACTCGGTATCGGAAACATCTAGAGAACTCGAATTGAATCTTTTATACGATACCTTTCTACAGACTTCTTCTTTTTCTAGTGGCGCCACAGTCCCGAGTGGACAGCCAACAACCGATTCGACAGCCACTTGACGCAAAATTTGCCGTATAATTTGATAAAAGTGTGTTCACTCTAGGGCAGTGGGTACTCCTATGCTAGAAGCTCTATTTCAAACCTAGACACTACAAACTTTCATAATTGACGGCAACACCTCATTCGAGTCAATGACAAAGGGATTACGTGTCGGTTCTCAAGCGCCCAACTCGATTGGTTGCTGCACAGGCTTGGTCCAAACCCAACTCGAACTGCAGCGCCACTGCATTACTATTATAGGCAATGCACAGACTCGGCGACGCGTTGTCATGCGACTTCTTCTTCTTTATCGTTCTCGAGACTATCACACAGCTGACAGGCCAAAACACAAGACACACACAATTTTTCAGAAGTTCTCTCAGCTTTTACCCGACCTGCATGTCATGACAGTCATGAGTCTATGAGACGTTTAGCAGCACTGCGACAAATTCTAGTGAAATTGGTCTGACGGAAGTAAACACAACATCTCATTACAATGAGCAGCTATAATCGTAGGGGCCGAGGTTGTCTTCGGCCCCACAGAACAATACACACAAAATCAGTACCGAGTCAATTAAAACCAAGATAACTCTTGCGACGAATCAGTCATTGCGTGAGTAACACTTTCTCTAAGGATCATCAAAGCAAAGCATTGATCTTCCCATATCTACTCCGAACTTTGGCACACCACAAATATGAGGAAGGTGAATGATCGCTTGCCTTACATCGATTCCTTAATAGGTTGGTACCTGCTGGAGATATCCTCTGACGAAGTGTTCAATAGATCCCTTCTACCTCCTGTCAACCAACATTTTAGCTCCACGAGGATCCAAACAACAACTCACACACAACATGAAGCGGTCCTAGAATGGATCATAGAAAAGATTTTTTCGTCATCAATCAAGCCCAGACAATCAGAAATCGCCTGGGACAGCCACATCCACTTGAATCCAGAATCTTCGAATTTAGTCCCAGTCCAGAAAATGTGCAACCTTCAAACTTCATGGATGGTATACAAATTCGAGGAACCATTTAGGAGGTAAAGCCCTACAAACCCATACATCGAACTTTCCAAACATCAAGGCATCACAACGTCGTAACATTTTTAATTTACTAATTTAGAAGGATGTGCGAGGAGCAAGTCATGAGAGTATATGACAGAAGGCAAGTCAACCACAATGCCGTCACTTCTGCACTCTTTGACTGGGATTCCTTTCCTATCCTGTGAAATGTCCTCATTTAAAGATCTGATCTGAACTGATCATCGTACTTTAAACTATGTTGAACTGAATTAAGGTGGATGAGCATTTCTAAACCGTAGCCAACCATGAAACCCTGATTCTATGCATAAATCGATCCTACTCTGAAAGCGGGTTCTACAAAGCCTGACATTAGTGCGGCCAGGTTATGGAAGAAGGCCTTAGGTGACTTTTACTTTAGGATAAAGCGCTAGGAGCTCAGAAAAGGAGCAAGATGATTTCATCCATTCCTCAACTCCTCGAATTCAATGGAAGACATTTTAGAGTAGACCCATTTTGAAGGATAAAGCAAAAGTGGCTTAGTACCATTAGCCTTGTAACGTACTCCTTACAACTTCGGAGTCATGGACTATGGTCCGTCAGTAGACGGTCTCAGAAGTGATGTCAGAATCGGCAACTCTCACTGATGAATAATCTCATTCCTCCCTGGTAACGTGATCGTGACTTAATCTCTAGGAAAAATCCTTGCAAGAGAAGTTAAGCCCTAGGCATCGGTACCAGGGCAGACAGACGTCCTCAGGGCCTCTTGCAACAAGGCCTGTGAAACAAACGTGTCATGAGCCTAATTTAAACTAAAACCGAATCTGCTTGGTGCTCCAAGAAATGTAACAAGGTCTAGGGAACATCCTAAAAATATACATACTCTCTCTTTGCCATCGTCTCGAAGTCCAGCGTTTTCTTGGATGGAGACGGACGACTGGCCTCAAAGGGTTCCCATCTTAGGAACAAGCTTCCAGTACAAATATCCCATCTCCTTGTAGCTGCTAGCTGCGACGATCTGCACGTTAAAGCGGTTAACTCCAAGAGTCATACGAAGCCCAGGCACGTTGTGGAAACCAAACTCCTCATCTGTTAACCAGTTTGTGAGTTGATATGACATAAATTAACGCTATTATTAATTAGGTCTCCTAAGTTTCCCAAGAAGTGGACCTCTTCGAATGCAGGGGAGATGGGCAGCACTCTCTAAGCCACTTACAAGATTGTGCAACAGACCATATGACGTCTTTCCTCAACCGCATTCATTGCTTCAGTCCAAACCAAAAGGCCGCGTCCCCACAAATGCCCACCGCGCGTCACCGCAGAAGGTTTCACCACGCAGCTGAACCCCGATGACCCGCACGATACAAACGAACAAATGCGCCGCCACAATGGGCCTCAAACAAACAACAAAAGCCCTCACCCTTGCCCTTGCTTCCATTTGGTGCATTCAGTTTCAAAATCCCTCATCCCAGGCCCCTGCACAAGGTTCGGCCAGAGAGGTTCGAGAGTTCAAGAGGCTCGCATTGTGGATCCCACTTAACCTTTCCCTTCACAAAGCCGACCTCTTTTTGTTCGCAAAAGGGCGAATTGTTCGCCTGAACGCAACCAAAATTGAAGCTGGGCACCCATTGAGGCGTCAATTCTGATTGACACCTCTCCGGAGTGGTGGCAAATTAAATTTCTAATTCCCCATAGATTCGGGCGTTCATGCGTCACAGTGAATGTCAAGGCTGCAGACAGCGTCAGAGGCACACGTCAAACTCAACAAAAGTCTGTGGAATTTCAACTTCAAACGTCAGACACCCTGAACTTGAACCAATTAACCGTGAACCGTGGCCTCTCTCGAGTGACCGTTGGTGTGTGGAAACTCTTTCCAGAGGTCGGAGAGTGAGCAGCGAGCCAACATAAATTACCGTGCTGGTGCAACTAATTGCGTGCACTGCCACGGGCGTCGTCGTCGTGGCGGAGGGAGCTCGCGCGCTCCGTCGTCGGTCGATTCTAATGGCTCCGCAATTTGTCTCGCTCTAACTTGACACCCGTTTAAGTGGAGTGCCCGGCCGGCACCCTTTCCTGACTGATGACGGTGTTTAGGTAAAAATTAAGTGAAAAAGGCACCACCTGCAGGCGGCGAATGCAACATAACTCGTGTGCGTTAGACATCACCCGGACTGACATATCACTGTCATAATTCCTGGCACTCTTGACGAGCATCATCAGCACCAGCCCTCAGCAGCCGGTCAGAGCGCAGCGTGTCAGAAACTGGACTGGCGACAACAACGACTGCAACAACAGCAAAGGCAACAGCATCGGATTGATGCGGTGCTGCGGCGCCGGCACCACTCTGATAGCTGTGACAGGCGACTGACATATGACACATAGGTGGCGCGCAGAACCGCAAAAAACACGGCTGTCGCTGCTGCAGCCAGCACCACATCATCTTTTGCTGCCAGCGGCACCTTGACTTTTAGACTTGTCGCCTCCGTTTCGTGTGCTGCCGCTGTGGACTCCTTGTTTTAAGTGGCCAGCGCAATTTATCACCTTTTATGGAGCACAAATGAGTTTGCTCCCCATGTCGGTCGTCGGCAAGGCAAGACACTCAGTCACATGGCCTAGGGGGCTGCATCAAGATCGGCGGACGTTTTTGGGAGCAACAGCCAGGTCCGTGTATGGGTGGACTGAACTGGAAGTGATAAAATCACTTCATGCGTTCCCCTGAGGAATTTCACGCGACCGGAATACGTACGGCGGCGAGCGCATACGACGCGACGTGCTTCGCGGTGAGTCGTGTGTCGTGGACCGACCGAGTAAGTGGCCAGCGGCTCAAGGGCACTCGGATGTTGTACTCGCGTATTGTTAGCGGATAAAGGGTTTTGTTGCGTCGTTTTGGGCGCTACTTGTGTTCGTTCTGAGGATAATTGCACGACATGTCCAGGAACGTGTAAGCCCTTCGCATGGACATCGGAATGCCTGCGACTGGACAAGTTTTTGTGTTTCACTTTCCGCGTTGCTATTTAGTCCAGTTCGGGGGTTGGAGGTGCATATTTTCCATGTTCCTGTCAAGTCGGCTGGCCATGTGGCGGAGTATATGGCAGCAGCTGTGTTCTCTGCATTTGGACACATGGCCGGCATCTAGAAGTGCAAACTTGTTGTCGGCAGGCGGTGGACTGCGTAACTGCGGCTTGGCTACTTGTGCAATGTCTCGGGAAAGGCAATGACTCGTTTGAGTGCTTATCTGAGGATCTCAACGGGCAATTTTGTTGTGTGGAGGGACTCTATGGGTGTCGCCTTTGCAGTGGGAGGCAGTTGAGTGTGTTTGACCAATCTATTGGATTAAAGTTGTGTCGTGTTGCCAGATATTTAAGATGAATGAGGACTCCCAGACGCGTTTGAGTGTTGAGATGATGCTCTAAGTTGTTCGTCAAATCTAGGCGAATCTAGATAACTGAGGAGTCTTCGATTTTGTTTAAAAAAAAACAAAAGCGGACGCCTAATAGTCTAGGTTGTCATTTTTTAACCACGCATCATCTTTTCTATGACTTTCCACAGTGTGTACTGAACTAAAGAAGCTTTTAATTAAAGGGTCGATAGTCGTTGTTACTAGTTTATGTTCATAAGAGGTATTCTTGTGCAGCAAGTGAGAAGAATTTGTGACACAAAAGCTCCGAGGGTTGCTTGCGAATTCTGTGACATTTTGAGCTTCTCGCGGAGAAGCTTTGAATGCAACATTACTCCCGTCAACTCCAGGTTTGGCCAACCTGCACCATTTAGTTGTGACAGCCATTGAAAGTCGACAATCTTGCGAATTCAAAAAAAAATGACGGCGAAAGGCGGATTTCTTGTGTTTTGTGTGAAAAATCCATCACAAAACTAAGAAAAAGTTTGTAAATACAATCCACCATGAATTTTAAGATTCCCGAGTTCCGTTGTTGTCGTAACAGGACAATTGACGCCGAACGTTCGCGTATCGTCGTCGTCGAAAAAATCCATGGAATGATTTTGTCCGATCGAAGAATTGAAGTTCGTGGTTTGGCTGAAGCTGCACATGCCTCATCTGTGCCAACACATGACTTTTTCTTCTTTATTTGGCGCTACAGTCGGGGATGGACCTGAGCCTTAGTCATCTACCGCGATCTCTAGCTAGCTGCGGTGGGACCTCAACCAACCGGGCATGCGTGTGAAGGAAGTACATCACATTTCATACAAATATTTGCACATGAGGAGGTCATCCGCGTTATTTTTGCCGCAATTGGACCAAAGATTGGAACCGCATCTTTTTTGCCTGGTTTGCAAGAAATACCAGAGATATACCAGCAAATGTAGGTTGCTGCCAGGTACTAAAATGGACCAACTTTTGAGTCTAAGTCAGTATTATGCTAAAAACCTTACACAAAACCAAACAAAATTGGTGACTGAACATTGGTGTTAATGCAATTCGCAACTGTATCTAGGTCTAGGCTACTTGTGCATGTCTCCTAGGTCTAATTAGGCACATGATTGAAGAGAGCATTCCAGTACTGAATCGGTCGAATCCGTATTCCCCTTCACTATATTCCAACTCATGTCCAATGGTCCTGGAGAATTTACCAAAGATCGCACGTAGAGCTTTTCTCTCGAAGAGACCAAGGACTTCCTCATCCGCTTTTGAGATTGTCCATGCATCCGCGCCGAACAGCAGGACTGGGGTGATCAAGGACTTGTATAAAGTCAGATTGGTCCTTCGAGAGATAGCTCCACTACTTAATTGCCTCTTGAGCTTATAGAAACAGGGGTTTGCAAGAGTTACTCTGCGTTTGATCTCGGTACTGATGTTGTTTGTACTATTTACTGCGGAGCCGAGGTAAAGGAAGTCCTTGACTACCTCGAAGTCATAGCTGCCCATTGTGACGCTCTGTCCAAGACGTAGACGTTGTGTGTCCTTTCTCGATGACAGCATATACTTCGTTTTGCCCTCGTTCACCGCTAAACCCATTTTACACGCTTCTGCCTCAATGCCAGCACAGTTCGCCATCTTTTACTTGGACGTCCTCTGTTGAGTTGTTCCACAGGCTCAGAGTCGAAAATAAATTTGAAGCTGCCTAGAATTTAAAGAAGTGCCCACAGCTTTGCCTATCACCGTCTTAGACCAAACGGTGTAAGCCGTGTTGTTGATGATTTTCTTAGCTACACACTCGGGCGTGGTATGAAACTTACAAAATCGAGGAGAGTCGATGAGAGAAAACATGTGAGAAACAAAAATTATGCTCTACCATGTATGTCCTGTATGCAGGCTGGATGGCGCAGTTGGTTAAGTGCCTGCCCCTGGTTAGCGGGGTCGCCCGTTCGAATCCCAGTGAAAGCAAAGTTAATACGCTTTTATCTGGTCCAGCCACCATTGCCGTTGGGATCAAAGGGCACTGTCACTGGAATGGTCAATCAGTGGTAGTAGTCTGACTGTGGGTATCACAATGGACCAATATGGTCTAAGTGTGCTGGTGAATTCACTACCTACCTACCTACCCTGTATGATTCGAGTTCCGAAGACTGGGATTCAATCTCAGGCCAAAAATTCCCTCCAATTATCTCTTGTTAGTTGTTGCCCTAATTTGGATCAGAACGTTCTCCACTTGTGTGCACGACATAAACGCGGTGATCTTCTAGCACGTTGTTCCACTGATTCTGAGTGAATGACCCAACGGGCAAAGCTCGAGTTTTCCATGCGCTCAACAGCTAAGGCATTGGATCCACTGGCTAGACTCATGTCGCTGTACAAAATCTACAATTTCGGGTTGAATCTTCTCAACCAGATGTCCTTAATACAGACCAGACCATAGACCACACGCCTTTTCTCTCAATAAGACTAAGGGCTTCTTAATCTGTTTTTGATGTGGTCCAAGGCTTGTATGTCCTGGAATCTGGAATGGAATGTTCAACGACTTGAATGAAATCAGCTTGCTCTCTCGAAAAGGGGCTAAATTACTTAGTTGTCACTTGGGTTAAAAAAAACAGCGATTGACAACAGATATTTTGCTTTTGGGAGGATAGACGACGTCTCTGATTACCTAGGAGCTGCCCACTGTAACGAACAATTTGTCGATGTCGTGCGTCCTTCCTAAAAAGAGCATCTGGGACTTATTTTCACGACTTGAAAATTCAGTGACTAGTATCAACAGCAGCAGAGCACAGCAACATCGCGTTAAAATTCCTTGTTAAACCTCTAAGGACTTGTCTTCAAATTTAAGGAAATTCGACATTCAATTTTCGGTAGAAACTCGTTACAGAGAAGTCTCATAATTCGAACCACTCCCGCAAGGGACAAGTGGATTTAGCAAGTTCTGCTGTCTGCCTGTTCTCATTCTAAGACAGCTCCTGACAGTACATCGTGTAGTCATGGTAGGTAGGTAGGTAGGCGTAGCTGCTAGTGAAGCTCACTTAGACCATGTTGGTCCATTGTGATATCCACAGTCACACTACTACCACTGATTGACCATACTCGTGGAGTAATATTCGCTTGTCCATTGGACGTAGAACGCCGCGCCACCTTAACCTAGTCGATCCCGGTTATCCCTCGTCAGCAAGAACCTTGCTATTTGCTTGAAATTTATTCAGTTCTTCTTTCTTTTGTACACTTCCTGTGTGAGTTTCTGTTTTTCCACCAAGAGCGAGGCTTTAAGATTTTATTTCGTCTGTTTGCCTCCTCTGTCTCAGTGGGAGGGGAATCACGGGTGAGACGCATCTCACTTTCTCCACATTCCCCAACCAATCCTCTCCACTTCACATGCACTGTACATGTGCAAATGTCAAACGTGTCAGCGAAATTGAGCCATACCATGGATTTATGACATTTCCCGCGGTTGAGCGTTGCATCCTCTGCCTCTAATTGCCGCACGCTCAAACAAATAACTTAAACGCTGTCCTATCAGAAATCCATCAATCTTCCCCCATGACAGCCTATCCGCGCGGCAAGGGGCGCTAGCCAGCAGCATAAATGCGCCCGGTCCAAGTTCAACGCGAAAATCCGTCTGCAACCGTCTGGCCAATAAACTTGTCACCCTGCCGGCGTGCCCTCGGGCCCCGGCCACGGTACGTGCTCGGATGTGAACTGGCTCACGCCACGCCAAGCGATTGTTTGACTGAACCACGTCGCCACTGTCATTGTCTGCGGCAAAGTATGCACCACTACAGGTTCACCGGACTTTGTTCTTATGGATCCCAATTCCCCCTCCCCGCCCACCCGCAGCACTGTGACGTGCTTGTAACACGAGACGACGAGTTGCGAAACTATTACTTTCGCTTTCGTGTCGTTTTTTGTGTTATTTTCTTCTCGTTTCAGGATTTATTTTCGCGCGCTCGCGGAAGCTCCGACTTGTTGTTGCAGAACCCCTCGAGAGCGCCTGTTCTCCATCGTCCGACATGCACCGCGAACCAAGCGCGCTGCGGACAGGGTTTTGTTTGAACGGCGTTGGCTGCGGTGACACTCAACCTCCTCACCCTTCACCCCCGCTCGCAAGGGAAGACCAAACAGGAGGGGAAAAAAATGCAGCGCAAAGATTAATGGTGCCACTTTGGAGAATGCATGCGGAACATGGTGCAAGCGAAACTCGTATGCTATGCGTCACTAAGAGCGAATATGAACAAAGGCCAAATAAAAATGCTAAATGCGCGGATGTGTCGGCGCTGCTCTGGTGGGTGGCACTAACGAAGGGCTAACGGGGGGGTGGTTATCTATAAATCTGTGCTGTCGTGCATAGCAAATTTCCAACCGCATTTCTTGATCCTTTTTATAGTGCGGATTTGTATTTTACCGCGTTCTCTGTCGAAACACAGGCCAAGTCCCCGATGAGTCCTTGGTGTGGGGTGGAAAAGTTTTACACCCCCTCCCCACCGAGACCGGCCCTGGGGGGTGGTGCTGGTGGCGGTGGTGGTACGGAGGCGACAAGTGCTGAACTACACCTTCAGCGGCAAAAAGGCGCTGTTTTATATTTTTTGGGTTGTCTACTCTTTCAGAAATTACCACACCCGACAAAGTTCGTTTACGGCGACCTCGAAGGGAAGCCCGAACGGATCATCGACGGAGGGGTGGAGGGGGGAATGATGACGATTTGAAATGCACAGACAGTCACCCCCAAGACAGTTGTTATGTTGTGGCCTCAGCTATTTACGATTGACGACGGGGAATCGCGTCAAACTTTTCCCCCCACTCCCCGACCAAAAAGAGAGAGAAAAAAAAAATCCCATCCCGTCTTCAAAAAGCCCTAAGTGCGTGGTGTGGGGAGGGATGGGGGGCGGTGTAGTCTGGAATACATTTTCCAAATTGGATTCAGTCGGGAAGAATGCTTATTCCGGAATTAGGAGTCGGGCGCGAGGACGAGACGCAAGCAACACTCCCATTTCTCAGACTGTACACTCGACGCCATCGTCTTCGCATCCTTTGTTGCGCTGATATCCGCTGCCGCACCTTTGGGGCGCGTGGGCGGGCGAAGTGACGTCCTTTTACGAGTACCAAGAGATTTAACCTTTTGTGCTCGTCGGGGGAGGATCGAGGGGCTTTGTGCTGGCTATACAGCTCGTCTGCGCTCTGGGATTGTGCACTTAGAGATGTGAACTTAAGAAAAGTTATAATCCTTAAAGATGCCCTTAAATCGGAGCACAGCCAGCTTGGTTGCGAATTTGAAAAATTGAAACGAAAATATTCAATTTGGTTAATACCTTGCGAAGGATACTTTCGCGGGTGCTGGCTTGGGTGTAAAGGCGTCGTCAAGAGTTATTCGATTCGTCGCGAAATGATTGCGGGTGTAGAGGATTTTAATAAGAAGACGGCGGTGGGAGGGAGATCTCTCTTATTGAGGTTCTCATGGCGGACGGGATTGAAGGTGACTGGTGGAGCGTTGATAAGATGGTTCAAGGTGCGATGTGCATGAGACTGCGGGAAGTGTTAATGTTTATTGAGGATTATGTGTCTGGGGTGTCCTGAAGGAACCTGAGGGGTCCGCTGAAGTCCACAGGAAGTGGTAATCCTTATCCACGATTATGGGTCTGAGGCGGTTTCTGGAAAGCATCCTATCGAGTGCGACATGTTCCTAGGTGTATGGAGGATGTAAGGATTTCCTTCAAGGACAAACCGCACTGTTGATCAAAAGGTTTGTTAAAGAAGATGCGACTGCACTCTAGCTTCGATGGAGGACGACCAACAACTTGACAGAACTGCTGGATGGCTTCAGGTGGGAGCAGTAGTCCAGACGGTTGAGTAGATCGCCGGGAAAGACTCTTGGCTATGTTGCCTGACATTAGAAGGAAACAAAATAGTCGACTGAACTCAGAAGCATGTTTCCTCATCATCTTCAGTGATCCTCATGATTCACTCAAGGGGTTGGGAATGGAGGCCACCCGAGCATCCGCCATTGACTCTAACTCATCAGAAGTCATGGCCAAGCAAGACCAGGCCAATCTTGTATACTTTGATTGAAGATTTTGACAGACACTAGTACTGCGACCAGACCAGATCTATTGAACCCCCTTCTTTTGGTCTAGAATTTAACTACTACCTTCAAAAATTTTACAACTTTCCTAGATGGTATTTGTTAAAAGTCTCTCGCTGTTGCTGCTGTTTATCTGTTGATCATTTTTAATCTTTCTCCGGCAAGGCTACCGCTGTCGATTAATGGGTGCCGCATAGTTTCGTTCGCCTGGCCACAGTGCTTACCTACTTCTGTACCCATTTTCTGAGGGTGGTAGTTAAATTCTCCGTGACCTGTTAGTGCTCTACACAGCATCCTCAGGGCGGTTTTATTGAGTTCTAAAGCTTCTTTGGATCGTTTGGGATTGTAGTTTTGGGTAACTGAACTGCTTTCATTACCTTCATGGTCTTCATGTCCTGGCAGCTAGTTATCTTTAGTCTGTTATTTTCTGCCACTATATTTAGTTGGTTGCCGTGGCGTAGTGGGTAAGTGCTTCGACTCCTACGCGCAGAGGCTGCCAGGTTCAATACCCGAATTTACCACCTTTGATAATTCACGGCTGCACCTCTTTCGAGTCACTGACAATCCTCAAAGAGTATTCCTGTCTAGAAAAAGCTTCTCAACTTCGCCGTTCGGAGTCGGCATTAAACTGTAGGTCCCTTCAACTCGTGAAGTGGTTGCTGAGCTAGGCCCAAGCCCGCCTCGGACTGTAGCGCCTCCCATATTATTATTATTATATTTAGTGTTTTGTGACATTGTTCCCAGACAGCCTTAGAGTTACATGTGTGACTCTTTAGTGCTTTAAGAACCGCTTGGCTATCTGAGAATACGTTTATTTGGATGTTACATACCTCTATGTTTGGTTTTCTGTTAATGATGCAATATTCATCTTCGTTAATTACGAACAGTTCTGGAAAATGGTTGTTTCCTTGCAGAGAGGAATATGTAAGCTGCATCATGGTCTTATCACACTTTTTTCAGATTTTGACCGTCGCCATAAGTGTTACATGCCAAACCATCGAAGAATAACCCTTTCCGTTCGTAAAAGCAGCTGCTCAACATTGAATTCCCCGCGTACCGCCGTTCTCATCCTAGTGCGACAGACAATTCCCACAACAACACGAAGAGATCCTGTCTCTCCAACTCGTATTCCTGATCTGTTTCAAACAGATTTCATAACCATAGGTGACGGCGTCCTCCCTGATTACAGATCTGGCAAATTCTACAGGAGTGCTCCGTCATTCGAGAAAAATTCTTCGAGCTAGTTCAAGTTCTCCAACTGCTTCAAATGGACTCCACAAAAATTTATGGTAAGTGGGCAGCAAATATGACCCACATGGGTAATATGGTCCACTCATATATTTCCTAAAAGCGAAAACCCACAGAGTTAAGCTCAATTTCACAACAAACTTATTAGAATCGGTTCTGCCCGAATCTATCGTCGTTGGCCTGCTGCGAGAAATTTGCCACATACGAGTGTAATTGTGCTTTTTTCTGTTTTCATTGTAATTCCTGTTGTCACAGTAACTGTTTGTTGATTTCATGATATCTTTTTGAGGTTGAATAGTACTTAATGAGTTCATATTTTCAGCCATATCAAAGTTAACAAACAAGCTTATGAAAAGTGATTAAATTTGACTTCAGTAAAAAATAAAACATTGTGTGTAATATGGCCTACCTCTTGTGCCTGCAATATGGGCTAGTAGGCCATATTCAACACATGACTTTTGCCAGATGCATCTATTGCATCAGCTTTCGTACAATGTGTTGTATGCTTAATGTGGGCAAGATTGCAAAGGCAACGAGCAACAATGAGTGAGACTTTTGGTGCAGTTAAACACAAAAATCATTACCAGTCCATATTTACCACCAGGTAGTCGCACGGTTTTTGACAACACAATATGAGTTTACTTATCTTTATCTCTTTGCTAAATTTTTTAAAAATGTTCATTATACTTAAGTGCAAAGGTAAACTGAATTTAATGATTATAAAAAAATAATTAAAAGAATTCAACATAAATTGATGGTTTTACTTCGAAAAATGTTAAGGGTGGGCCATGTTTGCCGAACTTATTCTACAGTGCATTAAACAGGCGTTGTGAATAACCATAACCTTGTCTGCGTTGGCTTCTGTTCCGACCGACATTTGGGATTGCATGAATTTCCTTAAGCTCAAGGAGTAACTGAGTAGCAAATCCCTCTCGTGAAACATCATATGTAGAGAGACATTTGTAAATTGGATGAAGAAATTCTAATTTTGTCGATAAAAGTATACCAACATTTTTTGCTGTTAACAGAATCTTTTTTGACGTCCGAAATCTTCTTCTTCTTTATTTGGCGCTACAGTCCGGGTGGACCTGGGCCTCAACCAAACAAGCCTCTTTAGCTGGCACGATCTCTGGCTAACTGTCTCCAGTGTCGCACGCCAAGTTGGTTGAGGTCCTTCTACACTTGGGTGCGCCACCTTAGACGCGGGCGCCCCCTGTTGCGTTGTCCCACGGGTTCGGAGTCGAAGACTCTTCCGAAATCGCTTCAATATAAATGAGATATAACAACTTGTGTTTTGAGAATTTGAGAAGGTTGGAAGTGAATGGATGACCATGTCATGGCAGTCCTATTAGAGTACCACCCACTTAAGAGCACCATCCTCATGAAAATGGCTGTCGATAATTAATGTATCGCCTCTATCGACGGTTATAACGTCCATGAGTCTATTCGAGTGGAAAAGAAAAACTGTATGCTTGTTGTTAATTTGAAACTGCAAAAACGATGAACAAGGATGTTCTTTAAAATGTTGCTCAATTTGAACCTGAATCACCGTTTTTAAACACACTACAGTGGACTCTCCCTAAGTCGAACTATTGCTACTTCGAATCTCTCCCTAAGTCAAAGTTTTTCGCCATATTTTATGTACAGTTCCTTCTTCCATACAAAAACCTCTCTCTCGGTCAAACTCTCTCTAACACGAACAAATTCTGGTATCCCGTGACATGGTATCCCCTGCATTTCTTGTCATTCTTTGTCCGCTAAACTTGAACGTATTCCAAATTGCGAGAATTTCCAGTCGTAGTCCCTTTGATCCTTTGCACCCATCAACTCATCAGAGTGAACTTACTTCGAGTCTCTCAAGTGTGCAGCGGCCAGTGCAAACCTTCTATCTTTCTGAAATTCGTCAATAATCGTTTGATGTAGAGGCCTGCAAGCCATCTTCAAATACCGCCTTCCTTCCGTGTCATCTTGTGGGTCCACTTAACATTTGACGCTGCCGACATTCTCACTTCCATCAAATCACCCTCCCAAGTGATCGACTTTTGAAAATATTCCAATTTGCAATGAACTCGATGGACACCTCAGTCATTTCCCGGAAAGTGCCTTCTCTTCCCTTTTCCCATCGTCATCGCCATTTCATTACTCACTGAACGCATCCTATTGCGTCGACCCTCAAATCGATTAGAGACACACAAAATCGCCGTTCCAACCTCCTCGTCCGCTGATGGTTTGCCACCTAAGCACATGGTGTGGCTGTTAGACAAGTTCTCGGCTCCCCCAAAAGAGTGCCAATTCCATCCTCAGACATCTGGCAACGTAAGCGAGAGCAATAACATCATTCCATTGCGACAGCCGGTTTGCTGGCACTGCCCAACATTATCCCTTCCGGTTCCATCGTAACAACAACCCTCAACGTCAATGTCCTGCGTTCAATTGTTTTCTGTTCGCCCACCGCCCCCCTCCCCTCGACCGACGTCTTTTATTGTTTCCTTCGCAGTGTTCAGCGTGCCTGCGTGCCATCATCGATTTAATATCAGCAAATGATTTACGACGTGTCAATTACAACTGCGGAAAGGAACGATTGCCTACGTAGCTGGGCGAGAACTCGGCGCGATTTGCCGCAGAACGAATGAATTGCAAGCGAGCTTCCGGAAGCTCCGGCGGTCGCCACCCATCGACACATCACGTTGCCGTCACACACCGTCATCAGCAGCCACCCCTTTTTTTACGACGTGCCTAAACGGGGCCGTTATAGCATCGCCTCAGTCGTGTCTGTGGCTCAACCGAAGGGTTTGACTAATTACCACTGCGTGTGCGGTGAATGCACAGCAAAGGGGTAGTGTCCGGGAGCACAGGACCTTCACATCGCTTGCGCCCAGCGGTCATTTACTGCGGCAGGACGCGAGATGTCTATGAAAGGGGTTGCTGCCCGAGTGGGGGTGCGATAAGGGGGTGGTGATGGTGGATTAGCGTGTTGAAAAAGGATTTCCTCTCCACCTCGGGCTAGTGTCGTTAATGCTTAGCCACAAGAAGAGAATAATTGACAAACCATCCTCCGCGGCGGCAGAGGGAGGTGGACCACAGAGCCCACCTCGGAGTGAATGCAGCCAGGCCAGGCCAGGACTCCGTCTAGGAAAACTTTATCTCAGTGTTTTTCCGCTCCGGGTGAATTATTACGAAATTTTCCCCTTGATTTGTTTCGATATTAATTCGATTAATTTCCCTGCACGTCGCCCATTGGGTCTTTCTTTGTTCCTCGTTTGCGGATTAATTCTCTCTAACGGAGCACACTGCCAGGCAGGCTGCCGTAGGTGGGTGGGTGGGTGGATTTCGAACATGATGTTTTATTGCCTGGAAAAGGATAAATATTCCCTGGCTTAGTGGGGGGCAGCCGGAACCTGACGGAGGCGGCGCAGGAGGGAGGCACGGCATAAAGGAGATAATAATTCTCGTCCCTCTCTATCCGTTGCTGGGTGGTGCTTTCGTTGTTGCCGAGCGGAGTTCGATATCCTTGGCAGCGAGTGTAGTACGACACAAAGAGCGAGAGACAGAGTTCCTCCTGATATCTGGAGAATTAATCGTTTACAAGATGGCTGAGCTGGGGGCGGAGGATATCATTAAAACGAGTCTCGCTGGGGGTTGAATTGAATGCCGCAAGCCAGTTGTCTGATGTTTTCGAATTGATTGTGTAAAATTTTTGACATTTGCCTGACGGGTGGCCTAGGGATGGGGGTAGGGGAAGATGTGAAATGAGATATGGCCTGCGGGCGCTTTGTTAGTAGTAAATTGGTAAAGTTTTCATAGTTTTACGCCTTATCGGAAGTTGGAAATTAGTTCTGCACAATGGGGTAAGGGTTGAAGGTATCAAACTAATAAACACGTTTCAAGCCAATGCATCCCCTGTTGGGGTTGGTTACCTTGGCTTAAGGGTTGTGTGTACATGAATTGATGTCTAAGGGGTGAAGCATTTAAATTTGCGTTATCTTTGGACCAACACATCCATCAGCTTACGGCAAGAACTTAGGATTCATGGCCACACAAAAGGTTTTAGGGGAAAGAAATGATTCTTTATCGGAGCATCAGTAGTTTTTGAATGTCATACATTCGCTGTTTGAATGGGACGGTTTTCAGAGTTCGTTTCCACGGAAACACAAGGACCCAGCAGCTATTTGAACAGCTGGAAACTGCTTAATTTAAACTGATTTCATATGAAATCATAGATACACGATAAAATGAAAGTTCTTACTGAGAGATTAAGATGTCATTGGTTCCCTTGACAGTTGCTTATGCATAATAAATGGAAAAACGATACTACTTTAAAAAAGAACAATAAATGCAAGAATAAAAGAAGTAATTACAGCACTCTCTCGCTTATCCGCCGGATTGTTGAAAACGTCGGGTTATAATGTTGAGCGAGGACAAATTGAATTAAAACGGATACACATCAAAGAGAATAAAGATGGCGGACGGGGGATACACAACCTTCATGTAAAATACTGATTCGCAAAACACGACGGATTATAGAAGTTGTCGGCGGATAAGCGAGATTACTGTATTTTAACGATGTCATCACATTTGTTTTCCAAATTTCATTCTCGAGAATAAATCCCTGAGTCTTGGAATTCCCGCACAATCCATTTCCATGGTAAAATAGATTTAAGTGACACGACTTTAAGTGGTACCTGTCCACCAGGGAGAGAAGATAAGTGGGTGCAGTGTAAGGTAAATATTTTCCTTTTTCAGTTTCCTCTCAAGGAACAAATTGCATCTGCGGCCTAATAACCAGCAGACCACAGACCTTCATCCCAAACAATTTTTGGAAATACAGTGGACTCTCCCTAAGTCGAAACTCTCTCTTATTCGAACTTTTTCGCCGTATTTTACATACATTTCCCTCAACTTTCCATACAAAACCCTCTCTCTAAGTCAAACTCTCTCTAACTCGAACAAATTTTGGTATCCCGTGACAATTCGACTTAGGAGAGTCCACTGTATGTCTCAATCCGTTTTTTTTTGTCCTTACAAATCGGGGGACGACTTGAACCTCAAACAACAACCGACTTCAGGCCTGATACCCATTGGCTGCCGGCGAGTTGGTCAAATGTGCACATACTCTTCGCATTGAATCAGGCTGTATTTCCGCAATGAACTTATGGACGCTACAAGTGGACAATGGCTGGTATTCCATCCCACCGGCTCGAAGTCTGAGAGTCTACATCAGAAGTTTCAAGCTTCGACTTTTGATCGATGACTTTCGAGATGATATCTTTTCGAGCCTTGTACTGGTTCTCATGTCATCAAGGCCTCACGCCGGGGTTACACTCAGTTTCGATATCTTTAAATATCTGGCTACATTTAGGAATGGCTGTGAAATCACCACAGTCGCTTGTACCTTTCCAAAAAAGTTGGTTCAGAAATGAGCCACTTACATTTTGAATTTCTGTTAATTCTTGATCATTGGTCTCGACTCAGACTGAATCTGTCTTTTGACGTCCCTTCATCTTTTCTTTTGTGTATTCGGAGGAGTTTACCGAGTACAGTAAAACCTTCGAAAGAAGGACAGATATAAAACATGCTCCGTCCATCTTTTCTAGAACCAAATCAAGCTAAAAAAGTAAAGTATGTATATCTGCCAAAAAACATATAACATGTACAGTGAAATCCGTTTATAACGACATCGGTTATAACGACCAAATTCTTAAGTCCCGGCTGAGATCCATTATAACCCCATTGCATAACATATTGCTTACAACGACATCACACAAAATGAGATATTTCCCATGTTTTGTATATAAAATATGGGTTAGTCTAGGTTAGGTTGAAGCGGCTGACTGCCGCGCATACGAGCAGCAGACACACTTAGGCCAAACATAGGCCCATTGTGTTACCACGCGGATCTTAGGCTACCTATTCCGCAAACCAATCTGTGCTTTTGATAAAGCGAAGAAGAGGGCTGATTTGGACTCTGCTCAGTTTAGCCAGATTAACAAAGAAAAGGGTCCCAGAAGTCTGAATCTACGGGATGAGAGAGCACTGTAGTAACATAACAAGTGTTCGATGGTTTCGTTCTCATCCTCGTCCATGCAGCTTCTACAGAAATCATTATAGGGAAGGCCTAGTCTAGAGGCGTGAGTTCCGATGGCACAAGGCCCTGTTAGAACGCCATTAAGAGGTCTGAGATTTGGCCAGCTTAATCTGATCAAGCTAAGCGATCGTTTGGGATCAATCATAGGCCATAGTTGTCTGTGCCAGATGTCCATCCGCGGTTTGTTTGAGCAAGCGTTTCAAGCTTTAGCAGATGTTTAATAGTAGCAACAGGCATGGAGGGTGGGTCTCCACCTGGAAAGAGCACGTGCCCTTTCTAGCGAGCTCGTCCGCTTCGCAAGTCTCTGTAATGTCACAGTGTCCCGACACCCACATAAGTTGGATGCTAAAATACTTGGCCATCTCATTAAGAGATAGGCGGCAATTAAGGGAAGTCTTGGAATTAAAGGTGACTGAATCCAGAGATTTGATCGCTGCCCGGCTATCGGAACAGATGACGATATCTGTGCGCGATATTAGATTGTTTTTCAGCCACGACAGGGCTTCCTTAATCGCTATAGTTTCAACCTGAAAGACGCTAGAGTGATTAAGTAGTCGAAGATATAGCTGGAAATTAAGATCCTTGGAATAGACACCAGCACCCAGACCTGCATCCATCTTCAATCCAGCTATGAAGATTCACAGTGGACCATCATGTTGTTCAGACTCCCAGTAAGATCTGGGCGGTATGCTGGTTGAGAAATTCTTTACGTAGAGTGAGGTCTGTATCTGTGGGTATAGGGGCATGTGGGTTACAATGCCTAAATTCGTCTCGTCTTGTCTGAAACAGAAATGGTCCAAATGCGATGCAGGCATATGTGGACACAGAACTTTGCAAAGTTTGGTTGTTCCTTTTGTCTTGCGTTTATTCTATATTTTGAGTTTGTTCAACATAGTCGACATTTTTCTGTGTGACGTGTGGTAGTGTATTAGAAGATGAGACAGAAACGAAAATATCTTTGCGATTGAACAGAGATAAAGCAGATACATATCATTTTCAGGTGGTCGCCGTGACGTAGTGGGTAAGTGCGTCGAGTCCTACGCAGAGGGTGCCAGGGTCGATACCCGAATTTACCACCTTTCATATTTCACGGCTCCACCTCTTTCGAGTCACTGACAATGCTCAAAGAGTATTCCTGTCTATAAAAAGCTTCTCAACTTCGCCGTTCGGAGTCGGCATTAAACTGTAGGTCCCTCCCACTCGTGGAAAAACAATAGCATGCACAACACGAGTGGTTGCTGAGAAGCTAAGCCCTGGTCCGCCTCGGACTGTCGCGCCGCCCATATGATTATTATTATTATTATATCATTTTCAGACTGGATGGTAGAGAGCAAAATAAGGATGTTTTCTGTTTCATTTTTATTCATTCTTTTTTCTTTAAACTCTTACGTGCTAGACAAAAATGACAGAACTAACTTAACCATCTTATTGGATCTAACTTACTGGCCCTTTACAGGCGCTCTAAGTTAAACTTAAGATCTTGACTATGTCGACTTATCCTATCTACTTACAGTATTGCTAGTACGCATTTGTGGACACTTAAAAACAAAGAAAATTTTTGAAAGAAACCAACAAATTTAGTATATAATTAAGACTCTCCCAAAGAGTATTCCTTTTCCCACTCCACTATATCTACAAGATATGAAAACATCGAAGATACAATTTGTGGAAGCCGAACTTAACGTAAAGGCAATAAAGAGTTCATTGCTTGAACAGAGCTTGCAAAGACTCTGCTTAAATGGTTTAACACTCGAAGAAGATACGGAAGAAGTTACCCGTCAGATTAATTTGCATGACTGATATTGGTTATAACAACATATCGGTTATAACGACTGTTTCCTAATGGTTTTTAGGAATTTCAGATTTCCTGATCGATCTCAAAGAAAAATTGAAACTACATACACTTTTTTCCTTTCACACTTTGTTATAATAAAAAAATGTATTTTTTCACAATTACAACTTGTTCATTCAACGGCTACTACGGTGACTCCTCGCATTTCCACTTGCAAAGGGCGTCGCTGCTCGTTCTCAACAAGAGAGAATTTATTCCAAAGAGATACAGAGCGTCACTTACGCTACTACACAATACAATATTGTTGTACAACAAAATACGAATGTAAGGGAATAAAGTAATCAATCTGCGAGGGGAATAAGTTCATTTAAAAAATGCAAACAAAATTTATGAACTGCGTAAACAACGACCAAATTCGTCGGTCCTTTGAAGGTCGTTATACCCAAATGAGTTGATAAGTATAATTATTTATAAATTGTAAAAAATTATAAATAAAAAATTATAAATTTGACTATATCATCATTTTTATTTTATTTAAGAAAATAAACTGACAAACAGAAAAGTTGTTTTAAAAATTTATGAAAATTGATTATTGCTTTATTAATTTGACGTTGTTCTTTACACTTGCTCTTTGTAAGACTGTTTCTCGGAAGAAAGGTGTCTCACAAATTCGTTCATATTTCCGAATCGTTCATGTTTCCGAGATTCTACTGTAATTTGATTTTCATGAATTGCTTTGATTTTTGAGGTTATTTGGTTTGGCTGCCAATGTGTTAACCTCTCTATTTTGATTCCATTTGATGAATAAACCATGAGTCAGAAAATAAGTATGTACCTAACCTCACCAATCCATTATGGTGACCTGACCCTCTCACAAAGTTTCAGAAGTTTTCTCTGTGAATGAGCCCCCAAGTCGCTATTTTGCTTATCCTTCGTATGCCGTTAGTAATGACTTGCCTTGTTCTTAATGGCGGCATATCGCCTAAATTCCATGGACTATCGACTGTTTTCAAAAGCTTGCCTGGACGCGTTTGCAGCCATTTCACCCAATCCTCAACTTCCGTGTCCAACACTGAATGCTTAATCAGCAGACTTCTTCGATCCACTCCTTTGATGGCACAATTTATACCACTCCCAACCCGGAAGTTACCCAAGTCCCTGTGTATTCCATCTTCATTTCAGCCATCGATTGATCAAATTACCAGTCAGTCGAGCGCGACGGGACCAGTTGTTTGTGTCCTCCTAAGGAGGACGACACTGCACCAGCGTTTACAGTGAATTTGCAGCTCAATTAACTTCAACTTCAACTGGTTACCTCCTCCAAGAAGAAAGTTGCCTCTCTGACCAAACAGCAGCAGCATCGGCTTCTTCTTCAGCTCCTCCGTAGCAGCTTCCCCCATCAGATGCGGTGCTTAAATTTTATTGGTAACCACCCCATCAATTCCAGGCCCTGACAAGGCTAGTGATTAAATTATGAACTCATTTGCGCGCCCATACAGCGGTTGTCATCTGTCTCCACCACCAAAATCGATCAGCTTACGGTCGTCGGTCGTCCGACGGTCGCCAGGTACGCCCGAACGTACGTGTGTTGTGTGCCACACTCGTCTCGTCCCTCCCAGTGCAGTCGCCCTGTTATCCAGCTCCGTGGCAGCATAGTTAATTGCCTCGGGCGCACTGCTCCAGTTAGGTGAGGAATTTGGAATTCCTCCTTGAGTCCCCACAATAGTGTGTCGTCGTGTGTCGAAGTAGGAGTCGCAAAGTGGGCGCCAGCCTAGTCAGTTGGAAAACTTCACGCAGCCACAGCCACTGCCGCGCCGCGTCACCCGTTTGCGAGACTTCGCCATCCATCTGCGAGCCATAATTTGTGGCGTATAGCGTTATTAACTTGTCGCCATAAAAAAAAGGAAAAATGAAGTAACTGAACCGAACCCAGCGTACCCTGTTTAGATGCAAATTTTTTGTATCTAAATTTTCTTTTACTTTTTTTTTTGATTTTGATTCGAGGTCGTGGTCTGGTGTGTGGTGGAGTCAACCAGTCACGGAGTCGCACGAGTTTTCAGCAAAAGTTAATTGGTGTGTAAGGATGCATGTCGTATGCCGTTAGAATTACAGTTTATGAGAAATTTGAAAGGAGGAGAATAAATTATTTTGATTTATGATCCTTTGGGGGCCTCGTCTGGCAACGATAAGAGACCCCAAGCCTTGTGGGTGGATGGGGGTCATTGGGGATATCTTGGCGAGAGGAAATGTTGAATAAATTGGAACTGATAGATCGGCTGTGTGGTGTGCTGGAACTGGATGTCGTGTGTAATTAGCAATTTAGATTGTTTATTGCATTTCTCATCGAGGGGGCATAATTCACTTGTCGAAAGGAGAACCTATCGGAAGTTGTTTGTGAAATTAACGAGGAGCGTTTGATGAAAGAATGAGATGTGGCATGAGGCGGGACATCTAATTCCAGAAAGATTGCAGGAAGACGCGATCTGAATTTTGCGACACCCATTATTTTGTGGCATGAGATGATCTTAGTCCACCGTTGGGCGCCACGAAAAATAGATAAGTTGGCACATGGGCTCAAGCAACTGCATCGGTTCACAAGTGGTACACAATTGTGGGCTGAACCAAAATTGGGCACAATTCCTGGCTCAGCAAACAGCTCCCTTTGTCCTGGGCAATCTTTCGTTAGGTGCCTCCACAAGGTTCTTGAAGTTCGATTCCATTTGCGTGCGCCAACTTAACCGTGGACATCGTCTGTTGTGTTGAAGAAGACAAATACCCTTAGATCGAGCTTAATCTGCTTAAGCTTGGGGCTCGTTGACGTCTGACTAGTCTCATGCACACGAGACAAACGACAGCAGGCCCTTCCCTTCTTCTTCTGTCGATTTCCGAAGCAGTACTGTCTTACGCTCCAAGAATTCATTTCCTGGTCATTATTCAACTTTCCCCAAATATCGATGAGCCGTAAGGCACACAATTTGCATTCCTTTGGTTTGGTCCAGCGTTGGGCGCCATGTTCACAAGTGCAATGCCTGGAGACATTTAAATTTTCCCAATTCTCCGTGAATCTATCGAAACAATGCATTTTCACGGCACACATTCGCCCTCTCCTTGTCTAGGTATTTGTCTTAGGCACACTCAGGTGGCAATCTGTATCAACATTCGCTTGGTTGCCCCTCAGAATGCAAACACCATCTGGTGCCAAGCACATCATACGTCTCAATTCGATTCGATTTCCCAAACAGTCTCCCAACCGCTTCTTTGAGGTTCCTGTCCCGGCCCCAAGTGAGTTATCCCATTCAGCCCAATCGAATGACAAAACAAACCGAATCACCCTCAAAGACACCTTTCCCGGGTGTGCCAGATACACAAGTTCAACTGAAGCATCTCATAATTTAATTCACCTTCACCACAAGGCACAACTCCTCCTCGCACTCGGCACAACTAAATAATTAATTCATCCTTAATCGGAGTTCTCCCCTTCGCTCCGCTGAACCGAATCGCAATGAGATACAAAACTTAGTTAAACATCTAGAATCGAATACTGGCTTCGATTGCATGTGCGCTGCACTCTCTGCTGAAGATAGATCCTTTTTCAATTTTCCCAGCGCTCATTCCATCCAATCACTCATTGCTCTGGGGATATTCAATTGAAAATTCCTTTCACAGAGCTACACTCCTCCTCCACCCTCCCTCCAGCACACACACACACACACACACTCGCACGATACCAGACTGACGATGGAATGAAATACCACGAAGTCTCGGCAGGCGTTCCACAGGGCTCAGTCCTTGGACCCCTCCTGTGGAACCTAATGTACGACGGAGTACTGAGACTCACGCAACCAGACGGAGTCAAGGTGATCGGTTTTGCCGACGACATCGCGGTCGTGACAGTAGCCAAAAATATCCACGAGGTGGAAGCAGCCACAAACGAAGCGATCGCCAGGATCAAGGATTGGATGGAATCCGCCGACTTAGAACTAGCTGACCACAAGACTGAGGCTGTCTTAATAACCAGTCGAAAGACGGTGGAATACGCTAGCTTCCGGGTTGGTTCCCAGATAATTCGATCGAAGATGGCTCTGAAATACCTAGGGGTAATGCTCGACAACCGGCTTAACTTCAAAACGCACGTCGAGTACTGCAGCAAAAAGGCAGCAAGGATGCAGGCAGCGCTCTCAGGAATGCTGCCCAACATCGGAGGACCTGGATACGAGAGAAGGATCCTGCTTTCCACAGTGGTAAGCTCAATCCTCCTATATGCTGCACCAGTATGGGCGGGGGCCCTGGCGAACACGGATGCAGCAAGGAAGCTCTCGACACCATACAGGCTCTGCGTGATAAGAGCAATCAGCGGTTTCCGAACAATTTCGTACGAAGCAGCCTGCGTCATTGCGGGTATGGTCCCGATCGACATTCTCGCCAGCGAAATGCAAAGGATCTACTTACGGAGATCTGCAAATCACTCGGTGACTAGCGCAAGAGGTCTAAAAAAGGAAGAAAGGGCAACATCAATGGCACTGTGGCAAACCAGGTGGGACACCACAACCAAAGGCAGATGGACCCATAAATTGATACCCAGAATAGAAGCCTGGACAACGAGAGCTCACGGGAACTGCAACTACCACCTCACGCAGTTCTTGTCGGGCCATGGGGGTTACCGAAAATACCTCCACAGATTCGGTCACGACAGCTCACCCACTTGTCCAGAATGCGCGCGCGAAGATGAAGACGCAGAGCACGTAATATTCCATTGCAGACGCTTTGCCGTGGCGAGAGGAAGTCTACCAACTCCCGAGCTCGTAGTTAGCCATATGATGGAGTCAACTGACAAATGGCTAGTGACATGTTCCTTTATTACAAGGGTGCAGATCGAGCTAAGAAGGCTGGAAAAAGAAAGAAAGGCCGAATTGGCAAATATAGATCACATAGCGTGATATGCTAACCAGCCCCGCGAAGTAATACCTAACGGCAGTTCCGCGGGGAGAGTGGTAGAAGTGTGCAGAGGTGTGGTTTAGGACGTAGGCGCGAGGAAAAAGGAGAACAATATCCCGTGAATCGTTCATGCTGGTAACACGGGTTACCAGTATCTTGAAGAAGATTCCACATCCATTGGCGCAAACCATAAAAAAAAAAAAAAAAAAAACCCAAATCGAATTAGGCTAAGACGTTCATCGTCGTCGCACACGCACACACGGCGAGTGGAGACCCTGCGGCTCTGGCGTCGCTACATCAAAGAGAAAATCACGCAATCCACCACCACCACCCCCTGGCTTCGAATGAAGACATTTAGGGCAAGCCGGTGGTGTGGTGGAGGATGGGATAAAATGAAAATTCTTCCCCGTAATATGATTTTCACGGCGCGTCTTATCCCTCAAATATGTTTTCGTGTTGCGCCATGCTCTCCTCCACCGCATCGTCGTCGTCGGCAATCTTCCCGGGCGGTGGATTGAAGCAATATGCACGAGAGTACTTTGGAAATCCACTCACATACAGCACCCCCAGGTACGCACGCGGCTGCCGTGTCGTGGCCGTTGTCTACTCCGTTCTTCCCCGTGCTCGGCAGACACTTTCTCCGTGTCGTCCTTGCCCAGAGTCTGCACACGATGATGAGTTCCTGCCGCAACGTGAGCGCGGGTGGGTGGGAGAGGATGCTCTACACAGAATGAGAGATGAGCACCGGTAAAAGCGTTTATCGCTGCTTGAAGCCACAATGACAGCAAGGGTCGTGCTGGTGCATTTACACAGCAGATAGGCAATAGCCTTGAGTGGCTGTTCCTTGCCGTCTATCGGATACAATCATGCGCGGCGGAGGGGAGCGAATATGGCCGGGTGTTCACTATTCCGTGCGGGTGGACGGAGTGTGGACTTAGAGATGTGAACCAGCCTCGAGGTATTCTGGTCACCTTCGAAACAGGACGTTGGCAGGGAATGGGAGAAAAAAAATGGTAAAACCAGAAATGCGCCTGTCAAATACATTCTGCCTCGGGTTGCTGTAAAGTAATTGGATTATTGTGAGGCCCTGGGTTAGGCCGTTGGTGAGAAGGTGTCTGACAGGTGCCGGCAATGAAGATTGACTTGCTGTTAAGGATTCAAAATGACTTACCAGAATGTGGCTCTGGCGGAGCTTCGGACTTGAAAAGGTCCCCCCGCCCATCCCCTCGAGGGGGGCGGGCGAGTGTGATGGGAGTTAGTTAGTGCGTGTGGATGGGAGGTGGTCGATAAAGGAAACGATGGTCGTTTTGTGACTGTTGCCCACGTTCAGAGACTGTTGGCAGTTAATTCACTTTTTTCTTTTTATTCTGAAACTTCGATCGGTGCTGGCTGGACAGCAGACACACTTATGCCAGGCATAGGCCCATTGCGTTTCAAGAGAAGAATAAGTAATTCAAGAATGTTTACAGTGATAACAGGCATATCACTCTTCAAGAGCACTGCCTTAAGGTTCGTGTCATATCTAGAGCTCTAGACAGTAGGGGCTCTACACCCAGAGATGAGCTATTACAGAGATAGCCGACTTCACAGCTTGTTGCCCCCTAGTCCATCGACGAATTCGAGTGCCTTTTTGAAGGATATTCATGAATTTTTGACGGTTCACTTCTGTCTACACCCTTTCTCACGTCACTTTATGAGACTTCTGTGAAGGATATAAAATAAAACTGATCTCGTCCTTAAATACCTCAGGTTCGATTTAAAATTCACTTCACATATAAGCTACCATAGCAGCGGCAAAATGGCCACCACCACATCCACCTACCTGTAGGCCTCTAGTCAGTGGTCTGGAAAAGGTGTTGAAACCTTATCATCAGTGTTAAGCATGAATGACCTTACTCCTCGTAGTCATTCATCGGGTGCTTTATATATTTCAACTTAAAAAATGGCGCCCGGTGCAAGACCATTATAAAAATTGCTGTTTCCAAATGTGCACGACCATGTGGCACACTAGACCTCATCAGGCTGATGCCAGCAGCCTTGCAACTATATTCAGTGTCTTCACAGGCAGGCTCAGCCTCTAAGAATGATGTGTTGTCCTTAGAGAACATTTTGGAGCTTTAATCATTGCTCTAGAGAAACGAGTTAATGTCGGAACTTAAACATGATCCTTAGGCCCGATGCATAATTTCAATGATTCCTTGCTTAACTCGTCTCGGACAGACATGAGAAAGGAGGGTCGTCTGCCAGCTCAATGTCGTCTGTTCAGCGGATTCCACAGAAGATGTGGACTGTGTGGTTCCCAATTCGCGAGAAAGGCAGAAAGGTTCATCCGGCATTCTCTGGTTCGGGTCGATGTGAACGATTTTGTGTCGAGTGATTGTCTACAGAAGTTGCGGGCAGTCATCCATTTTCGCATTCTGTGGCTTGTGCCCCGACTAATTCCATGAACATCTGATGCTTACTACTGTCTAGCTAATGACCCAGCTAGTTTGAGGTGGCTGACTGCCACGCATAAGGACAGCAGACACACTTAGGCCTAGCATAGGCCAATAGTGTTAAGGACCCAGATAAGCTCTTGAAGTTGTGGACTGCATGTTGACAGATCTCATGATCTATCCCGCCAGTCGGTCGATCAAAACCCAGCGCATTTCAACCTATAGTAAAAATATAGGTGGCGCTACAGCGCGTAGGGCTTGGTTTCTACAGCAAGTACTCGTGTTGCGCTTGCGATTGTTCCCTCATGAGTGGAAGGGACCGTCTTTATGCCCATTCCGAACGGCCAAGTTTGAGAAGTCTTTTCTAGAAAGTTACTACTCTTTGAGCATTGCCAGTAACTGGAAAGAGCTCGCCACATTTGCAAATTGTTTGTCGTGCCGGTAATCGAACCCCGGCAGCGTAGGAGTCAAAGCACAGACCCATAACGCCACGGTCGGCCGACACAATTTCAACATGAATAGGGTCTTAAATAGAACTAAAAAGTTAGACAAAAATCAAATCAAAATAATGGACACACCCTTTCAGAAAAACCGTCTGCTCTTCCAATTTTCATGTTTGCCACCAAAAATCCGCCCTCGTGAGAGCCGCCGTCATTGAATTTGCAGATTTAGTGCCACATCAACCTCGTCCCCTGATGTCCTCGCGCGGATGATGGATTTCATGCCTAGCCCTGGATTAGATGGCACTTGTTCGCTCCTAATTGAGTCAAATAACCACCGCGCCGTGACGCACACAAAACACTCCCGTATCCCATCGTCAGACATCACCGCCGACCAGACCACATACGAACCAGCTCCTCCCGACATCCGCCCTTCGGTCGACGCAGTCCTACGCGCCCCCCTATAGAGGGAGACTAATTTTTCTGCAAAATCACTCCATTTAATCACTCAGCGCGGAGTAATTAATTCAGTGACACAGCACACAACAACTGAACCCCTGCCCCGGCTCGGATGTGTGTGTTCAATTAATTTTCCACTCGAACTGACAAAAGCCTCTGTGTGGCCCAAAAATTCGGTTAACTGCCGCAAAATTCGCCGCCAGACGGACCAGGGACACGCCGAACCAGCGCACCGGCTTTATCTCGAGCCCAGCATCGACCCAAATAAAGAAGCCGAGAAAGGCTACCGTAAATTTAATTAAATTAAAATCGAATTAACTATCATGTCCACTTCATATCATATCTCGCCGGTCGTCGATATCATCGCCAGGAAAGGGGCACAGAGCCGCTGCACTCGCTGTCCGATGTCCCACATTTGAGGCGGTCCTCCCCCGCGCCCTGAAAGGGGCTAGCGATCGAAAATAAAGATTGATGTTGTTCAAATAGTCGGGAGAGCGCTTTGCTTTTCCTCGAATCGGGAAATCGAAATCATAGGCTATCTTCGGAGGCACAGGGGGACTGTGGTTCCCACTGGACGACTGTCACGTCCCGCACAGACGTGGTAACTTGGAGACTTCAAAATCTGACAGAAAGATAAATCGGTGGTCAGATAAGACTCACCCACTTGAAAAATGAGCATTGGACAGATAACCAAGGGCCTGCACTACATCGTCAGCCGCCCGGCTCGGAGATAACAACAAACCACCCACCAACCGCTAGATACACTCCCCCCACGACCACGACCACGAACCCATCTCAACGTTGGATTGTCATTTATCTTCTGAAGCCGCCTTGATTATTTCTTCCGCCGACGGACGAACGAGGAGGAAACGGCGACGAGGCAATCGAGGGTGGGCGCTGCTTCCTGTGCCGGTGGGTGGTGAGTGGGTGGTGCTGTGTATGTTCGATGAAAAATCTGAAACGGATTTCACTTTTTATCTAGGATTCATTAAGGGATTTTTTTTCGCCAGTTCCTTGTGAGGAGCGCGAATTCGCAAGCTCCACGCCCCCAAAGCTGGAGCACACAGTAGCCGGCTGAAATAATGACCTGTCAGGCTCACCTGGGATGCACGATTAATTACTTTCTTCCGCCCTCGAGTTTTTGTGCTGAGCGCGCAGATCCTTTGAACGGCGCCACAAGCAAAGGGATGTAAATCAAAATCCTGATGGCTTAGCGGAGAAAAGCGCTCCCTCGGGGGTGTACCGCCCGTGTCCCCATTCGAATTTGTGTGTTTTCTTGTTTTCCATTCATTTACGGCTTGAATTCAACTCATATGCCGGGGTCGGGGGTGTGTGCCTCCCGCTTACTCTCTCTCCCTCTGTTTGTTGAGAATTCCAATTAAGCCTAGCTATCATCGCTCGCCGGGGAAGTGGGTGGGGGTTGGCT
The DNA here is from genome assembly GCA_964034865.1 of Eristalis intricaria. NCBI lineage: Eukaryota > Metazoa > Arthropoda > Insecta > Diptera > Syrphidae > Eristalis > Eristalis intricaria. The sequence goes on along the minus strand of OZ035877.1, from coordinate 54,942,651 downwards.
GGGGTGGTAGATGACACGAACAAAGGAGGATGAATTATCAGGGATAAATATGTTGTTACCCAGTTTTTCATGTACCCCGCCTTCGGGTGGGCTTAAGCTTATCTGTTCGGGATAATTTGTATCTAAGGGTGGTGTGGTGCCTGGATGCGTATGCATAGGTGGTGAAAAGTTGCCTTCGCTGCGGATGAAGTTGGCAAAAAAAAAAAACAAAATGCCAAGCGATTTTGGGATTGTTGAAGATGGTTTTTTTTTGTCGGAATTTTTGAAGGAATTCTGGTGAGTTGATAAGAAACTTTTGCGCAACTTTTATGATTAATAAGAGCGGCAGAGATTTATTGTCTTAAAAAGTTACGCAGTCGAGTGTGGCTGGCTTTGAAGTGACAGAGATACGAACGCACGCATGGGGAGCAACATCAAACGCTGCTCTCGAAGATGCGGTGAGTGAAGGTTGAAGTTGAAGAAGACACACGTGGATAGTTTGTGAAGTTCTTGCTCTTTGTTCGAACTTGTGGCAAAGAGATACCACAGAAGTATGCCAGTTTTCAGTTTTTACGCTTCACGAGGTTCCCCGGTGAGGCGCAGTGAAAGTCGCATCTTTGTGAAAGTTTCTCGAGCAATTTGTGGGTTCCTTTTTTGTTTGTTTTTGTGGTAACTCTTGGTAACTGAGGTCTAACTTTGTCCTTTTTTTTGCTCTTCTTCTTTCAGGTATGTATCAGAGTTTTGACGCTTTTTCTGTTGGTGCTTGGGACGCTGCTGGTAAGTTTTTGCCCGAAGATCTAGGTGAATTCATGAATTTGAACGGAATAAGGACGTACCTTTCGGGGGTCTCTGCTTGGTTGCCATGGCTAGCTGGACGGTCATTACCGAAGGGATGTCGGTGTCCTGTGTGAATGTGTGTCCGACCATTTTGATTTTCTCATCCATCACGTGGAATGGAATACCGAATGTTGGCTCTGATGGAAGGCTGGTTGCGAACGTCAAGGGATACCGCCGTCATCTCTGCTGACGTCGATTGCCACTAGAACTAATTGTGTGTTCACGCTCGTTTTTTATTAAAAATGAGGAATGCGGGAATCAAGGAAGCAAAACGCATCCAGAAGTGCATACCCTGACTTGCAGATGTCTCATCACACAAATTATAAAGAATCTTCCATTATGTGGGGCGAGAAGTGAATTTTAATAAGAATCGTTTTTGATTTAAGGACCGAAAGGATAGGATCGCGAATAGAAGCTGCTTAGATGAGATATTTTCGTGCTGTTGTGGGAATTACTCTCTGGGAAAGAGTGAGAATCACGGCAATACACAAGGAACTCAACATTGAGCAGCTGCTTCTTGCGAACGGAAAATGTTACAATTTGTTGTTTAAGTGGCTCGGATGTCCCAATCATCACGTTTGCCGAGGCGGGCGATGAATGCGATGCCCTCAAGTAGGCGATCGCTTGGCAGAGCCACGATGAGGTATTAGGCTACAGTCCATAAACTCGCCTGGTTACGCTTGGAATACCACCATTTTCCGTTGGGATCAAATTAACGGCACTATCATTGGAGTAGTCAATCAGTGGTAGTAGCAGCCCTTCTACATAACCTAACCCAAACCTACGCTTGGAATACCTCCTAATGAGCGAGAGTCGATGGCGCAGGATCGAGTGGCTTGGAGATCTGATGTTGTAGACAGGACCGTCGTTCAATACGGCGTGGCACCCGGTTTAGGCGAATATTAAATCGCCCATTCAGAGACAAGCGATTGTTTCCTTCCAGTTTGAGTTGAAAGGGTGCTTTGTGGGCTTTGGCCCTCGACCTCTTTAGTGGATCGTGCTGACAGTCTTGGATCAAATCTGTATTCTCCGGATGGATCTTGCCACCAATAAAACAACACTCAAGTGTCTTCGACGGGCTCCCATGCAGAACTCGATTAAATGCAATTTTCGATGAATCTCGGCACATGTCGGACCATAGTCTGAAGCTTGAGCTCTCATAACAAACAAGCTCAAGCTTGCATTTACAAAGATTTGCCAACTGGCGATAAGTCAGACTTGTTTCTCAGTTCACATCACCACAACGCGTAGCAATTTTTTCAGGGAGTGCATCCTGTAATAAAGTCAAAACCATCTTGTTTTCCTTACTTATCAGCCCGGAGGATCAGTGTCGAACCAGGTGGCTTGAATTAGAATACGCTCTTAGCTGAAGTCTCGAACCAGGGGGCTCGAATTAGAACAAGCTCTTAGCTGGAGCATTGGTGTCCATGTGCTCTTTGTGGCCAAGACAGTACAGTTGATTTCCGTACTTCATCCACATGTTGGTACAGCTCGGTTCTGTCTTCTCGTTCCATTCACCTTCCTCACAGGCAGACCCCACATACATCTGAAGTAGAATTATTCTTTCGTAGCCAATCAGCTTCAATCAGCTATTTCTCTTTCGTTCAGCTCTTGGCTGGACTGCCAAAATGAGATTTTGTAGATCATAAAGTTAGTCCTCCTGGTCAGGAGTAGTGAGACCAGTTGTTCCGACAAACCGAAGTATCAGCGGTTGTAAATGGCGGTTCTACATCTGATGTCGTGTGCGGAGTTCACATTTGCCCCGCGGAATGCAAACTCCTTACTACCTTGCCTTCCACATTAATCTATTCAATTTCACTCCATGTGACATTCTTGCTTCCTTGCTTATCCACCGAGCGCACAATTGAGTCTCTTAAAATAAAATTGAATCTCAAAATTCAGACGCTGGTTGAGGAATATCAAGTATGCGCATGTTCTACGTATTCCGTGGTCAATTGACTTCAATTCTTGTGTGAGTTGAATTCAATGAATGAATCAAATGCCCTCAGACAAGCCCAAATGCTGTGCTCGCCATGAAATCGATGAATTTGTATCTCATACACCACTTTCGCTAGCGGCAGCTACATTTTCCGCAGAGCGTGCACTTCGATCATAATGCATTGGTCACAGAACCATTTACTTAAAGTTTTGCCATCGTCAGTTCAGATGGACGATTATGTCGACATCGGATGTCTTTTCGGTTTCAGCCTTTCAGGTATGCTATTGAAAATGAAACAACTAGTCTAGATCACTGATTGGAAGAGCTCATAAAACGTACGGACTGCAGCTGGCATCGTCTTATTCGCGCAGCTTTATATCGTTTTTTTTTTAAGACTGCCCGAGCATACTACGTCTTATCTTGGCTCAGATGGAATGTTATATCCCCTCGGGTCATTAGTATTTTCAAAAACACTCATTCTCTTTTCACTCAAACTGGTAGGAAACAATCGCTTGTCTCTGAATGAGGGACTTAATATTCGCCTAAACTGGGTGGCACGCCGTAATGAACGACGGTGCAGTCTGCACCAAGCTTTTATAAACATGCCCTTCATCACTTGCGAACTACTTGTACGACCTGACCGATTAGTACTAGATGCATGCAAGGCACTATGTACAATACGTTCAAGCTGATCTAGGTCATACTCGAGAGCCCCACCCCAAGCGCTTCAAATACTTAGTAAATTACGGTGTTTGGTCTTATTACAGGACAGTTTTGAGCAAACACGCCAGGAAACTCGTCGTCATTACAACAACTGACAGAAAGCATTCCGCACATCCGCTGGATATGGGCGCATCTAGCTCAGTTTAAGTCATTTAAGTGAGATGTCCATTGCAAGTCCCTTCGTACTTCGTACGCAACTTCCCTTCGTCCATGGTTCCACACCAGAGAATAGTCGTTTAAATCAAATCAACTCCACGATGCAGCACCGAGATCGAAATCAAGTCCAAGTGCATCCTCCAAGCCAATTGAACCCAGGTCCATGGCACAACAAGAACACCACTGTGTCATCCGAAAAAAAACAAGAAGTCCAACAAATTTTAAAATTTCAACATTTTTCAGCACTTCCGCTTCGCGCTTTGACAGCGACAGCGACAACGACACCACCACCCCACAAGCTAATAAATTGAATTTTTCAAAATATTTTCACGTAGCACATCCCGTTTGCATTCCCCCAGAGCGCTCTGATGGGAGATATTTGAAATTTAATTTTCCGTTCAAAAACAAAAAAGCCCCCAAACCCCAGGGGAGTGTTGTTGCGCTCGCCATAAAAATAGGCCCCGGATGCGTTTGAGAAAAACGCACCCCGTCCGGTGGCGAGCGGCGTGCGGCGGTTGGTGGTGTTGGTGTTGGAGTCCTCCCGCTTGCACTACGTTCTAAAACAACCAGTGCGCCAAAGTGACTTCAATTTTAATGAACCCACACCAGCTCTGTGGACCGCTCTAATTCCATTGCACCTCAACGTGTGTATGTGTGTGAGTGCGTCGGAACCCATCCAATTTGCGTTTGTCAAAGGCGACGTCGAAGCCGCACTGGCTATTTCTGTCCACGCCAACGGTAATTGCCATTAAGACCGAACGCTCGGGCTAATTAAACATAAATAATGCGTCCAATTTGATTCGCGCGCGCACTGCCCTGTGCGCGGAGTGTCCCTTTAAAGCATCCACGGACTGAGTGCCGGTTTAATATTTCGCCGTGTCCGACAGTCTGTGCCAAAATGAGTTCTAGCAAAGGTCTCGCTGTTGGCAGAAGTAGGCCCGTTCGCGGACTGCGGCACAGTGCCAGCAGCAACCCTTCTTCCGGGGTTCTGCTTCAGATTTATTTTACAGCTAATCCAAGTCGTTAAATTATAAGAAAGAAACCAATGGGACCGTGTCATAATTTGTTGCAGCCATGTGTGCATGTTTTTGTTTTTGTTTTGGGGAACGACGGGAGTGTTGTTGTCTGATTTACGGCATCGCCCCTCCAGATGATGGGGCAGAGAGATGAAAGGATGGTCTCGACGGCGGCGGTGAGGGGCTGCAGTGGATACTTTAAATTGGGACAAATCGCTTGTGAATTGGGAATTTATTTCGGGTGTAGAAGTTCGGATAAATCTGTCGAGATCGGTTGTCGGACGAGCCGCAAGCGTGTAACTCGGTGTGTGTTTGCACGGCATGCATCATCAGTTGGACATGTGGCTTGAAAGTTTAATAGTCCGCCTGTGAAGGGTTGGCGGGGGCGGGAGGAAGAGTTGTGTGCGTCTCCAGTGGTGGCAGGAAATTTCCTCATAAATTTGATTGATTTTTATGCGTTGTTGGCGTTGTGGGGCACCCTCGATGGTGGGGGAAAATGTTGTGTTAGGGGCTATTGACGGGTGTCACAGGCAACTTACAGCTTTGAAGATGACTCGCTGTCATCGTAAACGATACGATCGCGGATGTGAAGTGGTCTTTTTATAGATTGTCTGTGCTTTTGGGAAGATCAAGTTTGTCATACTGATGTGGGTAACAAAAGGTCACCGAGGCTGGTGGGGGAAAGGGAGTTGTCTCACTGTGATCCTCATTATGTAACATGGGTACTATCTTTGTTCAAATGACTGAACTTACTCGTGGTCAACAGCCTAGTCATCACATTGGGGTGCAGTTTTTGCGAATGATATGTTTTTCTTTTCCTAACACGTCACTTTACCTCCTTTTTGTTAGCAATCACCGTGCCATCAGGCAAACCCTTAGACCTCAATAGAAAAAGGTGAAATTAAAAGCCCTCCCACAGTCACAGAAGCGGTGCGGTCCGGAGGGTGAAAGTAAATGATTTTGCGACGGAGTTCAATTTTAAAAATTTCAAAGCACCATCTGGCTGGGAACGACGCTTTTTAAAACGAAACATTTCATACAAAGTGATATCTGGGAAAAAAAACTGCCGACGTGAATCCATAAACCATTGCTAGGCGCAGTTGGTTAAGTGCCGGGCCTTAGTTTGTGCAGTCCGCGGTTCGAATCCCAGTGAAAGCAAAGTAATAAGCCTTTTTTTCTAGTTTTCAAATCTGGTCCAGTCACCATTTGCTGTTGGGATCAAACTAACTACACTGGTAGTAGTCTGAATGTAGGCCTCACGTTGGTGAATTCACTACGAGACCCACCTACCTATAGGATACTTTCAATGCGGATCCGACGGGTTTATTCCTTAAAGCTAACGTTATAAAGACATTCCATAAAAGAGGTGGGTCCTGTTCAGAGACAAGATGTTCTTAGGGAAGATTATCGATGTTGCACTGTGTGAACCTGCATGAACAAGTTGAACCATTGGTTGTTATTGGGAAATCCGCACACTCACACTGCTTCAAAAACATATCGAAAGCCGAACCCACCGCCCGCGTGGTGGGTGGCCATGGGGTAGTGGGTTAGTGGCTCCACTTCTTTCGAGTCATTGGCAATACAAAAAGTGTGTTTCTGTCTTTAAAAAGCTTCTCAAACTTGGCCGTTCGGAGTCGCCATTAAACTGTAGGTCCCCTATTCGACCTCCTCTAGCGTATTCACTATCTTCGATGACAGTCAACAAAATTCTCCTCATTCTCCCCCACCCTCACACCTCTTCCAAATGAATCCAATCAATTTTAGACAAATTCCCAGTGCAACCCACATACACACTCACCATCCCCACACCACCTGACAGCCAAGGCACTCAGACACAACTGGAGCCGACTGGAGTCACCGCCCGTTGAATAAATCCTCATCCATATTCCCATTTAGCGAATGTCAAAACAAAACAACAAAACAAACCTAACCCAGTGACCCATTGTCGGCCCCCCGTCCCCCCTCGGCACCTACTTTATTTCTTAATTGTATCTGACAACCGCAAGTGGCGTAGATGGTGTTGGCACTGCACAACAAACACAACAGCACTCTCTCCCCCCAAAAGTGAAACAAATAAATTCAACAAACTCAGATCCTAGCGAACACACACTCCCCCGCCGCCACAGCCGCGCTGCCGACCGCCCCAAGAGATAAATTATGTATCTCCAGAGTGAGAAAGGAATTCTAATTGAGTGTTAGATGAAATTTGGGTCAGCGCGGAAAAGAGCGCATGGCGCGCAGCAACACTGCACCGGGACTCGCACACTCTCTCGGTCGTCGGGCTGATGGCGAAAAAGGGTGAAGCGGGCCCCTGCTCTTGGATCATCCCAAACTTTACGACGATTCCCCTCGAGTTGGTTGGTGTGGGCTTTTCGGTTTTATGACCACCGCACTCCTCGAGTTCCGATTCGTGTCGACAGAGATAAGGAAACACCAAGCCATTAGGCCGCCGGGAGTACGATATCTGCCCGGTGTAACGTGCTGGTGGGAATGACATTCCACTTCCCGAAGAACGGTTAATGAGATGACGTATTCAGGCAGACTATCGCCTGGGTAAGCTCTCAGGCAGTGGAGTTGGTCTTGCTCGGCTTCACCAGTCCATGGGGGTATTTGCATTTTTATTGCCCGAGCGAGGCGCTTTATGGGAACCCAACCAACCCAGCGGCTCGGAGTGTCTGGTGCACTGCGCCGCCGTGTGCTGGGCTTGGCGGTGACGGCGGCGGCGGTGGCGGGTGATTAGTCAGTGTTTAGAGGCAATCCACTGCGACTAGGGGTCGGCTAGTGCGACCGGCGGAGGTGCACTCATGTGTGAGGCAGCGCTGGTGATCTATGGGCACTGGGACTCGTGTGCAGTGGTAGCCCGAGGGTCTCTGGGGTTGGCGCCAGATCAATCTGGACTTGGAGATTAGATGACTGCATTTTAATTGAGCCGACAGTATTGGATTTCCTCCAGCCGCGTGAGCTTTTTGCTGGAACAAGTGGTCACTAACGAATAGAGACAGTCCGTCGGTCGCGCTGACGGACTGGACGGACTAGCGCGGGTGTGTGTGAACGCATGGTTTTTATTGTCTCTAAAGTGGGATTAAGTAATTTTTAATGGAGTTGATAAGAAGTGGTAATAGATAGATGGACAGTTGTTTTACTAGAAACCCCAACAGTGTGGTCGCCGAGGCGATGGAAGGTTTTACGTCTTCTCGGCTTGTGCTGCTCGTGTGGGAGGTCATGGGGAGCTGTTAAATAGGATTAATTGCCCGCAGTCGCCTACTCGATGTGACAAGATGACTTGTCGGCCGGATTGCCTCGGCCGCCTAACGGTAACGACGGAGATGCGATGGGCTTTGATGTGGCACCACCACTTGTCAAAGTCGTCGAGAAGATAAACCATGTCGATTGCTTTTAGGCAAACTATGTCAGTTGCAATACAGCTGAAGGTGGTGTCGATGGGTTCTAGGTATTTTGTTGCATGCTTCTGTCCAGTGTGGAATGGGCGTTTACTGGAATCTGGGTGACAACTGATAATCTGCATTTTAGTGCTATGACTCTTCGTTCGCTTTGATGCATTTTGACCTTGTTTTCATGGACGCTCTGCATCTGGAGTACCGCACGGATGGTGGCTAGGGACTGTTCTTTTTATCGCTTGACATCGTAAAAGAATATTTTTTAAAGTATTCATAAAAAAGGTGTCGAAATATGGGAGCAGCTTTATGGACTTGGACTTAATTAAAGTCCAGGTTGAAATGGGCCGAATTTGGAGTGCCTCGTCGTGGGATAATCAATAAGTTGTTTTGTAAAACATTGAAATGAATGATTCGAAGAACGTTCGAAAATTCATATTCTGTCGGAAAACTTGCAGTCACTCAATGTGTCAAAGAATCCATCATACTTCAGCATGTGTGGAAGATCCACAATGTTCTGTTGCATAGGGCCCTACACTCCGGGGTGGACCTGGGCCTCTACCAACAAGCCTCTCCAGCTGGCATGATCTTTAGCTAGCTACCTTCAATTTCGCACGCCAAGTTGGTTGAGGTGCTTCTCTACAAGTGTGCCTCACCTTAGACCGGGCGTTCTCCGTTGTCCCACAGGTCTGGAGCCGAAGAACCTTTGGTCCGGAGATGAATTGTCCATATGCTCTGCATGGCCTAGCCACCTTAGGCACTGGACGTGTAGACGTCAGGCGTCTCCAGCTCATATCGGCAAGCATTTACAACTCGTCAACGCAAACAGGAGCACAGATCGGACGCAGAACTTTTCTCTCGAAAATACCAAGAGTCTCTTCATCAGCGCCGTACGTGGGCTCTGTTACTCAATTGCCTTTTGAGCTCAAGAGTTCGCAAGAGTTATTTTGCCTTTGATCACGGTACTGATATTGTTTGTACTGTTCACAGCGGAGCCGACGTGGACGAAGTCCTTCACTACCTCGAAGTTCTCGCTTGATGACAGCCCTTACCCTGTTTTGCCCTCGTTTTCAGCCAGATCCATGTTAGTCTCATCCGTTGCAATGTCAACAAACGCCTCATAGATGGCTCGATGTGTTCGACCAATCATCACGTCAAAATCGTCTGCATATACCAGCAATTGTATGTGCGCGACCTTCTCAAAGATGATATTAAACTAGTCACAAGACACCGCGTCGTCTTGTCTGTAAAACCTTTTTTGTCATTACAGGTCTCAGTTAGTTCGTTACCGCCCTTGAGGGAGCTGCGAGAGTTCTCCATCGTCATCTTGCTCAGTCCGACGAGCCTGGGAGGAATGTCAAAATTAGACAGGGCCCTTTTCTATTGGTCATCTCTAATCGATACACGCTGTTATTTGCGTTTTTGAAGTCTATGAAAACGTGGTGGGTGTTGATTTGCATTTTTCTTATCCTTTTCCAGGATCTACCATAGTATGAGCGATGGTAGGCATCCTCACTAATCAGGACCCATCGGGTTATTCACGAACAGCGGTCCAACCAAACGGCAGAGAAGATCACACAAGTCATGATCAGTCGACTTATCGCTCGGTAGTTGACGCTATTGGAGGGGTCTCCTTTCATGTGCATCCGGCAAACGATACTGAGATTCGGGCGTGATTTCTTCGGACCATATCTTACCGATGAATCGGTGCATGTACCCTACCAGCTCATCTCCAACTGCCTTAAAGACTTATGCTTTTACTTGGCATTAGTCTCGATATCGTTATTTTGACTTCGTCTAGAACGGGGAAACGGAACAGAATGCAGAATCTATAATTTGTGCAGAATATCTTAACTATAAAGCAGAAAGTTTGTGTGTCTGACTGACAAAGGCTCCGAAACTACACGTCGCAGAGCTCTGAAGTTTTCAACAAAAAATCATTCTAAAATTTAGATGCTGAATGTGACAATTTTTAAGTCGGTACGACATACGGTTCGGAAGTTACGATCACTTTTTAAACGGGAATAAAATTCTCAAAATAAGGGTGGTTGCAGCAATCCGGCATGAAAGCATTTGAAGTTCCGTAGTCGTGGATATCAACAAACCCCTCAGTGGGTTGTAACTTCCATATATACACACACATTTTTCATATTTTGCTTTGGTGCAACCATTCATTTCTTTTCTACGTCTCAATCGAACATATACGAACGACTGCCAGAGTCACCAAACGAAAACAATAAACATTTTCGCACTTTTCTTATTTTGTCATACCCAAACACACAAATCATAAAATTTTGCTGAAATTGTGAATATTGAACTTCTGAACGGATTAGCTGATTTAGAAAAAATTTCAGAGCTAGACTAATTACAATATGTGTTACAAGATAGGCTAATTTTTTTCATGGTTCATGAAGTTCGACTTCAATTTGCACAACAAGTGAACATCGCACGCAGGTACATAGATGGGATTTCCAAGAACTTTTTTTTATGCATCGCTTGATATCCCTCCACTTTGTGTGTAAATGGTTGAGAAAAAACCGTAATTTCCGCCTATTTTGCTGCAGCACACATTGATAATTCAAACTTCAACATGTATGCACACTGTCAACGAATTGTACTCATTATGAGTAGGGATGTGAATGAGAGATTGGGATAGGCATCAATGACAAAAGAAAATTCAAATTCTTCTCTGAGTTCTGGTTAGAGCAGTCTTATTATTGTCTTAAATTAAAAAGTGCAGGTAAAGTACCGGTTGAAGAAACAAACCCGGGCAAAGCCGGGTACGAAATCTAGTATATATAGGTATAGGAATATATAGGTACTTTGTGTGTTTCCGTATAACTCACGTAATGTTTAACTAATTTACTTGATTTTTCTTTTAAACTTATCAGAAGAACAATGCGATGGACATAGGCCCATTTTTCAAAAAAAAAATTATTGGTTCATTCCCATAAATTTAAAATGTGTACTCATCTAGGGACACGTGTAATTAAATACGAGTAGCATGGAATCTGCTAACAAAACGCCAAAATACAAAACATACATTTACTTACAGTTTACAGCGAATTGCTTTGCTATGAAATCCATGTCTTATTGACGCCTGAGAACATGTGTACATTCAAAAGGAATCCATTGTATTTACCAGGACTACCACCGCACATATTGCAATTGAAATTTGGGATACCAATCATCATGGCTCGGAATATCAACCAACCAAAATTGTGCAATGGCCAAAGACTTGCCGTGAAGATGCTAATGACCAACCGTACAAGCTATTTTTTTAAATGAGAAAACCAAAGGTTGAGACGTTTTAATTCCAAATATACCGATGATACCAACTGACCAGCACGACTGGCTTTTCCAATGACTATTAGTGAAGCTCAGGGACAATCTTTTCAAGCGTTTGTGATTTTGACCTGGTGATTTTTTTATGTTCGCACATAAGGGAAAAAACCACAAATATTGTTTATCACAGAACCTAAAAATAAAATCATCGCTCTGGCTTAACAGCTAATTTGTAATTATCTGTTAGCTTTATTAAATAAATAAATAAATGGAATAAATTCATTTGAAAGAAAAACATAAATATTTTCTAATGTAGTAAGCAGACGTGGTCGCCGTGGCGTAGTGGGTTAGTGCGTTGACCCCTACGCAGAGGGTGCCAGGGTCGATACCCGAATTTACCACCTATCACAATTCACGGCTCCACCTCTTTCGAGTCACTGACAATGCTCAAAGAGTATTCCTGTCTAGAAAAAGCTTCTCAAATTCGCCGTTCGGAGTCGGCATTAAACTGTAGGTCCCATCCACTCGTGAAAAAACATTAGCACGCACAACACGAGTGGTTGCTGAGAAGCTAGGCCCAGGTCCACCTCGGACAGTAGCGCCACCCATATTATTATTATTAGTAAGCAGACATGGGAAACGTCTAGAGAATCGGATGGGGTAACGCTAGTATTATATATTCGTCAAGACCTTTTAGTTGTGTGGCTTTAGATAAGAATCTGTTTCGGAATAAAAGAAAACCTTGGTTCAATTTAATAAGATTTAATTTTTAATTGTATTCTGTATAGCCGTCTTCAACGGACACTGTTGAAACCTATTCCCTTTTTTTCTCTCTCCCTGCCTGCCTCCCTTTCTCCCTTTCTCTCTTTCTCTCTCTCTCTTCCCCACTCTCTATCTCTCTTTCTCTCTCTCTCCCTCTCTATCTGTCCTCTCTCTCTCCTCTCTCTCTCTTTCTCCCTCTCTATCTGTCCTCTCTCTCTCCTCTCTCTCTCTCTCTCCTCTCTCTCTCTCTCCTCTCTCTCTCTTTCCCTCTCTATCTGTCCTCTCTCTCTCCTCTCTATCTGTCCTCTCTCTCTCTCCTCTCTCTCTCTCTCTCTCTCTCTCTCTATCTTTCGCTTGTTTTAAGACCTCAGAATGCGGAATAGGGCTTTATTTCTAAATTTAGTGGTGTCATCTAGTGCCGAGCACTACAAACTTCTCGCTGACACTCAGTGATTTCTTCTTTCGCAACAATTCATGGAATTTCGTACAAAGTTCTATAATTTCTTGAGAGTTCAGCGTTTCGTTTTCGCATGAATTCAAATTCATCAGTTAATCGCCAGTGCAATGGCATGATCGACAATCTGAGCGAACAATGTCGGCGCAGAATACTTTGCATGCATTGCGTGCCCTATCGCAGTCGACACAATCTACATATTTAAACATTTACCCACTCACTAGCTAGGACAAGCCACGAGGTTATGCGAAAACTGCCACATGGTCGCGTTAAATGAACAAGACCAAATCCGCCCGCACCGACCAAGCCACATGTGCTATCACTTCATATCTCCGCGTGCCGATTACAAAATCATTTTCGAGCAATTTACCGATAATTCAACGCATCCAACAACAAACACTTCCCCCGAACCATCGGCGTGGCGCGCGTTGCTCCATAAGCAAACACTGACTTCGACAAAAACAAACCAAACCAAACTCACATCCTCCGTGTCGGTCGCGTTGGCTGGGCCTGTTGCTTCACTTTGCGGCTCATTAACAATGTAACACACCACGTACTCCCAACAATAACACAGGCGAAAAAGAAAACATCGCCCAAAACGAAATTACAGGGAAAACTCATTTAAACTTATCCCGGACAACGGCACAATCCATGAAGTGCCCGATTAATCATCCAACGATTATGCATCAATCAAACAAACGCCCCATCATCCATCAGCAATCATAATTCCTCATTTCGTAGCCAAATGAAATGATTAACCGCACCGAACCGCGCCGAGTCGAGCGGTGCGTCGGGGCGTCGTCGACGACTGGAGGAGGAGAGGCAACAACAAAAAAAAAGAGTCGAACTTTAAAGTCAATTAACCACGGCCATGATATGCGTGATTGATCAATTATTCCGCGCGCCCTCGTTCAGGGGCGCGAGCGGCTCCACTCCCACCCGCGCGGCTGATTGCTCGGTAAACAATGAAACCGATACTGAAAGGCACTTCAAACACGCCACCCGCCGCTCTCTCCGCCCGTAAATAACAGTCCCCCAGTCCACCAGTCCCCCGGTGGACACAACAGAGCGACTGATTACGGACTAGGTCACGCACGGGGTTATCATCGCCCGTTACGGCGCGTCGCGGCGTACCGCACTCAGATGCTGTCACCAGTGGAGCGTCGCACTGTGTCGGAGCTGTGTCTGTGGAGCGATAAATTCCCCATTTGGAGCGCTGGCGGTAGCTGGAGGTGGGCCGGCGGTGGCCAGCAATCATCTCATAAATTGTGCCAGCCCAAAATTTGACTACGAGCGGCGGATCTAATTCACGAGCAGAACGAGTGAAGTGACAGAGAGAATATCCGGCGAAACGTGACCACAAGCCCTACATCCCTTCGTGCAATCCGATGCAAAAGGATTCGGAGATGATTCTCGTGTGTGGACGTTTCCTTTGTCACCACACACACGCATCCCTCGTGTCACACCCCGTCCATGAGTGGTTTGCCGGAGCTGCAGGCGCTTACACTTAAGGCCAACCGTAGGATGGGCCCAACGAGAGAAGGAGCCTCGTTTATGGTTATGATGGCTGGTCATTATATTCACGGAGACAATTGAAATGTTCGTGGAAGCAACGGATCTCATCTCGGAGGGTGACACAGAATTTCTTCCGGCACTTGTGTTGTAGGTGGCTGAGGACGGAACGGAGATACTGTCACTCCCCGGCCGCCAGGCGATGCTTCGGATAAACTGTGTCCAGCTCTGGTGGATTAGTGACCGTCGCGCCGCCGGCCGGTGGATGGAGTTGATTGAGCAGCGCACTGCAGACCCTCCAGCGGATGTATGAATGGAAGTCATTATCGGGAATTGGGTGGGATGGATTGACTATTGTCAGTGAGAGATACTCGCCTGCGAGGCGATGGAGAATAGTCAATCAGAAGTCTTGAGTGGAACTGCAAATGGGGTGTGTGTGTGTGCGGATTGTGGGGTTTGTCCATCTAATTCGCATGGATTCGGGCTGATTTGGATTCTGTCGTTGGGCGTGCATGCAAGCAACAACTTAAAGACTTGAATTTAATGCGTACACATTTGATTTAAATGGCTTCAGATTCCTGAACTGACCATTGTTGCATGCATGAGACATTTGGAAGCATTTCCGAGAGAAGCGTGTGCTAGAATTGGACTGCGAGTGTGACTGGGTTCTTCTACGTCTACTGTTTCCAGAGGACACCCTTCAGATTTAGCGCCCTTGACTGTTCAAGTCTTACATACATCTCCATGCCAGCTTGCATTCAGAAATATGCGGCGCGCTGCTCAAATATTGAACAATAAATGGTCTATTTGTGTGGCTGTTCTTCTCGAAAAATAATCGACAAAGGGTCTTTGTCTTGCACTGAATCCTTCCAGCTCCAAGGATACTGCGAAAAAGTCGCAATTTTCCATCGTCAAAGGGAAATTTTGGAATGCCTGACTTTTCGGACTCAATGCTTTGAAAGCTCTGAACATGGCGTATTAATGTTTCCTCCGTTTCTGATTGTTGATGCTCATAAAAGATCGTGTAGCGGTGACAAACAACAGGGTGCCACAAAATAGTTCAAAATTGTGTACGACCACCATTTGAAAATATTTGATTTTGGACATAGTAAAACCAGTAAATACAGTGGCGATCAAATCTATTCATTTCAGTTTTTGTGTTTTTTTTTTTTAATTCAAATTTTCAGAACGGTTTTTGTATTTAATTACTGAAAGAAAAAGGAATTAGTGACGTAAATCGTACAATTACAACGGCTAAAATAAATTTAAAAGCATACGGACCTCATGTATCCACTTGAACATGTTTTCATTTTTTTCTTTTTTTCTTTGTGCATTTACCGTTAGGTCTGAACCTTGGGTATCATACTTTATGAAATATTTCGCCATTCTGATCTTGGCGTCCTTATCATGACACCCAGTGAGTTCCAGCTGAAAAATCAAGTTTTTATTCTTAATTAAAAAAATAATAATATAAAAGAATATATAAAAAAATAGTTGAGGCCCGCGGTTTCATCCGCTTAAAGAAGCGTTTCAATTGTAAATTTCTTTTTTATCTTAAATTTATAAGCTGCTGCTTTGCTTAATACTCGATGTAGGATATAATATAATAATATTGGTGGCGCGAGAGTCCGAGGCGGACCTGGGCCAAGCTTCTCACCAACCACTCGTGTTGTGCGTGCTTCTGTTCTATCACGAGTGGAAGGAACCTACGTTTTTTTTAGACAGGAATACCCTTTGATCATTGTCAGTGGCTCGAAAGAGGTGGAAGCCGTGAATTATGAAAGTTGGCAAATTGGGGATTCGAACCTGGCACCCTCTGCAGGTTCGACGCACTAACCCACTACCCCACGTCGACCTATCAGAATTAATTTAAATTAAAAGATAAATTATAATTTCAAACGCGCAATGAATTCGTTAAAATTTTCTTAATAAACGGCCTACCTAAAGCTAAAATAATTTTTCAAATCAGTATGGTAGTTCCTGAGATAAAGGGAAACAAACAAACAAACTCCACAGCTTTATGTATTGGCATAGATGTTGAGAACACCATCGTCTGTCCCGTCTCAAAAAGGTTTTTATTAATGGGACACAGCAATGAAATGATGTCTATAGCAACAATTGTGACCATGCATCATAAATGTGGGTGTCCAAAAATGTGGATCTTATTGTGATCGGCTTCATAGAACACCAGAATCAATAGCGTACATTACACGGGAGGACTTTTAAAAAGACATTGGTTGGTGGAATTTTACCACGTCTACTATAAAAAAAATATATCTCAGTGCTGCCAGAAAAAAACATAAAAATATAGGCCCGACAAATTCATCAGGAAGGCGACCGCTGCCTGAGGATGAGCTTGGGCATAACTCCAAATGAGTTAGAGTGAATGGTAAAGCCTGGAGTTGCCTAGAAATCTCTCGTGAGCAAATTACACCAGCGACTCCCTTTGTGGATCATGCGGGTGTACTTGAGTGCTGCCAAATTAACACCCTTGGCTCTGTCTCCGAAGATAGCCACCGACTGATTCACGAACCCCCAAAACAGACTAGAATGTGAGTCCTTTTCTGGGTTGCACCTCATTCTATAGCGATATTGGGCATAGCTTCTACAGCAATTACTCCTCTTGTTCTCTCACGGGTGGATGGTATCTAGTGTCGTCTGGCGACTCCGATCGACAACGTTTGAAGAATCTTTATCCGCGACTCGAGAGAGTTCTTGCTTGATCGCGATCTGATTCACTGACCACAGGTCGGTAAGTATGTACTTCGGAATGCAAAGATGAGTCAACTACCACACTACCTCGGGCCTGAACCGAAAAGTTCCGAAGAATCCGTGTTCCAGCTTTATGTCTTGAGGCAAGGAGAAAGATCGACAATGTTGAAAGCCTTGGGCTGTACAACTGGGAGATGTATGCTAGGGACGGTGAACGCTAAGGAGAGATTGCAGCTCAGAGTCAGTCTCCATCTCTTCCCGTCCAAGTGATGCCTCGTCTGCTGACAGACCAGTTCGGCGGAAGCTAACGAGTTTCTCCAACTTCCAGTGACTCCAGAAATTGGTCATAGTTCTTTTGGTAAGCCATGAATTGCAAAGCCTTTCAGCTGATCCGCTTGGCGAAACAATCGTTAAAGTCACCACAGCTCACCATCCCACTGACAACAGGATCCACACCGACAAGTCCTCGCCTTTCATGCGTGTCCACTCACTTTGCAGACCTTGGCTGGCCGCACAGCGTTTATAACTACGCGTTACATAACTTACCACAGTCACCGACTGCTGTGTCCTCTCGCATCCCATCACTCACAGCAGCAAGCACTCCCCAAGAGTGCGTCAGCATAATTCAACATCGCCTGAGATTCGCCGATCGTACTTCTCCTGCTAACCTATAATTTTCGTTCACAAATTGCGCGAACCTGTTCGGGCGCAACATGTGTTCGCACGTTTACCACGGCCGCGCCGCAGCGTTATGCGTCGGATTGTCATTCCGGCACACATCTGTTCGCTGCGGGGGGGATCTCATGAATAATTCGCCAATCGCCCTCCGTCCAAACGAGAGGGGCCCGACCGAACGTAGACGCCGCGCCGACCAACCCCTTGACTCTCGACGATTCCCACTATATTCCAATCGATTACCTCCGTCACTATCTGGCAATCTCAAATTAATTGATTCAAATAAAATGCATGCAGCGTCCATTCATGGGAACCGAGCGCGCACCGGGTTCAATCGAGTGCTGACCTATCGCAAGCGGCGCAGATACCGATCTGAACACCATTAAGGCGTCAAGATGCAATAAAACCTCCAAATTGAATCCCAAAGATGGCGCAGAGCTAATAGGAGTGCATCCTCTGCATCCGACTATATCTCCCACACAGGCTAGGATCTCTTATCTCTCCCTTTAGCTTCACCCCCCCTCCCCCGCCCCACCTTCCTCCGACGCTAGGCTCCAGCTGCAAGGCGGGCAATATGACTTGAAATAATGAATTGCTTACTGGGCCATATATCGTGCGCCACAATCATGAACTTTGAATCAAAACGAAGATATCGACCGGCCGCCTTCGATGCTCACCTACAGATGGATGCAGCGTCTGCTGGCGGCGGCGGCGGCGTTCACACCCAGGCACATGACAAACGAGCGCGCTGCGCAGCGCAAACGATCAATTATCCGCGCCAGTTTCCAGCTGGGATCTCTTTCAGCTGACTTCTGGGAATGGTGAAATCGCCAATTCCCTCCGGAGAAGGGAACCATCTCACCTCACTGTGGAGGCAGCGGCAACAGTCGCCCGCTCTCGTCCCTCGTGTCAACCCACGGCCGTGTGTCGTCGTGCGGTGGAGGAATGCCGAAATCATCGATCCACTAGCACACAGTGTCGTCGCTGTCTCCAGTGCTTTCGCGTTGAGTTGAGTCCTCTTACCCGCGTCGAAGGCACTGCTCATAATTTTAATTATTTTCGCATTAAATATTCCGTTCACGCAAAACGGCTGCTTGATGGCTGCACAAGCACTCTGCGGCTATAGATAGATACTCGCACCAGCCCAGACGGGCCTACGTTTTGCTTTCGTTTCGCCAACAGGCATTGTGTCTGCCGAGGGCTTAAATTGCTCGTAAA
The DNA here is from genome assembly GCA_964034865.1 of Eristalis intricaria. Taxonomy (NCBI): domain Eukaryota; kingdom Metazoa; phylum Arthropoda; class Insecta; order Diptera; family Syrphidae; genus Eristalis; species Eristalis intricaria. Next base: position 54,923,988 of record OZ035877.1, on the reverse strand, counting down.
TATGACGAAATGACGTCGTACGTAAGTGCAGCGCAGATACCCTGGAAATCCTCGCCGTATCCACGAGCGTTATATCATCCCCCCGCTTCCCACCGCCGGGGCAGTCGTAAATTCGACGGAATTTGTCAGAAGTGCGTACGCGATGTCAGGCACTTACGTTTTCGGTCATTTCTTTCCCGAAAATCAGATGACGTCTCCCCCTCCCGCCTCCCTCGCCCAGGACCTGATTACCGCGAGTCATCTGCAGCACCTGTGCCTGGGAAGGAACATCCACACGACACCGGTCGATGGCGGGCACTATCTGTGGACCAAAATATTAATTAAAAATTCCGTGTCGTTTCGGTGTAATTACACGGTAATCAAGGCATGCTAATTAAGCTCTCTCTCTCTCTCTCCTGCTCGCCGACGGAGAGACTGTGTCATCGTGCCCCCTGTCCCAGTCGCGCTTGGGTGTGTGCACACTGAGAGTGCAGGCAGCTATTTCCCTTTCTGAACGGCGGCGGCAACAACATGGCTTGGGCTACGTGTCTGTAGTGCTTAATCAGCCGGTGATGGGTTTCAAATCAACTGCTGGGTTCCAGTCTCCCACTTCCCCAGCCGCCGCCGCTACCGCCGCCGCCGCACTCCGCAAAATGTCAGAGGAGGCGCAAATAGAGATGTACACTATGCCAGGCGTACGTGCGCGGTGCACAGTGAGGTGGATGCGCGCACCTCTGACCACGGCGACGAGGGGTGCTTACATTCTAGGTGGGCTCTGCGGCTGAGGGAAATGAGCCGAGGATATGCGACGCACCAACATACACAGTAGATGCATGCCAATCGGTGACGGTGGCAACTAGGATCTTTGACCTTCGTTCGTGGTATCCGACGGCGGCGGCGGCGACGATGATGACGACGAGTATCAAAGGGGACAGGATGGCAATTTTCTGCGCCCGATGACGGTGGCTGGGTTAGTGGATGTGACCCGAGATTGCGATCCTGTTTAATGAGTTAATTGCATGCGATTTGGTGAACCGTACTTATTGAGCTGAACCAACGGGCGACGAGTTACGTTTTGGCCGGCGGAAGGTGGCGTCTGAAGAGATGACTTTTGGGGCGATGTGAATGAGATTTGCACCAGGTGACCAATTCGTTTCAACCGACACGATATCAAGGCGGAAATGAAGGACAGCTTGGAGAGGGTTGAGTTCAATTAGAGACCCATTGACAGTCAGTCGGGTAGGGCTGAATAAGAATTTTTTGACGTTCAAGAGCTGTAGTCAAGGTTATCTGTCAGAGGGGCCTTTAGAACTGCTTCCACTGTTGCGCTGGTAATCCTCTTGAATCTCCTTAGACACCTTTGGTAAGCAAACAGCAACGAACTGCGCAGATCGTCTAGAAGCATGCTGACTAACCAAAATCTTAACGACTGGATGACACAGTTGGTAGAGTGCCTGCCTCTGGTTAGAGGGGTCCCCGGTTCGAATCCCAGTGAAAGTAAAGTTAATACGCTCTTATCTGTCTTCAAATCTGGTCCAGTCACCATTTGCCGTTGGGATCAAATTAACGGCACTATCACTGGAGTAGTCAATCAGTGCTAGTAGTCTGACTAGGGGTATCTCAATGGACCAATAGCAGCCCACCTACCTAACCTAACCTAAAATCTTACAAAACCTTGCCTCAATTTACCTAGACTACACTGTAGCACGAGACTTCCGACTGAGCAACTTCGAAATCCTGATTCCGCACAGAGGCGTGTGGTACGGCGGCACCATACACCTTTTCAAAGATCGATCCAAGCCGGAAGATGGGATAGGAATTGGGACTTTCTCGAAGTATCTAAACCCAAACACTGCAGCGTTTTCCAATGGGAAGTAATGGCGATTAGCGAAGCTCTGTCCTGGCTAAGGTGGGACGTGATATCCGCCCGTGCTATCTGTATCTTTACGGATAGTCAAGCAGCAATTTAATTCCGAGCATCGCTCTCTATAAACTCCGTAGCTTCCGACTACCGCGCATCGGCTAACGAAACATTCAGACATTTCAGCATTCCCTGTGCTAGGTGCCAGGCCATAGGGACATCCCGGCGAACTGTAACAGCCAGTTGATGGAACCTATCGCAACATAGTGGCCGCTTCTAGTTACAGCTCAAAAATGCCTACACACAAAAACATTAATGCCAGACAGTTGACAGGCATCACGTGTCCTCAACCTCAAGACAAATCTGGTCCCATCTCGATCTGAAAAGATCAAGCAGCCTCATCGCCCTAAATTGATCTCAAATAAGTAATGAAGCGGGAATAATTGTCGGAGGCCTTCACGCAAAAAGACTAGGCTTATCTCGAAAGATTTCTGCAGAAGCTGCCTCCACGACGATGAGGAGAAAAGCACCCAATACCTTGTCTGCAACTGCAACAACAACACTATAGGCCATGGTCCACCTACCTAGGCCCAACGAGGGCTTACCATGTTAAATGTGCTGATGGATCCTTATTCAAAAGTTTCTTAACTTCGAGTGAATGGTTCTGCGTGCAGAATCGATTTTTTCGCCCCTAACAATCTTGGAACAGAAAAGCAGATTTTGAGGCCAGCTGCTTGAAGCAGAGTGATAAATTCATAAATTGGTGAGACTGAGAATTCCAGTTGTTATTATTGGCTATTGGAGAAGAACTCAATAACAAGTTTTACACGCTATACGCTGAGTGCTTTGAGTTCCGACAACAAAAACGCCCAAAGGAACTCAATCGCAGATATAATGTGGGAATTTGGTGCGCAAAAGATTGATTGTGGCATAGGCTACTTGGCAAGGCGCAACATCCTGCATTCAGAGTTCGTCCAAATTCATGTTTTCAATTTCGGTAAAAATAAAACAGGCGGTTAACAAGGCTCTGTAACGTCCACCGATGATAAAAGCTTTGTTCCCAGGCTCTTTCTGGAATGGATGCTCCAATGATGCTCTCAGCCGCAGCATCCACATTTTCATGAACAGGGACCATGAGTGTTGTCCACTAGCATACAAGTCTGGCGCACTTTTTGCACACACTTGGGTACAGCAGTCGGGGTGGGTTCACCATCTCGGCGTAAACTTCTTTTGAAACAAACGCACTGTTGCGGAAACACTTTGGAAATAAGTTTTCAATGTTTCCCAACCTTGTTTAAGCGTAAATCGACTCATTTCCTTCCGCGGATGGGTTTTTGGGTTCATCTGAAGGACTTTCCAACCTCAGTGTTTGTACTTCCCAAAAAAGTACTTCTTGTCTTTAAATGATACCTCTTGTTGGTTCATGTGGAGACGTCGTGCCACCTGGCCTTTGCTTAAAATACCACTCAACGGATGCTTACTTGTATCAAAGTACTCCTTTCTCCTTGGAACACAAACATAGAAAAGTCCCCTACCCTGAACCCTGGGAAGGAAATCACTAACAGTTGCAGTGGTCAACAACCTCGTTGCTCCCACATCACCTCCTCCCTCCCGTCGAATCGAAAATTCGACGATTTTTTTTATTTTCACACAAATCTCAGCCGCTGCCCATCAAGCAGGCATAAAACCCAGCATCACTCGCCACGCACCATATGACCATCAAATCGGGTCCGAGCCCCCGCGCCCCGCCGTATCACCGATGCCAATAATGATAACGCCATCTCACACATTCGAGACGCAACACAAATTTTATCTCAAACAAAATAAAAACCTAATACTCCTCTAAAGTGCACATAAAAGCATTTTTTTTTGTTTCCTTTTGTTTGATGAATCCTAAATCCATTCCGTTTGCTTATCGCCAACCGATGCCCCTCCAGCCATCCACCACCCCAACATCAAAGCCAGACGATATTTCACACCCATTAAGACGGCTCTCCGGTTGACGGCCTGCCGCACACATATTGTTTCAATAAAACGACAGATTTTCAACAAACAACTGTCCGACGCTTTATTAATGACAAACAAGGGAGGGAGAGCACGGAGCACGGAGCTCGGAGCACACACAGATGCAGGGAGTAACCCTTTTTTTTCCCCGGCCTCTGCGTGTGGATCTCTTTCACTTTAATGTACTCAACTGGATTCGGGAATGTCAAGTGCAAAGTGCCACAGCCGTATATCCAGTCCGTGGTGTGACCTCCATCGGAAAGAAGACGAGACGCGAGATCGAGAGCGCGCAATCATAAAATTTAAAACCGAAAACTTAATGGCCGTCGAGTTTAAATGGCGCTCTGTCCATTAGCTCCCCGCACAGCTGGCGAGGGGGTTACATTGGAGACACTGGAGAGACTGGTGACAATCCTTTCGGTCCACCGTCCATAAAGTGGCATGTGATTGCGGCCGTAGCTCGCCCCCACCCTCTCGTCTCGTAGGCGGCGGGGGGTCAGGGTGACATTGTTGTGAAGCCATTAAAGTCAATCAAAACATCTCCACGTCTGGTGCGTTATCATCGGAGGAAGCATCTCGGGACCGCACTCAAGTGAAAGTGCGCGAGATACGCGCGCAATCAAAGACCGTGGACTCGCGGACATGTGTGCGTGCGCTACAGTGCGCGACCTTTTAATCTCGAATAAAATGCTTAATTTTATTGCCGCCATTACTCTCCACTCCTGATGCAGTGTCCGATGTCGCGTTAGCAATTCATTTTCGATTTCGATAATCTTTGAGATGCTCGGGTCGCTGGCTCGCTGGTAAGGGATACCCCCTCGTTCGCTACGGATATCAGCGTCAGCATCGGCTCAGCATCGCTGATCTGGTTTGGTTGGTGTGGGGTCGTAAATTTTGTTTTGACATTAATTGATTCTTAAATGTATCTAGATACTTTTCACGAGCGATGACCAACCGGCCGAACTTCCCCCGGATCGACGACAAGATGGGGTGGCTCTGCCGGACTGCGTAAGCGATACGGACGGCTAAGACGATTGGGCACCTCCCCTCGTGCGTCGGTCCGTGAGAGGATAATGCGATATGCCTACCTACACACTTTTCTTCATTCCCAGGGAAAGCCGATAATAATTTTCCTCACAATTCAACATGGATTACGTCCGTCCTTCGAAGGGGACCCGGACCGGGGGCTTAAATGCTGGTTTCTTTTTGTGCGGGCTTTTTTTGCAAACGCTGTGAAAATGTCGTGCCAACTCGTTGAAGTTATTTATTTAATTTTTTTTTATTGGACTTACGAGGGTGACAAGTGTGATTCGATTCGATATGGGCTCTGTGTGTATGACTTGTAAAGTTTTATTGCGGGAATAAGGTGTGGGGACGTGCCGGCTTTTATTGCAAGCGGCACTGCTGCCTGGCGGTTCATTTGAAGCGTTCTCATCGTCGGGTGGGGAGGGGGGTGTGGGTTGCAAGGGGAAATTATTTACGATTGTTATGGGAAGAAAAGTTTTAACTCCTCAAACAGATGGGGGGGCGTTATGACTTTTATTTTTCCACACGACCTCATCGACGGGGGAGGGGGGAAGAGGGGGAGGGTGTTTGACAAGGGTGGAAGTGCTCTGATAAGATGTGCATGTGGGGAGTTAATAATCATTGGTTTTTTTTTTAGAGCGGGGGTAAAGGTTTCAGAGGTGGATCAGAGACTGTACTTTGAAGTGACATTTACCAAGCGCCAAACAAAATTTAAAATTTAAAAAGAGCACATACCAATAGCACACATCTGACCATTGTCTGTGTCAGAAGGCGATGGGCACGTAGTCACTACGGAACATGAGCTTATTCTTATGTTTTATGGATGGGACGACAGTGCTATGCGACCAAGTGCCTAGCTTCTACACCAATTATTTGAGTTGCACAGTGAAAGCTCCTATTGTGGGCACTCTCTCAAGGGGATTGAACGGGCAATTTCTCATGACCGTCGATCTTGAATTGCAGCTTCATACATTCCCATGGACGGACAACTCCCTATGCCGGTCAAAAGTGCTGCGCCCGTCGCTGTCCGCCTATGAGAGCTGGGAAAGCTCTTGTCTTGTCACTTTTGTGGATGGGACGTACAGTCTTACGCCGAATTCGAACAGCGAAATTTGATAAGCTTTTTCTAGACAGGAAAATATGTGGAGGCCTGTGACTAAAAGATGGTCGATGAGATCATCGAAGACGTAGGACTCGAAACACGTACACATCATGCAATGGCGCGCTGCAAGGTCCAGAGCAACTACAGTGGACTCCTCCTAAGTTGAATTATCACGGGATGACATAATTTGTTCTAGTTAGGGGGAGTTTGACTTAGAGAGAGGTTTTTGCAAGGAAAATTGAGGGAAATGTATGTAAAATATGTCGAAAAAGTTCGAGTTAGAGAGAGTTTCGACTTAGAGGGAGTTCGACTTAGGGAGAGTCCACTGTAGTCCATTTAAATGTAAAGTGCAGTACAAACAAATCCATTATTGCTTCATTACTATTGACCTTAGTAATATATATCTCGTTTTAGGAACTCAACACTAAGCGACGAGAATAAGCTCTTAATTTTTAAATCAATTTTTCAATCCATAATATTTTATGGATCCCCAGTCTGGAGCAAGTGCGCGAACTGCCATCTACGCAAACTACAAACTGCTCAAAATAAGTTACTTAAAATGATCCTAAATCTGCCTTGGTTTTTCTCCACAAAGGAACTTCATAGAATGGCCAATATAGAAACTATTTCAACTAGAAATGAACGACTTTACCAACGTTATATAAATTCCTGCTTAACATCGGACAACGAATTGATTTCAAACTTAGCCTCATAAAGAGTGTGTTAATTTATTCATCATATACCTTTGTTAAAGTCTTCAATTTGAAAGTTCATACCTATATTCATTCATGTATTCACTTATTAATATATTTATTTATTTATTTAATTACTTATTTATCTATCTATATATTTAATTATTCACATATTTATTTATTTACTTATTTATTTACTTATTTATTTATTTATTTATTTATTTACTTATTTATTTATTTATTTGTTTATTTATTTATTTATTTATTTATTTATTTATTTATTTATTTATTTATTTATTTATTTATTTATTTATTTATTTATTTATTTATTTATTTATTCATTTATTTATTTATTTATTTATTTATTTATTTACTTACTTATTTTCTATTTGTTTATTTATTAATTTTTTTATTATTTATTTATTCACTTAATTTACTTTCTCTATATAATAACTATGTCCATTTGTTCCGTTATTTTCAAACATTTATTAAATTGCTTGTTTCTTGTTATTTATTATGTTTCTCTCGAACTCATTACGAACTTGGAAATGAACTCATCTCAACACTTCTCTCTTCCCCCGACGAACTATATATTTGGCATTCTTTCTGCCCTATTTTTTTATTATTTTATCTATTTTTGTTTAATGAAGGTTTTTAGTGGCTTTTCCTTCAAATCAACATAAAACTATAATATTTGCACATTGATTGACAATTTGTATTATTTTGTAGATGTAAGATTAAATAATAATCAAATCTCTGTAAGTAAATATTGTAAATAATTAATTGTAAAATTCATGCCACAATAAAAAAAAAAAAAAAAAAAAAAAAAACATATCTCGTTTTATATACGTCCCATCGAACCAACCTAATGTCGTTCGGAAGATAAGATTTAGTGGGCAGTTTTTTGTTTGACTGACTCAGTATTGTTCGAACGCGCGTCAAAGGTTGACACCAGTAAAGAGAAAATATGCCGCATTTTAAAGCTTTTCTTCGAAAGAGGGGATAACGCAAGCCAGGCGTCTGAAAATGTGTCGATAAAATCATGAAAATCGTCAAGTCTAAACGTCATGTTAGCACTGTTTCGATTGTCCAAGAGCTAAACATTCTACAAACAATTTTTCGGGACCATTTTAAAACGGATACAACAAAAGGCTCGGTGGGTATGGATATGGATACTACAAGACTTAACGAATTTCCATCTGCAAAAGACTGCTGAACAGGAACAACATCAACCAATTTTTTAAGGGGATGTAACAGGTGTCGAAAATTGGGTCACTTTCGACAAGCTCCAGTGAAAGCGGTCGTCGTCGTATCGCGGTGAGTCGGCGCAAGTGATGACCCTGGAAAGCCAGGATTCACGACCAGGAAGGTCTTGCTTTGTGTGTTCGGTGGGTTTGGCAGAGAATCATCTACTAAGAGCTGATTTCCTACTGAAAAACTCTTAATCGTTAGCAAGTGCTCAGTAACGGCCAGCTTTGATCTCTCGGAGAGAAATTGTGTCTCATCAGAACTACGCCAGGACAACGCGAAGCTCCAAGAACTCAGCTGGGAGGTCCCCATACGTCCACTTTATAACCCGGACCTAGCTCCATCTGATTATCACCTATTCCTGCTCATGGCGAACGATCTTCTTGGTGAGAATTTCGCCTCAAAAGCGGCTTGTAAAACAGGACTATCTCGGCTTTTCTCCAGTAGGGACGAGGTTTCTTACGAGAGTGGGATAAGGGTACATAATCCAACTGCGTTAAATCGGACTATTTTGAGTATGGTAAATACAGCCTTAGGTTAGGCAGAAGGGCGGCTAGTGAATTCACCAGCACAGTTAGACCATGTTCGTCCATTGTGATACCCACAGTCAGACTACTGTGCCGTTTATTTGATCCCAACGGCAAATGGTGACTGGACGACACTTGAAAACCAGATAAGAGCGTATTAACTTTGGTTTCACTGAGATTCGAACCGGGGAGCACTCAACCAACTGCGCCATCCAAACACAGCCTTAATATAATTCCGAAACCTTGTCCAACAACCATTCCGATTCCTTTTCTATAACGAAAGGCTGGCTTCAATTGATTCACAAATTGCTGTGGTTAGCGAAGTAATGAATGAGCTGAAGCCAAGCAAATATTTGTAAGATTGTAAAGAAAAGGAAAGAGCAGGGGTACGTAAGCGGAACCCTGGGCAACATTAATATCAGACTCAAATCAGTGCATGATTACATATTTAGTGCTTAAGCGGGTAACTGCAACATCAAAAAATAGCTGATTTTATTCGTGGTCACAAAATTAAAATATTTGATCATTGTGATGATTTGAACTATTTGATACACAATTAAATATTTCAACATGAAGAATATGTATTTAAGAAAAATTATATAAGTTGTTCAAATCAAAGTATAAAAAATGCGTATAACACGATGCATTTGCGCTTAGTCCAAGAAAAGGGTGTGCGATGATCACTGCAGCTCGTCTCTGGATTGTCTGAAATAAAAAAAATCATTAGTTATTAGATATTAGGACATTAGTTAATGACATGAGGCTGCGGTTGAATGAAGGAATTTAGAATTTTCAGATTTTCTAAAAATGGCGGACTTTGAATCTCAAAACTGTTGTTTTTACCAAAATTTGTCTTACATTTTCGACTATAAAAAACAAAAATCTTCCAAAAATAAAATCCTTCGTTCACACGGAAGACAATACAAGTAATAAGAAACGTGTTTAAAGTTTTGAGTGCCATAAACATGCATATAGAGATGGCTTCACTCAAAGTTATTTATCTCCATAAATAATAGTCCGATCGGTCTACAGTTCTCAGAGAATATTTTTAAAATATTCAACATCCCAGCTGAGGGTTCCCACTTAAGACTTCCTTCAGCTTCTTCAATAAAGGCAATTTATTAATTCTTTTCCATTGAGGTTCATTGCACAAAATTCAGTGATCTTCCAAATTTATGCCCACGTTATGCTTCAAGCATTTTATCGGTGAACTAGACGATTTTTGGGGGGACATAGATATTTGATTGAATTTCAGTCTCACGTCTAGACTTTTCACTTAACATAGAACCGGACCCGGAACATAGTACTCTCTCTGATGCTTTTGAAGAGAAGGCGTGGACTGATGTTAGAACGACAACCAGCTTGATTTAGCTGAGAATTGGATAACCACTAATTTTCCTGGACAGACTCTAGACTTTTAAGTAACTTGGGTTTAAGTAAAGCTGCGTTTTAAATCGTTCCCTCAATCGTCTAGACTTCCACAATTTCAGTTAGCCCGACAAAGCGGACAGTTCACTTCAACAGGCGATTTTTGAATGTCGAGTCTTGGGTAGGTTCTCCGACGTCACGTCAAGTTTGATACTCGACTCGAACATCTTTGGCAATTCGCATCTCCAACTTTCTTACCTCACTGAACAATCTAACCTCACTGAAAACGTTCAGAGAATATAGGACAGGGATGTTGGGGTTTAACGAGTAGACTTGTCGGTTCCCTCACTCGTGAGAGGCAACACGAGTGGTTGCTGCTGATGCTAGTCCTCGGTCCAAGACCTAACTGGTTGATCAAACTGAAATCGGCTGTATGCCAGGTATTCTGCCAACCTGCTTGCCTTTGGGGTGGTAATATCTCTCAATTTGGTTAGAATGATCCCCAGAAAGTGTAATAACAAGTCAAGACAGCATGAGAAGGACTCCGCATATTCAACCTTTTCCCTGCAAGCATTCCGCCTTTCATTCAACTCGCACCAACACCCACTTTCTAAACCAGCTTGCCTAGTATACCATCATCCTCGCAAAAAGTCCTATTTAACAAAGACTGAAGTTGAACCCCCAATTGATTGAATTCTTTGCTCGTGCTTTGAGACCACTTACAAGTTCGACTCAAAGCAAGTGTCCCCAGCTCCACTTTCGCTTGGGCACTGCATGAGAAGTTATAAAGTGCGCGTCGAAGCCATGCGTAGGAGGTACACCTTTACTTCTTAGAGCCATCTCACACAGCGTTCCTCACAGAAGATTATGCTCAAAGTTATCGCTTAGCAACGGTGATTATCTCACAGCAACCACCTCCCGACTGAGGTCACAGCCGAAGTGAGCTCTTCCAAGAAGCCACAGACCCAGCGAGTTCCTCTCGAGAAACAAAATAAAATCAAAACCGCCCCGCAACTTCAGACAATTTGTCAATAATCCATCCAAGAGGCGCTCGGCTCTGGCAAATTAAAAAGTTTCCCACAACCAAATCAACTCGAAATATCTTTGAAGTCCTCCACCCCCACCCATTGGCGACTAAGATAAATTATGTTAAATCCCATAAAACTTTGTTCAATATTGACTTAAAGCTCCGCCCGGTCCTTCGTGGAAAACAGCAACAAAAAAATGTATTTCTGAACGTCTAATTAGTTTGGTTGGTTCTCCCTAATGACTTTCGATTTTCAGGCATCAGCATCCATCTTCTCCCCTTCCGCTGGGGCGCGACCGATTTTCGAGGAAATATTGAAAAAGAAAATTAAAATTTTCCGCAGCGTCTGTTCGTCCCACTCTAGATGAGAGAGGTTCCCCTGACTCACTGTTGAATGCGTATTAAATTCGCAGAAGATGAAGAACGAAACCATCTTTTGTGGGAGGAGGTATCCCTTGCTCCTCGAGGATTACTTTGTGGGTTTCAGCGATACACAGATACTCTGTGCGGTTGCTTCCGTTTGTGCCCCATCGAGGATGAGAGACTAATTAAATTTTCACTGTAATTAAATAAATTCCGCGTACATACATATGAACGCTGCCTCCTCCGAAGCTGGGCCGAAGGACAGAAAGGAAGGAGGACAACGACAGATGAACACAACGAAGAGAAAAAAATTGCTTAACTAAGCCCTCTTTAGATGCCATCAGTGGAGTGAGCTGGCAAAGAGGAAAAGATACAAATCCTCTTACCCAAAGGAAATTAATTTTGCTCTGAAACAACTCACACACACACACGCATACACACACGAGCGCGTGCACGCCCATCGTCAAACATTCAGTCGAACAGACGCACACGGCACACGGTCCTGAAACGCGTTTTGATTTCGAATGGAATGGTGTGGTGCGAGTATCTGGAGCGCTGCTGGTGGGGGATGACGATGATGATGATTCCTTTTTTTCTTGTTTGTTTGCTTCTGTCAATGACGAATGCCTTGGCATTCGAACTGAAGGATTCGCTTCCACTTGGCTAGAGTTATTCGAGTGAAATGAAATAGAATCCGGATCGCTTCAGGATTGCGCGAGAGAGTGTGTGTGGGCATGAGTCAGATGCAAACAGCAACGCTAAGCAAAAAGCGACTCTCGGCACGCATTTCTCTGCAACACGTGTTCCCCGTCAAAGGCACAGAAGGAAATAGTTCAGATTCCGTTTGCACACACATTCACCTTCTGTGCCCGAGTCTCGCTTTGGTCGGGTCACAGCCGGAATTCCTCCCCAAGCCAGCCACCTCCAGTCGAGTGAGCTTGGGCTGGCTGGAGGAGGGGATCTCTGTGTCATCCGGTCGAATTTGGAGATAGGGTGCGTTAGGATGCGAAAACCCCTCGCAGCACAGAGACTCAGAGGCACTCGAGTCGTCATAACAAATTGGGCATGTTCCATGTGAGAGCCGTCAAATTTCCGGCACCTTCTTCAGCTTCCCTCGGCGCTCTCCGAATATGACATCCAAGTCAAATGTTGGCCTCAAGGACGCATAGGGTGCATCATGATTTCATCTCGAAGGGATCTAGACCACTCCGACAGTCTCGAGCGATTGCTGTTGAAAATTTCAACTCGAAAATAGCAGAGGTTGTGAGCAGTTGTGTGCCCTCTTTGAAGTGCAGAAAGGACATTTGAAAGGAATTCTTGAAATCACGATACGGAGAGAGATTCCTCTTGAGCGCGGAGTGTGACCCGACATAGCTGACGGGAAAAAAGGAGGAAGCCTGTCTCTGCGAGTGTGGATAACCTTAAATGGGGGAATGGTTGAAGTGGACTGTGCGTGTGTTTTGCCCAATTATCTTAAGTGCCTGTCGTCAATTTCAAATGGGGACACAGAAATATAACCGGCAACTTATACAGTCTCTGCCAAATATCCCGTCCTTCAAGTGGTCCTTGCTGGATGAGTCGACGGATGGACTTTAAGAGTTCAAGAGGACGGCATTCAGTGAATGACTTGTGCTCCTTTGATGAGTTGGAAGGGCACTGGCACGATGAAATGAACGTGTTCTTCGAGCGGTCTTTGTTGACATACTTGACACAATTGGTTTTCGTGATTTGACAACGTTCGTGTTTCTTTCTGGTTTTTGCTGGCACCGTAGTCGCTGATTGAAGATGCAGTTTCGTTTTCACAGCCTTTCTTCCAAATTTGAGCTAAAAAAACCCTCGGGATTGGGAACTGTGGCTGGGAAGACTCTCTTCAGTTACCACGGTCGTACTCAGTGGCCTGAACAAAGTCCAAATAATAAAGCCGTTCAATCAAAGGGAACGATTGCGTGGTTCGACATTGTTTACTAGAGCATGCATCCTGACTGGGAATTAGTGTATCCTGAACCGGAAAATAACACCAACGACCTGAAATCTCTGTTTCAATTAGAAGTCAACTCGGGATACGGGTACCCAAATTTTCAGATACTCGTTAGCTTAGACAATTAATCTGCTACTCATAATGCACGGTAAAAAAAAGATATTCAGTGAAACTTCTCTATAGCGGACAGCAGCGGGACCATCACGATTGTCCGTAATGTAGGAGTGTCCGTTCTGAAGGGGTGAAAATAAATGAATGTTTTCATGCTGGGACTGTGAGAAAATGTCCGTAAAGAGAGATGTCCCTTTTAGAGAGCTGTCCGCAAAGAGAAGTTTCACTGTATTTCTACTTCCCTCGGTGGACACTACGACTTATGTTTTCATCGCTTATTTATTTATTATTTACAGTCTTTTGTGATAATAAAATATCTTTCTTCGCTTTGGTACTATATTGGCAAAATTTTGCATTGCATTAGATTTTGTATTAGTTGCCGGATACCCGCCATCTTGCTGGCCGGATACCCGCCATCTTGCTGTTACCCGTATAATTGGGGAAACGGGTATAACCCGGGTAAGCTCAAGAACACTAGGTTCAATTGCACGTTAAAAAAATCTGTCACGCAGTGGGCATTGTATCACCAGTTGCGTTAAATGCACCAGGATCCTTCTGAGAATGATTATCCTTAACGACCTCAGCATTCATTTGAGGTGACGGCGACGTCATTAGAGTCTTCCCATCACCAAGCTGTCCTCGTTGCTGCTTACAGTGGCGCTAAGACGAACGAACAACACTGTTTTACTCATGGTATCACGCAAAAGGGATAGCCCCGATGCTGATAAAATGGCACATACAAGTGGACATGGAAGATGCTGATCATTCAATTTGAGGACTATTCTGTAAGGTTTTGGTTCATCCCACTGTAGCCCCATCCACATTTTACCTTAAGAGCAGTTGTTGGTTGAACCTAATTTTTGGTATATCGGACACGGATTTCGATCAAAAAACCCTCTATATCTCGTTCAATATTGGATCTGAGGTCCTCCAATAACTCCGGCTCATTGGCATAGATCAATGAATTAACGTAGTCCACGATCTAGGCGGCGAAAAATTTGAATGTAACACGTTCATCGAATAGACTTTTCAAAAAGTCAATTGTTACACCCGCTCTATGGCTCGTCTTCTTGAAACCGCATATCATTCCAGTCCATGGAATTCAGCAAAAAATAAGGTTGCAACATGCGTCTGTAGTTATATCCATTGACTGTATTGTTGCGGTCCTTTTCATCATGCCCAATGAGACTACCACTGGCATAAAAACGTTTCTTGAAGCACATTACGATTCACCTGACCAATAAAGTGTTGACGAAGCCGCTAAGTCAAAAATGCACTTCATCACTCAAGACGATCTTGCGATGGAAGTGATCTGCCAACTTTCCTGGATTCTAAAGCGTGAATGTACATCTATTCATTTCATCGACTGAATTTAGATATTGAGTTATCTTTATCTTTTTAGGGTAGAGCCCAAGGTTCTCGCAAGATTCGCCATAATGTTTCCTTAGCGGTTCTTAAGAATAGCATAATAATCGACGGTCTTAAACGCAAAAGCCAGTAAAAAACCTGAATTTACATAGTTTCTTCAACAGCCTCTGTAGTTGTGCGTGCTATTGGCCTCTTACGAGTGGAATAATGTCCACTCCAAGCGGTGAGAAGACTTTTCTACGACACGCATATTCTATGGGCATTGTGAGTGACTTGAGAGAAGTTTAGCCTCTAGTTATACAACTGCACCTACTCGCCTCTTATTTTCTGTCAATTCTTCCAGTTCAAGTTCAATCTATCGTGGATGCTCTTGGAAGCAAAAGAAATATCGCAAACTAACAATACCTCACCACACGTCAGTCTAAAAACAGAACCACCCACCTTTCATTGGTAGCATCGAACGATGTGTGTCTCAAGGCCATTTTTTTTTTCAGAGCTCCCTATGACCTACTCTGTGAACAGAATTCCCACCACCAAAATTGTTGTGGACAAACAGACGTCTGCGAAATTGTCATACTTTCCCTTTTTCAAAAATCCACGGACAGTCCATAGTCGGGCGCCAGAGCCAACTCCACAGAGAGTGTCCCGCACTCGCCCCCCAGAAGCAATTCCATTTTCAATTAAAGTTGGAGAGTATTTTCACCGAAATACACATCTTGTCCTATTTCGGGCACATCCACTGACTCAATTGAACCGAAGCCAAAGTTAAGCAGAGTCAATGTCAGAGGCACTTGACACTGTCACCACCCCGTGCTCTGCAATTCATTCATTTATTTGAAATGCCATTCCACCCTAAGTGGCATGTCGTGGATATGCGATGCCCAAGGGGGGAGGCGAAAAGGAAAACAAACGCGTTCATAAATATTCGTCCTGCACTGAGCAGCTGTCTCTAGCTGCAAGCGTTTTGTTTGCGTTCTTTAGCTTGTTGACCTTTTCTGCACGCGAACTTTGCTTTTTTCTCTGCTCTGGAAATGGAAAAAGAGAAAAAACCCGTCCAGTCCCGGGACAGCTACCGCAACACATCAGCCATAACGGAACGCAATCGAATCCGAAGAAGCCAATTCCCCACTAACAAAGTTATTTATAGTGCAGTGGAAGAGGTCCCTCTTCTCAGTGGGTGGCTGTAGGAGGAGTGGTCTCCCTCCTCCCGTCGGTTTCCGTTTAATCCTTTTTCGTTATAGTCTGCCACTACCCTACGTCACTGTTGCCCACCGCACTCACGCCGGCCTGGCCTGATCTGGCTGTCGTTATATTCTAATGGGAATTGTCAAACTCCGCAGCCACACATAACCCATAACTTGAACCCGACATCGCCCTCCTTGCTTTGTCCTTTGGCCTCAGCCCCGTCATAAGGACGACTGCATGTGATGTCTACGTGTGGGCTGCGGAGTGCGGGGTGTTCGAAGCCCGCGATGACGCTAGTCCTCGTATAACGTGTGGTAAATATTTTACGATGGCAGTTTGCTTTTAACGATATCAAGACACAAACACACACATGCGCGCGCGGGCACATCCACCCATGCACACGCTTTTTTTCTGCGTCATCATCATCATCATATGACATCCTGCGCAGAGGAGGGGGAAGCGGAGAATGCGACAAGACCGCGAGGTCTGCCGTCGGTCGGTTGGAAACTATAATAACTTTTGATGAACAAGGATAATGACCGGGCGTTGGTGGTGATGGTGCTGCTGCTGGCTGCTGCTGTTCCGCTGATGGAACAGAAGGAGCCGACGAGGAACTAATGAAGTTAATTAAACGAGAGTATTACTAAGTCGTTTGCTTGACGACAGTGCCGCCGCTGCCGCTCCGTTGGTGTTCATGTTTAGCCTCCTTGCCCTCCGGTGGGCTGTGTGGCGAGCCTACTTTTGTGTCCACTGATCGGTGGTGGAGGGGTTTGGGAGAGGGGGGGGGGGGGGGGGGGGTGACATTAAGGCAAAAAGCACTTTAACTTCATTTCCGCTCGTGAAAAATGACATTTTATGAGTGAGTTCCTATGTTTTGTTTCTTTTTTGTTTCTTTTCGTGTTGTATCTGTTGACTGCGAGGTGAATCGATTTTATCGCAAGGATACACATGTATCTTTTTAGAGGTGGATTAACTTGATGGGCGGGGAGGGAAAATCGGCTTTTTGTGGAACTATGCTCTGGACAAGGATTAGTTTTTTTTTTTTTCAATCTCCCCTATAAGGGATGGGGTTCACATATTGGTTGAGTGAGAATCTCCTGAATGAGAGGGTCTCAGTTTTCAGCGAAATGCAATTTATATGGAATAAGATGAAATGTTAAATTGAGAGTAGTTTTTGGTCCCTTTCAGTATCATTGCATCGAAGTGTCCTCACTCGGAGTGAATTAGGGCCGCCCCACCACTTAGGCTGTTGTTGACTTTCAAGAGCCACTGTTGCAGAATTGTGTACAAATTTATCTGAGAGTAAGATTGAGTTTTCAATTAATGGTCACACGAGGTAAGGCCACTTTCGGATTAGCATCACGTTGGGCCCGATACTTGCTACTAATCACGTCAATAATTAAGTTAATTTCGTCTCTTTAAATTCACCGGACTTACCGGCTGTAAATCAATAGCTACCTGAAGTTTTTTGTGTATTGAGTTAGAGTCCTTGTTGCCCTGGGTACCCGTTACCCGATAAGGCCAGGTACCCGCTTTGGGTATTACCCGCAAAACTCAGGTACCTCTGTACTCGTGTAATTGTCGAATCGGGTAAAATCAAGCTGGCCTCTATGATTAAAGAAGATCTCCTCCAATCATGTCTGTCAATCAAAATCAAGTCCTTGTCGAATCTTACACAAATTATGTGTGTGTTGCACTGCACTTCATTTCATTTCCTTCTTAAGCTGATAGATAAAGTCGAACATGACTGCACTAGTTCTTGACTCAGTCCTCATGACTCCCGGGTGAAGTTAATATTGCTCGAGACGCAATCCGGCAGAACCAACCGCGATACGTGAACAACTTGAATAGCCTTCTAAACTGACTGAAACCACTGCTATCTGCTTCTTTAGTCGCTTTCGTTCCAAAATGTCTCACTAACGGTTTGCGCCACTGGATGTTGAATCTTCTTCAAGACATTGGTTCCCCCTGCCACCAGCATGAACGATTCCCGGGATATTAGTCTCCTTTTTCCTCCCGCCTACATCCTAAACCAAACCTCTGCCCATTACTAACACTCCCCCCGTCAACTACCGTTTGGTATTACTTCGCGGGGCTGGTTAGCATATGATGCTATGTCCTCCATATTTGCCAATGCTTCTTTTCTTTCTCTTTCGAGCAGTCTTAGTTCGTTCTGTACACCTCTTATCAAAGGAGCTAATCTCCAGCCATTTATCAGCTGACTATGTCATGTGCCCAAATAGGAGTTCGGGTCTTGGTAGACCGCGAAGCGCCTGCAATGGAATAGCGGCCAGCGTGGGTGAGCCAGCGTGTCTATGGAGGTGTGTTTCCATGGCGTGAGATAATAGTTACAGTTCCCGTGTGTTCTCGATGTCCAGCCTTCTATATCGGGGATCAGTTTATGAGCCCATCTTCTTTTTGTTGTTGTGTCCCATCTGACATCCCACAGCTTCTTTCTTCTTTCTTCAGGCAATCTTGCGCTAGTCTTCGCGTAATTTTCCGGGCGCCTTAGGTGGACCCTTTGCATTTCGTTGGCGAGAATGTCACTAGGGACCATATCCGCAATGGCGTAGGTTGCTTCGTCCGCAATTGTTCGGCAACCCCTGACCGTTCTTATTGCGCAGAGCCTGTAAGTTGACGGAAGCTTCTTTGGTGTCTCCTTGGTGGCGAGAGCTCCAACCCATACCGGTGCGGCGCAAAGAAAGATCGAGCTTACCACTACGGAAAGCAGGATCCTTCTCCTGGTTGCAGGTCGAAGTTCGAGGTCGAGAGCGCTGCCTGCTTTCTTGATGCAGTATTGGACGTGAGTTTTAAAATTCATCCGGTTGGTTCGTGCGAGGCTATTCAGCAGTACCGTGTCTCTAAAGTAGCCCATACACAGCACACTTGTGTGTGCACTTGCACCATTCTCCTTAAGGCTCTTCTGAGTGTGGACTAGTCCGTGCACTCCTTTTTTGTGTCCCACATTGTGTGAGAAAAATGAATTAATTCCGAGAAGTGGATGACGTGTGTGGCAGAAGGAGACACCGATGAACACACCAAAAAGGACCTTGGTTCTCTTGAAATCGATGCTGATGTTGAAAATTGGACTACGACGCGATGAGAAGCCATTTTGACTCGACAAAGACAAACAGTTTGAACCATTTATAAGCAATATCAAGCCAAAACGAAGATATATGCTGTCACTGCACGCGAGCAGTTATCAGGCACCCACAAGCTCATCGTCGATCCGTCTCTCTGAGAGAATCTGCCCGCAGCACACATCCCCGGAAATTGCAGCCATCTTCAGTCAACTTTATTGCATACATCGTCTTTCAAGACACAAATTCGATTTAAAGCCATCGCATGATGGTCTCAGCAAAAGTCGTCCCCTACGAGCATGAAGCACCCATTTAAACTCCCACCCATTCGGCTCCACTCCCTCCTCAAACACACACACATTTGTAGAGTCAAAGACTTTTCACAAAATATGTAAATCAAATCGGCGAGTGCACTTCCTGTTCGGTCTCCTCACTTGTGACGCACGATGCACATTGATGCAACATCAGCAGCATATCGCCCTCGTCGTCGACATCGACAATTTGCAAAGCTTTCGGTATCCGCCACGTCCTTTACAATCAATCCCAATCATCCCACCACGTCTAACCCACTGTCAGTGTACACTATCTGTCTCTGTCTATCTACTTGTGTGCAAAGCGGTTATGAATACATTAGCTCTAGTCAGTCATTCAGAAGGTCCAATGTGCAAGTTTAAGCGGGGGCTGTACACACTCGCTCAACACACACAACAAGCAATAGAGCTCTGTTCAGTGTAATTGCAGACTACGCACGCATACGAAATGAGATTCACCTCGAATTTTACAACCAACAAGCAAAGCAACATTTGTGCCGATGGATGTGAATGAATGGCAGCAGACGACACAAGGAAGGATATGTGCTCGACGGACGACTTAATGTGAACTAATCGAGTTGACGATGGATTGTCATTATGTCTGCATTAGAGGATGTATTCCCGTGTGCGTGTGGCTCTGACGTTCCCACATGTGTATTTGGAGACTTTGCAAATTCATTCAATGACAGTCTACGGTCTATTAAACTGACGGCTATTGAATCGATTTTGCGTGAATTGAATTATTTTGCAATGTTCGCTGCTTGCTGGACATCGAAATGCATGACGGTTCACCACGTTGATAGAGACGACAACATTCATGAATCGTGCCCGCACGGCGATCGATTAGGAAGAGTATGGGCCGTAGTTGGCAACCTTGTGGCATGCCAATTTATTTGTTCATTGAACTTGTTGCGAGGCAAGTGTGCAAGAACCCCAAATGCGGTCTCAAATCAGGTGATGGACTGGAAAGAGTGTGGGCCGGAGTTGGCAACCTTGTGGCATGCCATTTCATTTGAAATTGTTTGGAGGAAAGTGAGCACAGACCCCAAATGCCGTCTCAAATCACGGTGATACATTGGAAAGAGTGTGGGCCACCGTTGGCAACCTTGTGGCATGCCAGTTAATTTGAACTTGTTTGGAGGAAAGTGTGCACGAACCCCAAACGTCGTCTCAAATCAAACAGTGATTGGCATAAATTCCTCACAATCTCGTCCTTGACTTGAATGACTTCAAAAAGTCTACACCTCAATCATCGCAGCTCTCATCATTTTTCAAATTATTTTTTCTGCTTCATTACGAACGAAATCCCTGAATCCCTAGAATACCCTCTGAAAAGAAAAACATACATATCGCTTATTCTCCTGATACCCTTTTTGTACTCAGAGACGAGCTCCCTTGACTTTTATTCCCCCCCAAAAAAAAAAAAAGAAACTCCCCACACCCTCGTCAGACCTGAACCAGAGTCGAGCAAGAGGACAGAAGACGGGAACAAGAAAAGGCTTTGAATCGTTAAAATGAAGGCAATCTCTTTCTTTCAATCAAAAAAACGTTGAAATCCTTCCATCAACTTACGCATTCTTCATCGCCCCCAACCCCTTCGGGGTGACATCTGTGAGGAGGTGGGTCCTGAATACAAGGCGAAGACAACAAAAAAAAGAAAGAAAGGATTTTCTTCATAAAAATAAAAAATTTCATATCATTATGCTGAAACGAAAACACTTTTTCACCAGCAAGGCGCACCTTTCGCCACCCCTCGCTCCTCGCCGAACCAAGGACCTACCTCTGGCGGAGATGTCGGCACTCATCGCTCGTTGAGGATCTCAAAAGGGATATCGTCAAGGAGGCACTCGTCGAGTTGAAATGGAAATTCCCGAGGAGAAGATTTAATTTCACAGGAATCAATAAAAAGTATCTCAAATAAAACTCACACACATCCTCCCCTGAGAGGGGGTGGAAGATGCCTCCCTTCAGGATGCGATGGTTGTTCGGATCACGATTTCACATGAAACTCGTTTATTGTTTCCATGTTTCCTTCGAGACACATGCCCATCCACCGATGGGCATGCAAAACGAACTCGAGATTCCGTTCCGTTATGAAAATGTAAATGTCCCATCATGGGGGCAGAGGCAAGTCGGCCCCGTCTTGAGTCTATTTCCGTCGTCGTCGTCGTCGTGGTGGCAGTAAGCCAACCTGACAAATGATTACAAATGTCGTTGGGGCTTCTCCGCACAACACAACCGAATACGGATTATTCGATATTCTCACCTAAGATACAAATGTATCTCTCTCGCCATGAAAGCGTTGTATTTCAATCTTTTAGCTGTCAATTGATAGCAGCCCCGCCGCCGCCGCAAGGAGGAGAGTGGAAGATACAAATTGCTATTCTCACACTTCATTGCTGTGTGACACATTCGGAAATTGTATCTCACACAGAGATAAGCGCCAACTGAATCTGACAGGCGGCTAACGGCAATTCTGTAGTGGCATTGATTAATTACACTTTTCGGCTGTTCGAATGGAGGTACTTAAGAGGCCAGGCCAGGCCAGGCTGACTGAGCTCGGAACAATCGAAAGTTTTTGGTCTTATCTGAGAGACGGATTCAATCTGAAGCCGAGGTGGTGTGTTGACAAGTACTTAACGGTGTTAATCCACCGATGTGTGATAAAGTCAGTTATGCCTGAGCCCAAGACGTGGATGGCTTACAGTTCTGTCGGTTGATAAAGAAATGGATGTAAGTTGATAGCTAAGTAGGGCCTACATTTATCTGTTTTTTCGTGATTGAACGGACTTTTAAGAGATCTTGCACCGTGCTCGTGGAAAGAGTGGCTGTTGAAGGAGCTTTAACGTGTCTTCTAGTGAAGTGTTCATCTGAGTCATAGTTCATGTTCTTTGATCTGAGCTGGGACTGAGAGGAGTAGCTTGTACATTGCGTTGGACAAACAAGTGACATCTATGGTATTTGTGATTGATATCCTAACAAAGAGCTTAACTTCTCCTAGTCGTTGGTGACACATCTCTAGAGGAGATCTCCACGGTTCGCATTTGTTTCACTTTAGCTTTGGGTATCCGCTGGGGGCCAACCAATTTGTTTTATTTATTTATACAGTTAAATCTTTTGAAGTGGACAGCCAAACTGGAGATTTTTGTCGGCTTGAGAGGAATAATTCGGGGGTCGCCGTGGCGTGGTGGGCTAGTGCGTCGACTCCTACTCAGAGGGTGCCAGGTTCGATACCCGAATTTACCACCTTTCATAATTCACGGCTCTACCTCTTTCGATTCATTGACAATGCTCAAAGAGTATTCCTGTCTAGAAAAAGCTTTTCAACTTCGGCATTAAAACTGTAGGTCCCTTCCACTCGTGAGAGAACAGGAGCACGCACAACACGAGTGGTTGCTGAGAAGCTAGGCCCTGGCCCTCTAAGGGCTGTAGCGCCAACCATATTATTATTATAAGAGGAATAATTAAAAACAAGAAAAAAAACCCAAAATTTGAAAAGAACATAAATTGAAAAACTTTGCTCCAGGCTGCCGAAATAATGGCATATAGCACATTAATGGCGAAAGATAAACTCTTCTACATTAGTTACGTTATCCATTTTACTTATAAGGCGGCTAAGAACTTGTTGGCGATAATATACTTTAAAAATTCTGATGATGCTCTGGTCTAAAGGTTGACAACGGAGGCAAATATACTTACCAACGTGATGTCACACATAAAGTGAGATGAGGAAGTGAAGGTGCACTATACAGAAAAAGGACAATCTTGATTGTGTACTTACACATTTTGATGTTGAAGCTGCTTAACCATTCCGTCATTATCAGAGTTGTCAGTCAAGCTCTCTTATTAGTAATCCATTTCACACGCAGATTTGCTGCCGGTGTGTTTTTGAAGAAGCGTGGATGTGTTTTCTGGACAGCCAATGGTTCAACTTCTCCGAGCAGGTACACAGGACAACATCGTTAATCCTTCTTCGGAACATTTCCCGTCGGAACAGGACTCGGCTCTTATATAAAATGCCTTTACAGGAATAGTTATAGATAGAATAAGCCCGTCTTATGGACATTGAAAATATCCTTGCCATCAACGTTTTTTTTTTTAAGGACTAGATCCGGCTCGTTCATTCAGAAATGGTTTTCGGACTCACATCGGCAGAAATAGCTCTGTACGAAGGGTTTCGGTTAAAAAAGGTGGCTGATTATAACCCTATGATGATGCCTTAAAATTTATGAAGTTGACCTCTGTCACAAAATGTGCCAGTTTACTTGGTTCCACGGCTTCTTGCACCTTATTGAACCGGGAGACTGCTAGCGAATTCACCAGCACACTCGAAGTTGGTCAATTGTGATGCCCACAGTCAGACTATTAACACTGATTGACTACTCCAGTAACAGTACCGTTAAGTTCATCCTACCGGTGACCGAACCATATTTGAAAACCAGATAAAAGCTTATTAACTTTGCTTTCACTGAAGTTCGAACGGGGATCCCGCTAACCAGGAACAGGCACTTAACCAACTGCGCCATCCAGTCGCTTAAGAAATTAACGCCATTTTCTTGGTTTTAGGCCAATTTTTTTCTGGAAATATTGCTTTGTCATAGTTTTTGGGTCTCTTCTTCAAACACATTCCGACTTCGAGTCAAAAGCCCCTTTGGGTTATTTTTTCTGGCACTGAAAACCCATATTACACCATTTTTTGAAGACAATGCATATCAGTAAGGGTACAACCGCTTTCCAGATCCCATTCTTGATTTTTTTTTTACTACTAATGACAGTACTGATGAATTGTTTAATAACTGCATTATTAGAATTTAACATAAAGTTGCACTGCAAATAGTGACCGAAGTAAAATAATTGTTAAATTCCAAAATATTCACGACCTGTCCAAACCAGTTGTCTTCTTCTTCTTTATTTGGCGCTACAGTCCGGGGTGGACCTGGGCCTCAACCAACAAGCCTCTCGAGCTAGCGCGGTCTCTGGCTAGCTGTCTCCAGTGTCGCACGCCAAGTTGGTTGAGGTCCTTCTCCACCTGGGTGCGCCACCTTAAACGCGGGCATCCTCTGTTGCGTTGTCCCACGGGTCCGTCCAAGAGCCGTCCAAGAGTCGAAGACTCTTCGGGCCGGAGCTGAGCTGTCCAGTCGTTGTATCCGAGGACGCCTGACTAGACTCATGTCGCTGTACAGCCCGTACAGTTCGTGGTTGAATCTTCTCCTCCGGACACCGTCAACGCAAACAGTACCAAAGATCGCACGCAGAGCTTTTCTCTCGAAGATACCAAGGACTTCCTCATCCGCTTTTGAGATTGTCCACGCCTCCGCACCGTACAGCAAGACTGGGACGATCAAGGTCTTGTATAAAGTCAGCTTGGTCCTTCGAGAGATGGCTCTACTACTCAATTGCCTCATGAGCCCATAGAAACAGCGGTTAGCAAGAGTTACCCTGCGTTTGATCTCGGTACTGATGTTGATCGTACTGTTTACTTGCAAGCCGAGGTAGACGAAGTCCTTGACTACCTCCAAGTTATAGCTGCCTATGGTAAAGGTTTTACGTCCTTTCTTGATGACAGCTTATACTTCGTTTTGCCCTCGTTCACCGCTAAACCCATTTTGGCCGCTTCCGCTTCAATACCAGCAAACGCTTCATTGACGGCTCGCTGTGTTCGTCCAATCACGTCAATGTCGTCCGCGTATGCTAACAGTTGTACGGACTTCTGGAAGATCGTGCCTCTACTGTTGGCGTGTGAGTCTTGCACGATCTTCTCGAGGATGATGTTAAAGAAATCACATGACATGACATGGTGTGTGTCGATCTGCATTTCGTTTGTTTTTTTTCCAGGATCTGCCGTAGTGTGAAAATCTGATCGATGGTGGACTTCCCTGGCTCGAAGCCACACTGATATGGACTTAACAGGTTATTTATAAACGGCTTCAGGCGAGTACACAAAACGGCAGAGAAAATCTTGTAAGCGATGTTTAGGAGACTTATCCCTCTATAGTTCGCGCAGTCAAAGGGGTCTCCTTTCTTGTGGATCGGGCAAACGATACTGAGATTCCACTCATCGGGCATGCTTTTCTCCGACTATATCTTACAGATGAACTGGTGCATGCGCCCAACCAGATCATCTTCAGCTGCCTTAAAGATTTCAGCGGGCGGTCCGTCCGCACCGGCAGCTTTGTTAGACTTCAGTCTTGATATTGCTATATTGACCTCGTCTAGGTCGGGGGGACGGAATTCTCATCGATCATCGTCAATTGCGTTGAGTGGAACATTCTGCCTGACAGCGGTTTTGGTGTCATCATCGCCTTTTAGCAGCAACCCAGTTGTCGCTGTCAGAAATTGAAACTTGCAGGAAATAAACGACAGTAGGCGACGTACAGTGTCACGAATTTCGATAAGAACTAGCAATGATAATTTAACATTAATATCTGTAACGTCGCTGAACAAAATTGGCGGGGTGTCTCAACGAGTTACAGATGAAATACTATATTTTATAGTATGCTTGGCAACCCTAACCGAGACAGACGAATAATAGTTAAAGCCCTCACATCATTGTGACACCTCTCGTTGGATGGTCTACTATAAGGTATTTAAATTTGTGATTTCAAAAGGCAACTTAAACAAAATTCGTCTGTGGTCTCCATTTCGCACAAATTTTGGAATGAATATGTTGCTTGACATTTACAGTTTCGACTGAAAGTTTTGTTTCACGTTTATGATGCAAGCATCGATCCCAAAACCGAACCACGAATCGAAGTGACCCTACTCATCCTCCTAAGTTACCTAGACCCCACTAAAATTAAATGCTGAACTCTTCCACTTTTAATCCATTCTCCTCACGACCACATCCCCGAAATAAATCCAAACTGAAAGTGCATAACTCTTTTCTTCACCATCCACCTGCGTAGTCTTCTACCCAGCCACTCACAAACGCAACCCTCCAGCACGAGCCCAGGTATATTTTATTCTCTTGCCATACAACCGAGTGAATTATGTTAATTGAAATTGTCTTAACCTCTACTAGGTGCTCCGGCTCCTATCCACCCTCCACATCAGTCTGGTCTAATTTATTTATTTCTTTCTTTTTATTCAATTCCAGCTCAATACCGCTCGCCACGTATAACTGAACATCCAAGTGATTTAGTTGTGAAAAAAAGTGATCCGGCCACACTGAATTGCAAAGCTGACGGCAAACCCGAACCGACAATCGAATGGTTTAAGGTAAATTATTGCTACGTATCCCTTTGAATTTCCACCTTCCATAAGTTGTGCCCTCTCCACTCTCCTGCACCACCTCAGATCCTTTATTTATTCTCTCCCCCCCAAAACGACCATCACTCGATAGAGGAGCACTGGGATATGTGTAGCACGTACCATAGGGGTTGTGCTAAAACAACTATCGAACCGAGTCGAGCCGGGGTTGCGGGGTGGACTTCGTTCGTTCGAATTGAACGCGCTAAAGCTGCCAGCTGGAGGATGGGGAGGGAAAATGTGAACAGCAAACCGATGAACCAGAAAATTGTGTTTCCCGCCAGAGGTGTGGGCGCACCCCAGCCACCCTCCCACACCAGTGGACCTTGGTAAAAACTCAATTTGAGGCTGTGAAAGGGACAACTTTCATCCTCGAAACAAGGACGTAAAAAACGCATAAAGAGAGGAAACAAAGGAAAAAAAAAACTACCGAATAGAATTTGCACCACAAAACCAACCACCACCTGGTGGGCATCATCCCCCAGCCCCTCCTTAAAAAAAACGAAAAAAATTAACTCAAATAAATCTTTGCTTTCACTTCGTTAATTTTAATTTTTTCCTTCATCGCTCTTCTTTCTTTTTTCATCTCGCTGCTGCTGCTGCTTGCCTTGGCTGTGGATCTCCTTGTGTTGTGACCAAACACCAACCCCTCGGCCGCGCACCCAAATCCACCTGAATGGAAACAAAACTGACAACAACTAGGATGGTGAACTTGTCAAGACGAACGAGAAAAAATCGCATCGTGTCCTTTTGGAAAATGGCGCCTTGTT
The DNA here is from genome assembly GCA_964034865.1 of Eristalis intricaria. Taxonomy (NCBI): domain Eukaryota; kingdom Metazoa; phylum Arthropoda; class Insecta; order Diptera; family Syrphidae; genus Eristalis; species Eristalis intricaria. The sequence goes on along the minus strand of OZ035877.1, from coordinate 54,896,740 downwards.
CTTCTACAGAACGGTACACAGTAAAAAGGAACAAGATGGCGGTGTTTATTGGTGTGTAGCGAAAAATGTTGTTGGCAAAGCTGTCAGTCGTAATGCTACACTTCAGATAGCAGGTGAGTTACATAAATCTTTTTTTTTCTTTTTCGCCCTCCCGTTTTTTTTTTTGGTTTTTTTTTGTCTACTGTGACAACTAGGTACAAATGTGAATTGTGTTGTGTGCGTTTGGATGTTTGCTGGAGTATCTGTATGATTAACTGGCAACTTCCTGCGGACGGAGGTGGCGCGACGGAATGAATGCGGGTTATTTTTGCCAAAAATGAAACACGCACCTAGACCCTTATGGCAGCAGTCCAATCGAAAACAGAGCTTCCTTCCTTCCCTTTTTTGGACATTTGTCGGGGATGAGATTTCGGTGCTATCTACTCCTGTCGATGAAAGTACCTTCAGACTTTGGAGCAATGAAAGTGTTTCAAGCCGCTGTGTGTTCTGAATTTACTTCTGATCCAAAAATGCCAATAGATCTGGTTGATTGAATTTGCATTAACCATCTTTGTATCAATCAGTCTACATTCTCAACCAAAATAGCAAATTTGGACTTCTGTCTTTTTTTCCAAATACATACTTGAACTTGGGGCCACTATATGACCATGATTTGCTATCAAAATCTGCCCGAATTTCTGACCAAACTACATGCTTCGGCCTGGGGCCACTATAAGATCATGATTTGTATTCAAAATCGGCCAAAATTTCTGACTGAACTACAGGCTTCGACCTGGGGCCACTATGCGATCATCTTTTGCTATCTAAATCGGCCCAAATTTCTTACCAAACTACAGGCATCGACCTGGGGCACTATACGATCATGGTTTACCATCCAAATCGGCCCAATTTTCTGACATTTGCTATCCAAATCTGCTCAAATTTCTGACCAAACAACAGGCTTCGGCCTAGGGCCACTATGTGACCACGATTTGATATCAAAATCGGCCCTAATTTCTGACCAAACTACTGGCTTCGACCTAGGGCCGCTATACGATCATGATTTGTATTCAAAGTCGGCCAAAATTTCTGACCAAACTACTGGCTTCGGCCTGGGGCCACTAAGTGACCACGATTTCATATCAAAATCGGCCCTAATTTCTGACCAAACTACTGGCATCGACCTGGGGCCAATATGCGATCATGGTTTGCCATCCAAATCGGCCCAAATTTCTGACCAAACTACAGGCTTACACTTGGAACCACTATCCGACCACGGTTTGCTGTCAGAATTGAACCAAATTTCTGACCAAACAACATACTTCCTCCTGTGGTTCGGATATGACCAACCTTCGGACCCAAAGTCGGTCCAGAAAGTCAAAACTTGTATCCAATTTTCAGGACTCACATCCAGTATACCTAGTCACCGCAGATGTAAGCGGACACTAATGAACAGAGCTCCAGTCTGCAGAGACAAAGACCAACGACACAAAACCTGGCATCCCTCCGGTCGAATTCTTCCCTTCGATTCCTTGATTGATGCAGGAAGCATAGAACTGCCGGTCTCCGTTTCCCGGAACCATGGAAACTTAAAGATGATGAACTCTCGGTCTGACAAAACTCCCATCAAATCGCTCGCCTCCACCAGCACCACCACCCGTCGTGGTGTACATTCCTGCAGACTGCTCAGTCATAAAACATCCCCTGTGCTCCGTTTTAATTTGAGAAATTCGAGAAACAATGTTAACATCCGCAAATCATAAATCTCCACCTAAGACACCATGCAATCACTCCTCGTTCGTCCCCCGTTCCGCCATCGATTCGCCACGGCAACCGTTCCATTGTGATGATCTCGACAAGTCGGAACCATGGCAAAAAGCCGGTACTATGCCAATGGCAAAACATTTCATTTTCGAAAGAGGAACTCAACAGAGAAGATCCATTTCGTTCCCGATGACTTGTAACATGCCATAGTGAACATGGTCCTGAAACTATTCCCAACAGCGCGTCACCCCTCCCCGTCCCGCTTCGAGCCAGATAGCATCGTTTGCAATTCGCTCCGTCATACCGATGGAATTTCAAACACAAAAGCCCCAACGAGCGCAACAAATACACACAGGACTACACAAACCAAAAAAAAATGTGGATGGTTGAAGGAATGGGACAAGCGGAGAACATGAAGAACAACAAACGGTCGCGTCGGTTCGTGCAACTAACTTGTCAGAGATTCCAGAGCAGCGAGCAGCGCTGAGACACAGTAGTCCCTTAGGGATGAAATTAATGGCATTCGAACAACCTCTAATAAGACAGTTTGAAAGGCTCGAGAAATCTATGAGGCATGGCGCAGCTCCAGCACCAGCAGCGCGCTGCCTTATGACAGACAGTTCTGCTCAAAGGAAGGATGGAATCCGCCGTCACCACACCAACGCCACCCTCCGCATGCTATGCGGGCGGATGCCATGGAAGCCATGGCTTCCACGGCTGCCTGGGCCGCCTCAGCTGCTGCAATGGAAATGGAAATCCAATCCGCCCAATGTTTAGCGGGTGAATTCCTTGCCGTACTAGATGCACACAGATACGCCGGCCGTGCAGTGCACTCGGCGATGTTGTTTGCCGTCGTCGCAGCCGCGCCGCACCGCCACAAAACAAAATCCATGCACGGAGGCTATTTGCAAAATTGTTGTGCTCCGACATGCCAGTAAATTGAATGTTCTCGCTGCGGCATTACAAGTAAGCAGAGCTGCATTCTTTTTTTTTTTCCCTGTGTTCCCCGATTTAACGCGCAATCCAACATCGCACGGTACGTGTTCACGTCGTGTCGTCCTCGCAGCGCCCAGAAGGCAAAGACTGCATTTTGTTGTTTGTTGTTGTTTCGCTTTGAAATGCGAGCACGCTGCACTTCCTGCTGATTAATCTCGAACGACGAGTGTGCTCACGCACGCTCAATCGAAGCGTTTCAACAACTGTCATCTTGTGTCACACTGGCTGTCTCAGCTATCCCCCCCAAAAATAGACACCTGACATCTGTCAAAATTGACTGCAACTGCAATTGATTCCCCACTCGGAATGTGATGTAGATGTGCCGTGGCCGTCCCGTTGGCACGAGTGATGACACACTCTGAGTGAGTTCGAGAGCGAGGGGCGCTCTACTGGTCGACTGTGACTGCCTTGAGAGGGAATGTGAAGACTGTCGCCTGTCACAGGCGCATCCACATCCACACACGCTTCGTGTAGCCGATGGAATGTGTCCTGCAATTGCAATCGGCTTGTGGTTTTTGGCTCTCTCCAAAAGGGATGCTATCATCTCTCTGCCAGTCAGTGTCTCACTGCTCCCACCCCACTCCACAATGTGCCCCACCGCGCCAGGGGATGACTTAAAAATAACCATGAGATTGGATTTTCGGGGTGATTGCTGCAGTGAATCTCTCCGTCAGGCGGCACCCAATTGGCAGTAGCAACTGCCGGAGTAATGCCTCGTATCTGTTCGGGTCTCGTTTTGCGCTTTGTGGTGGCTTTTCTCTCGATTTAGGACGGTTTGATGACTCCCAGGGGAGTTGCGCTTCTATCGTCGTTGTCGCTGTCGACATGTGCAAATCCCCCCAGACTTCGTCGTCCGTCGACTACTTCCCGATTGGAAGTCGTATTTTTAGAACTCCACTCGATTCGGATGGCTGCCATAAAATAATTCCAAGGAAGTGCCGGCTGGCTAGCTGGCTGGCTGACTGGCGGAGACTGGGGCAGCGGCAAATCCCCCCAATCCGGGGATACTCTTTAATAGGTGAAAATTAGCCGGCGCATTAGGTCTGGAGTACATTACGCGAGCGCGAGATCTCGGGCGCGATTCCATGCCAATGAGACAACGACCGCGGTGGAGACGACGACGCTCAATACGATGACGACGACGACTGCGACTATTGCGACGACTACGACGACGACGGTGACGACCACGACGACTGCAAGAGTAATTTGTTCCGCGTGAGTTGGCCTGCTGACAGCAGCATCAGCAGCAGGATACCCTCGACACACTCAAGCCGAGGGCAGAGACTCATAAGGATTCGACTCCCCGCGAGCGACCGTTTGGGGCAATTAGCGGGAGATAAGGAAAAATATAAAACGTAAGTGCTGGTGGCTTCTGCATTTGCATATGCTCCACCGCCGCCCCACCGCCAGCAGAGCGCCCAACGTCGCAAGGGTGGGCGGATTTACGAGTTCAATTTGCGGCGGAATGTTAAGTGAGGAATTTTAAGAAGACGATACGCGAGCTCCGCCTGATCTGTGGGGGATATCGGGTTTTATTGGGTGGTGGACTTGGGTGGCAAGTTGCATTTGAATATTTTATGTCCAGAGAACCGAGACGTCTCCACCGCCGCCGCCGCCGTGCCGGCTTGATGGCGGCATAAAGTTTGCCGAATGTCTTTGCATCATCTTTTGAAGATTTGGACACGTGCAGTGGCTGGCTGGCGGGACTTGAAATGAATTGTTCTTCCTCTGGCGTGGCAGACATCTGGGGAATAAAATGAAAATTGTCGCCGTGATGATACCGTTGGCAGACTGTGCTGTGAACCGAGAAATGAACTCTGAATTTCTGCTGCTCGAAGGTGGTCTTTGGACAGCAGCTGCACAGGAGATGCGGTTGACGGTGGGACGTCGGAATTTTTCTTATTCTTTCCTCGTCAAGCTTGCACTTAAGAAAGAAGAGAGTGAAGACTCACTGGACAAGGACATGGGGTTCATCGACTTGTAAGGAGTTTGAACCTTGTTGACTTAGAAGGCTTCAATGGCTTGGTCTTTTGGATGAATGCCCCCATCATCATGACTTCCGAGGCGTGTCTTGATTGCCTTTCCATCAGCTGGGCGACCACTTGGCAAATCAAGGACAAGGTGGTCTGACCAATTACAAAAACTCACTTGGACACGCTTAGGCATAACTCCTGATGGCGAGGATCTAATAGCCTGGAGGTCTCTCGTTCGTGCTTTGCCTCCGCGACCCCATTTGTGGGTCATGTGGGCTACTAAGGGGTGAGATTAGACCAGGCTTCACAGAATAACATGTAAGTCGTCGTTTAGCGTCGTCAGTCGTCGTTTAGCGTATCAAAGAGCTCATATTTTCAAAAGCGATTCTTTTTGATTGAAACTGCAGTCTTTCTGGCCAGTCAACTGTCTCGCTAGCCAAAGCCATATAATGGCTTCCAAGTCAGCCTTTCCCTCCGAAGACCGGGGGTGGGATGCAATGATGATCGATGGAAGGAAGCACAGCTTATGACTGACAGGACCTAAGTATCCAGCGAAGCACCTTAACGAGTTGTGCCATTGAGATGGGCGACGTCGTAGCTTCTTCAAAAACCACTCATGTGGCGCATGTTATCTTCGCTCTCGAGTGGCAGCGCCCTTGCGTTTTACGCCGACTCCGAACCACCGAACATTCGTGCGATAAACTCGAATATATCAGAATTGGCAAGGTATTGGAAAGAGGCGCTACAGTAGCCCCGCGACCCCATTTAGTGTCGCGTATACTCCCGACAACGACACCCAGTCCTCAGCCCTTATCGTCAGCCATCAGTCGTCAGTCGTCAGTCGTCAGTCGTCAGTTGTCAGTCGTCAGTCGTCAGTCGTCAGTCGTCAGTGTCAGTCGTCAGTCGTCAGTCGTCAGTCGTCAGTCGTCAGTCGTCAGTCGTCAGTCGTCAGTCGTCAGTCGTCAGTCGTCAGTCGTCAGTCGTCAGTCGTCAGTCGTCAGTCGTCAGTCGTCAGTCGTCAGTCGTCAGTCGTCAGTCGTCAGTCGTCAGTCGTCAGTCGTCAGTCGTCAGTCGTCAGTCGTCAGTCGTCAGTCGTCAGTCGTCAGTCGTCAGTCGCCAGTCGTCAGTCGTCAGTCGTCAGTCGTCAGTCGTCAGTCGTCAGTCGTCAGTCGTCGGTCGTCAGTCGTCAGTCGTCAGTCGTCGGTCGTCAGTCGTCAGTCGTCGGTCGTCAGTCGTCAGTTGTCAGTCGTCAGTCGTCGGTCGTCGGTCGTCAGTCGTCAGTCGTCAGTCGTCAGTCGTCAGTCGTCAGTCGTCAGTCGTCAGTTGTCAGTCGTCAGTTGTCAGTTGTCAGTTGTCAGTCGTCAGTCGTCCGTCGTTGGTCATCGGTCGGCAGTTATCAGTAACAGTCATCAGTCCTATGAGAACTTTCTCGCATTGGGACGTAACTTTGAGCACCATTCGTTCCATAGTCTAGGCAGCCCAGGCTCTAAACTGCATAAAATCCTGCGACATATCGCTCTGTGGTTACAATTCTTGCTACATTTTCTTTCCTACTGGGCTTTGTCTCTGGCAGAAGACAGCTCCCAGTTGCCTCCTGTCGTTCTCCACTTGTGCGCGCCACAGGGTGTCTTCGTCACCAGTGTCCCGTCGAAGACTTATGTCCCAAGCAAACCTCAACCTGGTCCCACAACTGCTCCTTCAATCCCAGCCCAAGTGGCTGCTCGCAAAATGGCGCCCGACGCTGACCACCCATCGAACAAGAAGCCGCCACCTCCAGCGCCCAATTGACGGATCCTACACTCAAGCACGACCATTTCCACCGGTGAACAGCTCCTGAACGGCCACTTCCGTGAGCGCACTGCATAATCAGCGACCACTTAAGCCGCTCCCCGCCTCAACCACATCCTCTCTTTGTTAGCCACTACGAATCGAGAAATCGCCACCGTCATGGTTTCGAATGAGCTGCCCAAGCTCCACTTAACCGCCCACATATGGTCGTTCCGTCGTCCGACGCCGCCTACACAGCCGCACTGATCCTCAAATGCAAATGCCATACTCGAACGCGAGCCCCAACCCCAAGTCCGGACTGACTCACTTCATGGCACCGTTTCATAAATCACCGCGACGACGCAGCGCCATTGAACTTCATCCGGGGGAGGCGGCAGCACAGCCTTCATTAACCAAATGACACATCATCACAACAGCCCACATGTGTGCATGTGCAACACTTCGTCTTTCACTTTCCACGCCTAATTAATTAATGCGCCCCCACGAGAAGCGAGACGCCACCCGGAGGACATACAAATTAGTGGCAATCAGCGTTCAGCTTCAGCTGAAAACTCATCACAAGCGAAGTGAAAAAAATATGTGAATTAATTATTTTTTACAAATTTTTCGAGGAGTCTTCGCGGAAGGCCATCAACTCGTTCCACAGCCACTCCCATCGCTCTCCCCCCCAGGCCACCAGATGCACGAGCGAACAAAACAAATATCAATTCGAAAGGAGAAAGAGTGCGAGTTAATGAAATCAAAACCCACCGCAGTCACAATTCCACATCATCATCATCACCATCACCATCGGCAGCAGCGGGCCAGCACGGACGGCAGCAGGAGCACCAGTATCTGAGCATCTGAGCATCTCGGCTTCATCTCAGTTCATCTCGGCTGTGGCGTCCGGCCGGGAAACGGAAAGTGGTGAGGGGGGATGAATGAGGGGTTCATCGGCAAACTAAAATGAGACCTCGAGAGGACTGACACAATCCACAATGTGTGGACCGCCCGCGGTAGCATCAATCAACGGCAATTTAATTCAACAAAACGCTGAGCCAGCAGTGGTAAGTCGGCAGACAGGACTGTTCAACTGCTCGATTGCTCGAGTGTGTGTTTGTGTGTCGGCGTACACATCTCCGATGATATTGAGATACTTTTGTTTTATGGTTATGGGATGCTGAGATATTTTCTGTCGATCTGTCCGCCGCCGTCGCTGTCATGCATCCACCGAGTTCATGGTTCTCATCCGAAGCAGCAAACTTGCCCGATGGGCTAAATCTGTCAGATACATTTCAGATTTTCTCTCCTCACTCCTCCCTCCTCCCGCCGCCACCGCCTGTCGATTCGACACAGTTGGCAGCAATTTATTTCAATTTGTGAAAATCTGAGGATGATTCTCGTTCATTTGTGCCAAAGACTCAGGTCACCCGAGAAGGAGCAGCAAGGAATCGTGGCCAATCCACGACACACACACACAGGCACACAGGCAGACCAAACACAGAAAAGAAATGTATTTAGGGCACAAGTCGTCGCAGATACCATGCCAGATGGGGAGTCTGTGATAGGAGAGTGCATATAGCTGGAAGCTTTCAGCTGATGGACGGGGGTGTTGCCAGGTTGTCTGCTGCACCGCCGCGCCGCCGGGCCGAGATGGTGGTTCGGTTCGCCTGCCTGCATTCTGTTTACATCTCAGATGGTTCATAGATAAGACTTCTTGTTGTTTCTGCTCTGGTCGGCTCTGCTCGTTCTCATCCAGATGTTCATGCTTGGATTATCCGGCTGCGGCTTATTGCGGGATGTGGACTTGGTGCTTGGGAAATGCAGATTTGATGCAGCAACTGCTGTGGGAAGAATGGGAGAAATCTCTGTGCCAGTGCCAGTGCGATGGGATGCTTCACGGTTGGCTGGGTAACAAGGCTGCTGGTCAAGTGAACCTGTCACAATTGAAATTGGGTCATTCGCCTCTCTATACGTGGGGAGAGGGGTGCAGGAAATCGCTAAATCTCTTGGTGGTCCAGGCGATGCCGTTGACATGCGCTTGGGAAGAGTGCTTCCTCTAGGGAGGCTTTCCCCTTCAGACCTGGGCTCGGGACATGTCGGTGGAGTCTTTGATGAAAGATGTGTCCACCAGATCATTACCTGCTGTTTGCTGGGGAAGGGAGAATAAGTCCCCATACTCAATCTGGGTCCTCCCTGCAGACGTGGGCTGACGACGTATTGGAAAACCTTTTTAGAAAAAAGTTGAGGAGATCCTGCAGAGACCTCGCCCCCGAGATGACTGCTTAATTGCTTATAAAGTATACGACACATACTGCCCCGTACTGATACGCCTGAGCAATTGTTGCCTTTCATCGCTGTCGGTTCTGGGTCCGCTGAAGAGAAGTTGATACAGAGTACTATCTCCCAACGGACACCCCTCATAAGCGTAAAGGGACACATTTCTCGGCACTGTCCGTATCCGCTTATGAGGGAGTTCACTATACAGTAGAATTGTCACAGGATACCATAATTAGTTTGAGTTAGAGAGAGCTCGACTGGTGTGTATGGAGAAATGAGGAAACTGTCTGTAAAATATGGCGAATAAGTTTGTGCTTCCAGTCATCAAAAGCAAGCTGTCTTGCATCCACGATTACTTGGTCTTTATATCGGGGATTCGGTGTTTCTCTCCTTCTCGAACCAGGAGGCTCGGATTCGAAGACACTCCTTGAGCGTTGCTCGAAGTGGCCGAGCCAGTGCAGTCGACAGACTTTTGCCTGCCGGACTATGTGCACAACCTGGTACAGCTCGTAGAGTTCGGGGTTTGTGTCTTCTGTCCCAATTGCCTTCCTCGCAGACGGGACCCTATACCCGACGGAGAATCTTTCTGTCGACACAAAGATCAGCAAGATTCAACTCGGCAGTTTTGCTTAGCGTCCAGCTTTGGCCTCTATACAGCAGGTCTGACAAAATAAGAAGTTTGTAGAGCATAATATTGGTCCCTCGTATCAGAAGAGGGTTGCCAATGGCGGCTCTACGTGGGATCTCCAGGAGTTCCTGGAGTTGCCCCCAGATAAACAAACTCCTTTACTTCCCTTAAGAATGTAGCTCTCGATGGTGATGTTTTGCCGTAGGTAGTGTGCGGCGGATCGTTTCTTGCTCGACAGCATATATTTCGTCTTATCCTCATTGACCTTGAGACCAGCTCTCTGTTCTTCAATCGCCTTGAAAGCGTCCACTATGGAATGTTGGGAACAGTTGGACAGTTGGACAGTTGGACTGACATGTAGAAGAAAAAACCTTCCGTGGTGCCTTGACATTGTGCCAAGCGACATTGTGGCAAATTGACAAATTTGGTACAATTACGCTTTCGAAAGCGACATTATACCAAATGTTAATGTTCGGACCTATGTCGTCACTTTCAAAAGCATCATTATGCTAATTTGGCACAATGTCACGGCACCGCCTTCCGTTTCAACAGCTGCCCGCTTCACAATCTTCTTCAGTACCATATTGAAGAAATCACACGACAGTGCATCTCCTTGTCGAAACCCTGTGCAGGTTAAACGGCTCGGAAGTCCTTGAGCCGAAGTGCATGATGCATCGCGTATGTGTTAGCGTGGTGCATCACAACCGGATGAATTTTCCGATTCCGCCATCGCAGCAAATAGTTCCTTGTGATTAGTGGTGTCGTATGCGGCTTTAAAATCGATAAAAAGATGGTGCGTATCGATCTGAAACTCGCTGGTCTTCTTCAGGATTTGTCTTAGTGTGAAGATTTGGTCTATTGTCGATTTGCCAGACCGGAAGCCACACTCGTGTGTGATATGATGCAAAAAAGCTTTAAACGTTCCAACAGTACACTGGGCGACACACTGAGAATCTTGTAAGCGAAGTAAGCTTTGAGCAGAGATATACCTCTGTAGTCGTTGGAAGAGGTAGGATCGCCTTTTTTGTGGATGGGGCATATGGAGCTGATATTCCAGTCGTCGAGCATGCTTTCGTCCTCCCAAATTGCACAGATGATCTGGAGCATGCTCATTACCAGAACATCGCCACAGGCCTTGAAGAGCTCCGATGGAAAGCCATCAGTGCCGCTACTTTGTTGTTCTTCAGTCTTTTAATGGCTGTGCCGACTTTTTCAAAGCTTGGTAGGAGGATTTTTTGATTCCCTACCACTATCTCCTGGTCAGGCCCGCTGATCAGCTGTTGGAAGAGCTGCTTAAGCAATCACTATGCTCTGCGGGTTAGTAACATGGTTACCCTCACTTTTTCTAAGAGCCTGGATGTCTTTCCTAAGGCCAGCGGCAAGGCTTTTGCTTTTTTACAGAAGGACCGTATTTTCTTCTTGTCCCTAGACTCTTCTAGCTGAAAGGCTGCAAGACACCTTTTCTTCAGGCGTAAAAGTTTATTCTCCTCTCGTCTTCTAGTCCGGTACTCCTCTTGCGCTGCTCTTGTTCTCTGTTGTATCGCCTCTTGGTATGTCTCGCCAGTTACCCGTCTCTTTTGCTCACAAACGCCATCATACCATCGATTTCTTGGCGGAGGTGGTAGATAGTCTCGGTCCATGTGGCGGTGAGCTTGGAATGCCGAAGAGAGAGAGTCTGTGTTTTGAAGCTCTTGTCGTTTGCCTCCTTCTTCGTTCAGATACACCCTCCCGTTCAGAGCCATACCAGCCCACCACCTCTCAAGCAGCACTGCCTCATCAGACTGCACAGTCACCTCTCGCGCAGCAGTGACTCCCTCGTAGCGTCACACTCCCACCTCGGTATGCTTCACATGCCATCTGCCGCAATTACCCGACCAATCATCCTGTCAACTCAGGTAGTTCGCCTTGAAACGTTCATCGGTTGTCACCGGCGAGCCAATAAATTATGCAAGCTCGAGCACGCCGAGCCAGCACCGCGGCAGAACACGTTTTCAATTTTCCCATATGCCTCTCGCTCGCTGGTCGTCACGCATGCAACACACCAATCAACAGTTTAAGACGTAATGGCATATAATTCCGCATCTCACGGCCCGTTTCTCACATCCGCCGCAGGCGTTAACCCTTCCTTCAATCGGCGGGCTATCATTAACGCCTCGCTCCTCGCTGCCTTCGACGATCGGAATAATCACAGGCTCGACAATTAGCCGCAGCCGCTGCGCCGCCTCCGCCGGCGAGCGAGCGAACGAGCTTCGTGAACGTTTCATCTGCTTCACCGAACGAACAATGGCACACAATTTCCGGTGCTTTTCAAATCGCGCGATACAAACGCCTCTGCAATTTGAGCGTTGTCGAATCTTTTTGCTGGCTCGCTCGCGAGAGGACCAGACCAATAACAATTCCCAGCACGTACCACGTGTCGTTTAACGCGCAACAAGCGCATGCATCCCGCTGGATCTTGCAATTTCCGCTGTCGCAGTATATCTTGCTCCGGCCGACTCCAGCGGCAGCTTCAGCTACTTAAGACCAAAGCCGGGCTTACCTACTTTCAATTGCGGCGGCTACCAGCAGCAGGGACCTGCATAAGTGCGCGACCTTCAATCGACGGCACGATTTTATGGCACCGAACCAGACCAAAGACACGAGAACAAACAAGTATCTGTTGATTCATCTGGCATCTGTGTCTGTTTAAATTGAATCTGGAATGGTGGCGGGGGGACTGCTGTTGTACACTCATTCTCTCTCTCTGATCTATTGGTGCTTCGGAGGCGCACATCAGCATCTTTGCCTCGGAGGCAATTGCCAATGTACCGCTAATTAATTTACGGCTTTTTAATTGAAGGAGTATCTTGCATTCGCCCCAGACTGTGTCGGCGTCATCTCGGAGGGGCGAGATGATACCAGAAGATGTGCAATTTAGATTTTACTGCACTTTGTTGCCCAATAAATGAAAATCTTTTAACGATGGGAATGATTTTTGTTTGCGTTGCACTATGAGGTAATGGATCGTGTGATCGAGGATCGGCGGCGACGGGGGGAGGAGGACGACGGCGACAGAGCACTTAGTCTGACCCTTGGTGGGGGAGGAGTATGGGAACGGAGCGACTTGCATCCCCATGTGTTATTTCTCACATTTGGTGTCTAAAAGTGTAAGTGAATGATCTGGAATGGGACGTCGATATCGACGAGGGGACACCGCCTTTGGAGACCTCGGGCGATGATTCAGGGAAAATGATTCATAAATGCTGTGGTATTTACGATGCGGATGGAAACATGTGTGTGGAGTGCCGAAGGGAATTGAAATATGACGGAACTTAAGGCAGAACCGAAGTGGAGCCTCTCAAGTGGTATGACCCACGAGGTGACACACTGTTAGTCGCAGAGCTCTGAAGAGCGTTTTTGGGATGTGGATTTTGTGGCAGTGGGATTTGACTTCACTGGAGTTTGAAATACAGATCTCCTGTGATGACTCCACACCACGTAGCAAGATGCATGGACGAGAAGGCCATCACCTGCAAAAGTAATGAGTTCATCGGCTTCGTACATCCTTCAAATGATGCTGTGGTCCTTTTTAATGGCTCCACGTCGGTTCAACTGCGTAGGAGTCGAAGCTTAGTTCAACCTACGTGGTCTAGGTTTGATTCCCGGTACGGTAAGATCATTTTCACGACCACACCTCTTCCCAGTCTCTGAGAAGGGACAAAAAATAATAACTCTCTAAAGGCTTTTCAAACTTGACCGTTCGGAGTCGGCAAAAAACTCAAAATCCTTTGCACTTGTGAGAGAACTGAAACTACTTAGACATTGTCCCACAAATTTGATCACAGCCCGGCTGCCAGAATATATTCCCCTTTCTTTTTAAGCCAACACAGGGCGTTTTAATAGTGGAGGGACAACTCGCAGTCACTACTGAGAATCTGGAAAGATCGTTTCAGTAGACTGTTAAGCGGCGAGGAAGACTCCAATACCGCTGTCAGGCAGAATGTTCCACTCCACACAATTGACGATGATCGACGAGAATTCCGTCCCCCCGACCTCGACGAAGTCAAGATAGCGATATCGAAGAATAAAGCTGCTGGTGCAGACGGACTGTCAGCGGGACTGCTTAAGGCAGCTGGAGATGAGCTCGTAAGGTACATGCACCAACTCATCTGTAAGATATGGTCGTCGGAAAGCATGTCCGACGAGTGGAACCTCAAAATCGTTTGCCCGATCCACAAGAAAGGAGACCCATTCAACTGCGCCAACTACCGAGGGATAAGTCTCCTCACCATCGCCTTTAAGATCTTCTCTGCCGTTTTGCGTGAGCGCCTGAAACTATTCGTCAACAACCTGATAGGTCCTAATCAGTGCGCTTTCAGGCCAGGGAAGTCCACCATCGACCAAATCTTCACATTACGGCAGATCCTGGAAAAAACCAAAGAAATGCAGATCGACACCTACCACCTATTCGTCGATTTCAAGGCCGCATATGACAGCATGCATAGGGACGAGCTATGCAACGCCATGTCTAGTTTTGACATTCCTGCCGAACTCGTCGGGTTGTCCAGGATGACGATGGAGAATTCTCGGTGCTCCATCAAGGTCGGTACCGAACTCACCGAGACCTTCAATGTCAAAAAAGGTTTTAGACAAGGCGACGCGCTGTCATGTGTTTTCTTTCACATCATCCTGGAAAAGATCGTGCAAGACTCACCCGCCAACACTAGAGGCACGATCTTGCAGAAGTCCGTACAACTGTTAGCATACGCAGACGACATTGACGTGATTGGCATAACACAGCGAGCCGTCAATGAGGCGTTTGCTGGCATTCAGGCGGAAGCGGCTAAAATTTATGCTGTCATCAAGAAAGGACGCACAACATCGACGACTTGGCCAAAACGTCACCATAGGCAGCAATAACTTCGAGGTAGTGAAGGACTTCGTCTACCTCGGCTTGCAAGTAAGCAGTACGATCAACATCAGTACCGAGATCAAACGCAGAGTAACTCTTGCCAATCGCTGTTTCTTTGGGCTCAAGAGGCAATGGAGTAGTAGAGCCATCTCTCGAAGGACCAAACTGACTTTATACAAGACCTTGATCGTCCCAGTCTTGCTGTACGGCGCGGAGGCATGGACAATCTCAAAAGCGGATGAGGAAGTCCTTGCTATCTTCGAGAGAAAAGTTCTGCGTTAAATTTTTGATCCTGTTTGCGTTTATGGGTATTGGAGAAGAAGATTCAACCACGAACTGTACGGGCTGTACAGCGGCATGCGCCTAGGCAGACGTCTACGGATGCATCGCCTAAGATGGCTGCGCCATGTGGAGCGCATGGACAAGACTGCTCCGGCCCGAAGAGTCTTCGACTCCGAACCAGTGGGACAACGCAATAGAGGACGTCCACGGAACCGATGGCGCACCCAGGTGGAGAAGGACCTCAATCGACTTGGTGTGCGTAGTTGGAGACAGCTGGTTAAAGATCGTGCCGGCTGGAGGGGCTTACTGGTTGAGGCCCAGGTCCACCCCGGACTGCAGCGCCACCAGAAGAAGAAGAAGTGTTTCTAATCGCTTTAGTTTCTGTCTGAGAGACTCCCTTGAAAAGATATTCCTGTTCTACGGTATTTGAATAGATGCATTTTCCCTTACCCTCGCCTTTCTCCGGACCATCTGTGGGA
Organism: Eristalis intricaria; assembly: GCA_964034865.1. NCBI lineage: Eukaryota > Metazoa > Arthropoda > Insecta > Diptera > Syrphidae > Eristalis > Eristalis intricaria. The sequence continues at coordinate 54,881,701 of OZ035877.1, read as the reverse complement.
AGAGGACCATCCTTTCCATCTCTGTCTATCTGTTCCTCTCTTCTTCTATGTTTAGCTAGCTATAAGCACGATCATTTTATTCCAGAAGGTACGACGTACTAGGATGGTGCGAGAGGGAGGGGACAATAATCATCCCTTCCGATGAGCTGAGCCGTGGAAGCACAAGCGTACCGCCATCCTCCTTCTCGACACTGAAGCATTCCGCTTAGCCAACTGCAACCTATTGTAGTTTTGGAGTCACGTTCTTCTTTTGTGTATCGTCCAATCGACATGAACATCGATTTTCTGTTGCAGTACCAAATAGGAACGTTTCCAGGATTCCTCGGAATTCAAAACCATTTTTGAACAGGCATCCGTTGCATTTGTCTCCTCAGACAGATCCCGTACATGCACACGCCACTCAGCTTAAATAAAGAAATGGCTGGAAACCGAAGCTCAGGATAGAGTCAGTAGACTGCAGCTACAGCAAGGACTCGGCCGAAGCTGAGCCAGAAGAGATCAACGTCATTGATCGACTTGAGTCGCAGAGAAGTACGAATGCTAACAGGAGTCATTACCGGACACTGTGCCATAGATACACATGCACTGCAACTACCGCACAACAGTTTTTGCATAAGCTCCAGAGACGAGGGAGAAACAGAATCCATCCAACATCTGCACTGCGAATGCCCAGCTCTAGCAATGAAGAGGAGGTATTTTCTAGGAAATCAATTCTTCTTAGAGCTAGAGGACTCATAGGATTCGGGCATGAATCTTGCAGTAGGTCTCGCTTGAGTCTAAAAATTCCATAAGCGGGCAACTTTGGTCTAAGTCATCCGCGGCTAGTAAGCCATCAAGGCTAGTAGGCTGTCAAGGCTAGTAGGCCGTCATTGCTACTAGCCGCTACCTACCTTGTCAGACAGTCTTATGTAGGTAGGTAGGGTGGCTGCTAGTGTAATCACCAGCACACTTAGACTTAGACTACTACCACTGATTGACGGCTCCAATGATGGTGACGTTGATTTGATCCCAACGACAAATGGCGACAGGAACCCCACTAAGGGCAGACACGTAACCTACTGCTCCAACCAGTCGTTTTCTTCCTCGTGATCAATCGAATTTGTTTCAACCCCCTCTCTCATCTTTTAATCCAAAGTCTCCCACTAACAGAATTCTGTTTGACATCTGTGTCCATGCAATCGAATGTCACGGCATCTCTGTTGCAACAGACACCAAATATTCGCTCAGACACGCGCAAAAACCTGCAATACGACCGGATTTGAATTGAAACCTTTTCCTGAATCGCCCTCTATCTGCGTGTCAACAAGCCCATGCGGCTAAAATTAGCACTTTCATTGAACTGCAAGAAATGTCGGTTTCCTCGTGATTAAACAAATAGTTTAGTCTCTCCCACCAGAGAAGAAAACTTTTCCAATTACACCCGCTCCACCCCAACACCGGCCTACACAAATATTTGCCAAAAAGAAAGAAACATACCATAAGTACACAGAAATCGCGTTCGTGCAGCTGATATTCGAAAATGTCGATCCACAGCCATCAGCAGGCAACCCCCTCCGTTCGCCCACTCATTATCCTTTAGCCAAATACAGCACAACAACAGATCCGAGTATAATCAAGGAAAGCAAACATGAAGCATGTCTTCATCACGGAATCCACCCCGAGGGCTGGCGGAAACTATGTGCACGTCATGTAGAACAACCAAACCGAACCAACAGCCCACCCCCACCCCAGCACCACCGCCCTTCAATCAGTCGTTGTACTCGCAAAGGATTTATATGTTCACCGGCAACTGTTAAAGTTTGCATTAAAGTTTTGGCCAGAACAATCAATCAGTCGACCCCGGAGGCTGTTGGTGTCACGAGATGGAGAGTGTCCCCCAGCCGCCCAGCCGACCAACCACCCACCCCGCCCCGCGCAGCCTCTCTTGACGCATCACGACGGATGACTGACTAATGAAATGGACTCATGGTCCTGGTTTTTTTTTGTGTCTTCTCCTTTTCCTGTTCCTGTCTGCGTCTGAAGAAGAAGAAGAAGAAGAAGACGACGACAATGGCGGCGGAATCACTCTCCATGACATTGTTGAGCTTCAATTTAACGGTCGAATGAGTAGCGACAGATGGAGGAGGTGCTCCTTTTTTATGACGACCAGTGTAGCTGAGGAGATTTTAAATAAACACCACTTCACCGCTGACGGCGAGATTAAGTGGTGAGATGAACTCACAGAAAGCTACAAAGGTACACACCATCAGACGATGGGCTAATCGTCAAGCTATACGCTCGCTACTCCAAGATCAATAGTTTTGTGGGTGGGTGTGTGTGTACACTGTACGCTCGGCGCGTTTATTTATCTGTCGTCTCTCCCTTGTTGAAAAGTCAGAGGAAATCATTCTTGGTTCTCGTTAAATAGCTTTTCGAGAGTACGGGCAAACAGACAAACTAACATCGCACCTGCCGCCCATTCGCTCAGACTGCTGCCGGTGCTGATGTGCTCCGTGTGCACACAAAGGGGGCCACACAAATCTATTAAGCCAGCCTCTCCCCCCAATCCCTGCACAGCATCGGTGTTCCCGCATCTGTCGCCCGAGGGCAAATGCATCCGAATGTGAAAATTAAACACAAACATTTGAGATCCGAGTGTGTGCAGCGGCAAATAAAGAATATCACACATTGCTATTAGCAAGTGGCTTAAGTATCTGAGTATCTTCCACTCACACACACACAAACCCACCCTCTCCTCTCTTCTGCAGCCGATGTGTATCTGCGGCAATCTGTAGCAATTGTATGGAAATATCTTTCGAATTGACAACTTCCACGAAGGCATTAAACATCCGCGCGGCGCGTGGAGTGGACCGGGGAACGACTTTATTTGAGGGTTTAAAAGTGCAACAAATGTCACATTTGCCGGTCGGCTGCACTCAGTATGTTGCCTGCCAGTCCGACAAAGATACAAAGCGAAAGACAGAACAAATAAGTGAAACCCTCGTGCATCTGTGTCCATGAGATACATATTTTTTTTTTTTGTTCGCTTTTGCGTGCGTTTTGCATACACAGTCTGTGAAGTTGTCAAAGGAGGTGGAGAGGCCTTCTTTGTTTGCTTAACACAATTCCCTGTCAGTGGCTCTGTTGCTGGTGAAGTTCAGCTGCCAGCAGATATTATTTTTTCAGGCATGAATCATCAGCTCGACAGAGGGGGCTCGTTAAAGCGAATGGCATTCTTGGGGAAAGAGCGAAAACCTTGCCTGTGTCGATGCAGATTTTTCATGACCATGACGAATTTTCGAGCTCCTTTGACTGTCGATGTCGTCGACCTAATGAGTGCTTCCACAGACAGGGCATACTCACGAGTTTTGGAATTTGAAGACAGCTGAAATGATTGAGAGGCTTGTTGGCTAGAAGAAGGAATGTTTGATAGAAGTTCTGTGAAGCCTGATTCGTTGATGTCTAGACAGACAATGGAGATGTTTATGATGACAGCATTCACTCCTCTGTGTGCTGCGCAATTGAGCAAACAACTTGAATTTTTGTGAAGAAGTTTAAGGCTGAAGCTAGTCTAAACGACCGGTTTGGGGAATTCCGTAAGCCCCTTCCTACTTAATCGAGTTCTTCTTTGGCGAACAGTTCTCTGAGACTGCCCATAGCGAAACTGACATTGTTGTGCCCTGGGCCGCCCTGTGCTGTATGAACGCTAGTGCAAGCCCTACGTTGGGCGCCATTTTTTGTAGAAGAAGTCGTTTCCAGATTACCGAAGAAGTAGAATTTCAATGAATGTCACAAATGTATCAAATGAGAAAGTGTCCATTACCTCAAACCAAGAAACTCAGTTCTCTATTCATATGAAATCAATTGATCGAAATTTGTTCTTCAGAACTACAATTCGAAGAATGGGAGTACATTTATCGATGATTTATTGTATTTCAGCTTAAGAATGCGCCCCTAAGAGCTTGGCGCCATGTGCATTCGTACATCCTGCATGTACCTTGGGTCCGGCCCTGGTTGTGCACAATTTGTCACATCATGCACCCCGATTCGCACGATTCTTGCAACACCTGGCTATTCTACAAGTGCCACAACACTCCGGGGTGGACCTACTAAGACCTGGACACGATTCGTTGGGCCTTGACTTCAAGTCTGTATTCCTAGACGATTGAGGTCCCTTTCAGTTTATATGAGGCACCAGATCTGTGCTGCAAAAGGGAAGGATAGAAAGAGCGCAGTGAGTGTGCATTATATCACATGTCCGAAATCGGACTCGTTGTGGGAAAGCATCTTCATCGGCTTATGTGAGCACCTGCTTAGATGATCCCCATCCAAGGCGAAGTTTACAACCTCTGCCTCGTATTACTGTGTATAAACACGACTTTGACGACGATGCTTGAAGTCCCATCCAGAAGTACTTCTATGGCCTTTTGGACGACGCCTGCGAAGCCTATCTGAGGTCCGAAAAGACTGAATGCCAAAATCAGTATAAAAAGAAAATAATACGACTTCCGACTCCTAAAGACTTAATACGACTAGATGGCGCAGTGTGCTTGTAAGTGCCTGCCCTTGGTAAGCTTTGATCTGGTTTTCAATTCTGTTTCAGTCACTATTTGCCGTTGGGATCAAATAAACGGCACTATCACTGAAATGGTCGATCAGTGGCCTGAGTGTGGGTATCACAACGAACCAAAATGGTCTACGAGTGCTGATAAGAATTTACTAGCAACCCCGCCTACCTAACCTTACATATCGACTCGTAGACTTTTCTACAACGCTGACAAAAGGTTCTAAGTTAGTTAAGGTGCGGAGGTAAGCCACGTCTCACTTAGGTCGTGTTGGAGCCATTGTGATGACCGTGGGGGGAACTTAACCTCTAAGCTCCTACTTCTTGCTGATCATGTCGTCGTTGCTATGTTGTTCAGCAATCAAAAGATATTCCCCTCAACCTGAAAAGAGATTTAAGATCTTGAAGGTCCTGTCAGAAATGTTCTCGCAGTGTTCTATGTCTCAACTGTTCAAGAGTGGGACAATGACAGTGGAAGTGAGCAGTGCCCTCATTTTGTCTTCCAGTCTTCCTGCTGCAGCCCCTTCTAGGTGCTAGGTGGTTAGAGAGTCAGACCTTTGAAAATGTTAAAAGATGGTTCTAATCGCCGCTAGATTTTCTTATAAATGAATCAATCTGCAAATTAGTTTGAAACGTCAACCAAATCGATCATGCACTTATTGACGGGGAAAAATACACTCGCAAAAGCACAAGTTTCGACCGTGACCATTTCCAAATACTACGGTTTGTTCAATTGACAAAATCCTAAGTGGAATACCTTCCCAAATTCCCAAAGCCTTGTCAATTTGAGTGTACATGTTTGGAGCGATAAGTGAGCCTTGGAGGCAGGACAATTTTCAATGTGCATTTTGAACGAACGTTGAGTGAGTCGCCGTGGCGTAGTGGGTTAGTGCATCGACTCCTACGCAGAGGGTGCCAGGTTCGAATTCCCAATCTAGCAACATTCATAATTCACGACTCCACCTCTTTCGAGTCATTGGCAATTCTCAAAGAGTATTCCTGTCTAGAAAAAGCTTCTCAACTTCGCCGCTCAGAGTCGGCATAAAACCGTAGGTCCCTTCCATTCGTGAAAGAACAATAGCACGCACAACACGTATGGTTGCTGAGAAACTAGGCCCAATATTATTATATTATATTTTGAACGAACAGATCGGCCCGGTTAGTGGCCCAGATCCAATGAAACGGAGTGCCCCGCGTTGGCGTTGAGATTTCGAATGCTTGCTTGGAGATAATTTTCCAATTTTTGCTAACATCTACCAAGTATGCCTTAAGGAAGTAAAAAAAGGGAATCCGTTTGTTGGAGCACGAATAAAAACCTTGATTTGGTATAATGCAGTCAGGGCAAGAAGGCGGACACGTTGTTCTTGTCAATTAAGAGGTAATTCGGGGAGAATGACTGACATTAGGACTCCCCGCGGAAATCTCTTCAAACACTCCGTACAAAGTCGATCGCAACGAAACCACGTCCAACCACGATTGCGGATCGTCTATACGTCTATAAAATAATAATAATATATGTGGCGCTACAATCCGTCGAGGCCCAGGGGCTAGCTTCTCAGCAACCACTCGACTCCGAACTGGCAAGTTTGAGAACCTTTTCCTAGACAGGAATACTCCTTGAACATTGTCAGTGACTCGAAAGAAGTTGGACCTTGAACATTATTTTCGTCATACCGACGCGGAATCGAACCCAAGTTAAGTTGCGGTGGGGTCGACGCACATACCCACAACGCTACGGCCACCACCTTTAAAAATCAAGTCTGGGGTGGACCTGGTCCTCAGCCAACAGGCCTCGCTAGGGTTAAGATTGTAGAAGTTATAAAAACTTGATACTGGCTTAAATCGAAATTTTCATACAATTCTAGACCGATTCAAAACTTAAAATACGTTCCCTGAACGACTTTAGCGGTGTATGCTTGTGATCACAAATATCTGGTTAAGATGCAAGACCTTCTTGGTGTAATGGTTTGAACAAAAGACAACGAAAGGCGCCCATTGAGTGAGTGATATTTTACATCGTCGTGTGTTGACCTCTATATTCTTCCTTATTTGGCGCTACAGTCCGGGGTCGACCTGGGCCTCAACCAAAAAGCCTCTCCAGCTAGCACGATCTCTGGCTAGATGTCTCCAGTGTCGCACGCCAAGTTGGTTGAAGTCCTTCTCCACCTGGGTGCGCCAACTTAAACGCGGGCGTCCTCTGTTGCGTTGTCGCAGGGGTTCGGTGTCGAGGACTTTCTGGACCAGAGCATTGGTATCCACATGGCCGAGCCATTATAGGAGTTGGATCCGAAGACGCCTGACTAGACTGATGTCGCTGTACACTCCGTACAGTTCATGGGTGAATATTCTCCTCCAGAAACCGTCAACGTAAACAGGACCAAAGATCGCACGCAGAGCTTTTCTCTCGAAGAGACCAAGAACATCCTCATCCGCTTTTGAGATTGGCCATGCCACCGCGCCGTACAGCAAGACTGGGACGATCAAGGTCTTGTATAAAGTCAGCTTGGTCCTTCGAGAGATGGCTCTACTACTCAATTGCCTCTTGAGCCCATAGAAACAGCGGTTGGCAAGAGTTACTCTGCGTTTGATCTCGGTACTGATGTTGTTTGTACTGTTTACTGCGGAGCCGAGGTAGACGAAGTCCTTGACTACCTCGAAGTTGTAGCTGCCTTTGTGACATTTTGGCCAAGTCGTCGATGTTGTACGTCCTTTTGTGATGACTGCCCTCATGCACGGACTTCTGGAAGACCGTGCCTCTAGTCCAGGATCCGTGCCTCTTCTCCAGGATGATGTGGAAGAAGTCATATGACAGCACACTCATACAGGCACCAGCTTCGTTACTTAAGAATGAAGTCTGAGTCTCCAAAGAGTTTTTCTCTCTGTGGACTCTTGCTCTCGAACGGCTCGCATCACCAACCATCGTTGTGGCATACATGGGATGGGGACGGATTCAAACAAGCACATCATCTCAAAGCGGCTCTAAGTCCTATTAGAGCTTGTACTCCCTTCAAGGGATAAGAATGATCTTCTCGCCATCTAATGACATTTGAGACTGATATAAGTTAAATTTAACACGAATTGCTAATTAACTCGTCCATAACCTCGCCCACTTTCTGTAGACCCTCCAGACCAAGCAAAGTCTGAAAGAATGATTCACATGAGATGCGTCCACTCCCTTGAGTCACCCACCGACCACACACAACTCAACTGTGTGTACTCTAGCGCACTTTGTCTGTGCAAAGTCTGGCACATCCCAGACCCTACTTGACAGTCGGACAGCGACAGTCACTTATCCAAATCAGTCCGCGCCGCGTCGAGTAAATCAGAAAACCGAAAGGAAGTCTGGGCAATAAAATGAATTTACAATGCAACAGCTGTTCCCATTCACCAGCTGGGGGGGGGAGGTGGGTGGGGTGGCACAGCAAAGCAGCCATCCACGCCCATCAATTTGCGGATATTCCCGCGCACGATTCCGCCAAATCGGGCGCCAATTCAAAAGTCTGTCGCACACCAAACATAGCGGGGCGTGAGTTTGTTCTGGCACCCCGCGCCACGCCGCGACCATTCGATCAATGCAGACGCACGTTCCGCGCGTGCCAAAAATGGCAAATTGTCAGTTGCCGCTGGACACACCACCACTGAATGTGGTTGGCGTTGGCCAAAGGCTTGCAGGCGGCAACATTGTTGCGGCGTTTCTCTAAAGAACGCTTGAAGTACAAGAAATATCTTTAAGATGCTCGTTGGTGGTACTCGTTTTAAACGTTCTCTTTTTGCTTTCCTCTCTTTGCAGTGCTTCGTGATGACTTTCGAGTGCAGCCGAAGGATACGAGAGTTGCCAAGGGCGAGACGGCGCTCCTGGAATGTGGACCACCAAAAGGAATACCTGAGCCCTCACTCATCTGGATGAAGGTAAGTCGGCGAACGCGTCGAAAATGTACACAACCCCCTACCCGTGCTTCCCATTGCATGCATCCTTTATTCCGTGTGCTCGCACAAAGGGAATAGGGGATGCCGGTGAGATGCATTCTCGTGGCGGCGGTAGTGGTGTTTGCCCTCAGGACACACAGGATCTTGGCCTCCAAACTCTCTTTTGTGGGTGGTGTTTGTCTTAAGTGGCCACCCATTCCCCCACTCCTCCCGCACATCTCACCACCACGTTGTATCTGATGGATACCTTTTGAGACTTACTATGACTTAAGTGCATTCCACTTTGTGTGAGCGCTGCTTGTTGGCTTCGTCATGAATTATTTATGCTGCCGGGGTAGACTTGTTGGACGGCTGCCTAGTGTGTGCTGTGTGTGGTGTTGGCGGCGAGGAGAAGGAGCCGGGGTCCCATCAGGTATGATGGGGCTATAAAGAAGCTTTTATGATACCTGTGTACGGTTTGTTTGACTTTACGTTTCTTCTGTTTGCTTGCATTGTTTTGTTTACCCTTGTCGATTGTCGGTTGTTGTTGGCTTTGAGGACCAATGTGGAATGGTAATTTTCAGCAATTATTTGGCCACAGCTGGCGTACTGGCTGTCACTGTTTCACTTTTCGAATGATGTTATCATCAGCATCCGTGAAAGACGATCTTTGTCTGGCTGTGCAGTGGCGCGTAATCGAATCGAGATTAGTCAACCACACAAGAGTGTGAATTGCTTAAGGGTCAGAGGCGCGGTCACGATGGGTGCCAACTGTGTCAGTGGTTTTATTGAATGTTGGCGCATGGTCATGAATAGGGAACTTTGTCGCACATTTGTGCCAGACGGCGGCGTTGGGCGACACTCATTGTGAATTGGATCGTAAAAATTGATTGATTGCAGTGTGAACTTGACACCGGATATGAAGGAGGACTGAGGCTACCTCGATCATGTGTGGAGGCAGTGGTTGATGGCGGCGCTTCACGGTCACCTTCTGGTTCTCTGCAGTAATGGCAGATTCATGTTAAGCGACATAAAAGATTAAGAGATTGTGGGAACACAGTCATGAGCTTGGAGGGTGCTCGTAGTACTCAAGTCAATTATTTTCTTTGCCGTTGCCTCAGGGAAAGAACATGTTGTTGGGCTCGAGAACTGACACTGGCCGCCAAGTTCAATCATGATGCGGATTGCCTCCAAGGCTCTGCCAATGCCCTCCGTTTACACAAATACCTCGGCTGTCCCTGATGACATTGGGAGTGATGATGATTTAAAGAAAAAAAAATAGGCTCCCATTCTTGAATGAAAACAAATTTAAAAAAATGGACACTCTCATCGCCTTTGTTGTTCTAAAAATAAATCAGATGAGATTTATTTGAAAATCAAATGTTTACTTCAATAAATCGCCATAATGAGTGAAATGCAACATCATTTGAATGTCCTCCACGTCCTTTCAGGATCCTTTCAGACCTCGGTTCTGCCAATCGCAATTTTCTTTTGCTTTTCGCCGCACATCGTTCAATGGCTCGGCCGTGTTTTGAATATTCCCTTTCATAGCATCAGAAGATGTATGCAGGTGTGGGTGCTGGTGTCTATTCCAAGGATCTAAATTTCCAGCTATCTTTTCGACTTCCTAGTCACTGTAGCGTCTTCCAGGCTGAAACTATAGCGATTAAGGAAACCCTGTCCTGGCTGAAAAACAATGTAATATCGCGCACAGATATCGTCAACTGTTCCGATAGCCAGACAGCGATCAAATCTCTGGATTCAGTCACCTTTAATTCCAAGACTTCCCTTAATTGCCGCCTATCTCTTAACGAGATGGTCAAGTATTTTAGCATCTAACTTATGTGGGTGTCGTGACACTGTGACATTCCAGAGAATTGAGTTTTTAAAAATTTGTGTTGTCACCTTAAGAAGTCAAAATGGATTTAAAATACATGTCAATTTTGAAGCCCAAATTTAAGAAAATTTGGCATATCCTAGATTTTTTTTTCTTCGCAACTTTCATGGCTTAGGTCTGGATATGCCCAAGCTGTTGAAAATAATTCAAATTCCTAAACTTCACTATTTGACGGACATCAACGGAGAAAACCGCAACAGGTTCTACGAGTCAACAATTTCGAACGTGAAAAATATGGCGTTGTTTGATTCCAACTAGGTCCCAACTCGTTAGTGTTGTGTTACTCAAGATCGTCCCATACATCACAACAGAAATGTCGCAACAGCTCAAAAGAATGTTTGTCTCACTTCAACTGTTGTCATACTCAGAGATACTTTGTCCCTTTGAGCAGACGAAGTATCAGCAAAAATTAAAGTGTGTGCTGCTTTATTGACTACAACTGTCATTCTGGTTTTTAGTTGGAACATTTTTGTTTCTACACTACAACCCGTGATGGGCGCATTCGAATGATAATTTGAACGATAGTCGATTAATATAGCATCTCGAGAACATCTCGATTCTCAATATTTCTCGAATGACTACTAACTCATTCGTTTAACTACTAACTACTAACTCATTCGAGTTACAGCTTCTTCCCATGGACATCTATGGGAAGCTGGCCGCATTAAGGCTACGGGAGTGCAACCGCTGGAGCAGTTCGCATAGCTTAGGTCATACTGAGATAATCAGAAATGCGAGACTACCAACCCATACAGATTATGCAACACCCGCTTTAGACTTCGAGCTTGGGTTCAAAACACTTATCCCAGACAGAGCAGATTGGTAAAAAACCAGGCTACCTGGAAATCTACACAGATGGCTAAAAAACAGACGAGGGCACCGGACTAGGAATATTCGCGATATCGCCGGACATATCCTTTTCCCTGTCTCTTCGACTGCCCAACCATTGGAGTGTATTCCAGGCAGAAGTTAAAGCTATCCAAGAGGCTGTTCAGTTACTGTCGATGAACCCAATAGACGGGCTATTTATCGCCATTTACATAGATAGTCAGGCGGCCAGAAAAAGCTTTGGATAAACCATCAATTAAATCGACGATGGTAAAACTTTGTGGTCTATCTCTTGGGGAGATAGCAGTTAGGTGCAACCTAACCTTATGCTGGGGACCTAGGCACAGTGGTTTTCCAGGCAACGAAAGGGCCGACGAGGGGTGGGACTGCCACCGGTAAATAATCAGGACACCCCATATCCCTCACTATAAGTAATAAATACTTACTTACAGATGCCGTCGACTCCGCTAATCAGAGATGGATGGAATTCGATACATGTAGGAGTTTGAGCCTTACTTGGCCCTCACTAAGTCCAAACAAAACAAATACACTCCTAAAACTAAACAGGAATGTAATAAGGAACGTAGTGGGCTTTATTACCGGCTACTGCCTTCTCGGTATCCATGCCAGAAGAATGGGAGCCCCCCACAAGGACTACTGCAGAAGCTGTAGAGACGAGGAGGAGGAAGAAAATACGCTTCATTTCCTCGGCACTTGTCCAGCCCTTGCAAAAACTAGAAAAGATATACTAGGCAACTACTTTTTCAGGAACCTAGAGGAAATGTCACACTTAAAGATACAAGACAGGGCCAAGTTTATTAAGAACACTAATTGGGTGTAAATCAGCACATGAGTGGACTTGTCAAAGTAGGTCACTAGAATACCATTAATCGGTCTCTAGGTTGATTTCATTTTCGTTACTGTAGTCCCTTTTTAAAAGGAGCCGGTGGAAAGCACAAAAGATCCAACCAAGATCTAAGTGGGCCACAACTGCTACAGTGGTAGCAATCGCCCAAACCTAACCTAACCTAACTCATTCGAACGACTACTAATTAACTACTAACACAAGAGAACTCGATAAATAGATAGATAGATGTTTATTTCTTCGTTTCAAAAAATTGTACATGGTTTGCCAACACACAATTTACATACAGTGATATGATGATATTTAATACATATTTCAACTGAGAAAGTAGTTTTTTATTGTTAAGAACTATTTATTAAATTTAGAGTATTTTGGAGGGTAAACAACGGGAAAAAACCCTCATATAAAAAAAAACAAAAAATGGTCAGAGGAAAACATCAAAAAAAAATGTATAATATAATATAAATATGTAATCAAACAATTAAATAAATATATAAATATGTAAATAAATAACAAATAAACAAATAACAAGTAAATAAATAAAAAAGAATAATATGTAAATAAATAGATATAATATATACAGATAGGTAAATAAATATTTGAATAAATAAATAAATGAATAAATAAATAAATAAATAAATAAATAAATAAATAAATAAATAAATAAATGAATAAATAAATAAATAAATAAACAATTTAATAAATTAATAACAATAATTACGAAAAAAAAATAATAATACAATATGTATGAATAATTAGATAAATAAATAAGAAATAGAAAAAAAGAACTCGATAAATGTCTCTTCAAATTCATTCGAAAAAATTCGATTTTTTTTTTTCAAATTTTTTATTAATGAATCGAAAAGTGGGGTAAGAATTGAGATCAGTTCCTTTGCGTTTTTCTTTCATTCTGGTTATGTCCCGGATTAGTATTTCTCGACGAGAACTATGATGAACTGAGACTTTTATCGAGTTATCTTGAGGTAGTAGTTGGTAATTAGTAGTCGTTTGAATGAGGAGTTAGTAGTAAGCAGTCATTCGAATGAATTTGAGAATCGACATGTACTAATCGATTAGCACTCGAAAAATCATTCGAATGCGCCCATCTCGAGTGATCATTCGATTATAAGCATATCTCGATTAGTAAAGTCTCAATTCTCAAAATCCTTCGATTATGCCTTTCTCAACTGACTCCAAGCAAGAGAGCCTGAATAGCGAGTGGCGTGAGTACTGTCAAATTTGACATAATTTTGGTCTTGCCCAGAAATGAAGTATTACAGAGATGCCCGACTTCTACCTCTCTTTCCCCCTCAGATTTTTGACAACTGTTTCTTATAACGTGTTCATAAACCCAATTGACCAATCAGAGGGCGGCATTTACGTTATTTCTTGAATAACCGTCAAAAATCGATGAATATCCATCAAAAAGACACTCAAAATCGTCGATGGACTAGGGGGCAACCAGCTGTGAAGTCGGCTATCTCTGAAATACTTCATTTCTGGTCTTGCCCTCCTAAAAGCCCATCAAAAGGACCGCACAAAAATCATCGTCCATCCCACTCACCTCAAAAGTCAATCGCACACATCTGACATCACATACGCCTTCTCACGGTCAGCTAAGCAGACGAAAAGCTTTTAACTTTCCCCACGCCTGGCCTGGTTAGCGAAACATCACACACAGATGACCTGCCTCTGAAGGCCGCGTGAAACCAAAGAGCTCCCCCATCAGGCTCGCTAATGATGTCACGCATCTTATGTGCTGACACCCACCTCCTGACCAGCCACGTACCGCTTCAGCTCCTGAATACAAAGTCAATTTGGGATTCAATTGGATTCAATCAAGCGGAACTACTTACGCGATGAATTCCGCAAAATTATGCGATCATCATCGAACCACCCACCCTTCCAGCCACTCAATAATCGGTTCCCAGAACCGTCACCCCACCTGCCCCATCCACAACTTCTGACCACAAAACAGATGAAGGCATACATTATGGATATTATTCTTATTAATAATTTTTTTTTCTTCCTCTTCTTCTTTCTTCCCTCTCTCTCGCTCTCTCCATCACACACGTCGACGGTTCCTGTTTTGTTTTCTATTTTCCACTTCCACGTCGTCTGCACGTCCTCTTAACACCTATTACTGGAAACACAAAACGCCTCCCGCTGCCGCTGCTTTGGGGATCGCCACCGCCATTGCCATCGCACCAACATCATCATCATCATCGTCATCGGTGCTGTTGGCGATAACTTGGACGTCTCTATGGATACACCGCACACGGGAACGGATAAAATAGGATGGAGTACCACTAGATGACTTGAAGGGGAAGACTTACGGAACCACATCACGTATTCGGATAGTCGATGGTGGCAATTTATTGATAAGCAATGTCGAACCAATTGACGAGGGTAACTACAAGTGCATAGCTCAGAATTTAGTCGGAACCAAGGAGACCGAATACGCCAAATTAATCGTTCAGGGTAAGTGCATGGAATATTAATTTAGTTGAGCCTTGCTTGCCATTGCTCTGTTCTTAGATTGTTTCTATTTTTTTTTTTTGTTTTCTGTTTCTGCTTTGTTTTCCTTCGGAGAGAGTCTGCTGTTGTGATTGAAAAGTCGAAGGGTGACCGAGTCAACCCTTGGACGGATGGCACTCACTTTGGCAGACAAAACGTGACTGACGGGTGAGGCTCTATGTGGGGCTGCTGGTGCTGCTGCTCCTGATGAGCATGCGATGGATGTGGGGCTATTTGTAGTCGCGATACTGAGGATGGCCGGATTCTCTTTCAGCACTGTCGTCGAGATGAAAGACGAATCGCCGCACGTTTAGTCGGGAGACTGGATGAAGGGTTGTTGTTAATAAACAGTCAGCTTCCTAGATACGTGTTTTTAGTGCCACGGACATCTCTGGATCCTGCCATAGGAACTGTGCTTACACCACTTTCGTAGTGATCGCGGACTTAAGTGATACGATCTTTGCAGACCTGTCTGATCAATTGACAGTCACTTTCTTCGAACTTCTGCAGACCACAGGTTGTCTTGCATTCCACCTTTGTCTTGATCATCAGAGAGACTACAAAGAAATAAAGCCTATTCCTGGTGCAAGCCTTTCATGGACCAGCCTTCACTCGATCAGCACACCATCCGCACTTTCTTTATTTCAACTTAGAATACTCAAAGTATTTAAATTTTGAATACCAGCATTATCTTGCGACACACCGATGGTTGCAAACAATGATGCAGCCTGTTACCCAACCCAGAGGTTGAAAATTGAAACTTGAAATTCTCCTTTTGTGCAGTTAATGTATCTGGGCGGAAGCTGTCATTCGATTGACGCGCAAAGTCTCCAAGTCAGGACCGGCCCGAGCCAAATGAACTCCTTCAGACTCCTTCAGAACTTACCCCTAAGAGATTGGCGTCCTTTGCATTTGTACATCCTGAATCTATGATGAGTACGGCTCTGCTCCAAGCACAGATTCGTCTCCAGTTTGAAAACGAGAATATGCGACGAGGCTTCTTTTTCTTTTTCGACGAGGTTATAATCCGAATTGTGCGGGTCATAGGCCTCCCACTTTACTGCGCTGCTACTGATTCGCCTGTAGGGTGTGCCGATTCGACCTCAAGAAATATCGGCAGGCCTCTCAGTTTCGGATCACTTCATCACTGAGACCGATCAAATGCTGGTGTTCTTGCATTTGTGTGATCCAGGAGTTCTTCGGCCTGCTTTTCTTTCGCGCTTGCGTTGGTAAGTTGATTGATTTCGAAAGATCTCTCCTTTGAATATGACAATACCAACTTAGCCGGTCATCCTTAACCTTTTTAGAGCTGGGTTCTTTGATGTGAAGGCTTCCTCGGATCTTTGAACTTCTTATTCTATCTAGCCTTGTTACTCCTGCTGTCATTCGAAGTATTTTCCTCTGTCTTTAGTTTTTCCTCATCCTTTTTATAAGTTGTCCAACATTGTGAACCGTATGTGAACGCCGGACGTACAACTACGTTGTAGAGTCTTCCTTTCAGCTTAGGGGGTATTTTTTTTTTTATTTGCTGAATTTTCCCGCCACTTCATCCACCCTACGCTTACGCGATGATACAGATATTTAAACTTTTCACACTTGGGAAACATTATTCCACAGGTACTCGGCCTTTTTCTGGCTAATGCGGTACACACCCACCCACACATCAAGTGCTCGGTGCAGGGAAGTTTGATCATCACTTATGATGGCTCCATTGACAGCAAAAAATAACTGATGTACTTAAGTGTTCGTCACTTTTTCTTCAAGCAGATAATCAAGGACAACAATAAACAGCAAAGGACTTAAGACGCTTCCCTGGTGTACACCGACCTTGATTGGAAACTCCTGACTCCAGCAGGACATCTTACTCTCGTCTTTGCTCCCTCGTACATATCCACCATAGGCACTCCTCTTTTTGTTAGCGTGACCCATTCAGATCTCTTGTTTGTTTATCAAACGCTTTTTCAAAATCAACCAACTCCATACGCAAATACTTTAAAGAACCACGATGTTCTTGCATTATGATCCTTATAACTTTGGATTGATTTGCCTGGGTCAAGCGCCCACTGGTTCGACGGACAGGCCAAATACCAGAAATCAAACAGACTTTCCTTTTTAACTTCTCTCTTCTCATAAAAAGGTTTTGACGTTTTCTTGGACCAATCAATAATTTCTATGATTTTTTGATTAACTTTCAAAAAGTTCCTAAAATTGGTCGTTGGACAGGAGAGCAATCAGTAGTAAGTGCGGACATCTCTCTAGAATTTCACTGGTAACCAGCCAATGATATAACTACGCACAGAGACGAGGTGCTGAATTTATTTAAATTTGGAACCCCAAAGATTCACGGTGCAGGCAACTTAGTCCCCGGGATCAAAGTCCACTGATGGTCATAGTTCCCATTAAATGGAAATTAAGGTAATTTTGGTAAAGGTTGGAACGTACTCCACTGTCTTATGGGAACTAAGAACACATTCCAGATTCCTGCAAGCAGTGGGAACTAACTCCCATCAACCAAATTGAAAATCTCTTCAATTTTGGCCTTATTTAGTGATTCGAATTAAGACAAATCGTGGGACTTGTTTACCAAGCAATTTTCTAAAACAAACAGTGAGATAGGAATACAAGCTCGCACATACACCATATTCTGTAGAGACCCAAAAATCCCTCCCCCACAAACAAATTTTCGCTGGGTGACGTGAAATAAGTAAAATTTGGCCTTATTTCGCAATGAAAATGGATATAAAGGCAAATTGTTTTTATTTCCAAACCGAAATAAGGCCAAATTTAGGAAAAAAAAAACAAGTATAAGTGGGGTGCCGTGGCGTAGTTAGTGCGTCGACTCCTACGCAGAGGGTGCCAGGTTCGATACCCGAATTTAACACCTTTCACATTTCGCTGCTCCACCTCTTTCGAGTCACTGACAATGCTCAAAGTGTACTTCCTGTCTAGAAAAAGCTTCTCAAACTTGGCCGTTCGGAGTCGGCATTAAAACTGTAGGTCCCTTCCACGCGTGAGAAAACAATAGCACGCACAACACGAGTGGTTGCTGAGAAGCTAGGCCCTGGCCTCTACGGGCTGTAGCGCCACCCATATTATATTATATAAGTGGGGTGCCTCTTCGGTCACTAACATTATTTTAACCCTATTTTCCGAAGGGTTTTTACTATACTGCTACATACCCCAGAGTAAATATAATCAAATTTTAGCTCCAGGCACCTACCTGACATTTATTGACATACCCTTAGCCGAGCGACCAAGTCGAGTGAGCGATTTAAACCCTGCCCAAAAAATGGTTAAAATCCTGTAAGTGAGCTTACCACCTCATACTTTAAATACACCAAGGTTTCTTACAGGCTAATTTTCAAATCCGGCCTTATTTCACTCGGCATTTTAAAAGTGGGAATTCGTTCCACATTGAGAGGGAATTAAAACCACACAGTTTTTCCTTGGAATGAAATCACCACCTTGTGTGGGTACTAAGTCCACTTTACCAAATCGAACTAACTGCCCATTTGGTTCCCAAGTCCCTCAGTGGACTTAGATCCCGGAGACTTAGTTCCCTGCACCAGATTCACTCCTTTTCTTGCTCTGCGAATCCCGAATTAATTTCCTTTTTGTTTAAAGCACCCTTGGCTGATATACAGAATCTATGAGCGCCCACAATTTTGCACCCATTGCCCATGTCTGGACTGGGCTTTCTTCTTGTGAATTAATTTGCATTCTGTTAATTGCGTTCCCATTCCGAGAAAGACCCATTATACAAGCAACCGCCTTATTGAATCCGAAATTAGCGGCTCGCCCATTGCCTTTGCGGAGTTCTCTAGAATTAGCGATGGAATTAACCGGGGGAACAAAGATGTCACTCAGTGGAAAGAGACTGTATGTTTTTTTAAGCAGGAGAAAAAAAAAAACATGATTCAGTAGGAGGTTGCAATTTAATCATGTTTCAGGTCGATCTTGGTTGGCCGCCCTTTCGGTATGGAATTCTTTGGGAAGTTGGCATTTGGCGGGCGTAGAGAGGGTCAACTAGCAACTTATTGTGAAGCAGCTAACGTCGCAAAGACGTGTTGAATACCTTAAGACCAATGTGTGCATGCAGTTACGTATAAGCAAAGAGGGATACTTTTAAGTCTAAATCATTTAGAGCATACAAGTCGGTGACGCGAGGCAGAGTACTTGGGATGACCGGGCACCTGTCGGCCACATCGTGCACAAGTATTGGAAACGATCGTTTTTGGTGAAAATTAACAGAATGCAAAAGCGTCTTCCAAAAAGAGATTTAACCCACTATAATATAATAATATGGGTGGCGCGATAGTCAGAGGCGGCCCTGGGTCCAGCTTCTCAACAACCACTCGTGTTGTGTGTGCTATTGTCCTTTCGCGAGTGGAAGGGACCTATAGTTTAATACCGACTCCAAACGGCGAAGTTGAGAAGGACTACTCTTTGAGCATTGTCAGTGACTCGAAAGAGGTGGAACCGTGAATTCTGAAAGGTGGCAAATCCGGCTATCGAACCTGGCACCCTCTGAGTAGGAGTCGACGCACTTACCCATTACGCCACGGCGACCCACAAACATTTTCTAAATTATCATGTACGATACGCATTTTGACTTGGTTGACTTAGTGAGTTTTTTGTAAGCAGCAAAATAGTAGCTATTTTGCTTTCAGTGCCCTTCCTGGGCACTCAAGTACTCTGCCCCGGGTCACCATCGTGTACGCTCTAAATGATTTAGACTAAAAAGTATCTCGTTCAATTGCATCAGCAAATATCACTACAGTCTCGTAGATCAACTGAATGGGGTGCCATTAGACGCCATTATTAGGACATATTTCTTTGAGGACTGCTGGAGTCGGACTGCTAGGGTCTTTGCTGATCGAGTCTAGCGGAATCTCTCTCTAAGTTCGTCGCCACCTGCGCAAGCAATCGAAGAAGATTGGAGGCGTTGTCAAGAAACCATAAAAAGATGCTGCCACTGATGTGCTGGGTTTTACGGCACCACCTAGAAAAAACCCATGGTTTGACAACGAGTGTAGGCTGGTACATGCAGCGAAGCTGGAAGCCTACAAAACATCGCTGCAACGAACAACGAGAGCTGTTCGTAAGCTCTACGAACAGGGACGAAGGGACGAGTCCCGGCTTCAGGCTGAATCAGGTAGAATGTCCCACTCAATATGGACGATGATCGAAGAGAATTCCGTCCCCCCGACTTAGACGAGGTCAAGATAGCAATATCAAGACTGAAGTCTAACAAAGCTCCGGCCCGAAGAGTCTTTGACTCCGAACCCGTGGGACAACTTAAAAGAGAACGCCCGCGTTTTTAAGGCCTTAGTGATAATAATAGAAGAACACGTCCGGGGTGGTCTAGTTTAAAATAACCAATAGTATTGGTATGCAATAGTTCTCTAAAGAAGAACTTCTTCTACAATCGGCTTACAGTTGGATGGCAAAATCGAACGGCAAAGTTTGAAATATCCAATATGTGCCATCATGGCACATCGACTATCCCCAAGACCTTCCTTTAAGAAAACTTACTGCTTTCATTCGTGAATTTCGGAAGGTTTCTTAACGTGATCTTATTTAAATATTCAAGCTAAGCCTTCATTTTAGATTTCAATCGGTCCTCGTTTCTATGATGACATGCATGTGTGGCTTAAGACTGACCATTGATTGATTAATGACAGCTTTTTGCTTTGTCTAAAGCATCACTTTAGCCTGAAATACGCCATTTCAGGCATATCTTAATGCCAGGGATCTTTAAGTGAGGTCCCAGAAAATCCCTGGAGTCCCTTTGTGGTTTCAGTGTGAGCCAGGGTTTTAAAAGGGACGAGGAGACAGCAAAAAATGAATATCAAGCTCATTTTAAATACGTATTCCTAATCAAACTTTTTTCACAGACAATTCATGTGGTACCCAAACATCTTATTTTTGTAGCCAGCCTTTTTTAAATGATTCAAAACCGTTTGATGATGAATGTTTAGTTCCTTGGCGATGTCATGGCTGCTTATGTGACGGTCCTGGTCAATCTTTTCCATAATTTCATCGACTTTTTCAACGATAGGTCGACCAGAGCGAGGTGCATCTTTCACATCGAAATTTCCAGAACGGAAGCGAGCGAACCATTGTTGTGCTACATGAACTGATACAGCACTGTCTCCGTAAACTTCACAAATTTCATTGCTGGTTTGCGTGGCATTCTACCCTTTTTTATACAAAAATTCCAAATATAGCGAATTTATTCATTATTTTCACTCATTTTTGAACAGCTGCAACTTTTTTTTGGTTAAATGAAGCTTAAAATGTCACATTTCGAACACCATATAGTATGACACAATGTGATTGGTAGCACTGGAGATAGACGACTCCAACGACATCTATTGACAAAATACGAAAAGACTTTTTCGACTACCCATTAGTAATGATATAATTACTCGCGCAAGTCATAGACATGTCAGAAATCTCGGATATGACTGGTCCAGGGGGTTACTCATACTCACACACCCGGCAGATAAGGATGTCATCCCAAATGACGATGTATCGATATATGATCGCTAAATGGAACGTCCGTTAAATAGTAAATCGACTTGAGATTGGATGGGATAGTATGCGATAGTAAAGGGGACTAACCACTTGAGCTCGTCGTGCGATAACGACCGATCATGACAGGGATGCAATGGAGATTTATTTGTATTTTGGATACATCATCCAATTCAATCAAACCTATAAATATATAATTCACACATGTTTATTTCTGTAAGATTTTTTTCTGCTGTTAAGTTTTAATTTAGTGTCTTTCGCTTGAGCTGTGTGAAGTTCGTGTATCGCTTCCGTAAATGCAAGGCTTGCCCAGTCGATCGATGCAAGAACAACACAGATTCCTTGCAATCAAGGAAAAAGCTTAGATTTTGAGAAAATTCCCAACTGCCTACCCAGGATTAGGTCTATCGCAGAAGCATGGGATAGAAAAATCGACAATAACAGCCACAAAAAAAATGAATACAGCAGAATCTTCGAAAACATGAATTTGTAAGACAACTTTCTTGTGGGCGACAGTCTATCATAGAGCACCTTTTTAAGTCGCCCCCATTATTCAGCTGGGAACATTAAGTATTTTTTGAGGCCGCTTTGGTAGCAGTTTTCATCTCCGCCCCGGCTGAATAGTCTCCATCAGATGCTGTCAATCTCCATATTCAGGAGTTTCCACAGATCAAATGCATGGAAACAATCTCTGGACAAGATTAAGCAAACTTAAACTATACCACTGATTCTCTAGCACTTGCTCTCTTCGAGTCGATTCTCGAGGTCACGAGGTCTTCTTCTGAAAAAAAGTTCTTCATTTATGTTAAAGGGATCGAATGTCCCGAAACAATCTTCTCCCTTGGTTACATGCTCAGTTTGAATCCCTTTAATAATTCGACGAGCTGTGAATTATGGATCCACGTTCCTGTGGAGAACCCTAAAACAGTGCCCAACATAAATAACTCACACATGTCCCACCTGAGCCACCAACCAGACCACCAGCAGAGCAGGGCACACGCATTTCCGCTCGAACTACTTCTCACCACTCGACCTTCTTCTTTGATCCCCATCTGTCCCACAATGCAGCCAACCACTGGCACGCAGTAGTTGGCCCAAATTCCCCAAAGCATCCTCTCCCCAACTGGCGCCAGAGATTCCCTTCAAAACCGCCATATCCGCCCATCGCACGAGCACCAAACACCCTTCACTGCCACATCAATCCGCACGCAGACGCTCCCTCAAAAGCGCACATCACTCCGATCCCATAAACTAACCCAAATAAACACCGCACCACACTGGCCCCGGGATTGTTTACTAGGCCATCTCTCACCTCAATCCGACCAAAGTTCGCCTCACCTCAACCAGGTTAAGACCGCCCTCCATCCCCGAGCCCACTCGAAATCAAATAAACAATCTGCCTCGCAAACTGAGAACTAATCAACGTTAATTAACGACTCAAAAGGATTTTGCTTCAAAAACGAGAAAGGAAGGCACGGGCACCTCGTGTAAATGAAATATACCCCGTGTCGCTCTCAATCATCAAACGGCGCCTGCCACTCCCTCCGAGCGGCGAGCGGAGGCTGTAAGAAATACGAGAAAAAAATCTGAATAAAGTACCAAGCGACATGGCTCCTCGGGCGCATGGTAATTTATCTAAACAAACACGTCGGGGCCGCCGAGCTCGAGGGAAGCAAGGCCTGATGGCTGCTAGCTGATGGCTGATCCGGGGCATGTCGCTTCAGGATGCAGTGGCGCAAAACAACTGCAAAGTGCATTCGAAAATGAAATTTTAATTGGGGACCCTTTATGTCGCCATTCGTCGACATCCATGGATGCATGGCACTCGAACTCATCACCGGTACGCTGATGGTGTGGGCGGCTGACTGGTTCCGGCTGTGTGCACGCTTTTTAGCAATTCACGCCAAGCCAAACAAGGCTCAAAGTGCCACCAGTGCAGCCAGCTTGCGAATGGACCAGGAGAGGTCGCTCCTCTTTGGCTGTCGCTTCCTCTTTTTTTTTTTTTGCGTGCATCTGTCACGTCTGTCCGCTGACTGATGGAGCAGACGCAGGCTGAGAATGTGACTAAGCGCCGCCGCCGCTGAGGAACAAATCGAATTCGGTGGGAAATGTAATTAAAGTATCTCGTGGAATGCGGTTCGTGTATCCGCCGAGGCAGAGAGAGGGATTCAATTCAATTACAGTCGTCTCTCGAGGATGTGTTCACCGTCTCAGGCAAGTGAATGTGGAGCGCGGGCTGGCTTATCAAGATATCGACTGTAGCACCGGCGGCGCGGCGTAACCACCCCAACCGCAGAAGCGGCAGCGTCGTTGTCGTGCCCCATCGGCGCTTGAGTTTCCGATGGAAACTTTCAAAGACGACCTAGAGGATGGAGATGCGCCACACGATACTGGGACACAAGGTTGCTGCAGGCATTCGACTGTACGAGTATTTTATGCAGATTAGGCCACCGCACTGTGCTGCCGGTCCCCGGAATGAACATTCAAATGGCATCGTGCTCGGGTCGTGTGGGACTTTCAACGTTCGCCTCCCCCCCACTGCCGCTTGGGGGTGGCGAGAGGTGGTTGCCAATGGTAATTGGAATTAATTCTAGAATGGAATTTCGGTGACAGTGGCAATGGCAGTGGATTTCGGTCGAGGTGCCTTGAGTGGAGTTTTACTGCCGTTATCGAGTTTTGGTTTCAATTACATGTCGTGCAGTGTTCCAGCAGCCGACTGCTTCACTATCTGTGCTCACTTGCTTCTGAGTGAACGTGGCACTGTCTTTTGGAATTGATCCGCTATCGTCGGCTTAAGGGCTTGCCATGGAACTCCTCTGGCGTGCTCTGGGGTTCTCTGGCATTCTCTGGATTGCGTTTGAAATGGAATCTGTTTGTGATGAGAGCGGTGTTCGTCTGCTTGCCCTAATCTCGGACGAAATTGTGAGGATTTAGTCGCCGAGAGTCTCATCTGTTGGCAGCCAGCAACAGGAACTCGCTCGGAAAGCTACATGACATGCCACTCTAGCGTGCCGATGATTGGAATGATCCTGTCAAGTGGTAATAATTTCGGGTCAAAAGAATGCAACGTCGATTTCTAAGTCCATGAGGGGAAATTAAGGATTTTTTGAGGGTGTCTAGGGAACAGGTTTTAGCTCAGTCATGCACTAGCTGATGTGCAGTCCCTCTTACAGGCATCCTCTCCAAAGGAAGTGCTTAGGAGGAACAAGGCCGTTGTTGTCTTTCTTAGCAGCAAGCTCCACGCTTCATTGATGATCATGCCAATGCACTCGACGCTTTCATAGAGCTACGAACCAATGCTGCCGCCTATTCATCTTCAGTTTTTTATGCCTCCGTCTAAGTCCTGGACATCTTGGCTTCAATTGCACGTTCGTTTGATTGCCTGCTTCTTGGCTTTATTTGCAGTTGTCTTTAGCTCTGAATGCCTAGATGATTGATATGTCCTTCAATTGTTAACCCTCTTCATCCTCCATTCGACTGCAAGGTCTTTTCAACAAGTTTGAAATTGAAGATCCATGATTCAGATGTCTCAGTCACCTTAAGCGCTTCACACTCTGTGCCGTCTTCAGTGAACGTCCTCCTCCAACTGTTGGCATACAGCTCAGCAAAGTTCAGAACCATGTTCATCTTCACCCGCGTCGTTTCAGATTCCAATATAAGACTGCAAACAAGCTTTCGCCTCGTCGATTTTGTTAACGAATGTGAGACCAGAAGACATTTTCCAAAGATGAACATGACTTCAAAGACAACTTGCATCGAACCTTGTATAAGCTCTTTAAGATGTTTTTCATCCGACTTGGTTCAGGCTAGGTTAGGTTGAGGTGGCTGACTGCCGCGCATACGGACAGCAGACACACTTAGGCCAAGCATAGGCCCATTGTGTTACCACGCGGATCTTAGGCTACCTATTCCGCAAACCAATTTGTGCTTTCGTTAAAGCGAAGAAGAGGATGCAGCTGATTCTGATGCTGCTCAGTTCAGCCAGATTAACAAAGAAAAGGGACCCAGAAGTTTGAATCTGCGGGATGAGAGAGCACTGCAGCTACATGGCAAGTGTTCGATGGTTTCTTCCTTATCCTGGTCCAAGCAGCTCCTACAGAAATCATTATAGGGAAGGCCTAATCTAGAGGCGTGAGTTCCGAAGGCACAATGTCCCCAAGCTAAGCGATCGCTTGGGATCGATCATAGGCCATAGTTGTCTGTGTCAGATGTCCATCCGCGGTTTGTTTGAGCAAGCGTTTCAAGCTTTAGCAGTAGTAGCGACAGGCATGGAGGGTGGGTCTCCACCCGGAATGAGCACGGAGTTTGTACCCTTTCTAGCGAGCTCGTCCGCTTCGCAATTCTCTGGAATGTCACAGTGTCCCGGCACCCACATAAATTGGATTCTAAAATACTTGGCCATCTCGTTAAGAGATATGCGGCTAGGTTAGGCTGACTACCTTAAAGGTAGCCAGACTTAGGCCAAACTACGCCGCTAAAAGATCCCAACAAAGATCTTGTAGATTCTAATCCACGTACCATCTGGAACGTTTAATAAAGCGATAAAGTTTACTGATGCTTATATAACTTAGTTCTGTCAAATCGTAGAAATATGGGACGTCCAAGTGACTAAATCTTCTCGATGTTAGGGCACTGCATTTGCAAAGAAGGTGTGAATTCGTTTCTCCTTCCTCTTCATCCCTGCAACGCCTGCCTCAATTTTTATTGCGGATACCTAGTCTGGAGGCGTGAACAGTCCTCGGTTATCACACTGATGAGAGAGAGACTCAGTCTACTCATGCTGATCAGGTCGTGTTTGGATCGATAGTAGATTTCTTTGTGATGAGGCACCCAGTGCCAGAAGACCATCTACGTGTGGGTCGAGCAGGCGTTTCAAGCTTCCTTAGACGTCTTGCAGTAGCGATAGGCATGGACGACAGTTCTGCGACCGGAAAAGTGTTGAGGTGGTGCCCTTTCTAGCAACTTCGTCTGCCACACAACTCTCAGTGATATCACTGTGTCCCGGCACCCAAATAAGTTGGATGCTGAAATACTTGGTCATCTCGTTAAGACAATTGATGGACGTCTTGGAGTTAAATGTGACTTCGATTTGATCGCTGCCTGGCTATCGGAACAGATGAAAATATATGTGCCTAGTATTAGATTGTTTTTTAGCAAGGACAGAGCTTCCTCAATCACTATTGTCTCTGCCGGAAAGATGCTACAGTGGCCTGATAGTCGGAATGACAGTTGGAAATTCAGATCCTTAGAATTGACTCCCACACACGCAGAGACCCACTAGAAGACCATGCGGCGGCTGGCGTTCGCCGAGGTCCAGTAAGATGTGCAGAGTACGCTGGTTGAGAAATTTCACTCGAAGATGAGCTTAGATATCATGAGGTCGGTGTTTCCTGAAAGGGATCCAAATTTATCGAGTATGGTAGAGTGTCCGGAGCTGAGCTCATTCCACATACGCAACGATTTCAATCCGATGGTCGTGCTGGCAGCGACCTGTCTGCCGAAGGGATCTATCGGCCGAGTCTATTAGTCGGAGTGTATTTAAAGCTAGGGAAGGAATAGTTCGCATTGCTCTGCTGTTGCAAATGCGTGCGTGCGATCTGGTGGACTGCGTTGGACAAGGTCATAAATTGGAAACTGTTTGAAAAGGCGCTATCCACTGCGCCCTTTCAAACAGTTTCCAATTTATGACCTTGTCTAACGCAGTACACCAGATCGCGACACCGTACAGTATGGTCTGACGGGTCTGGATACTGACACCCGGCTGAAGCTCCACTCATCCGCTTTAGAAATTTGACATTTGTCAACTGATTCACGCTCTATTCGGTGTGTTATTTGAACAACAACTTTAGGCACTGACCCACTCCCCGCAGCCATAAATGAGACATGTCTTGAAAGGCTTTCACAAGTCTTTATGTTGTTATATGGCTTATGGCACGAATACAAGAAAAAAAGGAAGAGTTTTTCAAGTTTTTTTCCCCCAACAACCATTATACCAAAACGGGTCCACTCTGCTGAGTGCTTGCTACCCAGCCACTCAAACCTAACAACCATTTAACCCCGAATATCCGGTCCATTTTATGCGTATACGACTGTTCCCTAAACAACTCACTTCTTCCGAACGCACTACGCGTCACTGTGTTTTAGTATCGATTCCATTAAGCACCTGTGGGATGACTTAAAGCGCTAAAGCTTACCTTAACTGATCACCTTCAGTCCACGCACGGAGAGAGAAAAAAACAAAACAATTAGGCTCAATGCCAAAGCGTTTAAAGAACTCCATTAAGATGGCTTGATATCGGAGTAAAATCTGAAAACGATAAAAATGCTTTTAAGTCAGTCACTTAGACTAATTATTCAGCATTTCTTCTGCACGCGTAAACGAACTTTATTCGTTCTCGTAAAGTGAATGGTGAGCAATTTTTGTTTGTCAAAATTGAAGGCGCTACACTTTGCATGACTTAAACACTTAAACGCACACTTCGCAGATTCAATCTGTAGTCTGTTTCGGGAACAAATTGTGAGTGCGTGGACGGTACTTCCGGATTTCATCGTAAGACACATACTTTTGTCGAAACTTTTTGCATCCTCTCAACAAAATTATAAGCACACCGCAGAATCCAAATGTTGACCAAATGCCTTGCAATAATTTTATGGGAAAATAAACAAGGAGAGCAGAGGGCACTGTGATCCACATCATGTAAAACGAACGTGACTGCCTTCTATGCACCTTGTTAGGGCCCTGTACCAGAATTAAATAAGCAGAGGCTTTCACTTCTATCATGACTTTTAAACTTTTAAGAATAAAGATCAGACATTTTGACGGAAGATGCAAACACGTATACACGTGCACCAAAATGTATTAGATTATTGTACCAGATTAGTCTTGGACTTAAAATGCCGCTAATGATGTGGGTATCGTGTGTCGACTCCTACGCAGAGGGTGCCAGGGTCGATACCCGAATTTACCACCTTTGATAATTCACGGCTCCACCTCTTTCGAGTCACTGACAGTGTTCAAAAAGTATTCCTGTCTAGAAAAAGCTTCTCAACTTCGCCGTTCGGAGTCGGCATTAAACTGTAGGTCCCTTCCACTCGTGGATGAACAATAGCACGCACAACACGAGTGGTTGCTGAGAAGCTAGACCCAGGTCCGCCTCGGACTGTAGCGCCACCCATATTAATCGTGAAACAGTCGTAGCCGTGATATGGTACTACAGTTGAATAGAGAATTAAACCAACGATATGCGTGAACTGCTACTCACTAAGTACAAGTTGCTCAGTTCCTTTGGTTGGTCTTAGCAGACAGTTACTATGCCTCGTAGCCTCTAAAAAAGACTGAAGCAACAGTCCACAGACTGAGCACGGATGCTGTAAAAGGGTACACAGATGGATCAAGACCTGATGAAGGAACTGGAGCGAGGGTACTTGGACCCCGGACAAAGTACTTCAAACCAATGGGCAAACGCACCAGCAGAAATCTATGCCATAGACAGATGCGTTCAAATTAATCTTGGCAGAAACTATACGAACTTCGACGGACAGTTGTGCACTAGACTGGCTTAGAGAGGTTACTATAGAATAAATCTATTCCACATTCGCGCAACAGCAGTCTATAACCCTCACTACAACTGTGAAAAGGACTGCCTATGACGTGAGCTCGTAAGTGGTTAGTAACATAAGTCGCTTTCATTTGCTAGTTGTATCGCCTCAGATTTCACATTTTGGAAGCTTATTATGGACTGGAGTTAGGTTAAGTTGGTATTTTATATTCACAGGTAAAACTGTGAATGCGATTTTTGAAAACTGTGAAGCCGAGCTTTTACGATTGTGCCATCTTGCCTGCGAAAAAAAGTTTGCTGACATACTTAGTACTTCTTCTTCTGGTGGCGCTACAGTCCGTAAGCCTCTCCAGCCGGCACGATCTTTAGCCAGCTGTCTTCAATTGCGCACACCTAGTCGATTGAGGTCTTCTCCACCTGGGTGCTGGTTTGGAGTCGAAGAATCTTCGGGCCGGAGCTGAGTTGTCCATACGCTCTACATGGCCTAGCCATCTTAGGCGTTGGATCCCAAGACGCCTGATTAGACTCGTGTCGCTGTACAGCCCGTACAGTTCTTGGTTGAATCTTTTCCTCCAGAAACCGTCAACGCAAACAGGACCGAAGATCGCACACAGAGCTTTTCTCTCGAAGATACCAAGGACTTCCTCATCCGCTTTTGAGATTGTCCATGCCACCGCGCCGTACAGCAGGACTGGGATGATCAAGGTCTTGTATAAAGTCAGCTTGGTCCTTCGAGAGATGGCTCTACTACTCAATTGCCTCTTGAGTACAAAGAAACAGCGATTGGCAAGAGTAATTCTGCTTTCAATCTGGGTACTGGTGTTGTTCATACTGTTCACCTGCAAGCCGAGGTAGACGAAGTCCTTCACTACCTCGAAGTTATACCTGCCTATGGTGACACTCTGTCCAAACGTCGATGTTGTGTGTCCTTTCTTGATGACAGCATATACTTCGTTGTGTCCTCATTCACCGCTGGACCCAGTTTAACCGCTCCCGCCTCAATGCCAGCAAACGCCTCATTGACGGCTCGCTGTGTTCTGCCAATCACGTCAATGTCGTCTGCGTATGCTAACTGTTGTACGGACTTCTGGAAGATCGTGCCTCTAGTGTTGGCGTGTGGTTGGTGTTGCACGATCTTCTCCAGGATGATGCTAGAGAAATCACATGACAGCGCGACGCCTTGTCTAAAATCTTTTTGACATTGAAGATGAGTTCGGTACCGAGCTTGGTGGAACAGCGAGAATTCTCCATCGTCATCCTGGACAACCTGACGAGTTTGGCAGGAATGTCAAAACTAGATATGGCGTTGTATAGCTCGTCCCTGTTCACGCTGTCACATGCGGCCTTGAAATCGACGAATAAGTGGTGGGTGTCGATTTTAATTTCTTGGGGTTTTTCCAGGATCTGCCGTAGTGTGAAAATCTGGTCGATGGTGGACTTCTCTGGCTTGAAGCCACACTGATATGGACCAATTAGGTTATTTCTAAACGGCTTCAGGCGAGTACACAAAACGGCAGAGAAGATCTTGTATGCGATGTCCAGGAGACTTATTCCCCGGTAGTTGACGCAGTCAAAGGGGTCTCCTTTCTTGTGGATCGGGCAAACGATACTGAGATTCCACTCATCGGGCATGCTTTCCTCCGACCATATCTTACAGATGAGCTGGTGCATGCGCCCAACCAGATCATCTCTAGCTGCCTTAAAGATTTCAGCGGGCGGTCCGTCCGCACCGGCAGCTTTGTTAGACTTCAGTCTTGATATTGCTATCTTGACCTCGTCTAAGTCGGGGGGACGGAATTATCGTCGATCATCGTCCATATTGAGTGGAAAATTTTGCTACTGTCACACCGTTTTCTTTAAAGAAGTATGGTCCCACTATGTACCTCGATGAAGCTGCGCACCACACAGTGACTCGTTTTAAGTGCAGTCTCTTAAGTATTTCTGCATTAGATTCACTCCACATACGGCAATTCTGCTTGTTTACATTGTCGTTTAGATCCAAGCGGGCTTTTTATGGAAACAAGCTTAAGTCATCATGAATTATCCGTTGTTATGACCGTCTGCTAACTCCAATTTTCGCCGATAAGTTTTGAGTCGAAACGCTTAGGTTTGTCTGAATTGAGGGTTCTACAGCCGCTATCGTGTCTTGAACCCGAACATTGCGATCTTGATGGTACGGCCTTCCTTCCAGATTCAGCAAACATGTTAACCAGCTTCATAATGGTCCGTCTATTCGGGGGAATGCCGCCAAACTCCCTAAATTCCCTTTGGACGGAAATAAAAGACTGCAAAGCGAAGTACCGCTGCCATATTCTCTTTTCGGTATCCCAAGAATTCATTTTAATAGCCAACCTGCCAAATAAATAAAAACTAAGCCGATTACTCACACAGAATAAAAGTTATCGCGTTTTGTTTTTGTAGCACTGTTCGTGCGCCACCCTGTATAAGGTCGAATGAAAAGCGTATTATTCAGACATTGATAATGAATAAACTCTTGAAAATATAAACGACAGCGCTGAGCACAGAATACTCAGATTTTGTATACACCCTGTTGGGACACATATGCCCCACTCGATGTTCGCAAAGTGTCCATTTTTTGTGATAGAAATGTGATAAAAGTAAAACAATAAATAACCGTCAAAAATTCATGAATATCCGTCACAAAGGCACTCAAATTCGTCAATGGACTAGGGGGGAAAAAGCTGTGAAGAAGGCCATCTCGGTAATACTTGCTTTCTGATCTTTAGCATGAAATGGTTTGTGCGATTCAAATGTGAAAAATCACAACTCAATCGCAGTCGCAATTAGTTTCGCAGTCGATCGCAGACTGCGATTGCGATTTTTCAATCAACTGTGGAAAAATCGCTGTTATTGATTTTTTGCGTAACTCTATTATGAACCTCTCTCATTTCATTCATTCACTTGAATTCTTTGTCGTCATCCTTGTGGGTTGGTGTAGTGTGCAGTCAAGGGTTGACCTAGGCCCAACCAACAAGTCACTCCAACGATCTCTGGTTAAGTCGCTTTCATACCGGAAACTTTTGTCGGCGATTTTTTCATCTTGTTGGCAAGGGAGGTGAGACGTTCTAGGGGTAGCCCGCGTCTCGTGTGCTCGGGGTTTGCTTTTGGATTTTCCTCTTTCCTCGTTTTTTCTTCCAGAGCACATAAGACTCAATGTTGGGTATTGGAAGCATGCTGTACATGTGTGAGAAAGAGATGTTGCATGTGTGAGAGAGGGTGGGAAACAGAAAAGGTTCTGAATTGAGATCTCAATTGCAGAGACTGAAAGTGGCTTGAGATCACAAAAGGGAATTTGAAAAAATCGCCGAAGAATTTTAGCGAGTGTGAAAGCGGCCTTAGCAGACTTCAGTTTCGCATACCAAGTTGGTTCGAGTGGCTTCGCGAATTGTGTGCGCTACCTTGGCGTAGATCGGACGTTTCTAGTGACTAGTCGTTTGAATTTCACGATTGCTTCGTTTTCTTTTCTTTCTTCAGGTCTTGTTTCTCTGTCATATGTTTCGACGCTGGCAAAGAAGACTCGCCTGACTCTGAGAATTCATGAGTGTCGATGTTTTCAATTTGCAACTTTAAATGCCTGAAGGAGAGCTAACCCCTTTGGACGCACTCTTCAAAGCCTCAGAAGCAGAAATGAAGTATTACAGAGATGCCCATCTTGGCCCTTTGACAACTGTTTTTTATAACGCTCTCTTAAGCCACATTGACCAATCAGAAGACGACATTTACGTTATTTAGTGAATAACCGTCAAAAATTCATGAATATCTGTCAAATTCTTCGATGGACTAGGGGGAATCTCTGTTCTTCTTCATTTCTGATCAGCAGTCCTTATGTGTCACAGCTGTCAAAACTGATGAGTGTCGCCTGTCACTTCATGTCAATCACTTTCCCCCCAATTTTTCTATGGCCTATATGCAATATCAGCAGCCCACAACTTACGCTCCCTCTCTCTCTAACTCTTCTCATTCCAGTGAAACCATTTTTCAAAAAGGAGCCGAAGCACACCACCATGCTGGCCGGACAAACGGTTCAATTTCAGTGCCTCGTCGGCGGCGATCCACAGCCGAAGGTTCTGTGGAAGAAGGACGAAGGCAACATCCCCACGGCCAGGTAAGCCCCTCCACTCACTCAACCGCTTGTCATAAATTCGCAAAACTAATTCCATCTCCCCTCCACTGTTCGTCTCCACTAGAGCCCGCATCCTTCAGGAGGACTTCAGCTTGGAAATAACAAATCTAACACTCGCCGACGAGGGTTTCTACATCTGTGAAGCGCAAAACAGTGTCGGACAAATCAGCGCCCAGGCAGAGCTCATCGTTCACGGTACGTATCACGGCCGCATTGTGAGGATCAATCCCGTGAATGGGTTTTTTGTTGTTCCTCTTTGCAGCACGGCCGAACTTCGTGTTGAAACCGCAGGACAAGAAAGTCGGTCTCAATGGTGTGGCACGTTTTCAGTGTGTCGCCGATGGTAATCCGCCGCCGTCCGTTTTCTGGACAAAGGAGGGCTCGTCCATGCTAATGTTTCCGAACAATTCGTATGGCCACTTGCATGTCTCCAACGAGGGTACGTTGCAAATAAATGGCGTACAAAAGGACGATGCCGGCTATTATGTCTGTTCGGCGTTCAGTGTTGTTGATTCCACGACAATTCGTGCGTTCCTACAGGTAAGTGGGGAGGAAAGGAGGATCCTATTGTCTGTCCACTGAGTGTGTCGGAAATGAATTCATTTCGCGATGAATGTGTGCTTGCTTGTCCATGACATGGAAATGAATTTATTTATCCCTGCGCTCAGTGAACAGACAGACAGAGCAGTAGGGGGTGGGAGAGTAGGGGCATATGAAAATTCATTTATGCTAATGAACGTGTGTAAACGATTTCCCTATCCCATCCAGGTAACTTCGGTGGAAGATACCCCGCCGCCCATTATTCAAATAGGCCCATCCAACCAGACGCTGGCGAAGGGTAGCGTCGCAATGCTGCCGTGCCGGGCAACCGGCAGTCCAATGCCACGTGTCAAGTGGTACAAGGACGGTGTACCATTGCAGAGTGGACAACGCTACATCACCGTCCAGGGTGGATCATTGAGAATTGATGGTAAGTTGCCGTCGCCGTCGCCATACATCCCTTTGTGTTGTCGCTTGTAATTGATACTGTGTATCAATTGCATCTGCATGCAGTGTGTTAACGATTTGCTTTGCATCCTTCGCTGGATAATTTCGATTCTTTTTTCTCGTCCTTTTTTTTGCAGATTTACAACAGACCGACACGGGCTTGTACACATGTACGGCGTCCTCGGAGAGTGGAGAGACCTCATGGTCGGCTACGTTGACGGTGAGTTTGTTGGGATTTTTTCCTTATTTTTTTTCAGACCAGGAACTGTTGCTTCAACGACCGCACAAAGTAGATCAAAAACCAGAAAACACACACCCAGTCTCTCTCTCTGTCGCTGTCGGATCTCGTTTCGTTTTATTAATCACAAAGCGCTAAGCGGTAAGCAGCGGCAAGCGCCTCATCGCGTGCTCCGCCTCGCTAAAGCACCTCGTAAAAACCATCCTTGTAGGATATTAATTCTGTTTTAGGATGTTTTACTCCTTTCGCTTGTTCCGCTGTCGCTATGGGGTGGTGCTGATGGTGGGGCTGTCGGTGGCAGTATGCTTCTCCTGCTCCTTGTACAAGAAGTTATTGCATTTTTCATTCGTTCTCGCGCGCTCGCTAGTCAAAGTTTCTGTTCAGCTTCTGTGTTTGAGGTACCTCCCATTCTCCCCCCGCCCTCTCGACCATGTTTGTTTCCCTTTTTTGTTGTATTTTTACGATTCCGACGCGGATCAACGGAGTTTATTGTTCGGCGCACAGCAGTTTTATTGCCATGTTAAGGGCTTAATAAACACTTGAAGGCGAGAGCGAGAGTCTATTTGGTGCGGGCGCTGGGTGTTGTCCTGTTGTTCAGTTTTGCAATTCGAATTACAAACGGAATGTACTTCGAACGGGTTTTATGGATACGACTGCGAATTCATTTCCGGATTATAACTTTGTAAGGATCATAAAGGTGGAGTGGAATTGATGGAGCGACGGGGGCAGGGGGCAGGGGGCTGGGGTGAGGGTGACTTTCGTTTTGCTGAGAGGGAGAGTTTTTGTGGGAGTTTGATTTGGTTTTTTCTGTCGAACGCAATTGATCTTTGGAGATGGATGGGCTGCAGGTGAAAGATGGGATGGCTCTCTAGTGTGCCCCAAGATGGTTATAGTTGGCGTGCACAGCTCAAGACACAGAAGACACCAAATTCATGACAAAGAGTCCTTGCATTTTGACAACTGATTCAATCTTACAGTAATCTCTCGCTAATCCGCCGCTCCATAATCCGACAACTTCCTGTTTTGCGAGTAGGGATTTGTCATGATGGATATTGAAAATCTTCAACTCCATTGGTAGTTCGCCATCTGCCTCTTTCAAGAGAATTATATTCAGTCTGGTCTTTCTGTACATTACAATCCGCCGTTTTCAGTAATCCGCCGATGGTTGGGAGTGGTTCCTGCCACCACTGGAGACGTACACAACTCCTCCTCCCGTCCTCCAACCCTTCGCAGGCGGACTATTAAACTTTCAAGCCACATGTCCAACTGATGATGCATGCCGTGCAAAAACACAACGAGCTTCACGTTTGCGGCTCGTCCGACAATCGATCTCGACAGATTTATCCGAACTTCTACATTCGAAATAAATTCCCCAGGCGGCTTATCGCGAGTTCTGTATAAGATAACCTATAGCTTCTTGTGGCACTGATCGACTGACTGGCTCTTCAATCATTCAATCATCAGCACCGGTCACAACCCGTATACTTATGTTTCCGTCTTTCGCCCTTTTGTAGTGTAGTGACACCCTGTACTCACAGACGTACATAACACATATACAAACATGAAACAACATGAAAAGAAACATAATTCACATGCTCTAGTATTTTAAGTTAGACTTAAGCTAGTCAGTAAGTCAAGGGATGTGTAGTCGATTGGACTAAATAAATACAGCTTTACTGAGTCTCACTCTCTCCTCTCTTTTGCTCTTTCGCCTGAGTTAAGTGGACGCGGTACATAGAATACATGTCCCAGTGGCATATGAGGCGTAAGTGTACTAGGTGCATACGGCATAATATATATGTCGCAGCGGCATAGTAGATTCTTAGACACAATGGGTGGCTAAATGTTCGGTTTGGAGTTGAAAACAGTGTCTGTTAACACCCAGGTTGAATCTTTGCTCAAAAAATTACCGAAATATAGACATTTTAATTGACAGGATGGCATGGTTGGAAGGTAGGTAGTGGCAGAAATGCACTTAGGCCAAACTAGGCCCATTGTATCACGACGTGGGGACTTCATATTATAGAGAGGGTTCCAGTGATTATGACAGCCAGCCAGTTTTGTTGACAAATTTTATTAGTGCGTTGACCGGATGTTTAAAGGTCGTTTAGACTGTCATAAGTCAAGTAGCACCAAGTAGGAGCCCATAGTGGTTTGCCTAGTTGATGTGAAAAGGTGCTGGAGGCTTTGCTCCTTATCCTCGTCTAGACAGTTTCTAAAGAAATCGTTGAAGTCTTCTTGGGCGAAGGCCTAGCCCTTATTTCTGATGTCTTTAGGACGATCAGGCTGCTTGATTTTTCGCGGATCGAGATGAGGCCAGATTTGTTTTAAGGTTCGACAAGTGATGCCTGTCATTCATCTGGCAGTGATTTTTGTTTATTATATAGAGGTACCTGTCTTACGAGAGATGCCATCAACTGGCAGTCTAGCGGCGCGTTTAGCGAGTTCATCAATGGCCTGGCGAATATTGAATTGCTCGAACCTCTCGCGCTGCAGCTATTTTAGAGATAGTAGAGAGCGATGCACAGGGATTTAATTGCTGCTTGGTTATCCGTAACGATACAGATATGGAGATCTGTGCCATAGGTTATCTTATACAGTACTCTTTCGATAAGCCTGGTGGCGGATGAGTGAAAACGGCGGATTATAATGTACCGAAACAGCAGATTGAATTGAATTCAAACGCATGAAAGAGGAAGATAGCGGACAATAGAGTTGAAGATTTTCAATGACAGATCCATCATGACAAGTCCCTACTCGCAAAACAGGACGGATTATAGAAAGTTGTCGGATTATGGAGCGGCGGATTAGCGAGAGAGTAAGATTGAATCAGTTATCAAAATGCAAATGCCTTGAGCTGTGCGTGCTAAAAATAAATATTTTGGGTCACCCTAGAGATCCATCTCACGTTTCAACCGGATACAGCCCATCCATGCAAAAATCAATTGCGTTCTACAGAAAAGCCAAATCAAACTGCCTTTAACAGACAGTACAGATATGGCGGATGAATACCACGTTCCACCTTAGCATCTAATCGCCATTATTTCCGCTTGAAAAACGTTGCAGTGGTGGGTAGACGAATGGATTTGCTCAAGCTTAGATACTCCGAGAAAACGCCACTTCCTACTCCATCTTCCGTCTTGGATCCATATGTGTAAAGGTGTATGGGATTATCAAAGGGCACGGTCCGGCCGTAGCACAGATCACTGTCTGGAATCAGGGTTTCGAAGTTGATCTCTGAGAAGTGTCGTCTAGGTGGCGACAAGGTTGTATTCGAGAAGGCCTTTGGCATGTATATAGGTGTACTCACACAAATGAGAGTACGTCTTTAAACGAACTGCGTAACTGCGGTTGCTGCATGCATACAAAAGATATCTAATGGGGTACGGTTCAAGAGCGTTTTTTTGGAGTCGCGTTATGGGTATGTTCGTCGGCCCCTACGAAACTGAACCTCGATGCCTGGGTTCGATTCCCGGCCGGTAATTTTGACGGTCCCACCTCTTTCGAATCACAAACAAAGCTCAAAGAGTAAAAACTGTCTAACTTCTGAAACTTGGAGCTCTTCGGGCTATAGCGACATAAATATTATTCAAGAGGAATAGTCTTAAGGGCTCCTCTGAGGAGGAATAGTCTTAATAATAGTCTTAAGGGCTCCTCTGATGGCTCAACAGGCTTAGTCAAGAAGAATAGTCTTGAGGTCTCCACTGATGGCTTCACAGGCTTGTCTCTCTACGCTTCTTAAGTTATTGAGGTGGGTTGCGACGTTGAGTATGAGCTTCTACACTCCTACGCCGTGTAAGAGGATGGCTCTGATGACAGCAACAAAAAGCCAGTGTGTCATATAAGTTGGACAACCCTATTTTTGCCCGATAACCTTCTTGCTCATGTATATGACCGTAATGGCCATCCTTATTCTATCTTCTCTGCTGAGCTTCCACTTTAGCCTACTATCCAGTCTATGACCGAGGTATTTCGCCTTACTCAAAAACGAAATACTGTTGCCATTTCGAGTATGGAGGGCGCGGCGTCCAGACTGGATGTCATTCATATAAGACATTGTTTTGAAGAAATCTTGTATCAAGCTTCCAGTGATAACTTGGTCTAAGGTTATGTTAGGCATTATGTTATGTTAGCCCACCTAGCTAGTGCATTCACCAGCACACTTACCCCATTGGTCTATTGTGATACCCACAGTCCGACAACTATCACTGATTGACTACTCCAATGATAGTGCCGTTAATTTGATATCAACGGCAAATGGTGACTGGACCAGATTTGAAAACCAGATAACAGCGTATTAACTTTGCTTTCATTGGCATTCGAACCGCTAACCAAGAGCGCGCACAGTCGTTATTATAACTTGGTCTTCATATCGGTTCGGTTCTCCTCTTCTTCTCGAACAAGAAGGCTCTTCGCTGAAGCATTGGGTTCCATACGCTCGACGTGGCTAAGCCAAGTTTTTTGCCTTCTAAACTAGATCTATACCTGAGACTGGCGAGCATTGACAACAATCTGAAGGAAACTCGAAATTTTGAAGGGAATTCATGTCATTGGTGATTGTCATCGACACTGAACTTCAGGACGTCAAGAAGAAGCTTGTCAAAGCCTAATCGGATTGAACAGGACTGCTCTCAGGAATATTATGGGTGTTCTAACTTAGCATAGCCTCATAGGAACGCACGTCTTTAGAATGGGACTACCATATAATGACTTGCGCTTGAGTTGATGAAATAAGGAAGAGAGAAGTAGTCATCTTGCATCTTCCTTGCTGTTGCAGCGCCCTCTCCTCGCGAAGCAAATGCCACCGAGGGCATCTTCATCGCTTGCTAGCTTTGTTAAAGGTATCGACTGGTTTATATAGCAGCGTCGACTAAATTCACATGGCTGCTCCATTCATCCAGCTACATGAAGCTAACCTACTCTACCTGTGGTCTCAAAGCCTCAAACACTGTTGATTGGGTTGAGGTCTACAGGAAACCACACAAAACAGTCTCGAAAAATGTGGAGCTCATTCACTTGGTCCCATTTCCTGTTCGCTCCCACACAACAATGTCATCCCTGTCTCAAGTCTTGTTGATGTCTGATCTGTATGTGGAATCGATAAGAGTGTGGCTGTGTTATGACCGGATTCATCACACCCTTGACACAAGGACTTAATGACGAACTTCGGGGACGATGCTTGAACCTTTGCCAAATTGTTGCAAGCTACTAACTCTTCTTAGTTACATTCGATACTGGTGCACTTTGGAGACGGCAGTTCCCGACTTCTTGGGGCAAGAAAAAGTAATAACTCATTTTAAGGACATCCTGATGAAAAATATCTAATGCCTCCCCTTGGCATGGAGCTTTTTTGCGGGATAGAACTGGCTTTAGAATGACAAGCCTCATCAGCTAGGATGATCTTTTGCAATCTGTGGATGGCTTCAGACTCCAAGGCAATTAAGATCTTTCTCCACTACAGTGCATCCTCTTTTCTGCCTCTGAGGCTGCAAATCGACTCACCAAAATAGCTAAAGACTGAACCAGACTCTAGACAGGTGACACAACTGATGTCGGAGCAACGGCCTGCTTGTGTGCCATTGTACAGACACCATTCTTGGGTGTCGCCTAAATAAGTCGGCCTTAACCACTCCTTGACTTCACATTCATTGCCGATAGACGTCCAAGGCCCCTCTGTCAGCCACAATCCCATGAACCACATCCGCCTAGAACCTTGAATTTTACATGCAATTAATCTCTTTTCGCGTCGCATCCCATTCCAGAGCTGCACTCCCAACATTGCAACCCTCCTCCAACGAGCCCAATAAATCCACGGGCAGGCCTCATCGGCGAGTTATTGCTCTCGCAAAAAGCTACCCATTTGCATTTTCATTGGCACCCCCCTCTCTCGTCCACAGAATCTCGACACGATCAGCGCAAAGCGCCTCCAGAACTAAGTGCACGCCCCCAAGGCTTAAGCCGCGATTACACCTACCTGCAGTTTATTGCGATTTAATTTGCATTCGACCATATGCTCCGCCAAGTGGCAAGCCACCACCAGGCAGCGCAGCGCAGTGTCTCGATGCGTCTCGAGTGCACATGTGCACTATGACGTGCACAAATTGCCACTCGGAGCGCCTGTGTACGTCCGCTGGGCAGGAAACCAGCGTAGGTGTCAAATGCTGCATTCCACCTAAGGACCTGTTGTATCCGTCAAAGCACCGTCGGTCGCGCGTCTCGGCCGCTATCGCGATGACGATTGACTGGCGCCAATGGGAAACTATCTGTTGGCAAACATTTGTGTTGTGCTGCAATCAAATCAAAGATACAAATTAACGCGAGTGCCCACGAGGCACTCTACGACCCGACCACTTAGCCGCGGTGATCTACGGCCGATGGATACATGCGCTTAGGCGGTAACACCGACGTGCGGGCATACGTGCACTTTTACGCGACGCGCCGATGCTGGGATGCAAAACGTCGTTGTTAACACATCGTTCGTCGTGCACGTCGCATAATTAGCCGCATCCAGTGTGCGGCACAGACGCATCTGTCATAAAATTGTCAACCAGTGACGTTTGGCCGAAGAGTATCCGTCAGCCGAGCTGTCAGGGGCTATTTTTGTGCACGTAACGCATCGGGCGTCGTAAAAATTCTCCGCCGCCCATTCGCCGCTCCGGGGCGGTTGGCGACGCACGGCGGGAAATTCCTGGTCTTGGCCAAGCCAGAGGAATCTAATTTGATGTGGCACGGCACGGCGGTGAGGTCCGCAGACGACTATGCACTTCGCGGCGGTTTTCTGCTGTTGTTGTTTTTTTCTCTCTCTCTCTCTTTATTTTCGGTTCGGTTTTTATGGTTAATTTGGCACG
Organism: Eristalis intricaria; assembly: GCA_964034865.1. Classification (NCBI taxonomy): domain Eukaryota; kingdom Metazoa; phylum Arthropoda; class Insecta; order Diptera; family Syrphidae; genus Eristalis; species Eristalis intricaria. The sequence goes on along the minus strand of OZ035877.1, from coordinate 54,840,832 downwards.
CAGTTATTTTCTCCTGCGTCCTGTGGTCGGCCTGGCGGGAGGGGGCGAGGAAGAGATTTTGCGTTTAATGGCCGTTTGGGTGGCGCAGTTAAGTTTATGTTCGTGGGTGCTTGAAGAGCCCATCGGGCGCACAAAACAGAGATTTCCGCCTATGACTCCTCGGCGCTGAGGTGCTGGTGGCGAGACCTGGGCGAGGTCGAGATCAAAGTCAAGAGGACTGATTCATTGCCAGGCCAAGCGGTGTGTTATGGCCAAAGTTCATGGTGCTCCAGCACGGTTTATGTGATTGTGGTCGGTTTGGGTGTCGATAAGACTGCCATTTTGGGTCATTCATTTGAGGCACTTAATCTGAAGATTGAATGGCATGTTCCAGATCTGGAGGTGTAATGTGACATTTGAGTAACGAGCACTAAATGTACCGAGAGATGATAACTGGGAAGATTGTCATCGCGGGCCATTCACTGGGAAGTGTCCTCAAATGTGAGCGAAATTAGGTTCCCGGCAATGTTGTCAACGTGTCTTTCGCCTCATGATTTACTTCTGCAACGTGCACCTTTCATTGCGCATAAAAAAAGTTTGAGAAACGAAATGCTTTCAGTCTTGAGGAGTGCTTGGATAAGTGACTTCTGTCAAGTTCCGAAGTGATGGCCAGTATCTCAAACTTTAGTCGTTTCTCCTGTGGGAATGGATTACGATTTTCAGACGCATAAGACTTTTGACCATAAACAACACCCTCCGTCTTAAAAAGTTTGCTTTCTATCGCACAAGTTAAGCCCTAATCATGACGTAAGAAAACTTAAGTCAACTTAACAAATCGAGCGCACATGCAAAAATGATATACTGTTACCATAAGAATAACTTTCTAGGTTCGTCAAGTTTCGTTAAGTTTCATTCACTTATGCTTACTTAAGCGGCACTGAAAGATAAATAGATTTCCAACGTAAATCTCACTTGGAGCTGAAATTTTGCCTACCGTACAATTTTAGGGCAAATCATGACGTAAGAAGACATGTCAACTCAGTTATCGCACAGGCAATAGTCATATATATTGTGACCATGATAATAACTTTACTTAAGTTCGTTAAGCTTCGGTAAGCTTCGTTAAGTTTCGTTAAGTTTCCTTAAGTTTCGATCACTTATGCTTACTTAAGCGGCACCGAAAGATCAATTAATTTCAAAGGTAAATCTCGATTGGAGATTGAGTTTTGCCTACTTTCCCAAGGTGGATTAACCAACAGTTTGGAATTTGATCATGCTTCTGGCTACTTTTCGTTCGTTTCTGACATAAGCTTGGCCTACTAAAGTTAATAACGTTCGGAGCGAAAATCAGCGTCCACAAGTAGCAGTTTGCCATCGTGTGACTCACAGCCACAGACAGAGTGTAAAGATTCCATCCGAAGTGTACACTTATCCTCACTCTTAGAGAACAGTCAGTGCAGGCATGTTTTCTTTCAGGACCCCAGCAGCATTGCCGATGTGGCACCCTCGAAAGCAAGCAATTATCTTCTGCACAGTAGTGTTCCCTCGAACATAAGAAGGTGGTCCCTTCTGCACGACCCAATTTTGATTTACAAACAGTTCGTAAAAGGAAGTATGTTCAATGAGTAAAGTCCAGTCTTCGAATGAATGATGACTCATTGAGTCGAAGTGGCATTATTCCTTATGAAAGGCATAGCACTCGAATGCCAAGCTTCGTCAGATGCTGCTGTCTAGCACCACGGTAGGTCATAAGCCCCTGTAACTAACAGCCGGTCTGCGTGACAAAGCGGAATCCCCCTTGTCCTTGTGGGGGCGTCGTCGGCAAATCAAGGGGATGGTTTGGCATTGACGATTTCAGACGACGACAGTGTGCGATACGAAAAGCAGCAAGATTGAAAGCGATTGGCCAACAACTGACGATCTTAATACGTAATTGAATTAAAACACTAGGCGTAGGTTCGCCGCCTCTAGTCCTAATGGGTAAGTGGATTTTGTGGTATAACCCAGAGTTTGGTCCTTCCGAAGGCTATGCCTTTCCGAGCACTTACATAAACTTGCGGAAGGTGGCGCAGGCGCAGCTAGTCTGAGCTAAGCACGATGGTCTCGAAATAAACGATTCTAAAAAGTCTTGCGTCGCCACAAAACCATATTTTTGGATATACAGTCAAACCGGTTATAACGACCTTCAAGGGACTGACAAATTTGGGCGTTATAAGCGATATGTCGTTTTAAGCGATGTCGTTATAAACGGTTTTGGCTGTATTTTCGTTTGTGGCACCTTGGGTCTTAAAATGGCTGAAATGGTGGCACTTTGAAAAATATTGTTCCGCCAACGGTGGACCCCAGGACCTATTCCGAGGCTCCAACCACAGCGACCTTTTCAGCTTTCTCAGCTTTCTCCATGTCCAGCGCTGCACTTCGAGCTCGCCCCTTTCAACTGGAATTTCGCTATCGTATCTGTGGTTGTGCATTGTTACCTCGTTCACAGGTTCATAGCACACTTGACTACCTCGGATGTCGGATTTGTAGACCATGCCTGTAAGGACTTGAAGAACATCACACAGAGACAGAGTCAATGTCTGCCGGACTTGCACCTGTTCCTCAAGGGTCTTGCCCACACTCTGGTTAACTCAAGGACACTTCAGGTCGCGCAACGTATCACCTTGAAGGCAACAAGCGCAGTCTACTCCTCGTCAAAACCATGAAATCCCCAAATCTACATAATCTCAAACCATGCATCGACTCCTCGCTCAGTCCAGACCCAAGCCATTTGTTACAGATCCCTTCAATTTGCCACAATTTTTCTACGAACCCCGGCCACCTCAAGGACTCCTTTAATCACGCCGTGTCCTCTCAAAATGTATGGCTCCCAGCTAGTCCCAGTCACAGTCGCCGTCACGGTCTGGCCGGGCCGGCGAAACCACTTCACAGCACTACATCATCGGCCGTCCAATGAATCATACATCCTTCAAGCGATGTCTCATCAAAGAGCGCACAAAACATTTGAATTGCAAATTTCCCCACGCACACATATAAATCCCAGCTAATTGGCCACGGCTGTGAGGGCTGAACGCGCGTATGCCCACCTCCTCGGGTCCGGAGCGCGCACACATTATCCCACATGTGATGTACGAAATGGCTATAATTACCCCTTTTAACCGTGGTAACGTTTTTGAGAGTAATTTCTCCTTTCGGTCTCGTTTCCCTTCTACTCATCGATTCGTGGTATTTTTTTGCAGTGCCCATCTGTTCTGTAGGCCCAGTCACCCGGCAGAGGCTCTGATTCGAGTAAATTGGCCTTTAATGCCGCGCACACCATTATTCTCTCAGCCGGTCGTCGTTGCGATGCGTTGCGCTGTGCCGCGCGATTGTCACTCAATCTTTTTCCTTGCATCCACGTCAATTTATGTCAATTTTGCTTGAGTAATTTATAACTCTGTGGGTCCGTCAGAGAGTGCGGTGGCAGCGCATGCATGGCATCCCTTTGGATCTACTACAAGTTTAATGTCGCCATTAATCAAATGGAGAGTAGCGCGCAATACATGTGTCCCGAATGGATTTGTAATTTTTGTTGGTCTTTTTGGTCGTTTCAGGTTGAGAAGCAGAGCTCATCAATTCTCCATCGATCGCCGGATCCGAGTACATATCCCGCTCCACCTGGTACTCCCAAAGTGGTCAACGTTACGCAGAGGACCATTACCTTGCGATGGACACGCAGTCAGGAGAAGCCCGGAGCCACCAGTCCTATCATCGGGTAAGTTGTTACAGATTTTTTTTTTCCGTTTTTTCGAAGGACACGTAACATTCGTGTTCAATTAAAAATTGTCTACCCTCGGAGTCACAGTTAACGGCGGCTGTGGCGGGTGGAGGTGATCTCCGGAATTCGTTTTCCTCGAACAGATGGCTGCCACTGGCCGAGGACCTCTGACACAGTGGTCGCCAGACTCACAGCTGGGTAAGTGAGTTGTTTGGCGAATTCCTGAGAAGGCTTTGGAAGTGCAACAACTGCTGGTTAACTTAATTCGCATTTGAAATTCCATTTCGAGGTATTCATCCGCTAACAGTGTGGCTGGCAAGTGGTGAATCGAATATAGCATGCGATGGAAATTTGGTGAAGAGAAAAATTTTGCCAAATATTAGTCAAGGTTCATGATGTTAATCACCCTCCGGACTCCGTTTGGGAAGAGTATGTCGGTGCTTACACGCGCTTCGAGTACATTGGCTCTATCCTGGCTCAGGTGAGGCTGTTGTTCCGTACAGCAGTCAGCCACTTCAACCTACACGCGCTTCGCGTGCATCGATAAGGTAGAACCGCACCTCGTCGGAACCTCTTAAAGAAATCAGCTTCGAATCAGTCCAAATTTTGGCACAATCTTCGGGAGTAACACGAAGAAATTTGATTGAACAGTTGATCGTAATTTTGTAACATATCCTTGAGTGCTGCTAGGGAAAGGCTTGTAGAAAAGGCATCGTTGGAAACATGGCTCAACATTATTTCCTTATCCATGTCTCCAGTGTATTGGCTATCTGTACCCACAATTTGGTTCAATTCCATGCAGTAGTTCAGGAGATATAACTCAACAAACGTACAAATGTTGGCTAGAATTTATCTTGAGGAGCTTATTACTCAAGTAATCGTTTAGTAAACATTCAGAGTGGTAATTTACAAGAGTAGTCAGCGCTCCCTCACCCACGCTGGCCCCGTCAACTGACTCCGATTTGTCAGCCAATGACAACGCTTGTGGCTAGGTACTTATTTATTTGCTACCCTATGTCTCGCTTCATTGTAAAATCAATCTTTCCAGCAAATTTCATTCAAATCCACGAGACCATTCAAGAGACAGAGATACACAAACATGCGCTTAAAAACTTCGAGGAGATTCTCTTGGACATGAAAGGACTGGATGGCACAGTTGGTTAAGTGCCTGCCCTTGGTTAGAGGGGTCACCGGTTCGAATCCCAGTGATCAAGCTCTATTCGGTTCTCAAATCTAGTCCAGTCAGCATTTGCCGCTGAAAACAAAATTTACGACAGTGGGAGTAATCTGACGAGTATCAGAATGGATCAACATGGTCATCCTATCCCTATCCGTACCCTTAGGCATTATAGGCCTTCACCAACCAAAGTTGGGCCCAAACTTCAAGAGAGGGATTGGTTGGAGTCATCTATGGGTGGTCTCATTGGTCCTCATTGGACACTTTTCAGCTCATCTTCGGGCCTTGTTAGGCAGCTGCTCTTGGTTCTGATCGGCATTTTAGTACTTAAAGTCAGTCAGTAAGACAAGTGGACCCAACACGTTGGTCTAAGTGAGCCCCGGCCAATAGACCGTCAAGGCACTTAATATACCTACCAACCTACCAGTCAGAAAGACAATTTTGAGACCCTTGAGCGACGTGGACTCCGAAATACCTTTTCGATCATTTCACAAGGTAGCCCCCGATTTTTCAAACGATCTCCAATTGTGTTACATACCTTGAGGCGTTGTTAAGCAAATTAATCCAGATTTGATCAAAATTTGGGTTCTTAAAGTCATTCAGGCGTCCTTTTTAGGGAGACGACGAAATATCATGTTGCATTGGCGTCCCCACCGAGATCCATCTCCATAACCTTGATCATTGCCTACTTGTGTGTAAGCGCACCCGTCTCTTATATTTTCATATTTCCATTGTCTACTCTTAGGAGTCATTTCTCATGTTTTCCTCAACGATTTGGACAAATTTCTCCTTTAACAACTTAACCATCCACCTTGATAGCATTCTCCAGAAACTCATCTAATTCTCGACGATACCATCATTTTCAGATAAAGCTTAGTTCCCCCATCACTTGGCCGTCACACTGTACGCCTGACCGCCTCAAAGCATCGTGTAATCAATTCGTCGACTTGCGTTCATTATGCAAATTCCTCCAGCACACACGGGATTCCTCGCTATGAGTGCATGATTACGTGGCCGCAGACCGCAAGAGATTTGACCATCTCCCACAGGCCCGGCCACAAGACCAAGACGACGACGCGACGGACTCCTGATTCGCGAGTCCGACTCCGAGTCCATGGTACCTCTTAATCAAAGACCGCCATGCCATCTTGCCTCTTGTAATAGAATCGCATTCTCCTCCACTCTCGGTCAGTCAGCGAGGTGATTTTATTCGGAACGTGCACTGGACCGTGTGTGCGTTGGTGCTGGCTGGCCGGCTGGCTGCCGTGCCATAGGCGGTAGCAGCGAATCAACCTCCGTTTCGCCTCCCTCCCCCTCACTGGCTGACTGCTGCATCCTGCCTCTTACCATTGTGTTCATGGTCATTATACTTTATCATTTCGTACATATATAGGTTATTGAATGCAAAATGTATCTGAGAGTATGATTTCCTTCATCATCGTTTGTTTTTTGTTTTCTTTTCACATCGCGAGCAGCTACACCGTGGAGTATTTTAGTTCGGATCTTCAAACGGGTTGGGTTGTTGCCGCTCATCGTATTCCTGATCTAACAATAACGGTAAGTTGTGTTACTTTATTTTCCAACCATAGCATAGCATTATATTGTGTATCTAACTGCGAACATTTCCATGCTGCATCTCATTCTCTCTCTATATCTCGCGTTCGCGACTGGTGGTGGTGCATCCTAGAGATTCGTTAAAACCACAAATACACACGAAGTAGGTGCACACACCAGTTCACGGGAAAGAGATACAACTTACTTTCCGCATCGGTTGGCAATGCCCGGGGCATATTTCATACAAAAAATATTTAGATATGCACATAATAAATTTTTGCATCTATTAGATACTTTTATTTTTTTTTGCATTCAAAATGCTTTCGGGATAAACAGAGAGAAGCATGCAAGTAAATGGAAACAATGCAGAGCATTCGACATTTTGTGTGGTGTATCTTTGAGGTACAATTTTTTATTCTGTCTCATTTTCAGATATCGGGACTGAAGCCGGCCACCTCGTATGTGTTCCTGGTGCGCGCCGAAAATTCACACGGTATATCAGTGCCATCTGGCCTGTCGAATGTGGCGAAAACCCTTGGCACAGACTCGGGTGTGGTGCCACCGGGAGAACTGTCAGCCGCCCGAGATGTATTGAGCGGAAAGGTGAGTACAATGCAGTGTTTCCTCGCTTGGATATAGCTTTTTGCAGTGGCTGAACTGAATGCGATATTTCCAAGCGGTTGGGCAATTTTAAGTATTTTTCGTGGTAAATTGGAAGATCGTGATTTTGGGAGACGGTTTTTTGCCTATTTCTTGTTTCGGTTTTTTTTCTGCAGCTTTTCGCAACTGCTGGTGATTTATGAATGGAACTTCTGGTGGAGAATGCCTTCGAGTAGGCCAACGACGACCAGACAGCTGGTGTTGCCTAACGGCGGTGTAAACATTAATCATTTCACTTAGACTGACTGGGATGTGGACTGTGTGGATAGGGTGTTGTGGAATGGCAGAGACTAGCGACTGTCATCAGTGCGAAATCGTCGTTCGTGTTCTGTGTGACAAGACATGGAAAGGTGCGAGATGGGCAAGATTGCAATGTGGCGATGTCGCGGAGGAGATCATATCTTCTCTGAATCGGTGATGGATTGGGTGGAGATTCTTCGTGGGGGTGACCACTGCAGATGGGTGCCTTAAAGGGGTCAACAGGCAGATTGATATTATGCGAGAGTTCAAGTTATCCTCACGTGATCCTTTTTTCAGATCAACTAGGCCATGTGTAGAAGCTGCAAACGGTTGGCAAAATGGCTCGATATAAAATTCAAGTCAATCATGAAATATGTATCACGCCATCTTATCAAAAGCTTAAATCTTAAACCGCTAAGTTCTTGCGACATGTTTGTCCAGAGAGACTGCAATTTGTTGCCCAATGAACAGTTTATATGCACTTATCTACCGTATGTCTCAATCCATTAACTGAGCAGTCCAAATCCGTTCAGCCGTTTACGGATAGATAGACTTACACCAACGTCCCAGCGTCTGTATACTTTAGTCTGATGACAGGAGTAAGCAAGAGTTATCTGCGACAAATCTCTTATCTTATCTATTATGTCTAGAGAGAGTGCAGTTTTCAACCCAATGCCAGTTAAAATCCAAAAACCACTAAACCAAGTTGTTCAAGTTGTACACCAAGCTTGATTCAAAGTCCTGTATACGTTTACGAATGAGAGCCCCACAAACATCCGAACGTCAGATGTAGACTTTAGCTGCGTTTTTTTGCAAGCGCCTAAATTTCAATTTGCATGTAAAATACACTAACAACGAGTCCTATATCCGCTTAAGTTACTCATCATATCCATCGCCGCTTAAGAAATAAGCGCGGATAAAAACAATGCTTCCAATCATTAATTTCTGTGTGTTCATTCCTGAATTCATTCATACATTGTTTAGGTTGCTGTATGTGGCTTACATTTGCGGGTGTGGTTGATGTATTAGATCATTTTTCATTCTTTTGGCACCCATGAGTATGCAATTTTTGGTATACCCAGAGTGTCTCTGCTATACATTCCGTTTAGGTTTCGTAATCGATTCTTTTAATTTGATGAAATTTGTTTTTATTTTATAATTAAGTGTTTTTGCCTTTAAAGTGATGGTCACGGTACACAGTCACAAAACGAAGATTGTGACCATCAAAGATCAAACACCACCTTCCACAACTACACCCCTGACTGCTTAACAAATGTCATATATGTCGTCGGTGCTGCCAAGATTTTATGATGAATCATTAAGCGCCGATGATCGTTTTTTTTGTGCACTTCATAATTAAGCGTATATACGCTTGCAAAGAAACACAGCTTTTGTATGGGGAAGGGCCTTCTCACTAGGGGATTTGTATGTCCACATGTAGAACAGTGATTTATAGTACGGATCTTTACGTATGATACTGAATAACCACCATTTCCCAAAAGGTGCATTATTCAATGACAGTTAATATAATAATAATATGGGTGGCGCGACAGTCTGAGGCGGACGTGGGCCTAGTTTCTCAGCAACCACTCGTGTTGTGCGTGCTATTGTTCTTTCACGAGTGGAAGGGACCTACAGTTTAATGCCAACTCCGAACGGCGAAGTTGAGAAGGAACACTCTTTGAGCATTGTCAGTGACTCGAAAGAGGTGGAGCCGTGAATTATGACAGGTGGTAAATCCGACTATCCAACCTGGCACCTTCTGTGTAGGAGTCGACGCACTTACCCACTACGCCGCGGCGACCCAATGACTGTTACTAATCACAAATGGCTAGAGTGTTTAGCAGCAACCACAGCAAATATGGGTAACACTCTATCTTATATCTAAGCGTCGTTTTGCATGCTCAGACTTATTAGGCTAGCACTGAGGACTCTCAGGTCCTTCATGACAGGGCACTGCGCAATTGGCACCAAACTTGTGACTTGTTGACTTATATCCACACAATGCAGTGATTACTGCAGAAGCTACACGGATGACAACGAGGTAGCCTACACATTACTTCGTCTTCTTTTTTTTTATTTGTCTATTTATTTACGTCTTTTCTATGACTGTGAGTCATAGAAAGTTTAAGGAACTCATAATAATCCCTGTTCATTTGTAGTTCGACTTCATAACTCATAGAGTTGTACACCATTAAGGCACGAGTTATTGGATTGCGATTGGACTGGGACAAAATTGATTAAAGCGCATATTTAATAATAGCCAGCCATTCCATTGCACCATCTTAAATATCTTTAGCCAAACCGTTTGAACCTCTTATTTGTATTCTTTCGATTCTTTTACAAACATTTTCACAGAATGGTCAACACAGCAATATTCTAATATTGGCAGCACCAATGACATGAAAATTGGTTTTGACGCCTAAATGTGTTCAAAATCCCCAGAAGTTCGAGTAATCCTTAGAAATCCTTCAAGATCTTTCATTCATCCATTGGGAGTTTATCAGCTCCGAGGTTGCACATGAAATTGACGGCTAACAATGCTCTGGGGGCACAAAGGTATTACATTTAAAAATAGTTTGCATAGTTTGAGTGGTCCTCAAAATAAGATACTACACTTAATACTTGTACGACGTCAGGCACAGCATTCAAGAAAAAAAAGAGCAAATGTGTTGTCAAAGGACTATTTGGGCAAGACCAGGCTCATGATGAATAAAAGCCATCAATTTGAACCTACAGCTTGCTTCTGGTTAGACAAATATTTTAGTCTTTTCAAACAACTTTCATTAAGTCCCAGCCTTCGAAGTTTTTGAACTAATTTACGAGCAGTGACATGACTTCTTCTTCTTCTTCTTGTGGCGCTACAGTCCGGTGTGGATCTGGGCCTCAACCAGTAAGCCTCTCCAGCCGGCACGATCTTTAGCCAGCTGTCTCCAACTGCGCACACCAAGTCGATTGACGTCCTCCTCCACCTGGGTGCGCCATCAGTTCCGTGGGCGACCTCTCTTGCGTTGTCCGCGTTCGGAATCGAAGACTCATCGGGCTGTAGCAGTGTTGTCCATGCACTCTACATGGCCCAGCCACCTTAGGCGTTGGATCCGTGGACGCCTGACTAGGCTCATGCCGCTGTACAGCCCGTACAGTTCGTGGTTGAATATTCTTCTTCAATAAACATCAACGCAGAACAGTAAGCTGACTATTCGACGTTAATCAAACTATAAGCTTTCTTTGTCGATTATTTGATCGAATTTGAAGAAACTTCAACTGGTTCCACTTATATGAGCTGATCAACCCGTCAAGCCTTCGATCCTGCGCCATCGACTCCTTATCCCCAAACAGGCGACCAGGCGAGTTTTTGGACTTGGTGCAACCACGTCGCATTTGTGTTTGACTAGCTTCCTACAACTCAAACCTGGCAATCGAAGCGCGTCCCCCCATGACGAGACGAAGAGGATTTGCCAAGGATATCGCCTTGTCCAGGATCCCATTAGGAGCCAGGACTGAACCATCAATCAGGACTGAATGGTGGCAGTTTTCGAGCGTCTTCTCTCGCTCGGCTGCTGGTCTAGCCTCGCCGAGGAGATAAGCCACGACCGCATGGGGGAATCAAAAAGAAACCGTCAATTTGGAACAATTTGCAGAAAAGTTGAGCTAGACCCCTTCACCCTCGTCTCTCCTCTCACACACGCTCAGTCATTTCTTGGAACACCCCGTCAGTCACACATGCTCTCATCTCATTGCGGTGTTATGCTCCAGGTCAGCTCACCACTTCCCACCCAACCGAAGCGTCCACCTCATGCGTGTGCTGGGAATTCTTGGCAAACACCTCGTCCACCAGAAGTAATTTGGTTCGTTTCATCTTATTGCCGACGGCACGGTGATAAATCGTCGCCGTAAATCAAAAAAGGCGGCACATATATTAGCAATTCCTGTTCGGCCGATGGCCGATGGCTGATGGCCCGGCCAACAAAGCATTTCATTATTAAAATCGAATTGCACCTTAAGGGGCCTCATATCATGGACACTGCCGCCACTCTTTCGCTCAGCCACCACCATTATCGCTGAATCACCTCATTTCCATAACAATCTCATCAGCATAATGGCGTAATAAAAATCGCCCCCAAAACTTACATCACACACACAGCCACAGCCGGTGGGGGGATGTCTTCAGAGTCCTTGGAATTCATGCAAAACTCCACACATTCCGGAAGGTGGCGAAAGGGGGAGTCTTCAGAATTTTCTGTCGGTGGCCTCACGTCGAACGTCGACTTGTCCGTCCGTGTGTGACGTACCGAGAATGTGGGTGGCAGGGCGAGGGAGTGGAGTCCTTGTGCCCACAACACCAGACCCGAATCTACGTCTTCCTTCGGCCAGTCGTTGGCAATAAATAATGGCTCAGTGCATACGACACATCAACGGGCAATAAATTCTCATCTAGAGATCGTTCTGCATATGCGATGATTGAGTACCGCATGCATGCATGGCTGGCTTCGGGCTGACTGCACCGTTCACCGTCGCGCCGGGTGGCTCTCTAAGGGTAGTCGACGATGGCAATCGCCTGGAATAAATCATGATAGAAGGGGGTTCTGTCCTGTCAGCACTTGCTGCACCTGAGCAGAAAAAGTTCTCTCGTCCTGGCCGAACCACCCCCACGGACAATCGCCGAACTGACAGACAAACACAACTCCCGTGTCAGGTAGCGCCGCCGACGGTGTTTTGTTTCCCACTCACTCGGCAGGCCGCTGATTTGCACCATCAAACAGCAAAGGCAAACACATTAGGTAGCCGAAAAGATACACATTTGACTTGTAGATACATTTGAGCGCTACACTGCGCACAGATCGGTGTCGTTATCGAGCGATCTGCGTGGCGCATACAATTTGCACTGCAACCCGAGTACGAGTGCAAACACCAACCGGTGGCACTGCTGCGGCTGCAGCTTCCTCGGCGTGATCTGGCAGAATTTCAGATTTTTAAGGCCGAGGCTTCGCTAGCTGCGGCAAGCCCCCGGGCCTGGGCAGTCACGTTGGGATTATGATTCAATGTACTTCAGTCGAGTCGACGCGACTTGGCTTGGCTTGGCTGCCGTCGCCCGCTTTACAGGTCTGTGGTGAATTAATTTAAATAAATGAAGGTGCGATGCCTGACAACGATAGGCGACGGAGTGGAGTTTCGGTTCCGAGGGCGCTGCACTACACGCAGATACACAATACACACTCGACTGGCATCGAATGGTGTCAAAAACATGACGTGTAATGTGGGTAAGTGTGGTTTTATGATACACGATACACGAGCGTCCTCCTCGTCGTCGTTGTCGTCAGTTGGCGGGGCTATGCCACTGTGGGCCGCGCATACCTTGCCGTGTCAGGCCGCGTGTGTGCTCGTACTGCACTTGGTGAAGCTTGCAATAAGTTCGTGGTGACGATGAATGATGATGATGATGGTGTGCGCTGGTGTGGTGGGCAGGAACGTGTGTGTGAGTGTGGGATTGTGGTAATGAGTTGTGCATATTCTCGACTTCGGCCGGGCGCAGATATTTATGGGATGGTTGACAAGTTATTAGTGTGTGTCTCACTGTCTCACTGTCTCAATGTCTCAGAAGTTTGCACTCACATCTGACAGCGAGCTAAAGGGTGGCGGCGGGCAGAACGGCATTCTTGTGTGTCGAAGGTATGCTGCACCTATGCACTGTTCTTGTTGTCGCCTAGACAAGCTGTCACAGCAGATGTGCTGCAATTGGCATTGCTAGTGAACGATGTTCACAACAGAAGGTCTATTGTGTGACAATTTGTCGGGCGAAGTTCAAGTTTTGAGACACTAAGAGTTTACTTAAACCTTCGTCCCCGGCGAGATGTGATCTGAAGGAGGACTCGATGGCGACGAATTTGTCGTGAGATTTTGCGTAACAAGGGGTCCGTCATCAATCAAACTCATTCCCCTCCGTAGTTCCATAGTCGCATGTGTAAACGGCTCGCATTGGAGGACAAATATGAGTTCCGAGTGAATAGTCCAGGCTCAAAACGAGTTATCAGGAATCTCGTCAGAATTTCAGCGCACGCAGCTCGCTGCGCATTTCAGGTCGTCTGTAAACTAAACATCAACGCACTCCTTCCCAGCGTGTCGCAGTAAATAAATACCTCTTGGAAATAAAGGATTACGTGGGTGATCGGATAAGAAAAAAAAAAGGAAAAAAACATTTTGGAAATGTCTTAATTTATTTTTCAACACAGTCGCCTTTTAGCTCGATACACTTGTCCCAGCGGCGCTCGAACAGCTTTGACCCATTTGAAAAATACGTTTACCGGAGCTCTGCCAAGTAGGCCTCCTTGGCAGCGATGATAACCCCGTCATTCGATGCAAATTTCTGCCCGCCGAGTGAGTTTTTCAAGTTTGAAGACAAAAAGAATTCGCACAGCACCAAGTCTGGAGAATTCGGTGGATGCGGCAGCAGTTCGTAGCCCAATTCAGCAATACCCAATTCGCAGCCCAATTGCCCGAACAATTTAATTTTGACAGTAGCCGTCTACGAGAATGGACTACACGATCAGTAGTTTCTCTTGTGATAGTGGCGCCCGTAGTGTTGCATCATCAGCTTCCGTTGTTAATACACTACAGCGCCATAGAGCGGTGTGGCTCGAATTTTTATTTTTAAATTTTAGCCCCAACTTTGTCAAGTACAGTCAAATACAGTCCACCGTTTGTCACCGGCGAGGAAGACCGAATGGTCAGCTGATGGTGAACAACAGAAAAAGTTGATCTGTCAAACACGCAAGCACTGTAGTTGAAACTTGCATACTTCTCCAGCCAGTGGCCAATGGAAGGTCCCTCCTATCCTTGCCAGACCCGAACCAGCTGGTTCCAGTTATCAAGACCAAGTTGTAGTAGGTCTGTCACTTGGTCTTTATACCGACGGTTGGGTCAGCCCCTGTTTCTCCAAACAGGATGCTACGATTGGAATACCTTCTTAGACGGCTGATTGGACTTTATGCTCTAAATGCGGTCGAGTGTAGAGTCAAATGAACAGAGTCAACGTATTTCTGCCTTCCTGTTCTGTTTATAAAGCTGCTCCTTCCGTTCAACACCTACCTCGTAGGGAGGGCCAACTACGTAGCGCACCTTTTTTTCGGCGAGTACACGAAGAATCAACTCTACTGTTCCACCTACATCTTGCACTACATCCTTATAAGATAGTCATCACTCAAGAACTTAATTAAAAATTAAAACTTTACCCTTGCACCGATAGGGGACTCGAGAGAAAGGTCCTGAGCGCAAGCTTTGATCATGTTTTCTGCATGAGTCTAGCCAGGCGTGTACGGATCCAAGGCCTTAGATGGCTAAGCCATGTACGTATGGGCAACTTAGCTCCGGATCGAAGAATTTTAAACTCTGAGTCTGTGGGACAACGCAACAGAGGACGTCCACGTACAAGGTGTCGCTCACAAGTCGACGGGCACCTCAGACGGTTTTGTTGTGCGAAACTCAAGCGGCATTTGAAGATGAATAAGAATAGTAGTTATGTGAAGCTATCGGCATTTTCCGTGATTTGAAATAGAAAAAGTTTCGCAAATGGCGCCCAACGAAAGACATATTCTTAAAAATTATAGAATGTTCTCTACTCCTTGGATCACAGCACACGGTACCTATGCATGTTCCCACTCAGCTGGTTCATAATACCAAACACATCTCAAAGACGCAGACTATCATGACAATAAAGTCGTTATAAACTCCATAACGTGCTGACATTAACCTCCTCGATTAGGTTTTTGTTTATTTTTTCCAACTTCCAACGTGTAAACGCAGATCCCGCAAAGTTAGACAGGACAACACTAAACACAAGAGCTGTGGGCAAACTACAAGAACCCCCTTTATTGCCATTATTCCCGTCATAATGACGACGCCATCCGTGTCGCGTGACTGTCGTAATTTAGTAATTCATTTAGTCTGATAAAAAATACAAGGACCCCGGTTATTTGAACAACATTCAAGTGACAAGGCTTCGACGGATAATAAATAAGAAAAAAAAAGCGACGACCCTAAAATTATGAGAGAAAATGACATTCATTCATTAAGCTTTACCACGTGAGGGTCAGGGTGTCCCCTTGAACTTTAGTGAACAAGGGAAATACTTCATGGATTTTTTTGACGAGGATATTGAGATGTGAGAGCTGGGGACAAGGAGTGTTTCGGGGCAAACAAAAATGGATAGGAAGGTGCTTGGTCATGGCAAGCAGATGAGATTTGAAATGTGACTTTGATTGGGAACAGTGATGCTCGTTGGAAGCCGATGATTACTTCGAATGACAGAAGAGAGGTGATATGAACTCGGGGTGACCCACAACAAACACCATCGACGAACACACCCGTGGGGTTGCAAGAATCCACCACACTCTGGACTTATGTCAATGTCAGTGGCAATCGACATGATACGTGAACTCGTTGTCTTTCTTTTTGGATCGAGCCGTGGACCCCACTCGGATGCAACAGCAGCATTTTCGTATTTTCTCGCCTTATGACGTATATATATATTATATATATTATTTTGTACATTTTATTGAAGCAGTGAATAAATAATAAAGTTTACGTGACGGCTTGCCTGTAACAAACTCATTTAAGGAAGATCTACGCTCCATTGGAGTTAAAAGCATGTAGACTTCCCTTGGAAATAGGTAATAAACTGACTTCAGAACCGAATTTTATGGTGCTGGATGGTGCCTGGATCTGGCTACAAAACACGGTTTCTTCGAAAATCTAAGCACCATGCTTAACAATGCTTTGACTGTGACAGTTTCAGCATCAATCAATAATTAAACCAAAAAAAAAAGTGGCGCCCGACTCCGGACCAAATCTCCGGTATGAAGGCAAGCTAATCGCTGACGCAAAACTTGGTATTTATGACTGGAAGCAGCGTGCTAGAGGCCAGACTCAGGTCCATAAAGGGTAGCGGACATAATACATCGTTATACAACAAATGATGACAGAAGCCTTAAAGACGCTGCAGTGGTTGGGAAATCGAAAAGATAGCTGGATGCTTAGATCCTTAGAATAGACGCCAGCACACACACTTGTGTTCATCTTCGATCCAACTGTGAAAATTCGCAGTGGCCTTAGGTTGAGGAGTACGTTCAGCGCTCCACTGATACATACACATACCACCCTCTGCACCTTGTGGAGCGGTTTGACGCTTATGTCCAGTTCACCAAATCGCCACAGCTTACCACAGTATTCGTCCGCCTAGTGATACAAATAGCCAAAAGACCTTCTCATCTGGTCACCCAGTACTCAATTTTCTTTTTATAATTTGCGCGTCCTTAAGGAATTGCTAACACCCTTATGTGTCCGGGGTTAAGACACAGCACGGGCCGAAGGTATAGAGGGAGAAATGGAGGGGAGGAGCTTGTGCACATTGGTCTTAAATATCGGCGGGTAGTCTGTGGGAAATATTAGATTGGGAAGAGCATTCCATATTCATGCGGCTGAAGAACGAGTCTCTGAACCTAACTGTGCGTCCGAAAGAAGGCTTAAGGGTATACTGATGGGCATTCCTGGCGAGACGAGTATTGCGGGTGTATTCATGGAGAGGAGGAATGCAGTTGGCTACCTCACTTGAGCATCGTTTGTTGAAATAACGATAAAACACGGACAAAGAAGAGACGGTACGTCGATGTTCGAGCGAGTCTAATGACTCTGCGATATTGTTGTCTCATATAAGTTTTATCGCTCGCTTTTGGATTCTATCAAGTAGGTGCAGTGTGGTCTTGGGGGTACCAGACCAGATATGAGCGTTATACTCAAGCTTGGGGCGGATGTACGCCTTAAAAATTAATGCCAAATCAGAAGGGGTTAAATATTTCTTGCATCGATTAAGGAAACCTAAACCTTTCGCAGCATTTTTGGCGACCTCAAATATGTGATCGTTCCAACTAAGTGTTGTGTTGGAAAGTTGGTTGGATGGAAAGTTTTCCGGTTTCATCGACACAAGTGCCAGTCATGGATAAAGGCTGATTATCAAGGGTTCGCTTGAGTGACAGCAGACAGCATTGAGAATTCCACTCCACAATTCCCTCCACCCTCCCTCCACCCACCCACCAACAGACAGTGGGCTCTATCTCTATAAAATTTTCCGAATCATCTGGATGTCTTCTGACATCTTTCTACTCCCACGTGAATTTTCCCCGACATCAGCGACTGCATTAATCATCTAACGCCCAAGAGTTATGTTACAGTGGAAAACGGTTAAAAATCAAAACACCAAATTACGTTAAAAAACCAAGCCTGACTTAATACTTAGTCGTCCAAAACTCGAGTGAAATACATTTTCTTAAAACATAAACTAACAGCTAATAAAAACATAAGCAATACCGACAAAGAGAGACAACAAAGCACGCTTTACAAAAAAGAAGCATGCAGAAAAGCGACACGTGACAATAGTTTGTAAACAACATACATACATGCCTGTACATACTTGTTGCGGCGGGGTCTTTTGTTTGTCAAGCCTGCTTGGCTATAGGTTGTTTGTGCTTGTGCTTGGGCAGACTGTACCCAAATTTTGTGGACTAGGAGACACATGTTTGTATTCTTCATATGATGCATCCACTTAGAGACCTATGTCTATGTATGCATGTTTATAAACATATTAGAATGTTGATATGCTTATACTGGAGAGCATGTCACTCAAAGGGGCACCATGCGACACGCATATCCATTCACTGGGTGTCAGAATGACAGATCGTAATTAATTGACCGACATTTGACAAGTGGTAATGAAGTTATATTTGTTACCCAATATTGTGAACAGAACTCGAACTGTCACGCCGGCTAGCTCTGTGGCCACTCAGCCCTCCTTGCACTCGAGTGTGAACAGGCCTTTTTGTCACACACTTCCAGACTACCCTTGCACCGTCAATCTCACCATAATGTCTACAATTGCGCTCCAAGGCCATGGTTTGCCTTGAAAACGACAAGCATGAGAGACTTAATAAATCTCTTCTTGAGGACAGTTTTGTTTAGATTTCGCGGTCTAGAGAGCTACCTATGTCGATTGTCTGACTATGTTGTTCTCTCCTGCAAACGTCGTCATGAAATAAGACCTATGAACAGCAATCAGACGAAAGAACCTCTGACGATTCAAGCCTTCATCATTTTCGTCCGAATCTCCAGCCTCCTGCTGAGACGTGTACGTCCTTAAACTCAACACAAATCACCGAGTTGACCTCATTTGTCTGTGCTGCCGTAAAAAGCAACCCAGATCATGTTTTCAATGTCTCCCAAGAAATCGCCTCAAATTAATCAGCTGTCATGAAATCCAAGACCCTCGCCCAACCGCCCCCTCAGACGCCACCGTTGATCAATGATTTTGATTTCTTTCGCTTTGGCGTAAACACTGTTCCGGCGAATTTACGACATCCCTCAAAATTATGGTAATGACCAACCAGATGGCGTTACCCAATGACAGCATAAAGGTTCGCGAAACTTTTCTCTTTCTCATCTTGTTGTATTTTTAATTCGATTGTCCCCATCCCCCGCCCCCAGCCAGCCCCTGCCGGCATCCTCTGCTACAGATGATCAATATTTTCTTTTCTTTAATTCATTTCGCCCCCCTGCGCCGCCCTTCTGCTGTTGTTCTCGGGCTCCCTCCTCGCTGGTAGCCTTTACAAAACAATATCCTTTTCGTCCTCATTAATATTTCGAACATTTAATTTCATCCGACTTGGGCGCGTCTCACTCGTTTGCATTTTTATGTTTTTCCATAAAAGAACAAAAAAAAGCGACACAAAAAGAAACTTTGCTTCCAACGAGAAAGTGACTCTCGCAAACGACGACAGACGAGGGAGGGGGGCGGTGATGAAGACAACAAAAACAAGAAACGAGAAGTTCACATTTGCTATTCAGAAAGGATATTCAATTTTAACTTTTTTCCTTATCTCGAATGTCCTATCTCGCAGGATGATGGCCGGGGAGGAATGAATTTGCATACGGCGCCTCCTCTGCCCCACCAATCGGTCGACGTGGGCGACGCCGACGGCTAAAGGACCAATGATTTTGTTTTGTATTTGAATCCATCCCGGGAGGCGGACGGCACCCGCGTATCCTCGTCAACGCTGGCAAAACAAAATTCCTCAACGCTCCCGAAGTGGAATAACAGAATTGTCTCGTTAATTGCTTTGTTTTTTTGGTCGATAGTCGATACGTGGCGGTCGTTAAGAAGCAGAGGACCGGCTCAAAGCGGCCGCCATTGCAGAGATGCAAACAGACGGTCGCCCAGAACGAACAAATGGCGAAATCCCTCAAAAATAACTCCATCAACGACGCACACATCCCTCTCGTTAGTCTTATGTGGCTGGATGTCATCCTTACAAAGGCGCCATCCCTTCTGCTTTTGCTCAAATAATCCTGCAGCCCGACTTATGCTCGCTTCGGTGGGTTTTCTTCGTTAACCATCTACAAAGCGAAGCGAAATCAATTCATTCCCAAGCTGAACGACTTAAGCGAGTGCATTCAGACTGCATTTGTTGCCATCCCTTTCCCGTCGAGACATTCAACAGCAAACAGATAACAGATTCGTCTAGGATCCCTCGTAGACGGTATCCTAGGAAGTGTCTTTGAATATTTTATATCCTTTTTATTCCACTCGAACGGTTACAAATTTGGAATTTTGTGCATCATTTGGTAATCACCCGGTTCGATGTAAAGCTCTCTCTCGCTCTCTCCCTGCGTACATCCCTGTGGATATCCTTTTTCCGAGATGTTCTTATGTCCTTTTTTTGTGCTGTGTCCTGTTTTGTCTTTATCCTGTGGGTGGAGAGGAGAACCAACAAGTAACGGTGAGTAAACTTCATTTCGGGATATTCGATACTTACGAGAGCTGAAGGATTACATGCCTCCGTCAATGGGTGTATCCGTATATCACTTCGGCGGTGGTGCGCGGGGGGGAGAAGGAGCAGGATAGTGGGTGGATTCGACGGTGGATCTGTGATTTAAATTTTAATCTTAAAGTTGAAATGTCTGCTCGTTAGTTTCTGGTAAGCTCAACGCGGACGCACTTAAGGAAATTCATAAAATGAAAATAACAGTGGGGGCAAGGAGTTTGTGGACACTCCAAAGGTTCTTGAGTGCTTTTGGGACGTTTTAAATGGGTTCTTAAGAGGGGCAGACAGTCACGAAAGTTGTGTTTAGAGTGAGCTTACGAAGATAGGATCCTGAGTTTGATGATGCTGATCCAACTGACGGAGCTGTCTCTCAGTAATCAGTGGCATGAAAGAAAAACTAAGCTCCTTGTCTTGGATGGACTTACGGGCCTGTAAGGACTTTCTGTAAGTTTCAAGGAATCTCCCAATTGGGTAAAAAATTGTACAAAAATAGACTTTCCTTCATTAATGCGAATATTTTAAATCGCCTCACTTACACCGAATTTTTCTAGTCTCCGTTTTCTTAAAAAAATTACAATTTTGTAATAAAATTTACCAAAGATGTTGATGACGCCTAACTTTTTGACCCCACTGTCCCATAGTCCCCCACACTCCACAACGAAGAAATTTCATTTTTAATATCTTACGCTCGTTCCAGAGCGCACCGTTCGCGCGTACACCGCCGCTCACCTTATATTGCACGAAATGGAAATTTATCTCGAAGATGCGCAGACTTGGTGGCCGGGGGCACTGGGAGGCGAGCTGGACGCCGAACGAAAAGGGGGCCGAAGGGACACAATAAAATCCTTATTTTATGAAAATGAGGATATGTCGGGGATAGGGACATGCCAACCTGAGCGAAAGCAGGCAGGCGAGTCAACAAGGCCTGCCTTCCACCGGTAAACTGGTTGCGCGCGTTATTCGTTCGTTTTATTTCATTCCGTGTTTTTTTTTTTCTTCGCCAGCAGATTGTAGATATCTCCCAAGGATGAGGGAGGGATTGTCACGTAGCGTTATGCTGCGGCTCGCCTTCGGTGCGGGTCTGGTTACAGCCAGCCTAACCCCCCTCTGGAGCTGTTGTTTTCTCACTTTCGTGCATGTCCCCGTCACCGACCCCGCCGCCGCCACTGCCTGGTCGGCGCGCGTAGTCGTCGTAGCTGTCGTCCTCCCCCATCGTTCGCTCGTTCATTTGCAACCTTTGACTTGTCAGGAAGCACAAATATACACGAACTGTCAAGGAGTCATAACAATTTTCCTTTTTGATGATTCCTGCGACAGTGTTGTCGTTGTCGACGCACGATGTCCTCGGCGCGCAATGCGGGCGGGGGCTTCTGTCTCTTTTCGGGGGTTGTTTTTATCATGATGGAAAATATCGATCGACCTGGAGGGAGAGGGAGGCTGAGGAGGGTTATTTTTACTCTGTCGTCTTTCACCGTCGGGAGGTGGAGATACTTATGTTTACTCTCCGCCATCGCAGCGTCGCGTCGCGGCGAGGATGAAATTTTATGTTCGTACTTTTCTTTTGTTCTTTTTCACTGTTTCACTTGTAGCCGCGTTCAGTTGTAACGCTCCGACGAGAAAGTGAAATTGTTACGTCTTGAATTTCTTCAACGTCCCTTTTTTGTTCACTTTTTATTGAGTTCTGAAAGTGGGAACATGCTCTGACTTTAATTGTTTCAATTAAATTTTGTCCCTTAACAAGGACAAGTGAAAGTGTCACTTGGGGAGAGCGACTGTGGGAAGGGTGCTGAAGTGTGATTCGTGATGTCGAATGGAGATTGCGACGGAAGGTGGGAGAGTAGTTTTAAAGTTTTTTTTTCCATTCGCTGACTTAACTTGTTGCAGTCCGATGTAGGGCGCCACTTTTTTCTTTGTGGAAATAGGAATGTATGTTGCTTGGATTGATACTGAAAGTAAGAAAAAGATACAGGTTATGGACGCATTGTGGGCTATTCTCAAGTCATTGACAAGGTTTCTCGAACGCGACAGGAGACTTCAATGAAAGACGAGGTAATTCGCGCCGAAAGTAATGAGACAAAACTTCGGGCTGTAAAATGAGCACAGTCCCTTAACGAAACAAGAAATTTGTTTTGGTTTCATTTGTTTTGAAAGCCGAATACTGATTGGACCAGTTTTTGGACTTGGTCCCTAGCTCAAAGATTAACTCCACAAAATCTGTCAAGGTTAGGTTAGGTTAGGTGGAGGTGGCTGACTGCCGTGCATACGAACAACAGACACACTTAGGCCAAGCATAGGCCCATTGTGGTACCACTTGGATCTTAGGCCACCTATTCCCCAGAAGTCTGAATCTACGGGATGAGAGATCACTACAGCTACATAGCAAGGGTTCGATAAAAATCTCACAAAGCCATCACAAATCTGTCTTCGGAAGTCCCTTCTTAGATGTCATCGTCATTACAACACAGTAGACTTTGTGGTTCAAGCCTCTTGTTAAACTCAAGCATAAGCAAAAAAAAAAGGCTTTGGTTTCAATGTCGACGCAAAACAGACACGCAGAGTCTTGTTCTCCCCAATTTGAAGGCATTTATCATGGAATACTTTTAGGCTCATTCATGAAGGTTATTTTTCATTTGCGACCACAGCATTCATTTCGCACTCCTGCTTGTTAACTAAGAGTGCTCTTGGCTACCAAGCCCCCCAAGCCGCTTCTACACTTCAACTTGTTCAGGGATCCTTGGCCAATAGTCACGGCCAGAGCCAAGAAGAACCTTGTTGTCACCTTTGAAACTGTGTAAGCAACCTGAAGTAAGTGAAATTTCTGTGCGACATGCAGCATAAATCCCATCGTCGGGAGAGGAGGATTCTGGGGTTGCATGTCAACGACAGTAACTGGCACGAGGAGCTTTAGACTAACCCACCGCCAACTAGGACATCTTATCCAAGTACACGAAGTTGATCAAGGTCACACAACCTGTTCACGGATACTGATATGGCTTGGAGTTTCGAGTACATTTAGAAGACAAATGCTCTTCGTTTTGTTTCCCCAAAGGACTTCTCCGAGTCCCTCCTTCGCTCTCCATAAAAGCCGTTCCTTTGAAAATAAAGGCCCCTTAAGTTGAAGTCGAATAAAATTATGAGAAGACACGGTTGTCACCAATTGACAGAAGCACCCTCCCGATCCACACGATCTGCTTCACTGGTTAAGACACAATCGAGACAAGATCAAGACAATCTCGACCATTTTCACGTCTTCACCTTCTATTCGGAGGCCACCCCACCCGAGATATCAGCGTATTCCTAGAATTATAATCTAATCTGACTTTTGAGAGATTGTCCCTAGTGTTGATAGAGAAAGTGTTGCATGACAGCTTGATCTTAAGATTTCGGTGTGCCATAAGTCAAAGGAACAAGAATCCTTCAGAAAAATTAAGAAATTCGAAAGAAACAATGCCGATGGAGCAGCTTTAATTTATTTGCCCCTAAAGCATGCCAGTCTTAACAGCGGGCAATTCATATTTCTTATAGCACCACTCATGCAATAGATGGCGTTGTAGTTCGAGGCGGACCTGGACCCAGATTCCGAAGCTACCACTCGTGCTGTGCGTGATATTATATACCCCGGGAGTGAGATTCAATGCAACTCATACAGCATGATTCTCTGTGTTCTTCGATTTGTCATTTTCGTTAAAGATTTTGACCTAAGTGCCCCCAAACATTGGCTTTCACGTTGTCATCTACTCGTCGTCAGTCTAAGTCCTCCGCCACGAATGATCGCGTTTTTCGTCCCGCTGTGTCTTCAACAACTCCTCGTGCCGCATCAATTGACTTATGTTACTTTGACGCCACAGTTCCAAGTGTAGCTGGACCCTGCTTCTCCAGAGACTACTCGGCTATTGTGCGTGTTATTCTTCTCTCAGGAGTGGAATTCAATGAAAATCCCTTCACTTCTTCGATTTGTAATTTTCATTCAAAGTTTCGACCTTGTGGCAAGCGTAGTTGCCCCACATCTGACTTTCACTCTAAGTCCTTCGCCACGAATCACCGCGTCTTTCGTTGAAGGCTCCCGCTGTTCCTTCGACAGCTCCTCGTGACGCACCAATTAAGACATCTCCAAGCTCCTCCCGTTCCATCCTCATCCTCAGTGAGGTGAAAAAAAAGGAATTATGAATCACAGTCGTTTGCGTCTTCGTTCGTCGGCGTCGTCGAGTGCGCCACATAAATCACCCTCGCTAGACGGAGACGAACTTTTCGCTTTGAATAAATTACGTTACCAAATGCATTTGCCGGCTCTGCCGTTTGCCGCTGCATATCGGGATCCCTCGCAGGCCTGCAGCCGTCAGGGAGAATGAGGAACAGTGAATATTGAATAATTAGTCGCTGAAAACAATTTACTGCCTCGCTGCCTTTGAAACTTTCCCCAACGGCGGAACGGGTAATCTTCCTTTCTCCACCCAGCCAGCCAGCCAGCTACCGACGCTGCGACTTCCAATGCCGGCTATTGAATTATTCATTGCAAGCCCGCCCCGGGCGGTGGTGGCAACTTAAAATCCCCAATCAATTTGTAATTGCACTCCTCGCATGCTTGCCTCTGTGTGTGTGTGTATGTGAGTCAGTGCATTTGTGTGGATTACCAGTCAGAAACAAACAAACAAACACCTACCGGTAGTCCGGCAGTAATGTGTACCCGTGTGTGCATTATTAACCCACATTCTGCGGCCGATGTCCTGGTGGCGAATTGCCATTGCTCCTGCTGTCGTTCACCTCTATTACATGGTCTCCTATTCTGACATCCTGTCTAATGTGTGTGTGTGTTTTCTATCGTTGCAGGTGGTGGATCTCATCGATGCGGCGGCGATTAATTCAACAGCGGTCCGCCTGGACTGGGTGATGCATGTCACTCTGCCGGAGAAATATGTTGAGGTACGTATCGGATTTGTGCGGTGATTCATCAGAATTTCGCCTTCCGGCACAACGGCCCGGACCACCGGCCGGGGTCCAGATTGAAAATTAATTAACGTTCGTTACTTTGGCCGCAGGGACTGTACGTGAGGTTTCGTGACATCAGTGGCAGTTCGCAGAAATACAACATCTTGACCGTCCTGAATCCGTCCGTTGAGGCGCACGTCGTTGGGAATCTGAAGAAGTTCACCAAATATGAATTCTTCCTGGCACCGTTTTACCAGAGCCTGGAGGGACAGCCGAGCAATTCCAAGTTGGTGCAGACATACGAGGATGGTAAGTCTTGAAGTTGAACAGTTGCTTGGAGTTGGATATCTGACTGATCGACTGGCTACGTTGACAGACATTTGATGAAGTGGCACTAAGACTATATCGACTTTGAGAAAGGGGACGCATAGGAGAACCACACTTTGCCCATCTATCTCTGTGACGGGGACGTTTAGGAGATCCCCACTTTGACTCTCTTTCTCTGTGACTGACCGACAACAGCAACTCACCGGGGAACTTACTTACTTACTTACTTATCTGACGACCCATGCAGGGTCCGAGCCTGAGCGATAGCTGCTTTCCATTCCTGACGGTCCTGGGCACGCTGCTTCCAGTCATCAAGACTAAGCAGTCTTGCATCCGGGATTACTTGGTCTTTACACCGGGGAACCATCAAACTTAAATGACAAGGTGGATAAGCACGTCTGAGTGCGTAGACATTTCCATTCAGTCTTGCTTAGTAATCAGGCCAAAGCTTTCTTCCACCGTGAATGATCCTGGGCACGCTGCTTCCAGTTTTCAAGACCAAGCTGGATGACTTGTTCCTTATAACGGAGGTTCAGTCTTCCTCTGCTTCTCGAACCAGGAGGCTCGGATTTGCAGAGCGCTGCTGTCCATGCGCTCGATATGGCCGAGCCAATGCAGTCGACGGATTATTGCCTTCCGGACAACATCCACATCATGATACAGCTTGTAGAGTTCGCGGTTGGGTCTTCTCCCCCAGTACCAGACGGGGCAATATAGCCAACATAGAATTCCATGTTGGCACCACAGAAAACTAAGAATCAACTCTGCAGTTTTGCTTAGCGTCCAGCTTTCGGGTCCATAAAGCAGGACTGTCAAAATATGCATGATTTTGGTCCTTCGACTCAGGATGTCTTGAGTCCAGTTGTTTTGACAAACTGAAGTAACAGCGGTTGCCAATGCCGATTCTACGACGGATCCTCACTGTGATGCCATTTGTGGAGTTTCCGTTTTCCCCGAGGTAGACAAAGTCCTTCACTTCCTCAAGATTGTAGCTGTCGATCGTAATATTTGTCCAAGGTGGTGTTTGACGGAACGTTTCTTGGTCGACAGCATATATTCCCTCTTATCCTCATTGACCTTAAGACCAGCTCGTTTCGCCTGTAAAATCGTCCACTACGGCACGTCGGGAACGCGCGACGATGTCGATGTCATCTGCGTACCCCAACAGTTGGACTGACTTGTAGAAGATAGAGCCTTCCTTGTTTACAGCTTGCGGAGAGCACTCTATTCCGCGGTACCAGATTGAAGACATCACAGGACATCCCATCTACATGCCGAAATCCGGTGCAGGTTTCAAACGGCCCGAAAGTCCTTGAGCTGAATTGTTACTTATTTGATATCATGGTGCGACACAACCGAATCAATTTTCCCAGGATCCCAAATTCGGACATCGCGACTTTAAAATGAATGAAGGGGTGGTGTGGCGCTAGTCTTCTCCATGATCTGCCTTGGCTTGAAAATTTGGTCTAAAGTCGATTAGCTCGAATGGAAGCCGCACTGCTACGTGCCGATTAGTCCGGTTCCTTCAGTCAGTCGTGTAAAAAAACACGAAAAGCTTTTATAAAATTGCGTCGAGCTTTAGGAAATGATGACGTACAAGACAGCTAACAAAATGCTGTGTTTTTCAAGCACGTCACAACATTTCTGAGGACCTGGCATCCTCCACGAGGTGTGAACTGAAATAAAAGTCCCTTTTCGTCTTCAATTTAGCAAGACCTCATAAGCAAGCTTCCGGAGCTTATCGCTGTCGATGAGTGTGGCATCGTGTTGTCCCACACAATTCCTTTTCTGTGGACTAAAGCTGGTCCCTTCTCAACGATTGCTTCATTCAGACGGCATTAAAAGACTTGTTATTGGAGATCAACTCATAGGGGATACCAACAAGCACATAACAAGACCTTCCTGACCGTCAATTCCGACTTGGCTACCATTTGCGCTGACTCACCGCGATTCGATCACGGCCATTTTTTTGCTTGACGATGTCCTAAGTGATCCACTTTTCGTCACCAGTCAGCATCCGCTACCAAAATGGGTCGATGTTGTTTTGATTAAGCCAAATTCAGTCCATGAGGTCCTTTCGTGTTAAGTCGTGTGGTACGCATATATCGAGCTGCTTGTTGCCTTATTTTTGCATGTTGAGCTCATGGACAATCAAAACAGTGCTAACATGACCGTCAGACTCGACGATGTCCATGATGTTATCAATGTTTTCCAAAATTGGCCTTCCAGAGCGTGGTTCATTCTTGACATCGAAATTAGCTGAGCTGAATTGATGGAACCAAGACTTGCATGATTTACTGTTCCTGTATCAGGAGCAGAAACATCATCACACATTGTCAGCCGCCTGGCTTGCGCTTTCGCCTTCATCGAAGAAAAAATGTAAAATCTGTGGCAACCCTGCCCTACCCTGGGATTAGGATGCTGCATGTGGACGCGTTAAGCCGTGCAACGAATATCCTGGTCCTAGAGGGGAATACCCTTGAGCAAAATCTTTCAATTTGTCAGTATAGAGATGAGGCTATCTGCAAAATACGCAACCAGTTAAAGTTATCGGAAAGCAAGTTCTATGAGATGCACAGTGGGTTGGTGTATAGGAAAACCAAGAACAATATTCTCTTTTATGTCCCGAAGGACATGGAAAATCAGGTGTTGTCAAAATATCACGATAAGCTGGGTCACATCGGCCTTGACAAAGTACTCGAGGCTATAAGTAAGACATACTGGTTCCCACAAACATAGATAACTGTTTAAAGTGTATAGCGTTCCCTCCAAAGTTCGGTAAACGGGAGGGTATGATGAATAATATTGCTAAAGGCAACGTGCCGTTCGAAACCATACACGTCGACCACTTTGGCCCGGTTTCGTTAGCCAAATCTAAGAAAAAATACCCCACACGCTCTACGTGCACTAGAGAGGTAATATGGCACCTGAAAGCTTATCATCAGATGTATAGTCGGCCAAGAGTTCTGATTTCTGATAGAGGCAGTAGCTTTACATCGAAAGATTTTAAAGAATTTCTTGAGGAGAGTAACGTCCAGCATGTCAAAATCGCAACGGGTTCATCGCAAGCTAATGGCCAAGTAGAGAGGATAAACAGGAGCCTGGGCCCGATGATAGCCAAGTTGGCGGACGGGAATTCTAAAGCAAGTCTTGACGATATACTGCCGAGTGTTGAGTTCTCTATGAACAATACACTACATCGTAGCACAGGCACCACGCCAAGCCAGCTTTTGTTCGGAGTGAAACAAAGAGGCAAGGTTATTGACTTCCTTGGTGAATGGTTGAATGATAATGTCGATGGTGAATCTGAAAGGAATTTATATAATCTGAGGTCACGGGCGGTATTAAAACAGACGAAGTCACAGAATTACAATAAGAAAATAGTGGATATCATGGTCGCACCATGATATCAAATACGTAATAAGAAAATAGTGGAATAGAAAGTACAAGGTTGGAGATTATGTCATGATCAGAAACTTTATAAGTACACAGGAAGATAGTGCCGAAATTTAAAGGGCCTTATAAGATAGAAAGGGTGCTCGAAAACGATAGGTATTTAGTACCGGACGTAGAGGGATTTCAGATAAGTCAGATACCGTATAGGGGTGTGTGGGAAGTGGCAAACATAAAACCGTGGTACAGGGGTATGTGTCGGTAGTTCACAGATGTAATCGGGACGATTACGGGTCAGGATGGCCGAGTTGTGGCAACCCTGCTCTACGAATTCTCTCTCTCTCTCTAATAATGTAAGAAAAACCAACTTGATGTACTTATGTTGATTGTATGGTAGTAGGCGAGGAGTTAGTTCTCTCTGGACCGGCGAGTGTAATAGATGAAATAAAAGAAACGAAAGAAAAAAAGAATAAAGAGTGTTTTTCCATTCAACATTGTTTTTAAGAAGAACGCTTAAAAATCGGACGTTTTTTTCCTTGCTGGTGTCCATCTTTGACGAGCGCTCAAACGGAATCAATCACAAAGCAGTCTATAAGTGCTTTTTAGAATGAAATCCTATCTTTTTACCAACATTTAGTTTGGTCCGATGGGACGTATACAGCGCGAGATTTAGTTTACTAAAGCCATCTGTTGGAAAAATTACACACCTAATATTCAAATTCGATGTCATGTGTCATATCTCATTTGACAGACTTCAAGAGCGACTTGTGAACCCCAGGCACCACTGAACAAGTCTACTATGGTTTCAAAGATATTTTTTTTTTGCATGATTGAGGCCTTTTCGACCATTTCCGACGAGAATTGGTTTAAATTCCAGGATTTTTTCAAGCTTAAATGGAATTTTCAAGCCTTTTTTTCGACGAAAACGGCCATTGTATTCCAATGCTTTGTAAATTTAAACCTCTCGTTGAGCTCTTTGTTCCGCAGTGTGTGCTCAACAAACAGCAAAAAAAAAAAGGAAAATCCTGGATGAAATCGGAACTCTTTTTCGAAAAAAAAACCACTCTTCACCTACTCGTGTGTACCTGAAAGCATCTTGAATAAAATATCAGTTTTCCGTTTTCCCTCGTCAAAGTCCTGCCGTGTCCTCCACCCTCCGCACCGAACCGGCCATTGTCCGGCTTTCAACACATCCCCTGCGGACTAATTAACTATTTATTCACAAAAGTGTGTATGCGACTAGTCACAACTGGTGCCCCGGAGCGTTTAACGACCGCAACCGGAGACCACAAACATCAAAGTTCAATGAAATAGGTTAGGCTAGTGCATCCCCGCCCTCTGCGGAACCGGAACCGCCCACAACAATACACAACAACACACAAATCGAGACACCAAATGATGTCGGTAATCAGACCAGACCTCGAATTTTGTCGATGATATCCGCTTCAAATGGTCGTTCCACTCAGCAATACATTCGACAACACACAGCTTTACACAATTTAATGATGTCCTTTCGCAACGTTCGTTTACCACCCACAGTGCCGTCCGCTCCACCGGATTCCGTTCTAACCGGGATGTTGAACCTAACAGCTGGCTGGGTCCGATGGTCGCCGCCGCCGCCACAACATCATAACGGTATTTTACTGGGCTATAAAATTCAGGTACGTAATGCGCAAAAAAAAAACGATTTTTTAAAACAGTTAAACATTTTCGAAAAAGCCGCCATCACCGCCGCGCCGGCTTGTGTTTAAGGGTCAATTCACACCCAGCCGCACACACACACACACGCTCATTTAAAATTCTCTCGCTCTCGAGTGGAGTCAAAAAACAAAAAAAAAATAATTGAAACCCCTCTTTCCACAGGTGACGGCCGGAAATACGGCGAGAGTCCTTGCCAACATGACACTGAACGCAACCACCACATCAGTCATGCTGAACAGCCTCTCAACCGGTGCCGTTTACAACGTTCGCGTGGTCGCGTACACAAAAGCTGGCGAGGGACCATACTCTCAGCCGGTAAGTGTGTGTAGTGTGTACCCTTGACAACACAAAGGACACGACAGGATGCATGCAAAAACCGAAATGAAAACGAAAACTCTTTTGATTCGCAGAAATCTTTGGTAATGGACCCTGCCCATCTAATCTCGCCGCCACGCGCCCATCCGAGCGGATCGATGAACGGCATCACTGGGTCCAGTGGTGCTGGCAGCAGTGCTGGTGGCAACGGTGGCCTGGACGGCCATGGTATGGATCCACTTGACGATACGGCAGCAACCACCCATCGGAAGTCAACGAACGTCGTCCACGAGACCTGGTTCATGGCACTTGTGATCACAATGCTGGTGGCCATACTCATCTCGGCGGCGGCTGCAATGGTCTTCTTCAAGCGTCGCCATCAGTTGACAAAGGAATTGGGCCACTTGAGCGGTAAGAATTCGGTCTCGTTTGCTCATGGCTCATGATTGTACACACACACACATTTTCTCCCTCGTTTGTTGCAGTTGTGAGTGCCAACGAAATCACTGCGCTAAACATCAACGGCAAGGACAGCTTGTGGATTGATAGGGGCTGGCGCAGTGCTGACACCGATAAGGATTCCGGTTTGAGCGAGACCAAACTGCTATCGAATCCGAACAGTCAGTCGAATTGCACGTCGGACGGCGGCACGGACTACGCTGAGGTCGATACGCGCAACATGAGCACGTTCTACAATTGTCGCAAGGTTAGTTAAGCGGAACAGACGAAAAGCTGCTGCTGCTGTCAGATGTGCGGCCAGGCGATGTGGTTTCGAATCCATGTGCGCTTTGGCGGAAATAATTTGAGGTTTTCATCCATTTTCTTCATTTCTTGTCTTTTGTCAGAGTCCCGAGAATCCAACGCCATATGCGACGACAATGATCATTGGGACGTCGTCAACGGAGACGTGCCTGAAGACCTCATCCTCCAGCAACGACCAGGACTCGGGCACACATAGTCCGCACTCGGACGCCGCTCCGCCGCAATGCTATGCGGCACAGAACAAGCACAACTATCATCAGTATCCCCCAGGTACGTTCATGCAGGGAGGGAGGCAGGGCTCATTCCAGACACACACAGTGTTCGATACACCCTGCCCACCAGGGGGAGCGGGGTTTCCTTTGTTTCTCTGGATTGTCTCTGGATTGTCTCTGGACGTCTCGTTAATGTCGAGATTTTTGTGTGTTCTTTCAAATGGACTCTCGCCACTAACAGCAATCCCCTTTGTGTCTCTCCCACAGAATTCTCACTGCCACCACCGGATCATCCCCCGCCGGTGCCACAGAACATCTGCTATCAGCCCGGCAGCCCGCAGTCGAGCAGAAAGAGCTCCAAGTCCGGCGGATCCGGCATGTCCACGCATCAGAGGTACGTTCGATCGGCTCTCATAATCCCAAGATGGACGGTCTCCATTTCATGTTTTGTTCCTTAAGCAGTGCTCTCAATTCATCAATTCACAGCAGTTCCTCGGGCGGCTTCTCCACATGGGGCGTGGCACCACAGGGCCAGCACTGCAATGTCGGCGGCGTCGGCGGCGTTCCCAGTGCCGGCGCAGTGGTTCGACAGGAGAACTACTACAACAACCCACTGCCGTGCGGCGCTGTCGCCCACTCGAGCGGACAGAGTCGATATCAGATAACTCCCACAGGACAGCACCCACCGCCCCTGCCACCATACTATCCACCAGGGCAGATTCCAGCCGCGATGCCAACGCGCAACATACATATCCACTATCCACCGCCGCGGCATGCCGTCTCCGAATACCAGCCGACGGGGACGCAGAACTCTAGGTGCTCGAACGGCAGGTGAGTTGTTGGCCTGACCCTTAAGTCGGTATCCGTTGCCATGGTCGTGTTTTTCAGATCCTGCAACAGCTGTGACGCCCTGACCTCACCAGGCCAGCCCCTGCCACCGCCATCCTCCACCGAATGGTATCAGCCGCTGCACAGCTCCAACTCGAATCCCCATCAGCCACCCATCTACACATGTTCCTCGGAGTGCTCTGATCATTCGACCCGCAATGACCGGCACTCCCATCACAACGGCCACCATCTGATGCACTCGTCGCACCACTCCCAGCACCAGCCGATGACGCACAGCCACACCAGCAGCCACCACAGTCATCACTCGTCGGGCCATCGGGACCTGCAGAACGACACCATGCGGTCGGACAGCAGTCAGGAGAACAACCCCGGCAAGGCGTACATGATAAGCCGCTGCCAGGCGGCCTTCCCCGAAACCGAGGAAACCGAACGAGATCGCATGCTGAAGCAGTGCACCTACGACGCCAACGACATGGAGCACCGAAACTGCAGCGACTGCTGCTCCAGCTCCCGCGAGGGCGACACCTGTTCGTGCAGCGAAGGCTCCTGCCTGTACGCCGAGGCCGGCGAACCAGGACCTCCACCGCCACAGCAAATGGCCATGGCTAAGTAGGCTAAGTCCTCACTGCCTCCATGGCCATGCCCGCCTGCCACAGATCGCCCCCCCAAATGAGACTTAACGAGTAGGTAAGAGCATCTAGACGTAAGAGAATCAATCAGACAACCACCACACTGACACTCGCACCGACACAATCAAACAGAGAGAGAGAAGTAATTTCTTCATTTCCGCTTTCAAAATGACAAACGACCGCCATTCAATGAGCGGCCACAATCACGGGGGCCAACGCCAATTCCATTCATAATTCATTCCCGCACAAAGAGCCGCCGCCTTTCAGTGTCCCTTTGTTCATTAAGTGAATCCGCCGTGGGATAGGAGCGACAGGAGAGGAGAAGGACTTGGAAGAGCTCGCGCTCCTTTCAATTCGCGTGACAAATTCCCATTTAGCCGGTTGCACCGGTTGTGCCCGTCCGCCAAGGATTATCGTGAAACTTTTAGTAGCTTTGTAAACAGTTTAAAGTTGATAATGGCCGGGGATAAGCGGGCTTCCAGCACGATTACCGTCCTCTGTTGTGGTTGACAAGTTGTGGCCGCACTCCGCCCACACCTCGCCGCGAGGGGAAGGTACAGAAAACAACAGGTGACATGATTAATTTCATTTGTCGAATATTTCTTCTTTTTTTTTTGTCTTCTTTGTGAACGAAGACTGCACGAGAGATTCTCGAAGGAGGAGGCCATTAGACGACGGCACTATGAAAGGCAACCGACTTATGAATATTTGAGGACCAACGAAATGCCTTTTAAATTGGCTGACAGCCTGCCGAGGTCCGCTGCGAGGGTCGATAACTTTGCGAAAAATTGATGGACATTGCTGAAGCGCAGCGGCTCTTCGTCTGTTGAGTGAACGGACATGATGTTCAGTTGAGGTAGCGTGAGGGATTTGTTGATAAATGACGAACTAATTATGGGGCTCGAGTTCGAGGGGGTTTTCTAATTGCGACAGAGTTCGAGGACCTTTTGGGGAGCTTAGTGGTATCAAATGGTCAGAATGTGACGAGACATGGCTGTGGGCCGAGGTTCAAGTCTATCCCCGTGTGTAGAGAGACGAGATGTAGAGATGTGGGGTGTAGCATGTACAGGGACAACTGTTGAAAGTTGAAGGCAGCTCCCTGGAAAGATGCACAGAACCGAATGGCCACCAAGAATTCGGCTGTCCACATTAAGGATCCAATCTCTCTAATCTCTACAACCTTCCAATCGAGTCGAAAACAGGTCTAAGAACAGCCTCCTTCATATTTCCGAAGAATTCCTTAAGCGACAGCCGGTCGGAATTTCTCTCATTTCAATACTTCCAGGTTGCCTACGCAAGGGAGCGCGCGTTCGAACACTTGCCTTTCATTTTAGAACTCTCGTCACTCAAAGTTTTTTTTTTTTCTTTCTTTGTCAAACTTCGGTTCATAACTCTTGAAACTCTTGAAGTGAACAATGTTTTCGAACAAAACTTTAAATGAAATCACCGGCAACAACTAATGAAAGTCCGTGACTAAATTCGAGAAACGTTATCTGTCCGGAAACTGACGTAAAGCGCGGTGTAACGATCAGTAGTAGGGGACTGAGTACACAGACGTATAAAATAAAATACGAGATTTGCTGCACGTCGACTGAGACGAGTATCTGGCCCAGGAAAACACAGTGCGACCACACGCTGTTCAAAGTGTGCAGAGTTGCATTATGGTTTCCCGAGAAGCGATAGGACGCGCGAAAGCAGACGACGAGGCAAAAGTGTCAACGAATCAACAAGCATCCACGGTTATTCTTATGATCGATGGAATGCTTGCCGTATCATGTTCTCTATGATAGACACACGCCCACACAAGTCGTATACTTAAGCGGGCCGTATGTCACTATATACAAAGTTTTCGTCATCCCCCAGCAGACGCCAATGGATACGGAATTGGAATAAGGCTTCGAGTTTTTGTTCTGAGTCTGAGATACGTATCCTGCAAGCTCTCACCTTGCCATCAAAACCAGTGAACGCATCCTCTATGACTGCTAACCTCCCGCGAATTAGTGTTTTTCCTGGATCGTAAACAAGGACAACACCATCCTTCTTGTATTTATT
The DNA here is from genome assembly GCA_964034865.1 of Eristalis intricaria. Taxonomy (NCBI): domain Eukaryota; kingdom Metazoa; phylum Arthropoda; class Insecta; order Diptera; family Syrphidae; genus Eristalis; species Eristalis intricaria. The sequence continues at coordinate 54,805,433 of OZ035877.1, read as the reverse complement.
TGAAGAAGCATACTTTCCCCGTTAAAATCAAAAAAGGGGTTGCTCATACTCTCAACGACCTTCACTTACTTGCTGCAGTCTTTTGGTCAAAAGAAAATGGGTGGTGTTGCATTTGGAGTAAGTGCTCCATCTGGTGTGAATATAAATTTATTTCGTCAAGTTTAACGAATCCTCTCCGCTCACATATTTCGACAGCTGAGTCTTTCCTCCGTTTTGGTGTGAATAAAGATGGAATGAACGGAGAACTCACTTGTGGAAATTGACTGTGCATAGAAGGTGATTCCAAAAGTGAAAACAAATTTAAGATAATGGAAAATTCTGCGTTCAAAGAGGAATACTTTGTCGGATTAAACCTTAATTCTAACCTTAATTCTCTGGACGAAGACGATTTCATCCATTGCTTGCAATTCATTCGTGCTTGCTGGAAAAAAGCCAAACTCCAGACATGAAGAATAAAAAGAATCTGCGTTAATAGCTATGGAAGAAGAAATAAAAAAAAATCGCTGGCTTTTATTTTAACATATCGCAGATAAAGAAACAAATTCATAACATGAAGGCCCGTGTCAAATCAAAAGGCGATAACAAAAAGACGTGCAATCTTCATATTAAATTAAAAGACCAAAAAAAATCAAAGGTATGGAACCACCACCGGTTTCTTCAGGAATATCGGAAAGGAAATGAGTACTTAACCATTCCATGTTATCAAACTCGAATCTATGCACGTTCTTGAAACTATCCCATGTGTCTCCGAAAGGACATGAGTTATAGTTTTCTGTTTTCCGCGTTTGTGGATGTGTAGAAATTTCTATTTGTTGTCTGCTTGTATTCTTGAAATAACTGGCAAAGTCAGTTTATCTTCTAAAATACAGACGCGTCCTCTAACTCAAATTTTCACGGGATATCGAAATATGTTCTAGTTAGAATGGAAGAGTTAGACTTAGAGGAAGAGTTAATGATTTTTGAGGCCAAAAAATCGAGTTCAAAGGGGGATTTTTTAGAAGATGTTCGTCTTAGGCGAAGGTGATTGCCACTTCCCTTTAATTTTCATTTGTGGGTGGTTTTTAACTCTACACTGCAGCACTCAAACTCAAAAACTGGTCCATTGTACTGCCAACCAGAAACCTACTTTTTCTCCTTTTGAGGAGCCTACATCATCAGTTCTCACCGAAAACCTGTCACCTGATCCGAGCAAGGAAGTGCTCTGCAATGCCGTCGTCTTCTCCACAGGCGTCGCAGAGGGTTTCGTCGCTTAGGCCAAGCACACTTAGATGTCTTAGTACGCCTGTAAGTCCTCAGCAATCTGTTCTGCCGAGAGATGACAAACTCCACTTCCCCCAACTGCCTAGTTAAATGTTCCTACAACGCCGTGGAACCAGATAAAATTAACACCACCCTTTCGGATACAAAATCATTCTCCCGCAACAGTTCACCTGATTTGAAACTCATTTCTGATTCAACCCTCAGGCGTCTCAGAAAGAAGAAAAGTAATAACACAAATCTTTGTCGCCCATTTACCTCATTTGCGCAGACCCGCAATTAATCCCACCAAGGGGTGCCTTTGATCAGTTCAATGCAAACAGTGCAGATACAATCTCTTAATTATCGTTCCCGCCCCCACGCCACCCCCAAGGGTGGGGTATCAATAAAATTTACACGTGCACCTAAGAACACTTCCTCGGAGCGGGAACACTCTTCAAAGGAATTTCGTGTTTGTTTTCCATCGCAGAAGAATCTTAAAGCCGGGAAAGGGTTGCTCTGTACACACACCCACCACCGCCGCCGCCGCCGGCACAAGGAGGAAGAGACTCCTCGTTAAAACATTCCGCACCGGAAGAGTCAGCAGAAAAACAAAGCAAAAAAGCAACCCAACACACACACAACGCAACAATAATTACATTCATCCAAGTCGAACATTTCTGTTCGCTCTGCAGCACCCCCAATTGCCAGTAACCAAATTCACTTCGCAATTAGCGGACATTTTTAACCCTATCCCACCTCCATCCCCGCCCCAGCGTGACGTCGTTTAGCAACAGTTCCGTGCATTTGTACACCTCATTAGTCCAGGTTGCTGAACAGTTTTTTTTTTTTCGCTGCTGCTCAAGTTTGACCTGTGCCTTGTTGTGTGCCTGTAGAGCCTTTAGTGGCTCGGGGCTATTTAATTTCACCCCGTTTGCATGCATGCGTGGCGGAGTTTTTTGTTGATATTGTTTTCCAATTAACTGTCAAAGTGTTGTTGGCTTTCCACCCCCAGCCTCACCCTCCGGCGCCGGCGGTGGTGGTGGTGCTTTAACACGAGTGCAAGGGTGGTTTCGCGGAAAAATGCATGCAAACTAATTTGTCCACCAGACCGCGTGGAGTGGGTGACTGAGTGAGTGGCGGACTCGATATATGTACGCTTTTGGCCACCGTACTCCCTTGCCCGCCAAATTCCCGTAATTGCTTCGCAGACGGACAGACGCACACCAAAAAAAAAAAAGCAAAACACCAAAAACGTCGCGCTGATCCGGTCCCGAATCGATGGCAGCTGAAGTCAAGGGTTGTGTAGTCACTAAACTGCGTGATGCGGGTGTAATTTGTTCACTCCTCTTTCAAGTTTCTTTTCGTTGGTGCTGCCCCCCCGCCTCGGCCGATGATGATTATCCATCCTTGCATTGTTTGGTTTGAACAGCAGAACGTGTCCCTGTTGTAATTTGCCATCTTTTTCTTTGTGATTTCGATTGAATGGGTTGCAATGGGTTGGTGATGGGGGGGACGTGAAACTCAAATACAGATCAGAGTTTCAAGTTAAAATGGGAAATAGCACGTACACATCAAATGGACTTGTCTCTGCTCCCTTTTTTTGATGTCAACCCTGACTTTTTTTCTTTGTGTGTGGGGATGGCAATGTCATTAAAAAGTACTCTCGTCGACACTAGGTGCGGCCAGAGCAGAGCTTATGCCTTGACATTCGACAGTGTGTGTTGCTTTCGGTAATTTGCCGGGCGAATCTATTCCAAAATGTCATCCCACATGGGGTCTGTTACGAGAATCCTTTCGGAAATAAAGAGATTTTCACAGAATCCTCGGTTAATGGTGATGTTACATTTTTTTTTTTGATCCAGTTTTTTGCTCTTCGTCGAGTAGTGAATCGAAAAATAATCCCAGACAGATGATCATTTAATTGTCATTACGACGACGGGGATGTGCTGTAGCGAAAGTTTAGTGCGGCAACAGGGATGTTATGCGGATAACATCAATTAAAGTGTAATCTACTCCTGATTAAGCTGTGACAGGCTCTGCACTGGCGAATCTGTGGACAGAGAGTGAGATTCAAAGAGGAACTCATTCGTTTAATGATCATCCTCAGTGGATGTTGTTGGGGAGTTTTGCATAAACGAGTATCTGATCTGTCATTTGGGAGAACTCATTTGGCTTTGTAAACTGATGTCAAGTTTTTTTTGTTTGCTCTCGAAAAGGGGTTTGATCTTCTTGTTTAACATCTGCCAGGTGGCTGGTGTGGATGGAGATGATGTATGTTCCACCAGTTGACAGACAGCTGTCAAATGCTGCTTGTTTTTTGACGTTGGGACACAAAAGTTAACCAAATTCAAAGTCAATCTAAAAGACAGAAAGTCATCAAAGGCTTCAACTGAGTCTAATAGGCATTAATTTTAGTTCTGACAGCTGTCAAAGTGACGTAAATTGCGATTTTGAGTCAATTTATGACTCATATCTGCTCCAAACTTTAAGTGATTTGGTGGACTGCCGTCAGAAACAAATATGGTGGCCGAGGTTTGTTTTTCACGCTTCACTGACAGCTGCCACGTTCACACAAACGACTATCTTATCTGTCATTTGGCTTTTTAAACTGATTTCAAGCTTTGTTGGTTGTTCTCGAAAATGTGTTTGTTCTTTCTTGTTCAACATCTGCCAGGTGGCTGGTGTGGATGGAGATGATGTATGTTCCACCAGATGACAGCTGTCAAATGTTGTTTGTTTTTTGACGTTGGGGCACTAAAGTTAAGCAAATTCGAAGACAATCTAAAACATTCTACTGAGTCTAAAGGGCATGAATTTGATAGCTGTCAAAGTGACGTAAACAGCGATTTTGAGTTAATTCGTGGCTCATATCTGCTCCAAATGTGTAGCAGTCCATCGAAAAACAGTGGATTCGATGGACGCCTCTCAAAATCAAATACAGTAGCCTAAGTTTGTTTTTCACACACTTCACTGACAGCTGTCACATTAATTTCACACGCTTCACTGACAGTTGTCACATTCCTTTCGCACGCTTAACTGACAGCTGTCAAATCGACACCAACATCAATTAAACTACGCTTCCTCAGCCAGCCAAGTATCAAAAATCATTCACAAAGGATATCCGTCTTCACAACTCTTTAAAAGTCCTCCATCCTGATAGGTGCTCACAGCTGTCACAGAACAATCAAAATTCCCACTCGTCCCCACACATAGTTTGCCAAAGTTCGCAATGATTTGAATATTACTCCACCGTCCTCTAAGGGCAATGACATCCACAAACGGTTCCCAGAGAAGGACTCATTCCCGCCTGACTGCCGGCGCATATTTGCTCTCCCAGCTTCAATGAATAAGTTTTCGAAATTGCTTTCGACTGCACCGTGATGGATTCTATTAACAGATCGCAAACACTTTTCAAATATTCCCACACCCCACCCATCGCCCAGCCGCAGTAGGCAGTGCAGGCAAACCCCACCTGCAGCCGACGGACCTCATCCATTCATGGGCCGGATTCACTCTTATTCATTTTTATGAGTTTCTCAGTTTTTATGAGCCTCCGACATGGAATCGATAAATCCACATGACGCACGAACTCCGGAGACTCCGGCAGCACACAAAAATCCTGCCAATTGCCCACTCAACAGGATTTTCGCCGGTTTTTTTTTTTGTTCTCTTGTCGTGACAGACACTGGTCTGCGTTTAGTTTAGCGCTTTCCGGTGGGCCCGGTGTTCTCTTTGAAGAATTCGCGTTTTTAGTTTCACAACCCCAGCTCGCTTTGAGCCCGACCGGTAGGACGACAGAACACGGAAGCAATCTTCGTCGAATCCTCGCCTCGTCCATGCCTGAAGTTCGAATGAAATATGAGTCAGCAACCAGCGGCGGCAATAAAATTGAGAACGTAATGGCTACGGTCTCTGCTTAGGTGTGTCTGTGTGTGTGGTTTGAAGGGTGGCTTCCGGTCGAAATGCAGATAGCAAATAGAAGCACATTCATCTGCGGCACTGACCGACCAGCCAAGCATGCGATTACTTAGCCCCTTCCCGTGGAGCGCGATCCATCATCCCTTAGCTTCGCAATATTTCCCTCGAAATTGAAATGAAATAAATTTTTATTATTTATTTGTCGTTTCTGATGAATGAATACCGGTCAGCCGGTGGAGGGGGGGTCAATTCCCGGAATGGTTCGGATTGACCTATTTTCATTGTGTCTGTTATGATTGCTTTTATTGCGATGGGCAACACTCACGAACGCAATAATTGTGGAAAATATTCGATTACCATTCATCTTTGCCCACCCCTGACTCCACGGTCGACGTGTCAAGCGGGCGGAGGGGTGTGCATCCCTGCTGAACTGGAATAAAACACACGGTGATTTTTATTACCCACCCAATTGGGACTAATGGATGTCGGTTTGGTCTGGCATTTCTCTGATTTTGATCGAAGTAAAAGAAATCCCCTCCCTCTCTCTCTCTCTCTCTCTCTCTCCCTTGTAACTGGTTGTGACCTTGTAATTATTTTATTTAATTTTTTCTTGTGCAAAAAAATAATTCACAATCTAACCAAATAATGATAACTGCCATTTTTTTTTTGCAAAATACTAAAAATGTATGCTAATTAAGTTTAACAAAAAACAGGGTAAAACAATTAATTTTTAACTTTGAATTTTCTTATTTTTTACCATTAAAAATAAAATTAAGGAAAAGTGTGTGTTTTTTTCTCATTTTATTTTATAGACCTTCTAAGACGAGAAAAAAAGATTTTAAAAAACAATTCACAAAAATACGTACTGAGACAACTCTTAAGATATAAGGTAAAAAGAAAAACAAAAAAAAAACAACCAGCAAACGAAATAAATTATATTTGAACGTTTTTTAAATGTAAAACAAATTAAGGCAACTCAAAAAAAAATTAATAAATGTAAAGTATTAACAATCAGCCTCACTTTTGGTGGACAGGTGTAGCCACTCTTGACAGTGAACTTTGTGAAGTGACAGACAAATTATACAAGCAAGCAAACGGTTAGTGGTATAATTTAAAAAAAAATCTTATATACGAAAAAACATATATTAAACTAAAAATGATGATGTAAATTAAATAAATCCAAATTGGTGTGATTTTGTGGAGTGCGGCCTTGAATGGGGGTGCTTTTTTCTGGAACGCAGGGTGGTGTGGAGTTTTTGAGCAGATTTTGTAATTTTTTTTCTATTTGTTGAGGTAAATACAGTGAGACTCCTCTTTAAGGACACCACTCTATAAGGGAAAGCTCTCTTTGCGGACAGTTCGTCATGGACCTGGCATGAGGGACTGAGAACTGACTCCTCTACATTAGGTACGTTAATGATGCTGTCCGCTATAGAGAAGTTCCACTGCACTTCGGAAAATGGTAGGCCATGAATGACGACGTTTAAATGTTCCTTTTTCGAATATGAGACATAAATTTGAGTTGAGTGAAGAAAGTCCGTAAGAAGAATTTTCAATCTACAAGGGTTCTTAAATCAGGATGGAGGATCACAGGTGTGTCTTGGCCTTGACGTGCAGCGTCAAAATAGACGGGCCTTGTCATCCACGGATGAGTTTCTTTTCAGTTGTTGGTCTCTACATCCACACAAATGGCTCTTATTGGAATCTAACAAACAATCTAGACCGTTTTTCAGCGCGTCATGTGTCAAGTCACTTGTCTGCTCTTTTTGTAGTCTCCTTCGTGGTAAATTTGAAAGTCTTGAAGGTCAAGAAAGAGTAAATATTCTCTGAAGAAATGTCGTTGGACATTTTTTGCTTAGTTTAAAGTGTGTGAATTTGTGAATTATGACTCCCTTCATTGGTGGAGTACACTTTCTACTTACTTATCCTGTCACGTGACGGCATAAACTACGAATCTTAGAAGATCCGATATGTCCGCGGAGTCTGTGAAGAATCCTTGCCCCAGCAAAGTTAGGCGCCGATTCTGGAGAGCCTGTCAATGGCAAAGCAGATTTTGGATCGTATCGGTCTCTTCCTCGTCACCGCAGCTCCGGTGTAGATCGCTGAATACCTCATATCATTTCTGGAGGATTTCTCCCATAAGACAGTGTCCTGTGATCATTCCGACGAGCACACTGATCGAGTTACGGTCCAATGCCAGAAGCTTTTTTGTATTATACCCAAATGTAAGTCTGACTCACTCTCTTCTAGACCGCAATCTGCTTCGCATTTGTGTCCTGCTTGTCCTTTTCGGAAAGTCTGTTTTATTCCGCAGTCGCAGGTTGGTCTTGTTTTAGTCACGGACACAGAAGACTAGGCTCTGCTGGTTTCACTAAGCGACAAGGTGTTCCCATATGAACCCCCAGTGCGAAAGATGTTTTTACCTTTTCTTAGAACAGCAGGCATTGATTTAATGTGTAAGACAGCATAGTTAAACGGCTAATGAAGATTCACACTTGAGCCTTAAGACTTTATCTCGTGTGTGACTGTAGTAGTACCCTCTGTGGTCTTCCTCGAATTTCGTAAAAAAGACCATGCCTGCTCACTAAACGATAAGGAGGCTGATTCTGAGTGATTTAACAATTTAAGTTGTATTCCATAAGGAAACCAGCAAGGACTCCAGTGTGTCTCCAGAGAAAGCGACAAGACTGAAAATTTCTCATGATTTACCACAGGAAGGGGAACGGTAAGTTGTTGCAGCTGGTTTCACTGCATGGCAGATACTAGTTGCTGATGCTCGGGCAACACGATTCGGTGCCCTTGTCATACAGACATGTTTGCCATATCTCATAGATCCGTTCGTCCTCAGTTGTCCTCTTTTGGTAGCTTCCGGCCACCCACTCTTGGCTTAATAATCGAATACCATGCCATGCGAAACACCCTAGCTTCGTCATGGACACCCTAAAGTCTCACAACAAGTAGATCCTCACCGCTCGGTAATTCCCCTCAACACCTTTCTGTTAAAAAAGAATATACCTCTAAAGTCATAGTCGCTCGCCTCCACTTAACTGCTAATTTAAGATACTAAACCAGGATGCCATAATAGGATTTAAAATAAAAAAAACTCCTTAAATTTAAAGAAAACAAAAACACAATCTTAAATCTAAATCGAATATCACTAAACAACGAGCCGCATATATGTTAACCCATTAAGTTAAATAAAAAAACAAAAAAAGAAAATGAAAATAATTCTAGTGTAAGCAACCCCAGTGTAGAGCGTTTTTTTTTTTTGAATTGATTGAGTTCCATTTCTTCTGTTTTGTTTCGCAAAGAATGCTGACTTTCAAGAACAAAAAGAAACAAAATAAGAAAAGAAAACTCCTACTTCTAAGAATATTAAAACTATAATGTACCTGTGATATTACATACTTCATTTATGATTAAACATTATTGTCACATAAAATTGATTGTCACGTAAAAAGAACACACTCACAAGCACACAGCGCCTTTTGAACGAGGAGCACGCGTGGTTGTGGGTGTGCTTGAAACTGAATTCCTTCACCATCTTGTCCTGGGTTTGAATTCTCAAAAAAGAGAAAAATTTTCTTCTAAAACATCACTCTAGCGAGTCTAGAAAAAAAAACTTGTTTTCATTGAAAACAATCAAAAAATCATAAATTAATAATAATTTGTTGCATAGTATTTAACAAAAAAAAAAAAAAACATAAATGTCATCATTTATCCCAAGCAAGCATACATATATATGAAAAATAAAATCCCCTAGCTAAATAATAATTAGAATACTTAAACAAAAACTTAAGTGTAAATAATGTGAACAGGTGTTTGAATTTCCGTTTTTTATTGACAAATAAAAAATAATAATAAATACATGTAAACTAATCCGCATTGTAAATAACTCGAGTCGTTGGAAAAGATTTTTGTTTATTTTCCTTAAGATAGCAATAATAAATAACACAAAACATAAATAAATCACAAGTAACGTTGTAGAAAATCATACGTATCTGGTATTCAAGCCTAAACAAAGTAAACTTTATAAACAATTTAAGAGAAGAAGTTAAAACAAAACAAAAACAAAAATTACACTAAATAAATAGTAAACCTTAAGAATATTGTGAGTAAAAATAAAAAAAAAAGTATTTGGTACTATAAATCTAAATTTAACAAGAATTGTATGAAGTTCATATGCTAAACGATAATTGTAATGTAATTTTTAAAACAAACACATGAACACAAAACTAGTTATTCAAGAAAAACAAATACGAAAAATATTTAAATGGTAAATATGGAATTCATATTATTGCAGACTGTATAATTTTTATTTAATTAGAATACGAAATAAAATGAAAATGCCATTTATATAGCGAATAATGAAAACAAAAATGTAATGAAAGGTAAAATAAAAATACAATAAAATAAATGATACGTGGAAAATTTTACATTAACTTTGGTATTTTTCTTGTCTTTTGATCGATCTTGCATGGCTTTGCCTTCACTACAGCAGCTTACAGGAAACACCAGAGGATAGTTGGTTTGTATGACTATAATAAGTCGGATAGACGCATACACATCCTCACAAAATTATTCGCACAAGACTTCAATTAACGAAATAAGCTTAATTCCACTAGCTTAGTCGTGAAAAATTAATTCAATAAAATTTAAAAAAAATTAGAATTAGTAAAAGATTAAAAATTAGTACAAAAAATCAAATATTAAAAAATCCAAGTAGGCAAAAACGAAAATAAACAAACTGACTTGAAAAAATACATAAAATAAAATAGATGAGTGGTACATCAGTATCTAGTTGCACCACCCTTAGCATCAATAACGGCTCTTAGTCGTTTTGACATACTCCCGACAAGTTTCTTGCAAAAATCTGGGCGTAAGAGTTCCGATTCTCGTTGTACAGCTTCTTTAAGAGAAGCTGAACATTGTGGGCTGAGCTTGAACATTTTTTTCTAATTTGACCCTAGACCCATTTTAGTAGAGCTTTGCTGCAAATTTCTTTTTAGGATGTCGAGGTAGTCATATTGGTATTATTCTATAGTCAATGAACTCCATTTGACCAACCCCCCGCGCAGACATACACTCCCACATCATGATATTACCACCGCCATGTTTCACCGTCGCTTGAAGTTTAGCTTCATTCAGCTCAGTATTTGGTTTTCGCCAAACCCTTTGCTTCCCGTCGTTGAAAAACAAGTTAAACTTGCTTTCGTCACTAAAAATAACGCTGTTCCAAAAGTCTAGAGTCTTGTTAACATACTCTTTGGCGAACGCGAGTCTGTTTCCTTTGTTAACTTTGGAATTAAAGGGCTTGCGACGTGCAACTCTACCGTTAAAAATATTTGACCTTAAAGTCCGCTTTACTATTTCGACAGAGTTTGTTTTTTTTAATAATTCCTGACATCTCTGCGGTCAATAATTTTACTGGCGTCTTAGGGTTTTTCTTGATTTTCTTGACAATATGCCTCTCATTTTCCTCCGATAATATTTTTTTTCGACCCCTACCTTTCTTATTTTCTAAACAACCCTCATTTCTGAACTTATGGACAACATCCCTAACTACGGTATAGGATCTTCCAACAAGTTCACCAGTCTCTCGGTACGTTCTGCCTTGGTAAACTAACCTTAAAGTAACCTTTCGCTCTTCTATAGAAGTTTCCGATGTTTTTCATCCCATTTTGCTCTCTTTTAGTTTTTTTAATTTTATTTTCTCAGAAATATCCTCTGTCCTTCTGCTTGTTGCCTCGATGACAGCATTCAATAGAATGAGCGTTTATTATAACACAACGCTTGGGTTTGTGCGGATAATTTTGTGTCTGCTTTCCTCTTGCCGTATTCGGAGAAGTCGAAAAAAAAATACCCTTAGGGTTGATTGCATCAGTTTGAACCTTGAATATGACTTGAATATATAGAGCAGATTGTACATAGAAAATATTAAATAAAGTCGGCTGTAAAGTCCTTGTGCGAGTAATTTTGTGAGGATGTGTATAGCAGATTACTGTTACTGTCAAAGTGGCATTAGTTTGAAAATGATGTACAAAAACCTTTATTGCCACAGAAATGTCTTTTTTAGCTTTTAGACAATGCGAACGTTGATCTAACCAATTGGCAGTCCTTGCAGATATAAAGTAAAATTAATAGTTATTGTCCGTATTTCTTTATGTATGACTCGTGGACGATTGCACGGATGGGACAAGGGTTACATAGAAATGTTGACATTTGAAAATCTAATCTACTTCATTCATAAATCCTACATAACCTCTTTATCTTGAGGTTATCTTGAGTTAGTCTTGATTTGATCTCGTTACTTATGTCGTTTGTATGACGTAGACAAGGTCTGGAAGGGATCGTGGAAAGCAGCGGTAGTTAAAGTCGACTCTCCATAATTTGAAATTGTTTCCCTTTCCCTTCAAAAATATTCCATAAATTGAATAAAATCATGTAAAAATAGTGTTCAAAAATTTTAAATCGGGCTCCCTCTACTCTCAGTCATTTGAAGAGTTGTTAATGCACAAGCCTTTCATTAGTTTACGTTCATAGAACAGCCACCAGAGTCGTCAATAAGTACAGATTCTGAATCAGAGCGTGGATTTCTATCTCACTTTTAAGAATACAAATTTGATTTGGTTGAAAACGAAGAAGAAAAACCACCTATTTCTGTCACGAGAGACGAGGAAAGGAGATCTAGTACTACCCCACGTTTCTACACACTCCCAACCTTCGTGAACAGCTTAAGCAGCATCAGAATCAGCCCTCTTCTTCGCTTTATCAAAAGCACAAATTGGTTTGCGGTAAATGAGCCTAAGATGCACATGCTAACACAATGGACCTATCCTTGGCCTAAGTGTGTCTGCTGTCAGTATGTGCGGCTGTGAGCCACATCCACCTAACCTAACCTACTCTGGCTGGTAGCCTTATTCATCATCACACTATGCAACAAGCCATAACTATGCAACATGACCTGAATGTTCCAGACAAGAACTGTCTGCTAACCGTGCATCAAATGAACATGGTTACCAACACAGAGTGAACGCCAAGAGCAAAGACGACCAGATATCCGAAACTCTTCCACAGGATTAAATTCCGTCAAGTCTATTGTCGCCAATTCTCTTTTGATATCTTGCCTTGCTTTCACACGTTGAGATTATGAACTTTCGATGGTAAGGAGCATCAATGGCACGAACATATGCGGGAGGCCCAGTATCTGCGATAGCCGAAGCAGTAAGCTAAGAACGCGAAGAAGAGAGACACACCAAAAGGGAATAATAGGAGACATCTTCACGCGATGATAGCTGTGTTTTTTCAATTTCATGTAAAATACACTAACGAAAAGTCATATATCCGCTTAAGTTACTCATCATATCTATCGCCGCTTAAGAAATAAGCGCGGATAAAAACAATACTTCCAATCATTATTTTCTGTGTGTTCATTCCTGAATTCAATCATTCATTGTTTAGGTTGCTGTATGTGGCTTACACCTGCAGGTGTGGTTGATGTATTAGATCATTTTTCATTCTTTTGGCATCCATAAGTATGCAATTTTTGGTATACTCAGAGTGTCTCTGCTATACATTCCGTTTTAGCTTCGTAAACGATTCTTTTCATTTCACGAAATTTTTTTTCTCTTATAATTATTAAATATTTTTGCTTTTAAAGAGATGGTCACGCTTCACAGTCACAAAACGAAGATTGTGACCGTCAAAGATCAACCATCACCTTCCACAACTACACCCCTGACTGCTTAGCAAATGTCAGAAATGTCGTCGGTGCTGCCAAGATTTTATAATGAATCATTAAGCGCCGATGATCGCTTGCAAAAAACACACCTGATGTAGTATTGGTAATGCCAAAGCAAGGGAGGTAAGAAGTGTTAAGTGTTGACCGTACTGGATTGAAACTAGATAAGACCATCTCGCGGACGCCTCCACGGTGACCCAACGGCATCCACCATTAATGTGCCTGCATGACGGTGCAGATATCCATCCATTTCCGAGAGTTGTGCAGAACGACCATGTGGATTACGACCTTGAGCGTAGACCAGCTCTGGCACGAGACAGTCCACGCTGTACAAAGCTACAAACGTTGGCTTCACAAAATTCAAATCGAAAACTTATAAATTCCAAGAAGCAACAGATGGTGACTTTCCATCCACCATCTGCGCACACATCTCGGAATGTGGAACTCAAACATACGTCCCCCCGCCTTCGCACAAGATTCACGTGATCCTCGTAAAAAACGTCACCTTATTTTTTTTTATGATACAATTCAAATGTCTTAAAGCATCCATGCGTCCATAAATTCAAAATTTATTCACCGCATGCAAAGTAATCACTCTGGCCGTGACCTTGTCTAAGACCCGTTGAACAAGCTTCACAAGGAAAAGGAACACAGCCCAGGCACAGTAATTGTGTTCCATCCCCTCTGCCAGTGGCAACAAATGCCACTCTCATAACCATCAGATCCTTCCTAAGACCCAGAGCATTGTGTCGGATATGTCGGATATGTCAAGATCCCATATTCCCTACACACAGCACACTCGTGCAGTACATTTCCTCGTTATTACTTGTGAATTTCATCCCCATCCTCATAAATATTTCAGCAACATCCCGTCCGCCCCCCACAACCGTATTAGTCTCATAAACCATTTGAATGATTGTGCGTCGTTAAAAAGGACCTTAAATTAAATTTGTTACTACGACTACCCACTCACCAGTGCCCCCCAACCATCCAACCAACCGCCGGCGACAGCTCAATGTCGGAAATCAAAATGTCGTCCAATTTATATCCTCAAACACCACCCGAGTAGGGGCGACAGGAAAACGAGAAAAGAAAAAAAAAAACGCCGTACAACGGGTCCTAGAGCAAGAGCGAGGCGCAAACAAATTTCAGCAATTCATCACCAGGAATTCCCAGGACGAAAATAAAAGAGAAAAAAACGCAAACAGCGTTCGCAAAAACGATTTCGCTCTGATTGATTTGATTTATTTAAATGTAACTGCTCCTTAATAAGGTGAACGTATCGATTTTCATTTCCGGTTGTAGTCGGCGCAGCTCGCTGCTGCTTGTCTTGTGCCGTTTGCCGTTTTGCTTTCAAGTTCCTTCTTTTTTCGGTGGAATTCGTGAGATCGTGGCACGTTGGCTGCCGGGGAGTGAATATTATTAACTTTTTGATTTATACTCTTGCTGGAAGGGAGTCCTTATGATTTACGCGGAACGGCCATGAGGAAAGGATTCAGTTGCGCGGAATAGGTGGGGAGCTGTCCAGGGAACGGGTAATGGAATTGATGGCGTTGTAATGTCTTTCACAGATTCACTGGCGTAAGTGGGGATGGCGGGCAGGCTGTGGTGCGAGTCGAGAAGTGCTGCGATTGAGTGGATGTCTTTTATGAGGCTTTTTGCAATTTTCCCGGGTGAACGATGGTGAACGATCCTATGAACCCCTCGATGAAGGTGAGCCTTTGTTCTCTCACCACTCATTTCAAAGGTGATTCAAGTTGAGAATTTTGGGGTAACATTTGGGGACAGCGGGAGAGAAGGACGAAAGCGTATATACGCTTAATTTATAAGTGCACAAGAAAAACGGATCATCGGCGCTTAATAATTTATCTATCTTGCCATCACCGACGACATTAATGACATTTATGGCAATCAAGGGTGCAATCGTTTAAGGTGATGGTTGATCGTTAATGGCCACAATATTCGTTTTGCGATTGTTTAGCAAATGAAAAAATACTTAATTATTATCAATTTAAACACAGTTTTAAACAATGCATAGAATCGATTACGAAACATAAATGGAATGTATAGCCCAGACACGCTGAGTATACCAAAAGTTGCATACTTATGGTTGCAAAATCATTTCAAAATTATTTAATACATGAACCTCCCCTACAAATGTTCAAAAATAGAGGAAAAAAATGCTTTTAGGCGCATGATATTGTGAATATGCACATCAACCCAATGAATGAATCAATAAATTCAGGAATTTATTATCGATAACACACAGAAAATAACGGTTGGAAGCATTATTTTTATCCGCGCTGATTTCATAAGTGGCGATAGATATGTTAGTGTTGTTAGTGTATTGTACAGGCAAACTGAAATTTAAGCGTATATACGCTTGCAAAAATACACACCTAATATTGGACAAAAGTGTGTTTTACTAGAACATGTAAGATTGTTTGAATGTTTAATGATTATACACGTCAGGAGATCTTCAGAAGTAAACAAGCAAACAATTTTAAGGGCGTCTGCCAAACTTCATGACGTTAATTATGAAATCGTTTGTGTTTGTGTAAGTGTGCTTCAAAATTTCGATTGTGCTTGTGAAAAAATAATACCTTAGCCGTAAGTCTGATTTTAAATCTGCGATCAAAATTGTGAAAAAGTAGCAGTTTGGATTGCACAGTCCATCATAGACTTTCAATCACGATGAAAAAGCAGCAGTTAGTGATTTTTTGCCCAACACTCATTTCTATCTCCCGACCATAACCGTCTAACCTCTTCAATGGAGTGGCAAAAGTCCATAAATAGGCATGCGCATTGCTACCCCATCCTGCTTGAAAATAAACACATATTTGAGAAAATAACACTTTTATTCCTATAAGTCGCTGACTTTTGGCAATTCATTCCCTTGTTAATATGTAAGTTGGTAATAATCCAATATTTCGAAATTTGGAAAAAACATCATATACAGCGGACTCCAAGTCGAACTCTCCCTATTGTTCATCGACTAGGAGAAGGGTTGAACCGAGATGCAATATCGTGGGCCTTGCGCAGGACAGGCATTCCGAAAAACTCATAGCTATTATAAAGGCTATATACGAAGATAGTGTCATGTCTTGCACAATGGTAAGTTGACAGTGGAGCTTGAGGTCCAAAGTGGAGTTCGTCAAGGGTGCACATTGTCACCACTATTGATTCTGGTGGTTATCAGGGATACGACAGAATACATTGACGGACGGAAATGATGTCATTCGATGGACTATGACATCTTGTCTTAAACACCTAGACTACGCTGACGATGTTTGTCTACTTTCCTTGAGTGACCTTCACTTGATGGCCCACAATCTAGAAGCTGAGGCGTAAACAAAGTGGGGTTCAAAATAAATACGGCGAAAACAAAAGCCCTTAGCATTTCTGACAACTGCGCCCAGCTGATCATTGCCGGACAGGAAGTCGAGGAAGTTAGATAATCGCTGCGGCACCGAACTGGAGGTGAGTAGCAGGGAATGCTAAGACTGCTTCCCGAATGCTATCCACGATCTGGGAAAGTAATGTTATCAGCTTGAGAACCAAGCTGCGACTCTTCCACTCCGACGTGGATTCGATGCTGCCATATGGACGCAGTATCTGGAGGGATGACACCATTACCACGCGTAAGCTGCAATCTTTCGTAAACAGATGTTTAAGAAACTTGCTTGGGATTGTTTGGCCGAACCGTATCCCCAACGAGCAATTGTATCTGAGAACGGGCCAAGAACCTATAAACATCACAGTACGAAGGAGAAAGTTGTTGATTCCAGGGCGTGAAGACAACTCCATTGCGACGTTCGCCGTGCAGTGGAATCCGCTTACTCAAGCAGGCAGAACAGCGGGACGCCCTAGACGAACGTGGGGCAGAACAGTTGAAGAGGAATCGAGTTCTCTAGGAATGAGTTGGAGAGAGTTCAAAAGCATTGCTGAACATCGAACGAGGTGGTGCGCAGGTGTGGTTAACGCCCCATTCCCCCCGAGGGTTAAAGGAGATAAGCAAGAAAACAAAGTCCCCTGCCAAACAGGTCACCCTCTGCAACCCGGTTCACTTAGATTTGCATTCCACGGAACGCATTAAACGTAAACCTCAACGAGAGACAAATTCCCACTTTTATGACTTCTTCAATCTAAGCCTGGCTCTGAAATGTCTCTGCTTGGACCAGCGATTCAATGCCAACGGCAATAAAATCTGTTGAGTCCCTTTCCTAACGACAACCAGGTGTTTTCCGCACCAGTCCAAGCTGAATCCTCAATTCTCCCGAATCAGTCACCAGTCACCAGCTCCAAGCCGTCTTCAAAGCGACTCCCTAAGTGGATTGGACCATTTCAAAGAGTGTTGGTTTTAGTGTTCCACACCACTTAAGCAACGCCTCTGAACACCCCGCCCGACGCCCTCATAAAACGAGGCTTGGTGCTGCAAAAGAGGCCTTAACTGCCACGGGATTACATCTAATTACCTTCAGTTTAGGCCGTGCCCTGGTGGCGGTGGAGGTGGTGTCGACGGAGGAGGTGTCGGCTTCATTTAACTTTTTTACGCCGCGCTAGTGGCTCTCTCTCGGCGCTTTAACTACCCACCGCACACACACGGCCGTCGAGCCGCTCGCTCGACCTAATCAAAGCTGGAGCGCATAAAAGAAAACTTTCGTATCTGCAATTATGTTTAACAACTCGGAACCTGGGCGGTGGTGCGGGCAGAAGTATCTGCGCTCCTGTTTTCAGTTATTAAATTGAAACTATGAAAGTAAAGCGTTACGACAGTCGTAACTTTTTATCTGCACGCAGCTCCGAGTTCCCGCGAAAACTCAGCAGCGCCCCGCTGTTCCGCAGTTCGGCTGACTCGGGGTCCTGACGCTCTCGTCGCGATGCAACATTTCCTTTTATGTTCATGGTTATGACGCACCTCGTACTTTCGGGTATCTGCCAAGCAAGCGTTGAGGCGGACGGGGTCCGGTATGTAAATGTGGGCGATGGGATTTTTCGCAGTTGCTGTCGTTGTTTTTTTTTGTCCATCATTCACGCAGTCAGTGGAACGCCTGGCTGCGATTTAGCATAGTTGTAGTGCCTGGTGCCGCATCCACTCGCAAACTACTCGTGTATTCCCACAGCTGCGTGGTGTTCGGATAGTGTGGGCAGTACAGGGCCAGAGCTCGAGGAGGGGGATGGCCGAGAGCCCATTAAGGCTTCTTACGATTGGCAGTGTTAACACTTTTATGGATCGTAAATTTCGCGTACGCGTGTGTGAGCGGGGGCAGGCGATGTGTGTGGGGCAAGTTCCGAAATGTGTATCAACGACCTACGTGATTAGATGCGAAAGCGGCGTGCCCCGAGAGGTCGGTTTCGGCTTGGTCCGGTCGGTGCTGGTAGCCTTTTAGGTTTTATTGATGTCGTCATTTAGATATAAACTGTAACTCGTGAGGATTGAATGGGACTGGAAGTACACTTGGAGCGCCGGGGGCTCATGAAGCAAAATTGATTTGGTAGGACTCGAGGGGGATGTTCGTCGAGAGTCCTTTTAATTCACTCCTAATTGATGACTTTTCAGATTTGAAGTTGCCCTTAGTTTCCGGGGGATGATGGATGTTTATGGGTGGCATCGGGAAAGACATGCATGGGGTCGTCAAATCTTGGAGCACTTGCCAACTATCCATTTGACCAGGGATTCGGGGACTTGTCGAGGCGATTTATGGGTTTGACCTCATTTCCAGGACTCATTGGCGAAATAGGACGCTACTGGGGAGACAACAGAGCATGATTTGTGCAGACAATTTTCAACATTTTAAGTGTCGAATAATATTTGATAAGCTACTAGGTTCTTCTTATCAAACGACATCACAATCGTAAATTGGTCAGAGTGGCGCCCAACGCGGGTTCTCTGAAAAATAGAAAACTTCTCTTTTCGAATACCTCTCTATAACGGACAGCTCTCTTGATGGACAATTCGTAATTGTCTCGGCATGAAGATATACGTATATTTCAAGCCCCCCTACAGAACGGACAATTGCACCAGATAATTATGATGGTCTCGCTGCTGTCCGCTATAGAGAAGTTTCATTGTATGTACTAGGTTACGTGATCATTATTGTCCGTTAAACATCATTAGCGCCTTCGTGAAAGGGCGCACATTCGACTACACACCTCGTTAGGTTTATTTGCGTCGGTTTTCCAAGCGAAAACCTATGCAATCCTAATGGCCATGAACTCTATTGTGAAGAACAGGTGGTAGGAGCTGCGCCCAGCAGTGCTTAAGGGCTTGCTCAACCTTTTAACCGCTTGCAGTACAGTTAAGGAATACAAGTCTTCTGTGAATCTGAGGAGATAACTCTCAGGACGTGAACCGCTGGGACTACATGTGTCCTTTGTTAGGGCCTTCATCGATGGTTGGACATCTTGAGAGCACAACCGGAGGTGGATGTAACGTCTGTAAGAATTCCACGGCATTCTTGATATCTCTTGACAGAAAAGACTGGCCTTAGCGAGAAACCCTCTACGACGCCCTCGGAGAAGACTATGGCACTGCTGAGCATTTCCTCTGCTACTGTTCCGCCTTTCCTCAGAAGAGGTGATAATTGTTCGCTGCTGATGAAATGAGAGCAAATGATGTATAGTCCTCATCACACCACCGTCTAATCTTGTTACCCGCAGGTATTGCACAACACCATTCCTAGTATTTGGGAATGCAATGCAATAAAACAGTGTCCACGGTAATCCCAAGTTAGATTTCAGTCGGGTAAGAGAGAGACCTGGGTCTGCATAGCAAGGATCTTTTTCAGGAAGCAGTTCCATCTCCGCCGACAGCCTCCATCGAGGCCAAACTCAGCCTGATTGGCAACCACGACCCTTTTATGATCATCTAGAAAGCACTTAAATCAGCGTTTCAGCTTCGTGGTTGATCTTTGAGAAGGATGTCTTTTGTAGAGTCGGGTAGACACACCGCGTGGTGGCAACTCTCTGTAGTCTGCACTCAATTGCCAAACCTGGCGATTTTCTGATCAATCTAACCAGACCTATCGCATTGCCATCTTAATCAGACACTCCTTCATTATGCTTGTGGCGGATCCTTCAGAAGAGGCAACATGGGAGTGATAATTTTCTAGTTGTAGCCAAGGAAAATGCACGAGTTATCCAGAGATCACTGAAGTCGAAAAAGAACACGACGGTTTGAAGTCGGAAATTTACAGTCGCTACGGACTGCCAGAATCTTTGCTGATCAATTCTCCCAGGACATTGCTGTAAATTTAACGCATCCGGCACAGACCATCGGACAAGATTGAAGGTCTTGTCGAGAAGCCATTAAAGAAGCTGTCATTGATGTGCTGGGTTGTGGACCTAAGAGAAAACCCCTGCCTTCAAGCAGACTCATGTGCCTATAAGGCAACGCTGCAAAGAACTACCAGAATTGATGATAGTATGGGTTGATAACCTGCTTCCTAGGTTGAATACGAAGGACTAGGAGGGGAGCACTCTGATTAGCAGAAGGACACAAGTTGTGACAAGTACGATGCCCAGAAGTTTAACCAGAGCATGGTACAATTATTGAATGAATGGAAATTTTGGACAGAAGCCTGCATAGATCAAGATATGAACAACTGGTAGCAAAGTCGCTGTCGGTACTGGGAATATGTAGGAAATACTCCACTGCTCCACGGCGACGGGGATCAAATACCAGATCCGATCAAACTGGACGATGAGAGTCGAGAAATCCTTCATTCAAGCCGAGGTCAAGATACTTACCTATCAGGCCAGTGACCCAAGGAGGCATTGAGCCTGACCCTAGCTGTCTTCCATCTCTGACGCTCGTGGGCAGGATGCTTACAGTCATCAGGTCACGATAGGAATACAGAAAATAAAGTCTAAGAGAATGCTGGCTTTTCACTGACGACTCGGGCTGAACATCAGTGTAGACAGCTATATCTTCGAGCTAGTGAAGGACTTAGTCTATATCAGCTGTGTTTTTTTGCAAGCGTATATACGCTTAATTTTGAAGTGCACAAAAAAACGATCATCGGCGCTTAATAATTCATCATAAAATCTTGGCAGCACTGACGACATTTATGCCATTTGCTAAGCAGTCAGGGGTGTAATTGTGGAAGGTGATGGTTGATCGTTGGTGGTCACAATCTTCGTTTTGTGACTGTGTAGCGTGACCATCAATTTAAAAGCAAAAACACTTACTAATTATAAAATAAAAAAAAATGTTTATCAAATGAAAAGAATCGTTTACGAAACCTAAACGGAATGTACAGCAGAGACACTCTGGGTATACCAAAAGTTGCATACTTATGGATGCCAAAACAATTAAAAATGATCTAATACATCAACCAAACCTGCAGGTGTAAGCCACATACAGCAAACATAAGCAATCAATGATTGAATTCAGGAATGAACATACAGAAAATAATGATTGGAAGCATTGTTTTCATCCGCGCTTATTCCTTAAGCGGCGATAGATATGATGAGTAAGTTAAGCGGATATAGAACTCGTTGTTAGTGGATTTTACATGCAAATTGAAATTTAGGCATATATACGCTTGCAAAAAAACGCGGCTATCGTCTCCCAAGTAAACAGTGCACATCAGTACCGAGATCAACAGCGGAATAACTCTTTCCAACCACTGTTTTTTTTTTTTGGGCACAAAATACAATTGAGCGTCAGAGCTGTATAAGCGTCAGACTAAGTATAAGACCTTGCTCATCCCCGTCCTGCTTTACGGCGTAGAGGCATGGACTATATCCAAAGCGGATGAAGAGGCTTTGGACTTTTCGAGAGAAAGATGTTGATGCCATTTGCCATGTGTTGAGCGTATAGACAACATAGTTACGGCCAGAAGAATCTTCGACTCTGAGTCTGTGGGACAGCGCAACAGATGACGTCCACGTACAAGGTGACATACAAGTCTAGGGGGACCTATGCCGGCTTGGAGTGCGAAACTGGAAACTGCTGCCGAGAGATCGGGCCGGCCGGCCTTTCAGTTCACTGAATCCTTAAGCCTTAGCATGATAAAGACGATTATGCTGAGTGCATGTATCTGCCCCTCTGTCAGTTATGATGGGAGGACAGCATGTCCGACGTGGGGTATTTCAGTATCAATTTCCCGATCCACAAGAAAGGAGTTGACTCATTGAGGGATAAGTCTCCTTAACATCATCTACAAGACCGTCGCAGCGTCTTCCGTGAATGTCTGCAGCAGTTTATCAACAATCTGCTAGATTCTTATCAGTATGGCCTCAAACTACAGCATGTCCTGGAATACCCAAGAAATACAAATCGATAATCAGCACCTATTCTTAGTTATTTCGTCCGCATTGTGCTTATCATCTCAACTAGGTTTATGAAAGGACATAAATTCAATTGAAGGGGCACTCGAATCGGAACATTGCCTTCCACTGACTACCAGAATATAGAATATTTCCTTAATTGAACTGCCCTTAAGTCAACCCACAAATTAATTTAGATGTCCTTTCCATCCACCCAGTGTCCCTGGCACAAGACCACGAGAGCACCATTCACCACCAAGTGACATCTCGCATATCCTCAAAAGTGCATCGACCTCACATCGTTAATGGTTCCCTTATCAGGCTCATAACTTCCGCGACATAACTTATCATTTAACCGTCACAAACCGAGCCAACCCATCAAGCCGCATAAATAAATATTTCATGCAAAAGAACGAGAGAACGAAAGAAAAGAAGAAAAAACGATTACCAAATCCTGATTGTCCTATCGTTTAGGCCGGAATGGCTTTATGGCTCCGATTACACTTAACTGCCACGTTCGGCTACGAGCCCCGAAACAAGATGTCGACGCATAAACCAGCAACGGAGGCAACAATTATTTCCTAAATACACACGTAATTCCCTCATTTTGCAAAATTCTATCAACATAATTCCCATTAACGATTTTGCGTGTACAGTAGGCACCCTCAGCGGCATGCGGCATGCGGCATGAGTAACGACCGACGTCTCGTTGCTGTTCCCCTACGTGTAGGCAGCGGGAGTCCTGCCATTAACTTCAGTTCTTTGTGCTGTGAAACCATCTTGTCAATGGCCGTATAATGTCATGCACACCCCTTCCGACCTTCCCTGCCCCCGTGCCCACACCATTGGCATGTAATAAAACTTTTAATGGCGAATAATTTAGTCCCGCATAAGTCTCAATCAAAAAGGAGTCTCGCTCTCTCTCTCTCTGTGCGGCGGTGTTCGAGAGAAGCCCAACAAGGACCAAGGGGTGGGTGGGCCTGTTTCAGAGCCGCAGAGGCGGTGTATAGTAAGGACATTGCAACCGCTGTCGTCACACGCACACGTATACACCCCCGACAAGAGGTTGCCAGCCATTTTTTTGATGCCTAAACAACAGCCTTCGCGGCAGTGCCTTGAACGAGCATTTGCATTCGTGGATTATACGACCGCGGCGCAGCAAAGCACCGGCCTGAGTACCCCCCCTTGTGTGCGGCATAAACTGGGGATTTCACTTAAGCACGGGGGGACGGGTGGGAGGGGATGCAGGGCTTTGCATCCCTTGCAATGGCTTAATAATTGCCAACATTTTCTTTCGATTATGGATTAGCATTGTTCACGTGCTGCAGTTTAACTCTTATCTCCGCCGTGGTTGGTGTAGGCCAGTCGCTGCCACCCTTATGTTAATTACTATCACTCCTGACGGCTGCCGAAAAGGGGTGACTTCTTAAAGCCCCCACCACTGCCGGCATCAGACAGCAGCTGGAGTCAGACTTTTGTGCGCTTTTTGAGTGTCTGCTGTTTTTTTTTTTCGTGTGCAGAAATGTAGCTGCTCCTGTTCGAACAGATGACGCCGCCGTCGCTTTAATTTCGGACGACTATCAAAACAGGAACCCCGTCACAGATGAAGGGGTCGCTGTGCATCTCCCAGCGCGGCTCACTTTTTGCGTTTGTCGCTTTTATTGACACAAACATTAGCGCCCGTGTTTTTAATTGAAGTTTGGAGAGCTTGTGCGTGTGCGTGTGGATGGTTTTGTAGTATTTGACGTGAGCAGCTGAGGGGCGTTAAATAACGGAACGGGTCATGTGTCAATCCATAATTGAATGCGGCCAAGTCATGCATGGAGGGTGGACTGGTTGGGAGGTGTTGCCTGATTGACGGAATGGACGCATTTGTATTTCAATTATCAATTATCGTGCACCAGGGGCTTAGATGGGCTGGTAATTCGAAAAGGGTGAAATGTTGCATAAGAATGTTTTGTTCCTTTTGTGCCCTTTGTTCGGAATGATTGAGGCGTTGTCTAGGGGGAGGTGAAGTTGTATTCGCCTTGACGAAATGTGGTTGGATCGTCCATCTAGCAAGAGGTGTTCATTTAAATTTGGCTCTAGTGCTGAACTGTAAGTAATCAAGAACGACAATACCTCCAGGCGTGTCTCGTTAGATGTTTTCATTCCGCTAACACTTCACCTTCCCATTCACACGTGTTATCGGCAACGACGGCAGACCAATATGCCTGAATTCATTGCCACTAACTAAAAATTCATCTGAACACACAAGTACAGTAGGATCCCCATTGCATTGTGTATGGGCGCCTTTCTCAACAGTGAATGTCCATTGAACAACATTAATATGTGCGACACTAGTTAGTGCGCTGTTAAGCCGGGACTTAATCAACTTCTCCCTTAAGTGGACTGACAAACTGCTTTACTCTCCCAGCCTGAATTGAAAGCGTAACAAGAGGGACACCACAAGGTGGAGTAGTTTCACGACGTCTGTAGTTTTTAAGCATGGACCTGGTTCTTCACGCCGTAATTAAAATACGCCGTAACGTCGTATCTTATGCATCGTCCACATTTTTCATCTTGTATCAGGCAATCTGTTAGATACTCTGCTTGATATACAGGGTGGCCCATCTAGTGGTTCTATTTTTGTCGTAGGTTATTTTGACACTGAAATCTTGAAAGGAAGTCAGCACCATTATACTTAATGACTTGAAAAGCGCTGGCAATTTATTTCCAAAATATGTGCTGTGGAGCCCAAAAAGTGTGTATTTTAAAAAGATTTTTGCCGAAATGAAGCTCAAGCCAAGCGACTGGAATGATAATGGACAACCCTCATGGTCCTGCTCGTTGTACGTCCGCTCAGATGAGAATGTGGCTGTTGTGCCCGAAAGCATCTTAGGAACATTTTTATTCAAAAATGAGGCTGGGAACAACGTTTCGATCTACGCTGGGCATTACAGAGCCGCTTACAAACTACCTTAAAACTACCCTAAGATATATAAGTCGGCCGTAGGTTGCGGCTGATAGATTTCTATCTAATCCCCCGCAAGACAGAGACCGACTGCGCCCCATAAGGGGGAACGCACTACCCTCTTTACCCCGGGTCTAAAGGGTTCGACGCTGGAGTTCCCTCGCTCCCCAGCCACCAGAAATGCTGGTGCTGCCTAGCAACATCCCTAATGTCCCGCCTGGATACTGCCGTGCTGAAACGGAGGAGACCCTCCTCAGCTCGTTGTGCGACGGAACGGTCGTGGTTGAGTCGCCCATCCACAGTCGATCTGGCGATGTGAAAAATGAGCGGTACCGCATTCATATCTTGTAACAGGCCGTACTTATCTAAATGGAGAAAAGCCTCTGGGGGAACGAAGCCGTTGTGGCGTACCCTTTCGTGGTATTTTGGATTGGGGTAGTAAGCCCCTGAGATCAAGTTATTGGACGAGTTCATCGCTCTAGCAGTATGACCTCGAATCAACTTCAACAGGAAATTGTCCACTCTTATCAGGTTTGCCCTGTTGTATAAGACCTCATTGGAATAGAATTTTATGTACTGGGACTCTGGAGTTCTATAAAGGCGAAGACAAGCCCTAAGGCAAGCCCTCTCGAACAACCGAATCTTTTCCATCAAGCTTGCACTCACGTTGAACCACACAGGACAGCCATAGGTGAGCATTGGCCGGATGAGGGCCATGTAGCAGATAACCTTCACCCTCGCATCGAGTTGGCTGTTGTAAAACAGTCTCTTTGTAAGGGCAAAAGCGCCTCGGGCCCTGGCCAGAGCCGCATCTACATGTTTGTTAAAATATAGATACTGATCTAGCCAGATCCCCAGGTATCTGACTACAGTCTTTTGCGCCAGTGGCTCCCCGTGTCTTCCAACGATTGAGAATTTTCGCCAATTCTTTTTCGTATCCGCCGAGGCCTTATACAACGGCGTCCTGAACAGAATGGTTTCCGACTTCCGGAAGTTGATACTCAACTTCCAGTCATCGCAACTTCTCATGAATGAATCGAAGTCACCCTGCGTGAGGGTAGTGATTTCCTCGATCTTTTTGCCTGATCTGTACACGATCAAGTCATCGGCGTACGCAATTACGTGAGGAAGAGAACTTAACAGATCGCTCAAGTAAATGTTGAACAGGATCGGCGAATTAACGGCACCCTGTTGGAGACCATTTTTTACCTCAAATATACCTGTGGAGGTCACGTTGCCATTCTTGACGACGAACCGTCTACCGGTAAGCATGTTACACAGTAGGTACAGCAGTGGTTTGCTTATGCCTAGCCGATTGAGCTTGTAAAAAAGACCTTCTAACCATACGGTGTCAAAGGCCTTCTCCAGGTCAATCAAGCAGGCACCCGTACATTGTTTCTGGCTCTTGTTCCATTGGATATCCGACACCAGTTTCGACGCAGCATGAATAGTGTCATGCCCCGCTTTGAAACCGAATTGGTTATCCGGAATTATATTTTTATCATTAGTCCAGTTGATCAGAACTCTATTTATCACTTTCTCGAATACCTTGCTGATATTCGGAAGGAGACTTATTGACCGGAGGTTGCAAGGATTCGAAGAATCTTTTCCTCTCTTGGATATGGGTTGCACAATCGCAGTTTTCCAATGCTCTGGATAATGTGCATTATTCAAAGCATTGTTAAACAGGATTGTGTACATGTTAACCACTTCCAGGGGGAGGTGTCTTAGCACAATGTTGGAGATCCCGTCGATTCCAACAGACTTTTTCTTCTTTAATGATTCGAAGACCGCTTGGAGTTCTGTCTTCGATATGAACGGGGGTTGAACCCCTTCGTCGGCGATGGCATTATCTGCCATGTTATCATCATTGAACACGACAAAGCCAGTGTTCTCAGATCGCCATTGTTGCATGTCTTCTCGAAGTTGAGAGTTGCTAGCCAGTACGCGGTTATCCAAGTCGTGGTTCGGACGCTCTCATTCACCTTGTACACTTCTTGGAAGACCGCGCCTAGTACCTCCATTTTTTCTTGCGGATCTTCGACCACAAAGAAGTTATCGTCGAGTACGGCATTATCTGGAGTGATACCTGCTGTAGTCAGTATACGTTCGTTGTCCGTCGTTCTGGGAAGTTTAAGACACGGAAGATCGCTATTTTTGCTACGGAAGAATTTGTTTATTTGCGGGAACATGCTCGGATTGTTAGATCTAACAGCCCGAATCTTATCATTCCAGTAAGAATTAACAGAAAGTCTGTAATTCTGGGCAATTAATGTCTGAATGTTCTTAATTAGCGATTTCAGTGTCCTAACTTCCTCACTACGTCTGTCAGTAAACCGCCTGTACAAGTTTTTTAATCTTGTTAGGAGTCTACTTTTTTGTTGGTGTAGTGCGTCAATTGTCGCATTGCGGTAAATGTCTTGGTTGTTTGTACGTATATACCGTGGTATCGTGCTGTCCATCGTTCGTTTGATTGTCTCGTCCAATTGAATTAGATACATGTCAATCTCTTCGTTTGACAAGTTTCTATTGGACGGTATGTGGAGCTCGTTCGAAGAGAGTGCTCGCGTCATTTGTCTGGAGAAGCGTGTCCATCGAGCCCTACTGTAATTGTAGGGGTACGTTTGAACAAACTCTCCTAATTCCGCAATATCGTTAGGGATCTTGATTTCGGCACTGAGTCCGCAATGGTCACTGAGATACACGAATGTGTTCAAACAGTTTACCGTTTGTGCGTCTGTGTCTGTCAGCTGCAGTCTTGCGTCTAACAACAGGAGATCCAGATAAGAGCCGCTCCTGGGATAGGACGAGATCTCTGTTGCCTTCAAATCGAGTCTATACTCGACACTGTGCAAGCAAAACCAGCTGTAAAGCTGGTCCCCTCTATTGTTGGAAATTGTGTTTCCCCAATATCCATGTCGGGCATTTAAGTCCCCGGCCAAAATAAAATAGTTCTCCTCCGAGTCCAGCCTTAGGCATCGGAAGAGTGAATCGAGCTCTGTTATAGTCGTTCTGGAACTAGGGTTGCCGGAGGAGTAGACCGATACCGCATACAACCTCCTTCCACTGCGGAGCGAAATGCACACGATGCAGGCCTCCAACTCCTGAAACCTTCGTACTTCACCACTATACACTACTTTATGTTTTATGTTATTTTTAATGAAGATCGCAACACCGCCTCCACCACTGGAATTGGGCCGGTCTCTTCTAATAACACTATAATTGCTGTGCTCCAGTATGCCTCTCCGAGTTAGCTTGGTTTCGCTAATCAGCATCAGCTCTGGGCTTTGGTCATCCAAAAGTTTATAGAGCTCGTTCTTTCGAGGGATCCCTATCAATGAATTTGCATTCACTGCAAGGATCTTGTAAGATAACTCGTTCGTCTGCGCAGCCATTAAAACGGTTGACGTGGTTGGTTCTGCAGTAGCGCCAGAATTTGGTCTACCCGCTCTTCTAACCGATCCATACGCCTTTCAATGGAGGATTTCCAATCCGGCGTTGGCTCGTGTGCTCTTGGCACTGCAGGTTGCGGCACTACCTTCGGTAGTTGCTGCTTTTCCGTGCTCCTCGGGCCAGACGCCATTTGGGCGTAGGTCACTTGAGGGGTGACGGGTATGGCTGCCCCGAGTGGATTTTTCACTGGGGGCTGCTTCTGCAGAACCATTTTTGATTTTCGCTCTTGGAATTTAGGGCAACCCCGATAGTTAGCGGTGTGCCCCGCGTTCCCGCAGAGTACGCATTTGAGCTGACTCTTGTCAGCTGCTCCCTTTTGCCCCAGAGGACAATTCTCCGCACTGTGGTTCTCACTGCACTTTACGCATCGAGGCTGCATTTGGCAGTTCGACGCGGCGTTCCCGAACCTTTGGCAACGGAAGCATTGGGCAATGCCATCGCGCCTTCTTATATTGTCCCACTCGCACTTGTGGTAATCTAAGAACTCAATTTTCTTTAGATTATCCACTTTGCTTGTGGATGTAACCTGCACAATATAAAAGGGTAATTTCCGCCCCTCTCTCTTTGCCTTCACTGTGGTGAAAGGCTTGACCCCGACGTACTCAATTCCCTCGCACACTTGCTCTTTGAGCAGTTGGAGGACCTTCTCCGGTTCGAGCGGGCAGTTAAGCTTTAACAGCCGAGACTGGCATTTTTCGCCTTTTGGAGTAAACGAAAAGAACTCCAACGTAGATCTCTTTAGGAATATTTTTAGAGTGTTGTAATCTTCCACTGTCTTGCAGTGGATTGCGTTCTTATTAACGCCTTTACATCTACTGATAAAAAAATTACCTGAACCTACGGCCTCCTTACACATTTTGGCAGTTTGTTCAATATCCGCCTTGTAGATATTGATTGGCGGCACTTTTTCTTTCTTCTGGGGCTGCTGCTGTTGAGTTGCTGGTTGCTGCTGTTGTTTTACTTTTTGTTGTCGCTGTTTTGTTGCTGGTCGCTGTGTAGCTGAGCGCTGTTGTGTTGCTGGTCGCTGATGTTGCAGAACAGCTGGCAGCTGTTGTGTTTCTGGCCGGTGTTGTTGCTGGGTTACTTGCAGTTGTTGTTCTTGGTCAGCTGCTGGTTGTTGTTGCCGCGCTGCAGCCCTCTTATGTTGCTGCTTCATTTTTGGTTGCGGCTTAATTGCCACTTGTTGTTGCTGTTTCTGCTGATCCAGCATTCTCCTCGCTGTGGTCTTCGCTTTCAGCTCTCTGATTTCATGCAGGAGTCGCTGAATTTTCTCCTGCATGTCGTCCACTAACGTTTCTTTCATTCGAAGTACCCGCTCAACTTCATCTTCTGTGTCGGAGGAGAGCGAGTCAAAGCTGTTGCTGCTGACAGCGAACAGGCCTTCCCCTCCGTCCGAAACGTATTGAACGGTGTCTTCATCGGACTCGGCTGCTGATGTACTAGCCGCTTCACTTTGCTCTCCCCCCTGCAGCCCTTCGGGAGTTGCGTTGGTGTTGCGGCGCTTGACATTTTTGGGAGAAGTTTTCTTTCTCCTCCTTTTTGTGCCTTCTTGGGCAACTGCTGACTGGTGGCTTGATTCTGCCACCGGTTGATCTGGGTCATTGTCCGCTTCTAAGAGCGCGGACCGCTCGTTTGATTCCATTTTCTCCACTCAATTGCTTATTATGTAAGGGATTTACACAACAGACGAGGAGAAATGAAAAAAAAAGTCTTTTTGTATCTGTCCCCAATGGGGCTCGAACCTGAGCCCGTAGAGTCTTGAGCACTGACTTTTTTTTTTTTTTTTTTTTCATGTAATTTTGTTTTTATTTTAATGAAAGAAACTTACTTGCTAGACAAAATATACTTAAAACTAGCTTAAATATCTTAAATAACTTAATGTATTTAATCCTAACTTACTGACCCTATGCGAGTACTCTAAGCTATTCTAATTTATAATTATTTGTGCCTTTCGGCTTAAACAACGTTTTTTTTTTAGTCTTTAGAGACAATATTTTATTAATTTTAATTACCAAGAAAACTTGCAAAACTTGGTTTAACCTAGCTAACCTATGAAAAAAAATAACTTAAAACTAACTTAATAATACCTTAACCTAACTTAACCTAACATAACCTTAAAATTACCTTAAATATGTCCGTAAGAGACAGACGTGTGCACCTAGGCGTATATGATATGTATATGCATAACATATACATCTATACGCCGTGGTGCACCTTTTTTTTGATTTTATATAGTTTTTTTCTTAAAATAACTTAATTCTATGTAAGTTGGCCACCATGGTCAACTGTATCGACGTTTGGAAGAGCCAACGCCGGCGGAGACCGATTCTGGTGCAACCACCAATAAAAGTGCCGTTCTTTGGCACACTCTCTCCTGTCCCGAGTAGAGATCGCTCTACTGAATCGGAGGAGATCCTCGTGGCTGCGAGCGACATCCGGCTCGTATTGGAGTCGCCTGTCCACTGTTCGGCGTACGACATGGAAGATCAGAGGGCATCCATCAGTATCCTGTATTAGGCCAATTTGATCGAGATAGAGGAATGCTTCAGGTGGAATAAGGCCGCTGAGGCGCACTCTTTCATGGTACATAGCGTTTGGGTAGTGAGCACTGACTCTACCTACTCGGCCACTGCTTCTTGTTGGGAATGGGCACACCTGTGCTACTTTAATGCCTTATCACTACTGGTATTTTTTTATTTGAAGTCGACACTCTCGCGAACTATCACCGCACTACTCAAAGGTCTGTGAACGACTGAAAAAAAAAAAAAAAAAAAAAAAAAAAAAAAAAAAAAAAGAATGTATATGTGTATACACGACGATACATGTATACATTGTGTATATTAAGGATATATGCGCATACACATGGGTATAGGGGTATACACATGTGTATATGCATATATACGTAGGTTAGCTTAAGTTAGCTTGTAAGTTTTATTTTAAGGTAGAATGTAAGGTAGCTTGTAAGTTTTTATAAAAACCGTCCAGTCATTAAGTTTTCCAATTTTTCCATTTTTCTTAATAGTACCTTGTTCTTTTTAAATTTCCATTTGCATTTCACTCTTTTAGATTAGGTCGAAAGACATAAATTAAGATTAAGTTTAGCTTAGAGTGCCCGCCTAGGGCCAGTAAGTTAGAAATAAAAACATTGTTCGTCTAACTAGTTTTAAGCATTTTTGTCTAGTATGTAAGTTTTTTATGAATTGAATAATAAAAATGAAATATAAAAAAAAAAAAAAAAAAAAAGCATTACAGAGCCATATTTATCGACTTTTTGAACGAACTCTGGTTCATGCAGGATTGCGCGCTATGCCACACAGCACATGCCATAATCGATCTTTGGCTCACCAAATTCCATAATCGTAGCCGTCTTGGCGATGTCAATTGACCGCCTCAGAGCTGACATGCTACTTTATTTTTGTGAGGAACCATGAAGAACCACTGTTATGCCAAGAGCCGGAAACGATTCAAGCACTTAAGGCCAATATCATCCAACCAGTCCATGAGCGTCTTAGAAAATTCGTGTGAAAGAATGCCTTATTGAAAAGCCAGCCGAGGCAGCCACTTGAGGAGACCCCCCCATTCACGGTTTCAAATTTTGACGATTTTGAATCTGCTGGTATATGAACATAAATAATTGTTTAGGCTTGTAACTTTGCATGCATTTATTTGAAGACTTAAAAAAGAAGAAACAAATGTTACATACATTTTTTTTTTGTTTCTTGTGATCAAACAAAAGCCCTTCTTTTCAGCTGCGCATGTGATTTCCGCTCACTGGAACATCATTTTGGGGATGGGAATGAAATGTTTGTTTTTACTAATAAAGCCATAAAACATGGCAAAAAAATCAATTTCGCCCATCTTATTACATTAAAATTAAATATTTGGCCCGCCCTCTATATATTAGTGAGATCTTTATCCTGCCTAGGCAAATGTGCCTAATGACTCAAGAAGTAGTGGCTTTTTACATGGATTCACAAAATTCATATTTAAAAGCATTCATGATGCATTTGTATTCTTCTTCTCTGACGTCAAAAATCTCGGTAATAACTGTCTTTGATGGAACACCGACATTTCTTCATCGTTATCCCCAATAAGCAAAACTGGCAAGGTGTTCGAAACAAGACGGTTTAAATGCAAGAAAGTTCTAAAATAATAATCAAACTGAACTTACACAACTGAGGTGGCGTTTTGAACAAATAAGCCTAAGAGTAGGCAATGAATTACGGCCATATGCAACAATGAAATCAGCGAATTGGGTGGATGCACTTCTTGGTCTTTTCCAGGACCTGATGTAGTCTCATTTGGCGGTTTATTGTGAGGAGTCATCGATATGGATAGCCTTTTCTTGATGGATTTTCGCTCGCCTGCCGTGAGTCTTCCTATAGACGCCCGAGGGGTCTGTCTGTGCTTCTGCGTCAGTGTCTACGAAATCTTCCTGCTTCCAAATTAAACACCTTCTCTCCATGTTAATTTCTAAGGACCCCTTGAAATGCCGATAAATTTTCTTGCAATTGGACATGAAATCACCCTTCACTCTCGGATGAAGCTGCTTGCAATGATCAATGAAAATGACTGTGCAGCACATTCTGTCACAGCACACCCCCTCCCGATATCGGATTAAGAATATTTTAATTTCAAACATTCCAACCCAATCCCCGCCCGAGCGCTCAAACAAAAGTATCGCTAAAAGTCCTGCAATTAATGCACAGCTGACAGCAAATGTCAAATCATACGGCTGAACAAGAATCTAAAAGGATGAAAAATACTCGAAGGAGCATTTCTGGAATTCCATTCTCCGTCAGGCCGTCCTCCGAGGGTGACGCTGCTCCTCGTGGTTGTAATTAACATTTTGTTGTATGCAAATTCACAAAGCGCGACACCTCCACGGCACTGCTGTTGTCACACGCTCTCGGTTCGGGACTCAAGAACAGGACTCAGCAGAATCCATGGTAACCACATTAACTCGGTTGCCGTTTGGGGGTAAATGGTGCTTCCAGGCGTTCCCCCTTTGCGTTCATTCGGTTTTTTTCTTTCTTCATTTATAATTTCCAAGTTAACAGTTTCACTGTGTGCGCTCGCTGTGCGGGGTCGAAATGTGGCGGCTTAATCCTCGGAAAACAAAGACAACCCCCATTGGCTTTTACTACGACTACAACGGCGATAGGTTCGTCGCCGGCAGGTGTTGGTGTAGAAGTTGATTAAGGCAAGCACGCCGGCACACAAACAACGGCGAAAAATTGCGGAATCAAAAATGGCGGCACAGCCATAACACCATCTGCTTGCGGTCGTCACTTTCTGATGCGAGAGGGGCGTCGGCGGCGGTAGCTGGGGCTGTTGCTCCAATTCGTAGAATGTTCATTTCAGTCATTCTTTGGTTTTTTTTTAGCGAACGTATTTTTCACAGCCGCTGCGACGGAATCCTTTATCCTTGCAACAGGAGAGGATATTCATAATTTTCTGTTGCATCAAGTCGTAAACAAAAATTGGAATTTTCACCACCAGAGGGTGACGCCTAGTGACGCGTT
The DNA here is from genome assembly GCA_964034865.1 of Eristalis intricaria. Classification (NCBI taxonomy): domain Eukaryota; kingdom Metazoa; phylum Arthropoda; class Insecta; order Diptera; family Syrphidae; genus Eristalis; species Eristalis intricaria. Next base: position 54,771,331 of record OZ035877.1, on the reverse strand, counting down.
TGTTGTGTGTGCGCTCTGACGTGTGTGAGCCTTTCCTACCATTCATTCATCAGGACACTCTCGGGGACTGGGTTGTCTGTCGCCTCGTGGAAGAATGTAAAATTTCCCGGATTGAGTGACGAAAATAGCAGCAGCAGCAGCAATCTCATGTGTGGGTGAATGACTACAGGAATGGCACTTTATTGCACCCTGCTTGAGCTTCTGCCGCGTATGTGGGGGTGTAGGTGTGTGCTGGGGTTGTTATTTCCACATCATCACTGAGCACAAAGTAAACATTTTTCAAGTCGTTGTGGGTGCTCTGTGTGACGAGTCATAATTTTTTTTTCATCTCGCACTAGGATGACTTTGTGCTCACATGATGGGGAACGGAACGTGGCGCGAGGGAGTTCGCCGGTTGTTGGGGACGGATACGACGAGTCTGGCGTAGTAACACCCTGTCATCGTTTTGCCGATTGTTTCGGTTGTCAGGCGGCAACGAGACCGATGATAGGTGGATGGCCTTTGTTGTGTTCCTTTTTTGTTCTGTTTTTTTTTTTTTTTGCATCTCCTGCTGCTTCTGTTCGAAGTTCCAATCCCATCAGAGGAGTTGAAGGAGTAATTGATCAAAAAATCATTTGAATTCTCTGTCTCGTGGTGGGTGAGTAACGCTGGAGGCGGGTATATTCAACTGTCGCCTCACAAGTGCATTAGTTGATTGGGAAAAAAATAACTTTCAAGGCTAAGGCGAGCGTAGGCGAAGATAGATGACTGAAGGAGGTGCATGGAAATGGAAATAAGAAGGAAAACTCTTTTTCTAAGGAGAACGAGAAGAAATTGAGACTCTTCTTCAAGTTGTCGGGTTCAGCAAAGTTTCACCAAGTTAATGCTCGCTTTTTTAGAGTTATCCATCAACACAGTTGGCAGTTGACAGAGTTCCATCGGAGGACTTGGAATTATCAGGGTCCCACCCTGATAACATCGATTTCTCTTTCTGACGAATTCCCTGACTAAAACAGGGTCACTGGCAAATACTAACTTGAATGCGATCAATTTATCTCACGCTATGTCAACGACTTTTATTTTTCAAATAATCATGCAAATAATTTGAAAGTGTGGCCAGACTTGTCTTCTTGGTTACTTCTCAGACATCTTCTCTCACTTTCACGTTGCAGACGAGCGCAGCGTTACATGCCCTTGTAAGTCATCTCTGGCATCCCATGAATTAGCGTCAGCTAGGATAGGTTAGGTTAAAGTGATTGCCACAACTGAAGCAGTTCTGGCCCACTTACATAGATCCTGACTAGATCCATTGTTATATAACTAATCGGCAGCTAACGTGCCGGTTCCTCTTTGGGTACTAACTAAATAAAACACCTGCTAGTGGCATATCCTAGATGATGCACTGCTTTGCTGGGTTACTGCCAAATAGTATTTTTTATAAATTTTTCTATGTCCAGAATTTTAATGCTAAGCATTTCCTCAAGGCTGTTGCATGAATAGCTGCCTAGCGTATTTTTCCTTGTCCTCGCAAGTGCTGGGCATGTGCCGAGGTAGTAGACTATAGTTTCTTCTTCCTCTTCGTCCCTACAGCTCCTACAAAATTCATTGTAGGGGATACCCATTCTCCTTCCGTGTGTGCCGAAAAGGCAATGACAAGTAATAATGCCAACTACATTGCCGATTTCCTTTCTATTTAGATTTAGGAGAGTGCTTGTTTTTTTGGGATTTATTGAATGTTAGCCTTGAAGTAGTACAAGAATCTTATCTCTCCGATTAGCGGCGTTGATGGCATCTGCAATTAAAAAAAGTGTTTATTACTTGAAGTACCCCTCTCTTCAAATAATAAACACTTTGTTACTTACAGATGCCATCAACGGGGTGTCCTGATTACTAGCCATTGGCAAACCCACCCCAGGTCTAGCTAGCTCGTCAGCCCTTTCGTTGCCTAGAATACTAAAATCCCCAGGGACCCAGTATAGGGTAAGGTTGCATCTCACCGCTATCTCCCTAAGAGATAGGCGGCAAACGCCAAAGTTTAACCATCTTAGATTTGATTGATGGTGTATCCTAAGCCTTGATGGCCGCCTGACTGTCTATGTATATAACGATAGACAGCCCGTCTATCGGGTTCATTGACAGTAAGCGGGCAGCCTCTTGGTTAGCTTTTACTTCTGCCTGGAATACACTACAATGGTTGAGCAGTCGAAGAGGCAGGGAAAAGGATATGTCCGGCGATATCGCGAATACTCCTAGTCCCGTGCCTGCTTCCGTTTTGGATCCGTCTGTGTATACTTCCAAATGGCTAGCTTCTCTGACTACGACTGACGCCCAGGCTTCTCTATTGGGATGAGTGTTTTATACCCAAATTCAAAGCCTACAACGGACGCGATATAATCCATATGCTTTGGGATGTTCGCCTAAAACTACCTAAACCTAAACTGTACATTTTGCTCCATTCCCTCAACCTGATCGCAGCCTTGGTAGCCCCCAACTTCCCGTAAATGTTGATGGGAAGTAGATGTAGCATTGTTTCCATGGCGGCTAAAGGTGTGGAGAGAATGCACCCTTAATGCAAATGCTGGCAGATCTTTGTATACTGCTTATCTTTCCAAGATTGAATGTGTTTCGTGATGCTGGTAGCTTCAGCTACTCTCCTCATAATTTGAGTGCTCTCGTAAGCCATGAGTAAAGCGACTGTAGATCATGCTGTCCAGTGATCGTGAAGCTTACTCGGTTTACAAACTCTGATCTTCTTTTGGCATAAGACATTGGCATTGAGTTAGGATTTCCTCATTATGTTGTTATCAAGATCCTACATGTCATTTGCTTGACCTGGAATAGCTACTCCAAATCAATTTATAGTTTCTATTATTTCTGAAATCAAAATGGCAAATATCAATCTAACTAATGCTTTGCTACCGAACCGAAATCGCAAGGTTTGAATGAGCTTTTACTGCAACTTCAATAAGCCGTTATCACCGAGTTTGAAGTTTATTTAAATGTCATTGATTGTCATTTTTAAAGTGGCTGGTGAAGGAGCTGTTGACTGAAACTTCTTGACTGGTAATAAGAGTGCACAGACACGAAAAATAGAGAGAAATGAAATGACACAACACAAAAACGACTAAAATAAACTTAAGTTCACGTTGTGGACTTGTACGGTTTGACAACCTCTCAACTAGGTTTCAATGAAGGTAAGCGTACCAAAAAACAGCGCGTATGTCGAATTCGTGTATATTGAAACAAGAAACTGTATAAATATTTGTGTACAAATGTACATATGAACGAACATATAGCAATGCGTTCCAAGCTTTGCAATTTTAAAATAGGACGGAAGAGCCAAAGTAATTATAATGATTCATTTACTTGAAAAGCACAAAATATGAATAAAAAGCATTCATGTTCGCGTATAAACACAGTGTATGTAGAGGTATTTTCGGGAAATACTTAATCATGTATAATCAAAAACCCTAAATAATCGAAAACGCTAAATTCGACGCAAATTTTTCAATGTTGTTGGGAGGATAGACAATTGCGAAGAACTTAGCAATTTTACAATGGTCATACATTACATTCTCTGTTTACAGAGATTCGGTATTATTACCTTACTACTAAAATATTAATAAAAGTTCTTAAATAATATATAACATAAGAAACTTGAAGGAAAAGCCACTGCAAAACTTTATTAAAACAGACAATTGCGACGAAGTAAGCGTGTGAAAGTTGCCTTAATAATATGTATGTCAACGACTACTTTTCATAACAAGTGAGGTCAGGCAAAACACGCACCCTTCAATTTTGTCTTATTGGAAATTCTAAACTCGTTCCTTTACATGTCCCATCTAGACGTTAGGTGTAGACTTGACTATGAAAAAACATTTGTATGTGCCTACGAGTATGCAATAAAAAAAGATAAAAGAAATAAAGTGAGACATGGAAATAATTTACTTGATCTACTCCAGCGATCGCTATGATGTCTAGGTTCGATAACCACGATTATTTCTTGCACTCACAAAGGTTGTGGTATGCAACAACTAGTCACATAGTGCTATCTGTAAAATATGATTTTTTGGTGTTTACCGCCATAATGACGATGTGGAATACGCCAAATTGATTTGCGATAGCTACGTACCTAGTTCATTATCGAATTTAGACTTCTTTTTCTGCGTAATGTGCTATTGCAAATTTGCTATAGTTTCTAAAGAGAAAAATAGCAGTAAAGACGCACATTAATATTCCAGGGGACTTCACAAAAAGTATTCTAAGACTAAGAAGTTGGAACATCTAGAACCCATACAAATAGTAGCAAATTCACACAACAAATGGAAAATGATGCCAATGTGGGGCATACCACAGCTTATTCTACCCACCCTTATTTATAAATTCAAACTAGTATGGCTTCTAAACCAAAAAAGTTATCAACGACGTAAAAAACTAAATCCATGCACGGGCTAGAAGTCGCTTCGCTTCTGAGTCTTATTCTAGAAAAATAGAAGATCAATTGCAAACTGATACTGATTACCAGAAGCATGTCGGAAGACAGATTGTGGACTTTCTAGATAAAACAACAAAGTGGTCACGAAATTACCCTTGCAGTTGGTGAATTCTGTTTTTCTTTTAGTGTACGCTCTTGTCGAACTCACACAATCTGTTGAATGTTCTGCTGATTCGAAGGGTTTGAGATAAATGTGAATACGCAAATACCAACTCAATGAAACCTCACACATAGACCACATGGACTACCCCTTATACGCCTCAACGCACTTGCCAACACATTTCCTCAGTCGCGCAAGTGTTACAAAAAAAAGTTCTTCAACTCCCAGAAATATTCACTATAGGTATGTGTTCCCTTTTGCCGCGGCAGACACACAATACACACAATGATCACACCCATCCAGTAAACTGCTCGCACACATGGATGCAAAACTAAATAAACAACTTTAATACCCTTCCACTCAAATGTGCTTATTTCTGCTCATTTTTACCGTTAATCGAGGACCCTTCCAAAATCAACCCCTTCCTTCCACGAAAACAGACCAGAAAGCAACAAAACAAAAATCTGAACTTCGACTTCAAGTTGGTTCTTATTTTCTCAAATGGCATCGAGCAGAATGGACGCATCGGCAATCTCGCATGCGGCCTTAGAAGTTGTCCACATCCACAATTACTCGATGAATGCACTCACATCATTGTGTTGTGAGATAAAAAAGTTCCCAATCATCTACAAGGATCACAGGCATATCAGTTTCGCTCCTCAATTGATTGACTTGTCCTGGACTAGGATTATATCCGCGATACTTGATTGTGATGGCAATTTCAGTCCCGTCCAAAGGGGCTACTGGGGTAAGTAGCAGACAACACGAGAATCCGCATATTTTCATTTGCTTCCTCTCCTAGATCTGAGTTTTCGCGAGTTGTGGAAATGGATGCGTTTGATGCTGGTGAGGGATATGAAGCAGCGCGCGCTGAATCCTTTCTGTATTCGAAAACCCGGCTTCAATTGGTTGGACTATCTTAAATTTGTGGAGAAATACATTAACTTAGAGTGAGTCTGAGGGCACACCGAAGACGTTCTGCTCACTGATTTTGTTTTCCTATTTTAGTGACGAATCAGCCGAAGGCCAACAATGGAATCCCTACATTCAAGTAAAAATTATAACAGCAGACGCAGTCATCACCGAAACTGAAAAGTACACCGTCATCTGGCTGAGGGATTCGAGAGAAGAAACCAACAACGAAAATGAAGGCATCTCAATTCGTTTTCAATCCAAAGACTATGCATGCAATGTGACCGCCACCACCAAGCAACCAACTAGCACATCTCCAGTGTCCACTTCTGATAGCAACGATTCGAAGATTGACGAATCCCGAATTCTTGTGCCATCAGAAGGATTTTTCACAAACGCCACTAAATCATCGCCAACCAGTTCAAGTCAAGGATCGCCCGTGCAGACTCCGAATGGAGTGCCGCAGGAGCAAAGCGGTGAGATTGACGAAGACTTCCAATTCACCATGTCGCTACTGCCGAAGTTGAAGGAACTGGAGCCAAGGATGAACATGGATGTGAAGATGCAGATTCTGCAGGCCTTGCATGACGCCATTTGAACGCTCAATGAAACACTCCCAATAATTGCACTCTTTATACGTTTATTTAAAAATTAAAGTTTACATTTATACTTTCTTTGGAAAGAAGCCCCTGATTTTCTTCTTGAGGTCCTCCTTTTGCCTTGGTTGAATTTTTCGGAGGATCTGCAAAAGGCCGAAGAGGAAATTCTTATCCGAATCGGGTTGCGAGTGGTAGATGTTCGGAGTGAACGCCGTGATAAAGGTTTGGACCATCACCTGGTGAAGCTCGCTGATAGCTGCTTGGTTCTGACCGTCCTGTGTGGAAGTCGGACTAGGCACGAATTGCGAGTATGTCGTAGAGGAGCAAGGACTTGACATTGCCGATGTCGTGGGCGAGAGAACGTTTCTTGGGAAATTTTCTTGCTCAACCGTTTGTGAATTTTTATCGATTTGCCTTCGCCGTCGCCTAGGATGGATGGGAAATAAATTGCTTCAGAAAAATGCGTCCTCTTACTCTGACTCACCTGTCAATTATAAGTGGAACCATAAATTGCAGCTCCCGCATCCAATTCACTTGCGTGTGGGCACCCGGACGCTTGCGGGCGATGTCGTCTGTCAGTGCCTTTCGCATCGAAGTCCAACGTCTTCGTAAATTTCTTCCTGGAATTTGTATTTTCAACTCGATAAGCAGACAAATACCTTGACCACGACATACTTATGATTGCCTTGTCGCTCTCATCCAGGTAACGAAAGCAAGGAATAAGCGTCGCAATGATGTTTTCCCACGCACCAAAGATGGTGAACAGATTTCGATCTGGCATGTCCAAATCGAAAATGACCGGGTGGCTTTTGATTTCCTGTATCAGATGCATCGAGTCAAGGTAGATGTGCGGTGGTTTTTCGGTTACCACAAATAATGATCTCCATCTATTCCTCGCAGAATCCATGGCTTGCTTCTGGTCAAAATTGGATGACGTGGTTTTGCTCTGAATTGTAGAACTAAAATAACGAAACAAAGTATTTCCGAGGAATTGCACTCAAGTGGAATCGCAACCATAGAGGATGTACATGCATACCGTTAAATATTGGAAGCACGAGATGCGATATGTGCGTGAGCTGAGAAATCGGCTACCTACCCCATGTGTGACATTCTCTGTTACACAAACACAAGCAAACTCCAATAGGCTGGGAGGGGTAACGTAGGCACATTTGTGCGATGTCCACGGGTTGGACACTCACACGTGTGGATTTCCGCCAACCCAGCAGCGAGATGGTTTTGTGTGGTAAAGCTGCTTGTGAGCATTGACAGATCGATTGTTGCTTTACTTGTGGAACATTCTTGTTAAGAAATGCTACTTGGGAGCAGTGGCCTCTAGAGAGGAAAACAAAGTCGAGAGGTTTAATACACTTGGTCAGTACCAAGAAAGTGAGAAATGGTGACAATTCAGCGCCTACTGTGAGTGTAAGAGTGGATTGATTTTGATTACTTGAAGAACACCAAGAGAAACCTGCTTCAATGCGTATGTGAACAAAACTTGGAAGGGTAATTTGTTTGTGATATGAGCTCTTGGGGATCACTAATGTGCTGACCCAGTCACACAAAGTCCCAAAGTCTGGGGCAGATGCTTGAGCTTTGAGGTTTAGATTTAGGATAGAGTAACAGGACACTTAGAATTATTTTCATTCGATGGTCACTTTTGAATCAGTCTCGTCGTACAATTGGGAACTAGTTGACTTATTTGTTTGTTCTGTATTTTGGTTCACAGGAATCTTAGTTTGTGGCGGACTCTTCCATTTGGCATCTCTAGCCGCTGAGCGAATATAGCTAATGTTGCTTTTTCTATATGCTGCCAGTGCTGGACAGGTTTCGAGTTAATGGAGGGTTGTCTCATTCTACTCCTCGTCGATACAGCTCTTGCAGAAGTCGTTATAGAGCACTTCCATTCTTGCTCAATTTCCTACAAGACGATGGAAAGTAATTAAGCGCGTCGCCTTCCTTTTTTGTTTGGTGCAGTTCACGAGTCCCGGCAAATTGCGATCGATTTGTGGCAAAAATCTGACGGTGTGATGCCAAAGGCACGCCTTGCCTGTCTCCACTCTTGCAGGACTACCTATGTCTATGGTTGCATTCGATTGCTATATCCCCCAAATAATTTTGGATTTGATTGATGGTGTGTCCAGGGACCACAGTTTATGACCGGAACGATAGCTCATTGAAAGCTTTAATTCCCCTTGGAATGCATCACTTGGCATGCGGAAAAAGTCCTCGGTGATGCGTCGAATCTGAGCAGTCGTCCGTCTTAGAACCGTCCTTGTTTATTTCCGCTCTAAAGTCTTTGCAAATCGCTTGATAGGACAAGAGGAATGCTGCCTGGATATTTTCAAATTTTGACGTTCCAGCTGGCAAAGATATTATGGTGAATTTTTGTAAGTATGCAACATCAAATTTGAAATGTATTGCATACTCTTAGGAACTAATTACATTAAATGCATTGGCAGTTAAAATTTGTACTGAATCCGGTTCGAGGTTGTTCTTAAAGCTTGGGAGGAATCTTCTGCTTCACATCTATAGAAAAATCGACTGACTCCCATGAGCACTTTCGTGTCGTTGACATGTTCACTAGCATGTTCCTTCGAGTACTTTAAGCAACGACGTTGCAACCCTCAGCAAGAAACTACACCCTTCCAAATTGTTCGCTCCAGCCACCTTCATCAGCGAAGCAGCAGTCCGTGTTGTGTCGCTCGCGAACATCGTGCCGTGCTGACGCAGTAGATTTCTCGCCCAACCACGCGAGATTCCGCTTGCAGTTTATGTGAGCTGTGAGCAATTTAAAAAATGCGTCCCACCGAGTCCCTGTCTGTCAAGAAATCCAGCGCAAGTGCTTGTCATCCATGAAATGAGGATTGCACCGTCAGGACACCCTCGCAACGGTGAAAATGAGCTCCATCATAATTATGGCTGCAATCGATGATAGCCCATGAGCTGCCATCATTACTGTTGTCTCTGCCTGGGAATGAAGCCGAGCACGATGCGTGGCTCACATGTGCGTGCAAAGCAAAGTTCTACGCCAAAGAAAATCATTAAAACCCCGGAGTCCTGACGGAAAAAAAAGTAATCTCACATCAAAGGATCCCTTCGCTCTCCGTGCGGCTGCAATCTGCTGGGCTTCGGAAAATTGTGTAACACGAAATGAAAATATTCCATCCATCCGCTGACAGCTTGAATCCCAAGCAGGACTCCAGTGTGGTCGCTGGTTTATGGTTCACCTAGTTTCCCAAATTGCTTTGGCCAAAGGCAACGGCATCGACTCCTCCCGATCCCGACCACGTTCGTGTGAGGAGCGATGCCATATCGAATTTAAAAGTCGCCCAAAAATTATTCAGGACGAGTGCAGAATGAAAGATATCCGAGGTCCTTCTGGGCTGCGAAAACATAAAAGAGGCAGATGAAGGAATCGTTTTAATTTATTTGATGTCCTGTTTGGCATTTCTATCGATCCATTAGATTACTTTTCACTTTCTCTGTGGGCGCTTGTGTGCGGCGACGCACGGTGCCGAGGGAGGAGGCCGTATTTGGACGCAAAAGTTTCCGCTCCGAGTGCACGTCAGGCGGTGAATTCCATTTGGCTGGGAAGTTGGGAATTCTTTTTCCGAACTTCGCTTCGCTTCGAATTGTTTTCGTCGACGTCGTGAGTTGGTCTTGGAAGGTTGCTTTTTTTTTTCTCTCCACCGGACGGGCGAATTAATGAAATTGTCTAAAACATAAAATTCTTAAATTCTTTTCAATTTGAATGACTTCAGTTGATTGGGAGATTTGCTTGAAGGATTCTGATTTATGGTCTCCGGCGTGGGGGCTTAATTGCGATTTTGGCAGATGGCTGCGAGGTGGTGCAATGGCTGGGTAGACCACGTCGCACGGCTCGCCGCCGCGGGCCGTCTGGTGAAGTCAAGTGTAAATTCATGGGCCTTTTCTATGCGTTGTACTTCGGACGTTTTGCTTTATTTAGATGAAAGTTGGAGGTCTGGCAAGTCTCCCGTCATGGATTGAAAAGTTTATTGTCTTTTCATTTTCGTAGGAGTTGGTATTCATAATGGTGGTCTTTCGATGGGTATGCACGGTAGAAATTCAGTTTAAGAGATATCGAAGCACTTGCAATGAACTGAAGGTGAAGCAGAACCAGGAGAACTTTCTGAGGGCTATAAAAGCCGACAACGCCATAATTTTTCTGGGAATGGCTTAAATGTGATTGATGAACATCTCGCCATGCTTACGCAGCATGAATGTAGAATGTTTATTTAAGAGGAACACTTATAACAATGTGTACTGGAACAATCGTGTGTTTTTCAAGCGTAGGCCCTGGCAGTCAAAGAAGAGACCAGTTTGGTCTCAATGGTTTAGATACCACCTTCTGATAGTTCCATTAAAGCAATCTCGACAACAGAAACCAAGTCCAAGCTGGTCGCATGCTGCCACGAAGAGCTTTCTACGCAGCCCTCGATTACTCTATGCTGGGTTTCAGGTCGTAGGGACATAGCCGCTAATGGGGCACCAGATTAACTTGCTAGGGAAGGGTCCGAAACTCGCTCATCCAATCGTATGCCCTAATCCTGCTCCTGCAGATGTCTAGAAGAAAGTGGATGACAAACTCATAGAGCTAGAAAACCAAAGTTGAACCTCGCTAACCACCTGTGGGACCACACGGTTGCTTTGGCCCTAGTTTAACAAACTTCTACAATGTGACACACAATTGCTGCGGATGGTAGTCGGCGCTATAATGGGCCATCATTATCATTATATTATAGTAACGTGGAAACAACATGTGACTGTAGATGCTGTGGTGACAAAGATCAAATAGAGCCACTGCCCCAGCCGCAGATATTTAGAACACTGGGAGAACACTTCCTTCAGAACGTCTAGGAATTAACAGAAATCCCACTTCATCAACATTTTTCCATCATTATAGTGGACCAACTCAGACGGAAAGAGAATTACCTTCAGAGTTGAATATTTACTTAAAACATCCTCTTCTGAATCTCAAACAGGAATCATTGGAAGTATATAATTGGTAACATAATAATTGGTAGTACCTATCATTTAAGTTGCACAGACACATCGACGGCATCTGAAGGATTGTTCTCAAAAGCGGGATACACGCTGACTCAACAACAGCTTCTGTCAAAAATATTATTTGTACAGTCAATAGACAGAATGTTTTGGGATATATGATTTAGCATACGTGGAGCTTTAGAACCTAACACGATGACCTGTGAATCACTAACTGGAGACGAAACAGGTAACTATCACCTTCGTAAAGTGGGCCTAACCAATCCAAATCTGTAGGAACTATGGGCCGGCGAAATAAAATAATCGACTGTCCATGACTTGCCAGTGAAAGATTGAAAATGATAAACACATCACCCACAACAGGGAAAGACTTCCAAGAAATTCCATCTAGGGGAGTTGTCAATTTTCTGAGAACAGCTCTTTGGTAAAGAAGACCAAGAGAAGGGGGTACAATATATGGACCTAAACGAAGTCAAGATAGCGATATCGAGACCAAAGTCGAGTGAAGCTGCTGGTGCAGACGGACTGTCTGTGGAACTGTTTAACGCAGCTGAAGATGACCTGGTAAGGTACATGCACCAATTCATCTTTAAGATATGGTTGGAGGAAAGCATGCCCGACGAGTGGAATCTCAGTATCGTTTGCCCGATCCACAAGAAAGGAGATCCCTTTAACTGCGCCAACTAACGAGGGACAAGTCGCTTCAACATCGCCTATAAGATCCTCTCTGCCGTTTTGTGTGAGTGCCTGAAACTATTCGCCATCAACCCGATAGGTCCTTATCAGCGCGGTTTCAGGCCGGGGAAGTCCACCATCGACCAAATCAGCTGCGGTTTTTTGCAAGCGGATATACGCTTGAATTTAATTTTTTTTCACTAAAATACACTAACAACAAATCCTATATACGCTTAAGTTACTCATCATATCGCTTCAGTAATAAGCGCGGATAAAAACAATGCTTCCAAGCATTATTTTCTGTGTGTTCATTCCAGATTTTATTCATTCATTGTTTAGGTTGCTGTATGAGGCCTACATTTGCAGATGTGGTTGATGTATTAGATAATTTTTAATTGTTTTGGCATCCATAAGTATGCAATTTTTGGTATACCCAGAGTGTCTCTGCTGTACATTTCGTAAACGATTCTTTTCATTTTATGAACATTGTTTTTATTTTATAATTATTAAGTGTTATTGCTTTTAAAATGATAGTCACGCTACACAATCGCAAACCGAAGATTGTGACCATCAAAGATCAACCATCACCTTCCACGACTACACCCCTGACTGCTTAGAAAATGTCATAAAAGTCATCGGTGCTACCAAGATTTTATGATGAATCATTAAGCGCCGATGATCGTTTTTTTGGGCACTTATAAATTAAGCGTAAATATGCTTGCAAAAAAACACAGCTATCTTCTCACATTACGCAGATCCTGGAAAAAACTAAGAAATGCAGATCGACACCCACCACCTATTCGCCGCATATGATGGCGTGCATAGAGACAACGCCATGTCTAGTTTCGACATTCCTCCCAAACTCGTCAGGTTGTGCAGGATGACGATGGAGAATTCTCGCTGCTCCATCAAGGTCGATAACGAACTCGCCGAGACCTTCGCTGTAAAAAAAGGTTTTAGACAAGGCGACGCGCTGTCATGTGACTTTTTCAAACATTATTCTTGAGAAGATCGTGCAGAACTCACACGCTAACACAAGAGGCACGATCTTTCGAAAGTCCGTACAGCAATATGCGGATGACATTGACGTGATTGCTCGAACACAGCGAGCCGTCAATGAAGTGTTTGCTGGTATTGAGGCGGAGGCGGCCAAAATGGGTTTAGCGGTAAACGAGGGCAAAACGAGGTATATGTTGTCATCAAGAAAGGACGCACAACATCGACGACTTGGCCAAACGTCACCATAACTTCGAGGTGGTGAAGGACTTCTTCTACCTCGCAAGTAAACTGTACGAACAACACCAGTACCGCGATTAAACGCAGATTTACTCTTGCCAACCGCTGTTTCTTTGGGCTCAAGAGGGAATTGAGTTGTTGAACCCTCTCTCGAAGGACCAAGCTGACTTTATACAAGACCTTGATCATCCCTGTCCTGCTGTACGGCGCGGAGGCATGGACAATCTCAAAAGCGGATGAAGAAGCACTTGGTCTTTTCGAGAGAAAAGTTCTGCGTTCAATTTCTAATCCTGTCTGCGTTGGCGGTTTCTGGAGAAGAAGATTCAACCACGAACTGTACGGGCTGTACAGCGACATGAGCCTTGCCAGGTGTCTAGGGATTCAACGTCTAAGATGGCTGGGCCGTGTAGAGCGCATGGATAACACTGCTCCATCCCGAAAAGACTTCCACTCCGAAGCGGTGGGACAACGAAATAGGGGACACCTACGGAACCGATGGTGCACCCAGGTGGAGAAGGACCTCAATCAGCTTGGTGTGCGCGGTTGAAGACAGCTGGCTAAAGATTGTGCCAGCTGGAGAGACTTACTGGTTGAGGCCCAGGTCCACCCCGGACTGTAGCGCCAAATAAAGAAGAAGAAGAAGCAGAAGTTTACAGTGGACTCTCCCTAAGTCGAATTGTCACGGGATACCATAATTTGTTCGAGTTAGAAAGAGTTTGATTTAAAGAGAGGTCTTTGTATGAAAAATTAAGGCAAATGTATGTACAGTATGGCGAAGAAGTTTGAGTTAGAGAGAGAGAGTTTCGACATAGGCAGAGTTCGACTTAGGAAGAGTCCACTGTACTTATATCGTATATTTATTGAGTTGGTGGATGTTGCTTTTGTATCTTACTCATGAATAGATACGATGGAATAAATATTATTCCATTTATTACTTAATGTGTTAACCTATTCCTATTGGTCGACATGCAAGTTAAAGTGACCATTTACTACGCATATCTTCCCTCGTTTTATGGTCCAAGCGTTAATAGCCTTTGGTATTATATTTCCATCCTTCGTAGAGACGAAATATCCCTTTCAAGTGGTCACCAGCTTTCTTAGTAGATAAGATAACGTCTATCGATTACAAGTATTAACCAACATCGATGTTTTGAGTTCGATTATTATTGACCGTCGATGTTGACATCAACATCAATGCATCTCTAGTTCCAACACACTTTAAGTGCCCTCCATGCAGAAAAGCAATACATGTGCAGCACGAGCGGTTCCGTGTCAATGGAGGCTTGGCCTTCTGGGGACCTTCAAGTTCTCCTTCACAGCCTTAAGATCCGACCCCAGACTGACGTCAGTGTCTTGACCACTCTCCCACTTGTCGCACTCTAGCAGCCGTAAGGTCACTACCATCTCAACAATCCATCACTCAGCTGTGAAATCCAGTTGACTTCTCGGCCAACACAAGCGTCGCCAATGCACTTGACTTGACATTGCAATTTCTCTCTCCAATCGATTCAACAAAACCCCCTTGCTGCCACGCTGCTCCAAGTGTCCACTGTCACAGAGTTTTCCAACGAATTACCCTTCACCGTTAACCATGACTTCTGATTCACTGCAAGCGAACAAAGCCACTCAAGGGCTTTCGAATCCCCGCACAAGCACAATGCACTCAAGTCGTCCTCCGCCAAGACGTTACATCTCTTTCAGTGTCACTGCAATCGCAAGGAGTTAGTAGTTACGAGCATTTTCAAGGATCCATCCACTTTTCCCCCCTCTCTCGAGAGGAACTGCAAAATTACACCATCGCTGGAGATCATTATTTCCTCATACACTTCCAAATGACCTCTGACGGCGAAACTTTCCGGCTGTGTGTCGTTCGGTGAGGGTCCTTCTCCCGAATCACACCGCGCTGCGCCGCGCTGTACGTGTCCTTCCACTGTGTGTGCGTGGGAGTGTGTAGTGGTAATTATTATCTACTTTCGGTTACTTGAAGAACTCATAATTTCATTGTGGTTACGCTTTGCGGTCCTCCATTTTCCACAGACTCACAGATTGGTGGTGCCTGTGGTGTGTGTGTGTGTCTGTGCGTGCAGAACAATGAAAAACTTACCCGCCACCACGGGGTGACTACGGCTGAAGTTGCTGCAGGGACACCGTGCAGGAGCAGAAGAAAATAAATGTAAAGAAACGAGAAACGAGAAACGAAAAACAATGCAAAGATAAGGACATTTTAGTGGTGATTAAGATGAAAGAGGAATGCACTCAAGTGCGGACACTGTTAAGGATAAACTTTTGATAAGAGACTGCCATTGTTGTCCTTTGTTTTGGGCTGCCTCTGAGCTGCTGCAGCAGTTTGGGTGACTAGCATTTTATAGTTTTAACGCTTCGTTCGTCAATCATTTCGTTGGGAAACTTTCACCGTCACTTTTATGCAAGTTTTTGATTCATTCTAGTGGAAAACAATTGTTGTGACAGCACAGGGGTTAAGATCTGAGTCTTTAGTGACGGACCTTGATCCCAGACTTGGCGTTTTGATTTGCCCAATGGTACCCAGTAAATGTTGACGACTTGAGTGGGAGAGTTCTTTGACAACTTGAACTTGAACAGCTGGGATTGGTTAAGATGTGAAATCGACGTGAGGACGTTAAGGAACGTTTTGGAACAACGTTCTCATTTATCTATCTGTAGTGACTTATGCTTGAAAGACGCCTTTAAGACGAAAGGGAAATCTCGTTTCAAGAAATTCGTCGCCTCATCTATCTATGCTTGAACACTTGAAGACTAGACTAGTCTTATTGGGCACAACACAGTAGACATCGTTAAAATGTGACAACTAAGAGCTGTGTCTATTACCAGGGTTTCTACAACCAACCCTCCAAGGATTGCGATACCCAGTTAGAGAGCAGACGGTTGCAGAGATTCTTGCCAATCGCAATGTTAATTTGTTTAATTTTTTGAGCTCGGAAGGCAAGACGTTAGGTTAGGTAGGGGGGCCGCTTGTGAATTCACCAGCACCATTGTGATACCCCTAGTCAGACCACTACCACTGATTGACCACCCCAGTGATAGTCCCGTTAATTTGATCGCAACGGGAAATGGTGAATGGGCTAGATTTGAAAACTAGTTTAACTTTGCTTTCACTAACCAGGGGCAGGCACTCTACCAACTTCCGCCATCCAGTACTATTAGGCAAGACGATAGTTGAGCATTTATTCCTGAGGCCAAGAAAAGTCTCTATTACAGAAAGTGACGTCTAAATGGATAAATTATCCAATAAAAGAGTGTAAAGCACACACGATAGATTTCCTAGCTAAATCTGACTCATCAGAACTTATGCCTAACCTGGTTTGTTTTTGGATCACCTCGTCCTGGGTCTGCCAAGCGGTCGCCTACCAGGTGTGTATGATCGTATTCAGGACACTCCTCGGGAGTCATTCTTGCCTCTTGACCAAACCATCGATAGCATTCCAGCGAGTTATTGGCACAAGCAAAAAAATATCATCTCTGCAGCTTGTATTCGTAATCTTATTCGTTTTGTAAATTCCGAAAGTTCCATAGTTGACCATAGTTGAGGATTAAAATTAACACTAAGCTGAAAGCTGCTAACTTGGCTTTGACCTGAAGCACGGGATCCCTGATTACATATCTTCCAAGCTGTATAAAGACTGACTCTGAACCGGGAAAATTAAACTTCTTCACCTGCTTTAATGCACACACACAACATGTAGAGTGCTTTGAACCGGTATTCTGAATATAATCATAGCCTCTAATTTGTTCACGTTAACCTTCATCACCCCATCAGCACAGGTCAGTACTCTATCGAGCTGGCTCTATCGAGCGCGCTGGAGTTCCATCTGGAAAGTTGTGAGGGTAAGGGTAATTTTCATCACCAAAAGTTAAACACAACTTTAGGGATTTTTCTCTTCAACTTCTGGACTTGCTTTCATTCACTCAAATTGTATGGTTTCAACTCTCAAGTTACAACTCATGAGTTTATCAACTCGTATTTTTCTCAAGTCAAGGAAATAGCAGATGTTATCTCTGTTTCTCTCTCTCTCTCTGTCTATCTCTGTTTCGTTCACTGATGTAGTTGCCTGGTCAGGTGTGTATATTGAGAATTGATGATTGTGTGTGTCATTTATCGTTTTCGTCTCTCAAAGCGGACAAAAATAATGTGGCTCGAACTACTACAGGATTCATGGGCGTGAAACGAGAGAAGATACTGCCTCTTTGATTTGAAATAATGAAGTATTTGGTAGATCCTTTTTCATTTGTTAACATACACCGTAAATTGCGGACAATGACACACTCACCAATCGTTAGTATTACTCGCTTAGGTCAATTAAATAGGCGAATACAGATTTTATTTGTGTAAGCATTACAAATATGCGCAGGGGCTTGTGATGTTCTCCATAACATGCCGGCAGCAACTGAAAACCAGAGATAGAGATAGAGATATGCAACCATTATCTTTGATGAAGACGTTCGCTCTCGATTCTCCTTCTCATATCCCATACGAATAGCACACACACCGTAAATTCAAAGTAGAAAATGGCATTGTGTTTGGGAATTGTGAAAAATATCCCATAGGAAATTTAAAAAGATAAAGTTTGAGAACTTCTGGATTTTAAATTTCCGACTGTGAGTTGAAATAGTGAACAAAATCCATTTTCAACTCGCCGATTAAATTAGTAATAAGTAGTAGTAGTGATAATTTATTCTTTAAAAAATTCAAATTATAACAATACTATAGAAGAATTACATTATGGAATATAAAATATGAATTAAAAAGGGAGAACCTGCAATCTAGAGTTCAGAAGGAACTAGAGGCGAAAGCAGGGAGTCATTTAAAAATGAATAACAAAAATAAATAAAAAGATAGAAAGAACGAGAGTGGGGTCGGAAAATATATTGGGAAATTTACTAGTACGACAGCAAGAAAAATATATAAAAATATAAATATGTGCGTAATAGAAATTAAACAAAGGAACCAAGGAACCAATATTAATATAATATATGATTAGAAGAGAACAGAGATCTTTGATCATAGCTCTTATTCAAGAGCCATAGTTTTATCACCTTTAGAAATACGGATTTAATTCTAACGATTCTAATGTCATATGGTAAGTTATTATAGAGTCTGGGAGCAAAAACCGTAAAAAAGTTGAAGAAAATTATATATAACGAGTTGAGATCAATCTGGAAGTTGATCAACTCCTAGTTTTCCGGGAAGTTGAGCAATTGTGAACAAAATTACCCTAAGTCACCTGCAAAAAGAAGATGGCTCACCCTCAACTCTCTTAATGTGAAACATTCTTTGCCTAGGCTGCTCTGCAACATCCAGTCTATATATACAATGAAAATCCAGGCGACAAGACGCACCCTTGCACTCTTATCGAAGTCACCCACCGCGAAAAGAAACATTCCTCATCATTTTGAGTTTCGATTTTTTATTAAGAAGATCTTCTTTATCAATCCAAAGCAGTTGTTGATTTCCATATCTTCGAAATCATCTTAATTGTTACTGTCTCTGCTTATCACATTGTTTTGTTTGTCAATTTTAGCTTAAATTTGTCAAACGATTCCTATAGACATCAGGCTTTGTTTGAAATTTTAGAAGACTGTTGCAAATTCAAAAGCTTGTGTTTTTCTTATAAGCGTGTTTCTTATATGAAATAAATCTTACACGTAGTCTGGTTTAGGTACCATCGTGTACGGCTTAAGCGTTTTATAAAGGAGACATTGAATGATTCGGACAAGGAGAAAAATAGGCATCGTCCAAAAAATGTACGTGGCGGCATGCTAGACAGGCAACACCTGACATTCAGGAAAGTCCATAGTGACCGTTGCGGCTATCTGGTAAATACTAGTCATTAAGTGTTGGAAACAAACTCGAGCCCTTCTTAAAACGAAACCAACCTCGTAAATAGGAAGAGAAATATTATTAAGTTCCCATGTTCCAAGTTCAAAGACAGCAACAGCAAGCATTCTATAAAATTCCAAACCTGAAACGAAAATATCGAGGACTGCGTGGTTCTCTAGGCACCAAGATCATTGGTTAGTTGCGTCCGCTTTTGCGTATGATTTACTTTCTTCCTTGCGCCACATTAGTCACGGGCATGATGTTGTCCTACAGACAAGGAATTGAAAACTCCTCGGGTCACCTGCCTGGCCAGTTCCATGTCGCCAAAGACTTGAACAGTTTATAGTCAGCTTGGTGTTCAATCTACTCGATCCTGAGTCCAATGACAAGTGTGATGTGCTTCTTGGCTACAATGGACTCAAGGAGACTTCAGTCTACTTATGTAATCCAGCGAGTACACAGAAATTGTAAACTGTGACCGTAAAAAGAATTTCGCCCAGTTTCGCTAAGTTTCGTTGGGTTTCGTTAATTTCTACTCTCTGACATAAGTTCAACCTAAATGACAGTTGGAGTTGTAATTATGTGTTAAGCGCCAACTATAGTAGGCTTGGGCGTACATGCGCAAGTGTGAATTTCAACGAAATGTTTCGTCATGTTTCTACGTTTTGTATAGCCATGATTAAAACATGCTCGCATAGCCATCAGTCGACATTCTGCCCGTGTTTGCCTTACTTTTAGTCCCCGGATGATTCCGGGGATGGAAACTTTAGAATTTGATCATGTTGCTGTTTACTTTTTCCTTCGGTTCTGACGTGAGCCCACATGTTTAACTAAGTCAATTATAGTTGAGCAATTAATCTGGGCTTGATCTCGGTTCTGACGGTGTTTATGACTGTTTCCACGGAGCCGAGGTAGACGAGGTCCCTGTTCATTGTGACACTCTGTGGACGTTCCCACGCTATGTATCCTTTCTTGTACTTCGTTTCTACCTCGATCTTTGTTTGTAACAGCTCCAGTTGCTAGCACGTACCTCATCAACTGCTTACTGCGTTCTCCAATCACATCATTCACGTATAGGAAATAGCTGAACGAAGTTTAGGCAGGGAGTGCCTCCAGTGTTGGCCTGTGAGACAGCGGACACAAGCATTTGCACTTATTTCGCGATCTCGCACATTCAAGCCTGAGAACCGAGACCCTTCGACCGATGGAGGAGTATCCAACCCCGAGCGATGTCGGTGGTGGCGCCTGACGAGTGAGAGGGTCTGTACATAGGCTCATAGTTTATTGAATGGCGGTGGAGGAGTAACTCTGATTGGCCAACGGGAGGTAAAGAGTTGCAGTCATCAGAAGCTTCCTGGTGAGTACTACCTTAAGCGCTATCCAGACTTGTTCCGAAGTCATGTCTAAAGGAACACTTGCAAAACCGGTCGGGATCGTAGAACAGAGTCGACGGCTGATAAGCCCGATAAACGAGCGGTGCATCCCGAGAAACAAAGGAACCCGCTTAGCTTACACAGTTGGGGGCCGTGCTTGTTATTATGTTAACTGCTAGCTCCTTTTTGAACACATCAGGTTCAGAGACAACCAACTGTGTCGGATGCTGGCGGACTTTCCGTCGCAGACCTGGGTAGAGGTGAAGTACAGTCTTTCTTTGGTGACGAATAAATGTGTCAACGAACTCCGCGTCCATAGTCACCTAGATGGAGATCCCGTCCACACAAACAACCATCTCTCCTATCCTCCTGGTTCACCTCTGTCTGAAGCACATCCCAAGAAAGTGAGTAAGTGCCCAGAGTTCGTGACGAGTTCACGCCAAGATGTCATTCAGTCGATCAATGCGAAGCACACTCTCATGGTCGATTGATTACATCGAAGACTTCAAAGGGCTTACGGCTCACGATTGCCAGTCTTTTGAACAAATCTAAATAAATGCCCCACTCAGCAGCTTTTGAATCCAACTCAAGGGCTTATCTGCGAAGCACTTTGTCAACGATCCGCCTCGAGTGTGGGTCTAAGTGCTCCAGCGCCAGTCTCAATTAATTGAAAAATGTCTGCAATTTCATCACAATCAGACGGTTAATTGATTTCGAAGAAATTCGTCTACGTTTCGACAGAACGTAGCGTCGCCCCTGAACCCACATGCGACCTTCGTCTGCTGCTGGCAGTATTCAGTATTCCCCAAGCGAATTCCCGTCTCCGCCACATGCAGCCTTTCGCTCAAGCAAACGCACGTATCTGTGTTACAAAGTCACAATAATCAAATTTCATCTCGTCAAAACCCGGACGGGCCATTAATTGAGGACGCAACCCATTTCGTTGCCATGGCCCATTACCCTAGCAACAATCGATGTCCCATGACATCCTGCGAAGTGTGGGCGAAAGAAAAGAATCCCGAAGCAGCTTTAATTCCATCGTTCTCCGTCGTTGCGAACAAGGCAGTCATTAGGACGACATAAGGACCAACCCTTGTACACGTTATATGGGCTAGACAGGTACGTTGAGTTAAGGTCTGGTTCGCGTTCGTGTTCGTGTTCGTCTGTCGTCAGCGAAATTACACCCGGAGACGGCGAGAAGGACCTATTCGCGATCCTTCAAACAAACTCACTCACACACTCGCATCCGCACCCGCACCCGCGCTGACTGACACACAGGCTCACAAGTGAAGTGCTTCGCTCTTGTTTACGCTCCTTAGAGCTGCTGAATGCCAAGTTCTGCCACTGCAGCTCCACACATCTGCGGGTGGGTGGGTGGTCGGGTGGTTGGCTCTCCTGCAATTTTGGTGAGTTATTACAGTCGCAATTAAGGCTGGCTGGCTGGTTAGATTCGGTTTGCTGGAGTGTCTCTGGCTGTGTGTGTGTGGAATACCGAAAGTCAAGGGGTTGCAGACCCGGCACCACCCGCCACCGGCTGCAGAAGCACTCGACAGCCGTCTGCTGGGACTGGCAAGGAGGTCCATGAGCTCTGGAGTCGTAAACGAACATTTCGCATGTCGTTCATTAACATCGTCGTTCGTTCGTAGTCCCAGGCCAGGCGGGCAGAGCGGGTGGATGGGTGTGATTCCATTTGCGGCGACCTTTCACAGCAGACTAAGAAAGCTTGGCTCTGATGCTCCGAAGGCAAACCACGTCCCTTGCGTGCCTCAAATGTTTGGCATTTGAAATGCTGCCGACATTTGTGCTGCACATCGGACAGAGGGAGGCCCGATAGATGGCAGTTATCTGTGATTAGAGACAGCTGCGGGGGAGGGGGGTTGGTGCTTCCTCGTTGGGAGCCCAGAAACTCCACTCCAGCTCGTCAGTCGTCGTTGAAGTGCAACTTGCAGCTGTCTGCTGGCGCCCCTGCTGCAGTGTCACTCTCAGGCTGATATGTGAAAAGGCAACGCCAAACTGTTTGGCAGGTGTTTTTGACAGTTTTCGGAAAGATGCCCCGACTGACAGCCCGTTAGATAATTATTTTCCTGGCAACTCCTCAATTTCGAAGAAGTCAAACCACAAGCCAACAATCTATCAGCGGCCAGAGTCCTGGGCGCATTACCAGTCACAAGTCGGAAGGACACTGACCGCCGGGGTGGTTGTGGCAACACCGGCAACACTGGCTCTCCTCTGTGGGTGAATGGCACAAACGAAACGAAACGAAAAAACATTGAGGAACTTGCGGCGAACCATGTCAACATTTGGAAAGTAACTAATCAATCACAGCGCCAGCATGAGGGGCTCCTCTCCTCTCGTGTGCGCCTTGGAGCAGGACACAAAGGAGAGTTTGATTGTTATTCCTTTTTTTTTCTCCCTTCGTTCCCTCCCCGGTACTGCGGTTGTAACTGAGGAAATTACATCGTTGCGGCCGTTGTGCCTTGCGCCCGGAGCCAGGGCCAGTGCAGCATCCCCTCTGGGTGAATGCAAATTTACAGCAGGAAGACACAGAGATTTCAATTGTTTCCCTTGTAAATGAGTGGGAGCGCCGCAGCTGGAGGGGCCCTTGTCGAGCAAACAACGTGAACGACTTCGAGTGGGAGGGCGGGACGGAGTGCACGTTTGTCGGGAAGATAATAGGATGTGGCTAGGTGGCTGGGAAAACAATGCAAAATTGAATTGAGATGAATTGTGGCGATGGTTAGCCGAGACGGGGCGGCGGATGTTTGCCTGCAACCAGCTGGAGGCGGTCCGACTTCGAAGGCAATGAAATTTAGATTTAGTTTTTGAAATCTGTTGGGACAAGCTTGACTTTGATCGGGTCCCATAGACCTAATCATTAGAAGGGGGCATGTAGTTTAGGGAGGGAGGCTTCTTGGGGAATGTCTGCCAATTAGAGCGTATGGCTTATGGTCCTGCGGGGGATATTGTTGATTTTGAAAGCTGAACTGATCTGGTCCATGGTCAATAAGTGATGGGCTCTGCAAATGAAAATGTTCCTGTCCTCGTTTAACAGCTGAATCATGGTGTGAGGCCATTTTGTGGAACACTTTGGTATAAGTCATATTCTTTTAACGAAGAAGACGTCGGTGATGTTTTTGGTGGAAGGGAGACTGAAGCAGATTCCTTGGATCATGGCAAGTGGAAGCAGCTTTAGCTATGCTTTCTGCTAAGCCCCATCCTGCCCTGTCCATTGTTCCGTTCCGTGCACCCTGTCATCCCTTTTTTAGTTTCGAAAGTAAATTTATATATAATACATTTATGATTTAGATTTCGATCAAATGTTTGTTTTACTGACCAATCGCTGTTGTAGAGCCCTCTCTCTCTCTCTCTCTCTCTCTCTCTCTCTCTTTGTCTCGCTCGATAATCCTTCTATGGTGCTCTTCTGAAGCATGGACAATCTCAAGAGCAAATGAAGAAGCCCTTGGATCAAGAAAAGTCCGGCGTTCAATCTGTTTGTTTTGATGGTTTTCCGAAGGTTATGATTCAACCACGAACTGTACACCGACATGAGTCTAGGGATTCAACGCCTAGGTTTAGGTTTGGGCGATTGCCGCCACTGTAGCAGTTATGGCTCACTTAGATCCTAGTTTCTCCTTTGTGCTAGATTCAACGCCTAAGATGACTAGGTCAAGTAGAGCAACACTGCTCCGAAGAGTCGTCGTATCAGAGGCAATGGGACAACGCAATAGAAGACGCCCACGAAACCGATGACACATACAACTGAGGACTGTCAGGACACATTGACTGCATTCTCTGTCGAAAGGGTTAAGACTCCCCGGGAATGTCTAAGCTAAGCCGTTGGAAGAAAGTTCTTGAGGTACGGTGGAGCCCAGGATGGAAATGTGCGGCTTTCGTCCCGGCAGTCGTTCCAGTCTTCCCAAGACATCCACTTCCGGGACGAAAGTGAAGCCGACCAGCTTTTCACTCGAAGAATGGTACCTGGGAAGACTGGGGCGTATGTTAAATCCATCCGTAGCCGTTTTGTGGGTTTGGAAAAGGCGTACGGCCGAGTTCCTCGAAGTAATCTGTAGTGTTCTGTAGGACTAGGAGATTGATGGTACAGTCTCTAAATACAAACTGTAGTTGGTGTGTTCGGGTTAACGGTGCTAAATCAACAGCTTTCACCGTGGGCGTTGGACTTCCCCAAGGGTGCGTCTGGTCACCCAAGGTTTTCATTGTTTATATGAACTGGATGTTGCAGCGCAGCCAAGGAGAGGAATGTTTTAATTGGGGAGAGTTGAGGGCAAGTTATCTTCTTTTAGTTATCCTCACATTTTCTTTGACGGATGTCTCCACACCTTCTGCTGAAAGAACATTTTGTTACACCTTCCCCTTGTTCACGTCTTTTTCCTATTCCTTCATTCTCACTTTCGTTTACATGTTAAGATCAGTAGCGTATTTTCTTGTTTTTTGTCCTCTTTTTCGTTATTTACCAACTGTTAGTCAGTCTAAGAAAGACCTCCGACTAAGACGGTATTGTTCAGTTCTTAATTATTTATCTTTTGTTTTTATTTAATAAATTATTTTTCCGTCCTGTTGTTTTAATGTGTTTTAATTTCGTCGCTTTGTTACTTTTGAAAGTAACATACGCACTCGATAGATTTGTGGCCGTATGTGCTGATGCTGGGATGTAGGTTAACGGGAACAAATCCGAGGTTATGGTTGTTTCCATCTCGCCTGTTAAATGCACTTTATATGTTCGAGGAAGTAGGTGGAACGTAGCTAAAGAACGTTTGGGTCTTTTTCAGGACAAGCTGCGTCATTTCTGAAACAGGTTGAACGATCTGTAATCAGGACGGCCGAGCTTGATGTCAAGTCCAAGTTAACGGTTTTCAACTTTCAATACTTATTCCAAATCTCACCCATGGTCATGAAAGTACGAAAGAATAAGATCGCGAATAAAACCTGCTGAGGTGAGATTTTATTGTGTTAAGGTCGGAATAACTCACCGGAATTCTGAAGTGCACAAAATAACGATCATCGGCGCTTAATGATTCATCATAAATCTTGGCAGCACCGACGACAGTTATGACATTTGTTAAGCAGCCAAGGGTGTAGTCGTGGAAGGTGATGGTTGATCTTTGATGGTCACAATCTTCGTTTTGTGACTGTGTAGCGTGACCATCACTTTAAAAGCAAAAACACTTACTAATTATAAAATAAAAAAAAATGTTTATCAAATGAAAAGAATCGTTTACGAAACCTAAACGGAATGTACAGCAGAGACACTCTGGGTATACCAAAAATTGCATACTTATGGATGCCAACAAAATTAAAAATGATACATCAACCAAACCTGCAGATATAAGCCACATACAGCACCCTAAACAATGTTTGAATGAATTCAGGAATGAACACACAGAAAATAATCGCGCTCATTTCTTAAGCGGGGATAGATATGATGAGTAACTTAAGCGGATATAAAACTCGTTGTTAGTGTATTTTACATGCAAATTGAAATTTAGGCGCATATACGCTTGCAAAAAAACGTAGCTATTGTCGTTTTGTCGTGATCTATGATCTCATGCGGCACGAATATTCATCACGAATCATTACGCCTTCCGACGCGAGCCTTGAATGCGATTCCATCAGATTGGCGACCGCTTGGCAGATTCAGGATGAGGTGGTTGGACGAAGTCCAAAAGATAGACTAGTTACGCTAGGGGATAGCACCTGCTGAGTTAGAGTCGGTGGCGGATGATCAAATTGCCTGGAGATCACTCTTGCTAGCCTTGTCCCCACGACTCCTTAAGTGGATTACGCAGGAAATGAGGATTGTCCTGGTACCACAGGCGTAGAAGTCAACGCACCAACTTTCAGGCGCGTCATCAGCAGGCTTGAATTCTTGTGTAAGCTTACGGCAAGCCCAAATTGTACTCCCAAATGCTGTGCTTTTTGTGAAATTTTCAGCTTTGCGTCTTTTTTAACACTTCCTAATGGATGCTAGTGTGTATATATAAAATAATATGTTATGTTATAATGTTCCTGTACTAGTAAAATAACATATGATTCTTGAAGTACAGCGATGGATATTAAAAATAAATAAATGAAAAAAAATGGAATGAAATGTATAAGACACCGATTGTCAGATCCATTTTGGTCCTTTAGTGCGACAAGGAGTATCTAGCGGTGGTAGTTGGAGCATAACCAATACAAGTGTCAAGAGGATACTCCTCATTTCCTCGACCACTAAAGCTGTCCTTGTCAGTTGAGATATCCTTACTGATACTATAAATGCGAAATACACTCTGTCTGTCTGTCTGTTACCCTTTCACGTCTAAGTCATCGAACCGATCTTGATGAAATTTGGTAGAGAGATAGATTTGATCTTGGAGATGTACTTAGTATACTTATTCCGGGTCTAAGGAGGGAATGGGGCGCATTTTTTCATCTTCACGCAGTCCTCATTAATGGCTTATCGGACTGAAAAACTAAAAGAATTGCTTTTTAGTAAATTTATGCCCTTTTCATTTGAGCTATCAACCATCCTTTTGCCCTGAACCTGAGCAATGCTCAAAAGAATGCAACTAATTATCGTTTAAAAATCCGCCATTAGAGACCATCGACAACAATCAACCTGCAGGGGCGACTATTGACATGGTGTGTGTGTGTGTGCGTGTGGGGTTCTACGTAGCAGTTTTATTTATTATCGAAATTCCAGTATGTTCTCTCTTTTAAATCGTAAAAAAAACAGAAAGCACCCTTCTGCGAAATACTAAAATTGAACATGTTACTGCGTGCTTAAAACTACACACCCACACACCATGCCAATGGTCGGTCGCCACTGCTGATTGATTGTTGTCGATAGTCATCAAGGCAGACTGCGGCCAAATATAATTTTTTAATGCGGCCTATACTAATTTAATTTACAATGACGCCTTAACAAAGGTTGAAGATCAAGTGATAGCTATTACTGGAGGCAAAAAATTGTTTTTTGATTTTGGGATTAGCAAAGAATTGGGGAAGAAAGTAGTGATTTAATGCGAGAACTAGATTACGATACTGATTATTTAAAACACCAAATAATGGATGCCGTGCCGTGATAAGTTATTCAAAAAATTGAAAGTGGCGAAGGTGGTCTGTTCTTTTTGAATGCTCCAAGAGGCACTGGCAAGACCTTTCTTTTAAATTTACTAATAGCAGAAGTCAGGAAAGATAAACAAATTGCTGCTGCAGTAGCTTCCTCTGGAATAGCTGCTACGCTGCTACGCTGGGCACGAACGGCGCACTCAGTTCTTAAATTGCCTTTGAACTTAGCTCATGAGGAAATGCCTGTTTGTAACATTAGCAAAAACAGTGTGCGTGGACGAATGCTGCAAGAGTGTAGACTGTTGGTTTAGGATGATGTCTCATAAAAGAGCAATCGAATCACTAGATCGCACTATGAAAGATATTAAGAGCAACCACAGTATTATGGGAGGGATGGTGGTACTTTTAGTTGGTGACTTTAGATAGACCCTGCCAGAGATTACTAGGGGCACACCAGCAGATGAAATAAATGCCTGTTTGAAAGCGTCTATATTATGGGTGCACGTAAAATAGTTCCGTTTGACTATAAATATGCGAGTTCAACTGCACAATGATGCACAATCAAGGCAATATGAGACTGCTCTTCTAAAAATCGGAGAAGATCGAATGGCGGCAGACAGACAACGGCATGATTTCACTGAGCCGTGAATTCTGTCAAATTGTCGATAATATAGATGATTTGAAAAATAATGTCTATCCCGATCTGCAAATAAATATGGGCAGTCGCGAATGGTTGTGGGAAAGGGCAATTTTAGCGCCGACAAATGAGACAGTGTGGCAGATAAACGAAAAAATTATGTCATACGTGAGGGGGATGTTGTCGAGTATCTCTCGGTAGACAATGTTTATGGACGCAGAACAAGTAACGTCGGACCCTTTAGAATTTTTGAATTCTTAACCATAAGTTGAATTCGTGGCGTAGTGGGTTAGTGCGTCGACTCGTACGCAGAGGGTGCCAGGTTCGAATCCCCAATCTACCACCTTTGATAATTCACGGCTCCACCTCTTTCGAATCACTGACAATGCTTAAAGAGTATTCCAGTCTAGAAAAAGCTTCCCCAACTTCGTCTTTCGGAGTCGGCATTAAACTGTAGGTCCCCTTTACGCGTGAGATAACAGCACGCACAACACGAGTGGTTGCTGAGAAGCTAGGCCCAGGCCCACCTCGGACTGTCGCGCCACCCATATTATTATTAACCATAAGTTGAGCTTAAAAGTTGGTGTTCCGGTCCTATTAATGAGAAACCTTGACGCACCGAGGATATGTAATGGTACACGGCTACAAGTGACTCAATTGGGACGCAATGTTATAAAAGCAATGACTGGAATGGCAAAAGGACCAAATGTTTCAATTCTCCGTATTCCAATAATTCCGACTGATTTACCCTTTCAGTTTAAAAGAGTGCAGTTGCCCCTAAAAGCAGAATTTGCAATGACAATAAATAAAGCTCAAGGACAAACGCTTAAAGTAGCAGGTATACATTTTGAAAAAAACCTATTTTTCCCATGGGCAAGCATGGAGTATCGTACCCGCTAAATCTTCATGCTTCAGCAGAGGATGGAAAACAAAAAATGTAGTTTATAAAAATGTTATAAGATAAAAATTAGTATCCTAAAAATGAAAAAGGCTACCCGAAGTAACTATTCCACGCGGACAAAGTCGCTGGTAAAAGCTAGTTGTCACGGCCTTCTCGGGGGTTTGGTGCACAGTCTGCTGGCTTTGTTGAGCATATCCATCTTGTATTAGAATGTGTTAGAACTCTATAAGGGTTATGTTCAAAGAAGAAGTAATTGCATGTCTGTCGAGTCTCTGTGGACGAGTGCTCAACTGTTCGTCCAGACACGAACGATTGGCCACCTAGTCCTCACCTTTTGGTTCGTGAGTCATCTTCAGACCTCAAGGACACATAAGAATCGCGCCTTAATCTCTGAAAAGCAACAAGCTCCACTCCCGTTCATGAAACCCCTATTCATAGCCGCCCTCCGTCAAATCCCCGACCACTCAGAACCGCTTTCATTCTCACTTTCACTCAACCAACTCACTTAAAAAGTGAAATGTCCTGTTTATTGCTGCGCCGAAACGAATTTGCGACATCAACAAAGAAGACCACCAGGGTCATCTCTGACTGTGCAATGATTGCTTGTCGTGCTGCCTCGTTGTTCGTATGCCTGGCAGAGTGCCATCTCCATCTAATTCCATTTCACCAGCAAGTGGCTCATGGTGGTCGAGTTTATCGAATCGTCCGCCTGCAGGGGGCACGACTGCAGAGAGCACCCATAAAACTCGGACGCAAATGGCTTATTAAAATGCGAATGAGCCTCTTACCTGTCAATCCATTCGTTGACCGTTTTTGTCTTCCCGAGGAGCATGCAATGGAACCTGGAGACCGAACACGAAACGGGCAATCAGTGCTGCAACAACAAGACAACCAGACAACCAGACAACAGACAAAAGAAAACAGAAAAAAGGCCTGCACACGAGACGGAATGGTAAAAAGACACCAGAGACGATGAGGAATTCACAAGTTCCTTGTGCTGATGGCTAACATGCGGAACACATCCGTGAGCACTGCTGGCGAGGGCGATGCTGGCTGGCTGGTGTATTCGACGATGCAAGCGTCCCTTTTTCTGGTCTAATGAGTGAGACGAAAAGGAGAAGCAAATTTTAATTAAGAACCCAGAACGGCCCTCTTAGGGGTGCTCTCTGCCATAATGGTTATATCCGAATCATGGGCGTCCGTCCGCCACCGCGCCGGCGGCGGGGGTTTGAGGTGATGCCACGCGCATAGGCTTTGGAAGGGTTGCAGCGGGTGGCTGGGCGGTCTGCGAATGAAAAGTTTCGCAATAAATGCGGAAGACAGAGTAGTAATTTGTTAACCATGAGCAAATGAGGAAATGAGAAAACTTGGAGTTGTTTTGAATGCCGGCGGGCGGCAGTGATGGCGGTCGTTTGCTGGAGTGGACTTTTCATTAATTTCTTCGGACACTGACCCAAATTTATTTTGTCATCATGGTGGGGGGGGGGTCTGGGCGATAGCGGGTGTCTCGGCTATTTATTTTCACACCAGGGTGGCGTGCCCTAATGATCGACATCGGTCTTTTTGAAGGTCTGAATCTGAATTGGGCCGATGAACAAGGTGGTGACGGAAAAAGAGGCAAGCATTTAGGAGTGAGTCGGCACGTCCTATCGTCCGTGCTGACGACCGTGGATTTTCTCGCTTAAAGACACGCATCGTTTGCCACTCCACAGCCTCAACCTTCCTCATTGCCAAGTCCAACGTCGTCGCCACTTAGCCTCTTTTCCTAGTAGTCCGCTTAACAACCTCGTCATTGCCTACTTTCAGGCGCATTCCATTAGCGCACATTAGCACGCTTTAAATCCACATTAAGTAGTTACCCCGCCACCACGACTCGAGCGAACACAGTGAGTCAATCAGCTAATTGTCAAAATCCGTTTTTTATGAGGTGTAATAATTTCCGTTCGCCTGCATCAAGCCCACCCCATCGCGGCGGCCAATCCGTCTCTCCGACTCTGAACTCAGAGTAGTTTCACTTTTATCTTTATGACTGTAAGCGGATTAAATCCGTTTTGGCCGCAATAAAGCCGGAAACACCGGCAACTGCACGAATTTAAGATCTGACTCAGAACATCGAAGTGCTTAAAGTTCCAACCACTACCAATGGCATTCGTTAAGCAAATGCTGACCATTAGAAGTGCTCTATGAATCCCTTGGGCGTCGTGCCCACCCGACGGACGTCGCCGACACTGGCCCAGCTCGGGCTCGGGCAGGTGGGTGGAATTGAGAAACTTTCGCATTGGAAATTTATTGCTCTTGCGCTGGGAGGGATTTGCGTAAGTGCCCGTCCTCTGGATACCATCCCACGCCTAACCAGCCAAGCCACCCACCCACATCCGACAGCGAACATCCAACACACACACAAACACACAGAAGTTCGTTTTAATGAGCTTTCGCATAAAGCCGACTCGACATGGCTGTGAGTGTGTAGTGTAGTCGAAACTATTTCCCGGGAACACGGCTTAGTGGCGGAGAACAATGACTGCTGCAGGGCGTTTGTGTTTCATGTTAAAGGACCTATCAGCGGGTGGGTGGGCCTGTGTCTCGTCTCCCTCTCTCTCTCTTTGTCTCTCACTCAATCTCATTTGCAGTCAACGGTGATAACGTTAAGTTAAACTATATCAACGCACGCGATCATTTCGTCACTGGAACGGTTGAGTTCACAGGCGGAACTATTGTTCAAAAAGGGTATCGGGTTCGTTGTCCAGTTAACAATGCACCCTACACGCATATCTGTCAGTTTGTGTGTGTGTCGTGCTATCCTGGGCAGTGAATCCAATGAGAAGGACGTTGCGGCGGTTTATTGCATTCAATTTGATGGAATTAATTAATTAAGGTAATTGCTGGTGTTCTTCATTAAGCACAATGGGACACGTAAAGGATTGAATTGGGCCACGGCTGGGTTGCTGCTTAAGAGTTGATCTCTTTTTTGTCTCTCTCGCCGCTGTCCTTGTCGGGGTTGCTTTAATGAGGTTAATAATTTGAGTTCCGATAAAATGTGGTTTCACGGATGAAAAATATCTCCTCGATTTGAATAGAGGTTAGGGTTGCTGACGGTTTTCGTTGAGGATAAGAGGTTCAAGTCTGATTTTGCACTGCCACGTGGTTCCATTTACTGAAGGGGTTGATTTGGGCAAGAGACAAGATGTTATCATTCTGATGAATATTCCTTTAAAGTTGAAGTTGAGCGGTGTGGATTTTAAAGGCGATGAGTCATCGCTGGCTAAAGTGTGACTCATAACTTACGAGTCTTAAGATACAGATGATAGTGCGTACAATTTTTCCCCTTAAAATTCAATCTTTAAAGAACTGTACGAGGATTAATGCGGAAGGTAATGAGGTGGAGTAGAGAGAGTTTCACCTTTTTTTTGATCACGGTCTTTTTCCTGGAAAATTCATACCCTGCTTCACTACAAGTCATGTTCCTGTGAACTGCATAGAATACTCCAGTGGTGCATGCTGAGAACGTTGACCTCTTCGCGGAGCATCAAGGGGCCTTAGGCTGAATCAAGTGATAGTGGTACGTAAAGTGTAGTAACGTTGAAAAAGTAAAGCAGTGCTTTTGAATAAATTCGTTTAGGTATTGGAATAGTGAACATTTGTGTTTCATTCGTCACAATCCAGTGATCTGACTGTTTGTGAAAAACTTGATTACTTTTATGTAAGCATAGTTCTGTCAAACGTAACAAAATCAAATAAGTATGCTTCCTTGACTGCGAGGACTTCCGCTTGAAAATCACTGATCATGATTTCTCATGCTTATCAATTCGGAGAAAATACACGAGCCTGGACATTGGCCCCCGAGTCGGACACGTGGATGGTGGCATTGTTGATGGGTTCATTTGTGGTCCACTGGAAGCTATCATGCCTGTATTGAAGCGGAGGCGGCCAACGAAGTTTTAGCGGTGAACGAGGTCAAAACGAAGTATGTGCTGTCATCGAGAAAGGATACACAACATCGACGGCTTGGCCAAAACGTCACCAGAGGCAGCTATAACTTCGAGGTAGTGAAGAACTTCGTCTACCTCGGCTCGCAAGTGAACAGTACGAACAACACCAGTACCGGGATTAAACGCAGAATTACTCTTGCCAATCGCTGTTTCTTTGGACTCAAGAGGCAATTGAGTAGTAGAGTCCTCTCTCGAAGGACCAAGCTGACTTTATATAAGACCTTGATCATCCCTGCCCTGCTGTACGGCGCGGAGTCATGGACAATCTCAAAAGCGGATGAAGAAGCACTTGGTCTTTTCGAGAGAAAAGTTCTGCGTTCAATCTTTGGTCCTGTCTGCGTTGATGGCTATTGGAGAAGACGATTCAACCACGAACTGTACGGGCTGTACAGCGGCATGAGCCTAGTCAGGCGTCTACGGGTTCAACGCCTAAGATGGTTGGGCCTTGTAGAGCGCATGGACAACACTGCTCCAGCCCAAATTGTGTTCGATTCCGAACCAATGGGACAACGCAATAGAGGACGCCCACGGAACCGCTGGAGGGGCTGCTGGTTGAGGCCCATGTCCACCCCGGACTGTAGCGCCAAATAATGAAGAAACAAGAAGAAGATTGATGATAACCAAGATTTTATTTTTCAGGACACTGTTGTACATGGCATCACGGGATACGAGTACAAGCTGGCGTAAGTTCGGCCATGCTGATCCGCAGGAACGGCCGTTACTTGTAAAAAGTTGATTAAGAAATCTTAGCATCTGGTATCAGTATCTGTATTTTGACAAACATAAAGATATTTCTCCGACAAAGTTGAAAAACCCTTCTCTGTGACACTAGGGTCGTTTTACAGCACCCAACTTGATACCTTCTGCCGTATGATTGTCCACTGTGGTTCAACGTGAGTTTTTCTCAGATGGAAAAGATGAGGCTGTCGAGAGACTTTGTCTTCGGGCATGTTCGAGCCTGAGTACAGGAAGTTTCTATCCCAACGAGATCCTGTACAACGAGACAATTTCGAACAGGATAGATAATAAGTACATGAAAACAATATCATGTACACCACGAGTGGTTGCTGAGAAGCTTAGGCCCAGCTCCACCTCCTACTATCACGACACCAATTTTTTTCCTTATTTTGTCAGGAGTCCTTCTCGAGCTATGATTTCATTGAACAGAGAGATCTGTGGGCTTACTACCCTTATATTATGAACCTACCGTAAAACTGTGTCACTTACCGGCTTTGTTTCTCCTGAAGCATTCCTTTTTCTCCATTCCAAGCTGGTAATGGTCGAATCTTCCCCGATCATGTTTTGAGCTTTGTCCGTCACCATTCCCATCACCTTTGACGAGTTTCAAACTCCGCAAGTGTGTAGAATGCACAGTGTTCCACAAAAGTTTGCGTACAAAGATGAAATTTGGAAAAAAATGACTTCTATCCACAGAATATAAGTTGAACTTATTTTTGGATGATATATTCCAAAAAAGCAAGGCGGAAGGCTTCAGCTTTTCCATAAAATAAATTAAATATTGTTATTTGTTAAGAAATAATACAAGAACAAGAACCAAAAGCAGTCCCAAAATTACAGGAGAAAATACTCTTTCATTTAATACTGTCAATGCAACGGTAGATAGTTTCTTCACATAGGTTGCTTTATTCGAGCATTGACATTGACACTCGTGTTGTGCGTGCTATTGTTCTCTCACAGGGACCAACAATTTAATGCCGACTCCGAACGGCGTAGTTGAGAAGCTATTCTAAACAGGAAATATTCTTTGAGCATTGTCAGTGACTCGAAAGAGGTGGAGCCGTGAAATATGATAGGTGGTAATTTCGGGTATCGAACCTGGCACCCTGTGCGTAGGATTCGACGCAATAACCCACTACGCCACTGCGACCGACTTGGGCTCAACTTAAATAAGTTAATAACACCTAACGCATCCAGAAAAAATAAGGAGAGCAATAGTGTGGACACTCAGCAAGAAACTGTTGACCAAAAAGTTCAATCAACAGAAACAGGTCGCATTCAAAAAGGTGTATACAACTTTGTGAATGACTTCTGGCGTAATGTTATCTTCTCCGACGAAGCAAAATAAAGTCTTATGGTGTTGGTCTGTATGGCAATATCAAGAGTCGGAAAGCTGGTACTAATCGAGGGAATGATGAACCTGTTCGTGAACATTGATATTCTTAATTTGGGGATTACTATTAATTACCACAATAGCACCAAAAATTCATGTATTTGGCTGTTATATGGCTCCATCAAAATGACACGAACCCCACGACAGAGCCCAGACCTCAAGCCCATTGACCATAAATCCATCCGACGACTGTTGGGAGTCAACAAAGACTTCACAATTTCGTGACATTAACAATTTAAACGCGGAGGGGTTTGACTGCGGCTTGCGACGTCTTCGAGAATTTCAATTGTATGATAAACGTCAAAGAAAAGGGATAGAATCACGGTTAAAGGAGATCATGCACTATATCTCTCTCTCTCTTTCTCGGAGTAAGCGGAGGGGGGGGGGGGGGGGGGGGCATTAATCGAAAGCTTTGCATTTCCTATGTGTATGTGAAGTAATAAGCCTAAAGTAGGGGTAACAAACAGCTGTTTGAAGAAGAATTTTACTTTGAACTAAGAATTCATTCGCCAATCTAATTCGAAGGAGAAAGGAAGGTCCAGTTAATAAAGTCAATAAGTTATAACGTATTAAGGAAGTGTTGAGTTTTTATTTGTGGATTGGTACCCCTTATTTCGGTTAACTTCAGTCCGAAACACTTACTCTACAAAATTGGTAGCATCCATGTAAAACCGGTTAAAGAGGGTCATAAGGATAAGAGAGCCTACTTAATAATAGCACCAAAAGAAATAAGATTTAGAGATTATTTATCGACTTGTAGTAACGTTCCTTGCATTTATTTTCAACTGTACGCAAACTTTTGTGGAGTTAATTTTGCGAATTCTTTTGGTTTTTGTTACTGCATTTTCTGAACGAATAACAATATCTATTTGTTTTGTGAAAAACTGATGCCTTTCACTTTACTTATTTGGAATATACCCTTTTTTCAACTTATATTATGTGAATGGCAGCTCTTTTTTTCTAAATTGCGTTATTGTACACACACTTTTGTGGAGCACTGTATACATGATAAATGCACGACGATTTAATATTTCATTATGCTTGGAACATTGCATCAGAAACCGTCTTAAAATCCTTCATGATCGGTAGTTCGAAAGGGAATAAAATCGTATACGATCATTGGATAACACCCTTGTTGGTTCGAAAATGTAAAAACCTTAATTTTCACGTATGTTTACGCAGCACATCGAGCATACGTGACTTCTTGAATGAAGCTCACTATTAGTACGCAACCTGTTCATTCGCCCATTTATGCAACCCCTTGTTATCATTACCGTTGTGCCACACCTAGAAACAAGCTACCCCCTCCCCAACACAAACCAGTTCCCACGACAACACTGTTAGGTCGATACCCTGCCCGCCGCAGCCATTCCCAACGAACAAGCGTCTTCTGCCCTCAGTCTGATTCCACCATGGAACTGGAGAAGCAGGTTGACCTGAATGTGAAAATCGCTGAGATCAAAAAACGGATTCTCCTCACAGGTGCCCCCAGCTGCTCCATATCTTTTTTCTCATTTTCATTCCATTCATTCGTACCCACAGAGGGCCAGAAGGCCGCCAACGTGGCAGAATGGCAGAAGCAGAAGCAAATCAACGCCGAAACACTGGCCACGCTCAAGAAGGAGAACAAGGAGCTGACCGCCAAGCTGATTGCTCTGAAAAACCCCGTCAACCGGCGGATGGGCAACGAGCACGATCTGGAAATCGGCGGTCCGAAGCCCTTGTATCCCGTTGGCGCCAAGACGCCGGACGAAGCGGTGTTCCTGATGGACCTCAAGGTGACCGAGAACCGGAAGCAGCTGGACCTGCTGAAGCACAAGTTCCAAGTC
Source organism: Eristalis intricaria (assembly GCA_964034865.1). NCBI lineage: Eukaryota > Metazoa > Arthropoda > Insecta > Diptera > Syrphidae > Eristalis > Eristalis intricaria. The sequence goes on along the minus strand of OZ035877.1, from coordinate 54,734,525 downwards.
AGGCAGGACTACTTCAACAAGCAGGTGGAGCACTACGAGGAGCTGCTGGCGTACAAGGAACACCAGGCGAAGGAAGCCGGCGGAAAGCCGCCCGAAACCCTGGACGAGGATGCCAATCGAAGGGTATGCCTCAGTTCCTCCGGAGGGTGGTTGGTTACAATTGCCTCTCTTGTTTCAGCTTGTCATTCAGCTGGAGAACGAGATCCACCGCAAGAACGTCAAGTGGATTGAGGCGGAGCACATTAAGAAGAAGTACAAGTCCATTCAGGCGTCCCTCATGACCGACGCTGAGCGCTTCGAGAGGTCGCTGAAGGAGCTGGAGGAGGCGCTGGCCGAGCAACAGGCCGAGATCAATCGTCTGCAGGTGGGACCGAAGGTGTGCCCGTCTCTGAAGGCACTCCAACTTCTCATCTCTTTCTAGCAAATTCACACCGAAGCGCTCGAGATGCGGGACGCGGCCAAGGTGGTTCTCCAGCGCCAGGAGCAGCAGGCCAACATGTCGCTCAAGATCCGCGAGCGCCAAGCCCAGGACTTCCGGAAGCAAGTGGAGTCACGGAAGCTGGAGCTGGAGCGCATCGGACGCAAGCTCTTCACTGATGGCAAGACGTTCGTCCACCAAGATAGCATCGGATCGAGTTCCGGGGAACAACACACCGCCAAGACTGACAACGAAGACGACGCCAACTCGCAGCTGGAGAACTCCACCGCCGAGATGGATGCCGTCTTCAAGGACCTCATGGAAGTCACTGGAGCCACTTCGCCCGCCAACGTGTTGGAGCGCTTCCTCTCGCAGCAGGAGTCCTCGACGCGGTTGGCGTATCTCCGCAACGCCGCCGAGGCGGAGAAGAACGAGCTGGAAGCCCTGCGGGAGAGTCTCACCAAGGAGCTGGAGTCATCGAAGTTCTCCGAGATGAAGGAGAGTGAGGTGTAAGTGGGTCGATGAAGTTGGGGGATTCCGTCTGACGTACGCTGTCCTTACAGGAACCAGGAAGTCGTGGAGAAGCTCAAGCTCGAGATCAACTCTCTGAAGGAGGACCGCGACAAGAACACCGAGGCGGCGGAGAAGACCGCCGGCGTCATCAACTTCATCCAGGAGAAGCTGCGCGACATGATCTACAAGCTGCAGGAGGTCGACGAAAGTGACGTGAACATCGTCGATAAGGCGAAATGCATTTCTGCGGCGGACTTACCAGACTTCCTCGCCAACCAGGCCACCGATGAGGACCTGATTGATGTAAGTTTGGATTCGAGGTCTCGCGAGCTCCTCTAACGAGAAACTTTCGCGTTTCAGATTCTCAAAGCGAAGCTGGAGAGGAGCCTGCTGGCTCAAGAGGAAAAGGAGACCGCTGGCCTGCAGGAAATCGAAGATCTCAACGTGAGTATTGACCCTGTCCCCAAAGATTGGACTCCACTGAGCTCTCATTTACAGATCGAAGATCTGGCTGTTCCTCTGGAGGAGGCTCAAGCGGCTGCCGCCGAGGAGAAGCCCCAGCCAATGCCGACCTGCTACTACAACCTGGTCTCAGGACGAGCCACTCGAACTCTGGGCACGTCCTCTGGATCCCCCGAGCAGGCCCCACCACCAGGTAAGCGGAAAGACATCACCTTCTTCATCGTCCGCTCACACTTCATGTTCCGCAGCCGTTACCGATGACGAGAGCGAGGTCCCCTCCAGGAACTTCCTCAAACGACAGTCCGTCCTCATTGTGGATACCAAGTCAAGGCGCAAGGCCTTCCGTCCCGGTCTTCCGAGACGAAAGTAAAGAGCCCCCATTACATCCCCACTCCCCTCGCACCATCCCTCTGTCAAAACTTTTCTGTGCAATAAAGGCAACTTGGACTGTGTGTTGACTTGACCATGGTCATGGTTGCATCCCATTCATTGAAACTCTCTCGGGACCAACTTTGAACCGCATCCACTTACCTTGGACATCCTGTGGAACCGGCAGCCTTGCCTACATCGGCCTGGACATCAAGAAAATTAAATTTATCCCTTCTCCATCCACACACAATGTCGCTCGTAAACGACAACAACAGCTCACAATGGGAATGTCAAGTCGACAATGACGACGACAAGCACGATGGTTGTTGGCGTTGTTCTCACTCCACCACCCCTTCCACCGCCGCCCTCAAGGAGGCTACAGCTGGATGAGGGCGAAAAAGAACTGAATCCACGCTCGGAGACTGTTCCTCGTTGCTGGAGCATGAGGCGGAATAATATTTTCCAGTTACATGACAACCGGCACAATGGGTCAACCACTGGCTGCCACTGCTTGTTCTTTTTAAATTTCCATTTGCATTTCACTCTTTTAGATTAGGTCGAAAGACATAAATTAAGATTAAGTTTAGCTTAGAGTGCCCGCCTAGGGCCAGTAAGTTAGAAATAAAAACATTGTTCGTCTAACTAGTTTTAAGCATTTTTGTCTAGTACGTAAGTTTTTTTATGAATTGAATAATAAAAATGAAATAAAAAAAAAAAAACTGGCTGCCACTGCAACAGCAGCAGCAACAACAAGAGCAACACAATGGACATTGAATGGATCATGGACAATGGGCAGCGATTTTACTACTTCCACCTCCCTGCCGCGCCGCCGCTCCGAAAAGTCAGCATCGAGGAAATGCGATTGCCTTCGGCAACGACAATGTTTATTCAACCTCCAGCGCGGCGGTGTTGCGATGTTCGTGGAGTCGGACACAGACGTCGTTGCTGTCGACATTGCAATTCCTTCGGGTGGAATCACCAGACTCGGAACATGCTGAAGCTCGATACGTCTTAGCACCGGCGGCGGATTTTGTGTGGGCTCTGGACAATGCCAAGGAGCGTGTTCAATGTCAATTCATTTGTGTGGATTCTATGAATTCGAAGATTTGGCTGTTTACCACCGGATGGACGGACGACAAGCGGCGTTGACACTTCCAAAGGGGATTTGCATGGTTTTGTGTCACAATTTCGAAACGAATGAGATGACCACTGGGAATGTGGCGGGGGGTTTTCTTTTGAGATGGTCGACGAGTGTCGTTGATGTGGGACTTGTGGGAGTTTGTCTGTTAAGAAATCGGGAGAAAGTAAACATCTTTTCAAAGCAATCGGGTGTAGTTTTTGTCCGCGGAGGAAGAAGGAAGCATGCAATGGGGTTGCCTGCAATGGAGCGGCTTGTAAACGCCTGCGGTTACTGAATTGGTTCCATTGAGTTCATGTGCTGATTATTGGTAATCTGCATGTTACAGTAGCCTTTTAGGCGCACATGAGCATTTATAAACAGTGGGTACTAAAAAACACACTATCGTTGATCAAGTGTGTGAAGGGCAAATTGAGGCACCAATATGAGGTACAGGTACTACATACAGTATACAGAACTCCTACTCTGTAATCTGGGTATCTGGGCGCTGAGGAATAATGACTCAATGAGCAATGGGGTACCCGACCTCTGGGGAAAGTCGTTGGTGGTTGAAAATTTGGGAAAGTGATTTGGGAACACGAACACGAATATCATTTCAGGATCATAGGTGGAGGACCATCTGGAGTCAGGGGTGGGCGCCGGCACTTTGCTTTGCACAGACTTTGCCACTTTTCAAGAAAGTTGAAGCTGAATTATGTTTGCGCTCAAGAGTGCGTTCTGTTCTGAGCCTTCCCCGGCAAACCGTCGACACTGTTGATCTCCCGATATCCATGCTCTCACATTGACTACAAACACGGAATGAATGAAGTCTTTGTTGTCTCCTCGGTAGGTTCCCACATCAAGAATATCGACGACAGCACGTATCACGCGAAGAGCCGTTGCCTTAGAAGTCGGGCCCAAGTCCATCGGAGGAACCATTAAACAAAAAAATTAACAAAACCCATACGTTGTTCATCAAATCAATCAAAAAGGGAACTGACACAGACGACAAAATAAACGACGGCCTTTTCAACAGTCACACAGGACACGCCCATCAACCTCTCTCAGCAAACTATCGGCGTAACCCCCAAATCGGTGCTTACTTGGGCGACACTGTGTGTCAATACCTCCGAGTGCACTTCATCCACGAGATAAGTTCTCCGACTGCAGAGTGAAGTTTATCGCCGAAAAGGGAATAGTTGCCGTGTAGACACGGGTTATCCATTAGGTACACAGGCGGAGTTGGCCCGTCCCGCGGGATGCGAGTGCGACTTGAAAAGTGGCAAAGTCTATGCAAAGGCCACGGCCGGCGCCCACCCTTCACCCCAGATGGTCCTTCACCTTTGATCCTGAAAGGATATTCGTGTTTGTTGATGGATTATCCGTTGGTCAAGGCCTATTCATCCCGAGCAAACGACTTTATGTGACCCCAAAGGCGCATCGTCATCTCCAAGGAACGACGTCCTTAAGTCATAATCCCTTAGACCGACAACGAAGAAGAGGGCCACCGACGATGCCTGGCAGTGCAGGGGAAAGCAACGAGACTCCCGCACATGGCCCCCTAATCATGTGGACGGTAAATTATTTAATTTCGGGGCGCCCCCTTCCCGCCTCACAACCCGAGGACTCGCCAGGCAACCGCAGATGATTTAAGAATGCATGATGTCCCGGCAGGGATTTTTCCGGTTTCGGGGAAAAAAAATGGACATGCCAGCTGGAGACACACACGGAACCAGACAGAGACACAAGGCGGATGGGAGCCAGAACGTTGGAGGGTGTGTGCAGCAATTAGCATGAGTGGTGTATCCTCAGGATGAAGTGGTTAAGCTAAATGCCAGACAAAGTGTGCTGATGTGGACTCTGGTCATTTCAATGATTGCTGGGACTGGGACCCGTCGTCGTCGTCGTCGCCAGTGGATCACCCGTGTCCTTAAGTCAAGTGGTGGCCAGTGATCCGAGAGCGACACATCGGTGACAAATGTGAAAAGTTAATTAGATTTGGGTTTGGTATCCCTGGGAGTTTACTCCGTGACGGGGTGGGCGGTGTTGGGGATTAAGGATGAATGAGGAAAAGGGTTTCCAAGAATACGATGGCTTTTAATTTAAGTGCTTCAAGTGGTGCTTGTGAATGACTGAGAATTACTTACGAAAGGGCAACAAGAGGTTGTCAGACAGGGGATCTTGGAGGAGCATGGTGTCTTTAAGACGTCGTCGGAAGAGGTAAAATGTGGTTCCGTGGGGAAACTGAAATGAAGGAGGGCTACCAACAAGTTCTCAGAATAGCATCTCAAATGAATAAGTCTTACGTCTCAAGGATTCTTACTAGTTTGGGGAATCATCTCTTTGAGGTTCTTTGCTTTTTACTTACTTACTAGCTCACTTCTCAAATGAACAGGAACAGAGCCTGAATTAATATTGCTTTCCATAATGAAAAGGCACTGAAGATAACTGTCTTGAGCTTGCGATGAATGAAATTTGGGCTGGAGATTCGATCTTCCCCTTCATCTCGAAGCAGAATGCTCGGATTTGAGGTCTTGTTCGGATTTGTTCTTAGCTGGAGCATTGGTGTCCTGGCGCTCAATTTGCTCGGGCTGACAATAGCAAGGGTGATTTCTATGATCTGAGGACATGCGATCGATGCCCCAGCTTCTACGCCAAGATTTCTAGGATGACAGCCTGCACGACAGCACACGCGATAACAGACAACAGGCTGGTGACCTCTTGTTCTCTGTTCTCACACCTCAACATCGGTAAAGGGACCTAGCAAGCCCCGTGATCAATTAACCCTCAACCAGACTGATCACGTTGTGATCGACGTCAGACACTCCAACATTCTTGATATCCGCACGTTCCGAGGAGCCAACATCGACTCGGACCAATTCATTGTAAGAGCTCGAATATCAAGAGAACAGCGGAATCGAGAAAGTGTACCACGGTCTGACGTCGGAAAGTTACAATAGCAACGCCCTGCTAGGATCTTTGCCGATCGTCTCTCTCAGCCATTGTGTCTTCTCCCTAATTCATCTTCCTCGCAGACTGGGTCATGGCTATATCCGACGTAGAATTCACCTTTGGAAGTGACCAAGATTCAGCTTTGCTGTTGTTTTGGCTATCCTCCAGTTTTTCCTTTTTGAGATCACCTTGTTCAGTGATTGGTAGTCGTTGCAATAAAGTCGTTGTCTTGGCATCGTAATTTTTCGTGAGAGTGAATAGCGTTCAATGGTTGGAGTAAGGCATCGCTGCCTGTTTCAGCAGACTGGACACCATCTCTTTCACTGGCTCTCTTCTCCCGAACAGTGTCTTGTATTGCTCAACGCAGACTGGTTGTGTTGTCTCCGATTTAATGGAACACTTCCCCTCATTCAGTTCGCCTGTCACCACGTCCTTTAGTGTCAGTTAACCCTGTCTCAATTTTTCATAGCGATCTTTTGCTACTACTGGTGCCTGCAATCTATGATCGAGTTGTGTTATTGTATTTTGACCAACCGCTTCCGCTCACTAAGCTCCGATATAGTTGGGTCTTATCAAGCATCAGAACCCAAGTCGAGGTCTTCGACATGTCCTTCCTTCAAATCCGCTCAAGCGCCTCTTGTTTATTCGTCTTCTTCTTCGTCCTCTTCTAATGGAGCGAAAAACCCCTCCAGCCGGCATGATCTTTAGCCCGCCACCTCCATTTTCTCACGCCAAGTTGGTTGAGGTCCTCCTTGAGGACTTGTGTGCGCGGTCGGTTCAGTCCTCTATTGCCATGCACCACTGGTTCGGCGTTCAAACTCTTTGGCTGGAGCACTCGTGTCCTTGCGCTCTACATGACCTAGCCACCTTAGGCGTTGGATCGTTTGGATAGCTAGACTCATGTCGCCGTAAAGCCGTACAATCATCTTCTCCAAAAACCCTCAACACACATAGGATTAAAGATTGAACGCAGAACTTTTCTCAACCCAATGACTTCTTCATCTGCTCTTGTGATTGACCTAGCTTCCAGGCTATAGAGTAGGACGAGGATGATAAAGTCAGCTTGGTTCTTCGGGAGAGGGGGCTCTTCTACTCAATCACACCTCGATCCCAAAGAAACATGCAAGATGTATATTGGGCTTCATCTCGGTACTGGTGGTAGTCGTGCTGTTAACTTGGAAACCGAGGTAGACGAAATCCTCTATTACCTCGGAAATATATCTGCCTATCGTGACGTTGTGGCCGAGTTTTAGGCGCGGTGGAAACATTCGTCATTTAGCCGCTAGTTAAAATTCGAAGGAAAGATGTCAAACATCGAAGAATTTGAATCAGGATTATTTATCAATGAGATAACAAAGTTTCCAGAAATATGAAGTGCTTCTTCCGAGGCATACCATGACCGGCAAAAAAGCCGATGATCAACGAAAGGATGTACCCAATAACGTCGTTTCTTTTTGTGAGTTTTTATGCACAAGACACTCCAAAATTACTACTTTCTTTTTATAAACCCTAATCGATGTAAGCTAAACGCGAACAGGTTGAGTCCTGCGGGAAAAAAACCCTTTAGCGGAAGTCCTGCAGATTGACCTTAAGCGGAACCGCTGTGCAGCGTAGCGACACCGCTGCGGGACCGTGCGTTGGGTTAGGTTAGGTTGGTGGGCTGCTAGTGCATTCACTAGCACACTTTTGTTGGCCCATTGTGATACTCACAGTCGGACTACTACCACTGAATGTCCACTCCAGTGCCGTTATTTTGATCTCAAATAGTGACTGGACCAGATTTGAAAACCAGATAAATGTGAATTAACTTTGCTTTCACTGCGATTCAAACCGGGGATCCCGCTAACCAGAGGTAGGCACTCTACCAACTACGCCATCCAGTCGTTTTTTGGGACCGGGGCTTATATTTTCTTTTTTTCCCTCATTCACCGCTAAACCCATTTCGCCATCTTCCGATTGAATACCGGCAAACGCTTCTTTGCCGGCTTGCTGTGTTCGCCAGTCTAGTCGTCGCGGTCTTTATTCCGTCCTCATCCGCGATCGAATCCCTCAAGTGGGCATAAAGTCACTGTGTCCATTCAGTGTGATTTCCTCTAGAACGTAATTCAGTTTGTGGTGGACAAAGTCACGGTGCCCATTCAGTGTGATATCATCTAGGACGTAATCCAGTTTACTTTGCTAATGGAGCTGGCACACCTTGCCGATCGGCTTCTCTGCGTGCTTTTCTGGTTGTCTTCCTATAGAGGACAGCTTTATTAATATTTTTTTAAGGCTTTTACTTTGCTGACAACTGGAAAACTCTACTCTTGTTCTTACCGTCTCGCCACTAGTCACTCATTCGATCCGTCGAAACTCCGCCTCTATTCATAGCGGCTTCCTTCCACAAAGCCCCTTCAGTCTCAACCTCCCTGTGAAACATGTAAAATACTCGACTGAGGTGAACTCTCTGCATTCGGCATCTGCCATACCCATCAAGACGCACTCCTGCACGTGGCTTCTAGATGCTATCACCTTCACTTCGAAGATGTATTCCTCCACTCTTTCGCTAGAACGTACTTTTCGTTCTCACAGTCTGCTGGGAATGTCTGTTTCAACATCCAGATGTTTTTGCACTGACTTGAGACAAATTCCCCCGGGTGGTGTACTCGGAGCACAAGCAATGCGTACATCCCCTTGCTATTCAAAACCTGCCTCTTTCAAGCGTCAAAACAGAGGTTTCAAGGAGTCAAAACAGAGGTATATCTTCGCGGCGCCGCGCCGGGCACAAGACCTCTCCTTTTTTCCGCGATGATCCCCCTTGCAGAATTCGTCGCATCACCGCACTTCCTCGATATGGGTTGTCGACGGCTGGCTTATCCATCGCTGCCGGCCTTCGACTGCCGACGCAAGTTTAGTACAGCTCCTCCGTAACTCTGGCCGCAGTAGCCATAGTTATCTGGACTCAGGATCACCCTCTCTAATAGTCGATTTCTCTCAGATTACGGAGTGCTAATGTATGATCTGCTACCAGCTCCTCCATCGTGGTGTACTTTAACAACTCACCCTCTTTCAGCAAATCTCGGAGCTCAGGATCAATGCATCATTATCTGCTCCCATTTGAGCTCGTCTTGCCTTGCTGATCTTCAGCTGAAAAACATCGTTCACGGCGCTGGTATTTCTTCGATGAGATCCTCGTTCGGTGGACAATGCCCCAGTCACCGTCGCTGGCTTATATACCCCCGCGACTATTGGAAGTTGTCATTTCAGCTAGAATGTCTGCACGACTGCTTTGACGGAGTCCACCACCAAATTGAAATGTGAAGGGAGTTCCTTATTACTCTGGAGCGCAAGAGCAGCTTGATCAGACCTCTGTAACAGGATCCTGTCTTGCAGCCACAAGCTACAACTTCGAACGATAACGTCCATGCAATTCGGCCTTATCAGCTGGTGACAACTTGGAAGCACAGGACGTTTCGAAACCTTACCCAGCCCATCACATTAATCCTCAGTTCTCACAAGGAGCACACAGCCGTCAGCACCTCGTTCGGAGTCACATAAGGAGACAGGGCTGAACGTACATTGACACCCGACATCGGTTAAAATAAATCATTTGCTGATGAGCCGTGTTGGCAAACAGTCGTCTAATGAACTCCCCTCCCACCGGGGTTAATCAAGGTCATCAGTGCCCCCGACGACGACGACGACGGGCCGTCCTCTCATGACGACGGACGACGGACGACTTCACTATTTATCATCTCCCGCAACGCCGTCGGTGGACTCCGTCTCACTTCAATTAGTAATTAGCAGTTAGCCAGTCAAGCATTAAGCACACACCACCGACCGGCGACGGGAGGGCACACAGCCGGGCTTAAATCTCCGCAACGGAGCATGTTAGCATATAATTTGCTGTGTTGTTTGCCTGACCACCCTATAATTGGATGCTAAGCACTCGCAACAGGAGGCTGCACTTCCGCCCAATCCACTCCGCAAAGGGCTGGAGACGGGCGGCCAGCGAGACCGGACCCCGTGTGTGTTTGTTTGCCCAGCAATTCCTCGCTCTCCCTGCAACTCTGGCCGTGCTCCAAGTGAGTTGTCATGTCATTCCGTTGAAAAGAAGGTGGGTCGGATCGGCCAAATGATAACTGGCGCACACTAATGAAATGCAAACAAACCGAAATGCTTAGACAGAGATGAGCTCCGCTCCTGGGGGTGGGCGACACCAGATTTGCATGTTGCCCCTTGTCGGACACATGTACGCTCGGTTCGTCTGACGTGCGGATGTCCTCCTCGTGTCCTGTGCAAAATTAATATCTCGACCGAAAGTGAAGAAAAACAAAAAAAAAATGCGCACGACGACGCAAACGGATACAGACCCAGACGGTGGGGCTCCGGCTCGTTGTGCGGCACAAATGGGATTCGCTAACGATGTTGTTTTGATGGAAATCTGCTTATGAGGTTGTTTTGCACACATCAGCAGCGAGGCGGGGCGGTCAACCGCCGGCCTCGGCCGAGGGCAGTTGCCACCTAATGCTAGTCATTTAGGGCGGCTGATCATATCATAATTGGATGGCTTGTTAGTCGCTTGTTAATGTCCCTTAATTAATTGGATTCGCTACCCCTTTCATTGAGCTGATGTTTATGTGTGGGCTCTGTGAGGAGATTCGGTGGCTTTTTTTTTCCTCCATTCGTTGACCGGGTGGGTGTTTGCGTTGAAATGTGAAATCCGTTGATTGGAGGCAAGGGCGTTTCAAACTGAGTAGACGGCATAATCAATTTGAACGGAGTCGGCCTTACGTAAGAACTTCTGACGTGGAAGAGGATATCACATGTCAGAGGGAATAAGGGGGCACAATGGGAAAGCAGGATTGGTGCGATTCCACCTATCCCTGGTGACGCGGGATTTGAAGGAGGAAAACCGGTTACCTTCAACAAATTTTGGCTCCGGAAAAGACTTTCTATCAATGACATCCGGACCACGAAGAGTGGAAGGGATCGTCACACATAGCAGTGGAGGCGATCGTCCTATACACCGATGGCTCAAAGAGGATCGCTGGTACAGGGGCAGGGATCTGCTATGACCTCTTCGAAAAGTTCCTGACCCTAAGGGATGACTGCAGTGTATTTTAAGTGGCTGCCATACACGAGGCGGTGCTCGCGCTGAAAAACCGTACGGCTTACGGCGGATCGATCACCATCTTTTCTGATAGCCAAGCGGCAATAAAAGACAGGTTGGACCTAGGCCTCAACCAGGGAACCTCTCCAGTCGGCACGATCTTTAGCCAGCTGTCTCCAACTGCGCACACCAAGTTGATTGAGGTCCTTCTCCACCTGGGTGCGCCATCGGTTCCGTGGGCGTCCTCTGGTTGTTGTTGTTCCACTGGTTCGGAGTCGAAGACTCTTCGGGCTGGAGTAGTGTTGTCCATGCGCTCTACACGACCGAACCATCTTAGGCGTTGAACCCGAAGACGCCTGACTAGGCTCATGCCGCTGTACAGCCCGTACAGTTCGTGGTTGAATCTTCTCCTCCAGAAAGCGTCAATGCAGACATGACCAAAGATTGAACGCAGCACTTTTCTCTCGAAAAGACCAAGTGCTTCTTCATCCGCTTTTAAGATTGTCCATGCCTCCGCGCCGTACAGCAGGACTGGGATGATCAAGGTCTTGTATAAAGGCAACTTGCTCCTTCGAGAGATGGCTCTACTACTCAATTGCCTCTTGAGCCCATAGAAACAGCGGTTGGTTCGTACTGTTTACTTGCGAGCCTAGGTAGACGAAGTCCTTGACTACCTCGAAGTTATAGCTGCCTATGGTGATGTTTTGGCCAAGTCGTCGATGTTGTGCGTCCTTTCTTGATGACAGCATATACTTCGTCTTGCTCTCATTCTCCGCTAGGCCCATTTTAGCCGCTTCCGCCTCAATACCAGCAAACGTTTCATTGACGGCTCACTGTATTCTGCCAATCAAGTCAATGTCATCCGCGTATGCTAACAGTTGTATGGACTTCAGGAAGATAGTGCCTCTTGTGTTAGCGCGTGAGCTCTGCACGACCTTCTCAAGAATAATGTTGAAAAAGTCACATGACAGCGCGTCGCCTTGTCTAAAACCTTTTTTGACAGCGAAGCTCTCTGTGAGTTCGTTATCGGCCTTGATGGCGCAGCGTCTCCATCGTCTCCTGAGCAACCTGTCGAGCTTGGCACGAATGTCAAAACTAGACATGGTTTTGTATAGCTCGTCCCTATGCTCACTGTCATATGCGGCCTTGAAATCGACGAAAAGGTGGTGGGTGTCGATCTGCATTTCTTGGGTTTTTTCCAGGATCTGCCGTAATGTGAAGGTTTGGTCGATGGTGGACTTCCCCGGCCTGAAACCGCACTGCTAAGGACCTCAGATTGCTGACGAATGGTTTCAGGCGCTCACACAAAACGGCAGAGGGTCTTATAGGCGATGTTGAGGAGACTTATCCCTCGGTAGTTGGCGCAGTTAAAGGGGTCTCCTTTCTTGTGGATCGGACAAACGCACATCAACTCCGTGCTTTAATTTCACGTGAATCTAAGTCCGCGTGCATAAGCAGAAACAAATTTCATTGATTTGTGGAAATGCACGTACACTTAGGACGGGCAGGTGATCAAATAAATTATTTTTATTTTTATTCAGGGCGAACACGTGATAACGTGAAGTAAGTGAAGTGGCACGTGTTCACGTGGAATTAGATGTACGCTCTGAATGTGAGACTCTATTTGTACAGGGAATCAATTATCAGAGATTAGTTAGTTAATTAGACTATTTTATTTCAAAAGAAAGTGATTGCTAACAATTTTCCATTACTATAAGAGTAATGGAATAGTATAAAGCATATAGCCTAGAGACCGTCTACCAGATTGACATTAAATGAAAAAAATACGTTAAATGCTTACATAAATCAAAAAATATATGATGTTTGTTTTATTATATAATGCTCCAATTACTTAAAAATGTTCATCAATCATGCAGTTCCTGTAGCGCAATGCGTCGACTGTGTAGTTGCAGAGTAAGTCCCAACCTCTGCCAACATTCAAGATATTGATTGCTTCAAATATCCGTCTAGAAGATGGAATTGGAAAATCCACCAATTTACCGTTATTTGGGCAAATTTTTCAAAAGGATAAGGGAAATTTGTTTCTCTGGTGTTGCGTATCTAAGTTTTAAAAAACTTATTTCTTGAGAACGGTGCGTCCTACGACAAAATTACAGTATAAAATTTCCAACTCAAGTGCCTGAGCACCGAAAAAATGAATGCGGAACTCCTTAAATATAGGGCATTTGTGGAACGAATCCTCACGTTCTCTAAGATTGCAAAGGTCGCATAAGATTGGAAGCTCCGGGCGATGGGGTAGGAAATTTAGCTTACAAAGTTCGCCTCTTATTTTAAAAATCGTACTTATTTTTTCTACTGAGTAGCTATTCAGGAAATAAGTCCTTTTCTGTAGGTTGTGGTTCATTTTGCTGTAGTAGGCTCTGTATTCGGATGACTGGGCTTCGTTTACAAATTTGTCAAAAATTCTGTGACCAGTTTTCTGAAGTAAGGTGTTGATTTTTTGTCTTAAAGATTCCTGTTGTTCGCTTGGTGTAGAATTGAAGCTATAACCGCATTCTGATCCTAGTGATTCCCATTCTTGGACACACTTCACCTTATATCTATGCATTTGCACAAGTACCAACCTCGGAATTTTTTCCTGCCTCATCGCATTGACTTTATAAATATAACCGAAATGTATTTTAAGAGTGTTCAGGAACAGGGGTGTAACTCCAGTCAACAAATGTAATTAGATGAATTGCTAGGAAGCTTCAAGATCCGCTTAAGAAAATATCTGTACATATATATTTTAACTTTTGACTCATGCGAAACATTTTTATTCTGTATATAGCTTCCCCAAACCGCACAGATCGCACGCTTAGCTTCAGCAAGTTTAACTTTAAAGTGCTTGTTCATATTTAGCCTTGACGTTATCAAAACACCAAGATACTTGTATTGCTTATCCATCTCAATCCGTTGGCCTTGAAAACTCCATTTTTCACCTCGAGCGTACCTTCCTCCTCTGCCTCTAAAGATCATCATTTTATATTTGTCTAAATTAACAGGTAAATTCCGTATTTTGCAGTAGCTATCTAGCCTGTTGATCATTAACTGCATGGTATCTATTGAGTCGGCGAGTAAAACTATATCATCTGCAAACATTAGTGCTGGAATATTGATTCCACCGAGATTTATTCCACCTCTGACTTCATCCGTTGCAATCCTTCGTTTATGTACAGGATAAACAGCAATGCACTAAGCACGCAACCTTGTTTGAAGCCCATTGAGACCTCAAAGTCCTCAGATAAATGGCAACCATCCCATATTTTATTATTACTGTACATAGCTCTTTAAACATTAATGACTTGCGACGAGATTCCTTACTTATTTAACTTATAGAAAAGCATTTCTCGTGGGATGGAGTCATTATCAGAGATCATTCTTCGACTCCAGTTGTCATTTGAATTGTTGGAAAAGCCCTTTCCCACGAACCATTCAGAAAAGAAGATCTAAATGGTACAACACGAATTCAACCAAGGGTGCGTCATAATAAGGCAAATGGCTCTGGCAAATATGTCATCGAAGCTGGATGGAGCTTGGAGACAAAGCGTCAACGATATCCGTCAGCGATATCCTTGGAGAATTCGGTGACCCTCTGCTGGGTACTGGGACATACTGGCATTCAAGGTAATAGAAGGGTGGACAGTTTCGCGAAGAAGGGCTCGAAACTGGGAGAATCTCAGTCAATCCCATAACCGTATGCGTCCCTCAGCTCCATAAAGAAGAGGATAAAATACGAGGCCCTGGATAGAGCCTGTACTCACTGGCTCAGACTGAATACTGCAGTCAGACCAAAGATCCTATGGCCGAAGCTGAACAAGAAGAAATCCTCGTCATTGCTTGCTTTTAGTCGCAGGGACTTACGTATGATAATAGGAGTGCTTACCGGACATAAGTACACATGCGATGCGACTGAACATATCTCATAACGTCTTTTGGAGATGCTGCTGAGACGAGGAGGAAATAGAGTCTATCAAACATCTGCTCTGAAGGAAATGCCCAGCAAGGAGTAGAAGGTATTTTCTAGGAAACCATTTTTCTCGGAGCGAGAAGACAGAAGCGGTGTGTCTGGTAAATCTGGTTAGTACCAGTCCTGAAGTAGGCTTCACGGTAGCTCCTGAGCATGGGCAAAATTAACCCAACACGTTGGTCCACGAGGCCAATAGGACGCGTCCACCAGCGCTGTGATGTGATTTCTTGAATCTGATACTGGAGGAGGTAGTGGACTGGGACAGCTAACGCTGTCCCCGTTGAATCTGATTCTGGGTCGAATGTACATTGAAAATCATTTCTCGATTTCACCTCTACCCCGAGCTTGAAGAAAAATTCGAAAAATGTCTTCTTTAAAAGAAAAAATATTTAGAACTTTCAACCGCTAGTTTTCCCGAGGTTGAGTGCTATCCTCTAATTTCTGCAACATCCAGAAGAAACCCCAAAAAAATGCTCATCGAACCCTTAAAGCCCATGAAATGCCACTCTTGTCCCACAGCCCAGACTAGTCCCCAAAGTCTGTCCTGTCCATCCTCGTGGGTGCAAATCTCATTCCCACTCTAGTTCCAACAGCAAACAATCACCGTAATCCCTCAGCTCGTTTGCGTCCCGCTTTCACTGCAGCCCCGCCCCAGTGATGAATGTGAATTACATTAACCGTATTCCGGTCCAATAGCTTATCCCGAAATGGCCAGAAGACCGCCACCGCAATATCAACATCCGAAGGCAATGCCATTAGACTGTCCCGTGCTGTGGATGGACGCACACACGAGAAGGCCGATGGCTTCGGATTCCGAGAGCTAACTTACTAATCACTGGACTTTATTACGTCCATCGCCTTCGCCTCCCCCAGCCAGGACACATGCCAATCCCGCCTCGTAAAGCAACCTAACATAGGCTTTGTTGGGCCATCGATGCATCGCCTCCCACCACGGCAGCCAGGACCATTAGAGGCAATCGAAAGGATGTTTGCCATGCGATGCTGTTTTTTACATCGGATTTCTGGCTGTGGAAAGTGGATTTCGGATGCGACGAGGCGAACGACGACAGGCAAACCTCAAAAAGCACGCCACGCCGCAGAACACCAGAATCACATTAAACAAATTACAGCCAGCGCTGCAGTCCTGTGCGGAGGAGTTTTATTTATTTTCGGTTCCAAAGGATGTGCGGTGGGGGCAGCTCGACGCTGCCATCCGAAATCAACCGAAATCCAGACACAGCCACTGCTGCACGACGCGGCATGTGGTGTGGTGCATTAGCCGATGTTGGCGGTGTAATAAGTCCTCCCTGAGTTCCGCCAGCACTCGCCCGTCGCCGCCTAATGAGCCGAGCGATAATGCAACAATGTATGCGGGGGATCAATCGCGGCAATTGAGCGGTTCCATTTTTGGATTTGTGGACAGATTTGCTGGAGATTTGTGCTTGGATTTGTGCCGGGGACGCGCAATTGATGGCCTACAGTGGATGCGACTGAATATTGATGAGCTTCTCCGATTGCACATTGGACATCGTGTGACTTTCTCTCAGTTGTCAAGTGTCTGCTGGATGGCTTAGTGACTGACGTGTCACCGATTTGCCGAGAATGTTAACCTGCGAGGGAGTGAACGAGGCGCTTTCTGGATGTCACATTTGACCGATTTCCGGGACGGTATGTCATTGGTTCATTAGCATTGTCGTTCAGTGGAACATAAATTTCCTGTCGTTTTACGACGCCTACGGAGAGACTATAGCACAGAACAACCCAAGCCCGTGGCGCAAGACGCTCCAGTGGCGACTCAATTTCCTTGAGCGGAGTCATTCGATCGGAAAGCCCTTCAAGACTCTAAATACTTGGTGTTCACTACTTTATTCTGTCTGTGACACAATCTAAAGACAATATTTAAACAAGCGCCTAGAAGTATGCTTCTATTATTCCCACGGCGAGCTCACATACTTGTCAGCAGTGTGAACAGCGAAAACGAGATCCGAATGAGCTGTGAAATAAATGAGTACGCAGTGAAAACCGCCTTTGAATTGAAAACAGTCTTACGCTCATGAAGGTGGCCAGGGATATGGGAATCAGATTACCAGCCATGATGGAGATGGGCTTCTGGGAGCGCTGCATGAATATGATCACAGCCTTGCGGAACTTCACATCCTGTTCCATCCAGTTGCAGGAGTACACAGACGTCGTCAGCTTGCTGCTCACGTCCATGATCTCGTTGACCAGGTAGCAGCAGGGCAGCACCTCTCCCGTCACAGCGATGAGATAGCAGAAGGTGGTGGCCAGAAACGTCAAATCGTCCTTGAAGAGCAGCACGCAAATGGCGGTCATGCAGAGGACAAACGCGGTCAGCAGGAACTGCACGAAAATCGTACCCGAAATGACCGGAGTCAGGCAATCGAAGAACCTGCAAAAGAAGATGAAGAATGACAGACTGAGGACACTCGCAAGTGGATCTCTACTTAAGTGCGTTCCGGTGGTCATCGATGCATTGGATTAATGCCCGGTAGTTCTCCTGCGTAGTCCTGGTGCCGTTGTCGTAGCCAATCTCCGAGATCCTTCGCGATATGCACTTCAAGTGGCCCAGCATCACGTACGCGTACAGCACCGAGTACACGTCGGTGGTCAGGTTCATGATGCACTGGTAGCACGAGTTGAGCCACTGGTAGCTGAATGCTATGATGTAGCGCTTCCTCGATGACTTCCAATCGAACGGCAACCACCCGTCGAACACCAGCTTGCCGGTCAAAGCGCCAACGACCGCATAGAAGCCCAGCGTCAACCAAAACAGGACCTTGTAGATGATGAAGATGCGCTTGCAGCTGACTATGATGCGACCCATGCGCCGTCGGTCGCCGGGATTCTGATCGGCGCGCTCGTCCAGTAGCTTCAGGTAATTGTGCGACTCGAGGATCCTACTACGGAGGACAAACACCACCGCGGTCTTCAGGGAGCAGCAGATCAACTCAATGCTCGTCGACATGTTGCGCATCAGATGGCCGAAGGACTCGACAAAGAACGCGCCCAGAATCAGCTGCACCGGCGAGAAGAACGTCACGCAAACGGTCACGAACACCGAGTACATCATGTACAGGTTCTTGTGCGTCCTAAACGGGTGGATGCCAATGAAGTGCCAGCCGTACCAGACGTAACGCACCGCTTCGGTGGAATCCAACTGGGGCATCATATCGGACGGGAACTTTCGGAGAAAACTGTCCCCCAAATCAGATCGAAGCCGTATTTATAAGCACTTCGGAGTCCTGCGGCATCAATAATTCACGGGGGTAATGAATTTTGTGTCTTAATGAGATAATAACCCCGGACTTGGGGGATTTTTTCCGGCCCCCGGCTATGCGTAAGTTTCATTAAATATTGATGAGGGAATCGGTCAGGGCGGGCGGTTCTAATTGGATCTGGTCGTGGGCAGCTTTAATGAGGTAACGAGGGCTAAATGGGATTTTTGTCTTCGTCGAGCGGGGGTAATTATAACTGAATCATCGTTTCTTATGCAAAAATTACATGACGGGGGTGACTCTGGCTTCGGCAAAGGAGAATCCTTGCATTTAATTGTGCTGCGACAAGTTTTACTTGCAGAATTAAATGAATTATGAAAAGATGAGTTCTCGTGTAAAAATCGCTCGGAATGTTGTGCCACTGGTTGTTCTTTCTTTTTGTGGATCCTGGGAGGTGGACCTGAGTCTCAGTCAATACACCTATCTAAATAGTATGGTATTGTGCTTCAGATTGTTACATCCTGCGAATTGAGAACCTTTGCATCCGACCACGATACAAGAGGCGATGTTTATCCTTCGGATGGGAGCCGGAGATTTGGTGGGCAGAAGCTTAAGTCTCTTAGGTGAGTGAATCGGGATCGTTTTATATCGTTTTTAGTTTGCTCCTTCAAACAAGGACAGACCATATGGAGCGAAGGAGAATTCGAGGGATTTTGTTCTTGAAGCAACCGAGAAGCTCTTCGGCAAGACTGGGACCAGTCAGGTCTTATATAGACAAAAATAAAACCGAGTTTTTCGAAAGAGGGCTTCTTCTGTCGTCCAAGCCTCAGCAATTGGCAAAAGGGTTTCCT
Organism: Eristalis intricaria; assembly: GCA_964034865.1. Classification (NCBI taxonomy): domain Eukaryota; kingdom Metazoa; phylum Arthropoda; class Insecta; order Diptera; family Syrphidae; genus Eristalis; species Eristalis intricaria. The sequence continues at coordinate 54,715,545 of OZ035877.1, read as the reverse complement.
TCGTTTTATCTTTACGGACTGTTTCATTACATTCAAAAGATGGCCAAGAGAACATCGTATTAGAATCGCAGTCGATGCTGAGGCTATGGAGGAATACCTTCCGCAGACTGTATAACGGCGAAGAAGAACCGAATCCCGCCACTTCCATTCCCGAATGAAAGAGATGATGTATATCAACAATTCCGTCCATCCGACCGGATGAAGTGAAAATAGCCATAATGTAACTGAAATCCTAAAAGGCTGCATGAGCTGAGTGCCTAGTGACCGAGCTTTTCGCAGTAGTAGGCGATGATTTGAAAATTAGCATGCACCAACTCGTCTGTAAAGTATGGTCGGAGGAATGCATATCCGATGAAGGGAGTCTTAGCATTGTTTACCCGATCCACAAAAAGGAGACCCTCTGAATTTAGGTATTTATAGAGGTATTCTATAGTCTGAACATCGTGTTATGTGTACGCCTAAGGCCGTTCGTGAACAACAAGTTTGTTTTTTTGCAAGCGTGTATACGCTTAAATTTCAGTCTGCATCTAATATACACTCATAACAAATCCTATATCCGCTTAAGTTACTCATCATATCTATCGCCGCTTAAGAAATATGCGCGAATAAAAACAATGCTTCCAAACATTATTCTCTGTGTGTTTATTCCTGAACTTATTTGTTCATTGTTTAGGTTGCTGTATGTGGCTTATATCTGCAGGTTTGGTTGATGTATTAGATCATTTTAAATTTTGTTGGCATCCATAAGTATGCAATTTTTGGTATACCCAGAGTGTCTCTGCTATACATTCCGTTTAGGTTTCGTAATCGATTCTTTTCATTTGATGAAAATTGTTTTTATTTTATAATTATTAAGTGTTTTTGCTTTTAAAGTGCTGGTCACGCTACACAATCGCAAACCGAAGATTGTGTTAATTAACGATCAACTATCACCTTACACGATTCTATTTAATTTAAGCGTGTATACGCTTGCAAAAAAACACAGCTGCAGGTTAGCTGTGTCGGCCAATACCAATGTGGCTTTTGTCCAGGAAAGTCCGCGATCGATAAAATAATCACTCAACGGCAAATTTTGGAAAAAAAACCCAGGAGTAATAGACCGATACCCAACACATCTTCATCGATTAAGGCCGCGTATGACAGCATCTACAGCGAAGAGCTATACATGACATCGATATTCTTTCCAAGCTCGTTCGTTAGTGTAGGATGACGATGGCGAGTGCACGCTGCTCCGTCGAGTTGGGTAAAGACCTAACTAATAATTCAGACAAGGCGACGCACTGTCATGGGACTTCGAGAATTGTTCGAAACTCGTACGCCAACACCAGAGGCACAATCTTTGAGACGTCCGTACAATTACTTGCATATGACAAGGAAATGCTAGTAGTTAACGTTGCCTAGTAGTTGAGTTGGACGTTGCCTGACGTCAATGACACTCAATGACACACACGAAAGAGGCCGCGAAAATGTGATTGTCGTTAAATGTTGTCAACGAGAAAAGGGCATCCAACACCAACGCGTTGTACAGAACATCACAGTAGACAGAATAGCTTTGATGTATTCAAAGACTTTGTCTACCTAGGGACCGCTATCAGCGCTGACAACGACAACAGCGCTGAAATCAAACGAAGAATAACTCTTGCCAACTCGCTGCTTCTTTGGTCTAAGAAAGCAACTGAGAAGCAAAGCCCTCTCTCAAACAACAAAGTAACTCTCTATAAGACCTTAATCGTCTTAGGTCTGCTATATGGCGCACAGACAAGAACTTTGTCAAAAACGGATGAGGTTGCTCTTTGAGGGGAAAGTTCTTCTGGAGATTTTCGTTCTCGTCAGCATAGATGTTGAGTGCAGGAGGACATAAGTAAGCATTGGCTGTGCCGTCAGCTCAACTGGAAATAATTAATATTGTTTAATAACATACAATCACAAGATATTACTTAAACAATTTGCATTAAGTGTTATGTCTTATATTAAATATATTATTTTATTATTTCTTTCAGGTAATTGGCAAGGGTTTTCCAGTCAGGTCCACTTAGTAGTTTGATTATCTCGTGCGTTGAGATGGAAGCTTTACCAAAGTACGCGATTCTTTAATGTCTTAAAATTGGACAAGCACTCAAGTCTTCTCTGGACTTGAAGTTAAATAACGAGCAAAATTGATTGAAACTCCTATTATATCCCCTTCCGGTAATGTATAATATTTCGCATCTCAGTTTGAAAATCAAAGAGATCTCTTTGGGGTTAAACTCATCACGAACATAGTTATCATTATATAGGTTATATGATAGTTCCGAAAATCGTCTTCTTATTTTTCAATAATTCCATATAATTGGACTCTTAGGGCAAGATTGTTGCTTATGTCCATCTGTAGGTCTTCGCCAAAGTAAGTCGCGTATTGACGCCAAAAAGCTTTGGTAGTCTAGTTTCAAAATAAATGGCATAAATTGGAGTGTCAATAGGAAGGTTGAATATTTTTGAAATGAAATTTCTTTTTCTTTTTCTCTACTTCTTCATACCCATCCATTCCCCAAACTTGCAGTGAAGGTTTAACAACTAAGTTGCAGATTGACAGATTTATATTGTTATTTGGAAGTATCTATTTCCATGCAAATTTAATTATGCTTTGTGATTTTCCGAATTTTTCAGTAAGGTGGCTTTTAAAATTAAATGTTGAATTAATCTTCACTCCGAGGTACTTATATTCATGCTGTAGTAGAAGTTCGATGATACCTTGAAAATATCATAACTTTTGATTTTTCGATATCAAATTATTTATATTTATTTATTATCCCCATCTTAAATAGTAATCTGCCAAGCAGCTTTGGAGGAGGAGATATAATAACGAACTGTATGTTCAGCGACATCTATTCATTTATGAATCTCCAACGATTGAGATGGCTAGGTCATGTAGAGCGGATGGAAACGAATCATCCAGTGAAGAAGAGCAAGACCGCTTTTGTAGACTCATTATTCAAAAAGGTTGGGATGTCTTACGGGATGAACTGAATAACGAGTTGTAGGCGGAAAATTATAGGCAAATAATTAAAACTCCACTGAATGCAGGAGAACAATTTTGTTTATTCACATTCCGTTTACTGCCCGCACTCACTGTCAAGATCAGTGTATTTATGCTATGTAAAGTGGAGACTTGGGGTCATTCACCTGATCAGATGTTTGGCTCTTTCTGAAACAAATGGCTAACGGACTGTACTGCAAATGAAGCAGGTCTACATTGTGTTGTACAAGAATGGTACCGCGTGAGGTTTTTTTTTTATTCTTCTACAGAGTCTAACCAGGAATGGCTAGACAAACACCTGAAGGCCCAAACTGATTTTATTACTAGGACATTGTTTTTTTTTTCCTGCATGGGCTCATTGAACGAATAAGTGAACAAAATTGCTCAACGATATGATTCTGGGTCAACCAGTCCATTGCATTTCAGGTAACAGGGCCTGTGAATGAACTGCTTGATTTCCGGTCGAAAGAGTCTTTGATTTCAAGGCTATTGGAAACTGCAACAAAGATTGCTCGTATCCACGGGAAGTCTTTACCCAATATGATGTCTGAAAATAGAGAGAGAAACCCTATCGTCACAATATGAAAAAGAAGAACGTCGCAACAATGCATTGGAATGGTCAAAACATTTTATTGAAAAAATTTGTTGACCACAAAAACGAAAATGATAGGCACGAAAAACTCTTGTCGGAACAATATGCAACTAGGTCCAAAACTCGACTTGTCACAAAAAAGAAGTGTTGTCATAATACAGTGCAGCCGAAATTGGCTCTGTCTAAAACTTTAACATTTACAGTATTGACAGTCTTGTAAGATGATTCACAGAGACAACATTTAATGGGAACGAAAATGTCAGGGATGAGGGTGCGTTACTTGTTGCCGGTTGTTTTCATAAGCATTTTAAGCCAACCAACTTATAAAGCCAGTAAGACAGAGCTGATGTGAGATGATGCAAGGGAGGTTGATCAGCAAAATGTTTGAAGACAGATCTGGCAACGCCTCAGACATAATTCCGCCACAATTGTCAGATGTTAAAAGTGACATTTTGGACCATGCGCCTGCTGACTCGTCATACAGATTAAAATTTTTCTGTGTTTCATTTTAGAACTTCATTATCCTGACCACCGCCATGTTTTATAATGCTGCTCTTCGATTGATTCATACCTTCACATCGAAGCACTGTTCTCAGTCCGTATTGAATTTCACTTTAAGTGGTCGATTGTTTCATTTCTTCATATCTATAAGTGTAAGCTGACGGCAGCACTGCCTGGACTGCATCTCAAATCGATATAGTTACAGATATCAATATATAATAGGAAAACAAAATTTAACGTAACTCAACGAAACTGAGAGATCTGGGACTTACGTCACAGTGTTTCATTTCCGTGCATTTGTCGTCAATTGGTTAAGTTGACTCAAGTCTCCTGACGTTGATTATGGTTGAATCCCTTAACTCTTTTGCAAGCCGGTCTTATACAAAGCATGGGCCATGAGTGAATGGTTTGCGGAGAAAATGATTTTTTTATGCAAACCCGTTTTTCCAGAGGGTTCATCAAACGATTTTCTAATCGTTTCATTTTCACACAAAATGATTGCGATCGGAATCGTCTTTGGAATTGACTTGTCCGTGACTCACGATAGGACTAATGGTGTAAATGACGGTGAAGCTTTTTCTAAACAGGAATATACTTTAAACGTTGTCACCGGCTCGAGGTGAATTATGAGTGCTATTAGATTCGGGGAATGAACGTAAAATAAGTGGCACGAAAGAGGTCGCGTTCGACTCAGCACTTGACGCAAACGCTTTAGCAGCCCGGGAGATCCCTTCGTCGTGCACTCAATGCATGCATTTTATATGTTAAGCGTCCTTGACTGCAGACACCTCGCTTTTCAACGACATTGCACAGATGTCTGCTAAGTCCTGCAGGACATATTATTTCAAGAACTTGAAGCGTAATTTTAAGACAATTTCGCCCCGAAGTCATGCCTCGGATGGCAACGTGAGCGTAAGACAAAACTGATGCAATTTTCCTTCCCCTTTGATAGATTCGAATCGCTAGTGCATCTGCAACCTCTTCAACTCCGTCAGGATTCCTTACATTTGACGTGTCCCTTTGCCTCTGCTCACATTCCGTCTCCTTGCACCCGTAATGTGCTGCTTCGCATCACGATGCCTGCGATGTCCGACTAATGCGAAACAGAGCAGAAAGATGATGTACACAAATAAGTAGAGCACTCCCGGGCACCATTGATGAGTTGCTACACCTCCACCAACAACAACAGCAACGGCAATGGCAACGGAATCCATCTACTCTAGACCTCTGCTGCTGGTGCTGTCATTCCATCATCCTGTGTCACTTGAACTAGAAAAATATCTCTAATGCAACGAAAATATCCTTCTGCAATATTCAGGACGGTCGGTAGTGGCAGAGGCAACGGCTGTTGTACTTACTTGGGCATGACGACACTGCAAAATAGCAAAACAGCAAAACAGCAGAACAGCGATGTTCAGCTCAAAGGAATCCACTCAACATCGCTCCGTGCCCCGCTCCCCTGTCAACCATCTGCCGATCTGCCGCAGGGCAGGAGTTCTTCATCTTAGTAAGGATATTACACCGCTCTACATGTATATTAAAATTATTTACATTACACCAACAAAAGGCTTTGCGCTCTGCTTCTCACAATTTCCCAAGAAATTACAAGCCCCGAGAATCGGTGGCATCCTTCAGTCCTCCCTGCCTGCCTGCATTGCATTCATCCCAACCTTCGCTCCCAGCACACACACACACAAAGACACTGCCTGTGTGGATACAAAAACATCACTTAGGCGCAAAGCATAACTGAGCAGTGATTCAAAATGGAAATCGAAAAGGGGGAGTTGCAAAAAAAAGAAGAGAAATTGACGCAAACACATTTTTAATCAAAAATTTCCAACAAAGATTCGTTTTGTTACTCTCCTCGACTTGTGTGTATGTGTGGGTCTGGCGGGGGATCCTGTTGAACCGGGCCGCACGTCAAGTCTGTTGCAAATCCATTCAACTGCGCCTACACCCTGCTCCCGGGCGAGTGTCTATGTGTGTGTGCGCAAGGAGGGAAAAAAATCTCATGAAGTTATGATAAGGATTCACAAATTCAGAAGTGAACCGAATGAGAATACTGAAATCCTCTCCACAACAACCCTTCTCCAAGAAAAAGAAAAAAAAAAACACCCCCGCACGACCGACCAACGCCAACGTGAACGACGACGACGTCAACTCAATGAGTGTCTGACTTCTTGTGGAAACGGATACACTCGTGTGTACGGCTGTGTGCATGCACTGAGCCGAGTGCCGAGCTCGACACTGGTAAAACGGCAGAAAAGCGCAAATATTTTTCCATAAATATACTTCTTCACCCGCACACATCGACGTCGAAGAGACCCCAAGGACTGGGGGTTTTTCTGTGCGTTTTTTTTTTAATCTTTCCTTTTTGCAGGGAGCATTCCTCTAACAACATGCCAGGCTTTTCAAAATTTTAATAAATCATAAGCCGTCCCGATTGTGGGGGCGTGCAGGGCAGCTGGGTGGTGGTGGGCACGGCGAATGCGGCGGAATGTGCTGCATTAAGGGCGACGTATTGGTAACGAAGACGAGAAGTGTGACGGTGCTTGATGGGATGTTCGTAGACATGAGTGAGTGGGTCTGCAATATTTGCCCGATCCACAAGTAAAGATCCTTATTCTGACTGTGGCAATTATCGAGAAATAAGGCACTCAACAACTTGGCAGGTCCACAAGTCCTCAATTCTCGGAGATACGGTAGACAAAACATTTTGACTTTTCGGCTTTGCTTGATCGACTGTACGACTTCATCATTCCGTAAATTTTCATTCTGATTGGGAAACATGACATGAATCGTGGAATAGCACAATCTTGGCTTGACCTAAAATAAAATAATACGGATTCATAGGATTTTTGTGATTGAGCTATACAAGTGATAAATCTAAGAGTTTGATTTGAACACTCCCAAGTTTCTCGAAGTTTTTTCATGTGTAAAAGCTAAGCAGCAAGTTGGCATCGACAAATTGTGAAATGTGAACGACACTTTACTAATGAGCGACTTTTCACAAACACGGCTCGTTTCGTGTGGGTTTTCTGCGGGCGCAAAACTGTTTATCGACTGACTACTCATCAGTATTGTGCAGCAATGTGTTTTCCCTGGCCGATGTATCCAAGGAAATGAGTCCACAATGGACGGAAGTTTCAGTGGTCAACGGTGCTGATGATTCATTTTACGTTGCAGGTAAAATTGTTTTTGCAAATAAATGAACATTCAATTTTCATTACGGTGCTTTTTCACAGAACACGAAGCCAAGCACCTGAATGTTGTTCTGAAACTGGATCTATCTCGGGCTGGCAAGATTGTCATATCCGACCACGAGTTCAAAGATCTCCCAAATCTGCGGGGCTTGAACTTTTCGAACCTTGAACAACCGAATCAAGAATGTGCAAGCAAACGTGTTCGAGAGGCACAATCAGCTGCAATACTTAAACCTGGATTCAAACCTGCTCAAGAAGATCTCACTGGGAAACGCTCCACAGCTCGAGTACCGCTCCATAGCAGATAACCTCATTGAAGTGGTGAGTGAGTAGGGTGCACTGAGCGAGGCCATTTATTTTGAATACCATTTCATGAAAAAAAACGCCGCAGCTCAAGGTCCTGGCAATCACAGCAAACCCCGTGCGGAAAATACAGGATAGAGCTTTCCAAGGCCTGAATTTGCTGAAGTTTCTCAACTTGTCCTACAACAGCATCGAATCGTTGACACCGAATGTATTCGCTGGCTTTGGCCGGCTGAAACTACTGTACCTTGATCTAAGTCAGAACAACATTGCCAGCCTCTCAGGGCAACTATTTCAATTCCTCAACTCTCTGCAGAACTTGAACATATCGCGAAACTCAATCAGAACTTTGGACTCTTCGTTGTTTGTTGGCCTCCGGCAACTTAAACGGCTGTACCTGTAAAATGACATCAAGAAATCGGAGAGAAAACATTTGATTCCCTGCTAAGCTTGGCCATGTTAGACCTAAGTGGGAACAATCTCATCACCCTGAAGAAGAACATATTCCCTGGATCCAAGCCGCGATTGCGCAAACTGCTGATTGCCCAGAACAACATAAAGGTACTGTCACACGCTGTGTTCTCAAGATTGACTAACATGGACTACCTGAGCCTTGGACACAATTTGTATTTAAGATAGTCTTAATATAAAAAAACGTAGATTAATCCGAAAGGCACATTTATATTTTTGAGTATCTTAGAGCACCCGTTTAGGGTCAGCAAGTTAGTATTAAGAGCAATTGTTAATTGTTAAGTTAGTTAAGTTAGTTTTGAGTATTTTTGTCTAGCAAGTAAGAAAAACCAAACAAAATTACTTGGAAAATAAAGAAAAGTCTGGGAGTTGTTATGTATTCTGCCACAGCACATATTTTCAATTGAAACTTAAGATATGCTAGTGCTAGTTGATAATATGAAATAAAGACAGTCTCTCATTGAACATCATACCGGCCGTTTCGGGCATACTCATTAGGACCCTCTCGCATCGCATCTGTGCAGGAATCGTATCAGTTTTCGAGTGAGCTTTCCCATTTTTCCTTTTTTGTATTTCTATTTGCTGCATTGGGTATTGGAAGCGTGTAACGCGTGTGTGAGAATGCGACGGAAACACAAAAAATCATATCCTGTCGAGATGTCATAATTGGACCGTGTGAACGCATGGTCCGATTACTTCCGATAAATGGCGGTATTTGATGCGACTGAATCCGACCGTGTAAAAGTGGCCTTGGTGTAACTAGACACAGCTGGTCAGAGATCACGCTACTTGAAGAAGTTTTTTGGTCGATGCCCACGATTATCCTGGATTGTACCCAATCACAGAAGAAGAAGAAACAACTTGCTGAAAAGAATGGTCACGGCAAGTAGTCTATTTAAGGGATCTGTCCGCCTAAGGTGATCGTAGTGATTTGGGGCCTCGTATGTAGTTTCCAAATAATCCTGTCGACCGCGATGATTCTATCTATAGGTAACATGATTGGTTAATATGGTCAAATCCTGGCGATGGAAGCATCTAGTTGCAATGTAAGACTTCATCAAGTGGTAAAATCCTAAGATTTTTTTCAGTTTTTTCTTATGAGGTGTTGGTCCAGTATTTTTTCAAGTTTTATTTGATGCCTTGAAGCAAAACAAATGAAGAAACTCTCTTGTTTGAAATAAGAGGTAAATAACTGCCAAAGTAAAATAGAAAAATTCGCCACGAAATTGTAAAGTTCTACTCGCATCCTTGTGCAACCAGTACGTGCACCCTTTCAAGTGTCTCTGCACTCGAACGTTTTAAAGCAGGATGCGCCACTTGCAATAGCACAGCAAGCAAGGGATAACTGCATCCCCTTGAGTGTGCTCCGTGCTTGTGCAGGAGCAGAGTGTAGGCGCATTGCTGTTCCTGATGACGCTGATAATGTCTTCTCCATCTTCGTGTGGGTCGACTCGTTGTGGGTGAACTGAACGCGGTGCGACTGTATGAGTCCACCCACACCCATCAACCATCATTCAGTGGATGCAAGTGGAAAATGTTCGATGAGGACGAGCAGGGGGGAGGAAAATTAAAAATCGGAACAATCCTATTTTTGCTCGCTTATGCTGTGGGAAATAGTTTTCATTCATATGTCGTCGTGCAGTTCGCTGTCCTTTGCGATCAATTTCAAAGGGTGTACTCATTTGGGGGAGCATACAACTTTTATGTCAAATTGACTCCATGGCGGGGGCATTTATGTGTCACACGTGAAGACGAGTGTGATAGTCTACTTTTAGGATGAGCTTGAATTCACTGATAGCCTAAGCCGCTGGGGCGGAGTGCATGGCATTTTGAAAAGGAGTCACTTTTACAACGAGTGCTCCGTCTAAAGAGCCAACCCTACTTAACATGAATGAGAGGTGAATTTCTACCACGGGTAGACCAACGACCGCATCCTTTTGCGATCCAAAGACGACTGCTAATGTATGTCCTCTCTGATTTGCTCGATAGTTGGCCGCCCTCTCTTTCAGTCAAGAGTTGGTTGAGTTGATTGAGGAAAGGAATCATTTGTGTACCTCGTTCAATATCGCTCAACACACGTCTGAACCGAACGATTAGCCCGAGGCAGGGTGCAACGTTGTTAAATTTCAAAGTGCCCATACTGCTTCTGGGAACTTGAGCAAAATTCCCCCAAAAACTGTCATTTCCGAAAATAGAGAGAGAATTTTTTTCATATATTTTGACAGCGATTCGAACATATAAATTGTGTTCTTCATATATTTTAACAAATAAAAATCAAAGCCACTGCGAATCGTTTTTTCACATCTTACTTCACTTCACTATCGATAGCGATGAAAAAAACACGGCTATAGTCTGAGCCATTATCTGCTCCTGGATGCGTGGCTCCTACTAAGAGAGAAAGGATTGCTGGTCATTTGATTTCTCAATCTGTGATTCTGTTCACTGTGCTTTAGTGAATCTGAAATTTACTTAGAAGACTTTCTAATGTGGGACATGGACACAATGGCCCCAAGACGTTGGTCAAAGTCATCCGCGGCCAATAGGCCGTCAGAGCACTTAATTTACCTACACACGCACCTACTCTGGAACGTTGTTGTCCATGCACTTCATGGGATAGATCCGCTGTAAGAAAATGTGCCACAGTCCGAGAGAGTGGAAGTGGCACTTGTCTTCATATTTCGTCCTCTTACTCACAATACCACAAGAGTACAAAAATCGACCAGGGCTGGTATAACAGGGTGTCTAAGGTAAGGTCAGGTTGAAGTGAGGTAGGGCCACACTTAACCCAGCATAGAAATTGTAAATCCATCCACTTAGTGCTTCTGATAAAGCGAAGAAGATGGCTGACTCTAACGTTATCGAAAAAGTGGGCCTGGAGAAGTCTGAATCTACAGGATAACAGAGCTCTGCAGCTACATAACAAGTGTTCAATGGTTTCTTCCTTATCCTCGTTCCTGCAGCTTCTGCAAAAACCATTATAAAGAAGCCCTAGTCTAGAGGGAGAGTCCCTGTCAGAACTCCAATGAGAGATCGGAGATTCGGATTGGTTAATAAACTCAAGATAAGCGATCGTTTAGGATCGATCATAGGCCATAGTTGTCTGTGCCTGTTGTCCATCAGCAGTTTGTTTGAGCTTTACCAGATGTTTTATGGCAGGGATATGCGTGGAGAGTGGATAGCCACTCGAAATGACTGCAGACCTTGAACCCTTGTAGCCTGCAGCAGTGCAGCCTCATCGGCACTGGGGCTCAGAATGCCGGGATTCTGCAGCCACGCTTCCATACTCAAAGGATGGACGGCGACATAACAACCAAACGAACTACCTGTCACCATATTGGAGAAGACCTTCCGCAAGTTTCACAGAATGGAAGCAATGCCAAGAGTAACTGGTAGCAGAAGTGAATTCTCCCTGTGCACTGAGGGCTCAAGAACGAGAGGTGATGCGAACTCAAAATAACCAACAAATCGATTTCCAATACAAGCCACAGCATCGGATATCATGCCGTCGAATTTAGTCAGGTTATGCAGGCACAAGACATGGTGACCCTATCCTGGGTACCAGAATACACTGACATCCTTAATTACTTACCAACGAGCCTAAAGACTAGCTGCTGATGGTCCTGGGCACGCTGCTTCCAGTCATCAAGACCTAGCTGTCCGGCCATTCGGTCTTCTTCTCCTTCTCGAATCAGGCGGCTTGGATTCGAAGACCCCCGTTGCTCGGTGTGGCCGAGCTAGTGCAGTCGACGGATTTTTGCCTTCCGGAATACATCCACATCCTGGTACAGCTCGTAGAGTTCGCGGTTTTTCTCCTCCATTCGTCTTCCTCGCAGACGGGACTAAATATCCGCCACCGCTTAGCTCCTTAAGAAGAAAACTGGCTGTCGGACGAAGCTCTGGATAGAGCCAGAGCAAGTTAGCCAAATCAAAGCAATAACAACAGTCCATGTAGCTGAAGCTGAGCAAACAGAGACCAACATTACTGATCAGCCTTAGTGCCGTAGCGACACTGTGTCATAGGTACCATCGCAGTGCCTCTGAACAAACTGGAAAGGCTGGCACGACAACTGCTAACCATTTGAAGAGACTTGCCCTAAACGAGGAGAGACTTAAACCAAACGCTCCGGGACCCATAGTAAAAAATACCCAGGAGATAAGTCTCTCTCTCCTCCTTCGAATGGCCGACATTTTATTCTTTTAATTCATGATTTACTGACATCTGAGACAAGAGAGTGAACACAGAAAACGAAAAGCGAAGAATCTGCAAAATAGAAAATTGAATCGATTCCAGAGTCACTCAACACTGTATTACCTACCTTCACGCATGTCTGCAGCGTCGCCGGTGCCAAGTTACCGGCCAGAATGGTGTTCGTCTTCTGCGAGCGTTGCATGAAAATGATCAGCCCTTTGCGGAACTTCAGATCCTGCTCCATCCAGTCGCAGGAGTACAAGTCTGTCGTCAGGTTGTCGCTGACAATCAGCAAGACATTCACGAGATAACAAGACGGCATGATCTGGACGAAGAGAAGGCCCATGAAGAAGGCTGTTTTAATGAAATTCGCGAAGGAGTTGTTAATATAGAAGTAGTAGAATATGGAGAGGCACAACGAGAAGGTTGTCACGATGAATTGCATGAATAACGTCCGGCCGAAAATGGGGCGAAATTGATCAAAGAATCTGAAAAGAGATGAAAAATTAGCACAAAAACGAACTTCCGGTTCATTGGAAGCCCCCACCCGAGGACTCATCGAATGTCCTTGAAACTTTAAGTGGACTCGCTGTCTAACTTTTCGTATGAATTTCTGATGAAACGACCTGCAACGCGGGCTCCTTTGTTCATGACCAACGGCTGTTGTGTGGCTGAACTTTTCACTATTTACGCAGGATTCAATAGCACGACAGTTATTTATGGAATCTGACGGTACCTGGCGGAAGCAGTCTCCATGGTAGTTAGCGGTAATTATCACGTACAACTGCTGAAACTGCTTTTCCACAGGCTTTCTCCATCACAACAAGAGCAGAAACAAAAAAAAAGCACAGAAAATAATTCCTCCCGACGAAACTTGGCAACTTTTACTCGCATCCGAGGTGAGAATTCGTAATTGTGGACAAAGTTTTGTCAAGGATACATACACCCGCACACGCACACTCAGTCGTACAGTACTGAGCACATAGCTACAGGCGAACAAGAAGCACAGCATAAGCTAGGGAGTACACAATTTTTAATTACATACCTTCGGGTGGCACCGAGTTGGGGCGGTCTCCGGGCGATGTTGAAGCAAGTGACTAAAGTTTATGCGGCGCTTGCTGTATATAATTAACCATGTTAATTGTACGTTACACGCTTACTTAATTCTTCGAAATTTCGGCAGTGAATGTGGGCAGGATTGAATGCCAAGCGGGGGAGATATATAGTGTGAAAGGGCAAGGACACGGGCGGGTCTTCTGGCGCAGATCCTAGTGGAGGCGGGATGACAGAAAAGTTTAATTGGAAACGACTTCAGGACTCGGAGAAACGTTTTCCAAGAAGTAAGAATCTTTAAATACGCCGAAGGATATGAGGGTTTCTTAGAAGGTTCTTGTGCGCGTTCTCTTGTGACGGTAGCTGGGTGAGGAGTGCACTTAGAGGTCGAAAATGAGTCAGTCTAGAGAATGGAAGGAATTTTGAAAACAAGTGGTTCTCAAGTATGCGTTGAGGTAGAGCTGAGCATTTGAGAATGATGCAGTCTGCGGCTTAAGTAGGTGTGGGAAATATGGAACAGCTTCGAGGCAAATAAAGAGGCACTCGGGATTCATCCAAGAACTTGTGCGCTGTAAGGAAAAACGATGAAGAGTGAGTTAAAGTGAAAAATAAAAACCATTATACCAATATCCAATTTATTACCTCGCGCCTGGCCGCTCCAAAGGAAAATTCACCAATGCCCCTTGCGAAAAATCCCAGTCGTTAGTCTGGACTACTGTGCATGCATTTAGGCGTAAAAGGCGTATGTCAATTTACCGGACTGACTCTAATCCATGCGCTGAGTATTTTTCAATACTCTTGAATGGAGCGTTTTCAATTCAAATGTCGATGTGCTACTGGCAGCTCCTGATGTATTGGCGATCTCCCAGGATAGGTAGTTATATGGAGTGATTCAACTCGTGCTCCGCACTCGACGTTCATATTTTAATCACACACGTCAACCGTCACTTTCCTCCGAGACTGCATATGTTTAACTAAATGTTTACCTCATCCCATCCCCTATATACTCACTTCAGAATATTACGGTAGTCATACACGCATTCAATCAGCTCCTTGTAGTTCTCCTCCAGATTCAAAGACCTGTCATAGCCAATCCTTGAGATCCTCATGCCCAATGTCTCTACGTGTCCAGTCAACATGTACACGCAGGTAATGGTACAGAGGTCGATTGTCATGTTCAGAACGCACTGATAAACGGTCGTCACGAGTTGGTAGGCTAACACCATGACGTACACTCTATTCGACGCCTTCCAATCCCGTGGGAAGTACGCTTCATACATCAATCGGTGCAGTAGCAATTTGGTGAGTAAGCAGAAGGCAACGTTGATCCCGAATGTAACGTTGTATATGAAGTACACTCGACGGCAAGTCTTTACCATGTCGGTTGATCGACAAATACGAACGTCTAGGCGTTCGAGGAACCGCTGGCAATCGTCCCTTGGACCAAAACACGATCAAAAGGAGTCGCACATCGCCACACACACCCACTCCAGGATATACAGGTTGAAGATAGTATCCTCGATATTTTCCCCGAAGAAGAACTGAGCGATTTGTTGAAGGGGCGGTATCACCGACAATGTGAAGTTCAACAGGATGGTGTAGGCTTTGTAGACTCGGCTGCGTTTGGTGACGCCACTAAGACCAATTATTGTCCAGTTGAGCCAAATGTAGCGGAAGGCTTCTCGCGAATCGAACTGCTTCATCTTGGTTGGACGGGCGACGCAGTAAACTGGTGGCACACAGCAAGGGAATTTATTGACGGAAGTCGTAAGGCGTGTCGATTTATGTCATGCAGGGAGGCGTGTGAAAAAAAAAAACTTTTCAAAATCCACGCCTTTTTAAAACTTTAACGATTACTGTAAGCACTTGTGGAGTTTATCAACTGATGAATTTTGTATGAGTACATGACGTTCTGGTGTTCGGTTGTTTTTGTTTTGTGACAGAAGGTGTTTCGTGGCAACTGGATAATACAGGATATATTGTAGGCTTTCGGATGTGTGGGGGATTGTAGAAGATACACATCTGGAGAGGAGTGGAATCTGTTTGACATTTAGTCTGTAAGTCTACAGCAATGCACATGATGCAGTCTCTTTGCAAAGACTTCTCTGTAAAGCGCGAAAATTTAAAAAGGATCGACCTGGAAATGTTTCTGTGAACAGGGAGGAAACATCTTTAACCACGTTTCCGAAAACAAGCCAGCTATTTTGGTTCTTATCGCCAAGGGTCAATTGGTGGTGTGAATAATTATTGAAGGAACAGTGAACATTCATGAGTGACGGTGTGAATAAATATTTTGGTAGAGATACTGAATTCAATCAGCGCCTTGTGGCAGTACCCTTTTTCCCATCATATCATAAATGTAACATCCCTGTTTCATTTTCGCTTGAATTTCATATTGTAACGTTTGCGTTCTGCAACTTCTTAGAATTATATTCATTCGTTCCATAAATCCCAGTCAATAAAGAACGTTCGTTTATTTTGCGTTTAAATAAATCTTTTATTTTTTTCTCTGATGTAACAAATTTCCTCAAGTTGACTAGAATTATTGACATTTAAGGGCAATGCTGCAAAGTATATGCAATAATGTTTTTATACATACAGTCAGTGTAAAAAGTCTGCGTACATTACCACCATTTCTAGAAAAATAGCTTAAACGCGTATACTTTTATCGAAAACAATAATGTTTTTTCTAAGGATAATATTAATAACTCCTTCTGATTATTATTATTTTCGTCACTTTTAAGAGTTTTTTTTTAAACTAAAATTATGAACGAGGAATTATCAGCGGATATTCGAAAATTAGTAGTAAAACTACGTTAGGGTAAACGCTTAAGAGAAATTGGTGACGTTAGGGTTAGGGTAAACGCTTAAGAGAAATTGGTGAAACCATTGGTAAACCACATTCTTCTGTACAAAGAGTTTTAGAAAACGGGCGTACAAACTGGAAATTTTACTTCGAAATACAGATCTGCAGCCAGCCGGAGAAAAACGGTCAGTTTTGGCATAAGTAAAAGCAAATCCAAGAATAAGTGCTTCCAAAATAGGTTAGATAATCCAAGAGAAGTTTGAAAAGTCAGTTAGTTGCTCTACCGTTAGAAATGCCCTAAGAGAAGATGATTATCATGG
This sequence comes from Eristalis intricaria, assembly GCA_964034865.1. Lineage (NCBI taxonomy): Eukaryota > Metazoa > Arthropoda > Insecta > Diptera > Syrphidae > Eristalis > Eristalis intricaria. Next base: position 54,699,091 of record OZ035877.1, on the reverse strand, counting down.
ACGATCGGCAAGGAAAAAGCCCTATATTTCAGAAATAAACCGAAAGAAGCGTGTTGCTTTTGTCATGGAGAATATTGACAAGCAAGGACGATTTTGGAATAGTGTATTATTTTCGGACGAAAGCAAATTTTGCATTTTTGGATTAAATGGGCGCTGTATTGTGTGGAGAAAACCAGCAACTGAATGCAATAAAGAAAACCTATTTCGGTCATTGGACATGCTGGTGGCGGGGTCATGATATGGGGGTGTATGGCAGCAAGAGTTGGGAACTTGGAATTTATTGAAAGCACAATGCATAGATTCCAGTATTGAAACATATTAAAAACAAATTCCCGCGAAAGTGCCAGCAAACTAGGTTTGAGTGATCATTTTATATTTCAACACGATAATGATCCCAAGCATACTTCTTACATTGTTAAGCTTTGACTACTGTACAATGTTACAAAATAGTTCCATACACCCATTTGGGGGAGTTGGCGGACCGGCGCATCCGTCAACATAAAAAAAAAACTGCTTGAGGAATGGTCCAAAATAACTCCTGAAGGCATGAAACGCTTAGAAATTCAAAGTGCAAACGACTGACGGAAGTCATATTCAGAAGAGGGTACCCAACAAAATATTTAAATATTCTTTATTTTATTTTTTTTCCTTGTTTTCGTTTTCGTTTAGTTTTAAATGGTGTATGCAGATTTTTTGTGTGTTCGTTTTTGAACTTGTGCTACTTTAATCCACATTTTACGGAAACTGAGTCAGTTATTTTTGTTTTTTGTTTTTGAATTACTCAATTACTATTGTCTTTTGTGCAGGATGACGATGGAGGTCGCTCATGAAGGTCGGTAACGACCTCAACGAGACCTAAATGTCAAAATAGGTTTTAGACAAGGCTACGCGCTCTCATGTGATTTCTTTAACATCATTATGGAGAAAATCGTACAAGACTCACACGCCAACACTAGAGTCACGATCTTCCAGAAGTTCGTACAGCTGTTAGCATACGCGGATGACATTGACATGATTGGCAGAACACAGCGAGCCGTCAATGAGGCGTTTGCTGGCATTGAGGCGGAAGCGGTTAAAATGGGTCTAGCGGTGACTGACAGCAAAACGAAGTATATGCTGTCATCAAGAAAGGACACACAGCATCGACGTCTTTGACACAGCGTCACAATGGGCAGCTATAACTTCGAGGTAGTCAAGGACTTCGTCTACCTCGGCTCCGCAGTAAACAGTACGAACAACATCAGTACCGAGATGAAACGCAGATTAACTCTTGCCAGCCGCTGTTTCTATGGGCTCAAGAGGCAATTGAGTAATAGACCCATCTCTCGAAGGAGCAAGCTGACTTTATACAAGACCTTGATCATCCCAGTCCTGCTGTACGGCGCGAAGGCATGGGCAATCTCAAATGAGGAAGTCCTTGGTTTCTTCGAGAGAAAAGTTCTGCGTGCGATCTTTGGTCCTGTTTGCGTTGACGGTTTCTGGAGGAGAAGATTCAACTACGAACTGTACGGGCTGTACCGCGACATTAGTCTAGTCAAGCGTCTTCGGATCCAACGCCTAAGATGGCTGGGCCATGTAGAGCGCATGGATAACTCAGCTCCGGCCCGAAGAGTCTTCGACTCCGAACTCGTAGGACAACGCAACAGAGGACGCCCGCGTTTAAGGTGGTCGATGCATCAACCTGCTACGCCACGACGACCACGAAATGATTCAATCCGTGTTGACCAAACTCGTGACAATAACACGTTATTGGATCCAAAGGCGGGAAACGTGTAGTTTCGCGAACGGAGCACTTCATTGTTGGGTGTGGGTTATATGGTCTGGAGGAATCAATGGTCCAAAAATTGTTCAGAGATTACCGTGAGAACTGCAATACCGTCAAGAACTTGTTTGTGCCCAATACCTGGTCGACATGTGGTTCCAGCAAGCCGGCGCCGCGTCGCTCAGACCACAAATACTTAGATGCATCAATTGAGAAATGAGTTCGATAAGGAATTTACCTTCGTTTTGGATAAATCATTCGTCTACGCAGATGAGTCAGAGTCAATATACTCGAAAAATGACAACCAATTGGACTCTCCGTAGGACTCGTTGGGAAAACATAGAACTTAGCGAAATCATTAATTTCTCAACTCAAGTAAAATTGAAATGTATATAGGACTGTCTGTCTAAACTGCATTACCGACACACGAAAGAATGATTAGTCTTTCACCCTTGTGCGCAATGTTGGACGTACCGCTCTGTATTACAGCTCTCTCACCAGAAGAAATTCGGCAATGTGGTTTTAGTCGCGGAACGTGGCATCTATGGAAGGTCACCAAGTCATGTATTTGCAAGGTAATGAAATATTACTTCCATCGGACTCTGATGCCTTGGTTTAGAACAGTTCTAAGGAGCATAGGATGAAACCAAAAAGAAATCTTCAAGCACAATGCTGGACTAAAGAGCTTGCACGAGATGTGTACAGCATATGGCAAGAGAGAGAGAACTAACTAATGTCACCAGATGTCCAAGGGTTGCAGATAAGCCGACGAGTACTCTCGGATCATGACTTCAATTCAAAGCGTTCCCTTACCACAGCATAATGATTAAGTCTATCGACTCCTACCACGAAGGTCCTTGTACCAAATCCCGTCAACAACAGGCTTCACATTTCACGGGACAACTTCTATTCATCACAGCCTCTCTTGATTCACTGACAGTGCTTAGAGATTGTACTTGTTTCGCAGATGTTTCTCATACCTCCCTGGAGGTGTAGGCTTCTTTAACTGGGGCTAATCCAGCACGGTCTTGCGGTAGTTGTAGCCAGCAACACACGTTCATCTGATTGAGGTCCCTTCCCAGCTGCGTGTTTCACCGGAAGCGTGGAGTTACCTTAACGTGTTGTGTCTCAGGGTTGGAGTTGAAGACTTTTCAGGCCGGAGGATTGGTATACATTAGCTCAACATGACTAAGCCATGTGATACGAGACCAGTTTGATATCGCTGTACAGTTCGTCTTTCAGTGTCCTCCTCGAGACACCATCAGTACATACGGGACCAGAGATAATAAGGAGGACTTTCTTCTCGAAGCGACCAAGAATCTCCTCGTCCGCTTTGGTTAGTGTCTATTCTTCTTTGCCAGCAGGACTGGGGCTATCAATGTCTTATCATTTTTCGAGAGAAGGCTTTATTCCTTAATTGCTTGCCAAGCTCAAGAACACAGCGATTGGCAAGCCTGATCCTTCGTTTTATCTCCGCGGTGGTGTCATTGCTCGCGTTATCTTCGGAGTCTATGTAGAGAAAGCCTTTCACTACTTCAAAGTTACAGCTGTTGACAGTGAGGTTTGTGTTGTTGAACCTTTTTCGTAGAAAGCATATACTTTTTCATACCTTCAATGACCGCAAGACTCATCTTGGCCGCTTCCTTCTCGATGCTCACAAACGCCTCGCTGACAGCCCGTTGTGTTCGATGTAGGTTACTAGTGAGCGAATAACAGCACTCACAGATCCAGCATATAATGGGTCTAAGTCTACCTCGGCCGACAGGTATTCAGAAGACCATTGAGTGTGCGGCAATAAAGGACGTAGTCTGCATACATTCTCACCCCGAGTACCCCAGATTCCGAGATACCGAAAATGCACACAGTGTTCAATTCACAGACGCCACCGTTTCACTCGAAATGAAATGTTACCATCGTGCACGCCACATTCGCAGAACTAAACCATCCAGACCGTCATGCTTACTTATCAGGCTGACGACTCATGCAGGGTCCGAGCCTGAGCGATAGCTGCTTTCCATTCCTGACGGTCCTGGGCACTCTGTTTCCAGTCATCAAGACCAATCTGTCTTGCATCCGCGGACTTTTTTATACCGGAAATTCGGTCTTCCTCTCCTTCTCGAACTAGGAGGCTCGGATTCGAAGACCCTCTTAGCTGGAGCATTGTTGTCCATGCGCTCGATGTGGCTGAGCTATCTACGCTATCTAAGGGTTTTGTAGAACATGACCTTAGTCCTTCGGTACCTCCATCGTTGAACGTATGCTGTGCTTCTAAGCAATAGCCTCCAACTCGAGATTTTGTCGTACCGGAGGATACTCTCTGATGATTCACCGCGAGTGTGTATGTTGACTAACTGTGCCTGTATTTGCTCCATTGTGGTGTTTTCTACTGTAGTGTCTTCTTGCGGCCATTCCTCTAGAGGGAGCCTTAGGAATTCTGGAGCTGTAAACTATCGACTTGAAACGTTGAAGTCCGGGAGCTTATGCCACTTGGTGGCTTCGTTGGCTACGTTCAACTTGGTAGGGATCCAACGCCATTCTGCTAACTCAGTATGCTCCAGAATCTCGCTCACCCGAAAGGCGACAAATTGGCTATATTTACGATGTTCCGAGCGAAGCCAGCATAGGACGGTTTTTAAGTCGGACCAAAAATATTTCTTGGCGAATTGAACCTGGTCCCGAGTACCGTGGCTTGTAGTTCGAGGGGTGAAATGGAAAGAGGTTAGATCGGGGCCTCTATTGTCTTTGCTCCGATAAGACTACACTCTACTCACTGGTGATCGTCATTCCTGATACAGGCTACGGCCGCGAACCCATTTTCGCTAGCATCAACAAATACATGTAGCTGTGTTTCCGGACCCCAAGACGTGATGGATACGTAGCACCTTGGAATTTGGAGCGTCTGCATATCGGGCAAGAAACGAGTCCATTTAAGCCACATCTTGTATTCGGCCTCTTTGATTTTTTCGTCCCACTCTATTTTAGACCGCCAGAGTTCTTGCAGTAGTATTTTGAGGTACATAAGGAAATGCTCCAGAATTCCCCAAGGGATCGAAAATCCTCAATAGCGTTCGCAGAACTTCTCGTTTTGAGCCCAGTTGTTTTGAAAAATCGATGTAACACCGGTTGCCAAAGGCGGTTCTACGTCGGATCTCCACAGTGATGTCGTTTGTGAAGCTTACGCTTGCCCCGAGGCAGACAAACTCATTTAGTACCTCGAAATTGTAGCTGTCGATTGTGATATTTTGTCCTAGCTGGTGTGTGGCGGATCGTTTTTTGGTCGACAGCATATACTTTGTTTTGTCCTCATTGACCTTAAGACCAGCTCGCTTCGCCTCTTCTTCGGCGCAAATGCATAATCTACGGCACGTTGGGAACGCGCGACGATGTCGATGTCGTCTGCATATCCCAAAAGTTGGACAGACTTGTAGAACATCATACTCAGCCCCGAAATCAATCTTCAACTGATTGATTGACCACTTCTCCAATGATTCAGTTCGGTCACGGACAAATCCCGAACCACCGTCAGACTTACCTGCAAGAGATCTTGATTCTGACCCCTTTCACTTGCGTCGAGGACTCAGCCTTTAAATGTAGCTTGCGCTTGTCTAAAAACGTACACTTTGTCATGTGCCTTAAGGCTGTGATCTGACGCCTCTACCAGCCGATTTCTCCTTCTTTGTGTGGAGTTAGAGTGGTCATCAACCAAAGAAGCCCTCCCGCTAGACTGCTGCCTCCAGCTGCGCACATCAAAGTCGTTTAGGTCCCCCACTGTGTTCGCGGGCGTCCGCCGAGCCTTGTTCCACTGCCAACACTAATCACACTTGTGGCCAGTGGCCACAGCAAAAAAAAGATCACAATCTCTAGTTGTCCACAGGCACGCCCAATCACCTCCCCCCACCCAGCTGTCATTTGTCAAAAACCAACAAACTCTATTTGTCATTAAAATTTTGTTTGTTATTTGCTGGGCGCAACCCCGCCTCAATCACAACGATTGCTCACTACTTTGCTAATTCATTTGTCAGGGACAGCCGCCGGAGGGAAAAAAAAACACACCCCATCCCACCCAAACAGGCGCACCAGACGGGCGCAGACAGACACAACGACCTCGAGTCCACCGTTCATTAAATAATAAATCATTTTAAGTGTAACTAATTTACATGAGAATTTGTTGCAACAAACGGCCCCTAATGACCAGCCGGGCAGCCGGCCGGCCGGCCGCAGTCCCATCATTGACCACGTCCGCCGCACACAATGAACCCGTCCACCGCACTCGCTGGGTCTGGCTCTAATTTTTATTTAGTTTTGGCATTTGAATAGGCCACAAATGGACACGGCACACAACAGGATAGTCTGTTGCATAATTTTGTTGGGTGAGCACACCCTCCCGCCAACCCACCACCCGCACAGTAACCACTGCAAACTACAAGGACGACGACGACGACAACAACGTGGTCATTATTGCAACTAATGGCTCTCATGAATTATCCAACATTAATAAATGGGCACATCCGGACGGCCGCATTCGCCCCCCGAACTCATCCCATTCCCCGCAACATGAGCTGTGTGGTCTCTTTCGATTTTCCACATCAATGATGAGACACCCTAGACGCAAGCACCACCCCCCACCCACCAACGCGCCTCTCGAGGAGCAATCTCCTTGGAGGGATTTTCTCGACTTCGGCTCGCACTCGAATTAATTGGAAACTTAAAGAAGGATATCCTTCTCGCCGAAGTCAAGCGGTAATATATCAAAGGACCACAAATGGGAGTTCTAAAGCCCATCTCATTTCGAGCGGGCGGGTGGGCGCTGTCGCCTCACCAGGAAATTTGTCATTTAGGGCCAAGGATAATTTGTTAAACCGGATTAGGGCTTCTGATGGTTTCATTCGTTCGTCTTTGTGTGTGTGCGTGTGCTGGCTGCACATTCCTTAGTTTTGTTGAGGAACTCCGCCAGCGAATGTTGCGCTAACGAGATTTCAACGATCCGTTGGCAGGGGGTTGCTGCAACTTCAGACACTCGCAGATACGGATTGAAAGCAGTTAGCGGGGATACAGTTAAGTAGGAGATTTGCACTGAAATTGATGATTTGCGCTGCTGTCGCCGGCTTTTCAGTCTGAGGTGTGTGCAGGAGTTGAGTGGAAAAGCGGATGTTGTCTGGTGTCGTCCTCGATTCGCTGCGGTGGAGTGTTGCTTCCTTCGGTGTTCGCGGGACAGACAATCAGTCTGTCAGGTGAATCGTCAAGACAAATGAGGGAGATTCGTTGAAGACGGCCGCACTTTGTGCCAACCCTGTGCTGGGGTGGGCTTATTCAATTTTCTTCAACCGTTTCGGAGGCGAGAGGTGAATGGTTGTCGGACTGTATGGAGAGAAGAAGATTAGATGCGGCAGCATTTTCTAGCGACGTTGTGGAAGTTTCATTCAGGAACGTGTGAAAATGGTCTCACCGGCTGTACACTCGTGTTCATACAATTAAGCCTCGCATATGTGGCTGAAGTACCTGCTGTCTCACATCTACTGTCCACTGTTCGACATATCGATAAACTATTTCCTTGCAGTTTTAACATATTTCAGGTTCATTCATTCCATTACTACGGCAAGTACTTTCTTATCGCGTTTGTGGCTTAATTGTATGAGCATGAGTGCGTATCGGTGTAAAAACGATAAAGTATGCAAATGTGGACTACGGCCGCTCATGGTCAACTGGCTATTCACTATGACACTGCTGTTTGGCGTACCCAATTGGTGGATTGCGCTCGTTAAAGACATGAACTGCATCATCATATTCTGTCCCGCATAGGAGTCTAAAGGGGTCGCGGGGGTAAACCACGTACGAGACATCTCCAGGCAACCAGATCCTCCGCCTTTGACTCTAACTCATCAGGGCTCAAGCGTAACCAGGCGATCTTATGAACTTGGTTCAACCACCTCATCCCCTGGGTTCGCCAAGTGGTCGCCTGCCTGATGGAAGCGCATTCAAGGCCAAGGACATTCGAGCCACGTGACAAAAACAACGAAGGAAAGGGCTATATGTATCCGGTCGAAGAAGCATCTGCTAAATGTTGAGTTCATCGCGCACTGCCGTGTTTCTCACCCTATCCCGGCGATTAATTCCCACAACAGCACGAAGAAATCTCATCTCAGCAGCTTGTATTCGCGATCTTATTCTTTCGGTCATTATCCAAATTTCATGACCATAGGTGAGCGTTGGAACAAAAACTGAGTAAAAAACTGCTAACTTGGCTTTCACACGAAGCTTGGCTCGACAAGCTGTGTCAAGACTGAATGAGCTTGACCAATCCTACAGGGAAGCTCGTCTTTACTCGTCCCTTCATCCCTTCACTCGTGAAGAAGACCCCGAGATACTTAAACTTCTCCACGTGCTTCAATGGGACTCCACTAACATCTAGAGTGCATTGAACAGGCTTGTACTGGAAATTACCATAACCTTTGATTTGTCCACGTTCACCTTCATCCCAGAATCAGCACATGCGGCCAAAAACCAGGAATTTCGTCTGGGAAGATGTGAGGATAACTAAGTCATCCGCAAAAAGAAGATGGCTTACCCTCAACTCTTGAACGACTGGATGGCGCAGTTGGTTGAGTGACTGCCCCTGATTAGCGGGGTCCTCGGTTCGAACCCCAGTGAACCCGACACTCAACTCTTCCAATGTGATTGAGTATTCCTCGCCCCGGCTGCGCTACAACATCCAGTCCATATAAACAATGAAAAGGAGAGGTGACAAAACACACCCTTGGCGAAGTCCAACGGCCGCGGTGAAAGGTGGACGGCACGGTTAACCCGAACACATCTGCTATAGGTTGTGTATAGAGACTGAATGGCCATCAAAAGAGGACTCTCAAACCCATACTCCTGCAGGATACTCCGAAGTTTACCTCGAGGGGAAAAAAAAACAGCTGTAGATGGGCTTGGCATACTCCCAAGCCTTCTCAAGTACCACGACGACTGGACATCTGCCGGGAAGAAAGCCGCACTGTTCATCCCCCATCCTTGGCTCGACCATAGCGCGCTTCCAAAACCTTGGCGTAGACTTTCCCGGGTGACTTAAGAGGGATATGAACTGCATGCCGCTCGAAAAGGTCCACCGGATAGCATGCGTGTGTATCAGCGGATTGTTAAGAGCAACCTCCTCTGCAGTCCGCACCCGAATACGATGATTCCAGCTTCTCTTCGAGAAGGATTCCTCAACTCAGACATTCTTGATACATTTGGACTCCTCCCTCTACTAACGCAATCCCTCTTCGAGAAAAGATCACTTGAGATGAGCGCTTTCGAATGATTATTCGAGTGATAAATTGGCTGCCCTGACAGCCTATTGGTCGCAGTTCACTTAGACCAACGCGTTGCGTCCATTCCTTAGGAGTTTTAAGCTACATTGAGATCAACTACAATACAAAAGCCATCCAGATTCATGTGGGAATGCTTGGAGGATTTTCAAACCAACACCAAGTCCTCTAGTTCCGAGAAGAGTTTTCCTAGAAAACGCCTTCTTCTCATTGCTAGGGCTGGGCGTTCACAGGACGGATGTTTGATAGATTCTATTTCTTCCTCATCTCTGCGGCTTCTGCAAAAGTCGTTATGCGGTATGTTCAGTACCTATGGCATAGTGTCCGGGACTCCTATTAACATACGTACATTCCTACGATTAAAGCTGATCAGTGACGATGATCTCTTCTTGTTCAGCTTCGGCCATAGGACCCTTGTTGCGGCTGCAGTAATCAGGCTGAGCCAGTGAGTACTGGCTCTAACCAGGGCTTCGTCTACTAGCTTTTTCTTCAACTGATAAATGACTAGTGCAACATCTCTCGATCATCATTCGAATGACTATGCCTAACTACTAACACAAGATAACTCGAGAAATATATCAGTCGATAGCCAATAGTTCTCGTTGAGAAATGATATAAGGAACAACCAGAATGAAAAAAAAATGCTGATCACCTAACTCCAGATCCCACGAACTACCTTACCCCTACTTTAGAATTCGACAAGTCGGCACAATGCCGGTTTCCCTCCAGAAAGGAATGGAAAACCCAATGGCTTGCCTCAGAATACCAATTTTTGATCTACACAGACATGCCACGACATAGGCTCCGCGGTCTTCGCGATGGGTTCCAACATTTCTAATTCTTGCCGCTTTTCAAGATCGCTCGATCCAGGTGAAAGTGCTAGTGTTCAGAGAAGAGTGTAAACTTCTTAGTACTACCCGCCATTATGGGACAGCTCCCCCTATCTGCAGCCATAAGGGCCATCTTTTCAGTAACCACTCACTCTAAATTGGTGCAACAGTTCAAGGAAGAACTTATACAGGTCAAAAGCACGTGAAAAATTACTCTCCTCTGCGTTTCCAGGCCACAGCAGGTGAAATGAGATGGTCGACTGACCAAGTAAGGAGCTCCCGACAACGCCACCCACTGAAAGGGTCGGATCCCCAATCAACCACCACAAATACATCGTCTACCAACACTTGCTGTCGTTAGCTAGTAGAAGGTGGACTGGACTAGGACATCCGAGTACAAATTCTCTAGGAAAACCTGGCGCTCCTAAAAAAGAAACCGCTCCGATAAGCTGTAAGAACAGGGCACTGGGCCATAGGCATCCATGCAGCTAGACTCGGAATACCGTTCAACTCACACTCTCGCACTCGCCTCGACAGTCACTCAGAGGAAAGTCTGCCCCTCCTTCTCTGTCACTGTTCGGCACTAGCCAAACAAAGACTTATCTATCTTTCCTTAGTTATCTCTCCGAGATGGATAATCAAAGTGAAATGGACACAATCAAATTCTTGAACTCCCCAGGTTGAATTTAGATTAGCCGAACAACCTAAGTCAACGAGATGTGGTATCAGAACGCCTCAAAATTGGACTGCTTGTACATAGCTTGAGCGGAATCGGTAAACGAAGCAACCAAACAAAGGAAAACGCAAAGGAAAAAATCTCCACTTCTCGGTTAATTAATAAGAAAATAAAATGTTCGAATTCTCTGGCATTCGTAGTTAGTAATCAGTTAGTGGTCATTCGAATGATTGATTGAGAATCGAGATGTTCTCGAGATGTTGTATTAATCGAATATCACTCGAATTATCATTTGAATGCGGCCACCACTAGTTAAGAGCCCTCTTCCATAGAAGTTGCATGGATCCTGACGAAGTGGAGAGCAGATGTCCAACTATGTCGTCGGCGCTTCAATATAGAAACCTAGGCCCCTACTTTTTGAACTATCACTGCGACGAATCTAGGAACATCTCTGTGGACAGGTATTAAAGACCACTAGCTGCTCTCGCAACAATAGCGTTCTGGGTTAACTAGATCATCCCGCATCGCATCAAAATGAACCGACACATCGAAGTGAACTCCCAAACCATCACTACCTTCGCCCTTAAACGACTAGATGGCGCAATTGGTAGAGTGCCTGCCCTTGGTTAGCGTGCCCTCGGATCGAATCCCAGTGAAAGCAAAGTTAATACGCTTTCAAATTAACGGCGCCATCACCGGAGTGGTCAATTAGTGGTAGTGGTCTGACTTTTGGATATCACAATGGTCCAACATGGTCTAATTATGCTGGAGGAATGCACTAGCAGCCCACCTACCTATCCGAACCTACCTTCGCCCTTGGGCTAAGATCCCCTTAAAAGCCATCTCAAACTCGATTCGAGTGTTCCTCGAGTTTCCTCTCAAGATCCCAGGTCCTCGGCGGCGCGTGGCAACGTATTGAATTAAGTCCATTGAAAGAGTGATTTGATTTCTCCGTAACTGGCCGCTCGAAGCCGAAGAGATGGATCCATTAGTGGACTTTCAAACTTCCTCCGCATAATCAGAGCCAACAGCTGTCAATCGGCGAGCTCCGCTCCGGTAAGTCATTAGTGCTGCAGAGTCCCGCTAACACAGAGTGACTGTCAGCAGGATATTGTCATTAGTGTCCCTCAATGCTCGCCTTAAGTACGCCTTCAAATCTCTCCAGCTGACATGTCCTCTCCACAGTGACGACGTCGATGCGATGAGGAAATGGCAAAAAATATCGATCAATTCCTATTTGAAGTCCTTGCAAGTTTCGTGACATAATTCCTTGTCCATTATACTGACACGGACACCCGTCTTCGCTCTCCTCCCGAGCCTGGCCCAGATGTGCCAGATTCAATTAAGGATAATTATGTGCTTCATCGGAGGGAGAAATAGTCCTCAACTCGACATAATCATCATCATCATCATCGTCGACGTCGTCGTAGTCGTCGTCATCAACAGGACTCGTTCCATGCGAATGATTTCCAGTCGAGGCCCAGAGATGGAGAGACGGAGAGAGAGGGAGATAACCAGCGATAGCCATCGTGGAATTGTGTGCAGAAAGCGCTCCCGCCGTCACATCACCTTCGCTCGCCTGGCCCGACATCTTAATAGTTTCGAAGCTTAACGTCCATTTCATTTGTGATAAAAATCCTTAATGTGCTGGCGAAAGTCTTAGTCCGGCTTCACTTCTCGGTACTTCTGGGTACTCCGTCATTTCACTTGTATAATCCTGACTTCCTTTCCTTTCTCTCCTGCCGGCATTGTTCCTTGGCCAAGAACTTAAGTAATTTCCAATTTGCAATGTGAAATGAGAAAGGACGACAACGTTGATGGAGGACGAGCGAACGAACGGGCGAACGCACGAGAGGACAACGACGCGAGCCGAGGTGATTGGATCGGTCGCACTGAGTGGAGCTGGTGCGCCCCTGGGCGGCGCGCGTGTGAGAAAGGAAAACTCATTCACACTTATGTGGAAAGTTTCTTAATTTTCCCATTCTGAGTGACATGAAGAGCTTTAGTTGAAAGTTTAACTTTGTTGCCCGACGTCGCGTCGTCATCGTCGGGGGCAAGGAGCCACAGCAGGGAGTTGCTTGACATGAATAGAGACGAGAAAAAACAACTTGATGACTGACGGAGGTTTGCAGGGATTTTTAATCCGTCTGAAGGTTGTGTCCTTGGACCTGTGTGTGGTCACCACCGATGAATGGAAGGCTTAGCGCAGGGACTTCATATTTGCCGATGGGTGGGTGGTGTTTGCAAATAGGAGTGAGGCGCGACTGGTTTTCAAACTTGGACTTAAAGGTAGACAAGTGCTACAGGCAGTCCGAAGGTTCCGTACTGTAGGTTCGTGGGTTGACGCGGTGGGGCCGCGCCACGCTAGGACCTCAGTGTGCCGCGGACCCATTGTGATACTCCCGTACTGTAACAAATGTTTTAAAATGTGTACTTTTGAATTTTAAAGAATGGCGAAGTTTCGGCGAGGTGCAGCCCAAATAGACAAGCCAACATAGGGTGAGGTTAAGTTTTCGTGACTGTCAACCGTCTCAGTTGTGAGATCCTTCCTCTCTAGCCAAAGGCCTAACTAACACCTAAGAAGTCCCTGCTGGTGATTTAATGGCCCATCCTTAGATAATCCACTCCATTGCTGGGTTACAGAGAATTTGTATTCGAAATGAATTTTGCTATGTCCAGAATCTTCATTCCTGCCAATTCTCTCAGACTTCTGAATGAACAGATTCCTAGAATCCTCCTCCTTGTTCTTTCTAGGGTTAGAGCGGTGCTTAGGTAGTGTAGCATGGTTTCTTCTTCTTCATCATCCCTGCAGGGCTGTTGAGACCTCCCATTCTACTGGCGCGTGTGCCAAGTAGGCAATGGCCGGTAACAGGACCGGCCTAAGACAAATGGGCGCCCTGTGCAAGACCTACGTTTGGCGCTTCCTCTTCAGTTTTGACAGCAAAAGTCGTTCCCAGATTATCCAAGAGGTAGACTTTCAATGCGCTTTGTTTGTTTGAGGTATTCCCAGTGGCGGCCGTGCCATTGGGGGTCTGTGTGTTGACTTAAACTCGCTACCTGGGTTCGATTCCCGGTACGGCCAATATAATTTCACGCTCCTCCTCTTTCGAATCACTGACAAAAATCAAAGAGTATTCCTGTCTAGAAAAGCTTCTGAACTTCGCCGTTCGGAGTCGGCATTAAACTGGAGGTCCCTTCCACTCCACACAACACGAGTGGTTGCTGAGAAGCTAGACCTAGGTCCGCCTCGGACTGTCGCGACATCCATATTATTATTATTGTAGTAACTGTCTAGAAAAGGCTTCTAAATTTTTTGTATGTGGGCCTTAGAATGCGCCCCTAAGAGCTTGGCGCCCCGTGAATTTGCACATCACACACATATGGTGGCTCCGGCAACGTTTCTAACTTCATTTCTTCTCAATTTTTGGAGCGTACTTATTTTCTTTGGCTTTATTGAGGGCCACATAATTCTCGAAATCCTGCTGTGTCTGATTCCATCCATCCCGGAATGGCGGAACTGGTAACTGGGAGTTGCAAGGTATTTATAATGTGAATGAAGGGGTAGGGCCAATGGCAAACCCACCCCTGTTCTATCTAACTGGTTAGCTCTTGCTTTGTCTAGAACACCGCTATGTCCAACGATCAAGCAAAGGGTAAGGTTACATGTGAGCACTATATCCCTAAGAGATGCAAGAGACGGCAAAGTCTTTCCATCTTTGATCCATCAAGAGGTAGTTAAGGACATTGTCTACCGGATCCGAAGTAGAATAACACTTGCCAACAACCCTCTCTATTGGGAAGCCGTCTCTATATAAGAGCCCTCTCTTATACAGAGTCCTCTCTCGAAAGACTAAGTTGACTCCGTATAAGACCCTGATCATCCCCGTCCTGCTCTACGGCGCAGAGGCATTGGCTATATTTAAGGCGGATGAATAGGTCTTGATCATTGTGAGAGATTACATCTGCGTTCAAACGTTGCTCCTGTTACGTTGATGGAATTTGGAGAAGAAGTTTCAACGACGAACTGTATGGGTTGTACAGCGACATGAGTCTTACCATCCAACTGACTGCGGTTCCAACACCGAAGATGGTTAGACCATTTAGAGCGTATGGACAATTTATACGTACAAGGTGGCGCACACAAGTCGAGGGGGACCTTAGGCGGCTTGGAGTGTGATACTGGAGACAGAAGAGATCGGGCCGCCTGGAGGGGCATTTAGAGTGAGGCCCAGCTCCACGTCAAACTGTAGCGCTCGAAGAAGAAAAACAAGTATCCAGAGCCATGATGTCTGGCAGCCTGTCTACGTACAATATAGAGATAGATAACCCGTCTATCGGGTTCATTAGCAGTAAGCGGACAACCTATTGGATAGCGGGCAACCTTCTGCCTGGAATACCTTACAGTGCACAATACACTACAATGGCTGTTGAAGGGATAGGGTGTCCGGTGCCTTTCTCCGTTTAAGAGCCATCTGTGTACCATCTGTGGCCATCGTAATCTTATTTCCAGTCTTCTATGTCCGGGATCAGTGATTTGTCCCCTAATTGAAGTCTAAAAGTGGCGCTGTGTGCTGACCCATGTGTCCTGCATGGTGTGTCTTGCCCAAACAACGGTTGCATTTCCTCAGCCTAATCGATGCCTTGGCACCTGTCAGTTTCCCATAAATGTCCATGGGAAGGAGGAGTAGGAGGACAGAGAGAACAGGAGGATGGACCATAAAATTATAAATTACTGCATTCAGTGTTCTTGTGGAAGGCAAACTCCGCTCTAGAGGTGTCCAAAATGCCTGCCATCTTTCAATTATTTTTTTTCAATTTGCAAACTCGTCTGCTGTTAACATTCTCAGATGTTTCCTTGGTTCCTTAGCCGCCACTAACAAAAATGGAGTCTAGCGCTGTTTGCCTGATCTCCGTCTTTCGCACTATTCCTTAACTTCAGTAGGATATAAACTAAATCACTGACTAAATGCCTCACTTTCCAAAGACCCACTGTCCCTCATTCGAAAAGACAGGCATTTTATTTTTCAAGTCACTAATTCCCTCAACATCCTCACATCTGAGACAGCAGTGTGAACACAGAAAACGAAAAGCGTATGATCTGCAAAAAGAGAAAACTGAATCCATTTCAAAGCCACTCAGCACTGCATTACCGACCTTCATGCATGTCTGCAGCGTCGCCGGTACCAAGTTGCCGGCCAAAATGATGTTCGTCTTCTGCGAGCGTTGCATGAAAATGATCAGCCCTTTGCGGAACTTCAGATCCTGATTCATCCAGTTGCACGAGTACAAGTCTGTCGTCAGGTTGTCGCTGACAATCATCAAGACATTCACGAGATAGCAGCACGGCATGATCTGGGCGAAGAGTAGGGCCAAGAAGGCGGCTGTTGAGAGGAGAACGCCGAAACTGTTGTTGAAGTTGAGGTAGTAGAATATGGAGAGGCACAATGCGAAAGCTGTCACGAAGAACTGCACGAATAGCGTCATGCCAACGACTGGCCGAAAGTGTTCAAAGAATCTGAAAAGAAATGAAGAAATAACACTCGATATGAATGAATGGGCATTGGGAGTCCCTAGCCAATGTCCATTAGGAGAGCTCTCATAACAGGTCCATCAGAAAACTTGTAGAGGACTAAGAGGTTTTCGATCTTTTGGCATGAATTTGTGGTGAGACGATTTGCAACGCGAGCTACTTCATTCAAGAGCAACGGCTGATCTTTTCACTATTTACGCAGGATTCAACCGCATTGCAGCTATTTGTGGAAGCTAATGGGCCCTGACAGAACCAGAGCCCTTTGTAATTAGCGGCAGCTGAAACTGCAAGCATATCTGAAACTTAGCCATTGGCAGTCGAAATGAGACTCGAGACTCGACGAGTTTCCAAGCAACTCAAATTGAAGGGTTTCCCAAGGAAAGAAAGAATACTGGGAGAGTATCAATCAGCTGGTACCCTCACACAGCTTTTCTTGTTTGAAGATTATTACTCATCTTCTTTGCACGTAAGACAGAACAGAAAACTTGAACTGGAATACAGGGAGTTGTAAAATTGCGATACAGCAGATACAGTGGCGAGCAAAATAGGAACCCAACATGATGAAACACCACACAAATTAAATGACGCATTCAGTTGTGCTCGCCATTGTAGGTGTTCTTTGTTTTAAGTAACAATTTCGATCAAACGGGACTCCAACGGAAGGCAATTAGTTACATACGTACTTAAGCCAAAAAAAAAAAAAAAAACAAAAATATGCAGATATCTCAAAAACTATGGGCTCTGAGCTCTGAGTTGCAGTACAAAACACGTTAAGGTTCATATTAGTAATTTACATTTTTTTATTAGTAATTTGGGTTTTCTTTTGTTAGTAACTCATGAAAAAATCTTATAAACAGTAAAAAAAAAATAATAATAATTCACTTTGAATGGAGGTGTATAGAAAATTAATAAATAAATAACCCTACTTTCATAGTTACCGTTCAAAAATAATAAAATACATTATGTTATAACTCATCACGTTAATCTTCACAAAAAAAATTAGGCAGCTATCAATGTTCACATCAAATATCCTTCGGTTAGATAATAAACTCCAACATAACAGAAAATCCAATGGAACCACATAATCACGACTGGTTGCCTTTTTGTGCACCTTTTTGAAAGAGTATTCCAAGAAAAGGAGCTGTGAGATGATCACACTTTCCTCTTTATTATCAACTTTTTTCTCATGTTCTTAGTCCATTCATGAGGTGAAAGTGAAAACCGAGTTATTTTCGTGCTATTTTAACTTTTAGCACTGTTTTTCGGACTCTATCTAAATATGACGAATTGAAATATTTACTAAGCTCATGCTTGGGGAGTGTGACAACGAGAGAGTGGATTTTATGAGTTTCATTTTATTGATGTAAGAAAATAGCTGAGTTTTTTTTTTGCTTAAGTTATAAGTGCACAAATAAACGATCTTCGGCGCTTAATAATTCATCATAAAATCTTGACAGCACCGACGATAATTATGATAATTGTGATAGTCAAGGGGTGGAAGGTGATAGTTGATCGTTAATGGGCACAATCGTCGGTTTGTGATTGCTTGTAGCGTGACCATAACTTTAAAAGCAAAATCACTTAATTGTTATGAATTGAAACACATTTTTCATCGAATGATAGAAACAAATAAAGGAATCGATAACGAAACATAAATGGAAAGTAGAGCACAGACAAAAATTGCATACTTATCGATGCAAAAATATTTAAAAATTATCCAATACATCAACTACACCTACAAATGCGTGAACAAAAGCAATCAGAGGCTAATATCGTATAGCCACATACAGCAACCTAAACAATGAATGAATAAATTCAGGAATGAACACACAGAAAAATAATGATTGGAAGCATTGTTTTTATCCGCGCATATTTCATAAGCGGCGATAGATATGATGAGTAACTTGAGTGGATATTGGATTTGTTGTTAGTGTATTTTACATACAAATTGAAATTTAAGCGTATATAATAGAATACGATCTTTGCCGGTTGGTTGCTGCACGTCAAGTGAGACGAGAATCTGGCCCAGGAAAACACAGTGTTACCACACGCTGTTCAAAATGTGCAGAGTTGCATTAAGGTTTTCCGAGAAGCGATAGGCAACCAACGGACGAGCTAAAACAGGCCAAAGTGTCTACGAATCAACAGGCATCCACGGTTAATCTTCCTGCAGCAAACCGATGGAATGCTTGCCAACTCATGTTCTCTATGATAGACACTCGCCCACACAAGTCGTCTATTTAAGGGGCCGTATGTCACTATATACGCTTGCAAAAAAATACACTTTTCTATGCTATACAATCGTTCTTGGTAAAAATATTTTTTTTACACCGGTCGCCGCGCCACGCTAGATTGACCACTTTAGATAATAATAATAATATGGGTGGCGCGACAGTCCGAGGTGGACCTGGGCCTTAGCTTCTCAGCAACCACTTGTGTTGTGCGTGCTATTGTTCTTTCACGAGTGGAAGAGGCTTTAATGCCGAATCCGAACGGCGAAATTGAGAAGCTTTTTCTAGACAGGAATACTCTTTGAGCATTGTCAGTGACTCGAAAGAGGTGGAGCCGTGAATAATGATAGGCGGTAAATTCGGGTATCAAACCTGGCACCCTCTGCGTAGGAGTCGACGCACTTACCCACTACGCTACGGCGACCCACTTTAGATGCTACCTGAAATACTCGAGTTCGGGTAGATTTTTTCATGTGAACATGTTGTATGCTTACTTTTGAGATGTGAATTTTGCTTAATTTTTTTGGTTTATGACCCGCTTTACCTATAGTCTTGGAGATATCTTCGCATATCTGAATTTATGTACGGTACTCGTGTGGTGTGTTTAAAATTTTTGCCTTGAAGTCTCGTTTGACATTTTTTTTGTTAAGAACGCAGGCATCTTCATGTCGTATGGACCCTTTGGGACTAAGTGTATTGGCGACGGAAGGTTAGGCCTATCACAAATTCGTAGCACCTTTGGGACTGAGTGTATGTGCGACAGAAGGTTGAACTTATCACGTGGCACTGTGTTGGAACAAGAGACTAATGTCGTGGAAGTGGATGCTAAACGAGAATATATGTAGAGTCCGACCGTGGGCCAGTTTTTCGACCAAAGCCGAATGTTCAGTCCAACTCTAAATATATCTTGTTTGTCATTATGATCATTAATCTGAAACTGAATCTGAGCCCCTAAAAATGAGTCTGTTTCGAAAAATTTTACAGTCTGAATTGTATGCCAAATTGATGGTAAAATACGTCATATCTACCGCGACTGACTAACGATCCCCTTAGGGAAACACTGGCAGAAAGAGCACATCCAGCATGATTGAGCGTATATGACATTTTGAACATGAGTTCCTCTTACACTGAAGGAAGCACTAGCAAATTGGATGTTGCCATTGCCGCCCCTTAACATTTATAAATCACCGTCAGCATCATACTCACTGCAGAACATTGTTGTAGTCATGCACGCATTCAATCAGTTCCTTGTAGTTCTCCTCCTTGCCCCGAGCTCCGTCGTAGCCAATCCTAGCGATCCTCATGCCCAGCGTCTTCACGTGACCGATCATCATGTACACGTAGCTAATGGCACAGCAGTCGATGGTCATGTTCAGCATGCTGTGGATCACACTCGTCACAAGCCCATAGACGAACACCAAGAGGTACAGGCTATACGACTCCTCCCAATCCCAGGGGAAATACGCTTCGTACATGAGTCGACGGTAGATCAGGTTGTTGACGAAGAAGAACAGGATGTTGATGCCGAAAGTGACGTTGTACGCGAGGTACACTCTGTGGCAGGTCGTCACAATGCGCTTCATAATGGCGAGCTCCTCGGGTGACTGTCGAATACGTGCGTCCAACCGCGCGAGGTACTGGTGGCAACTGTGGAGTTTCCTGAACCACAGTATGATGACAAAGTGTCGCACATCGCCGCACACCCACTCCAAGCTGACGTACAGATTGCTGGTGATGGCCCCAATGCTCTCGCCAAGAAAGATTTGAGTTATTTGTTGAATGGCCGGAATGAGGGGCAACGAAAGGTTCACCAGGACGGAGTAGGCCCTGTAGACTCGGCCGAGGTTCGGGAGCGGACTGAGGCCGAGGATTGTCCAGTTGAGCCAAATATAGCGGAAGGCTTGTCTCGAATCGAACTGCTTCATCTTGGTTGGCCGGCTGGCGAAGAACACTGGTGGGGGCCGATTAGAGCAGTGGAATTTATAGCCGGAGGCGCGAGGCATTTCGATATGATATTCATGACTTCTAAGGAGGCGTTTCAAAAAGTTAAATTTTTCAAACTTAAGCGCTTACGCTAATCACTCGGGGCGTTGAGGTGTGAAAAGTTTACATTTTTTATGATTTCTTGAAGATAATTGTAGATCGCGGGACTGTTGCGCGTGGTATCGAGGCGAAGGTAGAGCTTACGCTTCCCGTGATTATAGAAGTCAAATTACGCCCTTTTTTAGTTTAAGGGACAGTTGGCGTCGCTTACATGATTATCGGAGTAAGAAATTAAACGGTTATCGCCACACCGTGGGAGTCTCAATGGAGGCGGTATTCGATTTGTGGTCCTTTTCAGTTTAACCCATGCCATCTGCCGGCAATAAAGTGATTGGTGGAAATCATACCGTAGAGCTATGCCGCATAAGATGATTCATTCTTATTTATTCTGATGTCGCAGAGGCTGTATTTTTTGACCATCTCGTTACCGACATCCAAGTCGATTCTTCTTAATCTGGGGGAGTGCCCGCAGAGAGCGGACCATTGCGAGGTGGAAAGAAGCCTGATTGCCATGTTAGAAGGATCATGAGGAATCCGGAATCAAAAATTTATGTGTAGTGCATCCCCAGGGTGGTTCTCAAAGAGAAGAGGGGCTTATGATCACTCCTTGGGGAGCACACGGATCCTCAAATACCAGCCGATGAATTAGTGATTCGAGAGATGCCTGATGATTGCACTAGTCTTCACGTAATCACACCCCACACATCAAACGTCTGTAAGCCTTGACACTTGCTATGGCATGCTCAGAGACGTGACAGTCATTTGAGGTACGGTGTTGAGACCATGTTCATAGCGTGGGTCTCAGGCAGCTGCAGAGGCGAGATCACGTCCAAATCCCTTCCACAGCTCCAGTCTTGGTCTACCTCTTAACGGTTAGAAGATAATCTCACAAGCGGAACACGAAAAATTAACAGAAACGATTACCAGCACATCGCAGCGAGGCATGTCATGCCCCTGCGTTGAGTGAGGGCAACGCTATCCTCGCCTCGCCATGCTCGCAGAGATCTCTGTCCAACCATCTGGACGTTCCCGCAGCTGTCCAGCGCTCCATTCAGAAAAATTGAATTCTCCCACAAAAACTATTTCGACTCAACTCCGTCCACACATTGTTACTCATCTCACTCGCGGAGGAAGTTAAATAAATTGTTTCAGATTCCGGGGATCCCATGGCACTGGGAATCTGCTTGCTCGTTGATTTCCGAGCTATTTCCAAGCGACATTCACGCACACCCGTGCCTCGCTCACCGTGTACCTGATGAGAGAGAGAGACAAAAAGAGGACAGCAGGGGCACACAACATCACGTCCCATTGCATGGAGCTGCATCCAGATAGTCTCACAACTCAGTCACCCATCTCGTTGTTCCAGCGCTTGCCGGTCGCAGTACGTGGCTGAGTGTGGGTGGTGGTAGTTCTTATTGTCTTCCCCCACAAACAACAAGAATACTTTGCAAACATTTAAAAGTTTGTGCATCCCCGCTCAGGCCAGTCGCAGCAATGAGACAGCGAAAAGGGTAAATATTACCTTTCTCGGAGTGCGGCTGCGGAGGATCCTCGCCAAGGACGTGTGGATGAAACTTGAGAGTGTTTAAGCAATGAGATTCCACGCTAAGATGCACACAGTTTCGTCAGCCTTCCAGTCCTCTCCGCGCCTCGTCGCCGTTCGCTCGGGTTACGTGACTCGATTGCGAAATGAAGAGATGCCTCGGCAGCTAAATAGCGCCGGCACCTTGAGAAAATAATAATGAAGCACTCCCGGTGCCGCTGTGCACTGGGCACTGTGTGATTGCAACAAATTGTGGACAATGCAAAGTGCCGGCAGTACAGGGTGTCCTGGCTGCCATCCATTGTCGAGACTTCTTCTGGTTGTCCTGACGGCGGCGCGCATACATTGTACGGCGAATCTAATCAAGAGAAAGGATTTTGTTGCTGAATGCCATTGATTTGAGATTGTTTTTTCTTTCTGTGTGAAATATCCTGCAGAAGTTCTGTGTTGAGAGCAAACAAAGCAAAGTATTTGTCTTCGGCGGAGATATGTGCTGCTGGTGCTGGTGCTGGCAGTGGTCTTCTAATGAGCATGGTGAGATGGAATCGCTGTGGCAGGACAAACAATCGTCTAGACGGGCAGTTGAAGAAATTGCAACCAGTGCGAGTGTGCATCCAGAGAGTGAGGTGTTATGAAGAAGTGGGCGAGTGTGGGGCGGAGTGAGAGGTCTGGTCTTTTATTCGAAAGAAGAAGAGCATAACTCGCGGGTACTGAGTTCGAATACCAGAAACTACACCTTAAGGCACAAGTGAGAATGCTCTATCCACTCTAAAGACAACTGGTGGAACCAACAGGCCACCAACAAACACCAATAAAGGGCCAACAAAAGGGTGGAGTTCAAGTCGCCGGGCAGTGAATATAGGCGAAGGAAACGCATCCCAAGTTGAAGAGAAAGGCTCTTTATTTCGTTATCCATGGTCCTCAATAGTGGACTCATTCTTATACGAGGCTTACTGTCGTTTATGAACTATAATTTGTAACTCAGTGCCAAGAACCGCACTGGGCCCTCATGGAAATGCTTAAGCAGAGAGGCCGCTACCAACTTTAGTTCACCTGCAAAGCCCATCCGTAGGGCGCCACTTTAAGAGCGACTAGGCGATTAAAGCGAAGTCCTCCGATTGAAGGCAAAAGAAATAAACAGAAACAAGTGGTTGTTTTGTTATAGTTTTTATTTTATTTTTAGACGTCCGGACCATGTTTCTTAAGCACGTGAGTACCTCTGCCTACTGCATCAACCTCTGAGCAACGATATTAAATAATTTTTGTTAGAGTCCGAAAAGATTGATTTCCGACGCCACGACTTAAACATTTTTATTGGACTGGAAATTATTCTTACAATTGAGATCACAACTAAGCTTATGAAATAAAGGTTAATGTGTTGGCTCAACAATCGAGGCCGAACTGATGTACATTGTTTAATTTAACATTTGGTATTATTGTCTTCTTCTTTTTTATTTGGCGCTACAGTCTGGGGTGGACCTGGGCCTCAACCAACAAGCCTCTCCAGCTAGCTGTCTGCAGTGTCGCACGCCAAGTTGTTTGTGGTCCTTCTCCACCTGGGTGCGCCATCTTAAACGCGAGCGTTCTCTGTTGCGTTGTCGAAGACTCTTCGGGCCGGAGCTGAGTTGTCCATACGCTCTACATGGCCTAGCCATCTTAGGCGTTGAATCCGAAGACGCCTGACTAGACTCATGTCGCTGTACAGCCCGTACAGTTCGTGATTGAATCTTCTCCTCCAGAAACCGTCAAGGCAAACAGGACCAAAGATCGCGCTCAGAGCTTTTCTCTCGAAAATACCAAGGACTTCCTCATCCGCTTTTGAGATTGTCCATGCCTCCGCACCGTACAGCAGGCCTGGGATGATCAAGGTCTTGTATAAAGGCAGCTTGGTCCTTCGAGAGATGGCTCTATTACTCAATTGCCTCTTGAGCCCATAGAAACAGCGGCTGGCAAGAGTTAATCTGCGTTTCATCTCGGTACTGATGTTGTTTGTACTGCTTACTGCGGAGCCGAGGTAGACGAAGTCCTTGACTGACTTGAAGTTATAGCTGCCCATTGTGACTCTGTCCAAGACGTCGAGGTTGTGCGTCCTTTCTTGATGACAGCATATACTTCGTTTTGCCCTCATTCACCGCTAGACCCATTTTAGCCGCTTCAATGCCAGCAAACGCCTCATTGACGGCTCGCTGTGTTCTGCCAATCAAGTCAATGTCATCCGCGTATGCTAACAGTTGTACGAACTTCTGGAAGATCGTGCCTCTAGTGTTGGCGTGTGAGTCTTGCACGATCTTCTCCAGGATGATGTTAAAGAAGTCACATGACAGCGCGTCGCCTTGTCTAAGACCTTTTTTGACATTGAAGGTCTTGGTGAGAGAAGTCAACAACTTTGCCCTGGATAGACAGGCCCATGCCCTCCGATGTGGATGTTCATCTGTGTGTGATGAATATTTTTTCGTGGCTCCACCTATGAACAATATAGAAGACAATTCAAACGTCAAACGGACAGAAAACACGAAATCAAACGTGACTGCAACAAATTAATTTTTTCCGACGGACAATGTGCAGGGTAGAGAACAATTGCACCAATATGACTTTCATGGGTAATAAGTCATAATATGGCCCACTCCATGCTTTTGCATTATTATTTGACACATGGTGTTTGATGCGCCTATTATGAACGTTGCTGTTTTAACAACATAATTATATTTTTCACATATTAATGTTAATTAATAGTGACGGTAGGTAGGTAGGTAGTGAGTGGCTTATATGCACTTAGGCCAAAGTAAGCCTATTGTGCTGCCACGTGGGTTTGTCTGACAAGAAAAGGGGATGTGCGGGAGTGTTTATTACGACAGCCAGGCAGACTTTCGATGAAGTCTAATAGCGATTTAATTGATGTCTCTCTCAGTTCGCTTAGATTATCGAAGAAGCAGGAGCCTAGAGTAGCTTTCCTAGCTGCGGCAAGTGCAGGGCAGTTACAGAGAAGGTGTTGTAGACTTTCCTCTTCTTCCTTGTCTCGGCTTGACTTATGCAGAAACCGTTTGAAAATAGTCTTAGTCTTTTCGCGTGTAATCCTAAAAGGCAATTTCCGGTGATTATAACCACTGCTGTGCGAACTTTAGGTTTTTTTAAGGATATCAGACTAACAGATCGTTCGGGGTCAAGATTTGTTTGGTAATTTGGCAAGTATAGCCTGTGTTCCATTTGGCATGGACTTTAAGCATGCTTTGGTCAGTAAGTTGTAACTTAAAGGAAGCTAGAGGAGTACCTTAGTTACAGAAGGATCCGTCATCTGGCAGTGTTGTGGGGATTTTTGCGAGTTTGTCAACTTCGCAGTTTCCCATAATGTCTCTATGGCCTGGGACCCATCACAGGCGAATTCAATACTATTCGAGAGATGTGCGACAGCTTATGACTACTTTTGAGTTCATAGAGAACGATTTTAGGGATTTGATTGCTGCCTCGCTATCCGTAAAGGTGCAGATATCACGACCGGATATCACGTTCCGGCGTATCACCTCAGCCAGGACAAGGCTTCGCTGATCGTCATTATTTCCCCTTGGAAAACACTTGAGTGATTAGGTAGGTGGATTGATTTATTGAGATTAAGATGTTCAGAGGGGTGGGTTGGTCGCCGTGGCGTAGTGGGTAAGTGCGTCGACTCCTACGCAGAGGGTGCCAGGTTCGATACCCGAATTTACCACCTTTAATAATTCACGGCTTCACCTCTTTCGAGTCACTGACAATGCTCAAACTTCGCTCCACTTCGCCGTTCGGAGTCGGCATTAAACTGTAGGTCCCTTCCACTCGTGAAAGAACAATAGCACGCACAACATGAGTGGTTGCTGAGAAGCTAGGCCCTGGCCCTATACAGGCTGTAGCGCCACCCATATTATATTATATTATTATTATATTAAGATGTTCAGAGAAAATTCCACTACCTACTCCTTCTTCCGTTTTGGATCCGTCTGTGCAGAAAAGTATGGCGTTACCTTATGGTTTATTGCCACCATACCACAGGTCTCTTAGTGGCGGTAAATTGATTTGAATTAAAATTCTGTGTAGTAAAAAGATATTCATTATTCTTACACAAAACTAAAGTTGTCCATAGTAAATGATGACATTTATGTCAAATATGGGTATTTTTGTTATAACATGCCTTTGCTATCAAGATGAAAAGGTGCCAATCATTTATTGCTAGTGCAAGTGCAGGGAAGTTGCAGAGAAGGTGTTGTACACTTTCCTCTTCTTTCTCGTCTCGGCTTGACTTATGCAGAAATGGTTTGAAAATACAAGAACTTTCCAGGGTAAGGACCAACCAAGCTCATGGATATCCTAGCTTATCGCTATCGATGTGTACTGTTTGCGTTGTCCTGATAGAACATAATTCCTACCCTCCCACCATCCTAAGCGGGCCTCTTCTGAGCTATTGCTTCCATCAACTGTCAGTCAGACAACACCAGTTCGAATTGCCATAGGAGATCCGCTCACAGTAGATGATCCCCTACCAATCCCACCAAACACATAACAAGGCCTTCCTTGCCTATTTGCTTGCTTAATTTAATTGCTTCCTTTATGGTTGACCGCAGTTTCGAGCATCGCACAGTGGTCCGGTTGTATGGGAGAGTTGGAAATAAATCTGTAACTTTTGAACCCGTGAACCGATCTTAATGAAATTTGAAACATACCAACTATGCAAGTACTATGCTAACGGCGTAAGCTAACGGAGTAATTTTAAATAAAAAAAATAAAAAAATAAAAAACCCTTTTTTTTTGTTTAAATGCATAAAATAATTATTTATTACTGTCTATGACTCGAAATTGGGACTTAAAGCAAATTTGTAATCACTGTTTATATATATAAATTGAATTTTACAAGTTTTGGCAACGTACACTTTATTTGGAATTAAAGTAACTAAGCAATTCAGTATAATAAGACTTGCGCTTCAGTACTAAGTGGCAGCGAATCTTTTGTTTTTGGTTCAGGCCTTAAATACACAATCCAGGGATCAGATGATACCAACATTTGATGAATAACACCTTCATTTGTTGCCGAGCGAGAACATTTTCTACTATTATTAATGCCATAGTACCTATAGTCTTTATTCCGACTTTCCTGCTCCTCCTCTGACAATGATCCGACGGGCAAGGTTGCTGATGATATTATTTCTGCTCCGTGGAACAGAATTTTATGCACTGTTACTGGCATATAATACCCGGGATATAAATTTGTAGCCATTGTAGCGGTTTCCTGGGCATAAGCTCCAAACTTGTCGGGGTCAATCCAAAAATTGCTGCATATTGTCTCCAGGATAACACTGAATCTTTTTATGAGTTGCACATCTATTTCCGTTAATTCTGCTGTTGATAATGGGTCTTCAAAAAGTCATTTAGATGTGTTCCCATCGTTGGTTGTGCCAAATCCTTGCTTTATTATATCTACTTTAATACCCATTTTTTGTATGATCTTCTGCTGAATTTGACTCTTCCTTACCTCGTGTATGGGCTGTGTCGTTTTGTTCTCCAAGCTTTAAACTCCAAATTGTAGGCCACATGTAGCAAGTATTCCATAAAACAGATGCGAGCGTGCAAGGGTGCAATTCCTAATCTTAGAGCTTCCTGATTTCTTGGTTTTGCTCTAAGTAACTTCAAATCATTCATCTCTGATGGAAAAACTTCAAATTTGCACAACAAATGCTGGAATGCTTTATATATCTTCGATATCTATATAAAGCAAAACGTCATCTTCTTAATTGAAATCTTCAATATTTTCGGAATCATAAACTAATTCCCCATGCTTCAAAGTCAGCTCTAATTACCCCCCTTTTTTGCCCCATTGCGACACGCATTTATGACACCGCAAACAAAACAAGATGAAAGCAATTAGTTTCATAATTATAACAATCTTATGACCCAAAGAATTCTAATTCACAATAATAAAAACATCCTCGTCATCTTGTATGGCGTTTGCACAATACATGCATTGCAAGGGAAATCGTTTGAAAATGCACGACTGTGCTCCACTTAAATGCCTCGTACTCCCAAAGTGATCAAAAGTGATCTTTAGTTTTTTTAGCATCGATAGACAATACTTTTAGCTTTCAGAAAAAGTTGGTCTCCCGTTGGAGACTCTTGGAGCATTTTTGTTATAGTCCCTCAAACATTGAAATGCCCCTCTCAAAATTCGCCTTTACTTAAAAGCCTGGTTTAAAAAATTGGTAAGCAATATGGAAAAACTGAAAACGCAGTTTGAAAGCAAGATGCATGATCTTTTTTTAAAAAAAATTACTTTAGGTTCGAATGTACATAATTTTAGCAAATATGACACATCAAATTTGCTTAAAAATACGTCATTTTTTGTAATTTTCAAAGTCCCAACTTTGAGCTAACGGTACAGCCAAACGGATGATCCAAAGTCAACAAAATTTTGGCTTTCTAGGTTCTCATATTTTTAGAATCGAAAAACATAAACCATTTGGCCGGGAAAAAATATGTCACTTCGGGAATTTATTTCCACTGCGGGACCACTGTGCATCGGTGCTCGTTCCTTCGAATAAGCTGCATTTGCGATTACACTTGTCGATGTCAACCCCAAGGTTAAGTCAACACTCTAATCAAACAAGGCTTTCAAAGAACAGGAACAAGGTAGAACTTTCCTTAATTTGCTCCGCGGGTTGGTTGAGTTGACAACATTAATTATCTCATCAAATAAGAAAGTTTCAATTGTCTTAAATCCCACATCCTCGTATTTTTGTCCATCTGCATTAAAATTACCACTTCATCCCCTTTATTACCCATTAACAAGGTTTTCATCGTTTTACTTTTGAGGCTAGTGTGTCAACAGATACCATAAAACATCTTCATTGGCTTAAAGCTCAATCGTACCTTGGGGCGGAACAACACTGGAGCCACGTCTGATTCATCAATTGCTTCGCACTCGAGATGCGGCATCGGAATTTGTAACCTCAATCCGCCTAACTCCCGTCCACATCTCACGAACTATCAGCTGATGTCAGAACGAAGGTACAGAAAGAAAAATAGGTCAATGGCCCTCGCCCAAGTATTTAAAGAACACCTGAGAAGTAAATTGTCACGAATCCATCAGCAGAGAGATCTCACAACCATGAGCCGGAGTCACTCGTAAAGGCTTTGTGGTTCTTTGAGTACAATGACACACGAAAACCGCTGTCATTGATGGCATGAACCGCAAGTGCTGAGAGTCGTAAATTTCAAATATGTATAAATCACTGTATAAAATATCATTAACAGCTAAAGCCTTTTTTTACGTCACGGTGAGCTGTGTAATTGAATCACCTTGAAGCAAGAAATCGTAACGACAAGCAGCACCCGCTTGAGCGAGAATAACATCACAGTTTTGCACAAAACAGTGCTGGATCTCTGTAAAGAGCCGTTCTATTTACCAGCAAGACGAATTCCCCGGCCACAAAGCGGACAAACGCAGATCTGAAAGAAGCTGAATAGCGATCAATTTGACTTTAGACTCAATATTTTCAGGATTTTCCTTCTGCTACAAAGAATTTTGACTCTCTTTAGTTAGAGCTTGAACATCTAAGCAAGTTCGGGCACAGAAGTCAGGTGTTAGCTGGTCGCATGCCGCCGCGAAGATCTCAAGACTCTCATCACCTGGAACTAGAGCTCGCAGGCCATAGGGGCATAGCCGGCAATGAAACACCAAGTGATCTTGCCATGAAAAGGAACCGAGACTGAACCATCCCAGGCAATCCTGTGGCAAAACCACCCCTTTGCGGATGTCTAAAAAAATGTGGCCGACATGGTCATTGAGCATATAAAAGCTTGAACTCTCTACCCAGCTTCTCTACCCAGCTTCGAGAACTGTCCCAAGTTGAAGAGATCAAAGACCAACAAACTCATTCCATGGTAATTGGAGCACTAACTGGTCATAAGCGTGTGAAGTACCATGAAAGTAAAATTAGACTAACCAACGACTTTATTTGCCGAGGCTGTGGCAACGAGAAAAACGAGGATACTCCTCCCTACCTCTGCCACTGATCACTGCCTGCAAGATCAGATATAGAACACTTCTTCCAAGACCTCCAGGATCTAACAGATATCCCACTAAAATCTATTTTAAGATTTGTAAGGATGTCAGGACGGTTAAACAACACATGACTGGCTTGGAAAGGGGGTAAAGGGGGTTCATACTACATCCCAACGAGCATCATAACGTGACACGGATGTTAAGTGAGAAGTGCAACGTCTACCCATCAACCTATCCTATGCTAACCTTGTACATTTGAACAGCATTTCGCAGGTGCAGGTTTTTGTTATATGCGAAGCCAATGTCATGGACTATGTGTTATTTATGCAGTCTGTCCAGCCAGTCATCAAGGCATTAGCATCAATCTCTCTCAACTTAAAAGATTAGGCAGCACTACAAACAACTTCCCTAAGAACAGTCTTTATGCGGGGATTGAAATCGTCGCCCACTAAGATTAGATGAATTTCTAGCCATTATCTATGCTCTCTTCGTCTTCTTCAGGTGGCGCTACAGTCCGGGGTGGACCTGGGCGTCAACCAGCAAGCCTCTCCAGCCGACACGATCTTTTGCCAGCTGTCTCCAAACTGCGCACACCAAGTTGGTTGAGGTCCTTCTCCACCTGGGTGCGCCATCGGTTCCGTGGCCGTCCTCTATTGCGTTGTCCCACTGGTTCGGAGTCGAACACTCTTCGGGCTGGAGCAGTGATGTCCATGCGCTCTACATGGCCCGGATATCTTAGGCGTTGGATCCGAAGACTCCTGACTAGGCTCATGTCGCTGTACAGCCCGTACAGTTCGTGGTTGAATCTTCTCCTCCAGAAACCATCAACGCAGACAGGACCAAAGATTGAACTCAGAAATTTTCTCTCGAAAGACCAGGTGCTACTTCATCCGCTTTTGAGATTGTCCATGCCTCAGCACCATAGAGCAGGACTGGGAAGATGAAGGTGTTGTATAACGTTAGCTTGGTCCTTCGAGAGAGGACTCTACTGCTCAATTGCCACTTGAGCCCATAGAAACAGCGGTTGGTTCGTACTGTTTACTTGTGAACCAAGGCAGACGAAGTCCTTCACTACCTCCAAGTTATAGCTGCCTATGGTGACGTCGGCCAAGTCGTCGATGTTGTGCGTCCTTTCTTGATGACAGCATATACTTCGTTTTGCCCTCGTTCACCGCTAGACCCATTTTAGCCGCTTCCGCCTCAATGCCAGCAAACGCCTCATTGACGGCTCGCTGTGTTCTGCCAATCACGTCAATGTCATCCGCGTATGCTAACAGTTGTACGGACTTCTGGAAAATCCGACTTGATGGAGCAGCGAGAATTCTCCATCGTCATCCTGCACAACCTGACGAGTTTGGCAGGAATGTCAAAACTAGACATGGCGTTGTATAGCTCGTCCCTATGCACGCTGTCATATGCGGCCTTGAAATCGACGAATAGGTGGTGGGTTTCGATCTGCATTTCTTGGATTTTTTTCCAGGATCTGCCGTAGTGTGTAGATTTGATCGATGGTGGATTTCCCCGGCCTGAATATAAACGGCTTCAGGTGAGTACACAAAACGGCAGAGAAGATCTTGTAAACGTAAGGAGACTTATCCCTCGATAGTTTGCGCCGTCAAAGAGGTATCAGTTCTTGTGGATCGGGCAAATGCTACTGAGATTCCACTCGTCGGTCATGCTTTCCTCCGACCATATCTTACAGATGAGCTCCTGTATGCGTGTTGTTGCAGTTTCCGTCGTGCTGTTCTTTTGCGGGTGATAGTTG
Organism: Eristalis intricaria; assembly: GCA_964034865.1. Lineage (NCBI taxonomy): Eukaryota > Metazoa > Arthropoda > Insecta > Diptera > Syrphidae > Eristalis > Eristalis intricaria. The sequence goes on along the minus strand of OZ035877.1, from coordinate 54,667,384 downwards.
CTTGAAAAGTGGCCAGTACATGCGCTACATAAAGGCCTTAGGTCGGACTTGTTCAGTTTGAAGGAGGCCGTCGTGGGATCGGCCTTCATGCATTCTAAGGAGCGTGTAAGTCCCTCCTGGCTGTACTTGCATTGGATGCGGCATTCTCTTGACCAGTTACTTAAGTGTTTCAATGTTTAGTAACTTGGATACTAAATCCATAAAGAGGGTGTAGTAGTTTGTATAGCAACCTTTGTATACCGTTATTTTTTGATTTGAAAGAACGTAACAGAGTGAGTTCTTGTTCCACTTTTTTTTGCATGATTTCCACGTCCTGGTTCATTTTGACTCATCCGCTCTCTCCCCATTTATGCAGGATACTGCCAGAACCTCCTATACAGAGTCTGCATAGAAAACCACGGCACACCTTATTTGCTTTGAAGTCTCGAAGACACAATTTCCTGGGAGTTCACTTTTCCCACGACTTGAGTTAGGTGCGCAAAGCAAGGCGGATTTAGTTCATCTTATGCTGCGGATGATCCTCTGATGATGGGTCTAACTCAAATCAATCCAGAGTCGTCGATTCTGAGGTAACACAACAGGATCTAGGGATGCCTTAAGTCACCTCAACCTATTTACCATGACTTAGACGACACGCTTTCCAAAAGTCACTCTGACAAGCGTGTAGTCCAAAACAGAAATGCCCGACTTCTTCCTCTCCTGCTCCTTAACATTTTTGACAACTGTTTTTTAGAACGTGTTCTTAAACCAAATTGACCAATTAGAGGACGGCATTTACGTTATTTCGTGAATAACCGTCAAAAATGCATGAACATCTGTCAAAAAGTCACTTAAATTCGGCGATAAGCTAGGGGACAATCAGCTGTTAAGTCGGCTATCTCTGTAATACTTCACTTCTAGTCCAAACCTTATTCTACAATCAGAGTTAAAAGAGCACTCGTGCCCAACTATCTCCCGCACCTTCCAGCCATTTGCAATCATCTCAAATGTATCCTCCGATAAATCAAGCAACCTAATCTGCCAAAAAACAAACCTCTTGGTCATCCTCCCAGCCCACGTCGCGACCACCACCTACCGCTGTCCCACTTACTCACTGCCGCCGCACAAAACAACTGTAATAAATCTACACTTCCAAAACTTTTATCGGCCATCAGTTGAGTTGGAAAAATTAGTCCGCATCCTCATCGGTGTCAGGGGAGCCGACCGAATAAGTTCCACATACGCCTCCACACCCGCCCCCCCAACAACCCACTTATCTGACCGAGTTGCCTCAATCCCTCAGCCAAGCAGCACATTTCAAGTCGCCAAGAAAAACAGAACAACAAGCCCAATTCCTGAAAAGAAGATACATCATCTTCTGTCAACGCACGCCGCCTTAGACGCCTCGCCGCGCCGCGCCGCCTCAACTAATCCAACTGAGGTCACCCTCAGTCACGTCCCGCGCCTGACACTGCATGATGTAAACATAAATTGCGAACTCTCTGTCATATGCAAATGAGCCCATAGCATCGCAGGCCGTCGCCACCGGCCGGCCAAAGCGCCCCAACGCTAGCGTATCCCAGCACGGTTCAATGCCCAGATAACTAAGGCGGCGGCAAAAAATTATGAAAAATGTATATTTTCGTCGCTGTTTTCGTATCTTCATCTGAAGCGGCGTTTGTGTGTCACTTGATCGCTGAGTCGACGTCTAATTCGTCGGCGGCGTGTTGCGAAACAAGTCAAGTTCACCGTCCACACCTTGAGGGGTGGCGTGAGACGGGATGAGGGAGGTGTCATTAGCACGCGAGTTGGAGTGGAGTCGTCACGAGCATTCCTGCTGCAAATTGACCCAATTACCGCGGAAATGAGTGTTCCCGCGGTGACTCCGTGTGGGTGTTGAAAGCGGTGCTGCTGATGGAGCTGCTGGGGGCGAGGAGTTTATTTAGGTGACACGCCAAACTTGTTTTCAACGCGTGTCGCGGGGACTGTGGATTGCCGCCGAGTTACGTAGATAATGACAAATTGAAGTAGGAGCGGTACTCGTGTACGTACACCGCGGCGATTGAAGGTGACATGCATAGGAGGAGGGCGGAGGGGGACGTAATCCCTAAATGAATTTGGAGGAAATCACACTAATGACCCCTTGTCGTATGTGAGCAGTAATGAGATTAGGGAGCACGCGATGGAATCAAACGGAGGGCTAATGGCTGAGTGCTCTCTTGTGGTTGTCAGTTATGCTGATGGTCTCCTCTCGCAGTGAGGGCACTTGTAGTCTTGCTAGTCAGACAGGCTAAGTGATGCGAAGATGACTTGGGGCTTTCTTCAAGAGACCCTCAAGGCGAAAGTGTAAGAAGTAGCACACTGTTGATGCGTGAAAATGGATCAGTTTGAGGTTTTGGAGTGGGTGCTGGTGATGGTGGGGAGGCTGGAGATTTTAGTAGATGGCGAATGTCAAAAGTATGTAAATCAGACATTTGGACAGACAAGGGACTGCCTGCCTCCAGCCGCGTCTACCCAGTTTATTTATGTTCTTCTTCACTTGTATGTGCCACACTAGACACGGCTTTCCTCTGTTGCGCTGACCCACAGTCTCGAAGTCAAAGGCAAGAGAAGTTGTCCATGCGATCTACAGGACCCATCCACCTGGAACCTTGAATCCAAGGCTCTGAAACTAAATGGAGAAATTTTACGTGTTGATCTCGATGGATTGAAAATCATGACGGATTATTAGGGTTCAACGGGGATAGGGATAATTGATTAGGACTCTGAAAAAACATCTAAAACTTCTTGTTTTTTTTTTTTTTAATCTGTTTTAATCAGTAATTCTTTGATAAGCTTGTGCTGCTTATGCATTTTGTTTTCCTAAGTGTGTACAATTTTAGTGGGTCGCCGTGGCGTAGTGCCAGGTTCGATACTCGAATTTACCACCTTTCATAATTCACGGCTCCACCTCACTGAGTCACTGACAATGCTCAAAGAGTACTCCTGTCTAGAAAAAGCTTCTCGAATTCGCCATTCGGAGTCGGCATTAAACTGTAGGTCCCTTCCACTCGTGAAAGAACAATAGCACGCACAACACAAGTGGTAGCTGAGAAGCTAGGCCCAGGTCCACCTCGGACTGTCGCGCCACCCATATTATTATTATTATTATTATTACGTGTGTACAATTTTGCAATCTGCTTCTTGTGACCTAGTACCAGCCCTGGACCACGAACAGTTTTTGATAAATATGTTTCGAAAGATATGTTTCGGAAAACGTTAGTTTAGAATTTAATTATATATACTCCAGTATAAGCTGTGCAAAGTCTTCAAACTCCTGGATGACATCTTCTATTTTATGAGGAGTTGATCTTAACCTCTTCTTTGAAAGAATCAGATTTAGTATAAATATTTGTTCTTAAAGTTCTAAATTAAAAATAAAGTTCAGAATGCTTACAGAAACTAAAAATTAACTTCTTTCTAACCACATGTAAGACCGTAGTCCACATAATATGTGTTCATCTAAAACTAATACAGTTGAACTTCGATAACTCGAACCGCCACTTGCCACAAAAATGAATTCGAGTTATCAAGACTTAAATTACAAAATTGATAAAAATATTTATTTATCTGCGATTTAACAAATAAAACGTAGATGAGCATAACTATAATATAAGCAACACATGACTGAAGAGCGGATTACCTTATATTGTTTATTTTTTTTTTTAATTCTTCAATGGAATTTAAACCATTGTAGGTATACAGAATTACCTGTTGTTTCGCGAGTCTTTCAATATAAACGCTAAATGGCTAATGAATTTTCTACCAACTCGTTTGATGGTTTGAATCAATCCTCTATTACAGCCACTGTCATCGTTTTTGTCGAGCTGAGAAGGTTCGGCTTCACATCTAAATATCTCGACAATATCTTCATCTGTGGGAAAAAAGTAACAATAAACCACCTGCAGAAAATCATCATACGTAACACCTTGTATATTTCTGGTATTTTTTCAAGCTTCAAATTCCATCTGCGGTTGAATTTCTCCCTCATATTTTTCGTTGGGGCGTTCAGTTCTGAAAGTCAAAGGCATTTCAGTCAAGTACTTCGACTACCTCGGCTCCGCAGTAAACAGTAAAACAACATCAGTACCGAGATCAAACGCAGAGTAACTCTTGCCAACCGCTGTTTCTATGGGCTCAAGAGGCAATTGAGTAGTAGAGCCATCTCTCGAAGGAGCAAGTGGCCTTTATACAAGACCTTGATCATTCCAGTCCTGCTGTATGGCGCGGAGGCATGGACAATCTTAAAAGCGGATGAGGAATTCCTTGGTCTCTTCGAGAGAAAAGCTCTGAGCGCGATCTTTGGTCCTGTTTGCCTTTACGGTTTCTGGAGGAGAATATTCACCCATGAACTGTACAGCGACATGAGTCTAATGAGGCGTCTTCGGATCCAACGCCTAAGATGGCTAGGCCATGTAGACCGTATGGACAACTCAGCTCCGGTCCGAAGATGTAAGACCACTTCTTGGTTCAACGAAATCTATTGAACTTGTATTATTTCTAATCAAACATTTTTCACAGATAATTCATGTGATACCCAAACATCGAGCTTCTTTTTGTAGCCAAACTTTTTGAAATGATTCAAAACTGTTTGATGATAAATGTTTAGTTCGTTTTCGATGCCATGGCTGCTTATGTGACGGTCCAGGTCAATCTTTTCCATAATTTCGTCGACGTTTTCAACGATAGGTCGACCAGAGCGAGGTGAATCTTTCACATCGAAATTTCCAGAACGGAAGCGAGCGAACCATTGTTGTGTTGTACGTACTGACACTGCATCGTCTCGGCAAACTTCGCAAATTTCATTGGTGGCTTGCGTGGCATTTTTTCCCTTTTTTATACAAGTTTTTCAGAATTTCTTCATTATTTTCACTCATTTTTGAACAGCTGTAACTTTTTTTCAACTTCTTCGAATTTAATTTTTTAAATGAAGTTAAATGAAGCTTAAAATGTCACCTTTTCAACACGACCAGACAATGTGATTGGTAGCACTGGAGATAGACGACTCCCACGACATCTGCTGACAAAATACGAGAGACTTTTTCGACTACCCATTATAATGGAAAGACTTCAACAGATGGAGCAGGGTGTGATTCGAAATTTGTTATTACCCTACGTCGTCGTCTGCTGGTTTCTGTATCTTTAATTTGAAGCAATACGGTTCACTTCGTACATTCTTCACACATTTTTCAAAGTCAAGGAATAAGTTTAAGCTTAATTTGTACTTAATCCAAAAAAAATAGTTAGTTTTTTTCCCACGAGCCATAACTCAAACCTTCCAAAAATCGACCACAATATCAGTTCCCGTGACTATTGGACTTATAAAGGTTCGATTGTATTTCCAAATTGTAAGAGTCTTTCAACTTGTTGAACCGGCCTCAACAAACTTCCTCTGCCCCAAGCTTGTGCACCATGTTAATCGACCATAAATCATCACTATACGCCGTATTGCTTTCGGACACCATATTTTTTGCAAGTGCTTGCATGTGGCACAGTGAGTCATGACAATTTGCATCCATTCACGAGAGTTCCGAAGAAGATACAAATCCATCATTTCCTACTCATGTTTCGTCTAGAAGACTTTGAAAAGACCAAGAAATCTTCAAGTTCGCCTTCTTGGAATTGCTGTCCATTCTGTTGGCCAATTGTGAACACACGGCCGCCAGAAAACAGGAGACGAAGAGTCTTCACTCACGTCATCTCTGAAAAGGCTGAAACAACAAAATTATGACAAGCATTGTTTTCCTAGGCACCTGGCAGTTATCTTTCATCTAACAAATTGCCGACATGACGTGGTGTTGCTGGGCTCAACATTGAAGTGCGGAACGGCAAGGTCAGCCGATGTGGCAAATAAAAAGATCTTACGCCAATCCGCAGCGACTAGTTACACCTCGGTGAGCGAAACTGTTTAACTGTGTCCGGCTTGGTCTGTTCTGCAGGTTGGTTGGAGTACTCGCAGGAAATAAAATGGTAGATTGTTGTTTGTAATAACTTTGCAGTTCATTTTGAATGAGTATCTTTTTTTAGATTCTGAAAGTGGCTCTGGTTCTTGTGTGCCTCCATGGCTTGAGTTTGGTTCTGGGAGAGGATACAGAAGTCAGGGATATCAGTGTGCTGTCCCAGGACAGGACGAGACAAGCCAGGAAGGTGGTCCTGCCAGGAGAAGAAGACAACGTGCCGAGTGTAATTTTGAATGAGAAGCTTGGCATGGGACAAGCTCAGCTGGTCAAGCTCTTGGATGGAGTCTACCCGGTTTATTACACGACGGGCAAGGCGAACGGACAATTCAACGGAATGATCGGTGTGTTGGAGGAGTGAGGCGGAAGAAATATACAAAGTTGTGCAAAAATGTGGTGGCTTTTGTGGTGTGGTATGGTTGAAGTGACGAAGGGACAGGTGGGATAAAGGATTACTGAAAAAGGAAATCATTCTGACAAGATCTTCTTTTAAAGATAAAATGTGAGTCTGAGGAGTAGAGGTGTGTGGCCAGATAGCGAGAGCTGAAAGTTTTGTCAAATTTTTGAAAACCCCGCCAATCCATGGCGAGGTCGTGGTAGTTCTGTGGAGGTCCTTCGCAGTCTGGTTTAGATATCAAAGAGGTCATACAAAAGGGGCTTAGGCCCCAACGCATAAGCATTAAACAAGGATATTTTCTTCCTGAGATTCCATTTTATTCCTTACTTCGTTATTAATTGTTGGGTGAGCCGAGCGAGTCCGCAAGCGCGACAACATTCGAAACTAAACTGTCACTTCCCAATTTTCCAAAGCCTACCCAAACAACAATCAACCTTCCCCGCACAGAAATTCACTTAAATTTTTAGCTTTTCTACAGCTCCCTCACTCAGTTGTCAGTCACGCTGCGGCCACACTAGACAATTAGCAATGCCTATTAGCAATACTAAGTCTTGCTTGAGTTACAACCTTAACATACTTTATTTTTTCCTTAATAATGTTCACAAAGCTACTTCAACTTCCAAATGTTCACACTAAAGTGAGTCTAAGCTCTCTTACATCCAACGTTTACACCTGCACACTTCACTTGGAACCAACATGCAAGTCGTAGGCGAAAACAGGAGAGAGCAGTGCTGCCACTGTTTCAACAAGGCTCTCTCGACATGATCATACTAACAGCTCTCCATGGGGTGATGCATATTTAGGCCAGAGCACGTGTTTGCTTTTGCCTAGTATCAACCGATACCGTTTGCTATCAGACCATTGATGAAACCATACGCTTGGTGTCAGGACGTGACATACTGTATGATGTTTCAACTACATATTTAGGTGATAGCAACATGTTGGGTTCTGGCGTGTTCTGCTGTTACAAGAGCACGTAACTCTTGCAACAACAAAAAAGAGACGAAGTGGGAACAAGTAAATGGACATATGTATGGTCTGCGACATATACATACGATTCGTCGCATGGAAAGGGACGACATTACGTTTGATCTTTGCCACTATTTGCGTTCACAGTGAATAGCAGAGATTCACGGTTTATATGAGTTCAGCACTGACATTAAACTGAACAGGCGGATCCATTGACATGCTTTTTGTTAAACCATCCACAGGTTGGTCCCGGCTTTTCTCACACATTTGGGCAAGAACAAACCCATCTCTAGTTATTTTGTGAAGGTTCTCATACCTTGAACCGAGCGTCAGAGAAGGCAGCCAGACCTCAGATTGGGGGCAAGATCATATTCACATCGAGTCATGTTTTGATTTACACCACAAGATCCACGAGACAGAGTACTCCCCAGTACGTATCAAAGAAGCGACTGAATCTGTTGACGTCCACAATAGACCAGATTTTCACACTGAGACAGATCCAACAGAGAGAAGAAAATAAATGGTTGAGATGACGTTGCACATCACGTTAAGGAGACTCACTAACTATTCGTTGGCGTAGTAGGTTAGTGCGTCGACTTCTCACAGTTTTTGGAGATGACGCTATGCCTCATATTCTGACGCAATGCATGAAGAATGTGGACATCCTTGCGACTAAAACTGGCTACTTATGATGAGTTCTTCTTGCCCAGCATTCGCCATAGACTTCTTCTTCTTTATTTGGCGCTACAGTCCGGGGTGGACCTGGGCCTCAACCAACAAGTCTCTCCAGCTAGCACGGACTCTGGCTAGCTGTCTCCAGTGTTGCACGCCAAGTTGGATGAGGTCCTTCTCCACCTGGGTGCGCAACCTTTAACGCGGGCGTCCTCTGTTGCGTTGTCCCACGGGTTCGGTCAGTTGTCCATGCGCTATACATGGCCATCTTAGGCATTGGATCCGCAGACGTCTGACTAGACTAATGTCGCTGTTCGTGGTTGAATCTTCTCCTCCAGAAACCGTCAACACAAACAGGACCAACGATCGAACGCAGAGCTTTTCTCTCGAAGAGACCAAGGACTTCCTCATCCGTTTTTAAGATTGTCCATGCCTCCGCACCATAAAGCAGGACAGGGATGATCAAGGTGTTATATAATGTTAGCTTGGTCCTTCGAGAGATGGCTCTACTACTCAATTGCCTCTTGAGCCCATAGAAACAACGGTTGGCAAGAGTTACTCTGCGTTAGATCTCGGTGCTGATGCTGTTTGCACTGTTTACTGCGGAGCCGAGGTAGACGATGTCCTTGACTACCTCGAAGTTATAGCTGCCCATTGTGACGCTCTGTCCAAGACAGCATATACTTCGTTTTGCCCTCGTTCACCGCTAAACCAATTTTAGCCGCTTCCGCCTCAATGCCAACAAAAGCCTCATTGACGGCTCGCTGTGTTCTGCCAATCACGTCAATGTCATCCGCGTATACTTTGTACGAACTTCTGGAAGATCGTGCCTCTAGTGTTGGCGTGTGAGTCTTGCACGATCTTCTCCAGGATGATAACATCATCAAGAAATCACATGACAGCGCGTCGCCTTGTCTGAAACCTTTTTCAATTGAAGGTCTCGGTGAGTTCGTTACCGACCTGATGGAGCAGCAAGAATTCTCCATCGTTATCCTGCACAACCTGACGAGTTTGGCAGGTCAAAACTAGACATGGCGTTGTATAGCTCGTGCCTACGCACGCTGTCATATGCGGCCTTAAAATCGACAAAAAGGTGGTGGGTGTCGATCTGCAGCTCTTGGGTCTTTTCCAGAATCTGCCGTAGTGTGAAGATCTGGTCGATGGTGGACTTGCCTGGCCTGAAGCCACACTGATATGGACCTATCAGGTTATATTCGCCATAGATTCCTCGTTGGTAATCCAATCTCCAGATCTAACCATCGATTCCCGGCTTCATCCCAAGTAGTGCTTTTGACCTTACCCGATTCGACAATTACCCCAATACCAAAGTTGGCTGGTACCCGGAATTATCAAGTGACGGGTACCCGCGGCAGCAAGTATCTACTCGAACTCAATACAATACATTATGTAATTAAAATTATTAATTAAAATTAATTAACTAAGCCATTATAGGTGAAGCTACGAAAGGAACAACAGCGGTAAATAACAAAAGTCGTAGGTGAAGTGACCCCCAATAGTAATTAGCGTGTATTGAGTACGAATTCCACTTGAATTTGGTAGCCAAACGAGTATCCGTCAAATTGGGAAATGCAGGTACCAGGGTGGGTTCCCGGACATGCGGATATCAAGAGCTCTAACCTAGAGCTTAGTTCCCCAGTTTTTATTTCCACATAGATCTCAGAAATCGGTGACTTATTTTGAACATTAGATCAGCCATGAGGCCTCAGAATCTTAGCGATGGCACAGTGACTGCTAATAATTCCGATGGCACTGCATAAAAAACAAACACCCTTTACTTCAAAGTTAAGTGAACACAGATGTTCTCATTCACAAATCCCATGCAATTTCATGGAGTGCCTCTGTGATTCCCATAAACAACGTGGAGAACTTCCTTAACACTCCTCGTTAACATTAAGCTGTTGAACCTTGTCTATTGATTTCGTTTTGCCTGTATCCAGTCAACTTCCAACCCCCCACATCGACATCTTCGAGGAGTTCTCTCCAACTCCACTAGAAAACAAAATCAAAAGCCATATGAAGGTGATATTCGATTCCTGTCTATGATGACACAAAAGCCAATTCATCTTATGAGCCCCCTTCCACAGCACCATCATCCCCCTTCATCGTCTAATAATCTTCGAAGATCCAAGACAATTTCAAACGCCATAAATCTACAAGCTAGGCACGACTTACCGGCAATTCGATTCGAGGGGGGGAGAACATCACGAAGACTCTCTCTCTCTCTCTCTCTCCACCTTCCGACATCCACCCCCACACCAAGGTGAAGTTGTCTAGCCAATAAATTGTATCACTTCCTTTCGTCCTTTCGTCCCAAGTGGCACTCAAAAATGCAATGAGACGACAGGAACGAAGACGGAACCGAAAAAAAAGAAACGAACCAACCCCAACCGAAAACAAGCATTCAAACTTATTCCATTAAAAAAAAAAATAATAACGAAAAGGAGAAGAACACACCGAAGCCAGGACCAAGTCTAAGAATCCCGAAAAGGACAAGGAGCAGAAAAATCCCACCAAGTCGAGTAGGAATAGGAATACATCTCTGTCGGGAAAAGTTTTCATATCTTCATATCAACGGTCAGCAGTTTCCACTCTATTTACTGAATGTGCACCATGCAGCGCGGCGCGGCGCGGGCAGGAGGCATTCCTCGATGGCGATGGCATCTTCGGTCTCATTTTTATTTCTCGGGGCTGAAACTTTTCCTGGTAGGGAACTTTTTTTAAGTGCATTATTTCCGGCTTTTATAAAGTTTGTTATGTGTGCGGATCGGGGGGTGGTGGGCTTTGTTTATGTTGTCCCGAGGAAGCCATCCCCGCGCCTGGATACAACTTGTGGAAGATGGCACTCGAAATGTTTCGAGATGTTTCACGTATCCTTTTGGCTTCTTGTAGTTACATGCGACAAGGGTTGCGCGAGGGCGGTGGGGACCGGGTCAGTCCAGAGGTCATTCAATTTCGGAAGCGCCAGCAGATGGGTAAGACGAAGACCCTATGACATGGTCCTTTCAAAGGCATTTCGAAAGGATTTTCATTTCTTCATCGAAACGAATGTTTGCTGTATCTGCGGCCGGAGGAGGATAGTTATGAGCTGAAAAGGATCCACGAGATGATTTATTACAACCAGGAACTGTGTGTGCTCTGGCAATTGATTGCATCTGCGGAGGAGGTGGCGGAGGAATGTGCGATTACTGTTTGGGGGGGGATTTGTGGCCAGCCGACTTCATCATGAGAAAGGCATTCCGAGCTGGAGCATCATTATGACTTGGCCAGAATCTGTGCAACCTTTAAGTAAGCCATTTAATCGCATGCCTGACGGGGCTTTGATGGATGCTTTTTAAGTGTCTTCTGAGTGGGAATGTGAACATTGACTTTGCTTGGAGGGGTGTCGTCTGCTGAGAGTTCAGAAATGATGGGTGCAACGGTGTTGGTGGGACCTGGTATCGATGTTTATTCACCATGTACCCCTAGCTCTCGTCCATAACAGTAGCAGTGTCCCTTCTTTTCCATTAAATCAGCAATCGTCTTTCAAAGGAGGTTTATGTACTCTCAGTGACTGACTCAGGACTCCAATGGGCAATCACGATCGAAACGATTCCAGGAACAGAATAATTGTGAGTTTCGGCCTTCAGTTGTAAACAAACTTCCTCCGTCTCCATAAACAAAGGTCCACAACTGGATTTAAGGGGGAAACGAATTGCCAATCTCAAGTCTGTTGAGCATGTCAAAAATGCGTTAATGAAAAACTTACAAGAGGTCCCACCGCAACAGCAGTCCAAGTGCATCGTTAGTTTCATTGCAATAGAAATCGGCATTATCGACTTGTATTAGCATCGGATTCCGACTTCTTCATCATACTGCAACGCATTTGCGAACGATGTCAGCCAACGTTTTACAGAAGCAGTGCCGGACAACTGTCACTCGTAGCAACTGTGATTATTTCTCTTTATTTGGCCGCCGAGGTACAATGGATCAAAGTCAAAATGGGACAGTCTGCAACAAACATTTCCAAATGGAATAATAAAACATAGAGTATATCACAAAATAACAAACATGTATTTTCAATGTCTGGTTTCTGTGCTATAAAAAAAAACCTAACATATTCAATTGGAACAAGCAACATTAACATAAAAACAAAAAAAAATGTGAAAACTAAGTCAAAGTTAAAATGGGACACTTCTACAAAACTCAATATAAAAAATTGTAATAAAAGATAAAAAACTAATTAATATTTTGTGGGCAAGCCCTTTTTGTTTTTTAACAGCTGCTAATTGTCTTGGCATGGATTCAACCATTTTTCTGCATAAATAAGGCTCTATAAGGTTCCATTCAGCTATCAATGCCTTTTTTAAGTCGTTCCTATTTTTAATCCAATACTTCTTCAGTTTTTCTTCGAGATGACCTCACAGGTGTTCAATCACGTTCAAAACGGGTGACTGGGGTGGTGTTTCCATAACGTGCTTACAGTTGTAAAGAAGCCAGGACCTTACATTGTAAGCTTTGTGCTTGGGATCATTATCTTGATAGAAGTAAAACCCATTGTCCAACCCCAATTTCCGTGCACCTTGGTGCAAGATTATTTCGCATTATGCCTTCAATAAAATTAAGGTTCCCAACATCAGCAGCTGACATTGACCCCCACACCATTACTGAACCATCACCGTGCTTAACAGTGGGACGCACATTTTTGTCTCGGAGCTCTTCATTGGGCTTTCTCGATAAATAACTTCGACCATCGGAGCAAAACACAATAAACTTACTTTCATCTGTAAAAATTATCTTTTCCCAGAATGAAGAAATCTTTGTAGTGTGCTTTTCTGCGAACTGCTTCCATTTCAACTTATTGACTTTGCTTATGTACGGCTTCTTTCTAGCTACTCGTCCATTCAAATTGTGTTTCCTTAGCACAATCCGTATTGTTTCTGGGTAAGCCTTTTTCTTAAGGACTTCATACACTTCGGTGGCTAGTTTTGGTGCACTAATATGTGGATTTTTATTCACTTGACGGACGGACGGTATCCAACGTTCATCCGAGTCATTAAAAATTTTTCTTGACGATCTTCTGGGAATATTCTCATAACTCTTTGTGTTTCTGTAGCGTTTAATGATGTCATAGAGCGTTGAGTGCGCTCTGTGTGCATTTTGTCCGATATCACGAATAGATTTTCCCTTCTTGTATTGCTGAATCACAAGCTTCAGCACTTCGAGCGACGTTTGCTTCTTTCCCGACATAATTAAATTCTATTGTTCCCGAAAACCGCGTCAATCAAAAATTTCCTTCGAAATTCATTTACCGTTATGCTCACATGTAACGAAGTTGTCAACATTTGGAATGAATCCCGAAGTTGTCGTGTATTATGGGATGTGTTCGGTAAATGTCCCATTTTCATTTTGGCGTTATTTTCGCACATCTCAATGATTTTGATCTAAAATTCAGTATAAAATTCATCAGTAATTTTTCTTTTAAGGTTTTTTGGTTTGTACCTAAAGAAGCCTACAAAATAATAAGAAGAATTTTCTAATTTCAAATTGTGCGTTGTTTTTTTTTTTTTGTAAAGTTCTAAGTCTATTTGCATTGTGTCCCATTTTGACTTTGATACACTGTAGAAAGTCTTACTTCATCTTGAAGTTAAGTCTCTCGTGTTGTTTTTGGATCTCTTACTGCATTTGCCATCCTGTCGTTGAAGTCCGTAAAATCAGCGTGTATGGAATATTACGTTATTCCTTTGTATTCGTCGATGGACTAGGGGTCTATCAGCTGTGAAGTCGCCTATCTCTGTAATATTCATTTCTGGTTTGTGCATACAATATGTCAGCTGTCAAATTCACGCATGCTTAACGAACATTTCGCAATCTTTCCTGGATGACAATATAGGTCGACTCATGGGGGTACATTTATTCGCTCACAAACCCACGCTAGTTTGACACTAGCTCATGCTCCCTTGTGTGCATTATGGTTGAGCCAATAAAATGGCAACAGTGAACTGCTGTCTATTTGCAGATGACTCGCTGACTTATGCCACCTCGATGTCACCACAGAAAGCCGCGCGATGGGTCGAAATTCAAACAGCAAACAAATTTGACTACTACACCAACTGGGGTATTCTTTCTCTCTGCTTTAGGAGACAATCCCCTGGTGTTTGCAGATCACCAGACAAATGTCGGAGCATAAGGATAGTGCTCCCTAACTGTACAGAAATATCAACAAACGAGAAGGTCAAGTGTCTTGGCGGTAACTTCACAGAAAGGTTGAAGTTCAGCAGCCATTCGAAACTAACCCTTACGAAGGCTAACATTGGCTTCCATCGCATCTATTCCTTGATGCCCAAGCAAAATGGACTAAGTTAGAAGACTAAGGTGCGGTCAATCAGTGGTAGTAGTCTGACTGGGGGAATCACAATGGACCAATATGGTCTGCTGATGAATGCACTAACTTAATCTAACGTACGACATCCCAATATGGCATACCATCTCTAAGCATGCATAAGCTCGCACTTTTCGAATGAAAAATACGGGGATACAGGACTCACCTTCGATAGGGACCGTCAAGGACATAACAGCAACAAGGAGCTTTACATGGTGACATTGTGCAGAAAGCAATATAATGAGGAAATCAGGAACTTGAGAAACACAATCCCCGGAAAACGCTACCTCAAGGCGCTAAATCTGCTAAGCGAGCAGAACCTTCCAACGACGTCTAACAACCAGATGCATGGATTCTACCGGAGCAGCTATAGCAATCACCATCGAGGCTAAATCGGCTACCACACCACCACCCCATCCCAAAAGGACCACCGTGGACACACGGATGTGAACAATGCGATGCAAGCACTCGACATTGTAGGACATAGAAAATAAACAATAAACCGACAACAATACCATGTTCCACCAATGTTCCACTCAATATGGACGATGATCGACGAGAATTCGAGTCCCCCCGACTTAGACGAGGCAAGATAGGAATATCAAGACGAACGTCTAACAAAGCTGCCGGTGCGGACGGACTGTCCGCTGAAATCTTAAAGGCACCTGGTTGGGCGCATGCACCAGCTCATCTGTAAGATATGTTCGGAGGAATGCATGCCCGATTAGTGGAATCTCAGTATCGCTTGCCCAATTCACAAGAAAGGAGACCCCTTTGACTGCGCCAACTATAGAGGGATAAGTCTCCTGTACATCGCTTACAAGATCTTCTCTGCCGTTTTGTGTACTCGCCTGAAGCCGTTTATAAATAAGCTGATAGGTCCACATCAGTGTGGCTTCAGGCCAGGCAAGTCCACCATCGACCAGATTTTCACACTACGGCAGATCCTGGAAAAGACCCAAGAGATGCAGATCGACACCCACCACCTTTTTGTCGAATTCAAGGCCGCATATGACAGCGTGCGTAGGCACGAGCTATACAACGCCATGTCTAGTTTTGACCTGCCAAACTCGTCAGGTTGTGCAGGATGACGATGGAGAATTCTCGCTGCTCTATCAAGGTCGGTAACGAACTCACCGAGATCTTTAATGTCAAAAAAGGTTTCAGACAAGGCGACGCGCTGTCATGTGATTTCTTTAACATCATCCTGGAGAAGATCGTGCAAGACTCACACGCCAACACTAGAGGCACGATCTTCCAGAAGTTCGTACAACTGTTAGCATACGCGGACGACATTGACGTGATTGGCAGAACACAGCGAGCCGTCAATGAGGCGTTTGCTGGTATGGAAGCGGAGGCGACCAAAATGGGTTAAGCGGTGAACGAGGGCAAAACGCGTTACTGTCATCAATAAAGGACGCACAACATCGACGACTTGGCCAGAACGTCACCATAGACAGCCATAGCTTCGAGGTTGTGAAGGACTTCGTCTACCTCGGTTCGCAAGTGAAAACCGAGTTTAAACGCGGCATAACTCTTGCCAATCGCTGTTTCTTTGGGCTCATGAGGCAATTGAGTAGTAGAGCCATCTCTCCAAGGACCAAGCTAACATTATATACCACCTTGATCATCCCAGTCCTGCTCTCTGATGCGGATGCATGGACAATCTCAAAAACGGATGAAGAAGCACTTGGTCTTTTCGAGAGAAAAGTTCTCCGTTCAATCTTTGGTCCTGTCTGCGTTGGTGGTTATTGGAGCACAAGATTCAACCACGAACTGTACGGGCTGTACAGCGGCATGAGTCTGGTCAGGCGTCTTCGGATTCAACACTGCTCCAGCCCGAAGAGTCTTCGGCTCCGAACCAATGGGACAACGCAATAGAGGACACCCACGAAACCGATGGCGCACCCAGGTGGAGAAGGACATCAATCGACTTCTTGTGCGAAGTTGGAGACAGCTGGCTAAAGATCGTGCCGGCTGGAGAGGCTAACTGGTTTAGGCCCAGGTCTACCCCGGACTGTAGCGCCACCATAAGAAGAAGAAGAAAAATATCCACATCAGGATATCAGCTAGCGCCATTATCATCTATTGGTTCCAAATGGTGTTGGGCGATGCGGAACTCTTCACAGTCCTCGTGTCGTTATGACGATTAACAGTGGCGGCAGTTGTGTTGTAGGTCTGTGGGTCGACCCCTATGCTCTTGAACCTCCCTGCCTGGGTTCGACTCCTGGTATGACAAGACAAAGCAAAAAAAAAATGTTTACGGCCCCACCACTTTCGTCTCGAAAGTTTCAAGTCACTGAAAATGCTCAAAGAGTGTATCTGTATAAACTAAAAAGCTTCTCACAACTTGATCTTTGCAGTCGGCATAAAACTGTAGGTCGTTTCAACTCGTGAGAGAACAATAGCAAGCACAATACAAATGGTTGCTTAGATGCTAGACCCGGGTCATCTACGGGGTGCAGCGCCATCTAGATAATTATTACTACAGTGTACTCTCTCTAAGTCGCACTCTCCCGAAGTCAATATCTCTCTAACTCGCCTTATTTTAAATAAATTTCACTCAATTTGTCATTTGAAACATCTCTCTAAGTAAAACTGCCCTCGAGGTCGAACAAATTATGGTATCCCGTGACAATTCAACTTAGGATGACTCCACCGTTGATGCTGGAAAGCCCCTAAACCGACGGATTGCTTATCCTGCAGGAGTATGTTTAGAATATTAAGTTATCCAAAACGACTGGATGGCGCAGTTGGTAGAGTGCCAGCCCCTGGTTGGCGGGGTCCTCGGTTTGAATCCCAGTGCAAGCAAAGTTAATACGTTTTTATCTGGTTTTCAAATCTGGTGCAGTCACCATTTGCCGTTGGGATCAAATTAACGGCACTGTCACTGGAGTCGTCAATAAGTGGTAGTAGTCTGACTAAGGGTATCACAAAGGATCGACATGGTCTACGTGTGCTGGTGAAGTCACTAGCAGCCCCTCTACCTAACCTTGCCTATGTTATCCACAGTTTTGGGATATTAGTGAGGGGCAGCAAAATATTGACCCTCTTGAGCCATGCTCAACGATTAGAATGTCTTCGAATTAAATTAAAAAATCAAAGTATTTATTTCTGGTGGTCCAGAAAATCCAAACAGAAATCCATGCAGATTCGCGTCTGCAACAGACGGACTAACAATACGTTGGAACGTATCTGCTTCCGCTGCTGCTAACTACGAGTGGCAGACATCCCTCAAGGATTTAGTGCATTCTCAGAACTTGGTTTACTTAGATGTTACCGGAACTGGTGTTACCAGAGTGGACTAACCCTGGAATGCTGCTTTTTTTTTGCAAAACTTTACAGTAGACCATAAAAAACAGAAAAATAAAATAAAATTATGTTGCACAAGTTGGACATACATATTTTATTTTAGTGCTCCTACTGACTCTTAAAAAATCGGGGTACGGTTGTAGAGTTAAGCCCATTTTAATGAGTGCAGCAGAGCTGAGTCTACCATGACAGCACTAGTCAGAGTTCCTGAAGATGTTGGTCAGCCTTAAACTTATTCCTCAACCTTGTGTTCGGGGGCACGATTTGCTTTTGGGCCCGTGTTCATTTCCGGTGGCCGTACAGTATGGTTGTTGGTTGAACTTGAACCTGACCTGACTGAACTGACTTTACTCGTCCTCCAGCGTAATCGGATCGTTTACTGAACTTCTACCATAACAAAAAGGTGAACAGTCGCGAGGACTATCACCACAGAGGCCAGCATTATTTTCCAAGTCAATCACAGCGCAAATTAATCCGCCTCGTCGGACCCAATCAGATTTGGCATCAGTGAACATATACTCCCTCTGAGGAAATGTCCAAAATTGCTTTGAATACCAAACGACGTCATCCGCTCGAATACCACAAAAGTCAATCGTAACTTCATCTTCCCACGGCCATCTGGAGCAACGATCGCACTGACATCTTCCTCACGGATATCCCCGCCTTCCACCCGAGAGAAAAGAAAAAAAAGCGAGGAAAAGCAAATTTTCAAGCCAGTGGAGTGGATTGTGTTATGGTAGCCTACTCTGATGAGTCCAAAAAATACAGGCTTTATGATCCCAAGATAAGTAATGTTAATAAGAGTTGGGATGTTAAATTCTTAGAAGATGTGATTAATATCCGTCGAAAAAATAATTATGACCGTATACTGGTGGATTTGAAAGGCAATGAATCCGAAGAGGTCGAGATCTTCAAGAACCCAAAGAAGGACACCAGTTATTTTGGAAATAATAGTGAAAACTACAGACGATGATAGCAGTGGTGTGATGAAATTAGCATCGATAATAGCGATGGAGTTTTAAAGTATGACGATGATGATTGCGAAAATGAGATAGTCCAGCCTAGAAGTCTCAGACCCCGGTTAAATAATGTTAAAATGTTCCACTTCAAACTCCAATAATTTCTCTCCATATACCTTCCCTAGTTCTGTAGACATTGGGTCGATAGCATTAAATTATACTGAAGTCTTTCTAGCACTTCAGAATTTAAAGTCGGACCCCAGTTGTGGAGTGGATGGTATACCATCCATTATTCTTAAATACTGTGCTGACTCACTCTGCTGTCCTCTTCTACACATTTTCAATCCGTCATTATCTGAAGGTGTTTTTCTAGATAATTGGAAAGAATCATTCTTAGTTCCCATTTACAAATCGGGCTCTAAAAATAATGCGGGAAACTATAGAGGAATTTGCAAACTCTCGGCAATTCCAAAATTATTTGAATGTATAGTCAAGAACAAGACTGAATTCTTAATCAAAGAGCACATATCGGAAGCGCAGCACGGTTTCATATCTGGACGATCGACTTCTACTAACCTATCAATTTATTCTTCTTTCGTGATCAATGAGATTGAAAACAAGAAACAGGTTGATGCAATTTACACTGATTTCAGTAAAGCTTTTGATTCCGTCAACCACTCGCTTTTAATAAACAAACTCAAAGCGTTTGGGTTCCATTCCAATTTTTTTAATTGGATATCTTCCTTCGTCCAAAATAGAACCCTAAGAGTTAAAATTGGTAATTCCTTATCAAAGCTAATTCAATGTCGGTCGGGTGTACCGCAAGGTAGTCACTTAACGATATTACTCTCTCAGTTAAACACAGTAGATGTTTGCTATATGCTGACGACATGAAAATATTCAAAACAATTCGAAATGTTAATGACTGTATCATGCTTCAATCAGATATAAACAGCATCTTTGATTGGTGTGTAAATAATGAACTTGGTCTTAACTTAAGTAAATGCAATTATATCTCTTTTACGAAATCAGCTTTTCAAATCCAATTTAATTATTCAATTGGTAATTCATATCTTTCGACTGTAAGCAGTGTCAAAGATTTGGGTGTTATGTTTAACTCCCCATTTTCATTTCAAAATCATATCTCTCATATTTTAGCAAAAGCCAACTCAGCAGTCGGCTTCATCAAACGTAATACTAAAGGATTTACTGGTCCATTTGCCTTATTAGCACTGTATATTTCCCTAGTCCGACCTTTCCTTGAATATGCGGTCGTAGTCTGGAACCCGGCTTTCAGCACTTTTTCCGAACGTATTGAAAAAGTTCAAAAGCGATTCACCAAGTACATCTTCTTTAAAATGCACTGGAATTTTCATCCTAGCTACAAAGCTAGATGCCAACTGCTTGGTATAAAGTCTCTATCAACTAGACGCACTATCCACGATGTTATATTTGTCAGGGATATACTCTGGAATCATATAAAATGTTCATGTCTCTTATCTGAGATTCAATTTCATATGCTTTCAAGGTCACTCCGTACTTGGGATTTTTTATTTGAAAGGTTTCATAGCACAGACTATGGTAAAAACGAACCATTAACAAGAATAATTCCTGTTTTTAACGAACATTCACAACATTTGGACCTGTCCCATACTAGACAGCACTTTAAAAGTAACCTTTTAAGCCTTTTTAATTTTTAAAATGTATTGAGTTCTGAAATAAAGTATTAACTTATCATTAAATATTGTACAACTATAAAACACTTCACAAAATCTGTTAATACATATGTAATTTGTAGATTTTAGATAAATAAATAAATAAATAAATAAATAAATACAACTACTTTACTGATCATTTGAAGTTGTGCGATAACCCCACAACAGTAAAGGAAACTCTTATCAGACCAGTGCAAGCAATGAACAGTGAGTATGATTCTCTAATTTCAAATGAGACTTGGGACTAAGTCAAGTTGCCACCGAACCGTCATGCTATAAAATGCAAGTGGGTATTTACAATCAAACACGATAAGGGTGGAAATGCAATACGCTATAAAGCAAGACTTGTTGCAAAACGTTGTAGCCAACGCTTCGGTCTGGACTTAACAGAAACTTTTTCGTCCATATTGAGATACTCTACTATTCGTCTTATTTTAGCCTTACCCGTTGAATATGACCAAGAAGTTCATCGTGTTGATATTTCTCCTGCGTATTTAAATGGTGAAGTCAAGGAGGAGATATACATGGAGCAGCCAGAAAACTTTGGGAATAATTCTAACGGCAAAGAGGTTTGTAAGCTGAAGAAAGCTATCTACGGGTTGAAGCATATCGGCCGTGAGTGGAATGGCAACTCAAGTCTCTCGGACTCAAGCAATGCACTACCGATTCATGCGTGTACACGAACAACAAAAATGGATGCATAAGCATCATTGCTGTATATGTAGACGACCTTCTAATTGCTTGTTCAAAGAAGAGCTATGTAGTCAACATAAAGCATGCAATAAGTTCGGTTTTTGATATCGTCGATAAAGGACCAATCGATCTGATCCTTGAATGGAATCATGAAACACGATCTATCAGTATTTCTCAAGACCAATATATCCGGCATCTTCTAGCGCAGCTTGGCATGACATCTACAAGGAAATGTAGCACTCCATTAGATCCAGGAGATGTTCATAGGAAATGGCTAGATAACCAAAAAACCAAGAAGGTGGACGTGAAACAATATCAGTCCCTAATCGGATATTTAGTTTACTTGTCAATTTCCACAAGACCTGATATTCATCACGCAGCGAACAGATTAGCACAATTTAACGCTAATCCTTATCAAAAGCACTTGACAGCCGCTAAGCATCTCTTAAGATATCTTTCCAAAACAATTAACTTTTAACTTTCTTTCAGAAAGACTGGTGAAGCTCTTATGGGATTCGCGAATGCTGACTGGGCCAATTGTGTAAACGACCATAAATCAGACACTGGGTATGTCTTTCATTTTGCTGGTGCAGCTATATGGTAGGAGTTTCGAAAGCAACAAACAGTATCGCTTAGCAGTACCGAGGCCGAGTACATGGCGTTAGGAGCAGCTACAAAGGAAGCTGTTTATTTTAGACGTTTGATGGAAGAGGTTGGCTTCGGTTGTGCGCTAAAACGAAAGTGCGTCGACTCCTACGCAGAGGGGGCCAGGTTCGATACCCAAATTTACTAACTTTCATATTGCACGGCTCCACCTCTTTCGAGTCACTGACAATGCTCAAAGAGTATTCCTGTCTAGAAAAAGCTTCTCAAATTCGCCGTTCGGAGTCGTCATTAAACTGTAGGTCCCCGTCAACTCGTGCAAGAACAACAGCACGCACAACACAAATGGTTGCTGAGAAGCTAGGCATCATGGCTCACTGAACTTCTATCATAACCAAGAGTGAACAGTCGCGAGGACGATCATCACAGAGTCCAGCTTTCCAAGTCAACCACATGGCACATTAATACGCCTCGTGGAACCCAATCAGATCTGGAATCACAGAACCCTCTGAGGAAATGTCCAAAATTGCTTTGAATACCTAAAGACGTCATCCGCTCGAATACCACAGAAGTCAATCGTAACTTCATCTTCCCACGCCCATCTGGAGCTACGATCGCACTGACATCTTCCTCGCGAATATCCCCGCCTTCCCACGCGGGAGAAAAGAAAAAAAAACGAATCAATTAGTTATCCCCGCTCCCATCGCCATCGGTACACTCTGCAATATTAAATTTTCACTAGCTTCCTGGTCGGGAGTGGAACGATAAAAACTATCGCCTCCGGCGAAAGAATTCACTACTTTCAAAAATTACGTCCACCGCATACATCTAATCTGCATAATGACGGTCGAACGCTGAAGCGCACTTGCTTCTCCCCGCGCCATTGCCCCTCTCACTGAGCCGGAGCTGCAGAGATCCACAGCTCCTCGTGCCACCTTCGAGCCACCTAATCTCATAAGAGACGCACCATCCCTCCACCGGCATGGATTATTAACCACCACCACGCCGGCCACCGTCGTCGGCAAATAGGTACCCTCCCAGCGAAGTGAGCTGCCGCAAAATCCACCGAGAACAAGACGAAGCCGGCGCAGAAGAAGAACGAAATTGTAAAAAATAACAAACCAAAAGGGTTGCCAGCAATACCATCCCCTAATTATGCAAAGTACCTCGGATTCTGAGCGCTGCTCGTTCCCCCCGAGGGAAGCTGGCTCTGGACGCGCTGCCGCCCGGACCTCTCCGTTCGCATCTCGACTTGTATACTTTTTGAACGGAATATAATATTCAATTAGGAAAAGTTTCTTCATTTTATCTGGCAGCGAGCGGGTGAGGGGGGAAGACCACTGCTCAAGCACTCGAAGCCATGGCTTGTGGCTTGTAGTTTGCGATGCGTTCAAATGCAAGGTGAAACTTTTCCGTTCACCACCCGCGGGGGATGGGGGATTTTTAGTAGGACCTTGGGATGCAGCCAAGGAGTGAGTGCGGACAAATTTGTTGCAACAAATGCTTTCAGGTGTGTGGCTTCGTGTTCTTTTTCGCCGGGTAACAACCTTGCTTTCGACCGGCGATGGGGGCAACTGGAAACCCCTTTGTGTGGTTTTTCGTAGTCAAATTGAGCGCTGAGATCGTGTTTACAACTCGCTGGTGCTTCGGTGTGTGGCTGAGGGCCAGTAATCTCTGATTACGTGGTGCTTTGGTGTGGGAACTTGAGGATCTCGTGGCGGGAAGCTCAACTTGACTGGTGATTGAGTGGACGAACAATGGGGGGTAAGATGAGTCGATTTGATGTTGAACTTGATGCATTTGCTGTCACGTTATGTGGGGGGTCTTGATTCTTGATTCAGAGTTTCTAAGTCAGACACACTCCGAGATGACTTCGACTGTCAATCTTGGTAGAGGCTCTCTAGCAATTTTCCACATTGGTTCAACTGTTCTTGGTTCCACAGTTCAATTTAAGGTGCGGTGTTCACGAACTACCATTTAAAAGAAATTTTGCCAGAAAATGAAAATGACGTATGAGGTATCCTGGAACATGCAGACTTGGAAAGTGGGTGAGCCCTCACCTCATTACATTTCTTACTTAAGGTGCCGCAACAGTCCGGGGTCGTGTCTCCAGCTAGTTCGATCTTTAGCTAGCTACCTCCAGTTTCGCACGCAAAGTTGGTTGAGATCCCTTTTCACTAGCGTACGCCACCTGAGTCGCTGTCTTCCCCCTGCTGCGCCGTCTCTCGGGGGTGGTTTCGAAGACATTCTTGGTCGGATCATGGGTTTCCATCCGCTCTACAGGACCTAGCTGTCTCAATCGTTATATCTTCACTTTCGACATCGCGGAACAGCTCATGTTGAGCCGTGTTGCACGAGAAATAAAAATTATCCCTTTCATCAATCGACTCAACCAGCAGCATAAACTACCCTCTTGAGTGAAAGAGATGCTGGTCAACGATCGGGTGAATTAAAGAGGACATGCATGAACAATCGTGCAAGGATCGAGAAAGGGTAAGGTCGTTGGTCTAGTCGTGGTAGAAATTCGCCTCTAATACTCACCACTCACCATCGATGCAGACACTACCCTCTCATGCAAAAACAAAACGGACTGAGCCAGAAGACGAAGTCGCTCCTCTACAAGCAACTCATTCGGCCAATTATAGCGTTAGGGTTCCCTGTATGGCATACCATATCCAAGACCAGAATGGAGAAACTATCGATCTTCGAAAGAAAGGTACTCCGAACATGCACCGATCTCACCTACGACAGAGACCGCCAGAAGTAACCTAGCAACAGAAGACTTTACGAAGAAGCCCGCACCGTTCCTCTACAGCAATAGTTGGTGACACTGTTCCAGAGGCAATTACACGACATCGGAAACCATCCAAACATGGCCAACAGAGAATTGAGAAGCACGACTCCAGGACAACGATTCCTCAACGCATTGAAACTGCTGAACGAGCAGACACTCCCACGAACATTAACCAACGGACTGTATCGCTCACTATCAAAGCAGTGATAACAGTCAGCATCGTGGCTAAATAGGCCGACCACCCCATCCCGAGAGAACCACCAACGAACACACGGCCCTGAACACCCCGATGTCAAGATCATAGATTAGAATTAATAATATAAGACCATTGTCAACACTTTATACTCTGTAACCATTGAACATCCGTTGAGCCCCTATTGTTGAGCCAACATATTCTTATAGCTTAAGCTTTTAGCAAGTAAGACCAATTGTATGATCTATGCAGACGGAACCGAAAATCACTCGGAGAATTTTCCTCTCCAAGCCACCAAGTGTACCTTCGTCCGCTTTTGACAAAGTCCACGCCTCTGCGCCATGTAGCGTGACTAGGGCGATCAAGGTCTTATAGCGGGTCACTTTGGTTGGTCTAGAGAGGGCTTCGTTTATCAATTGCTTTCTTAGCCCAAAGATGCAGCGATTGACAAGAGTTATTCTTCGTTTCATCTCAGCGCCTGTGAGCCTGTGAAGTTATCTGTGTGGATAGCAGTTCTTAGGTAGACAAACTCTTTGACTACTTCAGTCTCTCTGTTCTGTTCAAGACGTCGGTGTTGGGAGTCCTTTCTCGTTGACAGCATGCACTACGTCTAACTCTCATGTACTGTTAAACCCATCTTTTGAGGCATCCCTACCAACAGTCACAAGGGTGGCATTGACATCACGCTGCGTCCTTCCGATAATGTCAATATCGTCTACATACGCGAGTAGATAGACGAAAAGATTGTGCCTCTGATGTAGGCACGCGAGTTTCGAACAATGAATTATTTTTTGAAACCACATATCTCGGGTAAGTCTTTACGGAGCAGCGTGCTTGCGCCATCGTCATCCTGCACCGACGGGGATGAGTTTGGTAGAGATGCCAAAACTAGATATTGCTTTGTGCAGCTTGCCTCCATCGATGATGTCATAAGCGGCTTTTAAATCGATGAAGATGTGGTGGGTACCGATCTGTTAATTCTGAGTTTTTTTTCCAAAATTGTTCATATTTTGAATATTTGATCGATGATGCATTTTCCTGGCTTAGATCGACAGTGGTATTGAACGACCAGGTTTTTGACGAACGGCCTTAAGCGTTCACACAACACGGCAGATAGTGCCTTGTTCAGAAGACTGACTGATGCCTTTATAGTTGGCGCACTCAGAGGGTCTACTTCTTTATGAATCGGGCAGTTCCTTTCATAGGGTATCCTTTCCTCAGCTCATATTTTACAGATGAGTTGAGCGTGTTGGTGTGCATCGCCTGCCGCTTCGAAAGGCTCAGCTCCAGCAGCCTTGTTGATTTTCAGCTTAGGTTAGGATAGGTTTGGGCGATTGCCACCACTGTATCAGTTGTGGCCCACTAAGCTCCTGGTTGGATCCGTTGTGCTATCGCTACGCGGTGCTTTCCACCGGCTCCTGTTAAAAGGGACTACACTAACGAAAATGAAATGAACCTAGAGACTGCCTAATGGTATTCTAGTGGCCTACTTTGACAAGTCCACTCCTATGCTGATTTACAGCCAATTAGTTTTCCTGGTAAACTTGGCTATGTCTTGTATCTTTAAGTGTGTCATTTCCTCTAGGTTTCTGAAAGAGTAGTTGCCTAGTTTATCTTTTCTAGTTTTTTCAAGGGCTGGACAAGAGTCGGGGAGATGAAACGTATTTTCTTCCTCCTCCTCGTCTCTACAGCTTCGGCAAAAGTCGTTGTGGGGAACTCCCATTCTTCTGGCATGGATACCGAGAAGGCAGTGGCCGATGATAATGCCCACTACGTTCCTTATTACGTTCCTGTTTAGTTTTAGGAGTGTACTTGTTTTGTTTGGATTTAGTGAGGCCAATTAAGCCTTGAAGTCGTACATGTATCTAATTCCATCCATCTCCGATCAGCGGAGTCGACGGCATCTGTAAGTAACATGGTATTTATTAGTGGGGGATATGGGAGGGTGGGACATGGGGTGCCCTGATTATTTGCCAATGGCAGTCCCACCCCTATTCTTGCTAACTCGTCGGCCTTTTTGTTGCCTGGAAAACCACTATGCCCAGGTACCCAGCATAGGGTTAGGTAGCAACTAACCGCTATCTCCCTAAAAGATAGACGGCAAAGTTTTACCATCTTCGAGTTAATTGATGGCTTATCCAGAGGCTTTATGGCCTAGATAGCCCGTCTATCGGGTTCATCGACAGTAAGCGAGCAGCGTCTTGGATAGCTTTAACTTCTGCCTGGAATACACTACAATGGTTGGGTAGTCGAAGTGACAGGGAAAGGAAAGGGAAATTTGTCCAGCGATATCACGAATACTCCCAGTCTGGTGCCCTCGTCTGTTTTGAGCCATGTGTGCAGATTTCCAGGCAGCCTGGTTTTCTTACCAGATCTTTTCTCCAAGTCTTCTCTGCCTGGGATAAGTATTTTGAACCCAAACTCGAAGTCTAAATCGGGTGTTGCATAATCTGTATACGGTGGTAGTCTCGCATTTCTGATTATCTCTGTGCGACCTAAGCTATGTGAACTGCTCGAGCGGTTGCCCTCCCGTAGCCTCAACACTGCCAGTGGCTACCAGCTTCCCACCGATGTCCCTGGGAAGAAGCTGTAGCAATGTTTCCATGGCGGCTGCAGGAGTGGATCGCAATGCCCTGTGATGCAGATACCCAGTTCGAATAAAAAATATTTTTTTATGTAAAGTAAAATAAGTTCATTTTAATTTATATACCAGATCTCATCAACAACTTATGCGCAAACCCAAACTTTCAGCGGTTCTTCACGGCCCCCGGTCCTATACTGCTGCAAAAATGTCGTCAGATGTAACAATCACGCTACCTCAATATCCATCTCTATAGTCAGACAGACACTAATGTACAGGGTATCAATTAGGTGGACAGCCCGAAATATAGCTGCCGACTGTAATGCACTCAACCGCCTGCAAGGACTGGCGTGCATGTGTGTCAGCAGAGTGTTAAGAAACCCTCTACCTGCTGCACTTAATATAACTCTCCACCTCCCTCCGCTGGACATTTATGGAGGAGAGACTCAATACGACTGCGAACCGAATTCAGTATGCGGTCAGTGAACCACCAACGACACCGGTCGCCTGCTACCTCAATCTATCTTCGACGAAAATGTGTCCACAAGCATTGTCTCCAGATTGAAATAGGAAGCTGACAGACGGACGTTGGTTAGATTAGGTTCGAGTGGCTGACTGCCATGGATAGCAGTCACACTTAGACCGAAGTAGGGCCGTTGTGTTACCAAAAAGATATAGTTGATCCTAATCCGCAAACCAAGATGATGATGACCAGTATTAATACTGCTTAGTTCTGTCAAATCGTTGAAGTATTGGCCGTCCAAGTGACTGAATCTACGAGGGGAGAGGGCACTGCAATGTCATAGAATATGTACCTTCCTCCTCTTTATCTCTGCACCTTCTGCAGAAGTCGTTGCAAGGGATGCGTAGTCTGGAAGCGTGATTATCGAAGGTTCTGGAATTCCGTCGACAAATACTAATCCGGTTTTGTGAGCCCTCTGGGACAAGAGTAGGCCATAATTGCTTATGATGAGGCACCCAGTGCCAGTAGACTATCTACGTTGAAGTGAGTAAGCGTTTACAGCATCACGTTCCAAAGCGAAGTCCACCAATCTGCGTCCAGTTGCCCATAGCAACTTGACTGACCACAAGCGGAATCATCTACCATCTCGGCTACATTCCAAGCCGCACGCATTCGATTGTGTTCATCGGTCCCTCCCCAACGACCTTCCTCGCCACAACCGTCAATCCGAATCCCAATGTCAAGCTGTTGAGAAACCTCAATGCTCAGCCCTCCGCACCAAACCACAGCCAGATGTCATAACCTTCAAAAGCGAAGAGACCTTGTCCCACCTTGTGTCTGAAAAGGGAAAACCATTAATTACTGAACCACTTCTTGTCAAGCCGTGGCTGACTGACAACTTAATCGAGGCGACGCACCGCCTCAATTAATCACAAGCCCAGCCGAGCTCCGTCATCTCCTCGGCAACATCGTTGGTCGGTCGGTCTTCGGTCTGTCTTCGACACTCGGTGCGGAGCGTTGAGAGATTTACGCTCCAGTCCTCCTCCGTGATGATGGCATCTGTTAGCCGACATGCGTTGTTCCGCGACGACAGCCAATCAAACATTTCTCCGATGACGGCGTCGATATCGAAATCGGTTTTGCATTTTAAATCCGCCGCGCGTCTCGAGTTTATTGATCTCGATGCGGCGGGCAAAGGCCGGGATGCGAATGAATAATTGATGAGGCTCGAGGGCGCTGGAACCCACTTGGTGTCTTAGTGAAATTTACCGTTAACTGGGTTGTTCTCCTCCGCTGAAAAATGTCCCATAATGGATTCCATATCAAAGGTAAGAGATGGACTCAGCATGTGAGGACGCCGCGGCCGGCGATGCTGATGTCGATGGCTGTGGAATGCCGAGAGGTGGCGTCGATTCTTGCGAAAGATAACCGGTTGGCGAATTTTTAAAACAAACAACGTCGATCGGTCGCGTTGATTAATCACTACAGAAAAACACGGAGTCTCCGGTCAGACGGTGGGTCGTTTCACTTGTTGTTGACACTCAGCTCGTTAAACGTGATCAGAGGCCACGATTTGTAAACGCCTGGAATTTGAGCCATAACAAAGCACAAATTGCTGCGAACAATTGATGTTTTGACAGGTAATAAACCTTTGCGTTGGCTGCAGCTATACAGATGCAGCTCTGGCGGCTGCGTGACACCACCCGGATTTTCTGAAACGTACGTCAACAGCCTTCAAACGTTGGCCACAAGAGGCTTTCAACTGCAGGCCGTGACAGTGAGTGATGTCGAAGACAAGTGGGCCGTGATCATCAAACAGAATCACAGTCGAAATGGAATTTGAAACATCTGCCAGATGGACGTCAAAAATTAAACAAAAAGTTAAATTCAAGAAGCGTCAAGCGTCGATTCCAGGTCCATGGGTCCCGAGCAAGTTTTCACAGCAAGATCCCTCGAAAGACTGTTAAATATTGGGGCTTAGTGCAGCTGGTCCAGATATGACACAAAGGCGTTTCACAAGCATGTCAGATCCTATTCAACCAGACCAGCAGCACCGTGCTGTCGAAGCTGAGAACAATTTTGCCACCCTGCCACTGAACAAACCGAACCATGTTGTCTCCTACGACCGCCCAATGTTGGCGAGTGGAGGGAGGAGTTTTGTTGAACTCTTGGTTGAGGGTGGTGTGCTGCTTCGATTTAGTCAGTTACCAGAAACCGAGTTCATTAAGGGTAATTTTGTTCACCAAAAGTTAACCTCAACTTTGGGATTTTTATCTTCAACCTCTGGATTTGCTTTCATTCACTCAAATTTTGTGGTTTAAGCTTTCAAATTACAGCCCATGAGATTAGCAACTCCTCCTTTTCTCAACATACGAAAAAAGCAGAAGTTAAGGGATGAAATCGGGGAATTTGGTCGCTCACTCTCTTCTCTTCCATTGTCGAAGTGTCAATTTTCAACTCGCCGATTAAATAACGAGTTGAGACCAATCTGGAAGTTGATCGACTCCCGTTGAGCCGTTGTGAACAAAACGAACTTAAGTTAGACTTCCCCTGCTCAGAGCTTGGACTAACTCGCTTCGCTTTTGAAGGTTATGACATTCGTACGGGAGTGCTGAACTTCGGAAGTTATTGACATTGGACATTGACAATCATTTAACAGAGACTATGGATGATTGAACTTGTCGTCCCAACAGTATTGATCCTCGTCGAGTGATAATATCGAAGAAGGTTGGATTGGGAACGATGCCACAGCTCTGTGCTGGCTTTCTAACAAGGCTAGCTCAGCCTAGGATTCCTGTACCGGTTACAATATGCAGTAAAGACGGCAATGCTTTTCAATGCTTTTTCCGGATGGGCATCTATTGTCTATCGCTACTGAAAAAAGCGATCTCGTGGATGGTCAGATAGTAAAGCCTGATAATGCTGAGGGCATGGGCGCTCAAGGCTCTGATCCTCGTCATCACTGGGCACCGCGCCTCTGGAACGTTTGAGTGTGTCCTACAATCACTTCCGTGAGAGGTGCAAAAAAGGAGGACACCCTCGTGCATCTACTATAAACCCCCCCACCGTTCTTCAAGAAAAGAGAAGGCACACTTCCTCAACAAAATGACTGAACTAAAAAACCTTTTCGTGTCAGCTATCTCGAGTTAATTTTATTATTAATTTTTTTAATATAATTAAAAATTAAAGGATTAACAGTGTCAACATCCTCATTTAATAAGAAATTGTCCAAAGGTGCCTCCGTGCCATAAACTGATGTGTGATGGTCGAACACTTGTGGATTGTGTTCGCTTGTGATAATGACAAGTTTGCTTATTGACAAAAATGAGCCTAGTCCTATAACATACATTTTTTGCCAAAATCCGTATCTTCGGCCAACATCGAATGTGTCCTCTTAGCGAGCTCACGGCGTTGTGTCTGGCTGCAATTCTTGCGACAGCACAATCTTATACGGCCTTATGTAGGCTTTAGTGACCAGATTTATTTGAAGCAAAAGCTGGAGAGATTCTCAAAACCTAGCAGGGAGTAGAAATTATGATTTTTTTCAGTAAATATTTAAATATTGCGCAACATAAACGACAAATGACATATTTATTTAGAAAAAGGGCAGACTTCAAAACAATTCAGTAAAAATGTTTATCAATCTCCTAACTTTTTTTAACAAAATCTTAAAAATCAGAATCAATTTTTCTGGAAATGTATGGAAATTTCAACTTAAGCTTTTAACTTAACTTTTAACTTTTCAACTTAAGCTTTAACTTAAGTTCTTGAAACTTCTACAATTTAAACCCTAGCGATTGGGCGCATGTAGATCTTGATATCCTGAATTTAGGAATATCGATAACTCAAGTTTGACATAAGTCGACTTTATAGTTACAGTTTTTGTACGGCATTCTTATGAAGGAATGTCTTAACTCTCTCGTCAGACAGTTGAGTTTTTCAATGGTGAAAATTCGTTCAGCATGTCTACGGCTCCGTGGTGCCAAGGTTTGATAAGGGGAATATTGTGGATCTAGACGAAATAAGCAAGAAAAAGAAAAAAAAATTAATCCATTAGTTTATGAGATATCGATGATGTATTAATAAATACAAATTTTTCCCCTTCAGCCGATCAGCGTCGAATAGAATTTTTCTGGATCTTCTTCGATATTGGTAGCGGCTGCACATTTCTTGCTTTCGCACCAGTCTCTGGCTGATTCGGGTTTTAATTCACAAGAGAGTGCACTTGCGCTCAAAATGGGACATTGAAGGTGTCGGAGATTAATGACCTCCCTGTCACCCATAACAACCCTGGTGTGGATAATTGGCAGCCCTGCCTGCTCACTTATTACTGTTATCCTTTTCGGCTCCTTATCTACTATGTATATATAACTGTATGATCACATGACACAGAAATAAAACGCATCAATCGTTTGAAATGTACGGTTGTTCGATACACTAATCCCCTACAGAAGGTATGCTGACGGCCGACCGTACTCACGTTCGGCAAGTGTGAACGAATCTGGCCACCCTTTAGCAACTCTCAGATATCTGCTCCATTGTAACACTGCCAATATTCGAAAACGCTTGTTGCTGAGGTCTTCTTCCCTCATTAAAAACAATTTACTTACTGACTTATCAGACCAACAACCCTTGGATGGTCTAGGTCTGAGCAATGCTTCCATAAGTGACGGTCTTGGTCCTTATCACGCTTCCAGTCAAAGTTCCGTCAAGACTAAGCCGTCTTTCCTTCGCAGTCACTTGGTCCTTAAACCGTAGGTTCGGTCTTCTTCTCCTTCTCGAAACAGGAGGCTCGGATTCGAAGACCGTTTTAGCTGGCGCATTGGTCTTCATGCGCTCGATGTGGCTGAGACAGTACATCCACATATTGATATTTTTCGCGGCTATTTCTTCGCCTCCATTCACCTTTCTCTCAGACGGAGCGGGACAGTAGAGGCACCACGAATCAGCTCTTCCTGGAGAACAGAGTGCCGAAGATAGAGACGCTTTTTCTCGACAGGGATTATTTATCCCTGAGCATTGTCCATGACTCTAAAGTGGTGCAGCCGTGAATATGGAAGTAGCTCGTACCGGAATTGAAGTTAGCAGGAGTCGACTCAATTATCCACTACTCCATCTCGGCCACTTCGCTGCGCTTAGTAATATTATAATATGGGTGGCGCTACAGCGCGTAAAGAGCCAGGGCCTAGCTTCTCAGCAACCACTCGTGTTGTGCGTGCTATTGTGCATTCACGTCGCTGCACTTAGTACGTTATTTACCCAGCGTCAATGATTAAGCTAATATTCCCCACAGAGACGGATCCAAGACGAAACAAACACGCAGATCAATTTCAACTGTTACGTGGTTCCTCTTTTCCTGATGAGCTCAAGGCCAAGTGCATGGCCCCAGAGTTGATTGGTTTCAACTTAAAATTCCATCGCTCTCGCCTTCTTGTGCATATTTAATCAAAACATCAATCTGCCGGAATCAGACTCACTCCGCTACGTGCCCGCGAGTGTGTCGAAAAAAAAGTATCCGATGGTCATTCGGCGTCCGCGGTCATGAATCACATCATTCACTCAACCGATACCCCGTGAGACTTTGCGCAAAAGCATTTAAAAGTCAAGATTAGTGTGAGAAATTGTACTTTAATCCGCTGAAGAATCACTTCGGCTCCGTCTAGTTTGACATCACCGCCAGCGTTCGTTTGTTTCGAGTGCTGACGCATCGATTGCGCCAACTTATTGTGTTCTAAATAACGCCCATCAGTGCCCTCACTCGCTTGGACTTTCCAAATCGATATCACACAATTCTTGCATTGATTGTGGCGAATCGGACGTGATGTCGCTTCTGATTAGTCGATTACGAATTCCAGAAATTTGACAATTTGAATTCCAACATGGCACAGCCCATGGCAATGAATTCAAAAGTCCAACTCCAGCTGAACACATGAACGCGACTGCGACGTCAACCTGATGCGGATGCCCGTGCCTCCGGCTGATTCATAGAAGCAGAAAAACAAAGGAAAAGAACGCCTCAGGCAGAAGCCAGTTAATATGCGACTTCATCGCCGATGTTTACACGAAGTCGATGTGAATTTGCATACCGATTCGATTGGACCTGATAAAGCGGGCAGTCGTGTGCAAATGAGGTCTCTCGTTGAAGGAGGTGTTAATCACTGCTGCCGGTGGGGTCATAGCAATTAAGAGGCTTTTTTTGTCAAAAGTACTTGAAGATGGGGGCACTTTTAAGTGAGATCCGATTAAACCCACGAGCGGGTGTTCAATGATCTTGTGATGGTGTGGCAGAGAAAATCATGCTGTGGAGTCCATGAGGAGGTGTGGCTCCACTGCGACTGAGGAGAGCTTGTAATCTGTTGAGTTGACTGGGTTCAAGACTCATCGCTTTCTGTGTTTGAGAAATATCCACCTGCAAATGCACGGTGCTTTTGGGAAGACTGCCTTCGTTTCTGGGAATTTTTTTTCCCGCTGCCGATGGTTGGCTCGGGTTGGCTATGAGTGAACGAGTTAAGATTGCTCAACAACCATAAATAGTCTCACCCACAGTATGGCCCCGGGGGTAATGAGCAACTGCAGTTGTGTGTGGATCAAAAATGCCAAGTTTGAGAAGCTTTAATGTGAAAAATATATGAGAGCACCTTGGCACTAACTCGTATGTGGCGAAGGCAAACGGCATGACGCTGTCACTCCATTCAACGGTCGTACGCAGGTATGCCTCTATACCCATAGACACAGACCTCACTCTACCTAAACTTCTCTTCAAGAAGAATTTCACAATCAGCATACCGTCCAGATTTTATTGGGAGTCTGAACACCAGATGCTGGATGGTCCAATGCAAATCTTCACAGATGGATCGAGGATGAATGCAGGTGTGGGCGCTGGTGTCTATTCCAAGGATCCAAATTCCCAGCTATTTTTTCGACTGCCTAATCACTGTAGCGTCTTTCAGGCTGAAACTATAGCGATTAAGGAAGCCCTGTCCTGGCTGAAAAACAATGTAATATCGCGCACAGATATTGTCATCTGTCCCGATAGCCAGGCAGCGATCAAATCTCTGGATTCAGTCACCTTTAATTCCAAGACTTCCCTTAATTGCCGCCTATCTCTTAAGGAGATGGCCGAGTATTTTATCATCCAACTGATGTGGGTGCCGGGACACTGTGACATTCCAGAGAATTACAAAGCAAACATGCTCGCTAGAAAGGGCGCAAATTCCGTGCTCTTTCCGGGTGGAGACTTCTGAAGAAGAAAACATCTGCTAAAGCTTGAAACGCTTGCCCAAACAAACCGCAGATGGGCATCTGGCACAGGATGCCTCATTACGAAACAGCTCTGGCCTATGATCGATTCAAACGATCGCTTAGCTTGATCAGATTAAGCAGCCAAATCTCAGAAGTAAGAAGGCCAACAGGGCATTGTACCATCGGAACTCACGCCTCTAGACTAGGCATTCCCTGTAATGATTTCGGTAGAAGCTGCTTGAACGAGGATGAGGAAGAAACCATCGAACACTTGCTATGTAATTGCAGTGCTCTCTCATCCCGCAGATTCAGACTTCTCGGGGCCCTTTTCTTTGTTAATCTGGCTGTACTGAGCAGCATTAAAATCAGCCATCTTCTTCGCTTTATCAAAAGCAGCCTAAGATCCGCGTGGTAACACAATGGGACTATGTTTGGCCTAAGTGTGTCTGCTGCTTGTGTGAGCGGCAGTCAGACACTTCAACCTAGCCTAACGCTGCCACTCCATCATGCCGTCTCTACCGCAAGGGAGCTACATCTCGACATATTTTTTATTCAGAAGTGTTGGTCTGTCCCCGCCATGCGTCAAGATGAGAGTTGGATCAAGATACCAAGTTGTCGTATTGAGAACTGGTAGATAATGCTCTGGTAGAATATGGATTTCACAGTATCTCGATCCTCTACGAAAAATCGAAATTTTTACTTGAATTAATTTAATTTTCTTCTTGCAATATTCGACTCTCGAATCAATGGCACTATAAAAAATTTACTTTTAAGATCATCTGCTTAATAATACACACTTAAGAAAAGGTAAGGTAAAGGTATTGGCAGAACACAGCGAGGCGTCAATGAAGCGTTTGCTGGCATTGAAGCGGAAGCGGCTAAAATGGGTCTAGTGGTGAATGAGGGCAAAGCGAAGTACATGCTGTCATCGAGAAAGGACACACAACATTGACGTCTTGGACAGAGCGTCACAATGGGCAGCTATAACTTCGAGGTAGTCAAGGACTTCGTCTACCTCGGCTCGGAAGTGAACAGTACGAACAACACCAGTACCGAGATTAAACGCAGAATTACTCTTGCCAACCGCTGTTTCTTTGGCCTCAAGAGGCAATTGAGTAGTAGAGCCATCTCTCGAAGGACCAAGCTAACATTATATAACACCTTGATCATCCCTGTCCTGCCTTATGGTGCGGAAGCATGGACAATCACAAAAGCGGATGAAAAAGCACTTGGTCTTTTCGAGAGAAAAGTTCTGCGTTCAATCTTTGGTCCTGTTTGCGTTGATGGCTATTGGAGAAGAAGATTCAACCACGAATTGTACGTGGTCTACGGGTTCAACGCCTAAGATGGTTGCGCCGTGTAGAGCGCATGGACAACACTGCTCCAGCCCGAAGAGTCTTCGACCCCGAACCAGTGGGACAACGCAATAGAGGACGCCCACGGAACCGATGGCGCACCCAGGTGGAGAAGGACCTCAATCGACTTGGTGTGCGCAGTTGGAGACAGCTGGCTAAAGATCGTGCCGGCTGGAGAGGCTTACTGGTTGAGCCCCAGGTCCACCCCAGACTGTAGCGCCACCAGAAGAAGAAGAAGAAAAAGAAGGTAAAGTTATTCAAGATGTGTCAATAACTTTACGAAAACATGTGAGCATGGCAGTGAACGGTATTCACTAAATATTGAAAATAAAAATGGTCCTCATAATAGGCGTAGTCTTTAAGGAATAAATCAACTATTTTCCTTTGCAATCAGCTGCAGACTGCCTCCACCGTCTATTCTGCATTCCCTCGTGACCTCCGATCGTACTTCCTGTCCTAGGTCAACCTCGTTATCGAGTTGCCTCTTTTAACCGTATTCGGTATATGCCTTTGCTCAGTGGGCAAGAATATGTAACCTGTGCAATTGTCATTTGACGCCCCATAACATTGTTGCATTTGACCTGTATTCTTAGATTCCTTTGTGAGTCACGTTCTTGTAAGAATACGTAACTCATTTGAGAATAGTGACACTTGATTTGGCACTAGTGGCCTACGATGTTATGTCACGTGGTTGGTCTCATGTTGGTGCAGTGTTGGGCACAACAGAGATATGGATTGTTTTATACATGGAAGTAAAATGCTGAAATCAAAACTTCCAATAAGCTTAAAAAAAAAACACATCATAACACATTGTATTATTTGACTAATAGTATAAATAACAATTTGCGAAAGTTCCATCTGCCTACGATTGCCTGGAGTTGAGACATTTTTTAAATTTAAAAATAAAATACTGATTTTTTTAATTTACGATATACGCGGTTAATGTTTTGAGCAGTAGAAAATCATGACAATTTTGTAGAGGTCCTTGCATTAAAATTAGAAACCTTGAGATTTTTTCCCGACCATAATCCTTTGGGATACCTGAAGACAGTTGCAATATTTTTTGCAATTTTTAATACAAAACGTACTTACTTATTTAAAAAACCGGCTTTTCGAAAATAGAATAAGACCCCTGCGCTTCGTTCGGTGAATCGTTAACAAGTGGTTTATTTGTCTTGCGGATATAATTTATAGGCCTTGTTTTTATTCGTTAAATTATATAATAAAATATGGCCGCTTAGGCGCGCAATTCAAATCTTAGACCAATTCGCTCATTGGATAAATCACAATTAAAATTATTATTATTATTATTTTTTTTAATTCGTATTTTATTTTTATTTTGCAAAAACATTTATACCAAATTCAGCAATTATTTGTGTTGACGAAACAATACCATTTTTGGGGTCTTAAGCCGAAATTTAAAAAAAAATCAAGTGTTTTGAAAAATTCTAGAGTGGTAAAATAAATAATACCAAATGTTTTTCAACACGAAGAATATATATTTAAGAAAAATATTACAATTTTTTAAAATATCAAAATATAAAAAAAATGTTTGGCACACAATAAATTTGCGCGGAGTGAAATAAAAAAATACGGCTTAGGATGACCACTGTAGTTCCACACTGGATTGTCTGAAATCCATAAAAATTCTAAAATCATCATCATGGCGGACATTGAAGCTCAAATTTGTTACTTTCAACTGAATTTCGCTCACATTTTCGACCATAATAAAAATAAAAATAAAAGTAAACCAACAATTGTTCACCCCGAGGACAATTAAATACAGTGGAAGCTCCCAAAGGCGGATACTATCTTAGGCGAAGAATCCCCTTGAGCGGACAACTTCGCACGACCGGGGATATTGAAGTTAAGTTACACATATTCCCTTGGACGGACGGACAACTCTCTTAGCCAGACATAGGAACTGTATAGAATAAGTGATGCAAATTCCAAACTGATCGGAAAAGCCGGTCTCACCACGGTTTCGAGAAAAACGTGTTGAAAGTTTTGAATACGATTAACGTACAGATAGAGATGGCTCCAAGCAAAGTTATTTATCTCAGATATAATAGCCCGATCCGGCTAAAATTTAAGTGATTCCGGGAAAAAACATTCAACAAACTTTATCCCTTCATGAAGTTTCAATATGAAGTCGTAGCTGACCTGAACAGCCACGAAATCATCGTTGACTGCTTTCTGGACGTGGAAAAAGCCTTCCACTCGCTCTGAATATAGGATGAATCTTTTGGGACTCCGCGCTAACCTAATCGAAATCATTTACAGCTTTCTCTCTCTTACGTCGGGTAGACAGCCAGTCAAGGGACACATTAACGCAGGAGTCACTCAGGAATCAAAGCTGGGTCCCAAACTGTACGTCATATACATGGCAGACCTTCCACTTTTAGCCGACATGGTTAAATGATGTTTATTCGCAGATGGCTCATACGTCACGTCAATGTCACCACAAGTCGCGGCACGAAAGGTAGAAAACCAGACAGCAATGAAGTACAATCACTACATCAAATGGGGTATCCGAATAAATGCGGAGAAATCGGTACTCATGTGCTTCAGAAGATCATCCGGGATGCGGATCGTGCCGTAACTATAAGATAGTTCGATTGTCCTCCTCAGTGCTGCCGAAATAACGTCAAAGGAGGACGTGAAGTATCCTTCAACGAGAGATTCAAATTCAAGCTGACTCTTAGAAAGACCAACTTCGGATTTCATCGTATCTACTTCCACATGCGAAAACAAAATGGATTAAATGAGAAGACGAAGTTGGAACTCTACAAGCAACTCATTCGGCCAATTATAGCTTAAGCTTTGTAACCCCTGTACATCCTTTGGGCCCCTATTGTTAAGCCAACACATTTCTTATACACTATGCATTTAGCAAATAAGCCCAATTGTCTTTGTTAAAATAAAATTTAAAAAAATATTGACTACTTTAAAAATATTCTACTCTTAAAAAATAAAAAAAAAATCGATTTTCTCAAAATTCCAACCGGCTCCACGGCCTTAAGACGTCTGTGTGTCAAAATGTTGGTGGTGAACTGACTGCCATAACTCAAGCTCTGATCTTTTTTGGATCGTTGGCCTAGAAATGACGAAATCAATGATCGGGTGTAAGCTACAATGCTGTTTGATTCCTCAATTGAATGGAACGAGCTGCGGCCTCAGGCGAATTGAAACGTACCATAATCGATTTTTTTTTGTAGGAAACGTTCACATTACATTGAGATGGAATCATTGTCAGGAAGTGGGCGATGGTTTGATGATGACAAGATATAACAAAGAATTCACTCAATCGCTCAACAATCTCAATTGACTAGACCAAGAAGAGTTCACGGACAATTTGGCTCCAACCCGACGAACCTTTGACTACATGACAGTGATACAAGAGTGAGAGGAAGAGAGGGTGCATGAGATGTAAGATTGAAGACATCTTGCAAGTGATCGCAGCTGCTGCTGGGCAGGACCACCCCGTGCCACACGAAGAAGAAGATCGAATTTCAAAAGACACGCCATTAAGCCCAGAACCAGTTTTCGCAAAAACAAAAGTCAATCATCTTGTCACCTTTTTTCGGACTATTTTCGTAATTAAATGCCGCCGGGAATAGAAGATGAAAGATGTGGATAAGCTGCCGAACTCCATAAAAGACTGATTATTTATGGATCCCTTCACGAGTTGTAAACACGATTTATTGCCGCGGCAGCCAACGACTCTTTGGTTCGACGTCGGAACTACGCACGGAATCTATTTGAAAGTCTCCTCCACCCTAAGGTTTTGCAAACTCATTCATCCATCAATGCTAACATCTCGACTCAGGTCATCACTTTCTCCACTATCTCAGCCGGCTTGCGTCGATCTGGGCTGCTTACTTTCTCGCATGAAACGTCCTAATTACCCGCTTGGCCGCAAAAGCGCCGAAACATCAGGAACAGACATCAAGTTCGCCGCTTGAGTACCCCCAAACTCTTGACCGTCACTGACACCGCTTAATCATCACGATCCACGAGTGCCCAGCGGCGCGCACGGTAAACAACCAGCATGACGCGTCGCTTCCATTGAAGACCGTGA
The DNA here is from genome assembly GCA_964034865.1 of Eristalis intricaria. Classification (NCBI taxonomy): domain Eukaryota; kingdom Metazoa; phylum Arthropoda; class Insecta; order Diptera; family Syrphidae; genus Eristalis; species Eristalis intricaria. Next base: position 54,627,001 of record OZ035877.1, on the reverse strand, counting down.
CGTCATGTGTGTCAATCATAATCCCCATCCGCACCTTGAAAAAGCCTCCACACGCACACACACACACCTCAACTGGGTGCTTCATCTGCAGTCTCGATCAACCGTCGATGGAATCTCCGATGAGGTAATCGCCAGTTTCATTCGTTTGCCGCGGCGCGGCGACGTTCTCCGCACTCGGTCTGCTATGTTCATCCGCTACCGCCGCCGCCGTCGTGTATTCATTCTCACATCCCACTGGATGCGAGACAATGACAATAAAACTTAACACAATACCCGACGATCGGTTCAGTCGCGCTGTTAACGTCGAATGTAAGCCGATCATCCTCTCAGCGGCAACCAGCAATTCGCGCAAGATACAGAGCCACAGATACTCGAACTTAGCAGACAGCATCACCATGGACGAGTGCAGATCGGTACGGCCGCAGTGCGGATCGGTTTGTTGCGTGTGACTAATATTCATCTCGTCTTCATCTTTCAGGTCGCGAAGTTTTTGATTTTGAGCGCGTTTCTCGGTCTGGCGTGTGCGGCCAGCATCGAGGGCGCAAGTGGGAAGGCGAACGTCGTCGAGGACGTGATCGCAGACGTGGAGAACGCCACGCAGAAAGTGATTCGAGTGAACACCGTGGATCTGCCGCCGATCGTGCCGACCGATGACAGTTCCGTCGACTCGTCGCTGTACAAGATCCAGACCTTGTTGGCTCCGTCGTCGGACTACGTGTCGTCCAAGAAGTTCCGCAAGCAGAAGAACGTCTCATCCACCAGTGAGCCGCAGGACATCCAGGACTCCCCCATCATCAGGCACTACCCCGAGGTGAGGCTGAAGAAGCCCAAGCGGCCCAAGCTGAAGCAGCTGCACATGCTCTACAACCAGCGTAGCGTCGACGGCCAGGCTATCAGCAAGCGGATGAAAGTACGCCTTGCGCCGGGCGCCTATCCCATCTACTACGTCGTGGCCAAGACGAACGGCGAGTTCCGCAAGCAGCCCATCAAGGGGTTTCGCAATGAGCTCGAGTTGAACAAGTACTTCGACAAGGTGGAGAAGATTGGAAAGCTGAATGCGATAGGTAGCTGAGGCCGGCCAACGATGACTCTAGTGTTAAGTTCAATTAATTATATTTTTTTTTGTGATTAGAATAATGTGGCCACGATTTTCGTGTTCAAAGTCATAATTGCCAAGTGAACTTGAAGATTCGAGGAAAGGCGGGTAATTTATTCGTGTACGATACTTATCTCTGTACGTTCGATTCATCGCTGTGTACACACGTGTGGAGTTCGCAGCGATAGCCAAAGTGCGCAATTAAAACGAATTTGAATGGTGAAACGGAGATGAGGGAAACATTAAACGACTTTGTCTTGATTGTTCTGTTCTTTGCTGTGGATGTTGGTGGCTGTGGGGGGTAAGGCGGGGGAAGTCTTGTTTTTCCATCAAGAAGTCGAGTGGAGAATCAATTATTCAACTCGAAGGAGAAAGAGCGCCACCACGAGATGCTGGGAGTGTGTCCGCAGGCGTTTTTGTTAAACCATCACTTCACCTCCTGTTTGCGTGTTGGTTTTGCGGCAGCTCCACCGTCGAGCAGATACACCGTCTTGTGTCCGCACTTGGAGTGATCTAGAAAGTAGTGAAAACACAGCTGAATGGGTGGTAATTGGCAATTTTAAAGAGAAATTCGGTTGCAATCACTTGAAATCGCAGATAAATGAAAGTAGTCCTTCTTGTTGATTCTCATCCGCTTGAGTGATCTGAAATTGGTGAGTTAAGTGATTTTCTTTTCAATTTCTGTTTACCTTGTGATTCGGCAATTAGACGGGAATTGATAGCCCGCAGACTTCATTTGGGGTTCGAGCTCTGGCACAGGTGCTGATTGGAGCTTGTGGAATGCGGGTTGGTTATCTTGATGGAATCGTTTCTGGGGGCCATTAGCTGCGTTGAACAGAGGAAGTCGACGGAGGGGCCGAAAGTGGGTGCTTGGATTTGTGGAGTGATAGGTCAAGGCGTTAAGGTCTTTGGCTTGAGCATGATGTTTGGTGTTATCGTGAGGGGGTTTGGTGGCGAGTATATGTGGCGAATGACCTCTGGCCAATTGATGTGCGTCTGTCTGTCGGAGAGGTTTGATTGTTGTCCAGGTTCACACCGTACTAAAGAGCGCAGTATTTGACATTCTTGAAAATTTGAGACTCGGGTAATAAGACGGCCTGAAAGAAGAAGAATGTATAATCATCAAGGTCGACAGCGAAATAAAATCGAAACTTAGACAACAGTCATGAATTCATGTCATTTGTGTGAGCCAAAATTAGTCACTGGGGTTCAGTAGAATACTCGTATTAAGTCAAATAAGCAACGCTGTTTGGAGCCAAACATGCTTCCTCATAGCCACTTTGATTCTGATGCAACATCATGAAATTCAGTGACAATTCTGAGTCATAAAGAGTGCCGAGAGATAGGACTTCTTCTTCTGGTAGCGCTACAGTCCTGGGTGGACATGGGCCTCAACCAACAAGCCTCTCCAACTAGCACGGTCTCTGGCTAGCTGTCTCCAGTGTCGCACGCCAAGTTGGTTGAGGTCCTTCTCCACCTGGGTGCGCCACCTTAAACGCGGGCGTCCTCTGTTGCGTTGTCCCACGGGTTCGGCGTTAGCCATCTTAGGCGTTGGATCCGAAGACGCCTACGTGTACGGAATCTCATAGGGATCGGCAACATTGTAAGTCGCGTATCTGTATTTGCCATCTTCTGTATGCAGATGACAGTTGATGGTCCTCGCATCATCCCAGTCGGAACTCCGGCGCTAGGCAGGTTTGTGACCACATCTGCTGATGTTAGGATGAAGGTTAATGTGGGCAAATCCAAGGTAATGGTAATTTCCATGGCGCCTGCTGAATGAATTCCACATGTTGGTGGAGTCCCATTGCAGCAGGTGGAGAAGTTTAAGTATCTCGGGGTCTACTTCACGAGTGATCGGAGAATTAAGCCGGAGCCTGTATGATTGGTCATGCTGTCAATTTTTAAACATCATGTGAGAAGCCGAGCTTGGGGTCAATTTAGAAGTTTTCAACTCAATTTTTTTTTTTTTTTCAAATTCTAATATTCAGATATCATCTTGAAATTGTGGGAATTACTCGGCGGGAAAAGGAGATCAACGGGTAACCAACGTACGTGAGGTACTTATTATTGAACAGCTTTTCTTGCCATGTTCTATGGCAAGAATGTACTCATCTTGGCGACTTTCGAGGCGGGCCTTAAATAGATTTCATCAGGCAGGTGCGACCCAGAATAAGATGGATTGACCAACTTCAAAACTCGCCTGATTCCGTTTGGGTATCGTTCCTGATGAGTTAAAAGCGATGGCGGGGGATCGAGTGGCCTGAACCCCTTAAGTGGATCATGCGGGTCCCTGAACGTGAGATGATATGAGTCCCCGAATTTTGATTCCCTCATCCACAACCATGATCATCTCTGTAAAATGTATCTACTTTGAAAAATCCCCTGTATCCCATTAAAACGAAAATGTTCCAATAAAACTAATTGTTACTAAGAAACCTCGTTCGGTACCCACATTAATTCCTTTTTCGTCTCGCCTCTAATACCACTTTGCGAAAACAATAATTTATACGAAAATTCCCCAGCCCTGAATTTCATCCACGACTTTTTAATTAACCGTGTCGTTGATACAAACCAGCACCTCTGTTTATACGTGCCTCTGATGCACGATGATGAATTGGCGATCACTTCGAGTTGAGATAAAAAAAAAAACAAAACCGGTACTATTCCCATCATTAACGATTCCACTTCCGTAAGAGCACTGTTCCCGTGGCTCAGCTGAGCTTGTGGGAAGTTGTAAACAAAATTAGCAGAGGGTTGCAAAAAGTTTTCACTAAAAACTTAATGTCTGCCATTAGACACGGAATAAACAAATCAGTAAAAATTGCAGATGCTGAAGATTAATTCTTTCGTCGTGACAAGCGATCTTGCCTATTTGTTGGTTGTTGAAGTTCGGAGTTGTTATGGTCGAGTGGAGTGGCACGGAACTCTTGAATTGATTGATGCACTCAATTCATTCTTCGCCACTTAAGTGGGTTCGGTGATGGCTTTGATGATGAGCGCTATCAAGGCTGGGTCTAGCTTATTGATTTGTTTGAAAATCATTTCGTGATCTTTGTGGACACAAAGAGTGTGGGGAAGGTTCTCGGTGAGCTGGATTACGTTTTTATCGGCGTCAGTTGATGTGCAGGTCACTTCGGACCGAGAAGACTCACAATCCAGCACATTAGAGTGTCCCCTAGGAGCATGAGAGCACTATTAAATTGCTGTTGAAATCCCTTTCATAGGAATGACTTTTCTTTGCCCAGGAGTTTCGTTTGCTGCTCTAGACGGACGAGTAACAAAACCGTCCTGCGAAAAGATTTTAACGATATTTTTAAGCAATGACTTGGCCGCCCTTCTCTTTTCCAATATTCCCTAATTAGCTCATTTCCAGAGGACATTATAGGGATGCGTGATTTTTGTTGGCCAATTTAGTCTTCAAAATTAATTCTATTCTGTTTCTGGCACAGATTTAAATAAGTCTCATGTAGGCTAGGACTGTGATTGAATTGAAGTGGATCGGTAACAACTTCAGACTCGAATCACAGTCCTTAATGCTGCGTCTTTTCCAACAATTAAGCGATTCTCATTATCCCGGGCACTTATCGCCTTGAAGCTCTTTTGAAAGAAATAATCTTATGTCCGAATAATGGCTACAGAGTACGTGGAGAGTGATCGCGGTCACACTTGACTGAGGGAACGCCACTTAACGAAACTTAACGAAACTTAATGAAACTGAACGAATTCATTAATAAATTCACCCTGTGTCACATATTTGTTTTCACTCAGTTAAATAAGTTGCGTGAGGTCTCCTTACTTGCTGGGCCTTAAGGATGCAACGTGAAAATGTTTCGGTCGGTTAAACCCACCCGCCATCGTGCACTCATTCCATTGGCATCAACTCCAAACAGGATCATACAGACCACTTGCCTCATACACAACTGTTTAACTAAGGAAAAACAACTTAACGAAACTTAACGAAACTGAACGAATTGATAAATATGACCATGGCGTATCGCATCTTTGTATTCACTCGATTACATAAGTTGTTTGAAGTCGCTTTACGTTGTGGACCCTAAGGCTGCCTCGTGAAAATACTTCCCCCGGCCAAACCCGCACGACATAGTGCCCACATTCCTCTGCGTCAACTCCAAACAGGATTACAAAGATCACGTGCCTCAAATTCAACTGCTTAACTAAGGGAATGTAACTGAACGAAACTCAACGAAACTGCACGAATTCATTAATAAGCATCATTAATAAGATCACTCGGTGTCACATGTGTTTAACACACAATTTGAAGTTGAAGTTGTTTGAAATCTCCTTACGTCCGTGGACTTAAGGCTTCGTTAAAATGATTCCCTTGGCCAAACCCAAACTTCATACACACATTACGTTCCCGTCATTTCCAAACGAGATCATAGAAATCTCTTTCCTCAAAGACAACTGTTTAACTAAGGGAACGCAGCTTAACGAAACTTAACGAAACTGAAGGAATTAATCAATAAGTCCACACTGTGTCACACCTTTGTATTCACTCGGTTACATTAGTCTCCCTGAGCCTTAAGGCAGCATCGTTAAAACGATTCCCTTGGCCAACACACACGCCGAAAAAAACATGTATATTGACACCAGCTCCATAAGAATAACAAAAAGGTCCTTAACTTGCCTCAAAGCCAACTGCTTCCTCTCAATCATCGCCACCCTTCAACGAGCGGATTTTAGGCCAGCAATTCCGACTGCCTTCCTGTGTGCCCGTTAAAGTTACAAATATCTCCTGTTCTGCGCTCCCACCCGTGCCGAGTGTCCCCCTGGAAATGGCGTAACTCTTAATTTCTTCGCTTAATTTTCCGGTTTCCGCTTAATTCAGTAATGAGTTTCATTTTCATTCAGGCCCGTCTGCCTTTGTACGTGCGAGATGATGAGTCGCTACGCTACTAGAGCAGCCGCCATCGCCGTGCGGTGCACCTCCCAATCGCGCTGCGGTACGATACGCCATTGTCCCCGGTGAGTCTCGGCAAATATGCCGCGCTTGACTGTCTGCCTTGGCTTTCGATTTTAATAAAATTATATTCCTAACAACTGGTAGACGAATGGCGCCCGGTGTGAGATACATCCGTGATGCGGCACAAACTCCTCCGCTCCCGTTCGCTTCGCCTCATTCGAGCGTTTATCCTGCTCATTGTTTCGCCAGGCTTTCATAATACGATATAAAGTTCCACTCTGGTTCCTTTCTGCATCCAGCTCCTGCCACTTCCCATTCAAGGATATTATTGTGTCCCTAGCAGGGAACAAAGAACAAAAAATGAAACGAAATATAAACTGCAGAAGATGTCGGTGGGAAAACGGATTCATTTGCGTGCAATTTATGTACACAAAGAGGACACAATCCCGTTCGGTGGCATTCTTTGCATTAATTGTTCAGACGGAATAAATTATGAAAGAGGCGACGATGGGAACCGTGCAGCTGAGCTGACGACCAGATGCTTCTACACAACGCCTTGGAATGCTGGATTTGCGCTGGAGCAACGGAATTTGGTCTTACTTCATCGCCAGCTGCGGTTGTGGCTGGCGTAGTCTAGGAATAAGTTCGTATTTATTCAAAATTTTCTTCGAAAAGAAAACCACACGCCGGCCAGGGTTGGAGTTCCCACAGAACCGACAAAATATTTCGTTCTGGCTGGACGTCGTCGTCGCGGAAATAGAGTTCATCCGCCATTCATTCAGAAGCTGCTCCATTCAGCAGCGAACGGAGAGGGGTTAGTTGAATGGAGCTGAGAAGGCGACTCGCTTTTGTTCTTCTTTTGAACGGGAAGGCACGGTCCACAGGGTCGTGGCTTTAGAGGCGACTAGTGCCTTTAACCTTAGCCAATGAACCGTGCTCTCTTCATCGAAGGCTGGGCCTCTAAACTCACACCACCATCCAAGCCCCACCCCATCAACTCGTTGATCAGCGGCACGGTGGTGTGGAGCACTGACGAAATGTGGGTGGTTCCGGTCGGACAACCAACTACGGGTCCCACATTCAGTTCAGCGTAGCAGAGTTCTCCAAACAAGTAGATGCATCTTTTCCCACGAATATTACACGACCCACTCGGTGATCAGAGCCCGATAAGCACGGAGGTGCTCCGTGCAAAGTTTTGAATTTAAATTACCGTCACTGGCCTCATTCCGGTGACTGCACTGCACCGCACTAGCCCTGTTGTTCTGTGAACTGCACAATTTTCCCAAAACAAAATCCAATCCACGGCTGGCAACTCCACAGCAATTATAACTTTCCCCGCGCGTTAATTTACATTTCCCGGGGCCGGAATCCTCTCGGCACTCGTAATTAGGTGAACTTATCTCCTCCAGCCAGTACATCAGCCGGATCGAACGAACGAGCGAGTGTGAGCGTATCTCGACATTCTTTCAGTTCAAAAACTACGTATAATGTGCGCCTAACAAGCTATTATCCCATTTTAATTGAAGGATAACACATACACACACACGGCCGAATGTCCCAATCACAATCTCACCCCGGAACACGCATGAACTGCCGCGCCGTCACTGCGGTATAAGCCGCATCTATTCATAACTTTTCTGCGGGGGCTGAAAATTGAAAACATCCCCCATTTAGGCCGCACCCCCGGCCGATCTCGTCCGCCTTTAATTATTTTCTGCAGCTGCAATTACGGTGTTCCACATCCTATCTATTCTCTGCAAAATTGAAAGGACCTCCACAACCACCTCCACATCCACCTCCACATCCACCTCCACCTCCACCTGCTCCATGCACGTCCTCATTGCCGCTCGATATGCAGCAGTAGGGCATCCCAGTTATTCATAACCGTTCCCATGCATCCGAGCGGGCGGAGCAGGCTCAGCAGCAGATGCATGCCAATGCATGCCGGTGTAACAGCGTTTTTGACTTCAAGGATACACACATACCGCCGCCGCGCCGTGCACACACGAGAATCCGAACGATAAATCTCGGCGGGGAAAATCTGTTTTTCACAATCGTCCATAGGAATGCATGCACGCTGGGTGGCAGGACAACCATCGCCACCCGCCCGACATCCCATTTTCCGGGTGGCAGGACACAAAGTGCTTGCTGAATTCTTGTTTAGTGAATTTAGTGTGCACTAAGAATTCACTATTCCGGGGTGGTGGGTGGGATTGAATATTTTAGCCCCCACCACGGCGCACCAGCTCACCACCTCACCGCAAGGACATGTGTGGCACTCCGCCCTGCTGTCGGTATCATCCGTGGCGGTTCCCGCATGCGGGCCAATTCATTTGGCATTCATGGGAGGATGTGGAAGTTCGGAATATTGGATGATGTTTGTGGAGCATTCTAATAATTATTTTGGGACTTGCGGAAGGAGCTCGCCTCCCCGATGCCAATCGAGCAGCCATCCTTGTCCTGTGCTCTGATGTGTGCAAAGTGTGATAAATATTTTCATTAACTGAAAGGGAAAATTATTTATGATATCTGAGCAGGATTTCCAGAATGTGGCACATTCTTGGGATGGGCGGCTACACAAATGGGCCCGGCTCGGCTTCATCTCCATCTCCTGTCTCTGTCTGTGGCCATATCTCAAAGGCTAATAGACATCCTTGAATTGATTAAGTTGCAAATCACGTCGCATTACGGAAATGATGAAGTTCGGCAGCAAGTCGAGCGAAAGTTTCAAATGAACCCCGGCTGGGTGGTGTGGTGGTGTGGGAATGGGAACAGCAGCGTTCCAGCTCCTTGTTGGCTGTCATTTTTTATTTCCACTCCGGAGGTGGATCCCTCGCCTGTCGGAGGATGCTGCAGTTGATCGAAGATATTCACTGGATTCGTCTGCATTCTCTCCTTTTACTCCTTTCCGGCAGCTCGACTGTTCGCTTGAAAGAAAACCTTTCAGTGGATTGATGTCCATTGTTGGACGTCGATTGTGCAGTGCTCGTGTAGGAGGAGCAGGATGAGCCCACCAGTCGACCTTACGTCCTGATTTGCCGTTTAGAGGGTCCTTAATGATGATTAACTGCCAATGGAACGACGTTACATTGAGAATAAAAGTACGGGGAGACGTTGGAGTCGTGTGCTTCAGGGTCGCCATTGTCTGGCGGGAATCGTGCGGACCGAGTCCGCTGGTAGCCGGCCTGAGAGCGCTTAAGGCGGGTTCATTAGGAGGGTTTACGTTTATTTGTAAATTGGAAGACTATCGATTGGGATGATTAATGGGACCTGTGAGGCAGAAGCGAGTGATTGGCTTTTTCCTGTCACCCATCCTGGAGCAAGCTGTGACAGTGACTCCGGACGACGCCTGTGTCAATATTTACTAAGGAGCACGGAGTGTGGACGAGCACGGAGTGTGGACGAGCACGGAATGTGGACGAGCACGCGGAATGTGGACGAGCACGGGGTGTGGACGAGCACGGAGTGTGGACGAGCACGGAGTGTGGACGAGGACGGAGTGTGGACGAGCACGGAGTGTGGACGAGCACGGAATGTGGACGAGCACAGGGTGTGGACGAGCACGGGGTGTGGACGAGCACGGAGTGTGGACGAGGACGGAGTGTGGACGAGCACGGAGAGTGGACGAGCACGGAGTGTGGACGAGCACGGAATGTGGACGAGCACGGAGTGTGGACGAGCACGCACGGAGTGTGGACGAGCACGGAGTGTGGACGAGCACGGAGTGTGGACGAGCACGGAATGTGGACGAGCACGGGGTGTGGACGAGCACGGAGTGTGGACGAACACGGAATGTGGACGAGCACGGGGTGTGGACGAGCACGGGGTGTGGACGAGCACGGAGTGTGGACGAGCACGCACGGAGTGTGGACGAGCACGGAGTGTGGACGAACACGGTGTGTGGACGAGCACGGAGTGTGGACGAGCACGGAGTGTGGACGAGGACGGAGTGTGGACGAGCACGGAGAGTGGACGAGCACGGGGTGTGGACGAGCACGGAGTGTGGACGAGCACGCACGGAGTGTGGACGAGCACGCACGGAGTGTGGACGAGCACGGAGTGTGGACGAACACGGAGTGTGGACGAGCACGGAATGTGGACGAGCACGGAGTGTGGACGAGCACGCACGGAGTGTGGACGAGCACGGAGTGTGGACGAGCACGGAATGTGGACGAGCACGGGGTGTGGACGAGCACGGAGTGTGGACGAACACGGAATGTGGACGAGCACGGGGTGTGGACGAGCACGGGGTGTGGACGAGCACGGAGTGTGGACGAGGACGGAGTGTGGACGAGCACGGAGAGTGGACGAGCACGGAGTGTGGACGAGGACGGAGTGTGGACGAGCACGGAGAGTGGACGAACACGGTGTGTGGACGAGCACGGAGTGTGGACGAGCACGGAGTGTGGACGAGGACGGAGTGTGGACGAGCACGGAGAGTGGACGAGCACGGAATGTGGACGAGCACAGGGTGTGGACGAGCACGGGGTGTGGACGAGCACGGAGTGTGGACGAGGACGGAGTGTGGACGAGCACGGAGTGTGGACGAGGACGGAGTGTGGACGAGCACGGAGAGTGGACGAGCACGGAGTGTGGACGAGCACGGAATGTGGACGAGCACGGAGTGTGGACGAGCACGCACGGAGTGTGGACGAGCACGGAGTGTGGACGAGCACGGAGAGTGGACGAGCACGGAGTGTGGACGAGCACGGAATGTGGACGAGCACGGAGTGTGGACGAGCACGCACGGAGTGTGGACGAGCACGGAGTGTGGACGAGCACGGAGTGTGGACGAGCACGGAATGTGGACGAGCACGGGGTGTGGACGAGCACGGAGTGTGGACGAACACGGAATGTGGACGAGCACGGGGTGTGGACGAGCACGGGGTGTGGACGAGCACGGAGTGTGGACGAGCACGCACGGAGTGTGGACGAGCACGGAGTGTGGACGAACACGGTGTGTGGACGAGCACGGAGTGTGGACGAGCACGGAGTGTGGACGAGCACGGGGTGTGGACGAGCACGGAGTGTGGACGAGCACGCACGGAGTGTGGACGAGCACGGAGTGTGGACGAACACGGTGTGTGGACGAGCACGGAGTGTGGACGAGCACGGAATGTGGACGAGCACGGAGTGTGGACGAGCACGCACGGAGTGTGGACGAGCACGGAGTGTGGACGAGCACGGAATGTGGACGAGCACGGGGTGTGGACGAGCACGGAGTGTGGACGAACACGGAATGTGGACGAGCACGGGGTGTGGACGAGCACGGGGTGTGGACGAGCACGGAGTGTGGACGAGCACGCACGGAGTGTGGACGAGCACGGAGTGTGGACGAACACGGTGTGTGGACGAGCACGGAGTGTGGACGAGCACGGAGTGTGGACGAGGACGGAGTGTGGACGAGCACGGAGAGTGGACGAGCACGGAGTGTGGACGAGCACGGAGTGTGGACGAGCACGGAGAGTGGACGAGCACGGAGTGTGCACGAGCGCGGAGTGTGGCCGAGCACGGAATGAAGACGAGCACGGGGTGTGGACGCGGACGGAGTGTGGACGAGCACGAAGTGTGGACGAGCACGGAGTGTGGACGAGCACGGAGTGTGGACGAGCAAGGAGTGTGGACGAGCAAGGAGTGTGGACGAGCAAGGAGAGTGGACGAGCAAGGAGAGTGGACGATCACGGAGTGTGGACGAGCACGGAGTGTTGACGAGCACGGAGTGTGGACGAGCACGGAGTGTGGACGAGCACGGAGTACAGAACAAGAATTTAGGAGGAATGTCCATTATTTCTTCTCATACGCTGCCCTTCTCACTCACCATAGCCAGTGTTTAATTCGACTAACTTCCATTAAAGAGGGGCACAAAGGTCAGGAAGTCATGAGAACTAGATACATCATTATGTCACTTTATCCCTCCGGCTGCCGACGGAGCCATTCGAATACGAAATGAGCACACACTCCCAGTGTCCTTATGACAATAAAAACATTTTCATTGACGCAATCATTTCCCGAAACATCGATTTGCTTGTGGAGCCATAAAAACAAAGTATCTCGCCGAATAATTGAATACACCATTCCAGGCAGGAGACGGGCGAAACATCATAATTTATCACATCCATCGGATGAGTCGCCAATCTCTCCTCGCAACAGCCGAATGAATCCCTCAGCGAAATACACAAAACACGCAACAACACCGCCAGCTAAAGAAAATTTGTATCTCGCAGATGAAATCGGCGCGCACAGAACTTTAAGTACTTTGCCGTCGAGAATTTATGACGTGTAGAGGATGGCATTAGCCTATAGACTATCGTTTAATCCAAGGGAGTCGCTGTTGGAGGCACAGCACAGCACCCTCGCAGACATCCGGGCAGACGGTAGTCGACTCCAGCAGACAGGAACGACATTGTCTGACATGTTATGGCATCTCCCTTGCTCGCTCCGAGCTGGTGGCGCTGATGGAACTAACTTTTCCTCTTCCTAATGGAAAATCATTGTTTTGCAATTCAAAGCAGAACGAGAACACTCCGAAGTTATGAATTCGGATTTTGCACTTGAAGTTGAATTTGATTTGCGCCTAATGTGTGACAAGTGCGAGAAAGTGTCTTGTACCTAATGAGGGGACAAACAAGCCGATGACGACAGAGAGCGCGCCTGAGTGAGAGAGTGGGGGTGGCTGGCTCTCGGGGAGGCAGTGACAAGTGGCCATAATGCGTGACAAGACTGCTGAGGAAAAAAAAAACAACCGACAAACTTTTCCGTTCAATTTGTCAGGGAATAACTGATGAATTTGCGACTGGAATAGGGGCCGCTTTCGGGCGGCGGCGGTTTTTGGTGGGGTCTCCTTTTGTTGATGACGGCGAGGAGACAATGATTAGTCCGGAAGCCACTGGCGTCGTCTACGTTCCTGTCTGGTGCTTGCGATTGAATCCGAATCCATGTTGGTCGCTGGCGTTGGTGTCTTGAGCTGGAGTAGTCGTGCTTGTAGTTGGTCGTGCCACGTAAACAGGGCTGCAACGACTGCTAGTCCCTGAGGGGTTGTGGCAGGTGATTGGTGATGTTCCGGTTTCAATCATATACTGAGACGATCGCCCTGTTTAGTTGAAGGGTTTCCATCTTACAGTTTCAACTCGGCTAACAATCACTGAACGGGTCAAGACTCTGCAAAATCGCTTCAAGTATTGTGGTCTTGTTCATGGAGAACATAGGAAATAAGGCTGCTGTAAGTGAAACTGATGATCAAGATACAAATCAATCGATTTAGGGGTCCAGGACAATATGAGCACTTGTAGTAGTTCTGGTACTTCTGGTAACTCTTCCCCTTGGGCAGGGTGTGACGAATCGCTGATTTACCGGGGTTAAATTAATAGTGCTCACAAATAAATGTTTTTGTTCATGGTTGTTGGTTTTGTTTCATTAAAATTGTTCACAGAATACAATGCAATAAATTAATTGAACATACGAGCACAAATTTCGACACAAAATAGCACATAAACACATGCAGTGCTGCTGTCTTGGTCTTTTGGTATAACAAAAAGTTGCAAGACTTCATGTTCAAGAACACTTTTTTTTTTTTTTTGGGAAGGCATCTTAAACTTGCTAAAAATGGATCAGAGGTCAAAAGCAATCTGCTTAGAAGGTCAGTGTTGGTATCTATACGCAAAATTTTCCTGATAAATAGTTCCCTAAACTTCCCACTTTCCTTGTTTCTTGCTTCTTGAGCTTCTTCCGAAAGTTGTCCTATTGGAAGTATACACGAAGAAATTATTTGTTTTCCATGAAACAAGGCCTTATGCATGCTTACTGGCACATAATACCAGGCATAATTTTTAAGGTACAGTTCCCTTGTTTCCCTTGCATAGCTTTCAAAAGCAGGTGTATCAATTGGGAACCCAGACCCAAGAGCCTCTAAGATGACATGAAACTTTTTGATCATTTCCCTATCAATTCCTGTAATTTGTGCAGTTTTTTCTTCATCTCTAACGAATCGTCTAGCCGTGTTTCCATCATTAGTATTGCCAAACTGTTGAGTTGGCATATCAACTAATAACTCAGTTTCACTTTTAAATCTTTCTTGGATTACTTTTTTTCTGGCTTTGACTTTTTCTTTACCTTCTTGGTCTCTAACCTGCCACACTTTTACATCTAGTCTATACGCTATATGAAGGATACATTCTATAAATCGTATCCATGAGTGAAAGAGGCTTCTTGGTTCACATGCTTTCTTGAAAGATTAGCTTAATTGTTCATTTCAGATGGTTTGGCAGCGCAATTGTAACCAGGTTTGTGATGAAGACGTTATGTATGCTTAAGCAGTGCAAATTTGTCCATCAATCATAGTTGATAAAAAAATCGGTTTGATCATGACATGCATGCTGGCATTATTAATCTCAACAGTATCTCACAAAATTGAGCATACACCTATCATTACTTCATATTCGTGCTGTTTTAAGGCCGACCACTTTTTTGTTTTATTTTTGTGGTATACGATCATAATTAAATACATATCTTAAACAAGAGTATATGGCAAATTCACAGACAGGCGACTTCCTACCGGTACTTTTCGCCTGAAAAAGGAAACAACCCCTGAAATCGACACACAAAATTGAGCATACAGATGTCATGTGTGCGGTATACACAAGCTTGCGCCGAATCGATACATGCAAATTTGTTCAGGAATGAAGCAACAAATGTCCCTGATGATCATTTCTGCACACGCTTTTGAACTGAAAAGACCGATAGTCTCTTCTTTGTGCGAAAATATGCAAAACATGCGGAAACAGACTACTTTGTCAACGAGAATGCTCATAATTAAGCTATTTTTCGAGGGGTCGATGCGAAAAATAGGAGAAACTGTAGGGCCAAAGTTGACGGCTGAGGTGTCATCCGTAATTAATATGCCTCCTTCCGTGGAAACCGTTCGCAGAGTCTTAAGAAAGAATAATTTAAATGGTAGGATCGCCCGAAGAAAGCCGTACATTTCCCTAGTTAATAAGAAGAAAATATTGGAGTTTGCTAGACAATATGTAAACCACCCGGAAAGCTTTTGGGAAGGTGTTTTGTTTTCAGATGAAACAAAAATAAATTTATTTGGGTGTGATGGCAAACAAATTGTTTGGAGGGAACCAAATACAGCTCTCAAAGCTAAAAATATTTATTTTTTTTTTTTTATAATTTGCGCGTGCTCAAGGGATTGCTAATACCCTTATGTGTCCGGGGTCAAGACACAGCACGGGCCGAAGGTATAGAGGGAGAAAGGGAGAGGAGGTACCTGTGCACATTGGTTTTAAATATCTGCGGGTTGTAGTCTGTGGGAAATATTAGTTTGGGAAGAGCATTCCATATTCGTGCAGTGCGGCTGAAGAACGAGTCTCTGAATTTAACTGTGCGTCCGAAAGTAGGCTTAAGGGTATACTGATGAGCATTCCTGGCGAGACGAGTATTGCGGGTGAATTCATGGAGAGGAGGAATGCAGTTGGCTAGCTCACTTGAGCATCGTTTGTTGAAATAACGATAAAACACGGACAAAGAAGAGACGGTACGTCGATGTTCGAGCGAGTCTAATGACTCTGCGATATTGTTGTCTCCTATAAGTTTTATCGCTCGCTTTTGGATTCTATCAAGTAGGTGCAGTGTGGTCTTAGGGGCACCAGACCAGATATGAGCGTTATACTCAAGCTTGGGGCGGATGTACGCCTTATAAATTAAAGCCAAATCAGAAGGGGTGAAATATTTCTTGCATCGATTAAGAAAACCTAAACATTTCGCAGCATTTTTGGCGACCTCAAATATGTGATCGCTCCAACTAAGTGTTGTGTTGATACACATACCAAGGATGGAAAGTTTTCCGGTTTCATCGACACAAGCGCCATTCATGGATAATGGCTGATTATCAAGGGTTCGCTTGAGTGACAGCAGACAGCATTGAGTTTTTCAAGCATTGAATTCCACTCTATTGTTTTTCCCCAGTTAATTATGCTGTCAAGATCGGAATTCAACGTGCTTAACATACGCTGCCGTTCCAATTCTACGGCCGAAGGGCGGGGTCGTGAGTCTAGGAACGAATATGAAAAGCTAAGGGTGCTGTCATCAGCGAAGGAATGGATTGGATTAGAAGTAGCAGACAAGAGATCATTTATAAAAATGAGAAAGAGTGTCGGAGACAGAACTGAGCCTTGGGGAACACCAGCATTAATTTGGTGAATATCAGACTTGAACCCATCCAAAACAACTTGAATTGAACGGTTCGAAAGGTAATTTCTAATCCATAGAAGAAGAGATTCATCGATACCATAGGCACGCATTTTCGACAAGAGAGCTTGATGCCAAACTCTGTCAAATGCTTTAGAAATATCAAGCGCAACGATCTTGCTTTCGCCTGAATTGTGCAAAGATTGGTTCCAATTTTCGGTGAGATAAGCTATCAGATCACCAGTGGACCTGTCGCTGCGGAAACCATATTGTCGGTCATTAAGAAGCTTCCGCAATTCAAGATATTTCATAAGCTGACGATTTATCAGCGTTTCCATGACCTTAGAAAGAAGGGACGTAAGTGCTATGGGTCGGTACGAGGTGGGTGACGAAGATTCGCCCTTTTTAGGGACTGGCTGGACAAATGCTGTTTTCCATCTGCTCGGAAAGAGACCTAAAGAGTAGGATAGATGAAAAAGCTTACGCAGTGGTTTTGCCAACACAGAAGAACACCTCTTCAGAAGTATAGGGGGAATACCATCCGGGCCAGCGGATTTGTGCACGTCGAGATCTTTCAGTACTCTTGCAACTGTACGAGTGCGGAAGTGGATTTGTCCCATGGTGAAATCAACGCTCTCAAGTACAGGTGGAGACAAATTGGAATCTGGCAGTGTTGAGCTAGCTGCAAAATGAGCCGCAAGCAGATTAGCTTTGTCTAAAGAGCTGACAGCTGGAATGTCATTGTAAATGAGCGTGGGAATTGAAGACGAGGCGGAATTCTTTACGTTTTTTTACAAATGACCAAAAGTTTTTGCTACCCTTGGGACATTGTAGCACTTTTTGCCTCAACTTTTGCTCATAAGAGAATTTCACACGTCTGATAGTTGCATTGCAGTCATTTCTGGCCCGTTTAAACTTCTTCCGGTTTTCCTCATTAGGGTTGGCTTTGTATGTCCGGAAATTCAACTCTCTCATCCTAATAGCCTCTTTACACCTCGAGTCATACCATGCGTTTGCTTTGGGCTTGATACTCTTCACTCTGTGAGGAATGAAGGTTCTCATGCCCAGCAGAAGACTATTTGTGATCATATCAGCAGCGGCATCCACGTCACTATCGAGGAAGCAAAGTGACCAGTTAAAATTCCTAAAGAAGTTGTTAAGTTTGTTCCAATCGGCTTTCTCGTACAGCCAAACTGTTCTTTTAGGAATTTGTTCTCTAACTATGTGTGGTGATAACGAGAATTTTGCTGATACGACACAATGGTACGACGAGCCTAGAGGCGACAGTATGTCAACAGAATATTTATCAGGATGAGAGGTGAGAAACAGGTCCAGGGTGTTGGCGGAATGATCTGCAATGTCAGGTATTCGTGTGGGCTCATTTACTAGCTGGGTCAGATTGTTTATAATATAAAGTCAACCATAAAACACGGGGGAGGATCTGTGTTGTTGTGGGGTTGTATGGCTTCAAATGGCTGTGGAAAGTTTGAATTTATAGAAAATACTATGGACAAAATTGGGTATTTGAATATTTTAAAACGAAATTTACGAAGTTCCGCAGTAAAATTAGGTCTACCTTGGGTTTTCTACTTTTAACAATATAATGATCCGAAGCACAGCTCCTATTTAATACGCGAATGGGTTCTTTATAACGCTCCAAAGTAGCTAAAAACACCCCCACAATCGCCGGATCTTAACCCTATTGAACATCTATGGCACGAAATAAAAGTGCGGGTTAAAGAAAGTACCTGCTCCAATAAGCAGGAGCTAAAAGCTAAAATTCTGGCAGCTTGGGAAGGGATTCAGCCATCTTTTACTGAATAACAGGTAAAATCCATAGCACGGCGGTTACAAGCTGTCATGGATGCTGAAGGAGGTGCCACGCGTTGCTGAAATTTTATTTGTAACTTTTTTTGTTTTGTGTTTTAGTCGTAACTCGAATTTACTTTAAGTGTATGCTCATTTTTGTGTTAAAATGAAGTGCCTTTTTTTATTTTGCTTAGAAATAGCAAGTTTTTTTTTAATTTTCATATTTTTGTTTATGGTTTTTAGCAATTGAAATATGTCAATTCGAACTGCATTTAAGTTTTATTAATTAACTACTTTTTGTAAGGCGAAAAAGATAAAAATATGCTTAAACTGTGAGTGTATGCTCAATTTTGTGAGGTACTGTATATATATATCTAGTAGAATTAGATGAAGAAGGTATTACATCTAAAACATGTTGTGGTAGTATCACGGTTTCATTTAGCTATGCGAAATTTGTGTTTTCGAACCGCTCTCTACGCCTACCATTTAAAGTTTTTAAGGTTGGTTTAATTGACTTCATTGCTGCCTCGGAAAATGGTATATTACTAAAAAAACCCATAACAAAAGAAAAACCAGCATCTAAGCGCTTGATTTTAAAAATCCTTACACCAAAAACTTGTTTTTTCGTAATTGGGTTCCATCCTAAAAAATTAAAAACTTAGTATGGGTGTCGCATCTGTGCGCAAAAAGTGAAAACGCAGTTTTGTTGCTAACAATCACAGCTTTACAACAAATATGACCTCCAATTTTAACAACAGTGACCAATTCTACTTTTCGTCCAATGAACACAAAAAACACATATTTTGGACAAAAAACATATTATTTATTGAAACAACATATTTTTATATTCAGTATGAATCTACTTACTCAAAATTCAAGAATCGGTACACGAACCACTGAGAAAACGAAATAAACACGTACTCCTCAAATTGACTTTCTTATCAAAGAATTACATACAATTTGGACTTTGCGATAATTTTTTTTTTGTTGTTGCACTAGCTGTACCAAAAACAAAACTGTGAAAAAAAAGTGGGGTTCGTTTACTTTTGAGCATGTCATTTTTTGAATTAAGTCCCGCTAAATCAGCGATTCGCCACACTGTTCATCATCAGAATCAACCTGTCTGTCGGCTAGTCTTTCCGGACTTACCAGGTGGATCGGC
This sequence comes from Eristalis intricaria, assembly GCA_964034865.1. Taxonomy (NCBI): domain Eukaryota; kingdom Metazoa; phylum Arthropoda; class Insecta; order Diptera; family Syrphidae; genus Eristalis; species Eristalis intricaria. Next base: position 54,607,819 of record OZ035877.1, on the reverse strand, counting down.
TCTCTTTTCCCCACTCGTGAAAACAATAGCAAGATTGGAAGCAATCAGCAGACGGTGGTTTAGGCCAATAACCACGACGCCTTCAGTAGTGGTGTTCCTTCGGAGCATGCTTCCTCTAGCCTATCCTCCTCGGCCACCTCAATTTACATCTCAAATGCTCACACAACGTCTGTTGCAAGTTTGGACCCCGCTAAGAACTCCCAAAGCTCAGGCCGAATTTTCCTGAAAGCAACCTACCTACAAGGAAAGATGATCCATTCGAGTGCGATACGCCCATGGCCTTATTGTCTGACCATCCTTCTAGACATCGATAGAGGATTTAATGACGCACCATTGCATGCCAAAATTTTGCGGCTACCCCCCATCGGAGCGAAAAAGGACATTAGTTTGAAAAATCATTTATATCCCGAAATCGTACTCAAGGACTAACTGGTCGTCGTTGTTGTAGACTGAACGGATCCAACCGATGTTACAAAGACGGGTAGATGAAGGAAAGTCGAGTGCAAATGTTTGCAAGGCCATCCCGGGACCCACCTTGTCTGCGAAAACGTCAGCTGGTACCAAGGACATGTGAAGTCTGACCAAAAAAGTCGAAGTCTGGTATGTCAATTTTGTGGTCGCCGATTTGAACCAGATACCAAGCAGAACAAGAGCGCTTCCAGGCCAGAGAACTCCCTGGCATAGCTGCCAACGTCGACATTATTAAGCCCTTCAACTCTAAGCTAAGCACTGAGAATCGCTCCGGGGGGCTTCAGCAAGATTCCACTACGCATTAATTAACTTGCTGAATGATCAAACAATCACAGACCCCTCTTGATGCCTCCTCCTCCCAAAGACCACACAAACTTATTCCATCCTCACCTCATTCAGACCTGGATGTTAATGACTACAAGTCTCGGCAGTTGGTTGGAGTCTAGTCGAAAATTTCGATGTAAGTGTATGCCACATATCATGTACCACGGCCCAGTTTGGGACACAAACTCGGTGATTGAGTTATATTGGGTTGTGGAGATGTGACCTGGTCGCCAAAAATGTCTAATTTGTCATTGCCGTTTGTGTGCCCGCCTGCAGCCGTTTATAATCAATCTGATAGGTCCATCTCAGTGTGCCTTTAGACCGGGGAATACCACATCGACCAGATATTCAAATTACGGCAGCTCCTAGAAAAGCCCCAAGACGTTCAAATCGACACCACAACCTCTCGATTCTCGATTTCAAGGTCGAATAGGCGCTCTTTCAAGACTCATGTCGAATATCGGCGGCCCAAAGCAAAGCACACGATCAATGCTTGCGAGACTTGTGGCTTCCATACAGCTGTATGGGGCACAAATATGGTCTGACGTTGTGAACAAGAAGACACGCATGAAAGAAATCAAATCCGTCTACAGACTCTGTGCACTGTGAGTTAGCAGTGCATTTCCAACAGTATCCCACGACGCGGTATTGGTACTTCCTCTATGGTACCAATCGATATCCTAGCTTTAGAAGCTAGATGGCTCTGTGACAATCGCGTACAAGGCGGGCCAAGTACGAATCATGCGAAGAAATTCGTAAGAAGCCGCAGTATTGAAGCGTATTGAGATGGACGTACTGACTAATCTCACGGATTGAAAGTTGAGTAAATAGAAAACACGGCGAACTGTACTATTATCTTACACAGTTCTTGACTGGTCCACGGTGGTTTCCGGGAATATATATTCAAGCGAAACCGTGGCTCGAGTCCGGCCTTTCCTCACTGCGTAAACGCGGCAGAGAACATGGAACACGTCTTCTTCGAATGTACTCGATATGCAAACGAACGAGCTATATTGCGGGACGCATTTGGTGAACCACCAACACCAGAAAACATTGTCCAACATATGTTGAGCTCTGAAGACCTTTGGTCTGCTGTGAACTACACAGCAGTAGGGATAATGGGCGATCTAAGAAATTTAGAACGGCAGCGGAAAGCGAATTCGATAAACTACACGTGACGAAGCAAAAAGCTCGAATCCGTCCCTCGCGAAGTAATACCTAGCGGTAGTTCCGCGAGGGAATAAGCGGAAAGTTTCCACGGGAGGTGGTTTTAATCAGTAAGAATCTGACACTACCAATAGACATCGGACCATTGGTGCCTATGCAAGGTTTCATCCTAACCACGAGAAAAAAAAGGTCGAATATGATAGAGCCGAGCTTTACAAAGCCGTGTCTTGTTCTGAAATTCGTGCCAAACTCGACAGGTTGTGCAGGATGACGATGGAAAACTCTGGATGCTCCATCAAGCTCGGAAAAGAACGAGGATTTATACCATACGCCACGGTGGCGTATACGTAACATTTTGCAATTGGTCGAGGAGACGGTCTTGAGAGTCGTCTTCTGGGGCCACGGTGGCGTATACGTAACATTTTGCAATTGGTCGAGGAGACGGTCTTGAGAGTCGTCTTGTGGGGCCACGGTGGCGTATACGTAACAGCGCGCTATTCCAGAAGCTCGTACAGCTGTTAGCATACGTAGATGACATTGACACAGTTCAGGCCCGAAGAGTCTTCGATTCCTAAGCTGAGTGACAAATCACGAAAGGGCGTTCTCGTTAAGTAGAAGGACCTCAGCCAACTTAGCTTGCGCCACTGCAGGCAGCTAGCCAGAGACAGTGCTAGTTGGAGAGGCTTGTAGGTAGAGGCAGAGGTCCCCCACTGGCTGTAGCGCCAAATCATCAGGAGAATCAATACAGAGGATCATGTCTTGGCATTTGATTAGCAGACTCTTCAGGCTTTAAAAACGCAGGAGTTCTTGGCCAGTGTGGACCGAAGTCTCGGTGAAAGTTGATTTGTCATAATTGAAGAACTCACATGAAGGACACATTATGTTCCAATAAAAATGGCAAGAAACAGAGAATATACCGAAATTAAAATTCAACCGAAATCTATATCGTAAATGCTTTTACTTGAATTTACTTTTATAAGCTCAAAATGGCTTTGTCTTGCATTTCTTAGATTTGCTTTTATTTTCTACTCAATATAATAACTCAGTCACATCTCACTCCATATTCTTCCGATATAATACCCCGGCCATCTGAAACGCGGATAGTCTCCCTAACCCTCGCCTAATACCCCGAGGAACCGTCACAGTGAATCTTTCCCCGGCTCATACCCACAGTATCGCGACACGAAAGCTTCCCCGACAAGTTGTCACCGTTCCGAGTGTCTTCGGACAAACCCCGATCCGCATAATTCCATTTAAATTGTCTAGTCAACTTAGCGATTCAATTTATTCGGTGAACTTAATTTTAAACCCCGTCCTCCTGCCGCGCGTAATCAAAGTAGCCAGAGTCGTCCTCTCGTTCAAGTGAAAATATCAATTGTACAAGGGACACCGGAAATTGCACATAAATCCGAGGCTATATCTCAGTGTCACCAGCGCCCCTCGGCAGTGGCAACCCTCGGCTTTCCCCACCCACCAGAATGTACAGCGAAGTCCTCTTCAGTGGGCACGTCATGCGAAAGTGCTGCTGCTCCTCCAAACAATGCGAACGGTCTCCACTCTACAGCGCACACCACAGCGTTGTACAGGGTATTGTGCTTTTTGTTTTCTTTTTGCCCACGAAACTGAAGGGTTAACCTTCTCCACTCGCCGCCCCCTCCCCGCCAGTGGCACTAGTTACCCTGGCAGCCATCCAAATAAGCCATTTATCTTTTTAATACGATTTCATTTGTATATTTACGGCCGGGTTATTAAATCAATAAATTCCGAGCCGAGTTGCGGCCAAAAAACGAGTCCTGCATAATGTGGGGGGTTAGCCTCGGCTGGCCGGCCGGCAGAACGACGGATAGGCTTTCTCGGATTAATCGACTCGAGGGACCGGGGCTGCAACGTAATGGCTTTCTGTTCTCTCTCCGATCTGAAATATGTTCGATTTGCATTTTCTTCCCTCGGTGGGCACGCATCCCTTTCAATGGGTGGTGGTGGTGTCCAAGGACAGCTTCCTTCCCTAATAGTTGTCTGCTTAGGATGCTTCGGGTGAGGAAAGTTTCTCTTTGAAAGGCATCTCCGGTTGCTGAAGCCGAAACTCATGTGTGGGCTGCGGTCGTAAGGTAACTTTGAACACATCCCCATTCGCAACAGAAACAGCAACAGCAAGGATAAATTGGAAACCGAACAAACATTTGTATGCGATTGCCACCCTCTTGCCAGTAATAAAGCCATTTAAGTTGAAACTTTTTTATGGTCTTTTATTGGATTAACATGATTTATCTGTTCCACGGGGCCGCCCCCGTGCATGCGCCACGGGGGCGGAAGGATCAATTCAAAATTATTATCCCAAAAAATCTACGAGGGACGTCGCTCGGTGGAGTTGCCACCAGCCCCGCCCGCCACGCCGCCAGTGTCGGCGTACGTGAGAGATTTGGACCTATTCAACTTTATCCAGGAGATCAAATAAAATTTGTATTGAATTAAATTATTACCGTTATTTGGTTGTGGACGTTATTGATTAGAATGCGGTTTCAGCATGCGGGTGGGCCCCCGTTTTTAATTTGAATTCGAAAGCAGACCAAACGGATGTTGATGTGTAATTGGACAACAAAATGGCTGTGATTAGACCGACGGACCTATGAATGAGGATTCGATTTTGTGGTCTGCCGACAACCAATCACGGCAACCAAACCGACCCGGTTCCGAATCGAATGGGAGTCCTGGAAGAGTTCATATTCGGGACTTAATCGAAAATTGAGTGGCTAATTTGAACCCGTGTGGGGGGCACACGTTTTGGATTACATTCTGTTTGTTGTCTATGGCTTGGCTTTTGCAATTGGGATCAGGGGACGGATAGAAGGACATCACAAAAAGTGGGGGGGAATTTGAAGATGCAGTCATAGCTGCCTGGTGGAGTGGCGTGGTGAAGGTAGGAATGTAATTACATCCGAAGAATAGATTTCTTCGAACATTTTCGAACTATTAAGGACATCGACAAGGACTTTCTGTAAATTCCGACGGTCCAGACATAATAATAATAATATGGGTGGCGCGACAGTCCGAGGCGGACCAGCGCCTAGCTTCTCAGCACCCACTCGTGTTGTGCGTGCTATTGTTCTATGACGATTGCAAGGGACCTAAAGTCTTATGCCGATTCCGAACGGCAAAGTTGAGAAGCTTTTTCTAGACAGGAATACTCTTTGAGCATTGTCAGTGACTCGAAAGAGGTGGAGCCGTGAATTATGAAAGGTGGTAAATTCGGGTATCGAACCTGGCACCCTCTCCGTAGGAGTCGACGCACTTACTCACTACGCCACGGCCACTACGCGTCGAACACCTGATGTTATAGAAAAAGCGTTTGAGCAAAAGCACGTCTGCACAACTGTATTTCTCGATGTTCCACAGGTTTGACCTGAAGGCTTGAAACACAAACCTCGACAATTCCTCTCGAGGGATCTTTACTTAATGTCTACCTGAATCCTTTTGTGTGAAACATGGTAAAGAATACTCCGAATTTAGATCTATACAAGCTGGAGTCCCGCAAGGAAGTGTTCTTGGTCCCATCCTTTACTTACTATATAGCAGCGATATTCCCCAAGACGTAGCGTAGGCTCCGTACTAGGAGCATTTGCTGACGACAGAGCCATTTTGGTAACGCCAGAACGGTCAACTAGAAAATTGCAATGTGCTTAAGACCGGGCATACGAATGGACGAAAACTCGGTGAATTGAGCTCAACAAAGCTAAATATGAATCGCTTGATATCCCTCCACGTTGTGTGTAAATGGTTGAGAAAACCGTAATTACCATCCGTTTTGCTGCAGCACACATTGATAATTCAAACTGCAACATTCATGCACACAGTCAACGAATTGTACTCATTATAAGTAGGGATGTGAATGAGAGATTGGGATAGGCATCACTGACAAAAGAAAATTCAAATTCCTCTCTGAATTCTGGTTCGAGCAGTCTTATTATTGTTTTAAAAATTAAAAAGTGCGGAGTAAACATAAATCGTCTTCAGTGATCAGCATCTACAACGGAACACTTTTCTCCACATTTTTCTTAATAATCACATTATCGCAAAAAAGCCGAGGAAAAGGAAAGCTATTTTTGATCCTCAGCAAGCATGTGTGAAAAGACGGCGACTTCTAAGATCTGCACAATGTCAAGAAGTAAGAGTCCAAGTTCGTGAAAATGACAACATTGCACAGGCTGCCAGTAGAAGTAATGAAACACAGTATGAAAGAGAAAAACGGAACGCAAGTAATGGATTGGCTCGACGCAACCGTTTATTGATTGAGACTTCTCAAGTTTGTTAGACTCCATCAGCAGAGAAATAGACAAGGTAAGTTACGTTCTAACAATTGGCTGTATATGAAAGAAGAAGCATTCAACTATAACCGATCGTTGGAATACTTCAACTATACAACTTTCCACAAATGTCTATTGGTCGCATGTCGTCAAAGTGTAATTTTTGCCAAGCAATGAAGTTTGAGGGAGAGACTACCAGTTTGTGTTGTGCCGCAGGAAAAGTCTACTTACCGGGACTTCCAGATTTGCCCGAGCCTCTGAAAAGTTTGATGAATAATGTCAAATTTTATAATAAAAAATAATGGAAAGTTTAACTATTTTTAACACATTTCTTCAGGATATTTTGAAAAAAAACTATATTTTCACTACAGGTAAAGTACCGGTTCCTGGATCCTGGAAAAAACCCAAGAAATGCAGACATACACCCACCACCTATTCGTCGATTTCAAGGCCGCATATGACAGCGTGCATAGCGACGAGTTATACGACGCCATGTCTAGTTTGGACATTCCTGCCAAACTTATCAGGTTGTGCAGGATGACGTTGGAGAATTCTCGCTGCTCCATCAAGGTCGAGAACGAACTCACCGAGACCTTCAATGTCAAAAAAGGATTTAGACAAGGCGACGCGATGTCATGTATTTTCTTTAACATCATCCTGGAGAAGATCGTGCAAGACTCACACGCCAATACTAGAGGCACAATCTTCCAGAAGTCCGTACAACTGTTAGCATACGTGGACGACATTGACGTGATTGGCAGAACACAGCGAGCCGTCAATGAGGCGTTTGCTGGTATGGAAGCGGAGGCGACCAAAATGGGTTAAGCGGTGAACGAGGGCAAAACGCGTTATATACTGTCATCAATAAAGGACGCACAACATCGACGACTTGGCCAGAACGTCACCATAGACAGCTATAGCTTCGAGGTTGTGAAGAACTTCGTCTACCTCGGCTCGGAAATGAACACAGAATTACTCTTGCCAATCGCTGTTTCTTTGGCCTCAAGAGGCGATTGAGTAGTAGAGTCCTCTCTCGAAGGACGAAGCTAACATTATATAACACCTTGATCATCCCTGTCCTGCTCTATGGTGCGGAAGCATGGACAATCTCAAAAGCGAATGAAGAAGCACTCGGTCTTTTCGAGAGAAAAGTTCTGCGTTCAGTCTTTGGTCCTGTTGCCACCAGAAGAAGAAGGAAGTACCGGTTGAAGAAACAAACCCGGGCAAAGCCGGGTACGAAGTCTAGTTATTTATGAAGCAGGTGCTAAATCTTGAAACACTTGTTCAAACAAACCGCAGATGTACGCCAGGCACAGGATCCCTGATCACCAAACAACTCCAGCCTAACCTCGATCCTAAGCGATCACTTAGCCTGATTAGATTGAACTGGCAAAATCTTAGAACTTTCATTGGGGTGATAAGAAGGCATTGCGCCATCGGAACTCACGCCTTTAGAGTCTAGACTATGCCTACAACAACTTCTGCAGAAGATGCAGAGACGAGGATGAAGAAGAAACCATTATGCACTTGCTATGCAACTGCAGTGCTCTCTCAGCCTGTAGATTTAGACTGCTTGGACCCTATTACTGTGAGAACCTGGCTGAACAAAGTAGCAAAAGAGTCAGCCATTTATTAAAAGCACTAACTGGCTTGCGGGATGGGTATACACAGGTCCACGGTGTAGCGCAAATGGCCTAAGTGTGGCTGCCTTTCCGTACAGAAATCCGGCACTTCAACCTTATCTAACCTAACCTAAAATGATTGCATCTTCTAATATTGTGATTGCAAAATTGTCAACTTAAAGGAAACAAGAAGCTCCTAGCTTATAGTAAGAAAATCTAGTCAAAACAATTACTATTTTCAAAAAGAGACAAAGCGAATGTATATGTATTCTTTTTTTTGCAACAGAGTGAAGTTTGCTTCGATGGAATTTTTGGATTGGAAAGAGGTACTTACACAGGTCTTGTGTGAGCAAAAGAGGGAACTAAACCGAGTAAGACACTTAAGGGGACAGTCCACATCCGTGCAAGTGTCGAAAAACTATAAGTCTGATACACATATTTTCAGCACTTAAACAGGTTGGGTACTGAAGCGTGAAGCAATTAATGGAACTCAGGTTCGAATCCTGTCAGGTGGTGCTTCTTTTTTGCGTTTGTTCCTCCAATTATGGTTCCATGACCTTGAAGTGGCTGAAGAGGTAAATTGGGAATTAGCAGCTCTGCAGATGGCATGATGTTGTGGAGACCCGCAACTCTCCAAAGTACAGCCGTTGCCGAGGCAGCTGGACCCATCCACTTCAGTCGCATTCTGACTTCCTGGATGGAACGTGGTGTATCGATATGTGATATATGACAGTGATCACATCTTAGGAGTAGAACGAGATGAGGAAAGGTAGGGAGGATTTCTCGTCTTCTGGCGAAAGGCTGTATTTAATTTTGGGCTTACGGATTGTATTTGGCTTACAGTGATTCGAGGCTTTTCCTTCCCTCCTATTCTTGTTTCGTTGACGAGGCAGTTGGACGCCTAGAGGAGTATTCGCGCCCCATCCGGTCATTATCACAACAGTGGAACATTACCGAGGGAGGAGTACAAGAAACACGACACAAACGACAAGTGGATTTTGGATACGTTATTATTATTTTTTTTCTTTCCTTTTCCTTTCTGTTTTTGAATTTGAGGTTAGTTTTAAATTATTTTAAGTAAAAATTGTTTAAATTAGCAGTATAAGTACAATTAAATAAAATTGTGAAAAAAAAATTAAAAAGAGGACTACCATCTTATTTTCGCGGTTCAAAAGGTGGTGGATCGTGAGGGAGGTCAATCGCGTGGCGCTCATATACAAATTTAACCAACAACAAGACCACGGCCTTTCTCCACAGCTGGTCAGGCACCCTCCCGGACGAGGTCGCGCGTATGTCGAAAAATCGGCGTAACACGTCGTCCGAAGAGCAAATAAACTCCCCTGCCATTCCAATTCACAACGAAAGTAACGCCTTTAGCCGTCTTCAAAGGACTAAGCCACCTTGCAGTTAGCAGTTAATTCATCCCGCGCTTAGCTGCGGTTTATTCCATAAATTTATATGGAATTTGGTTTATTTAAAGGGATGTGTAAATAACTATGTAGGAACGGTCCCTATAGTTTCTCTTGACGATCACCTAAGCTCACAAAAAATTCAGCTTTTGGATCTTGATGGACACTACAGAGGAGCGAGTATAAGTTTTGTTAAGCCACCGCATCACATCATGAAAAACCAACAAAATTCAGTTTCGAACAAAATGTTTATTTTATAAAAAATATCACACAGGGATGTGGACTATCTCCATGTCATTCATTGGGTATTCGCAGATCATGTTCAGTCGTCAGAGCTCTGATCCATGTAGTAGCTCAGAGGATTCCTCCGGATTTTGGTCAAATACTTCTTTGGCTCCGGAAGTATCTCCACCTCGCTGTCCGATTCTTGAGGGACGTCTGTGGGGTCTGAGCTGTCAGAACTGTGGGATCCGTAGGTGCTATCGTAGCGAAGTCTTCTTCGAAGCCTTCTCACTGGGTACCTCTTCGGTCGCGAGCACTCCGGTCTCATCTCAACGGTCATGGAACTGTACTGACTGTCCGAGCTGTCAGTGCTGGTTCTTCGGCCAGGCCACGGTACAGCGTTTGGCTTGAGTGTCCACGAGTGGGTACCTTGTCGCCGGATCAGCTCCACGTCGACGTTGTCATCCTTGTACTCTTCCTTTAGGCGGTGGTAATCATTGTGAGCGGTCTCTGCCAGGACACGGTATTCGTTTTGAAGTTTTGTCACTTCATTTGCTCTCTGATTGAAGTGGCTTTGGAGGCCATCGGGCTGGATCGCTTGAAGATCGACGGTGTCGCGGCTTATGAGAATCTGCGTGATGAGTCCTTGCACACGAGGCTTGATGAGAATTTCATACGATACTCCGGCAAAGAGATCTCTGGTCTGTGCAAGCAGAACATCGACCAACTTGGACATCTCGTCGATGGCACTTGCATTCGGTGTGGCGTTTGACTGTGACATCTTGTGGCTTATGAATATATAAGAGGGCTTATAGGTCGGGCTTTAGATCAATGGGTTCGATCTAGAAAAAGGATCTAACTGATTGTCGCTTGAAGGATAACTGATGTCAAAGAATGCATCAAGATGTTTTTATACTCACGAGCCTGCAGCTGACAGCCTAATGACCACCGCTGTCTTGCTCGGTAATTAGCGAGGGCAATTTGGTCGTGGTCTCTGTGATTTGAGTGACCGCCACTGCGGAAGGGATTTATGGGTGAGGACGTTGAAAGTTGAGTGAATGGGAAGATCCGCAATAAAAGGGGTTTCAACGGAAAGACTTTTTTTGAACTAGCAACGGCAATAAAAAAAGGATCAGCAGATCAGGAATGCCTCACGTATTTTTGTTTGAAAAGGATTATTCGATTGCAGGCAGTTGCATCGAGATGGTTCAATTTTTGACCCAAGCTTTGAATATTAGGATTATTACTCAATCTAGTTCCATTGTCTCAGTCAAGACTGCAATGTCCGTCCCATTTCAACATGCCCGCTTATAATTAAGAATTTTGATATGCCTCTAGGCTAGGCTAGGCTTGCTTGTAGTTTGAGGTTACGTACGTACGAGCCAAAGGATTTTTTGTGGGAGGTTTTTGACGCTACACTATAGCGTAAGGTGGATCTGCTTACAATGCGACGTCACTAACTTAGTTTATTGCATTTTTAACTCTTGAACCGTAGACACCATGTCAAGGTTAGACAGTCGGTACGATAAGAAACGTTCCCAGTGCGTCCTGTTTCGATTCTGTCTAGAAAAAGCTTCTTAAACTTGGCCATTCGGTAATAGGCATACAACTGAAGGTTCCGTTAACTCGTACAAAAACGATAGGACTCTCAAAACAGGTTGTTGCTGTAGAAGCTGACCCCTTTTACGGGCTGTAAGTCCACCAATATTATCTTAATATGATTGATTGTCCCGTTCTACGTCTTCTTCTTCTTATGGACCTAACACGTTGAACTTGGGCCCAAGCCAACATTTCCAAAAGATCCAAACGATTTTTAGAGTCCTTCGACTACCACTTCAGTCCAAGAAAATGCTGTGTTTGATTAATCTCCAACGGAAGAATCTAGAACTCTAGAGTATGAACAAAAAAGGGTTACTTCGACATTTCACTCAGTCCAGGTTCATGTTACAACTCTCAGGCCTTGTCGCTGAGAGTGACGTTTACATTTTCCCCCGCATTCCAAGACTGACAATAACATTGCTTGCTTTCAATACAAAACATTTCCCATGTATTTACCACTCATGCACCGCCCCTACTGTCTACCACCCGTTCGGCAACAACCAACAGATGAATTAATCAGAAGCCCCTCGGCCACCACTTCAAGTCACTGGACGTCCGTGCAAATGCACAGCCAACCCCGCGCCCCGCCGTGAATGTGTACAACTTCTTGTGTTTGTTCGGATAAACGCGGAAAACCCCACTCAAACAATGGCTCGAATTGGAAAATTATCTCCAAACACATTCGTAAGCCAAACAATGCCAACGCCGGCCACTCCGTTCCCTTTGATTCCGGCCAACCGACCGGCCTTCATGGAGCACCGAGCGGACGGGCAGTTCGTTCCTCACAATGCTCACAAAAGCACCGCAATAAATTAAATATTGTCCTGCCCACAAGGCCCACCCGGCGCCCCACACCTGAACGAAACTCGAATTGAAATGTCTCCCGGGCTATTGATTTAGGGGATGAATGCATTCATACCCGACCCGGCCGCCGGTGGCCACTGCAACAATAAAACACTGCGGCCCATTTGTCATATCCTTGCTCCTGCCGACGGAGCTTGCTCCTGCCGCCGGCCGGGATGGGGGCGGCAAACAAAATGCGTTTACACAATTCATTTGACGATTCAACCCCAAATGCAAAAACAAAATTAAAATTTTAATTAAAAAAGGACACAAGTGCAAATATTTACACCAGCTCCCCGGCAATTGCTGTATTAAGTGCTTTGCCACTACACCGGCATCGGGACGAGTAAATCGACCGCAGCCGCGCCCCGCCTCATCGCCCTCTCGTCCTTCAGCCTGACCTCCGAGCACAGGAGCAGCAACAGCCTCGAATAAGGGGGGACGGCAATGTACGGGTATTTACTCGCCCGCAACACAACAGGACGCCGCATTGTTCACTTCAAAGGGGCTGCAGTGGGGCGGGGGTGGAGGGCGGCGGTGTGGCATTTCACAAATATATCCTTTTTTAGCAGATCGTAAAATCTCAAAAATTCATTTGCACAAAAATGTCTAAAGGAAGCCAATTTGCCATGGATTTCTATGGAATCCTCGGCGCTCAGCCCCGGATGCGGTGTCTTGGCTGTGCCTGTGTGCGGTGCAGCGGCAACCACCGGTCCTGGTGTGTCTGGCGAGGAATTTTTCGGCGGTGATGGAACGGAGGTGCATGAGGATGCAGATGGGATGGCGAATTTCCGTAGAGATGCTACGTCTCGTGTCTACTGCCCTGCAGCAGACAGACGCGCACAGGACTCTAAGGATTCTGGCTGCTCGGCAGCTCGGCAGCTCGGCTAGAAGCAAATATTTTTTATGAACGCAATAATATTCCTGAATTGTGTGCGAGTGGGGGCCGGCGTGGGGTGGGGCTATGAAATGCCGATGCACCTGGAGACGTGGGTGGGTGGCCTCTATTTAATTAAAGCCATGTGCTGGGGGAGGTGCCGTTAAATAGTTTACGCTCCGGAACTTGGAGATGGAGATGGCCCTCAATGCATTTTCAAGTCAATTTCTGCTTTATTTGGTTAATCAAGAGGCAGTCCCTGGTGCAATGGGCTTTGTGGTTCCGTCAGTCTCCAGGGGGAGGAGACTGACTTGCAAGCAACTTAATTAGATGCACAATTTGCTCAGGTTAACGGGGGGAATTTGCTGCGGGAGGTGATATCAAAACAAAATTGTGGCAGGCAGTCTGCGGGAAATGATAGAAAGGCGAAGGGGTTGTTTTGCCTTTCGGATGCATTTCAAAGCAGATCAATCTTGTAAATTAATACGAAAGTCTGGCTCGCTGTAAGGATCCTTGGATCGAAATTACAGGTCATATCGGTATTCTCTGCTGACTGAGTGCCTGACGGACCAACAGCGCAGATCTAAACAATCATCGGCGGATAATGCGCTTTGTTCCATAACAGAAAGGTGGAACTGATGTGCATAGCGGTTATTGGATTGTCCGACCAATCAGAGGGTCTTTGCTTCTGTTCTTGGGCACTAGAATCACCGGTCACTCAGCCTCCAAGCACAGCTTATTGAACACGACAACGAAAATAATATTACCTCATGTAAGAGCTAAGGCAGTCGAGATAGTGATCAAAGGCGTGGTGAGGCCATGTGAAGCATGAGTTTAACGGGCATAAGCCGAGATCAGAAATGATACCCATGAGCAAACGATGGTGGAGAGTTTAATGGCGATCAAGTTATTTCATGAGGAGAGCAACAGAAAAAAGACGATAGTATAGGCCGAAAGAACTCACACGCTAACACAAGAGGCACGATCTTCCAAAAGTCTGTACAACTGCTAGCATACGCGGATGACATTGGTGTGATTGGTCGAACACAGCGAGCCGTCAATGAAGCGTATGCTGGTATTGAAGCGGCAGCGGCTAAAATGGGTCTACTGGTGAATGAGGGCAAAGCGAAGTACATGCTGTCATCGAGAAAGGACAGACAACATCGACGTCTTGGACAGAGCGTCACAATAGGCAGCTATAACTTCGAGGTAGTGAAGGACTTCGTCTACCTCGGTTCGCAAGTGAACAGTACGAACAACACCAGTAGCGAGATTAAACGCAGAATTACTCTTGCCAATCGCTGTTTTTTTGGGCTCAAGAGGCAATTGATGAGTAGAGCCATCTCTCGAAGGACCAAGCTGACTTTATACAGGACCTTGATCATCCCAGTCCTGCTATACGGCGCGGAGGCATGGACAATCTCAAAAGCGGATGAAGAAGCACTTGGTCTTTTCGAGAGAAAAGTTCTGCGTTCAATCTTTGGTCCTGTCTGCGTTGATGGTTATTGGAGAAGAAGATTCAACCAAGAACTGTACGGGCTATATAGCGGCATGAGCCTAGTCAGGCGTTTTCGGACTCAGCGCCTAAGATGGCTTGGCCATGTAGAGCGCATGGACATCACTACTCCAGCCCGAAGAGTTTTCGACTCCGAACCAGTGGGACAACGCAATAGAGGACGCCCATGGAACCGATGGCGCACCCAGGTGGAGAAGGACCTCAATCGACTTGGTGTGCGCAGTTGGAGATAGCCGGCTAAAGATTGTGCCGGCTGGAGAGGCTTAGTGGTTGTGGCCCAGGTCCATCCCGGACTGTAGCGCCACCAGAAGAAGAAGAAGTTTCCGCCTTAGGATTAAAATGGCTCTTGATCACAGCATCTAAAAAGGAGAAGGCTGCAAACTGTTCTTCCGACTGGAAGGAAAAGGACTGAGTTAAGAAAATCGCAGCCAGGCTGTCCCCCTTGATTTCACATTCCTCTTGAGCCAGGATAATGGCTATATAATCACCATGGTCTTTCCTAAAATTGATACAATAATTAGATTTGTCATATTATAGTTTAAAGGACTTCTAATAATAATATGGGTGGCGCTACAGCCCCTAGAGGGCCAGGGACTAGTTTCTCAGCAACCACTCGTGTTTTCGGTGATATTGTTCTTTCACGAGTGGAAGGGACTTACAGTTTGACTCCGAACGTCGAAGTTGAAACGCTTCTTTTTTATCTAGACAAGACTAATCCTTGAGCATTGTCAGTGACTCCAAAGAGGTGGGTTCGTGAAAAATTATTTTTGGTCGTACCGGCCAGGAAGCGAAGTTAGGTTGCCTTGGGGTCTACTCACGTACCCACAACGCACCGGCCACCACATTAGGACTGAAACACTAGGACATAAAGAACTTGAAGGACGAAAATAATTATTATTTTCCCAGTTCGGCTATGTATATGGAGACGAAAGCTGAACCAGTCTTGGTGCCTTTGAAAGAAAAATTCTACGTCGGAGTATGGTGGAAGATGAATGGAGGAAAAGACACAACATCGAATTCTACGAGCTGTGCCAGGATGTGGATGTTGTTCGGAAGACAAAAATCCGTTGACTGCACTGGCTCGGGCAAATCGAGCAACGCTCCAGCTAAGAGGGTCTTCGAATTCGAGCCTCCCAGTTCGACAAGGAGAGGGAGACCCCATCTCCGGTACTCGCAGATTCCAGAAAGCTTGGTTTCGCTGACTGGAAGCAGCGTGCCCAGGATGGTCAGTGATTACATGACCATCCATAGGTCGCAGGCTTGAAAAGTAAGTACGTTAGTTAGCTTCAAGGATGCACCTGTCAAACCAATTGGAAGCATACAGAGTATCAGTGTCATTTTCATTAAAAAGTCCTTATAATTTTGTCGTTAACGCTTCAACAACGCTTCCCTCCTGCACATGCTGACTTAAAATTTTTTGTCGTTCAATTGATGCAAGTCAGCAGTTTTCAGTTCTCAAATGTCAGTTGACACAAGCAACTCTCAATTTGGAAGACATCTCTAATTTTGTAAGAGAAGCGTCTTTTTTCTCTCTCTCTCTCTCTCTCTCTCTCTCTCTCTCTCTCTCTCTCTCGTCTCTATCTATAGTATAGTTGACATGTTGTAAACGCTAATCGTTTAACCACGGCTCTCTTATTTCTCTGATTTTATTAGCAAACTCAGGCCGACACAGTATTTTGTGGATGAGCACTGAATTGCATGCATTGAACGACGATGGCAGTATCAACGCAACATTGTGTCTCAGACATTATTTTTACGTTTCCTTAAGATTTCAGCCAAGCTGTGATTGATAATTGCATGAAATCGAAATCACCAAAACTCCAGATCCGGACACCAAATGTGAGCAAATGAGGCAAGTGACGGCGGAAAAACAATTCAAGTGATACCTGCCACGCACCTCGTCAACGAAGGGTAATTAGCAACACCGGCAAAGGTTGCTAATTACCAAGCCGCGTCAAGAACTTTCCATAAAAGCAATAAAGACGAAATGTCCTCGGCAATAAATGGATTATTACACGGACGCACACATGTATTGTTGTGTTGGTTGACGGGATGTTCAGGATTCCCTAACCTGCGGCGAAGATTTAATGACTCACCTCTGAGTCCCGAGAGTTTTCCATAAATATTGAGCCCATCCATGAACGGTCATAGTTTCTGTTGCATTTTCAACCAATTAACACCTCTCCACCGAGTGATCGTGTTATCCCAGTGATCCTTAAGCAAACATTTATTTCAAACATTTCCCGTAAGCAATGTCTTTTTGTAGCATCATCAAGGATACCATGGAGCTTTGCGCCGACGTAAGCTACGAGATACAAGTTCAGTCCAAATATAGCGGGCAAGATGATCCCGAGATAACCTTAATTGTGAACGACAACTCCATAAACCAGCAGGATTTTCTGCCACCGGCCACGGTCGATGAGCCGACGGACATTCAGAAGCAGGTGGCAGAAATCTCAAGACTCCAGTGCATTTTTCACCTCAAGACCGAGACCGCCTTCAACGAGTACCAACGCATGAAGGAGATCTACAGGGACAAGGATGTCATCGTGCGGATTACGCGACGACAAGGCGAAAACTCGTGGACTCTGATGCCGAAGCAGAAACGTTGGCTGCTGAACGTAGATGCACCACCCTCGGAAGGCGCCGTCAACGCCGAAGACGACGTTGAGGCGAATGTAACATATTATGACGAACCCGCCAGCCCTGACTACGATGAGTTTCTGCACGACATATATATCCCAGAGAGGATACCAGATCGAGTCGGCTTCAGTCCGTATGAAGGAGACGACGAGCAAGACGAGGAGAACCTAGACGAGATTATCCTCAATCCCTGCCCCAATCCACCTATTTTGAAGCGCCGTCGCCGTCGGTTGGAAGAAAGTCCAGAGGTGGATGGAAATGTCGTTCCGGAGAATGAGCAGCCCACGGAGTTGGTATGTAACCTGCCCAAACGCATCAGGAGGGACAGCTTTGGCTTCTTCAACTTCGTTGGCACGAGGGAGGAGCTGTACGACCTAAAAAGTGATGACGAAGACCAGGCTGCCGAGCACGAGTTGCTCGAGATCGACGATTTGTTCGACAGGGACTACAAGGCGGACAGTGAAGATGTTCCCACCGAGACTGAAGTAAAGGATTAAAATTGTAAATATTTGAAAGAAAAGAGAAATGGTATAAGGACGCATTTAAAATGGAAAAAATGAATTTAATAAAAAAGAACGTAAAAACATAAATTTTTCTTCTCATTTCTTGTTCACTCGGGGTGGTTGGGGGAAACTATTTCAACTGCACTGAGCTTGGATTGACGCTGATATGCCGCACACCACATCTAAACTGGTCACGTCCTTTCGATACCCCGCTTAGATATCTGTTATTTTTCAAATGGTCGGTTGAATCAATCCTCATCAGTAAGCACTCAAAGTCACATTAAAAATCGCTTCGTATTCATAGTCATCGAAGAGCGAAAAACCAGTATCAACATTTTGTAATGCCACAAGAGGAGTCCCACAGGGCTATACACTCGGAGCTAATCTTTTCACGTTATTACATTATTCTTGTCTTAATCTTCGGCAAATTAGAAAAAAAAATGTTCGCTTGTAATACTCGGTGATGCGAACTTGCATTTCGTTAGGTTTTACCAGCTGAACGCTGCCATTGTCAACGTATCTGGTGCCATCCACATTCTTTGGCTCGGCAGCCCTATTTGCCAAGTACAACAAAACTGGATACACTGCCATAATTATCACCGAGTACTTTTCTGTAACCGGAATTATGCTTCTAAAAAACCCGTTTAAAGCGGTTTAAATATGCTAAAAAAATACGTTCAACAAATCAAGTAAAATTAAACAAAAAATTTTCTTTTTAAATATTTTTTTTGAGGAATCACCAAATAAACTAATTGTATAATTACTAATATTTAGAAATAAATTCTTTTTACATTAAAATTATTTTAAGTTTGTATTGAAATAAATTCAAATAATTTTGAGTTAATTGTCAAAAAGAAAATGTTCCCTATTTTAAGTACATAGAAAAACTTATTTCTACCTCAACGGATTTAATAGGGGCAATTTTAAATGAGATTATCCCAGAGACTGTATTCATTTTCTTCTTCTGGCGCTACTGTCTGGGATGGACTCGGGCCTCAACCAACAAGCCTCTCCAACTAGAACAGTCTCTGGCTAGCTGCCGCCAGTATCGCACGCCAAGTTGATTAAGGTCCTTCTCCACCTGAGTGCGCCACCTTAAACGCGAGTACCCTCTGCTACGTTGTCCCACGGGCTCAGTCGAAGACTCTTCCGGCCAGAGCTGAGTTGTTCATACGCTATACCCAGACCAACCACCTTAGGCGCTAGATCCGTGGACGCCTGACTAGGCTCATGTCGCTGTGCAGCCCGTACAGTTCGTGGTTGGATCATCGCCACCAGAAACCGTCAACGCAAACAGGACCAAAGATCGCACGCAGAACTTTTCTCTCGAAAAGACCAAAAGACCACTTCCTCATCCGCTTTTGAGATTGTCCATGCCTTTGCGCCGTACAGCAGGACTGGGATGATCAAGGTCTTGTATAAAGTCAGCTTGGTCCTTCGAGAGATGGCTCTACTCCTCAATTGCCTCTTGAGCCCATAGAAACAGCGGTTGGCAAGAGTAATTCTGGGTTTAATCTCGGTACTGGTTACATCCGCGTACGCTAACAACTGTACGGACTTCTGGAAAATCGCGCCTCTTGGCGATATTCTCAAGGATGATGTTAAAGAAGTCACATGATAGCTCGTCGCCTTGTCTGTCTACGTTTTTTGACATTGAAGATCTCGGTGAGTTCGTTACCGACCTTGATGGATGGGAATTCTCCATCGTCATCCTGCACAACCTGACGAGCTTGGCAGGAATGTCAAAACGAGACATGGCGCTGTATACGCCGTCCCGTGTATAGGCCGTCCCTATGCACGCTGTCATATGCGGCCTTGAAATCGACGAATAAGTGGCGGGTATCGGTCTGCATTTCTTGGTTTTTTTCCAGGATCTGCCGAAGTGTGAATATAGTCAATGGTAGACTTCCCCCAGAAACCGCACTATCAGGACATATCAGGTTGTTGACGAATGGTTTCAGGCGCTCACACAAAATGGCAGAGAGGATCTTATAGGCGCTGAAGAAGGGTTGTCCTTTCTTGTGGATCGGGCAAACAGTACTGAGATTCCGCTCATCGGGCATGCTTTCCTCCGACCAGATGAGTTGGTGCATGTACCTTACCAGCTCATGGCGCACCCTATAATGACTTCTGCAGAAGCTACATGGATGAGGAGGAAGAGGAAACCGTGTCACACTACCTCGGAACCTGCCCAGCCCTTGCCGAGACAAGAAGAAAATATATGGGTAGCCACTTGGGGATCTAGCAACTATCATGAAGGACATCCTCAAGTTTATTAAAACCACCAACTGGTTATAGGTATAGTTAAACACATCAAAGGAGCTAAGTGGGAAAGAGTGTAGTAGGTCAACGATGTGGCGGGAAAAGCCGAACAGTGACAGCACAAAGGACCTTAAAGGTCTAAGTGAGGCAAATACCCATGAGGCACAGCTCTCATGGTCACATCTGCTTATCTATCTACCTTGAAAACTTGATTTCAGGTCCTGCTGGCGTTGCTATAGGAGCTGAAGATACTACCATGAACTGTAGCGGCTGTACAGCGAGATATGTCTTACCACACGTTAGAGGACATTGCTCCGGTTGAGGGTACCTCAACCTATAGTGTCCACACAAGAAGAATGGTTACGTTCAAAGTCAAACAGAGAGGTTCTTGAGAACCCAAAAGCAAGGAAGAGTCAGTCAGCACAGTGGTCAAAAAACCAGCAAACGACGAATGGATTATGGGGCGTTGTCAATTTTTTCTTAATTATGTTGCACGGTGACTCTCGTTTTCACCTTTCTGGCTTACCAGACGACTGAGACAATGGATGGGTTTATACCTACATCCCGTTTGTTCAGAACTGCCTGGTCATGGTCTTTCTAATCGATTCTCATGACAACCACTGACCCTCCACCCCTCCCATACTGTCGCCCTTCAAAGTCATTGAAGCGAAACCAACTTCCGAACCTTCCTCTCCCTGACACAAAAGTCAATCTCAGCTTCCAATCAGTCTGTCGACCTCCCATAATCCAACAGTTGTGCACTAACCAGAATCACCGCCAAATCCGACAGAAAACGAAGTGGAAAAATAGAAGGAAACACACACAAACCACTCGTCCCTTTTAATTTGATCCTGTTCAGAGCAATATTACTTCCGATACAAAACTAAATGAGAAAATTAATTCTCTTGTGTCACTCCCCACATATCGCCGCCGCGCCACGTCGACCCCATTCACACGGGGCGCAAACGAGATCCTTTCAACTGACTTTGGCCACCGAAACTACGAGAGACGCATTCAACCGAAATAAATGCACACAACCTCAAAAAAAAAGAGAAAAAAAAACAGAAATCTCTGCGAAAACCCGTTAAAAACTAAACCACATCCCGACCATGCAGGGTTTCCAATTATTTTTCCCCGTCATAATACAAATTCGACTAACCAAAAGGATTCGTCGGAAAAAAAACCCCACCCACACACACAAGCTGTGCCGGGCACAGCCACCAAGTTAGTGCTGCGGGTGGTCCTGAAGTTCATGCCTCTAACCTCCCTCCCCTCCACACACGGCAGGTGCATTTCATAAATCCGCAGCGCTCCATCCGGTGTGTGGGAGAATAGGGTAGACGGGACGCCCATGTGGGCCGGGGGTGTGTGTGGGTTGTTGGAAGCCCACACTGTTATCGCGGAAAGTTCTAAGCTCACGTATGTTCCCAGAAATAGTTGCCGTAAAAATGGTACAACACAACACAATACACACTCGAGTCGTGTCATGCTCTCGTCCCCACACACACACTCACCCACACTCCTGACGAAAGAAATCCTTTCATTACATGATCGGGACACAAGCATGCATGCACGACGACGACGTGAACGACGCCGAGCACGAGAAGAATGAAGAAAAAGTCCTTTTCGGCATTTTCCACGGAATAGGGGCTTTGTAAAGGCGCCGCGCCGCCCGCCGCGTCATGCCACAGAGAGCTCAAAGTGCCTGTTAACATTTTTAACGAACCTCTAACGACTGTTTGGCGAGACGCCGAACAACAAAAACTACAAAAAAAAAAAAGGAAACACACACCAAAACTGAGCGCACGGACTGAGTGCTACCAAATAATGATTATAACCGTTAAGATCCAATTAAAACTTTAAGTGAAGGGTAGTTATTTTAAATGTGTGAGTGGGTGGCCACCGCTCGGTGGGTGGTGCACTGGAGGATTATGTGCTGGAAGCAGGTGGATTTACGTTCAAAAATTGAGATTACTACTAGTTGTAGTTTGTTGAAAGTTCACGAGGGGATTAGATTAAGTTAGGAAGCCGATAAGCCAGCGAGGTCGTTAGCGTGCTTGATTGAGATCGCTCTGAGTTCTTTTCGATTGCAGATGGGATTTTGTGCACTTCGTGTTCGTTGAATCTCTTGACAGAGAGCTAAATACGTTCCTGGACATTGACTAATGAGGTTTTCTTTGGAAGTCATTTGCAATGGAATACGAAATGATGTCGAATTAACTCTTTTAGATTTGTGTACCATTCTGCCTGAGGGTTGACGGGTCTTAAATAACACGGTTGGAAAAGACTTTTGATATGCTGTGGTAATCACCATACTCCTTCCGTAAGGAACAATAGCTGTGTTTTTTTTTACAAGCGTATGTACGCTTAATTTAAAAGTGCACAAAAAAACGATCATCATAAAATCATGGCAGCACCGACGACATTTATGACATTTGCTAAGCAGTCAGGGGTGTACTCGTGGAAGGTGATGGTTGATCTTTGATGGTCACAATCTTCGTTCTGTGACTGTGTAGAGTGACCATCACTTTAAAAGCAAAAACACTTAATAATTATAAAATAAAAAATACTGTTCATCAAATGAAAAGAATCGTTTACGAAACCTAAACGGAATAAATAGCAGAGACTGGGTATACCAAAAATTGCATACTTATCGATGCCAAAACAATTAAAAACGATCTAATACATCAACCACACCTGCAAATGTAAGCCACATACAGCAACCTAAACAATGAATGAATGAATTCAGGAATGAACACACAGAAAATAAAGTTTGGAAGCATTGTTTTTATCCGCGCTTATTCCTTAAGCGGCGATAGATATGATGAGTAACATTAGCGGATATAGGCTTTGTTGTTAGTGTATCTTGTATACGCTTGCAAAAGAACACAGCAAATGTTTAACACTTCGATTGTCGTTGTCCATACGTCATTATCCAGTGGACGCCAACGAAAGCATGTTGGTTTATGACTCTATACAGAGTCTCTATACAGAGAGTAGCTTTGAAGTTCAATGATAAAGGAAAAGCGCCGTGAGGAGAGTCCACATGAAGCCCTCCAACCTAAAGTCGTGTATGCGGACTGCTCAAAGTTTGAGTGCCTTGTAAGTCTGCAGCAGAGATAATGGATGATAGACATATCCAACTTCGGCCATTTTTACCCCTAACCCACAACGAAGATGTAGTGGTAATCCCTTGTATTTCACTTATACATTTACAACGCTCGTCAATTCACCACAATATGGCGGCCGATTCGTGAATTTTGTGGGAAAAAGCCGCAGATTCATGAATTTAGTGGGAATCCATGTACTTTCCATGTAACGTACATGGTTTTGTTGTTCGGAGGGTGTTCAAGAGTTGACTAGTATTTTTAAGGGAATTTTCCTACACTGTTATATGGACTTTCGTGAATAACAATGTATTGCAATGTCCATTTAACTGGAACTATTTGACCTAAAATTAATTCTTAAGTGTATATATAGCCTATTCATAAACCATACTTGACAAATTAACTCAAAAAATGAAGCTCGCTGTATACGCTTAAATCATTGATTCTGGAAAACTCATGAATTCAATTTAAACAATTTGATAAGAACAATGGCAAGATATTGCAGCTTTTACTAATGCTAAAAAAATGGTTGCCAAAACATCTTATTTGTGATTCACGCTTCAATAATATTTTTATTATTGGTTAACTGAACGTGTGAATGTATTATTAATTTTTATTCATATGAAAAAATTCACACTATGTTGTGCATTCGTTAATTATGTCCAAGTATTTCAGATTGTAAATTGCTCAAAGTTTTAATGAATCGAATTCATGAACATAAGCTTTGTTCGTTCGTTTACCCCTCCATAGTGTGTTGAAAATTGAACACCGAAATTTGAAAAAACGATCAAATAACGAACTCTAATTCACCCCATTACTAAGGTGGGGAAGGGTATCAGCTGTCTCCACAGCTGTTCTCAAGAGCTCACACGTATTCACAGACAGGGGACAAAAAGCGTATAAAAAACGCTGTCAGATGAAATCAAGGGGCAAGGGAGGTAGAAGTTGGATATCTCTATTATAGGTTATCTCTGGTCTGCAGCCAATAGAGAGTGTGAAGAACAGTATCAAATATGCCAAGGTTTAACACAATTGCTGCTATGGATCTGAGTTGTTCGCTGACTGTGATCATTCTCCTTCCCATAAGTTGACGAAAGTAAACACTGCAGCTTTACGGTAGTTTCTTCATCTTCGAAGATTTGAATATCACTCGGAGCAACTTCGCAATCTTCTCGGATGTGAATTGGAAGCATTCCTAGACTACAGATCGTCGATATAACTCTTCGCTGAAAGTCCTGGTCACGCTGCTTCCAGTCATCAAGACCAAGCTGTGTTGCATCCGCGATTACTTGGTCCTTATACTGCAGATTCAGTCTCCCTATCCTTCTCGAAGCAGGGGCTAGAAGACCCTCTTAGCGCTGGTGTCCAGACGCTCGATGAGACCGAGGATTTTTGCTTCCCGGACTACATCTGGCAAAATAAGAGTGTTGTAGTGCTTGATCTTGGTCCTTCGAGTCAAAATTTTTCAGCCCAGTTGTTTCGACAGTCCTAAGTAACATCGGTTATCAAGAGTGACGTGCAACGCACTGCTTTGCACTTACATCACCACTCTCCTGCTTCCCCCCTAAGAAACACAATACATTCTAGCAACAAGAAAAACAAAACACGCGATGTTTACTGGAGGTACAGTCTACCAAATTCTAATGCAACAAAAGCGAAGATTGCAATCATGTGATCTGTGTCAAACTGCACTTCTTGTACTTTCATTCGCGTGGCTGTCACCGTCTCTTTCTTTCGCTTGGCTTGGGTTGGCCTGGCTTGGTTTTGTGCTGTGTTAAATTAAGTTCTGTTATTCTGTATATATATTCTTAAGTTCTGTATATATATATTATAGTCAATCTTGTAGTGGAGATCATTGAATAAAGACCATATTTAAAAAATCGAAAAGAAAGTTTTGTGTGTTTTTTCTCTAAATAAGTAAAAACAAGTGAAATAAAGTGAACTTACATTACTCAAGGGTGGTTCTAAGCCGGGTCTCCGCTGTGACGTCGTTTGAAGAGTTTACTTTTGCGCCAAGGTAGACAAACTCCTTTAATACCACGAAATTGTAGCTGTCGATCGTCATATTTTGTCCTAGGTGATATTCGGCGGATCGTTTCTTTCTTGGTTTATCCTCATACGACCAGCTTGTTCTGCCTGTTCTTCAATCGCCGTGAAAGCTTCCACTATGGCACGTTGGAAATACGCGACGATGTCGATGTCGTTGGCGTATCCAAACAGTTGGACTGCCGTATTTACAGCTGCGCACTGCACTATCTTCTCCAGTACCAGATTGAAAAAATCAAACGACAGCGCATCTCATCCGGTGCAGGTTTCTAACGGCTCGGAAGTCCTTGAGCCGAACTGCACGGTGCATCGCGTATGTGTTAGCGTGGTGCGACAAAACCGGATCAATTTTCCTGGGGACCCAAATTTGGCAATCGCATCGAATAGCTCCTTGCAATACGTGCTGTCGTATGCAGCATTAAAGTCGGTGAAGAGGTGATGCGTATCGATTTGGAATTGTTTGGTCTTCTCCAAGATTTGCCTTATTGCGAAGATTTGGTCTATAGTCGATTTGCCGGGCCGTAAGCCGCACTGTTACGTGCCGATTATTGCGGAGCAAAACGGCTTTAGGCGTTCACATAGTACAATGGACAGGATCTTAGGGATTTACCTTTACAGTTGCTGCTGGAGAGGATCGCATTTTTTGTGGATGGCACAAGAAATAGAAAACTTTCAACTCGTGAAAGAACGATAGCAGGCAAACGAGCGGTTGCTGAGAAGCTAGACCCAGATTATTTTTACCATATTATTATGACAAGAAACAGAGAAAGTATTTATATGGAAAGATCACATTCTATCGATCGAGTCTAATGTTACGTTGACCCACCATTCATACTTGTTTAATGTCATGCATGCATTTCTCCATTCATCCTGTTCATCGCTCAAATAACATACCTTTACATGTACGGTCTACGATCGAGTACAGCCAATTTTTTAACACTCGAATTCAAGCTATCCCCTGCAAATTTACTTTTCTCTATGCATCTGTATTATTAATAACATTGGCGCAACACTCCACTTTAATGCCCGATTTCACAGTGTGAGCTTAAGTGTCGAACCATCGCTAAGCTCAGAATCAAAAGAAATTTCGTTTTCAAAGTCGAAGTTAAGTGATGGATTTTACTTAAATAGTGGTTTAACTTAAGCGTGAGAGCACATAATTGGTATTAGTGTATTAAAATAATTTCAACCCCAAAATAAAAAGAGAAGATCAGCATAAGCTACCCATTATTTTGTTTACCAATTCTCCTGAAGATATGCACTTATTAAACAATATCCTTTTATTTTTAATTAATTTTTATTTCAAATTCATAATAAACTTACATACTAGATAAAAATGCTTAAAACTAGTTGGACGAACAGTATTACTATATATATAACTTACTGGCCCGCGGAGAGCACTCTTAGATAAACTTAATCTTATCCTATGTCTTTCGACTTAAACTAAGAGTCCCTGCATATAAAGAATAACTACTTTATCTGTACAACTTAATATTACGAAAAATTTAAACAAAAAACTTAATTACTGAACTGGATTTACTTAAAACTTATATACTAACTTAACTTACACACTACCATAAAAATAACTTAAACTAACTTAGGCTAAACTACATACATATGCATATGTATGTATGAAAATATAGACATATGTATATTGATGTACTTAGTATATACGGTGTATACACATAGGTACACAGAGGTGTACGCAAATGAATACTAATTTTTATTTTTTGCTTTCTTATATTTTTATTTTTTTTATTTCCACAGTTGAACGGGCTATGTGGAAGATGGGCGGTACCGCATTTATATTTTGTAACAGTCCGTTCTTGGCGAAATGGAGAAAGGCTTCTGGGGGGACGAAGCCGTTGTGCCGTACCCTTTCGTGGTATTGTGCATTGGGGTAGAAAGCCCCCGAGATCAAGTTATTGACCGAGTTCATCGCTCTAGCAGTATGACCTCGAATCAATTTCAACAGAAAATTGTCCACTCTTATCGGGCTTGCCCTGTTGTATTAAACCTCATTGGAACAGAATTCTCTGTACTGGGACTCTCGAGATCGATAGAGACCAAGGCAAGCCCTAAGACAAGCCCTCTCAAACAACCGCATCTTTTCCATCAAGCTCGCACCCACGTTGAACCACACGGGACAGCCGTAGGGGAGCATTAGCCGGATGAGGGCCATGTAGCAGATATCCTTCACCACACGGGACAGCCGTAGGGGAGCATTAGCCGGATGAGGGCCATGTAGCAGATATCCTTCACCCTCGCATCGAGTTGGCTGTTGTAAAACAGTCTTTTTGTAAGAGCAAAAGCGCCTCGGGCTCTGGCCAGAGCAGCATCTACATGTTTGTTAAAATATAGATACTGATCTAGCCAGATCCCCAGGTATCTGACTACAGTCTTTTGCGCCACTGGTTCCCCGTGTCTTCCAACAATTGAGAACTTTCGCCAATTCTTTTTCGTATCCGCCGAGGCCTTATACAACGGCATCCAATATCCTTACATGCGTAAGCATTCGATTGTTGAGTTGGTGTGTTCTCTTTTCCTTTTTCCAGCAGGGTGCTGTTCGTGTTCCATCACAATCACTATTTTGTTAATCGTTCACATGGTTGGTGGATTCAATAGTTCACTATGCCAGTCAATCCATGGCTTACCTAGACCACCTCTAAATATTGAGTGTGCAAGCGAAACATTCTTGGGTGCAATTTAAGTTCGATCCTACACTTGTTTACGTGTTTATTCGATGCATCGAAGCCATCGATGTTTTTCACCGATGCATCGTTTTGTATTGATGGGGCATTTCGATGCATTAGATCGAATTAAACATCGATGTATTTTTTGTATGAATGTCTCGAATATAGGGTGTCCTGTGTAGTATCTCCTTTAATTGATTGCTTGTTAAGGATCAAAGAGAACGTGTGACTAGGAACATTCGGTTTTATCACGTCTTACCTCTAAAACAACAATTGAACCGATTTTCGGTTTACTTCGAGAACTGGCTCTCGTTTCACAAATTATACACAACCTCGTGAGCCAAGGACAACGAGCTGCCTTTCAACATTTTTTTTCCCACTTACTGCTGTCGACATGAACTCGTGGCTAATTTGTTTCTCATCTCTATGCAGATTACAGGCCGCCCATTCATCCACCTGGCAAACATATTGAAGACACCGTCAAAGGACGGCCAAGCACGCACCAAACTCCTTCAAACGGTCGGCTCGAAATAATTGCGTGTCCAAGTGCACTCAACTGAAAATGCAACGGACAACAGGTAACCCTAAATCATGTTAATGCTCGTAATAATGGCCCTCGCCTGACGCACACACTCTAATGCCCCGCAGCAGGCAAACACCCGGCCCACCACCACCGCCGCCGCCGCCGCTCCGACTTATTATTACAACAATCATCAAGTTGTACTCTAATTAAAATAACACATCACATCCGCTTCGTATGAATAATTAAGCACACAAGTTGGCGTAGGCGGCCGCCCCAGCGCCAGGACAGTCGTCCTCGTCGTCATTGAAAATGCACGCACCATCCTCTCGGCAACCGCATGTTGTGTTCATTAAACGTGACAACGAGAGATGACATCCTGCATCCTCTCGGCAATTATTATCGATACCGTTGCTAGGCGAAAATTAATTCCAAGCCCATGCGGCACCCTCTGTATAGAAAGGAACGTCTGGCAGTCACTGTCAAGCGTCCGCATACTTCGACTGACCGCAGTGCAATGGCCAAGGATGTGAGGGCACATCGTCTGAACTTAGAAACAAATGCCGATCGCTTCCACATGCCAGATTGGAAGGGCCGCTTCTTCGGCACTGGGCAGGAGGCATATTAATATTCACAGTTAATCTCCTGCATATGGATGCGTCCACATTGGATATTCAAAGTTCTTACGGCTGGCAGTTGGCAGACGGCATGGGTGTTGGCTCTTTTCAATTTGCAAGCATATTACGCAGCCCATCGAGAACAGATGTGAGTAACGACGAGACGCATCAACCGGGTGTGCATGTGTGTGTTGAGTGTTGTGGCGAATTTCGTTTCTGCAGATTTTGGAAAAAGCACTCAATGGGGTATGGAATGTGTCCAGTCCGGTTTTCAAAATTCTCCGAATTTATCGGCGGCAGACAGTGTGAAGGGAAAGTTGTCACTACGAGAGGGAAGAATGTTTTAGGGTTTCGAGTCGGAATAGCGAGGATTTTAAAAAGCAGGCAGTCAAGAAATATCTGACTTGCTGTAGAGCACAGTGGCCGATTTCATACATCAGTAGCTGGTCATTAGTCTAAAAGTAACATATTTTTGTAAATTTTGTTAGCTTTTAGCAATTAACTATATCGAAACAACAGAAGATCTCAGCACTCTCTGCAACTGTACTACGACCGCAGTGATGCAGTTTAAACTCACTTTGTCAATATGTGCTTCAGTTGAGAATTTGCATTTCCACCAAATACAAGTATATTTTTTAAGTATACCTCGTTGTAAGTATACCTTCTTTAAAGAAAAAAGTATTGTCTAGTCCCAATAAAATTAAGGTGAGAAAGTGGTGTCTCCATCCTGTAATTTAATGATATCCAAATGAATATTTTTTTTTGTATAAGGAGAGATACAAAAATGTTGTCTGAACACGATATTAATTTTATTATTATGTTCCAATCTTTCACTTTAATTAAGAATAAACGTTACATTCTAAGAACCGCCATAAAATATGTTTTTTCCCCTTTTAAGGAAGCAATGCTCTTCCAACAGAAAGGCCATCAGTACCAAGAAAATAGATACTTTTTTTTGAGATGAAGTGAAAAAGTTTTTTTTATTCAAGGCTTTTCATATTGGACATAAATGAAGAGCAGCATAAACAATGTTTGGAACACCAATAAGTTAGTGTCACTAAAGTCAGTCAGCGACTTTGCGGCATCACGTAATATGGTCATAAGCAGCACGAGGTTCCCTCGCAAAAGAATCCACACAGCAACCTGGCGATCTCCGGACGGTCGAACCGCCAACCAAATCGATCGTGTGCTCATTGACGTCAAATATCCTAGAAGTGCGAACATTCAGGGGGGTAAACGTCGACTCTGACCATTTCCTCATAGCAGCAAGATTCAGAGCTCGACTGTGCAGTGTTCAGCCAAAAAGAGGAGTTTTGACACTGAACCTCTGAGCACACCCGAGATTGCCAGATTCTACGAAGAGCAAATAAGTGAGAGACTCTCCGTTATGCCCACGCCAACGAGATGTAGTTGCATTACCGCTCGGCCATCAAAGAGGTGACCGAAACCACCTTAGGCTACCTACCACCTCCGACGAGGAACCCGTGGTATGATGTCGAGTGTGAACAGAAGAAACATGCAACTGACGAGGCATAGCAAAAGGCGCTGCAACGAAAAACTAGAACAGCGCAGGAGGAGTTCCGGGCTAGAAGAGGAGAGGAGAAAAAGCTTCTACGCCTGCAGAAAAGGTCTCCCGCAACCTCCCAGCTCAAGGATATCGAAGAGTCCACGGACAAGCATGAAATACGAGCCTTCTACAAAAAAGCCAAAAGCCTTGCCGCTGGCTTTAGGAAAGGCACCCAGGGTCTTCGGAAACTGTGAGAGTAACCTGGTTACTGATAGTGGATGTGTTTAAGCGGCACTTCCAACTGCTCCTGACCAGGAGAGACCTGACCAGGGAATCAAGAAATACCAACTCCAGTCGATGAAGTAGTCATCCCAACTAGCTCTGAAGAAGTCGGCACAGCCATCAAAAGACTGAAGAACAACAAAGCCGCAGGCTCAGATGGCTTACCAACAGAGCTCTTCAAGGCCGCTGGCGATGTTCTGGGAAGGAGTATGCACCAGATCATCTGTAGAACTGTAGAATTGTCCAGCGTACTGTGTGAATGTCTAAAGCCGTTTTGAACCGCACTAATCGGCACGTACCAGTGCGACTTCCGGCCCAGCAAATCGACAATAGACCAAATCTTCACACTAAGACAAATCCTTGGTAAGACCATGATACGCATCACCTTCTTATCGATTTTATAGCCACATACGACAGGATTCATCGCAAGGAATAATTTGGTGCGATGGCCGAATTCGGGATCGCGGGAAAACTGATCCGGTTGTATCGCACTACGCTAACTAACACGCGATGCACCGTGCAGTTCGGCTCAAGGACTTCTGGGCTATTTGAAACCTGCACCGGCCTTCGGCAAGGAGATGCGCTGTCGTGTGATTTCTTCAATTTGGTACTGGAGAAGATAGTGCGGCGGGCAGCTATATGCACGGAAGACACTATCTTCTACAAGTCAGTCCAACTGTTAGGATATGCTGACGACATCGACATCGTCGTGCGTTCTCAGCGGGCAGGAGTGGAAGCATTTAGAAGAAGAGGCGAAGCGAGCTGGTCTTAAGGTCAACGAGGATAAAACAAAGTATATACTGTCGACCAAAAAACGATCCGTCACACACCACCTAGGACAAAGTATTACAATCGACATCACTATGGAGATTCGACGTACAACCGCCTTTGGCAACCGGTGTTACTTCGGTTTGTCAAAACTCCTGACTCGAAGGACTAAGATCATTCTCTACAAAACCCTTATTTTGCCAGTCCTTCTATATGGAGCCGAAAGGTAGACGATAAGCAAAACTACGGAGCTGATACTTGGTATATATGGTCCCGTCTGCGAGGAAGGCGAATGGAGGAGAAGACACAACCGCGAGCTCTACGAGCTGTACCAGGATGTGTATGCAGTCCGGAAGGCAAAGATCCGTCGACTGCACTGGCTCGACCACATCGAACGCATGGACAACAATGCTCCAGAGGGTCTTCGAATCCAAGCCTCCTGGTTCGGGAAGGAGAGGAAGACCGAATCTCCGGATAAAGACCAAGTAATCACGGTTGCAAGACAGCTTGGTCTTTATGACTGGAAGCTGCGTGCCCAGGACCGTCAGGAAAAAGCAGCTATCACTTAGGCTCGGACCCTGCGTAGGTCATCAGCCTGATAAGTAAGGAAGTAAGTAAAGTCACGTCTGGCTTGCAATATTATGTTGCAACCCAACTACTTTAACTACAAACGGAAAAATCATAAATGTATCTCGTATGCTGTAGTAGACAATGGCTGACGGTAAAACTTGCAACGCCAGTTATGAGGTAGATTTTCCGAAACAAGGAGAGGGTAAGTTAGGTTAGGTAGGGGCCTGCTAGTGCACTCATCAGCACACTTGTTGGTCCATTGCATTACCCACAATCAGTGATAGTGCCGATAATTTCATCCCAACGGCAAATGGTGACAGGACCAGATTTGAAAACCAGATAAAGCTTATTTTCTTTGTTTTCACTGGGATTCGAACCGGGAACTCCGCTAACCAGGGGCAGGCACTCAATCAATTGCGCCATTCAGTCGTGAAGGAGGGGGTAACACGAATGATGAAAACACTACGTACGGGCGTACGCTTTTTAAGGACCCAGCAAAAACTACCTCTATCCTAAGAATTGACCATGATCTCTTGCAGCGTTTTGCAATAATGCTGATGACTCTTTCAGCAGGATTGAAAATCGACACAACAAAATTTCGAAAGTATTCCTTAGATACAGCCAAACTACATGTCACCAAATATAATTGGTATAAAATGCCTGTGAGCGTCCATAAAGTACTGCTTCATGGTGCTGACGTCATTGAGAAATTCGCTATACCGATTGACAAACTGTCGGAAGATATTTTAGAAGCTCGGCAAAAAGATTATAAGCTATACCGTGAAATCTTTTCAAGAAAGATGTCGCGAGTAGCTACCAACGAGGATGTTCTCCATAACTTCTTAATCCCATTGTA
Organism: Eristalis intricaria; assembly: GCA_964034865.1. NCBI lineage: Eukaryota > Metazoa > Arthropoda > Insecta > Diptera > Syrphidae > Eristalis > Eristalis intricaria. The sequence goes on along the minus strand of OZ035877.1, from coordinate 54,575,094 downwards.
AGTTATATAAGGCATCTAAAAAAAAAAAAAACACAAAAATAGTCTTTAGATATATTGTTAGAAGTATAAATAAATAGAGCTTCCATTATAACGACCGTAGATCAGATAGAGACCATAAAATCAATGTGCAACGCAGTACCTGTGGCGAGAATATATTTTTAAGTTGACTCCATATACACTGACTTCTCGAAGGCATTTGACCGTGTTCAACATAATGTGCTCATAAAAAAGCTAGAGATGATTGGTTTTCATTCTAAAATCTTGAAATGGATAACTAGTTACCTTACAAATCGCAGACAGTTTGTAAAAATAGGTAATGATCTGTCACGAGTAATTTTCAATTTCTCTGGGGTACCTCAAGGTAGTCACCTCGGCCCTCTTCTGTTTCTTCTTTTTATTAACGATTTGCCTTCCTATGTTTCCCATTCCGACTGCCTTTTATACGCTGACGATTTAAAAAATTTTAAATCAGTCCGATCATTGGCCGATGCAATGGAGTTGCAAAATGATATCTCATCAGTACAGAATTGGTGCGATTTGAATGGACTACATTTCAATATTAGTAAATGCTCAGTTATGACATTTTTTAGAATTTTATCTCCTATAATCTATAATTATAAGATTGATAATACAATCTTAACAAGAGTATGTTCGCATAAAGATCTAGGGGTTATATTCGACGTTCAACTGACTTTTTCTATGCACATAGACTATATTATTTCAAAGGCCAACTCCATGCTAGGATTCTTGTTTCGAAATTCAAAAGATTTTCAAGACCCTTACACTCTTAAGTCTGTGTATGTTTCGTTAATTCGCTCTATATTAGAATACTGTTGTTTAATATGGAATCCTTTATATAACAATAGCGCTATTCGTATTGAGAGAATACAAAAAAGATTTACTAGGTTTGCTCTTCGAAAGATGTCGTGGAATTCAAATGTGCCGGATTATAATGCTAGATGTCAGCTTATCGATCTAAAGCAACTGCATGTAAGAAGGACTTATTATTCAGTTCTTTTCGCTCATGACGTCATTACTGCTCACATTGATTGTCCGGTGCTGCTTTCCATGTTCAGTGTTTACACCCCGTCTCGTTATCTGAGGCCTAGAGATTTCTTGTATGTTTCGAGGCATAGTACAAACTATGGGCAAAATGATCCTATAACTAATGCTTGCATAAAATTCAACTTAGTTGCAAATGTTATAGACTTAAATATGAGTAGAGATAAATGTAAAAATGAAATCTTAAATTTTTTGAGTAGCAATTTACTCTAAATTACATTATAATTGTATGTTAAATTCTGCTTATACAAGGCATTATTATTAATAAGAAATGAAATGTTATTAATATTATCAGTAGTCTTAAAAAAGCTCTGTACTTGAAAGACGGAAGAATAAATAAATAAATAAATAAATAAATAAAAGATAATGTGCGATTTGCTCGCTGTTTGGATTTTTAATGTTCTAATTTTGACAGTGGTTCGTGTAGTAACATATGGCCACATGATTTTGCCATTTCATCATATTTGTAGTTATTTCTCTGCAGTCGCAAGCAGCATCCATCTAGACCTATTACCAACTGACAAGAGGTTCATAAGCCCGCTAGAACCCCTAATTGCTGCACAAACTGTACGCAGTCCCCATACACCGTCGATGATGAACGAATGCAAATACCTACCCACTCCCCCCAGCTGCTAGGACTTCCTCTGAGGGATCAATTACTGGGGGAGAGTATATCCCGTTGAGTACGCCTAAGCGTACATTATTTGGAATGCTGCCCTACGCAACCATGTGTGTCCCTTCGAAACCGAATTTCTTCTAAAACGCACTCCTTGCAGATGTGGTCCCTGGTCACAGAATTCGTGGCCACATGCAACTCTGTGGCTGCGTACCGAATGTGACCACCGCCAGAGGTCCAGGAGCAGCACCAACAGCAATATTCAGGAAAACTTGTAAACGTGTGATTTATGTGATCTCATAAATTTCATTGGACGCAGTTGCAGCCAGGATGTCATTAATAAATTCCTCTTTGTCATTGCTCCATGGACCGACGAGGGGGTGAGTGAGTTCGGCTGGCGGTGAGGGACGCAGAGGCGGTAAGCTGGATTATCACATCTCTGGTGGTTTGAATTTGTAGAACCTCCGCTCCCCCACACAGACGAGACGCTTACAGACGCTCAAACAACAAGAATCACGATGTAAACGTGTAAGCGGCAAGACATCCTGAGTGAAGGACTTAATCTGCCGCAGACGTGCACTTCGATGAGCAGAAACAATAAATTGAGTTAATTGTAGTTTATACACTTCGTCTCTCACTCGCAGTGCAGGACCTGTGCAAGGACCTGGGCTGCAAAGATCACCCGATTGGGGCGGACAGGCGGGGAATCGGAAGAAAAAATTGCATATCCCTACGGTATCTGCATGAAGTCATAAATTCTCTTCCCGGAGTTTCTTGCGAGATTTCCAAGTCCATTTTATGGCCCTGCACCGTAAGCAAGTTGGCGATAATAACTGAATTAGGACGTGTGTTACAGATAGTCTTTGAGTTATATGCGTTGCCTGGACGAGGGCTGTGCTCCTCCGAGGAGACTCGCAAGAAGGAGGTGATTCTGGCGATTTTTCCAGGACGGGAGAGAGATTTAGAACTCAGATGGGACCGGACAAAGTACTCATTGGCGTGTAAATCTGCTGAGCCAGAGCGCACTGGAACTGAATCCAGCTGGATTCTGGCCGCAGTTTCCGTCTTTACTCCTTCATCCTGTAACGAGTGTCGTTGGGGAGGGGAGAGTTGAAGGAATTCCTTTCACCGTTGGTGGCAGGATAAGCTCTTTATGTCTGCCGAAGCGTGCAGAGCCGACTTGAAAATATGTCATCTTCGATGATCCCTTTCGCTGGTGCACGTTGATGTCTTTATCCTTTTTTTGAAATGGGGGATGTTTTTAACACGTGGAATGGGTTCGCTGCGTTGCGAGAAAGGTACCTGGTCCTGGAACACCTGAGTGGTGGGTAGGAGAAGGATTAGTTGGGGATACTCTGAGAAAGGACGATTTACTTCCATTGACTTAGTAGATAATACAGATCTCTACCTATTACAAGGCGACTACTCTTACTTACACTGGTCTTCTAAAGAGCCAAAGCCTAGTGAACAGTGAAGGCATCTCTTCCAAGACCAATATGTGCTCAGGAATTTTCTCGTACGGATGTTCGTCATACTGAAATAGGTAGGTGCCATGAGATGATAGGCGCATCACTAAATCGAAGGCAAATTTCTGAAGTAGATCGTCAAGTTTGTTTTGTTGTTGATGCCGCTGAACGAGGCATAGACGCGCACACTTTCAACGCTCAAAGTCTACAAGACGTTGTAAGCTTTGAAGGGAACACAGCTCATCTCTTTCAAGCCTCAAGGACAAAACAAAGTAGAGTCAGAATAAAGCTGCCACCCGTAAATGATCTCAATTGAATCATCATCTCAATCACTGTATTCCACAGGACGAATGTGCGCATATATTTCGGTTTCTTTCAAATTAAACATATCCAATTTTTAGAATAGATTTGTGCCATACTGTAATTTTTAGGTGTGTTTGATTGACAATAAAGGAGAAACCAGTTAGCGGCAGGTCATAAATTGACTATTTTTGGCAAAAAGTTGAAGCATGCTTTAATGCTTAAAGTAGCTTATAACTACATAGTTTGGAGTTAAACTCTTATGCCCGATTGCATAGTGCATCCTTATCTGGTGTTGCAGCTAAGTGCAGGATCGAACTTAAACTTCAGGGGTGGTTTTGGCGAGCCATGGATTGACTGGCATTGTGAACTAAATCCACCAACCATGTGAACTAGTTAATCGTTCGTAGTGATTGTGATTGAACACGAACAGCACCCTGCTGAAAAAAGGAAAAGAGAACACACCAATTTAACAAGCGAATGTGCATGCATCTATAAATTTGTGTGCTCTCTATTTTCTTCAGGAGCATTGCCAGATGAATAATTTGTAGCTCATGCGGGTTTTCTCTTTTGTATTTTGGGGTTGAAATTATTATTATTAGCTCTCTGGATTGACACTTAAGCCATGGCAATGAATGGCTTAAGTTAAGCTACTTTTTAAGTGGAATCTATCACTTAACTTTCACTGTGGAAACGAAATTTCTTTTGATTCTGAGCTTAGCGATGGATTGATACTTAAGCCAAGGCCTATTGATTCTGAGCTTAGCGATGGGTCGACACTTATGTTCAGACTGTGAAATCCGGCAATAGACGTAGTTGCAAAAGCACAAAAAAGGCCGCGCTTACACACGTTAAATTCGTCCCCGGCTTGTCAATGTTGTCGGCAAGGTAGGTGAGATATGCTTTAGTTTGTGGTCTTTGAGCTTCCACTGTACCAAAATGCAGCATCCGACGAAGCTTCGCACTGGAGTGAGGACTAAATGAGCCCCAATCCATCAGAAGACTAGGCTTTAATCAGGAAATATGATATGAGGCTTTTGTAACTCACCAGTACAGTAGGGACGTATATGAAGCTGCCGATGCGATACGATCGTGCCATTATGGCGATTTTTTTAAAGGAAATTACACTGTGGCACTTTAAGTTTGAAAAAAAAACACTCTGTTGAAAATTTAATGAATGAAACAATCGCTTCATCTCTCACTCTAACTTCCGAAAGAGTTGATCACTCGTTTAGTTTTGATGGATATATCTGTTGCCAGTAGTTTTCCTTAATTTCTCCTCGAATCCAAGCACCTATCTTTTGAAAAATAGTTACTCTCCAGCTTAAGCCACTAGTTAAGATACGTCCCTAGAAGGAGCTCGTAGAAGGAGCTACATCCACTGATGAAGGCCAGTCTTCTAGTGGATTGACCATTGAGAGGTCACGTTGTTCCTCAAGGTAGGCATCTCGCATACCTCTTGAGTGCGAAGTGCTTCTTGAGATCCTGTATGAAACTAAAACTCGATTTCATTCTGAAAAAGACATTTGTGGAAGCGTCGTGGAGGTTGTCCATCAAACCTAAATCACTGGGATGGTTGCAAAGTAATAAAAAAAAGTCTAGTACTATAAGTAAAAGACGTGCTAGTCTAATAAATGATACTGAATAGACTTTCTCGACAAGGGACCTTTCAAAAAATTCGAATTAATGAGAGTTCGAAATAATGAAAAATTTTCGAGTAGGAGCGAAGTACCAAAAATAGAAATAAAAACAATAAAAATTAAACAAATTCGTATGTATGGAAACAGTAATTTGACGCACTTTATTACAAAACACATACTTCATTGCAAAAAAAGTTCGAATTAGTGAGAGGAAACTAGGAAAAACTACTTATTTTGAACAACAGCGTGTTTCCTGGTTGCCCGATTGAGCAATCACTTCGAAATAACGAGTATACAAAAACACATACGTTTTGTTCGACTTATTAAGGTTTTTGTTTTCCTCACCTCATAGTTCGAACTATTACGAATTTCGGATTATCGAGTGTCACATTATAGAGGGTCGACTGTGTATATAGCAACGTATTGCAAAGAGAAACAAGACGTTATCGGCTCCGCATTTTTCCGAGTAAGAAGAATTGTCCAGTAATTCAAGATTTTATTTGGTACTTGAAGTAAAAATCGAGGCGTTGGTTTGCCGTTGGTAAGTGGATTTCGCTGTATAAGCCTTAGCTTGGTCCTTACGTAACCCATTGTCATCTTCCGATGACGCCAATCCCCTTGACATACAAATGCATAGACTTGCTGGAGTTCATATATTTAGTGCTAAAAAGTCATGCGTCGCTTGTGTTAAACCTCTTTGGATATTTTGACGTTGTTGTTAGATTTCCATTTGTGGCACACTAGGCCTTGGAATAGCACTTTTTGTTAGCAGTGTTGGCACTTTGAAAAACATTTTTACGCCACCGTTGCGTATTTTCACCACTGTCACAAGCTCAAAAGAACGAAGTCAAGAAAGTTACAGGAGGAGCATATATTCATTAAAACTAAGCGAACGTTCAAATCTTTCGGAATGTAGAAGTAAGCGATTGTTTTATAGATTCAAATACAGTACTGTCTGGGTAACGTGAACTCGTGATTCCGTGAACACTCCGCTGGCGTGAACTCCCATATTTTTATAAAGAGTACTCCTTAGCGTGAACTGAGATGACGATATCTGTGCGCGATATTACATTGTTCTTTTTTTAGCTAGGACAGGGCTTCTTTAATCGCTATAGTTTCAGCCTGAAAGCCTCTACAGTGATTAGGTAGTCGGAAAGGTAGCTGGATATTTAGATCCTTAGAATAGACACCAGCACCGACACCTGTATCCATCTGTCAAGATTTGCAGTGGACCTACCAGCGTCTGGTGTTCAGACTCCCAATAAAATCTGGGCGGTACGCTGGGTGAGATATTCTTCTCGAAGAGGAGTTAAGGTATAGTGAGGTCTGTATCTTCAGGTATATAGGCATACATGCGTGGGATCGTTGAATTTGACTGCATCTCGTTCCAGCTGCTCAGCGATCTGAATCTGATCGCCGTACTAGCTGCCATTTTGTTCTATCGGTGGCAGGTTGAGGAGTAGGAAGTCTTTAGCGCTCCGCTAATGCATACGCAAGCCGTCCTCTGCACTCTAGCGAGTGGGTGATGTTGATTTTCTTATTGAGTGCTGTTCACCAAATTGCGACACCATACAGCAGTATGGGTCTGACTACTGATGTCCACCAAATTGCGACGCCATACAGCAGTATGGGTCTGACTACTGATGTAAATAGCCAGTGAACCATTCGGGGCTGCAGTCCCCATTTGCACTTTTACTGCAGTAGAGAGCCGTGGAGGCCTCCTTGACACGTTCCTGGATATTTAGCTTCCAACTTAACTTCGTGTCTAGTATAAGACCTAAGAATTTAGCGCTGTCACTTAGCACTAAGGGGTCCCGCACAGTGTGGGAGGGTCAAAGTTAGGGATTTTATACTTGCTAGTAAAGAGGACTAAATCTGTTTTTGGCTACAAGATCAAAAGTATACGATGCATCGGATCATCGAATAGCAATCATTGATATTTTCGATGTTTCTATGTACAATGAGCAAAGCTACCCGTGAGCTTTCCCAGAGAGACAACTGGGAGTAAGTTGAGTATTATTTCCAAGGCGGTTGTGGCTACGCCGGGTCGCCGTGGCGTAGTGGGTAAGTGCGTCGACTCCTACGCAGAGGGTGCCAGGTTCGATACCCGAATTTACCACCTATCATAATTCACGGCTCCCCATCTTTCTGGAAAAAGCTTCTCAAATTCGCCGTTCGGAGTCGGCATTAAACTGTATGTCCCTTCCACTCGTGAAAGAACAATAGCACGCACAACACAAGTGGTTGCTGAGAAGCTAGGCCCAGGTCCACCTCGGACTGTCGCGCCACCCATATTATATTATTATTATTGTGGCTGCAGTTCTAGTACGGGCCCCTGTGACCAAATATGTTCAGTGCTGGCTAGAACAGTTTGAAGGGGCCACAATTTTAATGCACATCCAGTCAGTGTGATGGGAAATGATGAAATCTGCATTAATAAGCACAGCTAAAGGACACCAAAGAGTTGCAGAAGACACAAGGCCCAAATGCATTGCCGTCACAGCTCTTCGAATGGAAGCTAAGTAAGTCAGTCGGCCGAGTCAAAGAAGTCTCTTTCCTGGTGATTGTCATTTATGGAATATGCTGGTGGCTTCCGACACCTCCGAAGATCTCCACAACATATTTCTTCATATTTCACTCCTACCGCTACATTTCCAAGATGGAGGGAAGATCTTCTGACAGATAGATAGAAGATACTCGACGTTGATGGTGGCACCTCAACTATCTGACTGTTTTCATCATTATTTGACTCATGCGCCTTTGTTCAAGAAGTCCCCTTGCGCCCTTGTGGACTCCACTTCATCCCCCGATTGAAAAGATGGATCAAAAATCGTCAAGCTGAGGTGTCGGGTGGCTCCAGCGCGAATCGGAAGATATCCCGCAATCAGATACAGTTCACCGCACCCCGCAAGACCGCATTCACTTTAATGCGAATAATCACCTCTTCCCGTGTCGCCGTTGCGAGCGGCGCCATTGCCGGTCTCTTAACCTTGTCATCGTTCCCCAAACGAAGAGTGAGCTCGTTCGCTTATTGATTGCATGTCTCAATCCGACGAGAAAAAGATGCAATCCGTGTTCCTGGACAAGTGCTCATCATCGATAGATGACGATGAAGACATACAATCCGTTGGGGATGCCGCCCCTCGATGCTTCTTCCCTGGTTCAGCGAGTCAAGCATCCGACTGCATATGTTGAGATTCGATTTTTTCTTTTCGCCAATCCATGGAATCAGCAACCTCAGCACACCTGGGAGAAATTATTGGTTCATCCTCGCCAGCGATTCCCTGGATTTCCCCATTTTTTCCCGTCCACATTGTCTTCCACTGGCCCCCGCTCTCGGCGAGCGCACAGTTTTTCAAACTAACAACTCGCTCAAGTTCATTGATTTTCCATTTACGACTTTTGAGTTCTGAAGTGGGCTTCAGGCGGCGACGACGGAACGAGCTGGAACGATGCTTCGGCTCCTGCTGCTGCCGCTGCTTTTGCCGGTGCCCCGAGGTACGTAGTTCATCATGTTTCGCACACAATTTATATTTTCATTCCACTCCTCCACTGTCTCTGTGTATCGCATTCAGGCCGGCGGCGGCTCGGGCGGGGCTGGGGCTAGGGCTGACGCTGGGGCCGGCGATGGTATCATGGCATCCATGACTCGGTCCTATTGAAAGTTCTCAATCGAACTGAAGTGCTTGTTGCAGCGGCAGTAGCAGCAGCGGCAGTGGCAGCAGCATCACAAGTTTCTGCTTGAAGTTCGGTTTGATATTCTTTTGTTTTTGTTGTTGTTTACAGTCTGGTTGGCAGAAAGAAAAGAAGAGAATGGTTTGTGTATTCGGTAAGTTTTGTGTGTGTTTTTCTTTGCACTCCTTGTGGATGAAGGATAGAGGATAATTGAACATGAAGCGCTATTGATCCCGAATGAAGGGACTCTGCACTCCGCACTCGACGTTCGGCACTCGACAGTGTGTAAGCATAGCAACGCGTGTGTTAACTGAAACCATTCCATTCGCAGTCTATGAGTATCTTCAAAGGAGATGTGTACGCAGAGATACATCTGTGTGGAGTGTTTGCTGAGGGAGAGGGATGTGCTTTATTTTTGTGTTGTTTTGGAGTACTTTCATGACCTCGTTCTGTTATGATTACGATTCAGTGCACTCGGTTCGATCAAGGACGATATTTTTGAGGGAACTTTTGGATGCGATGGCAAGGATGTAACCAATTCGCTTTGTTTTTGAGCTTCGTTGGAGAAGCAGAAAAGAAACCCTTGACATGAAAAAACGAAAAAATTAATTTTCAGGAAGAGTTGAGGAAACGCGGACGGCGGACAGAGATAGAACTGCATTCAAGGCTAAAAAAACGAGAGAAGCTTGCTCTTTGGTGGGGCTAATATGATTCTAATTCATTATACATGCTGGCTGGCTAAAGACAAAGACATTCCAGATTTCTGGAGTACCCCCACTCATCGCTGGCTCCACCGAAATAAATAATGGGAAATTTTCTGAATTCGGCCACGAACATCTCATGTCACCATTTTGATCACGCTCTACTACAAAGTCAATAAATTTCCATGAAGACCATGTATTGCTTAGACCAAAAAGATAAGGTTAAAAGGAAATGCTCGCAGACTTGTAACTGATGGGAAACATAATGTGTCATCTTTATATGGACGATATAAGTAGGTAGGTAGGTTTGCGCTTAGGCCAAAGTAGGCCAATTGTACCCCCACGTGGATGTTTCAAATTAAAGAGGGTTGCAGTGATTTTTGACAGCCAGCCAGTTTACTCAACAAATGTCTAGTGGGTTGACCAGTATTTTGGTGAGATCGCTTAGACTGTCGTAGAATTAGGGGCCTGTAGTAGTGATTGAGGTAAGACTAGGACAGTTACAGAGGAGTTGTTGGATGCTTTCCTCCTCCTCTCCGTATAGGCAGCTTCTGCAGAAGTCAGTCAGTCAGAGAATAGGCCTAGTATTTTGGCGTGAAGACCTAGTAGACAGTGTCCAGTAATTTGGGGAGATCAGAATACTTGAAATTTTTGGATCGAAAAGAGGCCAGATTTGTTTTCAAATTCAACAAGTGATGCTTGTCAACTATATCAATCAACTGGCAGTCTAGTGGCGCGCTTAGCGGCGATGTCCCTTTGGCTTGACACAGAGTCGCATTCAATTACCATATTGGAGTTTATAGAGAAGATGCCATAGATTTGATTGCCAGTTGTGATGTGGATGCGACTAGATGTCTCAGTTCAGTTGTCCCTTGGTTCCTGGGGTCTCCGGTTCGAATCCCAGTGAGAGCAAAGCTTATACGGTTTTTTTTTTTTTTTTTTTATTTATTTATTTATTTATCTAAAATCTACAAATTACATATGTATTAACAGATTTTGTGAAGTGTTTTATAATTGTACAATATTTAATGATAAGTTAATACTTTATTTCAGAACTCAATATATTTTAAAAAGTAACAAGACTTAAAAGTTTACTTTTAAAGTGCTGTCTAGTATGGGACAGGTCCAAATGTTGTGAATGTTCGTTAAAAACACGAATTATTCTTGTTAATGGTTCGTTTTTACCATAGTCTGTGCTATGAAACCTTTCAAATAAAAAATCCCAAGTACGGAGTGACCTTGAAAGCATATGAAATTGAATCTCAGATAAGAGACATGAACATTTTATATGATTGCAGAGTATATCCCTGACAAATATAACATCGTGGATAGTGCGTCTAGTTGATAGAGACTTTATACCAAGCAGTTGGCATCTAGCTTTGTAGCTAGGATGAAAATTCCAGTGCATTTTAAAGAAGATGTACTTGGTTAATCGCTTTTGAACTTTTTCAATACGTTCGGAAAAAGTGCTGAAAGCCGGGTTCCAGACTACGACCGCATATTCAAGGAAAGGTCGGACTAGGGAAATATACAGTGCTAATAAGGCAAACGGATCAGTAAATCCTTTAGTATTACGTTTGATGAAGCCGACTGCTGAGTTGGCTTTTGCTAAAATATGAGAGATATGTTTTTGAAATGAAAATGGGGAGTTAAACATAACACCCAAATCTTTGACACTGCTTACAGTCGAAAGATATGAATTACCAATTGAATAATTAAATTGGATTTGAAAAGCTGATTTCGTAAAAGAGATATAATTGCATTTACTTAAGTTAAGACCAAGTTCATTATTTACACACCAATCAAAGATGCTGTTTATATCTGATTGAAGCATGATACAGTCATTAACATTTCGAATTGTTTTGAATATTTTCATGTCGTCAGCATATAGCAAACATCTACTGTGTTTAACTGAGAGAGTAATATCGTTAATGAATATTATAAATAATAAAGGGCCAAAGTGACTACCTTGCGGTACACCCGACCAACATTGAATTAGCTTTGATAAGGAATTACCAATTTTAACTCTTAGGGTTCTATTTTGGACGAAGGAAGATATCCAATTAAGAAAATTGGAATGGAGCCCAAACGCTTTGAGTTTGTTTATTAAAAGCGAGTGGTTGACGGAATCAAAAGCTTTACTGAAATCTGGTTTTCAAATCTGGCACAGTAACTATCACTGACGTGGACTGTGGGTATCACAAATCTCAATGGTCTAAGTGTGCTGATGAATTCACTAGCAGCCCCGTCTGCCTACAGAAGGGATTGTGGAAATCGTTTTTTAATCGGGGCACGGGGATGGTGGGTCGCCTCTGCCGAAGCCTTGTGGATTAGTGCGTTGACTCCTACGCAGCGCTGGGAGTTTAAGGTTCGATACCCGAATTTGCCAACCTTTATAATTCGTGTCACTGACAATGTTCAAAGAAAAAGCTTCTCAAGCTAAGCGACTGGGAGTCGGCTGTCGGCATGAAACAGCAGGTCCCATCCACTCGTCCTAGAGCGGTAGTACGCACAACTCGAGTGGCTGCTGTAGAAGATAGGCCTTGGTCCCTTTCGGACTGCCGTGCCACTCACACTATATGTTTTATTATTATTATGTGATTTTGAGAACTGAATAAATCAACTGGTAATGTCATACAGTCACGCTTTGAGGCATAGAGGGATAGACAATCCTTGGTCGCTTCGAAAGGAAGGTTCTGCATGCGACCTTTGGTCTTGTTTCTGTTGTTGACATCAGGAGAAGAATATTCCACCAAGAATTGTGGTGCCATTGCAGTGGCATGAGCCTAGTCTTGTAACTTCAGATCAACTTGGTGTGCTAAGCTGTTGTTCGTGTTGTATTGAGATCCTTGAGCACTCCGGACTGTAGTGTCACATTAAGAGGAAGATATCAATGAGTTCTTGGTTTTATTTCAAGGGCCTTTCAATGACATTATCTGAGAAATATGGCATCCTCCAAAAGGCCATCCCAGATTCGTTGTGAAAGGCGCATTCAAGCGGTTTAAATTTTTGATTACTCTAGCGTCTGGCACACACCCTCCAGCATCCTTGCACGAGTTTGTGAGGATTGAGCCTTTGCAGCTCATTACCATAAACTTGCGAGTTAATAAAACTCTTACAAAAATAAGCAACAACATGATCAAAATGAACGACTTCTTCGCCTCTGACTGAGGGGAAGACGCCACATGTCATTCATATGCATACGACTTAATTTAGGCCAAACAAAATCGGTTATCATCGATCTGCAGAACTCCCCATTCGAGGTGACTCCACTTGCCGTCAATCCGTAGCAAAGAGAATCATTCTGTGGATCAACTGCCACTAGGTGGACCTCGTGTGGATTGGAATTGTCATTCATCAAAAATCCCATTTAAAAAATTTAGCTTTCTGTGAAATTATGGACTCTAGAATCCAGTAAGCGAACACCAGATGTTATCATTGGTGATTATCCTTCATTGTGGGATAAGTTGGGAGCAGTTCTACATCGTAGGCTTTGAAACGATTTAGACCTAGGTTCCGACGGGAATGTTTCCAAGACTCGAGTAAGGAGTGGAAGTCTGGTGACTGCGACAGTCTCCCAGACAGCGATGTTATCGATAGATCTAACGTTTTGCAGACGCATAGATGTTTGCTGATTGTTTCTCTGAAACGGTGAACTCCTTTGATCAGCAATCTTTAGACTCAGTGGTTTGTATTTGGTGTCAGACAAGTAAACATGTGGAAAATTAGCAACAAGATGAAACAGGTTGAAATCCATGAACAGTCAAAAGTTGTCGGTTCCTATTCGAAAATCCTTTAGAAGATCGATGGTCCATTTCAATCAGTCGGTGCTTCAAAAGTAGTCTCATTGATGTCCGAATGAAACGAGGAGCTGATGTGGGAAAAGTCAGTGACCACGACCTTATGATAGCTTCTCTCTAACTCCGGATATTAGCAGTTCAAACATCCACCCAAAACCGTTAGATTCCGCAGATTTAACGTCGAAAGGTTAAGTGACCCCTCAGTTTGCCGACAACTTAAGGATCACCTGTGGAATAATCAGCAGCTCAATCCCTACAACCATCGAACAACACTGGATGACTGTGGAAAAAGCTTTCACATCGGGGGCAGAAAACATAGTCGGTCGAGTTCACGGAAGGCACACAGCGTGGATCTCGGCTGATACCTGGCGGCTGATTACAGAAAGGCAACAACTAAAAACTCGTATTACAGCCGCCACTGTATCGGAGAGATGTGAATTAGATCTTCTGTACCGTATGAAGATGAGAAGCTTGGCGTGGTAGCGAGGTAGGTTGGTAGGTTTAGCGAGAAAACTGGAACTAAGTGTGACAGCGACAGGATCAGAAAGCTGACTGGTGGTCGCAGCTCTAATGATCACCCAGTGAATAGTCTGGACGGTTCCGTCCTTAGTTCGGATGAGGATCAGCTCAAAATGTGGAAGGAGTATTTTGCTACGGTTATGAACCGTGTATTCGCCAGCAATGTGCATCCTAACCAGACTGAGTTGTCCGACGCAAGAATTGCCCGAATTCACACCGCCTTACCCAGTGCAGACGAAATAGTCTCCGCCATCAAAGCGATGAAGGGCTTCAAGGCGGTCGGTCTTGACGACATCGCCTCTGAGCTCCTACAAGAATTTCTGCTCAGCTTCTACTTCCACTCACAGAGAAAGCCTGTGATGCTAATAGCTTTCCTGCTGAGTGGAAGAAGGGAATGATCGTCAAGCTGCCTAAAAAGGGGGATTTGATGATATGCGAAAATTGGAGGGGTATTTGCGTATTACCTTCTGTGGCTAAGATAAGGGAAAAATATTTCGACAACACTTTAAGGAAACAACACTTTAAAGATACACTTGGTGCCGAACAAGCAGGTTCCCGAACTGGATCCTCCTGGGTCGACCATATCAACACCTTGCGAGTTATCATTGAGCAATGTGTTGAATACAGATCTCCGCTTCACCCGCTGTTCATTGATATATACGTAGTATGTTGCGTATCGATAATGAACATCTTTACGAGAGAACGGGACAGGAACCAATAGGCATCATTGGATTGGTCACACAGTGCGAAAGTGTGACAGCTTACCAAGCTATGCAATGGAACACCTTAACACAGGACGGCAGAAGACCTGGAGGTCTAAAGAAAACTGCGCCAGCAGGACGGTGGAGAGTGAAGCGCGGCAGTTGGAGAGAGTTGAGGCACATAACCAGAAATAGAACACGATGGCGCGTAGGCGTTGTTGAGGCTCTATGGAACTAAAGAAGGAGAAGGACATAAGCCAACCACTTAAACCCTGCAGTGACGACAACTTCACGGCCATTGGCATCTGCCCTGACATAGAACTCAGCACAAAGGCATCCATCCACCTCCACCCCAAAGCATCACATGAAATTGCTTCTGAATACATTTCGGCAGGCCAATGCACCCACACACACACTGCAGATCCGCATCTTCAGCTTTATCTCATCTTTTCAATTTCCAATTTTTATTCATCGCCTCATCCCCTCTCCTTTGAGTGGACCCTAAAGTCCATCAAAAATGTTTCATTCATAAAAATGCATCGCCAAAGGTTACCAACCGCACGGCTCCTTTTCAATCTTAATTGTCCATTATCCTCACAATGGGGTCTTTCCACTTATGTTCGGCATGCGGCCCCCCCTCCTCCACCGCCTGTTGAATGATGCAATTTAAAATTGATAAATATTGCAAAGGCTCCTCGAAAGAGATATGACGAGGAGAAAGAAGAACAAAAAAAAAGCCAAAGAATTCCAGTAACCAATAGAATTCTATTATCCTCGCAATGAAAGCCGCCCCTTTCATCGGCCTAATGCTTGTACTGTGTGCTCAACGAGGCTGGGGAACCGAAGGCCGAGGACCCTTTCAAATGGAATATAATGGACAAATAATGGGCAAACTGCCTACAACATGTTAAAAGTTCATTCCACAAGTCCGAAACATGGAGAGGACCTCAGCACACACACCCACACATACCACCGCGCCACCGCGCCACCGCGCCACCGCCATTCACATCATCATCGTCACAATCCGCCTCGACAGAGTTCTTCAAAAGAATCGTCATCATCATCAGCATCATCATCATGGTCGTCGTTGTTGTCGTCGCTGTCGCCATCGTCAGCGTTGTCCCTTCTTCTCGGGTGAACGGGGGCCTTTTGCCTCGGCTTGTCATTTCATTATATTGATGTGCCTTTCAAAAACTTTGTCATTTATTTTAAGACGACGACGATCTAAGGACACACACAAAGGACACACAGAAAAGAAGAAAATTGGTGTTTATCTAGGCATGGGTAAACCGAATAAACGAACACGACATCAGAGGGGGGTGGAGTGAGAGGGGAAAAGGCAAAAGCAAAAGGACCTCTCTCCGTCTTTCATCTCAGCTAAATGAAATCCCATTAACCTTAGAAGCGCACGCTGTGAGCAGCTCAGACTGCGGAGCTTATCATATCATTTCATCATCGGCATCAACGCAAGGAATGCGAATTAGAGGTGTACCCTGTTGACAGCAGAAAAAAAAAGGATTTTCATCTTAAAAATACGAGACTTCGTGCCCTTTCCTTCGCATTAAAAATGTAACTTCATCTCGTCAACAAAACGATCCAGAGTCCTCCAGACATGGCAGGAATGGGGATTTCCACGGCGACGGTGGTGCCCCGTGTTTTTTATTTCAGTTCCTCTCTCCGCGGCGTGTTCCACTCCTAACTTGGCCACTTAATGGCATCTCAGACACCCGGCAAACTTTACACTTAACTCCCCTCGTTTTCGTCCTGATCGACTGCATAAGGATACAGGGTTTTATTTTTTTTTTTTTTGATTTCGTCGAAAATGAATCGAAAGTTCGACTTTTAAAATTTGTTTCTTGAACAAGGACACACTCTCTCTCTCTCTCCGCCCATTGGTGATGCCCCATCACGTAGGCGCCCATAAAAAGGATAATTTTGATGACATTTATCACTTTAATGGGATTTCCGAGATCAAAGACTTGTCTCGATTGACTTTCTCAAAGAGTTGAGCCTTGTGGGTGGGTGGGCTCAGTTTGTCAACAAGTCGACTTGGGGGAGGGGTGGGCGGAGAAGTTATCCCATTACAGTGGATTGGGGTGGCAATTTGAATCACCAATCAGCTATGCGTAACAGATGTCGAAACGATGTTTGACTCCTGCTGAAGATTCAGACACGAATGCTTTGAGGTTTGCCTGCGACGACTGTCGGGTTTGAAGGGACATAGTCCTCACCGGTGGAGCGTCTTTCATGGACTCAGTTTGTCTGGGAAAGTTTTTAAACAATCTTGGAGTGAAAATTAATATGAGTTAAGATCACGTGAGCAGTCAATGTAAAGGCATTCTTTATGCTGTCATTTCAAAATGCATTGTACAATCACGCTAAATGGTAGTTCATCCGTTCTTGTCCACCATTTCTTTTTTTGTATCAAGATCACTTCCTGTTTATTCATTCAATAAAGAACATGATTGGCTTTCTTACAAAGGAACAGGCGGTTTTTTACAGCGAAAATCGAACGCCAAACCGCTTTAAAGATGTATTTTCGAAATTCGGACGGATGGACAGATTTGTGAGATTATTTTCCTCCTGGCCACAGTCAACAAAATAAGTTTACCCCTTTTAAATTAAGTGGAATATTTTTGGTGGATGTACATTACAAAGAGCCAACATCGACTCGTTGTAGCCAAGGTAAGAACTCGGATATCAAGAGCCCATCGGAGTCGAGAAAGGACACCACGGTTTGACGTCAGAAAGCTACAATCGCAACGGACTACTAGGACCTTTGCCGATCGAGTCTCCCGGAATCTCTCTCTAAGTTCGTCGCCACCTGCACAAGCAATCGAAGAAGATTGGAGGCGTTGTCAAGAAGCCATCAAAGATGCTGCCACTGATTTGACCACCTAGAAAAAACCCATGGTTTGACAACGAGTGTAGGCTGGCACATGCAGCGAAGCTGGAAGCCTACAAAGCAACGAACGACGAGAGCTCTACGTGAGCTCTACGAAGAGAGACGAAGAGACGAGGCCCGGCTACTCAGGAGAAAGAAGAAAGAGCACGAGAAGCGCGCGATCGAGGAGATAGACAGGTGCTATGGCAGGAACGATGTCCGAAAGTTTTACCAGATTGTGAAACAGTTATCCAATGGATATAAGGTTCAGACAGAAGCCTGCCGGGACGAGAATGGACAATTAGTAGTAGAGTCGCGGACGATACTGAGAATTTGTAAGAACCATTTCTGCAGACTGTTAAACAGCGATGATGACATCAATACTGCTGTCAGGCAGAATGTTCCACTCAATATGGACGATGATCGACGAGAATTCCGTCCCCCCGACCTAGACGAGGTCAAGATAGCAATATCAAGACTGAAAGACTGTCCGCTGAAATCTTCAACTTACTACACAACCCCGTTTTTCGAATCGCTCAATGAAATATCCAACAAAACCATAAAGCAACTAATCAACTTTCTAAACGCAACAAGATGGCTTAAAAAAACATCAATAACCTTCGAAACTAAAAAACATGGCATTTAGGTCCCTAAGTACGGTCCTAAAATCGTGCTGTGGTTAGAGAAGGGGCGTCTTTGGTGACTACTTCTGTATGATCACACAACACGCTATTTGGCAGCACTCAACTTTGCTTCGTTAGTTTTACTACAACTATTCTCTTTCTCTTTGTACTTCTCACATCGGCTTTGAATCCTCCATTTTGTTTTTTCTCTCGTGAACACAAGTCCAAATAAAAAGGAGTTAATTTTGATTGAAGGGTTTTTTATTTAAAACGGTTAAAATACAGTCCGTATTTAAAAAAAAATTACATCGCATAACAACTTCACTCGATTGAACCGTTCACTCAGTCATCGATAGATTGAATCCGTCCCAATTCCAGTCAGTCAGCCGGTGTTTCCCAGTCCCAGTCAATCAGCTACGTTTTCCAATCCGACGCAGTCTCAGTGCGAGCGGATGTCCTAATCGATTCGAGTTTTAAGAACGACTTATATTTCCAAGGTTTCCTATTCAAGCCGTTCACTAATTAATTCTCGATAAACCTTTTGTGAGGTTATCAGCTCAGCCTTGGGCGATTTCACACCCTTTGGAAGGTTGGCAGTTATCAAATGCTTGGTCCCAGGCACTCTCAGAGCTGGCCTAACGAGCCCCTCCAGTTTATAGGCAGCTCCCGAGCAAGCAACCGCCTATAAACTCCGTGTTGGATGAGCACTTGTCTAGACCAAGCAGAATATTTTCCAAGGAAGCCCAAGCATCCGAATAAGGAATTCCAATTAAGAACCAATAAAAGAAAATAACAATTCATTCCGCAACAAAAACACACGAACACAACAACAGATCTCCGTGCCCGTGATTAAAATTCCATCGGAATAATCCACTCCAGCAGCACGCTCCCATCCCAGGCCCGTCCCCAGAAGGGGCTGAGGGGACAGAGATAACTGAATAAACAATGGCTACGGAAGCATGAAAAAGAAAATGCATTTTAATTTCCACCCCCGTACGTCTATCAGGAGAGAAGTGGCTGGCCGGCCAAAGGGATTTCACGCTACACTAAAGAAACAAGTGCATAATTTGTTTTCCATTTATTCCGCAATCCTCGCTTCCTTCCCCCCACCCCCACCCCCGCCTGCACACCCCTCGTGCACCCCTTGTGCCGTCCTTATTGTTCGACGAAAATTTATAACTCCAATCGGTGGTGGAGACTTCTGTGTGTCAAGGAAAACAGGAGGAGAGAACAAAACAAAAAAATAAAGCGAGCACGGCCGCCGACATCGAATGAGACAACGGCACACAACACGGCGAGCACACAAAGGACTCGGCGGCAAAATGAGATTTCCCAGTCATTCCTTCAGCGGCCGTCCATCTTCAGACGAGTTTGCTCCTTTGACTCGAATTATTAACGGAGATTTGCCACCCTTCGATAATATGCTTCGCTTCTGCACCGTAGTGTCCTTACGGGGACCGGACGGTGCGCGGCGGTGGCGACGACGACGGCAACGGAGGCGGAAGGCGAACCCGGTTGTTTCTCTGTTTCTATTCGGAGTTTTGTGTGTTCAAATTAAATTTTGTGGCCTTATCCTGTTTAGCTGTGATGTCCTGGCCAGTTGCGTCTCCCCTTTGTCGCCATCAGGCAGCGGGGCGGTCTCATAAATTGCAGTCCACGCTGTGCCAGTGGAAGCACCCGAAGCGGATTACTGCTGAAAATTACGAAAAACAGGAATCTAACTCGATTAGGCATTAAGGACTTCGTCCACTCCGTTTGGACCCAGCCAGCAATGACGTACCGATGCATAAAGAGCGGAGATGAGCCGCTCCTTCTTATTGCGGGCCGCAGGGCATTATCTTTGATGAGTCCTGTTGGAATTCGAAATAATCCAATCAGGAATGAATTGATGGATATCGAAAACCCGGACCGGACCCATCGTTCTCTCGAACTTTGTCCGCTCTCGACGTCCTCGTTTCAATTTCAATTGTGCATCGACGCACAGACATTTCAGGCATCATTTAACTTAATTACTCCATTTGAACCCGACCAAGTCCGAATTCGCATCGAAATCCACGAGGAAGTCGATTCAATGCTGCATACAAAGCATCCCATTCTGTGCGCGCATCCATCATGCGTGCTATAAAAACGTCGGCAGGCAGGCACTTCGGCCGGCATTCCAGTGACGGCTCCAAAACGGAGGCTTAATGCTCATATCAAGGAAGTTAATTTAGCGTACTTAATCTTCCGGTTAGCCAGCCTTTTTTGCTCGTACGTCGACGTACGACGCGACGATCCTTTGAGGAGACCGTGCGAAAGGTGTGTGTGTGTGTGTGTGTGTGTCAGTGTGTCTACGACAAGGATCTCCCCAATCCATCATTCTTAATGGTAATTTCATGCATCCTTCCTCGTGTGTGCGGCCATTTGTTAGACGGCCGCCACTCCCCGGTCGCATAAGTGAGGAAATGAATGCGAGACCGAGAACCTCCGGAATCCTGGGGAAACATCCTGTGGACAAACGCACTAGAGGGGAGGGCGACACGGCGTTGGGCCATTGTGTGGATGATATCCTGTGATGCTTATCGCCCCCGTAGGCCTCGGCGGCGGCGTTCCCACTCAATCCTTGGGGATTGTTCAAAGTGCCATGGAATGTGTGAGTGCATGAAAAGGAGAACGAGGCGGGCGGCAAGGCGAGAGTTTTATTGGACATCGCTGGCTCTAGATTTTGCATACAAATGATGCACGAAATAGTGCGGAAGAATGGATCACACGCGGGGGGAGGCGGGGAGGAGGCATTCACATTGCCTCGGCCCCGAGGGGATGGATGGACGCAAAAGCTTTTGGGAACAATCAATTTCTTTGCTTTGAGCGTCCTCGTCCTGACCGATGGGAGACCGTTCGCCGGACAGGTGCGTCGTGTGTGGGTGTCGAGCGAATATGTTTCCTCGTCGCTGAGGGAGAAGTAATTTGGCAGTTCACAGTAGTGGAGAAGTAATTTTTTACGACTCTGATTGGAAAGGACTTTAGACTTGAATCTCCCGCTTGACAGGATTATAAATTGCTCCTCGTGTAGAGTACGTGATGGAAGGTGTGTTAGCGCCTGGAGCAGCAACTGTTGTCGGCAGAATGGAGTGTTTTTTGTTTTCCCTTGTAAGTGAATCAATTTGTCGGAGTCGTTGGGTTAACTAAATGGGAAAACGAGAGCTCGCCGACCAGGTGCCAGTCGGTTTAATGGTGGGTCAGCTGAACATGCAGGAAACTGTCCACTTGTGGGTTCACCCATGAATCAGCGTGACTTTTTGTGACCTGTAAGGAAAACAAAACCGTGGTCTATTGGGTCGTTGATGATGGTGCGAGGATGTTGACATGTAGTGTGCGTTCTTTTAGAAGCTGTGTGACGGTGAAGAAGACTTGGCCAATGGAGCCGAACGTAAAATGAATAAGGATGTGGTAAAGAACGTGTAGGAGAGGCAGTAAAGTTGTCCGTTTGTGTCAAAGGACTGCGACTCATGGAGGCTATGAGACGGAGATTTCCATCGTAGACGGTCCTGACACCCTGCATCCAGTGATGAGGACCAAGCTGGCTTGTCTCCTAGATGATTTGGTCTTCGTCTCCTTTTCGAACCAAGCTCGGATTGGAAGACTTTCTTATGCGCTCGATGTGGCCAAACGGGTGTACTACGTCGAGTCTCCATTAGGTTGTAGTTTGGAGTGGAGTTCACGTATTTTCCCGATGCCTTGTTTGATTTTTCGTCGCAGGTGGATATTATTTTGTCCTCATTGACCTTAAGACCAAATCGTTTCACATATTCTTCCATCGCCCTTAAAGCGTTGACCATGGTGCGTTGGTAACGAGCGACGAGTTCGATGTCATCTGCGCGCCCCAATATTTGCACTACCTTGTTGAATATAGTAGTTTCCGTGTTCACAGCTATTTTGTTTATCAATATAAGCACTTGAACAAACCTCCGACGTTCCAGTCAAACGAAATCGAGAGATTTCACCAAATTTCAAAGGAAGTTGAAGCCCCCCCCCCGAGTTCATCCCTCCATGAAAGGTTGTTGCAGTTTACTATTTTGATCATTTTGGTGTTCATTTACTCATTTCTTCCCTCTCTCTTGTCTGGTGTTCTCGTCACTATTATTTCCTGTCTACGAAAACCCGTTTTGCCCGGCCACTTTACAATTTAGAGCACTTTTGAAAACAATTCAAGCTCGGTGGTAACGCGCTATTCACCCCTATTGCGATTGTCGTTTTTATTGAACGACACTTCTCACTTTTTCTGTCGAGTCACTTTTTAGGCGTTCAAGTGTCAGTATTACAATACTTAAACGCCAGTAGTTCTTGATCCACATGTGTTCCACATAAACAATATGGTACATAATATTATAAATGAAGATGAGAGGGAAAAAGGGAAACAAATCAAGTCAGTAACAGAAAGGAGAAGATCAAAATCGAAGTCCAATCCCATGAATTTGAAAGTAGCATTCGAAGAAAGTACGAGAATTATTTTGAGATCTAACATTCCAATTTGTTATGATTTCATATTTTACTTTAGGTTGAAGAAAGATACATTTCTACAGTCAATCACTAAAGTAAGTACACAACACAAAGGTGCCTGCGTTCTAACACAAAAATGTATGTCAAACGGGATTTAAGAGAAAAAATAGTAAATGTAGTTTTCTAAAGCACTTAGCTGTGTATTTATAACAAAAAAAAAACGTGAAGAGAAAAGAAGATATCACAAAAATTCATAAACCAAAAACCTAACGAAATTAATATCAGCCCTTTTGGGCTTTGCTTGCAAACGCTTTGGGCGCAGTTTACTCTTAAGAGAGTTCAAATAACCAAACAGATCCATTTTTTTGATCAGTCGTTACTCATTTGACCACGCTAGATGCTGTCATAAGTCCACTTATTATGTGAGACCCCTAATTATGTCAGATCCGTCCATGTGATTTACATGTGTGTTTACTTACTTTAGTGATGTGAATTTTGCTTAATTTTTGGTTCATGACCACTGTGCCTATAGCTTTTAGGATATCCTCATATTTTTTTGTTGGTCTAAGTACATAACTTTTTTTTATATATATATACGTATATATATATATATATATAACGTGCTTTAGAAAACTCCATTTAAGATTTTTCTTGGAGCCCCGTTAGAATATAATTTTTGTTGAAAACGCAGAGAACTTTATGCTGTGTATTTACTTTTGTAATTGACTGTATATTTATTAAAAGAACTCGAAGATAAAATTGGACGTCCAGATTTCGGCTCCATATAGCAGGACTGGCAAGATAAGTGTTCTAAAGAGCATTTTCTTAGTCCTTCGAGTTAGGAGTTTTGACGCCAGTTGTTTTTACAAACCGAGGTAACACCGGTAACCAAAGGCGGTTCTACGTCGGATTTCCACGGTTGTGTCGTCTGTGGAGTTTCCGTTTGCCCCAAGGTAGACAAACGCCTTTACTACCTCGAAATTGTATGTTTTTTTAAGTACATTATAATATTATTTTTTTTATATTTCATCCAGTTTCAAATAAAAAATTGATTTCCAATGAAAATGGGGCAAAGTGGCTATTATCTTTTAATGAAGTCATTCGTTGAGGGAATGTACTATATTCGTTGGGTTAATTTACAATTAACTGTGTGAACTAAATTAACTAACAGACATTCGTGGCTTAACGATCAAGTTCATCTGACAAGACCTAATGAACTTTTCGTCGGCTCAATGAAAATATTCGTTGTATTTACGTAGCTTTTTGGTTCAGTGTATCAAAAAGAGTTTGGCATCAAGTATGACACATAGATATTTTGATGTCTTTGAGAGCTTGAGTTTGACTCCATTTATGTCCGGACAGTTAAACTCAGCAGCAACTCGCTTAAACCTACAACTTAAGCGTTTCAACCTATCCTCAACATCGCCTATAAGATCCTCTCTGCCGTTTTGTGTGAGCGCCTGAAACCATTCGTCTACAACCTGATGGGTCCTTATCAGTGCGGTTTCAGGCCGGGGCAGTCCACCATCGACAAAATCTTCACATTACGCCAGATCCGCCAGAACCCAAGGAATGCAGATCGACACCCACCACCTTTTCGTCGATTTCAAGGTCGCATATGAGAGCGTGCAGGGATCTATATAACGCCATGTTTAGTTTTGACATCCCTGCCAAACTTGTCAGGTTGTACAAGATGACGATGGAGAATTATCACTGCGCCATCAAGGACGGTAACAAGCTCACCGAGACCTTCAATGGCAAAAAATGGCAATACTCACACGCCAACACTAGATGCGCGATCTTCCAGAAATCCGTACAACTGATAGCATACGCGGATGACATTCACGTGATTGGTAGAACACAGCGAGCCGTCAATGAGGCGTTTGCTGGCATTGAGGTGGAAGGTGCTAAAATGGGTCTAGCGTTGAACGAGAGCAAAACGAAGTATATGCTGTCATCAAGAATGGACACACAACATCGACGACTTGGGCAGAGAGTCACAATAGGCAGCTATAACTTCGACGTGGTCAAGGACTTCGTCTACTTCGGCTCGCAAGTGAACAGTACGAACAACACCAGTACCGAGATGAAACGCTTACTCTTGCCAACCGCTGATTCTATGGGCTGAAGAGGCAATTGAGTAGTAGAGTCCTCTCTCGAAGGACCAAGCTGACTTTATACAAGACCTTGATCATCCCTGTCCTGCTATTCGGCGCGGAGGCATGGACAATCTCAAAAGCGGATGAAGAAGCACTTTGTCTTTTCCAGAGAAAAGTTCTGCGAAAGAAAAAGAAACCACGAACTGTACGGGCTGTACAGCGGCATGAGCCTAGTCTACGGATTCAACGCTTAAGATGGCTGGGCCATGTAGCGCGTATGGACAACTCAGCCTAGGCCTGAAAGGTCTTCGACTCCGAACACGTGGAATAAGGCAACAGAGGACGCCCACCCTTATAGTGGCGCACCTAGGTGGAGAAAGAACCCAACAAACTAGACGTGTGACACTGGAGGCACCTGGGATCTTTAGAGAGGCTCATTTTTTGAGGCCAAGGTCCAGCTCGAACTGTAGCGCCAAATGAAGAAAAGAAAGAAGATCACGACGATCTTCAACGATCATCTTGAGCATTTTCGTGAAGTAACACCTTCAGCACACCACTCAATAGATCGAGTAGGATGCACATAAGTTAAAGCTGCAATATGACCCGACAGCTTTGGTAGTTGAGATGAGAAATATTGCGATTCGCTTGGTTGCAGCCCACTTTCACGTGGCCACAAGATACCTTTGGAGTTATGAGCCACCGTCGTCGACATACACTCGCTTAATGACATTTTAATAAATGTTAAAATGTGCGAATTCATTAGCCACAGATGGCGCTGTAATTAGATTTCAAAACGATTTCCAACCAACCACCACCTGCCGACATCCATCGCCTCATCACCACCGCCTGCATGACGACTGAGAGTATAATTAAATATTTCTCTAATATAACTGTAATATGCTAATTTGCATGAAATCTTTATTAGCACCGTCACGACCACCGCCGCCAGCAACACCGGCACTCAGCTCCTTAAACAAAAGGCACTCTCAAGCCGCGACCGCTCTAAGTCCGCACTCATTGTGCAGAGAATCATCAGTTTCGCCACTAATTGCAAATTTGCATAAATCTTCCCCCTCTTGGTGGTTTGCTTTTTCGAAATTTATTTACAATCAATTTACACTGGTGGCCACAGGAGTGTGGGCGGTGGCATGGGCGGGGGCGGGAGGCGTTGGTAAGCTTGACGCGGTTGATGGGCGATAACAATTCCAGGTACTTGCCATCGGAACAATTCCGCAGGACTTTTGCTAAATGAATATTTATAATTTTAATTGAAAAAGTTTTGCCACCCGCCCCCCCCCCCATCCGTTTTTGTTCCTCGTGCCAGCCCCTGTCGGGGATTGCACATCAGTGCTGCAGCATCCTGTTGCCGACGAGGCGCGGCGTTCCCATTGTGCTAGCTTCTCACAAGGTGGCCACCGATGTGGGGCCAGTGTACACCTCGTCGGCCCGGTCGGAGGCGCTAATGTACATTACGCGGATGCGGTCGAGGATAAGACGAGCGGGAAAAAACACACTCCACGTTGAGGGGGCGCATTTCCCATGGCAAAGGGAAAAGTTTCATGCTTCCCCGATTGAGATATTCAACGGGCACAAGTCGAGCGCCGAAACTCGAACTCGAACTCGGCGGATAATAGGTTCAATGGCATGAAGTAATCCGGTTTGCCGGTGCACTCTCGAGGTGTGCTTGCGCGGCAGTGGAGGTGGAGTCTTTATTGAGTGCCCGGGAGCGGCGGTTTTGTTTTGTTTTTTTGCTCGCGCCAGACGGACGGTCTCTCGATTGGAATTTCCTAATTGAATTCAAGCGAGAAATATTTGAATGCAGTCACTGGCCGGGCAACCGGAGTCTGCTGCCGCACGGAGTGGTCGACAAAGGCATTGAAATACTCCAGCCGGATCGATAGTATCGGTTGCTAATTAAAACATATGCTGATTTAATTTACCTCCGTGCATTGTGGGCTCTGCAAGCAGGTCTATGTTGCCGTTCGACGTTCGCATTGTGTCCGCGGCCGGCTGGCGGGGGAGAAAAATACATGCTTTTTTTCGTTTAAGGGGCTTACCAGAGGTGGGCAAATACTGTGGAAACATCCATTTTATACAAGTTGTGTTAACAACAGCAACATAATGCTTATTCTCATGTCGCCCGCATGCTCCACCATCCGCCCCCGGATTCCCATGCAGCAACGTAAATTTTGAAGAGCTGTGCATGGGCATTAATTGGAAAAAAAAGTATACAAGGAAGAAAAAAGCGGGGAAATATTTGTTCGGTTTGGGTACTCGAAGAAGCAGTTTTCCGCGATAAATGCGGGCTATGCCCTGGTCAAGTGAGTTATTCCCCTGGGTTCGAACGGATAAAGCCGGGAATTTTGAACTCATTTGCAAAACAATCCCCAAGTTGGTGCGCCAAATAGATGTACTATACAGCTATACAGTGAATCTCAGGAAAGGAACTACTTGATGGTTTCATCATGTCATGATGTACTTCTTCTTTTTCTGGTGGCGCTTCAGTTCGGAGTGGAACTTGCCCTCAACCAACAAGCCTCTTCAGCCAGACGGCACGATCTTTAGCCAGCTGTCTCCAACTGCGCACACCAAGTCGATTAAAGTCCTTTTCCACTTGGCTGCGGCTCGGAGACGAAGACTCTTCGGGCCGGAGATGAGTTATCCATACGCTCTACATGGCCTAGCCATCTTAGACGTTGGATCCGAAGACGCTGACTAGGCTCATGCCGCAGTACAGTTCGTGGTTGAATCTTCTTCTCCAATAACCATCAACGCAGACAGGACCAAAAATTGAACGCAGAACTTTTCTCTCAAAAAGACCAAGTGATTCTTCATCCGCTTTTGTGATTGTCTATGCTTCCGCACCATAGAGCAGGACTGGGATGAACAAGGTCTTGTATAAAGTCAGCTTGGTCCATAGAGAGAGAACTCTACTACTCAATTGCCTCTTGAGCCCGTAGAATCAGCGGTTGGCAAGAGTTACACTGCGTTTGATCTCGGTACTGGTGTTGTTCGTACTGTTCACTTGCGAGCCGAAGTAGGCGAAGTCCTTGACCACCTCGAAGCTATAGCTGCCCATTGTGACTCTCTGTCTAAGTCGTCGATGTTGTGTGTCCGTTCTTGATGACGGCATTTACTTCGTCTGGCCCTCATTCTCCGTTAGACCCATTTTAGACGTTTCCGCCTCAATGCCAGCAAACGCCTCATTGACGGCTCGCTGTTTTCTGCCAATTCGATGTCGTCCGCGTATGCTAACAGTTGTACGGACTTCTGGAAGATCGTGCATCTAGTGTTGGCGTGTGAGTCTTGCTCGATCTTCTCCAGGATGATGTTAAAGAAGCCGCGTGACAGCGCGTCGCCTTGTCTAAAACGTTTTTTGACAGCGAAGGTCTCGGTGAGTTCGTTACCGACCTTGATAGCTCGTGCCTATGCACGCTGTCATATGCGGCCTTGAAATCGACAAAAAGGTGGTGGGTGTGGATCTGCATTTCTTGAGTTTTTTTCAAGAATCTGCCGTAATGTGAAGATTTTGTCGATGGTGGACTTCTTCTTCTTCAGGTTGTAGACGAATGGTTTCAGGCGCTCACACAAAATGGCTGAGAGAATCTTATAGGCGATGTTGAGGAGACTTATGCCTCGGTAGTTGGTTTTCCAGATTCTCAGTATCGACTGCGAATCGTCTACGAGTTGTCCCTCGCGTCACGACAGGCTTCTGTCCGAATTTTGTTTCCATTGGATAGTTGTTTTACCCGTTGGTAGAACTTTCGGACGTCATTTCTGCCGTAACACCTCTCCATGTCCTCGATCGCGCGCTTCTCATGCTCTTTCTTTTTGAGAAGCCGGTGCTCCTCCCTTCTTTTAAGTTCGTAGAGCTCACGAACCGCTCTCGTCCATCTGTCCAGCATCGCCTTGTATGCTTCTTGTTTCGCTGAATGTGCCGCCTGCACTCGTTGTCACACCAGGGGTTTTTTTGGGGTGGCGTTTTAAAACCCAGCACATCAGAGGAAGCTTCTCTGATAGCGTTTTGACAACGGTTCCATTGTTCGTCGATTGTTCCACCTGGCAGCACTGGACCCTCTGAGAGCTTTAGGGAGACTCGATCGGCAAAGTTGCTAGCGGTCAATTGCGATTGTAGCTTTCCGACGTCAAACTGTTTTGGTGTTGCTCTACTCTGTTGTCCTTCCAAATTGGCTCCTCAGAATGTTCGGACATCGAGGATACTGGAGACGTGTCTGACGTCGATCGAAATGTGATCAATCTGGTTGACGGTTGATTGATCAGGTCCAGGTCGCCAGGTCCATTTGTGGATGTTGAGGTGAGAGAACCGCTTGCTGGCTACAAAGACGTTTCGCCCCGTTACGAAGTCCAACAGCCTGTGTCCGTTCTCGGACGTGTTGTCGTGCAGGCGGTGCTTCCCGGCGACTGTACCAAAGATGTCTTCCTGGCTCAGTTTTGCGTTGGAATCTCCTAGAATGATCTTGGTGTCGTAGCTGTGGCATTGATCGTATGTCCTTTCTAGGAGATCATAAAAGCCATCTTTGCTGTCGTTATGTTTATCCTCCATTGAGGCGTGGGCGCAGATCAGGCTGATGTTGCCGAATATAGCCTTGGAGTATGGACTATGGGCATCACCCTCCAAATAATGCAGCGTCTTTACTTATAGCTACCTTCCCCATCGTAGACGCTCCCTATTGTGTGGTCACAGGAGTTTCCCATACGCCCTAGGCGCTGGGTTATAATAGGCTCATATCACACTGCTCTGTGTATTTGAAATTTCCCACGTTAATATGGGCGCAAAAATGAACCCCATTCAAACACAATTCTTGCGTGTGTAGCGAGATTAACTTCCTCGAGTTCTCCTGAAGAATCTCACGAACCACTGAAAGGTTTTCGGCGGGTTTTATGTTTCATTAACTTTCGGCTGCTGGCTCTGATTGTTCACTGAACAGGTCGCTTCGTATTTGGCCACCAACCATTGAATAGGGGATTCCGAAGGACGACCACATAAGCCGTTAAATGATGCGTTGACTTCTACGTTGGATGTCCAGATTAAGATCCAGAGAAGACACGGTTCCATTGATCTCCTTTCACTAATAATGGCCAAAGTATGCAACTGCCTAGAAGAAAACTTCTCAAGCTTTCCCCTTCGGAGTCGGCGTACAATTATAGGTCCCCTAGACTCCTGAGAGGGAGGCGGAAGCGGCTAAAATGGGTCTAGCGGTGAATGGGGGAAAAACGAAGTATATGCTGTCATCAAGAAAGGACACACAACATCGACGTCTTGGACAGAGCGTCACAGTGGGCAGCTATAACATCGAGGTAGTCAAGGACTTCGTCTACCGCGCCTCCCAAGTAAACAGTGCGAACAACACCAGTACCAAGATGAAATGCAGAATTACTCTTGCCAACCGCTGATTCTATGGGCTCAAGAGGCAATTGAGTAGTAGAGCCATCTCTCGAAGGAACAAGCTGACTTTATACAAGACCTTGACCATCCCAGTCCTGCTGTACGGCGCAGAGGCATGGACAATCTCCCCCGGTCGACAACTATGATATGCATGGTTAATCAGACATATTTCTTCTCTCTGTCTCTGTCTCTGTCTCTGTCTCTGTCTCTGTCTCTGTCTCTGTCTCTGTCTCTGTCTCTGTCTCTGTCTCTGTCTCTGTCTCTGTCTCTGTCTCTGTCTCTGTCTCTGTCTCTGTCTCTGTCTCTGTCTCTGTCTCTGTCTCTGTCTCTGTCTCTGTCTCTGTCTCTGTCTCTGTCTCTGTCTCTGTCTCTGTCTCTGTCTCTGTCTCTGTCTCTGTCTCTGTCTCTGTCTCTGTCTCTGTCTCTGTCTCTGTCTCTGTCTCTGTCTCTGTCTCTGTCTCTGTCTCTGTCTCTGTCTCTGTCTCTGTCTCTGTCTCTGTCTCTGTCTCTGTCTCTGTCTCTGTCTCTGTCTCTGTCTCTGTCTCTGTCTCTGTCTCTGTCTCTGTCTCTGTCTCTGTCTCTGTCTCTGTCTCTGTCTCTGTCTCTGTCTCTGTCTCTGTCTCTGTCTCTGTCTCTGTCTCTGTCTCTGTCTCTGTCTCTGTCTCTGTCTCTGTCTCTGTCTCTGTCTCTGTCTCTGTCTCTCTCTCTCTCTCTCTCTCTCTCTCTCTCTCTCTCTCTCTCTAACTATCCGACGTTGATCGCAATGAAGCCAAATTATCGGATGATATTGGATTTCTGACAACCAGGTCCATTTATGAATGTCAAGGAGAGGAGACTGCGCACAGGCTGCAGAAATACCCCACACCCTGACAAATTCCCTCAAACTGATCCAATTTTCCACTGTCTTGTCCAAAGTGCTGTGCTCCCAGATAGGTCTCCTAAGCCGATTTTGGTGTTGTTGCTGCGGCAGTGATCGTTTCTTGAAATCAACCCTCTCAGGAACATGACCAGAAACTGACTGACTTTCCGTATTTGTTTGAAAAATGTGCCTTCATCACATGTCCTTGCAGTCTAATACTGGAAACGTCTGTGAATTTGACAACCATGTCTCTCTCCGGCTGGCAACATCATTGTGATAGAAGCTCAATGAATTTCTACCAAATTTTGAAGCACCCTGCCTCGGGCAGTGATCGTTCTCCATCACGTAGCCCATCTCCTAAGTGAATTACTCTCACCAAGTACTTCCGCACAACTCAATCAGACGGACCAATGATTAACTCAACAATAATTCCCCCGATTCCCAGCCTAGGACATGGCCAATTCATTCATCAGCCACTCGTCTCCCAAAAACGCCAGCGCCAGATGCAAACTCGACTCTGCACCACTCACAGTGACACTGAACAATTTCTCTGCATTATTTACAATTACCATTGTTATGTTAAAAAGCCAATTATACTTCTGTCATCTTCATGGGCACAAGACATGTCTGCCGCCCCCGGGCAACACACAATGCATCTGGTAATCTTGTTAAAAATGAAAATTGCAACATGCAACAACATCCATTGTCCTGAATAATTCATCTCGTGCAATTGAGGAGCGCCGAGTGCACCCCAGAGTGAATGCATATCGTTTAAGGCATTCCGACTCTCTCATTCCACACGACAACTCCGTACGTCTTCGTTCGTCAACGAATTTTACATCCTCCCGTGCTCTCATCCTCCTCGTCCTGCCCCGGTGAAAGGACGAGGCTACAGGACTGACTATGTGCACATTATAAGCTTGTCGTCGTGGCGCAGTCGTCTCAAGACGCCCTACGCTAGCCTCGGGCCCACTAAGCCACTCACAGGGGGCAAATTAAAATATTTTGAAAACATCCTTCCGTCGGTCCTCGGCCCCGGCCCCCGTGCCATCTGCTGCATCTGCATGCACGGCGAAAGTTTCTAGTTTGGTGCAAAGTTCACTTCCGCTTCACTGATGGCGGCGCTGTTACTTCTGCTCCTTGTGCGACTGTTGGCATCTTTAGCCGCGCTTTTCTGTGTCTACGCGCGCGGATGCGAAGGCGTACTCACGGCCCGTCGACTCTGGGGGAGCGACTGGGTTTCCAATTTAAAAAGTTTCCTTCCCAAGCAAACGCTTTGGTGCCCATTAAAAAATTAAATCATAAATGAAAAGGATGCAGAACCAGCATCGGGGATGAGTGCGAGGGTAAACTTTTTCATTGACTTACAATCACAGAGAGTCCTTTTCGGCGGCAGTGGCAGGAGTAGCAGCAGCGGCAGCGGAAGAGCCAGTCTACTAGTCAGAGTCGGGGATTCACTTAAAGTGACGTTCACAGTGAATGCGAAAGATGATAGATTTTATGTATCAGTTCGGAGGGAAGTTTTCGGTGTTTTTTTTTTCTTCTCCTTTTCATTACTTCACTTTTGTGCTCGTCGTCGTCGCGGGTTGTCCTTGCGTCCTTGGAGCCGTTTCAATTCTGGCGGAAATCTACAAGTGGCACGAGGATTAAGATGAAGATAAGAGGAACTTTATTTTTCAGTAATTGATTTCTGTACCTTGCTGGGGGGGGGGGAGTGAACGGGGACGGATGACGATGTTTTTAGCGGAATTTCAAGCGGTGGCAATGGAAAAGTTCACGGCGGGTGGGGTTTTTTTGGGACTTCCTTTGTAGTTGTTGGGCATAGAGTGCGGATTGGAAAGGAGGCTTGGATGCGAATCATCGACATCCGATTTCATGAGAACGTCTCAGATCACGTGACCACTGAACATTCGCTTTCGTAAGCAGACGTTCTTAATAGCCACCTCGTCTGTAAAACTCTTTGTGTCTGCAGGCTTCATCAAGGTCAGATCCTGATCTTAAAGTAGCGAAAATTCTTTGTCGTCCTGCTGCACAGTTTAATGAGCATAAGATCGAAGACGAAGGAAGCCACAGCCGTACTCATACATTGTGTCCTAACTATCTGACAAGTATTTTTTTCCACAACTGCAACAACTACTTGATCGATAGTAGGATGTTGAATTCTAAGTCCAAAATGGTGATCAGAAATAAGTCATTTTAGGTTATAATTTTTATCTCTTGCATTTAGTCAAAAACTAGAGAAAACCTCTCTAAGGCTACTTATCGCTCGCGTGCAGATTTGTCCCATAATCATACTTTGCTTCAGGGATGGTCGCTGAACAAGCTTTGAATCTTATGGGTAGCCATATAGTGGGCAAATACATAGGTCTAGGGCAAGGGTGGCGAAAAATGCTCGTGCCGGATGCGTATTGATATCTTTTCGTATTTCGAGTTTGCTTTCGCTATTTCTCTCGCTTGTTTCGTATGCTATCGACGTTTTATAATTTGAATGCGTGAAGGAATGGTGCTATGGTCCAATTGAATCCGCGCTCTCAGCAGTTTTACGGTTTTCGGTATCACTACTTACCTCCTGCATCTATTGACTGAGAGTGTGCTCCAATCAAAGGGCGGTATTTAAAATTTTTCTGTAATATTACCGGATGGTTTTGGAATCGTATGGGTTTCTCATTATCATCCTAAAGTCGATGACAGTAATTTCTGAACAATCCTTCTATCTTTGCGAGTGCTTCGCTGTCAAAAAGTGGACAGTGATATGGCCAAAGACCAACGTTTTCTTGAAATTTTAAGTAATTCGGGAAATACCTGTCATTACAAAAAAAAAAAAGAAACAACGAAATCAGGTACTTTCGTGCAATTTACCGCTTTCCTGTCGATTCTCAAATCAAACTCGGATTCTTGGCCAACTCTGAGAAATGCATCCTGAACCTCAAAGGGGTTTGTTTCGTTAGTTCAAGACGGACTGTCAAATATTGGGCCAAGAGAGAGAAATATATTTTCAAGAAGTTAAGTGAGCAATGTCTGTTTTTCAAGAGAACCGCAAAAATCCACACCATGTCCCGAATAATAAGCCGTAGTTCATGAAATTTTTTTTTATCATTTTAAGGGGGTAAACCTATTTGGTGGCGCCGCACAGTGGTCCCGTTGTATGGGAGAGTTGGAAATAAATCTGTAACTTTTGAACCCATGAACCGATCTTTATGAAATTTGAAACATAGTGAGAGTACTACGAGATCCTATTATTCCCTATTATTTCAAAAATGGTTGCTGTATCTCATAAGCTAACGGAGTAATCTTAAGTTAAAAAAATAAAAAACACTTTTTTTTTGTTTAAATGCATAAAATAATTATTTATTTTTGTCGATGACTCGAAATCGGGACTTAAAGCAAATTTGTAATCTTCTTCTTCTTCTTCATTTGGCGCTACAGTCCGGGGTGGACCTGGGCCTCAACCAACCAATCACTATTTATATATATAAATTCAATTTACCAAGTCTTGGGAACGTACACTTTATTTGGAATTAAAGAAACTAAGCAATTCAATATAATAAGGCTTGCGCTTCAGTACTAAGTGGCAGCGAACCTTTTGTTTTAGCTTCAGGCCTTAAATACGCAATCCAGGGATCAGATGATACCAACATTTGATGAATGACATCTTCATTTGTTGCCGAACGATAACATTTTCTACTATTATTAATGCGATAGTACCTATAGTCTTTATTCCGACTTTCCTGCGCCTCCTCTGACAATGATCCGACGGGCAAGGCTGCTGATGATATTATTTCTGCTCCGTGGAATAGAATTTTATGCACTGTTGCTGGCATATAATACCAGGGATATACATTTGTAGCCATTGTAGCGGTTTCCTGGGCATAAGCTCCAAACTTGTCGGGGTCAATCCAAAAATTGCTGCATATTGTCTCCAGGATAACACTGAATCTTTTTATGAGTTGCACATCTATTTCCGTTATTTCTGCTGTTGATAATGGGTCTTCAAAAAAATCTTCTAGATGTGTTCCCATCGTTGGTTGGCCAAATCCTTGCTTTATTATAACTACTTTAATACCCATTTTTTGTATGATCTTCTGCTGAATTTGACTCTTCCTTGCCTGGTGTATTGGCTGTGTCGTTTTTGTTGTTCTCCAAGCTTTAAACTCCAAATTGTAGGCCACATGTAGCAAGTATTCCATAAAACGGATGCGAGCGTGCAAGGGTGCAATTCCTAATCTTAGAGCTTCCTGATTTCTTGGTTTTGCTCTAAGTAACTTTAAATCATTCATCTCTGATGGTTTCGCGCCACATATAACACATGAACTTGCAGCAGACGTGTTTGTCATAGCCTGTGCTACTTTGCCATCTATCATCGAAAAGTGCAATTCATGCCTTACCTTAATAACGGTCGATTTCACTTTTATAATTGATTTCCGCAAATTCTGAAATTCATTTTCAATTCTGATCGCCAATAACGCTCTAATTTTTGCCCCATTGCGACATGCATTTATGACACCGCAAACAAAACAAGATAAAAGCAATTAGTTTCATAATTATAACAGTCTTATGACCCAAAGAATTCTAATTCACAATAATAAAAACATCCTCGGCATCTCGCATAGCGTTTGCACAATACATGCATTGCAAGGGAAATCGTTTGAAAATGCCGAAAAATGCACGACATTGCTCCACTTAAATGCCTCGTACTCCCAAAGTGGTCAAAATTGGTCTCTAGTTTTTTCAGCATCGATTAACAATACTTTTAGCTTTCAGAAAAAGTTGGTCTCCCGTTGGAGACTCTTGGAGCATTTTTGTTATACTCCATCAAACATTGAAATGTCCCTCTCAAAATGTGCCTTTACTTAAAAGCCTGGTTTAAAAAATTCGTAAGCAATATGAAAAAACTGAAAAGGCAGTTTGAAAGCGAGATGTATGACCTTTTTAAAAAAAATGTACTTTAGGTTCCAATGTACATAATTTTAGGAAATATGGCACATCAAATTTGCTTAAAAAATACGTCAATTTTTGTAATTTTCAAAGTCCCAACTTTGAGCTAACGGTACAGCCAAACGGATGATCCAAAGTCAACAAAATTTTGGCTTTCTAGGTTCTCATATTTGTAGATTCGAAAAAGATAAACCATTTGGCCGGGCAAAATATGTCACTTCGGGTATTTATTTCCACTGCGGGACCACTGTGCGCCGTGGCGTAGTGGGTTAGTGCGTCGACTCCTACGCACACAACTCCACCTCTTTCGAGTCACTGACAATGCTCAAAGAGTATTCCTGTCCAGAAAATGCTTCTCAACTTCCCCGTTTGGAGTCGGCATTAAACTGTAGGTCCCTTCCCCTCGTGCAAGAACAATAGCACGCACAACACGAGTGGTTGCTGAGAAGCTAGGCCCAGGTCCACCTTGGACTGTCGCGCCACCCATATTATAAATATTATAAACCTATTTGCAGAGTCCAAAAAATATCTGTTTTTTGTGGTCACATATTGAAAAAATTACAGTCAGTGTAAAAAGTCTGCGTACAAAGCATGAAACTTTCATTAAAATGAAAAAAAAAACGAACAAATGGATCAACCAAATTAAATCTTTTTCATTGAGTTAATTTAAGACAATAGTAATTAAGTAATTTAAAAACAAAAAACAAAAATAACTTACTCAGTTTCCGTAAAATGTGGATTGAAGTAACCCAAGGTCAAAAAACAACACACAAAAAGTCTGCACACAAGTTAGCACGACACAGCTGCAACGACCTGCAGTAATACGACCGACTAGCCTTGACCGTGGATTGCATGAGTAAAGTTTAGGAATGCGTTCCATCGCAACTCG
The DNA here is from genome assembly GCA_964034865.1 of Eristalis intricaria. Lineage (NCBI taxonomy): Eukaryota > Metazoa > Arthropoda > Insecta > Diptera > Syrphidae > Eristalis > Eristalis intricaria. Next base: position 54,538,439 of record OZ035877.1, on the reverse strand, counting down.
CATGTATTACCGATCAAGTGACCACGCGAAGAAAGATGATCCACCGGGGGATTGCATCAACCAGCAGAGCACCTGTGTCAGCATGCGACCGGCGAACGATGGAAGGTGATGAGGAAAGACTAGGCAGGCAGCCTGAGGGCAGCCGAAGCGAACTGGTCTTAAAGTCAATGAGTCTAAAACTAAGTATATGCTGTCGACCAAAAAAAACGATCCGCCACACACCACCTAGGACAAAATATCACTACGAGCTAAGGCAGGCGAGGAAGGTAAAAATCCGTCGACTGCACTGGCTCGGCCACATCATGGACAACAGTGCTCCAGCTAAGAGGGTCTTCGAATCCGAGCCTTCTGGTTCGAGAAGCAGAGGAACACCGAATCTCCGGATAAAGACCAAGTAATCGCAGATGCAAGACAGCTTGGTCTTGATGACTGGAAGCAGCGTGCCCAGCACCGCCAGGAATGGAAAGCAGCTATCGCTCAGGCTCGGACCCTGCATGCGTCGTCAGCCTGTTAAGCAAGTATGACGGTCTGGATGGTTAAGTACTGCGAATGTGGCGAGGCAGATCATAGCCAAGTGCACGATGGTAACATTTCATGTTCAGTGAAACGGTGGCGTCTGGGAGTTGAACACTGTGTGAATTTTCGGTATCTCGGAATCTGGGGTACTCGAGGTGAGAACTTATGCAGACTACGTCCTTTATTGCCGCACACTCAGTGGTCTTGAATACCTGACAGCCGAGGTAGACTTAGACCTATTAAATGCTGCATCTGTGAGTGCTGTAATTCGCTCACTAGTGACCTACATCGAACACAACGGGCTGTCAGTGGCGTTTGTGCGTTTGTGAGCATCGAGAATGAAGCGGCCAAGATGGGCTAAAGTACGAAAAGGTCCAACAACACAAACCTCACTGGCAACAGCTGTAACTTAGAAGTAGAGAAAGGCTTTGTCTACCTAGACTCCGAAGATAATACGACCAATGACACCAACGAAGAGTCACGCTTTCCAATCGCTGTGTTCTTGAGTTTGGCAAGCAATAATCTTATCCGAACTTTGCTCTAACTCGAACTTTGACCGTGAACACTGATTTTTCTTTGCATTTTGCATATATTTTGTACTCCCTAGCACGAGTTTCAATAACTCGAACTACTCGACGAAATATTTCTACCGTAACTCGCATTTTCCGAAGAATTTACTCACTGAACTACGTTTTCTCAGAACTGTTACAGAGGATGTCCGATAGGAATGGTTGTGCAAAACCCTTTACGAGTTCTTTAAAATAAACGAACAATATTATTCCCACACATCTTGCGAATTTTCTATAACTCGAAGTTTCTAAAACTAAGATATTCTTCTTTTTCTTCTGGTGGCGCTACAGTCCGGGGTGGACCTGGGCCTCAACCAGTAAGCCTCTCCAGCCGGCACGATCTTTAGCCAGCTGTCTCCAACTGCGCACACCAAGTTGGTTGAGGTCCTTCTCCACCTGGCTGCGCCATCGTGGGCGTCCAGGTTCTATTGCGTTGTTCCACTGGTACGGAGTCGAAGACTCTTTGGGCTATAGCAGTGTTGTCCATACGCATGGCCTAGTCATCAGCGTTGGATCCGAAGACACGTGCCTAGACTCATGTCACTGTACACCCCGTACAGATCGTGGTTGAATCTTCTCCTCCAGAAACCGTCAACGCAAACAAGACCAAAGATTGAACGCAAAACTTATCTCTCGAAAAGACCAAGTGATTCTTCATCCGCTTTTGTGATTGTCCATGCCTCCGCACCATAGAGCAGGACAGGGGATCAAGGTGTTATATAATGTTAGCTTGGTCCTTCGAGACAGGACTCTACTACTCAATTGCCTCTTGAGCCCGTAGAATCAGCGGTTGGCAAGAGTTACACTGCGTTTGATCTCGGTACTGGTGTTGTTCGTACTGTTCACTTGCGAGCCGAAGTAGGCGAAGTCCTTGACCACCTCGAAGCTATAGCTGCCCATTGTGAAGCTCTGTACAAGTCGTCGATGTTGTGTGTCCGTTCTTGATGACGGCATTTACTTCGTCCTGCCCTCATTCTCCGTTAGACCCATTTTAGACGTTTCCGCCTCAATGCCAGCAAACGCCTCATTGACGGCTCGCTGTTTTCTGCCAATTCGATGTCGTCCGCGTGTGCTAACAGTTGTACGCACTTCTGGAAGATCGTGCCTCCAGTGTTGGCGTGTGAGTCTTAAACGAGCGCGTCGCCTTGTCTAAAACCTTTTTTGACAGCGAAGGTCTCGGTGAGTTCGTTACAGACCTTGATGGAGCAGCGAGAATTCTTCATCGTCATCCTGCACAACCTGACGAGTTTGGCAGGAATGTCAAAACTAGACATGGCGTTGTGTAGCTCGTCCCTATGCACGCTGGAATATGCGGCCTTGAAATCGACAAAAAGGTGGTGGGTGTGGATCTGCATTTCTTGGGTTTTTTTCCAGGATCTGCCGTAGTGTGAAGATTTCGATGGTGAACTTCCCCGGTCTGAAACCGCACTGATAAGGACCTATAGGGTTGTTTACGAATGGTTTCAGGCGCGCACACAAAACGGCAGAGAGGATCTTATAGACGATGTTGAGGAGACTTATCCCTCTATAGTTGGTGCAGTCAAAGGGGTCTCCTTTCTTGTGTATCGGGCAAACGATACTGAGATTCCACTCATCGGGCATGCTCTCCTCCGACCATATCTTACAGATGAGTTGGTGCATGTACCTTACCAGCCCATCTCCAGCTGCCTTAAGCAGAGCTTATCTTCTGGTCCCTTGAAATTCGACTTAGGGAAGTTCGACAGTATTCTACCTTTTGTAACTGCAATTTTAAAATCGCATCTGGGTCTACCACCTTAAATGTTGGAATTCATGTTAAAGAATGCTTGATGCTTATGTATCTTTTTTTCGAAATGGACCACCAGATTAACGTTGCCAGGTCTCTCTGACATCCCAGGACATTTCGGTTGTTTAACATAAATTCAACTGTCCTGCCGGGAAACGTTAATTCCCGGGTAAACTCAGTCAGTAAACACCTCCTTAATATTTGAATAATTGCTTTTGCATCATGATCAACTTTTCAAATTTTATTATCTCTTCAAATTCAGCTCTTTTTTCTACACACTTAAAATCCTGACATTTTATGGATTCGTCCCACTGATCTGGCAACCATACCCCAGACATAAGACCGTTCACTTTGCCTGGCTTGAAAAACATGCATTTGAAACAAAAACCAGCCTGAAACCGTAATTGACGTGGACATTCAACATCTTTTACCGGGAGACACAGCCAGACAGACCGCCTCTAATCAATCATGTCCACTACACCCTATCCAAGATACAAAAACATTGAAAAAGTTCACTAACGCATGCGCGTCGATCTTACTCCGAAACACATTTTCGAAATCTGAAAATAGAAAAAAATCACCTGAAAAAGTTGTCCGCTCTAGAACTGCTCAGTCTGCAGTTAGATCCCGCGCTGAGTGTTTCAAATGAAATATATTCCACCTCTCAGTCGATAGAGAAGGGGGGCGCGCAACGCTGTCAAGTCGCATTTAAAAATAGAAACAAAATTCCTAACGCGGTGGTCTCGACAAGAAGTGTGTTGTATTTTTTGTGTGCTGCTTCTTTCAAAAGTGAATACCGACACGATTTTCACAAGCGATTCGTTCCAAAACGCATTGTTCCCGTTCGCTGTACGTATTTAGAAAAGAAAATAAAAAGAAAAGAAAAGCATCTCGTCCACAAGTTGTTGGAGATAATTTTACATAAGACCGTCGAAAAGTGCAGCTAACTGCTGCTCGACTAGAAGAACGCTCGGCAGCAAGCTTTGTTTTTTGAATGAAAGTGGATTTTCGATGTTGAACAAGTGAAGGAAGAAAAAAAGTGAAATTTTAAAAATAACCCACAATAGTGTTGTGTCAAGGAGTGTAGCCTGTGCTCGAGACGTTGCACATCATATCAGCATGACTGCTTGCTTAGAGGCGTTCTTCTGGTGGGGTTTTCGTTTCACTTCATTCGTTCTTTTCTTTTTTCCTTTTCGCTCTGAATCGGCTTGCGAAACACATTTGAATAGTTTTTGCTTGTGCTCGCCTGTATTTTGAAAATGTTAATTATGTGGAGCAATCCGAAATGATGAGATCGTGGCGTAAATCGCGACGATGAGGACTGGAACTGGTTCACGCAGTTTTGAACGTTTTTCGGATGGTTTTTGAATGGCTTTACTTGGTTAATTCTGTGAATTCTGTGAATTCAAGCTAAGAAGACCATATTCTAAGCACATGGAGGTCAGCTAACTTATTTTGTTGTTGAAAATACATTCCAGTGTGGACACGGAATGAATTGGATATTTGATAAAGAACGTTCAGGAATGTGTCAGAACGTTTGTAGAATTTTCGTAAACTGAAAGCAGGATGTTTGTTTTCACACGCTGATCTGTCAAACTCTGACATGCATCGAATTCCGGCGACTGTCATAATTTGGAAAATAATGTGCCACTTTTTTTAAACACGTGCTTTTCAACGATTTCAGCGATTTGTCAAAATATGAAATCGTATTTCCTTCTTTATGACCACCCACCTGTGATATTTGCAAACAAAAAAAAATAACGCACATATTTCATCAGATTTTCAAAAAAAAATTATTTAATTTCGTTGAGAAAATTCGATTTTTTGAACCGTAGTTTTGAACGATAACACTTTATGTCTGTCATCATTCCTTATTCGGAACGTGTGTCTGGTGTGCTTTCAGGTATTCAGTCGGTACACTCTATACACGTGCATCGCGGATTGCGTTCAAATCAGAAATCAAGGCTTATGGAGACAGGCGGCTTCATCCTTTCTTGTCCCTTTGCATTTTTTGACAGAGCCTTTTTGAATCGATCACAGTCACATCAGTTTGATTACCATGACTCTGTTTAAAAATTTGTTATTAATAACTATAATAATAACAATAATAAACAATAACGGCTCAGATTTTGAACCAAAGGAACCATAATTTGTTACAAATCATTTGCAATTCTCGATCCAATGATCGCACCTGACGTATACACTGATGGAGAAAAGTATTCGGTTCTTAGCTTGAAATTGTAATAAAATTCAAACGGCCCAACAACACACCGCACACATCAAAGATACAGACCAGCAGACCCCTGATCTTAGTTGAAACCAAGACTGGATGGCGCAGTTGGTTGAGTGCCCGCCCCTAGTTACCGGCGTCCTCAGTTCGAATCCCGGTACAAGCAAAGTTAATACGTTTTTATCTGGTTTTCAAATCTGGTCCAGTCACCACTAGGCGTTGGGATCAAATCAACGGCACTATCACTGTAGTGGTCAATCAGTGGTAAATGTCCGACTGTGGGTATCACAATGGACCAACATGGTATAAGTGTGCTGGTGAATTCACTAGAAGCCCCTCTACCTAACCTAACCTAGTCCCATCGTGCATTTATGGGATGCATTGAGTAGACGCTTACAACCCTGGCTCAATAGTGGCATAAGCTTACAATCGGAGGTACAATAAATATATGACAAATTCCGCAAGCTACATATTTCTCAAGCAAAGACGAAAACAAACGAAATATTACTTTTGTTCTTCCTTAATATAGTGAGAAAGGATCCAACCAATTTCTAAGTGGGCCACAACTGCTACAGTGGTGGCAATCACCCAAACGTAACCAAACCTAATATAATAGGGGTCTTCGTGTAGGACTGATAAGCTTTGAATAAAAAAGAATTGGAATTTATTAACGTTTCAAGGCGACTAAAAACATTGGTATGCCGAATACTTTTTTTGATCAGTATATATGATATTTATGACAAATTCAGATCAGAAGATTCCCGAACTATGGCAAGGACTGTTTGCTGAGTATCCACGGAAAAAGCATTTTGACACCTCAGACTAGACGATACGATTTGCTTGACGACAAAATGGGGATTAGTATTCACACACAGGAAACAGGAAGAAGTTCCTCGATCTTTGATTTAGGACCTGTATTGCTAAATCCGTAAAATCCACTTAATCGATTTTATAACAAAAATGTTTATTTTCTAAATGTCTGGAAATTCTATGCAATTCCAAAAATTGAGCCATTTTTCCACATTTAAAGTCATATTTTATTCCACCGATGTGCACTCAAATTTTTTTATCTTGCAAATCTTAACACGATTGGTTGGATTGGTTTATATATACAGTCGACTCTAGATAACGTAAACACCGGTTAGTGTGAACACCGGATAACGTGAACAGATTTATTTTTTTGCTTGACATCTCTAAAACGTCAAAAACATAAATTATTGCTTCTTGTTCGAGCAAGCTGTATTTTAGCTTGAAATTCCTTATTCTTGATACAATACTTAGGGAAAAGCAGTGAGAATGCGACTAAGAATTGACTGATTTTGTCCATCAAATCTCGTATCGGTAATGTCAGTGTTCAATATTTAATGGAACTCTAGTGGGTCACCGTGACGTAGTGGGTTAGTACGTCGACTCCTACGCAGCTAAACCTCGCTGACTGGATTCGATTCCCCATTTTTAACGGCCCCTTCCTCTTTAGTGTCACTGAAAATGATCAAAGAGTAATACCTGTCTAGTTAAAGCTTCTCAAACTTGTCCGTTTGGAGTCGCCATTAAACTGCAGGTACCTTTCACTCGTGATTGAACAACAGTACGCACAACACGGGTGGTTGCTATAGAATCTAGGCCCCGGGCCTCACTCGGCTTGAAGCACGGCCCATATTATGTAAATATTTTTATTTTATGCTATAACCTATTTCTTTTTATGTTCCTATGCCTATACTGTTGTGACATAGAAAAACGCATTATATTTAATTTGCTAAAGATAAGACGTTTTAAAATGAAAATCTATAGAGGGATTGCCCTATTCTTTTCTGAAAATTTGACCGTCGCTAACGTGAACTCCCTTGGTTTTTAATTGATCACATTATCGAGAGTCTACTGTAATATGTTTCAAAAGAAGAGAAAGCCTTAATGTACAAGTTTAGAATCATAAAGCTCGACAATTATTATCGCTTTATATCGATTACCGCTGCTAAAAAATACAAAAATTTCAAAATATCACTGAATGCAGTCTAATATGCAAAAGAGGCTAAATTACCTCTTCATCATCATCTTATGACCCACATGTTCCACTAAAGGGGTCGCGGGGATAAGCCACGCACGAGAGATCTGTATGCAACTCGACCCTAATTATTATCGCTTTATATCGATTACCGCTGCTAAAAAATACAAAAATTTCAAAATATCACTGAATGCAGTCTAATATGCAAAGGAGACTAAATTACCTCATCATCATCATCTTATGACCCACATGTTCGACTAAAGGGGTCGCGGGGATAAGCCACGCACGAGAGATCTCTATGCAACTCGATCCTCCGCCATCGACTCTAACTGATCAGTGGTTATGACTAAGCGTAACCAGGCGAGCTTATGGACTTGGTCCAATCACATCATCCTGGGTCTGCCAAGTGATCGCCTGCCTGATGGAATCGCATTCAAGGCCCGCCTCGAAAGTCGTGATGGTGGGGACATTCGTGCTACGTGCCCAATCCAACGAAGCATAGGAATGAGCTAAATTACCTTGTTCTTAAAATGTTCATCCAGAGAAGTAATATCTAGGCCTAAGGTATGTAGGGTGTTCTTTAGCTCAACTGAAGATAAAGAACAAGTAAATGTTTATCCTAAGACTCATTTGTTAAGCTGATCTTGCAACCCCGCTTCTTTAACTTCTGCCTCCTCTGCATAAAGGTGAGATTTACCTTGTCTTAGTCAAAGTCTAGTTATGCGCCTTTGTCGTATATTCACTCAAATGCACTTTGACGAGATTCTGGTGTTCGCTCTCACTATCCTCGTGCCTGCTTTTCTGGCGACAGTAAGAGTGGATATACTTGAGGACGGGAATGCCTTGCCAGTCATCAGGCAACACATGTAATAAGTGATCACACTTCCCAAATCCACATCAATCGCCTAACACTCCTTCTACACAAATGTTGAAGACAACTTGTCGATCCGAATCAACAAACACCGCTAAGCACCGTTCAGCGGTGCATTACTGTCAGCTGACACTATAGACCCCGCCCATCGAAAGCAAACACTTGACAATGTTTCAAGGCACGTAATTTTCTGTTCCAAGATCCGCACACTTATTTTTGTGCACACAGGAGATGAGAGAAAACCAGAATAATCTTAAGTAGATCGGTCAAAAGACTCTTGCTTGAAGCATTTCATTTAACTAGAACAAGACCTGAAATGTGTTTTTCAAGTGCACTCACCCTTCCGATCGTGAAGTAAGAACAATCCTCGCTTTTTTTCCATTTTCCGAAAACCAACACACATTCACATTAGTTTCGTCTACTCCGAAAAGCATTCAAAAACCATCCGAAATCCACTTCGAAAACACCGCTAGCGACAGTCGGTGTGTAGAACAAACTAGTGTGACCACGATGCATTCGAAAGCACAAGTGAAAAATGCAATAGATCACTAAAAAGAAAATCAAAGTGCTGTCCAATTCCGGAGTCATTGTGCGCGGTCGGTGCGTCGGACAAGTGCAATTGAATTCAGTGCAAGTGCCGCCGCCGTGCCACATCGGCTGACGCAGTGCTACAACCTTTATCGAATAGATGGATGGATAAATAATTGCTTCATCAAATTCTATGTTTTATTTCAGTTGATCCGATCGTCTGCTTGGTGAATTCTCAACGTTTCTGTTGTTCGTCTAAAAATAGTACACCTCTTAATTATAGCAGCATAAAGCCGGGCACACATTGTGCGGCGCGGCGTCGAACGGTGTTGGTGGCGTTGCAAAATGGTGAACAGCGTCCGTGTCGCTCGATCCGCGTTGTGTTTTGGCCGCAAGTCTTTTGTTTTCTCTGAGGTGGCAGCGGCACTCGCGAGATGATGCATCTGCGCTTGAAATCGGACAAAAGGTTAATGTTTGTGCTTGTATGCCTAGTTAGTGCTTAAGATTCAAAACAATTTCACGACGAAGGCTCTCACCGCAAGAGAGAGAGAGAGAGCAACCGACAGACAAGAGAAAATAATCAAAAGCGTGCGGCAGCCGAGTGTGACTCATGAACTCTCGTATTTTTCCATTTAATCGTGTCTAGACGTCGTGTAAAGTGTGAATTTATTCATCTCGTGGATGAAAAACTAATAAAATAAGTGAAAAAAAAATCAAAAAAGAAACGTGTGTTTCGACCGTGACAGGACTCGAACCTGCAATCTTCGGATCCGAAGTCCGACGCCTTATCCATTAGGCCACACGGTCACATGTTAAATTTGTAGCAAGATGTCTGTGTTGAAGAAACCCCGAGGGAGCATCCATAAAATACGGGAATTCGAATTGGAAAAGGTGGGTTTTGTGTGTGGGTGGAAAAATCAATTTAATTCATTACCCCCCGAAGCAATGGCGGGCGCAGTGTGTGTGATTGTTTTCTTAGTTTGTATTATCGGGCATTGCTGTGTGGCTTGTAAACACTGTGATTGTCTCGCGTTCTTTCTGTTTGAAGTTTTTGTTTCGAGAGGTGAGTCAGTTGAAATGGTGAACAATGCCTTGAGTTGCTTGAGTCATTTTTGATTTTTTCGGTGGTTTACGCGATTTAATACGATTTTTTTGAGTTTAAAATGTGTCAAAAACCACATGTGTCACTATTTGTTGACAGCTGTCAATGAGATCAGGGTGAGACGGCAAGGTGCTGGTTACAGACTGAAGTTGTGTGATGATTTCTGTAATATAATGAACGGGGCGAAAGGGGAACAAGTTGTAAGGACCATAACAATTCTAAGCACAAGTCATCCAACATGGCCTATACTATATATATACTAGCAATGATAAAGTGAATAAATTAAATAGAACAATTGTAAGACAAAATTTAAGCTGACTATAAAGAACTGATTCATACCAACCATGACCATTTGCAAAATGTTAAGTAAGCTCTCTTCGAGCAGCACATGAGCAGCGCACTAGGGCCGCGATTTTTCAGAAACCGCTTCTTGATATGCAAAAAGACGGATGTTAAATTATAGCGGTTTTCAAGACAAACATTTTTTTGATTTAATGATAATGATTCTAAGTTATTTCGATGAGAATCAATCATTTCACGCTGAAAACACAATACGCCAAAACGGAGACTCTATCCATAAATTCACGACAAGAACAAATTCGCGACAAAGTGTCAATTTTCTTAAATTTTACCCGTAGTTGTCAGCCAATAAGTAATGAATGAAGTGTCAGACTTTATGAAGTCCGTAATTCGTGGTGAGCTCATATGAACAGCTCGTTTAGGTGTTTTTTTGCAAGCGTATATACGCTTAAATTTAAATTTGCATGTAAAATACTCTAAAAACAAATCCTATATCCGCTTAAGTTACTCATCAAATCTATCGCCGCTAAAGAAATAAGCGCGGATAAAAACAATGCTTCCAATCATTATTTTCTGTGTGTTCATTCCTGTTCATTCCATTCATTCATTGTTTAGGTTGCAGTATGTGGCTTACATTTGCAGGTGTGGTTGATGTATTAGATCATTTTTTATTATTTTGGCATCCATAAATATGCAATCTTTGGTATACCCAGAGTGTCTCTGCTATACATTCCGTTTAGGTTTCGTAAACGATTCTTTTCATTTCATGAACATTTTTTTATTTTATAATTATTAAGTGTGTTTGCTTTTAAAGTGATGGTCACGCTACACAGTCACAAAACGAAGATTGTGACCATCAAAGATCAACCATCACCTTCCACGACTACACCCCTGACTGCTTAGCAAATGTCATAAATGTCGTCGGTGCTGCCAAGATTTGATGGCGGTTGGTCAATTTGGTTTAAGAAAAATCTATAAAAAAAAGTTGTCAATAATTTTAAGAACCAAGAGAGGTAGAAGTCGGGCGTCTAGGCCTGTGCTCTCGACTTTGAGAGTTGGCAGCAACGATCTCTGTCAATGCATAGGTAAAGTTCACAATCAGCCTTCACGCAGCGCCCTCTGGATAGCCTTCACAGCTTAGGGGTGAACCAATGTATGCAGGGACCCCTTTGCCGGGCTTAAACCAGGACCCGGTCCCCACTGCTTAAAAAAGGCGTAGTTCAGAACCGACGAGAAGCCTCGGGTACTGATGACCCTACTGCTGACGACCATGGACAACAGAGTAAGGACAACGAATGTCTGTACCGCACGTGGAATATGAGGACCCTCAACAGACCACGTGCAGCCGATGAACTTGCGGAAGCCCTAGAACCCTATAAGGCAGATATCACCGCCTTTCAGGAGGTGCGTTGGGATGGGCCGCTCGAGAAGAGGATGAGAAACTGCGAAATCTATTTCGGCGATTGCTGCAAAGAGCGAAGGCCGCGCTTATGAGAAACACGGTATCACGCGAGGGACTTAATTCGAGACAGGATCCCACTACCCCCTGCGGCCAATAAAACAACTACGGGCAAGGGCCTCATATTTTGAATTTGATCTAGGTGTTGATGGTCTGCGATTACAAGCCTCCTCGTTCGAGAAGAAAAAGACCGAACCTCCGGCTTTATGACAAAAAGTCATCGCTGTAGCCAGACAGCTTGGTCTTGATGACCGGAACTAGCGTGGTCAAGAGATTCAGCAATGGAAAATAGCTGAGGCACAGAGCACCAGTCATCCCTGGTTCGCAGGCTTAAGTAATGGTTCGGAGCCTATGTATACAAGACTACTTTGAAGTTATAGCTGGACATTGACAAAAACATATCCTCAATGATGTGCCTCTTTCTTGTTTGTCGCCAAACCCAATTTAGCAGGCAATGGACCTGGAACCACAGGTATTTTTGGTAGATTACGGTGCACTGCTTAGCAAATGTCACAAATGTCGTCGGTGCTGGCAAGATTTTATGATGAATCATTAAGCGCCGATAATCGTTTTTTTTTGTGCACTTATAAATTTAGCGTATATACGCTTGCAAAAAAAAAACACTGCTATTGCCGTACGTGTGATTTTTAAATGCGTTTATTGCATTGATTGATTGCATTCGCAGTTCAAATTGCACTCGCATTTTAAGTCACAGTCGATAGCAAACTGCGATTGCCATTTTTCTCTCTGCGTTTTCCCTCCGAATTCATTGCTTCCTCTGTAAGTTTGTCAAACTGAAAGCGCGGTCCACAAAAGGGGTAGACGCTATCCACAAGTTCATGGCTTGTAAATTCTAACCGTAGCTATTTTCATTTCTGTGAATAGACAACATACCATGTGAATGCAAATGTCAGAGTTTGAGAAGTTCCACGACGGGTAGGGTAACCCCATGCATTTGAGTGAACACCATCCAGTGAATAAAAGCCGCCAGTCAAGAAATTGCAACTTAAACGGTTCCTTATGTCAGGCAGAGTGACATCCCACTGGAAGGCAAACAACAGAATCATAAAAATTGTTTTCTCTGGTTCGGAATAAAAAAACTATAGAAAGTATTCAGCAGAAATGAAGTATCACAGTGATGGCCGACTTTTACCTCTCTTTCCCGTTAAGATTTTTGACAGCTGTTTTTTATAACGCGTTCATAAACCAAATTGACCAATCAGAGGACGGCATTTACGTTATTTCATGAATAACCGTCAAAAACTCATGAATATCTGTCAAAAAGGCACTCAAATTGGTCGATGGACTAGGGGGAAATCAGCTGTGAGGTCGGCTATCTCTGTAATACTTCATATCTGGTATTCAGGCTAGACCCTTCGATAATTTCTTGCTTGCCCTGACTTATGCATCGCTATCGCATGGAAGCTCTAACCTTCCTGACACTCAGCCTTTTCCGGCTATTAATTGGCTCTCTTTTGAGTTTTCACTCCTTCGAGGTTATAGCTATCCGTTGTAAAGACTCAGTCAAAGACATCCATGCTTTGCGGCTTTTTTTAAATTTGACAGATCAATGGTGTCATGCTCAGTTAGCTTTCGTCATGGAAGACAAACAATGTTTACCAATTATTGCATTTCATTTTCAAAATTCGTCTTTAGCAACGAACATCATTTCTGATTCAATGCGAAGAACTGCTTTGTTGTTGATCAGATGAGTAATCTTAAGTCATACATTACCTGGAAAGGCCCGTATTTCCTAATATGACCGTGAGAACAACGTTACTGTCAATGGTGTCTGCTCTAGTTCAATCAGTTAAAATTGTTTCTTTTCCCGGAATGCAGTGAACTGAACTTGGTCGACATATCTATGGTTCTAGAAATACGGCGCACAGTGGTTCGCTTTGTATGGGAGTGCGGAAATAAATAAAGTGGACTTTTTGTTAGGTCGAATTGTCAAGGGATACCATAATTTGTTCGAGTTGGAGAGAGTTTGACTTAGAGAGAGGTTTTTGCATGGAAAATTAAGGGAAACGTGTGTAAAATATGGCAAAAAAGTTCGAGTTAGAGAGAGTTTCGACTTAGGGAGAGTTCGAATTAGAGAGAGTCCACTGTATGTAACTCTTGAACCCTTGGAACGATCTTAATAAAATTTGAAACATATTACAAATGCCACGAGATCTTTTCGTGGCTCGAAAACGGTTGGAATAATAGAAAAAATATCACTTTCTTGAATTTTCTTGGCATTTGTACTATTTTTCAAATCGCATTACAATCGCTTCAAAAACTACATATTTATTACTTCGCAGAACAAGTATTCATCACAGCTTGGTAATTACAACAAAATTGCCTTTTTGCAGCTTATGTCAACGTATTGCTACACTTAAAAGGACCTTGAGTTGCTACACTTAAAAGGCTCTTGCGACCAAAGTGCTCAGTAGGCGGATGTGATTTTTAACATTGACGAGATCAATAGAGCACGTCTTCAGCTTCCATGAAAAGATGGTCTCCCGTTGAAGCCTCTTGGAGCTTTTTTTTCTTACAGTCCAATGAATATTAAAACACACACCCTGGAAAAGCGTATTTCGTTTATATCCTAGTCTAAGAAATTGAATATTTCAGAACTCCGTCAATGTATTCATATAATTTTCTTAAGACAAAAATGTATATTTCTTCTAAAAACAAAGTCGCAGCTGCATTCTTTCCAACCATCATCAGCCAAGAAATGTCAACTTTCGTAACATTACTTAAGTTAAAGCCATGTTTTTAAGAACCGATTTACCGAAACAACATAGACTACTATACAACTTTCGGCGATTAAAGACCAAACAAGTTCTCGGATTTCTTCACAATTTATTGATTATTCATTTAGCAGAAAAAAAAATCGTGCTGTTTAAGGCCTCTGTACTAAAAAAAAAATAAGAATGTCAATAGAAATCAAAAATGTCAAAAGTGACATAACAATGGTTTGAGACTGTTTTACCGACACTAATGCGACGTTCACAGTCCGAACTTCGCCACCATCAACAACAAATTTGTGTCCCAATCAAGGCAGATACCATTCTTTATAAAATATCAATGAACACCGTATTTTTCCTAAATTGTTACCCACTCGTTGGCGGTTTGTGACGCTAAAATTGTAGCTCTAGGGGAAAAAAATAATAAAATATAAATTAAATAAAAATTTAATATATAAATATTGTTCTTGTGTCGATGAGTGCAATCTCAGTATCGTTTGCCCGATCCACAAGAAAGGAGACCCCTTCAACTGCGCCAACTACTTAGGGATAAGTCTCCTCAACATCGCTTACAAGACCTTATCTTCCATTTTGTGGACTCGCCTGAAGCCGTTTATAAATAACCTGATAGGTCCTTATTAGTGCGGTTTCAGGCCGGGGAAGTCCACCATCGACCAAATCTTCACATTACGACAGATCCTGGAAAAGACCCAAGGAATGCAAATCGACACCCACCACCTTTTTGTCGATTTCGAGGCCGTATATGACAGCGTGTATAGGGACGAGCTATTCAACGCCATGTCTAGTTTTGACATTCCTGCCAAACTCGTCAGGTTGTGCAGGATGACGATGGAGAATTCTCGCTGCTCCATCAAGGTCGGTAACGAACTCACCGAGACCTTCAATGTCAAAAAAGGTTTTAGACAAGGCGACGCGCTGTCATCTGACTTTTTCAACATTATTCTTGAGAAGATTGTGCAGAACTCACACGCCAACACTAGAGGCACGATCTTCCAGAAGGCCGTACAACTGCTAGCATACGCGGATGACATTGACGTGAATGGCAGAACACTGCGAGCCTTCAAGAGGCGTTTGCTGGCATTGAGGTGGAAGGTGCTAAAATGGGTCTAGCGTTGAACGAGGGCAAAACGAAGTATATGCTGTCATCAAGAATGGACACATAACATCGACGTCTTGGACAGAGCGTCACAATGGGCAGTTATAACTACCTCGGCTCCGCAGTAAACAGTACAAACAACATCAGTAGCGAGATGAAACACAGAGTAACTCTTGCCAACCGCTGCTTCTACGGGCTCAAGAGGCAATTGAGGCCTAGAGCCATCTCTCGAAGGATCAAGCTGACTTTATACAAGACCTTGATCATCCCAGTCCTGCTGTACGGCGTGGAGGCATGGACAATCTCAAAAGCGTATGAGGAAGCCCTTGGTCTCTTCGAGAGAAAAGCTCTGCGCGCGATCTTTGGTTCTGTTTGCGTTGACGGTTTCTGGAGGAATAGATTCCACCACGAACATTACGGGCTGTACCGCGACATGAGTCTAGGATCCAACGCCTAAGATGGCTTGGCCATGTATTGCGTATGGATAACTCAGCTCCGGCCCGAAGAGTCTTCGACTCCGAACACGTGAGACAACGCAACAGAGGACGCCCGCGTTTAAGGTGGCGCATCCAGGTGAAGAAGCGCCTCAAACAATTTTGCGTGCGACACTGGCGACAGCTAGCCAGAGACCGTGCTAGTTGGAGAGGCCCAGGTCCACCCCGGACTGTAGCGCCACATAAAGAAGAAAGAAGAAGAAGAAATCCTTGTGCACTTGGTCTAACCAAGATGGAAGCCAAAATAACGAAGTATTTATCAAAGAAATTGAATTTGAACAAGCCGTTCTAAAAATACCACTTTTTGTACCAACGAGTTAATAATAATAATATGGGTGGCGCAACAGTCCGAGGCGGACCTGTGCCTAGCTTCTCAGCAACCACTCGTGTTGTGCGTGCTATTGTTCTTTCACGAGTGGAATTGAATACCAACGAGTTACTGCGGGAAAATACATGAATTTCAACACTAAACGAAAGAGTATCTTTGCAGCTATGTATCTCGCATGACATATCTTGCCAACATTTTGGGAAAACATAGGCTAGTTATATATCTCTGAAAAAAAAAAATAAATGCAACAACTCCACTTTCCAAATTTCATTTTTGCCATTTATTTCCGCTTTTGAACCACTGTGCGGTGCGGCGGCACATGATACACAGCAATTTATCTCTTTCTTGTTTTGGAAAGGTTCATTGACCGGTTGCATTGCCCCATTTGAAGCTTTTCCATTCCACGGAAAGCAACATCAATTTGTTGTTAGCAAAGGTACCAGCCTATATGTTCGAAAATTGGACAAAAATAGTGTGTTGCATGCTCTCGGCTAGAGTGCTATGAAGCTGCTGGTACCCAAGGGCTCCCTTCAGAGTGCCAACCTGGCTGAGTGCACTGATCACTTCATACTTTAGACATGCCCCGCTGAATAGCATCCATAGGACCGTCTGTCTTGTCTCCTAGAAAGAGTCTCTTTTGACTATACGCCTTGACAATTCAAGATTTCCTCCGTCAATTAGTGTACACATCCGAAATCAAAGTCTTCGTCGAACTCTTTTGAGAGACATTGACCCAATAAACAAAGATTTATAACTTTGTGATTACAAAACGAGGTAGTAAATGTGTCCACACCACATACCAGATGCATGAAGAAAAAAAAATCTAAAACAGTCCCACACTGACTCACAATGACGTCAATGACTAGGGGAATTAGGCTACCAAACGGCGGACACACTCCATATGTCCAAGCAGCTGGATTAAGTCAATTCAGCCGAAAAATTCATCACAAATCCCCATGAAATCGCAGTAAAATAATTTCATGGAAAAGAAAAAAAAGACAAAAGAGAGCAAAATAATCTCTGCTCATCCGAATTAGCGGAAAACAATAAAATTCTATTCGATGGCGGGCAAAAAACGCGATTCGCATCAAATGGCGATAATGATCATCTCATGGATGCTCCGTTCGTTATTCAATCAATCATCGACCGCAATCCTTATAAAAATCCCATGTCTCGCTACTCATGTTCGGCACATGCTGAGTAATTAGATAATGCCTGGCCATCTGCCAGATATCGGCAAAAAAGACAAGAGAAACACCGACAGCACCACAACTAATAGAGTGGGCTGAAATACGAGTATTCATTCGTAAACGGTTCCTCGGTCTCTCGTTGATTGACTGCGTTTATGCCTTGAGTGCGATGCAGATTAACATTTTTCGGGGAAGCCAAACGGTGCGCCGAGTTGCTTCTTCGGAGGTGACTTCATTTCGGGAACTTCAAGTTCCGGTGAACTGTGCTTGGCTGACCCACTTGACGTCTAAATATTGTGCATTTTCATGTCGGCGGCGTGTTTAGACAACGGCGACGATGGCTACCTGTAGTTCGCTAGATGGCGTTGTCTTGATCGTCACCCTGGCACGATGCCACGGGCTGGTTCTTTAAGATTTTCATGTTTCTATGCGTTTGTTGGGGAGTCATATTTTATTTACACATTTGTGCTCTTGTTTCGCTCTTCTCTGTGTCTGGTTGGAGTGTGTCAGTGGAAAGTACGGACGAACGACGGCGTCGGCGGATTGATGGTTGAGTGAGTAAATACTTAATTTGGGACGATTCGTTGGTAAACGTCTGCAGTCTGCAATGACCGCGTGTCTCTGGGGAAAGCGCCTGCGGAGATTCTTCTGATTCATAATCTCCATCCGATTGTGTTGCCAACATCTGTTGGCCTGTCTTTTGAAAACAATTTTCTTTTTTGACAGTTGGTACGTGGCTATGTCAATGTCATTAGCGCATTGCTTGAGGTTTGTGTGCCCTTTTGCTTTTTCAATGTCATCTGGGATGTTCCACCAGCTGAAGGGGTGCGAGTGTAATACAGTAGAATCGTAGAAAGATGAACAGATAAAAAACAGGCTACGTTCATCTTTTCAAGTTGTTCTTCTGACCCTCATGATCCACTAAAGGCGTCGCACGAGAGACCCCCAGGCAACTCGATCCGCCTCCATCGACTCTAACTCATCAGGAGTTATTCCCAAGCGTAACCAGGCGCGATTATGGACTTGTTCATAGCACCTCAACTTGAATCTACCAAGTGGTCGCCTACCAGATGGAATCGCACTTCCCTACCTCGGCACCTGCCCAACTCTTGCAGGGACAAGGAAAAGCACTCTAGGCAGCTATTCATTCAATAGCCTCTCTGTCTTCAAATCATGCATATATGCCTTCCACTTAGGGTTAAGTAGTTTGAGATTTATTTTTAAGGTAGGCTTAAGTTTTATTTTTAGGTTTAGGTTAGAAACAAAAGAAAAACGTTCATATACCAAGTTTTTTTGTTTTCTTTCAAAATTTTCTTAGTTTTCAAGTGTCCATAAATGCGTACTTGCAATACTGCAAGTAGATAGGACAAGTCGAAGGACATAGTTGAGATTTTAAGTTTAGCTTAGAGTGCCTGCAAGGGGCCAGTAAGTTAGTTGAGTTAGTTTTAGTCATTTTGTGGACGTAAGAGTTAAAAGAAAAAAGAAATGTCTGGCATTAAAATTTTGGACGTAGCAAAATTTATAAAAAAAATACTAATTGGCTGTAACCCAGCAAAGGAGTGCATCACGCAGGATATGCCAATAGCGTACCAGTAGATGCCTTCAGGTATTTTAGTTAGTACCAAAAGAGTGGTCCAATCACGATCTAAGAGGGCCTGAACGGCTTCAGTTGTGGCAATTACATAAATCTAACCTAACCTAAGAACGTTTAGACCTTGATGTACCTTGACACACTGCATTAGGCAGTTCAACATGTGCAATTAGTGACAACAGTTAACTTAAATGTCAGAATTGAAAGAAAAGTAGCCAGAAGCATAGTCAACCTTCAAAGTGCCCACAAATCCTTCCTGGAACTTGTGCAAAATTACGTCTCCAACTGACATTTACGTAAGTACGTAGACCCCATGAACGTTCACTTCCACTGAATTAAGCTTGAGTTACAAAACTCAACGAAACTGATAATCATCATCATCATCTTCTGACCGGCATGATCCTCCACTAAAGGAGAAGAGATCTGTAGGCAACTCGATCCTCCGCCAACGACTCTAATTGATCAGGGGTTAGACTTGGTCCAACTATCTCATTCTGGGTCTGCCAAGTGATCGCTTACCTGATGGAATCCCATTCAAGCCCAGCCTCGGAAGTCGTGAAAACGAACTGATCACAGTGAATAATTTTATTTTGTTTATACATATTGCTTAAGTTTGACATCCTTTATGGTTGGGCCTCATCACTAGCTGTCGCTTTCTTTTATTTAATTTTCAAGACAACTTATACTAGACAAAAAGGTCTTAAAAATCTATCTTAATATCTTACAATTCATGTCCATTTTCATCATTCTTTTGTCTTACCGACCCTTCGCGGGTACTCTAAAAATCTATTTGCTTTTCGCCGTCTAAACTATTGTTAAATCCCGAAGACGGAATTTATTATTTAAGACTTAGGTAAGTAGAAAGTGGATTGGATGCACTTGGGCCAAAGTAGGCCCGTTGTACTGCCCCGTGGGTTTGTCTAAAATGAGAGCGGAAGGGCCGGCGCCTCAATTTACAAGGCTTTTCACCTAGTCGGCTCCAATCTTCGAGATTGCCAAGTTGTTTGAGATCATTCCCATGGATCGTAGATCTTTCAACACCGTGCACCCCATGAAGCTTCGTAAGATTCCTGATCTCAACTTCTTGCGGTATATTCGGAGCATAGTTGATCAATGAATTTTGGTTGTATCCGGAGCATCTTGTTGTAATCTCTGTAATCGAATCATTCAGGGTTATTTAGCGGCACGTTGAGTAAAAGCAAAAGAATGAATTGAACTTCTTTTTATGTTGGATAGTCCATTTTCGGTGGTGGCCGTAGCGTTGTGGGTATGTGCGTCGCTCCTTCGCAACTTAACCTCGCAGGTTGGGTTCGATTCTCGGCCGGTACAACCAATATGTTCACGGTCCCACCTCTTTCGAGTCTCTGAGAGTAATAACAAAGAGTAATAACTGTCTAGAGAAAGCTTCTCAAACTGTAGGTCCATTCCACTTGTGAGAGATTAATAGCAGGCACAACACGAGTTGTTGCGGCAGAAGCTTGGCCCTCAACGGGCTGTAGCGCTACCCGTATTATATTATATTAACTTAAGAAAATTTTAATTTTTAAAATGTTGTCCACTCCTGTCTTAGCACAGGAAGATCGACGACTAGCTTTTGACTATGATCGATGAATATACTGATTATTCTGCCAGGCTTGTTCCATATTCTTGGATAATTCATGCAAAATTTTGATAGTTTTCTTTTCTAATACCCTTTCAACAGCCAGTCAGATCTGTCAATGAAGTCTAATACCGATTTGATTGATGTCTCTATCAGTTCAGTCAGCTCTCAGCAGTTGGAGCCTAAAGGCAAGTGCAGGGCAGTTACAGAGAAGGTGTTGTACACTTACCTCTTCTTCCTCATCTCGGCAACTTCTGCAGAAATCGTTAGAAAATAGTCTTAATATTTTCGCGTATAATTCCAAAAGGCAGTCTCCGGTGATTATACCCACTGCTGAGCTAGCTTTAAGTCTTTTTAAGGACATCAGACTAACAGATCTTTTAAGGTCAATACTGAGCCAGATTTGTTAGGTAATTTGGCACGTACTGCCAGTGTTTCATTTGGCATTGACTTGACTATGCTTTGGTTATTGAGTTGTAACTTAAAGGAAATAGAACTAATTGGCAGACAGACAGCAGCTAACACGGTGTTTAGACTAAGATCGGTGAGTAGCTGGAAAGAACTGCAGTCTGGACATTCAACGATCCTACGCAGGTATGCCTCTATACCCATAGACACAAACCACACTCTACCTAAAGTCCTCTTCGAGAAGAATTTCTCAACTGCGAATCTTCACAGATGGATCGAAGATGGATGCAGGTGTGTCCGCTGGTGTCTATTCCAAGGATCCAAATTTCTAGCTAACGTTTCGACTACCTTATCACTGTAGCGTCTTTCAGGCTGAAACTATAGCGATTAAGGGAGGCCCTGTCCTGGCTTAAAAACAATGTAATATCGCGCACAGATATCGTCATCTGTTCCGATAACCAGGCAGCGATCAAATCTCTGGATTCAGTTACCTTTAATTTCAAGACTTCCCTTAAGTGCCGCCTATCTCTTAACGAGATGGCCAAGTAGTTTAGCATCCAACTGATGTGGGTGCCGGGACAATGTGACATTACAGAGAATTGCAAAACGGACGAGCTCGCTAGAAAGGGCACAAGCTCCGTGCTCTTTCCGGGTGGAGACCCACCCTCCATGCCTATCATCATCATATTTAACATTTGCTACAGCTTGAAACGCTTGCCCAAACAAACAGTAGATGGACATCTGGCACAGGATGCCTCACTACCAAACAACTCTGGCCTATGATCGATTCAAACGATCGCTTGGCTTGATCAGATTAAGCAGCCAAATCTCAGATCTCTTAGTAAGAAGGCCAACAGGGCATTGTACTATCGGAACTCAAGCCTCTAGACTAGGCCTTCCATATAATGATTTCTGTAGAATCTGCTTGGACGAAAATGAGGAAGAAACCATCGAATACTTGCTATGTAACTGCAGTGCTCTCTCATCACGTAGATTCATACTTCTGGGGGCCCATTCCTTTGTTAATCTGGCTGAACCTCGCAGCTTCAGAATGAGCCCTCTTTCTCGCTTTATCAAAAGCACAGACGGGTTTGCGGAATAGGTAGCCTCCAGATCCGCGTGGTAACACAATGGGCCTATGCTTGGCCTAAGTGTGTCTGCTGCTTGTATTCGCGGCAGTCAGCCACTTCAACCTAACCTAACCTTACTTAAAGGAAGCTAAAGGAGTGCCTAAGTTACAGAGTGTCTGCTTCGCAGTTTCTATGGGCCGGGACCCAACACAGTCGAATTCGAAACTGTTCGAATATCTCGTCAAGAGAGGTGCGACAGCTTATGACTACTTTTGAGTTTATAAAGAACGATGTTAGGGATTTGATTGCTGCCTGGCTATCCGTAAAGATGCAAACATCACGGGCGGATATCACGTTCCACCTCAGCCATAACACTGCAGTGATTAGGTAGATGGATTGACTTACTGCGATTAAGATGTTCAGAGAAAATTCCACTGCCTACCCCGTCTTCCGTTTTGGACCCGTCTGTGGAGAAATGTATGGGGTTACCGAATGGTATATTGCCGCCATACCACAGGTCTCTTTCCGGAATTAGGGTTTTGAAGTATTTCTCTGAGAAGTAAACAGGTGAGGCGTAATCCAGATTAGTAGAGGCAAGTCCTTGTTCTATTAGGATCTTGGCATGTCCGGACGTGTAGTCTTGCCATTGGAAGCATGCTTTCAATTGGTGGTTATCTGCTTTCCAAGAATATCTAGTGGGGAAAGGTTTACTATGGTTTCAGGTGCATCGGTGGGAGTCGTTCTCAGGGCTCCACTTATGCAGATGCATGCTTGTATTTTTACCTTCCTTAGCATGTTTAGGTTTGTTTGTATGTATGGATGAGTATGGGCCACCATACTGTTACGCCATATAAGAGGATGGGTCTAATCACCCATCTTAAGACTTACTGGCCAAGAAAACTAAGAAACAACTTGGTGCTCTACACATTCTTATTGTTACCTAACAAAAATCTAAACCTTAACCCTATTATATACTAGAAACCTTTACTAGCTGTCGTTTTCCATCTTTTATGTCCAGTCTTCCTCGTTCACGGTAACCCAGAGTAAGTCGAAGCTTAGGTAAGGTTAGCCCCCTAGGCTGCTAATGCTTTGAACAGCACAGTTAGACCATGTTGGTCCATTGTGATACCCACAGTCAGTGATAGTGCCGTTAATTTGATCCCAACGGCAAATGGGGACTTCACCGGATTTAAAAACCAGATAAAAATGTATTAACTTTGCTTTCACTGATGACTCGAACCGCTAACCCCGCTAACCAGGGGCAAGCACTCAGCCAACTGCGCCATCCAGTCGTCTTTACAAGTGACCATGCTGTGGCGTCATTTGGCTGCATTCGTTATCAAAGAACACGTTTCTTGTCAGTTGCATGCTGAAGGCCAGAAGCTATATTCCGTTATTCATCCACTTATTGGCCGGGAAACTTAGTCTAGCTTAAGGGAATCGCAACGTCAAACAACCCCGCATCCCCTTCAACCATAGTCCGCTGCTAACGAACAAATGTCAGACATAACCTAAAATTAATGGAAACCTCGCTGAACATCGTGTATGAAATTTCTGAAACTCTGGCTTAATGTCCATCAGGCTTGTCCATCAAATTCCACGTCCAATGAGCTAGTGCGTGATATCCAAATCGATGCAGATGCCCAGCCCATTTTCAATCCAATAGAACGGCCCCGTTAGTCCCATCACATGCCACAGCCGCCCTGTCTATCCGCAGTCACTGCCACACACACTGTGCAGTTGTCAGTTATTAAATATGACGAATTGAATGGCTCATCCGCAGTGCGTATGGCCTCCCTGGCATTAATCCCATCCACGCTGCCGCATTCAATTTCAATTATGCCCTATCTGCATCCGCCTCTGATTTAATGATTCCCCCGCTCTCGTTCACAGATCCATTTAGTTGATGAGTTCGACATTCTGCAGATTGTGGGCGAAGGATGGTTTGGCAAGATTCTGCTGGTGGAGCATCGTGCCTCCCAGACGGAGATGGTCCTTAAGGCAGTACCCAAGCCGTATGTATCATTGCGGGATTTTTACCGTGAGTTCCACTACGGGCTGCATTTGGGAATTCACCGGAACATTGTGACTACATACGACGTGGCATTTGAGACAGCTGGCTTCTACGTGTTCACGCAGGAGTATGCTCCATTGGGTAAGTAGTGCGGCAGAAACGTAGTTGTGCAGCGACTCTGTGAACCCTTTAATCTCTTGCAGGTGACCTCACGTCCAACGTAACCGACACTGGCATCGGCGAGCTGCACAGCAAGCGGGTGGCCAAGCAGATAGCCTGCGCCCTAGATTACATGCATTCAAAGTGAGTTGAACTCTTGATAGGCCGCTGAACATGAGAATGATGAGATCTTCTTCCCTTAGAGACATAGTCCACCGCGACGTAAAACTTGATAATGTGCTTATATATCGGTCGGACTTCTCACGCGTCAAGCTGTGCGATTTCGGCGAGTCCTTCCAGACCGGCACCACCGTGGAGAGGCGGAACGAATGGCTGCCCTACAGCCCGCCCGAAGTATTACAAATCAAGCCCGAAGGTACCTACAAGTAAGTTGCTCCCTCCACGACTTTGAAGCTGAACTAATGAGATCCCGCCCACAGAGCAGATCCCAGCCACGACGTGTGGCAATTCGGGATCGTGATCTTTGTCTGCCTCACTGGCTGCCTGCCCTGGCAGAAGGCGGCTTCCGATGATCCACGATATGTGCGATACCTCGCGTGGCAGGGCACAATGATGCTGCCCATTCGACGAACACCGAAGCTCTTTAAGCTGCTGTCGTCGAAGGCGTCGAGAATGTTTCGCAGGTTCCTGGAGCCTCGTACCGAGCGAAGGCCAAGAAGTCTCGCTGATCTTGCAAAGTTCATGGACGACCGATGGCTGGCCAAGACCGCCGAGAAGGAGATGGCCGAGTACGAAACGGACGAGCTGTGTCCTTCAATGTACTCATTCCACAGCAGTCCCGACGAGAAGCACCGCCTTCTTCACACCTTAGTCGCCTGTGGCATCGAATCGAACGTGGACAGAGTGGCGAAGAAGAACCGCATCAAGGACTGGATAGAGTCGTCCATCATTACCGAGGAGGACGAGGTAAGAAGAACAATCAATTTCTATGTAACCGCATTACTACGTCTCTTTCCAGAACGAAGAGGAAACCGAGAGTGCATCAGCATCCCCATCGTCGTCGGTCTCGCGAGAGCCAGTGGCTGGGCACATCTCCTCGATTCGCACCACCGAACCGGCGAAGAAGGAGATCAAGACCACCCTCAAAGACGCCAATCAAAAGCACTTTGATCCGCGCACCGGAGCCCTCCAGCAGGGACCCAGTTCCATGGGAACTGTAACACACAACCCAGCGCCGCTGGGCAACACAACTCTCAACTCATCCACCGACAGTCTGAAAGGCAGCCTCCTCACTCTGGGAAGTCGAAATGAGCTCCTCGCCAGCGACTTCCAACTCTACACCTCGGAGCTGAACGTGAACGCGTTAGGTGAGCAGCCTACGCAGCATACGGTTAGTCCGCAGAATGGCATGAATCACTCGCTTAGTATTAATCAATTGAACTCTGACGCTGTGACGCAAATTAACAATAACTTTGCCAGCGGCACCTCGACCGTCGTGAGGAGGAACGTTCTGCAACGTACCCGATCCGACTCCGCCAACCTAGCTCTAGCCAACTCTAAGCTCTACGCTTCCTCTTCAGTACTCGATACTAATCCCTACTATGATCAGCCACCTCTCGCTGGTGGCCATCTAAATGCTAACAACGGTAATAACACATCATTTATGCGTCTCGCTAATGCTTTTCAGTCGCTTGCCACAATCCCAATTGACCAGGCATCATCGTTTGTCTCATTTCATTCGCGTCAATCTGAAGTCAAGGACAGCGGCTATGGCTCCACCACAACGACCAATGGTGATGGCCAGGGTACGAAATGGATGACCAACGAAACGAGCAGGATGCGTGCAGAGTCGAAAGCACAGAACGGACGGTCGCATTATCAGAACGTTCATGCGGCCGATGGTTTCAGTGGAGGCGCATCAATGAAAGACACACCCTACGACCGTGTTGCCGCCTCCAAGAAGAAGTGAACGACACGGACAGTGGATACTGAATTGAAACTTATTTGTAGATGCATATATTCGTAAAATTAACTCAAGTATTGGATACGTTTTGTACTGTTAAGATAAAATAAAGATAATGCTGATTGTAGTCTTAAATGTGTGTGGCGTTTCTTCGGCACTCCAACGTGGGCATTCTAACCGCTGTCCTAAACGGACCAGTGTCAGATTAGGGTTTTCTCTTGGTTTGGTTGAGAGGGTTCACTAAGGCTTTATGCTTGCAAATAGACCTTCGGCAAAAAAGGGGCTTACATCATTTGTTGGATGTTCACAGAAGGCCCATTTCTGGCGGACTGTTGGCAACACAAAAAGCATGCTCAACGAAGTACAAAGGCCAGCCGCTGTACAACGAGAGATAGGAGCCGCAAGCAGGGTTAGACATGGCACTTCTTCTCCTTCCTCTGGGATTATTTACGGAAGGCTTCGTTGAAAAAAGCGTGCTCTAACTAAGGGAGTCCTCTTCGTGGAAACAAACCAACTATGGATATGTGGGCATAATCAAAATAATAGGGGACTTGCTACAACCGACTACTTCTCCCTCAAAATTCCAACTCTGTTCCCCGCAAGTTGCTTTCGAACGCCGTTATCAACGACCACTAGATTGCTCTTTTCACCGACATACCAAAAATGGACACTAGTACTCGGGCCAGATTCTACTCGGACACTCTGTACAGACAGGAATCATTTAGACTCCCTGAAATGTGCAGTCTGTCTTCCAAACAGAGATTCTGGCAATACAGAAAGCAGTCAAATACATGCAAGCCACCTACAACCCACCATCTTTGTTGACAACCAGGCTGCACAGCAGTCAATAGGAACCTGTACAATGTGATTAAGGGGTGTTATGAACTATCGCGACTCAGTAATGTCCATCAGTCAGCACAAGATCAAACACTGCTGCGTCCCTGGCCACAGCTCAACAGCAAATAACGAGAGTGCGGGCGAATTGGCCAGACAAGGGTCTGAAATGCACATCAGCGAAGCGGACACATCACTGCAACCACGGATCAGTGCACTACATCGGACTATGAGTGACACCATGATTAAAAAAGGCAACTGTCACACTACAAGATCAACGTGGCCAGAGCTTAACAACAGCAAGACTAAGAAACTTCTGGCGTTGGACAGTCGTGCCGATTATGGAAAACGCCGGATGGACTTAGGAGAGTCTTCATCCAGCTCTATTATGCCTGAAACACAATAGTGCGTTTGCGCTGGCGTTGGCTTTCAACACACACAATTCAATGCCCAAGCACAAAATACAGCGTTGACCTGCGTCAGTGAATAATGAGACAGATTGAGAGGATCGTAATAAAACGTAAAACGTACTCCAACGCACGTCATTATTTAACATGTTGTTAACGACAAAAGTAATTTCATATGAGTGTATGCAGAAAGGCTGAAATATTTTTCATCTAGTAGATGAGAGAGAGAACAGCTGATAAATTGAGTATTTATTTCAACGCAGTGCGTCATCGTAACATGAAGTCGGCTGGCGCAGCGCACTATTGTGTTTCAGCCATTATGGAATCTGTCAGATGAACCACATTATCGGTCCGCAAAACCACCTTATCGATCCTTTTTTTATCAGCTGTTTTCTGTCAGTTTTCAATTTTAATGTTTCTATGTTTGCATCCAGAAGAATTACAGAGATAGCCGACTTCACAACTGATTGCCCTCTAGACCATCTTCCAATTTGAATGCCTTTTTGACAGATATTCATGAATTTTTGACGGTTATTCACAAAATAACGTAAATTCCGTCCTCTACTTGGACAATTTTTTTTAAGAACACGTTATAAAAAACTATTGTCAAAAATCTTAAGGGGCAAATGAGGCAGAAGTCGGGCATCTCTGTAATAGTTAATTTCTGTTCCTCATTTCAAAAAAGTAAACAAATAACATTGATCGAAACATTAGGGCACATAAATTGCAATTACAAGCAATGAAGACGGCGAGCAGCTGCTGCATTTAATCCATTCGAAGTTGTCAATATGAGTATGTACATATGTACGTAAGTATATTCGTGTGAAATCAGAATACTTTTCAATGCTTGATACATTTGATTTTCTTGTAGACTTGTTAAAAACGTTTGCCTAGATAAAAATACATTGAAATAAGTTATTTCCATGTTGCACCGTCTTAAGAACGAGATCCGTAACTGTCGAGCTTTTGCTGCGCGAAATCAATCTCCAAATGTGATCTGTATCAGCGCGGTTTGTCGAAAAATCCTTTAGCTATCTCAGGATTTTCTTCCATCAATCACTCTTTCATTCGAAAGTTCATTTTTCGAGCTAATCATTTTCTTGTTATTTTTTTTTCTGGCGACTAGATTCACAAAACATGTGAATTCAGATATTTTTATTGAAATTTAAAATTTATGATTGTTATCTTTATTAATGGTTGGCATTCTTGATGAATAATCTGAATTCACGTGTTTTGTGAATCTAGTCGTCAGAAAAAAAATAACAAGAAAATGACATTTGATTCACGTGATTCGAATGTCAGAATTAGCTCGAAAAATTAATTTTCGAACGAAAGAGTGAACTTTCGAATCGTTCGAAACTCGGAATACAAACTATTCGAATTCGACTCACTTTCGAATAAAAATGAATGTCAGAATAAGGCTGAATGTCAAAACTAAAATAAAAAGACTAACAATATAATATATAATATGGGTCGTGCGGCAGTCCGAGGCGGACCTGGTCCTAGCTTCTCAGCAACCAATCATGTTGTGCGTGATATTGTTCTTTCACGCGTGGAAGGGACCTACAGTTTAAAGACTAACAAAGATAGAAATAATTCTGGAAGCTGATTGAAAAAGTGTCCGATATTGTTGCAAAAAGAGCAATAATTTGCAGTTTAGTTAGATATCCCCAGCTGGTACTAGTGTTTCTTTTCCTGAAAGAAAGATTTTTCTTATATTCACTTTTCTTACATCCGTTCTCCGGTTACAAGAAAAATTCGGTTAAAAGAAAAAAATAATTCGTCCATTTTGGAGTTTCTTACAAGCGTAATGCATTGTAGATGTATATCAAAATAATGTCATTACAACATTCCTTTAAAGTAGGAGATGCTGGATATTCTTTGTCGTCATGGCTTATCACACCATTTACAGAAGCTGGCGTTGGTACCTACTAACATCACAGAATGAAATATCGGCGTTTGGAAAAATTGCCTCGGATCTAGACACCTCCACTAATTTCCATAGAAGGCTGTACAGATTAATAATGTTGGCCCTGGGCTCTCATCGCGTAACTTTTCAGACGACTATCGTCCTTTTGATTCTCTTCGATAATATCGTCGATGATTTGCTTCACATAAGACAGTCACTATCGTCTCGCCTATCATTACAGTTCTAGTGCTCTGAAAATATTAACTCTCACGTAAAAATAACATCTATGCTCATTTCATTCTCATTTCAGTTTGCGAACAAAACTAATACAAATGCGACCTATCACTCTAAAAATGTCTCAAAAGTGTAGCACAAGATATGTATACACAATTTGTTCTTATTTAATAGGAGACGATACTGAAATAGGTATCGCCAAAAATCAGTCTGCGAGACAATAGTAAATTACAGTTTTCAGTTAACGCGAAGCAGACAAAACGATATCTCTCAGACGCTGTCGTTTTTTTATGCTTACATGAAGCGAAACTATCGTCGATGCGCTATTGCGAGACGATTGTCGCCTTACGCGATTAGAGCCCTGCACTGCATAACATACGCATTTATTACAAAGTGAATGTAGCTGACATACAAACACCAGAGCAAATGAACAAATTGAAGAGTTTTTCGGAATCTCCGCAGTTGAACTTATCAAGAAGTGTACATTTTCTGAAAGTCAGGGTCTTTCTTGGTGAAGTTTTTGTCAATGTCCGGCTTATTCTACATCGCACTACACATTCCCTCGAACCACAACCGTATTGTTTGTTTTTCTAAAAATAAAGTAAATTGTTTTCTGTTAATTTAAAATAAAAAAAAGTTTTTCTGTTGCACCAACTCATCTTTCATCCTAGAAATACGCAACCAATTTTATTCGAACACTACTTTACCGACATCCGCTCACTTTCTGGATTCCGTTTACAATAATAGAAAACCGAAAATGTTCCCTCCGCAATCCATTTGGTGTTAGCTATAATCGGCATTAGTAACTCGATCCGTGTGCTCCAGGACACTGTCCCATGGGAACAATGCTCCTGAAATGGAATGCGGAATCCAGCGATCACTGCCGGTACCGCAGTAAGCGACGAGGAAGAATTCGTGTTTACGCTGAAGGCACCAGAAGAAGATTTGACCACGAAATTAGATTCGAGACAAGCAAGGTAAGAACTAATTCAACGCTGGACTATGTATAGCGCTTTGAAAACTTGGCAGCCTGTAGAAAAACGCATCAGAAGATACCCGCGTCTAATGTGGCGCTCACACATCTTGATTCAGCTACGCTGAAGAGGAACTAAAATAAGTCGGTCGTACAACTGAAGGCAGCTATCTAGATACCGAAATGCATGAAGATGTCCAGGTCCACCACGAACTGTAGCGCAACGCAAGGAAGAATGGTTTACGCCTGGATGTAAATGCCCATGCATAGTTTTTCAATAATTTTTATTTCAAATTCATAGCAAAGCCAAAACTCCTCATCTTACACCTTAACTATTCCCGTTGCAATATAAAATCCATTTTCACTGGTCGTATGGATCTGCGACAAATGAAGTTCATTGACTTCGAATTTCCCGAATTCGAAGTCCGAGTACTTTTTGAGAAGCTTCCTCGCATCGAACGAACTCGAACTCAAGGGGTCAACATCCAGCCGGTTCTTTGTCTTCATAAGAGTCATGTGCATTTTGACTGTGGCTCGTTTTTCCTCTTGATTCAGCCGCGCATATTGGTATTTGCTCAGCACATTGTCGGCTAGTTCTTGCAGTTCCGGCGATATAACACCAACGTATAACACCGAAACCGAGCTGGGATCATCATTCATGATTTCCAGCCCACGAACCTGGACCTTGATGGGTGGCTTGTTGGCCAAGAGTTCTCTGAAAGAGAAAAGATCAGAATTGCTCACAACGGATCCGCCAATACCCACTTGCACTCAATGAGAATTTTGCCCGCTTTCACACGTTCCTCATCATCCAGCAGTGCACACGTGGCGAATGTTATGTGAAGTTTCTCTGGAGTGGAAAACAGGAGCTCATCGATGCCGGGATATTGCTCAGAGAGGACAGATTGCTGGGAATGATTCTTCAGTCAATTTACACAATTTGAATGCCTGTTTTACTCACCTTGAACGTCTTAAATGCTGCTTTAATTTCCTCCGTGCATGTGGGGACGCACGTGAAGTGCGTTGGACGAACTTTCTTTCGTAGTGCATCAATCACCAAATCCACTCGCCTCTTTGCCGAAGATACATCTTTTCTGGACTTTCCTAAACAACAGGAAGGACATTGAATTGAATTGAACCATTCCTTTCCAATTGGTTACCATTAATTGTCACCACAGAATCTCCAGTTGCTCTCACTCCTGGGATGATAATTTCGGTTTTTGTTTCCGATTCGATGCGCTTCTTAGTTAAACCCTTTTGTCCAATCATTCCGCCGTAGAATACTCTGTGATTGTAAAGAAGGATTTACCTTTGACTCAAGCCGAAGAAGGGGTTTGTTTACCTCGGAACGTGGAAGGAAAAATTGAAGATGGAATTACCAACTTCTTCAATATCGTCTACATCTTCGTCGTCTTCTCCGTACAGATCTGGGGATATTCATTGAACATTTAGCTTGTATGAAAAAAAACGAGCAAAAGTTAAATCACCTGCCTCCTCATAGCCCTTCTGATAACTTGTTTTCGCACCACCAAAGTCTTCGTGTATGACGTTGATTCGGTATCGTCTTCCATCGTTTAGTGCCATTATTGGAGGCGATAAAACATCCCTTGCGTTCATTACAGAAGAGTTTATATTTAACGAATCGAAGTGAATGAATTAATTTCTGTTGTTTTCCGGCGACAGATAAAATTCCTTTAAGTTTACTAGTTCAACAAAATAATAAATATGACATTTCCAACTGTCAAAAAGGCAACTTAACGTAATAACAAGGTAATAACGTACTGTATCATGATAACGTACGATATTCATTAAATGTCAGTGTGCCCATTGGCTACATTCATGTTAAATGGACTGTATTTATAGACAACGGCCAACAAAAAGATTATAGGAAATGTCACATATTTTTGAGAAACATAAAGACAAAACGAATATAACTTCTTTCAAAAATTAGGCACACGATTAAAGGCATTCAGCTTTTCAGATGTTATTTACTACAACATTCACCTCATATGCGTCAAAAATTATACTAAACCTGAAAATACTGCAGACAGCAGAAACTGAAATTGAAAGATGAGAAGCCCAAACATGACATGAATCATGATTCCATGAACGCATCCCGAGTACAATTAGCACATGTTGCATTTACGCCAGAAATCAAGTACTTGATTCGTGATCTACTCCATTTGTGAAATGTCAAAACAAGACAAGTTGTGACAGGCACGTTGTTGTTACCGTGTTAAGATTGAATGAAAGTGTTTAACTTTTTTAACAATGTCCACAAAAACAGATCAACCAAAATCATGGAAAAAAGTCAACGAAGAACGTAAAGCTCTAAAGAAGCAACGAAAACAAGAGCATATCCTGAAGAAACTTGAAAAAGTCAATAAACTAGAAGAACTAGCAAAATCGGCGCAATCAGAAACCCCAGCCGAAGTCAGGAAGCCCCCATCTACTGTGAGCATTGCAGTTCCAGGTTCGATTCTTGAAAATGCTCAATCTGTAGAGTTGCGAACATACGTGGCTGGACAAATTGCCAGAGCAGCGTGCATATTTCGCGTTAACGAAGTGATTGTCTTCGATGATGTTGGGATCGCAACGGCTAAAGAAACAAAACTAACGACGGACGAAGATGGTCAAGAGCATTCGGTTCGGGGAAGCTCTTTACAATTGGCACGCATCCTACAGTACCTCGAGTGTCCGCAATACCTGCGTAAATTCTTTTTCCCACTTCACAAGGACCTCAAGTACTCGGGGTTGTTGAATCCGTTGGATGCTCCGCATCATCTCAGGCAACAAAATGTTTTTCTGTACCGCGAAGGAGTCGTCGTAGACAAGAAAGCCAAGGAGGGACATTCCTTTGTGAACGTCGGTCTTCTCAATGATGTTTTGGTGAACAAATCCATCACACCTGGTGTTCGTTTGACTGTCCGAATGGATTCGTTGAGTGGTAAGTGAGTGCAATCGATTGAAATGAATTCATACTCTATGATCGACTGGTTTCAGAGTATAAGGCGAAGAAAATGAGAGGAACTGTGGTCAGTCCAGAGGAACCGAGGCGTGAGACTGGCGTCTATTGGGGATACACAGTGCGAATCGCTCATTCATTCTCCGAGATCTTTACAAAATCACCATTCGATGGAGGCTATGACTTAACCTTGGGCACATCAGACAAAGGAACCACTGTGACTGAAATCGCGCCGAAATCACTGCATTATAACCACCTTCTGATTGTGTTCGGCGGCCTTAAGGGCCTCGAAGCTGCGGTGGCCAACGACGACAAGCTCAACATCTCTGATCCGAAGCTGCTCTTTGACAAGTACGTGAATGTCTTGCCTTCACAAGGTTCCCGGACGATTCGAACCGAGGAAGCGATTCTGATTGCAATGGCGGCATTGCACGAGAAATTCGATCCCGCTGTTTGTGACGTCGACAAGGATTTCAGTGAATTCATACCGCAAAGCGATGAAACTGGCATACAGCAACAGCAGGAAATCAACGGTGTAGCTTCTGGAGATGTAGACTTAAGTAGATTTGACTAAATAAAGTTCAGTTTATTCGTACATGGTGAAGTTTCTAATCTATAAAGAGTCTTGTGAAACCGCCATGCCATGTTAATGAGGCCCTGCTGCAACAGGTTATGGTGCGCGAAAATAGCTCGACAGCTGCAAGCGTGTGGCTTTGTCCAGTGGTCAAAGTTATTGCCGGTAGGTTCTGTAGACGGACGGTTTCCGCGTCTTACCTAGATCCGGCGGAACCCCCTGTGATGCCCCTTTGGGGAAGGTATCCTCAAAGTGAAGAGCCATTTGTCATTTATTGCTTGTCGTGGAAGAAGTACTCTGAATCTCAGCAGACAAAGATTGAAACAGTGTCAAACGTACAAAAAAGTGCCCCCTCTTTCATCTATTATTTATTAATAATAATTTCTTTCATCGATGATTGTGGCCAGTGATTGCTCCAACTACCATCATCAGCAACTTATGAACAAGCTTCTTGCATTTTTACACTGTCAAACTTCGAGAAAGTCATCCGAGTGGCTTCACAAAGAGCATCACCTGGGAGTATCAGTATCAGTTTATTCCTTGTATGATCCAGAATAACGGATAATTATAGGTTATCTCTGGTATGATCAATCAGTCTATTCCTTGTATGAACATCAGCTGCTGCTTGCCGGCAACTCTTAGAAATGCCACCAGCTTAAACTATTATTACAAATAAATAGAATGATCGTCCTGAACTGAAAACCGCCTGTGGAACATTTCGCTTGTGCCTTGAATGTCCTACCACAGCACTCGAAGGCTGAAGTCCTCTTTCACCGACAATGAAAGAAAATGCACACAAATTTTTTTAATTGAAAAAAGTATTCCCATTCGGCTCAAACTGTAGTCTTGAAATCTTTTTCATTTTTCTCAAAAGAATTTTTGTCGCTGCTGTGCAACACACCCTATACCAAACAATCATTGAATGAACGCTTCGATGAACAGCTGATTCGGAGCGAATGTCCAGAATGAATCGAAAAATACGCTGGAGATCATTTACATTGTTATCTGTTTGTCCACAGCCGTATGATTTTTCTCAGAAGACGTAAAAACTCGGCATTTTGAAAAGTTTAAGAAACTATTTTCTCATCATGCATTCCGCACAAAGTACCAATGATATCGTGGAAGATTTTGGCAATTCTGAATACCAAATATCTTTCCATGCACCCCGGTAATTAGGCAGCTCCGCATTCCTTAGAAACCTCCATCAATTTCGCATTTGCATTGCAGAGAACTGTATGGAAGGATAATAGGTATAGACAATCAAAGAAAGAACATATTGAATCAGAATTCGGCGTTGTTTTAACAGTGCCTAGTATACGGGACTGTGGTAACTCGGAAATTTCCATAAAAGGTGATCTCTTGCCATTGATGTTCCTCCAAACAGTTGAAATATTTCATATTGTCCAGGTAAATCTCGGGAGGGTGTATGTAAAGCGAAGAAGGTGATTGAAACGATGGTGGCAGGGTTCTAAAAGAGAATGACGCATTTTACATGCGCGCCTGCTTGCGCTGAAAATATAAAAGCACAGTTTGATCAACTGAAGGTAATCTATGTACATATGTTCTGTTGGCGGTTGATGTCGCGTTTTGTTTGTGCTTCCCAATTCATGGCAGGTATGTGTATTCAGAAGGAGTCGCCTACAAGTCGTGTTGGGCCAGTTAAAAGACCAGGCGACCATAGACCGTGCACGAGTATATATAACCTGAACCAGGTTACTTTGGTGGCAAATTCAGAGATTGGAGGAGAGGCGGAGCTTATTTAAGGCATGCCAAGAGCTAGCTTTTGTGGGGTCGCCGTGGCGTAGTGGGTTAGTGCGTCGACTCCTAGGCAGAGAGTGTCAGTTTCGAATCCCCATTTACCAACTTTCATAATTCACGGCTTCCACCTCTTTCGAGTCACCGAGACAATGTTCAAAGAGTTTTCCTGTCAAGAAAAAGCTTCTCAACTTCGCCGTTCGGAGTCTGAATTAAACTGTACGTCCCATCCACACGTGAAAGAACAATAGCGCGCACAACACGAGTGGTTGCTGAGAAGCTAGGCCCAGATCTACCTCGGACTGCCGCGCCACCCATATTATTAAGAGCTAGCTTTGCAGAGCAAAGTCATCCATTTGTTGTTTACAATCGCAGAGCACACACAAAAGACTAGGCCCTAAGGGGCGCTTTGAACAACAGATATTTGGTGCACGACTATTGATCATCTACCGATTTTGCATCTCACAGCTTACTTTATTATTCTTAATCAAAAATCAATGGAAAAACACTCCACTCGCGAGGAGCTAAAAGCAATGTTGTTACAAAGTTCATTAAATGTTGTTATGCTCATATTTATTAAGTTTAGTTTTCATAAATTCTAAAAATTTCTAAATTCTGTCCGAATAAATATTCTAAATTTGTTGTTTGGATTAATATTTGTGTTTGTTTAATAAAATGACTGAGCGGAATTTACGTGTTTAAGTAAATATACACAGCATTTCTATGTGACAGCTATCTCTTTCCAACCAGTTTCGATTGCACATGTTCGAGGAACAACTCTTTGAAATTCTTTGCTAAATTCCTGTTTCTCTCGATCAGTTCAACCAGACGATTTACTTGTTTTGAAATCAAAATATTATTGCTTAAGAAATGAATTAATACCCTTCCAGTTAAAACAAAGCGAAAACTCACGTTATTATTTGTTTTTCCCACTTGAATCTTTCACAAAATCAAAATCGCTTTCTTTTGTCGTTTTACTTGGCATTTTAGTAAAGAAAACCGGCTTTCAGAAGACCGACACACAACAACGGTCGCACAAAAAATACGTTCCACATGAGCTTATCGCCAGATGTCGTTCTAAGACTAAAACGACTACCTTATCGACAATCGTAATACCGACATGGCAGAGGTGTTTCGACACAAGGCGTTCAATGACTTTCGTAATCGTGGTGATTGTTCTTTCAGGAGGGGAAGGGACTTACACGCGAGACGGCTACATCGCTTGTCAAGGACATTGAAACGTCAACGAGCGTGTGTCGCGATCACATGGAGTGAGGTATATGAAAAAGCTTTATTTGTTGAGGTTATTTTAAAAGTTCTTCGTCCGCCAGGAACTTGCCTGCCACGAATACACGATTTTTTTTGTATGGAAATGCGACATCTGGGTAGTGTATTATCCAGAGATAACCTATAATAGAGATATCAAACTTCTAACTCCCTTGCCCCTTGATTTGATCCGACAGCGTTTTTCATACGCTTTTTGTCCCGTGTCACGAATCAGCTGCCATTATCCCACTAAATTCATGAATCTGCCCCTATTTCCCAGAAAAGTGAAATACAAGGGATTACTACTACAGCTTGGTTGTGGGCTGGGGGTAAAAATGGCCGAAGTAGGATATCTCTATCATCCATTATCTGTGCTCTTAGGCTTGGAGCCTCACGGTATAGCTCGATGGGAACATACTGCACAGCACTTGCAAGGGGAAGGATTGTACTCTCATTCTCTTATTCCGTTAGTCGAACTTTCCAAGCACACTCGTATCCTAATAAAGCTTGCAATAAATGTTACCTCTTGATTTCTAACGCAAGTAAAACGAAAAATCCTTGTTTTCTTCTCAAAATAAATAAATAAACCCATTAGCCACTTAATTTGACTTGAAATATGAATCAGTAGATTTCAAAAGTTTAAATATTTTATTTGGCTTTACAATTTATGAACGTGTCTCTTCTGGTTCTGGTACCACAAAGTGGATGTCTGTTGTCTATTTAAAAAAGTTCTTCACGTATTCTAAACATTTTTCGACGTTAGTTTGAGGTTGTTTCCTGTACTGCCACCAGCTGAAAGAACGGATGTAGTTGGCAGCGATTTGGAAAAAGTCAGCGAGTACATCCACATCCAGAATAACAGAGGTTGTCCAGAATATTAAAATAATCATTATCAGAAAGGATGTCAGACTCTTCAGGCATTCTGAAATTGAGAAAAACAAAATCTGATTTATAGGCAAGAATGGCAGCTTTACTCAAACATTCGATAAAGACTTTATGAACTGAGGAGGTTGAGAAACATTGCCTAAAGATTGTATGCTTTCTGCTCAGGTATACAGTTGTGGACGAACTCGTTTTGGCTTCAAATGTCAATAATTTGTTTCGAAATAAGCTTATGCGGCGACGCTCTTAACTAAATCCTTGAAAGAACTCAGTTTATATGCAGTGAATAGGTACTGAGAGAATTGTGAGTAATTTAATGGTTAAGCTATAGTATAGCTGGTTTCCTGCGGTTACGGAGAATTTTTGCTGCTGTTGGAGGAACTATTTGTCCAAAAGAAGCAGAATATTGAGAATCAAAACCCAACGAACCACCACCGTTGCAGATTAGTCCTAGTAAAGAACAACTTGAACTTGGCAAACAGACGAAGCTACAGTGCCGTGACTAGGACGAAGTCAACGGTGCCTAAGCACAGTGCGTAGGCCCAGGAGGGCCCCAAAGTGACCAACAATCGATATTCAATCAAATGCAACGATTTTACGAAGACTGACTGTTGAATATCAACCTGCCGAAAGGCGATACTGCTCTTTTCAGGTCTCTGATGTGCATGGCATCATGGGATACCTGCCAGACAGTGGCCCCAGTTGGACATAGTAGAACCGCAAGAAAGGCATTTACCTGCGAAAGCATTATCAAGCACGAGTGGAAGCATGGTAGGTACGGAATTGAGTGGCCTGAAGGCCTACTGGCCGTCGTTCACTTAGATACCGTGTTGGGTCCATTGTGCCCATGATTGAGGGTATTAAGATATCGCAAGACCGATTATTGTTCTAAAAGAACCAGATACACGTGTGAAAACTAGGGAGTTTTTCACATTAACACCGCCTACGCCATCTAGACCCGAGAAGGAACGTTTTTTAGACACTACCTTCTTTCATTGATAGGGCTGGGCATTCGCAGTTAAGATCTTGGACAGATTCAAATTTTCAAAAATCTTTATGCGGAATGCTCACTCACATTGCATGTGTACAGTGTCCGGTAAGGACTCCTATAAGCGGACGTTCATCCCTGCGACTAAAGCCGATCAATGATGTTGAAGTTTTCTTGTTCATAGGGCCCTAGCTGTGGCTGCAGTATTCAGGATGTGAGGAGGTACACCAGTACACAGGAGTGAGTACTGGGTGAGCCTATCCACGGCTTAGGTTAGGTTAGGCTGAAGTGGCTGACTATTGTACGGCAAGACAACAGGCACACTTAGGCCATTGTGCTCTCACGTCGATCCATGAGTACTTATTCTACAAACGTTTCATAAAGCGAAGAAGAGGCTATCAAGACAATGGGCTTCCCGAAGTCAAAATCTACGGGATGTTAGAGATCAGTGCAGTTGCATAGTAAGTGTGCATTGGTTTCTTCCTATAGAAGTCGTTGTGGGGAGGCCTAGTCTAGAGGTGTAAATTCCTATGGAACAATGTCCTGATATAAAGCCAATGAGAGTTCTATGATTCGGCCTCCTCAATCTAATCAGACTAAGCGATCGCCTATCCAGGCATTTATCTTCTAGATTATTTTTCATTTTAGATGTGTTACGTATGCCAAGGATTCTCCCAGCTCCGAGCCCTTCTTCGCGAGACTATCCGCCCGTTCATTACCAACAGAGGGTCACAGATTTCAGAATGTCCGATGCTGCGATGTTTATGCCGGCTTGGCTATCAGGAAAGATCTATTTCTTGGTAACGCCTTGGCCTTTCCGCGCGAGCACCGCCTCGTGGATAGTAGCCTCTTTGGATAGACAATGCTGTAGTCGTCCTTTAGTCCCAGGGATTTTTCGAAAAAATTCTGCTGTCGCCATTCGTTCCTTTCATTGTTCCCGAACCCGGATTTTGATCCGAAGGGCTCGAAGCTGGGAGAATCCCTGGCAATCCCGTACACGCGTACGTAACTGAGCTTTATAAAGATGAAGCTAGAAGATAAAGGCCTGGATAGGCGATCGCTTAGTCTGATTAGATTGAGGAGGCCGAATCTTAAAACTAGCCAAGGCCAAGGTTGCTAGAACCAAAGAATGTCTTTGCTGTTCTAAAAGTGCCGACTTTATACCATTGATAAGGTAATCTGTTATATAACCCTGATCTAGACACACATGGCCTACGGTTGTGCCGTGTAATGGTTGTTCGAGAAACAATACCGTCGGACCTGTATTGTACACCCATATTTGAGTTCAAGAAATTATATCGACACAAGGTTAGTAGTAGAAGGTGAGATCTACATACACACTGACACGCTCGAAAAACTAACGCGGGTACAGACGCAGGGGTATTCTGTGAATACTTCGAGAAATTAAGATAATAAAAGAAGATGACCGCAGATTTTTTTAAGCCGAAGAGGCTGGAGTACAGAAGCGAGCTCTTGCTTTGAGAGACTACAATACAACCCACAAATCTATCACCAATTTTTCTGATAGCCAGCGGCACATTCTGACAACGAGTCCGGTCGGGTTATACAGACAAATACAATAATAATTTGGGTGGCGCTACAGCCCGTATAGGGCTAGGGCTTAACTTCTACGGCTCTACGAGTTGGTGCGTTGTATTGTTTTCATTTTTCATATATTTGATTATTTCAGGACGCTGTACATTAAGAATTTTAAATTCTTTTAAAAGTACAGTGCGCTTAAGCAGAAGTTACATTGAGCATTTTCTCCCGAGTGGAAGAGGCCTAGAGTGTTATGCCG
Organism: Eristalis intricaria; assembly: GCA_964034865.1. Lineage (NCBI taxonomy): Eukaryota > Metazoa > Arthropoda > Insecta > Diptera > Syrphidae > Eristalis > Eristalis intricaria. The sequence goes on along the minus strand of OZ035877.1, from coordinate 54,497,885 downwards.
ACTACAAAGAGCCAAGTTTGGGAAGCTTACACTTCTATATGGAGAGGTTAAGTTAATGAGCTTGTTTGATTGTTTGTTGGAAGTAATCTCCGGAATTAATGAATCAATGTTGAAAATTTCGTTCACCAGGAGAAAACTACATTATTTCTCTGTGACATAGTCTATATTTGATTGTGAGTATGGAATTAAATTTTTAAGAGAAATAACAATATTTGCCAAACAAATCATGATCACGATTGTCATTTAATGGAGACAACTGCCGGCAGTCATGCAGCAGTGGGTACCAGGGCTCTAGTCGCGTAAGACGACAATCGTCTCGCGCTAGCATTTCGACGATAGTTTCGCTTCATGTAAACCAGAAATTAAGTATCACAGAGAGATAGCCGACTTCACAACTGATTAACCCCTAGCCCATCAACGAATTTGAGTGCCTTTTTGACAGATATTGATGCATTTTTGACGGTTATTCACGAAATAACGTAAATGTCGTCCTCTGGTTGGTCAATTTGGTTTATGAACACGTTATAAAAAACAGTTGTCAAAAATCTTAAGGGGCAAGAGAGGTAGAAGTCGCGCATCTCTAAAAACTTAATTTCTGATTTTGGAGTTGATTTGATTATTTGAATACACTAATGGCAATTATGTGCTCTCTGGATTGACACTTAAGCCACGGCAATCGGTGGTTTAATTTAAACCACTACTGAAGTGGAATTTATCGTTAAACGTTACGTTATAAAAAATCTAAACTGTGAAAACGAAAGTTGTATTGATTTCAGACTTCTCTTAAATGCCGGCTATCTCTTAACGAGATGGTCAAGAATTTTAACATCCATCTTATGTGGGTGCCGGGGCATTGTGACATTTTAGATAATTGCGAGGCGGACGAACTCGCTAGAAAGGGCACAAATTCTGTACCCTTTTCGGATGGAGATCCACCCTCTACGCCTATCGCTACTATAAAACATCTACTAAGAATTGAAACGCTTGCTCGCTGATCTTGACATTACCTCATTACCTCTTGACATTACATGATGCTGATCGACATTACCTCATTACCAAAAAACTCTGGCTATGGTCGATCCCAAACGATGGCTAGCTTGATCGGATTAAGCAGGCCGAATCTCAGATCTCTTATTGGCGTTCTAACAGGGCATTGTGTGCCATCGGAGCTCATCCAGACTAGGCCTTCCTTGCAATCAGCCACTTCAACTTAACATAACCTAGTGGTCTCTCGTTGAAGAAAAATTAAAAAAATAAGTCTTAGCACATGAATGTAACTTGAGAAAGTCCACCATAAAGGCTTTATTCCACGCCAAGCATTCCTCTGCATAGATTCATACAATACAGACTTCACTAGGGTATTCCAGTCGTACACGGAACGACGCACAGCCGACACCAGTCTCTCGCAGTCACGAGGATCTCCATGAGTTCAACACAGCGATCATCGCTCAGAATAGGAAAGTGGTGCAAAGACCGGCACGTTTACTGATGGCCAGCCGCCTCTAGCGTAAGACTTAGTTGATGGGATTTGGGTTTGAATTGGTATACAATTAAATTAAAAACAACTTCCCACTAAGAGCAAGTAGGATATCGCCTCACTTTTCCTTGAGGCTGACGATCTTTTTGCTAAAGCTGTCAAGCTAAAGGAGGAAGTGAGTTTTTGGCCTTGCTTGAGACAGAGGACCGCACAAAATGGCGGATGTGGAAGTATACATACCCCAGAACAGTGGAGAAAACCTTGTGAGTACTGAGAGATAGAACAACGCAGCTAAATCAGGTCTTAGTCTTAACACAAAAGCTTTCAAATCTCCTCTTACCTGGCATAAGTTGTGTGAACAAGCTATCAATAGAATGCAGTTTCTTGTCTGCAAAACTATTCTCACCAACAGCGCATAACGGTCCACCGCCTGCTCGAGTCAACAATCCCCCGTAAAGCTCCCGTCTGGGAGTGCCCGGATCGCCGACGCATTCCAGTGCTCGCCTGGTGCATACGATCTCAGCCTCTGTCTGCGATGAAGCAGACCTCATCTCGACATGTGGCCTTGGTCTCGCGCTGTTTCGCTGTGTCAACATACTTTTGGAAGACTTTCGATGCTCTCTCTCCAGCAATTTTCTCCGTCTCGGCTGGTAGGCCCGCCGCCTCTTTGACGGGTAAGAACTCTGAAGAACCTCCTCTGCCGAGCTCTCGCCGGCGATTTGTTCCTTCTGCTCATTGGCGAACGGATTCGTGTTGCTCAGACTCAGTGGATCACTGCCCGCATCGACTGGACATAGGGTTCGCTCTCCATCCGCCGAGACCGCTAGAGCCACGGGAGTGCGATGAAGCTGATTTGACACCGATGCGTTGGTTAGATCTTTGCGCGGTGTGTGCACGCCCGCCGGGGAGGTTTTCTTCACTTGTGCTGCGTACTGCCCGAAGTGCTCACTTCTTGAAGATGTTGCGACCCTGCAGGTACAGAGCGGTTAATAAATGTACTCATTCTGCAAGGACTCTGCTTTACCGATGGCGTGACATAACATCTGCCTTTTCAAGTTCTTATTTTCTTCCAGTTTTCTTTTTACGAAATAAAAATTACGCTTTTATCAAATAAATGTTTATGAAACTTATATCAATGCTTTCTACATTGAGCTTGTTGGCAGTTTGAAGGGAGTTGGAACGAGCTGAGGCACATTGCTTGGGCTTCGATTTTCTCTCTGGCGATGTTGGTGGGTCACAGGTTTCTACATTCAACGTGGTATCATTGTGCTCTTCTAAATGGACACATCTAGTACAATCGTGTTTATTCTTTGGTAAGAAGATTTCATTGATTCAGTGTTGCTGTTAAACATGGACGTTCTGAAGCTTAAGACTGATCAACATTTTAGGCGAACTCTTCTTCCTGTCAGGAAGACAGGCTTTTCTACTAGTTCAGTTATGACGCGGATTGTGATGCGTAATTTGAAGTAACTTTGAGTGTAATTTTTGTTGGGGCTTAGGTTCATTGTAAATTTTAACTTTAATGACTGAATGAATTGCCTTACTTATAGATATGCGCTTTGCAATACACAATTAGCCTTATCATCAAACTCGCCCGAAAAGTAATTCACTCCAAATATCTCCCTTTTTTCTGTTCCCCTAATATGAACGAACAGCAAATCCGTGCGAAAACAAATGTCACACCAAGCTAAAGTGCTCCCATTTTGTAGGCAAAATCAAGTAATTTGGAGACAATAAAATTAACTTATCAGACGGCCATAAATGAGATGAGTTCATGTCCTACGCACACACTTCAACAACAGCGCTGCTGAAAAAACAAACCCAGTTCCGCAACCAACCGGAAGCCCTTGTCTACTATAAAAGCTATGTATGTACGTATGTCACAGTTATACCGAATGTGGTCGAAGAAAAAACCCTGAAACGAATGTGGTTCGTTGGCAGAGTGGGTCGCTGCGTTGCTCGCGATTCTGCAGGTTGTGCGTTCGAATCCTTCTTCTTCTTTTCTTCTGGTGGCGCTACAGTCCAGACCTGGGCCTCAACCAACACGCCTCTCCAGCCGGCACGATCTTTACCCAGCTGTTTCCATTTACGCACACCAAGTTGATTGAGGTCCTTCTCCACCTGGGTGCGCCATCGTTTCCGTGGGCGTCCTCTATTGCGTTGTCGCACTAGTTCGGAGTCGAAGACTCTTCGTGCTGCAGCAGTGTTGTCCATGCGCTCTACATGGCCCAGCCATCTTAGGCGTTGAATCCGTAGACGCCTGACTAGGCTCATGTCACTGTACAGCCCGTACAGTTGGTGGTTGAATATTCTTCTCCAATAACCATCAACGCAGACAGGAAAGATTGAACGCAGACAGGAAAGATTGAACGCAGAACTTTTCTCTCGAAAAGACCAAGTGCTTCTTCATCCGCTTTTGAGATTGTCCATGGCTCCGCACCATAGAGCAGGAGAGGGATGATCAAGGTGTTATATAGTCTTAGCTTGGTCCTTCGAGAGAGGGCTCTACTACTGAATTTCCACTTTTCGAATTCATTTCCGATACTAGAGCAATACAAAATAAAGCCCTTGACCTTCGGGGGAGGGCAAATATGCTGCTCCTATAGGAAGCCACAACCAACCCAAATGGGTCAGAAGTTTAGCAATCGTGCAGTAGTGTACGTCTTCTTTTTGAAATATCCTCCAAAACGAGGGCAAAGAAGCACTATCATCGAAAATTTCATACAACTTGTTCAAGTCCAAGTCCGAATTCAACCAGTCCCTTAACCAATAAACCTCTAGCTAGCTGCTTCCAGTTGCGCTTACCAAGACGTGTGATGCTATTCTCCACTTGCAGCATTATAAACACCTCATCAACAGATGCACAGTTCGCATGCCAACCGATTACTGAGGTGAACTTCCGTTTCGAACGTGCCTTCGATTATTGCGAAGATCTGACAGACGACTTGAGGAGGTTCCCCCAAATGCATATGCTTTGAGAAGTCCCCAGTTCCCCTCCCTTCGATCGAAGAGACTTTGAATTTAGCGGTATCTGCACTGCGTGCCACTCGCTGCTGGCATCGAACTTCCCCCATCCATTGGTTCTCGCAAGAGGCAATTACTGGTGTGTAATTAATTAAGTGCCGGCACTCTATGTTGGAAAGCATCACTTACCGTTCATGCAAATAAACAAACCTAGTGGCTTCTATTTATTTTTTCATCCGCTGTTGCTTTTCCGAATTCGATTTTACGAGTTCCCTCACCCGCTAGTCTTATTTATGTGTTTGTCATTTTTTTTAAGGCTATTTCCTGCCGCACAGCACCGTTTCCCAGACACGGCCAGCATCCAGCCATCAAGAGCTATATTTAATAAGGTCCACAGGCACACGTTCCACAGACGGCTCCCCTGTTTGCAGTCGCCACCGCCACCGCCACCGCCGCCGCGCCGACTGACGATGAGTGCGTACTTAACACCCCGGATGCTACTCGAGCAGAGGAAGTGAACGCTTCATTTGCGTGCTTGGATTGTGTTTTTCGGTTCAGGAAATGGACTTTTCATTACCTATCGCATTTTGAATTGGCAGACGCCCATCCGATGTGAACGATTGCGGATGAAGGAGATTCACGGATGGCGGATGATGGATGGGTGCGCGTATGACTTCCTTCTTGACATTTTATGTGACTTCGATGGTCGATGGATTTTTGATGGCTGTGAGACCAGTGAAGCAGAGATGGGAGAAGGATGTTTCAAAGTCCGGGAAATATGGACTGCGTGTCATTTGGTCGTGGTCGTTAAGTTTAAAACGAGGCAACGTGTGGAAGCAGTCGTTTTGCGAACCATAACTTGCCAAGAAAAATCCTTAAAGTTACGACGTGGGACTCACATTAGCGGCGTTCAGACACAACAATTTGTCGTGACAACCGTTCTTCATAGGCCAAATCGGCAATGTGTTCATAGCAACAAAACAGCAGACTTGTAGTTCGGTAGACAAAACATTTTGACTTTTCAGCTTGATCGTTCGACTTGCAGTTAGATGGGAACACGTGTTCTAGAACTTCAGTGCATTCTTCACTTGTGATTGGGGTTATGGTGAGTGCACATCGGCAGAATGATCGCATTATTTACTGCATCTTACGAGAGTTAAGTCCAACGCAACATTACCTACGAACACATGTTAAACTAAAACTCATTAAGTCATTAATCCTCCTTCGGTACGGTACGGTGGGGAAATATTCTCTAACCTTGACTTGGAGTGTTCAGACAAATTGAACGAGGCTTGAACAATTGTGCACTTTATATATTTAATATCGAACGGTACGCACATGTTTCCAATTTTGTAAAGAGAGTTACTGCCTGCAGTCTATCGTACATTCCTTTCCTTGCATCCAATTGCATGTATATAGCAAGACTCTAAGGTATTTGTATTCGAAATTAAGGTTTGGGCAATCCTAAAGAACCATCAACCTCATATTGCCCAGGCATAAGTTTTTAAATACATATATACTACAGCCCGTAGAGGGGCCAGGGCCGAGCTTCTCAGCAACCACTCGTGTTGTGCGTGCTAGTGTTCTTTCACGAGTGGAAGGGACCTACAGTTTAATGCCGACTCTGAACGGCGAAGTTTGAGAAGCTTTTTCTAGACAGGATATACTCTTTGAGCATTGTCAGTGACTCGAAAGAGGTGGAGCCGTGAAATATTGAAGGTGGTAAATTCGGGTATCAAACCTGGCCCCCTCTGCGTAGGAGTCGACGCACTAAACCACTACGCCACGGCCACGGTGTTCTTAAATACAGGCAGACAGTTTTTGGTGAAAATAAAATATGACATCAAATTTGAAAAAAAAATGTTGGAGAGGTTTTTAAGAATAAAAATAAAATGTCAAGGGTCTGTGAACCTTGTACTTGCTTTTCTACCTGAGCTTCAGATAAACCTTCACGAGGTGGACTAGAGTCTCTTAAAAGACTGTCGCACAGTGGTTCCATTACAAGGGAGTGGCGGTAATAATTCTGTGAAATCAAAGCCACTGTACCGATTTTAATGAAATTTGAAACATAGTACGAATGGGAAAAGCTCAATCAACGTCTAAAAAATTGTATATGTAGCTGAAAAATTAAGGTATAAAATATATAAAATAATATATTTTAATAAAAAAATAGAAAAAATTTGTGATTGAATATGCAAAATATTTTGTTCGTCTCATCTATGACGTCGAATTAAGTCTTCAAAATAATAAAAGTACATACATAATCTTTATTTTTCATAAATTGTGTATTTATTTATAAGTACAATTATTTAATATATATTTTATTTTATTTAAGTCTAAGTAGAGATGCGTTTCATTACTAGTGGAAGTATATCTTTTTCCTTAATTTTGTAAACCTGGGATCCGATGATAGCAAAAATTGAGGAAAATGGTGTTTTATTTCGGATAAAAATTTCACGATTTGCGCAAACTTTCGCAAATAAAAGCCTTATATATTCTGAAAAGACAAAGATAACTCAAAATTATTGCATAATCGTTTAAATTAATATAATTAAAACAATCGTAAAAAAATTAAATTATCGTGGGCTTTTATGGGAATTTGATATTTCTATTCTTCAGAAAAACACGGAATATGTAAAAGACACAAATGATGCCCCATTTTCAAGAAGGATCAGAGAGATTAAGGCAATGTTAAATATTTAAAAGCTACATATATCAATCATTATTTTATTATTCAAATCACATTTTTCCAAAAATAAACTTTAAAAAACAGACCAAAAATGGTATAAACGTTTTTTATAAAACTGCGAAAAACACTCAATTTCGTGACGCGGCTGACAGCCTAGACCTAATTTTAGAGGAAAACTCTTACTTCCGCTTTGTATAGATAATAATTGCATTAAAAAAAAAAATTGTTTGTTTGACATTGAAATTTTGACTTTTGGCCAATGGGAAACACCATTGTGCGCCGCCAGTAGTCACATGTTCAGCATAGCAACAACTTGCTACACAACCTGTACTCACTTTCCTTCAACCATACCATGGTACAAACATAATGGTATCGCCAAACAACACGCGCTATACAAATTAAAACACAGTTGAGTTTGCTGGGTTGTGAGTAACGGAACACGTCCACTCTCGTTCAACTTTATTTTCGAACTGCCTACATATAAAATTATTTTCAAACAATTAACCTAAGGATAAAGCGTCGATGCAATACTTGTCATCGATCGTCACTGTCTTATCTACTAAGAATTTTGGTGACCAGGGATCCAAAGGGATGAAAAGATATATCTAAAAATAGAATGACGTAGGTCATGGATGAACATTAAAATTTGTATTCTTATTTCGTCTCTACGAAGGATCGAAATATAATACCAAAGGCTATTCCAATTTGGACCATAAAATGAGAGAAGATAAGTGTAGTAAATACTCACTTTAACTTGCATGCATACAATATATATATACACTGCCAAAAACAATCGCATCACGTAAAGTACCCAACAAAACACAGCTCCCAGCAAAGTTAGACACATGATGCCGTTTGGCAGTTGTTACCGATCGCAAACAAGAATCGCTTCTAGCATTTTTTCCGTTGTTTATTTGTTCTGAAATGTATAACAGTTTATTTTCTTGATGCAAGCTAACATTCCAAAATAAGTAAAGTACTGACTCGTTCTGTTTTTGGAGTTCAAGAAATAAAGATCAGGAAATAATAAAAATTGTGGTTTCTTTATTCGGTCACAAACTCATGGAAGTTTGAATTTCTGTAATTCGGTGCATACATTCGCAAATAATTGCGAAAATCATCGGGAAAGTTTTCATTTAATTTTCTCAACAAGATTACAAAAGAAAAACTGATCCTTTGTTGTCTCCATGGTTTCGACCAAACTTGCATTTTCTTCATTTCCCAGTATTCCCTTTTTATCAGCAAAACAGACAGCAGTGAGGGCTCAGCCCAGTACGAAATACGAACAAATTGTTGTGTGGCTTAGAAATTTGATGTTGATTTTCTGGTTAGCAGAAATGAAGTATTACAGAGATAGCCGACTTCACAGCTGATTGCCCCCTAGTCCATTGACAAATTTGAGTGCCTTTTTGACGGATATTTATGAATTTTTGAGGTTATTCACGAAATGCCGTCCTCTGATTGGTCAAATAACGTAAATGCCGTCCTCTGATTGGTCAAGTTGATTTATGAACACGTTATAAAAAACAGTTGTCAAAAATCTTAAGGGGCAAGAGAGGTAGAAGTCGGGCATCTCTGTGATACTTAATTTCTGCTGGTTAGCAGGCATCTCTCTCATGATTAGCTTTGAGTTTTATAAAAGATTATGTTTCAGATATCCCATTCGAGAACAGCTATTAAAGTAGAACGATACCGCGATGTTTGTTGTCAAACAAAGTCAAGTAAAACATAGAAATATATATTTTTGAGCACATATAAAAATAAACATGATTCTTTTTCAGTTTCTAGGTGAAGGTAAACGTCTTGGTCGATTTTGCGCACAAACAGCTGAAATTGGAGCTCTTTCCTGCGCCGTGATGGGAGCACTCAGACGCACTTGGGCCCTCGATGTACACAGGATATCCAGGAATGTTTGTAAAATCATAATCGCACGTAACGTAGTTATAATAGTATCTGCAAGAGAAATTAAATAAATTTGAAGCAATGAAGTAGAAAAAGGAATCACTTGTTGTCGGTCGATGATGAAGATTGGAAATCGGCTTTGTGACACTTAAAGTCGCAGTCTTGCCAGAAGTCTATGTCAGCCATTATTTTATCTTATTTAATTTTTACCAAACATCGCTGTACATAAGGAATATTCCTATATGTGTTATTTGTGAGTTGTGAACGCTCGAACAACAACTGCCAACTTCACAACAAACTGAAGGTGTGTCCTCATTTTACTACCTTTGGGCCTAGGGACAATAATGGGGACTAACAGCCCCGCATGGTCCACTGGCCAGACCTAATCTAATCAATGGAGATAAGAGTTGGAGGACTTCACTTGGTAAGAGTATCAACTGCAAACCAATCAAACGAGAGCAACGCATGGCTTTTGTAGCGATAAGAAAAACGTCCTACGCGCGAGCCTTTCGACGAAATCATCCTTCATCTCCCGCCTCTAGACGTAATCGACAGACAGCACGGCAATTGGATTAAAATCACTGGTTATAGGAAAATAAATCAGTTCTAGACACTTTATTATCTTACATAGGTTTGAACTCTCTCCCTGGAGACAACGAACTCATGACACCTAAGCTCCTCTTCGGCAAGAAGTTCTCAACCAGCGTTCCCTCCAGAACGCACTGGAAGTCTAACCAACAGACTCTCGAGAGTCCTCGGAGAATCTTTGACTGATGGATAGTGTAGTGTCGACTCACTTGGCGACGGTGACAACTGCCCTGAGACTAGATTGAACATGTATGCAACACAACAAAGATAAGACCTAAAATGCATGTCCTAAGTATTATGACATATCGAAGATCCCCTTCCACGTTCTCACGTTGCCAATTCCTTACAGATAGAAGCTTAGCGAAGGCAAACACTAACGGACTAACAGTGTTCATGATTCTAGAGTGCACTAAAAGCCCTTTAATTCGGAATTCTTTAATCAGGAAATCAGGAAAACTCGTTAATACGTGAAAAAAAAAATTGTTCGGATTCATAGAGTTTTTTCCTAATAAATGAGAGTTGGTAATATAATAATAATATTGGTGGCGCGACAGTCCGAGGCGAACCTGGACCCAGCTTCTCAGCAACCTATCGTGTTGTGCGTGCTATGTGTTCTTTCACGAGTGGAAGGAACCTACAATTTTATGCCGACTCCGAACGGCAAACTTGAGAAGCTTTTTCTAGACAGGAATATTCTTTGAGCATTGTCGGTGACTCGAAAGAGGTGGAAGCCGTGAATTATGAAAATTGGTAGATTGGGGATTTTAACCTGGTACCCTCTGCTTAGGAGCCGACGCACGAACCCACTACGCCACGGCGACTCACTCGAGAGTTGGTATTCAATTAAAAAATAAAATAATGTAATGATTGAATGCAAGGAGGTAGCAAATATTTAGAAGTCGGAACAAATCATCAAAATGACGATTGGGGAGGCCGGCAAAACACATTTAGACGTTAGGAAAAACCGAATGAAAGAAAATTGTATTCCCTACCACCAATTTATTTATTATTTATTACTTTCAATTTTTTGTGTTAACCAAATAATTTAATAGAAACTCATCTGAGTGCATGAAAAAATCTCTCATTATCTCGGAAATTTCGTTTATTCGGACAGACCATTCCCCCAACCATTCCGAATTGACGAGCGTTTACTGTACTTCCCAATTCAATAATTTTTGTTAACTTTGAAAGCTGACATTGGCTATTTCCTAGCGTAGTTATTCTCGGTGATATCATCGATGGATTGGCTTATAGCATCATTACAGAAGTCCAGATATGTAATCCAACGGAAAGAATATTCAACCGCGCACATAAGAAAACCAGACGAATTGGCCAAAATAGTTTCGGTAAATACAAAAAAAAACAATTTAGACTAAACAAGCTAATTTTTGCATTTCAGGAGTACCTGCTCGCAGTCGCAGTCGATACTGAGAATTTGGAAGAACCATTTCTGCAGACTGCTAAACGGCGATGATGACGCCAATACCGCTGTCAGGCAGAATGTTCCACTCACTCAATTCCGTTCCCCCGACTTAGGCGAGGTCAAGATAGCAATACCAAGACTGAAGTCTAACAAAGCTACCGGTGCGGACGCACTGTCCGCTGAAATCTTTAAGGCAGCTGGAGATGATCTGGTTGGGCCCATGCACCAGCTCATCTGTAAGATATGATCGGAGGAGAGCATGCCCGACGAATGGAATCTCAGTATCGTTTGCCCGATCCACAAGAAAGGAAACCGCTTTAACTGCGCCAACTACTGAGGGATAAGTCTCAAGAACATCGCTTACAAGATCTTGTGTGCCCTTTTGTGTACTCGCCTGAAGCCATTTAAAAATAACCTGAGAGGTCCTTATCAGTGTGGCTTCAGGCCAGGGAAGTCCACCATCGACCAGCTTTTCACACTACGGCAGATCCTGGAAAAAGACCCAAGAAATGTAGATCGACACCCACCACCTTTTTGTCGAATTCAAGGCCGCATATGACAGCGTGCGTAGGCACGAGGTATACAACGCCATGTCTAGTTTTGATATTCCTGCCAAACTCGTCAGGTTGTGCAGGATGACGATGAAGAATTCTCGCTGCTCCATCAAGGTCGGTAACCAACTCACCGAGACCTTCAATGTCAAAAAAGGATTTAGACAAGGCGACGCGCTGTCATGTGATTTCTTTAACATCATCCTGGAGAAGATTGTGCAAGACTCACACGCCAACACTAGAGGCACGATCTTCCAGAAGTCTGTACAATTGCTAGCAAACGCGGATGACATTGACATGATTGGTCGAACACAGTGAGCCGTCAATGAGGCGTTTGCTGGCATTGAGGCGGAAGCGTCTAAAATGGGTCTAGCGGTGAATGGGGGCAAAACGAAGTATATGCTGTCCTCAAGAAAGGATACACAACATCGACGTCTTGGACAGAGCTTCACAATGGGCAGCTATATCTTCGAGGTGGTCAAGGACTTTGTCTACCTCGGCTCCGCAGTAAGCGGCACGAACAACATCAGCACCGAGATCAAACGCAGAGTAACTCTTGCCCACCGCTGTTTCTATGGGCTCAAGAGGCAATTGAGTAGTAGAGTCAGCTCTCGAAGGACCAAGCTAACTTTCTACAAGACCTTGATCATCCCAGCCCTGCTGTATGGCGCGGAGGCATGGACAATCTCAAAAGCGGTTGAAGAAGGTCTCTTCGAGAGAAAAGCCCTGCGTGCGATCTTGGGTCCTGTTTGCGTTGATGGTTTCTGGAGGAGAAGATTCAACCGCGTACAGCGACATGAGTCTAGTCAGGCGTCTTCGGATCCAACGTCTAAGATGGCTAGGCCATGTAGAGCGTATGGACAACTCACTCCGGCCCGAACAGTCTTCGATTCCGAACCCGTGGGACAACCCACCGCGTTTAAGGTGGCGCACCCAAATGGAGAAGGACCTCAACCAACTTTGCGTGCGACACTGGAAACACCAGAGACCGTGCTAGCTGGAGAGGCTTGTTGGTTGACGCCCAGGTCCACCCCGGACTATAGCGCCAAACAAAGAAGAAGGAGTACCTGTTCAAGAAAATGGCGGTCATATTGCCAACTTTTTGCTCATCGCCGACAGTACTGTAAAAATGGGACTTTCGTTTTAAGAAACAGTTGTCATCACTAAGCAGATAAGTGATCGTTTGGGCAGTCGGACAACGCTTATCACTTACACTTAGCAAACAAATACTAATTCGATTATTTGCTTTGTGATTAGTGATTGGTGGTGGTGGTAGTGGTGGTCTTTCAGCGCCTATCCCCTAGAAACTATTTTTTTTTCTACATATCACATTCTGACAGGACCTCTTACACTCCGCTCGTGAGAGGACAATAAAGAGACACGCTCAACACGAGTGGTTGGCAGGCTTCGCGCTTCGATTTGATGTATGCACATAATGTCAGCTGATCATTCATGTAAGTGGTGCAGTGGTGCAATTTACGGAAAAACTGTTTTCTTGAGTGTTCAAAATTTTTCGTGAAAACATTAGATTTTCCAACGTGCCTCAAACATTTTTAAAAGAGAAATTAAATCGTCACCTTGAATTTTTTTTTTTTTGACTTAAATACTGTATCAAACTAAATTTATCATCTTCAAAATCAAATCTTAGTTCGATTTGGATACACAAAGGTAAATAATATTTCCAAATATTCCTTTGAAACATTGTTCTCATTTTTCTCAAACTCTATGTAGGAACATAGAAATTTTTATTTTGTAAATCAATTTTAGTATTCGAGAACTCATTTTGAATAAAATTACTTAGAAATTTTAAAAAAACGTTGTCTAATTACAAGTACATAAATGTAAATGTATCATAGTTTTTTCAGACTGAAAAACTCTATTAATTTCGTTAATAATACTTAGAATGTAAGACATAAAATGCAAATACAATTTGTTGATAGCATTTAAGGAAGTCTCTTTTTTCTGCACAAGATGATAGTAAAAAATAATGTTTCAAAAGTGTCCATTATTCTAACCCTGAACTGCATTTAAAGGAAGCGGTACTTCGTCGCCGACTAAGAAAGGAATATGAGAAACAGTAGAAACGAAAAACGATGAAAATAAAAGCGTTCAACACACAATTTGTCTTATTTGGAGTTGAATGGAACAATGATTATGCAAATGACTTTGTTCAGCACTGTATTTTCATTTTGTGCCCTTATAACGAATTCAGGCACTCTTCTAAGAAAAATAAACATGTAAAAGGGACTACCGGTGTGAGAGCAGTGAACATGAATAAAGATCACTCTTGTGTAGTTTGCGAAGCGATACGGACGTACTTATAATAAAGTAATAAAGTTGATCGTTAAGTGTTTTATTATTTCTATTTTCTATCGGTTAAAATTTATTGTTTTCGACTTTTTTTAAACAAAAGTAGATCCCCAATTTGAGAAGTAGAGCAGTAGATTATATATTTTTCTCCAAATCGAAGTAGATCTACTACGATCGAAGTACAGTCCTAACCCTGGTGGTTGCTGAGAAGCCAGGCTCTGGCCATCTACGGGCTGTTGCGACACCCATATTATTACACTCCTCTCGTAAGGAAAACAATAACACACAGAATACGAGCCAGGCTCTGTCCAGGACAGGAATATCTGTTACTAGAGCAATGCCCAGGCACATGGCGTTAGCCCAGGAGGACCAAAAAAGATGGCCTACAGCAATTACCACGCAGACGGCGGAGCAAATATAGAAGCTCGCAGCCTGGTTACGGCACTGACCACAACGTTGGCGGCATTTTTTGTTCGTCCATTCGAATCGCGTTATAGCAAGACGGTAGTTATCTCTCCAGGGCTCCAGAGCAGTCCAATGCTGCTCGAATTATGAGGCCACTCACATACCCAAGACATACTCGCTGTGACCATGTCTGCGCTTAAAATCGAAATATCTACTCACACTTCATCCACTCCTGGAAAGCTCTTACAGGCGGTCATAGCGCAGCCCACTTTTCCCACCTTGTCATTGGCCAGCACAGTGAAATGTCCAATTTTCCTTAAAAACAAACAACATGTCAAAATTCAGAACAGCAGCACGCAACGTTAAACCAACGTGTTCGGTATCTTTGCATAGCTTTTAATGATGGAATTGTTGACATCCTTGCTCTCCCGATACCACATCACAAATGCCTTGTACAGCCGATGCACCGGATCAGGCGGATACTGGTTCTGCTTGCCGTAGGCCAGATTCTGGCCCGCAAAGTTGTACTGCTCACTGCCCCGGCACGTGTCGTGTTGCATCCTGCATCGGCCGGCGTGCGTATGGGCCAAGAACTCCAGTTCGTAGTCCCACATCTTCGAATGAGATTGCAGGCAATTACCACAAATAGATTGCCCATGGATTATCACTTCATTACCAGTTCCCTCATTTGGCTGGCTGGCTCGAGCATCTCTCCGTTGCCTTGGGTTCTTCCGCATGCGACCTCGTTGCGAAAGTGATTGTGCCAGAAGAGGAACATGTCCCTCAGGTAGTCCGTCATGAAAATGTGCTTCTGGTACTCAGACTCTGGCGTCTGAAGAATGAAAGTGAAGTGAATGGAGAGCGGCGTGAGATGAACTCACGATTTGTTCCTTGAAGCACACAATGTGACGCTTTGTTCGGCTTCTGCAAATTTTCACTTCTTTCTTGCAATACTCGTACGATCGAACTTGGGCCACATCTGACAAGAGAAGTGAACAAAGAAGGAGAGCGAAAATCGACATTTCTATTTCAGGGTGACCTAAGGGCGGATGTGGGATGTTTTTGACTAGTTTCGCTAGGTTACTGCGTTTCTATGAGGAGTCGGTGATTAGGTTCCTAAAGGAGGAGGGCGTGGGCAGAAATGAATACAGAGATAGCCGACTTCACAGCTGATTGCCCCCTAGTCCATCGACGAATTTGAGTACTTTTTTGACAGATATTCAAGAATTTTAGACGGTTATTCACGAATGCCATTCTCTGATTGGTCAATTTGGTTTAAGAAAAAGCTATAAAAAACAGTTGTCAAACATTTTAAGGGCCAAGAGAGGTAGAAGTCGTACGTCTCTGAAATACTTCATTTCTGGGCGTGGGCCTGTGCATCCAAAGCAAAGTTGATTGTTCTCTACTTGGAGAGTTGCCAGGAACGATCCCTGTCAATACACAAGTCAGCCTTCACAGCTTAGGGGTGAACCAATGTATACAGTGACCCCCTTGTCCAGGGGCTTAAACCAGGATCCGGGCCCACCGTGTAAGAAATACTTAGTTCAGAATCGGCGACAAGCCTCGGATACGGATGACCCTACTGCTGACGACCATGGACAACAGAGTAAGGACAACGATTTTCGGTTCTGCACGTGGAATGTGAGGTCCCTCAGCCGGTGAACGTCCGGAGGCCCTAGAACCCTTTAGGGCAGATATCACCACCTTCCGGGAGGTGTGCTGTGATGGGCCGCTCAAGAAGAGGATGAGAAACTGCGGCATCTATTTCGGCGATTGCTGCAAAGCGTGAAGGCAGCGCTTATTTGGATGCGGGTTTTTTGTTAAAGGGCAGACTTAGGCAGGGTACAAACACGGTATCACGCGAGGGACTCAATTTGAGATATGATCCCAATACCCCCTGCTCGCAATAAAACAACCACGGCCAAGGGCCTCATATTTTGAGTTTGTTCACAGACTTTGCGGCAGCAAGTAATATGGTCATAAGCAGCACTAGGTTTCCTCGCAAAAGAATCCACACAGCAACCTGGCGACCTCCGGACGGTCGAACCGCCAACCAAATCGACCATGTGCTCATTAACGCAAGGCATGCGTCAAGTATCGTGGATGTGCGAACATTCAGGGGGGGCAAACGTCGACTCTGACCCATTTCCTCATAGCAGCAAGATTCAGACCTCGACTGTTCAATGTCAGAAAGCAGCACCAGCCAATAAAGAGGAGTTTTGACATTGGACACCTGAGCGGACCCGAGATTGCCAGAGCCTATGCAGAGCAACTGAGTGAGAGACTCTGCCCACGTCATGCACCAACGCCAACGAGATGTGGTTGCATTGCCGCTCGGCCATCAAAGAGATGGCCGAAACCACCTCAGGCTACCTACCACCTCCGACGAGGAACCGAGTGGAACGAGGATGGCGAGTGTGAACAGAAGAAACATGCAACTGACGAGACATACCAAAAGGCGCTGCAACGAAAAACTAGAGCAGCGCAGGAGGAGTACCGGGCTAGAAGCGGGGAGGAGAAAAGTGTTCTACGCCTGCAGAAAAGGTCTCTCGCAACCTCCCAGCTCAAGGATATCGAAGAGTCTACGGACAAGCATGAAATACGAGCCTTCTACAAAAAATGCCAAAAGCCTTGCCGGTGGCTTTAGGAGAGGCACCCAGGCTCTTCCGAAACTGTTGGAGTAATCTGCTTACTGACCCGCAGGGAATAGTGGATGTGGCTAAGCAGCACTTCCAACAGCTGCTTAACGGGCCTGACCAGGAGGGAGTGATAGGCAATCAAGAAATCCCAACTCCAGTTGAGTAAGTAGTCCTCCCACCTAGCTCTGAAGAAGTCGGTACAGCCATTAAAAGGCTGAAGAACAACAAAGCCACAGGCTCAGATGGCTTACCATCAGAGCTCTTCAAGGCCGGTGGCGATGTTCTGGTAGGGAGCATGCCCTAGATCATCTGTAGAATTTGGGAGGACGAAAGCATGTCCGACGACTGGAATCAACCACAAAAAAGGCGATCCTACCTCTTGCAACAACTCAAGAGGTATATCCCTACTCAACGTCGCCTACAAGATCCTGTCCAGCGTACTGTGTGAACGTCTAAAAGCCGGCAAGTACCAGTGCGGCTTCCGGCCCGGCAAATCGACAATAGGCCAAATCTTCACACTAAGACAAATCCTGGAGAAGACTAGCGAGTTTCAAATCGATACGCACCACCTTTTTATCGATGTTTTTTTATTAATACAGTATCAGTTTTTAGTCTTACTTTCTCATCGCTATTGCACAATTTACAGAGATTTGGTTAAAACCTTGCTACTGACAATTTATATATTTGTTAACAATCTATATAAGAATTAATTATTTATGGCAGAGGAAAACCTGATAACAAAAACCTCTATACACTAAAAAAAAAAAAGTACATGAATACGATTAAAAATGGGAAGGTGGTGCTGTTCTTCCTTGATTTCAAATTATACACTTAGTAAAATAAATATATACATTTTTAATAAAATAAATAAATTATTAATTAATTAAATAAATAAGTAACTCAATAAATAAATAAATAAAACTAAACAATTAATAAATAAATAAATAAATAAATATATATATATATATATATATATATATATATAATAGAATAAAAAAATAAATAAATAAATAAGTTAATAAATAAACAACAAAAAAGATAAATAAGTATATACATATATATATGTTAGTAAATAAATAATTAAATAAAAAAGTTAATAAAAGTATAAATAAAGGCGTATTATGCATCATTATATAAACTTGAAATCAAGTAATTGTCAAGACAATTTATGTCGTTCGAATAACTTCATCAGTCTTGTATAAGCTCTTTCAATATTAGAGACTTCATGAAGCTCATCAGTCGAAAAATGCCACGTTAAGTTAAGCATAATTTTTAACAGCTTATTCTGTGCGATTTGTAATTGCTTATGTGGGTCTTTGCACAATGGCCCCATACAGGGGAGCCATAAAACATGATGGGTTGAAAAATTGTTTTAAAAATAGTGAGCTTATTTTCTATACTCATCTGAGATTTACGACTTATGAAGGGATATAGAATTCGTATAGCTAAGTTGACTTTTTTAATGGTTTCCTGGACATGAAAGACTGAAAACTGAAGTTAGTTTTATTTAGTACTTGATTTCCAATCTGATGCAATGTTGTTTAACACTTTTCTTTTTCTAGTAAAAAAGACAGCCTGAGTCTTTGAAGCATTTAATTTAATTTTCCATTTATTAAGATATGTTTCTACATCATTTGCGCCAGATTGCAATTTCGTTACAATGTTGCAACCCAACGTATCTGACGCAAAGATGCATGTGTCGTCCGCAAAGATTGCAGCTTCATAACTGTTGGATAATGGAAAGTCATGAGTAAATATATTATACAGTATTGGAGCAGGAACTGATCCTTGAGGTACACCTGCCTCAACTGGGAAAACTTGTGATCGGCTATTGTTCACAGAGACCATGAAATTACGACCAGTTAAAAAGATTTATCGATTTTAAAGCCGCACACGACAGCTTCATCGCATGGAGTTATTTGGTGCGATGGCCGAATTCGGGATCCCGGGAAAACTGACGCGATGCACGGTGCAGTCCGGCTCGAGGACTTTCGAGCCGTTTGAAAGCTGCACCTGATTTCGGCAAGGAGATGCGCTTTCGTGTGATTTCTTCAATTTGGTACTGGAGAAGATAGTGCAGCGGGCAGCTGTAAACACGGAATGCACTATCTTCTACAAGTCCGTCCAACTGTTGGGATATGCAGACGACATCGACACCGTCGCGCGTTCCCAAACGTGCCGTAGTGGAAGCATTTACGGCAATTGAAGAAGAGGCGAAGCGAGCTGGTCTTAAGGTCAATGAGAATAAAACTAAGTATATGCACAAAAAACGATCCGTCACACACCACCTAGGATAAAATATTACATCGACAGATACAATTTCGAGGTCGTAAAGGAGTTTGTCTACCTCGCGGCAAAAGTAAACTCCACAAACGACATCACTGTAGAGATTCGACGTAGAACCGCCTTTGGCAACCGGTGTTACTTCGGTTTGTCAAAATTCCTGACTCGAAGGACAAAGGTCATGCTCAACAAAACCCTTATTTTGCCAGTCTTGCTATATGGAGTCGAAAGGTGGACGATAAGCAAAACTGCGGAGCTGATACTTGGTGCCTTCGAAAGAAAAATTTTACGTCGGATATATGGTCTCGTCTGCGAGGAAGGCGAATGGAGGAGAAGACACAACCGCGAACTCTAGGAACTGTACCCGGATGTGGATGTAGTCCGGAAGGCAAAGATCCGTCGACTGCACTGGCTCAGCCATATCGAGCGCATGGACAACAATGCTCCAGCTAATAGGGTCTTCGAATTCGAGCCTCCTGGTTCAAGAAGGAGAGGAAGAC
Source organism: Eristalis intricaria (assembly GCA_964034865.1). Taxonomy (NCBI): domain Eukaryota; kingdom Metazoa; phylum Arthropoda; class Insecta; order Diptera; family Syrphidae; genus Eristalis; species Eristalis intricaria. The sequence goes on along the minus strand of OZ035877.1, from coordinate 54,478,154 downwards.
CGAATCTCCGGTATAAAGACCAAGTAATAGCGGATGCAAGACAGCTTAGCTTTGATGACTGGAAGCAGCGTGCCCAGGATCGTCAGGAATGGAAAGCAGCTATCGCTCAGGCTCGGACCCTGCATAGGTCGTCAGCCTGATAAGTAAGTAAGTAAGTCTAGGTATTGATGGTCTTTGACTCCAAGCCTCCTGGTTCAGGAAGAAGACCCAAACACCGGCTTTATGACAAAAAGTCATCACTGTCGCCAGACAACTTGGTCTTAATGACCGGAACCATCGTGCTCAGGACCTTCAGCGATAGAAGGTAGCTCAGGCACAGAGCACCAGTCATCCATGGTTCGCAGGCTTGAGTAATGGTTCGGAGCCTATGTAAACAAGGCTACTTTGAAGTTATAGCTGGAGATTGGCAAAAGCATATCCTCAATGATGTGCCTCTTTTCCTGTTTGTCGCCAAATCCAATTTAGAAGGCAATGGACGTGGAACCACAGGTAGTTTTGGTAGAATACAGTGCACCTTGCTCTAAGGTTCCTTACTGGGTCGTGGAGCACTGCTGTTACTCCCTTTTGAACTTTCCCCCAGTTGCCTGCCTTTTGGAATGGTTCGTGCCGGCCTTAGATGACACTGTTCACTTACCAGCGAGACTTCTTCTCTTTTCCTTGGTTCCATCGTAAAATCAAGCGTTGTTCGTTTGTGGTGTTAGTAGTAACTCCAGAGTTCATCAATAAAATTTATGCGAACATTCAAGTCGCACATCGCAACTCATGAATCACTGTCCACTATCCACAGTCTCTGGGAGCGTCGTCCACATTGTTGCAGCAAAAGTCATTGTACATGTAAAACGCTGGGAGACTCTCATTTACTAATATACCACAGAGAAGACTGCCCTCCCCAGTCCGCCAAAGACATCCACAGACTACGCAGAGACTTCTAAAACATCCACCATATTCAACAGCCCCGTTTCGCAGGCTGCCACATGTCAGAATGTCTAGTGTTCAGAGAGAATTTATCATTTCATAGCCATGCCCATCGTTTTGACATTTCCACACGTCCGTTCGCACGTAAACTTGCGAAGAGCGCGAGTTATACGAGCGTTTTTGAACCCATGGCCAACATCGTGCAGCACTCTTGAACATTTTAAACAAAATGTATTGTCCATCAAAGTCATTAATGCCGGGCCGTTCGATAAATACCAACCGTCCGTCCGACCGGGGTCTACTTAGAAATTTGAATATTTACAGTCTTCCCGATAGCCATGGGATCTCACGCCTAGCTGTGAATTTGAATGTGAAACGTAATGACCACCGACTGACAGATGCCTTATGAGAAATTATAAACAACCAGGCCGGCCAATTGGCAAGTGATTTACGTTTCAGGCATGCGGGCGGTATGGCACTGCGGCGCGGTCGTTTGAAAGCGGATATGCGATGCGATTTGTAAATGTGAACGCGGAAGATTCACACAATCGAACTGTGTGAGCACTTGTTCGGCAAGGGAATTGTGTTTAGTGGTTCATTGACAGTTATTGACTTGTTTGATGTGCTTGACGGGTGACAGCGATTGTATTTCTGCACGGGGGTGTGTTCGTTTGTTCTTAAGAGTACAAGATCGGTTGTAAATAAACCAGGGAGAGTCTCTTGTTTTAAACAACTGCATTGTATCTGCAGCAAACCGTGTTCAGCTTCAGCTCGGTCTTCGAAAATGCAAATTTTCTCATTCCCCGATTACGCAGCGACGTCACACATATCAAGCCAAGTGTATGACCAAATGTGAACGTTTATTGCGGAATGATGAGGTTCTATTAGGAGATTTGGTATTTCCACGGACGTACGTGGTTCGCATAGGCAATTGTATTTACGAGGAATGTGATGACAAATATTTGACGAAGATCTGAGGGAATTTCACGTAAGAACTGCATCAGCCTTATGGCTTGTAGAGGGTTTCCCAATGCGGGCGGATGAAGTGAAGATGTTGCTTTATTCGAATGGCCTATCAATGACATTTTATGTGGAGTGTGACATCGTTTAAATGGGCTTCCCATCCAAGAAGCGATCAGTTTTGATCAGTCCACCTTTGAGTTATGGCACGAGTTGCGATAGTCTACGGCTACATCAGAGTGAATTGAAGCCATGGCACGGATACTGACTTTTAGGGTGATTGGTTGTTTAAGGCTTGTTGGCAAAGACCTACGACTTGAGGAAACCTACAAGAAAAGTCATAAATGGCAAATGGCACAACTTCGGTGTCCAATTCGTCCAAAGGAGCGATAATCAGTTCAGCCTCGCAAAGTGATGGCTCCTGCTTGTGTACAAGTTTCCTGGGAACTGACCAACAGACAAAACCAACATGATCTTCGGTGACCACAAGTCGTTCTCATTGTCAAAGTCATCGATCAAAGTGGATTAAAAATATTAGACGTGAGATTATTCAAGCCGTTTATGGAAAACGGCGGATTGACTGCGTGCGGATTATGTTCGGATGTCGGTAGTGTAGTGTAAAAATTGCTTTTATGGAAAACGCAACTCATGCGCACTACGTACATTTTGCGACGTTTCCAATTCGAATCAAATGGGTTGCGTATTTCTAAAAAGAATGATGAGTTATAAATGAGATGAGATATAAAATTAAAAATTAAAATAAAAAATAATTTGAAATTTTTAAAAAATAGAAATAAAAAATTATTGTCCCTTATTTTTAGAGGCAATGGGTGGTGTGAATAAAAACTGAGAACGCACTCTGAGTCGAGTATGTTCCAAAAGCAATCAAATACCAAATGTCAGCTGTGGCGAAGTGGATAGATGTCACGGTTCCATTTGCTTCGTGTCCCTGACAGTGCTGTGAGAGTCGAGTTGTCCAAAGAAAGTTTCTCAAACTGCGCCGTTCCATTCGCGTGTAGAAATTTGCTCCAGGTGAACTACGAGCTGTATTATCTCTACGTCAAGTGACAGCTGACAGCTGACAACAGGTATTGTAGAAAGAGTAAATTGCAATCTTTACCAGAAGGAACCAGGCTGCCAAGGTCATCAACGAGGAGTTGAATTGGATTAAAAGTATCAGACGCGAGATTATAAATGAAACAGTGAAAAAGTATCGGAGACAACACGGCACCTTGGGGAACACCAGCGTTGATCTGATCCATATGGGACTTCCCTTTCGAGTCACTGACAATGATCAGAGAATGAATCAGAGATCAGAGTACTCCTGTCTAGACAAAGTTTCTCAGCTTCGGCGTTCGGAGTCGGCATTAAACTGAAGGTCCGTTCCACGCGTGTGAGAACTGGCCCTCTACGGGCTGTAGCGCCACCCATATTATATACATTATAAATCACAGCTGACAGCAGGTATTGTAGAAGGAGTAAATTGCAATCTTCACCGCAATGAATCATGCTGCCAAGGTCATCAACGAGGAGTTGAATTGGATTCAAAGTATCAGACGCGAGATTATAAATGAAACAGTGAAAAAGTATCGGAGACAACACGGCACTTTGGGGAACACCAGCGTTCACATGGTGCATATGAGACTTTCTGTTCTGTCAAAAACAACATGAATTGTACAAATGGTAATTTCTAATTTATATTTGTATCGCTACCCTATCGCCCCTTTCGCGGTAACTGAAGAACATGTAAAACGAACAAGTCTAATTATTCCGCGGCCACATCGTCGCACCCCATTGTTCCGGCTCGCACTTCGGGAAAGGAAGGTTTACCAAATCTCCGGACTACATCAATAATTACAATCAACATGTACGGCACGAATATGAGTCTATTGAATAAAAACACAAACATCCGGAACTTTCGTTCTCAAGGTTGAACCGAGACAGATTTCCATGCGAGCAGTCTTTCTCTCGAGAATCCGGTCTTGTGTGCGGTCGTTTGCAAAGCTCCAAGTGCACATACTCAAGTCAAATTTAAAACAATTACGATCGCCGATTCGAGCTTGTTCACTGTAATTTGCTTAACATCCTCTGGTGCGCTGTGCCTCGTCTCAGAGATAATTAACTACGTACATGCAGGTCGGGTCGAGATGAGAGCTTTGCCGGGCACACGCGGTGGATGTCTTTAATGCCAATGACTGTCCCATTAGAAGTGACCTTTATCATTAGAGAATTTAATGACTGCCTTAGTGAGCGATGAGATTCTAAGGCGAAGGGTAAAAGGTTGCTGGCTTGACTTTATAGTGAGTGTAAAGTGTGATGGAGTCTCGAAGGGTGACTCTAAACGACGACGCTGACGCTGCTTGGAATATTCTTCACGAAACGTCACGCATTCAGTGAAGTATTCTTCTCCTTTATGTTGTTCTATCGTCCGAGGTGGGGTGGAGTTTCCCTCAAAGAATACGTCCTTGCTTCTCTCATGTCGGGCTGTGTTCACAGATCCAGACTTTCGCGTCAGATCCCCAATGATTCCACTCCATCCACGACCGGCTGTGTTCACAACTCACTCGCGATCACTTGTAGCACCACTTGACAAAAATTCATTCGCGTGCCTCTCACACGAGCTGGAAGCTGTTTCAAAAATCTCAAGACAAACGAATTGCTGGTTGAATTAACTGCGTTCGCCGCCGCTATTGTCTCCCACTCCGTGGCACCATCAATCACTGATCATAACGCTTCGTCTCTGTCTAAGAATACTTCGTTTTATGACGAGGCCAATTTCGATACGGAACGCACGCAGCAAATGTCTTATTTTCGAAATAGAACGCGGAATGCATCCAGCATCATGCATCCACCATCTAACGAGGGCAATAAAAATTTCAGTTGATACCCTTAATTGCCAACAGATTGAGTTCTTAACGCAACGACCGGCACGCCGCCACTGCTGCTGCTGCGCACCACCGTTGATTGATGCAGTTCAGATCTCAGAAACACCACGAACCAATCCACGTTGAATTCAGCTCGGCTATTTAAGGTCTAGAGCATTCCCGGACCAGACAACGGACTGCGTGTACGCAATTAACACGCAAGCCTGGTAAATCCATTTTCGAAGAGCAGACAATAAAACCCCAACGTTGTGTACCCGCGAAGCGAAAGCCAAACGAAAGATGTGATGCGTTTAATGATCTCCTCAGATGCGTACCCAAGTGCATTAGCCTGTCAATTTTCCTGGGCGACCGACTATGTGGTACCATTTATCCATAAATATAATCCATATGGTTGGCTGTGGCGGCGGTCGGCGGTCGGCGGGCGGCACAGACGCGCTCACAATCTCACAGGCAACGTGCCCGGCCCGGATGGGGATGCCTTTGGTTTGGGTAAGTGCGCTTATTACGCGCTAAATGCGGCTTTCAGCGCCGACGTCACCGTAATGCCGTGATTTATATGCCTGTGGTCTGTGTTTATATTCGCCACGCAACAAATTATATGAAATTAAATTGAGAGATAAACGAATCGTTGGTTTCGTTGCTGTTGCTGTGGCTGTTGTTGCTGCACGCATGGAAGCGGTAATGAGGAAGACGGTCTGATTTCATTTGACGTTACCTAAGAGGCTGTCTGACAGTGGTGTCAGATAGACATACACGGGGAAAATGTCACTGTGCGGATTGGATTCGATTTTTGTGGATTGGGAAATGTGGTCAAGCGAAATAGAAAAGGTTAGGGGGCACCCTTAACACAAGTCCCACGTTCTTATCGAAGACAGAGCACAAAGTAATCTGTGAAGTTCGCTACTTCTGATCCAATCCATTCCTTCGCTGATGACAGCACCCTTAGCTTTTCATATTCGTTCCTAGACTCACGACCCCGCCCTTCGGCCGTAGAATTGGAACGGCAGCGTATGTTAAGCACGTTGAATTCCGATCTTGCATAATTAACTGGGGAAAAAACAATAGAGTGGAATTCAATGCTTCAAAAACTCAATGCTGTCTGCTGTCACTCAAGCGAACCCTTGATAATCAGCCATTATCCATGAATGGCGCTTGTGTCGATGAAACCGGAAAACTTTCCATCCTTGGTATGTGTATCAACACAACACTTAGTTGGAGCGATCACATATTTGAGGTCGCCAAAAATGCTGCGAAATGTTTAGGTTTTCTTAATCGATGCAAGAAATATTTCACCCCTTCTGATTTGGCTTTAATTTATAAGGCGTACATCCGCCCCAAGCTTGAGTATAACGCTCATATCTGGTCTGGTGCCCCAAAGACCACACTGCACCTACTTGATAGAATCCAAAAGCGAGCGATAAAACTTATAGGAGACAACAATATCGCAGAGTCATTAGACTCGCTCGAACATCGACGTACCGTCTCTTCTTTGTCCGTGTTTTATCGTTATTTCAACAAACGATGCTCAAGTGAGCTAGCCAACTGCATTCCTCCTCTCCATGAATTCACCCGCAATACTCGTCTCGCCAGGAATGCTCATCAGTATACCCTTAAGCCTACTTTCGGACGCACAGTTAAATTCAGAGACTCGTTCTTCAGCCGCACTGCACGAATATGGAATGCTCTTCCCAAACTAATATTTCCCACAGACTACAACCCGCAGATATTTAAAACCAATGTGCACAGGTACCTCCTCTCCCTTTCTCCCTCTATACCTTCGGCCCGTGCTGTGTCTTGACCCCGGACACATAAGGGTATTAGCAATCCCTTGAGCACGCGCAAATTATAAAAAAAAAAAAAAAAAAGCAGATATCCCAGTAGCGTCTATTAGCAGACAGGATGGAAAGGTTACATGCCCTCATCAGAACTAGACCTCAGTGGCCCACATCCTGTTCAACAATGTTTTGAATAATGCACATTACCCGCAACATTGCAAAGCTGCGAATGTGAAAAAAAGATCCTCCGAATTGATGCAACCAACGGTCAATTAGTCTCCTTCCGTGATAAATAGAGCTCTGATCAGCTGGAGTAAGGTTGTCCTTACATATCATTCCGGACAACCAATTCGGTTTCAAAGCGGGGCATGACACGATCCATGCCGCGTTGCAACTGGTGTAGGATATCCAATGGAATAAGAGCCAAAAATTATGTACGGGTGATTGCCCTGGAGAAGGCTTTTGACACCGTATGGTTCTTTTCTTTCTGTATTTGGTGCTAAAGTCCGGGGAGGACCTGGGCCTCAACCAACAAGCCTCTCCAGCCAGCACGGTCCCTGGCTAGCAGTCTCCAGTGTCGCACGCCAAGTTGGTTGAGGTCCTTCTCCACCTGGGTGCGTCATCGGTTCCGTGGCCGTCCTCTATCGAAGACTCTTCGGGCAGGAGCTGAGTTGTCCTTATGGTTAACATGGCTAACTATCTTAAGCGTTGGATCCAAAGACGCCTGCCTAGACTCATGCCGCTGTACAGCCCGTACTGTTCGTGGTTGAATCTTCTCCTCCAGAAACCGTGAACGCAAATAGGACCAAAGATCGCACGCAGAGCCTTTCTCTCGAAGATAGGCAGAATGTTCAACTCCACGCAATTGACGATAATCGACGAGAATTCCGTCCCCCCGACCTAGACGAAATGAAGATATCGAGACTAAGGTCGAATAAAGCTGTTGGTGCAGACGGGCTGTCTGCGGAACTGTTTAAGGCAGCTGGAGATGTGGTGGTAAGGTACATGCACCAACTCATCTGTAAGATATGGTCCGAGGAAAGCATGCCCGGCGAGTGCAATCTCAGTATCGTTTGCCCGATTCACAAGAAAGCAGACCCCTTCAACTGCGCCAACTACCGAGAGATAAGCCTCCTCAACATCGCCTATAAGTTCCTCTCTGCCGTTTTGTGTGCGCGCCTGAAACCATTCGTCAACAACCTGATAGGTCCTTATCAGTGCGGTTTCAGGCCGGGGAAGTCCACCATCGACCAAATCTTCACACTACGGCAGATCCTGGAAAGAACCCAAGAAATGTAGATCGACACCCACCACCTTTTTGTCGATTTCAAGGCCGCATATGACAGCGTGCATAGGGACGAGCTATACAACACCATGTCTAGTTTTGACATTCCTGCCAAACTCGTCAGGTTGTGCAGGATGACGATGGAGAATTCTCGCTGCTCCATCAAGGTCGGTAATGACCTCACCGAGACTTTCAATGTCAGAAAAGGTTTTAGACAAGGCGACGCGCTGTCATGTGATTTCTTTAACATCATCCTGGAGAAGATTGTGCAAGACTCACACGCCAACACTAGAGGCACGATCTTCCAAAAGTCCGTACAGCTGCTAGCATACGCGGATGACATTGACGGATTGGCAGAACACAGCGAGCCGTCAATGAGGCGTTTGCTGGTATGGAAGCGGAGGCGGCCAAAATGCGTTAAGCGGTGAACGAGGGAAAAACGCAATCTATACTGTCATCAAGAAAGGACGCACAACATCGACGACTTGGACAGAGCGTCACAATAGGCAGCTATAACTTCGAGGTAGTCAAGGACTTCGTCTACCTCGGTTCGCAAGTGAAAACCGAGATTAAGCGCGGAATTACTCCCGCCAATCGCTGTTTCTTTGGGCTCAAGAGGCAATTGAGTAGTAGAGTCATCTCTCGAAGGACCAAGCTGACTGTATACAAGACCTTGATCACGCGCGGAGGCATGGACAATATCAAAAGCGGATGAGGAAGTCCTTGGTCTCTTCGAGAGAAAAGCTCTGCGCACGATCTTTGCTCCTGTTTGCGTTGATGGTTTCTGGAGGAGAAGATTCAACCACGAACTGTACGGGCTGTACAGCGGCATGAGCCTAGTCAGGCGTGTACGGATTCAACGCCTAAGATGGCTGGGCCATGTAGAGCGCATGGACTGAACACTGCTCCAGCCCGAAGAGTCTTCGACTCCGAACCAGTGGGATAACGCAATAGAGGACGCCCACGGAACCGATGACGCACCCAGGTGGAGAAGGACCTCAGTCGACTTGGTGTGCGCAGTTGGAGACAGCTGGCTAAAGATCGTGCCGGCTGGAGAGGCTTACTGGTTGAGGCCCAGGTCCACCCCGGACTGTAGCGCCACCAGAAGAAGAAGAAGACCGCTGAGAGCCATTGTTAGTACAGTCGAACTTCTATAACTCGAACCAGCACTTGCCACAAGGAAATTCGAGTTAGTAAGTAAAATACAAATTTGTTATAAATACTTATTTAACTGTGATATAACACATAAAACGCAGAGCAGCGTAATTATAATTTAAAATAGTCTGTCACACTTGACTGAAAAGCAGAGTCTTTTTACTTTGTTTTTAGGAAAATTCTTTAATGGAATTTAAACCATTGTAGGCACACAGAATCATTTGTTGTTTCATGAGTCTTATTATATAAAAGCAAAATGATGAAGACTGAATTTGCAATCAACTCTTTTGCAAATAGTTGAATCAATTCATCCCCTTCTAGGCTTTCTCTATTACATCACTGTCGCTGTCACATCGTTATTGTCGAGCTGAAAAGAAATGCGGATTCACATCTAAGTACAATGCAGACTCTATTTACGCAACCCTCGATTGCCGCAACACGAAAATATCATTTGTCTTTACAGAAGAACGCCTCTTAGAGTCTGTTAGAGTTATCACGACACTCTAGTACGAGTGTATTGTAAAAAAAACACAGTCGCAAAAATGCCAAACGGGGGTGTGTTCGATGAGTACACCTTCCACTCTTGTGAGCCGAGGATTTCAAGAGCAGTGCTAATTCAGCAAAAAGTCTCAATTCCCCGCCTAACACTGTTTTTCTTCTCTTCCTCAGCGCCATACACTGCCACCACTTTCTCTTCCCTCGTTGAAGAGAATTTACCACATGACCCCCTCGCCACACTCAGTCAAGAACAACCATTAGAACGGTGGTTAAGCTTGATGAAGGTCAAATTGTACCACAAAACAACCTTGACACATAGACGTCAATCAAAAGAAAAAATTATACCCACCACCAAATGACATCAATTACAGCTAAACACACGACAAGACACCACATTCCGAGACGTCGTCGTCGTCGCACAGCACACCTTTCCAATGCCCACAACGCCGCGCAGCGCACACAAGTCATCCGCGTCGTGCGCTGCGCACAGTCCCCGTGACGATCATGATTTTGAAGTAAGCCCACAGTTAATCGCTCCATTCCGGATAACATACGCATCAAATGAAATTGTAATTAAAGTATCTGTAAACTATACGCATCCGCCGACGACGATGACGACGGCAAGCGACCACGACGACGACGACGACGACGACGACAACGACAACGACGGTGACAATTACGTTTATCGGTGTGGTTGGTCGATTGCTCGATTTGTCGTTGCCCGGGTCGTCTGGCGGTTGGTTCGTGGGCCCCATATCCGCTTCAAATCGAAGCCGGATATTCTACTTTACATTCTCGTTTTTGTTTTGTTGCCTTCCCTTCCATTCGGCAAGAGGACAACACACAAAACACAAAACAGAACCATCAAACAGAAATTCACGAAAACGACAAACGTTTTCCTCTGCATTGTTCCCCATGCCGTCGCTCCTCACCCTCCTCGACTGGATAGTGGATAGTCAGTTCCCAGCCCCGATACACGCACGCACAGCACGGAGTACGAAGTATGTACTCCCGGGAGCTCACCGCAAGCCAGCACATGATAAAAATGAATTCCGGTTTAATTGTGTCAATTGTCAATAGCGTTGAGCAACTGCTGTCATTCTGTGTGTGATTTCCTTCCGTGCGCGGCCAATTGTTTTTCTATTTGTAAACAAACCACCCCGTCCCCATCCGGCGGGCGCCGCCGCCGCCACCGCCACCGCCGCCGCGCTGCCGCTCCAGTCAAATGCTTTGCGCATCGTTTGATGCCTAAATGGTGGCCAGCTTCAAGGTTAGACGCCATATTCGAGAGTCTAGCGATAGTCCTCGCCCCACCTCTGCCGCTTGCGTATTTTGCAGTGACAAATCCGGAAGTACACCTGTAATAACGATGAATCAATATTTCCTGCTCGCTTGCGGTCGCGTATTCAGTTTGTCACTCGTTTTTCGACGAAACTCCGGGACTGGCTTTTGGTCGGCGGCTCGGCGTTGGCGCGGCGCTGCTCGCAGTTTATGAGCGATTATGGGTCACGAACGGCGCGGCGTGGAGTAAGCGAATTAAAATGTTTTCACTGATAATCCGGAAGTATTACGACAGAACTGGGCTCGGAGTGATGGCTGTTGAACTTGCCGTGTCAGGTAGCCGCGATTGTGAACCACGTGATTGGCATGCCTGAAGCTCAGCGCAGAGTGCCTACGTGGCGATAAAAATGCACTTGCGGATCAGAATTCGCGTCGAGTGAGATTCAATTATGCATTTTTTTTTTCTTCCACTTGCCTGCACCTTGTGCATACTTATTCGTTTAAGAGAGAGAGTATGTGCGAGTGACGGGGCGTAGGTGGACCTCGATAATCCGACAGAGCTTAGCCTTAGATTAGCTCACCGTACATGGAATGGAGTGTTGTGTTTCAGATAAAATAAGTTCTCGGATCCCAGTCGGAGCAGGAAACTGAAGGGGAAATCCGCAACTGCAGCTTTCTCTGGAACAGTGCGCGATAAGCCGTCAAGGGAAGTCGCTTGTTAGTTTCGGAGAAAATTCCTACCAAGCTTTCTAAGACTCCAATCTCGTGGCTCGTGCCGGTCGTGAGTCAAGCCGGTGATTCAGTGCAAACAATTGCCAAATAACCAGCAGAATCTTCAGTTGAGCGATAAGAGGCGTTCTCAAACAGCACCGCCATCGTTTTGGTGTGATTTGTGACACTTGACAATCCATTAACGTGAAGAGAACCCTGAGAGATAGAACACTCAGGTGTCTTTGGACAGGAACCAATGCCTTAAGTTGGATCTCAGGTATGAGTTGACTTTTTCTCCTTATCAGGGCTAGGACCCTTGGAGGGTCAACGCCTGAGCTATAGCGTCGGTGGTCAGATCGCAAATGCTGTTGTGTTGTTGTGAGTGGACAATTTCTAATGACCGTGGATCTGGAATTGAGGCTCCATACATTCCCATGGACGGACAACTCCCTGAACTCGGACAAACGTGCTGCGACCATGACTCTCCACATATGGGAGCTTTTTATGTTATATCCTGCTGGAAATGCTAGCTAGAAAGGCAAATAAAGAAGTGATTCCTTTCTCCGTTTTCATAACTAACTAACGCCATTCCATGGCGTCCATATTACAATGGGGGGCGCTACAGTCGGGCTAGCTTCTCCTTCTACTAGACGTTTGTGTGTTCTCTGAGTAGTGGAACGGACCTACATATCGGCGAAGTTTGAGAAGCTTCTTCTAGACAGAATGAGGTGAATGAACCCGTCCCGTGTCAGGGATTCTGTTTCTATAGTTCCACTTTTACAGAATAAAACAGAAGAAAAGGCTTTATCCCTCAAGTGGCAGAAGATGGAAAACAATTTCACAACAAACGAAGCTTTGAATGCTCACATCCAAGTGAGTTTCAAGGACCGGCCACCAGTTCATCTGTCAAATTCCATCAATCGTCAAACGAAGACCACATGCTTAAGTGGAAACACTTGGTGGAACATTCACAAGATGTCAGCAAATTTCAAGTGTTTCCGTGGTGTAGTGGTTATCACATCCGCCAGTCGTTCACAGACCTCCAAACAGTGCAGACGTGTCTCGACTTAGTGCGGAAACAATATAAATATCAAGTGTGGACAATAGTGCCAAAATAATATAAGAATCGGTAGCTTCTCGGTAGAGTGCTCGCCGGTGACTTCGTGGTGCCGGGTTCGAATCCCGAAGTGAAATTGAAATTCTTTTTTTTTCAAATTAAATAAATTACAGACACTGAGTGTGAAAAAAAAGTGCGATGGAGCAAGTGGAGCGACCCGAGCTCGAAAAATCGGGTGATGTTGTACCGGTGGCTGGGACATCAGGCCACCAGGCAACACAAGATGAGGGGAGAAAGAAGAGGAGGAAGAAGCTCCAACCACAGCCCAACCTCGTGAAGCGACGTTCCAGCCTGGGATCAGCGGACACGAAAATTGCGACCAAAGCCGCAACACCATCTGCAGCAGCAACAACAACAACAACTGTAGCCATAACTACAGCAGCAGCAGCCAAAAGGCAGCAACCAATGGTCGACGACGTCGAGTACGAGTCGACAGAAGGGGAAGGGAGATTCTCCTTCAGCGGGAGAGAGAATCCCTTCCACACGCTAACGTCCTCTGAATCGGAGGATGAAGAGGAAGAGGACCGGGAGCAGCTGGAAAAAAGCCAGCGAGAGAGGGAGGAGCTGGACGCCCACATTCAAGCCCTCCAAATCAAATTAAGGGCCAGAAGAGCAGCCAAAGAGGCTGCACAACAACAACAGCAGCTACAAAAACAGCAGCAGCAGCAACAACATCAACAGCAGCCGAAAAAGCAGCAACAACAACAGCAGCAGCCAAAGCAGCAGCAACAACAACAGCAGCAGCCGAAGCAGCAGCCAAAGCAGCAGCCAAAGCAGCAGCAGCAGCAACAACAACAGCAGCGGCCAAAGCAGCAGCAGCAACAACAACAACATCAAAAACAGAAGGCACAGCAGAAGCAGCCGCAACAGCAGCAGCCAGCCAAAAAGGAGAGATGCCCTCCAATCAACGTCTTCGGACTGGAGACGAAGGACGTTGACATTCTATGTAAGTTGGTCACAAAAAATTCTTACTTTATAAAGTATAAGGGTCCACTACGTGTCTCTGTCCATTGCTTATCAATGGCAGACTATCACGTAGTCAAAGAAAGGTTAGCGGTGTCGGAGGCTGAGTTTTTCTCGTACACTCCGAAAGGGGAAAAGGTGCAGACCATGCTCCTTAAGGACGTGGATCCCGACACTGATCCCGATGAGATCCTCGCTATTCTGCGCCAAGCGCAGAGCGACGATGTCCAGGTCGTAGGGGTTAAGCCCTTCATCACTGCGGCATCGAGAAGGGAGAATAGGAAACTTCCTTTCTTCCTAGTTCAGGTCACCCCAGACAGCAAACTAGAGAGCCTAAAAAAAATTACCCATTTAGGCACTCTGTCTGTTACATGGGAAACAATAAAAAAGACAAAGAACACGCTCCAGTGTGTTCGTTGTCAGAGGTTTGGGCATGCCGCGGCGAACTGCAATATGCAGTCTCGCTGTGTCAAATGCGCAGGAACCCACAATCGCGGGGAATGTCCTTTAGGGACCGATAAAGTCGAGGACAGGAGCAAACTGACGTGCGTGCTCTGTAAGACCAGCGGACACCCTGCAAACTATCGGGGATGTCCTAAGGTCCAAGAGATCAGGAAAATAATAGAGGCCAAACGTAAAGGAAAAATGGTAGAAGCGAGGCCAGTGCCCCGTGCTCCAGCTACCACTGTTACACCGGCAGTCTCCTATGCCCAAGTGGCATCGGCTGGGCGACCGGTTCAACAGACAGTGCCGAAAGTTACCCAGGTCCCAGTGGCCAGGCAACCAGAAGCAAATTTGGATGTGCAGACGATCCTGCTCTCTATCCAGAGGCAGATCGCTCAACTCCAAACCCAGTTCCAGAACCAATTACAAGAACAAGCAGCGCGAATAGACCTCATCTATTCGACGCTGTTTGGAGAGCCAAACGCAACATCGGTATAATGGCTGCGCAGGCAGCCTGCAACCTGAAAATTCTAGCAGTGAATGTGAATTCACTGATCCGCCCTGAACGTCAATTAAATTTCGGTAACTTGTTGCAGACCCATAATCCTGATGTGTTGATGGTTTGCGAAACTAAGCTAAGCCAGACGCACTCACTCAGGTACAAAAATTACAATATTATTCGAAGAGATCGAAGCTACCTAGCTGGTGGAGTCGCGCTCTTAATAAAAAAAGGCCTTTGTCATAAGGTCGTGTATAGCGGTGAAGTGCGGAGATTCCAGGCCATAGAAACGTGTATCGCACGCATCCCCCTTCGGGGTGGTAACCGGCTATATGTGATCGCTATCTATGCGACTGACAAGTCACGCATCAACCAATATTTCATTTCAGAGCTCGATACTCTTTTCACTAGCCTTCGACTGAGCTCGGAGGAGAACTACTATATCGTAGCCGGGGACTTGAACTCGAGGCATATAGAGTGGGGCAATGTGGTGCATAACACCAGGGGGACCTCATTGTATAACTGGTTGGTAGAACACAATGTTGAGTTCAAGCTAGATTTGCTAGCAACCGATAGGCCATCGTATCCCAGAAGCGGGTCCTATCTGGATCTGATGCTGATAGACAAACGACTGACTATACTAGACGTGGAAAGACGCACACGGAACTGTCTAACGGCTGTTGAGTACGAGAGTGATCACTGCGGGCTCTTCGCAGTTATTCAGCTCCCGAACGAGGTGGAAGGACTGGAGGAGTATGTCCAGAGGCACCCTTATAATTATAATAAGGCCCGCTGGCCACGCTTCTCCAGGACTTTATCCACAGAACTACGTTCGAGTGGGATCAATCCACCGACAAACAGAAACCTGACGAACGAAGAGGTTGACAGGTACCTCATACAAATGGACGACGTAGTCAAACGTACGATGGACAAAACAATTCCGAAGGTAGCTCAAATCGACAACAGCGATGTTTATCGAAATGCTACCATCGATGCACTTCACGTGCACAAAAGTAGGCTGCTGTCAAGACTCAAACTCTTGCACAGGCGTTTTACAGATCCGCAAAACGCGGAAGTCAGAGCATTGAAGTCGGAGATCAAGAACCTCCAACAGTTAATTCGAATAAACTATAGCTTGGCTATAAGCTTGCACTGGGGCAACAAAATCCGGGCTGTACGATCCAACAACCCGGGTATGTTCCCGCAAGTAAATAAAATATTTCGGAGGAAAGATCAAAACGACATTCAAATCGTAAGGCTTCCCAGGACGACAGACAACGAACACTTACTGACTTCAGTTGGCATTGATCCAGATGAGGCAGTGCTAGACAATAACTTCTTTGCGGTGGAAGATCCCCAGGAGAAGGTTACAGCTATTGGTGCAGTGTTCCAGAGAGTGTATACGGTCAACGAGGTTAGTAGGCCGAATCACGATCTGGAGAACAGAGCATTGCTAAACCACTTCTATCTCCGCAATGAGATAAGTCAATGGCGATCAGAGAATCCAGGTTTCACCAGGTTCAATGACGAGAACATGGCACATAGTGCCGTCGCCAATGATGGGAATCACATCTTGATTTCTCAAGACGATCTCCAGGGTATCTTCCTCTCGCTGAAGAAGAAAAAGTCAGTGGGAATCGATGGAATACCGAACATTGTGCTTCGCCATCTTCCCCCCGAAGCGGTCCAAATTTACACAACCTTGTTCAACAATGCGCTGAGTAATGCACATTACCCCACGCACTGGAAAACAGCTGTAGTTCAACCGATCCCTAAACGGGACAAAGATAAGTCCATTCCGACAAATCTTCGGTCGATCAGTCTTCTTCCCTGCATAAGCAAGGTTTTTGAAAAGATAGTCATTCGAGTTCTGAAGCAATGGGCTGATGAAAAGAAAATCATACCGGACAACCAGTTCGGATTCCGAGCGGGGCATGATACCATTAATGCCGCGTCAAAACTGGTGTCCGACATACAATGGAATAAAAACAAAAATCAGTGCACAGGTGCCTGCCTGATTGACTTGGAGAAGGCGTTCGACACCGTTTGGTTAGAGGGCCTCTTCCTCAAGTTGGTCAGGCTTGGCATAAGTAAACCATTGCTATACATGATCTATGACATGATAACAGGTAGAAAGTTCGTTGTGAAAAATGGTGACGTAACTTCCACTACGGTCTTTAACATTAAAAACGGTCTTCAACAGGGGGCCATTGGTTCCCCGATCCTGTTTTCCATATTCACTGCAGATCTTATAGGTTCCATGCCGCACTTAATTGCGTACGCCGACGACCTAGTTGCGTACAGATCAGGTCCGAAGGTCGAGGTAATAAACATCTTGTTGCAGCGTGACTTCGAGAAAATCCAGCAATTTTGCGACGACTGGAAGTTGCTTATCAACTTCCAGAAATGCGAAACTAGTCTTTTCCGAACCCCGTTGGACAGGGCATCGCGGGATACGCGCCAAAACTGGCGTAAGTTCGGCATAGTTGACCCGCATGGTCGGCCGTTAGCTGTAAAAAGTGTAGTTAGATACCTAGGCATTTGGCTGGATCAATATCTGTATTTTGACAAACATATAGATATTGCTCTGACGAAAGCCAGAAAAGCCTTTGCTGCGGCAAGAAGGTTGTTTTTCAGCAGCCAACTTGATACCAGAGTGAAGGTAATCTGCTACATGGCCCTAGTACGGCCTATTATGGTGTACGGTTGTCCATTGTGGTTCAACGTGAGTCCTTCCCAGATGGAAAAGATGAGGGTGTTCGAAAGGCAGTGTCTTAGGAGCTGTCTCCGTCTGTATCGCACACCCGAGTCTGAGTACAAGAAGTACTACCCTAACGAGGTCCTGTACAACGAGGCAAACGTGAATAGGGTAGATAATTTTATTATTAAACTAATCAGAAGGCACACTGCACGAGCTATGACCTCGTCCAACAGTCTGATCTTTGGGGCTTACTACCCCAATAGTATGTACCATGAAAGGGTGCGCCTTAACGGCTTTATTCCTCCCGAAGCATTCCTCTATCTAGACACAATTGGCCTAATACAGGATCCACAAGGATGTCCTATCATCTTCCATGTCGTACGCCGAACAGTGGATAGGCGACTTCAATACGAACCGGATGTCGTTCGCACCCACGAGGATCTCCTCCGGTTCAGTAGAGCGATCCCCGCTCGAGATAGGAAAGAGTCTGCCAAAGAACGGCAATTTTACTGGTGGTTACACCAAAACCAGCCTCCGCCACCGCTAGCTTTTCAAGAGGATCAGATAGCTGACCAGAGTGGCCAGCTTACATAGTTTCTAAGGTAGATATTAAGAAAAAAAAATCCAAAAAAAAAAAAAAAAAATTAATAAAACAACAAAACCAAAAAAAAACAATATATGAATCAAAAACAAAAAAAAGGTGCATCACGGCGTATAAATTATATATGTTATGCATATACACAACATATACGCCCTGGTGCACGTGTCCGTACTGTTACGGACATAGTTAAGATAGTATTAAGTTTTATGTTAGGTTAAGTTAGTAATAAATAGTAATTAAGGTAGAATAAGGTAGTTTAAGTAGTTAAATTTAGCCAAGTTTTTACAAGTTTTCTTGGCAAATGAAAAATAAAAGATTGTCTTAATGACTAAAAAAAAAAAAAAAAAAAACGTAGATTAAGCCGAAAGGCACATTTATAACATAGATTAGATTAGCTTAGAGTACCCGCATGGGGTCAGTAGGTTAGTATTAACAACAATTGTAATTCTTAAGATAGTTAAGCTAGTTTTAAGTAATTTTGTCTAGCAAGTAAGAAATATAGAATTAATCAAATAAAATTGCATTAAAAAAAAAAAAAAAAAAAAAAAAAAAAAAATCACATCCGCCTAACACGCGGAAGGCCCCCGGTTCGATCCCGGGCGGAAACAGAATACTTTTTTTTTTGTTTCTTGACTTTTTTGCTAAAAACATGTTTCCCTCTTCGCGTGTTGAACAAGTGGAGAACGTTCAGATCAATTCGATGTTTTGGAGGGCAAGACAGTTGATGGATGCCCCTAGTGATGTCAGTTGCCAGGTCGTTCTCTGTTGTTATTGAGAAAGTAAAGCATAGCCATGGATCATTTAAGCCCACAAGCTTGCCAGATGCTGGTGATCTCTCCATTTCAATGATGCGACTTGTCCTTTGGAGCGACACTGCCTACTTGCGATCAGATCCGACACAGTTCTTGGGTCTTGAACAACTTCCGACCGTCGATCGTTTGAAATTCTCAACAGTCGTTGGAATGGAGATGCAGTTTGGCATTTAAATCGAGTGCCATGGCGCTCCCATGTCGTCGAACCTTTTGACACGGCGAATCTGAATTCGAGATCGTATTCGATCAAGTTGAAGCAAACACGTTTAACCACTGGCGTTTGGACTCGCATAGCAATTTTGTCTGTCGGTCTTATTTGTAAGCAGTTCATGCGTCTAACTGTATGGCGAAAAAGGCACTGTCTGCGTCTTTGCAGGACCGTGTCCTGTCCCTCTTTGGATCTGATTGCGAGAGCAAGAAATAACAATCCGTATCCAAGCCATTGATACACGAAGCTGCTTGGGATGTGTTCCACTAGACGAATTCCTTCGGAGTTGTAAGTAAGGAAGGCGAATTTGAATGGAGATTGCGAATATGCAATTCCTCACCTACTCTGCTCGTGTCTACCCTCAGAGGAGATGGAACCAACATTCTTCTGCGACAATCTAAGCCAGCGGTCTAACTTTACACAAACGAGGCTGTCGGCTTTTTCACTACCTTGGATGGCAGTATATCCTAGTACCCAGCGTAGGGTCATCGTGGTTGTAGTGTCGACTCACCACTATGACCAGACTCGCCGCTTGTGAGATCACCGATGCCCTGAGACAATAACATGCACACAAGGCAGCAAAGACAAGAGCTAAGAGACATGCCCAGCACCTGGCACGCTCCCACGCTTTACTGTAATGTAGATGAAACCTAACTTACAACTACCTGGCTCAGAACTGCATCGAGTCAACGCTCTTCCAGCGTCGTTTGGCTATCTACACTTAGTGACAAAAGTCTACCTACACCAGCTGAAGCTGTTTCCTTTTTGTGAGGTTAAGTTCTGCAATTATTTTTCTTTTGTTTGCATTTTATTCAGTTGTGTTCTTCTAATAATTCCGTGTGGAACTGTGAGTATTTTTTAATAAATATTTACTGAGTTGTGCACAAAATGAACGCGAAACGCAGGGAAGTTTCCACTGAACTGCAGAAACATAGTTCTAAAGGAAAACGGGCAATTGCAAAACTTATTGGAAAACCATACTCTACCGTGCAAACAATAGTAAATAATTACAAAACGACCGGATCATTTAATCGTAAACGCCGATCTGTAAACGCCCGAAAATATTTACCAATCGTGAAGAGAGTTTTACAGAAAGGAAAGTATGCAAAAATACTAAAATAACCGCAACCGGAAATAAAAGTTGAGTTGCTGGAGGACACGGGTAAGTCTTGTGATACAAATACTGTTCGGAAAGTTCTCTAAAGAAAAGGTTTTCGGAGTAGAGTGGCCAGAAAAAACCCTTCATTAGCGAAGTGAATAGAAAAAAAAAGGTTACACTTCGTTACATTCCACCAAAATCATGCAAATGAGTTCTGGCGAAAGGTTATATTCAGCGATGAGTGCAAATTTGATTTTACAACAATAACGGTAAAGTGAGAGTATGGTGTAAGCCTAATACCGCGCTGGAGAAATCAAACTCCCTTGGTACAGTGAAGCATGGAGGTGGAAGCGTTCTCGTGTGCGGTTGTATGTTAGAGGAGGAGGTTGGAAACCTAGTTTTTATTGACTACCATAACGGATAAATTCGTGTACTTGAATATTCTTGAAAATAACCTAAAGCAAAGTTGGATTGATTTAATTTAACAACCATTATATTTTCTTTTAAACGTTATAACCCTTAAGTGTACGTCAACTTTTGTCATCCTGGTTTTACTTAGATTTACGGGATAATAAGTAGGTTTCTAGTTTTTACCTTTTTTTTACGGAATAAATAAGTTGATCGAATAATAAAGCGAACCATATTTACGTTTTTGAATTTTACTGTGTTTTACTAGAGAATAACTCGTTTATTGACTCGAGCTCCTAGTGAACGTAGACTTTTGTCACTAAGTGTAGTTCGTAAACAAAGGGTGCCTGCTGTTGTTGGAACATGTCCGATAGGCGCTAGTCGATCCCTCATGTCAATCGGAATGGCTTTTGCTGTCTCATTGGCGATGTGTGGCAGATATCCCTTTTTTTGGCTTCCAAACGTGAGTGCCGCCTCGTTTATAGCAACCTCTTCGACTTGAAAAACGCTGGAATCGTCACTTATGTCGGGGATTTGTCTCGTCTTTGAGCCGTCGGTTTATAGGGCGCTACCTCCTTCGCTATTAACGATTGTTCCGTTGTTGGAAAACTCATCTCTGGCGCTAATGGTAACCCATTACTGTGTTCCTCGTATTATTTGGGCTTGAAAATGTCCTCATTTTCTGCACGCATCCGACAGGAGGGCCCTATCTGCCTCTTATTGCTCTTACCACGGCTTAGTGGATGGGTGCATCGACTCCTACGCTTGATGCCCCTGTTGACGTTGGATTCTCCGCATGAACTATTTCCATACTTCACGCCGTCATCTCGAACTGGTCACTGGCAATAGGCTGAGTACACCGGTCTAGAGAAAGCTTCTGAAACGTCGCAGTTCTCTGTAGGTTACATAGATGACACAATAAAACGAGTCAATGTAGATGGCAGGTCCAGATCCACCTCCACTCGTTAATCTGACCGACGCACGCTCCTTATTTTGTTATTCTTCTTGACGTTTTCCACCAAAATAGGTGACAACTGACGTAGTTATTATAGTTCGTTGCTCAAATGCAACGCCGATCTTTGTCAGTCGTACGTTTAAGAAAACATTCTTGTTCCTGACATCCTCGAGTCAGCGAATCATAACGCAACAACACAGAATCTCTATTCAACAGTATCGTCAAACATCTCCCAAAGAACATCGAATAAAATACGTTATTTTTTGTTTTCTCAAAATATTTACAAATATTTATTTATTTTCTGGTTCATTCTTCATTTTCAATTTTTGCTTGTTGTTTTTTGTTTTTTTTTTTCTCTAGTTCACATAAATAACAAAAAAAAACTATTTTTAAATAATTCACTTAGAGACTAATAGGAAAATAATATTTAAGCAAAAACAAATAAAAATTAAAAAAAAATATTTCATATTTATATAAACTCCACTCGCATACGCCTGCGCATATGCACACACATATACATCCACATATATATTAATACACAAATAAATTTGTTTCGCCAGAGACACCGGCTAACTCTAGATTCATTTTACAATTACACTTAACTACAGACCGAAACTGCTCGGCGATCTGGCATCGCTTTGACGTCTCAATCAGTCACGTAAGACTACAAGTGATATTTTCTAACTAAACGTATCAAATAGCTGTCAGTTCGAACACACGGTGAGAGGGATTGCGCAGACAGTTATGAAAGCACAGCCATCGCTCGTGCCAATCGCACTCGAAAGTCACGGTACAGCATTTTGCCGCCAACAGGAACTCGACTCAGATACATGTCCAGGCTCATCAGGCATAATGCCTTGCCGTTCATGGGGAATTTTTGCGCCAATTCGGGGGTGACTTCGAGACCTTCGGACACTGCCATGTTGATCAGCCACTTCCAGACATCCGCTCGTGACCAGTCTCGGGGATCGATTGGCAGGCCATCGGTACCGAATTGCACTTCCTGTCGGCTATTGTGATGATGCTGATGACTGTGACTGTGCAACGATGTGATTTTCTTTCCGCTAACCACATTACCGCTGGGCGTTGACTTGTTCCACAGGTGAAGGTCGTTCTCGTTGCGACAGCCGTTGACATTGGACAGGTCCAGGGGTGGCACACGGCCAGCGTACTTTGTGAAGCTTGATTCCACCTGCATGTTGTTAATTGTCTGGAAATAGAGAGAAGAGAGGGGGGACATTAATTAAATTGTTTCTTAGGAAAAAAACAGATGACATGCAATTATATGAGAATTTCATAAGGTTTTCAGTTGAGAGAGTGGAGAGCATGTGATGTGCTTGTGCTTTTCGATTGGATTTGCACAACCAGCCTCAGAAAAGAGGTCGTACAGGACATCCCTGAAATCCCTTGTTATTCGCCTAATGCCTGAGATTCAACCAAACCTTAGTGGGCAGTCTTAAGGTCCAACTATAATGAGCGTAAGGAGTACGTCTACTTAAGTCAACCTGAACAATCGAGTTAAAGTGCGAGACCACGATAACAATTTCGATCAGTTTCGTTGAATTAATCTTTGCGAACGAAATGATAAAATTACCTTTCGAGTGAAAATACAGGGATCACGATCACCATTTCACTCAGTTTCGTTAAGTTTCGTTTAATTGCACTTGACGAACGAAATTACAAAGTAAACAATAGACCGAAAACTCGGAGACAAATGACAACCAAAAGAAGATAACGAAAATGCAGGGCCACACTTTCGCTGTTTCGTTAAGTTTCGTTCAATTGCACTTTACGTACGAAAAGACAACCTAAACTATAGAGCGAAAGCTGAGCGACAAATGACAATCTAAACAAGATATCGAAAATGCAGGGCCACACTTTCGCTGTTTCGTTCAATTGCACTTGACGAACGAAATGACAACCTAAACAATAGAACGAAAACTCAGCGATAAATGACAACCTAAACTATAGAGCGAAAATACAGGGCACAGACTTTCACTGTTTCGTTAAGTTTCGATCAATTGAGCACTTGACGACTTAAGTCCTGTTTGACAGAAAACTGAAATCCCTTATAAACGCTCTGAAATTTAACGATACTTCTGGCAATTCCTCGTTCTCTGCTGACATACTCTTCAGCATACTCATGGTTCAGCCTTCATTCCACAGCCCAGTCTCATGCGGGTTTTCACCACCGTTCTCCCACTGAGTAAGCGCGCGTCAAACCCCAAGACGATAAGCCAGCACGCACTCGCAAAATCTGCACAATTCGTGCTTTCATCTCTTCGACAAATGGTCCATTCGATTAGATTCGTCGGAATGGTTTTTCCAGCCGCACCGCCTGCTCAGACTTAATCTCTGCTCTCCCTCTCTCGCCGAAGCGTCAAGAGGAAGTCTGCATTTACATTTGAACTTCCTGGCTGCAGTGTCTGCCCCCTTATCGCTTCCACATAATTGGAAGTAACTCTCTGTGTTTACGTTCATTTATTGAAAATCCAAAATTGATCAGTACGCGCATGGGTGTGAGTGCGTGCGTGTGTACATCGCGCGTCTGTCAGCAGTGCGCGACGACCACTTTGCATTGGCAGCAACTTCATGCGCCGTAAATAAAACCCCATTTAATTAATCGCTGGCTGTTTATCTATTTTTGAGTACAGGAAGTGGTGGGTCTGAGTTACTTTTTTTTTCTCCTCTTTCCTCTCTTGTTTCTTCTTCTTTAGTTTTTCGATTTCAATTCAAGTGCTATGCGAGCGAACGAGCGTGTGTCTTTGAACTGTATGGCACGGCGAATCTGAAATTGAAATCGTATTGGGCCAAGTAAAAGTGAAAACTTTTAGTAGCCGCGCGCACCGCTGACGTTTCGACTTGCATAGCAATCTGGACACAGTCTGTCTGTCAGTCGGTTGGTCGGTCTGTCGGTGGGTCTCTGTTCGGTCACAGGGTCGTGTGCTTTTATTTTAAGCCCATTGCGAAACGCACGACCAAATATGAAGTGCTTTTGGCGGGTGTCTTGTCCCACAAAAGCGGCAACCTCTTGTCACTCAAGCAAGTCATATCCGGCTTGAGTGTGACGCCTAGGCATCAGCGCGCGTAGTTGTGTGTCTAGATGTGTTGCTCAATATCGCAAACATGTAGCAATCGTCTTTAATTGCTTTTGTAATAAGGCCACTGGATACGAAGACGCTGACGCTGGGAGGGAGAGCGTACGAGACAGAGCAAGAGGGGGAGGGGCCTTGACATGAAGAGATTCTCAAGTTTTATTGGAAGGAACCCTTTTACGTAAAACCATTTGATTGCGTCATAATAAAACTATAAATATCAATCACACTTGAGATCTTGTGAAACGGGAGACGGGGATGGGGTGCGAGTTAATGGCTCCATAGATCTCACATGGAAGGGGATACATGCATCTTAATTGGACGGGGGACAGTACTGTCCCCCTCCTTATGGCGCACTCATCCCGTGGTGGTTGATAGGATTCGTCGACGACGACGTAATGAGGCTTGGTGCTTTATCTGAATTTAATTAACCCCTTTTGTTGTAAGTATGCGGCGGCGTGGCGTGGCTAACGAAGAAGGATGGGATTGAGAAATTGAAAGAAAAACCGTGGGAGTTTTATATTTCGTTCATTTACATTGACATGATTTACGTGCGTCCTTTGTGTGTTTCCTTGCCCTGCGGGAGATCGGATTACGTGCGTGGATTGAGTTCTTTTTCTCGTTTCGAAAATGTGAACTCACGCTGGGTTGGGGGGGGAAGGAGGGGGCGGGTGGTTTAGATGGATTCTGAGTGGGATAATGAACACGAGGGAACTTTAAAGACGGCATGCATAACTGAATTAGCTGAGATTTATGTTGGAACGCAGGCAAGTGGAAGTCGGAAGGGAGGTCTGTGCTGTTGTCACAGGTTCTGTGCACATCGGTGGACAAACACGAATGTCCTTATCTGGGATTTCGCAGGCGGCTTCACATTAAACAGACCAGAGTTGAAGAGAATCGATGCGTGCATTCTTGTGCTTTTAGAGATCGTGTACAGTACAGGGCCAGGAACGTGGCCCCAGCAAGTACACCCGCCATTGTTTAGTCTGTCCAGCACCAGTGCCAACTACAGAACCACTGAGACAACAGCATCAACCACAGAATATGCTGCCTACTTGGAGCCTTTGCCTACGCAGTAGTTCTCTGGGAGGACAGCTGAAAACCAAGAAGCATCATCTTCGAGCCCATTATTCGAGCCGTTCCTCGCTTACTGAGTTTCATTGAATGGTTTCCCACTTGTGGATAAAGGGATCAGAACAAGGACAAAACACAAGTCCGCCAACTGGAGATAATCGAACGAAGTCAGCCTAACCAAGTCCTGAGCGTCCTGTTACGTCCTGGCCCACTCATAGAGACTGCAAATGGCAGATCTTTGCCACTTGTCCAAGCCGAAAGCGACAACTTTTTATAAGCTGGCAGCACTC